>OY728155.1:2052176370-2057176370 GCA_963277665.1 Viscum album | reverse complement strand
GGGGTGGTAGTCCACAGATCCTCAAACGAGATTATCTTATTAACCCCAAATGGAATGTAAAGTTATGTGTGTTGAAAAAGTAATAATAATCATAAATACGTATTAAATATAATATATCAAATACGTAATAATATTTTCTATCATAGTGGAAACTATGATTGGTGGTAAAGGAGAAACGAACAATCATAATTTCGTGAGGCTGTAGTTCACCGTACATAGAAACAATATGTTCAACATCCATTTGAAGGACGTCTGTATAAGTGTAGGTAAGAACATTTGCCTAAAAATTTCTAGTTTATGTATTATACAATTTTATTCACACATGACTGGATTAAAGAGAGTGTTAGGGGTGAATAATGGAAATAAAGGAAAGGATATTGAGAGAAGATGTTACTTATAAATCAGGTAGCTCCTTTTGGATTGGAACAAAAGGCTTCCTTGGAAGGCTTTCGAAACAACAAGAGGCATAAAGGTAGAAGTGAGGATTTTGGGGGAGTATAATTGGGATGACCATGGTCAAACATAAAAGGTCTTGGATGTGTGATAAATGGGATGAGGTGGTGGACTTTTATAGGGAAGGAAAAGGACTCACATGGAATTTTTTGAAACAAGCTAGGTGTGAACAAGTTCTTAGCTAAAAAAAATCAAACTAAACCAACCAAACTCAACAATGATAGGTTTATGGGCTAAATATGGACAAAAATTGTATTTTGGAAAAAATTATAGGTCATTTGGTTAATTAATTTTATGGCTAATTAAGCTTAATTTGAAATTTTTAGTGGTGATAAATTATAATCACTTTTACAGATCATTTTGGTAAAAAATTAACATGGTATTATTAGAATATAAATAATATATTGAATAGAATGGTATATGTCATATTTTTAAAATTCACTTCACAAAAGCCAAAATATTAAGGTTAGTGTGAATCCCACAGAAGATACGAAATAATGGTGGCTTAAATTAGTAAAAAGTTTAAAGTTTTTTTATGATTTTATATTTAGTTTAAAAGTGAAATTGATTTTAATGAATTAAATTTTATTAATAGATTTAATATTTATCTAATGTTACTATAAAAAATATTTATAATTTTATTTATAATTAACAATTAATTTCATAAAAAATGATTTTTTTATCTAAAAAGCAGTATATTACACTATTCATCAAAATATGATGTTTCTCAGAAAATCCCAAAATTCACCACAGGAAAATTTCGAAATTATAAATTTAAAAATTAAGTTTATTTTATAAAATTTAATTTTATAAATGCTTCTAAAATTAATTTTATTATTAAAAAATCTTTTATTTAAGAAAACAATATTTTTAACATAAATAGACATTACAAAATGTCTCATCTTTCATTATAAATATCTTTTATTTATATGACACAATTCTAAAAAATATTTGAAAAGTAGACATTACTATTCCTATAACTATATCTAAATGTGTTGTTTATACTTATCTAATTTAATTATATAAATAAATATATTGATATTTTATAGAAACTCAGTGTTGCGTACATTGTACGCTAAGTCGGTGCGACTTGTAGTGCAAGCCATGTTCGTATTGTGTGTAGCGCGATCCAAGTTGGAATTGCATGTGAAAGGAATTTCTTAATTATTTTATTAATATATATATATATATAACTATTTATAAAGTTACGTTAAATGAAAAATATTGAAAAGATAAATTAATTTGAAAAAAATAATTATCAAAATCTTGGGGTGTTACATTAATCATTTTTTGATAATGATTGTTTATTTAGTTTTTTTCAAATAATTGTAATTCTATTTTAACCTTTTCATATGTGTGTGTTTTAGTATATATAAAGTCATGTATGTATTCATATTTGTTTGTAAATGTATGATTGTATCATTGTGGGTGTGTATCATAAATTTGAAAGGATAAAATTTATTTACAATATTTATCAATAATAAGATATATATTATATGTATAAATAATTAATATATGATATTTTTAATTAGATATATTATAATATATATTCCGGTGTCTACGTTAAATATATTTGATGAATGATACACTATGCACCAGTTTTTTTATTTAAATTAATATTTCAATTAAAATTTAAATTCACTGTGATTTTAAATATATTATATTATAATATGAAATGTATTTATTTATATATATGTAATAACAAAAATTATTTATCTGATATTTCTAGTTTAAAACATAGTTTATATAAAAAATTTCAACATTTTAAAAAATAACTCTTAATTACAAATAATAAACATTTTAAAACATCAATAAATATACTTTTGGCATCATTTTAAAATGTGGATAATGCACATGGTTAATTATACATGTAGTAAAAAAAAGTATAAATTAAATATTGTACATTTTTTAAAACATATATAAATTATCTAAATTTTAATGAAAACATGGTTGAATTAAAAATTATCCATATTTTAAGAGAACAATGATAAAAAATATAACTAATTTTATATTTTTTTAGTAGGATAACGATGGAACGAAAGGTGTGTCGGGTGTTAGATTTCATTCCATTAGGTGAAGCATAAATTCTGGTGGTGAAGTAGGTAAAGTGTACTAGATAATAAGTTGGATATCAAAAATTAGATACATGCCAATATAGTTTGAGGATAATCTTGGTAGTGGAGTTTGAGGAAGATCCCGTTATATATGGTAAGATATCATTGAAGTCAAGGAAGTGGAGAAAGGCTCCTTGATATCATAATATATCAAGGTCATGGTTTTGTATTGATGAAAATAAATATCATTGAATACATAATTAGTTGATAATACAGTTTCATATTTAAATAAGTGTGAGATATGTATACATAACATATTTGGTATATATGTATGAAATTCATAGAGTTGGGGGAGAATAATGGAAAATGAAGAATACATAGAGCTTGAATATGTTTTTTTAGGGAGAGAGAAAAATGAAAATGCATGAAAAATTCTATATATTTTTATTTTGAAATCTTCCTAAGGTTTTTATATGGTAAAAAAATCCTTAAGTTTACTAAAATGTGTAAATGGTGGATATATAATATTTTAAAAAAGGATCATAAGGGTTTATTCTTTGCTAATATTGATGAAAAGTGTCATCCTCACTGTGGATTTATTGTCCATGATGTGAATCTCTAAAACATAAAAGTTTATTATTCCAAAAATAAAATTTTTAGCTCATACATGGTTAATTGTAAAAACATGAGGGTTCTAAAACATTATGTAAGCCATTTAGATTGGTATTTTAATGATTATAGTGTTGCTGAATTTATGAGAGATGAGAACCACACCATAATAAAGGCTATTTTTGGATAATATGGTATCCTAGAAAAATTAGAAGACCAATTATAGGTGTATTTAATATTATTACAAACTGTATATGGTATGTAGGGAAATAGGATCCTAGATAAGCACCAAACTATGGAGAAATTTTCTTGATGCGATAGGTTTGCAGATTATGATTTTCCTTATCAATTGTAAAATACAATTAATAATGCTCATGTCATGGAGATAATGATCATGCTCTGATGTGTTTTTTCATAATGATTTTCAATTTTTTTTGTTATACCAATATGATGATGTTCATTCCATGATGAAGGTGAACACTCCATGGTTAGTTTGATGAAATGAGAAGACTTCAAAATATAGTGATACAATACATGATGAATTAAATTAAAGAAGTTTCCTGGATTTTTTTTGATATGAATATTTACTAAGAAACACCCTATGGAGAAAGGTAACATGCCATGATTAGGGTAAGCTAAAATAAGTCTATTATGTGGTGAATGAAGCTATTTCATGATGTGGTAGTTTCAATATTATATTTCATTACATGTCAGAATTTAAATGGAGAATATCTAGCGTGAGATTTCATGAGTTGGATCAGTTGGAATACATGTTCTTGACAATAATAATTTAGTTGTGAGAATTTTATAATCTCATAGGATGACAAGAAGTGGTATTGATCAAAACCATTAGATCAAAGGTATGGTTTCCTAAAAATATATAAAAACCTCTCATAGTAGTTACAGAAAGGACGATAAATATAATATATTAAAAAATATTATTATATGGAAGAAGAAGGAGAGACACTAAATAATTCCACTTCCATACCTGGTTTAGATCAAAAATAGAAGGCCCATGATAATAAAAAGTACCACATATATTCCATGATATAGAGAAATATAGATAAAATATGATAATTACAAGGTATAATTATCATTATCTAGTTTTAAGATTATTTTAATTGTGATTTTCTAAAAGTCATAGAGCAAATCCTCATTGAAAGAGGATAATATCATATGGCATTAAATAATTATTGTACATAAATAAACATTCAACAATGATTTTAGTTATCTATCATAAAGAAGTGGAGTGTAGAAATTTTTTAATTCAATAGGGCATTAATCAAGACATAAGGATGCATAGAATCGATCATAATATATACATCATTGTGAGAGCCTTATGTTTTTAAACTAATCAAGCCTCTATCAAAGAAGTTCATGGAATGGGAAGAGAAGAAAGTTTCCTTATGATCAATATTGTACCATTTATAAACAATAATAAAATCTATATTGAGAAGTATTACCTCAAGTTAAAATGTCACTTCATTAACATATTTTTGATGTATAAACTAATTATGGTGAACCAATTAAAATTTAAAAGTTCTTTTCCTGATTTATTTTTTTTCAATTCATAATTTATATTTAGTGAGGTTGTGTGTGAATGAAATTGACAGATAGGTGAAATAGTGTTCCTATGAACATGAGAAAAGATACTAAAATCATAATATTAAAGAAATAATATATTCAGATGTGTAAATAGTCCAATTCTCACCCCCTATTAGTGTGTATAGATGTAAAATCTCAACCAATGTGCCACAAACTAGTTCCATGAGACGATTGGTCACATGACCTTAGGTGAACCTCCCCATACACCGTATTCTACCATCTATAAGTGATGGTCAAATATGAAACATGGGGAGACTATACCCTCTATATAAAATAAAAACAATAATAGGAAAAAATAAACAATAACCAAATGATAATGACCATAATCAATATAGTACTAGTATCACATGAATACTAATACAAGAAAACAATATCCAAAACTAAAATAGTAGATATTTCATGCCAAATATATATGAAGTGTTGAATGAAAACCCAAATTAAAGACAAACTAACACTATAAATTAGTTCCTAACATCATGGCTTGTTCCCTTATCAATGATCCATCCTGACTCAACCATATAACATAGAAATATTTCCCTTATCATATACTTTAAACATGAAGTCTATTTGGGTACTGATTAGACCACATGAGTTGGGTGTGTGTAAAATTTACCACGCCACCACCAATGACTTCTAAATCAATATACACTCTACAAATAGTGAATGTAGTTGTATAAATAATAAATACAATAAAGTAAATAGTTAGTACATTTCAGTATTCATTAATTAACCACCTAAAAACCCGATTTCACTATGAAACCCAAACTATCAATACCTTCTTTATCCCATTCCAGAGTTTGAACTATATCATATAGGGAATCAAATTTCATTATAACATGATATTTAATTATCCATTTAATTCCAATTCTTATTATGGATACATGGAACCATTGTCCATTGCCAACATTTTGGGCCTAGAACTCCTTTCCTAGAACCCTAATGGAACTTGATGGATTAGATTGTGCCCGAAACCCTGTTTATGAATCAATCACATGTAGGATTTGGAAAAATTAGGGTGTCCCACAATAATTTATCTCATGTATGCATTTAGGCATAGAACTCCATGTTTATCTCCCATGGTATTTTGAAGCATCAGTCCATCTCCCACACCCCACATATCAATCAATCTCAAGTATCATATTTGTCTTATTTGATATGATTTATCAACATTAACCCTCACATAAATTTTCCAGATCGTGGTATACAATTTCAATTATAAAAAAAAACATCATTTTTCACTTTTAATAGATGGAATAATATGAACAATTCATTATTAAACCATTTTACAACATTTAATCATACAATTCAGTAACCCTTCAAGGTTATGAAAAAAATCCCTCAATTACCATTATTCAATAAGCTCAACATTATATTAATAAATATTATCTACAATCCCATATATTGAACAATTCCATAACCCCATTAATAAAATAATTCAATATCCCATAACATAAATAATTGATGAAATTAATTAAATCAATTCAAGATGTAATTGATAAAAATGAAATAGAAATTTTTCAATTAAATACCTGTAATTAAATTCAAGACTTTATGAATTTGAATAATATACCAACTACCTCAAAATAATTATGAGAATTCACCAAACTGAATATTACACAAATTAAAGTGGAACATTCAATTCAACACTGAAGAAGGATATCTAGAAACAAAAACTAGATGCAAGATCATGCAAAGTTAGTTTTATCAAAACCAAGATCTAAACCAACCACCAACAGAGGAAATAATCCATTCCAAAGATGGGAGAACGAAATGAGATAGGGAGAAACCAAATTGGAAGTGATATCATACATGGAGAGGTAAATATACATCAATTGGATAATTTATTCATCAATAATAGAGATTAAAAGGTATTACAATTTGTCTTGGAGCCTCAAATAATAATGTAAAATTAGTTAGTTCAAGGGTGGAATAATTAGGGTGAAAACTGAGGGGTTTCAAAATTTTAAAATAATTGTTTTGGGTGAATAATTCGACACACAAAGAATCCAAAGTAGGGGTGCAGAATTTAATAAGAGGGAACACATTTTACCATATTGTGAGCCAACCGTGCAATACCCCTTTATCTGGGTTTGCACAATTTTTGGGGATATGTTCATGGTTTGGGAAAATGTGTTCTAACCACACACTACCAGTTTTTCTTCCAAAATTCTAAACATTATCCCAAAATAACCCTGAAAAAAAACCCCACGAAGATATATCCAAATAATTGGAAATGAGTACCTATAAATGAGAAAGATCCACATAAAAGAAATACTTGGATATTACAATCCCCCCACATTATAAGGGATCATCCTCGAGCTATACTTTCTTGCATATCTATGATTATGATAGGAAATGATCAGGACACTTAGCCAATATATCTGCTTATTTGTCCCATGTTTCATCTTGAACATGACCATGTTAACCAAATACTCCAAATATTATCATGGAATTTCACCAAAACACATTCTCACTATGATAAAAAAAATCAGACGCTCCATAATGGGACACATTGACCTCAATCTCAACATTATCAACATTGATCCAAAGTGATGGTTTGGGGTGATATCACCAGTCCTATGATAGATGAAAAACATCATCCATGACACTATTCCTCTATGGAATATCCAATCGGTATTCAATTGGCCCAATTTTCTCCACAACCTCAAAATTTCAAACAATCCTAGGCACCAACTTTTCATGCCTATGAATCCTACGATGACCCAATCTAGGTGACACCTGAAGGAACACATGATCACCCACTATAAAATAAAGGGGTCGTTGATGTTTATCAATATACAAATTCTGCATACTCTGAGATGTAGCCGGATTTTTCTGAATCAGATGAGCCTACTCTGTTGTCTCCTACACAAGACTCAATCCCAACTACTCTGATTCACCTGGCTTCATCCAACATAGAGTTGATTTTCATGGCCTAGAATAAATATCCTCATATGGTTCCACCATAATAGATGTCTGGTATATGCTATTATAGGCTATCTCCAAAATCGTTATGTGGTTCTCCCAATACCAACCAAACTCAAGAAAAAACATTCATAGAATATCCTCCAAAACCAATATAGTACATTCTAACTTCCCATATTTCTATGGATGGAATTCCATACATGGAAATACCTACGTACCAAGCACTCTCTATAATACATTCCAGAAACATGAGGTAGAATGTGAGTCATGGTCTGAAATTATACTCTATGAAACCCCCAGAAGAGTGACTATCTCTTGAACATACAAGCCTCCAAATTGATTCAGTATGAAATTATCATGATAGTAAAAAAATGTTCTACTTTCATAAAATGATCCACAACTACCCAAATATAGTTATTATTCCAAGGAATCCTCAGGAGACCCACCACAATATCCGCGGTAATGTCATCCAACACCCATTCTAGAATGATCAATGACTATAGTAAACCACCAGGTCATTGATTATGAGCCTTCACCTATTGATAGGTGTTTCATTATTTCAGAAACCATGAATTCTCCTTTTAAATTCCCATAAACCATTGCTATAGACATAGCTCATGGTACATTTTTGTCACACCTAGAGTCACCACACAATTAATGTCATAAAATTCACACATAAGATCCTACCAAATACTCATAGGCAAGACAACAATGTTCCCTACATAGATGATCTCATCCAAATCTATGGACCAATTGAGAGGTGACTCCCCATATTCAAGGATTTTCCTATGGACAAACACTTATGATATTGACAGTACCTCTACTTTATCCAACTTAAAATTTTATAATCTATTGATTTTGATAATAGGGTAAAATACTATTGGAACTCTTTAACCATACAAATTGTATCATCCAGTAAATCCATCATCATCCACATAGATCTAGACTCAAGAAATACACGAGTCTACATTTTCCTAATTAATGTGTTAGAAACACTATTTATATTCCAAGGCGTATAAGCTTGATCAAAGTAAAATGAATGAATATACTCATCCAATATCCACTTATAGTGATTTGAATATCACAATGAAAATATATACTTTTTTCTCTTGTGATTACTATACACAATAAAATTTTCTTCCAACCGATAATACTGCCAACACTTCATAGAATAAACCACTATAGTTAGCTCAAGGACATGTGTAGGGTAATTCAATTCATGTTTCATCAACTATCATGATCTATACACAAGAAATCTATCCCCCTACATATAAACTGATCCAAATCATACATCAAATTCATCAAAAACATTGTATACTTCTCTCCAATCTCAGGTAATATACAGATTAGTTTTGTGATAAAATGCATCATTAGCTCCAAGAAATCAATCCCACATACCCAAAAAAAAACATAACTCACTTCTTGGTCAATACAAGAATTAGTGTTCCAAATATGGAGTAGTCTTGGATAAACATATTATAATATAACTCTAAACCCAGAAAACTATAGATATCAAATACATTTCTAGAAAGATTCAATGAAAAAACTGTCTACACCTTCTCGGGGTCTACTGACACACATTCCTATGATATTATGTGGCCCCTGAAATGTAACTGACTAATATATAATTTAAAAATAGATAGCTTGGTGTATATTTAATGTTCTCTTAGCATACAATTATGGATTTAAAGGTGTTTGGAATGATCAACATGTGTCTTTTAGTACACCAATATGTTATCCAAAAACACTATAATAAAATGATCCATGTATGGGGGGAAGATTATATTCATCAATTACATAAAAATTTCTAGTGCATGCATATCCTAAATGGAATCATGATGGACTCATATAGGCTTTACCTAATTCTGAAAACTATTAGTCGTATATCATAATGTTGGACTCTCAATTGATGATACCTTAATATGAAGTGAATCTTAGAGAAAACACTACCTCCTCCCAAATGTTGAAACACATCATTGATATGAGAAAGATGTTACCTATTATTCACCATAATATGATTCAAATTATCAGAGTCTACAGATAATCATAATGTCCCATCAGTATTTTTTGCAAAAACAACTTTGTTACCCCATGGAGACGTTCTCATATAGAAAACCCCTTATCAATCAACTATTCCAGTCGAGTTTAAAACTCATGAATCTTAGTTACTGCTAGTTTTTATGGTGTAATTGAAACGATTTCATCCCTTGACATGGAATATATCATAAAGTCCACATCACTCTCAGGTGGAATACTTGAGAAGTCTTCCAGATACACATCCTAGAATAGGTCTACTATAAGTGGAAATAAATCACGCTTTACACCCCAATCATCTAGAAAAAGACTTGAATCATGGGTAGTGAGCTCCCCAAGTTGGTCATGAACTGGACCTACACAAACCACCTTGATATGCCACTATCTAAGATGTATAGTATGCTCTTATATGGTGACAATATTTGTGGGATCAGTATTCCACTATCCAATCCCTACCCAAAATAAATTCAAAGCTTGAAATATCCAGGATGTGGAAATCCTAGAGAAAATAATACTTTCCAACATCAATAGAATACCCTTTTCACAAATAGAGGTATCTCAACAGCACCCCAAAGGTGCATCAATAATCATAACTCCACTCACAAAGTCCACAACTAGAATAAAACCATCCACAAGTATTATATATAGGAGCGAATGAGAGGCACCAATATCAAATAGGGAACTAGAATGCATTGAATACAGAAGGATGGTACCAATAATTGTCAATGGTCCATCCTCGCTATCCCCCAATGTAGGCTGAATGTCATGAAAAGATCATAGCCCTCTCCCATGTGATGGATTATGAGTCCCTTGAGCTACACAACAATTCTAATACAAGATTTCTTTCTTAGAATTACAACATCCATATCCTTGACCACCATTACCAATTTAACTCCAATTACTAGAGTGATATGGGGTAGAATAACCCCTTTAGAAAATCCGGTTATACCCATATTCTTTATCATTACCCATATGTCATAAGTTCATAGATAACTGATGTAGATTCCACATCATACTACAAGCTCAAAATTATACTGGTGGCCTTGTACACAATTTAAAAACACAAATTCACTTATTTCACTGGTGGTGGATCACTTGAGTCATATTTTGTGTAACTAAACCCCCTCTAGTCACTAATATTTACACAACTCTTGGTAACATTCTTATAGAGAAACTTCCTACTCATAGAATACATACAACCTAGTCATATAGTAGAACGAAACTACATCTAACTAGAATCTACATTCAATTTTCCAACAAATATGAGAGTCTAATTAAACACCTATGAAAACTTTTTCATACTAAATATATTAACCTAGGACATAATTACACAATTAATACAATCTTGAAAATATTTCACTGCAATAGCCACATCCCCTTCCAACACTAAAACAATGTGATGAAAATCAGTATGGCGTCATGCGTTGTCCATCACATATATACTCCCATAGTTTAATTTCATAAACTCACATTCTCTCTCCTGCCTGAGCGTATCTGGAAAAAAGAACTCTAATAAATTATTCTAAAAGTCATTACACATCATATTCTCTCTTTTTCCATCCCACTTATGGATGTCCCACCAATACTTTTCCTAACCACATAACATATAAGCATCCATTTTGACTCTCTTATTAGAAAGAGTATCTAGTTGGTCATGGATTGTCTGAATAGAGTCAATCCAGAACTCGTTTTCCTCAGGATCACCCACTCTAGTAAAACTAGGTGGGTGCTGCAACTAGTGTTGAGTCAATAAGGTTTTCCTTATGACTTTTCCATTCCTTCTTGTTTTGAAAATCACAAACACCTTATCTTTAAGAAAATTGCTTCTATAAGGAAAATTGCTTTTATAAGGAAAATTGCTTTTATAAGGAAAATTTGCTTTTATAAGGAAAATCGCTTTTATAAGAAAAATTATCTTTATCATTTTTTCATCCATATTTTTCTTATGTATGAGATTCAGATTCATTTTCTCGGAATCGTTGAAACATTGATATAAAGCATTCTGTTTTAAGGTTCGGACTCTGGACAAGAACTATAAGGAAGTTTCATTCCGAATTCAGGATATGAACTCTGACTAAGTTCTATTCTAGATTCAGGATACGAATTCTGAAGAAGAATTCTAATTACGAATTCCAATGAAGAATTATCATTACGAATTCTAATGAAAAAATCTCATTCCGAATTCCCATTACGAATTCTGATGACGAATTCCCATTACGAATTCTAATGAATAAATCTCATTCCGAATTCACATTACGAATTCTAATGATGAATTCTCATTACGAATTCTAATGAAGAAATCTCATTTCGAATTCCCATTACGAATTCTAATGATGAATTCTCATTCCGAATTCCAATTACAAATTTTGAAGAAGAATTCTCATTAAGAATTCTGATGACGGATTCTTATTACGAATCCTGATGATGAATTCTCATTACGAATTCTGATGATGAATTCCTATTCCGAATTCTCATTCCGAATTCACCTATTAAACAGAATTTGAGTATCTTTGTTTTATACACTCTGAATTAATTTAGACTCCGAAAAATATCTTTGTTTGACTCCGAACTTTTATATTGCTTACAATTATAAAATTTTTCTACTCTTTACTATTGTTCTTTACACTCCGAACCTTCACTCCGAAGTTTTCATTCCGATCTTTTATGTTAGAATTTAAAACGATGTCGTACATTCTGTTACACTTGTTTTGTTATGAAACGATGTCGTCTTTTTTGTTATAAACTAACCGTTGTCTAAGTGACACGTGTACAAGTCCCTCCGATCTTTAAGGAAAATATGACCGTTGGAGAAGGAGCTGACCTTACCTATAAATAGGAGCTCATTTGAAAGAGCTCGGAACTGATGACAGATGAACAATTTGGTTTTGTGCATACATGCTGTTGAAGTGATTTCTAGAGAGAGAGACTCTTATTAACTCTCAAAGTCTCGTGCGACTCCGAATGTTGGTGATTACATTCGAGGGCTTCCGGGGATAGGAAGACAGAGGTTGCCGACTACCTTAAAGTTCGAGGGCTTTCTTGCTGAGGAAGACAGAGGTTGCCAACTACCTTGAAGTTGAGGGCTTGCGGGGATAGCAAGACAGAGACTCCGATCTTCGTATCGGGGGCTTACCCTGGTGTGGGTAAGACAGACTTGCTTGAAATTATAAATCAAGGGACCTTTATCCACGGTTGTTGGATACCCTTCTCTTTGGGTTAAAAGAATTATATCTTGTTACTTATAGTTTTACTACTTTTTTCTATTCCGCTGCATTTTATATTATAAGGAAAGTATAACTTTCTTATACTTCCTTACTTTTACTCTGATTCATTTAGATTCTATACGCTTTAAGGTAGAATCTCATATTGTATCTTTTGTTAAGATTCAACTTCCGGAACCATATTTCCAGAACTCTCATTCGGAATCTCTTTCTTAGTTTACATTCAGTGTTAAGAGGTGTTGTGAATTTACTTGGTTTAACTTTGTTAAACTTATCCTTTTCCTTTGCTTAAGGAAAAACATAGTTATACTTAACTAACTTTAAAGGTTCCAAAGTATTTTTTAAAGTATAAAATTCACCTCCCCTCTTGTATATTGAGCATTTCATTCTATATTTCAATCCTACAATTGGTATCAAAGGTTGGAAACCTCTTACTCTATACCAATCTTACATTTGGTATTAGAGTAGGTCTCTGAAATACTTGTACTCACATACAAGTTTTTCTTGCTCACTTTATCCTTCCGAACTTTGTCATTCCGAATTTTTCCATTCCAGACTTTTCCCATTCCGAACTTTGTTATTACGATTCTTTTCTACTAACAAGTTTTTGTGCAAAGTTATTTCTAGTATGTCAGGAATTAATGTTGGTTCAATTGACAATCTAAATCCAACAAGACCACCTATATTTGATGGTAATGACTATGAATACTGGAGAGATCGTATGAAGACTTTTGTTATCAATACTTGAGTAGACAACTTTGTTATGCTTACTGGTGATTATAAAATTCCTGACAAGGAAGTCAGATCTTTTACTAACCAGGAAAAGCAAGAATATCAACTCAACTATAAGGTACGCAACACTTTACTATTTTCAATGACTATAAATATATATAGCCAAATTTCTTCTTGTGAAGCAGCTAATTGTATATGGAAGAATTTAGAGGTTACACACTTTGGGACTTCCAAGGTGATTGAGACTAGAAGAGCTATGCTTAGAGCTGAATATCATGGCTTCAATTTTCCTTATGGAGAACCTATCTATAAAGTTCAACAAAGATTTATGACTATTGTCAACAGTCTACAATCTATGGGAGAGAAAGGTTTAGATGATGAAGCTCTTGTGGACAAGATAATTGATATTATGCCCAATGAGTGGGAATCCAAGAGAACAGCTATAGATGAGTATAGGAAGGTCACTCAAATTACTCTTGATGAATTATTTGGAACTCTTCTACAACATGAAACAAGAATGAAGAGAGATGCTGACAACATCAAGAAGAAGAATGGAAATGGTACTGTTTCTTTTACTACAACTTCAAATCAGATGAAAGCTAAGACTCCTGAGAGAGTTACTAGATCCAAGTCTAAGAAAGTCATTTTCCAATCCGAATCTAGTGAGAGTGAAGTTTCAGAAAATGAATTTGCCAATCTTTCTCAAAGGATGAACCAGATAGCTGGGCAGAGAAACTTTCAATCTAAGTATAAGAAGAAGGACATGAAAGATAAGAAAGATGGATAAGTTACTTGTTATGAATGTAAGAGAGCTGGACATATTAGACCAGATTGCCCTATGCTCAAAAAGAAAGAAAGGAAAGACATTCAGACAGGAACAAAAAGAAGTATTATAAAGCTAACGCTAAGAAAGTTCTAAAAGCCAATGACACCTGGAGTGCCAGTGGTGGTGACTCTTCAAATGAATCTTCTGATTATGAATCTTCAGGACAGAAGAATCTTGGTCTTATAGCCAGATTACCTATTGATAATCATTGTCTTATGGCTAAGGTACGAAATGATGAATCATTGACTAATGTTTCATTAAATTCTAATGATAGTAAGTATTATAACTCTTCTGATGAAGAATCATCTTCTGATGAGGAAAATACTTTACCTACTTTTGAAGAAGTCTCTAGATTTGCTGAACTTCTTGAGATTGAGAATTCCAAACTCAATAAGAAACTTGATAAGGCAAATTCTAGGAATTCTATACTTACAAAAGAGATATCAGATCTTTCTAAAGATCTTGATAAAAAAAATTCTGATTTTGAAAGTATTTCAAAAAATCTTGAGGAAGTAAGTTCTGAGAAGAATAAACTTTCTAAAGAATTAGAAAAAGTAATTTCTAAGAAAAATGTTTCTGAGCTAAACTCTAGTTCTAAAACTAATGATTTTGAGGATAAAAACTTGGTTTTAAAACTCAAGTCCGAAATTTTTTCTTTAAAGAAGTGTTTATCAAACTTTACCCATGGTAAAGAAAATTTTGATAAGATGTATTCTGAAATACGAACTTTAAGAAATAAATCCGGATTTGGTTATACCCATGAAAAACCTATTTTCAGTAACAATTATTTTGTTCCTCAAAGTGCCCCATTTTGTACCAAGTGTCAATGTGGTGGTCACTGGGAAAAGAATTGTTCCTTAAACAAAACCCAATCTCTAGGATTTCACAAAGCTTACTTTTCTAAGAAAATGTGGGTTCCTAAAATTTTATTGTCTAGAAATCTCAGATCCAAACAAGTTTGGATTCCGAAAGTCTAATTTTCTTCTTGATTTCAGGATAATAAAGAAAGTACCAGCAACAATACATGGTACATGGATAGTGTATGTTCCCGGCACATGACTGGTAATAAAAGATTTTTTGAAAAGATTATCAAAACGAAAGGAGGAAAGGTAACTTTCGGAGACAATGCTAAAGGAGATATTATTCTTCAGTTTATCGGAACGCAAGATCAACTTGCTGATATTTTCACAAAATCATTGCCTTCGGATAGATTTGAATATATTAAACAGAAGTTAGGAATGATAACCGTAAGGTAATCATTATTAATTAACTTTCTGTTGAAAAAAAATCTCCTTACAGTAATAAACTTATTTTCATAGGGGGAGTACATTTGATTGTTTATTTAACAAAGTTTTTCAAAATTTGTTTTCAAACTTTTCAGAATGAAGATTTCCGGAATGGAACTTCCGGAACTAAGTTTTTTGATTGGACAGTTTCGTATAGAATACTTATGGAATGGAAGTGTTCTTATTGAAAATTTCTGGAATGAAAATTTACGTACTGGCAGTTTCATAACGAGGTTTTTATATCGATGTTTTTACTCATAATGTATTTTTCGTAATGTATTTTTCGTACTAAGTTCTTCGTACTGTTTTTTTCTTCTTAAATTTGTTCTTCGTACTGAGTTTTCCGTAATGAGTTTTTCGTACTAAGTTTATTTTTCATAGTAAATTTTTTTAGAAATCAGCCATTACGAATAATTCCCCAAGCCAATCCGAAAGGTATGATATCGTTCCTCATGTTTTCGTAGTCATATTTTACTTGCTGGAATTTTTCTTGTATTATGATTTTGGATTATAGTTTTCTTAACTCTTTGTTTTAATAAAAACCTCAAAAATATTGGATTCAAGCTTCCAACCGTCAGATCTGATCTCAGCTCATTCTAACCGTTAGATCAACCGTGGAAGGTGAACCGTCATCTCGTTGCCTATATAAAGGGGACCCAAATACTCGTCCCACATCGATCTCAAAGCTCTCGCGTCCCAAATCTCTGTCTCTCTGATTTAAGGCCATTCCGAACTTTAGTCTTCTCCGTTCCGAACTTCTCAGAGAACTTCAGATCTGAATGTCTGCGGAGTTAGCATCTCAAGAAATGTCATCTACTAAGCCTATTTCTTAGTGGTTAGTTTACAGAGAAAGGTTAGTTCATCTGGTTTTCTTCAACAAATATGATTCCCCTATCTCAAAGAACATCAAGTTGAATGGCTGGGAAGATGTTGCGGTATCAAAAACCGGGATCCAAGATGAAGTATATTCAGATTTACTTGTCGAGTTTTTTGAGTCAGTTTCTTTCTTCAAGGAAGATAATAGGGACAAGTTCTCTTTTAAGTCTTATGGAAAGACTTACAAGCTTTCTCACACCAAGGCCGCAAGCTTGGTAGGATTGTCTTATGAAGGAGAAGCAGAATTTATTTCGCATGTTTTACCGGACTCTAAGGGTAGCTTCGACAAGGAAAAAGCCTTAGAAACTCTCGGACTGGCTGATGACAAGGCTTCGAAAATTGCAAGTCTATCTACAAACTTCTGGATTCTGGAGTTATGGGTGCAAGGACTTATCGTACCAAGGAAAGGTGATAAATATAGCTTGAAGAAAAGTGAGATCTATATCTTAGATTTCCTGATAAATCTATGGAATTTCAACTTGATGAAGCATATTCTTCTTAATATTGAAAATTTGAAGAAGGGGAATCTGAGAGCTCAGATTGTTATGTATCCAGCAATCCTCTCCAAGTTGATTGTTCGGTGCCTTGAGTCTTTCAAGGAGGCTTGAAAATCTAAGCCAAGAGTTTTCAAGATCATGCTGGTCAGCGATGGTACTCTGAAAAGAATGAATGTAGCTTTTTACAAGAAGTCTGGAAAGTTTATTGATCTACCTGTTCAAGAAAAATTGGCTCCGAAAGTTGCTGATCCGGAATCATCTAAGCTAGTAAGGAAGAGAAAGCTGAAAGAAGTGGAAGTACAAGCAGAAAATCCTAAGTCTAAGGAAGTCCATTCCGCACCTCCAAAGCCAAAGAAGAAGAAAGCCTATCCTGATTAGGTTGTTACAAAGTGGAGAGCTGATAAAGAGAAAAGGAAAGAGGGGGATCCGCAGTTTGGATTGGACCTTGCGGAGGCAAAGGCCTTGAAGGAGAAAACTGCTGATGAGATTGAAAGAGAAGCAAAGCAAAAAGAAGCTCAAGAAGAAGATGTCCGAGGCTGAGGTAGCTCAGGCCTTGTTAAAATTCAATGAAATAGTTTCAGCAACTATTTCAGTTCTGAGATCTTTCTCCCTGGAATCTCTACCTGAGACTCCAGGAAGGAATTTCGCTGCTCCGGAAGAGGCTATTGCTAACAATTCTGAGGAAGTTGAGCAAGTGGAACAAATAGAAGAGGGTGCTGAAGGAAGTGGTGAAACTGGAGATGTGCTGAAACAAGTAGATGATTACAAGGGAACACCTTCAGAACACTTATCGCTCCGAACTTCAGAAGCTCAATCCTCGAAACTAGTTACTCCAGCAATGGAAGAAGAGAAAGGAGAAGAAGAAGTTTCCTATCATGGAGAAGAAGAACAACTTTTACATGATATTGCTCAGATGAAAAGCGTAGAGGTTGGTGTTCAGAAAGTTGCTAAAGAAGAAGATTTTGTTGTTCAAGTTTCTGATAGTGAGAAGAAAACTCCGGAACAGGATTCTATTCCGAAAAAAGATAAGGGGAAGCAAATTCTTGCTGATATTCCGAGTTCAGAAAAGAGGATGAGAAAGGAAGCTGGTAGTTCTTCAAAGAGAAAGTTGGAGCTTATTGAGGAAGAAAACTCTCCAAGCAAGATTTCAGATTCGGAGTCATCCTCGTTGTGGCATGATTTTGTTGTCCAGTCTTTAAAGAAGTTGGTGGGAACCATTCTGACCTTCTCTAGTATCGACTCAAGATGCCAGATGCTTCAACATGCGTTGAATCAAAAAACTGACTCCGTATCTATGGTTATGGATAAGTGCGTTGAGATTGAGGCTCAGTTCAAAACATTCTTTGTTGGTTATGAAGCTCATAAAAGATCTTGAAAAAGGATGAAAAGCTGGTCGAAGAAGACTGTGGAAGAGATGAGGTTTCTTGATGAGTTTCAAGACAATGTTAAAGATGCCTTTGAGACCGAGGACAAGAAGTTTAATGAGTTAACTGCATCCTTTGAAGAGAAGATGACTGATGAAAAGAACTTCCGGATTCAAGAAGTCAGGGATCTGAATGGGAAGTTGAATTCTGTTTCTCAGAATTGGAAATTTGAAAGGGATCATCAGATCGATTTTGAAGAAAGGATGAAGGCTCAGGAAGAAAAAATGAAGGCTCAGGAAGAAAAGCTAAAAGCCCAGGAAGAAAAAATTGAAGCTCAATCCGCAAGAATAGTTTCCTTAGAGAAGCAAGCTGAAGAAGATCATTAAGACCTAAAGAAGATCAATACTATTCTAAAGGGGCTCATGTCAAAGGAGAAAGATCCGAAATAACCAAATCCGATCTTTTTGTTGTATTCTTTTTGTTATAGACATTCCAAATCTAATGAAAATTGTGTATCTCGTTTCCATTGTTGTCATTACTAATCTTTTAGGTACTTTGTTTTTTTTCCATTCCCTCCAATTCTTTTTGAAAATCACAAAGGGAGAGAAGGAAAAGATCATTAAGAAAAAGAAGAACTCTAATAAGGGTTTATCAAAGGGGGAGAAAGAAAAAATACCCAAGGAAAAAGAACTCTAATAAGAGTTTGTTTAAGGGGGAGTTTTTTTTCTTAAAGAAGACCTTCTTATGAAATATCACTCTGGAAATATGAATACGATCCTTAGAGTTTCAAAGCCTAAGGGGGAGTTAGTCGTATTCATCTATATCCTTAAAACAAGGGAGATAAGCATTAATATGTTTCTTTCTTCTTAGAATTATTTTTCGTAAGGATGTTTGTGCTTTCCAAAAAGGGGGAGATTGTTGAGTCAATAAGGTTTTCCTTATGAATTTTCCATTCCTTCTTGTTTTGAAAATCACAAACACCTTATCTTTAAGAAAATTGCTTCTATAAGGAAAATTTCTTTTATAAGGAAAATTTATTTTATAAGGAAAATTTTCTTTTATAAGGAAAATCGCTTTTATAAGAAAAATTATCCTTATCATTTTTTCATCCATATTTTTTCTTAAGTATGAGATTCGGATTCATTTTCTTGGAATCGTTGAAACTTTGATATAAAGCATTCTGTTTTAAGGTTCAGACTCTGGACAAGAACTATAACGAAGTTTCATTCCGAATTCCGAATATGACCTCTGACTAAGTTCTATTCTAGATTCAGGATACGAATTCTGAAGAAGAATTCTCATTACGAATTCCAATGAAGAATTCTCATTACGAATTCTAATGAAGAAATCTCATTCCGAATTCCCATTACGAATTCTGATGACGAATTCCCATTATGAATTCTAATGAAGAAATATCATTCTGAATTCCCATTACGAATTCTAATGATGAGTTCTCATTATGAATTCTAATGAAGAAATCTCATTCCGAATTCCCATTACTAATTCTAATGATGAATTCTCATTACGAATTATAATGAAGAAATCTCATTCTGAATTCCCATTACGAATTTTGAAGAAGAATTCTCATTACGAATTCTGATGACGGATTCTCATTACGAATCCTGATGATGAATTCTCTTTATGAATTCTGATGACGAATTCCTATTCCGAATTCTCATTCTAAATTAACCTATTAAACAGAATTTGAGGATCTTTGTTTTATACACTCTGAATTAATTTAGACTCCGAAAAATATCTTTTTTTGACTCCGAACATTTATATTGCTTACACTTCTAAAATTTTTCTACTCTTTACTATTGTTCTTTACACTCTGAACCTTCACTCCGATGTTTTCATTCCGAACTTTTAGGTTAGAATTTAAAACGATGTCGTACATTCTGTTACACTTGTTTTGTTATGAAACGATGTCATCTATTTTGTTATAATCTAACCGTTGTCTAAGTGACACCTATACAGGTCCCTCCGATCATTAAGGAAAATATGACCGTTGGAGAAGGAGCTGACCTTACCTATAAATCGGAGCTCATTTGAAAGAGCTCGGAACTGATGACAGATGAACAATTTGGTTTTGTGCATACATGCTGTTGAAGTGATTTCTAGAGAGAGAGACTCTTATTAACTTTCAAAGTCTCGTGCGACTCCGAATGTTGGTGATTACATTCGACGGCTTCCGGGGATAGGAAGACAGAGGTTGCCGACTACCTTAAAGTTTGAGGGCTTTCTTGCTGAGGAAGACAGAGGTTTCCAACTACCTTGAAGTTGAGGGCTTGCGGGGATAGCAAGACAGAGACTCCGATCTTCGTATCGAGGTCTTACCATGGTGTGGGTAAGACAGACTTTCTTGAAAGTATAAATTAAGGGACCATTATCCACGGTTGTTTGATGCCCTTCTCTTTGGGTTAAAAGAATTATATCTTGTTACTTGTAGTTTTACTACTTGTTTCTATTCCGCTGCATTTTGTATTATAAGGAAAGTATAACTTTTTTATACTTCCTTACTTGTACTCTGATTCATTTAGATTCTATACGCTTTAAGGTAGAATCTCATATTGTAACTTTTGTTAAGATTCAACTTCCGGAACCATATTTTCGGAACTCTCATTCAGAATCTCTTTCTTAGTTTACATTCGGTGTTAAGAGGTGTTGTGAATTTACTTGGTTTAACTTTGTTAAACTTAGCCTTTTTCTTTTTCTTAAGGAAAAAAATAGTTATACTTAACTAACTTTAAAGTTTCCAAAGGAATTTTTAAAGTATACAATTCACCCCCCCTCTTGTATATTGAGCATCTCATTCTATATTTCGATCCTACAACTAGTTCTCTATTATTAGGTATGAAATACTATTTACAACCCAACATGGGTATCTTTTCATAAAATTCATTAAATGAGAAATTATCTCATGAAATTGCTCTATGGAATCCCTGTTTTGAACTATTGGAGACTCTGATTCCACTACTGGTGGATCATTTATATACATTTTCACCTTCTATCCTATAAATATGTGTCATTGTGGGGGAATAACTCTAAAATTACAAACACACATCATAGGACGCATTTCACAACATTAAAATATTTAACAAGAGGTATTCACATTAATCTATAACATGTAACCCCATACCCTTACCCATGTTAAAAAATAATTCACAATTACTACCCTCAACCACCCCTCATCCCGGTCACGGCTAAAAATGGGTAAATTGCTTCAAATTTAAAGGACCTCCTTAGAAACACATTTATCCATTTCATTTGCAATATTAAATATCATTTTACAATTTCTTAATTTCTTATTCGGCACTATTTTCACTTAGTAATTAACCCCGAACCTTACTTTTTCTATTCATGCATAAAATGATGAATGTCACATAAAAAATTCCGAGTGCATAAAATGATTAATGATTACTCAACTCTCATTCCATTATGTAAGATGATGAAAACAATTACACCATAAAACAAGTGCATAACCCGATATGAAATATAGACGACTATAACATCAAACATCAATGTCAAAAATCCCACCCTAGGTACATGGGGTTTCCCCATACATAAGTGAACTACTCCCATGAACGAGATCATATCCATGGACAGAATCTTCTAAGTCTCCTGTATAACATTCCCAAATTATAATATATATGAAAAGAAAATAAAACCATATTTGATACCACTTGGTAATGTTCCGTCCCAGGTTCCACACACTGGTTCCCTAAAATGGTTTGTCACATGACCTCAAGTGAAACTCACCATACACCAGAGGCTTCAGACTGGAAGCGAGGGTAAAATATATAACAAGTTGAGAGTATAAGCTCTTTATCAAAGAAACAAAATAAATAAAATATATAAAAAATAATAAAAATAATAATAAACATAACCATAATAATACTAGTTTTACATGATGACCAAAAAAATAATTAAAAAATAGCATATATTTCATGAAAAACACATGTCATGTTTCAAATGAAAAACAAAAATAGAGACATAGTGAAACTCCCATTTAGCTAAATAAACCTAGTCTAATTCCAAATTTAATTCTCCAACCCAACTAAACAATCTAACATAGGACTTATTCCCTTATCTTATCCTGAAAACATGAATTATATTTAGATATAGATTAGGCGGCCCAAGTAGGGTGTCCATACAACTCAGTATGCCACCCCCAATGAAATCTCAAAACAATATACAGTATGTAATGGTGTATGGAGTTTTATATATAAGAAATAAAATTAAGTAAATAGTTACCACATTTAATTATTATTTAATTAAAAAAAATACATGGGTTCACGATGACTCCCAAACCATCAATGTATTCTTTATCCCGCTGTGTAGTCTAAACCATATGACACAGGGAATCAAATTTTATTATATCATGGGATTTCATTGTACATTTTATTTAAATTAATAATACGAATACATTGAACCATAGACCAATTAAAAAAATTTGGGCCTTGAATTCCATGTTTAGACCCATGTGGGATTTTGGTGAATCAACTTGTTTCCCACACCCAGTTTATCAATTAATCACATATGGTATTTTGAAGCATCAGTATGTTCCCCACAACTGTTTATCAAATGCATGAATTTGGGCCAAGAGAACCATGTATAATACCCTAGATTATTTGGAAGCATCGGTCCTTATCTCACACCTCATTTATCAATCAATTACATATATAACATATATTACATTTTAAAATGGTATTCATCATTAACCCTCTCATAAATTTTTCACATCATGTTATACAATCTCAATTATTCAACAAATCATTGTTTGTAATAATAATCACATGGAATAAGATAAACAATTAATTATGAAACCATTTCTCAAAATTTAATCATGTGATTCATTAACCATTCATGTTTAAGTCAAACATCCCTTAATTCACTTAATTTAATCAATTCAACATTCTATTAATAAAAAAAATCAACAATCCCATCAATTGACCAATTAAATTTCCCTATAATTGAATCAATTCCAAAATACATTAATTAATTAATTGATGATATTAATTAATTTAATTCAAGATGAAATTTATAAATGTGATATAAAAATTTTTCAATTACATACATATAATTTAAATCAATATTTTGGGAATTTAAAAAATTTACCACCAACCTCAAGATCATTGACGAGACTTTTCCAAATTGGGGAAGAACATTCAATTTATCAATAAAGAATAATATCTAGAAAAAAAACTATATAGAATATAAAAAATATTTCTATCTATCAAAAACATGTTCTAAACCCACCAACAATAGAGGAAATAATCCATTCAAAATATAATAGAATGATTGGAGAGAGAGAAGAAACCAGTTCAGAAAAGATCTTTTACCGTGAGAGGTGCAAATATTTTAATAGGGTATTTGATTCAACAATAAAAGATTTTGAAAGGCCTTGTAATCCTTATGAGTTCTTCCATAAATGAGGGTGTAACACCCCAAGATTTCTTAGTACGTTATTTTTCAATGTAATTCAATAACTTGCACTACATGGAACACCGAGTTCAAGCGCGCCACAACTTACCAAACTATCCATTCAAAAGAGGTAATGAATAATATTAACTTAATTATGAACTTTATATAATGGTTATAATTTTAAAATCCATATTATGAGATCCTTAGAAATAATTTAAGAACAAATTCATTTTTTAGATAAAAGAAGTGTTTTTAAAAAAATGAAATTTTACCGCCTTTTAATGGAGAACTTTTTTTAAATCTAAAATTTGAAGCTTTTATATATTAAATTTGTCAAGATAAAAATATTATTTAGAATTGGGACATAAAAATTTAGTTTCAATAAATTTATTGTGTTTTTCTGATAACTTTCATATTTGGGTGAAGAGTGAAAAATCCTATATTTTAACTGAAAACAAATTTTTTATTCAAAATAATTTATAGGGTTCAATTATACATTTTAATTTTTTGGAAGTATAATTAGATTATATTTTTACAATTTAATAAAATTCTGGTTATTTTAAGTAATTTCACATTGAAATTGGACATAAACAAGTGTCAATCTTTTGATAGTTGTTATTTCATTAAAACACGCTTTTTTGTTTTGACAGCGAGAATTAATTTTAAATTAATTTATGTCACTTCTGTTATTTGAATTAAGAAAAATGGATTACAAATTTAGAATCAGGAGGTCCAAATTGTTTAAATAGGTAACTTTTATTTTTATACATTTTGAATAATTACTTCAGTAAATATGTTATTTACAATGGTTTAAGGGTGAATCCTGTTAATAAGGGTAAAAAATAATATTATAATAATATTAAATTAAACTAACACGTGTCCTAACCCTTGTGATTAATACATGTCCGATCATGGGAATCCTTTAGTTGATTTTGGGACCCCATGGATCCACTTGTATGTTATAATGTCACTCTGTATTAATTAATTTCAAGTAAATAGAAAAATGACAAAAGCATGTATCTTTTAGTAACACATTTTTATCAAGGTTTATATAATTGATATCTTCAACTATAAATATTAATTATAAATATAAAATGATTTAATACATAATTGTATTTTATTTATAATTTTTATACATTGAATAATTAAATTTATATATGATACAACAGTGATGCAATATTTTCCTTATTAATGAAATAATCAAAACATTGGTATTATAAATGTTAAAATAAAAATAATTTGAAAGTTTTGATTCCATCCACGTATTTTATAGATTAATATGATATTTTATTATTGATTAAATTAATTTATTTCTAATTAATAATTTTTTTAGGAATTTTGCCAAAATCAATTATTAAATACTGTCAAAATTGACATAAAAGAGTTTTTAAAACAAATATTATATTATTAATTGATATAATATTCTTAAAAATTTAAGGTTCGGTGAAATGACTTATATAATGATTGGTATGTTATTAATGAACTACTTGTGGTTCTCTTGGAATTTTATAGTATTTTTATTAACCAAATACTATAAAAATACAATGAGACATGGTAAATGTCTAACTATTTAACTAAGAGTTAAATATAAATAATAAGGTTAATATGGTGAACTAAACCTGTCTAAAATTTATTGGTTTAAATTATTTCTACCCATTCCCACACTAGCTTCTAAATAAGCCACTTTGGAGCCATTATATACGGAAGATGAATTTATTATAAGATAATATTTTATGTTTTTTCTAAGGTGCCACTCACCCCTCTTTTGGCATGTTCAAACCCTTCCCAAATATCTTATAAACATATGTCACTTTATCATATAGGCCTTCCTTTATTCATAAAGCCATCCTATGGAGCCCTTTTTATCAAATCAAAAGGAAGAACCCGAAGAAGTGGTAAATATTTCAACACCTCTTTCAAGTTCCTTTTTCTTCCACTTCCTCTTTCATTATTGTTTCCATTATAAAATAATAAATCCAGTATATTCTATATAATATAATGCTTTTATAAAAATGATAAAAACATATTCATTATTTTTATCCATCTTATGAATGAAAAGTCACCGCACGTGCATACGTACAACTTACCATCTCCACATCGTGGTGTATTTTTCTAGTCAAACATTTCATCATTTGGATTGCTTTAATAATGAGTATAAATGATGTAAATAATAAATATATATTTATATTTAGTATTTATATATGATATACCATCCAATTATATACATTTTTAATATCAAAAAAATTATATTGTCGCTCGTGCGTACGTACAGATTACCGCCTCCACGACGAGATGAGATTTATGTCCACGTTCCCCATTCAATGCTGATTATAAAAATATATATTATTAATAAGTATGTAATATATGAAATAATAATGCTACTGGAGATATATATAAATATTTATGTATGTACTTACATATAAATTATTCACTTTTATTCAATATAATATGAAAACAGAATCGTCATTTTTGGGTACGTACGACCTACCATCTCCAAAAACGATGTTTTCCATTTCATATATCTATCTATTATAAATATTTATATTATAAAATTATATGATACTTAAATCATGGTTTATATTCTGGAATTATTTAAATCATGATCTAAATGATATGGTCATGAATAACAAGTTAAAACACGTACGGTAAAGAAAGCGATTATTACCTGAAATGTTAATTTAACAAGAAAATAATTATTAAATGGGAAGTATAAATTCATTTATGAATCATGTATGATATAATAAAAATGAATATGGTTCGGGTATAATTTAGTTACATAAAATGGTCATTATACATGAGGTTAAACGTTCCCTCGACCAAAGGAAAGTGCAAGGTAAGGGTTATTTCCTCAATCTCATTATTTATCCGAGACTTTTCATGTGTAAGTAATTTCTGGGACATACTTATCATCGATACACATATTTCATAAAAATGTTTTCAGAAGGGATCCTTTAAGGTTTTATGGGAGGGTATATTTAACAATATCATCATTTTAAATGTTTTAAAGATTTATCTTTCTAAACCCTTTTAATCAATGTCCATGTTTTCAAAATGATTTTAAGGATTTATTTATATGAAAATGAATGTTTTAAAATGATAATTATTTTCAAAAGATTAAAGGTCGTATGGGAAACTTTGATTCAAAAATCTATTTTAAATGGATTCATTTATTAATTGTGATACTTTAAATTATTTCATGAAAAACAGGTATTTCTCTCAAAGCTTTTTACTGATCATTTTCATCTATGTCAACATCCTTTTAAGGATTTTAAACTAGTTTGAAGTTGATTTATTATGATACAATATTCCATATTATATTTAATGTGTTATTTTATGTTTGACTATGAATGTGAAATTTTTATACCATTCATGGTTTATGGATAAAGTATTTACAATTTGTATGCTTGTTTTAATAAGAATGTTTATGTTATATTTCTTCCTTTTCATATAAGGAATGCATTAGACTTAGAAAGTGACGGGTGGAGCCCGATTTAACACCTTGATGCATTGGTAGGTCTCATGAGACAAACTAGTGTCTTGGAAAAAGGAATTGGAAATTTTTTTTGGTAGTCTTAGCATAAGGCCAAGACTATGTGGTTATGAAAGTCTGGCATTATGCATCCCATCATTATGATAGTGGCTATTGATATTGCATCTGATTATTAAACTAGTAGAATATCCATGTGAATAAGTAAATGGAATTATTTTATTGTATCTTTTCCGTATTATTATGATGTTTATGTTTAAAAGTCATTTTTAGTTTTATACATTTCCTTAAATGTTTGTTGTTATTTATGAAAGTTTCTGCTATATTGTTATCCTTACTGAGAATCTGAGCTCACCCCTTTCTATGTTTACATTTTCCTAGGATTCCAAGAAATATATTATAATTGATAAGTAGGGCTAAGATATGGTATTAATGGAATTCTCAAAGGATCATTTATGTTCTCTTTTATTTTATAATGTGTAATGTAACATTCATGTATGTAATCTATTTTCCAAGACTAGTAAACCTATCGGTCTTTCGGGACTTGATTCCTTGTAATCATGCCAATGTATTAAAATAATGCACCAACGTTGGGTAACTGGGTTGGGGTGTTATAGTTGGTATCAGAGGAAGTTTAGAAATATCCTTGGAAACTATATTTAGATAAACTCTGATTAGAGAACATTACCCTAAGATAGAATTTGAAGATTAATATAGAATAACTTCCTAAAATTTTGGTATTGTATAGATTTTTTCAGTTTTCCAAGAAATATATCCATGTCCGGATATAAGCAGGTAGAGGCGGCTCTTGCCTAGATGTACCTTGGGTTAAAACCTGAAAACACCGCTTTGATCTAGACTCGAATGAGAATGGGTGCACGTTAATGGGCCTTGATGCACTTTTGGTTACATCACTCCAAGGGGATATTATTAGGATAATTCTAATTTTCTTTACAAACCATTATAAGGTGTTTATGAGTATATAATTCCTCAAAGAAAATATTTTTCTGATTATGGATTACATCCATAAATTGGTCAATTAATTTTAGGTATTTTTACATGTTTGGAATTATTCATTGAAATTCATAAATTGATGTAGTGTATTCCATTGTATAAAAATGGAGCCTAGTAGAAGGAATATAAAATATAGCAATACATATGATCCAAAAGAGTAATAATGATCATATATTTCATTGTATTAATTCAAAATTTAGATGGTAAATAGTCTCCCATGTATTCTCAACATATTAATAAATAGTATCATGTGTTAATAAGATAAGTAAATTATTTTCAAGCCCAATGGATTTGAAAGGAAGTAAGAGAAGAAAATGATGAAAGAGAGAAAGATGGATAAAGGGAAGAGGGAAAACAAGAATTTTCCCATATGTGATAACTATTGGAAGAAACACACTAGAAATTTCTAGAAAGGATTGTGAGTTTGTTATAAGTGTGGAGAAAAAGGACGCCAAGTATGTGACTGAAAGGGTAAGAAAATGCTTTCAAATGTACAATGTTTCAACTGAAAGGAGTTGGGACACAATGCGAACCAATGTCCAAATCATCAGAGTATGCCAAAAATGATGATATTGGATAATAATAAAGTTATGATACTACCACAAATTAGGAGGAATGATTAGAGTCCTTATGTTTTTATTAAATAATTATGTCATTTCTGTGTTGTATCAATAATGTACTAGTTATAATAATTATGGAGTATATAAGGATTGTACTATAGTACTATTTTTTAAGGGCATGGGATTGTGTGGAACCAAAAAAGTGACTCAATAGGAGGTTCATTTTTTTGAAAATATATGGTTGATAGAATGATAAACCATAATATAGTTCTGATACTAAGGTAGTGCTTTTGGAATAATACATATTTGATTTGGATAAATTATATTAGATATTATTGAATACCTTGAAACTGATTAATGATTTTTATATTCCATCATTTTTGGAGTTTATAACATTTTTATGGAAGAAGTATATCCATTATTCTATAAGGAAAAAGAGAGCAGGAATGTAATCAATAAGGTTTTATGGTAATTAAGGGTGTTTCCATGTTTTAAAATAATACATGATGAAGGTCTTCACATGTTATTACGTGGGGAAAGGAATCTTAATTTTGTTTAACATCCTTATAAATTATGGACTGTGAGTTTGGATAGAATTATTTTGGATAAGTCTAAAGGTTCGAATGAATTATTTTTGAAAGTTTATTTTTTTATTTAAATAGTAGGACAACACACAGACCATGTGACAACTCGTCATGTCGGAAAATGCTACAGGAATCAAACACACAACCATAGTGTGATTGGGATTTATCACCTACCACTGGACTACGTGAAGTCCCTTGATTGTTTAATCTAGTTTTTTTAAATGATCTGATATGTGAACTATAAATCCATTATTTTTGGACCCCTATATGATTAGGATAAATAGAATATTTTTTTTGAAATCTATTAGAGTGAAAGATGAGTTTGTTGTAGGAATTAGTTGAAGGATGAAACTCTACATGTCAAATATTTATATACATATATATTTTTCCACTTATTCTATGGATAAATTAATTCTTAAAAGGGATCCTAAAACAGAAAATGTGTTATCCTAATACCTTATGTTTTTTTGAAACGATGATATTTTAAATCATCATAGATTGATGGGTTTGAGGCCCTAAAATTTACACTTGTTTGTGATTGATGACCTCAATCACTCCATATAAATATTTAGATTTTTACACCAATTATTTGTCTTTAATTTCCACCAATGTTCTCCTAATCAGGATCATAATTTGGTTGTGACCCTTTCATTCCCCTTTTCCTTTTATTAAGACTAAATTTTATTAACCCAATTTCCGATGTGGGTTTTCCATAAAAGTATTTTCTATTTTTAACCTTTTATTTTTAAAGAACAATTTCAAATTTCAAGGATACAATTTATTGAATGAAGGAAGAATGAAACACCAAAATATTTAATAGTACGTTTTTTCTTCAAAGTAATTCAATAAAATTATCTACACGGAACACCGAGTTAAAGCGCACGATGACTTACCAAACAAGTCGTTAAAAAGTGGTTATGAATAGTATTAACTTAATTTTTACCTTTATATAATTCTTATATTTATATAATCCATATTACGAGTTTCTTAGACATAATGTAAGAACAAATTAATTTTTTCAGATAAAAGATGTATTTTTCAAAAAATGAAAAATTTCCACCTTTTAATTGAGAACTTTTATTAAATCCAATATTTGAAACTTTTATATATTGAATATGACAAGATAAACTTATTATTTAGTATTGGGACATAAAAATTTAGTTTCAATAAATTTTTATTGTATTTCTGATAACTTTAAAATTTGGGTGAATAGTGAAAAATACTATATTTTAACTGAAAACAACTTTTTTAATCAAAATAATTTATAGTATTCAAATATACATTTTAATGGTTTGGAATGATAATTAAATTATATTTTTACCAATTAGTCCAATGATGGTAATTATATATAATATCACTTTGAAATTGGACATAAACAAGTGCTAATCTTTTGATAGTTATTATTTATTTAAAAGACACTTTTTATTTTGACAATGGGAATTAATTTTAAATTAATTTCTGCCACATATATGATTTGAATTTTGAAAAATGGATTCCAAATTTATAATCAGGAGTTCCAAATTGTGTAAATACGTAACTTTTATTTTTAGACATTTTGAATAATTATTTCGGAAAATATTTTATTTACCAGGGTTAAAGAGTAAATCCGATAAATAAGGGAAAAATATTATAGTAATATTAAATTACCCTAACACATGTCCCAAACCTATTGGATAATAAATATCCTACCATGGGAATACTTGGGTAGATTTGGGGACCCCATGGAGCCACTTGTAAGTGATAACGACATTTTATATAAATTAAGTTGAAGTAAATATAGAAATAACAAAAATATGTATCTTTTAGTAAAAAAATTTTATCTCGGGTTATATAATTTATCTCTTGTACTATCAATATTCATTAGAAATGAAAAAATATTTCCTACATAATGGTATTTTATTTATAATTTTTATAAATTTAATAATTAAATTTATATATGATACAATGATGATGCAATATTTTCTTTATTAATTAAAGAATCAAAACAATGGTATTATAAATGTTAAAATATATATAATATCAAAGGGTTGACTCCATACAAGAATTTTCTTGTTTAATATGAAATTTTAAGATTTATTAAATTAATTTATATATAATTAATAATGTTTTTAGGACTTTAACCAAAATCGATTATTAAATACTCTCAAAATTGACATAAAAGTGTTTTTAAAACAAATATTATTTTATTATTTAATATATTGTTCCTAAAAAATATAAGGTTCGTCCAAAGGACTTATATAATGATATTTATATCATTATCTAACCACTTTGGGTTCTATTGGTAGTTTATAGTAAGTTTATTTACCATATAATATAAAAATACAATTAGACATGGTAAATGTCAAACTATTTAACTAAGAGTTAAATATAAATCATAAGGTTAATATGGTAAACTAATTCTATCTAAAATCTATTGTTTGAAATTATTTAGACCCATACCAACCCTATACTATAAATCAGTCACTTTAGATCCATTATAAACTAAATATGTATTTATTATAAAATAATATTTTATGAGTTTCCTAATGTTCCCCTCACCCCTCTTATAAAAGGGAAATTCCCCTTCTCTCAAACTCACACCTTAAAAGAATTATGTCTTGGCCAAAACATTCCCAAATATCCTCTAAAATTCCTTAAAATTATCTTAGAGGCCTCACATTAGTCAGAAATCCAACCCAAGGAGCCCTTTTGATCAAATCAAAAGGAAGAACCTGAAGAAGAGGTAAATATTTCCACACCTCTTTCAAGTTCCTTTCTTCATTTACTACCTATTACTTTATTGTTTCCATTATAAAATAATAAATAAAGTATATTATATATACTGTTATGTTATTTAAAAATGGTACAACCATATTCATTATTTTTATCCATCCTATGAATGAAAATTCACCACACATGTGTATGTACGACTTACCGTCTCCACTTCGTGGTGTAGTTTGTTATTCAAACATTTTATCATTTGGATGGGTATAATAATGAGTATAAATGAAGTAAATAATAAATATAACTTTATAATAATTATTTATATATGATATAAAATCAAATTATATACTTTTTAAATACCAAAAGAATGATATTTTCGCTCTTGCGTACGTACAGATTATCGTCTCCACAATGCGATGAGATTCATTTCCACGTTGACCATTCAATGATGATTATAAAAATATATATTATTAATAATTATGTAATATATAAAATAATAAAAATACTTGTGATACATAGATAAATTTATATATGTTTGTGTGTACTTAAATATATCTTATTCACTTCCGTTCAATACAATATGAAAACAGAAAGATCGTTTATGAGTACGTACTGCCTACCGTCTCCATAAATGGTGGTTTCCAATTCATATATCTATCTATAATAAATATTTATATTATAAATATATGTGATATATAAATCTAGGTTTATATTATAAAATTACTTAAATCATTATCTAAATGATACGATAAAAAAAACCAGTTAAAACACGTAAAATAAAGAATGCGATTATTACCTGAAACGTTAATTTAATATGAAAATAATTATTAAATGGGTAGTATAAAGTCATTAATTAATCATGTATGATATAATGAATATGAATATGGTTCAGGTATAACTAAATAACATACAATGGTCATTATACAGGATGTTAAATGTACCCACGACAAAAGGAAAGTGCAAGGTAAGGGTTATTTCCTCAATCTCATTATTTATCAGAGATTTTTCATGTGTAAGTACATTCTAGGACATACATATCATCTATACCCATATTTCATTAAAATGTTTTGAAAAGGGATATTTTAATGTTTTATGGGAGGGTCTATTTAAATATATCATAATTTTAAATGTTTTAAAGATATATCTTTCTAAACCCTTTTAATTAATGTCCATGTTTTAAAAATGATTTTAAGGATTTATTTATATGAACATGAATGTTTTGAAATGATAATTATTTTCAAAAGTTTAATGGTTTTATGGGACACTTTGATCCAAAAATCTCATTTAAATTATTTCCTTTATTAATTGTGAGACTTTAAAACAATTTCATGAAAAATGGGTATTTCTCTCAAAGCATTTTACAGATCATTTTCAACTATGTCAACATCCTTTGATGGATTTTAAACTTATTTGAAGTGGATTTATTATGATGCAATATTCCATATTATATTTAATGAGTTATACTATGTTTTCCTGTGAATGTTATATTTTTGTACCATTCATGGTTTTTGGATAAATTATTTACATTTTTCATGCGTGTTTTAATAAGAATGATTATGATATGTTTCAACCTTTTCATATGAGGAATTCGTTGGACTTAGTAAGTGACTGGTGGAGCCCTCTAAAGCTCATCAATTCATTGGTAGGTCTCATGAGACAAACTAGTGTCTTAGAAAAAGGCCTTGGCAAAAAATATTATTTGTTGTCTTAACCAGAGGCCTTGACTATGTGGTTATGATAGTCTGGCATTATGCATTCTGTCATTATGAAATAGGCTATTGATATTGCATGTAATTATACAAATAGTATAATATCCTTGTGAATATGTAAATGGAATTATTTTATTGTATCTTTTCCATATTATTCTTATGTTTAAGTTTAAAAGAATTTTGTTATAGTCTTATACATTTCCTTGAATGTTTATACTTATTTATGAATGTATCTTCTATATTGTTATCTTTACGAAGCATCCGAGCTCTCCACTTTATAGGTTTTAATTTTCTCAAGATTACATGAAGTATATAATTATTGATAAGTAGGGTTAAGCTAAGGGATAAATGGCATTCTCAAAGGATCATTTCTGAGGTTTTTTATTTTCTAATGTGTAGTGTAATGTTCATGTATGTAATATATTTTCCAATAATTCTAAACTGATTGGTCTTTTGGGACTTGATTCATTGTAATCATGACAATATATTTTTAAGATCAATTTCTTTAGTGTTATGAATAATATTAAATAAAACATTAATCCGAGGAAATCATGAATGTTATATCTTTATATTCCATGACCATTTTAACTATTAATGAGTTAATCTTCCCTTTCATTAACTTTGTTATATATATAAAAACATTATTTATATAAGATAATTTATCTATAACCTTTCATCTTTTTAACCAATTGTTTCAACCATCAGGAACCAAATGAATTAGAATACGGGGTTGGAATTAGGGTGATTAAAATCCTTTCATATTACTAATCTAGTTCATGTGTTATAAAAACACCACATCATATATACTAAAGTAAATAATGTATGATATCCACATATAAAAAATGAAGAGACAAATATAATTATTTAAACATGGTTCAAGTGTAATGGATATATATATGCTACATACAAAGGTTGTGTGAAAATATATTAAGAAATATATAACTAACTATTGTTAGAATTAACTTTTAATAATTAATCACTAATTGTAACAAGTAATTTTCCCTTTTTCATATCATTCCACTCATTACATCTAGATAAGGTGATAAAAAATGAAACTAACATTTCAATTATAATTAAATTTTTATAGAAAAACATATATTCAATTCAATATTTGTTTCTATTTCTTTACACATTTAATAATAAGTGTGTATCTTAAATATTATTATAATATTCAACTTTTAAAATAGTACTATTAGTAATCCTAATATGTAATTTACCTATCACCTTATATATTATCGAAATTCATAATTTCTCTTTTTAATAATTTTAAATAAAATATCCTTAAACCCCCATAATTATATTCCACAAGTCATAATATTATTATAATTAATAAAATTAAATTATTTTTTAGTAAAATCACTCATAATTGATAATAAAATTCTATATTTTAAATTCAAACATAATCTTCAAAATGTATATATAATGAGAAAACCCTGACAGGGAATTACAAAGGATTTTTTGGTTTCATTGTTAAAGGTTACACTCTAAAATATTTGATCAATCAATTCTATATTACTTTTAAAATACACCCATTTTCTTATTTTAAATTTAATTTCACCAATTTTTTATTTTTCATTTTATTTCTCACAACATCATGGTTTTTTCTGATGACTACAAGAACATTCACCAACTCTCTTCAATAAAATGTCCATCTATGAGATCACTACCTTTATCCCATTCATTTTTTCTATAAAAAAAATTTAATTAAAATCCTATAATTCATTTACACACCAATTGATTATGGGGATTCTATAATTCAAAAAATTGTATCATGACATGTAATATTTTATATGAAGTTCATCCCTACTTTTTTTGTATAATACAAAAATAACCATAATAACTCTAACCATTTTAACTTTTAAATACTAATAATATTTCATATAAACTATAAATATTAAAATAATTTTATTTGGACATCATGTGGTACAGTTGGATTCTTTTATGAATACCCCTTTGATAATTCTATATTTCAAGATGCTGTTTGGGAAATTGTGATTTGGTTTCATAAAAAATGATACAATTTTTCCTCATTATGACCTATAGATTATCTTTATCCTCCGTAATCTCTTTTAAATTACTATGATATGAACAGTGACCTTTGTTTCTTTATGGTTCATCATACTTTATTAAAATCTTCTCCATATATCACCAAAAAATATATAAGCGTCTTTTAACATTAATCAATTCCATAATACACCTATCAAATCTTTTTTGCGATACATAACAAATTTGTGTAATAAGTAAATATTATTCTATGATAGTTAACCTATGTAAAAATACTTCTACTATATTATAATGTTATATGATAATATTTTTTCGATGGAAAATTGAAATTTCTATTGTACTAGGGTTACTTAGGTATAGGAGGTTTATCGATTATCTTGTTGATTTTATAATCATTTAGTCCTTGAAAAGTACCCCTCAATAAATTGTGACAGAGTTTATGCCTCATTGTTTTTGTTCAATTCAAAGATATGATTCATGTAGTTTTAGAATGTCACTGATAGGTAATTAGAATTGGGTTTTGATCATGTTATTTCAAAACCATTAGGATGGTGTAAGATGAATTTTCTTAATCAATGATGGGTTAGGGTTTTCAACATAAATCTTGTGGAAAGTGATTAACTTGTTTTGGTTATCCCTTGATTTGTTTTAGTTAACAGCTAATTTCATGTATGGAGATTTTCCCAATATTTTTATAGAAGGAAAAGATCTTGAAGGGGAAGTCATATATAAATGTGACATCTATGATAACCTTTCAATAGATGATGTGATCCAAATGGGGAGTTGATGCCAGAGATGATGTTTAGGATCACATTCAAGATTAAATATAATAAATCATATTTTCTTGGTGGGGTTTCATGTATGAATAAAGATATAACTAAATTATGATAATTAACCGCTACAAAAAATCATCTTAATGGGTGATTAAACACTAGTAGACAAGAAATTACACTCTATGAGAGAGAGGGTGGGAGAGGGTGACACTACTGGTGGAAACGACAATATGAACCATATTGGAGGTTTGTCTCCCTATGGGTTACGCACTGGAAAGACTATACCCATTAAACAATTAAAAAACTAATGTTGATGATTATATTATATTTATATTCTACGACAACAACGTTTAGATGTAGTAAAATCCCATTATATAGTAGGAGATACCCCATGGTTTGAATATGATACATGACATAAAGTAGGAGTTTTACTAGGTTTAAACTAGAAGATAACTCTAAATAGGATTGGTAAGATGATGTAGGGCTCATCATAAGAGATTATACCTATATTATTTGAAATTATTATTCTCAAACATTTGTTTTCATATTTTATTATTATGTGATTATTGTTATTTAATTATTTAATTATTAATTCCCTATTTTAATAAAATATTATTTTCTTATCTTTATTTGATAATAATTTATTCTTTTTTGGGAAATATTTAATTTCATATTATTTTTTTCATTTAACAACATTAAAATTATCTCCTATGATTTTTTACAATTTGGGCATTTATGAGTATTGAGACAATTAAGGGTTCATGTAATATTCCATTATGTTGAGATAAAATAAAGATGTTATGTGTGACTTCATAATAATAATGTATTATGTGGTGAGTGTGGCCTTTTCTTATACCTAATTTGGATATAAGGGTATACATATTTGGTGTTAGTTATGTTGGGTTATAGGGGTACTTTTTTATCATTGCTATATATCCTCAAATATGTGTGTATCACAGAAGCCATGATGGCACAAATTTTTTTATTACATTTCATTAGAATATATAAAATATTTTTTTATGAGTTGATAAAACTCAGAATAACTATAAGGTTAATTTTTGATATGTAAGACACTAATAGGGGGCAAAAATGTAATATAAATTATAAACAATTAAAATATTATCTCTTATTTACCTTTGAACATGCTTAGTTTATGGATATCTTACTCATATTGACCTTATGTTTCCTTGAATGTACTTAAAGAATGAATTAATAATAATGACACTAGAATTTTTTTATTGTGGTTCACATACAAGATGGATGACCATGTTTTAAGTCTACAATGATTATTATCCCACCCACACACATCATTTATTTTATTATCAATAAAATATCAGGAATGGGTATATCCTTGGACTCGAAATCCTAGAACCATTTAGCTATAATCCAAGAACCTACATTCTATTCTATGGATAACAGAAAATATGTGTAATTACATGAAGTAGGACTAATGATGTAGGATCATGTCCCTCCTGTAATTGTTTTTAATCTTATTCCTCAACCAAAAACAATTTATGGGCCTCCTCATGAACTATTTGATCATATTATAGAAGATATCTTATATTGTTCTTATCATTCCCTTGACCGAACTAGTAATATATATAATAAAAGGATGGTATTTTCCTTCTTTCTTTTATTATTCATCTCATATTGTTAATCCTTTGTAGAAAAATTGGTTCTCTTTACTTATTCGACACACAAGATGTGAAAGTCCATCTCAAAAGGATATCTTTATTTTTCAATAACCAAGGTCCACTATAGGACACAATATAAACTCTCCTTATTTTCTATTTCACATAAAATTTTCTTTTAATGATATTATTTTAAAAAATAGAATCTTGATATTATTAATCTCCCAAATTTATATATAGAGACACATGAGAATATTTCAATACTTGAATACAGAAATCTTCTTCAATTGTGGAGTGCAACTCTTCCATAATTCTTATTTTAATCAAAGTGATTTTTTATTCAAATATCCATCATACTCGGGTTTATATTTCATTGAGATATTCATTAATAATCATATAATCATTCCATTTTCATTTTCAATTAAAAAAATATGATTATCATAATTCATTTCATTATAGACATATGCAACATCATGATATGTAACTTTTTCTTTTGTCATGAATATCTTCATCCTCTTCCTAATAATTCTTTATCATTGAGTACCCCTACTTAAATCTGAATAATAGAATATAATAATTATTTTATGTCATTAAATATCAACACAACAGCATCTGAATTATTAATCATATCATGTATTATGATATTAGCATATCGTACTCTATGATTACTAATTTCCTAAGAAGTCCTTTTATTTTCCTAAATTTTAGTTGGATACTGCATCATAAGAATTAATGAAAATTATATAAATATTTATTACCTTTATAGTAATTACTTTACAAAAATTTCAGTCATCTATTACATCCTAAGGATAATTAACACATAAATAAATATTCACTACACTTATCATAATGACTTTTACATGGTTTTCACACTAGATTTCAGAATGGCCCATATGATAATGAAAATTTTATCATATGGGAATTATAATTTTCTTTACACAAGTTAAGTTTCTAAACCATTAATTATATGATTTATAATCTCACTTTTTCACACATTTATTTTTTTTCAAATTTTAGGAAACATTCATTTCCTAAGGTTATATGAACCTTATGATTCATAGTGTGATTTTTTTTATTTCCGTTGTTCGACTGAAATTCCATTATGTATGGTTAAATAAAAGTTCTTTGTTTTTAATAAACCTAATTATATTATATTTTTCTCTAGAATGAACCATATGAACCTTTCCAGTGAACCTGATGAGATTCTATCTTCATCCAGAGTGAACATTACGTGGGTTGAAATCAACATTAGAAACTATAAGGAAACATTATAAAGGTTCATTTTCTATTTTTTCCTTATCCATTTAAACCTTAATAAGACTTATTTAACAAGGAAAAGATAATATATTAACCTTATCAAGTTTATTACTTTATCATTTTTTTATAATTCTGTGCAGATCCAACCATACAAAGTTCCCTTTATCTCTATAATGGTCCTTTATAGATTAACTGAAAACTTCTTCATGGATTTTCAGGTACATAAAAACACTTTTGGATTATTCAATATATTCTAAAATGACAATTCTAATAATTATAATTTTCAATGAAACATTTAAATAAAACTTATAATATTTTAATAATCTACCATTTCCATTACATAACATCACCAAATTAATCCAAATAAATTTTCTTCCAAAGAATTATATTAATTTAAAATAATCAAATAGATATTTCTTATTATATTTATTTTATGAGTTATTCACATAGATATTCTACCCATGTTTCTATACACTCCATGGGAATCATCTTTAAATTCAACCTATTCAAATATCCATGAACAAAATAGTTTGTGAAATATCAATATTTTTTCTCTAACAGATTTATTTTAAATGTGAATAGATCATTATTAATATTCAATAGAAACATATACCTTTTTAATATTAAAATAACTCACCTCCATTTACATATAATCAGTAGTAATGAATTTCATTTGAGATACAAGGTGATTATCTAATCCTCATGAATATTCACTCCGAAACACATAATGAATATTTTTCTTGGGAACTGTAACCATATTCTCATAAAAACTATAAGGAACTCAACTAAACTTATATGATATTATTCTTCTTAGCATATTAATACCATTCATATAGATCTCATAATAATTTTATATTATTGAAAATAAATACAACATAACACAAAGTGTGTACAATAATCCCTGACATTGTATTTGTTGTTAATTTTATTTCTATGAATTATGTATTGGTATATTCTATGAACTAATTATATCTTACACATATAATTTTTCCTGAATCAACATTTTCATTATATTTTTTTGTTTTCTTCCCTCTCAATTGTTAAAAATAAATTCAACTATATTGAGGATTTTATGAATTACCTCTAAATGTAATTTTACATCAATTATTTAACTATAAGTCTATGTGATCCCTGCTCGGTGTTGAATAAAAGAGGATCATATTTAGATAAAAATGTATTCTATATAAAATAAGAATACAATAGAACTCAAAACCAATTTTTATATTTCTTAAGGGATGTTCTATTACGTCTAGGATGATACCAAATAATTGATGAAATTATCATGATACCTATCATTAATATATTTATCATGTTAATTTTCCAACATAAAATTAATGAACTCAAATTAACACATAGTATATAAATATTGAAAATCATTGGAAGTTTAATACTTATAAATAAACACTAGAACATATTCAAATGTTTTTTATATTTATGTCATTGATTCATTCATATCCTAACACTTAACAATAGAACATAGAATTTCATAAATACGGATGAGAAAACATTTATACAAACCTCATCAATGAAATTTCAATCACTTTATAGAAAATAAATATTTTCATGAAATGTAATATTTTTTATATTCCAAAGCATTTAATTTTCATCCCCCCTAAAGAGGCACTCTATATTTACTTAATCATGATTGATCTTTACTTCAGTAAACGTTGAAGTAAACAATGGTTATATATTTAAACAAGATGGTGTGTACTATCTTTTTGGAATAGTTATTAAATCCAAATAATGTTTTCTAGTTCCTAACATTGATCATGAATCACCTTAAAATCTTTATATAGAGGGAAAAAACACAATACATGGGATTATGTTTGAACATCTTCTATCCTTAATGACAGCATGAGTGTTGATAATTTATTCTCAAACAAGTTAATATCTTTCTTATCTATATGTTTTTGTGATGTAAGGACCCTAAACCTTATATCCCAGAGTCGGTGGTTATTCTATTTTATTTTAAAACAATACAAGTGATCACATCACCAAGGAACAATTAAGTTAATATTATTAACGAAACCGATACAACCATAAATCCCATATTAAATTAGAAATAGAATATAAAAATTAGATAATATAAACATTCAAAATTCTTAAAATCATTAAAATATTCCTTTTTTCATATCATGTGAAAGGAATAAAATAAGGGTGAGCATATATCTTCAGTAAGGGTTACATACAACATAAGATATCTTGATAAAATAAGGAATAATCAATATGAAATGTTAAATAATTTTCGATACATTCCATCTAATCAATAACTTTATATTTATGAATAATATGGTAGTAATTGAATTTAATAAAATATTTCATATAATGAATCAGATGATCCTGAAAATTATCTCTAGATATCATAAAACTTTTAAAATAATCATATGAACATCAATATTGTATATCATAATGATGGAATTCATAATTCTAGACATCTTAAACATACTATTGAGTCATTATGATAATATATCTTACATAAATAGGTAATTACTCAACTAAATACCCAAACTAGTTTGTCTCATGAGACCCATAAATGCCCCGAGGGCCTATAATGGGTCCCTCTCATCACTTACTAAGCCTAATGAATTCCTTATTTATTGGATGATTCATATAATTCATAAAAAATATTCCTTATCAGTAAATATCTATATTGATAAAAGTATATATAATATTAATATTTCCCTAATCGATCAAATAAATTTATGAGTAGAAAACAATATATAAACATGGTTTACAGTGTAAGAAATAAAAAAATCTACAATACATATAATATGGATATTGATGAGAAATTTAATTTATAATGACATATGATAATAATAAGGTTAATGTTTTAAACTAAATTCAATGACCACAAAATCAATAAGTGGATAAATATAATAATCAATTAATCTGAATTATTTTTTTTGACATAAATTCATATATAATAAAGAATAAAATAAAAATATGATAAACATTAAATTATGGTTTCATTGAATAATTTTACACGAAAAAAACCAATGAAACGTATAAAAAAATAAAAATATCATATTATGGTTATAGTGGTGGGAAATTCTATTTACACCGTATATTTCAAAAAATATTCCTTTTTTCCAATATGAATATAAGGTTAAAAATTAATATTTTTGAATACATGAGAAATATTCCATTAAAGCTTTTAGAATATTAATGTAAAACCGAATTTTTTCTTTAATAAATCATTTGAGTAAATAAAATATACTTTTATAAATAAATTTTAATAAATATGGGCATTGAATAAAAATAAACAAGATAAAAAGAGAAATAATATACTATTTTATTTTAAAACTTGCATTTCTTGATTTATGTTCTAAAGAGAGGAAAAGTATGAAGAAAAAAAGGAAATACATAAATATCAATAGGAAAATAAAATAGATATAGTATATAAAGGACATATTATAAGATTCCTTTAATAAAAATCAATCCTAGAAAACATGAGATTATAAAATAAATTTTTACCTATTTGGTTACTTTTAAATTGTAACCCCTAAAAAGTGTATAGATGAATTGAAACAGTAAAAATAATGAATATATTTATATTGTTATTAAATTAATAAAAGGGTTGCTATATATACCACATAAAAGTAAATAGGTTTAAAATACCAAATATATCACAATGGAGTAGAAATTGAGATGGAATACCTGACCAAGATCATATCACTGATGAAGCATTGAGGGGAAATCTAGGACCTACTGGATATGGTAATATCTATATAAATCATCTTGATTATGGAATGAGATACCTTTATGTTCCTTGTGGAATCAACACATATCTTGAATTAGAAATTTTGGTAATAATAAATGTTGTTGAAATGGATAATAAAAGTTGTTTGATTGACTTATATTTTGAAAATAACTCCACCATTGTTGTGCAGGAAATCAGGAATAGAATCATCCATATTTTTTGGAAGCTCATATCCTAATATAGAAACTTCATGTATTATCTCTCATCTATGAATTATAATATCACACATTCTTACAATGATTAAAACTTTTTGTCTGATGATTCTGCTAGCAAATGTATCACTACATCTGAGTTGACATTGCTCAATCATGTTCTTAATGGGATTTTTCATTATTCAATTGGGGATATTTTAAAACACCCTATATTTTTTTGGCGTCACATTTTCCATTTCAATAATGGATACTTTCCCATTTATTAATTTTCTCAATTTTCTAAAAAATGAATGGTAATTTGAGTTAAGAAATATCTTGCCTCATAGTTCTACTTTTTTGAACATTGATTATCCTTGGGTATAATGGATTCAAGGATTTTTTTAATTTATAATAAAATCATATTTATATTTTTAATATGATATATAATCAACATAAAACCTTTCGACCCCATTTATTAGTAATTATTTATTAAAATCACCATTTATGAGTGTGAACTATCTATTTTTTCATGTATGTTTTGGGTTGGTATTTTCGGTCCTTTCATCTTTCTCATGGTTTTATCATCTCCAGAATGATATTATTATTATAAATATTATATTAATTCTTTATATAAGTTTTTAAAATTATTATTTAAGTGTGTATATAGGTAAATTATTTACACCATTCATGAGTATTGTATGCCGTACGTACTCATGAACATCGTTTTCACTTTTTGATGATTGGAACGAAATAATGGTAAATAATAATTCAAATTTATAGAATAATTTTTTCTGATATTATCTATAAATATATATATATTCATTAAATATATTATTTTTACTATCTATGTTAAACTGAAATGAAAAATGAATCACATCCCTTCGGGGAGGTGGTAGTCAACACGTATGTATAAGTGATGTTATCATTATCCAATAGATGGAATGTAAAGTAGGTAAATTATATATTACGTTTAAATAAATGCTATTATATCATAAATATTATATATAATCATTTTTTACATATTTATGTCCATCCATGAAAAATGATGATGAAAAATAAATTATACTTATACATGGAGATAGTAAGTTGTACATATGCATGAGTGATGGTTTCATCTTTCATATGATGGAAAATAAATGGAAAATGATCATACCATAATCATAATTACATATAATTATATTTATGATAATTGATTTTTTATTTCAGTATAGGTACAATATATTTAGAATAAGTATATGAAGAAATAAATTTGAAATATTCTATAAATATGGTTACCTGTTATTCGATAGACCTCCTTTAGATATATTTACATGGAACCTTGGAAAGGACTTTTTGGAATATATGAACCAAAAATTCATGTATATGGAATTATAAAACATAATTTTATAAGAATTTATAGTTATTGGAGGCTCAAAATGTGTGTTGAAGAGAAGATAAGTGTTTTGTTTTTATAGGGGAAGAGACACATTCTAAATTATATAAAGTATTAAATTAATATAAATTTTTTATGATCAAGTGGCACAAAATTGTAATATATAATATACTGTTTTTATAATTATAAATAATATAAAGCAATAAAATTCATATATGTTTAAGTGATGTTTTGTACCACATCTCTTAGTTTTAGCCCCCCATTTATCCTTTTGAAAATTACGAAAATATCAATGTCTGTAAACTATTTACAGTCGAGAATGTTACAATAAAAGTAATATTGAAACATAAATATAACATGGTTGATATGAAAAGAGTATAAAATTAACTTTTCCAAATTTTAAATTTTTAACAATTTTAAATCATTTAATAAAATAATTTTTATTTCAAAATATCATTAATATTCTTTATGGAACTATTCATTTTCATTGACTTTAAAGTCATCAAGATAACTTTGGAATTCGAATTTAAACATTTAAAAATAATCAATATGTTATATATATATATACAAAATATTTATAGCTCAATAATTCATTCAAATTGTATTATGTATACATTTATTAAAATAATTTATTTATTTTTCTATTAAGTGAAAAATATCATGTTTCTGTTACGTATAAATTTATGGTAATTATTAAAGCACTAAAAAATCAAAATAAATTACCATGATAAAAATTTAATTTATATATCACATAAATATTTATAACTGAACATATATTCTTTTTATCATTATGATATTTCTTTAGAGATATTAAATTAAAGAGTGTGAAATTTTTTATTTTTCCCTTCTTAAACTAATATAAAGATCATAATCGAAGAAAAATTGAATGGAGTGGAAAAATATTGGAAGTTTTCTAGGAAAGTTTTTAAATTAAATCATCTAAAAGGGTCATTTCTCGTGTTATAGAAATATTATTGCTTTATCACAATATTTTATTTCTATTTTACCTTCATTACTCTTACTGAGGTGAAAAATATTTTCCAAGGTTATTATATATAATGGAAAAATAAAATAGATATATTTGGAAAATTTTATAATCATAATAATAAATATGAAATCTATTTTTAAGACTCTATTAACTTAATTTTCATAATTTAATTAAAAAATAAACTTTAAAATCATGAAGAAAAATGTTTTCTTGAAAAAAAGAGTTTTCTATTGTATATAGGTCTTATTACAAAATAAAATAGAAAATTAATTTTAATGACCATAAATATTTTATTAATTACATATATGAAAAAAATTTACATTTAAAACCATTTATAAAATGGAAATTTATAAATTCATTAAACAGAAAGACATCATTCAATAACAATCATTATTTTTCAATATTCATCAAAAAAATATTTTCATAAAATTATACATAATTAACTCAATGATAATTATTATAGGTTAATTTAAAAAAAATTCATTTTTTGAAATAAATTTTACTATATTGGTTGAAATTAGTTATATAATTTAATTATAAAAAACTATAAACCCCATTTTGTAGGAAAAATTTATTCATAAAGAAAATAATGGATTTATAAAAAATATACATTCTTCATGTAAAACATATATATATATATTTAAAAAGTGGTCATTCATCTTCATTGAATGTATTTAATGGTTAGTTTATAATGACATAGTATATTATGGTTCATTTAGATTTGGGTTTGTGCTCATCCAAATATATCATAAAAAATTAAATTTATTTCAAGGGAATATATCATAAAATCTCTTGGTGTAAAATTCTACTCTTCATAAATAAATTAAACCCTAAAAAATTTTCTTACTCATCAATGGTGTTACCCTTTATTTAAAACCCACATCATACATAGGGAAAATAAAACTTATTTAAAAAAAGCGAAAGTGTGAAACATAAAGGATATATGAAATTTCACATATTCACGTTCCTATATATGTGGAAAATTGGCGAGAAGTTAAAATATTGACGTGGAGGATAATTTTAATGTTTAAGGACTAATACATAGTAATAGAGAACATGGTCCTGATAAAGTTAATGATAAAAACCCATAAATTAGTAAGGTTTGAAAAAGAAAATTGATATATAAATAATGAATGTAATATGATAATACGTTTATTTAATAATCATTTTCAAAGTGTTGACTAATTATTTTACCATATATAATAATAACACAAGGAAATACAATTACTTGATTATATTTCCATTTCATAATAAAAATTTAATCCTTCAGTTGTGATTTGTTGAATTTTCACTTCGTCTTTTATTCAATGAAAGAATATTCAAGATTAATTTTTCACGTCTGAATCACCATATTAACTTCTAATAGATCATAAGATACATAACAGAATGAAAATTCATTGTTTCCTTCTCTAAATATTTACCAAAACTAAAATGGTTAGCCCAAATTATACAGTATGGATTTATATAATATATTAATCCCCCAAAGTTTTTCTTATTACACTACAAAAATATTAAATATTAATGGTCACCCAAAATATGATTGTCTAAATTCAAAACCCATAGAATCTAAAACATTTGTAAAAACATTTACCCCAACCAACATATAGTATAAAATAGTTTCAAATACCAAAAATGTGAATACCTTAATAATATATTTTCTTAAGATATTATAATATCCCAAATCATAATAAAACCACTAAAAACATATATGATTCCAAAATTGAACTCAATATTTATCTCAAAGATGGAATACCATTATAGAAAATAATATCCACTTTATCATGATCATATAATGTTCCCCAAAACTATATTGAGCTTCTTCTAAAATAATGTTAGTCTCTTAGTCTCGAAATCACATTTCAATCACATGGTTATCAAGATGATTAAACATATGTTACCAAATAGTAATAACCAATAATTTCCTCAACATTAATGATCAGATTAACCGTAAAGATCGTAAATAAATTTAAACTTATGTCAAAAAAATATAAAATCAGTTTTCCCGAAATAATCATCTCTCTACAATATATACCAAACAAAAGGGATGTATTCCCTTAAATTTCTCCCAGAATGTCATTAATCATGTCAAAATATCATCACATAAAATATCAAAATGGGTGTCTATTTCATTAAAATTATGGTGAACCTGATACATATCAACCCAATACAATTTATTTTTATTACATATCACTATGAAATATCATAAGATTCCATAGGTTCAATTATTTAATTCATCAAAAAGGTTCATAAGGAAAATGGGAATTAAACCAATAATATCCTATGACAGTGTCAAACTAGGTGTGAAATAAGGTAACCATCAATGTGCACCAAAATAATGGAAGAGATATATTCTACCAACTCTTTTCAGGTTATTTTACCAAAATTCATATTTGAAAAAACCAAATCTACTAATAGTTACAATGTAGGGATTTATTTCTATTAAAACAAAAAAAATCTATACCTTACAAAAATTTTACGATATAATCGTATAATTAGACATATCCTCTATTGGAGTTGGTTCCCTAGAACCAACTTGTGTATACATCATGATAATCTAAATTCATTGTTTTTAATAAAAATAAAATCATTATCACATAATTATTGTTCTTCTAGAAAACATAGTATGTTATAATTTCAAAAGATTATTTGTCACAATAAAAGGTCATAATTATTCCTGCTATGATGGGACCCCATATATTCCATGATAGTATTCTAAAATATATGATTTATAGGCAAATAAAATAATTTGATGGGAAAAAAGTATTCAATATCTTAGGGTTGTATATTCATAGGACTTTGAGGCATCTTCCCATGGTGTATTCCCTTGGTAATATACAATGCAAGATATTATGAGAATTAGTCCCACCGGTAATAAATCCAAATTTATATGTGTTATTGGATGTTCATATCTACAAAAATGGGTATTGATCCATATAATTTATGATTATTATTAATTGGTGCTATAAGTCACACAATTTTATGTATTGAGGAATATTGTGACAACATATATTTATAGTCAAGAAGGATATGTTGGGTGCATCAACAGTAATATTTTATTAATGAATAATGTGAGATAAGATTTATCCTATATATTCTCTAATGGATTTTGATATCTCAACCCCTTTTATGGAAATGATATATCCTAAATAATAAATCCATCGTCGTGGAGTTCAAGAGAAACGTTAGATTATCAAAAAATCAAAGAAAGAGACATTGACCACATTGGTTGATCGCACCCACATGAATCCTTCTTGATTGGAGATATCATAATAAAGGGATTATATTACATAATAAGAATCCATTTAACATATTTTTTCATGGATACATTAATTTCTATCTATAATGGTTCCTGGAAATTTTGTTAAACCCTATTCTTGGAATTTATCCTTCTTTTCTTAAAGCCACTGATAAAGTGACCTAGATAGTCACACAATAAGTGTATATATAATCATAGTTAAATAGTGTATTATTATTTATTATTTAAGAAGTTGAATTAATATTATTCCATGATATAGTTTGATAATTACTCATGTTATCAAAATCACATATGTCTTATCACTAGTTATTCAAGAGAATATTATGTGAGAAGAATATTTAATAAATATTTATTTTCTATTTAGTGGATATTATCTTTATTTCTTTATTATAAATTATTTCTGTAATATTTATTTACAAAATAAATAGTGATTATTCTGGGACTCAAAACTATAATGGAGTAATGGAAGGTTGAGTTTAATTGTCATATAAGAAATAATATATATAATGAATATTATTTGAATAAAAAATATTTAATTTAATTCGTTAGTTTAATGCATGTCCTGAAACAATTAAAATATTATTATTATAGACATATGGTTCTGTAGGGATTAAATAAATAATAATGGGATATTTTAAAATTATTTATTTCTAACTCTAGTGACATATAAACCATATTATATAATTATTCACGAGATCAAATTAATTTTTATGTTTTTTATAGAGAAATCTGAAGAATCCTCTTGAAGCCCTATAGAGACCATTTATCCAAGAATTCTCATTAGAATATAGATCAATCATCCTCCACCATCCACTCTAAAATCTAGAGTTATCATTGATAATTGTTTAGAAGTAATTCCCATGAAATTCAAAGAAGAATGATATAAGTGATATGATCTACCATGTTAGCAAATGAGATTCCTATGGTGTGGTTCAGATATTGGGGGAACACATGTAGATCACTACCAGTGGATATGTTGTATTGATTCCTACAATGCAACGATGATATGATGTTGATTCATTTTTATATCCATCAATGAAGAAATAATTTACCATAAGTAAATTCTTTAATTTCTAAATTAATTATAAATAATATGCGATGATCACACGCTTTAGTTGTAGCATTTATATAGTTTATATATTCCATGATTCAATTAAATTTTTCACGTCATTTATCATCATGTAAAACTCATATTAATCATGAATAATATTAAAAAGACAAGTTGTGCATGACCCATTGGATTCTTTCACATTCACCATAACCTATAAGTGGTATCAGAGTGGGCCACATAATTATTTAAATGATTAAATACTATTCATTGGTTTATGCATTCATTATTGGTTTCAAATTCCAATTTAATAATTCATTAATCCTGTAACACCCCAAGCTTCCATGGTACGTTTCTCTTTGAATAATTCAATAGCTTGTGTTGTACACAACTTCGAGTTCTAACACACAATAACCAATCAAACTAGCCATTATGAATAGTTATACCAACTTTTTGAAATTTTATAAATTTTATTTTTCAAAATGGACTTCATTTTTGGATTCGGAATATTAAAATTAGCCTTGGGTGAATTTTTGGTATTTTTTTTAAAACTGTCAATTTTGATGAATAGTGAAAAACACTAAGATATTACTTAAAATCAACTTTTTTTTAAATAATTATTTATTTTATCTAAATTTATTTTAGGTCAAAATAGATACATAATAAGAATATAAGTTCAATTTAATTAATTGTATTCAATTTATATTAATTTTAGACATATAAAAATTTTATTGAACATTCTACCGTCTTTTACCCACCTCTTATGAGCTTTTGCAAATTTGCATAAAACATATGTTTAACGCTTTTGTGAATTGAATTTAAAAAATCCGAGTGACATGGCTGATATCAGTAAGTTAAATTTGGTTCAAGAAGATAAAAACAATTTTTGGTGAATAGTAACTTTTTACTTTTATTTACCATGGTTAAAAGTAAATAGGGTAATTAAGGGTAAAAATGATATTATTATTACCCTAGAACTTGTCTAAATTATATTTGATAAGTGTTATTCGGCCAGAAACAATATTAGGAATAAAATATGATCTTTTATGTCCACTTGAATTAGATTAGGACATTTAATCTTATTTAATTCAAAGAAGAGTTAAAGGAGTTAAAATCAATGTTTAATAACTTAACCATTTATAATATAGAGTTATAAAAAAGATAAATTCAATTATAAATATTAATTAAAAAAATAAATTTCTTTCCTACAAAATTGTATTTTATTTATAATTTACAGTCATTAAATAATTTAAATTATTTATGACACAATGATGATGCAACAATTACCTTATTAATGAAAGATAAAAATAATGGATATTATAAATACCTAAATAAATGTAAATTAAGACTTTTAATGAATTTAACCAATTTTATAGGATAATATGACATATTAGTGCTTATGTAATTAAATTTCTTCAAAGTAATCATGCTTTTATTATTTTCAAAAAAATGAAATACCAAATAGTGTCAAAATTGACATAAAATAGATTTTTAAACAAATATTATATTATTAATTGATATTATTTTTATAAAAACCTATGAATCTTCCAAAAGACATAGATAAGGTTATATATGTTAATAAAGAACAACGTGTGGTTCTATTGTCTTGTTATAGTATGTTTATTAACCATATAATATAAAAATACAAAGAGACATGGTAAATGTCAAACTAATTAACTAAGAGTTAAATCTAAACAATAAGGTTACCGTAGTGACCCAAACTTTTATAAAACCTATTGGTTGAGTGTGTTTCGACCCATACCCACCTTATCCTTTAAATAATTTACCATGGAGGCATTATAAAAAAAAACTGATTTTATTATAAAATAATATTTCTAGCTTTTCCTAAGGTTCCCCTCACCCCTCTTATAAAAGGGCACTCTCAATTTTCTTTAATTAACACATTCAAAGCCTTTTGGTTCGGCCAACCCTTACCCAAATACCCTATCAACTTTACTCCCTTTATCCTAGAGGCCTTAATTTAGTCATAAAGACAATCTATGGAGGCATTTTGATCAAATCAATAGGAAGAACCCAAAGAAGAGGTAAATATTTCATCCCCTCTTTCAAGTTCTATTTTTTCTCCCACTTTCTCTTTATTTGTTTTTTACATTCTAAAAGAATAAATCCAGTATCTTATATATACTATTATTTTTTTATAAATATGGCACAACCATATTCATTATTCTATCCATCATTTTAATGACATGTCACAATACATGTATACGTATGGCGTACCGTCTCCACGTCGTGGTGTAATTTTTATTCAATACATTATTATTTGGATGGGTATAATATTGATTTGTAACTGAGTTAAATAATAAATATAAAAATATAAGGATTCTGTATATATGATATACCATCCAATTATATATTATTTTAAAATCAAAATAATGATATAGTCGCTCATGCGTACGTACGGATTACCGTCTCCACGAACGCGATGAGATCCATTCCCCATCATATCCATTAAAGACTAATTTTCACATGATCATTAAAAATAATGTTTAAAGACATAATACCATTCTGTATATAAATCAAATATATCCTATTCATAATAAACATGGCTTACATAAACAAAACCATAAAGGAGAATGAATCAGTTAACACCCGAAATGACAATAATACAAAAATCATATTAACAAACAAATATTAAAAGATCTTATATGACATCATATTTATGTATATGATTCTTGTATAATTTAATAACAATTAATTATCTATTATACAGGAGGTTAATCTACCCTCAACCAAGGAAAAGTACAAGGTAAGGGTTAATTTCACAATCACTTTATTATCTGAGGTTGTTTTACGTAAGTATCTACTGGGACCTCTTTATCATCCACATCTATGTTTCCTAAAAATGTATTTCAAAACATTTTTACTATTTCATAGACAATGTTTTAATGTTATTTATACCTTTTTTTGACTTTTTATATGATTTTTATAATGGAATCTTTTCATCATTTTCGAAACCTGGTCCTTTTTAACATTTTCATCAAAATTAAGGTAAGAATGTCTTTTTTAACTTATACTTAGGGTATGGCTATTTTCTGCCATTATAAAATTGTTGAAGCTTCCCTTATATGCTTATAATATTTTTTTCAAATACAGGTTTTCTTTTATAATAATGCGAATTTTAAATGATTTCAAGAAATAGATATTTCTCTCAAATAGTTTTGATTGGAACTATGTCAACATCCTTTGATGGATTTTATGTTTATTTGAAGTTTATATATTATGATACAAAACATCCTTATTGTATTAATGATTTTGTGATATGTTTGACTATGGATGTGTTATTTTTATTCCATTCATAGTTTATGGATAAAGTATTGACATTTCGTATGCTAGTTTCAGTCTGAATGTTTATGTTATGTTTAAACCATTTCATGTGATGAATTCATTAGACATTGTATGTGATGGGTGGAGACCGCTATAGATCCTTGATGTATCGGTAGGTCTCATGAGAAAAACTAGTGTCTTGGAACAAGGCCTTGACAAAATCTTATTTTTAGTCTCGGTACAAGCCCTTGACTATGTGGTTATCATAGTCTGGCATTATGCATTCCATCATTATAAAAGTTGTTATTGATATTACATGTGATTATTCAACTAGTTGAATATACATCTGAATAAGTAAATGGAATTATTTGATTCTATCATTTCCATATATTTCATAAGATCATGTTTAAAAGGATTTTTTAGTTATACATTGCCTTAAAAGTTAATTCTTATTTATGAAAGTTTCATCTATATTGTTATCCTTATTGAGCATCTGAGGTCACCCGTTTCTATGTTTTTTCCCAGGATGTGGAGAATTATTTTATGACTGACCTATAGGGATAGTCTGAGGGGATATGAGTGTGGTCTATGGAGACTATGTTGGATTAGTTTTTCACTTTATGATATAATGTAAGTCTTATGAATGTATCTAGTGTTTCCAAGGATACTAAACTAATCGGTCTTTCGAGATTTGATCTTTTGTGATCATGAAAATGTTATGTAATAATGCACTGACTCTGGGTAACTAGGGTTGGGGAATTACAATTGGTATCAAAAGAATCTTAGTAATAAACCTTGGAAGTTCAATTTAGATAAACTCAGATTAGAGCACATAGCCCAAAGATAGACATTGAGGATTATTATGGAAAAAATCCTAGAATTTTGGTATTGTAGAGATTTTGTAGATTTTCCCAGCCATACATCCCTATCTGGATATGAGTAGGTAGAGGTGGCTCTAGCACAGATGTACCTAGGGGTAAAACCAAAAACATTTCTTTGAGCTAGACTCGAACTGGAACCGGTGCACAACAACAGGACATACAACACTCTTTCTTATGACACTCCCAAGGGATATGCTTATGACATTTCTGATTTTCTTTACAAACCATTATGAAGTGTTTATGAGAATCTAATTCCTCAAAGAAATTATTTTTATGATTATAGATTGTATTCTTAAACTGTTTAATTTATGTTAAGTGTTTTTCATGTTTGGATTTATGTATTGTGATTCATAAACTAATCTAGTTTATGCCTTGGTTTAGAAATGGATCCTAGTAGAATGAATGGAAACCGGATCAATGCGCGTAATTCATGTACGGATTTCCCTCCCACTAAAGATAATTATAGTGGAGCTAGTGATGTAATGTTTATCACAATACTAGGACAACTGACTTAGGTTATGAATAATAACCTTACCCATACAAAGTGCCTTGATCCACAACACGAAGGATCAATGTTAGATCGCTTCATGTGGCAACAACCACCAACATTAAATGGGAGTAAAAATCCATTGGTAGCTGATCAATGGATAAGTTCCATATGGAAAATATTTCATGCATTGGGGAGTAGCGAAAGGGAAAATGTTGTCATGGCAGTTTATCACCTCACGAGAGATACTAATCAATGGTGGTAATTGATTCAAAACATAAAGGAAGATGATGAATTAAAAAATATGTAATGGTGGGAGTTTAAAGATGTTTTCATTGAAAAATACATTCCTCATGATCATCAAGCGGATATAAAAAGACAATTTCTGAGTCTGAGGAAAAAAGAGGATGAGAATGCCATAAAGTATAATGTTAACATTACATGGTTTGAAAGGCATGCAACAGATTTTATACGTAACCCATGGAGTAAGATTGATGGTTTCTTTGATGGGTTTGTTATTTATAATGATTCATCAAAGAAAAGACTTGGTTGTGTCCTTATAAAGAATGATAGAATTATTTCCTATGCATCATGATAGATAAAAATTCATGAACAAAAATATCCTACTCATGATCTTGAGTTAGCAGCTATGATCTTTTCTTTGAATATACGGAGACACTATCTCTATGGTGAAAAATGTGAGATATATACTGATCACAAGATATTGAAGTATATTTTCTCACAAAAAGAACACAACATGAGGCAAAGGAGATGGCTTTAAATACTAATGGATTATGATTTCACAATACACTACCACCCAGGTAACGTATATAGGGTGGAAAAAGCTTTCAGTAGAAAGGATCAAGTAGTTTTGAGCAATATGCGAGTTGAAAGGGACCCTATTTTCATGGATCTAGTAATGTTGGATATGGGAATAACCATGGATAGTGGAACATCAGTACTTTTTCAAATGGTTACAAAACCATCATTACTTGAAAGGATAAAGTGTTATCAGAACGATGATGAAGAGTTTCAAAAGAAGATTCAAGCTATGAGTGATGGGAGATTGAGTGAATTTGTGTGTGAAGATGGAATTTTGAAATTTGGGAAGAGACATTATGTTCCCGATATACCTGATCTAAAAAGGGAATTGTTGGATGATGTTCATAGTTCCAATTTCTATATACACCCTTGTATCACTAAGATGTATAGAGATTTTAAGGAACATTTTTGGTGGGACAACATGAAAAGGGATATTTCTGATTTTGTTTCAAGATGTATGGTTTTTCAACAAGTTAAAGCTAGAAGGAAATAGCATGGAGGACTCATGCAACCTCTTCCCATACCTGAGTGGAAATGGGATAATATTATGAAGGACTTTGTCATGGGACTACCAAAGAATCCTAGAAGGAACGATGAAATATGGGTCACTGTTGATATTCATAGAAAGTCAGCACATTTTCCTTCTATAAGAGAAGATATACAACTTGAACGTCTAGAAAGACTATATATTAATGAATTTGTGAGACATCATGGAGTACCCCTATCGATTGATTCTGATCGTGATCCTTGTTTCACATAAATATTTTGGAATGGTTTTTATAAGGTCTTGGATATTGAACATAGTTTGATCACTACCTACCACCCTCATATAGTTGGACAATCAGAACGAACAATTCAATCCTTAGAAGACATGTCGAGATACTGATCACTTGACATTCAGGGTATGTGGGATCAATATTTTCCTCTGGTATAAATTTCTTATAACAATAGCTTCCATTAATGTATTCAGATGGCACCATATGAAGCATTGTACGGAAAGAGATGTCATACACCAAACTATTGGGATGATGTTGGTGAAAGAAAACTCGTAGGACCAGAACTTTTGGAGGAAACAATGGAAAAGGTGAAGATAATCCAAACCCACATCAAAGCATATCAAAGTAGGAAGAAGAGCTATGCTGATAATCGAAGGAAGGATTTGGAATTTCAAGTTGGTGATCATGTTTTCTAAAAGGCATCTCCATGGAAGGGAGTTATATGTTTCGGTAAGAAAGGTAAATTGAGTCCTAGGTACATTGGACCTTTTGAAATTCTAGAACGAATTGGGGAAGTATATTAGTATTTGGAAATGAATCCAAGTCTCTCCAATGATCACGATGTCTTCCACATCACTGTTGAGAAAATAAATTCCTGAACCAATGCATGTACTCACCTATGAAGAATTTAAATTGGAACCCGAGCTGTCTTATTGAGAAGAGCCTGTCAGGACTGTTCATACAAGAGAAAAAGTATTGAGAAACCAGACGACTCTTCCAGTAAATGTTCTATGGAGAAATAATTAGATGGAAGAGGTGACATGGGAACCCAAGGAACTTATGACGAAGAACCACGTGAGTCTTTTTATGCATTAATACCCTATAAATTTCTAGGATGAAATTATTTGAAGAAGGTAAGAATGTAACACCCAAGCATCCATGGTACGGTTCTCTTTGAATTATACAATAGCGTGTGTTGTACACAACCTCGAGTTCTAACACACCACAACCAATCAAACTAGTCATTATGAATAGTAATACCCACTTTTTGAAATTTTATAAATTTTATTTTTCAAAAATGACTTTAATTTTTGATTCGGAATATCGAAATTAGCCTAGGGTGATGTTTTGGTTTTTTTTTAAAAAAAATCAATTTTTAAAGAATAGTGAAAATCACTAAGTTATTAGTTAAAACTGAATTGTAATTTAATTAATTAATTATTTTTTTTAAATTTATTTTAGGTAAAAATAGATACATAATACCTTTTTATATTCAATTTAATTCATTGGAGTCAATTTATATTTATATTAGATATATAAAAATTTTATTTAACTTTTTACTGTCTTTTACCCACCTCTTAGGAGCTTTTTCCAATTTGAATAAAACTTATGTTTTCCACTTCTGTGAATTGGATTTAAAAAATAATAGAGACACAGTTGATATCGGTAAGTAAAATGTGCTTCAATATGATAAAAATTATTTTTGGTGAATAGTAGGGTTTTACTTTTATTTACCACAGTTAAAATTAAATAGGGTAATTAAGCGTAAAAATGATATTATTATTACCCTAACACATGTCCTAATTCTATTGGAAAAGTTTTATTCGACCAAAAACAACCTTAGGAATAAAATATGATCCTTTAGGTCCACTTTAATTAGATTAGGACATTTATTATTATTTAATTCAAATAAGAGTTAAAAGAGTTAAAATCAAAGTTTAATAACAAAAAATTTTTTAATATAGGGTTATACATAAGATAAATTAGATTATAAATAATCATTAGAATGATAAAAATATTTAATAAATAATTGTACTTTATTTATATTTTTTAGATATTAAATAATATAATTTATTTATGACACATTGATGATGAAGTAATTAACGTATTAATGAAAGATAAACATAATTGATATTATAAATACCCAAATAAATATAAATTAAGACTTTTAATGAATTAAAATAATTTTAAAGGTTAATATGACATATTATTGATGATTTAATTAAATGTTTTCTATGTAATCATGCATTTATGATTTTCACAAAAATCAAATACCAAATAGTGTCAATTTTGACATAAAGAGTTTTTAAAACAAATATTATATTATTAATTTATATTCCATTCATAAAAATCTAAGATTCGGAAAAAATACATGGATAAGGTTATATATATTAATAATGAACCACTTTTGGTTATCTTGTCTTGTTATAGTAAGTTTATTAACCATATAATATAAAAATACAATGAGACGTGGTATATCTAAAACTAATTATCTAAGATTTATATATAAAAGATAAGGTTAATGTAGTGACCCAAACATGTATAAAACCTATTTTTTGAGTGTTTTTCAACCCATCCCCAACTTATAATTTAAATAATTCACTTTGTAGAAATTAGAAACCAATAATGATTTTATTATAAAATAATATTTCTAGATTTTACTAAGGTGCCCCTCACCCCTCTTATAAAAGGGCTCTCCCCCTTCTCCATAATTCACACCTTTAAATCATTTTGTATCTACCAAACCCTAACCAATTACCCTCTAAAATATCATCACTTAATCCTAGAGGGATTCCTTTAGAAAAAAATCCATCTTAAGTATCCTTTTTGATAAAATCAAAAGAAATAACCCGAAGAAGAGGTAAATATTTTATCACATCAATCAAGTTCCTTTCTTCTTCCACTTCCTCTTTCTTTATTGTTTCCATTATTAAATAATAACTCCAATATATTCTATATAATATGATGTTATTATAAATATGGTATAACCATATTTATTATTCTATCAATCCTTTGAATGACATGTTACCATAGGTGCAGACGTACGGCTTACCGTCTCCACGTCGTGGTGTAATTGTTATTCAATACATTATTATTTGGATGGGTATAATAATGATTTGTAATTGATTTAAATAATAAATATAACATGATAATGATTATGTATATATGATATAACATCGATGTATATATTATGTTTATATCAAAAAAATTATATTGTCGCTCGTGCGTACGTATGGATTACCGTCTCCATGAACGCGATTAGATCCATTCCCCATCGTATCAATAAAAGAACAATTTTAACTTGATGGTTAAAAATAATGTTTAAAGACATAATATCATTCTATATATAAATAAAATATTTCCTATTCATAACAGACATGGATTACTTATCCAAGAATATAATGGAGAACGAATCAGTTAACACCCGAAACAACGATAATACTAAAATATTATTAACAATGAAATATTAAAAGATCATATATTATATCATATTGATGTATATGATTCTTGTATAATTTAATAACAATGATTTATCTATTATACAAGAGGTTAACCTACCCTCAACCATGAAAAAGTACAAGGTAAGGGTTAATTTCATAATATCTTTATTATCTGAGGTTGTTTTACATAAGTATCTACTAGGACCTCTTTGTCATCCACATCCGTGTTTCATAAAAAATTATTTCAATTTTTTTATTATTTAATAAAAAATGGGTTAAAGTTATTTATACCCTTTTTTGAATTTTTATAATATTTTTTATAAAGGAATCTTTCTTTTTTTTCTAAAGGAGGTCCTTTTTAACCTTTTCATCAAAATTAAGGTAAGAATGTCTTTTTTAACTTATACGACGGGTGCAGATAGTTTCCACCGTTATAAAATTTTTTAATCTTCCCTAAAAATATTATAAGAATATTTTCAAATTAACAGTTTTCTTTTATAATTATGTTAGTTTTAAATTATTTCAAAAAAGTGATATTTCTCTCAAATAGTTTTGATTTCATATATGTCAACATCTATTGATGGATATTAATATTATTTGATGATGATTTATTATGATACAATCTTCCATATTGTATTGAAGGTTTTGTGATATGTTTGACTGTGGATGTGTTATTTTTATACCATTCATGGTTTATAGATAAAGTATTAACCTTTCATATGCTAGTTTCAATATGAATGTTTTTGTTATGTTTAAACATTTTCATGTGAGGAATGAATTGGACTTAGTATGTGATGGGTGGAGCCCACTATAGATCCTCGATGAATCGATAGGTCTCATGAGACAAACTAGTGTATTCGCACAACGCCTCGAAAAAATCTTATTTGTAGTCTTGGAACATGACCTTGAATATATGGTTATGAAAGTCTGGCATTGTGCATTCAATCATTATGAAAGTGGTTATTGCTATTACATGTGATTATTCAACTTGTAGAATATCCATGTGAATAAGTAAATAGAATTATTTGATTTTATATTTTCCATATATTGCTGAAGTTCATGTTTAAATGGATTTTGTTTTATTTATACATTGCCTTAAATGTTTATCCTTATTTATGAAAGTTTCCACAAAATCTTTATCCTTACTGAGCATCTGAGCTCACCCCTTTCTATGATTTATTTTTTGTCGGATGTGATGAAGTATTTTATGGATGACCTCGAGGGATATTATGAGGGCATATGAGTGTGGTCTATGGAGACTATGTTGTAGTAGTTTTTCATGTTATTATGTGATGTAAGACTTATGAATGTATCTATTATCTCCATGGATACTAAACTAATTGGTATTAAGAGATTTGATCTTTTGTGATCACGCCAATGTTATGTAATAAAGCACAGACTCAGGGTAACTGGGGTCAGGGTGTTAAAAATCTGAATTCATATATTTATTTTATTCCTATTCATTTCTCATAAATATAATAAAATTGATTAATTTTATGGTTGAAATATATTTGAATATCCATAAGTTCTGAGGAATTTGGAATGCTAATAGAAGTGTACACACCATATAACCCAGACCTACATTCCATATATTAGTGTTTAATTCACCTTGAATTAATTCATAATTAATTCAATTCGTGTGAATTTATTACCAACAATGAATTTTATTATATATAATTCATTGATTGAAGAATATTGTAACATTTTCATCCAAAGTACATAATGTGTCACCTTCATACATGGAGTGTAGTCCATTATTCATATTCGGGTCATGTATCTTATTACACAGCATACATGATGGGTTTTTATGTGACTCGGAGACCACGATTTGTGTATCCCATGTACACGTTGTATACTTTTAAGGAATCCATGTCATGATTACAATATAAATCCCTAGGTACTTTCCATGGATATATGGTGAGAAAAATAAATAGTATGTTTATTAAATGTACAAAATGTTTACTTTTACCAAATCAAATAGAAATAAAATTAATTTATTATAGTGTCAAAACCTTATAAATATTACTTGTGTGCAACCATTAAATAGATTGGACATTCCATGTAATGATTTTTATATAATTAAATATTTAATTAATTTTTAGGTAATTTCTAGATATACATATCTTGTATAAGTCGTATAACAATTATTACTCTCTACCCATTCTAGCATTACATGAAATGTAAAAATTTACAAATAATCATGTTATATGTGCGATAATTAATTTGATAGTATATGTCATGATATTACATGATAATTCATGTATTCCACATGTTATAAGTGTAAAATATATTCAAATATAATAAAACTTGTTTATTTTGGAGGGGTAATCACCTTATTTCCTTCAAGGTTCATTTTTGTACAATTTTTATTTTAAATATTTTTTTTAATTTTATTAAAATTTTGATGGATGAAAATATCAAGGGAATTCATGTGATAATTAAGAATAAATATATGATTAAATTACTAAGACAATTATTTTTTTGAGTATAATTTATCATAAATAATAATGATTACAATAGAATTCTAATTTGATGAAATGTGTAGTTTGTTTACTAAAAATTGATGATATTGGGCTTAGACCAAACCTTTGTAGGATATTGGTTTCTTCCAATTTATTATTAAATAAACATTTAGACATATGTTTCATCTATCCTCTTATCAGGCAAGGGCCTACATTTCCGTTGTTTTTTTAGGTAAACCCATTATAAAATCATTTGGTTCACATCATATGCGTGTTAGTAAAATAATATACAATTGGTGGATCTACCAATATAGTGGAGGTGGTTCAAGTTTAGAGATGAGGAGAATCCAATCCAATAGGGCTATGTAGGTGGACTTTTGTAAAGTAGATACACAAACCATACGTGGTTCAGGATGTTTTCCACCTAGGATGATGGTCAGTTTATCATCCTCTAGATAAACTAACAATTAGTAAAATATGATGATCATAACACTATATTATTTTATTTTCTTCATTTTTATAGTTATTTATTTATGGGTGTTTTTTTAATCACATGAATTATAGAAATGAAAATAAACCATGATAGAACTAAAATAAACTAGCATATGAGTAAATATTATCTAAGACAAAGTTAATCACTTAATTAAATAAATTTAAAATTAACTATAATTTATTAAATTTAAAAAATGATAATTTAGACATAAATTTAAAATCCCTAAATTATATATATTAATTATTTATAGCCTTCCACTACTTTAGTTAAAAGTGAATAGTAGTTCAAAGTGCTAGACCATCCAAATATGGGGTGATTTCAATTTTAAGGTAATTCTAATATAATGTTTTGGGTTAACTTTATTTAGTTAACATCAAGTGATGACTTCTAATGTGGGACTTGATTTAATTGAGGGTAAAGGGGTGAGGAAATCCAATTTAATAATTTTCGGATTGGGGAGTCCACTCAACAGATCAAGGAATAATGAGTTAATGTAGATGGAATTTGGAATACATACCTAAGACCCTCCAAATTTCATTACCAGCAAATGTTGGGGTGATGAGAAGGGGATTATAGAAATTTGAGATTAGAATTCTCAAGAAAAATGATATTCTGATCCTAATGGTGAGTGTTAAATAGTTTCAATAAAATAGTGGGAAATTAATAAATATAATATATTTTTATTTCTCTAAATTGTATCACATAATGTACTAAAACTATGCCCATATTATTTGTATAAATAACAATAAAAATTAATTCAAACATATCATTGAAATCCATATATGAGAAGGATAACCTTCTCACCATCCCAAATTTCTGTGAGTGTAAAAACCTATTTCATGTTATACGATGCAATGAAATGAAATTGTATGCACTGGAAGAATATATTCTAGATGTTAATGTTCTTGATTATAGTGATGAAGAGTATTATCTCTATGAGAAACATTTTAATGATTCTACAGATGTAAAATGTTTCATGAAATCATCCATGACCAATGAGATTTTGAAGAAACATTGGGACATGGATATGTTTAGCATGATGTCTCGCCTTATGGATCTCTATCAAGAGAATGCTAGACCGGAAGGATATGAGATATCCAATGAACTGTTTATAACTATTCGGAGAGATTTGGAACAAGATAGGCCTCATGTATTGAAGATTAGTAGATATATTGAATTCTAAGACATGTTAGGGATTAAATTCCTAAACAGGTTTCACACACATCTCAATAATTCCACTCTACCCAAGATCTACTATAGAATTATTGTTTATTATAACATGTGAGATAATGAGATGAGTCTTTCCTAACATCTTACTATAATTTTACTAGTGGATCAGGACATGGGGCATAAAAACTCTGAGGTCTATATGGTGTATAAGAAAAGGAATAATTATATGATGGGGCACTAGACTCACAACAAGTCTAAATCTCATCAACACTACCATTGCTAAAGAGAATGATCTAGAGGAAGGATATGGAAAATTTGGTATTATGTTTTTTATGTAGAAATCAAGGCCATATGAAGAGGAACTAAACCCAAAGTCAAGGGGAATCTATTGGTACATTCATTATCATGTTTATTCATTCAATATATACAAATTACATGTTGAATATAGATTGTGGTGCTCACATCTATATCCAAATGTATGAAAAAATAGATTATGAAAGATTTCTAGAGGAGAGGTATATTTTCATGATACCAATGGTGGAACACTAACTACTTTTTCCATTGTTTACTACCACCCTTCCTTGATTACTGGAGTGATATTGTGTTTAATAGATAGTTATTACATACCAAATATTTCCAAAAAATATAATTTTTCTATAATTCTTATAAGAATATGGGTTTATATTAAAATTTTGAAATAAATGTTATTTGTTTTATAAGACATAATTTTTTATTATATGGTGAATTTATATAATGTTCTTTATGTATTAAAATATAAAAGTTATGTTTTGGAAATAGATAAAAAATCATGTTCACATGACTTATATAACACGTATCTATAACATCACCATCATGGTAATGTAAATGAAAAGAGTTTGACAAAGATCTATCAATATGGTTATTTAGACTCTTTTGAGAAAAACCCCTTGAAAAATTTCATGTCATCTTATAAAGAAAAAATGACCAAAATTCCATTCATTAGACATGGTGAATGGTATACAGATCTTCTAAGATTAGTACACATTGATTCATGTTGACCATTTCTAATAGAATCTAGAGGTTCATATTCTTACTTTATATATTTTAATGATTACATGAGTAGATATGGATTTGTATAATTGATGTGGTATAAGTATTATTCCATTGAGAATTTAAAATAATCGAAGAAAGAAGTATAGAATTACCATAAAAAAAAGAAAAAGAATATTTTATTGGATCATGGTTTACAATATATTAACAAAGAGTTCATAGTGTTTCTCTTTATTTTTGGGATTCAATCTCAACTCACTTTACATTACATACCACAACGGAATGGTGTTAGTGAAAGGATGTGTTGTAGCATATTTGGAATGGTACAGTCGGTGATGAGTCATGAAGGTCTTTTATTATCCTTTTGGGTAAATGTATTAAAAAATGTCGAATATACATTAAATTGAGTACCAAATAATATGTAAAATATTATTTCCTTCAAGTTAGGGAGTGTAAAGAAACACTTTTCACATAAATGGGTATGGGTTTGTGAGGTGTTTGTTATGGCTTTCCCAAGAAAAATACTACCACCCAGAGGAAGGAAGTGTTTCTTTATAAGGTAACCCCTAAAAAATAGGGGGATACTACCTACAGAAATCATGAGACATGAAATTTAATGTCGTAAGACAGGCCACTTTATTGAGAGGGAGAACATCCTCAAGGACAGTAGGAGATATATTGAATTTTATGAAGTTGATTCTCATAATACAGAAGTGTTGTTATAGGAAATGATTCCACAAGTATATGTAGAATAAGCAGTTCCTGAAACAAAATTACTACAGAGGAGAGCCAAATAGGTAAGAGAACCAGATATATATGGGTTTCTCATCCCCAAATATAGTGAATTGTTATTTGATTAAAATGATAAACCTCTCTCCTAAAAAGTTGTAGTAGAGAGATGAAAATCTACAATATGGAAAGAATCCATAAATTCAGAATTGAATTCCATGTATTAGAAAATATATTGGGTTATGGTTGATTATCTAGTAAATGTAATGCTCAATGGGTGAAAATGGTCATTCAAGAGAAAAGTAATCATAGAAGGTAATGTAAATACCTTTAAAGAACATATATGGGATAAAGGGTTTAAACAACATTAATTAATTGACTATAAAAACCATTTCACCAGTTTCCATGTTTAAATCAATCATAATACTAGTTTCTATGGATGTTTACCACGAATTTGAATTTTGAAATATTGAAATAAAAACTTCATTACCTAATGAGAACCTTTTGGAATATTTATACATGAAACAACCAGAACAGTTTGTGACTCAAGGTGATGCCAAAAATATTTTAAAGTTATAGATATCCATTTACTTATTGAAGCAATCATCCCAATTATGGAACATTCAATATGTTGAAGTTATAAAATAGTTTGGTTTCATTAATTATAAATTTTATCCATTTGTTTTTAAGAATATTTGGGGAAATGAAGTCATATCCATGTAGTATATGTTGATGAAATTTTACATATTAGAAAAAACATACCTATCATACATTCTCTTGAGGATCAGATGAACAAGTTTTTCTCCATGAATAAATTAGGTGATGCATCCTAAACTATAGGGATCATGATCATTTGAGATAGATCCAAGAGGATTCTTGGACTAATCAATGTATGTACATAGTCCAGATACTTAAAATATTTAGTATCGAACATTATAAGAGGGGATTGTTCTAGTGTGAATTGGTACACATATTTCTATGTAAATGTGTCCTTAAACACAACATGATAAAGAGATAATGAGTAAGATCTCATACTATTCAGTTATAGAATCAATATTTTATTACATAGTGTATAAGATACTTGATGGTTCCCATGCATTGATAATGGTAAGATGATATCAAGAAGATCAGGGAGAAAATCATTGATCTACCATTAATGTTACCCAAAAGTGTCTACGAAGAACTAAGTATATGGTCTGGTGTATAGAGGATATGAGGAATAGGTCGTCATGTGTTATATTGATACTAGTTTGAAATATACTATAATGATATGAATTCGTATCCTGAATATATTTTTGGTCTCAACCGAGGACTTGTGAGATGGAATAATTCAAAGAAGCCATTTTTTTCTGAATATACATTAGATTTTGATTATAAATAGTTTTATAATGAATCCAATGAATCCATTTGGATACGAAATGTTTTCATGGAGTTTATGATGTACTTAATAGTAAATACACTCTCACATTTTATTGTGATAATATGTCAAAAGTGGTTCTTTCAAGAGAGATAAGGTCACACCAATGGAAAAAAGGAAATACTTCAGAATTTTCACCTGTTGAGATATTTTTAACACTGTGGTGAATTATCAATAAGAAGAGTTATTATAGAAGAAAAAATGGTGGACCTCTTGACTAAAGACCTTCCCAGTAGAAGCATGACTATCATGTGATAGATAACATACTAAAGGTTGTTAGAAGTTGGCTCTAGTGCAAGTTGAATTCTGTTGGAGTTGGTACCCTGTAACAAACTTCTCAGTACATTATGATAATTGACATTCATTTTTTTATAAAAACATAATTTTTATAACATAATGATTGTTATTATGTGTAACATAGTTTTTGATAAGATCCTCAGAGTTGATATTTCCTTGAAAGTTCATAATTATTCCCTACAATGATGTGAAACCAGAAGTTTCATTATAGTATTCTTAAATATATTTTCTATAGTAGGTTGAAATCATTTGAGGGTCACAAATTATTCAGGCTATTAAGGATGGATAATCATAGAACTTTTAGGCATATTATCATAGTGTATTCCCTTGGTAATATTAAGTATAGGATATTATGAGAACAAGACCCTCCAGTAATAAATTCATATTTATATGTGTCAATGGATGTTCTTATATTTAGATTTGTGTATTGATCCTTAGTCGTTAAGATTATTATTATCAAGTATTATTTCTCACATACTTTGATGTTTTTATGAAAACCATGATGGCACATATTCCATGTGATGTAGGACACATTGGGTGCATAAATATTAATATTTCATTAATGAATAATGTGAGAAAAGATTTATCCAATCTCTCATCTATAGAAGTGAATATCTCAAGTTTTTACTGGAAATTAAATAGACTAAATAATAAATCCATGGTCATGTTGTTTTATTGGAAAGTTCAATTTCTGGAAATTCAATGTAAGAGACATTGTGCACATAGTCTCATGGCACAAACATGCAACCATCCTGATTAGAGATATCAAAATAAATGGATTATATTACACAGTAAGTGTTTGTATGGGGTTTTATTTAATTGTGACATTAAATTATTTTTCTATGTGTGCCTTGGTATGTTTCTAGATGATAACCTTGAAAATGAGGTGACTTCACCTAAAGGCACTAAGGAAAATGCATAGAGGGTCCGAAACTAAGTGTATCCAGAATCCTAGTTAAATAAATGTTTTACTATTTTTTTATTAAACAAGTTGAATACATATTACCTCCATATATGGTTTAAGAATTATATATGTTTTTTTGATCGCATATATTCAATCACCAGTAATTTAAGAGAACTATAAGTGAGTGGAATATTCAATAAATAATTATTTTCATTGAGATAATATAATAATTATTCATTTATTGTAAAATAATGCAGTGTTAATTATATACTAAATAACTAATCCTTATTTAAGGACTGATAAATAGTATGAAATAATTGAAGACTGAGTTTAATGGTCTAGTGAGAAATAATATATTTGGAATATTATTTGAATAAATAATATTTAATTTAATTACTAATATTTTTGCATCTTAAGAAATAATATTAATAATATTATTATAAAAATTGGGTTCTATAGTGAAAAAATAAATAATAAAGGGAATTTGTTCAATTTTTTATTTCTAACCCAAGAGATAAATAAATCCAATTATATTATATTTCATGAGAGCTTATTCATTTATTTTTGTACAAGTGAATACTTAAAATCATCAAGAATCCATATAGATATTCCTTATCCAATAATACTCCCATGAATGGATTGTGATCTTCCTCCGCCTTCCACTCTCGATTATAGAGTGATAAATAAAGTTCATTTTGATGTGATTCTTAGGGTGTTCATTGGTGAATAGACCAAGAGATTTGATCTTCCATTCTAGGACCCAAATATTCCTATGGCAATGTTCCTAGATTTGTGGAAAACATGATGATCCCTGCTAGATGCAATATAATCTTGATTTTTACATAGAAATAATATTTATAAAAAGATCTGTTGTGATTTACATCAATGAAGATTTAATTTCACCTTTGTTAATTCATTAATTTCATAAATAAATTATAAATAATATTTTATGATCATATGATTTAGTTACAATGTATGTATTTTATATTTATTCATTGATTAGATTACATTTATCATGAAATTTATCTTGATGTAAATCTCATATTTATCATCCATCATGATAGAAAAAATGTTTGGAATGACTCATACAATTCCTTCACTACACCCAGAACCTTTATTCTCAAATTTTTTCTTCTGGTCATGTTTTCCAATATATTTTTTAAAATATCTACTTCCCAAGGTTTCTATATTGTGGAAACACCAGGAGTTTCATTGAAAAGAATTTCCAAAAAACATAAGAGTAAAAGGGAAAAATGAGTAACAAGAACACAAGGATTTTGGTTGTTCAGGAATAATCCCTACACCCACGGATAGTCTGAATATTCTCTATGTTTCAAGAGAATAATTATTGAGTTTTACAGTAAGAAACCCTATCCCAAAATGGGCTACAAATGGAGAAGATGATCTATTATTCCATCAACTACACAAGAAGTCCTCGTAGCTATAGTGAAGGTTGTCCACTCATGTCAAAATTGCTATAGCGGATACCAGATGGAAGTCCAAAAGGATACAGTAAAGTTGAATCCAAAGTCTACACTACTACGGTGCGTAGTACAAACCACAAGAATTTGACCCAACTATACCGGGATACCGCAATCCAACAATCTCCCACTTGGAGACTAATCCACAATGATGCTTTGATTCGATGCCATTGACTAAGACAACATACTTAATCTCAGTTCTTCATCTTCTTCACTAACCAGGGAGCATACTTTCCATTCACAGCTTTAATTTCAACATGAATATTCATGAAATACAATTTTTTTCCTCATTTTCTCCCATTGTGTCCTCCCTTATTTTTCTTCTCATCTTCTATAAATCAGTGGAGGCCAAAAGAGGCACAATAGTTCATCAACTTATGTATTACCATGGGATTCGTCAACATGTTTGCTGGATTGTTGGCTCCACAAATCTTCTGCAATGTTATCAACCCACCATGTATCAAACATCTAATGAAATGGTACTTCAACTAAATGTGCTTCATCTAGGTATGAAACACTAGGTTCTTGGAAAGATGTATTACACTCTGACTATCATAGTTCAATACATTATTCTCTCAATCTCTTCCCAACTCATTCAATATTTTCTTTAGAAAAACCATCTCTTTTATAGCTTCTATTATAACAATGTATTCTTCCTCTATGGTTGATAAAGCCACCCCCTTATGCAATTGTGACATCCAACTTACCATAGTTCTTCTGTAGGTAAATATATAACATGTGGTACTCCCACTACAGTCGACATCACCTAAATGGTCAGTATCCACGTACCCCTGCAATGATTTTCTTCCCAAAAAACAGAGATATCTTGTTGCTACACCTAAAATAACTAAGTATCCTCTTATAAAATTCCCAATGTTTCTTTATAGGGTTACCCATATATATGCTCACAACTCCCACCACATCAACGATGTTAGTTCATGTGTAGACCATGGAATAAATTAGACTTCCAATAGCTGATGTGTATGGAACCTTTGTCATGTACTCAACCTCTTATGTCATGTTCAGTGATTGCTCCTTTGAGAGTTTAAAATGGCCCGCCATGGGAAGAGAGACTTCTTGTTCTTCCATAATAATTAATCTTCTCATAACCATCCCAATATAGTCATATTGTGATAACATTATGGTTCTATCAGCATGGTAACTTTTGATCTTCATCTCAAAAATCATGCTAGCTTCTCTAAGATCCTTCATTTTAAACTCCTTGTCCAGATTCCATTTCAACTCATCAAAACTCTGCATACAAGATCCTAAAATGATCATGTCATCCAAATATAAAATTAATATATTTTATTCATCACCAAATGACTTTATTTAGAAACATTTATCCATGCCACATCGTTTATATTCATTTTTACACATAAATGAATCTAACATTTTGTTCCACTTCCTAGGTTCCTACTTCAATCCAATAAGCTATTCCGGAGATTTCACACCAGGTCATCCTTCCCAGACTCTACATATCCCTTTGGCTACTACATATAGATGTCCTCCTCCAGGTCTCTTTTATGAAAAGAAGTCTTGATGTCAATCTTCTCAAGATGGAAGTCTTCTGATTCCACAATGTTGAGAACTACCTCGATGGTGGTATGATTCACTACTGGTGAGAATATTTAACTTAAATCCACTTCATCCATCTATTTTAAGCCATTAACCACCAAAATTTCCTTGAACCACCTCTTTCCATCATGTTCTTCCTTGACCCAATAGATAAATTTGTTCTGTAATGATCTATTTCCTTGTGGAAGAGGTGTCTGCTCCCAAGTGTTATTATCATTCAACGTGGAAATATCCTATTTCATAGCCAGCTCACACTTTCTTGACTCATTCAGCTGCATTGACTCTTCAAAACATTCAGGTTCACCACCTTTAGTCAATAATAGATAATTCAAGGATGGTTAATAACTCTTCATAGGCCTTCTCAACTTCTAGATCTACTCAACTCCACTGGAGTAGTAGGTTCCACCGGTTCAGTTGTCTCATGACCATATAAAACTTCAAGCACCAAATTCTCTTTTCACTCTGATTCAATGTTCCCATTTTCCGCATTAGATACATGATGAACTTTCTATAAGACACCTTCATTGAATATCACATTATGGCTCTGGATGACCATCTTCCTGAGATCATCCCAAAAGCGATAAACAAACACCTCAACATCATAGTCATTAGAGAAACACCTTTTGGATTTTGAATCATGATTGTCCCTTACAACATCTTTAACATGTACACATTCCAAAAAACCAATGGCTCATTAATGTGAGAGTCTCACCCTATTACCAGCATAGAACTCCGTAGATAGACATCATTCTATTGGCACAAATGGACTCTTGTGGAATAGATATGCTACCATGATCCCGGCATCACCCATTAAGGTTTTGGGAAACCCTGTGCATAGCCTCATACTTTTGGAATGTCAATTCAATTTTCTATTCATCCTCCACATCACACCATTCTATTGTGGTGTACCTAGAATTATCTTCTCCCACCAAATTCCACTATCAGAACTGAATTCTATAAACGCATTGTACCGGTACTCTCCATCATTGAACGACCTCAAACATCTCAGTTTTTCTCGTGACTCATTTTCTACCATGAAATTCCATGTAGGAAACATCTAAACCATGTCATATTTGTTTCCCATAAAGTAAACCCATAACTTCCTTGTGGAGTCATCAATAAATTTAACATAATTTTGTTACCCTCTAATGGAATGTACTAGTGCAGGACCCCAAACATCTGTGTGTACCAGGTCCAACTTCCAAACCTTCAGTGTTCTTACTCCTTTTAAAAAAGATACATTCTTCTACTTTCTAAGAATATAATCTTCACATAGGCCAACATCCACTGAATTTAACTATAGAATAAAACCTTTTGTTTCCATCACCTTCATCCCCTTCTATCTCATGTGCCCTAGTCTATAGTTCAACAATTTGGAATCTCCGACATCTTTCAATGATGCATCCATGTCTATGTAATTTTCTGTTATTTTTTATATGGTAACATTATTCCCCCCATGCTACGGCCATAGCTCCTTTGGTGACCTTCCATGCACCACTAGTGAATATGGTACTCAACCCTATATCATGAAGTTTTCCAATATAAATTTTATTTCTTTCCAATCCAAGGATATACCACACATTTTCTGGTACTAGTAAACTCCCACAATTTGTCTTGATCTATGCATCTCATTTTCCTACCATCTGTAAGGCCTCACCATCATCAAGATGCACCTTGCCGAAATTTCCAAAAACAGAATGTTTCAAGAATCCATTATCTGATGTAAAATGGAAAGAGGCCCCAGAGTATAAAATCCAAGACATTATTGGTCTTTCAATGATCAACAACAACACCTCATTAGTTCTTTCAGTTTTCTTGTTTACCCCACTGGTTTCACATCCCTTCCATTTTCTCTACACTTTTTCTTGACATGTCATTTCTTCCCACAATTCCAGAAGGTAGGGATATCCCCCTTTTCCATGCCTCAACTTTTCCCTCTTGATGTTGATTACCCACTATTATTGTCTCATTGTGGGAACTTTCCTCTTACTTCAACATTCAGAGTAGAACAAGAGAATCTTTCTTATTCTCTTATTTGCATATCCACACTGAGGATTAGGTAACTTACATATTTCCAAACATGTTTGGTATTCGCCGAAGTACTACTCACATTTGTTAAAGTTACATCCCAACTTGTTAACTAAAGAAGTTAGTAAGACCCGCCCACATACCTCATCACCATGATCAGTTTTCACTGATGTCATCTAACTTATGACAGTGTTGAATTCTTTGATGTGGTCTGCAAAAAATCTCTCTTCAACTATTTTTAGGTTTAACAATCACAACATAAAATGAACCTTTTTTCAAAATAAGGCTTCTCGTACATATTGCACCTTGTTTGTGAGAGCTATCATCAGATCTACCGTCGTCTTCTCCTATATGATGTTGAACACCACGTTTTTTCCAATGTAAGGCACACAACACAGAGTACTTGCCGATCCAACATCTCCCACACCAACCACTCCATATCTGGTGGCTTCATACCCAGAAGTGGTAAGTGCATCTTGTTTTGATAAAGATAATCCTCGATCTGCATCCTCTAGAAACTAAATTGTGTTCAATCAAAGTGATCGATCTTCACCTTACCTCCATCTATAGAAATCGCTGTATAATCTTGAACCTTCACCTTGATACCAATTATTACGGAAACATCGGGAGTTGCAGTGACAGAAAGAACGAAAAAATAAAAGAGTAAAAGGAAAAATAAATTAAGAAATAGAACACAAGGATTCAAATGGTTGAGGAATAATACCTACATCCACAGAGAGGAAATATATTCACTATATTTTTGGAGCATAATTATAGTGTTTTATAGAATGAAAACCAAGCCCAAAATAGGATTAAAATGGATAAGACGATCCATTGTTCCACCAACTGTATAGGATGTTCATGTCTCTATAGTAAATGGTGGCCACCCCAGTCCAAAGTGCTACGGTGGCTGCTGGAAAGAAGTCCAAAAGGATACAAAAAAGATGACTCCAAATTTCACACTACAATAGTGCTCTATCAGTGTCAATAGGTCAGCTCGGCTACAGTGGTCAAAGTTTCTGGCTGATGCACAGTATGGGCTAAAAGCATTCAACCCAACCGGATTAGGCTATACCAATCCAACATTCTTCTATTCTTTACTTGATACAAGTTCTAAAGACCCTTGTGCTATTATCCCATATCTATTCATTAATTTATTACATTATCATAAGAAATAATGGGTCAAATCACCAATGATAGATTGTTTTAGTACTCTTGAATAACCATATATAAACATGATTCCCATATTATTTTGAAAAATAATATAAAACATAGTGAATGTAAATATTTTTCATCCTTGAAATCATTCGAATATTCTTTCTTAATATCTTGGAAATGGAAAAAAATGAGGAGAACTTTAATGATCAGTAATGGTTATGTAAAATGAAAATATATCTAGAATAATTAAGGAATTATAAAAATGTCAAGGTAAATAACCGAAAAAATAAAATTTAATCAATACCATGAGCATAAATAATAATATGGTAGGAATAAATGATAATAAAACAATGCCACATAAATAACCACATGATCTTGAAACTTATCCATGGAAACCATAACTATTTAAATAATCACATGGAAATCAATAATTTATTTAATAATGATATAATACATAGTTATGTACATATTAAACCTAATATGTAGGCCTCTTTCTAATAAATCCTATATAAATAGTAAATTCCTTTACTGAACACCCAACCTTGTTTATCTCTTGAGACCTACTGATGCATCTAGGGGTAATAAGAGAACCATATATTCATCTACTAATTAGAATTCATTCCTCTTGTATTCACTGATCAATTTAAATAATAACAAATATTCCTTATAAATAATAATATTTTTTGATTAATGTATCTAATATATTATGATTTCCCAAAATGATCAATAACATTCTTAATAGAATAATGTATGTATCAAAAATATATGTTTGTGATATAAGCGTATTCTTAACAAAAAGAATTTGGATATTCATGGGAAATGTTATTTCAATTGAAAAATGATCAAAATAGGGTGAATATTTCATGATAAATTCAATGATCACAAAAATAATAAGAGATAAAATATGACTACCAATTCACCAAAAATATAGGTTTTTTAATAAATTCATGTCCATTTGAGAATAAAATATAATGTAATTACAACAATAAATTATTCTTTAGTTACATATTTTAATTAGAAAAATCCATTTAAAACTTTTATAACAATATATATATCATAAATTTGTTATGGATGTGTGAAATTCCTTTAATACCGTATACCTTAAAAAAAATTCTATTTGATTTTTTATAAGGAAATTTGAAAAAGTACCTTCCAAAAAAATTATAAATATTCATTTAACATCCTTTAAAAATTCAAGGATAACATAAAATATCTTTTATAAATAATTTATTTAAAATAAAAACTACTTTTATTAATATTTTTTTGAAAAATATGCACATGGAAGGAAAATATACCCAAGGAAAAAATATAAATTTATTAACCCTTAGTTTAGACATTTATTTTCATTATTCAAGTTCCAAAGAGAGGAATATTTGGAAAAGAACAAGGAATATCCAAAATTATCAAGAGGATAAGAGAAAATATCAATTTTATTAAGGACATATTATAAAAATATTTCAATAAAATGTAAAAACAATCAAAGAAAATTTATGATAATAAAAAATTCTGATCTCTTTGGTAATTTTTAAAATTTAATAGCATTAAAGAGGAAACATGAATTGAATATTTAACAATAAATAATAATGAAAAATATATATATTCTTGTTAAATACATCAAAGAGGCATTACATACAAGATATAAAAGTAAATAAGTTCATATTACCAACTATGTACCAATAGAGAAGAAATTGAGATGATATCCCTTACCAAGATTGTATCATTGATGTGAGACTAAATAAATTATGTAATTATGTGTGAAAAGTTTAAATCGATATAAAATATGTGGAAATAAAATATAATACATTTATATTTCATTTCATAATTAATCATGGAAAAATATAGCCAATTAAATAGAATTTTATCTCAATGAATGAAAATGGAGATAAGAAACCCCTTACCTCACACTTTTACTTTTTTGAAAATGATACAACATCCTGTATAATAGTTTTAAACATATTAATAATTTATACATGACCCCTATTAATATTTATAATATAACATATGATCATCTTATAACATTTAAAGACCTTTTTATTCATATATATTGATTAAAATCATCATTTCTGAGTGTTAACTTTCTTGTTTTTCATAATGTTTCAGTACATTTGTTTCTGTCCTTTAATATTAATCACAGTTTCATAATCAATTGAATGATGTTATTATTAAAAAAATAATATTTATTAGTTATATAAATATTTATAATCCTTATTTAATTATATATTTTGAAAAATGAATTACACCATTGATTGAGATTGTATGCTATATATATACGTGGACATTGATTTTAGATTTCGAAGGATGGAATAAAATAATGTTAAATTATAATTCTTCTTTTCACAATAATTATTCTATCATATATATCATATATTTTTTTTAAAATCAATCATTGTTACCATCCATGTTAAATAGAATTGAAAAATGAATCACATCACTTTAGGGAGGTAGTAGTCCCCATGTATGCAAAAGAAACACTATCATTTTTGAATGGATGAAAATGTAAGAAGGTAATGTTTTTAAAAAATGTACTATACTACTACATGGCGATATTAAGTCATATGTATGAATAACCATTATTTTCAACTTTTATAGGCTATTAAAGTGATGAAAAATGTTGGTAACATAATAATAATAATAAAATATAAGTATATTTATGATATTGTAGTAATTATTTTTGTATGGGTAAAATGGATTTATGGGATGTAGTAGAGGAATTATTTTTAAAATATTAAGGAAATATGATTTTAACTTCTTTGATATAATTCTTCTAGATCTCTTCTTAAGTGTACTTTTATTGGTCATTTAAGAAGAAAATTACTTTAATTCAGGGATGGGTAATTTTAGAAGAAAATTGGTCGAGGATTTGTTGATCTAGAAGGATCAAAAGCTGTGAGTACTTAAGGAGAATAAGTTCCAATTTATAAGTAAGGGGAGGGGATCTTTTGGAATTAGTTTAGGTATTAACTTAATATAAATTAATTCTTATAACAAACGGAATCAAAATGTATAAATTTAAAATATTTGATTATTATATGTATAAATAATCTCAAATAATAAAATCTAGACCAGTTTAGGTGATGATTTAAACCCTATCTCTTAGTTTTAACCCCCTGTAAAATATTTTGACAATTACCACAATACAAAAGATGTGTATTATTTAAGAGTAAATAATGCTACCATTAAAGGAAAAGTGTCCCAGAAATGGACCATGGTTAATATTTTAGAAACTATACCATTCAATTGGAAAAATAATATATTTTTATGAATTCTAAATTGTTGAATAAAATATTTTTTATTATAAAATATTATTTTTGTAATTTTTGGAACTATACATTTAAGTTGACATTAATTCCATTAATATAATTAGAGTTTTTGAATATAATCCTTTACCACATATTTATTAAGTTATATTTATCAAAAAAACATAACAGAATACAATAATTCATTCATAATATATTATGTGTTGCATTTTTAAATTCATTCATTTTAATTTTTTTTAATTGAATAAATATTGTTTCAGCATTGCATAAGAATTTACTGTTATTATTCATTGACTATAAATTGAAATAAAATTACCAAGATGAATATATATATATGTATATATTAAATAAATATTTATAACAGAGGAAAATATTTTTTTATTGTTATGTAAAATTTTTAGAGATATTAATGTCAAGACAGTGACTTTTTGTATTTATTTTTTTCTTAAATTAAAGGCCATCATCAAAGATAAATGAAAGTGAGTTTCCATATAATCCAGAATTTTATGGATATTTCTAAAATCCACTCATATAATAAGATAAAAGAAGTTTTTATATAAATTTTAATTCCTTAGCCCATATTTTTAATCATATTTTACCCATTTTACCCATATAGAGGTGAAAATTATTTATTGTGAGTTTTATTGATAATGAAAAAATTATAAGGGTAAGATTTACCAAATTTGATCAACATGATTATAAATATGGAATTTATTTTTTGAGTATCAATTCACTTAAGTTCCCAAATTTAATTTAAAATTTTACCCGAAATATATAAGGAAAAGAAGATTTATAGAATTTTTTTTCTAAAGTACAGAACATTTACCCAAAAAGACAATATAAAATTAATCAAACATGAAAAAATTATGTTATTCACAAAATAAATTTTTTAATTTTAATGTTAAAACATTTAATTAAAATGGAAGGTTTTAAATTATTTATTTTTATGTTTTTTTTTTAAAATAATTTTTTTACTGTTCATTAAAAATATCTTTCCAGAAAATTATAAAAGTTCCCCCTAAGATAACTATGAAATGATGATTTCAAAAAGCTAATATCATTTTTTAAATAAATTTTATAAAAATTTTATAACTTCACTATATTATTTATTCACCAAAGCCAATAAATATCAATTTTAGGAAAAATTTATTTGTATAGAAAATATATACTTTACCAAAAATATACTCTCATCATAAAAAAAATATTTAAATTTTTTTGAAGTGGTTATTAAAACTAATTAATTCATCATAATAGATATGTTATAATATTGTAATACATTATGGTTCATTTAGACAATGGTTTTTTATTTTTGTAAACTGATGAAGAACATAAATTTCTTTAAATAAAAATATATCATTAAATATCAGGTTGTTAAAGGTGAACTATTTATGATTATAAATAAAATTATATATGTATTTATTTTATATAACCTCATTTCCTTTTTATTTTTAACAAGTTATTTTTATGGGTATGTCTTCATAATTTTATCCATAAAATATTATTAGTCTCCTTATTTTTAGATTCATTTTCATTAAAAATTTTCCTTGAGTAAGTAAGATGATAAAAAAATAATTCAAATTGTTTAAATATTTCTTTAAACTTCTATATAATTCCTCAGTATTTATTGGTTTATTAAATTTAAACAAAAACTAATGAAATTCAATTTATTCTTTATATGGAATATTGTTTTTTTCCTATAAAACATGCCCGATGTTGTTCTTCCTTCATAATTATTTTCTTTTGTAATTTGTTGGTCCATATTATCATAAACATTTATGGATCATGTTCACCATTAATTAATATTCTACATTGTTTCATATGGATAGTTTTCTAAAAACTAGTTATTTTTTTATCTTTTATTCGATTATTCTTTTATTTTTATAGCTTACTTAGACAAATAACAAGACTGATACTTTCCAGGAAAAAATGAAATGTTTTTTATCTTATTTCATAACAAAATAAACTCCTCCTCTTTTATAGGGAATTAATATATATATTTTTTGGTTGGTTTTCAAAAACATTACAGTTTTGTTTTTCCACAAGGATAAATTGTACAATTTTATGATTTTATGGGAAATTTTTCATTTAACTTGATTCTTCAACAAATTTTTAAAGGTGGGTTGACCCCCTTATTTTATTTACTTTTATTTATAACATGTTTTATTTTTATTTTCCAATATAATGTCATATATTCTCGCATGATTCACACTAGTATGCACCCTCATTATGACCAGTCTCATGAAAATTCCAACATAGATTCCCAATGATTTTATATATATTATAGATGAATAAATATTCACTTTTCCTATATATAATGTTCATAAAATATTATATAAATTCCTTGAGTGTATGTTTTTTTAAGTTATATGTTGTAATATTATGCCAAAAATATTATCCATGTTCCCAAATCTATCATAACATGCATAATATCAAAAAAAATATTTCCCTCTTCTCTTGAGTTTTAATCTTGAATGGACTAAATGATTTTTATTTTAGTGATTTCTATTTTCTATTTGGGACTTATTTTGGTTAAAAAATTATTCCTCACTGAATAATAGAGACATAGATGCAATGATGGAAACCTCATCATTTTAATATATTATTTAGTGAATTTAATAAAAACATTCACTGTATACAAAATTAGAATTATAGAAAACATAATTTTTTTTGGAATGGATACAAAATTTTCTTTGATATTGATAGTTACTAATCATTAAATGATATCATACTATTTTTTCCTTTATATAAAGGTATTTTAAAACTAGTTTCCTCTTAAAATTGTGTATGGAAACAAATCTTATCTTATAATGTTAGGAATACTAAGCTTGAATATTTTATAAATTTTAAAATCTATCTACCAATTCACAAAATCTCATGTATATCATGTTTTTATCATCCTAATCTAATCTTATTTTACCATAAAATTTCCATTTTAATATTTACAAAATTAAATCATGGGATTAATTATTTTCTTTCAAGTAAATTTAATTATCTTTAATTCTAGAGGATTTGATCCCCAATTAATCATCCTTAAAAATAGGTAATTTTTATAATGCATGGATATTTTCTTCAAGAACATTCTTTTTTATCATTTAATGATTCTATTGAGATACTCATCCTAAAAAATATTTATGTTTTTTGCAAGATCTATATTCATGGATCATTTGGATCTGAATTTTCATCATAGCTATAAACACATACACACCGTTTTCAAAAATATTCAATAAATTTTATGAAACCTCCCCAACCTGGTCGATATCCCGTGATTTCTTATGAATGATCAATAATTTAAGGGTATTATTTATTCTAAAAAATTAATTATCTGGTCATTTAAAGTATAAATTGATTCATCTTGTGAATCCTAGATATATGGTCTTCTATACATGTAATTTTAACAAGGATAAAAAAAATTTGGAATGCATTTTTCATTACCCCATTATAAAATTAATGATTAGAAACTTTTGAGTTCAAATGGTTTCTCATATTTTTTTTAATGGATTCCACCACTAAATTTTTTTCTTCCATTGTATATCTATCTTTTCCATGATTGGCACATGGGGAACCAATGTTTTCTTCTACTTTGTACAAGATAGATTATTTAACAAAAAAATTTCCTTTAAGAGATTGATTATCAATATATATAATTGTATAAACACTTCAATGATTACATTTAACTAGTAGAGAGTCATTATAATTTTCATAATTTGATGAGTTTTTTCTCAAAGCAATTTCACCGATTTTATTCCTATTATTTATTACCTTAAGAGAAAATTCAAACATGGCCATTTTTATTGGGAACTCATAGGATTATAAAAATTTTCAATTCATAAAGTCTAAAATAGAAACTCATAAAGACAAATGCTAAAATATTTTTGTCTTTCAATTCGAGGTGTGACCTATGATTTCATACTACTTATAAAGATTATACAGAATATAACTATATCTTGGGGGATGAATCATTTTCATTTTACTTAATAACAAAAAATTATTTATTCCTCATCTTACATTTTTTACTTATTTAGTTAATTTTTCTCTTACTCTAACTCACATACACTTTACATGCACATAGTTTAATCAAGAGAGAAGACAAAAAAGACTCATAAATTTGATAATGACGTTTACCATTAAGATAGATGATTATGTCCTTGATGTTCTATGTTTTTCATTAGAATCACAACGAACTACTATTTTTTATCATTTAAAACTATGGATATTGTATATCTTTAGACCCATAATCTTGGTAGAAATAGGTACAATGTAAGAAAAACCTTTATAGTCTTCAGGAATAAGAAAATTCCAATACATAGTTGAATTAAGATCAATGATGTTGAATCATACCCACCTAGGAAATATAGATAAAAAATTCTTCTTCTACCTATAACAATCACTAGTGCTACCTAAAATTTTTTAGACCTTTTTTCATATGATTGCATAGTAAAGTATCTTTATTCGTTCAACTTGATTGGTAATCTGATGAAGAAAAGGTTGAACTCTTCCATTTTCCTTTCTTCTCTAATATACATGATTAATCCTTCATAACAGCTTTGGTTTTATTTATTTTGTTGAAATAAAATATGTGAAACATGATCGTAGTTTTATCACTAATATTATTTGACACATAAGGATTAAAACATGATATAAAATTGAATATTTATTTTCTCCTTGATAGAAAGGTTTATTATAATGTTATTAGAGTAAAATATCTTATTTATTAATTATCACACATATTAATATCAACATACATGTGATAATATTTCCATATTTGAGTAAGTAAAGTTTAATTGAATTTTGGTAGTGTTTCTCTTTTTTAATTCGCATCTTAATAATTTTCAAATTTTTATTCAAATATACATGAGACTCAGTTTTATCTTTCCTTATGATATTTTCTATTAATTACATCATACATTCATTTTTTTTGACACTCCACATATTATAATTTTTTATAATCTATGTATGTGTTGAATTATGTAGTGTCGAGATGTGGAACTTCTCCTAACGATAGTATATCCTCATTAACTTATTACTTATTTCTTTATCTCTACATCTATTTTTTAAATCATGATTATCACATCAAATAATGATTTTATGTCACAAAATATCCTAAAAAATAATCGTAATTATTATGAATATCATGTATTATGATATGAGGATATTTTATGCAACAATTCCTACATTCTTCAATCATTTTTAAATAATTGGCCAGATATCCCATCGTAATGATAAATAAAACTAATCCCAATATTCGCCCCCCTAATAGTAATACCTTTTCCAAAATTTTGGTTAACTGTACCATTTTATGGATGAATTAATGTTAAAAAATTATTATCATCCTTAAATTAATTCCTTTTTTAAAATTTTCACCCAAGATTTTACAATGAACATTTCTATAATGCCAATTAACACTTACATAAATTCCAATTTATCCATACAAAAATTTATTTTCCAAATCATTAAATTTTTGAATTTTAATGAATCTTATATTAATGCATTTATTGAATTTTATGAAACACTCATTTTAAAAGGATAAATGATCCTTAACATCCCCAGTGTGAGTTTTTTACTTTTGTATATTTTTTTTCTCAACATCCATTTCATATGGTTAAATGAAACATATAATTATCTATAGGAAACCTTGTGAGATTACCTTTTCATCTATAATGAGCAATATGAATTTTTCAAGTGAACTATATGAGATTATCTTTACCTCTAGAATTAATATTAAAATGTTGTAAATAATCCTTAAAAATATAAGGAATCCTTACAATGTTTTCCACTTCCATTTTTTTTCACATCTATGTTAACCTTATATATAGTTAGTGAACATTACAATGTTTCAAAACAATCCTTATAAAGTTAAATAATTTTACATTTTCTTAGACATATACTCAAATCCAACCTTATGAAGTCACATGATCAATTATACAATGTTCTATTTGTTTATAGAATAAAATGCTATAGATAAAATAAAAAATTTGCATGGATTCCCTTGTTCTATAAAATGATTTTGGATTTCATTCAAATAAATATTAAATTATTACCATAATAATTACACAGATAAATGTAGCATGTAAATAGTCAATGGAATTTTTGAATGAAAATCGTATAGAATAACATTACTTCTCAAACTTTATAGAAGTTAATTTTCATTGAAATAATAATCACCATTTATAATAATGAAAAGTGTTCAACTTCTTAGCTGATTTCTATAACATCTTTATATATATAATACATCAAACATGACCTACACTATACGATATTAAAATTTAAATTCATCTTATTAAAATAAATTAAATTAAATTTCTATGAGAAAAAAATTAATTCTCTATCCAATTTCGTTATAATGTGAATGGATATCCAATAAAATCCAATAGAATTACATCATTTTGTCATGTAATAGTAACTCACCTCATTTTTAAGATAATCAGTAACACTTCATTAACATCATTGACTGATATAAAATTATATAAAATGTAAGTGCTTAATATATATATATTTTTATTATATCTTTATCTATATCTTGTGAATTTTGTAAAAAAATGTGTACATCTATGGTAATGTGGATATTGGAATTGCATAGGATAATTGTTTTAGAAAAATTAATAAAAATCTATTTTATGAATTATATATGTTAAAAATACCCATGATGAATCTATATAGGCTCAGGAACAGAATCCCATACCTAAGAACCAACAAAAAACCAAAATAAACCAGTGACCCCCACACCCAATCATGGAAAAAATTAATAAGGCAAAAAAACCATCTAATATGTTGAAATAATCATCTTCCATGAAAAAAATGTTTATAAAAACTAAGTAGCATGAATAATTGATTAAAAAATATTCTTACCAAAGATCTATCCCATAACATATAAGATATATGTCATTTAACCCAACAACATACACATGTTTTAAAAAGTCCAATGATAACACACACAAAACAAGTCATTGGATTCCCTACAACCAATCAGTAGGGGACCTCCCATGCCTCATGAGTGAGTCTTGTTGACTATTCATTCAATAAAGTGACATATACACCTCCCAGGCCTACACATAGAGTCATATGTAATATATATTATGGAATAAAACATCACATCAAAAAATCATCATTAACCTTGATATAGACATGTGAAACCACTACCAACAGCAAAAAAGACGACCAGTGACAATTAGAAGCCTATGTAAGTGAAATAAATCCATCATCATAGAACTAAAAAAATGAAACAACCAAAACAATCATTAAGACATAAACCATTATTATTTTATACTAATTTCTATTTAGAATCCCTATAAACATGAATAAAGAAAACCAAAACTTTTAAAATGGTAGTGGGAACCCTATAAGTCATTTTTCTCTAAAATAGACTGGTCTATGGAAAACACGATTAATGATTTCCATGAATCTTGAGTACATAAGCCAATATTCCCTGATAACATCCCATTTTGGAATTCTATTAAAATATGAATGATCCCCTAAAAAAACCATCTTGTATATAATTCACTAATACATTAGTGTATTGATCAGGAGATAAATTTATAACTTAAAGATATGGAATGTCAAATTGAACATAAATAGACATGATAAATCCCAAACCACACAAACACAAAGAAAATGAAAATCAGGTGAATCATTCAAGAATAAAAAATCCCCATAAGATTCACAAATAGAAGATAGATCTTAAAAGATCTAAAACCAATACTAGGATAAGTCCTTAAAAATCGTATATAAGTAGGGTTTTTAATCACTGCATCTTTAAACAATTATTCTAACCCATCCTGGAAAATAAGAGAATGAATGACTTTAATAGTTGGTGTAAATCCTCTAGAACACTCTATGTATAGATCTACACTTAAATAACCATGGGTCCATAACCATGTCATATAAAGTTAAAATCCACACCAAATGAACCATAGAAGAAATGTTGATAACCTTATTAAAACATCATACCTTAGATTAAATCCTATCATGATTTTTAAACTAACATAAGATTAACCGTCACAAGATGGAACCAAAAATCAGTTCCTCCCTCCCAAATTCCAAACCATAGTACATTTCCATCCAAAATATGCTAACATTCAAAATAAAATACCAACAATTCGTGGATTAGGGGAAGAAATTAAGGTAATTGAATGATAATGAACTTCTAGGGAAAAAAACCAAGAGTCCATTAATGTTGAACTAGAATCCATAAAAATAAGAAAATAAATAAAAAATAGATAATATTAATATTTAGGAATAAAAAAAACCTTACTATGCTGTTGGAATGGGGAATTTATAGGGTCACACACTAGTCACCTTGACTCCCCCTCTTTATATTGTTTTGAAGTTTTCTTTGATTGGAGGGTTTGTTTACTATTTTTAAAGTATGTACTCTTTAATTTTTTTTAAATAATGGGGCCAAAGGCTCATTTTATTATTAATACAAAGACCTATTTTTGTCTTAGTAGAGGGTGACCCATCACATACCCTGAAGGCCCAAGTCCATGTTTCCTGAATACAAGGCTTGAAAGCCCATTGTTTTGGCCCAAAGGACCCTTCGGTGAACTGTACTACTATAGTACTTGCACTGCTACAATACATACTATAGTATTGCTACCGCTACAGTTCTCACTATAGTGTCAATACTGCTACAGTTCCATCGCTACAATAGTACTTCTATAGTTCCCTCCAATAGCGCAGCTACAGTAACTCACAAATCATTCCATGGAAGTCATTATCAATGTTTTTATATCTATTTGATTATGGTTTCAAAATCAAAGATATAATGTATTAAAATCTCACTCACATTATTTGAATTCTTTATAAATAAAACATGATTATAATTTTTTATGTATTAAACAATCATTAGACCCATATGTAGTGAAAAAATATGATGCGAGGAAAAATAAATTATTTTTAATGATTACCTATGATTTTATATTTAATGTATTATTATTTTTATTAATTTACAATTATATAGTACATGATGAAATATAAAATTTTCAAAATTCTATTTTTGTGTACATTAGATGTTACATGATTTAAAATGTAGTTATAATTATGAGCTTCATTGGTAAAGACCATGACCCTAGAAGTCTAGATCCAAGGAATAGTTTATTTAGTAGGTAAAATACATAAGTGAGAATATCCCAATTGACCAAATAAATTAGTTATCGTGGTACAATAGATAAAAAATATAATCCCACATTTCATTTCAAAATTTAAAATAGAAAATAACATTTTTATTGAGAATATCATTATTCCTTCTATCATGTAATTCAATATCTTCATAGTATACTTCCTTACATACTAGGGCTAATTAAAATAATATAAGGGGTGAGAAAAAAATGCTCAATGAGGTTTATGTTAAATGGAATTCATCACGAGTAAATAAGGTGTAATCAGTATTTTAAGGTAAATAACTAATAACACATGAATTTTCATCAATAAACAGGGAAAAATAATAATATTTAAGGAGTAAATTTTGATGAAATAAATCCATGTAAATAATCACAAAATCATATAATATATCCATGGATATAAGAACTACTAAAATAATGACAATCACATGAATAACTAATTTCATAATGATGGAATTCATAAGGATGAACATCTTAAACTTACCATCGATGCCTCATGCTAAGACATCATACAAAAATGGGTAAGGCCTCATCCAAATTTCCAATTTTTTTGTCTCATGATTCCTATTTAGGCATTTATGGTATATGTAATTCCGAACCTCTCTTTTCACATGATAATTTCAATTCATTCATCATATGAATAAATTAAAAATACTAATCAATATTCCTTGATAATTAATAATATCCCAAATTAGAATAAGTAGAACATAAAATGCCAATAATTTCTATAATGAACTTATCATAAACCATAGAGGAAAATATACGTGATGAAATAAATAAAATATATCTTATATAATGTATAATATTAATCATTGGTTAAATATTTTAAAGAAAATACATCTAAAAGAGCACTAGAATATTTCTTGAGAAAAGTTCAGTTTCCATTTTGAAATCACTTATTTAAAATCTAAAAAATTCTAAAATATTGGGAATAAATTTTCTTTCAAAATTACTATAAGAACCCAAGTAATGATATAATAATTCAAGTTCAATATTTTATTCAACATAAAAATCTAATTCAAATTTTAAGTCAAAAAGAAAATAGTTTTAACTAAACACTCTTCTAATAACGATTTTATTTAAAAATATTAATTTCAAATTATAAAATTTATTTTTGTAAAATTAATAATATTTCTGAAATCAACATATAAAAATTAATTTGAGGATAAATTTAGTGATATTTCAGAATATATGGATTTTTTAGTGAATAGTGAAAAATAATTTTTTTTATAAAAAAGTTATTTCTTTTCAATAATATTTGTGATTAAAAAGTAAAATTATGTTTTCAATACGATTTATTTTTATAATGTTTTATTTTATAATAATTAATCCACTTAATTAATTTTTAACTAACATAATATTGAATTTTTTTAAACATTTTTTATATTGAAAATGAGGATTTTTATTCAGAAATCTATTTTGAAGTATGAAATGATTTTATATTTTAATTAATTAACATAACAAAATATAAGAAATATTTTAAATTAAATTTATATATTTTATATCTTCAATTATTAATATATATTTATAAATATTTTATTACCAGTAATAGAGTAATTATAAAACAATATTTCTCTTGAAAAATACACTTTTACAATCCTTTTTTTTGTCATGTCTATGGGCTTTATTTAAAATTCAAATTTTCCACATTAGAGAATTGAAATAAGAAAAATTGATTAAATATTTTCAATAAAAAATTAATTTATTATATAATAATTAAAAATTGTTTTTTACCACAATTAATAGTGATCATAGAAAAAATTAATTATTGTGGTTACGAAAAAAAATAGATTTACTTGGGGTTAAACTGAAAAATATTATTGTTAAAATGACCTAAAAACTATCAAAAATATATTTTTTGACCACATATAGACTTTATGATGTCTTGGGATCTATAATTATACATTTTGGACACTTTTTGAATGTGAAAACATTGGTAAACAAATTTATTTTCCAAATATACAAATATGACACTCACCACACTTATAAAAGTCCACACACTCTCTTATCTTATTCACAGCTTCAAACCCTTTTAGATAGGCCAATACCTACAAAAATATTTTACTAACTCCCATACCCTCATCCTAGAATATTTTTTTAGAAATAAAATTTAGGAATTCATTAGGTATAATCCAAAAGTTGTGGCTTGAGAAGAGGTAAAATTTATAACTATGCATTTTTCCTTATTCTTCCACCTCCAGAAATATCGTTCAATTATGAATATATAATAAAAAATTACCTATTATATATATATATTCTATTATTTTAATGGAATGAACTATATCCAAATTTTATTCTCTCAAATGGGAGACAATATTGTCGCTCATGTGAATGACATACTATTTCCTCATGAACCGATGTGGCACGTTTTCCATCAACACCTATCATGATAGGGTATGATAATAGATATAAGTTATATATATATATGTGATATTTATACAATAATTATGTCTCTTAATTAGTTATATCATATATACATTTATTAATTTCTATTCTATTGGGGATACATTATGATCGGTCATGCGTTCAGTGAACTGCTGCCTTGCGAAGCGATGTGATTTGTTTTTACTACTGATTTAAATGAAATGTAATAAGGAAAAAAATTAATTGGTATATGTGATATATATGACATAATAATATATTAATGACATATTTATCATTTTCAAAAAATAATATATCAGTTTCATTCTTAACTTTTCACTCCCTAATAAATTTTTAACTTTGTTTGTGTTGTATGTGGACTACGACCTTCATGAAGCGGTGAGATGACTTTTTTCCTCATGAAAAATCATGCTTGATATATATAAGAATTATTAATGAAATAATATTTTATTTATTATATAATGAACATTTTTAAACAATATTATTATATTTACGTTCTTTCTATAATGATCATTGAAAAATAAAAAACATTACTCAAGCATACGAATGACATATCATCTCTATGATTGTACAGTAGTTTAGCTTTCATAACCATTTTTCATGATTGTTCATAAAATTATAGTCAATGTATAAATATGATAATTATTCCATTTTTATTATTTTTTATATGTTTAATAATATACTCTTTGACCAATACTCAACCTCACATAGTCAGGTTTGAAACATAAGCTGAATATGGTCAGATTATCTTATACAAACCTAATTAATTAATTAAAAATATATAAAATTTTAATAATTAAATTCAAAGGAAAAAACATGAAAATTTTTCTTAATAGTTTAAATAATTAACACAATTTTCTTATTAAAAATGAAAATAATGTATGTGACGATTCAGACTCAAGGTAAGGGGATTCATCTCAATATTATTTCATTAAGCTATATTTTTATTTTATTTACCTTTATTATATTATGATGTGTATATAAATTCCATTTTACATTTTTTTCATGAATTTCTCTATTCTCGTGGTATATAATGTTTTTAATGTTATTCATTCTCAAGGCTTATTTTTAAAAGTTTTATATTTTATAAATATAGATATTGATTGGAAGATTCTACATAGTATTATATAGTTATTTTATTTATGGGTTATGGACTAATTCTCTATAAAAAATAATATGATCTTGAAATGTATGAGAATGAATTTTGGACTTAAACTCAAGATTATGTAATGTTTAATACTGGTTCCTTATAGTTGGTATCTTAGGATGGGTTAGATTACATTATAGGTTAGTATAATGTTAATAGAATGAATGTTAATGATTTAACTATATAGTTATGTTAAAATGATATGTCATTTAAAGATTTCCATGTTGATTAATCTAAACTATGTCAATTAATAATTTTTTTCCGTAAAGGAAACATGGAATATGTAGTGTGAATGACCTAAGAGTAAATTATCCTTCAAAATTAGTATCATGATATAGTTAGAATTGAAACAGAATAATCTTTTGCAACAATGTATCTGTTGAAAAAAATCTATTTATGGTGGTGTATCCATACTAGATAGGATCTTCATCTATCACGAAGGAACATATCTATTGTGGAGAATTTTATAAGCCATCATCCCCCAGTAATGGTGATGTTATTTGATGTCATGGTATGTTCATAACATTAAAAGGAAACACTTTTTTATTAATAATTTTAAAGGTAAAGCTAGACAATGGTGGTTATTGGTTATGAATAACATAGATACATGTTAACTTGATTCCCTAGAATACGTACCATTTTTGGATTATTTCAATGAGAAATATTTTAATATTCCTATTTTACATAGTATGAAAAGATACCTAGAAATTAGATAAACTATTGAGGATTGGATGGTTGTACATGAATAAAACATCACAATAATTACATAAAACATCCCAAATATTTTTTTTGGATATTTACAACAATATAACTTTTTTTAAGTTATTATTGAAGCTAATATATTGAAGTAAATTGACTTCTCTTTAATTAAAAATTTACAATAAACTCAGTTGATGCGCTGATAACATACAAATAGAGATTTTTGATGATCATATATTCCATGATCACAAGAATATTAGATGTCTAGTTGGGAGTAAATAGGGAGTTATTCATCAATTAAGTACAGAGTTAATAAAACCTAGTTACCATAATTTTATCTGCGAGGTAAAAATAAACATGGATACTGTCTTCTGATGTTTGGGTAGTTCTTCTAATGTGGTATGTTTGGTCATATTTCTCGATAATAAAAGTAAAATGAGTAAACACGTAATAAAGAGTTTATGGTGAGAATTATTAGTTAAAATGAGTTGGGGGATTATGCCAACATGTGTCTAAATTTGGATTCATTGAGTGGAAAATATTACGTTCAAAAGAAATATTGTGTGGAAAAATCTGTTTCAAATACTACAGTTGATGATGAGACATCAAATTAATTTATGAACGGAATGTTAATAGTTTATTATAGTTGTGATAATTTCTTGTTTGAATCTATATCTACACATTCATTCATTTTGGGAAAAAAATCATGTAATATATGAATATCACAATATAATGAGAAGATAAAATGTTTGTTGAATATTTTGGGAGGAAATATTAATGCAACAATGATTTATAATAATCATCTTATTGTAATCCCTGGGATGGTATTTTCATCAAATATTGTGGAACAATATTAACAGATTTTGATATCATTCTTGGTATGTATTGGAATTGAGTTTATCATGTTGTGATATATTAAAGATATTAGTAATTTATATTCATATATTCTATTCATTTAATAACATACCAAGAAGCTATGAAATTTATTAGAGGTGGTAGTGAATGTAACCTAGATCATATTATTTAACGAAATATATCTATTAGAATTAGTGATACAGCAGTAGTAAATAAATACATGGATGTATTTAATTATTATTTTCCAAGTTTTATTCATGACCATGAGGTTTATTTCAATGTTTACTTAGTTACAAATTATAATACTTTTATAAACCCCCTTATCGAATGAATCAAGTGGAACATTTATAATTGAACATTTAATTTTAGGTGTTGTGAGATAATGGGTTTATTCATCCTAGAACATCACCATGGTGTACTCATATTTTGTTTGTTAAAAGGATATATGGTTCAATGGAACTCTTCAAATATTATAGAGCATTTAATTACATAACTGTTTAGAAAAAAAATTCCTTTTCCATATATTGATGATTTTTTATGAGCTCTATGTAGCACATCAATTTTTAAAATTTTATCTTTAGTTTGGGTCCCATCAATTCAAAGTGAAAGAAAAAAATATTCTTAATACTGTGTTTTAGTCTAGAAATGTGAATTAGGAGTTTTTATTTATTCCATCTTATTTTTCCAATGCACCTAATTTATTTAGAGTCCTTATGAATATAGTTTTCCATGACTTATTGGATATGTTTCTGGATGTGTTTATTGATTCAATTTTGGTATATTATAAAATTCATGAGGAACATGAATGACACCTAAATATTTTTTTCAAAACATAAAAATAAAAGAAACTATAAGGAAATATAGTAATTTTTAAAAAATTTTGAAAAAAATTCTTTACCTTGACATATTATTTCCAAATATTGTATAACTATTGACCTATCTAAATAATTTTTTTTGAAGAATGAACAAGACCATCAATTATCATAGGGATTCATAGTTTTCTAGGATTTGTGGGTTATTATAATCATTTTGTTGAAAACATTAATTGACTATCTATCATACTTACTAAGTGAAATAGAAAAGGAGTAAAATTCACATGGACAACTTAATTTAATTTTTTTTTCAAAAACATAAAAGAAGATTTTTTAATGCTCTAGTTTTTTCCATGCCTTCTAGAAATTGATATTTTTTCTTCTCTAGTGACGATTCATTAAAAGGAAATTATTGTTTCCATATATAGAATGATGGGTTAATTGATTAATCTTCATGTTAGTTAAAACATGTCGAGTTAAATTACACTACAAATGATTTGGAATTAGCTACTATAGTTTTTTATTTAATAATTTAGAGGCATCATTTGTATTGAGTAAAGTGTGAAAAATATAATAATCAATTTTTTTGAAGTATATATTCTTAGAAAATGAATTGAACATGATATAGATAAGATTTATCGAAATGATCAATGACTATTAATACATTATTCTTTGAAATGTTGGAAAATAAAAAAAAGTGTATGATTATTTGAGTCCTAAAAATAATTCTATAATGACCACATCACATTTGGAACATGACCCTTTGTTTAATGATTTGATGAATTTTCTCCTAGAAGTTGTAGATACCAGTACATCCTATTTTTTTGGATTCAATTTAATTGACATGGTTAGAATAAATTAATCAATCTAAAAATAAGGATAATTATTTTATAGGTGAATATAGAATCAGTTTAGAAGGTTAATTATCCTAATTTTTATATTGATAAAGATATTGATTATGATTTGGAAAAATAATTTTCATGCCTTTTGATTACTTTTTGAGGAAACAGTTGTTGAGTGATGTTCATAGTTCTAGATTCTCCATCCATCCTTGAAAAAATTATACGTCCAGATGCCTTTGGGGGTATTATTGGTGGGATGAATGAAAATAGATATCGATGAATTTACCATGAACTATTTGACTTTTTTGCATGTTAAAGTAGACTAAAAACTAGCGAAGGTAATGCTTTAACCATTTATAGTTCTATAGTGGAGATCGAAAAATATATCTATGTATTTCATGGTATGATTTTAAAATAGTCCTTGATGTAATAATGTGATCTAGTTTATTATTTAACTATCAACAAAATATACCAATTTAATTCCCATTAGAGATACTATATCTCTAGATTAGAATTCGTGGATTTATCTAAATGAGATAGTCAGGTTACATGGGGTTCCCCTCTCTATTGTATTATATTGTGATCATAAGTTCACAACTATTTTTTGGAATGAATTTCAGAAATATTTGGACACTATATTAAATTTAAGAACTTCTTTTTATCCAAAAATATATGGTCAATCTGATCTTATCAATCTAACAATGTAAGATATGATTTGTTATGGTTCAATGTATTATCAGGGAAGTTGGGATCAAATTTTATTTGGTATAATTTTCTTATAATAATAGTTTTCTTTCAAATATGAATATGTCAATATTTGAGGAATTATTTGTAAAGAAGTTTCAAAATCAAGATTTATGGAATGAACTAAGAGAAAAAAAAGTTTATGGGACTTGAGTTGGTATAATTAATGATTAATAATGTGTAGTGGATTCAACGACATATGAGTAAGTCTCAGATTAGGAAGAAAGGTTTTGCAGATAACTGGAGAAAACACATTTCATTCATGGTAGGTGATCTTGTCTTTCTAAATGTTTATTAATGGAAAGGTTTGATGAATTTTTGTATGAAGGGGAAGCAATGTCCAGAGATTATTGGAATACATGAAATCCTAGAGAATGTTTTATCAGTTTCCTACTAATGATATTTTCCACTTAGTTTATCCTAGGTACACAATGCAATTGATGTCTCAATGTTAAGAAAGTATATACAATATTAATCTCATTTTTATCTTTAATGTTTTTCAATTGGAAGAGAATCTTTTTTATGATCAAAAGGTAATTCATATTCTTGAACATAGGGATAAAGTTTTGTAGAATATTGTGATTCACTATGTATAGGTTTTATAGAAAAACCATATGATTGAAGAAGAAACATGGGAATATGAAAGTGATATGAGGGAAAGAATCCCCACAAGATTAATAATAGAAAAATATTTCCATAATTAAATTTATATTATAGGGAATGAAAATAAAAAATAAGTTAATTATATAATAAATCACTTTTATGTGTTTATTCGTCATAAAAATATAATGTAATTTTTTTCATGAAGAAAATAGTTTTATATAAACTATTTTATTATAAATATTTTATTTTAAAATATAAAAATATATATTTTATAATTTCAATTTTAAAAAAAGGTAAAAAATTTGAAATAATAATATCATATTTAACTTATGGTGAAATTTTGTGAGTCTTTGGAAAATATTAATTTTTTAGTGAATAGTGAAAATAACAATTTTTGTAAATAATTCATTTGTTTTCAATAATTTAAGTAATTCCAAAATCATATAATGAAATTAATATGCTTATAAGTAACATAATTATTATTTAGTACCATTAAATAGACTAAATTATTTTTCAATAAACAATATATTATATTTTAGTATAGGTTTGTTTTTGTGTTTAAAAACAGGTTTTTTCTGATGTCTATTTTCAAGTGAACATTGTTTATCTACATTTGTTACTTAAGATAACCCATAATGGGATTTTTTAAAAAAACATATAAATTTTAAATAAATAATTGTTATTTTATATTCATATAATTATTATTTTTATTCATAGAGTTAATATTAATTCATCATTTTATTGTAAAATTCACTTTTTGAAAACCTTCTTTTCCTCATGTTTGTAGTTATTACTTGTTTTTTAATTTTTCAACTTATAAGAAGTGTGTAATAAATAGTTTCTTCATTATGGTAAAAAATAATATATTTCTACAAATTCACAGTTTAAATTATTATTTTTAGCCTAATGTGAATACCCTTGGAGGTATTGAGGTAATAGGGGTGTCTGGGGCTGGTTTAGAGACCAGAACCCAACTTTTGGGGAGAAAAAGGCCTGGAACATAGTTAATAAAATAGTACATGGAAGTAATAATGGCTACATATAATAATTATAGGATAAATAATTGAGTCCTAGAGTCTTTATTGTTAGAAAAACTGTGTGATTGGATGTAAACATCCATGCGGTAATGTCAGCAGTTTTAGACAGTGGTATGTGACATGGTTTTCCCACGATTAGTAAAACTGTGCATAGAAAACATGGGGGCCTCATTTCTTGTAAAAAATGGTGCATGGTTAGTGAATATTACTTTTTATTATGTTTCCATACCATGTGACCTAGTAAGTTGTATGAAATTATGAAAATTACCTCATTTAATCCTTTTTCCAAAACTAATTTCCTTCTTCTTCACACATTTGACAACCATGGGCCTTGAGAGATTCCTTTGATGAATAAAATATTAATCAAGAGAACTTATTCATATGATATTTTAATCTAAAGTGGTTTTTCTCATCCTATCGTTCATGGGAAGATCTAAATTTATTTTATACATTCTTAATTCTTCTTGGTATTGGCTGTGTTATCTAGGTGTAAGCTAATGTGCCCTAATTTCAGGTACTTTATCTGTTATTATATTTTCTCCTAATATAAATGGAATCATGAGATGATACTCAATGACTTATCAAATATATACCTAAGATAGGTGACCAAATGCTTTTCCATCATATTATAAGTGTTTATATAAATGTTGTTGTATCGAATTCCTAACTATCAGATTGATTCCCATGAGTTGGAGTATAATCCTTGTTTGAAATTAATAGTTATGAACTATGAAATCAATGATTCCTTTTATAATTTACTAATGGTTTTGGATCCAACATTAGAACATCCCATTAGGTGTGTTTTATAATCGAATGGACTACCATGTGTGGAATATGAATTGGGTCACCCTTGAGGCGTTTCATTTCCCTTTCTATGGAATTTCAATTGATGAATTGAAATGATAAGTGAATTTTACTTTCAATTGTGAATTGAATTTATTGAAGGAAGGTATGTAATTAACATACCTTATATTGTCCATGTAATATCTTGATTAATAATGTGATTCTTATTATGTTGATATTCCATTTTTGGAAAATTAGGAGGCTTATCCTTCAAATCATATCATATGCCTTGATCCACCATTTGATGTGATATTCAATTGAATCGGTCATGGAAATTACCCTTGATATAATTTAATTTCATTTATTTATTGAGTGATTGATATATGTATTAGGTAACAAATGAATTATTATATAAATTCCATGGAGAGACTAATTTGGCTTATACCTTGCTTATACCCCAGTTACACTTGGACTCCTGAGTGGACTGCCAAGGACAAACTCAATGGGGTTGACTATTATATGCTCAAGTTAATCATTGACTCATTGTGAATTTTCAAGGATGGAATTAAGGGGTGGTGGATCATATATTCTATATGTGACACTTGATAACCCATAGTGGACCACCAAGTATGGTGTCAAATGAAAATAGTGATATACCACACCTAGAGAGACACTAGGATTTCCATGAGGAATTACAAGGATGGGCTTGTGATGTTCTTGGATAATGATATTCAAAGAGAGATACCTAGATTCAAAATAAGAAATTCCAAATATGGGCTCAGGTTCATGATTAATTAACAAAATAAATTATCCATATGATGTGTCTATCAATCCAAAGCACAATCATGGATTTGGTCATTGAATTATACCTTATTGATGGTCAGTTTCGATATCTTCTGATCACATATCAATATGTGGGAGGTTAGGATACATTACAAGAATTTAAACTTATTTATTAAATGACATAGATTAATTAAATGAAATTGACTACAAGATGAGACAAGAATTTATGTGAACTCGTAAAAATTATGGATAAGGCTAAAGCAGGTAGTAGAGGACATGTGTCCTTGGGAACTAGAACCTTTATGGTTTGTTTACATTAAATACATCCCTTACATATTCTATCACTACATGCACACAGTTATTATCAAATATTTATAGATTGGATGGAACTTGACCTTTGGGAATTTTCTTAATGTGAATGTATCTGACACCATGTATGGGACCCTGATGGTACCTTGACAGACTATATGATTGCAGGTATGTATAAGGGAAAACACCCTATGATAGGTTCATTATTTCTACGTATGAGTAGGGGAACATGGGACCAAGATGAGGCTCATGATTATATCTAGATTGGTTTTTTATTTTGTTATAGGTTTTTTTAATCATTCTAGGAATGTTTTTTTATTTTTTAGAAAAATGACATGTATAATTATCTTTTTATATGATATTCCTTTCTGTTATTGTTTATTTATATCTATTAATGTTTCTCTTATATTGAATGATTGTTTTACTATTTCCTATGTTTATCTATTATTATATATCTATTTTACTAAACTATATTGATGAGGGTATAGTCTCCCCAATGAAGCACCCAAGTCCTTCACTACTAGTCGACATCCTCTAACATTTGGGGAGATACGATTGAGTTCATCTGTCCAATCAGGCACATGGAACCATCAAGGGAATCTAGGTCTGAGATTTTACAAAGTGGTATAAGTAAGTATCTTATTTTATTTCCTTACATTTTATGACAATAGAAAGGGGATTAAGAAGAAATATAATTTTGTAATGTGATATTCTTAGGTGTAGCTAACCCAGATACTGCAAAAGGCCATATTTTCTCAAATGAAATTGGTGTTTTCTCTATTTTTTCAATTACCACTGATTTGACTCCACCATTGGGCGATGAAGATGAATTATAATGTTATTGTTGATATTATTATTGGTTATATTTTTCTGTTACTTGATGAGATGAGGGTATTCCATCTCATTTATCATTTTAGATACTTGTTATAATTCAAATTCCTTGCAGACTTCCATGCCATATAGGATTCATTTCCAGGATTCATAATGTCATGATAGGTGTCGTGATTGATATACCGGCTAAATGATACATATTTTCTGTATGGAATTTTATGAAATGGTTGGTACAAATAGTTAATTCGATGACTGGAGTTGTTATTTCCTAATAAGGCTACAGAAGACACTATTTTTAGTGAATTTTGGCGTGTTGAGTCACAGACCATGAGTCTCATGGACTGGAACACATTATGATATGAGTGTGGTGGGCATCATATATTGATTCATGTAGAGTATGGGCCATTATAGATCAGTATGTGGTGAACCATTCTATTCATCCATCTAAATTAATTGTAATATAATGAAATTAAAGGGCATAATAAAAATGAATAAAATGAAAAATTAAATTGTTTACATCGATGAACTTGTCCCAGACCCGACCTTAGTAGTGGGAAGTAGAAATTATCTATAGCCTTTATATATGATCTTTATGAGGCCTAGAACTAACTCAAGGAGTGGTAAGAGTGTTTTTTTCTTATATAATAATGATTAAACCTATCCTATTTATTCCATTTTGATTTTAGAAGTGGTTGAATCTTTAGTTGAGGTGTGCGCTTAGCATTTGTAAATGTATTCCACTGCATTTTCCTAAAGTCGCACGCTAGGATGGAGACATTTATCGTTCTCTAGAGGTGATGGGTCATGTGATAATAGTAGATACTAAAGTAGTGATAGATATGGAACTAGCAGTGGTACATGACACTGGTGATGAGTCATAATTCAGTGAAGGATTTAGGCGATTCTTGCAGAGCATCTAGGGAGCACCACGACATGCCCTGACTATGGCAGAGTTGACGCGTGAGTTCTAGCAGTATCCACCCATTTTTTGAGAGGATGGAGGACCACATGCTATATATTCATTCTTAGAAGCCATTATATCCATCTTTACACATCTATATATGCCTCTCTAGTGGAGAGAAATCCTCACTACATATATGTTTCATGATTCATCTAAGAGATGGTGGTATTTTATTACTCAGATGGATTTTCATTGGGAGATGGATTATAAGGATTTTCATACATTTTTCAAGGATTAATATTATCTTGTACATTTAGGGATGTTAGATATAGAGAGTTTATGCACTTTTAGTAGGGAACATTATAAGTAATCGATTATTTGGAAAATTTAATAGAGCTCCAGTGCATCACACCTATTCTAATGGGTTATGACTTATCTAAAGTCATGAGATTTGAGAATGGTATCAGGTATGACATCCGATAATAGGTGAATTTCTATAGTCTCACTATCATTTTTCGGTATAATTAAATGGGATTTCTCATAGAATGTAACATGAGAGAGTTTGGGGCGTGGGCTAGGGAAGTTGAGCATTTAGATCTATCGCAACATCAATCGATAGTAGGATGAATAAGCTAGAGCGTCCATTTGGTGATATTACAATCCATACCACATACACAATTATTTAGATGGGGTGGAACTGGAAAACTAAGACATATGATACCTCGATATATGAGAGACCTACTTGAGTTTCAATCCTACGTTAAGATGGTCATCTATAATTCCTTTGCAGAAATGTTTCTCAAGAAGTTAGTGTGAGAGGGTATTCAATGACTCCACGTGTTGGAGAAAGGTCATAAGATTTTCATCAGGTTGGGATCTAGAGTACATCTATCTAATCATGCTGAGGTGGTGGTCCCAGTAATGGTAGTCAGATCATATTTTTATAGTGACAACAGAGAGGACCTACTCAGGGAAGCCAATTTGTATCACAGGGCCACAGAACCAGCCAGATATATACAGTGCAACTAAAACCTGCAGACCAAGATCTTTGACCTTCTACTTTGAGAGGTACTATCCAAGTAGTCTAAAAATAGAATTTTCGGTTTTTGATACTAGTATTTCCCATTTCATTATATATGGATAGTTGTGGACAAAATTTGGCTCAATTTTCAAAGTTATGATGATGTTATGACACTTTACACTCCATTGGGGATTATAGTGGATTATTTATGTTGGAGTAGGGAGTGACCACTTGATATTGGAATGTGGAACTTCTAATGGGACACTTTTAAAATTATATAAAATATTTTGATATCATTATTGGGAGGTAAAAGCTGGTTTCCATTGATAATTTCAGGGATTTATATCGCCAAATGGTTACTTTTACATCACCTGAGGGTGATGAGTTTATTCACAACGATGAATGATATTTCATGGAATGATGTTCTATAACTGAGAATCATGGGCTAGGTGGGATGATAGCCTTGATTGAGAGTTTATAATTGAATGATCAGGGGGAACTTTATGTATATTTAAATCTAGTGATTGATAGTTTCAAGGACATTTTCTTAGATGAATTTCGAGTATTACCTCAAGTGAGAGAGGTAGATTTCTCTGTCGATCTTATTCCAGGATCTAAAACGTTTTCCATTCCTCCATATAGGATTACTGCTATTCATATTCTTGAGCTTAAGAAGTAGCTATAGGATTTAGAGAAAAATGGATTTATCATACCCAGTACTTCTTCATAGGGTTCACTTGTTTTTTTGAGAAAAAATTTGGACCAAACTTTTAGGATTTGATCTTATTATAGGAAATTTAACTATTTGGTGCTTAAGAACTGATATCCTCTATCATCGATAAATGAAATCATCACTAATATATGAAGAGAATGGGTTTATCAATGATTAATTTTAGATTTGGTTATCATTAGGTGCATGTTAGACTATCTGACATACCTCATACATCTTTTCATAGGATGAATTTTATATATGAGTATTTTTTTGTGATGTTCGGTCTCACAAACAAGCTAGAAATCTTCATGGAACTAATGAACATTGATTTTTATCCTCACATTGATTCTTTTATGGTGGTTTTCATGGATGATATCATGGTGCATTTTAATAATCAAAACATCCATGCCAAACATCATGATATTGTATAGAATACACTAAGGGAGCATTAGTTAGATGATAATCTCACAAACTGCCACTTCTGGATGGATCAAATTCACTTCCTTCGATAAATTATCTTAGAGACAACTGTATTAGTTTAACCAAATAAGGTGGGAGCTATATTTTGTTTGGAGAATCCTAATAACTTCTTTGAGGTTTGGATTTTCTTAGGACTGGATAGATATTTCAAAAAAATTATATTGTACTTATCATGCCTAGAAGATATAATTAACCGATTGAGTAAGAAGGGTCTAATGTTTTTATGGCCAAATTCATGTGATTAATCCATTCAGTAGCTGAAAGGTAGACTTAATTTAATATAGATGTTGATTTTTCTTTAGCTATGAAGTTGTTACACTATTGATTATGATTCATCATGTTCCATGCTATGAGAAGTTCTTATGTTGGTGGATATAGTCGTAGTGTATGATTCTTAGTAGGGGAGGACACATGATATGAATTACCCAAAACATTATCTTGAGTTAGTTGTGAATTTTCATGTTTTGGGCTGTTTGATAAATTACTTACAAGGAGAGAATTTTTTTGTATTCAAAAAATCCTCAAGTACATATTTACATAGAATGATCTGAATATAAGGCGGTGAAGGTGGGTTTAATAACTATAGTCTTTTGATATCAATATTTCCTAAATTAGTGGGAAGGTTAATAGAGTGGACGTTGAACTAATAAGGAGGACTCATATAAAAGTGGATCTGTCGGATAGTAGTGAGTGTAAGTTTATTGATTTCCTCTTTGAGATGCACTTGGAGGTGCAGTAGAGTCAAGGACAAACTTATCTATCATCCATAAATATTACCTATAGCCTTCAGGATAGAATGGGAATAATATATCTATCGGATTCCAATGGAATATTCATTAGGAGAGTGTGGTAGGTGAGAACCCTCATCCTGGTGGGATCATAGGCAATGATAAGATTATGCATATACATAGTCGCATATGGGTTTCAGTACACATGCATAAGGAGTTTATGAGATACTTTCACGCTTACACTTGTGTAGTTCACCCTAGAATCACTAAGATATATCAGGATTTATATCGCCAATACTTGTGGCTTGGTATCAGAAGAATTTCAGATGATTTTTTCATGATATGTTCCACCAACCAGTAGATAAAATTGGAACACCAGCGACTACCCATACTTTTATACAACCTACCCACTCCCAAGTGGAAATCGAAAGATGTTGTGATTGATTTTATGATATTATTTGTGAGGCCACCTCAAGGTAATGTTGTTTTATGTGTCGTTATTGACATGCTAAAAAAACGTTTCTCATTTTATACTTATCCTTGAGTCATTTGATGTTGATGATATTGGGAGGTTTTATATCTGTGAGATAGTATGACTTAATAGGGTCCCACATAAAATTGTTTCATATAAGGATGCTCAGTTAACTTCATGGTTTTGGAAAGGGTTGCATAGGGATTTAGGTGCCCAAGTGCTTTTGAGCATAGCATAACACCCTTATACAAATGCCTATTATGATCACATTAAATATGCTCTTTATTACTTGTTGGGAGCACACGTCTGGGATTTTACCTTCTCCTGGGAGAGTCATATACCCATGGTTGAATTCACCTAAAAAATTTAGTGCCAAATACTATTAAGATGTTTAATTATGAGGTAATATAGAAGGTAATTCCAATCACCCTTGTGCTAGTTAGAGGTTTGGGAGGTAGCTATGCTTGGACCTCATGTTGTTCAGAAGCCAACTGAGCAATTTTAGTTGATAAGAAAGTGGATGGATACTACAACGTCTGGAAATAAATAATATCTTGATCTCCATAGAAAACTTATATAGTTCAATTTTAGGAATAATATATTTTTAAATGTCTCGCAAATGATGTGACACTAGAGGATCATGAGTCATATAATGTTTTCACTGAGATATATCAGGTTGTTTAATATTCTAGAGAGAGTCATGCTAGTAGTATCTTGGTAGTAGTTACATCAAAGGTCCCATGAATTTCACGACTCCTTGAACATATATCATATTCAACACTATCATTCAGGCTCATCTCATGTTTTTTAGCCAAAAGAGGTTGATTTATAGGTAGATACATCCTTTGATGAGAATCATATATTTATCATGTATTGAATAAAAAATGTTCTCCAAGGCTAGTCAGTTCCTTTAGTATGAGTTCTATAGTTGCATGGTCACATACCTGATGAATCATGGGAGAGATAGGATTATATATGAGCACAATGGTCAGTGTTGTGTGAAAATTATTTTTGACCACCCTTTTAAGGGAAATTTCGGGAAGACTTTATTTAAGGGGGGGGGGGGGTGGTTGTAAAAACAGGCTTCTTTCTTAAGGAATTAAATCATTAATTTTGAATCAATTATGATATTAAAATATTATACATGGCCTAATTTGAATTCAATTTGACGTATTAGAGGTATTAGGGTTTTTTTGGCTAGTTCAGAGACCATAAACTGACATTCTGGGTGACATTATCCTGACAAAAATTTATTATAAATTGTGCACAGTAAGCTAGATAGTTACTTCTAACCATATGCGGTAGTAAAATTGTGTCCAATAGGATGGTCGGTTAGACAGACCATGTGATTTGAGGTGCATGACCATGTGGGAAATTTTTTGTTTTTGATAGTGTGATGAGACATGTATTGTACGTGGTTATTCAAAATGTTCATACCAACCGGATGGGGTGATCCTTTACTAAAAAAGGGAATACTATTGGTGCACGATTTTTCCGACTATGCGATCAAACTGTATAACCCAGTATTTCAGGTGAAATTAAAAAACATTCATCATATAATCAAAATTTCAATCCTAATTTTCTTCTTCTTGTCACATTATACAACATTGGTTCTTTAGAACACCCTTTGATTACTAAACTAATAATCAAGAGAACCTCCATATCTGTGCTCAGAATAAAGATATGTTTGTCACATCATATCTATCATGGTATGATCTCAATTCCACTTTAGCCATTATTCATTCTTCATCGAATCCGAAGCACTATTTCGGTGCAATATAATATGCAGTAATCTCAGGTTCTACATCCATCATTTGATTTTCTCCTCATCTCAGTCAAATTGGGGGAAGATATTGGATGATCTATCTAGTATGGACCTATGTTCAGTGATATTAGGAATTTCCATTAAATTACATTTGTTTATATACGTGTCATTGAACCAAATGGTGAATTATTATGGAGAATCCCTTGTAATGTTGTTTAATACATCATTTGAATTAAAAAGGTATGACCTATGTAATTGATGAGACCCTTTTATTATTTGTTAGAGGTTTTTGATATAGAATTTGATTTACCACTTAGGTGTATTATATAATCAAATAGACCACGATGGGTGGAATATGAATTTGTTCTCAATTGTGGTGTGTCATTACCTTTCCAATGGGATGCCATTTGATGAATTGAAATGTAAGATGAATTTTTATTTCAAACTTTCATGGAATTTTATTTTAAATTTTGAAATGAATTTATTAAATGGAATTTAATGACCATGTCCCTTGGCTTCACCATGTAATTTCCTGATTAAACACACAATTCTTCTTATATTGATATACCCATGTGGTAAAATTAAGAGGCTAATAGTTCTAATCTTTTCTTGATCTGTGATCCACCTTTTTATGTGAAATTAAATTAAAATGAGAATATAATTACCCTTGATATAATTAAATGATAATGTTTGATTTGATGATTTAATTATTCCTTGTTCGACATAAGGGATCTTATATAAACACTATGGAAAAAATATTTTGGCTTCTACCTTAATTACACTTGAGTGACACATGGAATCCCTAGTGGACATCTAAGGAAGGACTATTGTGGCTGACTATTATATTCCAAATTGATACTTGGAATCCTTATAGATTTACATGGATGGACACGATGGGAAGTTGATCATATTGGACATGGGTGACACTTTTGATACCTTATTGGACCACTACAGATGGAATCGAAAGGAAATGATGTAATTTCACACCTAGAGTGATACCAAGAAGTCCACGAAGAATTCCTAGAATGATCTTGTATTGTTCTTGTTTAATGATATGCCAAGAGAGATACGTGGATTCCAAATAAGGAATGCTAATGACATTCCCTAGTTCTTGATTAATTAATTAATGCATTGACTCAAATGAAATGTAGGCCACGACCAAAAACATTATTGGATGTAGTTAGAGACTTATAACTTATTGATGTCCAGTTTAGGAATCCTCTAATCACATATCAATATGGGGGACGCTGGGCTACATTCCAGGTCGTGAGACTTATTTATTAAATGATATTGATTAAATAAATGAACTTGATTAGAAAATGATACATGATAATATATTAATTCAGATACATTCCAACTAAGGGAAAATAAAGTATCATAGGATGCGTATCCATGGGAACTTGTATATTTATGTGTTTTTTACTTTCAGTACTTATTTCACATATTATATCACTACCTGCACACTTTTATTATTATATATTCACAGATCAAATGACACTAGAACATTTGATTTCTATCTACTGGGATTTTATATCACACCATGTTCGATCCACCGATGGTTCCCAAATAGTCTATATTATTATAATAATAGAAAAAGTCAAGTACATTGTCATAGGTTCTTGATTAGTGATTAAGTGAAGGGGAGAATCAGACCGATCATATGGTTATGATTCTTGCAAGATTGTATTAGTATTTTTCATATTTTGTTAAATTTATGGAATATATTCCATGTATACCTATTTTTTAAATTTTTTAGAAAGATGACATGTACTATCAACATTCTATAAGAGATTCATTTATAGTATTGTTTATATATATATATTTCTGTTTTTCATATATTGCTAGATGATATACTGTTTCAACTACTTATATGTTACATTATATCTGTTTTTCTACACTCTGGTGGTCTAGTAATAGTCTCTCCATTAATACACCCTAGGCCTTCCCTACTACTCGGCCGACTAAAGAATTTGGGGAGATGTGCATGATCCCACGTGGCTAACCAGGTTCATCACACTTTTATTGGAATCTGGGTTCAGGACATTACAAATTGAATTTGAAAAAATAGATTCCATATTTTTAATTAGAATAATTATTATTACGTATTAATGATAACTTAATTTTTTTACATAACAATAGTAAAAGTAGTTAAAATTAATTAGTATGGTGAAAGTAACACTGAATTTATTAGGAGATTAAACTAAAATAATAAGGGTTGAAATGACATTAAATGTTATCAAAATTATAATATATTGAAATATTTTGAGCTTATCATGTATAAGGAAAAATAATTTCTTATTTTGGACACTTTTCGATTGTGAAAATTGTGGGTAATCATTTTTCTTTTAAAAAATTAAAAGTGTGCCTGTCAGCTCACTTAAAAATTTCCACCCCCTATCCTCTCCTATTAACACCTTGAAAAAGATTTTTTATGGAGAATCACTGATGAAATAAATTTAAAACATCAATCCCTAATCAGGGAATCCATGTTCAGTTCATAAATCCACTCTAGTAAAAATTAGGTTTAATTATAATGATGTGGTCTAGGAAGAGGTATAATTCATAACTATGTGTTTTTTGTTTCATTTGTTCTTCCATGTCATTAAAATAATATTTATTTATGTGTATATAATAATAAATTTATATCCCACATAAGGATATTTCTTTATGTTAATGGATTTACAAATATCTATCTCATTTTCCCCTAAATTTGAAAGGATAACATTCCTCGTGTGTATGGTGAACTATTATCTCATGAAAAGTTGTCACACATTTTCTATCAAAACCTCCTACAGTTGGGTGTGATGATATATATAAAGTATAAAAATTATATTTATGAAACAATTATAAATTTATAGTCATTCTATCATACACATATTTGATATAATAATATCGCTCGTGCATACGGTGGACAACTGCCTCAAAATGCTATGTGATTTGTTTTTTACTAACACATTAAATTGAAGGTAATAGGGATAAATTTAATGAATATATGTGATATATATGAAATTATTGTCATATTATGTAAATAGGTATCATTCAAAAAAGATAATATTTTATTTTTTTTCATACCTTTTCACTCACTATAAAATGACAACATCGTTTGTGTAATGTGTGGACTATTTCCTTCACAAAGCGATGATAAATTTTTTTTTCATCACCATAAGACATGAATGATATATATAAGTATGTAAAAATAAATAATTTATTTTTATGAGATAATGATCATTTTTGAATGATATGATATAATTTACCTTCTCTCCATTGTGACTATTGAAAATTGAAAATGTTAGTCAACTGTTCTTACGACCTATCATCTTCATGATTGTAAAAATTATTCACTTTTCATAAGAAACATTCATGATTGCTCATAAAAGATAATTTATTTTTAAATTTGTTAATTATTTGATTATTAGTATTTTAGATATGTTTAATAATGAAATTTATCACCAATAATCAACCTACAATATAAATTTTTGACAGATAAGCTGAATATGGTCAGAACATCTGATGTAAACCTAATTTATTGATGAATCATATATAACATAGTAATAGGTGAAAAAAAGAATAATAATATTGAAAAATAATCATATGAAATTAAATAATTAACATATGTTAATTATTTAGGAATATAAATATTGTATGTGATGAGTTTGACTAAATTTAAGGGACTTTGACTCAATCCACGTTGATTGAGTCATATATAGATATTTTAAATGTATATTATTTTATGAGGTGTGTATATAGTATCATTAACATTTTATATTATAAATTTATCTATTCACATGGGTTTTAATGTTTTTATTTAATCGGCCATAATATTCACATGTTTTTAATTGATAAGTGTACTTTCTTTAAGAAAAAATCTATTTTAATGTTTTAATTCTAACTCCCTTTTTATCCCATGTTCATGTTTTAAAAATGATTTTAATATTGAAATTAGAGATTTATGAATGTAATTTGATTCATTATTTTCATTTTATTATGAGAATCATTATGTGTAATGTGTTACATTCTTTACAGATATCAAAAGGAATGTTCTATTTTAACTTATACAATGATAATGAATTTTCCACTTCCATAAATATTATTAGAAGTTATTCCTCCTTTAAAATTATTTTTTATTTCTTAAATGAAAATAACTAGTTCCATTTTTGTTTATTTTTCTATTGAAATGTAATTTTTTTAAAAGGGATTGATATTTTAATATCATAATTGTTTTTATTATGGGTGAAGGGAATATTTTATGTGTGTAATTTTTAAAATTGAAAGATTTTATGATTTACGATTATTTTATAGATCTTGAAAATTATTTATATTATCATGTGGCTTCATTATAAACTATGTATGTTGGCCATATATTTATTCTATTGGTAATAGTTATGTGGATAATGCAGTCCCAATATACCTCTATGATTTATCAATGATTTAAATGATATTTAATGATTTTATTTTAGAAACTAGTATGTGTTATTTTCATGTCCAAATGATTTATTTCATTTAGTAAAATAAAATTTATATAAAACTTAATATTTAACGGGGTTTCATGTATTCACTGGACTAAACTTTTTCTTTCTTTTTATATACCTTACTGAGATTTTTTTTCTTATCCTTTTATTTTAACAAATTCAAATTGTTTATGGATGTGTAAGGGAAATAGAGAGGTCAGGTAGAAAGTCAATAATATTTTTCATGAAAATTAATATTTTTTAATCATAATAGTATCTTGTTTTAAAACAATAAATATTGATCATAAGTTATAGATTTTTATTATATGGGTTTTTATGTGTGATTAATGGCACAATTCAATAAAATTAAAGACCAAAAAAATCCTCAAATTTAATATAAGGAATTATGGAGTAAAAAAACAATTTCATGTAATGTTTATTTCTGGTTCCTAATAAAACCCTTGGAAACATATAAAGTATGCTTTCAATCATTGAGCAGTCATGAATGTGTTGAATTTTTTTCATAAGTTGTATATTAAAAAATTATTCCTTATACATTTTTAGTAAAAAGTCAAAATTACAACTTTAGAAAAACAAGTAGATGACTCTTTTTAAAATATATATAAAGAGGAAATAATAGATAAAAATTAATAAAAAAATATTATTAAAAAAATATTCAATTTTTTTTATGATAAAACATGTACATGCATGAAAACGTTTTCGGAACAATGATGAAATAAAGTTCATTTTTTCATAAAGACCCTTTCATACTCATTTTAAGTATCGAAAATGGGAAAAATTGTTCAATTAATTCAAAATTTCATGAATAAATAAAGGAGTAGAAAAAATATTATTTTAAGATATAAATAACATATAATTCCCCCAACATAGAATTAAATATAAACAATCATAAATACTGATGAGTTTGTGAAATATAACCTTACCTCAGGTCCGGATTACTTAGTAAGTGATTTTAACCTCCTATACAATAAATTAAAATTTATTATACTTATATACAAAAATAATTTTATACTTATATTATTATATATGATCTATATACAATATTCTAACACTAATTTATTAATAAATCTTTAAAATCATCTTTTCTTTATGTTGACTATTTCATTTTTACCTAGAAGTTTTGTATCTTCAATTCAAGTCCTTTTATATTGATTGTGTTTCCATCATAAAGAGAAACAAATAATGATATATATATATATAATATATATTTTAATTATATACATATATTTAATAATCCATGATAGGTATAAATAGAAATTTTATTTATACTGTTCATAGAGACAATAACACATGGCAACACATGGTAACTAACTTCATTATATAATTAAAAAAAGGAATTTTTGTTTATATTATAAAAAAAATATATAATTAAATATTAAATACCATATATATATATATACATGTGTGTGTGTGTAAAATATATCCTTATTAACATCTAAGTAAAATATTAATTAAAACAAAATTTTATCGCTTTTGGGATATGGTAGTCCACACGTACGTACTATCTATACATTCACATCTCATTTGATAGAAAAGTTGATTAATAATGGTTTTTAAATAACCATAATAACAATTGATAAAAAAATTGAAAAAAAATTATTATATGATGCATTCTAGATATCAATAAAAGGATGAGCAAGAAAACAACTGAAAGAGGTCAGGTAGGATGATTACCACTTCTTTGGAAGAACTTATTTAGATACATTATTAAGGATGATTAAAATGATCATTTAAGAATACCATAACCTATAACTAATTTCTAGTGAATTTTTGAAGGGAATTTTCTAGGTTTATGTAGAGATTGATGGCTAAAATTGGTGTAATGAAGAGTTTGAGGGTTATTATTTTATAAATGGGGGAGGGGACACACTTGGAATTTATTAAAATATTAAAATGTAATAATGTAATACCCAAAAAAACACGATTCAAAATGGAAAGATAAAACAAGGTGGGATAGTCTTAGGTTTAAATATTAAAATAAACTAGTATTTAAAAAAGTTTAATTGGTAAATTTCTCCTTATCTTTTGGTTTGACCCTTGGTAAACCTCTTTTATCCTTAATAGTGGTGACAACTTATTAATTTTGAAAGGGTTATAATTTTACTTATAAGAAACTAATTTGGACATAAATGGAATAGAGATTAAGTATTCTACCATTTACAATACTAAATTTCCTCTTGAAAATTCTTTATGATCTTAAAACAATTTAAAAAAATATTATTTTTAGAAAATATTATTGATGTCAATTTTGAAACTATTCATTTAATTATACATTAAAGACATAAAGAAAAAATGAATTATAATATATTATTTTTAAAAATAAATTATAGTGACACCATAAGTCATCCAAAAAAATATTACTCTTGATGTTTTTAAATAAATATATTTTATTTTTCTACTATTTTCACAAGGGCTTTGTTAGAATTATGTATTCATTTAAAGAAATATGTTCACTAATAAAAATTAAAAATAAATTCAAATTAATAAAAAAATATTGTTTACAACAAACCATTATATTAATTTATAAAATATTCTTATAGAAATGTTAAGATATAAAATAAATTAAAAACAAAAGAGTGAAATTTCAGAATTTTCTTTCATTAAAATAATTTAAATATAATTATATGGATAAAAAAATGAAATTTCCATATATTATAATTTTGAATTTATATGGTAAAATTCATCTTATATAGTTAAACAAAGTCAAGTTTTGGGTTTATTTGGACACATTATCTCATGGATTTATCCTTATTGTACTAATTTTATCCTTACCGAGGTAACAAATATTTACCATGGTAACTATTCTTAATCATAAAAAATAAAAGGAAAATATTAACAAAATTTTAAACTATTGATTTCAAATACTATATCCATTTTTAAATATTCAATATATAAGGGTAGAATAAATAAAAATTAATAAAAATTTGTAAAACATAATTAAAAATGGTTTTTAGAAAATATGTGTCCTAAAAATAAAAGAGAACTAATATAAAAAACATGAATATTACCAATTAAAAAAAGATATTAATTGAATTATTATTAATAAAATTGATCAAATTTAATGTCATGAGAAAATATAAAATATATTGGGATTTATAAATTTTATTATTAAAAAAATAGAGTGTTTTAATAAAATCAGTATTTTCACTAATATCTGAAAAATCAATCGTTTTATAAAAATTTGAAAAATTAACCATAAGTTAATATTTATTTGATTATTTCAAAAAATATGTTAATTTAAAAAAAACTAAATAATTCATAAATTAACTATAATTTCAAATAATTTTAGTAATAAAATCATTCTTAAAGAAAAATGAATTTTTTAAGCAAACAATTGTGTCGTAAAAAAGTGAGTACATATTTCCAAAACATTGATAAAAAATTTGTATCCATTTGGATGATTATATATATATATATTTCATATTTCAGTTTTTCATCTTCATACCCACTAATTCAATTGATATGTCACATATAAAAAGTATTATTTTTATATTATATCTAAATTCCCTTAAATCATGGGGTTGTGTGTTAATAAAGATATGAAATTAATTATTATTTTAATCCTAATTTAATTAGTGTTAAATTATCACCCATAAAATAAATTGTTTCCACTATATATTATCTTTATCATCAAATTTTCAAAATTTCCTAATAAATTTATTGAAAACCGACATGATATAGATATATAATATAATATATTTTAGAAATGGAATTGGTAAAGATAAAGGTAAACTATAATAACACTTAATCAGGTACCTATATGAGTATATCATTGGTTTGAAGTTAAATTATATACATAGAGGATAAAAATAAAATATAGGGACTAAAAAATAGTTATATAGATCATGGTCATGATAAATTTATTGATTGGAAAATAGTCAATATGTGTGATGGGGAAATACCAACAATTTATTAAAAATGGAGGCAATGGGATAAGGTTTTTTGAGAATTCAATTTTTAAAGTTGATTGATTAATTTATTATCAATATATAGAACAAAATGAAATTTAATTACTTATGTTCCTTCCATTTTGTAAGAAATATTTCATCCTTTGTTTTTTACTTTGATGAATTTGAAATATGTATTTTATTCCATGAAATAAATATTCAAAAAGAATTTTTCATTCCTAAAGAACTAAAATTAACATTTAATAGATCATATTATTCATTATGAATTTAAAATTAATTCATTAAATATCAAAATCTAAAAAAATTAAAATGGGTAGAACACATTACCTAATTTGGATAAATATAATACATTAATCTCCAAAACCCCAGTAATAACCCCCAAAGTATAACATAATCCATTCCATATATAGAAAACCTTATGAATCCTCAAAAATACATCCAACCATATTTAATTCCTAAAATCAAAAATATTAAATAAAAAATTTATCCCCAAAAAACATGATGTATTATTTAATGTCACATTCCATACATGTGAATACCATAACAATATATTCTCTTAAACATACAAAAAACCCAATTGAATACAAAACATCAGTGAAATTATATATACTTCAAAAATATAGATAATCATTATTTCTACAATAAATTCTTAGAATATTAAATATAATAAATAAATTAAAAAATCTAATAAAATTCTTCCAAAATGATAGAATTACTTTTTCATCAATCACTACCCAATATAGTGGTTTCCAATATTGTCCAATTTATATCATCAATTTCAATCATATATTCATCCCTACTAAATAATATTAACCCAACAGTAGGTATATATTATGATTTATCTTTCTATTAATAATTAATTCTTTAAAAACAGGTCCTTACCACTAAATAAAATTTCTTGGTTATTTTAACATTCAACGTATGTTTTCATATCCATAAAGAAAATATATTATGGAATAATACATGGATGACTCATTATTCATATAATGAGAATATGATCGGTATAAGACTTAGATAATATAATTATAAAATCCTAATATATAAACAAATGAATCATTTTAATTAAATTATTGGCATATTATAGGTCCTTATAAGGTCTAGGAGTTTACCATTGGAATAAGGAATTGACTTAGATAATTCTGTTATTCCCACACATAATGCATTGAACTATAAATAGTGCATTTTGTTGAAATTCATATATCTCATTAAAAATCCTCATTTTCCTCATACAATAATTTCTATATGGATTTTCTTTCCTAGTATAAATCATCTTATCCTTAATCTGAGACATTTAAATTGGCGATTATTCCCACATGATTGACCAGTAGGAAACCAAATAATCTTCTCTTAATAGTCTTCATCAAAACCCATTTTAATCTTTTTAAGATTGAGAGAAACCACACCCATGTTGATATTTTTAATCATATAATTAGATATATGATCATGTATAATCACAATGTTTTTCCTCCAAGATATGGTTTTATTTGGATTCTTATAATGATTCTAATTCCACTGTTAATCAGATTAAGTGTTAACAAGATTCCTCTTAGATCAATCGATTGACTAAAACTAAAAAAAGTTTTATAAATTATAATAATAGTTTTAAATCATGAAAAATTATTCATACTATTTATAAATCATAACACCTTCTTTTTGGTCCATTAGTCATTAGGTTAAACATAGTTCATCCATGTTTTTCATCCATTAAAATAAATCATTATATTTCTTAAACAATATGTGAATTAATCCAAGAATATCCACCAAGAGTGTTAAACTAGGTGAACAACAATGTAAGAAACACCATGCACTAGAATTATGGTAAATATATACTCAAAAAATCATTTTAGGGTTATTAACCCTAGATTTATTTGTATTAAAACCATGTCAACTTGTAGTATCCAAATATGGATATATTTCTTGGAATATCACATATTCTTTACCTTACTAAAACATTAGAATGTTTATATATTCATAGAACTATCCCAAATGTTTTTAGAAAATTTCACAAATCCTAATGTCTAATAATTAACTAAAGAATGCTCTGATATAATGTATCAAGACCCTTTCCCTGGAAGCCCAGATCCAGTGGTTACATTCTTTCATTGGTACAAGATACAAGAAATCACATCCCAAAGTACCAAATAATTTAATTTTCTAGGTAAACTAGATACATAATTCAATATAAAATTTCATTTGAAAACATAAAATAAAAAAAATATTTTCTTTAAAAAATACATTATTCATTTTAGAATGTCATTGAATACCATTCATAATATACTTCTTAGAATCATCTGGAAAATAGACATAAGAATGTGGTGACCTCAAATTCCCTGTAAGGGTTACATATTGCAAAATATATCTTGACTGAATAATAAATAATCTATATAGAAAAAAATAACTATAAAGACATACCATATATTAAATAACCTGATCTTGGTGAATAATATTGTATAAATAAATGATGTCCAAATAATTCCTTATAAATAATCAAATGATATTGAAAGTTATAAATAGATACCATAATTATTCATGTAATCACATGAAAGTTAGTAAATTAATTCATAATAATGGAATTAATAATTCTAGAGATGTTAAACATACCATCAAGGCCTTGTGAGAAGAAATCTTACATGAATGGGTAAGGCCTTAGACAAATTTCCAACATTTTTTGAAATTATTTGTCTAATAAGACCTAAAAATTAATTGAGGGGATATTTTATTCTAGTCCCCTCCATTCAATTAATAATTCTAATACATTCATCATACGCATAATCAATACCACTTTATAAACATGAATTAATAATAAAAAATATTCATATTGGGAGAGCTAGCTTGTAGAATTTTAATAAATTCCCAAATCAAAATAATCACAAACCACCCAAAAAATATATATTGGAAATTATAATTAGATTTTTTCTATTTTTTTTATAATAACCATCAATGTTTTTTTATATCGATCAAAATACTTTTCAATGATCATATGACGATTTATTGAGGAAAATACACTTTTAATTTTAAAATCATTTACATAATTTTTTTAAATATTAGTTCATCATTTTATTTTAAAATAAACCACTAAAATTGGAATCTCATATTCAAATCATTGAGTGGTCATGAGAATGTGAAATTATAATAATTACATTTATTTTAAATCAAATATTCTGTTAATATTTCTAGTAAAAATTTAATAGGACAAAGCTCATAAAATGATAAGAAGATTCATATTAAAACATATTTAAAAAATAAATCATGGGTAAAAAAATATTTAAAACAATAATAATAATAAATAAACAAAATATTTCTTCAAACGTTTTAATAGGGACCATAGACATGTAATAAAATAATTTTCAACCAAAGAAGAAATAATTTTTTTTCCTAAAATTACATTTTCTCAATCATTTTATGTACTAAGGAGAGGAAAATTGAACTATTACTAGAAAATTCCATCAATAATAAATGTATAAGAAAATATATAATGTATAAGACATATATATCTTATAATTACCTCAATTAAGACTTAAATGTAAACAATCCTGAAAAATGATGTGATTGTGAAATAAACTCTTACCTTAGGTCCAACAATCTTCATAAGTGATTCTAACATATTTTATAATAAATTTAAATCTCTAATACGTATATAAAAATAATAAATTTCATACTTATAATATCATATATGATCCACTTATAATATTTCAACACCTATTTATTAATAAATCCTTTATAATCATTATTTCTTGGTGTTCTTATTTCATTTATCATGGAAGTTTTGATTCGATAGTTTTAGTCCTTGTAATTTTTTCATGATTTCCTAATAATGAAAATAATATAATGATATATATTTATTATATATTTATTATATACATATTTTTAATCATTCATTAAAGTTATATGTAGAAAAATTAATTACAGGATTAATCGAGATAATATGCTTTACCTATGCATTAATGCTATTTAAATTTTCTAAAGAATATATGAATAGAAAGATAAATATTAATATATAATTAATGAATTAGAATACTATACTAAAAAACATATGTATATATACATTTAATATATATTTATTACCATTCATGTAAAATAGAAATTAATAACAAATCAGATCGTCTCATGGAGGTGGTAGTCTACACGTACGCATGAGCAACATTATCATTTTCTAAAAGCTTGTAAGGTAAGAAGTAGATATGATATTATAATTATATAAGTAAATTTGTGTAATATATATTATATTTAATAATTAAACCAATAAAAATAATCATCCATGAAAAATGGTGATGGAAAATTAATTGTATCGCTACATGGAGGTTGTAGTCCACACCTCTGCATGAGCGATACTTTCATTTGGCATTTGATGGGAAATAGTGTGAATAAGGTTGGTTACATAATCATAATTACATGTAAGTATATTACGGATTCCAAATATATTATTACATTATTAATATCACATATTTTTACGACTTAGATAATGAAATAAATTCAATGTGACTGGGTAAGATGATTATATCTTTTTTGATAGATCCCCATTATATTGTTTCTTAAGGACTATTAAAATGATATTTTAATAATAAATGAACCTATAATTCATTTATAAGTAATTTTATATTATAATTTCATAGTTTTTTTTTAAGATACATGGATCAATGTGGTGTAATGAAGAGAAACATAGTTTTCTTTTATAAGTGGGGGAGATGACACACATAGAATTTTCTAAAATATTAAAATATAATATTTTCATTCTCATGAAAAATGATTCTAAATTTATATATATATTATAATTTGGGATATATTATGTTTAATTATGGTAATAAAATAGTTTCACGACCCGTCCTTGGGGCTCGTTCCATGACTACCCCAAGCCCGCCTTCCATAGGCCAGGGGCTGGCGACTAGAACCAAAGGCATAAATCCCAATAACTGGGAAGGCATTGTTTTTATAAAATTAAACAAAACACCATAGAGTACAAGAGGAACTAAAACACTATGTACAAATAGAAAGTGCTGAAAAGTAAATGGGCCAGAATACAAACCCAACTGAAAGTACAACTACTACTGAAAAAAAGTACAACAGAAAAAGACAAACAGCTGGAAGAAAGAAAGTAGCTCTTGGGTCGTCCTCCTTGGATCCTACCTGAAGGGTAGGTACAGATGACACAGCTCCTAGATCATCCACCATGGATCCTACCTGAAGGGTATGTACAGATAGCTTCCACAACGCTCTCGCCCGTCAACCTCCTCCAAGTGTCGTCTCGCCGTGAAGTCCACCTCCGGGTACTGAATCATCGTGTAGTCCACCTCCGGGTACCGTCCAGTCCCCGAACACTCAGCCTCCGTCAGCATTTCTTGTCATCTACAACCAACACAATGAGGTGTGGGCATAGGCCGTGCAGGGGTGATTATAACGATACTCAGTAGGGACCCCGAGACCCTCAAGGTCTCACTAAAACCAACAAGGTTAAATAAAAAGAAGATCTCAACAGATAACCTCTACTTAGGTATATGCTCATGAATATACCTAAGTTATCAAGTAACCCATCTCAATCATGAGGAAAACACCAAGATCATATAATCAATGGATAACCACTACCCAGGTATATTCCCATACATATACCTAAGTTATCATGTGACCCATCTCAATCATGAGGTAAACACAAAGGTCAAAAGTCTCAGCTCAAACCAGGATTTTCATTATCGAAACCGTAACTGCTGAAGAGCCCCGTCTCTGGAGTGTACAGTGGTCCTGTCACAACTCCGAGGTACTGCTCACTAACCTAAGACTAATGAGGTACTCCTACTGTCGAGTACCGCGGGTCAGCCACCCAAACACAGTAGTTCTTCCCGCCGGGGTATGTCACGCAAACACAGTAGTGCACACCCCCTAGTAGCCTGCTGAGGTACTCTCCGGACGAGTACCGCGGGTCTGCACTATCACACAGGTAGTGCTCTGTCCGCCATGGGTCTGCACCTCACAATGTAGTGCTCCATCCACTGGGCTAGTCGACTCACTCCCAGTCGATTCGGTCAAGCAGTCGTCAGGTCTCAGTCGGCTACACGGTCTCCGTACTCCGAACGCTCGTCTCTGGGAGGGTTCTCTCCACGAGCTATAGGTTGATACTCAAAGTATCTCAAAGTCCCACTAATAAGTATCTCAAAGGACCACCTCATCATACGGGTATCAACGCAACAGACGGCGCGTCAATCGGACGCCCAGTCTGTGAGTTTCTAGCCTTTTCGTCCCAGGGGCCCGGTTGGTTTCGTGTGCGAACCAATCCGATCGTTTCTCAACTGTTCCACGAACTCTTATAGGGTAAAATCATAGGGACCATTTCTCAATGTGATCACCAACGCCGCTGACGGTTCGTCAAACGGATGTCCAGTCTGAAAGATATCTGGTTTTCCGTTCCAGGGGCCCGGTTGGATTTTGGGTGCAATCCAACCCAGCCACTATCCAACTGCATCCAAAACTCGGGCGAAGTATGCCAAAAGTTCCGCCTCATCAAAATGAATTCAACGAGATAGACGGCGCGTCAATCGTATGTTCGGTCTGTGAGTCATTGGCCTCTTTGTTCTAGGGGCCCGGTTGGTTTGGTGAGCGAACCAACCCGACCGCACTTCGACGGCATCCAAACCTCGAGAGGAGTAAGCCAAAAGATCCGTCTCACTTAGAAGAATCCATCAAAGTTGACGGCATGTCAATCAGACGTCCGGAGCTCAAGATATGAGTGTTTCCGCTCTGAGGGCCTGGTTGGTTTCGTATCTGAACCAACCCGGTCGAACTCAAAGTGTTCCGAAACATTGAGTGCGATATACCGAAACGACCGTCTCGACCCAAGGAGCGCATCGCCGCTGACGGTGCGTCGATCGGTGGTCTACAGCTCATGATATGGGCAAAAGACCGTGAGGGGTCCGAAAACGGGGGGTCTGGGCCCGGACCGACCCGGCCTGACCCCCCTGGGTCGGCCCGAACCGGGCGACCCAACCCAGGACCGACCCGGCGGGGCCCGTCGCGGCCAGCTCGGTTAGGCCTGACTAGCCAGCCGTGGGCGGGGTGCGCGGCTACCCCACCCTCGCCGCTAATTGAGGCCAGCGGCAACGGCCACCGCCGCTCCGGCGTGGCGCGCTGCCACCGCCTTCTGCGGACCACCGGACGCGCTCCGGTGGTCCGTTTCTCCTTCCTTCTTCGCCAACGGTCCTCCCGGGACCCGACCTTCACTTCGAAGGGATTCAAACGCCATAGCGGCCTACTTCGTCGTCGTCCGTTGATCCGTACGTCAATTAACAAAACGTACCATCTGTGTGGTTTTCCGGCGCGACGCGATGGCGCCGCGCCCCTTCACCGCGGCCCGAATCCGGTCGCGGTTCCTTTGCGGTTCTTCGGCTCGGCGCGACGGCGCTGCAGAATTGGTTCAAAAGAATTGAATGTGCGGCGTGACGATGTCACGCATTTCATGCCGCTCAATCCCACGCGGTGCGATGGCACCGCGTCACTTTCATTCGATCCGCAATAAAAAAAACAATAGGGAGGGGAGCGGTCGTGTTTGTGCGGCCCGACCTCCTCCCGTTAACTGATATCATGGGGTCCAAATAAACATGGATAAAAGATGGAAGAGAATCATGTAAGGAAAAATCAGGTAAACCCCATACCTCGTGTGATCTTGAACAGTGGTTCGTCGAACGAGGATTTGTCACGGAAATAGACGTCGCGGAAGAAGACGTCGCGGAAGAAGTCTTCATGGAAGAAGACGTCGCGGTAAAAGGCATCTTGTAGTCGGTCTCCGAGGACTCGGCATTCTTCGACAAAGTTCGATGCGTTCTTCACGTTCTTCGTGTTATTCGATGAAGAAGATGAAGAACTCTAGATTTCCATAGCTTTTCTCCCCAAACCATTCAAGCTACAAAGGTTCCAACCCCAAAATAAAAATAATCTTACCTCTTATTTTATTAACATAACAAATATTTGAATTTCAATAGTTTAAAATTCAAATAACCCCACTTAACTCACTTAATTAATAACATAAGTTATTATACTTATGTAGTCAAATATTAAATGTGAGTTGAAAACAATAGGGAGGGGAGCGGTCGTGTTTGTGCGGCCCGACCTCCTCCCGTTAACTGATATCATGGGGTCCAAATAAACATGGATAAAAGATGGAAGAGAATCATGTAAGGAAAAATCAGGTAAACCCCATACCTCGTGTGATCTTGAACAGAGGTTCGTCGAACGAGGATTTGTCACGGAAATAGACGTCACGGAAGAAGACGTCGCGGAAGAAGTCTTCGTGGAAGAAGACGTCGCGGTAAAAGGCATCTTATAGTCGGTCTCCGAGGACTCGGCATTCTTCGACAAAGTTTGATGCGTTCTTCACGTTCTTCGTGTTATTCGATGAAGAAGATGAAGAACTCTAGATTTCCATATCTTTTCTCCCCAAACCATTCAAGCTACAAAGGTTCCAACCCCAAAATAAAAATAATCTTACCTCTTATTTTATTAACATAAAAAATATTTGAATTTCAATAGTTTAAAATTCAAATAACCCCACTTAACTCACTTAATTAATAACATAAGTTATTATACTTATGTAGTCGAATATTAAATGTGAGTTGAGGGGGTTAAAGAATGTGAAGAGTTATGGAAGGTTAGGGAAGGTGAAGGGGTAGGGTTCGTGTGGGCCCCACCACCTTCATAACCTCCCTTGGGAAGTTGGGTAGTAACCCAACTTCCACCCAAATCCTAATCCACTTAGTTAAAATAAAAATTGTAGTTTAATTTATAAACTAAACTTCCACAATTTTTATCATCTTCTCTCGTGAAAACGCAACTCCGGAAATGGAATTCCTGAGAAATTACCGATGCTACGGTTCCATCGGTGCCCTCAGAATTCGATTCCAAGCACCAGTTCAAACGTTAGAAAAACCCACTCTTCCGTTCACTGAACGTACTCGAGCCAATCTTCGGAAATTGATTCTGGGCACATCGGGCCTCAGAATCAGGTGCCGTCAGAAACTGCGTTCTTGTAAAATTCCAAAGAAAATGAAAAAAAAATTCCTTGAAATTTCTAGGTTTTACATTACTCCCACCTCAAGGCTTTATGTCCCTGTAAAGCTTCAACACAAACTAGGGTCACAAAAGTGGAATTGAGCACGCATATGAGAATTTTTCTCCCATGTGCATACCTGGAGATTCTCGTACTGCCAAAGAAAGTGCACCCGAGGAGTCGACCGTCCTTATAGGATCCGCTCTTGTAGATTCTCGATCCCTACATGAACCTCTGTGAATGTCACCCCATCGCCATCGTCCAGCTCCCCATGGTTGATGATATGTGAAGGGTCAAGCACATATCTATTCTCCTGAGATATGTGGAAGTCGTCGTGCACCTGGTGCAACTGAGGTGGATGGGTCAAGTGGTAAACCACCCCGCCTACCCACCTGAGGACCAAAGAAGGTCCGCTGAACCTCAGAGATAACTTTCCGTCTGGGTCACATCTCCGTAATCCTCATCGAGGTGAGACCCGTATAAGTACATGATCGTCATCCTCGAACTCTAGAGGTCTCGAACTCCTGTTTAGAACTGGAACTCAAAACGACTACTGCCACAAGGGTAAGGTTGACTGACTCAAGAGTGATCGGTCGCACCCTCCTGTGCATGAGTTACCCTGTACTGCCTGGGGTTTCCTTTTTCGCCGACCAAGGAAAACCCATTCCGACGTCGTATTTAAACCACAAAATTTTTGCCTAATTCCTTCAATTTGTGTATGAACTGTGATTGCCTAGTACATACTCAAACCAACGTCGTAAGGCCTCGACGCTGCCACCAATAGATTTCAACCGAAACTCTCGCCTCGAGGGTCTGACCACACCGTCGGTGTAAGTGTGATTATCGAGTCTCCTCCCAAGGTATCTCTAGATGTGAGGGTCAATTCCATGTCTTATTAGAAAATCTAGGTCTAGAACAAGATTTGTGAAAGCAAGGAATGATTCATATCAACGTCCGTTACTACAACAGCTAGTAGTGGACACAGACTGTCCCTTGAATTATTCTTAGAGTCATCAGGTCACACTCCTTGACTGCATGCAGCCACACTTTTCCTCCGCCCTCCAGCTCCCTGAGCCTAGCAGGGATAACTAAGGCGGGTGGTTGTAGTATGTTAAGATGTAAATCACCTCATGCTGCTCTCCTAGCTCTGCCTCCACGTCTGCTGCTTCGCAGACTCACCTCTCCTTAAATCTTCCTCTTCTTTACACATTTAGCACGCTCGAGTCTCTAAGACTGGATCCGGTTTCCTGTTTCTTACCGCACTGTGCATTCTTCATCCGCTCCTAGATGATTTGAAGGAGCTGCAAAAATTTCTCCTTTGCCGAAAAGAGAAACTCGGTCTCATCCCCTGGATGAACCATGCCCATTGCCTAATACAGTCAATCCTGAAATGAATGATGCATTCATGCCATGGATGACATCATAAGGCCTCGACGTAACTACTAAGAGATCCTACTGTCACTCTCATCTCCAAGGGTCAAGTCACACTATTGGCATCAGTGTGAGTTCATTGGGTCTCCTCCAATAGAAATCTCGAAAGTGAGGGTCATGTCAACAGTTTTAACCGGGACCACTCAGTATCAACCAAACAAATGGACATGAAAGCAATCAAAGATAAGTGTCTTTTTATTATTGCAGCTCATAGTACAAAGTCACGAATACAACAACAACATAGAACTAGAAGTAAAAGGGACGTATCCACTAGTTTCGCTCCTGTCTACCTGCTCCCAGAGCTCTACTGCCTTGTCCACTGCTCTGCTGTTACTCAAGCACCCGTCGCTGCTTCTGCCTCGGTGGCTCCTCCAAAGCCTACGGATCAACTGTACGAGGAGTCGGACAGTCACGTGCCAGGTGACCCTTTCTGCCGCATGAGTAACATTGTCTATTTCTGGCACGCCTAGATCTTTCCCCACCCTGGGTGCCCCGCACCACCGATCCTAAAACCCGAGATCGACCAACTACTGGTCTAGTCCTCACGGACCTCTGCATCATCTGTCTACTGCCTCCAGATGACTCGGATACTGATCGAATAACACGCGACATAGGCAGCAGCTCCTGAACACGCTCGGGGTGTAGAGCTACTATGACAATCTCCACCCTTAATAAGGTCTCGAAGTCTTCCCATTCGAAGGTCATCCCGTCACAAAACTGCAACAAGTGGCTCCACCACCTGCCTGCTGCGGCCTGAAGAAGGTTGGCAGCAAAGATCACCATGAAGTCTGCAGGCATCCCCACTAGCCTGAAGACTCTCATCACAGCCTCCAGCCAAACCTCAGCTGCCTGCGGTTCCGTCTCTCCCTGGAACCTGGGTGGCCTCTGGCGCTGGAACTCGTGCAGCGCATTCAAGTGGCGTGCATCGCCTACTGCTGGGGCGGGTGGCATCGGTGGACCAACATATGGTAGTACCGCTGGTGCCTCCGCTGGTGCCTCAACTGCAAGAGGGCCCTGTACCGAATCCTCATCGCTTAGCAGGCTGTCAGTACGCACATCCCTCTGAGCTCTAGCTGGTCGTCCGAGAAAAGGCATCCTGAAAGAAACAATGTGATACGGTCAAACAATTATACTTGGTGAGCTGACCTTCTTTGAGCTGATAATTAAATAAAACTTCTGGAAACACACATGCAATCAATGTTTTCGTGCACAAAGTTGAAATTCAGTTGTCAGGGTCCTGGTGTATGGATATGTCGACCGCCCGCATCAACATTGGACTCCCTAAACTGAAGACCACACTTGGTACCCTTAACACTATTACTTCACAGAAATAAAATATCAGAGTTATAAGTTCTCCGGTAGAACCGACTCCTCTGATACAAATTTATCATGACCCATCCTCGGGGCCCGTGCCGTGACTACCCCAAGCCCTCCTTCCATAGTCCAGGGGCTGGCGAATAGCACCAAAAGCGTAAATCCCGATAACTGGGACTGAATTGCCTTTATAAAATTAAACAAAACACCATAGAGTACAAGAGGAAGTAAAACACTAAGTACAAAGAGAATGTGCTGAAAAGTAAATGGGCCAGAATACAAACCCAACTGAAAGTACAACAACTACTGAATGAAAGTACAACAGAAAAAGACAAATACCTGGAAGAAAGGAAGCAGATCTTGGGTCGTCCTCCTCAGATCCTACCTGAAGGTTAGGTACAGATGGCGCAGCTCCTAGATCATCCACCACGGATCCTACCTGAAGGGTTGGTACAGATAGATTCTACAATGCTCTCTCCCTTCAACCTCCTCCAAGTGTCGTCTTGCTGTGAATTCCACCTCCGGGTACTGACTCGTCGTGTAGTCCACCTCTGGGTACTGTCCAGTCCTTGAACACTCGGCCTCAATCAGCACTACCCGTCGTCTGCAACCAACACAACGAGGTGCGGGCATAGGCCGTGAAGGGGTGAGTATAATTATACTCATTAGGGACCCCGATCCCCTCAAGGTCTCACTAAAACCAACAAGGTTAACCAAAAAGAAGATCTCAATAGATAACCTCTACTTAGGTATATGCTCATGCATATACCTAAGTTATCAAGTAACCCATCTCAATCATGAGGAAAACACCAAGATACTGAAGTCAACGGATAAACACTACCCAGGTATATGCCCATACATATACCTAAGTTATCAAGTGACCCATCTCAATCATGAGGTAAACACAAAGGTCAAAAGTCTCAGCTCAAACCAGGATTTTCATTATCGAAACCGTAACTGTTGAAGAGCCCCATCTCTGGAGTGTACAGTGGTCCTATCACAACTCCGAGGTACTGCTCAATAACCTAAGACTGTTGAGGTACTTCTCCTGTCGAGTACCGTGGGCCAGCCACCCACACACAGTAGTTCTTCCCTCCGGGGTATGTCACCCAAACACAGTAGTGCACACCCCCTAGTAGCCTGCTGAGGTACTCTCTGGATGAGTACCGTGGGTCTGCACTGTCACACAGGTAGTGCTCCTTCTGCCATGGGTCTGCACCTCAAAAAGTAGTGCTCCGTCCACTGGGCTAGTCGACTCACTCCATGTCGAGTCGGTTAAGCAGTCGCCAGGTCTCAGTCGGCTACACGGTCTTCATACTCTATACGCTCGTCTCTGGGAGGGTCCACTCCATGAGCTACATGTCGATACTTCAAGTATCTCAAAGTCCCACGAAGAAGTATCTCAAAGGACCGCCTCTTCATAAGGGTCTCAACGCAACAGACGACGCGTCAATCGGATGCCCGGTCTGTGAGTTACTTGCCTTTTCGTCCCAGGGGCCCGGTTGGTTTCGTGTGCGAACTAATCCAGCCATATCTCAACTGTACCCCGAACTCTAATAGGGTAAACTCATAGGGACTGTTTCACATCGTGATCACCAACGCTACTGACGGTTCGTCAAACCGACGTCCAGTCTTAAAGATATCAGCTTTTTCCGTTCCAGGGGCCCGGTTGGATTTCGGGTGCAATCCAACCCGGCCAATATCCAACTGCATCCAAAACACGGGCGAAGTATGCCAAATGTTCCGTCTCATCAAGAGGAATTCAATGAGACAGATGGCGTGTCAATCAGAAGCCTGGTCTGTGAGTTATTGGCTTTTTCGTTCTTGGGGCCCGGTTGGTTTCGTGAGGGAACCAACCCGACTGCACTTCGATGGCAATCAAACCTCGAGATGAGTAAGCCAAAAGATCCGTCTCACTTAGAGGAATCCATAAAAGTTGACGGCATGTCAATCGGACGTCTGGAGCTCAAGATATGAGTGTTTCCGCTTCGAGGGCCCGGTTGGTTTCGTATCCGAACCAACCCGGTCGAACCCAAAGTGTTCCAAAACATTGTGTGCGATATACCGAAACGACCTTCCCGATACAAGGATCGCATCGACGCTAACGGTGTGTCAATCGGAGGTCTAAAGCTCATGATATGGGTGAAAGACCGTGAGGGGTCCGAAAACGGGGGGTCTTGGCCAGGACCGACCCGGCCCGACCCCCCTGGGTCGGCCCGAACCGCGTCCGACCTGGCTGGGCCCGGCCCGACCTGACCATCCAGCCACGGCTCGGTGAGCGCGGCTAAGCGGAAGCTGCGGGCGGGGTGCGCGACTCCCCCACCCTCACCGCTAATTGAGGCCGCTGGTCGTCGGCGCCGCCGCGCCGACGTGGCGCGCCGCCACTGCCTTCCATGGACCTCCGGACGCGCTACGGTGGTCTGTTTCTCCTGCCGTCATCGCCAACAGTCCTCTCGGGACCCGACCTTCACTGAGAAGGGATTCAAATGCCATTGCCGCCTGCTTCGTCGTCGTCTGTTGATCCGCACATCAATTAACAAAACATACCGTCTGTGTGGTTTTCCTGCGCGATGCGATGGCACCACGCCCCTTCGTCGTGGCCCAACTCTGGCTGCAGTTCCTTTGCGGTTCTTTGGCTTGGCGCGATGGTGCCATAGAATTGGTTCAAAATAATTGAATGTGTGGCGTGACGACATCGCACATTTCTTGCCGCTCAATCCCACGTGGTGCGACAACACCGCGTCACATTCATTCGATCCACAATAACAAGAAAAAAATAGGGAGGGGAGCGGCCATGTTTGTGCGGTCCGGCATCCTCCCGTTAACTGATATCACGCGGTCCAAATAAACGCGGATAAAAGAAGGAAGAGAATCACGTTAGGAAAAATCATCTAACCCCCCTACCTCGTGCGAGTTTGAAGAGAAGTTCGCCGAACGAGTATTTGTCGCGGAAAGAGACGTCACAGAAGAAGACGTCGTAGAAGAAGATGTCACAGAAGAAGACGTCATGGTAAAAGGCTTCGCGTAGTCGGTCTACGAGGACTCGGCGTTCTTTGATGGAGTTCGATGCGTTCTTCGCGTTCTTCGTGTTATTCGACGAAGAAGATGATGAAATCTAGCTTTCCTTAGCTTTTCTCCCCAAACCATTCAAGCAACAAAGGTTCCAACCCCAAAATAAAAATAAGATTACCTCTTATTTTATTAACATAACAAATATTTGAATTTCAAGAGTTTAAAATTCAAATAACCACACTTAACTCACTTAATTAATAAAATAAGTTATTAAACTTAAGTTTTCAAATATTAAATGTGAGTTGAGTGGGGTTAAAGAATGTGGAGAGTTATGGAAGGTTAGGGAAGGTGAAGGGGTAGGGTTCATGTGGGCCCCACCACCTTCATAACCTCCCTCGGGATGTTGGGTAGTAACCCAACTTCCACCCAAAGCCTAATCCACTTAGTTAAAATAAAAATTATAGTTTAATATATAAACTAAACTTCCACAATTTTTATCATCTTCTCTCGTGAAAATGAAACACCGGAAATGGCTTTCCTAAGCAATTACCGGCGCTACAGATCCATCGGTGCCCTCAAAATTTGATTCCGAGCACCAGTTCAAAGGTTAGAAAAACCCGCTCGTCCGTTCACTGAATGTACCCGAGCCAAACTTCAGAAATTGATTCCAGGCACACCGGGCCTCGGAATCAGGCGCCGTCAGAAACTGCGTTCTTATAAAATTCAAAGAAAATTAAGAAAAAAATTTCCTTGAAATTTCCAGGTCTTTAAAAATAGGCTTTAGAAATGATTAATTGTTAAACATGCACATATCTACATGTTTAACATTCAGTAATCCCAATTTAACATGAACCACAAAAACGAGTTCTTCAATCCAAATGGCTTTTGATTTTACTTATAAGATAAATCTTTGATCATAAAGAGAAATTATATTCAATTTTTTAAAATTTATCACCTTTCATATCCTCATGAAATATATTTATTATATTAAAATTAAATAAAAATTATTATTTTTCATAAAATATGGTTAATATCATTTAAGAAAGTATAATTTAATTTTATAATAATGACGTCAAGATAAAAAATTAATTTGAATAAAATCTATTTAAAAATATATTATACATTATTATTAATCATATATCTTTTGAGATATCTTAATTCATCTAAAAAATGTTACCTTTTATGTTTTTAAAATCCTTTACATCGTATATTCTACTATTTTCACAAACCCTATGTTGGCATTCAATAAACATTTAAGGTCATTATATCATTACTAAAAATTAAAAATAAATTAATGATGTAAATATAATTTAATAATGTTAAAAATAAAATAAAATATTCATTTATATAATAATATTTTCCCAATATGATCTTATAAATATAATTTTAACCAAGAGAGTGACATTTCAGAATTTTCATTGTTTAAATTAATATAGATGTCATTATCAAGGATAAATGGAACAAAAAGGATATATATTATAAATTTGGTTTAATATGGTCTAAAGAACAACATAAAATTCAATAAATTAATTTTTTAAGTTGATTTTGAAGCCTTATCTCATAGTTTTAATCCTTTTTCCGATTTTATCATTATTAAGGAAACTAATATTTTTCATTTTCACTATTTATAATCCTCTAAAATAAAAGAGAAATACAAAAGAAAATTAAACATAAATGATTCAAAATATGATAAAAATATTTAAATATTAATCCTTTTTAAGGGATATAAATCAATTTTAATATAAATACATAAAAAACGAGAAAAAATTTATTAAAAAATTTATTTTTAACCATAAAATTATTTTTATATCAAAATAATTAATATTTCTAACTGAAATGTAATAAATTTAATTATTATAAATAAAATGTATCATATTTCACTTTAATAACAAATATTATGTATAATGTTACATTTAAATTAATATATTTGATGAAAATAAATGACTGTATTTGAAAACAAATCATTATTTTCTAAAGATCACTAAAAAATAAAGTATTTCATAAAAATAAAAAATATGAACCATTAGATAATTTTCATATGATGATTCTAAAATGATATTAGTTTTATAATATAAATTTATAAAAGTGTTATTATTTGATTACATTTTCCATTCATAAAAGGAAGTAAAATAATTCTTAACAAAAATGCATTTTTGAAGCATAAAACGAATTTACTAAAAATAAATTCTTATTTCCTAGAACTTATTCAATACATTTGAATTGAGTGGGGTTTTTATAAATATAAATATAAATAAGTATATATATATATTTCTTATCATGGTTACTCATATTCATACCAACAAATTCAATGGCTACGTCACATTTAAATATTAAAATTGTTATATAATATGTCAATCCACTTATTTCTTGATGTTATGTGTTAAGAAATCCATAAGTCTTATTATATTTCAAAATGAAATTTTTTGGTTGTTATAGTATTTTATCATTCAAAATTAAATAGATCGTTATTTTTAAAAATCATGAAAAAAATAATATTTGAAAAAAATTTAAGATAAGGAATGTCTAAATTCACAATGGAATTTTAATAATTGTTTAAATTTGATGGAAAATGTTTTTTCCATTATTTGAGATATAAATAATGTTTTTAAATTTATAATCTGAACAGTAAAAATTGAGTGATATTTTTGGTTAAATATAATTGAATATATTATTTAATTAGGAAAGAATAAAAGCGGTATTTAAATATTACAATATAATATCGAAGTATATGAATTATTTTGAAATAAAAATTACCTCATATTGTTTTAAAATGAAAATTTTAATATTATGTAGATAATAATTTTTTAGTTTATTGCACAAAATTTCTTAAAATAATTTTTATTGATTATAAAGTAGTATTGTTTCTAATATTATTGTTTTTACTGATTGAAATTTGTGTCCCTATAATACTATTGTTTTAATACATTTATGAAATGAAAAAGGATAGAAGGATGTTATGTGGTTGTTCAAAAACTAATTTATCTTAATTATGATGTTAAATTGATAGATTAATTTTTTATGGGGGAGTGTCGTGATGGTATGGGAATTAATGTTGTGGTGATGGGTGGTTCTTTATAAGAATGATTGGTTTTTGTATTCAAATTAATATATAATTTTTTATGTTTTATAACACTTATATGTGGTTGTTATTGTTGTTTTTGATGTTTCTACTTCTATAGAAGGAATTATGAATGTGTATTTTAGTTAAAGAAATTCTATTGTAGATATATTTAAAAAAGAGATTTTATATCCACTAATAATGATTTGATTTGGTGTTGAATGATAAAATTGGGGGTGACATATTCATGATTAATGAGAGACCTTTTTTATTAAAAAAAGAAATCTTTGTATTTTAATTAATCATGGGAAATTTTCGGTTGATATACTATATGGGTAGACTAATTTTATGCAATTTGGTTTGATATATCTTATTCTTGTTCTATTATTCGTAGATGCATAAGCAGTCTCATCAAAGGTAGACAAATAATGTTCATGGAAAGGACTTATTGAATATATTTATATACTGAAACCTACTTTATATATGTCATTTTCCATATAATTATAATTTTAGGTTGAATATTATAATGGTTGAAGAAATATTATCATAATTTGGTAAAGTTAGAGTAGGTTTACAATATTTTAATTTTTTCTATTATTAAAATTTGAAAAGATGATTTTTCTGTCATTTACTTATGGTTTAGGATATTTTGTGTAGTTTAATATATTGATTCATCATTAAAATTGAATTATTTAGGGTTTTAGAGCTATTTTATAAGGATAAAGCCTCTCATTATTTAATGATAATACCATTGGTGTTTTTTTCAACCCTCGGGGTATTAGAGAGGGTCACACTTAGTCATGTAAATAAGTTGAGGTGGACTCAATTGAACTAGACCATAAAAACCTAGAATCAAATATTTTTTATAGTATGAGGAATTAATTAAAGATTATCTTATTTAGTTTGATATGGTATACTAATTATTTAAACTTAGTTAGTGAATTAGGCCAGAGAAAGTGTGAATGGAAACCAAGGGCCACTGTGATACTAAGTAAGAACTCTTATCAAGTAAAAATGTTCACATGGGGAATGTATATTGATTATAATTTAAGTTTATACGTATGAGTTCATATATAAAGTAATGTTAGGTGATGATTATTATTTTTGATAACCATTTAATGATCTATCTGATGCAGTGAAATATGGTAAATAATTAGTAGAACATCGACATATATAATGATACATACCCTTGGAATAATATTATCTGGTTGATCATAGTGATTCTTATTAAATATCATAATCATCATTTAGTAATTTAGGAGGTGAAGTAGGAAAAAAAATTATCATCAGAGGGTAGAACCAATAACCATTTAGACATAGAGGATTACATTGTATGTGTTTTTATGAAACAAAATTAACAATATATTTGGTGTTTACCATTGTATCCTTAATTCAGTTTAATACCTACAAAAATTAACAAGGTTCCAAGAATCTCTAGTATTCCTCCCCATATGGAAGAGGCTATCGAATAACAGTGAAGGTAAACACAGATCCAAGGGAAAAAATGTACCCCTATACACATATAAAAATAATTCACAAGGAAAGAAATATAAAATCTTCACCATAGTATAATAATATAATAATCAAGACCCCCCAACTAACTTCCAACCAAAATAAAATAACATCTATATTTTTATATAAAAATTTGATTCAATACTTGTTATATGAGTAACAGAAGTTAAAATAGGGGAGATCATGTGTAGATTATATAATACTGGGTTCAATAGTATATAAATGAATGGAGACACTAACAAAACCGTTCATGAGTCTTGAGTTGGTACTTTCTCTCAACTTTGAACCAACATCCCAACTCAACTATAAAAAATTGCCTTTTACATAACAGTCATTACAAACCATGATGTTTTTAAGGTAGTAAGAAACTCTAATTGTGCTTGAATTAAACTTAGTAATCCACCGCCTATGGTTTCCCATATAATTTCCGTAAATAAAAGTCCATGATTAATATGAAATTATAATAAAATAATTAATAAATGACCCAATACACTATAGAATGATCCTTGACCAAACCACATATGTCAATACAAACTTTTTCTAGTGTTGCAATGGGATGATATTCCCATGGTCTATAAACACCATGAGGATGAATTATATATCATTCCTCATTTGTTTTTCAAGGTGAAAGTGATATCACCATCAAGAACCACTAGGTGAATGTTGTGTCTCCATAAAAACATATATGGTTTAATGATATATCACGAAACCAATATCAATAGTGATTAATACATTTATTGGTCAATAAATAATCATGAAATCAAAGAAGATGATAGTCCCCATAACCCGCACTCAAGTAGATGAAACACCCCTAATACATATCTAGAGTGAAATATGAACCAAAAACACAACACTAACAAAGATGAAGAATCACCACCAATTAAATCCAGTAGGGGATGATATACCACCATTAATAATCTCATGTTGGTGATGAAAAACCAACTAATCAACTTTGGTGGATAAAATACCACCAATCCAACTCAAAGTGAGTGACACACCCCTAAATCATCATACTAAGTGGTTGATTTACCACCAACATAACCATGGTGAATGATGTACCACCATGTTTCATTATAGTGACAGATTTATCACCTATAATTAACAGATAACATTTAATGCTATTTAATGTGTAAAGGGTTATACTCTCATTTACGATGCTTATATTAAAACAAAACTTTGCTATCATTTTCCCTTGATAGTCCCGTACAAGGAAATGTTTAAGGAACCACTAAATGCTCCTATGGTTTTAATAAAAGAATGTATACCCTTCTTTGGATCTAAGTCTCAAATCCATAACACATCATGTTAGTGATTTTTGGTTTATTTATATCTTTTTAGTAATAAAAATAAATTACACACACATCATGTAAATGTAATTTATATATGGTCACTTTACCAACCACATTCTTATATTCTCATAATATCTGAGAATTCTTCAAGGTACTTTGTTCATGTTGTCACAATTTTTTTCATGTAGTTGATAATTCACATAATTGAACAATTTTATCTTTTGTTTTGATTTTTACTTGAACAGTCGATACATTTCTTTCCATGGTTGATTCATGTATTCATATGTTTTGTACCATTTGTTCATACAACAACTCATTTGTTCATCTAATTATTCGTCTTCATACAGTCACTCATTTTATCTTATCATCGATTCACATAATCAATTTGTTTTATCTTTCCTTTGATACCTCATAGTCAGTTGAACCTCATGTATAGTTAATTTACACATTGATTCAATATCTCATTGTAATTTTAACCACATGGTCAATGTTCAAAAAGGGTGAATCTCATGCTTATCCCTTTAATTTTTTTAATATATAAAATTCATTTAAACCCTCTTTTATGTATATTTTTATGATTTCGTTTGTTTTATGTTTTTAGTAAGAAATTTTATTGTTTAATGATGCATAGTATTCTTTTTAATCATAAAGAATGTATGAGATATATTATCTTATAGTTTTAAATTGATTTAAATGTTATTTTAGAGTATTTTTCATTCATGAATAAAACAATAATATGGAATTTAAAAAATTTGATTTTATTTATTATGATTGATTAAATTTTATATAGTTTTCATAAACTAATTTCTAGTTCTAACCTACTTTTTAAAATTTTTATTATATTATTTAATTTAGTGTTAATAATTTTAAATATTTTTTCTCATATCTTCATGTTATGAAATGTTTTTCATAATTGAAATCTGATTTTTTTTAAAAGGAAACAATGCAATTTTTAAGACATAATTTGATCTATTGTTGTGGAGTTATTTAGATCTATTTAATGGTGAATTAAAATTGATTTTAATTATTACTTATTTTGTAACATAGAATGATAATTATGGGAAAATATTTATTTCTCACGATATGATTATTTAAAATTGTTTAAATGATTCTTTGCAAATATTTAGTTGTTTTTTTTGAATTATTTATGTGGGATAGTGTCTTATTTAAATGAAACATTAAAAAAATATACTACTTAGATTTGATGATACACATTTGATTTGAATTTTCGGTGTGGGAATTGTTGTGTGGTACTCTGAGAATTAAAGTTATCTTATGTGTACCCCTATCACATATTGGATAAATCCCAAGGGGAACCTATTATAATTCAACTACTACCCCTTCCTTATATATATGTAAAAACCTATTACTGAGGAACCATATTATTTTTTCTATCTATCATCATCAATATCTTCTTCTTGGTTCCTTCTGAGTACGTAAAAATTATTCCTTTCACTATCTTCGGTAATTAAACATCAATTCATACTTTCCCAATAATATATGTATATCCTCAGCTTATTAATCCCATATTCAAAAGTCTTACACTTTTAATTTTGAATCATATATTAGAAAATTTGGTTATGTCATATATACTTCATAAATTTTGTATTATAATGGGTTATGACTTTTGATAAAGAAATCTGGTGTCTTTATTGGTTTACCACAACATGAAAATGAATTTTCTAATGGATTATTATACCCCTTAAAAAATAATGTAGTACTTGGTGAATATCTCAAGGATTATAGAGGTGTAAGATTTTATTAGGTTACCACTAAACAAAAAAAACTATAAAAATTTATAATTTTCTCACTTTATATTATTTTCTACTACTAATTAACTATGATGAAATAATATTATCTTAAATAAACATAGAGATACATAGAAACTATTCAAAAAAATATTTATTGGTATGTTCACCTCTATAACATCTACCTTTTAAACCATAACAAACAATTGGTATAAGAGTCTGGGAATGGTTAAGGATAATTTATCTTTATTTCTTACTCCACACATATATATGGCCTTTAAATTATTATTATTACTCTTATTGCTAATTTTTATATCCTAGAAATGAAAACATAATTTAAATTATCTTTTTTATATGGAAGGAATGAACCTAAAAATGGTTGGATCAAAAGGAGGAACACCTCAAGAAACTAAGTATTATTACCTGGATAATAATATTAAAAATTTATAAATAAATTTTTGTTACCCTAACATACCTACAATAATGTATGCTTATTAGTATGATCTAAAATAAAAAATTATGATGATTTTATACTATGATAATAAAATAAATTTTCTTATTCTTAAATACATATATTAGAAAGTGCATAAAATCTAGAATATTCCATGAGTTAGTCACCACATCTTAGATAAATTTATTTGTACAAACCTTGAAAGTTTTATGGTAGAGTACCAAGAGCTAAAGATGGATAAATATAAATGTGCCAATAATATTTTCTAGTAATTCACTAGACTTTTGAATGGAATGAATTCCCTTATAGAAACATTTTATTATTATATTCTTGTTGAAAGGGTACTTAGATATCATCCCAAGAAGTTTCATGTGACAAAGATGAAATTGATAAAATAAAGAACATTAAGGGATATACATTTGATGAAATCATTGTTTCATTACTTAAATAAAAACTAGAAATAAAGAACATCACAGTAGAGGAAAATTTAATGAAAAAATATGAAATTTGATTCAAATATTACTGTTCTACTAACTCTTATATTTATGAAACACATGAAAGAAAAAAATAGAAAATATTACTAAAATTTTTTACTAAATAATTAAGAGAACTGGAGGATTCGAGAAACTATTTAGAATGAATAATAAAAAAATATGATTAAAATAATAAAGGTAAACCTGATTAAAATGATGTCTCCAATCAATCATGTTATGAGTTCAATAACAAGGGGAATACAAAGACATAATCATAGAAATTGAATCAAGAAATAAATGATAATAAATATAAATTAGAGAAAATAGATATGACTTATAGATGGAGTTGTATGGAAGAGTCTAATTCATTTTATGAAATAGGAAGTGAAAAATAAATGGACAACATTTTTTTGATAGAAAATAGATCAAATAAGGTTAGTAGTTATTATTATTATAGTTCAAATTATTATTACTCTAAAAAAATTATATCGAAGAATTAATTGAAAAAAATGAAAAATTAATTTTTTTTGGAATTACTAGTTTATACAAATAATTTAATGTAGAATTATTCTTATAAAAACATACAGTAGTGAAAAAACTGGATTTAATGTTGGGATTTTTTTAATTTTGATGTTGGTTTTTAACCGAAGTATATAAAAGAGACCAATGAAATAATATTTTGGTGTTGGTTTTTGAAAAACCGACACGAAAAATAATTCTAGGCTTAGTTCTCGACATCAATTTTACTAATAAACTAATTCCAAAAATTGAGCTTAGGATTTCTTTCTACATCGATTTGTTAGAAACTGACATATAAAATCACATGTGGGTCAGTTTTTTATGTGGGTTTATTAGAGAAATAAATTCCCAATACATGGTAAATTTTTTAAAAAATCGGTCTCGTTTTTTATGAAAACCGACACCCATAGTTAAAAAAATTTAGAATATTCAAAATATTACACTTTCAAAATAATTAAAATCCCTATAATAAAAGCATAATATAGTGTAATCAAATAACATTTATTATTTACTAAAAATCTATAAAAACATATATGATTTTATCTAGTCAATCAAAAAACAATCAAAACATTTTTATTATAAAGTATAATTAAAACACGCATACCTAAAATTTACAACATGATCATTGTTGGTTATTTCTAAATCGTTCATTTGATATAATTATGTTCAAACAACTATTATAATAAAAGAATTATTTTTTTGAAAACATGTTATTAGGAAAATGTAATATTATTCAGAAACATTAAAATATACATACCTCAAATCACAATAAGACATAAAAAATAGTTTGTAAACAATGATTGAAGATGGGTAAGTTCATATTTGGTATAATACCAGTCATCATTGAATGTCTAAAATGACATTGAATGATATGTGATTAAAAAATAGAATAATATGATAAAAAATAAAATATATATATATATATAACCTTATCAAATTAAATGGTTACCCCCATTGTTATAATCTCATACATGAATCATAGAACATAATAACCATATTCAATATGCCCTTGTTGATGATAACACATCAGTTATAAAACATTAAAATGATTATAAAATCCAATATATATATGTCAAAAAATAAGAATTATATATAATATAAAAAATAATTACCTTTACTTCCACATATTGGATTGCATTTGGTTTCTTTATTTACATGTGTTCTTTGTGAAAATATTTCAATGAACTGTATTTTCATATATATGAACTAAAAATAAATGTATAAATAATTAGAAGTAAACTTAATGAGCTTATAAAAAACTTACCTATCTAATATGGTGGAAAACATTTTATGAACACTCCATCATAAATAGAAAAACCAATATAAGGTGTAACGACCCAAAGTTTCATTAATAGAAAAATTCCTCTTGATCCAGTTAAATGTTTCTTTATGAAAAATGTTTTTATAAGATGTCAATTTATTTAGTTTTACATTATGATTTGTGACCATTACTTTTATATTTGTTGAACAGTGATCATCTGAGTAGTATAAATATAAGGCTTTAACGAACCCATTTCTTCTCAGACAAAGGATGCAATGGCCTCATCCAGAAGAATTGCCCCTTGCGAAGCCCATTTGTCAGAGCTCGGAAAAGAGGTGGCATCTTTGGGATTTTCCCTTAACCAAGCCCAAGCTGAGCTTCATCATGTCAAGCTCGAGCATGATCGTCTATGGGAAAAGTGGAAGTTGATTGAAATTACCATTTGAGCGATGTTATCCGAGCCACCCCAAGAGTCTGTCACCACCGCTCATCTTACCCTTAGGTCTTATGCGTCTATTTTAAGGGGTTATGTAACAAATAAGTAGCACCATGTTCATATACATTTTTTTATATAATAATGAATATAATTTCGAGTCATTTTTGATACATTGTAATTAGTTTTTAAAGTACAAATGGTGTTTTTAGTTATTATTTAATTATGAATTATATTTTATTAAATTAAAGGATTTTTGAATTAAATAATATTTTAATAAAATATTATTATTAATATTAAATTAATTTTTTATTAATTATAAATGATCTTATAATTTTATGAATGCAATTAAAATTTTTATTAAGGGTTGAAAGCCATTTCTGTCAAAACCCGTGAATTTTTTTATAAATGTCGGTTTTTTTAAAGTGAAAATTCACATATTTAGAAAATTATTTATATAAAATAAATATTATTTTTGGAATCAGGACGTCGAAATTATCCAACGGTGAATTTTTCATAATTTTCTGAGACAGTCAAATTTTTGGGTAAAAATTAAATACCATTTAAATATATAATGTGTTTTATGACATCATAATGACCCAATGGTGATGTAATAAAATATCATAATCCTTATGTTCGGCCAATATGTGTTTTATCATTAAAATAATGAGGTTTTGGGTTTGTTTGAATTACTTTTCAAAGCATTAATGGAGCCCTCAAGACTTATTCCACACTTTTCCTTTTTAAATTAATTTCCATGGGAGTGTGACTCACCTCCACATAAGCAACCCTAATTTATTAATAATTTTGGACCTTGGCCTTGTAAAATATTGTTTTCCTCTTTCCATTTCCAGAAACCATGGGCCAATACCATGGGTTGGTTTGTGGTTTGGATTATTTTAATATAATGGGTCCCAAACCTAAATAATAAAGAATTCTCTCACCTTTCCTATATAAACCCACCCAAGCTCCCACTTCCTCCTCACTAAAATCCCTAGGAGTTCGTCCAACCTCTACCCTACTCTCTCTATAATCCTCCCAAGGTTCCCCAAGCTCCCAAGAAGCTTCTCACAAGCCTCTCTCTAGCCTTTCGAAGCACACTTCCATGTAAGGGTTTTTTTCTTCCTTTCTCATTTTTGTCAATTTTATTTAAGTTGTATTGCCCTTTTAATTTCAATTATGAATTTTGGGGTATGGTTTTGAACCTCCCCCACACTACCCTCTTATTTTTTGAATGATGGGAGAACCCTTTCTCTCTCATTAAATGCCTCCCATGTACACCCGTTACTATGCCGAAATTCTGAAAGGAACTTCTCTCTCTTCTTTTACATTAAAGCAATATTTTTGCATCATGAATATAAATTCCTTTTCAATTTTTGGGAAATGTATCTATATGACCTCCTTACTGTAAATTACATGTAAATAAGATGAGGAACCCCTTTCTCTCTCATCAACCTTTTTTTATGAATTCTTATGTCATGCCGTTACGCTGCCGAAATCACACCGATTTTCTAAGCCAATGTCATTGTGTAGGGGATACCATGCCCATTTCTCCATCAAGGGTATTCACCTTTATTCACATTTACTTATTGATTGTAAAGTTTCATGTATTAATTCCACATTCCTTTATCATGGAATAAATGATTATGTTTTATGAACCCTTGTTTTATGATCCATGTGGCACACTTATGCATGAAATGAAATGTTTAAGAAGGGTGTGCCCTTATAGCGCTCCAATGCATTGGGTAAAGTATAGTATCATGATACGTCATGTGAAATTAGTGTTGACTCATGCTAATTCAAGTGCAACGAGCGTTTACTCGTGCATCAAGTGTAATGAGGGTTTACTCATGCTCCATGTGCAATGAGCCTTGGCTCATGCAAATTCAATGTTAAGTGTTGTCGCCACATTTCCATGTTATGGTTATCATGATTTATCATGCCTTTATGTTCATGTTAATCTAATGCTCTATTGATGTTCCTATTGACTAACATGTATTGTACTCCTCATGTTATTCATTGTGTACTCCATTACTGGGCTTTATAGCTCACCCTTTTCTTATGCATGTCCTCAGGTTATCCCATGCAATGCTAAGTACGAAGGAATGTAGTGGTCATGTAAAGGATGTTTTCAATAAGGATGTTGTTTTTTTTCATGTTTAAAGTTTTTATGTAATTATCCTAATCCCCAAATACACTAAACCTCTAGATCTTCTTTGTTGTATCAAGTGATGTTTTATGTATTAAAGCATGCTTAAGTTGTAATAAAAAGCAGGGTTGTCATAGTTGGTATCAGGGGATAGGTTTAGTTATTTTTGGGATTAGGAAACCCTAGTAAAGCCTTATATACAATACTAAGCATAATAAAAACATCCCTAAGTTTTGGTAAATACTACGTAAGTGGTTTATCAAACAAATACATCCCTGTCTGGATACGAGCAGGTAGAGGCGGCTCTGACACAGATGTATCCTAGGGGTAAAACCCGAAAACACCGCTTTGAGCTAGACTCGAACGGGAACGGGTGCACGACAATGGGCCTTGCTGCACTCTTGGTTACGACACTCCCGGGGGATGTGTTTTGATAAATTCACAATCTTAGTATGAACCCTTATTAAGGGAAAAATGCCCCTAAGAATATATGTTAGAAGGAAGATCATGAAAAGCTTGGATTGAATCCTATAGACTAATGAGTTAAAGAGATTAATGTTTATTTATAAGTCATCAACTTTTGTCTTTGGATTACCCTTTATGTGTTACCCCTAACATTCCTTTTATTCCAGCCAATGGCCGGTAATAGGAGAACTCGGGCTAACAACCGTTGTGAATATTAGTGTGATGATTGTACTAATGAGATTCCCAATCCAATGGGAGCGGGAATCGTGAACTTTGTCACGATTCTCTCTCAGCTAACTCAAGTTTTGAATAGAAACACGGGTCAAGAGGAACGTTCAACCCCCCCTAAGAAAGAACAAGTCGCTATCGAGAGATTCATGAGACAAAGGCCTCCTACTTTTAGTGGATCATCTGATCCCACGATTGCTGAGCAATGGATCAAATCCATTGAAGAAATCTTCCATATCCTTCAATGTTCTATACAAGAGAAGGTTCTCCTAGCGGCTTATCATATGGAGGGTGAATCTGATCAATGGTGGACGTTGATCAAAAATACAAAGCCTGAGGAGGAGATCGAGGCTTTGGAATGGAAGGAATTCCGGAAGATGTTTTTCGATAAATATTTTCTGCGTACCCTCTGTCTTAAGATGGAAAGGGACTTCCTTTCCCTCAAGAAGAAAGATGAAGAATATGTGGGAGCGTACGAGGAAAACTCCACAAGTGTTTCACGATATGCTTCTGGCTTTGTCGTTACCCCCGAATGCAAGGTTGACCGCTTCTTTGGTGGGCTGAAGCCTAGCCTGTGGAAAGAATTCACGATCCGTGACTTCGACAGCTATGAGGAAATTTTCCGATGTGCCCGCAAGGTTGAAATGGAGATCGGAGAATCACAGGGGTATCATGGGGACAAGAAGCGTAAGGTGGACTTCAATGCTGGTGGTTCGATGGATAAATCCAACGGTTCTAAGAAGTTCCATCACCCCACTTGCCAAAAGTGCGGAAAGAATCACCCTGGAAATTGCCTTAGGGGGACGAGAAAATGCTTTAGGTGTGGAAGAGAAGGGCACCTAGCTATTAACTGTCGGCAAGAAGGACCCGTGGCTGCGATAGAGGAGAGGAACACTCCGTTCGAACCTCAACGCATAGTTAAATGATACAAATGCAAAGAACCGGGTCATTTTGCGAATCAGTGCCCTAATCCAAGGGTTATCGGAGGCAACCAACAACCTCCAAGACAGCAAGGAAGAGCTTTGGCCATCACTTCTGCCGAAGTGAACCCCGACAACGAAGTGGTGACATGTATGCTAGTTATTCATTCAAGAATATCAAACGTACTTTTTGATTCAGGTTCTACGCATTCTTTTATATATCAAATGTTTAGTATAACAATCCCAGCACCACCATAAATCCTGGAAGTAAAGATGTCGGTGAGTACGGAAAATGGGGCAATCATTGCATCCCATGAATATAAGTTCTCCCATGTTATAATATGTGGATTGAATTTCCTGGCGAACCTCGTCATACTCCCTTTGGTGGAATTTGATGCAATTTTTGGCATTGATTGGCTTTCCTTATATAGAGCCATCATAAATTGTCGGGAGAGGGAAATCACACTCCATATGGAGAATCGACCCCTGATTATTTACAAGTGTCAGGAGGAAGACGAATCTCCTTTAGCTCCATCATCTCAAGCATGGATTTTACTGCCTTATGAGCGCGAATATCTGGCTCATATGATTGAGTCCAAGGAAGAAACCACCCTTGAAGATATGCCTATTGTGATGGAATTCACTGAAGTATTTCCCGAGGAACTTCCTGGTCTTCCTCCAAGAAGAGATGTTGAGTTCTCAATTGAACTTCTACCTGGGGCGCTACCAATATCAAAGACTCCATATAGAATGGCTGTTGTTGAGCTTAAAGATCTGAAGAAACAACTACAGGAGAGTCTAGATAAAGTGTTTATATTCCCAAGTGCATCACTATGGGGTGCACCAGTCCTCTACGTCAAGAAGAAGGATGGGTCAATGCGGCTTTGCATCAATTATCGTGAACTTAACAAAATAACGATAAAGAACAAGTATCCTCTCCCAAGAATCGATGACTTGTTTGATCAGCTGTGTGGAGCACAATACCTCTCCAAGGTGGACTTGTGATCATGATATTATCAAGTAAGGGTGAAGAAGGAAGATATCCCCAAGACTGCTTTTCGTACAAGGTACAGGCACTATGAATTCATAGTAATGCCTTTTGGACTCACCAATTCTCCAGAAATATTCATGGACTTGATGAATAGAGTCTTTAGAGATTGCCTTGACAAATTTGTGGTAGTCTTTATAGATGATATTCTAATATACTCCAAAACCAAGGAGGACCATGAGGAGCATTTAAAAACTGTACTAGAGACTTTGCGCAAGGAGAAGCTCTATGCAAAGTACAAAAAGTGTGAGTTTTGGTTGAAGGAAGTCTTATTCTTGGGCCATATCATCACAAGCAATGGGATATCAATGGACCCCTCCAAAACAGATGCAGTTGAGGGATGGCCGAGGCCAACATTGGTAACTGATATCCGTAGCTTCTTGGGGTTATCTGGATATTATCGACGATTTGTGAAAAATTTCTCACGATTGTCCAACCCTCTTACCAAGCTAACTCGAAAGGGAGTAAAGTTTTCTTGGAGTGATGAATGTGAAGAAAGCTTCAAGGAGTTGAAAAGGAGGCTTATCACTACACTCGTGCTCACTTTACCCACAAGTGGGGAGCTTTTTGTGGTATTCAGTGATGCTTCGAAGAAGGGCGTAAGATGTGTGCTGATGCAGAATGATAAAGTGATATCCTATGCCTCGAGGCAATTGAAAATCCATGAGCGAAACTATCCAACACGTGATCTGGAGTTGGCGGCGGTGATCTTTGCCTTGAAAATCTGGCGGCATTATCTCTATGGAGGGAAATGTGAGATATATACTGACCACAAGAGTCTTAAATATATATTCACACAGAAAGAGCTTAATATGCGCCAGAGAAGATGGATAGAGCTCATCAAGGATTATGACTGTTCAATACATTACCACCCTGGGAAAGCGAACAAGGTGGCAGATGCCCTAAGTAGAAAGGATCCAGCGATTCTATCAATGATGAGAATTGAGAAGGATCCAATCTTCTTAGACATAATGAAGATGGATGTGGGAATCATAAAGAAGGGAACATCATCAATCCTTTCACAAATTATTGCGTAACCATCTCTTTTGTAAAGGTTAAAGGATGCTCAAAAGGATGATGCAGGAATCTAAGAAAAAGTGGAAGCTATCAAAAAGGGAAAATCCTCAGAGTTTAATGTTAATGAAGAAGGAATTGTGAGGTTTGGGAAAAGACTATGTGTTCCATCAAGTTCGGAGCTGAAGAAGGTACTTTTGGATGATGCACATAGTTCAAATTTCTCTATTCATACAGGGAGCACAAAGATCTATCGAGATCTCCGAGAAAACTTTTGGTGGGATAATATGAAGAAGGAGATCGCTGAATATACATCAAAGTTCTTGGTGTGTCAGAAAGTGAAGGCAGAGAGGCATAAGTCTAAGGGGATGATGAAACCATTGCCCATACCAGAATGGAAATGGGAGAACATCACCATGGACATTCTCACTGGACTTCCAAGGACATCCAAAGGCAACAATGCAATCTGGATTGTTGTGGATTGTCTTACAAAGACTGCACACTTCATTTCTATTTGATAGGATTTCTCTTTGGATCAACCGGCACAAATATATATCAGGGAAGTGGTACGGTTGAATGGAGTACCACTATCTATTGTTTCTGACCGAGATCCAAGATTCACCTCTAAGTTTTGGAAGAGTCTTCAACATGGTCTGAATACTGAACTGAACTTCAGTACGGCCAATCATCCTCAAACTGATGGCCAATCAGAGCGGACTATCCAAAAACTTGAGGATATGTTGAGAGCATGCTCAATGGAATTTAAAGGAGGATGAGATCAACATCTTCCTTTGGTTGAGTTCTCTTATAATAATAGTTTCCACTCGAGCATCCAAATGGCACCATATGAAGCCCTGTATGGGAAAAGGTGTAGAACACCAGAATGTTGGGATGAGGTCGGTGAACGTAAGCTGCTTGGACTAGAAATGGTCGAAGAAATGGTGGAGAAGGTGAAAACCATTCAGCAGGATATCAAGGAAGCCCAAAGTCGACAGAAGAGTTATGCAGATAATCGTCGATGAGACCTTGAGTTTAAAGTCGGAGACATGGTGTTTTTACGCATATCTCTGTGGAAGAAGGTCATGAGGTTTGGAAAGAAAGGGAAGTTAAGTCCAAGGTACATCGCCCCCTTCGAGATTCTTGATCGTGTTGGGGCTGTGGCCTATCGACTAGCACTTCCACCTACTATGGCCAAGGTGCATGATGTCTTCCATGTATCCCTCTTAAGGAAGTACATACCAGACCCTTCACATGTACTCTCTTCCGAGGTGGTACAATTAGAATATGATCTTTCTTATGAGGAGAAACCAGTGAAGATCTTAGATTGTAGATAAAAAGTTCTACGAAATAAGACAATTCCCCTCGTCAAGGTGTTTTGGAGAAACCACAAGTTTGAAGAAGCAACATGGGAGTCAGAGGATATGATGAAGCTAAGTTACCCACATTTGTTTTAGTGTGAGAAAAGGTAAATTTCGAGGGCGAAATTTCTTAAGGGGGGAATATTGTAACAACCCAAAGTTTCATTAATAGAAAATCCTTCTTGATCCAGTTAAATGTTTCATTATGAAAAATGTTTTTATAAGATGTCAACTTCTTTAGTTTTACGTTATGATTTGTGACCATTACTTTTATAGCTGTTGAACAGTGATCATCTGAGTAGTATAAATATAAGGCTTTAACGAACCCATTTCTACTCAGACAAAGGAAGTGATCACCTCATCCAGTAGAATTTCCCTCTTACGAAGCCAATTTGTCAGAGCTCGGAAAAGAGGTGGCATCTTTGGGCATTGCCCTTGACCAGGCCCAAGCTGAGCTTCATCAAGTCAAGCTCGAACGTGATCGTCTACAGGAAAAGTGGAAGTTGATTGAAATTACCACTCGAACGATGTTATCTGAGCCACCCCAAGAGTCTGTCACCATCGCTCACCTTACCCTTAGGTCTAATGTGGCTATTTTAAGGGGTTATGTAACAAATAAGTAGCACCATGTTAATGTACATTAATTTTTTATATAATAATGAATATAATTTCTAGTCATTATTGATACATTGTAATTAGTCTTTAATGTACAAATGGTGTTTTTAGTTATTATTTAATTAAGAATTATATTTTATTAAATTAAAGGATTTTTGAATTAAATATTATTTTAATAAAATATTATTATTAATATTAAATTAATTTTTTATTATTTATAAATTATCTTATAATTTTATGAATGCAATTAAATTCTTTATTAAGGTTTGAACGCCATTTCTGTCAAAACCCGTGAATTTTGTTATAAATGTCGGTTTTTTTAAAAGTGAAAATTCACATAATTAGAAAATTATTTAGATAAAATAAATATTATTTTTGTAATCAGGACATCGAAATTATCCAACGGTGAATTTTTTATAATTTTCTGAGACAGTCAAATTTTTGGGTAAAAATTAAATACCATTTAAATATATAATGTGTTTTATGACATCATAATGACCCAATGGTGATATAATAAAAAACCATAATCCTTATGGTCGGCCAATATGTGTTTTATAATTAAAATAATGAGGTGTTGGGTGTGTTTGACTAACTTTTCAAAGCATTAATGGAGCCTTCAAGACTTATTCAACACTTTGCCTTTTTAAATTAATTTCCATGGGAGCGTGACTCACCTCCACATAAGCACCCTTAATTTTCTAATAAGTTCCGACCTTGGCCTTGTAAAATATTGTTTTCCTCTTTCCTTTTCCAGAAACCATGGGCAAATACAATGAGATGGTTTGTGGTTTGGATTATTTTAATATAAGGGGTCCCAAACCTAAATAATAAAGAATTCTCTCACCTTTCCTATATAATCACACCCAAGCTCCCACTTCCTCCCCACTAAAATCCCTTGGAGTTCGTCCAAACTATGCCCTAATCTCTCTATATTCCTCCCAAGGTGCCCCAAGCTCCCAAGAAGCCTCTCACAAGCCTCTCTCTAGCCTTTGGAAGCACACTTCCAAGTAAGGGTTTTTTTCTTCCTTTCTCATTTTTGTCAATTTTCTTTAAGTTGAATTGCCCTTTTAATTTCAATTATGACTGTTGGGGTATGGTTTCAAACCTCCCCCATACTTCCCTCTTATTGTTTGAATGATGGGGGAACCCTTTCTCTCTCATTAAATGCCTCCCATGTACACTCGTTACGATGACGAAATTCTGAAAGGAACTTCTCTCTCTTCTTTTACATTCAAGCAAAACTTTTGCATCATGAATATAAATTCCATTTCAATTGTTGGGACATGTATCTATATGACCTCCTTACTGTACATTACATGTAAATATGATGAGTAACCCCTTTCTCTCTCATCAACCTTTTTTTATGAATTCTTATGTCATGCCGTTACGCTGCCGAAATCACATCGATTTTCTAAGCCAATGTCATTGTGTAGGGAATACAATGCCCATTTCCCCATCAAGGGTATTCACCATTATCCACATTTATTTATTGATTGTAAAGTTTCATGTATTAATTCCACATTCCTTTATCGTGGAATAAATGATTATGTTTTATGAACCCTTGTTTTATGATCCATGTGGCACACTTATGCATGAAATGAAATGTTTAAGAAGGGTGCGCCTTTATAGTGCTCCAATGCATTGGGTAAAGTATAGTATCATGATACGTCATGTGAAATGAGTGTTTAATCATGCTAATTTAGGTGCAACTAGGGTTTACTCTTGCTTCAAGTGCAATGAGGGTTTACTCCTGCTCCGTGTGCAATGAGCCTTGGCTCATGCTAATTCAATGTTAAGTATTGTTGCCACATTTCCATGTTATGGTTATCATGATTTATCATGCCTTTATGTTCATGTTACTCTAATTCTCTATTGATGTTACTATTTCCTAACATGTATTGTACTTCTCATGTTATTCATTGTGTACTCCCTTACTGGGCATTATAGCTCACCCTTTTTTTATGCATGTCCTCAGGTTATCCCATGCAATGCTAAGTACGAATGAATGTAGTGGTCCTGTAAAGGAAGTTTTCAATAACGATGTTGTTTTTTTTTCAAGTTTAAAGTTTTTATGTAATGATCCTAAGCCCCAAAGACACTAAACCTCTTGATCTTCTTTGTTGTATCAATTGAAGTTTTATGTAATAAAGCATGATTAAGTTGTAATAAAAAGCTGGGTTGTCATATATGGTGCATTCACATCCGAAAAATATGACTGACATCCAATACCCCGCAAAATATAAAAATTTTCCAATTAATTTAATTATAATGATCATTAGTTCATTATTATGTGTATGTTCTTACTTATTATGAAATGAAAAAAAACCAACTCCCAATCTTCGTATGTGATAATCTCTCAAAAATATATGCATCTCTATTAGGATTCTTCAAATGTTGAACATCAATGGAAATTTATTTTGGATATTTAAAATTGTAACTTTCTAGTCTTTCATTTTTTTATGAAAATAGTGCGTAGATCCCTAATTTATAAAGAAAATATATTTAGTTGATTTAAATTGTCTTTTATTAAAGAAATTAAAATTCAAATGTAAGTTTACTTTCATGGAAAACAGCTAAAACACATTCAGGCTGAGCTCTTCAAATTCAAATAGATGCATGATATATTCATTAAGTAATATCAATGGATAATATGTTCCACATATATTGGATGTCATCTGAAACTCTTAGATATTATTCAAGGAACAAGAAGCCTAAAATAATTTTTGTATCACATAAGAAATATCATAAGTATATAGTGTCAATTGTTTCTAAACATTTTTTTTATTTGTGAAATTTATTTTTCTTTCAGTTAATCATATAAATGGTAAATGACAGGAAACATTATAATAAATTTTCAATCATTTGTGATTAATATTAAAAAAAACATACGACATTTGAAATATAATTAAGAAGACAAGTTTGACAATGTAAAAAATTTCCCAAACAATCCCAAAATCTTGTAATATCATTAGTAAAAAAATGTAGTAGAGTATTTGGATCAATAATATCAATTAATGATACTCTAACCTGACCCAACTGCATAGGCTGGTTATGTAAAAAATCCCCTAAAAAGGCATGAGTCCTAACACAATATTATGTATATAAGGATCTCCATCAAACAAATCATAGTTTAACATTTTCTATGACCAATGAGGTGGAGGATGAAAGTAGGTATATTGTGAAGGGTAGTCCAAATGGGATGGCTTTAGAGGCTACACAACAAGGAGATTAGGCTATGTAACACCCCAATCTTGTACGATAAACTTCTCTTTCAATAATGCAATAGCTTGCATTGTACACTAGTTTGAGATTCTAACACACCTTGACCAATCAATGTAGAAGTTATGAATAGTAATACGCACTTTTTGAAATTATATAAATTTTATATTTCAAAATGGACTTCATTTTTAATTTGGAATATTCAAATTATCCCAAGATTAATTTTTCGTAATTTTCTGAGAACTTCCAATTTTCTATGAATAGAGAAAATACAAAAAAACTAGTTTTTTAATCAAAAATAATTTATAGTGATAAATTATACTATTGAGTTTCTTTAAGTATAATTAGAATATATTTTTACCATTTTATCCAATGGTGGTCATTAGAATTAATTTCACTATGAAATTGGACATTAGCAGTTGTCAATCTTTTGATATATATTGCTTCTTAAAAACATGCTATTTGTTCTGACAGCGGGAATTAATAATTAAATTAATTAAAACAACATATATGTTTTTAATTTTTTAAAATAGAAATCATTTCTGAATTAGGAATATCAAATATAGCTTAGGGTGAATTTTTGTTATTTTTCTGAAAAACATCAATTTTTGATGAATAGCGAAATCACTAAGTTGTAGTTTAAAAAATTATTTTTCATGTAAATAAAACATTACCATTCTGTGATTTTATTTTAAAAAATATGACATACATGGTTTTCATTAGAATGAATAATGTGGTTCAATGGGATTAAAATAATTTTTTGGTGAATAGTAACTTTTAAGTTTTATTAATCGCGATTAAAGGCAATTAGTGAAATTTAAGGTAAAAATGATATTATAAAAATTAAAAAATATCTTGAAACTTGTCCTACACTTATTGGATGATTCATGGTGGACCAAAACAATCCATGGGTCAACTTGGGGACCCCATTGAGCCACTTGTGTAAGAAAATGACATTAATAAAATTTTATGTAAAGTAAAAATAAAATTGTCACAAACATGTGTTGTTTTACTAAATCAATTATCACATGGCGTTATATATGTTAAATTTTTTACTATAAATAATAATTGTAAATATAAAAAAATTTCCTACATCCAGGTTATTTTATTATAATTTTTAGACATTAAATAAAATAAATTTTTTATGACACAATGATGATGCAGCGATTACCTCATTAATTAACAATTTAAATAAAATGAAAAGATAATGTAACATATATGACATAAACTTGTCAAAAACCTATCGGATATATATATTTAGAACCCTTATCACCTTATAATTGAAATATATGATTTTGGGACCTTTAAAATCCGAATAGAATTTCATAATAATGTATCATTTCATGACATTCCAAGAGTGCCCCTCCTCTCCTGTTATAAAAGACCCCCAACTCTACCACCTTATTCACACCATCAAAGACATTTGTCTCATCCAAAATCTGACCAAATACTCTCTCAACATCCCTCTTTTACTCATAGAATCCTTACTTTGGGCATAAGTCTTCCCAAGAAAGCCTTTTTTCTCAAATCAAAAAGCATTAGCTGATTTTAAGGTAATGTATTCTCTTATGTTTTTTTGTTTCATTTTTCTTCTCCAACCCCTTAAACTCATTTTATTAATTTATTTTGTGAAAAAAACAGTATATTGAATATACTAGTATGTTTTTATGATAAGTATTAGAGCTACACTTATAGACACCTTCGTCCAATGGTTAAAGAACATACCGTTTCTGTGGGTGGCGAATTATTGCCTCACGAAACGATGATTGTTCAATCTTCATTTAACACTTATAATGGTGGCCATTATGATGACACTATTTATATATATGATATATATTATGTTTATGTTTTCATTATGCTCTTTTATTTCTCATTTATGGCATACATTTATTATTTCCATTATGGGTAAACGTGATCATTTCATTTTAGGAAGTGCGGACTACCGCCCCCACAAAGTGATTTGAATCGTTAATGCCATATATGGGACGTATAAAGGATGGAGGAAATGATATTATATATTATATTATACTGGAATTATTATACACCTATATATCATTATGATTTCATTCCATTAAATACAAAATAGAAATGAATGTAGCGTTCATGCGTACGTACGGCTTACCGTCTCCATGAATAGTGCATTTCATTTCTTACCTCTAAAATGTTATATAATATTATAAATGCTTGTATATACATGATATATATGATATATATGATATCTACATAAAAAATATAATATTGAATATAATGGATATTCTACCACATAAATAACTTGTAATTATAAGAAGTCTATCGTTGACTCAAGTACCAAAGATCGACAAAACGACCGTTATTAACATAAATAATTACATAATGTTCATAACATGGTAATAAGTGATATAAAATGAATAATGAACTCGAAAAAGGTTCTTAAGAAAGTAGAAATTTACTCTAGTTTATTATTAAGGAGATTAAAGAACGATCGAGTCAAGTCGGAAATGAGGTAAGGGAACTTCTTAACCCAATTTCCATTCTTTGGGTTAATCTCCTACCTTAAAATTATGTCATGATATTTTTATGTCCTATCTTGTATTTTTACTTTTTTTATGTGTACTTATAGTTAATAAACATAATAAGTCCATTTATTTTAAATATGATCTTTTTAAGGAACTTCGTCTCAATCTCCTTTCATTGAGGCATATTTTATTTTATAAACAACTTTCTTTTATACGATGTACAAACCCCTTTGACTTTTACATTTATTCAAAAAGAATTTTTTTATATGAAGATTTTTACTAAATGAAAAAAGGGAATGTTTTTTTCGTATGTATGCAGCGACAAAAACGTCTCCGCCACCGTGACCATTATTTGAGTTTCGGCTTCCTCTACAAGCCATACCATTTTTAAATGAAAAATAAATAGGAAGATTTAATTTTCTTTTATTTTGGTTTTGAAAATTGTTTTGAAAGTGTTTTTATTATATCAATGTGTTGTATTGTTATCTTTTGATTAAAATATGGTAATGTTATGTTTCCTTGATTCATGTTTTATGTGATACGATTATGTTATGGTTTATTATATGTTTACACCTGTTCATATGAGGAATTCATTAGACTTAATAAGTGACAGGTGGAGCCCACTATAGATCCTCGATGCATCGGTAGGTCTCATGAGACAAACTAGTGTCTTGGCATGAGTCCTTGACAAAATCTTATTTGTAGTCTTGGTATGAGGCCTTGGGTACATGGCTATGATAGTCCGGCATTATGCATTCCATCATTATGAAAGTGGTTGTTGATATTTCATGTGATTATTCGACTAGTAGAATATCCATGATAATAAGTAAATGTAATTATTTCATTTTATTTTTTCCATATTATGCTGATGTTCAAAGGATTTTGTTTTAGTTATACATTACCATAAATGATTATGTTTATTTATGAATGACTTCGATGTATTGTTATCCTTACTGATCATCTGAGCTCACCCCTTTCAATGTTTTAATTTTTCCAGGATGTGATGATGTATATTATGAATGACCTACAGGGATAATATGAGGGGATATGAAGAAATGATGTTTTTTTAGTTTTTTTTACTTTATGATTTAATATAAGACTTTTGAATGTATCTAGTGTTTCCAAGGCTACTAAACTAATCATTATTTTGAGACTTGATTTTTGTGATCATGCCAATGTTACGCAATAAGGCACCAACTCTGGGTAACTGTGTTCGGGGCATTACAGTTGGTATCAGAGGCAGTTTAGTACTAACCTTGGAAGCTACATTTAGATAAACTCTAATTAGAGAACATAGCCCTAAGAGAGACTTTAATGATTAGTATAGAAGAACTGCCTAGAATTTTGGCATTATAGAGATTTTGTTAGTTTTCCGAGAAATACATCCCTGTCTGGATATGAGAAGGTAAAGGCGGCACTGGCATAGATGTGCCTAGGGGTAAAACCCAAAAACACCTCTTTGAGATAGACTCAAATGAGAACTGGTGCACGAAAATGGGCATTGCTCAACTCTAGGTTACGACACTCCCAGGGGATATGCTTAAGATAATTCCCATGTTTTTACAAGCCATTATGATGGGTTTATGAGTATATAATTTCTCAAAGAAAACATTTCTTTTTATGATTATGGATTATATCCATAAACTGTTCAATTTATGTTAAGTGTTTTACAAGTATGGATTATGTATTTTGATTCATAAATTGATCTAGTTTATGCCATGTATAGAAATGGATCCTAGTGGAAGGAATGGAAATCATATCAATTCACACACTCTATTTAGGGATTTACCTCCTACTCAAGATAATTATAGTGGAGCTGGTGATAAAACTGGTGCTGATCAGCTTATCACCATACTGAGACAACTCACTCAGGTTATAAATAATAACCTTACTCATACAGAGCAACCTAATGCACAACGTGGAGGATCAATGTTAGGATACTTCATGATTCAAAAACCACCAACATTAAATGGGAGTACAAATCCCTTAGTATCTGATAAATGGATAAATTCCTTAGGGAAAATATTCCATGCCTTGGGGAGTAGTGAATGGGAAAATGTTATCATGGTAGTTTACCACCACATTGGAGATGCTGATCAATGGTGCTCTTTTATTCAAAATACAAAGGAAGATGAAGAAGTATAAATTATGGAATGGAGAGAGTTCAAAGAGATTTTCATAGAAAAATACTTTCTTCGTGACCGTCGAGTGGATATGGAATGAAAAATTTTGAGTTTGAGGAAAAAGGTGGATGAGAATGTTGCAAAGTATGAGTCTAACTTTACAAGGATAGTGAGGCATGTGAAAGATTATATACGTAACCCAAGAAGCAAGATTGATCGTTTCTTTGGTGGGTTAAAACCATTTCTCTGTCGAGAATTAGTCTCACAAACCTTCTTGTCGTACGAAGATATTGTCTCATGTACTATCAAGATAGAAAAGGAATTCCCTAAATCATATGACAATAATGTAAAGCAAGAGAAGAAGAGAATGGTGGAACAAGATACATATAAAGGGAAAAAGGGAAAGAAGGATTTTCCATTATGTGATAATTGTTGGAAGAATCTACCCGGTACTTGCCTAAAAGGAATGGGAGTTTGTTATAAATGTGGAGAAAAAGGTCACCAGGCTCGTGATTGCAAGGGAAAAAAAGAGGCTATCAATGTTGAATGCTACAATTGTAGGGAAATGGGGCATTATTAAAATTAATGTCCTAAGCGTCAGGGAAACATACCTCAGAAAAGGCCAAGAGATCATGGATAATCTTAAGTTGTTACTACAGTTGAAGTGGAATAATTAATGTATTGGTGCTTTTTGAGTCAAGGATTATATTCTGGTTATAAGAATAATGTGATATCTATAAGGATTGTACTATAGTACTTGTTGTTTTCATTAAGGTTTTTATATGATTAAGGTAATCATATTTTTTTATGTGACAATAAGAGAAACTTTACATTGTTTGAGGAATCTGATGATACAATTGATTTTCGAATTTAGAGACCTTTTAGAGATGGTCTGGACAGATGTATTTTGGATAACTATAAAGGTTGGAATGGATTAAGATGAACTTTGGATATTATTTTTTAAGGTTAAAACATTTTGGAATATTATTTTTGGAATATTTTAATACTATAGTTTTCAGAAAAGGACAACCTGCAGGTCAGAGGATAAACCATCGCGTCAGACAAAGCTGCAGGAATCGAACCCACAACCATGGTGCGACAGTCCTTTATTACCTACCACTAGCCTACAGGAAGTCCCTAGTTATTAAAAAATAGTTTTCCCAATATAAATGGTATGTGTTAATATTTGGAACCTTGTACGATTAGGATAAATATAATATTTTTGAGTTCTATTATCTTTTTGAGTGAAAGATGGGTTTGTGGTAAAAATTAATTAAAGAATGAAAGTCTACAAGAAAAGTTTGTATATTCCCTTATGTTCTTAGTAAATCTCCTATGTAAATTCCTCAACATTATAAAAGATAACTTAAAACAAAAACGTTGTCGGTTAAATTTTCCTACTGGGGAATCAATGATCGTTTAACTTATCACAAGTTTGTGATTTTCTTATAGTTAACTATCTCCTAACCCTATTTTCTACAACTCTCCATCAGACCATGATGGTATGTTTTTCCTTCATATCCATATTTTCATTGAATCCTAGTATGGTCTATCTCGGGTGACCTCTGTACTTCTCTTTCATTCTTTTAATGTTATATTTTTATTAACCCAATTTCCAATCTGGGTTTTCCACCAAGGTATTTTCTATTTTCAACCATTTATTTTCGAAGAACATTTTCAAATTGCGAGGACACAATTTATTGAAGGAGGGGAGAATGTAACACCCCAAACTTTCACGATACACTTCACTTTCAATAATGCAATAGCTTGCATTATATGCAAGTTCAAGATTCTAACACACCGCGACCAATCAATATAGCAGTTATGAATAGTAATACCCACGTTTTGAAATTATATAAATTTTATATTTCAAAATGGACTTCATTTTTGTATTCAGAATATCAAAATTATCCTATGTTGAATTTTTTGTAATTTGGTGAGAACATCCAATTTTCTATGAATAGAGAAAATACTTAAAAAAAGTTTTTTAATCAAAATAATTTATAGTGATAAATTATACAATTGAGTGGTTTTAAAGTATAATTAGAATATATTTTTACCATTTTATCCAATGGTGGTCATTAGAATTAATTTCACTTTGAAATTGGATATAAACAATTGTCAATTTTTTGATATATATTGCTTCCTAAAAACATGTTATTTGTTTTGAAAGAAGGAATTAATTATTAAACTAATTAAACAAACTTATATGTTTTTAATTTTGTAAAATAGACATCAATTTTGAATTAGGAATATCAAATATATCTTAGGGTGAATTTTTGGAATATTTCTGAAAAATTTCAATTTTTGATGAATAGTGAAATCAATAAGAGGTAGTTTAAAAAGTAATTTTTCATGTAAATAAAACATTACAACTTCTGTGATTTGATTTTAAAAAATCTGACATACATGGTTGTAATTAAGAAGAAAAATCTTGTTCAATGGTATTAAAATAATTTTTTGGTGAATAGTAACTTTTAGGTTTTATTAATCGCGATTAAAGGTAATTAGTGAAATTGAAGGTAAAAATGATATTATAAAAATATAAAAATATCATGACACTTGTCCTACACATATTGGATGATTCATGGCCGGCCAAAACAATCCATGTGTCATCTTGGGGACCCCATGGAGCCACTTGGGTAGGAAAATGACATTATTAACATTTTATTTAATGTAAAAATAAAATTGTCAGAAACATGTGTTGTTTTACTAAAACAATTATTATATGGGGTTATATAACATAATTGTTTTACTATAAATATTCATTGGTAATCAATAACAATTTCCTACATCGTGGTAATTTTTTTATAATTTTTAGACATTAAATAAATTAAATTTTTGATGACCCAATGATGATGTAGCGATTACCTCATTAATTAAAGATTTCAATAAAATGAAATAATAATGTAAACTATAAGACATAAACTTGTAAAAAACCTATTGTATGAGTATATTTCGAACCCTTATCACCTTATCCTCGAAATATATCATTTTTGGACCTTTATAATCAGAACAACATTTCATAATAATGTAACATTTCATGACTTTCCAAGAGTTCCCCTCCTCTCCTCTTATAAAATACCCCACCTCTACCACCTTATTGACACAATAAAATCCATTTGTCTTTGCCTACCTCTGACTAAATACTCTCTAAAATTCCCTCTATTACTCCTATAGGCCTTAATTTGGGCATCTGTCTTCCCAAGGAAGCCTTTGGCTCAAATCAAAATGAGTTACCTGATTTTAAGGTAATGTCTTCTCTTATGTTATTTTGTTTTATTTTTCTTCTCCAACCCCTTAAACTCTTTTTATTCCCTTATTTTGTAACAAAAAAAGTATCTTCAATACACTAGTATTTTTTTATGATAGGGATTCAAGCTACACTTAGACACACCTTCATCTAATGGTTAAAGAACATACCATTTCTGTGGGTGGGGAATTACTGCCTCACGAAACGATGATTGTTTAATATTATTTTAACTCCTCTCATGGTGGCCATTATGATGCAAATATTCATATATATGATATATATTTTTTTTATTTTTTCCTTATTCTTCAGTATTTCTCATTTATGGAATACATTTATGATTTCCATTATGGGTAAACACGATAATTTCATTTTAGAAAGTGCGGACTACCGCCCCCTCAAAGTGATTTGAATCGTTAATGCCATATATGGGAAGTATAAGGGATGGAGTAAATGATATTATATATTATATTATACTGTAATTAAAATACTTTTTTATATAATTATGATTTCATTCCATTAAATACAAAATAGAAATGAAAGTTGCGTTCATGCGTACGTACGGCTTACCGTCTCCAGGAATGGTGCATTTCATTTCTTACCTCTAAAATGTCATATAATATTATAAATACATGTATCTACTCAATATATATGATATATATGATATCTACATCATGAATATAATATTGAAGATAATGGATATTCTACAACATAAATAACTTGTAATTATAAGATGTTTATTGTTGACTCAAGTACCAAAGATTGACAAAACGACCGTTATTAACATAAATAATTACATAATGTTCATAACATGGTAATAAGTGATATAAAAAGAATAATGAACTTGAAAAAGGTTCTTAATAAGGTAGAAATTAACTCTAGTTTATTATTCTGGAGATTAACGAATGATCAAGTCAAGTCGGACATGAGGTAAATGAACTTCTTAACCCAATTTCCATTCTTTGGGTTAATCTCCTACTTTCAAATTATGTCATGATATTATTATGTACAATCTTGTATTTTTACTATATTTATGTGTATATATAGTGAATACACATAATAGGTCTATTTTATTTTAAATATGATCCTTGTATGGGACTTCTTCTCAATCTCTTTTCATCGAGGCATATTTTATTTTATACACAACATTCTTTTATACGGTGTAAAACCCCCTTTGACTTTTAAATTTATTCAAAAGTAATGTTTTTTATACGAAGAGTTTTACTAAACGGCAAAAGGGAATGTTTTTTTGTCGTATGTATGCAGTGAAAATGTTTTCTCCACCACCGTGACCATTATTTGAGTTTCATCTTCCTCTACAAGCCATAACTTTTTTTAAATGAAAAATAAATACCATGATTTCATTTTCTTTTATTTTGGTATTGAAAATGCTTTTGAAAGTGTTTTTATTATATCAATGTGTTGTATTGATATCTTGTGATTGAAATGTGGAAATTTTATGTTTCCATGATGCATGTTTTATGTGATACGATTTTGTTATGGTTTATGATTTTTTTAAACCTGTTCATATGAGGAATTAATTGGACTTAATAAGTGATGGGTGGAGCCCGCTATAGCTCCTCGATACATCGGTAGGTCTCATGAGAAAAACTAGTGTCATGGTATGAGGACTTGACAAAATCTTATTTGTAGTCTTGGCATGAGGCCTTGGATACAAATTTATGATAATATGGAAATATGCATTCCATCATTATGAAAGGGGTTATTGACATTGCATGTGATTATTCGACTAGTACAATATCCATGTGAATAAGTAATTGGAAATATTTCATTTTTTTTCTATATTATGCTGATGTTCAAAGGCTTTTGTTTTAGTTATACATTTCCTTAAATGTTTATATTTATTTAGGAAATTTTCCGCTGTATTTTTACCCTTACTGAGCATATGAGCTCACCCCTTTCAATGTTTTAATTTTTACAGGATGTGATGAAGAATATTATGAATGACCTGCAGGGATAGTATGAGGGGATATGAATACATGATATATTTTTAGTTTTGTTTTACATTGTGATGTAAGGTAATACTTAAGAATGTATCTAGTGATTCCAATGCTACTAAACTAATCGGTGTTTTGAGACCTGATCTTTTGTGATCATGCCAATGTTACGCAATAATGCACCGACTCTAGGAAACTGGGGTCAGGGCGTTATAGGCTAGGATCACTGGGAAGGCTGTACAGACTATGACTATCATATCATGTGTTCTAACAAATACTGATGCCCGTCTTCTTGAATTTGATCACCCATAGACTGTTTCATATCATTCAACTCATCTTTTAAGGATTCTATTTCTGGGACTCTTGATTACTTACTCTAACAAAAAACATTCCCAATACTAACACCCGCATGAGATCCTCTAACATAGATAGGGTGTTCTTCCTTTCCTAAAGTAGTGGCTAGGTTTTCCAACCTACCCTTAGGGGTAAATGTGACTTGTGTCTCTTTATCCGGATGTTATTCTTGAAATGAAAAATGAAAAGGTTACATTAGTGTTTATAATTTATAAAACTAAAAAATTCCTCACAAATAAATAATATTTACTTATAGTTTTACCAGATACTTCCTTAGATTTTTATTTAATATACTTTTCCATTTTTCTTCTTCTCTCTCTTTTCCATTATTTATGATGAGTGGGGGGATATGGATGAAAAAACTATAAATCATTAGAACCACTAGTGTAATGAGCTCTTAGTGATTCAATTGTTTCCTCAATCATTTTTTCTTCAAAAAAATGATACCCTTAATGTTGTAAATTATGTGCGTATAAATTTTACAACTGGATGACTTATTTGGATTTTCTAGAGTTATGTTTTATAAATATGTAAACTAATAAGTAAATAGGTACATATATATGAAATTTTCCAATTTAACATAATTATCATAAAATAAATTCTTCTTCCTGTTGGAAAGAAATAAATTTCATCCATGTATCTGCATCTATAAAATGATACTTAATGCATGGATTTTCATTTTATCATCTTCCAAAAACATAATTTTTATCAAATTCATTTTGAAATCTCTCCACTTAACCACCTCCAATGTAATACATCTTTTCTTAATTCCTTTTGTTTCTTAAAAAATAAATTTCATCTGTAATTGAATAAAATAAAAATTAGTCATTTAAAATATATAAAATTCAAAAACTAGGAAAAAATAAATTCATATATTTTACTATTATGGCATCCAAAATATTATATTTATCCGTCTCGTTGATTCCCTTCCAATAATGATATAATATTCTAAACCTAAAATGGATTTGTATATATATATATGAAAAATTGTGTTTCATTTGGTCCATTAGAATTATTATTATCCTCATAAGTAATATACAATCACTCATATCCATGAGAAAGTGAATGTTTATCAAATGTGTAGTTCCATGTTTTCCCACCAGAGAACTCAATTTCATAAAATTAATGGAATAATAATTCACCACCGAGGTCTCATCAGTAGTCCTACATTATATATTTTTTTAAATAATTTTTTTTCATTAAATAATTATATTACTGGATATTTAATAATATGAAAAAAAGAAATATACTTCATTACATGCTGCTATGTCTCTATATTAGTATCCATCATTGAAACAAACAATTATAATTAAAGTTTTTTGGACATGTATATTATTAGAAAATTAAATATTTAAAAAATAGTAAAATTGAAATGTGTATATAAAGAAAAGACAAATATGTTTTAGTTATGGAAAAAATAGTGATGTTATGATTCTTAACCAAAAAATATAGAAGGTAAACTATTGAATATATATAATACTTCTAAAATTACAGAAACATTTATAAATTTAAATATTGATTATTTATTAATAATACAGTGTGTATAAATGTAAATTTCCAAAAAGGAAAATAATATAAATAAATACTATATTAATTAAGAGAGTAATTTAGAGTTTTCCTATATCACATCAGTATGATCATTTCGTACTAATTGAAATAGGTCTGAATTATAATTATTGTTATTTAAAAATCATCAAATAGAAAAATAAGCATAGTATAAATCTATAACATCATCATTATCATAATCCTCATCAGCCAAATGCATTCTTTTTCCTTGAAAAATGATGGGTCACTGATCAATTGATGGATCTTTGACAAAAACTAATTGTTTTTCACGTGTGGCCATGATAAATGGTTCCTCATGTATTTTTTTTTCAAATTAACATTTTTAAACCCATACTCCACATGTATCACACCAATATTACTTTCAACCCAATTTTACATAAACATAGTGAATCAAAAATTTACACAATCAATTTTCATTATTTCTTCAAGAACTCCAAAATATGGCATTGATGTATAAATTGTGTTTTTATCTTTGGTAGTCAAAAAATATAGTGCTCCAGCAAAGACCACTACACCACTATTCCAAACAGTACTCTTGTCATACAGATTTTTTGGGTAATATGTATAGACATTAATTTCAAAACTAGACCTTGTGGTCACATTAAGAGATAGTCCCCCTTCTAACCACTTAAATGTTTTTGATGTAGATATATATGGGGACATTATATTTAATCATGAAACAAATTTATTTTTATTCTCAATCATCAGACTCTTTTCATTTATTTTATGATATCGTAACTTTAATTCAGAAATATGTGATGATGTATATGATTGAACTTCATCTTTGTTGTTCAAAATTTTTAAATGTCCCAGAAGCACATCATCATGTTGAATGAAAATTACCTTTAATCCTTGAATCCCTATACATTCACTATCAAATGCCATATATCTAGATATAGGGAGACCAATATACTCTACATCATAGAAATAATTAGTAATGAAATAAATCACCTATTTCGATACATATTTTTTAATTATAGAGTTCACTAGTATATAACAATTTTTAGTATATCCCTTCAAAATTTTCATTTATCCTTTAGAAGGATACATCCATCCTAAAAAAATAGGACCACATATTCTTATCTCACACACCAAATTAATTTGAAGTTGAACTATTATATCAAAAAAAATTGGTGGAAAATACATTTCTAGTTGCTAAAGAAAAAGAGTTGATGCATTCTCCAACACATCTAACAAATTTGGACCAATGATTTTTCTACAAATGGATTTGAAATAATTAAATTATCTAATGATAGTCTTTATAACAACTATCTGCAATATACCACGCATTGAGACTTGTAGAAGTTGTTTAATCAATATATGATAGTCATGGTATTTCATAAATTTTTATTTACAAAACATCAATGAGACCAAAATATTCACATTTTAAGAATATCCATTAGGTGATTTAACACCATTAAGACCCTGACAAAAATTTATCTTTTAAATCTTTCTAATTGTGTGACAAGCTAGAGGTAAATATGTTTTGTTTCATTTCTTATTGGGAGCTAACTCCAATTGTATTCCCGTTGATATCAATTCCAATATAAATTAAATCTATATTCTTATTTCCTTTTGTGTTTAAAAATTTTCCAATCAAACTGTTACATAAGTTTTTCACAAACATACATAACATCAATGTTATGATTTTTCTAAAAAAATATCCAATAAGGAGTTTGAAAAAATAGACTATTTCTTCAAGATATTTTTTTTGATGATCAGAACATTTTTTCTTTCTAAATATCAAATAAATATTTTTCCCCCTATCGTAATATTATTCAACCGACAATAGTTGAGGGGGAAGGTTTTATTCATGTAAATTGTTAAATTTTTTATTTAATCTACAATAAGTATGATCAATTCAAAAAAATATCAGATGCCCCCTGTACACTGTCTTTCTTCCATTCAACAATTGATAATATAATGTATGTTATCCACAAGCTGCACATACTTAGTTTCCCTTAACACTATATCTGAATACATTTATATATGAAAGAAATTTGTTTTTATTGAACATTATCACAACACACAAAAGAAAATACGCTTTCTTGTATTTATTGAAAATATTAACACCTTTTTCCCATAGTAGTTTCAAATCATCAACCAATGGTTAAAGATACACAAAAATATCATTTCTTGTTTGTTTTGGTCTAGAAATCATCATGATCATCATAACATATTTTTTTCATCATACATAGATGTGGTGACAAGTTATAAACAACATGTAAAACATGACACAAACAATGTTGTCTATTAAGGCTCTAACATGGATTCATTAAATCAGTATACAATCCCATTCTAGGATTTTTAACTTTACTTCCAAAATCATGAAATTATTTATCAAATCTTATCCACTATGGTGAATCAGCAGAGTGAAATATGTTACCATTAGATATGTTCTCATTTGAATTCATTCTAAACCTTTTTACATCAATTGAATTTTCAAATAGATGATTCAAATAATGAATTATTGGAAGTTACCAAATTTCATTAGTAAGAGATTTCATTTTGGTACCTATGATTGAATCATAGTTGAATAAATATAATTTAATGAAAAATTTATTAGTGATATAATTAGAATATACAAAATTGATTTTTTCATGAGGATATATTATAGTACCAGATAATGAATTGGAGTTGAATTTCTCATCAATTTTACAGTGTGATGTCCCACATGTAGGACAACATGATAAATATTCATATTCATTGCTATAAAATAAAAAATCATTTTGGAAAGCATGTATCTTTTTATACCCTAATCCCATTGGGAATTATATTTTCTTCAACTCATAGTTGGAACATGGAAGCCCATTTCTTTCTGGATGTAACTCTTTTAAAAAATTATGTATGTTGGAGAAAATTTTATCACTCCACCCATTTATTTTTTTCATGTTAACCAATCTCAATACTATGGAAAACATTGTATATTTACTACGACCTAGGAATAATGTTTTCTCAGTATCTCTATATAACCATTCAATAGTTTGTATTTTTTCGATTTTTTTAACGACTACATCATGAATTAATTTTTCAATATGATCAACTTCCTCATTATGAATATTTTCCTCACATTGGATATTGAATTTTCAGTCATTCAAAATGCCTGATCCAAAATGTATAATTATGGATAAAACATTGTAAATGAGTTGATCCTTAATTTCTCAAGATGTTAACATTCTCATATTCAAACAATTCACTCATGGATAGAAATATAATCAGTGTTAGGATGATTACATTTAGAAAATTCCATGAATTGATCAACTGCTTCATCATATTCACTAGTGGGTCTTCGTAAATTTATCCAATTATGATCCATTCAATACCTGATATCACAAAATATATGGTTAATATATTAAAACATGTAAAAATGTATGTATATATATATATATATTTAAAAAAGAAAAAAATTTAATAAAACTATTGATATTTAGATGGGAAACATCATATATGAAATACATTTACAAACAGTAAACATTATATTTTCATATTATATTCACGTGTTTTATTTATATTATAATTTTGTAATTATTAATCATATAATATTTATTTGTTTATTTTACATAGTTGCTACATTAGTTTAGTGTTGCGTGTGTCAAAATTATTGAAGGTTGTATTAATTTAATAGGTAAAAAATATGGATTCCTTTCATGAGATGTATATTTTATCAACTTTCACTCCTGTAGAATAAGGAAAAATGCTATACCATCTAACAGTAACATCAAAAAGTGTGGTATCAGTATCAATTCCAGTTTTTGTTGTTGCAAGGATCACCAGGAGGAGAATGCAAAGCATATTTTCTTCGAAGGTAGATGGGAAAGAGAGGTATGAAGTGATTTTGGAGAGTCTATTGGGGTTTCAGTTAGATACCTGGCTAGTACTCCCATCCTGAAGAGATGGATTCATGGTTTGGGTGATACTGATCCAAAGAAGGAGGCTCGAGTGATCGTGCTCCACGCTAGCTGCTGGTGTCTCTAGTAGGCGAGAAACAAGTCATGGTTTGAGGGAATCAAATCAAAAGGTAGGTCCATCGTTTCTAGATCTAGGAGCCTACTAAGGGACTTGGTTAGGTTGTGCAATAGCTGGAGCGATGATCCATCCATCTTCTGGTTTCTCCCTCGCAACCCTGCGACTCACCTGGGATTGAATAGTTCTAGATCTCCATGGGTCTGCTGGCTTCTGCCCTCTATGGGATTGATGCTCAAAACAGACTGTTCATGCAGATCGGGGATCATCATAGAAGGCGGTGTTGTCTGTGACTCTGGAGGTACTATAATTCCGGCTTTTATTGCTCACCTCAGAAGTGGTTACTCTTTACAAGATGAGGCCATGGCGTTGCTTAATATATTATCATTCTGCCGCTAGGCCAATATTTTCCTCTTAGAGGTGAAATTGACCCCATGATATTGCATAAGTCCTTGGGTGTCAAGGGCCATATTCTATGGTCAATCTCATGTGTCTGCAGGATATGAATGGGTATGTTGAATAACAGTATGAAAGTCATCCATACATGGCATGAGGGAAACAAAGTTGCAGACTATTTTAAATCCTTAACTGGCTCCAGCCACGACGTCTCCTACTTCTCGAAAGTTGACTCACATATTCCATAGGGGGTTGATATTGTTAGAGGGGATGCCCTTATATTACACTACTTTAGACCCCCTTCGGATCCTATTTGGGCTTGTTTGGCCCATGTCTCTTCCTGGTCTTCTCCTTACTTTTAATAAATAAATAAACGATGACGATGATGATATCTATTTTATTAATGAATGATGAAACTATATATCATTTTTCATTGTATAAAATCATCAAGACCATTATATATTTTCAAAAAATAATTTTTTTTTCAAAATGAACAATATTTTCAACAATATTTATAAGTCATGATAAACTAAAAACTAATAATTTAAAAAAACTCAAAAGTATAATTAAATGATAAATAAATAATTTCAAAATTTAAAAAACATAAAAAATTTGGTGTTCAACAAGGAAGATGGATCATTAATCCTAAAGATTATCCCTTGAATTCATTAGAAGAATAAACACTATAAGATCTATAAAAAATGATTGTAAAAATGAACAGTAAATATGAATAAAAATATTTAAATAAAACCCCTGTTGAATATTGGATGGAAATAAGTTGCTGAGGGAAAAAATAAGTGCATAATGAAATAATGGTAGAGGATGAATAATGGAGACTGTATATCATTAAAATCGATGAAAATCAACAATAATGTTCACTGGGGATCACCATATCAACATATGAGTCATCATGATTTAAGAGGGAGTCTTCACAAGTTAGGGGAGAAGTTTTGTAGATCTAAAAAATGAGGGTTTCATGATCCTGAATAAATTTAAAAGGTTTTTGAAATCAGTTATTACCTAAACAGATGTTGAAGAGTCAAACAAATGCCTATATTTTCAAAAAAATGTAAAAAATTCATTTCTGGAGTTGGTGTAAAACAACAACTCTATAAAGTTCTTTTTAGCAGTTTTAGCATCAGTTTTACAAAAAAATGATGCCAATACCACATATAAATAATTTTACACATCCGTATTTTGTAAAAAAAAGCCAAAAAAACCGATTGAAATTACTTTTTGCATCATTTTATAAAAAAATGACATCATTTCCCCATGTTAATGAAACAGTTTACACTAGTGTAAAAAATTGACTCAATAAAATTATTTTCATAGAAATACTAATTCTTGTTCAAATGGTTATTTTCATGAACTTAGAGTTTTCCAAAGAAGAGATAGGAAATCAAAAAAAAAAAGAAATTTTATATTTAAATTAAAATTTATTGAAATTTGTACAATTAAATGTGATGTATGATAAAATAATGTTTATGATGAATCTAAAAAAACATAAAATGAGGTTCTCATACAATAAAAAAAATACCTAAGTTATTTGAAACTATCTCAATTAAATATTCTAAAGGAATTATATATATTGTTACATGGTTTATATGTGGAATGAAAGGTCATTGTGTTAATTAATTTTCATAGATATTTTCTCAATCCCTGGTCCATACTACAAACATTTATTTTTGTAAATTTATTTTATATCATACACCTAAATACTTGTTTAATTTTTTCTTAGTACCTATGAATTCCTATACTAACTCAATTAGACCAATGATAGATTGAGTATAATTTTTTCTCAACTAAATTAATATTTTTCTGGAATATTTTTATTTGGTGATTAACGATACATGTTACATAAAAAAAAAATACAAATTACTTGATATCCATTGATTTTTTTCCTCATTATCAATGTGGTGGTGACTATATTTTAGGTTCCTGGAACAGCAGAAGCGCATTGGTGGGTGTACCCAACATTATTTTTCTATTAATAATGATTAATCTAAGATCTATCATGATAATAAAACAACAGATCTTAGGAATAGAACTAAGAATGAATGAAAGTAAGGGATTCCCAGAACCATAGAGAGGATCATCATATGTTTTTTTATAATTAATATAATTAAAAGACAAGAATTACATTGATGGAATTCAATCTCTTTTGATGTTTTTGGTGAATATCTGATGTGATCTATCATTGCGTCATAGAATCCATGTTTAGAATTCCTCTAGTCGTGATCCACACATGCTCCATGTAACTCTAGATGACATCAAAGGGATCTTCGGGTGCTAGAGTAGAATGGAATTCTCTTGCGATGTCCACCTTCGATTGCCTTGATCCGGTGGAGGAGGATCTCTCTCTCATAGTTTGAGTGAATTCTTGAAAGAAAAGAATTATCTCATGGATTGAGATTTTTATCTAGATCCATTATACACAACCACAAAAATTTCTAGGCTAATGAGAAATATATAATTGGTTTTTAATTATATAGAATAATAAAATGATTTAATAACCTGAAAAAATTTACTCATTTAACTTTATTCTTAACAATACCCCATTTATTATAATAATAGTTGACTATTATTATTACTTGAAATGCTCCCAGTGAATTAAACATTATATTATTTAACAAAATAAATAATATTATTTCCCATAAATTCGAAGAAAATATACATGACATGTATATTAATATACAAGGCATGTGATTTTTTTCCACTCTCTTTTTTCCTCCACCACATTTATTAGACCTTGAATAATTGCTATTTATTTGTCAAATAAATATCACTGCATTACTCGCTAATAAATATATTATTTCACCCAAAATATATTCTCTCGAATAACTAGTGTCGAAATAAATGTGATCAGAAATTATTGAAAAATTATTAAACCACTATTTGGAATAATCATTACTCAACATGTTAAATTAATATTTAACTGTGATAGTTGGAAACACTTCATGTGTGACCCTCTAGGTCTTTTTCTATGTTGCATTAGGTGGAGCCTACATAAATTCCAAAGTTAGCATATTGAAACACGCCAAGGCACCCATAGAGAAAGAATTTAACACCACAATGATGTGTCACCTCTTACAAATGCTTATTGTATAATGTAATCACTTTGTCTCGATATCTCGAGTCAAGCGCGTTTCATACTGGTGCCATCAACCCATGTGTTTTATTATTAATTCTTTATCTTCCTGGAATTGAACTTACCCATTCCCCACCATGACCATGGATTTATTTAGGCTATGTTAATTCCATCAAAGGACCTAAGATATCTACTTCCATTACGGAAAAGAAGGGAAAAATCCTTTCTCGCATTATCTATTAACGTAGTATTACCTTTGATGCACCCAACATATCCTACCTCACTAAAAACAATGTTTCATCACAATTTTCATCAATACATATATTTCCACAATTTTTAATAACCATTAATAATAATATTAATGTCTAATGACCAATACACACGTCTGCAGATTGGTACATCCAATGACACTATGAAATGTAGACTTTCAACTAGTGTGTCTCATTCTCATTATATTCTCTTGGATAATACCTACAGAACATAACGTGAGAATGTTCCTCAATTATTTATGAGTCTTCACCCCTAATTGAATGTATAATTTGTGTCCCTCAAATAACACCATCCATCCAAGAACAATATTATGGATGTTTTGTGTTCTCATCCTAGAAGGGATATGCTATGACCCTTGAGTGAATCATTTATCCTTAGGACACTATCACATTAATTTTCATGCATAATAAAAATAAATATGTGATAAGGTATTTATTAATGACTAAAATACAAAGTATTTGGTTATTGGCCACTAACTCCAACAGAATCCCACTTATACTAGATCCAACAACAAATAACCTTTAACCCTCAATCTCTCACATGATATTCAAGCTTCAACTAAGATAGGCCATTAGTCATGGGGTCTTCCATGTTCTCTTCCATGGACTCTCTAATTACTGAAAATTCACCGCTTTGATAAGAATCCATCAATAGGTGACACTTTCTAAGTAATTGATTTGTCTGTTTATGTGACCTTGGTTCTTTTTCTAGAGCCACCGATACAGTATTATCACAATAAAATGTTATAGGATCTTTACTCTAGGAACCACTTCAATCTCCGGGAAAATGTTCTGAATACTAATGGCTTTCATGGATTCATAAGAAGCCACAATATATTTGGACTCCATTTTTGAATCGGTGAAAAAATGTTTCTTTGAACTCTTCATGCTCATAGCTCCTACATTGAGACAGAATACATATACAGATTTAGATTTAAGATCATTATGATCTATCTGAAAACCAGGATCAACATACCCTCTGATGACAAGCTCCTTGTCTACTCCTTACACCCAGAACATATCCTTAGTTCTTCTCAGATACATAATAATAGTATTAACAGCTGTCCAATGTTGTTCTCCTGGATCTAGTTGATATCATCCTACCATGCTCAGTGCATAGAAAACATCGAGGATAATACATAACATGGAATAAAAGATGGATCCTATAACCGAATAGTATGGGATTTTACTTATTATATATTTCTCCTGTGGTGTCTGAGGAAACATTTTCATAGAAAGATGCATGCCATGTGACACTGGAACCAATCCCTTCATGGATTATTCCATACTAAATTTCTTTAGTATCATGTCAATGTATATACCCTGAAGTAGTCCAAGAATCCTCATGGATCTATCATAGATGATCATTATCCCTAAAATGTTGGCTGGTATTCCCAAGTCCTTCATGGAGAAACACTTGTTCAACCATTCCTTAACTGACTATAAGACTGGTATATAATTTCCAATAAGAAATTTGTCATCAATATAGACTAATATGATGACAACTGAAATCCCATTAAACCTCCTATAAAAACTTAGCTCACAGTCTCTCTTAATGAATCCAAATTCATTTATGGCCTCATCAAATCTAATTTTCCCTCACCTGGATTCTTTCATTAATCCATAAATAAATTTCTGCAACTTGAAAACTCGTTTTTCTCCACATGGTGTCACATACTCATCTGGTTGATTCATATCAAAATCATCCTGAAGGTTCTCAATAAGGAATTTAGTTTTTCCATCCATTTTAAAAATATCTTAGTCATGGTAACCTGCTATGATAAGTATGATTCTTAGGGATTTAAACATGGAAAATAGCAAGAAGGATTCATCATAGTCAATCCCTTGACACTTTATGGATCTTTTAGCAACTATCCTTGAAATTTTAAGTGCTAACTTGACCTTCCATGTCCAATTTTCTCTTGAATACTAATTTGTATCCAACAGTATTTACATCAATTGGCTCATCAACTAGAACCAAGAGTTGGTTCTGATATCTAAAATCCATCTCAGAATTTATAGCTTCTCACCATCTTGCAGCATTTCAGCTTTCTACTTCTTTCTTTTTTGAGAGAGGTTTATTATTGTCCAACAATAATTATTCACCATCCTTGGTGACTAGAAAACCAAATCTCTTTGGTTCCGATACCTCTCTTGAGCTCCTACACGTTACTTGTTTTTCTAGAATCTCTTCCACGGGGACCTATGGAACTTGTTCTTATACCAACTCATGTGTATCTTGAGCATCAACTTCGTCGAAGTCAATCTTGATCCCACTATCAATTTTGAGGATGTGCTCCCTCCCAAGAAAGATGAATTGTTTGGAGACATTCACTTTCTTGTATGAAGGGTTATACAGGTAATATCATTTCATTTCCTTGGTATATCCTATAGAGATACACCTCATGCCCCGGGGTGCAAGTTTTTTTTCATGAGAAGGCCATAAAAACATCTAACATCCCTATACACATGTGTGCGAAAAAATCTGTTTCTTTCTATTCCATAATATAGTGGGAATTCCATTTTCCACTGTAGTTGGTACTTGGATTACCATGCATTCTACAGTTTGTAATTCATATCCCTAAATGGAAAATGATAGATATGAATGACTCATCATTGGCCTCATCATGTCTAACAAGGTTTAGTTCTGCATTTCTCTAACACCATTCCACTGTGTTTTATAAGGAGTGAGCTAATATAGAATCCCAACCTCTCATAGAACATCGGTGAACTCTTTGTTATGAAATTCTCCACCTTGATCCGATGGAATATTATTTATCTTATTAAAAATATGATTCTCAACTTAATTCTTGAATTCCATAAATATCTCTAAGGATTTTCACTTATAACTCATTAAGTAGACATAGACATATCTACTCAAATCATTAGTAAAAGTAATTATGTAATAATATAAACCTATAGATTCTACTAGAAATGATCCACATATATTCATGTGACCCAATCCTAGATGCTCTATGGCATGTTCATGCTGTCCATCGAAAGGCGGATTGTTCTTTTATCCTTGTAAAAAATCATAACATCTATCATGTAGTTTTAGCTCAGTAGAGTCTAAATAGTCATATTGGAAGAGCATTGTCAAGCGCTTCTCATTTACATGATAGAGACGGTGATGCTACAAATAGGTGATGTATGAGTCATGTGAGTTTGTTTCATAATCAATTTGAAACACTTGGTTTTTGTAATTTATTGCACAAAAACCATTATTTAAATGCGACATACCAGAACAGAAAAAGTTCTTATAAAATAAGAAACACTTATTTCCAGAGATGAATATAAATCCATCTATAGCCAAACATGATACAGAAATTATGTTTTTGGTAACACATGGAACATGATAATAGTTATGTAAAACGACAATCATCCATGTTTGTAATGATATAAGGTAATCACCAATGGGTAACACATCTAGCCTCACACCATTGGCAGATTGAAGATCCACCTATCCTTTGTAAATCATTATAAATCTACTTGGTTCCTGTATTTGGATATAGATGTGATCCCCCCAAGCTGTATCTAACACCCAATGTGTAGAAATTGAATTATTTCACTCAATAAAGAATGCAAATTTAAAGTTCCCATGCTTCTAGATGATGTTCCTCTTCTAGTGGCCTTGATTTATACATGAAAAAACATACTACCCACCATTCCTTTCCCTACCTCTGGATCTTCCACTTATTGGAGGGATGGTGCATAGGGGCTTCGTAACGTTTAGAAATCCTTGGCCCCTTTGCCTTATCCTTCCTTTTCATATTCACCATAAGGACTTTAGGTTTGACACACCCCATTTCATTATCTACATAGAGAATTATGGTCATAATCGTTGATAGAATCTTCTCGTTGTTTCTCATGATGTAGTTGAAAATAAATCTAGAGAAGTTCTTGGGCAATAAGGATAGGATGAGATCAGTATGAAACTCATCTGGGAACTTAATACCTAAGATTTCCAGGCAGTCAATGTATCCAATAAGCATGAATACATGAAGCCTAGCTAGTCTATACTCTTTAAGATTAATTGTAACCAAAGTGTTGGAGATATTATATCCCAGGTGTCTCACCTTCTCTTGGTAGAGATCCTTAAGGTGTGACATTATGATATAGACATCCATGTTTTCATATTGCATCAAGAGATAATTGGACATGCCAGATAGCATGAAATGTTGGAGATATGTCGAATCATCCATATTTTTAATTTAGTGAGATAGTTCCTCATCATTGGCCTCCTTTCCAGGTGCAACTGGAACATGCTCTTCCAGCACATACAATTTCCTCTCGTGGTGAAGGATGACGCGTAAATGCCTCTTCCACTCTTGAAAATTGGTTTCGGTGAGAAGGTTTTCCTTATCAAGTATGGTTCACAATGATATGTTTTAATTCATGTTTTTAGTTTCTAAAAATTAATAAGAGAAAAGGTTTTTTACTATATTATGATATAACATAGAAAAATAAATAAATTTATACTTATTATTCTCCCACTATTTTATTGAAATCTAATATCCCTCACCACTGAATTTGGAATATTATGTTTCCTGGATATTCTATTGTCAAGGATCCATATTTCTATTTGAATTACCCCAAATAGGGTTTGTCATGAAACTTGAAGGGTTTTATGTAGGCACTCCAATTACCAAATGCATTAACTCAGAGCTCCTTGATCCACTGAGTGGAATCCCCAATCCTAGAATCCCTTTATTTTTGATTTCATCAACCTCTTCCTATTGGTCACACCAAGTACTTTTGTGGCTGTCAACCCTTGATATGAACAAAGTCATGTCAACCTAGAACCTTGAATTAGAAGTCCCCGATAACTAAAACCACCCCAACTAGGGTTGGTCAAGAACATTGAACTATGGTTCGATTCTAACCAAGATAATGGAAGGATATAACAACTTAATATTTGTTTAAAGGATTTTATCCTTATACATAAATTTCAATTTTATTATATTTGATTTCATTTTTTTAATGTTATGTTGGATTTACTAAAGTGATTAACCATGTCTATGATAATATTGTACACATTACCCGGTTTTATTTTAGTTCTAAATTGCATGCTTGTTTAATTCATTAATTGTGTGATTGGGAAAACACACCAACATTAAATAAACCATACAATTGGATGAAATAAAATAAATCGTATGATCATGATTTTGCTATATTGGTTATTTTATCTAGTAGTTGATAAACTATACTAATACTTAGGAGAGAAATACCGTGAACATTTTGGGTTCATGTTTATAGCTTTCAACCTTTCCACATTTGTATCTCCTTGGATTGGTTTCACCTTGGATCCTAACTTGAGTCATCTCTACTAGATTGGGAGCCCCATCAATTACATATGCATTTATATTACACTAATTTGAGGGGTGAAATACGGTTTTACATAATATAAAAATTAGGCACGCATGCCTTATATATTAATGAGGAGAAGGATCACATGACAACATATTTAATTAATATAAATAAACTAAAAGAAAAAACTCACATACTATGGTCTTGTTCTAGATCATTATCATCCATGAATGAAAAGATATTTATGAATAAATAAAACAAGAATTCAATACTTTAATCGTTCTTGTTTAAGAAAAATGACACTTGAATCAATTAATTTTATTTAATTAATCAATCATTTTATCTTAAATCCTTTTTCTAAATTTCCTTGATATTATTATCCATCAAATCTTTAAACAAATAATTTCATTTAAAATTATTTTTATATATAACTTGTACCATGGAGGCTAACTGGTTAATTCTTGTTCATAACTACCCAATGATTACAAATAAATATTACACAGATGTTAAATTAAACACATATATATTAAACACATATCATGTGTTGTGCCTCAGTTTTACACATGCACTATGGTACATGTCTCATTGGTTTGTAAAATATAATAATAAATTTTAATAAATCTATAGAATTTGGATGAGTACACAGTGTGTAGTTTCGACTACATGACATGTACTTTTGTTCATTGTCCATCTGAAGTACACAAACGAGGACATAGTGTGTAGATGTACATAGAAAATCATTGGAGTACATGGCATGTTCAGTGGGACGCATGCCATGTAGTATCTATGTTACATGTGTTCCAATAGGGAGTGTCATGTACAAGGTACATGGTCCAACCCTAACTCAAAGGGAATTAACCTCATCTTCAATGGGACACCAGATGATTAATCTGGAAACTGTATGCCACCTGTTCTTGGTCAACACAGAGAGTCATTTAAGACTTAAAAAGACTCCAATACACGACCTAATATGGCAGACCAGTCCGATGCACTGAATCTTGACTATACGGTGTGTACTACTGAATATACCCTGTGTATTCTGGTGTTTTAACAACAGGAACCGTTGGAACCTCCAGATGAGATCCTCTATTTTATTATAATAAAAAACAATAGGAATTTTTTTCTGTAATTTGAACGAGAAATTAGAGAGGATGAAAAGATCTTGAGATTCATATATTCAGAATGATTAACATGAATTGAAACAAATAAATTATTAAATTCATAAATCATCAATGAATAATTAAATAATTATATTCAACTATATGACCACTTTGATACCACCTGTAGGTTTCAGGCGTATTAGAAGCACGTTGGTGGGTGTGCCCAACTATAATTTTTCCCTTAATAATGATCAATCTGTGATACGCCAGGATAATAAAATTCCAGATCTTAGGAATAAAACAAATAACAAAAGATAGGATGGGTGTCCCGGAACCATAGAGCGTATTATAATATGTTGGTTATCATTATGTTAATTAAAATAAAAGAATTTCCTTTGAAGAATTGTCTCTCAGTTGATGTTTCTGGTAATGATCTGATGTGATCCGTAATTGCGATGTAGAATCTAATTGTAGGATTTCTCTGGTGGTGATCAACATGTGCTTCATGTATCTCTAGACATCACTAATGGGGTCTCTGGGTTCTAGTTCAGAATATCCTTCACTTGTGATGTCTGCCTTAAATCACCTTGATCCAGAGGAGGAGGATCTCTCTCTCTCTCTCATAACTTGAGAGCGAAGAAAAGAATTCTTTATTGGATTTATATCTCTGTATAGATCTATTTTTCACAACCACAGAAATGGATAGTCTAATGATAATTATATAATTGGTTATTTAATTATGTATAATAATTAAATTAATTAATTAAACAAAATCATTTATTCATTTCATTTAATTATTTGTACTGCCCCATGCCTAATAATAACAGTTGACTATTATTATTACATGACATGATCCCAACAAATTATACCTAATATTATTTAAATAATTAATAAATATTATTTCTCAAAATTCCCAAATAAAATAAATGGTCTGTATATTAATATACATAGCATGTACTTTTGTTTTTCCATTCTCTTTATTTCCACCAACCCATTTATTAGACCTTGAATAATTGCTATTTATTTATCAAATAAATATCCCTACATTAATCTCTAATAAATATATTATTTCTCCCAAAATATATTATCTCTAATAACTAGTGTCTTAATAAATGCAATCATGAAACCATAAATAATTTTTAAACCACTATCGAGAATAATTGTTATCCAAAATGTAAAATTGATATTTAACTGAGATACTTGGACACACATATTATGTGACCCTCTTGACCTCTTTCTCACTGGTATAGGTGGAGCCTCAGTAATGTCCATGGTTAGCATCTAGCAACATGCCAAGGCACCTATAGAGAAAGGAGTTAACACCTTAATGACATGTCACCTCCTATGAATGCTTACCGTGTAATGAAATCACTTTGTCTCAATATCTCGAATCAAGTGTGTTGCATGTTGGTACCATCAACCCATGTGTTTGATTACACATTCATTGACTTCCCAGAATTTAACATTCCCATTCCTCACCATGTCGATGGATTTATTTAGGCTATATAAATTCAATCAAAGGGCATGAGATATCTACTTCTATTATGGAACAAAAGGGACAAAACCTTTCTAGCATTATCTATTAATGAAGTATTACTCGTTCCACAACTATTATATCCTTCCTCACAATGATTAGTGTGTCATCACAGTTTTCATCAATACATCTAAGTGTGCAACTTGTAATACCCATTAATAATATTCTCAAAGTTTAAAGACCAATAAACACATTCTCAAATAAGAACATCCAATGACAGTATGAAATGCAGATATCCTACTGGAAGGTCTCATTCTCATAATATCCTCCTGGATATTTCCAAGGGCGCACACCATGAGAAGGTGCCTCAATGATTTATGAGTCCTCACCACTAATGGAACATATTATTTGTGTCCCTCAAATAACATCATCCGTCCATAGAACGTATATTCAAGAACAATGTTATAGCACTTCCGGGTTCTCATCATTGCAGGGATCCACTATGACCCTTTAGTGAAACAACTATCCTTAGGACATTACCACCTTCATTGTCACGTATAAGAACAATCAAGTTGTGATAAGGTATTTATTAATGAATAAAGTACAATTTAGTTTTTTCTAGGCCACCAACACCAACATATATGACATCCAATGATAACTCATGAGTAATGGTTATGTGATTTCTTGAAGTCGGTATATCTAACATTGTATTAATTTCTATAGTTTTATATGTTGAAGGTTTAAATAACAACCTATTCAATATTTTGAAATTTTTTAATGATTGAATGAGTGTGAAATTTAAAATTAACAAATGTTTAGTCTTAAAAAATGATGTTGTTTTATTTTATTCTAATATGAAATGGAATATCTATTCTATTGATTTTTTTGACTTAAATAATTTTTTTTAGAATTTTGATTCTATACAAATAGATTATATGATATGTAATAAGATTCTTAAGAGTATGAAATTTTTAATGTTACAATTTGTTTTAGAAATGTCATGTGTAACAGCTACCCTATTAGGAAGAAAATAATCATTTTTTTATGATTCTTGTTTAAAAGGTAAAAAACAGAGTGTAAGTTTTAGACATATTAATACAGTTAAAACCCATAGCCCATTAGAAGTTATTTATTTCGATTTTATTTGGCCCTATTCATAATTCTAGTTTTGGAGGTAATAAACATGTTATTGGGACTGTGGTTGATTTTATTAGATTTACTTAGACTTATTTGATATCTAATAAAATTAATCTTTTTATTATATTTGTTTTTTGTAAATTAGTCCAAAAAATATATATGATTTTATAAATTATATATTATAATGGAGATGAATTTAATAATCTTTATTTGGAAAATTTGTTTGAAACAACTTTTTATTTTATTAGTTTTTCAACACCTAGAATACTATAAAAAATTGGTTTTGTAGAATGAAAAATAGAACTATTATTTAAATCTATAAAACTATATTAAATGATTATAATTTATCTAAATAATTTTCTTAATAATATTTTAGTACAATTTTTTATATGTTAAACAGATTTTTAATTAGTCAAGTTTTTAATGAAAACTTCTTATGAATTTTTAAAGGTAAAAAGACTAATTATGGTTATTCTGATGTTTATTAATTTAATGTTTTCATTTTAAATTCTATATCTAATATTGATAAATTTGATTCTAAAAGTGATGAAGTAATTTTTCATGGATAATATAACAAATTTATATATTTTACAGTTTATAATAAAATAACAATGATTTTATAAGAATATTTGAAACATATGTACGTGAAGATAATCTGAAAAATAATTTATATTTTGATATTTTTAAATAATAATTTAATGTCATCAAATTTAATGATGACATACATCAAGATAATAATGTAACTATTTACCGGGAGAAAAATCATTCTCATTATGATCAATAATCATGGAAAATTCATAAATAACTCCATATTGATAATATTATTGGTATTGGAGATTCTTGATTTAAAATAATGATTTTTTTAATATTTATCAAAATTCATTTTTTATTTATTATTATGAACCTATTTTGGGATTTTACTTCGAATGATGATAATTAGATCATTTTAATGTAAGATAAACTTAATAAAATAGATATAATATTTAGTATTATGTAAACACCCCTTTTGATAATCATTCTATTAGTACTAAAAAGATTTATAGTAATAAATTTTATGAATCTGGTGAAATAGTTAAGAATAAAGATAATTTATTTCAATTATACATTCAATAATAAGTTATAGACATTGATAAATATCTTAAACCTAATGTCAAGATTGAATTTTTTATTATTTTTAAAAAAATATTTGTATTTTCATGATTTCAAACTATTTCATATGGATGTTAAATGTTATTCTTAAATCATTTTATCTATGAAAAATTTTATTTTTCCATCACATGATTTTGAAAATAAAAAAATCTAAATTAATTTTTATGATATAAAAATATTTATATTGTCTTAAGAAAGTGATTCTTACTCAGTATGATAGACTCTATTTATTTTTGTTTCAAAATTATTTCAACAAATGTAAAGTAGATCATAATATGTTTATTTCCAAGATTACAAGTGATACTTTTATTATTAATTTATTTTGTTAATGATAATGATTTCAGATCATTAAGTGAATTCCTTTATAAGTATTTTTATAACATGACGAAATGTGAATTTGAGATAAGTTGAATGAGAGAATTTAAATACTCTTTGGGTCATAAAATTACTAAATAAATGATGAAACAATTTTTAATCAAAGTAACTATAATAAAGATTTAGTTAAGAGACATGTTTTAGAATTTTCTATTACTTTTCAATCTTGTTATAATTTTAACTATAATTCGAATTTAAACAAATATAGAAAATCAATATATTTTAAAAAATAGAGGCATTTATGGTATTTTATTACATTTGAATGATTGTAGAAATGATATTAGGTTTAGTGTTTGTTTTTGTTTTAGATTTATAATTGATACAGATAAATATAACATAAGACGTTGGTAAATGATTTATAAAATATGTTAAAGGAACATTAAATAGTGGATTGTTTTATTCTTGAAATAATTGGTCTGATATTATTAATTATTATGATTCCAATTATGGAGGATGAAAACATGATATAAGAAGTATTTTAGGCATGTTTCATTTCCTTAGTAAATGTTTATTATCTTGGATTTCAATAAAAAATATTCAGTTTCGTTATCTACTATTGTAGATGAATATATTTTCTACTATGTCATGTTATTCTCAATAATTAAGGATTAATTAAATATTTTCTAACTATGGTATATTTTTGAATGGATTCTTATTTATTATGATTATTCTTCTACTATTTAAATTTCAAAAAATAATTTACAGAATTGTAGAATGAAAATATTAACATTTTTTCATTATATTATATATTGTATTAATAAAGGTGATATTGATTTGGAACATTATTCAAAAAATAATCAATTTGTTTATATTTTTAATAAACCCTTAAATTTTTCATAGTTAATGAAAATTGTATTTTATCATAATATGTTTGAGATTTATTTTGATGTTTTATATTACTCTTGTTTATGAGATAATCCTAATATAAATTTATTATGTACTAGTTTTCCTGATGTTAAAAGTTGTCATGTTTTAATTATATTTCATTTTAATATTTTATTTTTTATAAATTTCTGGAAGGTGGATAATTTTGAAAAATCATGTTTTTATTTTTTTAAAAAAATTAAATAGGAGGATTTTGTGGGTCATTTTTTATTGGTTTTATATTTTTTATATTTTTATATTCCAAATTTGAACTGGATGACTCACGATCACATCACTTACTTACAATCACGAAACATGTCGTAACTTATGTTCTCATGGAATTTTTACTATACTCATGGTAACTTGAGGTGACACATTATAATTTGTTCATGTGATAACACTTTTGGTCATTCAATCATTAATTAGCTTTATATGGTTGTTATGTCAACCATTCAATAAATTTCCACATACATATGGTTGTATTCCTAAATGGTAGATACATTTTTTTATGCAGTGAATTCATTTCTTCGTGAGATAAATAACTTTTTTTAGCTGGCATCAGAATAGTTCATTCTATCAGTTATCTATATGCAGAAACTCATTTTCACTTAAGGCCAGTTCATATAGTCAATCAGTTTTATCTTGTGGTCAATACGTCATAGTAAACTAAATATCATGACTAGGTAATTTACTCATTTATCCAATACCTCACAATAAATCAATCATCACAGTCTATCCACATTTTTGTGGATTCTCCTAGATATTCCATTATTCTATTGGAAATATAATATTTTATATAGTTGAGTTTTTCATATATTTAGTTATTTTCATCTGTTTGATGTTTTAGTTGAGTTTTAAATTGTTTATTGATTCAAAATACTCATATTTATCACATGGAAACATTGAAAATTATATTTGAATGTTTTAAATAAATTTAAATTTAGTATTAAATTTTTTATAGATTTATAAATAAACCTAGAGCATTAAATTTCAATATATTCAATTTAATTATTATGATTGACTTTTTTATATATATTTTATCTAAAATTGAATTTTTATAATAAAATATGTTTTTAGAATTTCCTTATAATATTTATTATAGTGTAATTAATTTTAGTTATTTTAACCCAAGTAAATTTATTATGTATTATTTTTCAAAATTAAAATTTGGATTATTACATAAGGAAATGAAGCATTTTTTATCACAATTATTTTAACCTATTATTGTGAATTTATTTTTATCTATTTAATAACGAATTAAAATGGGTTGAATTTTTATTTAGTTTTTAATATCAAATAATAATTAAGGAACAATATTTCTCTCTCTCTCTGATATTTTTGAATTAATATTTGAATTATCTAAACAAACCATCACTATTATTTCATTGTAGATAAGTATTATTTAATGGGGATTGAGACTAATTCAAAGGAATCCTAATAGTACATATACTCTTGAGTCATTATGATACACATTCATATTGGATTTTTAAACAATAAGGTGTTTTTTGTTACTCCAAAAATTGAAGTGATCATGTGAAAACCATTCAATTTTTTTATATGAATGTTAAGGGGAAACTAATATTCATTCACTAATAGTACCACCTTAGAGGGATGTATTGTCCTAATCAAAATATTTTTGCCATCTAAACCAGCTCCAAACCCAGCCCAAGACTAATTCCAAAGGGCATTCCTGATCCCAATGGGCTAGAACAAGTTCCCGGGTATCATAAACTGAAAATTGGGAATGATTTACCCAAGTTAATAAACTTAAAATAACAAATGAATCCAATAAAACGAATATGTATTTTTCAAACAAGAAAATATTTTTGAAATTTCAAAATAGAATTATATAGTTTAAAACAACTCAAAAGGTCTATAACAACGATACATATCAAAAAATAAATATCCCAACAAACATCATCAAATGTGGAACCTCCCTCAAGCCATATCCACAAGGCATCACCACCAAGGACCTGTTAGAAACCTGAACCACTTGAAATAAAAAATGGACCCAACCTGTGACAAAAGAAATTACCAAGTCTACCTACAACAAAAGGTGTAAGTAGAGTTTGATCCAAATCCCAGTATAATACCCCCACTAAGATATTCAATTTGATAAACATTTAGAGACAAAAAGAATGCATGTTTTCAAAACATGTAATGCTAGATAAAATTTCAAATATGCAACATCAAATTAAAATATTTTCCTCGTGGGCTATTTTATAGAATCAATACATTTAAAAATAATTCCAAAGATAATGAATTTTCTTTCCAACCATACCTTAGGATGACGATATGCACAAAGTAACTAATGAGCATAAGCAACGGGAAAATAACACCTATGCACTAGCTCATTGTGGGTCCCAAGTACCTTGTATTTCAGTGAGAGAAACCATCACAATATATGTTATCGTGCATGAGCCACTAGTATTGAATATACCCATAACCTAGTGGTCCCTAGTCATCATCATCATCATATTTTAGTTACTGTTGTAGCATCAATATTTCTATGTAAAACCAAGTCCAAACCCCACAAGATCACTAGCATACGAGTACACGTCCACACACCTAGATACCCGAGATTCCCTCTTCTGCTCAAAATATTTCAACAAGCCATGAAATATAATTTTCACTTGAAAATAAAAAATTCACATTACCAATTAATCAATCACACCCCTGTATATGATAAAATTCACAAAATCCACTTTTTCAATAAAATTCATTTTTTAAATCGTACTCACGCCAAAGTATCCCACATCATTTTTAATATTTCATTAAAACTTCAATAAATACTTTGAAAAATATTATAAAGCATTTAAAAGATAGTAAAATTCACACAACAGAACTTTCATCTATTACATAATACTTCTTTCATCAATAAAATTCATTGTCACAACACACTCAAACAAAACAGCCCACAACCATGGTTCACACAACTCTTTCCATTTTTTATAACATGTCAGAAATTTAAAAAAAATCTAATTTTTTTTGATATATTAAATAACCATATTACCTTTCAGAAAACCCATATTTGATGAAGAAACTCACCAAACAGTTCATATACACCCTTTTGTTCCCATTTTTAACCAAATAAAACATTTTAAATTTTCATAAAACAAACCCAAGGGGTTTTACTATGCTTTTCACACAAAACCCATTTCAAACCCCTCATTCAAGTTCAAGACCATACCAATACCAACCAAAATATAATTTTAATCCATTAAATTGTTTACGAGACCAATCCCATGTGTTAAAAAATTTCTCAAATAGTACGACAAAAGATACAAATGAAAACAAACATTTTCACAAAATACTTTCAAAGAGAAAGATTAGGTTTTCCACCTAAAACCCATCCAAAAACCCTCTTTTAGACCCAAATTCACAAAAAATCACCTAAGAAATATAATTCTATGCCCAAAAAAATTAATAAACCTCTTGTGTATGTTATAAAATAACCCAATTAATACCACAAGATTTACACATGACAAACCACACAATTTAGAGAAATAATGAAACTATAAAATTAAATTCCTAACCAAATCCATCAAAAACAGTTTTAGCACCATAAACAACATACAAGGAACATAAAAATTAAGTAATTAAAGAAAAATAACTCATATATAATTGTTTACACATGAAATCGCCTACCTTTTGTGTCGGAACCATCAAATCTTGGTGTGAAACATTATACACACCACCATCATACCACAAGGAAGTGAAGAATAACCTATAACATCAATATTACACCAAAAATAGACCAAATAAAACCCTAAGTTCAAACCCTAACTCTATACATTTTGGAACATCATGAACGAGGGAATAAACCCTAAGTAAATGGATGAAATTAAGGAAAGAAACATTTACTGGAATAAATCTTAGAGATTCCCCACAAAAAAACCCATCAAAGTTTGGTTCTTAAGAAGCTTGCGAGAGATTTGATACCTCCAATGGATTCTGGGGTCAAACAAGGGAGTAATGGTGCAGATTAGATTTATTTCTGAGAGGGAAAATGGGAATTCAAAAAAAATTAATGAGCTTGACATACGAGCACGGTTTGGAACAGTGCAGCCTATTCTGGCGTCCCAAAAAATGTTGGTTTGCCTCCAAATTACAAGAGGGTGCAAGGGGGAAACCAATGGGTAAATATTAACCAAGGATAGAGGAGAAAAGTCCCAAAATAATCCATCCTCTTATCCCCAAAACTCGTACAACTTTAGGGTACAAATCACCTTAACATCTTACCCCACAAGTGGTGCTACAAAGAGTTTCACTAATCCAACTAAAAAACACCACAACATAATAGCAATATTTTGAAACAAAAGAAGGTAAAATATCATAGAATACCCCTAAGACCAAATCCATTAGATCATGAACACAAGAGACAACAAAAACTCAAACTAGAAACACTCAGAATCCAAGAAAAAGCTATGAATTGAAAGAGGATTTGAACCAAAGCATGGAATTGAAAATACGGGTTTGACATAAACTAATATTTTACTCAAGATATAGAGTCTATGCTTTATCTATAATCATAAACATCCACTTAATATTTATATTTTAATTTATAATAGTTATTTCATTCTATATCATCTATTCTTGATCATTGGATTCTTCATTTCTCAATTTTTTTTTGAGGGTTGTAACACCGAAAATCTATATTCAATTCCGTCACGTTCAAAATAATTGATTATAATGTTACGGTATGTTATATATTCCGCAAAAAAAATTATGTAGTAATAGGTTGTTATCCCACTAAAATTTTAGGAATATTTTTTCATTTTACCTGCACTAAAAAAGTTACATAGTCTAAGGTTATGATTCCCCTTAAAAAAGAAGAATATAAATCATCTTTCAAGGATTAGAGAGATGTAAGTGTAGTGTGGGCTAACATTGAATTTAACTACCATAATAATTACCTATGTGATCTATTTACCACATTTCCACTAATAATTAACATTTATAAATAACATTAACTTTAGTTAATTTAGAGATTTAATTTGACTCATTAAAATTTTAAACAGCCCCATTCACCCCCTCTTCCCCTTTTTCCTTATTAATTTGCACAAACACATAACATAAGATGGAAATTCATCTGTGATTATGGTGTCAATGTAAATATATGTTATTATACCTTACAATCCTAATAGATCATAATATGTCAAAGAGAAGAAAGAAATGAATTTGAAAATTTACAATAATGTGTGAACACTTGATTGGAATATTGAAAATTTTATGACATTCATGAAAATATTTGTTAAACCCAATATAATAAATAAGTAACAACTATATCATCTTAGGTGAAAACATGAAATTTAATTTCACCAATCAAATCAACTTCAATTGGTAGAAATCAGAAGTCCTAAAAAACCACAATATATAGATAAACTGATAATTATTAGTGGGACAATGCAAGAAATAAATCTTTAATGGGAAAGGGTTTTTATCTTAATGCATTTGATCATAATGAGATGGATTTATCTTTGGTATGACCACTAATAAATGAGCTCCACCCCTTGGTATAGAATAATGATTGGGAGGTAAATGATGTGTGATAGAGAAGATGAGGTAGATGTTTTATAAATTTCATTATTTAATTAAATTTTTTTCTTAATAAAGAAAGGTAAGTTTTCATTAGTTAGATATCTAGTGTCCAATCGGTACCTATTACCCTCCGTATGACCATTAAAGATCATCTCCCACCTAGTGGTCCTTAAAAAACCATCCCCACTACCTGGGGAATCATTAGGTACCCAATAACATACCATCAAGCACCTAATAGAGTATATATCTAAATTTATAACTCACATACATGACATGACATTCCAAAACTCACCTCATGTTCTAAAAAACACCTATAACAACGAAAAAAAGAAAAATTATACAGTATTAGAAAATATTTATAAAAATAAATATTTTTATATATACATGTTGTAATATTTGGTTTTCATAAATTGATTGGGAAATCAATTGAGGAGGTTGAGATATCTTTTCATCTAATTCAAGTGGATGATAAACATTGAATCACCTTAGTAGTGAGATTATTATGAAGAGTATATAATTAGTGCTAGGATAATTTCAATGACGATTTTGAGGTCATTATAATAAGATATTGTCAATTAATATATTATTTCAAAGAATATATTCTATTATAAACTATTTATGTAGAGTGTTATTAGGATTTGTTAGTTTTTCAACAAGGCAATTATTATTTATGTGAGCATGGGGTCCGATTCATGAATTTTAAAACTATTATTTACACTTTTTATCTAATATTATGGGGATATATCATCACATTATGATGGGATACACTAGATGATTTATTTATAGGTTAGTGGGTTCTCATCGAAAACTCATACTGAGGTGATAAAGAAGGATGATGTTATTTGGAATGTCTGACAAATAATGGATCTTATAGATAAAGAGGATAAAAAAGTTTGTTTTAGGAATGGTTTGGGTGGAGGTTCATATATTTCTTATGGAAGTTGGGATCTTGACATAGAAAAACAATTAAATTATATTATTTTCAAGAAACTGATGTTCACCCAATTCAATAAGATATGTAGATGTTAGTTAATATATATATATATAAACAAAAATATCATTTTATATATTTATAAACTTCCTACAAATGTGTTTACAATAGTGAAAAGTGTATCATAATTTTTTATGGGTTACTTTATGAACCATAAAATCATCTTTAATTATTTTTTTAGTATAATTAATCTTCTTGGGAGGGGACCATTGATTCCATGTAGTATTGGCATGGGTCAATAACTAAATTCTCCCAGATTATATGTACTATTAGTTGACGAAATTTGAGTAGTAAAATCGTGGTAAGTGTAATTCATTGGAGGTGTTATTTTTAGAAAATTCCATGAAGTATAGGTTTAAGAGATGAAAAAAATCTAATGTGGAAAAGATTATGATTTTTATATTCAAAAATATTGCATTTCTTTTTCTTGTAATTGATGATTATTGTTATTTTATTGTAATAACACTAGTCATGGAGTTAATATTTTTCTATAGAAATTATTTACTGACCACATCTGTTATATAATCATGTAGGGGATCATACAAGATTACTGAAAGTAATTCAGGGTTGGGAGTTTGTGGTGGGATATACTGAAGTATCATGGGAAATAACGGTTTTGTAAATGTGACCATAAAATTCCATTTATGACATTATTTATTTTGTTTCATTATAGGAATGTGTCGATTTACATAACAGTAGGGATATCATTTAAAATATATAAAGTAAGAAAATATGGTTTTCATTGGTGAATGGTATTAATAGTTTGGGTTGGAATAAGTTGTTCCATAAGGCCTCATATCTCATTTTAGGTGTAATTACATTTGTATTCGACATATGTGTTGAGGAGATTCCCATGGGAGTATAGAAATTTATTTACATTTTTATTAAAAAATTAAGAATCTACCTCATTAGTAGGAAAATAAGTTTGATATATATTTATATAAAGGAAAATCACCTCATCAAATGGATGTTTTCTATATAGAATAAATAGATTTTATGGATTTTAAGATTTAGGAAGATGAAACATTATCGAAGGGTTTTTATACATAATATCAACACACTTTATACTCTTGTATTAGTTTTGAAGTAATATGGTAATTTACATTTATGTATAGACAATAAATGTGTGGATTAAGTGAAAATACAGAATAAGTACCCTGTGTATATGGTAAAATTTTTGTTTGACTTGTTTAATGTAGAAATATAGTGTTTAGAAATTGACTTAAGATTGATAAATAAAAAAGTGAGGTTAAAGGCTAATGAAATCCCATAGACAAATTTTTGACATCAGTATAGATTCATGGAACTATATTTAATTGAAATTGGAAGTAAAAATTAAAAAACTATATTCTTAGGGTGGATTAATTTATTATTAAATTAATAAATTTATTAATATAGAGAGGAATTCATTGATTATGTACTAGTTTTTTTATGATAGAGGAGTAGTAAAAAAATCTAAGATTGGATTTAAGATTTCCTAAGAATCATCTGATATATTGAAAGACATTGATATGTCAACATTGAGCCCATGAAGTTCAGCCTATTGGTTATGTTATCTCATAAAGATAAATTTATATAGAACCATAAAATTATAATGTTTCAGTAGCTTGAAATATATCAATTAATATTTCCTGAGTAAGTAATTTTCTCAGTTTAGAAGGTTTTTTCTAGATATTTTTACTCAAATTTTCTAAATTATAAAAACCACTTAAAAACATAATTGAGATGGAGTATACTTTTTAAAAATCCAAGTGATGTCTTGTATCCTTTAATTTCACAAACAATAGAAAAAATAGTGTATTGATAGAATTATTACAAGACTATATACCGTTTAAGGATTATTATGATACTTTACTTAAAGACGTTACATGTGTGATAATACAAGAGAAAAATGTTATCATATATGAGTAAGGGTAGTTGTGGATCATGAAATTAAATATTCCACTCATTATATTGAAATTATTGTTTTTATAATAAAATTAATATTTTTGATACATTGTTTACTGTGATTGAAAATCAAGGATTATACAAATAAATATATCATGGGATATATATTTTTCTAGAAGGAATTAAAATTAAGAAGGAAAAAATTATATAGATTATATAGGTTAATTAATTTATAACAATTTATTTTGTAATAAAGTATAATGTGATCACATATTAAAAGAGTTAAAAATATAGTGGGGAAATTTCTCATCGTTTGACCCTGGAGTAGTGGATAATAGAAAAGTAATAATTCGTTTTTCCTGATTTTGAAGAAGAAAATGAAAAATATTATATTTTGGAAATCATTAGTTTTTCTTCATTTATTCAACTAGTTGTAGATTATTATCATACAATCACTAATAAATAGTTAATAATAACTCACATTATTTTGTTTGATATATTATAGGGTCGTTTAGATGGTGAGAAATATCAAATTACCTTCCACGAATAGTTATATATTCATTATGATATGTGAGAAGAAGTGATGAAATAATTTTATAGATAGAATTTCTCAGTACATCCCAGAGTTTGAAATTTTTATCACACTATTAAAAAATAGTTTTTGTTGATAGAAAATGAGATGAATATAATAGTGAATGAGGCTAAATAATAGACATGTTGGCACGTGAAGGTCAATAACTATGTATCATCTCTAGTATTGATATTGTTGAGGACTGCCATATATAATTTTGAAGATATATATATCGATTTTTTGAAAGGTTTACCATATAAATATTTTTTATACGATGTAATTGGAATTATTTTTTATATAAATTGTAAAACTTATTTCATTTATTACAAATCAAATAGTAGATTACAATTAATAATTTATCTCAAAATCTTATGGACTAAATCCTAATGTTTCAAAGAGTTAATAAGATGATTGTATCATATTTTTATTATTAGATAACATCTCATATTTTTAGAGGAGTAAATAATTATTTTTCAACCATTTCTTCCTTAATACCACATTTCATGAGTAGGAAAACAGGAAAACATAGTGGGCGATTCATTCGTTATTGGATTAATAAAGAATTGTTTAGATCTTTTCAAAATAATATTTATAATTTTCCATTTCAATGTTGTGTTTGTAAAAACCCATGGTTTTATATGAAGAAGTATCATATAGAATACCTAAATTTTGTTTTCACTTATATTTTTTTACTTTTTTAAAATAAGTAAAACAACGAGTTGTTATGATGATTTAATGAATGAAATAAAATACATGTAATGAAAATTCATGTTAGTGGGAATGGTCTCTTATCTTTATGTTATTAATGAATCACATTTTATCATAGTTTTTCTCTTGATTATTTAAGATATAACTCCCTCTAAATAGATACCTTATCATAGTTCTACTTCTTCGATAATATATTTTATAATAAATAAAAACACAATAATTATATTTTAACTAACAAATTATATCCCCCTTTGTTATGTGCCAGTATTTATCCCTCAATTGAGTGAATTTTCACTTATAAAACTCCTCTAACTATCCATTTATAGAATCTGTATCCCACTATACATGGAAATAATATTGATCCATTCACTCCATCTCAACATTAAACCATCATATTCCAAAAACCCATTGAACAAGAATCATTGGCAGAATGTATATTGGATAAAAGTTATACATGGATGTAAATAATGTGATGAAGTGACAATTGTTGGCTCCAAATTCCATCACACACCACAAAAAAATAGAATAAGAAGTAAAATATAAGATAAATGGATATATTGAAAACCATAAATAAAGATAATAAAAATGGATCTCCTAACTTAAATTCTACATTGATAATCAATTCTTAATAGGAATGGATTCACTACAAGAAAATAACATAGTAGAAATAAACCCAATAATATAAAATGAAATTAAAATAGAAAATAAAGTATCACTATATTTTGGAGTTTTCTAATTGTAATTATTCTAGGATCATTATTATATAAAACATCAATCTTTATTCTTGGGGATTTGACTAACATCCACTTGGAATGATATATTCAACTATTTATTCTACATATATTATGAAATCATTGGGGATTACTGCTCATGAGCTGATTTTTTTTAAATTATGGGTTTGAGTATCAACCCCATGATTTTCTTATTAGTTTTAATTACATGATCCCTTTAGGTTAGTTTATTTTATCATATCATTAACCAATATAGTTAGGAAATTTAAAAGGATCATATAATATTCTTCTTAAGTACATTCATGTACTCTATAATGGATGTTTTTTTACCAAGAGTTATGGCTTGAACTAAAGACTTGGGCATCCTCTATCTTCAAAATATTTAATAAATTTAAACTATAGATTTTATTGTTATTAAATTGGTATTTATTTGGTTATGGTATTATTATTTTGTAGTAGATTGTTATATTTTATGCTGTAAATATTTATAATGGAAATATGAATGTATAATGTTTACCAGCTTATGAAATATTTATAATTTGGTTAATTTGTAAGCTATGATTTGTTGCAGCTCGATATATACCTTCATGATATTTTTTTTCACTCAATATGATAGGTAATTTAATTTATTTTCATTTATTGATATAATATTATCATATTTATGACATATATGTCATAGAATCTAATAACATTTCAACCAAAATCTCCATCGCTAATAATCCATTGACATAAAAGATAATGTGTTGCTTGACCACTATTTTTGAAGCCGTTGAAACAATATACTATGGATAAGTATAGGTATCCCAATATTAAAATTAGAAATTATATTATTAGTGATGTTATCCTAATGTTGCTCCAAATAACATCAATATCCCCTTCAAAATGTGATACAAATGTCCTCTAACAGATGTTATTTTTAAAGAATGATATCCATCAAAGAAAATATTTGTTTTATATCAAAAGGATTGGTCAAGTCAGTGATCATCATATACACATACCACCATTAAGATATCAAAATATCATAAAATGCATAAATTCATTATAAAATCATTATCCCATCAAAAAATTAATACCAATGGACGATCTATACACCCCATCATTTATTGTCATTGAATATATTGAATATGGAGTAAGCCAAAGTCAGGGGGTGAACTTCTTAAGATACATTTTGACTAAAACTTCTATGTTCAATTTTTTGTTATATTCTTATAATTATCATATTTTATGGAAAATTAATAATGATTAATATTAATTAGTTATTATGTAATTTATTGAAAATTAAATTAAATTTTGGAATTTAAATTTTGAACTATTATTCAATATTTTACCATGTCATAGAAAATCATAGACATATTGTTTTTGATATTGAACAAGTGATAAGAGGTCGAGTTGAACCATGAATACATTGGAAATCATATTGGTTATAATGGAAGACTACCTATCATATCCATAAACTAGAAGATACTTAAAATGTGATGTATTTCATAAAAATAAACCATGAAACTATGCATCATGATTGGAGTAATTCATAGTTGATGAAATTGACATGAAATAAAAAAATTTATTTACGTTAAAAGAATAAATACGATAAATTTTTTCAATAAATCAGTCATTCACTATAATATCATAACATTAATGGATATAATATACCTTTTTTTCTTTGAATCATTCATATTAACCTCCCATATAATAAGAACTGAATAGAAAAAGTGTGTCATTTCCTATAATAAACCCATATCAGTTCTTAAGAAATAATTTCTCTTAAATATATTCAATTATTTTTAAATATCCATAATTATCTATTTATTTTAGGGGGAGTGGGTAATAAATAATGTATATTTAAGTATAAATTATTTAATGACATCCCATTACCATTATAACGTGATGGATTAAATGAGTTTTAGATGAATAAAAATTAAAATCACCACCTATGAAAATATCATATCAAATATAATAATTCCAAAACATACAATGAAAAACTCATATCACTCCCTATGATGCAAAAAAACCCATACCACCAATTATGATGTTACCTTGTTGGTGGGGTAAGACATGCTAAACTATTGATACTTCACATCACCATTCTGATGTAACAATATCATAAACAATGTGAATTAAAATAAAATAATAAATAAATATCATTTTCCTTCAAAACATTCCTCATAATAATCCCTAATTATTTTATAAGGGATATGAATATTTGTGAAAGGTATTATGAGCTATGAAAAAATCTACTGGTTGTTTATAAATAAATGAGGATATGTGGACAATATGCATGAAACTATGTAGGACGGGAATATTTATAAAAATGGCTTAGGAAGATTTGTTAAATAAATAATAAAAAGGATATTATACTTCGACCATAAGAACATGATGTATCTACACTCCCCACTCTCATTTTTCTCTCATGCCTCTCCATTACCCTTTTAGGGTTTTCCGTAGTCACCTTTGTCAGTGATGGTGTTCCACCACATAACTTGATTCTATTTCTATTATCTTTATCAATTGATGTTTCCTCATCCCTTGGATTATTTTACCCCATTGTTTGTTAATTTTTTTACACCATTCAATTTTTTCATCTATGTTTCATATTATTATGATCATCAGTATTTTATCATCTATGCACTTTCTTCTAGTCACAGTTCACTGACACATATTCTTGTTCACACAAGATAATGTTCATGGTCTTTTAGGATTTTATTATTGGTTAAGATAGAAGTTTCATCCCATTTTGAAACCATGGTGCTTCATGATTGAACTACTACTCTTCCTGAACTATATATCCCTCCACGGAAGACCCCAATGATGTTTAGATATGATGGTGTTCTTAATAATTATCTAGATGATGTTGAATATTTTCCTGGTAGATGAACCATTTTTTTGTCTTATAATGTCATCTTCTTATCTCTTTGGTTTGATAGTCATTCATGGTTGTATAGGTTCTTTTTTAGGGACCCTTTTTTGTTCATGTTTCAAGATTGGTCGGAGGTTTCTAGGGGATTTATTGTTCCATCCACTCCTTGGGTTCTTCATACATTATTTTGGCCATTCCCCCCAATCTACTTCAACGATAAATAAATGGAAATGACTATATGGTTTTATTATCATTGTAGGATTCATGTATATAAAAATATGGTATAGTTAGCTTATGTTAATGACATATTAGGAATTGAGGGCTCTTAGAGTGAAAATGAAACTCTAAATTCTCACATTAACTGTTGGTCCCTTTTTTCGATGTTCTTATTTTTAATTTAATATTGTGCCATTTTCATTTAATAAAAATTATTTTAGGTATTTGAATTAATTTTATAAACCATGGTGGCGATTCAGGCTCACTTGTATCAATGTGAAAAAGAAACATTTTTTGTTTGGTGAATATGATTTTTCATTGTATTTTCCTCCTTTGGTGAAGGTTTTCTGATGGTGGGGAATGAGGTTTTTTCATTTGTTTATTTTTTGGAAGGGGTATGTTTGAAAAAATAGTGATTTTGTGTAAATGTTTTGAAGAAAATATATAGGGATTGTGGATCAATATCTCATATTCCATGTATGAATCTCCTCATATGTGGACCTACACATAGTTCATGATATTGTGATTTTTTTCCATTTAGTTATATGAAAATGTTTTTAATTATGGGTTTAAAAACTAGGATTAAAAGTTCCCATTCTAATATGTAAATTTTTTTTATACAATAAAAAAACTTAAGAGATTATAGTTCAAACATGGATTGATGAAAAATGAAGAATATAATGTTAACTGGACAACAAGTGTCTCGAGAAAAAAAAGATCCTAAATCAACCTCAATTATTTTACAAACAACATTGAATGATCAATTGAATACCCTTTTCCACATTGAATTAATCCATGATACTAAATAGGTATAATATATGTATATTAATATAATATGAGTTCCCAATTTCATGTAAATAATGGATAGAGTAACATAGGTTTCTTATATTGATATTCAAGTATACAGTAAAGGTGTTGATCAGAATTGAGACAAGGAAGAGATTAAAATTAAAGGTACAATTCTATAGAAATCTAAATGTGATTTTGAAGAGTTGGTAATAAATATACAGGATAATTTATTGGTCCTTTATTTTAAATATATTTATTTATTAGTCTAATTAAATTTATAATTAATAATATTTTTTATATCTTTACAATGGGAGTAGTTTTTAAATATATTTTATCTTACTCTATTGACATGAAGTATTTATAAATGTTTATTTTGTAACCTTATAATGAAGTAATACATTTTTTTCATTGGATAAATGATCATAGGAACCTGGTAATAGAGTGAATGTGAATAATTGTATTTTTATAGTGTTCACATAAGGGATGATGGTTACCATGGATGATAATAATAACATAACCCAAAATTTATATGAATCAAAACTCTTGAGAAAGAACCACATCCCTATATAGAATATAAGACTCAAGGTAATGTTCATTGGATAGTTTGATATTGAAATTAATGGACGTTTTGGTGACAAATTTATCATCAAATAAATTTCTAATAGGTTTGGTTTGGTATGTTAAATATATTTCCCCCACATGTGAAATCCCCTATCATGTATTTTAACTCCCTTGTAGTTGAATCCTAGGCTAAGTAATGTATCCTCACCATCTTATAGATTAAATGAGTCTATAGTTGAAACATTTAACATTTTATTTCATTGAATTCTAATAAAAAAAAATAATTTCATTTGAAACCCAACTCCCATACTTATGGATTCGACTATGTTACTACTAAATTATATATGCTGAAATTAACCCTCGAACATATTGTGTTTGTTTTACAAAAAACACAATTTTTGGAACCATTTTCTGGGATATGATTTTAAATTTTCATTAATAATATAATTTTTATAGTTTCAATATTTATTAATAATTATACATAAAAAAAATAAAAATAGAAACTATATATATTCATAAAATAACAAACATCGATAAATTATCATAGTAACCAATTTTTTTGTTATTTTTCTTTATATAACTCATTTACTATCTTGTACTAATATTTCTTGCTATGTTTTATAATAATTGATATACACCCACATAACATTTATTATATTTCTAACTATTTTATTAATATATATTATAGAATACATTGGATGGTGAAGTCAATAGGAGTATATATGAACTATTTATTGTTTCTTAGTATACATGTTTTGGAATTATATTTATTATATATTGGGTAACCACTCATAATCTAAGTATGAGAACATAATATAATGGTCTATCTTATAGTTATTGATTATGAATATAATTTATCATTTCTTGGAGGACAAAGAAATGATAGATGACAAACTCAAAAAAATTACTCAATATGTAAAAAATGAGCTCAAAATATTTGGTGAATCCTTGGATATTGGGATTAAATGAATAAATAAAATCATCATGAAGCTATAAATTATGGTTTTTAGGTGAAAAAATTAGGATGAGAAAGCCAATGAGGAGAATTAGACCACAAGGCATATGTTTTTAATAGTTAATGGCATTTTTAAATGATATTTAACATTATAATTAAAGAATAAAACTATAGAAAAGGTGTTAATAAGTTTAATAATTCATAAAAACCCTAATGTGGAATCCTCACTACACCAATACACTAATAGGATCGTAGAAAATAAATCTTATAATCAAGGTGGTGGACATATTCATACATAAACCGGACAAGGGGAATTCAAAGGGTGTATTACCATACTTAAGAATAATAGATACCACCATTGAACCATGGAGGATAAAAAATAGGTGATCAAATAGAGGTCAATACTTTACATACATTGATATTACATATTAATATATGAATATTTTGTACATAATAGTTTGATCCATGACGGAATTATTTTGGTCTAGTTTCTTCGAAAACATGGAAACATAACCTACTAGTTTATAAAATATGCACATTTTATCACACTTATTTATTCATAATAATAACTATTCAAAGATATATCATACATAAAACCATTCTTAAAAACCTATGGAATGGAAACAAATGAAATTGGGGATCTCATATGCTCAGTAAGGGTAAAAAATGGATATATAAATGATTATATAAGAATAGAATGAGAAAACGTGTTAGAGAATATGAGATTAACATTTCAAAAAAATACATTGAATATAATATATCATGTCTTTAGTCATGGAATAAATAATGGAAATTTACAAAACATTAACTATAAATTAATCAAAGAACATGTTCCATGAGAGAGTAATATAGTCATAAGACAAAGAGTTTTGGAAGACAAATAAGAATAGAAAATAATTTCCACATAAGTCAAGGATTATTTAAAATAGTATAATAATGGAATGTTTTCAGTCCCCAAACCATAATTGTAGTCAAGGTTCACTCCTTAGAGTATCATAGTGTAAAACATCTCTTACTAAAATGGGTTATATTCCTATTCCAATCCAAATTATCAACTAAAAAATCAATAATTTCCCAATTAATTAGAGGGAGATATAGGACACATATGTAACATAATGAATATCATACATATGTGTTCCATAAGGTCACAAAGAATTCGTCATTTTATTACCCATGAAAATAAATGGGTTTTATAAACATTTAATCATAGAAAAAATCATGTAAAATTAATGGGTTTCATAAAAATTTCATTATTTTACTATAGAATAAAATTTGGGAAAGAAATAGGTTCCATAAACATATTTTCACCATTAACATAAACGATATAGTTAAATAATAATGATGGATTCCATGGAAAATATCCCTAGTAAATAATAACTTAAATAAATGGTTTTTGTCTATAATGGATAGAAATACCATTAATTGATAATTAAAACATTCTAGAAGAATGTAACCATTCTATTTTAAAATAACATATAAAAAATTCACAATTACATATAAAAAAATATTCTTTGATAAGATCATTTTAAACATCTAATGTAATCTGAAATTAAAATATTATTCATTATAGTAGTAAATACAATCTTGTTATATATATTAGAAAAATCATTCCTTTCAAATTTGTTTTCATAAAAGTTACAAAGTATGTTATTGGGATAATGAGGAAAATGTTCCTTTCCAAATGATTAAAAAATAAAACATTGGATAAAATGACATCAAAAATTCATAGTATAATATTTAAAACATTATTTAATACATTTTGAGAAAAAATGTATATCGAAGAAATTTTTTTTAAAACCGAAGTGAGAAATGAAGTCGATTTTCCATAAAAATATTTATTCCGTATCTTGAGTAAAAAAGGATTAAAAAATTAATGAAAACATATAATTTTATGTAATAAATATTTTAGAAGAATTTTATTGCGAACTTTTATTGGTTTATCATTATATTTCATCATTAAAACTTAATCACACAAAATCTTGACGAATAATGAAATTATAATTTAACGCCCCTTACTACGAGTTCACCTTGATTCAAAGTAATTATACCATACTCTATAAAATATTTAAATTAATTTTAATTATATAAATGACTCTTTTTAATACTTATAATATCATATATTATCCCTTTAAAACATTTCAACACTCACTTATAGCAATAAATCCTTATAAAATCAAAAATTTTGTGTTTTAACAATTACATTTTTCATGAGTTTTTCATTTTAGTAGTTGTAGTCCTTGTATATTTATCATTCATTCATTATTTCCAGAATATTAATATTTATATACTTATCATATATATTAATTATTGGTATATTTTTAATTAACTACAAATTTTATGGTTGGAAAAATGAGTTACATTGTTCACGGAGATGGAAAGTCAAATGTATGCACGAACAATCTTTTAATTTTTCAATGGATGGAATGAAAGAAATATAAAAATTAATCAAAATTTATAATATAAATATTATATAATATATATAATATATAATTATCAAATTAATCCTCATTTCCATACATGTAACATATATATTATAATAAATCATATCGCTTCGTGTATGTAGTCTACACATACGAATAAGCGGTGTTATTGTATCTCAAACGATTAGATGGTAAGAAGGTAGACATGATATTATTATTAAATAAGTATAATTATTTGATAAATATAATATATAAATATTAAAACCATCATAATATCCATTAATAAAATTATGGTGATGAAAAATGACGTTTATCTCTACATGGATATGATATGTACTACACACACATACAATGCATTAATTTCTTATTAGATGAGAACGAGGTTATAGTGGTGTTTTAATAATGACAATGACATTTAAGAATATTTAGGATATATCAGTTATTAATTTATAATAAACACCACAAATTTAGATGATATAAAGAATAGTTGAATAGAAATTGATCAGTTATTGTGATTACCTCTTCTTTGAAATGACACCTATATATCTCCCTTAATGGGCTTTAGGGTTATTATTTTGGGAAGACTAGTAGCTCTACAATGTTTCTAGGAAATTTAATAAGATAAATTGTTACATTTTCTAGATATAGATGGCTCAATGTGGTGTAAATATGTGAGGTATGAGGTTCCATTTTATAATTGAGGCAAGGGATACTTTTGGAGTTTCTATAAATATTAAATTATATTGAATTCATTGTCAATAAACATTCTTCCAAGTGGTTAGGGATTCAAATATAAAGTTAGATCGGGTTATAATCCCATAAAAAATATAATTTACACATGTTTCTGATTCATTTTAAACACTATATTTTTTATTAACCCTTAGTTCAATAATTTAAATTTTAACTATAATAGAAAAAATTAGGTATTAAAGGTTTTAACTTTTCATTATAATGTGAAAATGGGTCCATACATGGAAAATTTATGATATTTTAGACCATATCATATCCACCTTATATTATTTATTAATTTTTATTTTTAATTTAATTTAATAAAATAATATTTTGATAAAATATCATTATTCTCAATTTTTACACTCTTCATTTAATTTGAAAAAAAGATATAAAAATGAATGAATTCAAAAAAAATCCTTTAAAACCAGAATAATTTGTTACTATCACTTATAAAACTCATGTAACTCTAAAACATAGTAAAATTAAGTCACATTTAAAATTTGAAATATCTTTTAGTTTATTTTTTCATTTACTAAATAAATACTATTTTGGTGTTGTGTAATAATTTAATGCTATTATATAATACCTAAAAATAATAAATAAATTAACATAATGAATATAATTTAATTATTGACATCACATATATAAATATTCATTTATAATTAGTTTTTTCCTTTTTGAACAAACACATGGTATTTAAAACTAAGAGAATGGACATTTTTAACATTATTTGATTAAAATAAAATATAAATGAGTTTTTGGATAATTTTTCGTTAATATATTAAATTTATAGATTGAGGTGATAAGGATAAAATTATATTATTTTAATAATAATTAAGTTGAAAATTATCGAATTATCATTTATTTTTAATCATGATTACCCAAATTTAAAATTTAACTGAGATGATAAAATTTCCCACATTCACAATTCATATTTAGCAAAAAATCAAAGGGGTATATGTACCATATTTGGACATCTTGATTCTAAATATATAGTTAATTGTATCTAATTCAATATTGACAAGATATATAAATTAATTTTAAAATTAGAAAAAAATGCAACGGAAATTACTTTTAATAAAAATATATTTTTAAGCATAAACATTGTTCATTATTACAAAATTAAAAGGTTCTATTGTGGTAGATATCAAATTATGTGTGGTATTTGGGTAATTACTTTTATAATCATGGATGAACAAGGTCATAATGTACATTAGTATGTAATTAGAACATCATATTATAATTATTTTGAAAAGAAACAAGTTACTTTTAAGGATTTATGGGGGTGTGTTTGCTTAAAATTTATAAAACTAGAAGATGTATATTGGAAAAATATTTCATTTTAATAAAAAATTGATTGAAAAATGAAATGAGAATATTTTTTTGATAATATTTTTAGGATTAATAGTTCTAAATTTACCTCTTCACATACTTATTAATCATTATCATTTAAATTAAAATCCACTTCATTTTGATCCCTTAATTTGTTAACTTCTTAACCCAAATATAAATAACAAACACCATAATGAGGAAATTATTTAAATACTAGGATAGATTCAAAAAGTGCAATCATAGAACCCTAATTTTATTAACATTATAATGTTAGATTATGTATACTATAAATCAAGGAACATTTCCATTCTAAAAATATAAACGAATTTTGTTTTAGGATTGTATTTGAACTCTAAAAATTGATCCAGTGTGTTTTGTATTATCGATTAAGATCACGCTCTCACAATTCACACATTACTCAAAGTACCATATTTTGTGTTAATTATTAAATTTCTTTCATAATTTTTTTAATTTATAAATTCAATTAATATATTATATTTTTTGAATTATATTATCACATTAACTAAAAAAATCAATAATGAATGTTTATGGTAGACCAATTACTAAGAAAAAAAATTATTTCATGGGCAGTGTAGTCATCATAGAAATATATTTCATTAGAAATGGTTTAGAAGGGGTAAAAATTATCACATTTAATGTATTTTTTTAGAGAAAAATATGTGAATTAAATAAAAATAAAATCGATCAAAATTTATTAAATGGAATAAATAATAATATCTTAACTATGAAAATAGAAGAACTGAAACTTGATAATGAAAAAGAAGGCACTGATGAAGGGATACATTCTTCAAGATCCCTCCATCGTGAAATATATAGATAAATATAGTAAAACCAATTGACACCTTCCTTAAATTTTTTAATTCTATTAAAACCACTTCTAAACTAGAAAAATACACATTTATATTAGGGAAGTGAGGATGGGGTTATAAGTAGTTACATATGTGAATAGTAAAATTGATCAAAATATTTCAATCCAATATTAACTGACATTTTTACCTATAAAAAATATAAACAATACCTCTTTAAAGATGTTTTATTTGTGAATAATTGTGGATTCTTTATTCTGCTCAAATTTTATCCCAATACAAGGTCGAATGTTGAATTTATAGCTAAAATACTAAAGTTCTATCCAATATGGTGAGTCCAGACCATTTATGATTTAATGTCACATTTACTCCAATGATATGAATAATACATATCAATTGTCTTAAATGAATCCTTTATAACATTTTGGGATTAAAACAATGACAAAAAATTACATTCAAATAAGTGATAGAAAAAATATTTATGTCTGAAATAATTCATTTCACTTTAAAGTGTAAAAACTTGTATGTTCATAAAATTTAAAAATGAATGATCTTATCCAAGATATTCAATAAATAAACATATTTAACATAATGTGGTTGAAAATATGTAATTTATCATCAAAAATAAATTCCAAAAACTTGTGATTAATCTAATCACACACACTTTCCCATTTTACCTCTTGGTAAAAACCTCATATAATGTCATCCGAAATTTTTAATAACTTATGCTTGCTAATATTTCACAATCCATATTGGTAATATAGGAAATGTACAAATATATTCATGAAGTTAATATTAATAAAATTTAAATTCATTATCTCAAAATTGTATCAAAAAAATCCTGTGAGATTAATGACACTATTCAAAGAGAAAGAAGTTGTAGATCTATTATGCCATTAATTACTCACATTTTTTGTGGAAAGCATTTCAAGATCATATATCCACCATTTATTCAATATATTCAGATCAAGTAAAAAATTTATTCTTACCAGGATTAATTCCACCAAACATGTTCTAAACTCCATTGTAATCTAATTTAAAGACTTACTTACACAATCATTCCAGAGAGTAAAACATTAAGATCTTGACCTAGATATCCCCACACTATGTACTTTTCATCCCCCATCTATTTATTTAGAATTTCTAATTTTTAATTTTTTTAGGGATTATGAGAATATAATATTAGGTACACACATATAGGTCAACTCGGTATAGTAATGAAACTAATCATAAAAGATATCACCATGTGGATCAACCATTGATTTAAGATGATTATTTTTTTCCAAACATGTATATACCTTCAATTTTATAGGATATATTTTAAAAGTAATTGTTTTATGAAATTTTGTTTGGAGAAATCAATGACACAATTTACCATGAAAAAATATCAATATGAATGGTGTAAAAGTATAATGGGTTTTATAATAACATAACTAATCATACCATTAATGACTTCTGTAAATAAAAATAAACAATTAATAATGAAATATTTCGCATTCTCATAATTCTAAAATTTAATATTTAAAACATGGAATTTTTATAAGTCAAAAATCAAAATTATCAAGGTGTATTTTTTTGAAAATTTAAACAAAACACACACACAATAACACACAAATTTAAAACCTAAAGAAGATAACATAAATTTTTTTACCCTACCCAACATATGAAATATTATATTTTCATCAAGTTGAATCTATGTGATGATAATTTCACATGAAATATAGAATTTAAAATGTAGGAAATTATATAAAACTGAAAGTGTTAGATAGATCCTGATATTCTCCCATGACGATGGCGTTATGTAGTGTGATAAAATCAACTGCATGGATGGAAATTCAAAAAATGTATTACATAAAATATTTCCCATTTATTGTAATGTTCCTTCCTATTGTATTATTTTTGATATCCAATTAACTATATGGAAAAACATTAGATACAATATATGGACCTAACCGTCTAGAACACAACATAATACACATTAGCTTCGATCGTGAACTGTAGAGAAAGACTTTGTCACTATCATAAAACTCCCACTTATATATCATCTTGTATTGTTTTTATTAAAATAACTATTTATATATTATTTAGTTCTCATAATATGATAATCATATCTCTTCATGCTCTTGAAGTTACAATTTCCATTGATCTCCTTCAATGGATAAATCTATATTACACTTCTTTATCACCTGAAATTTTTTATTCTTGTATTCCATGTAAAGATAACAACAATTTCAAAAAAACCAATAATGGGGAAATACTAATTGGATTCATTTATGTGATCCTATAATCCCAAATTTAATCATTCGAAAAATTTCAATATTCTGTTCTATTGGTCTACACAGTTTTCTGAAATAAAATTTCACTATCAATTTGAAAGCTCGACCAACCAATTTTATTGGGGGTGGTAGGGAGTAGAATTTTTATACATCACCCCACACATATTAATTAGGGAATAAAATTTATAATAGTTAATGTTTAACTCTCATTCACTCATTATGGCCTTCGGGATTCCTAAATTTTAAAAAATAAATTCCTTAACAGAATCGACTACAAGATGAGAATCAACAGTCCTAGTGGCCATGGCTCCAATCCATTATTAAAAATAGTAGAAAAAATTATTGTATAAAAAAAATTAAATTTTAAAATATCCAATAAATCAATTCCACATATATCAAAAATATTATAGAATAGTATGTGTTATTTAGGAATATCATGAATCCTAGAAAAACATTCAATGTGTTCGTAATGTCGAAAAGACCTAGAAAACATATGATCACCATGAATTTTGGGGTTTAGAATTTATATTACAATAATTTTTATGGATGAAACGCTGAAAGGAATCAAACTCATGGTCAGGAAGACACCTCCTTATAACTTGATCACTACACATGCTCTATAGGTAGGTATCAGCACACACATGAATCCTATAATGACTGATTATTTATTTTAATTTATGATTCATTAAATTTTCTTTAATTTCATTGTAATTATTGTAGTTAACTAAATTTACATACCAAGGATGTGTAACTTAGAGTGCATAAATATGTCCATTGGGAATTGTGTCTCAATGTGGTACCCGGTCCATGGTGTTATCCTATGGTGTGCGAGTAATCCTACTTATGTGGTTCACCACCATGTTATATTACACCTTTTCTCTTATATCTCAATATATATTTTCTGATAAAAGAGAATCCAATAGTTAAGTCTAGGTTTATATATGGATTCTTCAAGTTTTACCTTAAAGCTGTATGGTCTGAAAGAACAACTACATTAGTACCCAAAAAATATGAATGGAAATTTCTAAAGAAAATATGATATAAATAAATTCATTTTATATGGTTATATAGATTGACTGGGGTAAATCCATTTTCCTAAAATAATATGAAATTACATCTGAACATCCGACTGCTCTATGCAATAAAACTGCTTCAACTGTGATGTTGGAAGAATCACACATAAGCTCAAATAGATGCTCTCATTTTGGATATTTATAATTGATGTAGTGGTAACACAATTATTTATATAATCAAATGATACCCTATAAGAATCCATAAAAAACTAATTTAATATATTTTTGAGGTATTCGAGATACAGGTAGAGCAATATTACTGAAATATCTGATAAAGTGTAGATAAAAATCACCATTTCCATATATTCATCAAACATCAAGCACAGAGATAGGATATTAAAAGGATTAACTATTTTATACCTTATACCTATCAACATGTACTCCACAAATTTAAACTACATGACCTATGAAAAATATGTTATCAAATATGAAATAACATTTCTCAAAATCAAAACCTTATTTTCCTCAATACAATGTTGAAAAAACATGAAACTCAAGATATGCTCGTCAAATGAGGAACCATAAAATGAAAAATCATCTATAAATAACTCATTGAATTTATAAAGTAAATTAGAAAATATACTTACCATGCATCTCTAGAATGTACATGGGGAATTATAAAATTCACATGGAATTTATCAGTTAGAATATGCAATGAATGGTAAAGTTAATTTCATCTTCTCCTAGGCCTCTCCTAAAATGAGAACATGAAAATAACCATATAAAATGCAAAATAAAAGTATTCTGTCATACCTATAAGTATCTCAATCATCTGGTAAATTATATTATGTGAGGAATGGTATTTATGAGTTGATTGATTTGGTTTCCTACAGTATATTAACACTCATAAACAATTTTCTACTGTCACACAAACTAACTCATCATTTAAATTATTTATAATAGTGATCTTAGTTTTCTTTTGTATAACCTATACATGGATTTCTTGCTGAGAGTCATAAATGGGGAAAATGATCATAGGAACCTGGTAATAGAGTGAATGTGAATAATAGTATTTTTATAGTCTTCACATAAGGGATGATGGTTACCATGGATGATAATAATAACATAACAAAAAATTTATATGAATAAAAACTCTTGAGAAAGAACCACATCCCTATATAGAATATAAGACTCAAGGTAATGTTCATTGGATAGTTTGATATTGAAATTAATGGACGTTTTGGTGACAAATTTATCATCAAATAAATTTCTAATAGGTCTGGTTTGGTATGTTAAATATATTTCCTCCACATGTGAAATCCCCTATCGTGTATTGTAACTCCCTTGTAGTTGAATCCTAGGCTAAGTAATGTATCCTCACCATCTTATAGATTAAATGAGTCTATAGTTGAAACATTTAACATTTTATTTCATTGAATTCTAATAAAAAATAATAATTTCATTTGAAACCCAACTCCCATACTTATGGATTCGACTATGTTACTACTAAATTATATATGCTGAAATTAACCCTCGAACATATTGTGTTTGTTTTACATAAAACACAATTTTTGGAACCATTTTCTGGGATATGATTTTAAATTTTCATTAATAATATAATTTTTATAGTTTCAATATTTATTAATAATTATACATAATAAAATAAATAAAAATAAAAATAGAAACTATTTATATTCATAAAATAAAAAACATCGATAAATTATCATAGTAACCATTTTTTTGTTATTTTTCTTTATATAACTCATTTACTATCTTGTACAAATATTTCTTGCTATGTTTTATAATAATTGATATACACCCATAGAACATTTATTATATTTCTAACTATTTTATTAATATATATTATAGAATACATTGGATGGTGAAGTCAATAGGAGTATATATGAACTAATTATTGTTTCTTAGGATACATGTTTTGGAATTATATTTATTATATATTGGGTAACAACTCATAATCTAAGGATGAGAACATAATATAATGGTCTATTTTATAGTTATTGATTTTGAATATAATATATCATTTCTTGGAGGACAAAGAAATGATAGATGACAAACTCAAAAAAATTACTCAATATGTAAAAAATGAGCTCAAAATATTTGGTGAATCTTTGGATATTGGGATTAAAGGAATAAATAAAATCATCATGAAGCTATAAATTATGGTTTTTAGGTGAAAAATTAGTATGAGAAAGCCAATGATGAGAATTAGACCACAAGGCATATGTTTTCAATAGTTAATGGAATTTTTAAATGATATTTAACATTATAATTAAAGAATAAAACTATAGAAAAGGTGTTAATAAGTTGAATAATTCATAAAAACCCTAATGTGGAATCCTCACTACACCAATACACTAATAGGATCATAGAAAATAAATCTTATAATCAAGGTGGTGGACATATTCATACATAAACCGGACAAGGGGAATTCAAAGGGTGTATTACCATACTTAAGAATAATAGATACCACCATTGAACCATGGAGGATAAAAAATAGGTGATCAAATAGAGGTCTATACTTTACATACATAGATATTACATATTAATATATGAATATTTTGTATATAATAGTTTGATCCATGGCAGAATTATTTTGGTCTAGTTTCTTCAAAAACATTGAAACATAACCTACTAGTTTATAAAATATGCACATTTTATCACACTTATTTATTCATAATAATAACTATTCTAAGATATATCATACATAACACCTTTCTTAAAAACCTAGGGAATGGAAACAAATGAAATTGGGGATCTCATATGCCCAGTAAAGGTAAAAAATGGATATATAAATGATTATATAAGAATAGAATGAGAAAACGTGTTAGAGAATATGAGATTAACATTTCAAAAAAATACATTGAATATAATATATCATGTCTTTAGTCATGGAATAAATATTGGAAATTTACAAAACATTAACTATAAATGAATCAAAGAACATGTTCCGTGAGAGAGTAATATAGTCATAAGACAATGAATTTTGGAAGACAAATAAGAATAGAAAATCATTTCCACATAAGTCAAGGATTATTTAAAATAGTATAATAATGGAATGTTTTCAGTCCCTAAACCATATTTGTAGTCAAGGTTCACTCCTTAGAGTATCATAGTGTAAAACATCTCTTACTAAAATGGGTTATATTCCTATTCCAATCCTAATTATCACCTAAAAAATCAATAATTTCCCAAATAATTAGAGGGAGATATAGGACCCATATGTAACATAATGAATATCATACATATGTGTTCCATAAGATCCCAAATAATTCTTCATTTTATTACCCATGAAAATAAATGGGTTTTATAAACATTTAATCATAGCAAAAATCATGTAAAATTAATGGGTTTCATAAAAATTTCATTATTTTACTATAGAATAAAATGTGGGAAAGAAATAGGTTCCATAAACATATTTTCACCATTAACATAAACGATATAGTTAAATAATAATTATGGATTCCATGGAAAATATCCCTAGTAAATAATAACTTAAATAAATGGTTTTTGTCTATAATGGATAGAAATACCATTAATTGATAATTAAAACATTCTAGAGGAATGTAACCATTCTATTTTAAAATAACATCTAAAAAATTCACAATAACATATAAAAAAATATTCTTTGATAAGATCATTTTAAACATCTAATGTAATCTGAAATTAAAATATTATTCATTATAGTAGTAAATACAATCTTGTTATATATATTAGAAAAATCATTCCTTTCAAATTTGTTTTCATAAAAGTTACAAAGTATGTTATTGGGATAATGAGGAAAATATTCCTTTCCAAATGATTAAAAAATAAAACATTGGATAAAATGACATAAAAAATTCATAGTATAATATTTAAAACATTATTTAATACATTTTGAGAAAAAATGTATATCGTAGAAAATTTTTTTAAACCGAAGTGAGAAATGAAGTCGATTTTCCATAAAAATATTTATTATGTATCTTGAGTAATAAAGGATTAAAAAATTAATGAAAACATATAATTTTTTGTAATAAATATTTTAGAAGAATTTTATTGAGAACTTTTATTGTTTTATCATAATATTTCATCATTAAAACTTAATCACACAAAATCTTGACGAATAATGAAATTATAATTTAACGCCCCTTACTACGAGTTCACCTTGATTCAATGTAATTATACCATACTCTATAAAATAGTTAAATTAATTTTAATTATATAAATGACTCATTTTAATACTTATAATATCATATATTATCCCTTTAAAACATTTCAACACTCACTTATAGCAATAAATCCTTATAAAATCAAAAATTTTGTGTTTTAACAATTTCATTTTTCATGAGTTTTTCATTTTAGTAGTTGTAGTCCTTGTATATTTATCATTCATTCATTATTTCCAGAATATTAATATTTATATACTTATCATATATATTAATTATTGGTATATTTTTAATTAACTATAAATTTTATGGTTGGAAAAATGAGTTACATTGTTCACGGAGATGGAAAGTCAAATGTATGCACGGACAATCTTTTAATTTTTCAATGGATGGAATGAAAGAAATATAAAAATTAAACAAAATTAAACAATAAATATTATATAATATATATAATATATAATTATCAAAGTAATCCTCATTTCCATACATGTAACATATATATTATAATAAATCACATCGCTTCGTGTATGTAGTCTACACATACGAATAAGCGGTGTTATTGTATCTCAAACGATTAGATGGTAAGAAGGTAGACATGATATTATTATTAAATAAGTACAATTATTTGATAAATATAATATATTAATATTAAAACCATCACAATATCCATTAATAAAATTATGGTGATGAAAAATGACTTTTATCTCTACATGGATATGATATGTACTACACACACATACAATGCATTAATTTCTTCTTAGATGAGAATGAGGTTATAGTGGTGTTTTAATAATGAAAATGACATTTAAGAATATTTAGGATATATGAGTTATTAATTTATAATAAACACCACAAATTTAGATGATATAAAGAATAGTTGAATAGAAATTTATCAGTTATTGTGATTACCTCTTCTTTGAAATGACACCTATATATCTCCCTTAATGGGCTTTAGGGTTATTATTTTGGGAAGACTAGTAGCTCTACAATGTTTCTAGGAAATTTAATAAGATAAATTGTTACATTTTCTAGATATAGATGGCTCAATGTGGTGTAAATATGTGAGGTATGAGGTTCCATTTTATAATTGAGGCAAGGGATACTTTTGGAGTTTCTATAAATATTAAATTATAATGAATTCATTGTCAATAAACATTCTTCCAAGTGGTTAGGGAATCAAATATAAAGTTAGATCGGGTTATAATCCCATAAAAAATATAATTTACACATGTTTCTGATTCATTTTAAACCCTATATTTTTTATTAACCCTTAGTTCAATAATTTAAATTTTAACTATAATAGAAAAAATTAGGTGTTAAAGGTTTTAACTTTTCATTATAATGTGAAAATGGGTCCATACATGTAAAATTTATGATATTTTAGACCATATCATATCCACCTTATATTATTTATTAATTTTTATTTTGAATTTAATTTAATAAAATAATATTTTGATAAAATATCATTATTCTCAATTTTTACACTCTTCATTTAATTTGAAAAAAGACATAAAAATGAATGAATTCAAAAAAAATCCATTAAAACAAGAATAATTTGTTACATTCACTTATAAAACTCATGTAACTCTAAAACATAGTAAAATTAAATCACATGTAAAATTTGAAATATCTTTTAGTTTATTTTTTCATTTACTAAATAAATACTATTTTGGTGTTGTGCAATAATTTAATGCTATTATATAATACCTAAAAATAATAAATAAATTAACATAATGAATATAATTTAATTATTGACATCACATATATAAATATTCATTTATAATTAGTTTTTTCCTTTTTGAACACTAACATGGTATTTAAAACTAAGAGAATGGACATTTTTAACATTATTTGATTAAAATAAAATATAAATGAGTTTTTGGAGAATTTTTCGTTAATATATTAAATTTATAGATTGAGGTGATAAGGATAAAATTATATTATTTTAATAATAATTAAGTTGAAAATTATGGAATTATCATTTATTTTTAATCATGATTACCCAAATTTAAAATTTAACTGAGATGATAAAATTTTCCACATTCACAATTCATATTTAGCAAAAAATAAAAGGGGTATATGTACCATATTTGGACATCTTGATTCTAAATATATAGTTAATTATATCTAATTCATTATTGACAAGATATATATATTAATTTTAAAATTAGAAAAAAATTCAACGAAAATTACTTTTAATAAAAATATATTTTTAAGCATAAACATTGTTCATTCTTACAAAATTAAAAGGTTCTATTGTGGTAGATATCAAATTATGTGTGGTATTTGGGTAATTACTTTTATAATCATGGATGAACAAGGTCATAATGTACATTAGTATGTAATTAGATCATCATATTATAATTATTTTTAAAAGAAACACGTTACTTTTAAGGATTTATGGGGGTGTGTTTGCTTAAAATTTATAAAACTAGAATATGTATATTGGAAAAATATTTCATTTTAATAAAAAATTGATTGAAAAATGAAATGAGAATTTTTTTTTGATAATATTTTTACAATTAATAGTTCTAAATTTACCTCTTCACATACTTATTAATCATTATCATTTAAATTAAAATCCACTTCATTTTCATCCCTTAATTTGTTAACTTCTTAACCCAAATATAAAAAACAAAAACCATAATGAGGAAATTATTTAAATACTAGGATAGATTCAAAAAGTGCGATCATAGAACCCTAATTTGATTAACATTATAATGTTAGATTATGTATACTATAAATCAGGGAACATTTCCATTCTGAAAATATAAACGAATTTTGTTTTAGGATTGTATTTGAACTCTAAAAATTGATCCAGTGTGTTTTGTTTTATCGATTAAGATCACGCTCTCACAATTCACACATTACTCAAACTACCATATTTTTTGTTAATTAATAAAATTTCTTTCATATTTTTTTTAATTTATAAATTCAATTAATATATTATATTTTTTGAATTATATTATCACATTAACTAAAATAATCAATAATGAATGTTTATGGTAGACCAATTACTAAGAAAAACAATTATTTCACGGGCAGTGTAGTCATCATAGAAATATATTTCATTAGAAATGGTTTAGAAGGGGTAAAAATTATCACATTTATTGTATTTATTTTTAGAAAAAAATATGTGAATTAAATAAAAATAAAATCGATCAAAATTTATTAAATGGAATAAATAATAATATCTTAATTATGAAAATAGAAGAACTGAAACTTGATAATGAAAAAGAAGGCACTGATGAAGGGTTACATTCTTCAAGATCCCTCCATCGTGAAATATATAGATAAATATAGTAAAACCAATTGACGCCTTCCTTAAATTTTTTAATTCTATTAAAACCACTTCTAAACTAGAAAAATACACATTTATATTAGGGAAGTGAGGCTGGGGTTATAAGTAGTTACATATGTGAATAGTAAAATTGATCAAAATATTTCAATCCAATATTAACTGACATTTTTACCTATAAAAAATATAAACAATACGTCTTTAAAGATGTTTTATTTGTGAATAATTGTGGATTCGTTATTCTGCTCAAATTTTATCCCAATACAAGGTCGAATGTTGAATTTATAGCTCAAATACTAAAGTTCTATCCAATATGGTGAGTCTAGACCATTTATGATTTAATGTCACATTTACTCCAATGATATGAATAATACATATCAATTGTCTTAAATGAATCCTTTATAACATTTTGGGATTAAAACAATGACAAAAAATTACATTCAAATAAGTCATAGAAAAAATATTTATGTCTGAAATAATTCATTTCACTTTAAAGTTTAAAAACTTGTATGTTCATAAAATTTAAAAATGAATGATCTTATCCAAGATATTCAATAAATAAACATATTTAACATAATTTGGTTGAAAATATGTAATTTATCATCAAAAATAATTTCCAAAAACTTGTGATTAATCTAATCACACACACTTTCCCATTTTACCTCTTGGTAAAAACCTCATATAATGTCATCCAAAAAATTTTAATAACTTATGCTTGCTAATATTTCACAATCCATATTGGTAATATAGGAAATGTACAAATATATTCATGAAGTTAATATTAATAAATTTTAAATTCATTATCTCAAAATTATATCAAAAAAATCCCGTGAGATTAATAACACTATTCAAAGAGAAAGAAGTTATAGATCTATTATGCCATTAATTACTCACATTTTTTGTGGAAAGCATTTCAAGATCATATATCCACCATTTATTCAATATATTCAGATCAAGTAAAAAATTTATTCTTACCAGGATTAATTCCACCAAACATGTTCTAAACTCCATTGTAATCTAATTTAAAGACCTAATTACACAATCATTCTAGAGAGTATAACATTAAGATCTTGACCTAGATATCCCCACACTATGTACTTTTCGTCCCCCACCTATTTATTTAGAATTTCTAATTTTTAATTTTTTTTGGGATTATGAGAATATAATATTAGGTACACACATATAGGTCAACTCGGTATAGTAATGAAACTAATCATAAAAGATATCACCATGTGGATCAACCATTGATTTAAGATGATTATTTTTTTCCAAACATGTATATACCTTCAATTTTATAGGATATATTTTAAAATTAATTGTTTTATGAAATTTTGTTTCGAGAAATCAATGACACAATTTACCAGGAAAAAATATCAATATGAATGGTGTAAAAATATAATGGGGTTTATAATAATATAACTAATCATACCATTAATGACTTTTGTAAATAAAAATAAACAATTAATAATGAAATATTTCTCATTCTCATAATTCTAAAATTTAATATTTAAAACATGGAATTTTTATAAGTCAAAAATCAAAATGATCAAGGTGTATTTTTTTGAAAATTTAAACAAAACACACACACAATAACACACAAATTAAAAACCTAAAGAAGATACCATAAAATTTTTTACCCTACCCAACATATAAAATATTACATTTTCATCAAGTTGAATCTATGTGATGATAATTTCACATGAAATATAGAATTTAAAATGTAGGAAATTATATAAAACTGAAAGTGTTAGATAGATCCTGATATTATCCCATGACGATGGCGTTATGTAGTGTGATGAAATCAACTGCATGGATGGAAATTAAAAAATGTATTACATCAAATATTTCCCATTTACTGTAATGTTCCTTCCTATTGTATTATTTTTGATATCCAATTAACTATATGGAAAAACATTAGATACAATATATGGACCTAACCGTCTAGAACACAACATAATACACATTAGCTTCGATCGTGAACTGTAGAGAAAGACATTGTCACTATCATGAAACTCCCACTTATATATCATCTTGTATTGTTTTTATTACAATCACTATTTATATATTATTTAGTTCTCATAATATGATAATCATATCTCTTCATGCTCTTGAAGTTACAATTTCCATTGATCTCTTTCAATGGATAAATCTATATTACACTTCTTTATCACCTGAAATTTTTTATTCTTGTATTCCATGTAAAGATAACAACAATTTCAAAAAAACCAATAATGGGGAAATAATAATTGGATTCATTTATGTGATCCTATAATCCCAAATTTAATCATTCGAAAAATTTCAATATTCTGTTCTAATGGTCTACACAGTTTTCTGAAATAAAATTTAACTCTCAATTTGAAAGCTCGACCAACCAATTTTATTGGGGGTGGTAGGGAGTAGAATTTTTATACATCACCACACACATATAAATTAGGGAATAAAATTTATAATCGTTAATGTTTAACTGTCATTCACTCATTATGGCCTTCGGGATTCCAAAATTTTAAAAAATAAATTCCTTAACAGAATCGACTACAAGATGAGAATCAACAGTCCTAGTGGCCATGGCTACAATCCATTATTAAAAATAGTAGAAAAAATTAATGTATAAAAAAAATTAAATTTTAAAATATCCAACAAATCAATTCCACATATATCAAAAATATTATAGAATAGTATGGGTTATTTAGGAATATCATGAATCCTAGAAAAACATTCAATGTGTTGGTAATGTCGAAAAGACCTAGACAACATATGAGCACCATGAATTTTGGAGTTTAGAATTTATATTACAATAATTTTTATGGATGAAACGCTGAAAGGAATCAAACTCATGGTCAGGAAGACACCTCCTTATAACTTGATCACTACACATGCTCTATAGGTAGGTATCAGCACACACATGAATCCTATAATGACTGATTATTTATTTTAATTTATGTTTCATTAAATTTTCTTTAATTTCATTGTAATTATTGTAGTTAACTAAATTTACATACCAAGGATGTGTAACTTAGAGTGCATAAATATGTCCATTGGGAATTGTGTCTCAATGTGGTACCTGGTCCATGGTGTTATCCTATGGTGTGCGAGTAATCCTACTGATGTGGTTCACCACCATGTTATATTACACCTTTTTTCTTATATCTCAATATATATTTTCTAATAAAAGAGAATCCAATAGTTAAGTCTAGGTTTATATATGGATTCTTCAAGTTTTACCTTAAAGCTGTATGGTCTGAAAGAACAACTACATTAGTACCCAAAAAATATGAATGGAAATTTCTAAAGAAAATATGATATAAATAAATTCATTTTATATGGTTATATAGATTGACTGGGGTAAATCCAGTTTCCTAAATTAATATAAAATTACATCTGAACATCCGACTGCTCTATGCAATAAAACTGCTTCAACTGTGATGTCGGAAGAATCACACAAAAGCTCAAATAGATGCTCTCATTTTGGAGATTTATAATTGATGTAGTGGTAACACAATTATTTATATAATCAAATGATACCCTATAAGAATCCATAAAAAATTAATTTAATATATTTTAGAGGTATTCGAGATATAGGTAGAGCAATATTACTGAAATATCTGATAAAGTGTAGATAAAAATCACCATTTCCATAGATTCATCAAACATCAAGCACAGAGATAGGATATTAAAAGGATTAACTATTTTATACCTTATACCTATCAACATGTACTCCACAACTTTAAACTACATGACCTAAGAAAAATCTGTTATCAAATATGAAATAACATTTCTCAATGATCAAAACCTTATTTTCCTCAATACAATGTCGAAAAAACTTGAAACTCAAGAGATGCTCGTCAAATGAGGAACCATACAATGAAAAATCATCTATAAATACCTCATTGAATTTATAAAGTAAATTAGAAAATATACTTACCATGAATCTCTAGAATGTACATGGCGAATTATAAAATTCACATTGAATTTATCAGTTAGAATATGTACTGAATGGTAAAGTTAATTTCATCTTCTCCAAGGCCTCTCCTAAAATGAGAACATGAAAATAACCATATAAAATGCAAAATAAAAGTATTCTGTCATACCTATAAGTATCTCAATCATCTGGTAAATTATATTATGTGAGGAATGGTATTTATGAGTTGATTGATTTGGTTTCCTATAATATATTAAGACTCATAAACAATTTTCTACTATCACATAAACTAACTCATCATTTTAATTATTTATAATAGTGATCTTAGTATTCTTTTGTATAACCTATACATGGATTTCTTGCTGAGAGTCATAAATGGGGAAAATGAAAGCTACCAAAGGAAATTGTTTGACCTTTTTTCACTAATTTTAATAGTGTGGGGTTAAATCACCTTTTTGTTTACCTAACAAGTTTTTTCATTTCCCCTAAAATAATCATATGCATGAAAATAGAGGTGACAACACATCGTATGTATTATAAGGTCCAACCTATTTCCATAATAGTCATATATAAAATATTTAGATGTTTATTTTATTTTTTAGGAATGATATTATTATAAATTACAAGAGTAAATCATTCATCATTCAATGAGTTTGAATATATTATGTTTGGTGCTAGTGGTTTATTTTCATGTTTGGGTGGGCTCTGATTTGATGAAAATATTTTACGAATAGATATATTTTCATAAATAATTTTGTTTTGTGAATATACAAAATAAAAATAAATGTATAATGAATCAAATAAATCTTCCAAATCCACCTACATGTTATAATCAAAAATTACATTCCCATAATCTAAAATAGAATCCACATCAAAAACTAAAATGTGTGTGGTTTGATCAAGAGAAATATGTGTGATAGTATTTTTCAATGTAATACTAGATCCAATCATATAGATGTATCTAAGGATGTAATGAAATCCATTTGCAATATATTTAAAATACGAATTTTCAGATTCAATACATATTGGGTAAGAATCAAAGAAGAATAAAGAAAAATCGTCTTCTTAGGGTAATTCATGGTGTCTAAAAAATTAAATCATATGATCTCATCTCCAAACACTCTATAAAGTGTAACCTAATTGATATATTTTAATATATTTTTAGTTTTTAGGAAGTTTATTCAAATTATTATGAGATCATGAGAACATACCTGATCATCCTCTCCATTCAGCTTGAAAAATCTATAGGAATGATCACGTCTTATGCCTGAATGAGGACATCCTCGTTGACTCCCCTCGGGTAAGTTGTGGATCTATTTTGGAGTTTCACTACCACCCTTGTCAGGTTCATCTCACCAAACATCATGGAATAAAAAACATAATAAGGTATTATATTAATGGATAAACCCAAATAACATAAATCATCATAGAAATGAAATTCCTCTTGTGTAAGGAATGGTTAATGTCCCAAGGTCCTTGCATATTTTTTTCATCGCCATATTTGGTTTGAAGAGTTCATACACATCCCTACAAAGTATTATATACTTATTTAATTTTATCCAAATTTGATTTGTATATAGTTATTTCAAAAACATTGTATACCATGTAATTTTTATAATATCTTCATGTAGAGGGATTTTTATCTCAACCTTATTGAATGTATCAAAAATTTATTTTTAAAATAAATTTTAATACATATTATTTGTTTTTATAGCCTTATTAAAAAATTAAATGGGTTTAGGTGAAAAATAATCAATATTTTTATTGCCTTTTTCATTAACCATTGAATAATCATTAGCGGGTCTAGAATTGGGATTCTCTGAGGCTGGGATGAAGACTGATGGAACAATAATTGTAGATTTATTGGTCATTTTCTTCCCAATTCTAATTGATATGGAAATGAACTTTCTCTTAGTATTTAGAGTAGTTTTTAAAGTAATATTTTCAATGTTCTTACTTACTAGTTTATGGTGGTTGGTGGCAATATAGCTCAATTTTTCTTCAATTCCCTCTCCTCCAAACCTTGAATCTTTAGTTCAATCTCTTGAATAAGAAAAAAATTGTAAAATTCAACATTATTAAAATCAATATTTTGTTGATAGTACCCTTGTTTTTGTTTTATTTTTGATGCATGATAATAAAATATATTATGTTGTAGTTGGAAAACCTTTTTTTAAGGCATTGGTCACTAGATGTTTAATAATAATGGGGGATTTTTTCAGAGTCATACTTCATGTATGATTGAAATATCTGCTTATTGTGATATTTTACTGAAAATGATAAAAACATTTTCTGGGGATGTGGATGTCTTGGTTTTTGATATATTCTCCTAGTTAATAAGTTTTTGAAGTCTAATGTATCTTTTAATTGGGGGAAATATTATTGTGGGAGGTATATTTATGTGAAAATTACAGAAGGCCTTACAGGTATGATGTGCGATGTATTTTTGGTAAAATTTATATGTATCACTATAATGGTTAATTCATCTATCATGGTATCAATTTAATGATTTTCAATAGAATATTGACATACCTGATACACTCCTCTATCATGTGGTGTACCTTGATCACCAAATTTTTGTATTTTTTTCCATCTTTTCAATCAACACACATATAGCTATTCGTGTTTTGTCGAACAATCCCCCATCATCCAAAAAATCCATTCTAGTCCACTCAATAGGCATGAGTCCATCATAAAATTTATGGATGAAGAGTTTATTACTAATTTGGTGAAGCTGGAATCTTTTACATGACTTCATGAATCACTCCGAGTTCTCTTACATTAACTCACATTGTTCTTTATTGATTCCTGAGATCTCTATTATAATGGAAGTTTTCCTTGATCATAGAAATAATATCATTAAGAAAATGTGTTTTAAATAATTCAAACATGTGATGTAATTAGGTTATAGTAATACATCCAATATTCAGTAATTCCATCAAGTGAGAATGGTAATGATCATACATTATTTTAATTTAAAAAAATCATAGTTTCAAGGTTTAGAATAAAATTTAAAATTATTTTAAATTTCTATTTAGATCCTCACCAGAGATGCAAGGTAATTTTGAAGAAGTTGTATCTATTCAGATTTTAATTCAATTTATGATTCAATGTTTTGGTATTAAATACTATTTTGTTGATAGTTAATGTTAGGTTCAGCCAATTTGTGAATGGTTATATTAATTTCATTGTAATTAGTACTGGTCATAATTTTCATTCAAAAGTTGTTCCAATTTTATTGTTCCCAAAATGGAGGAATTCCCTAATTTGGTGAAGTTTGAAACTTACCATAGAATATGACTATCTAATTGGAGCCCTATGATTTTTTTAATTGAATCGTCAAGAACTAAGATATTTTTAGGAATATTTTCTGTCATAAATCAAACGAAATTAATATGAATAAAATTGGACCATAATAAAATGATATGAAGTATGAGTTGATAGTCCAAAAAGAAGAAAAAATTTATAAAAGGGGAAATAATGAGAAATATGAATATATGGGAATGAAATTAAAATTAACAAATACCACTATATTTTTAATAATGTACTTTACTCCATAAAAATGGTTTTAATTAGAAATTTGATTTCATGGGAACTCTCAAATGATGTATGCTTCTTGGGTAATTCGGTGTAGCAGAGTGGTTGACCAATGACCTCAATAAACAGAGGATTTAATTAAAACGAAATATTAAAGTTATTTCAGAAATAAACACATTACATAAAAGTTGGGGTATTGTTTAATGATTATAAAACATAATGGTGTATAATGGAAGAATATTGTTTTTTAAATATGATTGATAAAATACAATGAGACAATTTTTTAAAATATTTCCTAGAAGACCAAATAAATATAAATCTAATTATTAACATACATATTAATCATTATAATTTATATTAAACTGTATCTAATTAGTATCCCATAATTTTTTAACCCTTGAACCCTATGATAATCAACCAGACTAGGAAGATAAAATTAATTATTCCCTAAAACAATATCTGAATGTGAAATCATTTCACCCTGATTTGTTTGATATTCTAATGATAGCTCATGGTTAGTAGTAAATAAGGGATCATATATATTCAATAAATGATTTTTAATTTAGTTTTTAGATTTTATTTAAGCTCTAAAAATTGATCTTTTGTGTTTTCTACCTATTAAGATCATGCTCTAACAATTTAAATATTAATCTACCTAATATGTTTTGTGTTAATTATTAAATAACTTTATTAGTCTATTTAATGTTTAAAAAATTCTTAGATCATATTATGTTAATTATAGTAGATAATTTATTTAAAAAATAAATGAATAATTTTAGAGGTTGATAGATTACTAAGAAAACCTATTTTTCCATGGGTGGTATACTCATCATAGAAACAAATTACATTCACAAAGTATTAGAAATTGAATGAATAAATCACATTTTAGGTCATTATTTTCTTCCAAAAAAGTGAATGAAATATGAATAAATTTGAAAAAACATAAGAAATTGGGGAGATACTAAGAAGTTAACTATGAAAACAAAAACATTGAAATTTGAAGAATTAGAAGGCTTTGATAAAGGGAATCAAGATATCTCAATATTAAAATACCTATAGAAATGGAGTGAAACTAATTATCAACTACCCTAAATATCATAATGGATTCTTAGACCCTTCTAATGTATATAAATACACATTTTTATAGTGGTGAGGAGGCTAGGGTTAAAAGTGTTTACAATCATGAATGGTAAAATTCATCAAAATAAATTAATCCAAATTTCACTTACTATTTGACCTCCAATAATCATGAAAAATATATACTTAAAGAAAGATGAATTATGATGAATTGAATCCTTAATATTATTTCTTTATTTGATCTGAATAGAAATTATTATATAGAAGTTATGCCAAAATACAAAATTTCATTCCAATCTGTAGAGCCTAATCCAGTTTTTTATTCACATCCCACTAACCCAAATAAAATTCATGATCAAAAATATATATATTAAATGAATTTTCTACCACACTTAGTGAGTAACACCATAACAAAAGTGTTAGTTCAAATAATCCCAAAAAAAAATATTTATGTCTAAAAAAATATATCTTAATTTAAAGGGTCAAAACTATAATTTTCATAAAATTTAAAAAATTTGAATGATATAATACAAAATTATTGAATAAATAAAATTATTCAACATAATTTGATGAAATTATATAATTTATTATCAATAAAATATTTTATAAAAATGTGTGTTATCTTTTTAGAAACGATTTTATATTAATGTTCAAAACATTTTATTGAATAAATAATACAAAAAATTCATTAATAACAGTCGAAAATAGTGACTAATTAAATTTATAAAGATAAAAACAATCTCATAAATGATGTTTTATTCAGGAATATTCCGTTTATGTATAAAAATATTTTTTTAGTAAATAAAAATATAAAATTGGTTTCAATGAACATAATTGTGTTATTTAAAATAAAATAGGAAAAATTTACTCTGAAACCATTTTAAAACATAATTTAACTTTTTTACATATGTGAAACAAAAATAAATTTTTCAAAAAATTAGTTGTTTTCACTATTCAATGGGAAATAAATATTTTTATAAAATTTACAAAAACAGAACCCCGAGATAATTTTGATATGAATGTTTCGAAAAATGTATTTAATTTTACGAAAATAAATTTTTTAAAGTATCACAAATTAAATATAATATTTTTTGACAAAAACCAATAATATTTATTTTTTTAGAAACTTATTTTTAAGAATAATACAAAACATCTAAATATATGAATTATTATTTCCTAAGAAATAATTAATGAATTTATATTGAGTGGGATATTATAATGATGTTAATCCTAGTCACACCATTCAATTTATTGTATATGTTATAGTGGGTACATAAAAATATTTTAATATATTATCACGGTTTTTCAAACATTGTGTTGTGTAAAACACAATCTATCATATAAATAAAATTATTTAAAGAGAATTAATTTCTAAAATAAAAGGGTGTTACATTTTCCAAATTTATTAATTTTATCCTCACAATTTGAAGATGTGATCAGTAGTCAATGGTTTGATATTTGAAAATCCATTTTTTGAAAAATAATATCATAAAAAGGGTTAACAAAATTTATATCTAAATAAAGGGAAATATTGGTAAAAAGTTCACCATAAAGCCTAGTTTCCAAATAGAAGGAAAGAAGTTTCAAATGAAAATATGAACATCGAATAGAAAACTAACACTGAAGGATTCATAGAGAGTGGTAGATAACTTGGTCAAAAGAATGTTAACAGCACCGAAACCATGAATAATTGAGGGGATTAAAACCATCTATTCATCGTAATTAAAGGTTACTAGACACCATTTTCTTCTTACAATCATTTTTCTATATTTGAGAAAGTAATTTTCCATAAATATAAATTATTTAAGTTAATATACATTATTTTCATGTATAATTTCATCCTCTAATAAAGTTACACCATAATCTAAATTATTTATATTTGAGATTATTTTTATTATGTATGATGCAATACAATCATCTTATAACGGATAAAATAAATATATCAAGATATTCCTCATATCTTTTGGCTTTATCCAAAATAGAAAATGGTTAGGAAGAGATAATTTTAAAAATGAACAAGCCACCATAAGTTGAAATACTATATTATTCTCTAAAACTTTAATCACCTCAATAACATCAACCTTAATGAATGTTTTAACATCAAAGGATATATCATATCATTCATATTCAAAAATTTAATTACATTATTCCCAAATAATCATTAATGTTAAATCAATTGTTAGTCTATGGTTTATATTTACCTAGACCCATTTAAAATCTACCAAATATCATTAATAACAATGACAAATTACTATATAATCTTGTAGCGTAGTTAATTTCACAAATATATCAGGAATAAAATTATGATACAAACCGAAAAGGTAATCCTTAACATGAAAAAATAACTATAAAAATATGGCATTTTTAATGAATCACTTTATAAACATCAAGATAACCTATATCTCACTATCCAATACACTACAATTAACTTATCTTGAAATCATATACTAACCCAAAAGGGTATTTAAACCTCAATAGAGTATCAAAATATCCTCACATAAAACATTAAACTCGGCTGTTGATTCCTTTAAAATTATGATCAACCTTTAACTTATATACCCATGGTGATATCAATAATGTTAAAGCTATACTCACATGAAAATATATATGCTTTCAAAATTTACTCAATACTTATTTCTGAAATATGTTCACAGCTATTGATTATATTATATAAATCAAAAATATGAAATAAACTTCATCAAAGAGGATCTAAATTACATTTCATAAAATCATATTTTTATTTAAAGGGTACCAAAACTATGAATGACAATCATAAATTCATCCAAACTTAACATTATTTACTCAACATTAGATAAATATATATTTTTATGTTTTTCCGTAATTGTCTTTTCATTAAAAATTTCATCTTACCACTAAATCACTTTTCTTGGGTTCTAATAACATTCAAATTATTTTTTTCAAATCATTATATAAAAAATATTATCAAGTAATTCTTATATGTAACATGATTTTATAACCATAATATAATTATTATAACAATTATACAATATTTTTCTTGAATCCAATTATTTAAACACTTCGATCATCCCACTTTATTCATAAACCTTTAACTCAGCTACATCTTCTCATTCCCCAATTGTTATTTCCTATAATGTGAACTATATATCATTTTAAAGGTTATTTAATCTCAATTTAATCTTGGTTATTACTTTTAACAAACAAATACTATTAAAATAACCCATACCTTTCTTATTTTATTCTTTGTCTCATCATCTTCATCGGTAAAACCATTAGTCGTACAACCATGTTGATTATTTTTCTGAGATTTTCCCCTAGGACATCTGTTTTCATATTTCCCACACATTCAACATTTTTAAAAATTTAACCATTGATGATTTCTTAATGAGACCATTATTCTCATACATTTTGTTAACTAAAATTTCCATTTTCCTCTTCAATTACATGATTTTTCCCTTCTTTTTCACAATCGAAACATCCTCACATGCCTTCAACACATGTACTAGAGTTAATCATCCCACATTCTAGACAATATGGATGCTAAATCATATATCATACATGGACCTTATAAAATTATGTATTAATGTTGTTATGTGTGTCAATAAACCCACAAAAGTTGCGATTATTAACCATAAAACGAGATATCTAATTTGGAATAATAAAAAAATTTGACATTCCATATCTTATTCGATAGGGTTGATAATGAGGAAAATAATTATATTGTCTCACACATTAAAAATTAACATGGTTAATGTAGGTTCTAACTACTCAATAAAACCAAAAGTAATAGTATGATAAAAGATAATCATAGTTGAAAACTAAATAATCATTAAAAATATTTTTTTGATGTCTAAATCATGAAAAATTATTCTATGTCTCCTTAAGTTTGACATATTTCATTCGTAATAATTACCAAGACGGTAGTATTTTTTTCATATAAATGTAATTAACCTCACAGTTATTAATACTATTTTCTCATCCTAGGTTCCACTTTTTTACTAAACCTTACTTTGATAAGAACTGTTGTGACCCATAATTTTCATCCAAAGATATTACATATTAATATATTAATATTCATTACATAAAATTTAAATCCCCAGCATAATCCTTTAGGTCTAATATATTTGGAAACAAGGAAACATAAAAAACACATTTTTATAATATCTACATAATCCATCACTTATTTCATCATAACTAGAAACCTTATTAGATATATCATACATAATACCATTCTTCATAACATGGGGAATGGAAACATAAGAAAATCATGAGATCAAATTCTTAGTAAGTGTAAACTGGGGGATATCAATGCTCATATAATCATAACAAAGGAAATGGGTATAAGGACAAAAGCATAAAATATTAAAACCATACACTTTTTATCATATATCATAATTATGATTCATTAAATAAATATTGGTAGTTTATAATAAATTAGAATAGAAAGTAATTTCCTAATTAGTATAGGTTTATTTTCATGAATAAAATTTTTGAATGGGTTTACTACCAGAACCATTGTTTTTTTAAAATTTCACTTTATAAGATATCGTAGTGGATAACGTCCCTTATTGAACTACTCTCACTCCCCATTCTAGTCCAATTTATCTCTTGAGACATCAATCATTACCCAATTCATTGGATGGAGATATAGGTCCCACCAATAACATGATGAATGACATACATATGTGAACCACAAGATCATAAATAATTCATCATATCATATCCCATGGAATGAAATGGGATTCCTAAAAATTTCCTCATAACATAGCCCAATGAAAACAAATGGGTTTCATTAACAATTCATTATTTTATTATTTCATAACTTGAGGAAATTAAATAGGTTTTATAAAAATATTTTCATCGTAAACACAAATCATATTGTCGAAGAATAGATATAGTATCCTTGGATCATATCCATGGAAAATAATAAATGAAATCAAGTTTTGTCTTCTGTGATGAATATAAAAACCATTAATAGATCATTAAAACATTATTGAGGAAAATAAACATTCTATTTTGCAATCAATTAGTAAAAAAGTAAAAAATTATAAAGGAAAAAATTATCTCAAAATAACCTTATAAATTTTTATACTAATCTTCAAATCAAATATTATTCATTATGAATGGAAAATCCTTCCATCCCATATAAGTTATAAAAAAATTACTGCAATATTTTAATCAAGAAAGGTGACACAATACCTCATTTGGAAAACAACTAAAATATTCACTTAAATATGTTTTTTTTAAATTAAAAAATTATTATTTTTTAAAAAATAATAAAATAATGATATTAAGATCTTTATTTAAAATATTTTTAGAAATGATCTATTTGGAATAAAAAAATTGGCAGAATACAGAAATAAAGTCGATTTTCCTTAAAAATTTATATTTAGTCTCTTAAGTAAAAAATGAGAGATTAATGAAAAGAAATTTTTTAAAATAAATATATATTTGATAAATAAATTAGTGAGTATCTTGGGAGCATGATCATAAAATCTCATCATCATAACATAATCATAAACAATATTGGTAAATAATGAGATTTTAACATTATACCCATTACCTTGAGTTCATCATGATTTGAAAGCACTCTGACCTCCTTTATAATAAAGTTAAATATTTTATACATGTATAGTAGAGTAATTTTTATATATATATATTATCATATATTATCATTTTATTATATTTTAACACTCGCTTTTATCAATAATTCCTTATTAAAATCATCATTTTTGGGTTTTAATTGTTTTTTTCTGAGTATTTCTTTCCAATAGCTCTAGTCCTTGTAACATTATCCTCATTAAATTATATCAAAAATATTAACCATGATATAATTATCATATATATTACTTACTAATTTATTTATATCCATGCATAAAAGTCACGGAAAAAAATTATTTACAACATTTATGGGGAGGGTAACTCATACATACGCATGATCATTGTTTTCATTTTTAGACAGATGGAATGAATGAATGGTAAATATTAATTCACCTTTATAGGATCATGAATATATAATTTATATACAATATATTAATAAAATTCATCCACATTACAATCCATCAAAATATAAATGAAAAATTTATCACATCGCTTCATGGAGGCCGTAGTCGACACGTACACACGAGTGACATTATAGTTTCCCAAAGGATCAGATGGTAAGAATGTTGAAATGAAATTATCATTCAAAAAGAATAATTATATCATAAAAAAAATATAAATATCAAAACCACGATAATAAACTCATATAAAATAGTGTGATGAACATTAATTTTATTGTTATGTGGAGAAAATATGTCATATGGACACATGAGCAATACATCCACATCCCATTTGAATGGAAAGAGGGTGTATAATGGTGCTTTCATAATAGTAAAAAATACATAATATTTAGGATACTATATTTATTAGCTTATTATAAATAACCTATATTCATTTGATATAATTAAGTGGATAAAAAAAGTGATTAGTTAAGGTGATTACCTCTTCATTGAAATGAGCCATATAGATAACCTATAAAGGGATCTGGGGTTGGTGTTTGGGAAAAAATATTCCACTATAATATGTATAAGGAATTTTATCAGATAAATTTCTATATACTTGTTGGTCTATAAGTCTCAATGTTGTGTAATGATGTGAGGGGGGTTCCCTTTTATAATTAAGTTGAGTGGTAGTTTAGGAATTTTTTCATATATTAAATTAAAATAAATTCATTCTCAATATAAATTCCTTCAAATAGATAGGTATTTTATGATAATACTGTACTAGGTTTTAATCATATCAAAAAATATAATTTATACATTTTTTGGCTTCATTTTAAACAATATCATTTTTATTAACCATGAGTTAAAAAATTTAACTTTTCACTACGGTATTAACTTTTTCAATATTAATGGTTATAGACCTTATTTTTAAGGAGACATTTCTCCCATTAATGGCACATTAATTACAATGCAGAAAATATAATAACCAAAATTTCTTATTTTAATATTTTTATTATTTTTAAATAATTTAACATAATATTATTTTCATGAAATATAATTATTTTCAATTCTAACACTATTAATTTAATTATACTTAAAAGACCCAAATAAAATGTTCTAATTATAATATAACCATTTTAAATAAATAAAATGTCACATGAACCTATAAAAATCATGAAACACTATTAATTACTCAAATTATATAACTTTTGAGTTTTAAAATGAATGTATTTTATTATTTTCATTAGTTGAATAATTACTTTTTTAGAGTTGTATAAGAATTTAAAGGAATTATATTATATGTAAGTTCATTGATTCCCTTGGAAGGTATGTCCTTTTCTATTTCAGTTTTAGACACCTTTTGGGGTAATTAAGTGTTTTCCAATGTCCTTGTGAAGGCTTGAGGGGTGTTTCGGGGGTTCAGGTAATGGAAAAGGGGAAAACAGGTGCTTTGTGGGTAGTCTACATGATTCACGCATGATTTGGAAAACAGTGTGAGGGGAGATGGTGCAGGAAATAGAAATATGCACAGTTATCACATGGCCAAGAAAACCATGTGAGATATAGGGAATGTGGGTAGTAGCCTCTACAAGTCCTGAGCCCTGATTGGTAAAGTGTGTGGGTAAACCGTGCAGGTAAACTGTGCTGCTTGTAAGCATCAAAAAATTACAAAAATGCCATTATGGGGAAATGAGGGGTACTTGATATTTTTTATCTTCTTCTTACTCCATCCCTAGTAATGGTCCAAAAGTTCCAAGAGCTTCTAAGGACCAATCTCCCTCATTTTAGAGATGATTGTTGTGTCATTTTTTTTGCGAATTGGAGATCTGGGTAAGGATAAAGTCATCCTTGATTTCATTTTTGGGTTATGGTTTCTATTTCATTCCCATCTCTATCTGAATCTCTCAATCCATATATTTTCAGTATGATTTAGGTTAATGTTTCAAGGTTAGGTCGAATGAAGATTTAAGGACTTAGTTGAGAGTGTGTTTGCCAATAGATTCAATGTAGGTGGTCTACAAGTTATATCCCTTGGTTTTTTTGTCGATTTGTGCATGTAGGGTTTTTATTCTTACTTCTTTTGAAGTGTTCTTGGTTCCATTGGCATGATATGATGTAGTGGGTTTCTAAATGATTAATTTAACCCTTCTTGATCCCCATGGGACGCAAAGAGGATGACTCAACCAAATCATGGCCACCACAGGGGTGTGTCGATATTCCCAAGACATAGAGTTAGCTATGTAAGTGTGAGGTCATTCTGTGAGAAAATGGATCCCATGATGAAAATGATCATATGCTTAAAGGATATAAAATTTGGTTTTTACTAATACATGTAGGTTTAGTTATGGTATAAGAAGTTGTTCGGTTGGCCTGAAAAAGGGATTAAATGGATCAAAGGGAAAATTCTAGGGGTCTAGCGGAAACTATAATATTCTTAGTGATATAGACATGCGAATGGGAAATGGGGATAAAGGATTATGTAATATAAATGATAAATTTATTAATGGATTGTGGCAATAATGTTAATTTCCAATTTATTGATATTGTTGTGATGTTGTAAATGATGTTGGATATGGTTGATTGTGGTGAATCATAAATAAGAACGTGCACATGGCTTGGTTGATTGGGGTATCGGCATGACGTTCAACACCCAAAGGTTGTGTGGATTGAGGTTCTAAATACTCCCCAAAATTAATGTGATAGGGAAGGGGAATAAGTTATATTCTTTTAACAGTTGCATTTCACCCAGAACAAGGCTTCAAGGTGTGGATTATGGGTTGTTATAATGTGATTCCTAGTGATATAGGAAGAGGTTTTTTCCCATATTCATGAGAATATTGAATGTGACTAAGAAATTAAACACATGAAAAGGGTTGATTAAGTCATGAAATGTCTAAGTAGTGAACCCATATTTAGTGGTAGTATAACATAAATGAACATAGTCTAGAATTTATCATTGAACTAATTGTCATTACTTGTCATTATTTGTCAATTTCATGTACTGTCTAACTTTTATGGATATTTTGTAGATATTTTTGGTGTTTTCCTACTGAGTTATACTCACACCCTACTTAGTCCACTGTTGAATTCCCACGAGGAATTCATTCTTGAAGTTCAGGCCCAGGGAAAAGGTCCTATGCTAGGGAGTTGAGTTGGACATGGGACATGTATGGGTGAGGTTCCAGACATGGAGTCCAAACCATTTTGGGGATTCCTCTATTTTCTATCCTTTGGGATCTATTCACTTTTCACTATAAAATGTCATGATATATTTAATTTTATTTACAGTTTAACCCATTTTTTGGAATACGTAATTTATTTATGATATTTATTGTTCATTATTGTTCTAATTTTTAAATTTTTATCTTTTGTTTCATACTCTGATAATGAGGGAATAGTCCCCCAGGTGACCTATTAGACCCTCGGTACTAGTTAGAAACCTCTAGAGTACGGGGAGGCCTGCTTGATGTCATGTAACTACTCGGCTCAGGGAACCTGTTTAGTGGATTTTGGGTTGGGGATGTTACAAAGTGGTATCAGAGGGGTTCATTTCTCTTTATTACTATTTGGGGACGGTAGAAAAGAGGTTAAGAATGTTTGGGGCCTCGATAATGAGATCATGCTTGAAAGTAGCTAACCCATGTTCAGGGAAAACCAACGTCACCCTGGGAAGGGATTGTCGTTCTCATTGTGTGTTGTTATATTTGATGATTTTTCACTATTGGTTGATGTACTTATTATGTTATGTGATTTTTTTTCAATATTTCTATTATGGAGAGAAGGGTATGAGGTTGTGAATTTATACACCATTAAAGGAACCTATTTAGGTAAGTGTCATGCATCATGATAGGCACACACACATGATGGGTTTGCAAGATATAATGGTTAGGATGCATATGTTTTCTTAAAAGTAAGAAAAAAATTGTGGCTAAAGAGATGGTATGAATTGTAAAAAAGTAAGTGGAATATTCAAATAGTAATTAGAAAATGGTTCTTAATAAATAAGAAAAATTGGATTAATGTACTGTAATAGTTAATTGGGATATGAAAATGGGATTGAATGGGAGTAAGTAAAGATGCTTCTAACTATGTGGATTAGATTCTCATGTTAGGCATTTTCTTAGGAGAGATGGCCAGGGGTAGTGATAATATTGTGAGTTGGATTATTTGGGTAGTGAATGAGAATTTTTTTGGTAATAAAATGTGATGAGTCTACTTATTTTTACTTTTTCCTTCATAAGAGTTCTATAATTTCATTCTAAAGATCATGTTTGGAATTTTATAAAAATTCCACTTCGAAGATGTATGCTGGTGGGAGATATGCAGATGTTGCTAAGAAAGCTCCTACAATAGTGGTGTAAGAGAACATGGTGATCTAAAGAGATATGGAATATAATTTCCATGAGAAGTTTTCTCATTTTCTATAGAATATGGATCAAGACCCATGACAGGTTTCACTAGTTATGTTTGAGCTGACCAAGGAGTTTCGGCTGCAGCACCCTATGAAATTTACTAGTGAGGGAAAGAAAAAAGAAGAAGACTTTGTGATATTGTCAATCCAATATATTCTTGACCATATAGAGAATCCTATCAATAAGTGATCCATGATTGAGGCCTTTATGGTGAAAGGTCAAGATAAAAATTTGTGGGACATTATGGTTCAGACAGATATGGTTGAGGTAATGACGTGGAAGGATTTTCAGGAGAAGAATCTTGAGCACCTTTTTCCTCAAACCTTGAGGCAAGGGAAGGATGAAGATTTGATGTTTTTTACATAGGGGATAAAATTGACAATGGATTGTGCCATCCATTTCACTTATTTTAGGCACTTTGTTCCAATGTTGATGGGATATGAGGAAGCCATTTTGAAACTCTTATAAGATGGGATGAGACACGAGATCATATCAAAGGTGAATATCTTTTTTTCTGAAAATATTTTTGGAAGAGGTAGATGAAGCCATTTTCCTAGAAGGGAATCTGAATGGAGCATCGGATAGTGAATATGTGGCACCAGCTAGGTGAGCATATGGTGTGGCTTCAAATAGTATGAAGCAACACATTGGAACCATTTAGCAGGGTGGAAGAACAAAAATCAGTTAGAAGAGTGGGTCAACATCTGAATGTGGAAACCAGGTCATCTATTATTAGTGTGTAACATTGGGTTAAAAATGCGACTAGTGTCCACACACACCGGTCGAGTGTTGAGAATGCTGCAGGTTTGGCCACGTACAGAGGTTCTGCAGGAACTCATGAAAGTCAGGGAATGATGGAGGCCATAGACAGATACCGAGTGTAGGAAGGGGTCAGTTACCACGTATCATGGAGTTAGTTGGAGCTCCATGGGCCATACTGGTAGGGGCGGTGTATGTGGAACTGTGTGGAAATATCACACTTACCAATAGAGCAGTGAAGTGTAGGGAACTCATGATGGATCCTAGGGTAAAGGGGTAGGTCATCTCGATGACGTATAGGCTACAACTAAAGGTGGTGTGGCATGACTGTCTACTATTCGAGGCATGATTCATGTAGCTTCCACGCTTTCTAGTTCTTTATTTGATATATGTTCTACATATTTCTTTATTTCATATCAATATGTAGTTGTGTTGGGACTAACTGTAGAAACTGTTAAAGGGTTAATGTCTCTTGATACTTTGCTGGGGGTATAAGCTGAGGACATTAGGTAGCTTAAGATTTGTGCTCTAGAGGTTGGTGGGTATCATTTTCTATGGGATCAATATTGTCCTAAAGATGATAGATTTTAACCTAATATTGGAGATGGATTTGCTGGTGTTATATCAAGGCCATATTAATTGTTATCAACATAGGGAAATGTTCAGAACTCTCTAGGGGACCACTTGTGTCTTTCGTAGTGAGTTGGATACTTGATTGGGCTACGCATGGCTAATACGCCAATAGTTGCGAGAACTCACAGTGCAACTGGAATGCCTTTTGTTAGATGTTGGGGAGAAATGAAATACAATCATTCCTTTTTTGTGGAAAAGTTTAAAAATGTGTTTATTGAGGACTTCTCATGGTTACCACCTAAGAGAGATGATTATTTAACGTTATAATTGTTTCTAGGAGCAGAGCTCATTTCTGTTCCACCTTATTGAATAGATCCAGTAGACATCCAATAATTGAAGTTTCGGTTAGAGTAATTTAAGAATAAGGGGTTTATAAATCCTAGTACATCACCTTGGGTATCTTCAGTGTTCTTCTCTAATAATGATTATGGACCACTGAGGATATGTGTAGATTATAGGAAGTTGAATCAGATGACCGTGAAGAACCAATACCCTTTTCCTAGAATCAATGACCTGTTTAGTCAACTAATAGGTGCCTTAGTGTTTTCTATGATCAATTTGGGTTTGTGATATAACCAGTTGAGTGTGAGACATTCTGACATTCCTTGAACAGCGTTCCAAAGATGGAACATGCTATATAAATTTTTGGTAATGTCATTTGGTTTGAACAATTCACCATATATGATAATGGCCTTGATGAACCAATGATTTCACCTGTATCTGGATCAGTTGGTATTTGTCTTCATTTATGTCATCTTAGTGTACTCTAGAACTCATGACGTTCATGAAAAACATCGTGGCATCATCTTGATTACAAAAAGAAAGCATAGTTTTTATACCAAGCTATCAAAATGATTATTTTGGATTAATTAGGTGCACTTTTCGGGACACATATTATCTGATTCGAGTGTGTTGGTGGATCAAGAAAATGTGTAGGTTGTGGTGTCTTGGGAGCATCACAATAACATCTTGGATATTTTGTGTTTTCTTATTTTGGAAAGTTTTTATCGAATGTTTATTAGGGAATTCTATCATTTGGAAGCACCACTCACATGCCTAACCAAGAAGGGGGTTTAGTTTGATTGGTAAGTGTATTTTGAGAATTATTTTCAGGAGAAAATGGATTGGCTAACTACCACACTGATTATAATATTACCTGAACTAGGTAAGATGTACACCTTGTTCTTTAATGTGTATGCTGCTGGACATGTGGCAATGTTGATGTTGGATGGTCGGGTAGTGGCTTATGAGACGAGGTGGTTGAGACTACATGAAAAGACTTATCCTACTCCTGAACTTGAGATATCTAATCTAGTAAATGTCTTGAAGTGTTGGAGGCACTACTTATTTGGAGAACCTTTCACAGCAGTTGAAGACCATAAAATTCTCAAATACATCTTCTCTTGGTGGGATTTGAATCATCGTCAGTGATGGTGGGTTAAGTACCTACTGTATTTTGATTTCGAGTTGGTGTAAACATGAGGTAAAGGGAATAGTGTTGTTAATGCTATGACCTGGAAGACAATAAATAATGTAGTTTAGTAATCCAGTTCATAGTGGGTGATGACGACCTTGTTTGTGAAGATGAATTTGGAGGTACGGGATGAGAATGAGAAGATTAACCTTACATATATAACAGTTAAGTCCTCACATTTAAGCTGAATTAAAGAGTGTTAGTTGGTGGATCCTGAGAGTCTGTCTATGAAGTATAGTCATAATGTTTTAGAGTCACACTCTAGTTGGAAATTCAATGCGGATAAAGTTTCATATGTTCATGGTCATGTTGTGGTGCTGGAAAGTGTATGGGGAGAGTTGATGCATGATTTCCATGCGTCGAAGTGGGAAGTGCATCTCGGATTGACTAACATGTACCATGATATTTGTAGGTTGTTTTCTGGTGAGGAATGAAGAAATAATTTGTGTATTTTGTGGCATAATGGATTACATGTCAGTAGGGGAATGGTGAACATCGGTGTCCATGGCGGTTGTTGTAGTCATCACCAATTATAGTGTAGATGTGGAATGACTACATGATTAACATCGTGGTTGTTCTTCCAAGGATGGCACAAAAGAATGATGAAATTTGGTTGGTGCTAGATAGAATGAAAAAGTGGACCATTTCTCATGGATCTAGGAGAACAATAAAGTCAACCATTTGGGGGAGTTATATGATCAGGAAATAGTGTGGTTTCATGGGGTATCAAGAGCCATAGTTTTTTATCGTGATCCATGTCTCACCTCTTGATTCTATAAGGGGCTATAGAAGGCACATGGTACCCAGTTGTTTTTGAGTACTACTTACCACCAACAGATTTATGGGAAGTCAGAGCATACAATTTATGTATTAGAAGATAGGTTGAGGGTATGTGTTGTATATTTTGTTGGATCATGTGAGAAATAATTGTTTCTTGTTGAGTTTTTTTGAAACAATATATTTCAGGATACATTTCATATGGCACCTTTTTAGGCACTTTAAGGGAGAGAATTTAGATCTTTATTGTCTTGGTTAGAGGCTGGAGTGTCTGAGATGTTAGGGCCAATTCTTGTGCATGAGACATTAGAGAAGGTTCAATTGATTCAAAAGTGTATGGAAACAACTTAGAGTAGAAAAAAGACACACACACACACACACACATATATATATATATATATATCATAGAACACGTGAGTTTGTGGTGGGTGATAGTGTGTTTCTTCAGGTGTCTCCAATGTTGGGTCATCGTCGAATTCAGAATCACTGAATGTTGGAACCTAGATATGTAGGGCAATTTGAGATTGTGGAAAGAATCGGGCCTATAGAATACTAATTGGATCTTCCACAATGGTATATCTATATTGATGATATTTTCTATGTTTCAACACTTCGATAGTGTCATCTTGATCCATCTCATTTGATAAATGTCATGGAATGTCCAGCTTGAGGTTGATGCATCCTTTGAGGAAAACCTAATTTATGTTGTGAATCATAGTGAGGATGTTTTGTGGGGAATGGATGTTCCCTTGGTTCGTGTCCTATGAAAGCATGGAAAATTTTCGGAAGAAACATGGGAGAGAGAATTAGATACGCGGTCCCATTGTTCCAATCTCTCTCCCTCAAGAGCTCAATGATTCTTGGAAAAGAGGATTGAGGATGATATGATATAAGATATGGAGGTTTTAAGATCTTGGATTGCCCCATATGGTTTGTTGTTTTTTTGGTTTAAGTTTTAGTCCCCTTTTGTGGTTAATAAAGTGTTTTAACAAGAACTTATGAAGGCTTGGGGGTGTTCCGGGGGTTCGGGACAATAAAAAGGGGGAAAATGGGATTTCTTGGTAGTTTGTATGTTCTGAGTATGATTTGGAAAATCGTGCTAGGGGAATCCATGAATGGAGTTCAAATATTAATAGTTTTCACAAGGTATATAAAACCATTCAATAGAGAGGGCATGCAGGCAGTAGCCTCCGCATGGTTTGCACAACGTTTGGTAAACCGTTCATCCTGGAAACTTCAAAAAAATTACAAAAATTCCATTATAGGGAAATAAGTGGCACTCAGTAATTTCCTAACTTCTTTCTCATCTAGCCATAGTGACACCAAAAAATCTCCTTGATATTTCAAGGATCAATATCCCTCATTTTAGGGTTATTTGGAGCTCTTTTTGTTGTGGATTAGAGATCTGAGTAAAGCTAAACCCCTCCTTGATTTCCTTTTGGGTTTATGGTTCATAATTCTTTCACATCTCTATATGAATCTCTTAAACACTTTATTTTCTTTGAGATTTAGGGTATATTTTGAAGGGTTGGTAGAATTAATATTTGAGGCCTCGGTTGAGAGTGAGTTCACCAACAGATTCAAGGTAGGTGGTACACATGTTATATCCCATGGTTTGGTGTAGAATTTTGTATGTAGGGTTTTTATTCTAGCTTAGTTTGATGAGTTCTTGGGGGTATTGGCTTGATGTGATGTAGTGGGTGTTAAAATGATTAATTGAAACCCTCCTTATCCCCATGCGATTCAAGGAGGATGAATCTAACAAATTAGGGCCACCCGAGGGGTGAGCCGGCATTCACATGAACATAGAGTTAGTTAAGTAAAAGCAAGGAGATTGTGAGAGATCATATATCCCATGATGAATATGTTAATATTCTTAAGGGATATAAAATTTGGGTTTTAGTAATACACATTGGTTTTGTAGTGGCCTAAAACGTTGTTTGGTTGGCATGAAAAATGGGTTAAATGGATTAATGGGAAAACTTCTAGGGGACTGTCTTATACTTGAATATGATTAGTGGGATAGGCTTGAGAATAGGAAATGGGGATAAAGGGTTAAGTAATATAAATAATGAATGTGTTAATGGATTGGTGAAATAATGTTAATTTTCCATTTATTGATATCGTTATGTTGTTGTAAATGATGTTAGATATGGTTGATTGTTGATAATAATAAATAAGCATGTGCACATGGATTGGTAGACTGGGGTATCAGTTTGACGTTCAACACCCAAAGGTTGAGTTAGACCAGGGTTCTAGATCCTCCCCTAAATCCATTGGTTAAGGAAGGGAATGGAGTTCCATTCTTCCAGTGGTTGTATTCCACCTGGATTGAGGCTTCGAGGTGAGGATTATGGTTTGTTAAAATGTGATGCCTAGTGAGATAAGACATGATTTTATAGCCATGTGATTGATAATGTTAAATGTGCCTTGTACAATGAACATGTTAAAAGGGTAGATTAAATCATGAAATGGTGATGTAGTTAATGGTAGAATAAATTAAATGAACATAGTCTAGAATGTCTCACTGAACTATTTATCATTACCAGTCATTATTTTTATCTTTCATGTACTATCATCCATTGATGGATATTTTTTATATGTCGTTGGTGGTGGCCTACTGAATTATAATCACACCCTGCTCGGGCAGTTATTGGGTACCTGAGCCGAATTCAGGCTCGAATTTTAGGACATGAGAAAAGGCCCTATTCTAGGGAGTTATGATGGACATGGGACATGTATGGTTGACATTATAGTCATGGTGTCTGGACCATTTTGAGGATTATTATGTTTTCTATTTTTTTGGGCTTTTTCACTTGGAATTATAGTAAGGAATGAAATATTTACTTTTTTATGGTTATACCCAGTTGTTGGAATTGGTTATTTATACATTTTACTAATTGTTATCTTTTGTTCCATTTTTTAAAATTTTATCTAATGTGGAATACTCGAATAATGAGGGTATGGTCTCCCAACACGACCTATTATACCATCGCTACTAGTCGGAATCCTCTTGCGTACATGCAGGTGTGCTTGAGGTCATGTAACTACCAGACACGGGGCACCAGTTTAGTGACTACAGGGTCGATGATGTTACATAATATATAAAAATTATAAACAAATCAAAATAATGAAGAAAATTTAATTATGCATGAAAATAAAATTCATATTCATTCATAGCTAGTTTCATTTCATATGTGAATACAAAAATGATATTTAAAACCAAGATAGTGACATTTTATAACATTATTTGATTTAAATAATTTATAAACCATTTTCATCCAAAATCATCCATTAATCTAATAAATTTAGAAATTAAGGTTATTATGGTATAATTACATTCCTCAAATAAGAATTAGGATAAATATTTATGGAATTCCCATTTATTTTAATCAATATTAAAACGATTTTCCCTTTACCTAAGGTGATAAATTTTACAACTGTTATGATTCATATTGAAAAAAAGTTGACTATTTAAGAAATTTCAAAAAAATGATTCAAATTATTTAATTAATATCACATAAATAAATTCCTATAAGTGTAATAAATTAGTTTTAAAATAAGAATTCAAATTTCAATGAAAGCTGTTTTATGGAATCATGCATATTTAAGAAGAAAAATTTTGTTATTCTTATCCATTTTATAGAAAAATGTTAGAGGGAAATTTATAAAATTTAACTTAACATATAATATATGTATATATTATTAAAATAATTCAATAATAGTAATTAATTTATTTTATTAACATAAAAATTCATTGCACAAAAAAATAGTTTTCCAAAAAAATTCATTCCATGTATCTAATTGTTTTTATAATAAAAAAAACATAAAACTGTTTCAAATTAATATAATTTGATTATTTAAAATAGTATAGAAATAATTTAATTATTAAATAATTTTCAAACAAAATGTAAAATTTTACATACTTGAAATCAAAATATAGCACTCAATAAAAATCAATAATTTTTTCACTATTTACTAGAAAATCAACCTTTTCAAAAAAAATTAAAAAAATCACCGTAAGATAATTTTTATTTGATGATGTCAATAATTTCGTTTGATTTATTAAATATTTTTTTTATAATTTTAAAAAATTAAATAAAATATTTTCTCACAAAAATAAATGAAAATCATTTTGAATGAAATCCATTTTTTAAGAATAAAATGAATTTTCTTAAAAATGTAATTATTAATTCTAAAAATATAATAAATAAAATTATAGTGAATAAGATCACATAAAATTTATAACACTATTCATACATTTTTTCTAGTATATAATAGTCCTATAAAAAAAGTAATAATATATCACGGTCTGTATAAACACAGTGTTACATATAACACAAGATATCAGAGAATTAAATTTTTTTAAAAGATAAATATTTTCTAAAATATTGTTGTGTTACATTACATACCATGTGGAAGTGAAGAGTAAAATATATGGTGGTTTATTCATTGGAAACCACTCACACTTTTGAGTGGGGATAATTTTCAAAATATCTAACTAAGATCTTAAAACTAATAAATCCTGTGATAAAATCAATGTCTCTTCCGAATATCATTTCATTTTCATGAATTTCAATACTTATTTTCCCAATAAATTCTATTTTAATATATTAAATGTTTATTTTAGAGTTTTTATAATCCTATAATTAGTAATAATGAATTTTAGGTAGTCTATATTCTTTATATTTGTATGTTTACTATCATTTTCTCGACCAACATATAATTACCATGATTATAGTTGAGATACATATAGGGAGGGGATCAATTGTATTATTAATAATACTTTTTTTATATTTTCATAAAAACGATGATTTAATCTTATTTGGGAACCCACACAAAATCTCAATTTATAAAACAAAAAAAATCCCAAATTCAAAAACAAATTCAAAATTTCTAATTTTAATGTAAAGGAATAGGGTGATAAAAAACATGAAGGCTAAATTTGTTGTTAAATACATTTTTTTAAGTGTGTTTTGATAAAATAAAAAATATTTACCATAATACTCCTTGTAAATTTATAATTATTAGCTATTATGAGACACATTATGATTTTTATGTCTTTAATTTATTTCATTTTAGAAATAAATAAATTTTCCACTTTCATATTAAAAAAAATGTTTTAATTATTTGGATATAATTACTTAAGACATGAAATTCATTTCCAATATTATTTATCTAAACATAGAGAGATATTATTAACAAAATTTTCATATAGTTATATTCTCCAATTCCTTGAGAAACATTGTACATGTAGAAAACTAGAACATCCGAGAATTTGTTTCCCAAAATATAGAAGTCAAATTGAGTAAATATAATCAATGCTATTTTTATTTTTAATCCATTAAAAAAACCACTAAATTATAATTTTTCATGTTACCCACGTTTATTTTATAGAGATATTGTTTAGCCTATTAGTTAAGATTTTTCAAAATACAAATATCCCTTTCCAACACAAATCTAAGTATACTTTATGATATAAGTTCTATTATGTTTATTGTAAATAGTTTATTTTGTGAAATAATTTAGTGGAATGTAAATGAAAATAGAAAGTGTTTTAGGAGATATAAAATTAATTATAAGTAGTGAGGCTATAATTTATATTCCATTGTTATATTAATTACTTCTTATCACATAAAAAATAATATGATAATATTTTAATAAAAAATTGATAAATATTAAAAATTTATGGATAATAAAAAGGATTGATCCTGTATTGTATTAAATATATTAGATTTTCACCAATCAAAATAATAATGTTATGTTTTTTATGAGAGATCCATATATAAGGAATATGTTTGGTTCATACTTATATTGTATTAAATATATTGTTTTCTACTAAATATATATAAACCTCCCAATTTAACCGTTTAGTTTTGTTGTATTACCTACCAACCTTGAAACCCAAGACAAATTTGTAAAACTCCACATGATTAGTTTACATGAACTATAAGAACTGAGTGAATAAAAACATGAAAAATATATGGTGTAATACATATAGTAATATTTTGATAAACACTCCATATGTTTAATCACTGAGTAATGGGATATGTTTTCCAGTAAGGTAGGTCAGGAGTGTGAACTAATAATAATGGAATTTATATGAGAATAAATGTAGGAAAGATAAGAAGAGAACATTATTTATATATGTGAAAGGATATATTTTATTATTTATTTTTTTTTATCTTACTTGATTTATGTGATTAATCCTGATAGTGTAATCACTTATTTGAATCCATTCTTATATATTTAACCATTATTGTAAAATGTAACTGTTAGTGAGTGATTAATCCAAATTCTGACTAATATTTATATTTATAATATTTAATATATATCCTAATAAATATCATTTTAAGGAAATGTAATCAAAATTTAGATTAATTATAGTTTATAATAAAAATTAAAAAATTATATTAAATCGTTACATTAATTAGTTATTGTAATCTTCAAACTTTTAAGGGTTAGAACTAAGCCTGAAATAGTGTTTTTTGATGTTAAAAACAAAGAAGAGGTAAATAAAAACCATATAGATATTGAAAATAATATTTTCTATGTAGTATTGTAGCCTATAATATAAAATAATAAAGTGATTTGAAAAATAGTGAAGGTGTATATACATTTGATATAAGAAACAATAATTGGAAAAGGTGTAAGTCCTAGTTTATTATATTCATATAATTTAAAGTAACAATATTTCATGAATAATGACATTACCATGTCATTTCAACGTGAATCAATCATTTACTATGAAATCATGATATGAAAAAATATGCGTGACATCATTTTCTCTGACTCATTCATATTTTATGTCCACAAAGATAATTTAATTTAGAAATAATTTCATTACCAATGAAAACCCCATATCACTACTTATAGACCCATGACTCTGTACGATATACAGATACTATTATATGAATAAAATACTATCTTTGTATGAAAGGCGTCTATGAAGGCATGTCATAACTAATGGAATCCACTCATCATTTTGATAGATGGGTCGTAGGAGCTACAATTTAAAAGTGATTCACAAGGCCACCGATAATATGAACATATATGAGAGTATGACTGAAAACAATGCAGGTAAAAACACATATCCCTACTTTTAATGTTAAAAACACATATACCATTACTTATATTGTATCAATATATGTGTGGATGATATTTTTATTTAAATATGGATGATTCATATCTCTATAACATTACACTAACATCATAAACAATTGGAAATAAATTTAAATACTATAGACAAATTATAATCAATTAAATAAATCCCCCCAAAGTATCCTTTATGATTATAAAAGGTATAATAAGGTTAAATAATAGGATTCTGAGCTACGAAATAAGATCATGGATATTATTGAATAATGTCTAAATAATATCTGATATGAATGTACCTAGGGAGGAAGGGAATATTTTAACAAATGATGAAACCAAATAAGCTAAATATTTACCAAGAAGTACATGTGTAGCTTCATCCATGGGAGAGGAAAAAATAAATTAGACAATGGGAACTCAAATCTAGGTGTCATCGGTGAAGAAAAGAAAAAATAGAACTAAATGATTCTATAAGCTATGTGGAATGATCAATTAAAGATAGTATTTCACATGGATGAAATCTATGATTTGAAATTATTATTGATGAGGATCATTATCAGAATATGAGTTCTAAATTAGAGTGGAGTACTATGTAGATGAATATAATTTTTTTGGATTGAATGAAAATCATATAAGGGGTTTGTTGACTAGATATAACCTGAGTAGGATACTATAGGATGTGACTTGATGCTGGATGAGTTCACATGTGAATGCGAGTGGTTTTCAATAAATATTAATAATGATTTAACATGCATTTTTGTTCACTATTCTTCATTTATATTTTTAATTACATGTATAGATGTTGGTGGTTTTTAATTATTAACCCTGAAGATTAATGTTAAATAAATGATATTCAAATTTTTATCTGGTGGATTCTATAAATGTTGATCCAATTAAATTACACTTAATTATTACCCAATTTACTATTTTAAAGAATATATTATTACATTAATGTTGGAATGGAATTGGAATATAGGAGCATACAATATGAACTAGGTCACATTCACTTACAGGATGATGATTACGTAGGGTGTTTTTTGTAATACTACTAAAAACTTTAATGAACCACTTATATTGAGAAAAAACCACAACTTTAAGGGGGATATTGGTATCAATAATAATTTTTTAGGCTATCCAAAGATAGAAATTAAAGAAATATGGTGGTTATTATGAAAGCCTCACATAAATATTTGATTGGTTTGGTTATATCATTTAATTCAATTTCCCCTCTATTGTAGAAAAGGATATTCCATGTGGAATACATATATGTACTTGAGGAGAAAATGTGAATTTCTTTATGAATCGCCTAACCATATGATGTGAAGTAATAATTAAACGAACATGTATAAAATGAATAGAAAATATAAGGATGTTATAGATAAATAAAATTAATATTTCACATATTTTATATTGATAATTTAGTGGAATTAATTCTAATAGATTATTTATATTATAAATTTTAATTATAATTTAGTTGTATTGAATTGTTTGAAAATAAGTGTAAATTCATAATAAAATGTTTATTTAGTTAATTGAAATAATATTTTACATTTTCATATAATTAAGTATCATTATTCTTGTATTTTTATTTAAATTTAGGGTTTTAGATATCTAATGATTATTAACCAGTGATGATATCTTATTCATGTTGATTTGATGAAATGTAATATTAAACTAAATCTTTTGAAGCCTATTAAATAATAATTGAGGAGAATAATTGTTCACATAAAATTAATCTGAAAAATATGAATCCATATAAGTGGTATGAAATTATTAAGTATATGAGATTCTGAATATCATTTCTGATTGTAATGGAATTTATAAAGTCCTTAAAAATGGTAGTTAGAATTTATTTATGATTGAGAAAATGATTATAAAAGCCAAATAAGTGAAAATAAATAAAAATTTATGTTAAAATGAGATTTTTAACTAATCAAGTATGTGATAACTATGCAAGTCAAGAATTTATAATAATATGGCAGATTAATGTTAGTTAAATAAAACCATTGGATGAAATATATTATCCACTATCTTATATTTAATGATCCTAAATACAATGGAATTTTCATAAAAAAAATTCAAAAAAAATCATGTATGCATTTATTAAATAGATAATATGATAATAATTTTAGTAAATTTAATGTAGAGTTAAAAAAAGATAGTTATTGGAATGTGTTTTTGAATTTAACAACTACCATGATCTTCTATAAAAAATATATTCATTTGAAATAATGTTTTTCATGGTTTAGTTGATACAAGTTTCATAAAGAAGAATTTTGTTTCTATAATATACATTTTTTATTATAAAAGGTTGTTATTGGTTATGCTATGGAGGTTACTTATAATATTCTCAAAAAAAATTTAATGTTACTGAATAAGATTTAGGATCTTGAAAATTTCAAGAATATGATAGGATAAGTACTTATTATTTGATTCTAGGAAAAATAGCAGATGAATTCTTCTTGAGTTATTTCATATAGACATTTTTTTCTTATAATTTATGATGTTCTATGTTTTCAATTTTAGGTGAATTATAGTGTGGTTGGATTCTAATATTATTATATCATTGAATTATTCATGAATTATTATTTTATTATTTGCAACACGTTAGTTAATTCATGTATGATATAATATTTTGATTAATGAGTGAGGTGATTCATAATCAACTTTGTGTGAGTATATTAAGATTTATAACATGAACATTCTTCTCATAGTTTATATTTTAGTGAGAATAATGAGTTTCTATATTATTATGAATTTAATTACTGGTTACTAGTAATTTATCATTCACATTTGAAAATACAGTGTCCATTATTGTCTTAGTGTATAATTATGAATATTTAATCAATACAAAGTGGGAAAATTTATGGTTGCGAATTAATTTATTAAAAAAATTAATTATTTATGTAAAATTATCATTTTAAATAAATTTAAAATATTTGGATGAAAAACCTAGAATCAACTATTTTAATTTCATTCATTTCAATTATATATTTCATACATTGTAATTTTTTTAATTATTTTGTTGAACATTTATTAAAAACAAACAAAATATTATTGATTATAATTCACATGATAAATCAATTGAAAATATATTAATGAGAAAAGATTAATTATTCAAAGACAATCTATTTTTTAGCCCAACTTAGTTAAATATCCTGAGATGGAGGGTGGATCAGGGTATGAATAATTAATACAATTGTCCCTTTGAATCCAGTGTCATCATTAAAAATTGAAACCTTCTCTCTCTTTCCCATACCAATCTATGTGATGAAATTAATGTATACAAGATACATAGAAATTTTAATTAGTTCACCCTCATTGGGAAACATCAGTGTAGAATGGAAAGGAAATGTAACAATGTACCAAATACACTAAAGAATACTAATATTACAACATTTAGAGAAGACTCATTTTCCATCCCTGTTTTCAACCAATCACAATATTAAAGCTCACTTATATTTCTATATATTTTTTCTTACTACTCCTTCATCAGTATCTTCTATTGTTCTGAAACACCAAAAAATTGTTTTAGACATATATGAGTGTTCTATGATGTCTTATTGTCACCTAGTAGATGAAATACACTTCTCCATGTAATTATAGTTTTTGTAAATTACTTTTATGAACAATTTTTAGTCCATTTTAAAACATCCTTTCACCACGTGGAACTAATGATTTGTGGAATTCCTTCATTTGAGAAATGAATTCTCTCCACGAACTACTAATTATTCAGAATGAATTCACCATCACGAGCAACTATTCCCCACAAATACTTTCTTGGAACTACCTCCTTTTTGGAATTGATTCTTTTTGAACTCAACTCCTTTGCAAACCAACTCCTCCACAAAATACATCACGGAATATATATTTGAAAACATCTTTTGGACTTCACTAATTTTTTTTGTAATGATGCTCTCTAATCAAATTCACCCTTTATTAATTATCTAATTTGGTGAATTTATATAAGCTAATGGATCCAAAACGCCCACTAAACATAATTACTAAATGCTCCTTTACAGTATATCCTTCCCCGAAAACATGCAGTGATGTTCACAAAGCGCATTTATTGGGTCATATCGCCCCTTAAATCATTTCCATCCCTAAACTATGTGCTTCCCATGAATTGATCCCACTAAAAATCTTTCAAAGATAATAAAACTATGATGGATCTTCAAATAACCTCCATGTATTACAAAATTTCAAGCTGTCATAACCCACCTTATTCTAGATTATGGAAGGGATATAAATATGTTGAGACCTTCCATCCTCAAGATGAAGGAGAGATAATGACCCCCAATTCCTGCCTCCATTATGCCCCATGATGGAGACCAGCACCAAGGATATTGAAATCTCATAAAAAGTGGAGGCATTACCCTTTTTATAATAACAAAAATCAGGGTATAAGATGTATCAACCTCAAAAAATAAAATAAAAATATATATAACGAAACCAAAATCCATCCCACATGCATTTTGAAAGTTAAACTACAAGAAATACAATTAAAACTCCAAAGTAAGTACCAAGGAAATAAAACTAAACAATGAAACATCAACCGTACCCAACGTTTGAGCTATTAATTTCCATCACAATCTGTATAATCTCCCAAGAAACATAAATATTATTTTATATATGTGGGGGAGAAAGCATGTATACTCATTAGGGAAAAATGAAAGTCACCAATGCACAAGCGGGAGAAGAATTCTAATTACCTTCTGATAAAAGAGTAGAAACTAAAAAAACCTAATAATTTATACTATCCACCCCAACCTCATCAAGGCATAATCACCATAAAATGAATGTCAGGTAATGTAAATAAATAAGAACAATGATATATTGTTACCTCTCCCCACTTTCCAATTCATAACTTCTCATCCATAATGGTTAATGTCCTGACGCTACCACACTCTTCTACAAGCACCACTAGAACAAACTTCACACACACACCTAGGCCACATACCACATCATATCTCACTCACAAAGAATTGGTCCACAAACAACAAAACCATCTAGAGTACAACTAGGAATCACTACGCAAATCAATCTGAAGATGCCTGGGAAGAAAACATCGCTCATAGACACTTGGGTCTGACAACCACACCAAATACCTACCTGAATAATCTAGGGATACTAATGCCTATAAGATGTAGTAGAGATGAGATAATTAATATCCATACATCCTCACACCAGCATGTTGGGAATGGACACCCTCCCCAATAACAATGGTGGTGCTCAGCACATAGTTCTCAACATGAGTGGGGTACCTATTGAAATCACAAGGATCTAAATTTATACATATCGGTACCAAACACTCAGCCCAACCTATGGATTTTTAAAACAAAAACCTTCACACACTAAAATTTACATTTCTTCCAATCGTACATGCACGTACCACAAATAATGATGGTCACTTTCAAAAGTAGATAAGTGAACACCACTTCATTACAAGCCACAACATTAAACATACCCCCAGCTAATTAATTTAACTAGTTTTAATTATGCATTGTTAATTTGTTTATTTATTCCATCCCATCCCCGGAAACTAACAAACATTGAAAATGTTATAAGATGAAGAAACCATACTACCACTGCCAAAGAAAAAGAAATGTCTGGGAAAAATAATCCATTCTAACACCCATTCATAATATAACGGTATATAGAATCTCTATGAGAAAGCCCCACTTATGGTAACATCATCCTTATTCAATGTCATCCATCCTAAAACATCCTTTGCAGTCCTGCTTCTTAAAAGACTCCACATTCAACAAAGCAATTAGAAATCAACTAACTTGCAGTCCCACTACACAATCTCATTTCATGGACACCCCTACCATCATTGTTTAAAGTCAGGATTCCCTATTCTTCCTCTAAATAATGAAGAACACCAACACGCATCATTATTACCACAACCATAATCCCAAATGAACCATAATTCCACACCTATCACACACATAAACATGAAAATGACACAACCTAATCCTATAGTCCTGCTACCCAACCACTACCCAAATGTCATCACATTGCGTAACAAGCTCATCCATTCCACAATCAATCAATATCTCATCCTGAGATACCATTAAACCACTCGAACCACCCCATAATTACAACCACACACCCATCCACAACACCACATGAAAAAAACAGGCACAAGATAATAAAAAACAGACACAACAAAAAACCACACCCATAAGGAAAGGTTTATTTAGATTTAGCAGCACTCATGCTTTAATTACACTTGATAAAATAGGGGTGATCAAAAAATAAATTTGATAATAGAGAATCCATATAACTAACCAAATATACGTGATTAACCAGATTATTATTTTTATAGAATTGATTGACATTGTATACATGTGCAAAAACAGAGACCACAAAAGGCCATGATTATCAAAGGATAGAAACCCATATATTTCACAACATGGATCAATGATAACCCATAAAACAATAAAATAATCATCATCATACTCCCATCCCTTTATTTACTACTTATTATTATCTTTAATAAATTGGTTTCTACTGTCCTAACCATAAGAAGATATCATTACACCCACCACGCATGATGCACAAAGGAAAGAGAGATGAAGGAATCCATACAAGTAAAAAAATGATGAAAACCACCCTTGTTCCAAAATAGGGGGTTGTAAAAGTAGCAGGGAAGACTCCCGAGGGAAAAAAATAGATTGTTATAGCGCAAGTGCACAACTCATCGTGGATGAAATGTTATTGGTGCACCAATAGAAAAATAATGGGTTCGAAGGAAGATACAATTTCATCTTTAGAAATTCCAAATAATAAATGTATGGGAGAAAATATTTTAAAGGCCATTAAAGCCAGATCATGATCAATACCTTGATGTTTTGGAGTAAAAAGAATCTCAATGTTTTTAGAACATAAATACAATTTGAAACTATCAAAAAACTCATTAAATTCACATTTTAACCCATTTAATGTCAACGTAAATGATAAATGGGAGAAAATAGGAAAACATGGAAAACTAGAAATGAATCATTGATGGGTGAGTCACTAATGAGAGCCACTAATGCATGAATCACCTATTGAAGATCCACTAATATTCAGCCACTGAAGTTACTCAATGACATCGTTCACTGATTCCAATAATTGATGCCTTACCTATTGATGCCTCGACCTACCACAACTCTGACCCATAGATGCCCAAATACACAATTCCCTAATTCACTGACACCCTTAGTCACCGATGTCCGGAGTCAACAACACCCTAATTCACCAACACCTTGAGTCACCAATTTTGATATACACATGTGAGCTACTGACACGATCTAACGACGCAAGCTACCGACATGACTCAGTGCCGCTTGAATCATCTGTGGAAAATTTGAAATTTGTAAAACTCTTCAAATGATGAATTGATGCCTCCCAGAACACCCCAGTCACTATATTTTGTCAAATTAATAGGCCAAAGAGGTTGTATCCATTACATTTGATACCACTCAAACTCTTATTTCCTTCGATAATTTAAAAACCAATACCATAAGAAATATGGTTCCGATCAACCACAACACAAGATACCTCTCAAGGATAAACCACTATGTGTTGTTTGAAAGATGGAGTGAAACCTCAAAAACCAAGGAAACCTCCTCCCACATATTCTAACACAAACATCCAGAAGAAATCCCACACAAACACCAAATATATGAAGACATGAATTATGGAATTCATTCCTCTATGTCAACATATTACACCCTTTGGGTGGAGCTGACTCTCACACATGGGTTTTATCGCATATCAATTAATCCGTATCGATTAGGAATTAGGTATCCAAATTTTCCACCGGTTAGGACTTTATCAAACATTACATAATATGGAAACAAGTCATCTCATAGAAAACAATGTTCAAGCACTATGTCACAAAGAAAAACACATAAGAAAAAAACTCAGTGTACTTGGAAGGAATCTACATCATATACTACCATGTACTCTCCTCCATTCTACCATGTCTCCACAACACATGAACCAAGGTAGTGGTATTTACATGAAACACCTTCTCCTAATGATCTTGTATATCTATATGCTGCTCCATGAAAATTTTTTCATCCCTGGTATGTAATTCCCCCCAATCAATGACATGGGAGTCATCGTGAAGATATCGATGAAGTTATGAGACATGAAAGATTTCATGGATCCTTATCAACTGTGGTAGTAATTCCAAAAGGTATTCCACCTCTCAAACTCATCCCAACACCTTTAAGGGTTTTATGAACCTTGGAGAAATATTACTCTTTCTATCGAACCTATGCTACCCAGGTTGAGGGGAAACCTTCATTAATGTGTAGTCCCCAACCTCAAACTCTGAGGTCCTTATCCTACGATCAACATTGTACTTATTTCGGTCATATACCGAATTCATCCTCTCACTGACATGCTACACCTTCTCTGTCAAACTATATAACATGTCTAGATGAAGAACAACTTCCTCCCCAACTTTCACCCAAGACAAATGGGAACGACCTGGCATTATTTATAATTCTTCTAATGGAGCCATTCCAATAGAAGAGTGATAGGTATCATTGTAATGAAATTATAGAAAGGTAAAATTTCGAAACCAAGACTTAAGCTCCCAGTATGTCCTCCATTGTCTATTTGACCTCTCAATCTAGTCATTTGTCTGAAGGTGGAAAGCAGTGTTGAGGCATAAATGATTTCTAAAAGAATGATAAAATACCCACTATATTCGAAACATAAAACAAGTATAATGATTCGAAATTATGGATCAATGATTTCCATGCATCTGCAACACCTCATCCACATACCTCTACATTAAGGCATCTACTACGTTCGACTCCTTGATTTCTATGAAGTGACCTAATTTCATAAAATGATCCACGACCACCCAGATTTCATCACGTCACCCCTGAGACCAAGGCAATATTGTGAAAAAATCCATTGAAATTTCATCCCACTTTCATTTGGGGACATCTAAGGGCTAAAAATGTCACCAGGAACATGGTGGTCAACCTTCATTTCCTGGAACACCAATATATTTTCCACCAACTCTACGACTGCTCGCTTCGTTAGGGGCGACCATAATTGTCCTCTTAAGACATGGTACATCTTAACAATTCTAATGTGTACAATTAAGGGTGATCTATGATACTCATGGAGAACATCATTGTGAATCCCCATGAGAACAAATATCTCCCCCTAGAACAAAATTTGATTCTGACTATCCTATGATCATCCCTCCGAAGCATCACCCTAACTAAGGAAATCATGCATTGCCTTTGCTTCTGAGTATCCCCACAGATAATCCTCTACATTCTACATCCTATATTACTATACCTTCATATAAAATAGATAGCCTCTTCTTCCATCCATTCTCATATCTATGTATATGATAGCCAACTCCTCCATTTCTCTCCATGCATCTATAGATTCCCAATCCAATTCCTTCTACAACATCCTTATCAACGCATCATCCACAACATTTCCCTTTCCTGAGGTGTAGGAGATATCAAAATTTCAATCCTATAGAAACACAGTACACATACACTATTGAAATTATATATCTCATCAGGAAAAGAATGACCTCAAGATCTAATGATCTGTGTAGACCAAAAAGAACACCCCAACGAGGTAATTTTCCCAAAAAGTTAGTGAAAACATGAAAGATGCCAACTCCGAATCATGGATGTCATAATTATCTTTATAGGGATTTAAATTCCTAAAACCATTGTAGAACCATCCCCATTGCTACATCATCACACACCCTAGGCCCAGATGGGAAGCATCAGAAAAAATCATGAACATCGCCCCTTCCTCTGGAAACCTGATCACTGGGGAACTAACCAGCATCCCCTCCAGGTAACTAGATGTTTCCTAAAAAATATCACTCTAAAAAAAATCTTATCCTTTTCTGGTCAGATCCATCAACAGAGCTACTAATTGAGAGAAAGAAGGAACACATGTCTGGTAAAATAATTGTAGACCGAGAAAACAATAAACCCCTACAAATTTCTTGTATACAACCCAATAAACAACTGCCTTAAACTTCACAGGGTCCACTGCTACAACCTGCTGAGACACCACATGTATAAGGAAGTGGATATCTCATCCCCAATACAAGAACTTGGAAAACATTCTAAAGAGATAATGGTGCTGAAAGGCCTCTAGGATAGTCATGAGATGCTCGACATTATTTTACTATGACATTAAAAATATGAGTATTTCATCTATAAATACAATAATGAACTTGTCCAAAATCACATAAAAGACAGATTTCATAAGCCCCATGGACATGACTGGTGCATTCATAACACTGAACGACCTAACCATGAACTTGAATTGCCCATACCTGTAATTGAATGCACTTTTAGGATATCATCCTCCTTCACCCTCAGTTGGTGATTTCTTGACCATGGATAAACATAGAGAACTAACTTTCTCCCCATAACTGGTTTAAAAGATCTTGTATCTTAGGAAGGGGTAATGTTTATTGATAGTTACCTGATTCAACTTCTAGTAGTCTATACAGAACATCAAAACACAATCTACCATCATCGCAAATACGACCTGAGCACCCAAAAAAAATAACTCAACTGAATAAATCCCTGCTTCATTAGACTGTTAATCTAAATCCTCATCTTCTACAACGTAGAAGGATAAATCCATCAAATATACATCTAAATTGGAGAAGCATTAGGAAAAAATACTACTCAGAACTCAACGTATTGTCGAGGGGGTAGATTCACAACCTCATTGGGATAAACATACAAGATCTCCCCAATAAATTTAGGATCCCCCACTATATATGCGTCTAATAATTCTATTAATAGTTCATCCAATAAGAAAATAGGGGGATCCACACGAAGGTTTCTCATTAGACAGCTCTTCTCACCGACAAAAGATACACATTTTATACCCACGTATAAAAACACAACTCTTCTCCTAAAGCAATCGATAACAGAACACACAATGTACAACCAATTAATGCTAAGGATAATACTATACGCCTGTATCTATTGCAGAAAGAGATCCCCACATGACTGATGTGGGCCAAGCATCAGTTTATATCTCTAGAAAACAATAAACAAGATGATCTAACCTCTGACAAGTGTACTCAACACCAAGGGAATGAAAAGATTCTCTATATCGAGTCACCTTGCATGAGATATACGTGGTGAAAAAATGGAGTGTGAATATATTTAATAAAAAAAGGTGAAAATAAGAGTACTGATCAATTTTATCATACCACAAGCGATATCTAACTCTAATAGAACTGAAGCCTATGTAGTGTGCAACTGACCATGCCTAGCTCCTCTGCCCCTCTTTTTATGACAGCCTCCCTGACCATGGATAGATTGAGGTCCCTGTTGAATTCCCTGAGGTCAGCCTCTACTTGACACATCTCCCCTCAGTGGAACATGATCCAACTATTTGTGATGCTGAAATGGCAAGGACAACAATTACTACTGAGGTGGTCGTTGGACCAGTCCACCTCCACCATTCTTATATCGAACTGGAAACTGACTCTAATGGTTTCCACGACCTCTAAAAAGTATTGAATATTATCAATAGTTATGCAAGAGATATCTCTATATCCATGTCTGATAAATTTCCCTCCTGTATTCCCAGAGTAGTCCACTGGAAATCATAATTTTTCTTCTTCTACTGATTGTCCACCTCTTATCGATAAAACTTTTTTTGATCAGCCATACTGGCCTCTTGAGACTATATTGCCTAATCCACTGGTAGATGTTTATTGGGTTTCATAGCTGAATAGAAAAGAAGAATTTCCTAATCCCGAGTAGTATGGTATTTACTTAGGATTCATTTTAACTCATTATCTATTTTAATTTCCTGAAAAAACACAAAAGAAATAACAATGGTCCTCATGATGAAAGTACCTTTCTTAGGGTCTCTACCCTACAATTGGTGTAGCCTCACTTTTTTATTTGGTAAACTCAGAGTCATTGCATTAGATCCTGGAGGGCCCTAAAAAGCCATGTCCTAGATGGTCTTCCCTAGCCTATGTCATGCACCAATATCACCGAACAATTATACCTACTAACCCATGAAATTGACAATGTTCCTAACGTCAAACTCCATCCATTCACTCAAACATAACATCTGAAACAATTCTATCATGAAATTATATTTTCAAGATGAGGGAAGGGATATAAATATTTCTAGACCATCATTCCCTAAGATTAAAGAGGGATAATGACCCCCCTGATTCTCACTTCCAATAGGCCCCTAGGTGGAAACCAACAACATGGTTATAGATATATCACAAAAATGGGAGGTATTACCCTTTTATTGTAACTAATATCTAAATATAAGATATATCAACCTCACAAAAATTCCATGACACATATATATAATGAAACAAAAATCCATACCACAAGCATGATTAAAGTAAAACAACTAGAAATAAAAAAGAAAAATCCAAATTAATTACTCAAGAAATAAAAGTACCCAACGACACAAAAACTACCCCCATGTTCGAGATAGTAAGATCCAACATGGTCTGCATAATCTTTACGGAAACCTAAATATAATTTTATATACACAGTGTGTGAATATAAGTATACTAAATGGGGAAAAATCAATGTCATTCGTGCACTAGTTGGAGAAGAATACTAATTCTATTATATGAAAAAAAACAAGAACTCAAAAGAACCTAAGAATGTATACAATCTAACCCAAACTCACCATGGAATGATCACCAGATAATCAAAGTCATGTTAAAGTAATGTAATAAGCACATCAGATTTTGGGTACCCCGCACCGCTTCCCATTAGTTTACTACTCATCCATACAGGACAAATTCTTGGAACTACCACACTCTTCCACAAGACCCATTATTGCAACTTTCCCACACACACCTTGTAAACATACAACATCACATATCAAACACAGACACCTGGTCCACAATCCACAATCACACCCCATAGACCCCTGTGAATCACCACATAACTCATCCTGAAGACACTTGGGAAGAACACCTAGACCATAGACACTTGGTTCTCACAACCACACCACAACCTGACCAAAGTGCCATTGGATACCAATGCCTAGAAGAGAGAAAATAGTAGAGCCTATAACCATACATACATCCTCCCACTATGATGTTGGTATAGGAAATCCTCCCCCATAACATTCGAGGTGTTCAAAAAGTACTGCTCAACATGGGTGGGTGCACATAAAAATTAAAAGGAACTACATGTGTATATATATATATTGGTACCAAACACTTTTCCTGCCCAATGTATTATGAAAATGACAACAACAACTACACCACACCAAAACATCCCTTGTGTCCATCCCTACAAGAATTCACTACCATGAATGATGGTCACTTTCATAAGTTGATAAATGAATGCTGCTTCACTATAATCCATAACACGAAACATGCCCCCAACCAATTCATTTAACCCATTGTCATTCTGAATTATATATTTTTAGTTATTCCATTCCTACATAGGATACTACCAAACAATTAAAACGTTATAAGATGAAACAACCATACAAACAACTTCCAAAGACAAACAAAGAAAGAAGGTATGAGGTTAAAGAATCCATTCTAATCCCCATTCATAAAAATACGGTCTTTAGAAACTTTAGAAGAAAGCTCCTCATAAGGTAACACAATAGTTATTAAAAATCATCCCTCCTAAACCATCCACATAATCCCCACTATAGAAAAAATGAAAAATTCCAAAAATCAAAAAGGAATCAACAAGATTGTAGTCCCACTGCACACTCCCCTTTCTTGGATACCCCTATAATCATTGTTCAATGTCATGTCACCCTGTTATTTTTATCAAAAAGAATGACCCCAAAACCACTAATTACTACCACACTCAGGAAACACAATGAACCACAACCCCACACACATCACAACCAAAAAAATGAACTTGAAACAAAAATATCCTATAGAACTGTTGCCTAATTACTTCTCATAGATAGTCCCACTACGTAACAAGTTAATCCATTCCACAATAAATCAATCTATCATCCTGAGATATAATTACACCACCCTTACCGCCCCATACTCACTAACACACTCCTGTCCATAACACCACATGAACACCACATACAGAAGCCAGACAAAACCACACACAACATAAAGCCACCCCAACAAGGCATGGTTTATTCAGATTTAGCAGCACTCATTCTTTAAATACACAATGATAAAATAGGGGTGATCATAGAATATGTTTGATCTTGGGGAATCTATATAATTAACTAAAAATACATGATTAACTATATTCAAATTATTATAGCAATGATGCACAAATCACACATGTGCGCAAATAGAGACCACAAACCTCCATGATTTTAATAATAAAAAAACTCAAATAATTCACAACATGGATCAAGGATAATATATATAACTAGGAGATCATTATCATAGTACTACCTAATCCTTATTTATTGCTTCATATTATCTTGGTTAATTTTGTTTTGGCCATCATAACCATGAGAAAATATCAGTACACCCACCCCACATGATTCATAGAGGAATGATAAATGATAGAATCCCTACATGAAAAAATATGATCAATAATACGTCCTTACGCCAAAATAGTGCAGTTGCGCGAGTTGGATGGAAGACTCTAGGGGAAAATGGAACAAACAGATATAAAAAGGGGCATGAATCCTTAGGGAAAATAGGTTCTCATTAAACCAAGTGAAATGAAAATATTTAAGGAAGATAGTATTTCAGATTTAGAAAGGCCAGATCAAAAATCTATGAGGGGAAATTTTTAAAAATCCATTAATGCTGAATAGTGATCACGACAATGAAATTTGGGTGTCAATTGAAGATTTAGGGATTTAGAAGATAAGTACAATTTGAAAAAATTCTAAAAACATATTAAATATTAGATTTAACTCATTAAAATTCAAACGAAACATCAATGGGGTGAACCCTGAAAAATTAAAAAAAACTAGAAATGACTCACTGATGGGTGAGTCACTGACACAAGTTACTGACACCTGACTCACTAACAGAAGAACCACCAATACTAAGCCACCGATGTGACTCATCGACACCACTCATCAATGCCACTAATCGATGCCTGACCTACTGATTCCTCGACCTAAAAATGCATTGACCTAACAACACCTTGAATCAATAACACCCAGAGTCACTGATTCCCTGAGTCACTGATGTTTATCTAACGACACGAGCTGCCTACATGAGCTACCGGCACGAGATACCAAAACGACTCACTCACGCCTCACTCACCGATGAAAAATTGGAAATTTGGAAAACTCTATAAATGAGCCCCACCTGCATCCAAAAACACCCCAAACACTATATTTTGGCCATGTAATAGAACACGATGGTTTGAGCCATTACACGAGTCTCTTTTCATTTTCCGTAGAAGAAATGTGATCCTCAAAGTGTTGTTATGTGGGAATATTTCCTTTTTTTATTTTCCTTTTTGTGTCCACATACATTTCTATGTTGTCTGTGTACATTCCTATATATTCTATATACATTTCATTATGGAATCCCCTCCTCTACCATAATGAATATCATTATTTTGAGGCCCAAAATATGGAAAACAGTAGATTAATATTCCACTTTAAATGCATATTCTTTGGAAACACCAACCATACTAAAATGAGGTCTTCTATCATGGTCAACAAAAAAATCACTGGAAAATCACCAAGATGGAACATTGAAGGATATATAATACACCTATTTGTATTTGTTGAAAACACTTCAAAACATTTATTAACACTAAATGATCTACTCAAAAGATACATTAAGGCCACATGATCCATGATCGGTGTGAGAAACAATAGTAGCATGAAATGTTCATTAATGAATAACTTCATTCCAAAAAAACTCAACTATTTTCATCAGGATCCTAATTTATCATGAAATATAACCATTAATTGAACATATTCATCATTTATATATATAAAACACCTCCTACTTCAGTTCTCCCCCAATCAGCTTCTCCTCCTATCTTGATTAATACATTCTCTCAATATTTTATGGCCACAACTTCTCCCCCATTTCTCAACAAACACAATGGTTACTAAACTTTGTTCTGAAGTAATTTTAATAACATATATTAATAAATTTGGGAAAACACATCATAACGAAGGGATAAGGAGTCCCACATCCACACTTTTCATGTACGGGGAGTCAAATGGACTCTATGATCTAGTTAATTCCTCTCAAATACCTATTTGGAAAAAACCGTCATCCTAATTTATGCAATCTGTAGTTTTCTACGCACATAATACTACTTCACAAACCAATGATACAAATTATACATGATAAAATTATACTATATTTTAATGTAATTTTTGATTGAGTGATGGACAAGATTTTTTATAAGATTTACATCACTTGAATTATAATAATGGATTCTGATCGGAGACTTCACTTCAACTCCCATATTATCATTTTTATACTTCATCCATAATAACATTATGGATTCTTGAGTAGATGAAATATATTAAACTTATTTGGTGCCCAATGATATTCAATTTTTCTTCTTTATTATAAAAAAATACGGAATCTAAAATGATATAATGCACCACCTGACGTTGATTTTATATAATCTACTAAATCGACAAAATCAGCATCTTTATAGCCCAACAACTCTTACTGGTATTTTTCATTATATAGAAATAAATCCACAATCCCCTTGATATTATAATGTCTTATTATTACTACAAGTATGTGTATATATTTGGGATTTCTTTTATATCGTGCTTCTTGGACTGTAGAAGAAGTAATATCTAATCTTGTTTCTTTCAAGTATAATAGACTTACAATGATCTTCATATATTCTAGGATATTACCACTTTCCCAACACAATATCAGGATAGCTTCATCTGAGCTGCCACTAGAGTCGTCATCACATTAGATTAATCAATACCAAATATTTTAAGAAATTTTGTGGAATTTTTATATTGAGATATAATTGTTCTATTCCATCCATGTAACACTTGTGAACCATGGGAACACGTCTGTTCGCCAATCATTGTCCTTTGAAACTCACTTTTCATGAATTAGACAAACTATTTTCACTATGATTAATTTGATCCTATGACGATTATGTCATTGATATACACCAGCACCATCATACTTTGATTACTGTAATTGTTGACAAAGAGATTGTAATAAACTCCACTATGCTGAAATCATTGAATTAAAAAAAAACTGACCCTATCATGAATACCATACTCTCAGTGCTTATTTTAACTTATATTGAACCATTCATAGCTGAAAAAATATTTTATTTTCTTCATAGATGTGAAAACCATATGGTTTCTCAATATACACTTCTTCTTCAAGACATCCATTTATAAACTATGACTTGACATACAACCATAAAATTTGGAACCTTTCACTACAATGCATAGGAGTAACCTAATTTTTTCTAGCCCTGAAATATGTGAAAATGTCTCATCACCATCGATATACTCTATTTAAGATTACCCTTTTCACACAAGTCATTATTCTTTTACAATCATTTTTCTATCCTCATTCATCTTGTGGCAAATGACCCATTTAGTCCTGATGACATTTTTATCTATTGTTCTCAAAACAATATCACAAGTGTGATTATTTTCAATTTGGTCAAGTTTATCATTATTATATTGAATCAAGTTATTATTTCCATGTACTTCCTCTAAAGATTTCGGATCATCCTAATATAAGAAATATATCAACTGTAAAAATTTATTCATATTGTTTTAACTAGCATTTAATGTTAACCAAAATATGTTTCCTTTCAATTTCACTCGACTCCTCATATTATGTATAGATACAGATTTGAATTTCTCCTACTCATTATCAAAATGTTCCTCTATTTTATCATTTTCCCCTTCTATTATCCCAAATTTTCTTACCTCCTCCTCACTGTCACCATTTAATTATTCACTATGTTGTTGAAGATTCTATTAATTATTTAATAAAGAGAAATAATTACTTTTAATAAGTATACTTAGCTTCTTTTTGAAGCATTTATATTCTTAAATTTTTCCTGAATAGCTGAGTAATATAAACTCATATCCATAAAACTAAGACATCCTGTGTTTTGGATATTGAAAAAAACATTTGTTTCTAAATATATGAAAGAGTTTCAATGTTGATATATTTCCATACAACAACTCATATGAATACATTTCTTCTTTTGGACCCAAAAGAGACCTATTGGACATATAGACTGATGTTGAGACTACTTCCTTCCAGAATTTCTCTAGTAGGAACAATTCATAAAGAATTTTTCTAGACATTTGGGTTATGATCTATTTTCTCCTCTCAACCACTCCATTTTGTCGAGGAGTTCTTACTTCCAAAATGTTATATCTTATCCCATGTTTCATGAGATAATCATCCACTTAAAAATTTGTGAATTATATACCATTATCATTACTAATCAAAAGAATCTTCTGTCCATGAATCCTTTTAGACAGCCTTTGATATTTTTTTGGTAATAAAACATGTCAAATTTTTGGTAAATGAAAAATAACAATTCTATCCTACTAAAATAATAAGGGAAAACAACGTAATACCTCACTATATAAATTTCTTAGGGTGAGACTACTGCACACATATCTACATGAACCAATTCAATTACTCTGGTTTATTTTTATTCATTTCGTTATATGTATTTCTATTTATCTTCCACTGTTAAAAAGTATCCCACATGTGAGTAAAACCACATGATAGCTTTTGGAGATCTCATGTTGGAACACAGTTGACCATCTATTCTAGAGACAGTTAACATATATCATGAAGATATTTATTTCACACCCCATTTCTTCCTCTCAGGATAGAATACACATATCTTCCTCTCCACTCTCAAGGTATAGATACCATTTTTTTATTTTTCTTGGAAATTCAACCACAATTTATATTCCCTTGAATATAATCTTATTATTTGAAAATATTATAGCATTTCCAAATTTACATAGTTGACTAAAACTATATATGTTTTCACTAAGACATTCGACAACCAAAAAATCCACACATTTGACCCCAAATTTGTCTTTTCCAGAGCCAATAATAATCAGACCTTCATTTTTTCCAAAGTTTACAACACATTCTATATCGTATTTTATGTCAATAATAATATCATTATTTATCATCATATGGTATGTTCAACCAATATCAATGATCTATACACACTAATGACCAAATTATTTATGGTAAATATCATCAACCATTGCCTACAAAAATCTCTTCTTTTTTATCTACATCTTTGAATTAATATATATTATTGATTATTATTCCTCATATTCATCATATTATGATGGAAAAAATTATTATTCAGGTGATGAATACTTTTTTTCATGTTCAATTCATTCGATGATGCATTGATCTTATACTTATGAACACTTTTAGTCTTCTTCTGAAAATTCTACTGATTTTTTTAGAAGAATAGCTGTCCATGAGTCCAAATCCTACACATAAAAATTAATGACCATCAAAATAATTTTGTGAAAGTTAAACTCTATTTGGGTGCCTCTATTTCTCTTATTCCCTTCAGTTTCTCTTAGCTATGAACTACACATTTAGTGAGTGTCCCAATTTTACATAGTAATAACATCTAATAATGGGGGTTTTTTGCTATGTTTCATTAATTCCCCATTAGTTATCGCTTGGGTTCTCTATATGATTTGATTTTTATTCATACCCAATTAAATATATTAATACATATTGGGTTCTTATTGTAAAAATTGAACCATTACTACTTTCTATTTTAGACCAATCCCATTATTAACTGTATCATTCTGATCTATTGTTTTCTTCTCATAACACTTATTTTTATATTTCCCTAGAACTCTGAATTATAATTTTCATTTTTATTTTTCATTTTTATCCTTTTTAATGAATTTATGAGTTTTTTTTTGATCTTTTACTTTGCTTCTTATATTTTCAACATATTCCTTATGCTCTTCGATACATTTGATTTGCTATTTTCCGGTGTTAGTAAAAAAATATATTTCTCTTTTCTGTTATAGGATTTTGATCATTTACTAAACAGAAAATTCTATGTCATCTATCATTGAAGACTTATGTTTTTAAATTTATTAGTTCAGCATAGAATTATCTTCTTCCTAATGATTCTTATAATTTTCGGAATCAATAAGCACTCTACATGTTTTCTTTTTTTTTTCACTATAATCATCTATCTTCTCAATATCATATTCTAATTCATCTTATAAATAAAGCATTCTTCCAAATTCTTCTATTTCATTTTAACATTTTTAATTTCTCTGATATCATAGAAAAACTACTACAAGTTAATTTTATCCAAGATCCTTGTAGTTGTCCACCTTTTCAAACTTGTATTCTACTGAACTACCATTTTCTTGTGAAAAAAGATTTTTCTTTTTATGGAAATTTGACATAAAATTTTCAAACCTTTATATAGGATGATTACTTCTTAATGGGAATTTCAACTTCATCCTCATACTCATATTGAAATTTTTAGGGAAACTTAATGCATGATGTACAACATTTACACAGGAAAAGCATGCATGTGGATGTTTCCCTTTGAACTTTCCTTTTACAATTTGTAATTTTAATGAAGGGAGTGACATGATTTCATCTATATCTTCTTCTTCCTCTTTACCATATTCAATAGTGAGATTCTATATGGACTTGATTTCCACTTATTTAGAATTCCCTTTTTCCACAAACTCATTATCATCATTTCTCATCTCATATGGAATAACGGTGCGGAGCATGCTATCCAATGTTTACTAATTTGGATCTTTATCTTCTAATACAGAAACAATTAGATTGAACCAAAGTGGAAGTATTCTGAAGATATGATTCAACATCACTAAATTTTCAATAATTTCTCTATAAACATATATTTATTTTACAAAATCATTCACTAGGTCAGTTAATGCATCAAAAGACCCATTAGGGTGCATTCTGAGGTCTACATACTTCTTCCATAGAACTTGTAGCTTTTCTTATCTGAATTTTGAGTCACCCTCATAAATATCTAGAGTATTTTACCACATATAAAGTGATAACTTAAATGAAATCGTTTTCTTATATATTTCATTGGATTATCCTCCGCCTAAATCATTGATTCATTTAGAATCATCATCTAATTCCCTTCAGTCATCTTCGGGTAAAGCACCACTCTCAACAATGGCCACAATACAATGCATTACTGATCTAAATCCATCCATTCCTAAATATCAGATGTAGTGTTTCTGTCGATTATTCTATAATTGAAAATTCATTCCATAATATTCTGGAATCATTTTATTATTGAAAATCACCATTGAAACCCCATAGAGAGAAACATTAAAAATAATATTTCCTCTGATATTATTTGTTAGCCCAACTTCGTTAAGTACCCAGAGAGGGGGTGAGTAAGGATATGGATTATTAAAACAAAGTCCCCTTAAAATCTTGTTTTTTCATTAAAGGAAACACCCCTTTATATATTTCCCATTGAAAATTATGAGAATAAATTAATGTATGAAAGAGATAAATAATTTTTTCTCGTTTCACCCTCACTAGGTATGTCTAAGGAGTATATAAAGGAAATGATCTTATGAACTAAATACACTATGGTGAACTATTTTTACAACGTTCAGAGAAGTCTCATGGTCCCTTCTAGTATACAACCAATCACAATATGATAGTTCACTACTCCTTTAGGTGAATATTTTGTTGATCTGAATCACCTCTTCTGACTATTCGAAAACCCTCCACTCAGCTAAAAGGTTCCAATGTGGTGATTCCTACTATCAGAAGCCGCACCACTTGTTCTCCCAGCTGGTGCCACAAGTTCATTACTTAAAGTTCCATTTAAGTTTCATTCTGAGATAAGGGCTTGATACACCACTTCAGAAAACCATTTTAGTCAAAATATTATCATCTCAAACTTGATCTCTTGTCTCGGCCTATCTTGGAAGAGTTTCTCCGTAGTTGTCTGCTCTCCCATCAATATCATAATGAAGCGTCTCAAATAAGTGAAATGGCTATCATAATCCAACACTAAAATTTTCCCTTTAGTCAAAATCATAAAATCCACATCCTTCTCAATCCTCAAGGTTTTTTTCTAGAAATTTTCAAGAAACTTCTCCTGAAAATATTTTTGCATCATCCCCTTAGCCTTCTCTGTCTGAACAATAATGTCCCACAAATGCATTTCTCTCCCCCATATCATATAGAATTCTAAAATTACTATTTTATTGAGAGGGGTCTCTAGATGGTTTATAATATTTTGGATCCACTAAATCAAAAAACTCTACTTCTTCTGGCCCACCCTCTCTAGTGAAGGTCGGAGGGTGCTCTAGCTGAAACTCCTTGGTCAACTCATACAGGCTCAGTACCACCCGCCCTGGGTCTCGTTCCATCATCTGCATAAAATGAGAAATGTTCTTTTCGAACTAATCTTCCGTATCTCCTTGGTCTATCATCTTCTCTTTCTCTTCTACTAGAGGAGAGTTTTCGGTAACATCCTCATGTCGTCCAACTAGCACTCATCTTCCATGTGGAAGTTCTCTGCAATGCCAAACATGATATTTAGAATGCAACCATAAGGATTTTGTGAGAATGAGGGGATATTGATAGGATTTTCACTTTTAATAACCAAACTTGAATTCATACACTACCCAAAAGATCCTACTCGAGACCAGGTCACTACCCTCGACCATATCCCTAAGTCTACGGTCAACACAATATCTAATTATCAAGGTAAAAAGCATTAAACTCTACTCAGAGTTGAACCATTTTCATGTTACAATTTACACCTACAAAAAATTATCCCACTTTTAATTCTATATCAAAATCCATTTTCTAATTACTACTAGATATTTTCACTTCCACTTTTTACTTATTCACACTATCTTATTAGGAATAATTTTTTAGTTTTAAGAGAAATTAGGCATTATAAACATTTCATCCCACACCCCTATACCATTTGAGCTCCTATCATGATTCAAGTCACTTTCCTAAATAGGTTCCTAGAATGATATATGATTTCACAATCCCGTACCCTTCCGACCAAGAGTGAAATATAAAAAAATTGTCAAATCACACAACAAGTACATCACCAAAAGGTGAAATATCATCAAATGTAACATCACACAACAAGAATAGAAATCCCCTCCTAGGGTGACTTTGGTTTTACCCCGTACATTAGTTACATACTCTGAAGAACAAGATCATTACCAAAGATTGACACTTTCCTATTGTCTTATTTACAATCCCCAAATAGTAATAAGTAGAAATGAACTCCTTTGATACCACTTTGTAACATCCCCAACCAGGGATCCACTAAACTAGTTCTCCGAGTTGGGTAGTTACATGACCTCAAGCGCACCCCTCCATACGCTAGAGGTTTCCCACTAGCAACGGGGGTCTAATAGGTCACGTGGGGAGACTATACCCTTAATACCAAAGTAATCCATATCAGATAATAACTAAAATGTATAAATATAATATAAAAATACATAACATGCATAACAACCAAATCCCAAAACTGGGTACAATCATAACAATGATAAATATTCCATGTTGTGATACAATGTTAAGTGATCAAAACCAAAACGAATGAAAATGTTAAAATCCCCATAATCATTCAGAATCAATGTCTGGAACTTCACACAAACATGTCCCATGTCCAACTCTTATCCCCATAATTGGACCCTTTTCCCTTTTTCTAACCTGCAAGCATGAAATATGCTCGAGTGCCCCACGGAGGCCCGAGCAGGGTGTCGGTAGAACTCAGTAGGCAACCACCAATGGTGTCTAAAAAATATCCGGAATGGTAGATACTGCATGAAATGATAAATAAAGGCAACTTAAGGTATAAATTTCTATAGTTTACCTACACTTATGTACCTTTATATTAACCTACAAATTAACCCATGTTAATTACTAAGACAATTCATTTATTAGGTCAACCTTTTAATGTGTTCAAGGGATTTTTCATGATCAATATTTTCTATATGTGAGAATTAAACCATTTCAATTTCACTAGGAATAATATCACAAAAATTCCCAATATTCTCACCTCAAAGCCTTCATCTCGGTGGAAGGCAACCGTTAGCGGAACAGAACTCTTTCCTCTTCCATAACTCATGCATTTAAAAGAGGAGCTAGAAGCTCGGTCCTACTCAATCTGTGGGCATATAACCTCATGTAAATACCACACTAATCAAATCCATGTGCACATTATTATTAAAAATTCACCAAAAATCACCATATCAGAAAAACATATCCAATATCATTTAATATATCACAATAATCTCAAAAAATGGAAAAAATAACATTATTTCCCCAATCCATTAACACATTCATCATTTTTAATTACATCACCCTATAACCTGAGTTCCCATTTCCCATGACTTTAACACTATTAATTTAAAAAAATAAGCTAGTCACCTAGAATTTACATACAATTCATTTAATACTCTTAATGTATTTATAATGCTCTCTATGTTCTTGAACATATATCTTACACTACATAGCTAAATCAATGTCTAGAAAATATCGGCACACCTCACAGGTGGCACTAATTTGGCCATGTAATCCTCCTTGCATCCCATGGGGATAAATATGGTCCAATTTAACCATTTATCCCATATTAAGTCATAATCACTAAGAACACATCAATATAGTGAAAGAATAAAAACAGTATATCTACAAATCAACACAAAACCCAAGGGATATAATATTTAGACCACCTACCTTAAATATGTTGGAGAACACACTCTCAATCAAAGCCTCAGATCATAATTCAACAAACCCTTGATTATTTACCCTAATAATCACCAAAAAAGTAGGGTTTGATATCTTCAGCTGGAGGGAGGAAAGAAATAGGAACCCTAAACCAAAAAGAAAAGCAAGAGGGAGGTTAGCCTTACCTGGATCGTAAATCCACTACTGAAAGCAATGTAACTAGATTACAAACTATGGAAATTGATCCTTGAGAGATCTTGGCCTATATGGTTTGTTCTTAGGGCTTCAAGGGAGGACAATGAGGAAAATCCAGAGTGGGTTATAAAATCCAGTAGTGGAGTTTTGTAAATTTATAATCGTTTATCAGCCACATAGTTTACCCGCATGGTTTTCCAAACCGTGTGAAAACTGTGTGAATGCTTCTTTCCCAATGTGCCCCCTCACATGGTCAACCCACATGATTTTCCAAACCATGCATGAATAGTTCGGAGGCTACTATTCAAAAATTCTCCTCTTGCACAGTTTACCTGGGCTACTAGCATGGTTAGCGCTAACAGTGCGCAGACTGTGCGGATAGCCCAGAAAACACATTTCCCCCTCTTTTTCATGTCCCGAACCCCTGGAACACCCTTGAGCATCCATAAAGACTTTGGAAAGTACCTAATTGACCAAAACAATGGGATAAAACTGAGACATAAGTAAAACATACCTTACAAAGAAATCTGAGATCTTACACATGAAAATAGTGGTAAAGTCCCATGGTATATTAGGCTTACCAAAAATACCATTAATATATTATTTGATATGTAATGATTTAGTCAATGAATTTTAGACCTATAGAATTTTTGGAAAACTCATTACATAACAGAGGGTTTTTTTGATAACTATATGTCCACCATACATGGTGTATCATGAGATGAAAGCATTACCCAATTCATTGGAGGAATTTATAATTCTGGAACATCCCATTACATAATCATAATCATATTATGTATATGAAATCATATTGATCAATTGGAAAGGTATCCATAAATAAATAAAAAGTTTAATAAATCTTGTGGTAAAGAAATGTGTTTCATAATCTTGTGTCAAATCATAACTGAAGGATATTTCAAAAGGATTTACAAGAGATTTAAAAATTATATTATTTTAGATTTCTATATTTCATGATACAAAAATATGTTTTGTACATTAATTTCCAATGTTTTAAAATTCATCATAATAATAAAGGATAAGTATGAATAAAAATGAACCACATGGGTGGTACTTTTCAGAATGAGCAAAAGACCTTTCAAGTGAGGAAATAGATTATTATTTCTCCTTATACAAGAATTGAACCTGGATGGTTTTCCATAAAAGTATAGTTATTTAAAAAATTATTCATGGTAAAATGTTTTCATGGAGTTGGAACTTGTTATAAAATATAAAATAGAAAGTTCACTTATATTTGGATTACATAAAAATGGGAATTTTGTTCATAATATAAAACACATAATTAACACCAAAAAAGAATGTTATAGTAAAATAGGTATATATATGAGGAATATATATACAATATGGAATAAATACATGATAATAATATAAATAACAAATATAAAAAATGATGATATTCTGTAACATGAAAGTAACAATAATGGTTTCATAATATGCCTTTTTATTTGTTAAAAACACTTTTTTTCAAAGTCAGAAATAATAAAAACGATAAAAAACATCTTGTGAAAATATAATGAGGGAAATATGAAGTTGAGATTAGGAAAAACATAATTATGTTTCTAATTAAAAATAATATCTTATAATTAAAGGAAATTATGGACAAGGAGGGGAAACTGTCATTAAAGTGGGTGTGAAATATTATAAACAGTGATATACATTTTGAGGTTGAACTTATTTAAGGAATGATATTTGAATTTAAAAATGAAATTTCAAAATAAATGAATAGATATATTAAAATATAATATTTTGTTGGTTGAATAAAATAATTCAGTTATAAATATCATAATGAAACATAATAACTAAAAGAAATGCGGTTTGAGTTAAATAAAACCATTAAATATCTTAATGTTTGGAATTGAAGATACATGAAAGGTAGAACAAGAGAATTTTTTTAAATACACTATATTTGGTGATATTTAAGAAATAATGAAAATCATGTCCATTATATGCAAAAATATCAGAAAAAATTGGTGAATATGAAACATATCTCAATGAAAATTTATTAATATAAAAACCATTACCTTAAATCTTGATTTCCACAAATGAACTAAGAACTCCTGCAAAAAAATATATATTAATTACATACTGTAGTGCCATTTTAATAGCTATTATAATTTAAAATCCACATTTATAATCCTTATTTATCTATATATGAATTATTTATTATCTATTTTTAATATCAGGTGTGAGTAATCATTATCATTTAGAATTAGTTTCATGACAACAATGTAGGTAATCAATTTTCTCCCAGTGTTCAACATGTTGAGGCAATTCAAAGGAGAATTATTGTTTATTTATAATTATTTATCAAAATATAATTTCATTATAAGACTTTTTTGGAAACCAAAAAGTATTTAAGTCACTTTGTAGTAGAATTCATATAATAATCCTCACATAGACAACATAAGTTAAGTTTGATTAGAAAAGTATCTTTATCCCCAAAAGTTATGTTTTTTTTTCACTACATTGAAATAATGGTCACACACAAAGAGTTGTATATTAATTAAAAATATTCCTAATATATTGATGTGGTCTTGAGAACCAGCCTCTATGTGTAGGATATATATTTCACCATATTATTAAAAAAAGATTGTTAATGCCTTAAAACCCATTTTTATAGTTTTCTAGGCACTTTTTCGCCCCAAATACCATTAAGAATGGGTGTATATAGTGCATATATGTGAATATTTCACATCTTAGTCGTTTATTTGACAACTAGATGATATAAAACTGGACTTATGAATCAGAATTTATGGATACTAAAACATGGAAATAAATTTAAGTCCCCTTCTTCTAGGTCTGTTATCACATGTCTCCTCTGGTTTGTCAGTAATCATCACCCATATATCTTAATTATTCCTAGGATACCTCTCGTAGGTCACCAAAGTGTTCTCATATCCCAATAATCTCCAATATTCCCATTTACTCACCATGTTATATATATATATATATATACCCCCTCACCTATGATTTTAGGAGACATGAAGGTCAAAGACCTACATGGAATGACTTATGAAATAAGTGATAGATCCATTCACCATACATATTATGAAGCCTCCCCATGGTTTAAAGGTATCCAAGGTTCCTCAGAATGGGTGACCTTTTACTTGAATACATACACCTAGGTGGCCTATTACAGAGAGACCTCCACCTAGGTGACCAGTTGTTGGGGCCCCTTCACCTAGGTGATTAGTCACTCACATCCATTCACCTGAGTGACCACTTTCCTGAGGCCATTCACCTTGGAGACCAATTCCATGGGAACAATTAGATTAGTTACCAATAACCACAGGCCCTTAACCTCGATGAACATTCACCCATGGCCCATCACATGCATGACCAATCCCTTGGGCCCTTTATTTGGGAGATCTGTTTCCCGAGGCCCTTAACATGGGAGACTCATAACCTAGTTCCCCCAAATAGGGAAATCCTTCAACCATACCTTCAATAGAGTGAACTAGGGAGAGAAAATGATCATTAAATAATCCCCCACTTTGTCTAAACACCTCATATAATCACTTATTTGGTCTAATCACCATATATAAGACCTCACACTGGATAATGACATTAGTTATGTCACCTTCAAGGATAAGAACCTTTGCTAAGACCTCAATAGGGATGAGGAACATCAATAATATCTCAATTGGTCTATGAACCATAATTATGACCTAATTAGGACTAATAACCATAGGTAATCCCTCACTAGTGATATTCACCTTAGCTATGACCTCATTAAGGATACAAATCTTGGATAAGACCTCCCTTGGGATAAAAAACTTTTCTAACCCCGCACTACTGATATGAACCTTATATAACCCCTCACTAGTTTAAAGAAACATCACTATGACTACACTAGTAATAATAACCTTCTCCATTCCATCACTTAGTCTAAGCACTGATTGACTTATGTCCCATACCAAATGAAAATTTCATATATGTCTCATTCATTGGAACCCATTTATGCCATTTACAATAAGGGTAGAGATACTCTTATACGTTTCCATTATGGTCTTGTAGATAAGGCATAAAACCCAAATGAATCCAATTATGAAATGTGTCTAATATTATTGTGTTCCATATTTATCACACCAAGAGTGACTCAAATGGGCATAGATACAAGAGATTATACCATCACTAAAAGAACCAAAATATCATACTAGGGTTTATTCTTTAGGTGTAATCCTAAAACATACAAAACTACAAGGGACTTTATTCATGAACTAATGGGATAAATAGGATTCATCTATAAGGTTATAAACCAATATCATTATATGATTTTTTTAGAGAGGCCTTCATTTTTTATGAAATTAAATTATATCGTATGGTCATTTTCCCATGACATTAAATGGTGTGGAGTGTCGCATTTGGTGGAACCGAACTATATTGTTTCTAATTCCTCTCTAGAGGATATGTAATAAACTGCATATATGGTCACATACAAACATTAAAATAAGAAATCCATCCCTGGATGATAATTAATTCTAGGTCAACCAACTATTAATTATAAAACTATAGTTACCAAATGCTAGGAATCAAATTTTAATAACAAAATAATGTGGAAAACATATGATACAAACAAATGGAACCACTGATAGAGAACCTCTGATATATATATATATATATTATTACATTTTTAGAGAACCTACGATACATATTTATAGATCCATTGATTTATAATCTCTAATACATATAGATGTTTACATTCACATATGTTAATAACTAACTGAAAATATAGAAGGGACACTAATCAAATTTTGGGATCGATTTTTTTTGGGAATGTCAAAAATATATAATAGATTCATAGAGTATGAAGTAAATATAATCGAAAGGGTATAAGAATATCGAACCCCATGCTATCAAAAAAATTAAAATCCTTAAGTGACTTTCATAAAACACTTTGATGACTACTTTCATTTAGAAAGTAGGCTCGTTGTTCCATACATATTCAAGATCCAATGGGTGTTTCTAGTTCATTGATGAAACTATATCAGAAATTACCTAAAGGCTGTAATTGAAATACTAAATATGAATTATCACTTCCCTCATTTAGGGGGTGATGATCATGGTGTTTCAGTTATGATCCCTGATGGTGAACTCATTGGCAAGCATGTTACGGTGATTTTTATGAAACAAGTGATGGTATCATATTGAATGAGTTTAATTTTATTATTAAAATTATAGAACCAAAGTTAAATCATTATTTTCCTATTTATATAAAATATTTGAATAAATTATGTTCTCATATTCATCCCTGATACTATTTTAACTTATTGATCAATAATGTGGTTAAATCGACCAAAACCTATATATATCATAATTAATGGATGATTATGATTATAAAAGATGATTCATTTTGAAAAATTTATTTATTATATGGTATTAATGATATTATTTGGAAATGTTTATGTTGTTGAAACAAATTTTATGAGGTTTTAATAAATAAGATTAAAAATAGATGGAAAATATAATAGGGTACTTCATGGAGGTAGTAGTCTGCAAAAAAATATATTAACATTTTCCTTTCCAGAATAGGGAGATGGGAATGGAAATGGATTATAATTTTTTCCTTAATAATAATTATATTTTATAAGTCATAGTTGTTATTTAATTTTATCCTTATAATATGATAATATAGTCTTTGGGGAAAATAGAATTTGTTACTTCATAATGGTGGTAGTCCACACAACACATGCAGATTTGTTACAATTTTCATAATTGAAATGGAGAAATAAGGTCAATAGTTATCAAAATAGAATAATAAAATTCAATATAAACACAATAATGGTATCATTATATAGAAAGTTTAAAATTATAATTTATATCATAAAATATAAAGGAAGAAACTTTAGATAAAATGGGTTCTATTATAGAGAAATTTGAGTTTTCCTTGGAGAAATCCATGGAAATGGAGGTCTTTAGATAATCACATATTTTTGGAATATTATTAAATTGATGTATTATATTAAGAGAATGGAATAAGTTTTTGATTCAATAAGAAAATGAAATTTTTGAGTGTCTTTAATGGGTGGTGGAAGTACTATTTTATATGTGGTGAGAATGAGAATTTTGTAAATATATTATACATTACAATAATGTCATTGTATTATTCAAGGATAAAGGATTTAAAAAAGAAAAATAATTTAGTTGGGGAGGGGATAAGATCAATAAAATCCCAAAAATAAATTATAAATCATGTATTTAACATTTTTTTTTCATTTTTAACTTGGTGAATCCCATTTTACACTTACTTACCCTTGTCGTGGAAACTCTATTTTTAAACTCAGAAACTAGTTTTAATGAAAAAAACTAAAATTTTCCTTCAAAATTGATTAAAAAATTATTCTTTCAAATAATTATATAATTTTATCAAATAGATATTATAATTTTCATTTATTATAATTTTAAAATTATAATAGAAATGCAAAAAAAACCTTTTTTAGAGAAAGTACTTTTATGCATACAAATTAGGTTTTGTATAAAATTATAAATTTTTTGGATTTATATGGATGTAATTTGTTTATTATAAAACATATAAATGTTATGTGGGTTTAAAATAATTCCAAAAAAACATTTATGAAAATATTTTTTAAATACAAGAAAGTACCCAAATAGATAATGTTGGAATATATTACTTAAGATCCTAAAATGTTAATAATATGTTTTGTAAAATCAATATAGTATTTGTAAAATGTAAATTTATACGTATTAAAAATATATTTTATAAATTAATATATTTATAATATTATATGACTTATTATATAATTATAAATTTATAATTTCAGTGAAAACATTATTTTCACCATTCACCTAAAAATCATTTATTTTAGAAAAATACCAAAAAATTTATCCTAACATAATATGGTTATATCTAAATAAAAAATTAAATAATTTCATATAACTAAATTTATAAAATTTGGAAATTAAATTTTTAATTAAAATCATAAAATATAATGAAAAATGTTTTTTATAAGAAATAATTTTTTAATGTGAAATCCATTATTATTCATATTTTCTTTCAATTAATAATAAAATTATTGTTAATATATTATTATTATAAAGATATATATTATTCATATTAAAAATATAACATATATATAATATAATAATGTGCATAAAAATCCAATTTCATATGAGAATATATATCTATAAAAAATAATCCTATTTTATATTCATCAAATTAAATCTTATTATAATATTTTTATTTAAAATAAAAGTTATTTTGTTTATACATATATTTAATAATGCAATAAGATCAATTTTTACCAACCAATTCAATAGCTATATTTCAACTACTATATAATGTTTTTTGGTTCTTTTTAGTTTTATGTTGTATCTGAAGAATGCTATAAACAAAATGTTTATGTAAACTAATGTTATGTTTTCAAATATTGGGGTGTAACATTGTCACTATTATGTTTTTATATCCCTGAAATTTTATATATTAATTACTAATAAAATTATCTAAGAGTATCTAAAGAAATAAATTACATAGTATATAAGTTTTACATTGATTTAAATTTTACAAACATAGGGAACATATTTTTTCCTCAGAAAAGGATTATCCCAAATATTGAGTTTTTCTACAACCATTTAATTTAATATATTGTTGGTAATCCATATAAATATTAATAATATATTAGTTCCTAGTAAATGGTGTTTATGATCATCCTTTCATTAATAAAAAATCAATGATTGATATGAAATTTGATTTCTATATTGAAAATATTTTATTAGTAGGGCGAGAAAATATATTTCCAAAATAATAAAAATTATTTCTAAACAATGGAAAATAATAATTTCTTAAATCATTATCCCAAAGAACATTTCATAATGTTAATATTTCATGGATACAATAATTCTACAACTAGGTGTTTTTATTTCAATAGAAAAAACTTGGTGAAATGTTAAAATACATAAAACGTCTATAAATCTAGTGTGATGAATATGTGTTCCTAGAACCACTTAATTATCACTATTTAATTCAATAGTTATGGTTTCAAAGGTTTTTATTTATTCTCATGTTATAGGAGGTTGTTAGTGATTATTTTCAACTTAATACATTTGATGAATTCCATGATTTTCAATTTAACCATATTCCTTGCATTTAAAATAATGATTTTATAGTGGTTCCTTAGAATGAAAATAATATTTAACCATCATGTAAACCACACTCTTCTTTCCATTCTTGAAAAAATGTAGCTTTATAACCTCCCTTACCATAGATCCAATATTTTCCAGTTCATTGAGACATTCCCTTGAGAGTCTCTTCCAACATTTTTGACATGAAATAGATTGAATCTTCTATCCTTCAACTTTTTCATCACCTTCACTTACATAACACTATCTCTATGATTTCATTGGCTATTTTTTATTGTAACAATGTTAAAATTGTTAATAATAATTTTTGGAGCTGGTTTGGCTTAATAAAAAATATTTCCCACTCCATATCTTATCCAATTATATTTATAATGGGGAGAATACCTGCATTATCCATAGAATCCATTGTTAACATAGTTCCTTTTGGGATTTTTGCATTACTAAAACCAAAATTTGTTAACATGAGTGATAAATAATTTACATCATATGAGAAATACCATAAATAAAATTATCAAAAACTCAACATCACAGTTTCATACTCTTTAAAACTATCGCGTAAACATTTAATTTGACCTTACTCACTCTCAGTTAAATCTACGTCTCTTTAGTCTGGTTTCTCTCATAATATATCGTAGATTTCAATAACATAATAAATCGTTTTTAATGGATTTTACATAGAATTTTATTGACTAAACCAAAATCATTGGGAGTTTCTATCTTGGAATTCACTTTTAATCCCACTCATCATGCACTAGAGTGAAAATTGAGTTGATACTCAACCATCATTTTTCCGAGTAATTATCTATATTTTAATTGATCCCACAAAAACATCCAATTACTACTATCCATATTTGGATATAATTTCTCTGTGATAGACACATTCCCTACTTTACTAAAACATTTGGATGTCATCCTATATATATACTTATCTATTAGATATTTCCCATGATGTTTCACTAATGTTCTCTTTACCTATTCCCCATAAATTGTTACATTAATCATATAAAAAAACTAAAATGTACATTAAAACTATAAAAATAAAAATAGGCATGAAATATACCTATTTTACATTATTTGCATAACTGAAAAATTAAACATCACAAAATAATATTACCATCCCATTAATAAACGATTTAGTTCCATTGAGGACTAGTTATATAAGAAACGACTTTTATAACACTTTTTAAAATTTATAAAAAAAATTATATAAACTAGAAACCTTATAGACTACTCATATGTCTTACTCATATTCATAACATGGGGAATGTAATAAAGGAAGGGGCGATCTAAAATTTTCAATAATGTGATAATAAAAGTAAATCATAATTGTGAGAAAAAACCTATAAGTTTGGATTCATATCGTGATATCATAAATATAATGATAATTAGCATGGAAACATGAAATTTATAAATGATATAATAAGATAATGGAATAAAAAATATTTTTAAACAAATTATAAAAAATGACATCATAAGAACAAGTTAAGACTCACTTCCCTGACTATCCTTGTGGACAAAGTCCCAAGAAGGACAAGGTTTATTCCCCATTCCAATAAACATTTTCGATAGAGTCCCATAGTAGATTAGTTTCACTCCCAAATAACTTTCATATTATTTTATATAATTTAATGCTTTACCAAATACATTGGGGTATATATAATTATTCTTACACTAGTCATATAACATAGTGTTCTTAGGCTAACCATATAAGCAAAATACATGGTATCACATGAAATTAAAACATTAAACAATAAAATTTTGACTATATTTTGTTATATTTCCTCCCATAATATAACTAAAATAATATTATATATATAACTACCCATGTTTTATGTATATGGAAATTACATTTTTTTTAGAATACTTAATACATTACACAAATAGACACCCAAATACTGTATTATTTTAGAGTCTTTGGAAACTTGGAACACATTCTTCAATCAAGGTGAAAGATCATCAAAATCTCCCATAAAGATCGTCCCCATTAGTTTTCCTACGTAAAAAGTTTCTTTATATCAAGGGGAAAAGAAAAAATAAATAATGTGTGATAAAATTCTCATTAAGGGAAAACATTGAGAACATAAAACAAACCAGAAAAATTATAATGTAAAAACATTAACCAAATGTTTAAATATAAAAATCTTGAGTCATGAAAGAAATATTGGCTGTTTGTATAGAATAAATCATAAGTGAACATGACCATGATAACATAAAATTTAATTAAAACATATAATTTTTGAAATAAATTATTCTCATAATATGATTTTATAGTAGCCAAGGAATTTATGTCAAGACCATCATAGTGGACAATTTCTATTACTGAACCAAATTAACTTTCCCTTCTAGCAATGTATTACTGATCCATATTTACATTTCAGTCCATCCCTGTATTACTGAACCATATTTAATTTCTGTTTTAGTAATGTTTATATCATAAAATATAAGTCTTTACCCAATGCATTGGATGGATTTATAAGTCCCATAAATTATATAATGAAACCATTCTAACTTGTGAAACCATAACAAAAATAATTTATCATAACAAAACGGTTTCTTAATCATCATTCCTTCATAATCTATTTAAAATTAATGGATTTAATAAAAATAATTCAATCATAAACACAATACAATAAATTTAATAATAGATAATGATGCATAACTCTATTTCATCTTAGATGGAAAATAATTTTCATAAATCACTTGAACTCAATTCTTGAGGAAAATATATTTTTTTTTCAAAAAAAAAATTTCTCAAAATTCCATGTAATTTAAAAATAAAATAATTTTCTGTAAAATAATTTGGAAATCATGTAGAGGAAGATTCATGTAAATAAGATTTTCTGAAACCATAAAAATGAATTCATGCTTTATAATATAAAAAACATTCTCCTTGTAATTTTTCCTGAGAAATCAAAAATTACATATAATCGAATAATTAAAAAATATTCCATTAAATACATTTATTAAAAATTCGATAAAGGGTAAAATTATCATTATAAAAATTTAGACGAATATAAATAATATTACATAATTATTAAACATGGATGTGGATGATAAATATACCCCAGTAAATACTTACAGACAAACAATCTAATATAAAAATGAGATTGTAAAATTATCCCTTACCATAGGATTGATATTATTTTTATATATATTAACCTCATGTTTAATTATTTAATTAATGTTACATATTTATTCCATAATCATAATAATTTTTATTATAACAATTATGATCTTATTTTTATCCGTTTGTTAGAAACATTTCATTGTTACTCGTTATTCGGGCATGAACTGCTTTATTATCTTATGCATGTTTTTTAAGATAAGTTCTTATTAAAATTGTTAGTTTATAATTATATCATTTAAATAATGGTATTATTATAAAATATAACATATTTATTCATTAAATTCATTTACCTAATCATGATTTCTTGAAAATTATGTATAACTAATCACATTACATCATGGAGATAATATGTTGTATATATGCATGAGTGACGATATCATTCCCAAAAATATTGAATGGTACTGAATTGTATGATTTATAGTATCTCATAATCAATTAAATTTTATATTAATCATATATATATTTATTTATTTTAAAATTATACCCATCCATGTAACGTGGTGGTGAAAAATAGATTACACCACAGAGTGGAGATGATAAGTCGTAGTTACGCAAACATGGTGATTTCATATTTCATAGAATGTGTAGTAAGTGGACTATGGTTGTTTCATAATATTAATAACTGATAAGTATAAAATTAACATTTGAGTTATTACTTTATAATTAAATGACTCATGAGGTTGAAGTAGAAGAAGAAATAAGTTTGAAAGAATTGGTAAATGATATTGCCTCTTCTTCGACGTACCTCCTCTAAATCTCCTCCTAGAGCACCAGAGTTGGTCTTTGATGAATACCAGGACCTTTATAATTTTTATAGTGGAGTTTATAAGTGAAATGGTCAAGGTATGAGAGATCTTGAAGGCTCAAAATTATGTGAAGTGTTTAGGGAGGAAGTTTCCTTTTATAATTGAGGTTAGGTGCACCTTTTGAAACCTCAAAAATATTAAATTATAATAATTTTAAAATAAATCCAAATAACTAAAAAATGAGTTATATTGAAATAAAATATATGATAAAATTTATCTATCATAATCAAATAAAATTATATGTGTTTTTATATCAATTTAAACATTATCATTTTAATTGACAATTATTTATTCTATTTAATATTAATTAGGATAACAAATGATTCAATATTAAAAGGATACAATATTTACTTATTTGATTTCAATTATACAATAAATGAATAATTTAGAAAATTTTAGACAATATAAAAATTATTATATGTTTTTAAATTTTTTTATGATTTTTATAGAATTTTATAAAACATTATTTTATGAAAATAAAAATTGTGTCAATTTTGACACTATTCAATTCATGGATTTTTAGAAATAAAAAGGTAATGTTTTATCCTCAAAAAATTGTTTTATTATATCCCTAATAGGATAGGTATATCTATAAAATTCATTTTAGAAATTAAATATCCGAAAATATATTTATTTTAATATTTTTAATAACATTTAATTGATATATCCATTATTAAAATACTTACTACATCTATATTGTGTAATTATTTAATATACTTATACGTAGAATAAAAATTTGAAATAAAATACAATGATTATTCTTAAATTTACTCTATTTTTTAATAATATATTTAGTCAAATTTATGTTCTAGAAAAGACAAAATCAAAAATTTTATACTAATTAAATTATGAATGTGACAAATTTAACATTACTTTAAATAAAATAATATATAAAGGTCATAATCTATTTTATATGTCTCAAAATGGTAACTATCTTGACCTTTTGATGTTTAAGGTCGAGATATACTCAACCGATAATATTTGACCATGTGTTTGGACCTTTTATGGTTATTAGGATTTTAATAAAATTGTTTCATTGATTTCTCATCAATTAAATAATTTTTACATCATCAATGAATAAGACATTATGGTAATTATTTATTGCTAATAAATTAAAAATAAATCACCATGATATATTTAGTTCATTTATCATTCCATTTTCTATTTTTTTCAAATATATAACCGGGTTATCTCTATATTATAATTATTTTAAGTTTAAGAAATGTGAGTTTAATATTTTGTCACCTCCATTGGTTTTATTGATATATATTTCATTTTAATTTTAAAGTGGACATTAAATGACATATTTTACATCCTAATATGATAAGGGTAACATAATATTCTTCAAAATGGAATTTAGAATGTTTTTGGAAAATTTTATTGTCCTTATCATATTATTAATTACGTTAATTTACCCGATTTAGCGTTAATGATGATAAATAAAAATTACCGTAGTTACCATACATAATATCCAAAAATAAAAGTAACCTATTAAAATAATTTGGACCCACTAATTCTAAATATTAAATATATATTTTCATAATTCAAATCACATAATAGGTAATAATTAATTTCAGATTAATTCCCATTGTCAAAAACCAAAAGCAGGTTTTTATTAAGAAAAAACATATCAAAAGATTGGCATGTGTTTAAGTCAAATTTAAAATTGAATTTTCTTCTAATGACCAAAATTAAATTAAATTGTAAAAAAACATTCAATTTATACTTTAAAACCGTTTAATAATATGATTTTATCATATAAATTTTATTGATGGGAAAATTTGTTTTCAATCTATATTAACAAATTTTTACTATTCATCAAAACATGAAAATTATCAATAAAATAACAAAAATTCCTCAAAAGTAAATTTTTATGTCCATGATAAAAATAAATATTTTATTTTTTTCAAATAGAACATATAAATGTGTCAAAGTCTAAATTTTAAATGGGTGCACCATCAAAAAGGGGCAAAACTGCATTTTTTGTTAAATAATTCGTTTACCCAAAATATTTAATTTGTTGTTATATCATATCTAAAACATACGTAATATTAATTATAATGATATATAAAATGAAAAATTTGGTTAATAATATTCATAATGGCATGTGTATAACCAATTAAATAATTATATTTTAATAATATATCATTGTTTATTGAAACTCAGTATTTCATAAAACACAAGCTATCGAGGAAGGACACTCTTGCACATAATGAAAGCCCTAAATAGTGTTTGTTATACTGGAAGATAATACAGTGTTGCATATAGCGTAATATAATATTGGTGTAGTGTACAATATAAGACATCAGATAAATTAAAATGAATCTATCTCATTAAATCTCATGGTGTCACATTCTACCCCCCTTAAAATGAATTATTTCCCTCAAAATTCATCGAGGTTATAAAAGGTTTTCTACTTGAAAGTTTCTTTCATAGAAACATAAATCATAAAAAGGTATTCTAAATCTTAATTTTAAAATGGAATGTTAGAAACATGATGGTTATCTAATGTAAATCATCATTGGGTTTAAACACGGGAGAACATAGGAAAGAAGTGAAAACAAAGATATGATAGAGAAACCAACCATCATGTTCTAATGGATAGTGATAGAGAACAAGGTTTAGAGAAAGTTAACTACCAGAAATCCATAAATCAGTGATTATTTATGGGACTATATGATTCATCGGATTAGATGGTAATAGGATAATGTTGTGTGTTTCAAGATCATTTTCCTAATGTTAATGAATTTTTTTATCAGAGGAAATACTTACATGATTTTAGTACAACATCCCCGTTGGTATTTCCTGAAAAAATATCCACTTCATATCTTATTTAATGAAATGATGTTTAATTTTTCACTCTTCATGTGTTATAAGATCATAATATCAAATGATAGGTCATTCCATTTGTCTCAACAAAAAGGTTAGCATAGGTAATAAAATATGCATAAATCCAGCTATAGTGAGACAATATATTGATCTAACCTACTTCTACTAGAGTTTAACACATACTATCAATAAATAGATTACCTTGCAATCTTTCTAAAAACTAAAAACATTAGAAAAATATGAACTAAATTGACTTAACATTTATCTGCCATATCTCATAAGGCAGTTTTTGGTGATCACATTCCAAAAATTTTATTACCTTAATCACTTATTCTCTTGAAACATTATAACAATATGAATTACTATATAAACTTAGTAAAAACATGAATTCTATCAAGATTAAAACATTACACACACCAAGAATATCAAAAATTGTATATATTAATTTAGGATATCACTTGGTCTTTATATAATCCTTGTGATCATTAATGATTTCAAAAAACTCATTATTCCCTTATCCCATAATTATTCTCATATCATGTGTTTTTCAATAATATACGAATAACTTTTCATGGGTACTATAGTATCCCGTCTTTTTATAACATAAACATCCATTACATTACACAAAACTGAGGATCTTTAAGGTTTAGTGTCTTGGAAACCAGGAATATAATACATGAAAACAACATAAAGAATTCTTCTTAAACACTTTAAAGGATTATATTTAAGTTCATCCTAGGTTCATTACTGCATCTCATAACTTGGGGACATACATCAAAATAAAGGGTGAGCAGAAGGACCAGTAAGGGAAACAAGAGAAATATTTTACATGTGAACTTGAGATACTTCAATAAGGTCATGAAAAGAACATTAAGGATTGAGAAAGAAATCATTAGGCATGTCATAGTAAAAATAACATTTTTCATAACTTGAATATGTGGCTGAAATATTTAATATTGAAAATCATTTTGTTTCACCAAGGTCAATCCCCAAGGTGTCATTAAAAATTACCAAGGTTATTCACCAAGGTATCAGTCTAAAAATTCATCTCTAGAGATTAAGTCTTTACCCAATACATTGGAGCGCTATCTGGGCGCAGCCTTGACATGTATTTATTATCATGTGAGCCACATATATAATCATAAATCATGTCATAAACAACCCATATAGCATAAAAGAAATGGGTTTCATTTCATAATCATAACGTTTTAAAAACTGCTTTAAAGACATGATCTTTATGTCACTTTAAACCCACGGAAAGGGAAAGCGGGTCTCATGTATGTAAATCTAAGACTTCAAAATAGAAACTTTTGGTATATATGTGAATGAACATTTATAAGTAATGGATTTGAGTATTCACTAACTAAAATAAAATAATTTGAGAAAAAGAGAGAGACATTTGAGACGGAAATTCTGCAGCATAACAGTTATGTTTCGGGGTTTTAGAAAACATTGAAATGAGAGGGGACATAGGTCAGACATTCATAAATGACACATAAAACAGTATAGGGACAGAATATAAGGGATTTAAGAACATGTTAATGAAATTTAAAAATATACCATATGAAATGAATAACATGAAAGGAAGACAGAAATAAGATTTCTCTTATGAAAATTTGGCAGCCTAACAGCATTACATAAACTTCAACAAAAAATGAATTTATGAGATCAAATTGGGTCTCTCATCATATGAACATAAAATATCAGTATGATAGAAATAGATATCATACCCAAACATAATAAAATGAAACTTTCAAGACATGACATGTAATTAGAACTTTGAAAAGGGAGAAAGGTTCAAGGACCACTTAAAAATTCAGCAGTCTAACGACGCCACTTAAACATCAAAATACTGAATTGATGAGATAAAGTGTGGTATCTCATCATATGGTCATAAAATATCAGTATGATAGATATAGAGATCATACCCCAACATAAAAAAAGGCACTTGAAAGAATTAACATGAAAGTAGAACTTCAAAACGAGAAGGATGAAGAACCACTTAAAAATTCGGCAGCCTAACGACGCCCTTTAAAACATCAAAATACTGAATTGAAGAGATAAAATGGGGTCTCTCATAATATGGTCATTAAATATCAGTATGATAGATATAGAGATCATACCCCAACATAAAAAAAGGAACTTTAAAGAATTTACATGAAAGTAGAACTTCAAAACGAGAAGGGTGAAGAACCACTTAAAAATTCGGCAGCCTAACAACGCCACTTAAAACATCAAAATACTGAATTGACCATATCAAATAGGGTATATCATCATATGGTCATAAAATATCAGTATTATATATATAGATATCATACCCCAACATAAAAAAAAGGAACTTGAAAGAATTGACATGAAAGTAGAACTTCAAAACGAGAAGGGTAAAGAACCACTTAAAAATTCGGCAGCCTAATGGCGCCACTTAAAACATCAAAATACTGAATTGAAGAGATCAAATGGGGTCTCTAATCATAAGGTAATAAAAGATCAGTATGATAGATAAAGATATCATACCACAAAATAACAAAAATGAACTTGAAAGAATTGACATGAAAGTAGAACTTCAAAACGAGAAGGGTGAAGAACCACTGAAAAATTCGGCAGCCTAACGGCGCCACATAAAACATCAAAATACTGAATTGAAGAGATAAAATCGGGTCTCTCATCATATGATCATAAAATATCAGTGTGATAAATTTAGAGATCATACCCCAACATAATAAAAAGGAACTTGAAATACTTTACATGAAAATAGATATTGAAAATGAGAAGGGAGAAAGAATCCGTTACAAAAAATTCGGCAGCCTAACGACGCCACTTAAAACTTAATAAAACGAAATAATGAGAGTAAGAGGGGATCTCTCATTATGTGAACATGAAAAGGGCAGTAGGAGGAGTATAAAAGAATACCCTTTAACATAAGAACATGGAGCATAAAAGAAATTACATAAAAGAGATTTCTTGAAAAGAAAGAGAAAGATCGGATCCCTTACCTTAAAATGTAACTCTTAAAACACAAAGGATGGGACCTTGAGGGTTGGGGGCACCTTTGGAGGACTCCTTGGGAGGTAAGGAGACCCGAACAATGTTGAGGATGGTTTTGGAGTCGAATTGTTGAGAGGAGGGCTTGGTATTTATAGGGAAAGTGAGGGGACAAAGCATTAATGACCAAGGGACACCTCAAAAGTGGTTTTCTCAAAACCATGTGCTCTCCCAAGTTATTTCCCATGAAGTTAGGCCACATGGGTCCCCCAATACAATAATTCGTCACCTTTTGTCGACCATACCTTAAAATATTTCATGACATCATCATGACACAGTTATGATGTCATTAAACATATCGAAACCCTAAAACTGTATTTTTACTATTCACTGAAAATTCAACTTTCTTAGAAAAATCCCAAAATTTCACATTAACCAAATATCAATGCTCTGATTTCAAAAATGAACTCCATTTTATAAAAATAATTTTCTACATAATTTTAATTTTATTTTTAAATAAATACACTATTCACCGAAAATTCATTTTTTTCAGAAAAATCCCCAAAAATTACCTTAACATAATATCGATGCTTTTATTTCAAAAATGAAATCCATTTTATAAAAATATTTTTCTAAATATTTTTAATTTAATTTTTAATTAAAAAACACTATTCACTTGAAAAAACTAATACTTGATTAATAATTTATGTAACCATTATTTAACCATTTTATTGAATCACATTACTTAATCAAGGTGCCTAGATTATATTAATACTTTCTTTAAGTGAGATTACTAATCCAATTGGTCACATTACTAATCCTAAGCATAAAATCACTATTCATAATTTACTATTCATCAAAAATCAAGTTGATCTTATTAGACTCTAAATTTCGTACTGAACATAATTGTAGAAGAACATTTTTTTAAAATCATTACACATTTTTAATTATTTAAGGTTTACATAAACATTTTTAAAATATCCATTTTCTAAAATTCATCAAAAATATGCATATTGTATTTATCCGGACATTTGAAAAGTCATAAACATCATCATAAGAAGAAATCCCAATTTTTATTTAAAACAAAGGATTACACAAGGCAGTTAAAGTCTCCTTAAATAGACCCTTATCACACCAGCATAGGACCTAACTGTAAGGTGTGCTAAGGTGAGAGAATCCGAGGGAGGTTCATCCAACATCGCACGAGTAGTAATTTCTATCAGGTTGAACTTCTCGTGAAGGCAATTCCGTTCTAGATTCACATGATGAAGTTCAGCTTGGGTTTGGTCCAGATCAAAGCCCAGTGGTGCTACCTCCTTCCCAAGTTCTGTTAGATGGGCTTCGATCGGTCCAAGACTACTGGGTGAGGCCATTGAATTTTCTTTCTATAATAATTAACCAAGATTACTTGTATTTAGAGACAAAAATCAAAAAATTTAGTTTCCAACAGTCATATTGACCAATGGTCATATAATAGTCAAAAACCAACGGTCTCATTTTAATTATACTCATGTTATCAAATGAAACAGTTTTGTTGAGTATAAAATAACACACAAAATTAGGAAACAAGATTTATTAAAAAATTTATGGTCGTTACAATCTTCCCCTCATAAGAAATTGCTTCCTCGCGATTTTTAAAACTAGGTTTTGAAATTTCATTGAATGTCCCACACCAGAAACAGACTCAGTAAAACTATTACTTTAAAAGAAATAAAGGGAAGTAAAAAGGTCACCTGAGTTAACCCATACTAGGATTCCATGTAGGAAAACATGGACATAGAAGAAAAAACAAAGGGTCAAGTTATGAGGGAGAGTGATAGATTACATGATTAGGTGAAAGTTAACAATATGAAAATCACAAACTTATGATGTGTGTAAATGGTATTTAATTACCTAGTAGGAAACGTAAACCAACAACGTTTTTGTTTTACGTTCCTTTTCATAATTTTGAGGAATTCATTTACTACATAGAATAAAACGCAGGGAAAAATACCTACCTTAAAGTAGAGTTTCACCCTTTAATAGGTTTCTACCAAAACTAATCTTTTCTCCAGACGATGAGAATTCAAAACTACTCAGTCTCATCAAAGCACAAGAATTATCTTATAGAGAATCACATAATCCACCAAAGATTAACGATCTTTTTCTTTTATCTTTAAACATTATCCCAAAAACAGAAAGGGTAAAGTAAAACAACTCTTCAAAAAGAAGGAATCCCATAGGAATGGAAACTACTTTTAAATCTTCAAAGTTCCATGGTACTACCCAAAGTTCATCATAGACCATTCCATAAATAACGGTCCTTAAGATTCCTAAAAATAAACTAAACTAAGATTGAAACCCAAATACAAGAAGGATTTGATAACATAGTCTTCCAAAATGAACTTCATTGTTCATATCTAATCAACATCAACCACTCCTAACATCTAATAACAAAAGTATCTAACCTAAACATATTTTAACCAAGATAGGTAAATCATTTCCATAAGTAACCTAAATTACTATAAGTCCACCTTTAATTCATCGATTCTTCAAAATATAAGTCAACCTTACTTCTCAATGAAAATACCGTAGTAATCTATTTACCTTGATCAAATAGGGTCCCCAAAATAGAGAACATCTTCCAAAATAATAATCATCTTTTAATCCCCTAATCATCTTTGTCATATTAATACGACAATCATCGCATTTCCTATCACATTGGTTGTTGGGACATGTTCTTCCATTTCCCACCATTAACTAAGAAGAGAAAGTATAATTAGAGGCTTAAATAATTTACCAATAATCATGAAAAGAAACATAAAGCATATAAGGATAACTTGTAGAAGTAAAGTATACCCTAACTTGTGATCCCCTAGGTTCCAATCTAGGTCATCCATGATCATATATTCTTATGTGAATATTTATTTTATTATATCTTTGTTCCTTTAACAATGGTTCATACTAAGCTTATGAATTTACCAAAGCATATCCTCCAGGAGTGTCGTAACCATGAGTGCAGCATGGCCCGTTGTCGTGTACCCGTTCACGTTCGAGTCTAGCTCAAAGCGGTGTTTTCCAGTTTTACCCCTATGTACATATGTGCCAGAGCCACCTCTACCTGCTCGTATCTAGACAGGGATATATTTGTTTGTCAACCCATTACTTAATACTCACCAAAATACCTGGAAGATTTCCTATATTTAAACTTTTCTATAGGGTTCTTCCTAGAGTTTTCATATCCTAATTTCCACAAATAACTAAACCATCCTTTGATACCAACTATAGAATCCCGCCTTTTTATAACATAAACTTCCATTACCTTACACAAAACTAAGGATCTTTAAGGTTTAGTGTCTTGGAAACCAGGATCATAATACATGAAAACAACATAAAGCATTCTTCTTAAACACTTGAAAGGCTTCTCCTTATGTTTATCCTAGGTTCATTACTACATCTCATAACCTGAGGACATACATCAAAAGAAATGGTGAGCAGAAGGCCTAGTAAGGGAAACAAGAGAAACATTTTACATGTAACACCTGAGACTTTTATGTTATATAAATTATCAAAGGAATCTTTTTCTACACAACACTTTCTTGGATTGATTTACACAAAATCGCAACCTTCCTTGATAGCTTGTGTCGTACGCAATACCGAGTTTCACTAAACAATGATATGCTAATAAAATATTATTAAAACTAGCCGTTATGAATAGTAATAACCACTTTTTTAAATTTTATAAATTTTGTTTTTCAAAATGCACTACATTTTTGGATTTGGAATATCAAAATTATCCTAGGGTGAAATTTTGGTATATTTCTGAAAACATTCAATTTTTGATGAAAAGTGAAACCACTAAGTGGTAGTTAAAAAACTGAATTTTTCATAAAACATAATTTTACCGCTTTTTTGAGTGTAATTTCGAAAATCCGAGAGACACGGTTGATATCAGTAAGTAAAATGTGGTTTATTGAGATGAAAATAATTTTTTGATGAATAGTAACTTTTTACTTTTTTTTACCACAGTTAAAAGTAAATAGGGTAATTAAGGGTAAAAATGATATTATTATTACCGTAACACATGTCCTAATTATATTGGAAAAGTTTAATTCGACCAAAAACAACCTTAGGAAAAATATATGACCATTTAGGCCCACTTGGATTAGATTAGTACATTTATTATTAATTTATTTAAAGAATAGTTAAAATAGTTAAAATCAAAGTTTAATAAGTAACTCATTTTTAAAATGGGTTTATAAATAAGATAAATTTGACTATAAATATTCCATATAAACCTAAAAATATTTCCTACATAATTGTATTTTATTTGTAATTTTTAGACATTATATAATTTAATTTATTTATGACACAATGATGATGCATTAATTACCTTTTTAGTGAAATATTGACACAACTGATGTTATAAATACCCAAATTAAAGTAATTTGAGACTTTTTTTGAATTAAACTAATTTACTAGGTTAATATGACATGTTAGTATTGAGTTAATTAACTTTATTTGAACTAATCATTCTATTATGATTTTCACAAAAATCAATTACTAAATAGTATCAAAATTGACATAAAATAGTTTTTAAAACAAATATTATATTAGTAATTGTTATTCAATTCCTAAAAATCTAAGGTTTGGCCACATGACTTAGATAATGTTATATATATTAATAATAAACAACTTGGGGTTCGTTTGGCTGCTTATAGTATGTTTATTAACCTTATAGTGTAAGAAAACAAGAAAACATGGTAAAAGATAAATTATCTAACTTAAAGTTAAATCTAAATGATAATGTTAAAATTGATACCTAAACTTGTCTAAATTCTATTTTAAGAGAGTATTTAGACCCCTACCCAACTTATCTTCGAAATATATTAATTTGGAGCTATTAAAAACCGAATTTGACTTTGTAATAAAATAATATTTTTAGTTATTCCAAAGGTACCCCTCTCCTCCCTTATAAAAGGGCACCTCCTCCCCCTCTTCCTCACACCACTTTGAGCCTTCGTGCTCGGAAAACCCTGAAAATATCTCCTCTCCACTTTTCTAGAATCATCCTAGAGGTTCTGGTCTTCTTCAAAGACCTATATTAATGCCCTAAAAGAAGGTCTCAAAGAAGCACTTCAAAGAAGAGGCAATATCCGTTACCGATTCTTTCATCTTTATTTCTTCTTCAACTTCTTCTTCGTTAGTTGTTTCATTTTGAAGTAATAACATCAGTTTCACTAATGCACGGATATGTTATTATATGTATGAAACAACTCTATTTCACCATCTATCCATCCTTCGGAAAAAGAAATCAACGCGCGTGCGTACGTACGGAATACCGTCTCCACGCCGTGGTGTAATCTATTTTCCACCACCACCTTACGTGGATGGGTATAATGGTGTAAATAATGACTATATATGACTATTATAAAGTGATATTGATTCTGAAATAGTATACATACACTTCAATACAATTCCATGATCATAAAAACGATATCATCACTCGTGCGTACGTACGGAATACTGTCTCCACGATGTGATGTGACTTGTTCTACATGATCTTCATTTCATAATGATTATATAAATGAATTAAATGAATTAATATGATATATATTACACTAATACCATTCTGGAAATGAGGTATCTATAACCTAAAGAGAAGAATAAGAATTTATTCGACAAAACACGCATAAGAACAAAAAGTTATAAACACCCGAATAACAAGTGGCAATGAAATATTACTACTAAGAAGCTAAGAATATGACCATATATGATATCATAAAAATAATTATGATTCTGTAATAAGTCAATAACATTATTTAAATCATTATACAGGAGGTTTGGACACGTACAAAGCATATAGGACCTAAGGTAAGGGAAATATCACAATCTCATTTTTATCCGAGATTGTTTATACTTTGGCATTTACTGGGGTGTATTTTATCATCCACATCCATGTTTCCTCAATATGTAATATTATTTCCATCCACCTACAATTTTTTTAAATCCAATTTTACCCTTCGGTGAGTTTTTAGTAAAGGATATGAAAGGAATCTTTTGTCGTTTTTTGTACGAGGTAGTTTTTGACTTTTTCGACAAAAGTACGAAGCATGTTTTTTTAACGTATACGGCATGAATGGATTTTTAAAAAATTATTTCCAAGAAGATTCCTTTACAAGATTTCAAGTTTATTTTTAATCAACTTATTTTAGTTTATATTTGTACGACATGTTAAGAAAGGAAAAATGTTTTTGAAGCAGAAAGGATATTTTCCTCAAGAATGGAGTTCAAGTGTTTTATCATAATTATTTTCCATCTAAGATAATAAAGGGTTCTGTTTTTATCCATATTACTACATTTATTTGATTATGTTTTGATGGAATTATATTTTTATAAATTCCTTTATCTTATATGAATTGTTTTATGATGTCACGATGTTTAAGATTCCCATTTTTATTACATGGGTTATGCTATGATGTATGGTTTTCTGATTTTGTGAAACACATAAGAATGGTATCATTATGAGATGGGTGGGACCTATATCTCCCTCCAATGCATTGGGTAATGATTTTATATCTCATAAGATAGACATGACTGGAACGGTAGGTTATACCGGTTCAGTGAAACAGGACTGAAACGAGGAGTGAACTCGGTTCAGAAATGGACTTTGTCCACTAAGATAGTCTTGGCAATGAGTCATGACTAATAAGAAATGATTCTGTATGATTATTTGTGTATGCCAAAAAGATTCATGTTTTAAGTTATGATTATTGGGATTAAATTTCACTACTATGATTTATCCCATGTTATGAAATTTTGATCTATTTTGCAGGTTAAGATTTTCAAAAGTTATGTGTTTATGGATATGATGTGATTGATATTTCTTTTGTTTACCCTTACTGAGAATTTCAGCTCACCATTTTGTATGTTTTATTTCCCCAGGTCAAGAAGAAGGTATTAAGTAGAATATTCCAAAAAGGGACTCTAGATATGACGAAATAAATGGGTGGAAAAGTAGATGCTTTATGAACCAGTTGTTTATGTTTCCCAATTTCTAAAGACACTATACCTATACGGTACTTTCTTGGTTTTGTTATATGTTGTAATAATTGTGCTTCCATTCTTATGTGATAACAATGCATGTAAAGTATGGGTCGTTATAGTTGGTATCAAAGTAAAGTTATAGTCAACCTTTGGAATCTAGGTTGTGAAAGCCTTAGTAAGAAACCTAAGGATAAGTCTAAGCATAGAACACAATCTTAGTGTTTTATAAATGGCCATGAAGAACCATGAATAAGACCTTAGGTGTGAAATTTTATTCTTGATTATGTGGTTTTCCTATTATAATTAGTGTTTCTCACACTATTCTTCTTGGTTTTAGTCAATGGATGGAACCTGAAGGAAGCGTGTTAATGCGGAATGTGACTGGAAATGAAATGATTGTCCCCCTGAGCAACCAAACATTATGGGAGTTGGAATGCAAAATCTTGTAGCCATGCTCAAACAACTTTCTCAAGCTATGAATCATTCAGGACTTCCAAACGTGCAAAGGAAGGAGCAACATTCTGTTGAATCCTTCATGAGACAGTGTCCACCTTCATTCAGCGGGTCTACTGATCCATTAGTATCTGAACAATGGATTATTACTACTGAAAAGATATTTTTAGTTCTTCATTGTTCTGAGCATGATGAAGTCATCTTAGAAGTGTATCGTTTGGAAGGTGATGCTGATCAATGGTGGAATCTTATTAATAAGACAAGGCAAAGGGATAAAATTGAGTCCATGGAATGGGATGAGTTCAAGAACTTATTTTTCAATAAGTACTTCCCTCATATTCTCCGAACAAAAATGGAGAAATAGTTTCTTAAACTGAAGAAAAAGGATGATGAATCTGTTGGTACCTATGAAGCAAAATTTACAAGACTTTCATGGTACGCTTCTGGTATTACTATCCAACCTAAGAGTAAGATCGATCGATTATTTAGTGGCTTTAAACCAAGTCTTCGAAGGGCCATATCCATAAGGGACTTCAATAGCTATGAGGAAATCGTTCGATGTGCTCTCAATGTTGAGATGGAGATTGTAGTAACCCATAAGTCATATGGATTTAACAAGAATAGGAAAATGGAATTCAAAGGAAAATATAAAGATAACACTAAAAAGAAGATGAGCTTTCCCTTATGCTCAAAGTGTGGAAAGAAACATGGAGGGAGTTGTCTTAAAGAGATAAGTAAATGTTTCAAATGTGGAAAGGAAGGTCATCGGGAATTTGAATGCCGCGATGATGGGAAGAAGATGTCTAATGATGCAAACAAAGGAAGGGATACAAAGAATGAAACTACCACACATCAATGTTTCAAGTGCAAGGAGATGGGACATTATGCTAATAAATGCCCAAATCCAAGGGTTGATGATGATGGTCGACGTCAACAAACTCTTAAGGCTAAAGACAAAGGAAAGTCACATGCAATTTCTATCAGCGATGTGGAGTACGATAACGATGTGGTGAATGGTACACTTACTATCCACTCTAATGTAGAAAGTGTTTTATTTGATTCTAGATCCACCCACTCCTTTATTTATGAAGAATTTTCTAAGGGTATCACCATATTACATCAACAATTAGATGTTGAGTTAGCTGTGACAACACCCAATTGCACAACAGTCACATCAAAAGTTTATAATTCTTCTCTGATTAAAGTTTGTGGGAAAGTGCTTCCTGCAAATCCTATGATCCTTCCTATAGTGTAATTTGATGTGATTCTTGGCATGGATTGGCTTTCTCTACATGGAGCTCATATCAGTTTCCAAATAAGGGAAGTCATATTTCATATTCCAGATCAATCTATGATCATCTATCGATGTAAGGGTGAACATAACCTTCTAGTGGAAATTTCATCCATTTTATGGGTATTGATTCCACTAAATGAAGGTTATTTATCTCAAATCGTTGGTGAGAAACTCATGATTAAGAATATGTCCATTGTACGATAGTTTGATGATGTCTTTCCGGAGGAATTACCGGGTCTTCCACCGAATCGTGAAGTTGATTTTTCAAAATAACTCATACCGGGTGCTTGGCCTATTCCAAAGACACCTTATAGAACGGCCCCAATTGAGTTGGAGGAATTGAAGAAGAAACTCCAAGAGAATCTTGATAAGGGGTTCATACGCCCTAGTGTGTCACCTTGGGGAGCACCTGTTTTGTTTGTTAAGAAGAAAGATGGATCAATGAGACTCTGCATTGATTATTGAGAACATAACAAGATCACTATCAAGAACAAATATCCTCTCTCGCGCATTGATGACCTATTTGACCAACTACGCGGAGCTCAATACTTTTCCAAGATTGATCTTAGTTCAGGGTATCATCAATTAATGGTCAAAAGGGACGATATACCAACGACGACTTTCCGTACAAGGTATGGACACTATGAATTTATAGTAATTCCATTTGGTCTTACTAATGCCCCTGTTATCTTCATGGATTTAATGAATAGAGTCTTTAGAGACTATCTTGATCACTTTGTGGTAGGCTTTATAGATGATATGCTTGTCTATTCAAAGAGCAAGGAAGAACATGAAGATCACCTGAGAATTATATTGAAGACCCTGATAAAGGAGAAGCTTTATTCCAAATTTACCAAGTGTGAATTTTTGCTTCAAAAAGTTGCATTTTTGGGTCAAATAATCTCAAAAGAGGGGATATATGTGGATCTAGCAAAAATAGAGGTTATCAAAAGATGGTCGAGACCAACAAAAATAACCGAGATCCGAAGTTTTCTTGGATTGGCTGGATATTATCAACGTTTTGTGAATGATTTTTAACGATTATCTAATCCACTCACCAAGTTGACTCGGAAAGGAGTTATGTTTGTTTGGACGGAAGAATGTGAAGAGAATTTCAAGGAGTTTAAAAGAAGGTTATCCAGTGCACCTGTGCTCAGACTGCCTTGTAGTGGAGAAATGTTTGTGATCTATAGTGATGCATCCAAGAAGGGATTGGGGTGTGTTCTTATGAAAAATGATATGGTGATATCTTATGCCTCACGACAATTGAAAATACATGAGAAAAATTACCCAACACATGATTTGGAGTTAACTGCGATAATCTTTTCATTAAATATTTGGAGGCATTACCTTTATGGTGAAAGGTGTGATATTTATACTGATCATAAAATTATAAAGTATATTTTCACACAAAAGGAGCCGAATATGCGCCAAAGAAGATGGTTGGATCTGATTAAGGATTACGACTGCTCAATCCATTACCACCCTAGGAAAGCAAACTAGGTGGCAGATGCATTAAGTCGACAAGACCATGCTAGTTTATCCATGATGAGGATCACAAAAGACCCAATAGTTATGGATTTACAAAGGATGGATCTTGGAATTATAATGAAAGGGGAAAATCGTATCTTTCTCAAATGAATGTTCAACCATATATACATGTGAAGATTAAAGAGGCACAGAATGAAGATGTCGAGTTACAAAAGAAGGTGAGAAATGTTCCTAAATTCAACCTTGATTGTGATGGGATAATAAATTTCAGGAATCAGGTTTGTGTTCCTCCCATCCCTAAATTAATGAAGGAGCTGCTAGATGAGGCTCATAGTTCTTCATTATCTATTCATCCTGGAAGCACGAAGATGTATAGGGACCTGAAAGAGTACTTCTGGTGGAATGGCATGAAAAGAGATGTTGTTGAATATGTCTCTCGATGCTTGGTTTGTCAACAAGTTAAATCTGAGAGACATAAATCTAAGGGGATGTTACAACCATTACCCATACCCGAATGGAAATAGGAAAACATAACTAAGGACTTTGTCACAGGACTTCCTAAAATATCCAAAGGCAATAATGCTATCTGGGTCATAGTTGATCGTCTTACAAAGTCTTCACACTTCATTGCTATAAGAGATGATTTCTCTTTGGATCAGCTTTCCAGGATATAAGTAAAGTAAGTGGTAAGATTGCATGGGGTACCAATTTCTATTATATCTGAACCGGATCCGAGATTTACCTCGAAGTTCTAGGGATGTCTTCACCATACTTTGGACACAGAGTTGAGTTTCAGCACTGCTTATCATCCTCAGACAGACGGTCAGTCTGAGAGAACAATTTCAACACTAGAAGATATGTTGAGAGTTTGCTCTATGGATTTCAAAGGTGGTTGGGATCAACACCTACCTTTGGTGTAATTTTATTATACTAATATCATTCACTCTAGTATTCAGATGGCTCATTATGAAGCTCTCTATGGAATGAAATGCAGGACTCCAACATGCTGGGATGATGTTGGGGAAAGAAAGCTATTAGGACCTGACCTGATTGATGAAATGGCAGAAAAGGTCAGATATATTCAATAACACATAAGAGCATCTCAGAGTCGACAGAAAAGTTTTGCCGACAACCGAAGAAAAGACCTAGTGTTTGAATTGGGTGATAAAGTGTTCTTACGAATATCTCTTTGGATGAGGGTTATGAGATTTGGAAAGAAGGGGAAGTTGAGCCCTAGATATATCGGTCCTTTTGAAATACTAGATTGTGTTGGGAAGGTAGCTTACCGATTGGTGCTTCCACCAAATCTCTCTCGAGTTCACGATGTGTTCCATGTATCTCACCTAAGAATGTACATACCTGATCCTTCACTTGTACTCAGCTCAGAAGTTTTACTGCTGGAGCAAGATCTTTCTTAGGATGAACAACCGATAGAGATTCTGGATCGTAGAAAAAAAGTCCTACGAAGCAAGACCACTCAATTGGTGAAAGTTTTATGGAGGAACCACCAATTAGAATAAGCTACATGGGAGATTGAGGATATGATGAGGGAGAGGTATCCTCATCTGTTTGTTACAAAGTGATGAATTTCGAGGGTGAAATTCATTTTAAGGGGGGTTGAATGTAACACCCCAGACTTTTATGTTATATAAATCATCAAAGGAATCTTTTTCTACACAACACTTGCTTGGCTTGCATTACACGAAATCGCAACCTTCCTCGATAGCTTGCGTCGTACGCAATATCGAGTTTCACTAAACAATGATATGCTAATAAAATATTATTAAAACTAGCCGTTATGAATAGTAATAACCACTTTTTGAAATTTTATAATTTTTATTTTCAAAATGGACTTAATTTTTGGATTTGGAATATCGAAATTAGCCTAGGGTGATATTTTGGTATTTTTCTGAACACTTTCAATTTTTGATGAATAGTGAAACCACTAAGTGGTAGTTAAAAAAACTGAATTTTTCATAAAACATAATTTTACCGTTTCTGTGAGTGGAATTTCGAAAATCAAAGATACACGGTTGATGTCAGTAAGTAAAATGTGGTTCAATGAGATGAAAATAATTTTTGGTGAATAGAACTTTTTACTTTTTTTCCACGGTTAAAAGTAAATAGGGTAATTAAGGGTAAAAATGATATTATTTTTACCCTAACACATGTCCTAATTCTATTGGAAATGTGTAATTCGACCAAAAACAACCTTAGGAATAAAATATGACCATTTAGGCCCACTTTTATTAGATTAGGACATTTATTATTAATTTATTTAAAGAAGGGTTAAAATAGTTAAAATCAATGTTTAATAAGTGAATCATTTTTAAAATGGGGATATACATAAGATAGATTCGACAATAAATATTAAATACAAAGATAAAAAGATTTCCTGCATAATGGAATTTTATTTGTAAATTCTAGACATTAAATATTTTAATTTATTTATGACACAATGATGATGCAGTAATTATCTTTTTAATGAAATATTGACATAATTGATGTTATAAATACCCAAATAAATGAAATTTGAGACTTTTTATGAATTACACTAATTTCCTAGGTTAATATGACATGTTAGTATTAATTTAATTAACTTTTTTCTAACTAATCATTCTGTTATGATTTTCACAAAAATCAATTACTAAATAGTGTCAAAATTGACATAAAATAGTTTTTAAAACAAATATTATATTAGTAATTGTTATTTTATTCCTAAAAATATAAGGTTTGGCCAAATTACATAGATACGGTTATATATATTAATAATAAAAAACTTGGGGTTCGTTTGGCTTCTTATAGTAAGTTAATTAACCTTATAGTGTAAGAAAACAAGAAGACACGGTAAAAGTTAAATTATCTAACTTAAAGTTAAATCTAAATGATAAGGTTAAAATTGATACCTAAACTTGTCTAAATTCTATTAGTTGAGAGTTTCTCGACCCCTACCCACCTTATATTCGATATATATTAATTTGGAGCTATTAAAAACCGAATTTGTCTTTGTAATAAAATAATATTTTTAGTTATTCCAAAGGTACCCCTCTCCTCCCTTATAAAAGGTCACCTCCTCCGCCTCTTCCTCACACAACTTTGAGCCTTCAAGATCGGAAAACCCCTGCCTATTTCTCCTCTCCACTTCCCTAGAAACATTCTAGAGGTTCTGGTCTTCTTCAAAGACCTATTTTAATGCCCTAAAAGGACGTCTCAAAGAAGCACTTCATAGAAGAGGTAATGTCTGTTACCGATTCTTTCATCTTTATTTATTATTCCACTTCTTATTCTTTAGGTGTTTCATTATGACATAAAAACATCAGTATCACTCATATACTGATATGTTATTATAATTATGAAACAACCATATTTCATCATCTATCCATCCTACGGAAAAAGAAATCACCTCGCGTGCGTACGTACGAAATACCGTCTCCACGCCGTGGTGTAATCTATTTTCCACCACCACCTTACTTGGATGGGTATAATGGTGTAAATAATGACTATATATGAATATTATAACGTGATATTGATTCTGAAATAGTATACATACACTCCAATACAATTCCACGATCATAGGAACGATATAATCACTCGTTCGTACGTACGGAATACCGTCTCCACGATGTGATGCGACTCGTTATACATGATCTTCATTTCATAATGATTATATAAATGAATTGAATGAAAGAATATGATATATATTACACTAATACCATTTGGAAATGAGGTATCTATAACCTAAAGAGAAGAATAAAAATTTATTCGACAAAACACGCATAAGAACAAAAAGTTATAAACACCCGAAAACAAGTAGCAATGAAATATTACTACTAAGAAGCTAAGAATATGACCATATATGATATCATAAAAATAAGTATGATTCTGAAATAAGTCAATAACATTATTTAAATCATTATACAGGAGGTTTGGACACGTACAAAGCATATCAGACCTAAGGTAAGGGAAATATCACAATCTCATTTTTATCCGAGATTGTTTATACATTGGCATTTATTGGGGTGTATTTTATCATCCACATCCATGTTTCCTCAATATGTAATATTATTTCCATCCACCTACAATTTTTTTAAATCCAATTTTACCCTTCGGTGAGTTTTTAGTAAAGGATATGAATGGAATCGTTTGTCGTTTTTCGTACGAGGTACTATTTGACTTTTTTGACAAAAGTACGAAGAATGTTTTTTTAACTTATACGGCATGAATGGATTTTTAAAACATTATTTCCAAGAATCTTCCTTTAGAATTTTTCAAGTTTATTTTTAATCAACTTCTTTTAGTTTATATTTGTACGACATGTTAAGAAAGGAAACGTGTTTTTGAAGCAGAAAGGATATTTTCCTCAAGAATGGAGTTCAAGTGTTTTATCAAAATTATTTTCCATCTAAGATAATAAAGGGTTCTGTTTTTATCCATATTACTACATTGATTTTATTATGTTGTGATGGAATTATATTTTTATGAATTCCTTTATCTTATATGAATTGTTTTATGATGTCACGATGTTTAAGATTCCCATTTTTATTAGATGGGTTATGCTATGATGTATGATTTTCTGATTTTGTGGCACACATAAGAATGGTATCATTATGAGATGGGTGGGACCTATATCTACCTCCAATGCATTGGGTAAATATTTTATATCTCATGAGATAGACATGGCTGGAATGGTAGGTTATACCGGTTCAGTGAAACAGGACTGGAACGAGGAGTGAACTCGGTTCAGAAATGGACTTTGTCCACTAAGATAGTTTTGGCAATGAGTCTTGACTAATAAGAAATGATTCTCTATGATTATGTGTGTATGCCACAAAGTTTCATGTTTTATGTTATGATTATTGGGATTACATTTCACTACTATGATTTATCCAATGTTATGAAATTATGATCTCTTTTTCAGGTTAAGATTTCAAAAAGTTATGAGCTTATGTATATGATGTGATTGATATTTCTTTTGTTTACCCTTACTGAGCATTTGTCCTCAACCTTTTGTATGTTTTATTTTCCCAGGTCAGTAATAAGGTTATTAAGTAGAATATTCCAAAAATGGACTCTAGATATGATGAAATAAATGGTAGGCAATGTAGATGCTTTATGAACCAGTTGATTGTGTTTCCCAGTTTCTAAAGACACTATACCTATACGGTCCTTTCATGGTTTTGTTATATGTTGTAATAAGTGTGCTTCAATTTTGAAGTAATAACAATGTATGTAAAGTATGGGTCGTTATAGTTGGTATCAAAGGAAAGGTATAGTCATCATTTGGAAACTAGGATGTGAAAGCCTTAGTAAGAACCCTAAGGATATATATAAGCATAGAACACAATCTTAGTGTTTTATAAATGGCCATGAATAACCTAGAATAAGACATTAATGTGAAATTTTATTCTTGATTATGTGGTTTTCCTATTATAATTAGTGTTTCTCACACTATTCTTCTTGGTTTTAGTCAATGGCTGGAACCCGAAGGAACCGTGTTAATGCGGAATGTGACGTGCAATGCAATGATTGTCCCCCTGAGCAACCAAATGTTATGGTAGCTGGAATGAAAAATCTTGTAGCCATGCTCACACAACTTTCTCAAGCTATGAATCATGTTGGACATCCAAACAAGCAAAGGAAGGAGTAACATTCTATTGAATCCTTCATGAGACAGCGTCCACCTTCATTCAGCGGGTCTACTGATCCATTAGTTGCTGAACAATGGATTAGTACTACTGAAAATATATTTTCAGTTCTTCAATGTTCTGAGCATGATAAAGTCATCTTAGTAGTGTATTGTTTGGAAGGTGATACTGATCAATGGTGGAATCTTATTAAGAATATGAGGCAAAGGGATGAAATTGAGTCCATGGAATGGGACGAGTTCAAGAACTTATTTTTCAATAAGTACTTCCCTCATATTCTCTGAAAAAAGATGGAGAGAGATTTTCTTGAAATAAAGCAAAAGGATGATGAATCTGTTGGTACCTATGATGAAAATTTTACAAGACTTGCAAGGTATGCTTCTGGTATTATTATCCAACCTGTGAGTAAGATCGATCGATTCTTTAGTGGATTAAAACCATGTCTTCGAAGGGCCTTAGCCATAAGGGACTTCAATAGCTACGAGAAAATCATTCGATGTGCTCTCAAAGTTGAGATGGAGATTAGAGTAACCCATCAATCATATGGATTTGATAAGTATAGGAAAATGGAATTCAAAGGAAAATCTAAAGACCACACTGAAAAGAAGATGATCTTTCCCTTATGCTCAAAGTGTGGAATGAATCATGGAGGGATTTGTCTTAAAGGGACAAGTAAATGTTTCAAATGCGGAAAGGAAGGTCATCGGGCATTTGAATGCCGCGATGATGGGAAGAAGATGTCTAACGATGCAAAAAAAGGAAGGGATACACAGAATGAACCTACTACACTTCAATGTTTCAAGTGCAAGGAGATGGGACATTATGCCAATAAATTCCCAAATCCAAGGGTTGATGATGATGGTCGACGTCAACAAACTCTTAAGGCTAAAGACAACGGAAAGTCACATGCAATTTCTATCAGCAATGTGGAGTACGATAACGATGTGGTGAAAGGTACACTTACCATCCACTCTAAAGTAGAAAATGTTTTATTTGATTCTAGATCCACACACTCTTTTATTTCTGAAGAATTTTTTAAGGGTATCACCCTATTACCTCAACAATTAGATGTTGAGTTAGCTGTGACAACACCTAATGGAAAAATAGTCGCATCAAAAATTTATAATTCTTCTCCGATTGAATTTTGTGTGAATGTTCTTCCTGCAAATCTTGTGATCCTTCCTATAGTGGAATTTTATGTGATTCTTGGCATGGATTGGCTTTCTCTACATGGAGCTCATATAAATTTCCAAAGGAGGGAAGTCACATTTCATATTCCAGATCAATCTATGATCTTCTATCGATGCAAGAATGAACAAAACCTTCCAGTGGAAATTTCTTCCATTTTATGGGTATTAATTCCGCTAAATGAAGGTTATTTATCTCAAATGGTTGGTGAGAAACTCACGATTAAGAATATTCCCATTGTACGGGAGTTTGACGATGTCTTTCCAGAGGAATTACCGGGTCTTCCACCGAATCGTGAAGTTGAGTTTTCAATAGAACTCGTACAGAGCTTCATGATTTTGTTACTCAACACTACATTCATCTCATATATAATTTGCAGTCTCATCATATTCTTAAACATAAATACTACCCTTATGACCATGCTGTTTCACTTCATTAGATTATACCTTAGGGAATCAATTTTCATAATGCCCAAACATTACTTATATAAAACATTTATTTGTTGTTGATGTCTTAGAAATATTGTTATCCATTTCCATTGTGTTAACTGAACCTATTACTTTGTAATTAATGGATTTGTGTCCTTATTTTCCAAACCCAAAGAATCTTCTAGTTCTGTGGAAACATTCTCATTGATTCCTCTTACCAAATGATTTACATGAGGAAAATTGAACGATATTTCCTCTAAAATCACCATGAAAGTTCATCATTATCTTATTAGATGGGTCATGAAACTAAAAAAGTTAATATTGTTGATCATATTATGAGATTTATTATTATGTATAATAAAGATTATTTTCCATCCAACTCCAAATTTATTTTGTTTCCCCTGAATAATATCATTCCATTTTCATTTATTTTATCCATTAACATAATTCCTCATGTTTTAATCCATGTTCTATAACCCAAAAAGAATAGTGTGAGAAGAAAAAATCATACTAGGAAAACAACATAATCAAGGTGAGTACATTAAATCTCTATCATTTTATGATTAATATTAGGTTATTCATGATTGTTACCATAATTCTAGGATTGTGACCTCTAGTAAGACTTACCCATATAGAAATCTCTAGACATACCTTAGAAATATATTTAGGGATCTCACTAAAGATTTCACATCCTAGTTTCCAAAGGATAACTAAAACTTCACTCTGATAACAACTATAATGACACTTTATTGATAGACATGATAATTACATTTCTTTTTTAGAATACATAATATGTTATAAAAATAGACGACCAAATACTATATTAGTTTAGTGTCTTTCAAAATATGGATCACATTTTTTAGTGTGGAGAAAGATCTTTAACATCTCCAATAAAGTTAATCCCCATTAGTTTTCCTACCAAAAAACTATCTTTATATCTTGGGGAAGAGAAAACATAAAAAGGGTGAGATAAAATTCTCAGTGATGGTAAAAATTTAGAACAGAAAACAAACCAGAAACATGTGAATGTAAAAGCATGAACATAATGTTTAAATATCAAAATATTGAGTCATGAAATAAATCTTGGAAGTTCATACGGCATAAATCATAAGTGAATGCAGGCATGATAACATAGCATTGAAAAAAACATGGAATTGTGGAAAACAAATACACTCAGATTATGATTTCCATAGTATCCAAGTCATTACATCCAAAACCATCAAATTGGGCAAATTCCATTACTAAACCAGGATTACATTTAGTTCCAACCATGTATTACTAAACTGGATTTACATTCCATTTCATCCTTGTATTACTAATCCAAATATACTTTACATTCAGTTATATCTATCTCATGACATGTAAATCATTACACCATTAATTGGAGAGATATATATGTCTAACACATCTCATAATAAAACCATTCTTATGTGTGGCACAAAAATATTTTTCATTTATCATAGCATAACCCATGAAATAAAATGGGTTTCATAAACATCCTTCCATTATAATCAATTTAGAATAAATGGATTTCATAAAAAATAATTCCATCATAAAAACAATCAAATAATGTAATAATAGTAATGTAATAATAATCCAATTTCATCATAGATGGAAAATAATTTTGATAAAACACCTGAACTCAATTCCTGAAGAAAATATCCTTTCTTTTTCAAAAATGATTTATTTTCTCAAAATGACATATAATTTTAAAAGAACATAATATACTTGAAAATAATCATCAACTCATTTATTGTAATCTTAATGTCAATAAGGACTCATGGAACCATAAAATTCCATTAATGTTGTACATGTCAGAAAACATTCTCCTCGTACTTTTTCCAAAAAAGTCAAGAAGTACCTCAAATCGAATAAATATATATAATTCCGTTCATACCAGTTAATAAAAATTCACTAAAGAGTAAAATTAACATTAAAAAACTTTATAAGAATAGAAATAATATTACATAATTAGGAAACTTTTATTTGTATGATAAATATACCTGAGTAAATACTTACGTATAAAGAATCTCAGATAAAAATGAGATGATAAAATTATCCCTTACCTTAGGTCTGATATGCTTCGTATGTAGAAGAAAATAATTCATAATGAATTAAATAATGTCAAGGATTTATTATATAATCATTATCTTTTTTATGATAACATTTATGATCATATTTTCTATCTGTTAGTTAGTAACATTTCATTGTTACTCGTTATTCGGGAATAAACTTCATTATGTTCTTATGCATGTTTTGTCAGATAAGTTATTATTAATCCATTTAGGGTATATTTATATCATTAAAATAATTTTTCAGCATAATATATATCATATTTTTTCATTTAATTAATTTATATAATCATTCTTTCTTAAAGATTATGTAGAACAAATCACATCACGCCTTGGAGATGGAAAGTCATACGTACGCACGAGTGATGATATCGTTCCCATAATTGTCGAATGGTACTGAAGTGTATGGTGTATAGTTTATCAGAATAAATAAAATTTTATATTAATCATATATATATATTTATCTATTCTATAATTATAATAATCCATGTATGGTGGTGGTGAAAAACAAATTATACAATGGCATAGAGACAATAAGTTGTACGTACGCACACGTTGTGATTTAATTTTTCATAGAATGGGTAGAAGGTAGACTATGGTCATTACATAATAATAATAGCTTATTCATATATAAATATATATATACTACTTTATTAAATACTTTATAATTAAACAACACATGATGTTCATGTTGAAGAAGAGATAAGTTCGAATGAATCTGTAAATGATATTACCTCTTCTTCGACGTGTATCCTCTAAATCGTCACCTAGCGCAGTAGAAATAGCCTTTTATGATTTCCAGTTCCACTATAATGTATTTAGGGAAGTTTAAATGGGAAATTATATAGGTATGGTCGAGATTTAGGGATCAAAATTATGTGATGAGTTGAGGGAGGAAGTACCCTTCAATAATTAAGGTGAGTGGTACTTTTAGAAACTCAAAAATATTAATTTAAAATAATTTAAACATCAATCCAAATATAACAACAATGAGATATATTCAAAGAGAATATATGATATGATTGAAATCTCATCAACGGGTAGAATTTAAACATGTTTTTATGTCAACTTAAAAATTATCATTTTAATTGACAATTAGTTATTCAATTTAATTTTAATTAAGATAACAAAAATTTCAATATTTTAAGGGTGAAATATTTAATTATTTTATTTCAATTATAATATAAATGAATAATTAATAATATTTATAGAATATATATTAATAGTTTTATATTTTTAAAACTGTTTTATGATTTTAAAATAAACTTATAAATCTTTATTTTAACAAAATAACAATGGTGTAAATTTTGACAATATTAATTTCATGGATTTATAGAAATATACAGAAAATGTGTTATCCTTGAAAAAAATATTTTAATATTTCTTTAAGGGGTCTAGGTTATATATAAATATCATTTTAAAAATTAACTATCAAAATTTTATATATTTTAATATTTTTAATTATATGTATTTGATATATCCATTATTAAAATAATCACTATATCAATATTTTGTTATTAGTTTACATACATATTTATAAAACAATAATTTGAAATAAAATACTATTATTAAAATAAATTTCCAACTTTTATTCATAATATATTTAGTCAAATTTATCTTTTGGAAACCCAATATTAAAAATGTTATACTTATTAAAGTATGAATGTGATAAATTTGACATTACTTTAAGTAAAGTAATATAAATGTCATAATATATTCTATAAGGATCAAAATGATCTCCATATTGAAAATTAGATGATTATGGTAGAGATATACTTGACCAATATGATTTATTCATTTGTTTCAAAATTTATTTGGTTATAATTATTTTAATAAAAATTGGTTCATTGATTTATCATCAACTAATTAATTTTTACATCATCAAAGAATAAGACATTAAGGTAATTATATTATTCCTAAAAATTATAAATAAATTACCATAATGTTGTTAATTTTATTATATTTACATGGAATATTTATTTTTGAATATATAACATGGTTGTCCCTTTATTGAAATTATTATATTTATAAGAAATCTGAGTGTGACATTTTGTCACTCTCATTGGTTTTATTTATATCTATGTCATTTTCAGTATCAGGTGGACATTAATTGAATTAGTTTAGATCCTAATATGTTAAGGATATAATTATATTCATAAAATTGATTTTTATAAGTTTTATGAATAATTTTATAATCCTTATCATCTAATTAGTTATCATAATTTTCCCAATTTACCTTTAATAGTGGTAAATAAAAATTACCGTAGTTACTATTCATAGTATCGAAAAATAAAAGTAATATATTTAAATAATTTGGACCCAATTATTCGAGATAAGGAATACATTTTTCATAATTCAATATAAATAATTGGTATAAATTAATTAATGATTAATTCTCGTTGTAAAAAACCTAAAACGAGTTTTTAAGAAGATAAAAAGTTTCAAAAGATTGACATTTGTTTATGTTTAATTTAAAAGTGAAATTACTTCCAATGACTAACATTGGACTTAATGATATAAATTTATTGCATATATACATTAACACCGTTAAACAATATGATTAAACCATACAAATTATTTTGATGTAAAAAGTTCATTTGAATTAAAATGTAGCGTATTTTACTATTCATCAAACCCTGATAATTATCATAAAAATATCAAAAAATTATCCAAAGTAATTTTTGTTGTTCGTATTCTAAAAGAGAAGTTTATTTTGTCAAATAGAACATATAAATTTGTTAAAACTATATTTTAAATTGGTTCACCATCAAATGGTAGGAAAACTACATTTTTTAGAAACATACTTTTGTTATTCAAAAATTTGAATTTGTTCTTATATCATGTCAATAACATAAATAATATGAATGATAATGTTATATCAAATTTAAAATGTGGTTAATAATATTCTTAACTACTTTTTTATATCCCATTAAATAATCATATATTTAATAATATATTGTTGTTTATTGAAACCCAATATTGCGTAAAATGCATGCTATTGAGGAAGGTCACTCTTGTGTGTAACACAAGCCAAGAATAATGTTTCGTATACTCCATGAAAATATGGTGTTGTGCATTAAACTAGTTAATATTGGTCTAGTGTAAAACACAAGAAATCAAGGAAATTAAAATGACTTTTTCTAATAAAATCTTAGGGTATCACAATGTACAGGTGTACATGTTCTACATATAGAAGATAAACATTACATAAAGCATAGGTAAGGTAAATAACATGAGAATGAAGGGTTTTTCATAACATTTTCTCAAAGAATAACTAATTTCTATAACATATGTATTACCATGAGAAGATGAAATTAAATAATTCCAGATATTTATATTTAAATAGATAATAATTTTACATGAACATTGAATTCAAATGTAAAAAAAATCATTATAGGAATCCATGAGTGGTAATAAAAAATGTGGACCTTCTTGGTGATGCTTTTTGAAATGATCATAGAATATTTTATGTAATAAAATAGATTATTATTCCCCGTAAAATAATAATGAAAAAGTATGATTTTTTATAAAATAAAGAGTTTTATTAAAATCAATTTTTGTTAAAAACTATTTTATAGAAGTGAAACTTGACATGAAATGTGAATGTGAAGATTCATATATTTTAGTATTACTTAAACACTTAAATTTTGATAGGAACATATTATTAGATAGACCCTAAAAAAGAAAGGTATAGAAACTAGGAATATATTTATGGAATATATATACATAACCTAGAGGAAATAAATAACAATAATATATATAATATGAGATACAAATAAGAAAGAAAATGTGTAAGATAATAGAAATGAGGGTGGATTTGGATGATCCCTTTTCTGTTTCAAAAACACCTTTTTGAAATATCCCATCATAAAATGGGTAATATAAAATTATTTGGAAAATAGGATAAATTAAATATTAATTTCACAATATATAACACATAATTAAGTTTTTTATTAAAAAATATAACATTGATAAGATGGGAAATTATGGATAAGTATGGGAAAGAATCCTTAAATAAGATGGGAAATATTCTCAATAATGATATACTTTTTGAGGATGAAATTATTCAAGGTAAGATATTTCAATAATAAATTCCTTTTTCCTTAGAGTGGTATATAAATATTAATATATATTCTTAGAGTGTAAGAAAACAATCCTAGAATTATAATGTTCAAGATGAAACATAATAACTCCATTAATATAATTTTGAGTTAAAAACAATACATTCAGCATCATAATATTTTGAAATTTAATCCATTGAAGGTAAAAAAAGAGATTCATTTTTAAATATAGAATATTTAATTAAATTTATGAAAATAAGAAATCTATGAAAAATATAAAAAACACAAAGAATAAATATGTGGTGATTACAAATCATATCTCAATAAAACAAAAATTAAGATAAAATATCCCATACAATTTTTCTTTATTTCCTCAAACACAATATATCAACTTGTAGAATAAAAATCAATTTCATAATTAATTATTTAAGAACCATATTCATCACTATTAACATTTATAATATTCATTTATGGTAATTATTTATATTTATATTAGTTATTTAATATGAATTTTAAATATAGGGAGTGAGTAATATTAATCGTCTTGAACTAGTTTCATGATAGAGTTGCCAATATTCATTATTATACAAAATAATGTCATTTCAGGGTAATTGAAGGAATTTTAATTGAATTTATATATTTATTTATAAATAAATAATTCCATTCTATTGGATATTTGGATACTAACTTTGAAGATGAACTTAGTGAAGAGCAAGTTTTAGTAATTTTTAATAAATGAGAAGGGGTGTCTTAGTGATTGAATTTAGTTTTAATATTACCATTATAGAACAAAAAAATATTTATTTTCATTTTTATATCATATATTATCATTAATTATTGTCTCATATTAATCCATGTTATTATTTTATATCATTTTTCAAGTAGGTGGTAAGATTGAACTAAACACGACATACCATAATTAAAGGATACTGAAGATAATAAACGTAGTTTATTATGGAATAATATCATTATTAAATAAGAATAGTGATATTGTTTATATAATCATAATATTTTTAATAATATTTTAATAGTTTTTAACAAATTTTAAATAAAAATTGATGAATAACATGATATATTACTTCATAGAGGTGGTATTCCACACATCATACAGTATACGTTTTCATTTATAGAACAATTAGAGGGAAATAAGGTGGATTATAATTTATATAATAATAATTATTATTATATTAAATATTCAATAATTATTCTAAAATTTAAACCTTATATTCATCAAATATAGTTGGTGGTTAATATGGAATTCATCGATTCATGAAGAAGGTAGTCTGAATAATGCATGAATGAATGTTGTTTATTAATAAGAAAAGATAAAATATGTCAATAATCATTCAATTATAATAATAAAATTAATTATAAAATATATTATAATGTAATTATATAGGAGTCAAAATATTATAATTTAAAATTTAATTTAGAAATGAAGAATCTTTATGAAAAATGAGTACACATTTTGAGAACTTTGAGCTTTTATTACATAATTCCATGATAAAGGAGGGATAAGTAAATTTAATTGTGAAAAAAACCTATGTTAGTGGTGGATGATTATATTAATATTTTAAAGGGATGTGTTTAAAGTGTAAAAACATATTTTTTATTTCCTTTATGGGTTAGTGGATGTCCCCTTTTATAAGTGTTGAGAATTTTATTTTTCTAAATACCCCTTAAATTATAATAATGTAAATACCTTATTAAAAGATAAAGGGATGAAAATAAACAATAATGGAGTGGGGGAGGGTATATGGTTATAAATCCCCCAAATATCCAATATCACACCAGTTTTTAATGTGTGTTAGAATTTTTTTAATAACATAATCCCTTTTAACACTTATTTACCATTATAGGAGTTACTCTATTTTTTCCCTTAAAAACTAATTTTAACTACCAAAATGAGATTTCAATAAAAAAATTAATATAAAATTATTATTTCTTATAATAATATAATATTATTAAATAAATATTATTAGGTAGAGGAATTTTAATTTTAAAATTCACTTAATAATATATAAAAATTAGTTTTTGGAGAATGCCTATCTTTAGGAAAAATATTTCAATTTATGATATAATTTTCAATATTTTTTTATTTATATAAACATAATTTTTTTATTTATAATAATTTTTTTAATTACAGATAAATAATTTTTTGAACAAAATTTTTTTTAAACTAAATGAATAAACAAAATAAAATTTTAATTGGGAAACGTTGATTTAGTTCGTAACATGATAATCAAAGGTTTCATAAATTCAAGATAGTATTTTAAAATTATATCAAATTAATTATTAAAAATATATTATATAAATTAAATGTTTTATTAACTTTTAAGCATTTTTTATATATTTATAATTTAATAATTATGGTAAAAAGTGTATTTCCATTATTCCCTAAAGAATCAGTTATTTTAGAACAAATCCCAAAATATAATCATAAGATAATGTGGTTATGATGAATCAAAGCATTTATTTCACATTATCATATTAAAATTATTATATTTTAGAATTTATCTTTTAAATAAAATCAAAATATATAATTCAAAGAAGTTTTTATTTGGATGTAGTTTTTCAAAGTGTTTTCCATTCTTATTCCTGATTTATTTTCAATTACAAAAAACATTAGTTCTTTTAAATTATAAATAAAAAATATTATATTATTTTTTTCTACCATACAAATTATATATATTATATTATAGTTCATAAAAGTCCAATATTAGATGAAAATATGTTACATGCATAAAATGGTCTTATAAGTTACTCATCCAAATAAATTAAATCACATATTAGTAATAAAGATAAGCTTTATTTTATTTTTATATATATTTCACCACAAATTTACCTTAGTTTTTACCTTCCAATTCAACAAATATATGATAATGATTATATAATATTTTCTGATTTGTTTTGGATAGGTGTTTCATGGGAATAAATCAATTGACATAGTGTTTATTTCAATGAATAATATATAGTAAAATATTGTAGTGTTAAATTGAAGAAGAGAGGTGATACCATGTTGGGTTTGGAGGAACTAGTGAAATTTGGAATGGGTGAGGTGTGTTATTCTTTGATGAGGGGATATGTATAGATCAACTAGAAACCTGGGAATAGTTAGTGAGCTATGTGATTGGCTATGAACCAATGTGATGGTTTTTCTGGGACCTTTCCATGAAGTGGATTAGTTTTAAATACTTTTGGATTCCTCCCTTGATTATTTGGTGATAATTTAGTGTACATGTTTCATGTTTATACCCTTTGGGGTATTTTAGTTGTTTCATAATGGGACTTTATCATTGACTGAGTATTCCTAGTTGGCCATGTCTGGAGTGATAGGGAATGGGTTGATGGATGATAGATTTATTTTCATGATGTAGAATGGGTCTGTGTTCATGTAGTCATTCCATACCATAGGTAATAAGGTTGTGGTTTTGGAAGGTATTTTTTCCCATGATGAGAGGGGCAGGATGTCCACATCATGAGTGACGTGGATTGAGTTAATGAATGATAAAAGACATTTCTGGACATGGAATGAGACACTGTGTGTTTATTAGGGACATAACATGAGATATTGGGTAGTGGTTAGGGTATGGGCCTTATCCTTATTTGAGAGGGAATATATGAACACATTCTAAGTGAGAGGGAATATGTTAATGATGTAAGAGGACTCTTATTGAGAGGCTTGGTTCATGGTAGAGGATCTCCCTTAGGGCTGAGTTTTGGACTGACATAAGCAGACTAATGAACCCTCCCAATATGAATACAAAAGTTTTCCTAAATATGAACGTTTGTTCTTGCCCAGTGTTTTTGAGTAGTTGGTCGAGGTTTTCAATGTCACACTACGCTAATTCATTGGGTATGGTTTGGGAATTGATAATGTGGCATGATGTGGATAAGGGGATGAGGTAGATTCTATAATGGAATAGAAGATGTTATGATTGGATATAATGGTTTCCAGGCTAGCACATAGTGTCCTAATGCATATGGAGTCATGATTTCCTGGTTAGTACACAACAATCAAGGATCTTGTGTGGTATGTTTAATTTATTATTCATGAATACACACATATAATGGCTTATACTAGGGGAGAATGGTGCAATTTTAATGATATTATTTCCTCACACACTGCATGGGCACCTCAGTTCACATGAAGAACTAATTTCTACATTCAGGTTGAACACATGAATTGTAGTATTTCCGATAAATCAAATTTGGGGTTTTTGATGATAGGGTATCTGAGGCTTAGGGATAGAAGTAGGTCCAGTTTGTGTAAGTGATAATTTTTTTTCATTAATTTGCGGTCATCCTAGTGGGTAATTAGTATATTTATAGTTGTATAATTCCACATGGAACATTATATATAACATTTTTTTAATTATGAATACTATAATTAATTACATTTATTATTTTTTAATTTCACCATGTTTGTAACCCTATGATTTGAGGGGAAAATCTCCCTATTGTTTGGATTAGGCCCGTGATATTAGTCACAAGCATATAGTGCTTGAGGAGGCATACTTTAGGTCATATAAAACTATGATATGGATGGGTTAAAGGCTAGGCTATTAAAAAATAGAATATGATTGTGGATTATTTTATTATTTTGGGAGATGGTAGATAGTCAGTTTAAGAATGAGTCAGAGCTTGTGACAGACTGTAGATTGGTGAGACCTGGAAACCATTTTTATGGGAAATCTTTGTTACCTGGGGAATATGATTGTTGTTATAGTTTTTAATTACTATACATGAGATATTATTTAAATAATATGGATATTATAGGGATGTTATTTAAGGTTTTAGATCATGTCTTATTGGTAAGAGGTTAATGGACAAGAATTATGAATAAGAACATATAATCACTTGAAATATTCCTTCTTATAGGTGTCTAGTTTTTATGATTTCATATTTACTATTTAAAGTGTCAAAAATAAATTATATTTCATTTTACCATATAACTTTTTATTTAAATTGTACTTAGATAGACCATAGATATTTTATTTTATGAAAGGTCATGTGTATCCTAGTACAAGAGTTCATCTTCAGGAGAAATTAAGTCCCTGCATCTGGGGATGCATGGGGAACATTAGTGGGTTAGGGTATTCATTAAATTATATAGTGATATAAATTTGATGGCTGTGGTGTAGTAATTTTATCCATGGTTAATGTTATATGTATGATAATGTGTTTCCTTAAGGATGAGAAAGACTTGTTGGTTGGAAATGGGTTCATTTACTAAATGATTCAATAATAACCTTTAAAGTGTTTTCCCATATATCATATTTCTGGAACAATAATAAAACAAATTATGTGGTTTATAAATGTAATGTGGTTTAATTTTTCATGGAATCAGGGTTAAGGTTAAGGTGAAGTATTTTTTGGTGCATAGACATGATGTTCTCAAGATGCTCTTCTGTGTGGAACGATGGTAGTGTGGGTAGAAGCTCGTAGTTATGAGATTACACATATGTGGTGATTGTTTGTATGTATAGCATTTCCATGGGAATTTAATAGGGATATAGGGCAATACTAACATTTTAGGGGAATTATTAAAAGGTTAGGAATGTTATATTGGGTAAGATGGGGCACAACTCATGGGAGAATGAATTGAGTGATGAAATAAGTTTGTATAAGAGTGTGAAACACTTAGAATTAGGTGACACCATATATGATTGATAGTGAAAAAATATTTTATTGTTTTTGGGGATAACTCTAACTTGAGTGGAGGAGATTTATCATTGGTTAGTATTTTTATTAAAAGTCATAGTGTGTGAGTTTAGTTGTGTAATGGGTGTGCATGGTGTTAGTTGAGTTTGAAATTGGTGAATAGGTTAAGTGGGGTTACGTTGAGAATTTACAATGTTGAAAATAATCCCATGTTTTTTTGACATAGTGTACTAGTGATACAGTCACATGCTTTATGGACTAAGGGTTTAGTGATCTTGGAGATTTCCCTCAGTGGTGGGGGTGACATTGATAATTGATTAGGGTACCATAGTGAGGTAGACTCATGGTTATGCATTGATATGAATTGTCAGGTATGTTTCATGTCATAATATGATATGGGTGAGCATTGATCCAGAGGAATGACATGCATGAAAGTTTTGACCAATTGGGTCGGCTCTCGAGGAGTGGTATAAGGGAATCCATATAGTGGGGAGCACAATATTAGTAGTTGGATGATATTTTTAGTTATATGAGAACTGTAACATCATTCGTATTTATAGAATAATAAATTTTCATATCTATAAATATTTTTGAAGAAGATATTATGATAGTTTTAAAGGACATGAAATCTTCTAAAGCGTATTTTACATGCAACAATGGGTTTATTCGAAATCATACGTTTCACAAAAGACTGAGTTATTCCGAAAATTAATACATTATTAATGTTATTATTTGAAATGGTAGATAATTCCTATACCTTGTAATGAAAATAATGAATATAACTAAATTTAATATGAGTAAACATATTTTTTAAATGATTTTACATGTATCCAATAAATTTTAGAGGCCGAAATTGAGAATAAATACAATCTTAAGCATAGAATACTCTATTATTTTGAAAAGGTCATTTTAACACATTTTAATGGGAAACCATTTAAAATATAGTTTTTTCTAAATTTATATGCCTTATTGGAAAAAATAAACTTCCTCTTTGGATTCAGGACATCAAAATTTACTTTTGTTGAAATTTTGGTCTTTTTATGAAAAAATTCATATTTTAATGAATAGTAAAAAATACCGCATTTTTAATTCAAAACTAAATTTTCGTCTAATATATTTTTATTGATATACTATCATTTGAATTGGTTTTAAATTAAATTTAAATTATTATTTGAAAAATTAATCTGATTTTGGACATTGGAAGTAATTCCACATTTAAATTTGACATAAACACATGTCAATGTTTTATAGTTCTTACTTCTTAAAAACCCATTTTCTGGTTTTGAAAATAGAAATTAATTTTAAATTAATTAATGAAAATTCTATTTTTTGAATTTGAAAAATGGATTAAATATTTATTATCATAATGTCCATATTATTTAAATAGGTACCTTTTATTTTTGGACATTATGAATAGTAGATTAAGTAATTATTTTTATTTACAAATGTTAAAGGGAAAATTAGGTAAATACGATTAAATATAATATTTTAATAATATAATAAAATCATAAAACGTGTCTTAATTTTATTATATGAGTATTGGGAGACCAAAAAATTCATTTGGTTGAACCTTTGGCATTTCGGAGGCTCTTGGTTGTGACAATGACATGTTATATTAATTATTTATAGTAAAGGGAAACATAACATAAACATGAATGTTTTTAGTAAAACTAATTTAATATATTGTAATATAACTTATAAAATTGACAATAAATAGTCATTACAAAAATAAAAATATTTCTTACATCATGGTATTTTATTTATAATTTTTTTAAATTAAATAAATTTATTTATTTTTGACATAATGATGATGTAATGATTACATTATTAATTAATGACTCAAATAAATGATGTTATAAATAATTAAATATATGTAATTTGAAATATTTGATACAATCCATGAATTTTATGGATTATTATAACATTTAATATTGGATTTAATTTTTTTTTTCTAATTATTAATGATTTTATGACTATAAAAAAATTTAATTGCAAAATCGTCTCAAAATTGACATAAATGAGTTTTTAAAACTAATACTATTTTATTAAATAATATAATAGATATAAAAATATAATATTAGGTCAAATTAATTTTTTAATGTAAAAAATTTAATTAATGATCCACGAGAGGTTTTCTTGGTATTTTCTAGTGACTATATTAACTATATAGTAAAAAATATAAGGAGACATGGTAATAGTTAATTTATTTAACTAAAGGCTAAATCCAAAATATTAGGTTGAATTTGTTAACTAAACATGTATAAAACATGTTTTCTGAGATTCTATAGACCAATCCTCATCTTATCCTGTAAATATATCACTTTGTAGCTATTAGAATTCAAAAATCAATTTATAGTAAAATAATATTTCAAGACATTCCAAAAGTCTCCCTCATCCCTCTTATAAAAGGCCACCACCTATACCCACATAACCACAGCTATAAATCCCCTAGTCTCATACAAAATCTTCTAAAATAATCTCCCAACATCCCTCCCTTCCTCATAGAAGCCATACCTTGGGTAGAAGGAAATTCAAGAGATTGTTTTGGCTCAAATCAAAATGAGTTACCCGATTTAGAGCTAACGTCTTCTCTCATGATCCTTTAAATTTTTACCATCAACATCCCCTTAAACATTTTTATTACTTTATTTTATAATAATAAATGTATCTTAAATATACTATGATGTTTTTATTATATGGTTTCGACCTACACATAGACACACCACAATCTAATGGATATAGAACATACCGCTTCTGTGTATGGAGAACTACTGCATCACGAAAAACTGATTGTTCTATTTTCTAATACCACCTATCATTGTGGAAATTAGGATAGAATTTTATTTATATATGATATATATATATATTATATTTATATTGTCTATATTATTTGGTAATATTTATTCTAACATAACCTTATGCTTATAATAATTGGTAAATAAGAAAAATTCATTTGAGAAAATGTGGACTACCACCCACTCAATGTTATAAGACTCATCCATACCATACATGGAACATATAAAGGATGGAGTAAATTAATTAATGTAACATATATAACATAAATAAATTACATTAATTATAATATACCTATATATCATTTAGTTTTCATTATGTTAATATGACAATGAAATGGAAGTTGCGTTCATGCGTATGTACGGCCCACCGTCTCGATGAAGGGTGCATTTCCTTTATTTTATCCAAATATTATGGATATTATAAATACATATTTTATGTATTTATATGGGATTTAAATCATGAATAATATTATGCTGATTTACTTTTGACCAATGTACAATTTACATCAAACAAGTTCTATATTTTCATTTTTGGCCCAAGTACCGAATATCAAAAATACATTTGATAAGAAATAAAATAATTATGTAATTTTTATAACATGGTAATAAGTGATATAAAAGGAATTATAAACATGAAATATTTTATCAAGAGAGTATAAATTTAACTTTGATTATTATTCCAGAACATAACGATTGTAAGTGACGAACCATACTCATGGTAAGGGACCTTGTCACAATCTCCTTTCATTGAGTCAAATATTAATTTATATGAGACCTTCACTATACTGTGTATAATAAACCCCCTAGACATTTAATTTCATTCAAAAGTAAAATTTTTCTACAATGTTTTTTACTAAACAACTAAAAGAATGTTTTAACATATGTGACGAAAAAAAACTCTCCATCACCAAAACCGTTATTTGATATATGGTGTCCTCTATAAGCTTTAGTGTTTATGTTAAAAGGAAAAAAATATCCTATTCTATTTTTTGATGTTTTTGTATTTAAAATAGGGTTTAATTTGGATTTTCTATTTCAATATCATGAAATTATTTTTTATGAATGAAAATGAAATATTACGATTTAAATGTTGATAAATCAAATCATTTATGTTTTGTGATTATATTATGGTACATGGAAATTTCAAGGGTGGTTATGTGATAATCCAAGGATGGGTGGTTATGTGATAAACCAAGGATGGATTATTATGTTATAGCCACGAATTCATTGGGTATGGAAGTCGATCATTTGGCTATTCCATTTATAGGATTGATATGTGTGAATGTCAACCTTAGGATTATTCTATATATGTGTGATTATGTCCCCAGTTACCTTTTATATGTTATGTGTCATTTAAATGGGTTTTAGGGTAATATTATGGTTAAAATAGCGTAATCAATGATATTTTATTCAGTTAAGTGTATTTTCTTCTTCTTAAAGGGGAAAATTATTACTTTATGATAATGTATTCATGGTTTATATGTTTTCGCAAAGCTAACAGTTTTTCCATTTATTTTTACCCCTTATTAATATTTTTATTCTAATCCCATGTTTCTAAATGTTTTTAGTGGGATTGAAAGGAAGATAGAGTAATGGATGGGATAATTTAAATATATGATGTTTTATCATAAAACAAAACCATGTTTTGTTGAATTTTATTATTTTTTTGAAAAAAATGGATAGTGAGTATAAATTTATACTTTGTAATAACAAAGTTTATATGTATAGGTTATGGACTAAATCTCTAAATCTCTAAACCTGAAAATAACCTCAATGTGATCGAAATTCAAATTATTGACTTAACTCATTATTATGTAATGTTTAATGTTATGGCCATATAGTTGGTATCAAAGGTCGGTTCAGATAAATTTCGGAGTTAAAATATTGTTAATAGAATAATCATAAATGATTTTTTCATTATGGTAAAATTTAAATGATATAAAATTTTAGGATAACTATGTTTCATAATGTACAATATGTTTTTGCAGAATGATTTTCTATAGAGGAAATAGGAAATCAGTGTGAGGGAGGAATATAGAGGGAAATAACCATCCAAATTAGTATCATGAGATGGTCAGAATCGTAACTAAATATATTTTTGCTGTGATGGAACATTTGACTCTGACAATAAACCATGGTGGTGTCCATGCACGAGATCAACCAGACCAATCGTATAGTAATATGTCAATAGTGGATCATTTTATAAGGAAACCTCACCCATCATTTAGAGGATCATCTGACCCTATGAAAGATGAAGGGTGGAGTAGAGCACTGTAAAATATTTTTGATGTAATGGGGTGAAAATACAATCAAACGTTTAGTCTTGATATTTATCATTTTGAAGGTGAAGATGGTTAGTGGTGGTCAGTGATTAAAAATATCATAGGAAGTGAAGAGATTGACACCATGGAATGGGATGAATTTAAGAATATCTTCCTTCAGAAATATATTTTTGAGACTATTCGAATTAGGATGGAAAATAAATTCATGGAATTCAGTCAAAAGGAGGAAGATTATGTGGCTGTATATGATGAAAATTTCACCCATTTGTTAAGGTATGTAAAAATTTTGATCTGGGATATTGATGGTAAGATAAACCAGTTTTACTCAATATTCAATGCAAAATATCGAAGGGTAATAGCTTCCCATGAGTTAAAAAGCTATGAGAAACTTGTTCGATATGCTTAGAAGGTAAAAACAAAGTTTTCTAATGATCACCTGTTCCATTATATCATACAAAAGAAGCGATTACATTGGCATGAAATGGGAAGGAATTCATTAAAGAAGCCTAGAGGTAAGAAAACTAAATTTCAAATGTCTGACAAATGTGCTAAAAGTATCTCAGAGAATTAATCACAATTTCCATGAAGTTCTTCTAATATGGTATGACTTTTCATATTTCTCAAAACTGTAAGGAATTTTATTAGGCATTCAATGAAAAAAGGTGGTTAGATGTTTTAGTTGAAATGAGTTAGGACATCATGCCAGTTTGTGTCCAAAGTTGATTAACTAGGATGGAAACCAGCAATATCAAAAGTAGTGGAGCATGGAAAAATAATTTTCTACAACTATGGCTGTTATAGTACCATCAAATGAAGTTTTGAAAGGTATATTATAGGTTTTTTTTCAAAATATGCTAATACTATATGTCAATCTAGATCCTCACATTCCTCCATTTATGAGTGCTTTGTATTTATATTGGAAATATCACCTCATGAATATGATTTAGTGATTATGGTAGGAACTCCATGTGGAAGTACTAAATCAACCAATATTTATAGGAATATTTCTATAATCATTAGTGGGATAGTACTTCCTACAAATATTTTTGAACTTCCCATTATGTAATTTGATATCATTTTGGGTGTGGATTGGATTTCATTTTGTCATGCTAAAATAGATTATAAACCCATGAATGTTTCATTAAATGGTTATATATCTTTGATAATATATCAATACACTAACCGATTGACTAAAGATGGATGTCAATGATATTTGGTGATTTTTTTTGAAAGGAAAGAATCCCTTTTGATTACAGACATTGTAGTAGATAAATAATTAAATGATTTTTTTTCAGGATGAATTTTCATGTATTTTTCCTAATAGAGATGATTAATTTACTATTGGTTTAGTGCTTGATGTTAGGCCTATTTATAAACCCCCTTATAAAATGGCTCAAGTATAACTGGAGTGATTGAAAAAAATAGTTGCAATAGTCACTTGATAAAGGATTCATTTGACCTAGAACTTTATCATGTGGTGCTCTAGTTATATTTGTTAAAAAGAAAGATGGTTATATGAGACGTTTCATTGATTACATAGTCTTGAATAACATTAATATTAAGAACAATTATAGTTTACCTCATATGGATTATTTATGTTATTAGATCTATGGAGCTGAGTATTTTTTGAAGATTTATTTGAGGTCAAGGTACTATTAGCTGAAGGTGAAGGATGATAAAATTACAAAGATAGTGTTCCTAATGATGTATGGGAATTATGAGTTTATAGTTATTCCATTTGGGTTATCTAATACACATTCTTTATTTATGAATCTCATGAATGGGCTATTTTATTAGTTTTTGGATTAGTTTTTTGATGTGTTTATAGATGACATTTTGGTATGTTCTAAAATTCAGAAGGAACATAAATGTGGCATAAAGTTTTTTTTAAAACCTTAAAAAAATAAAATTTAAGAACATTTAGTTAGAGTAAATTTTGTTTGAATAAAATTTCATTCATTATATATAGTGTTCATAAGAATGGAATGACTATTGAAACTTCGAAAACAAAATTTATTTAAGAGTGGATAATACCTACCAGTGTCACATATATTCATAGCTTTCATGGATTAAAGGAATTCTACATAAGGTTTTTTAAATATTTTCCCAGTTATATTTCATACTAGTTATGTTAAAACCTATGAAAGTTATGTTCATCTGAAAAAAAATGTGATTATTTTTTAGGAACTGAAAAGAATATTGGTAAGTGCTCTAGATTTGGCCCTACCTTCCAGGAAAGGTGACTTTGTTATCTACAATGATGCTTAATTGAAAAGAATTGGTTTTGTTCTAATGCATAATGATTAGATAATTACTTATGATTCATTTCATTTGAAACCCCATGAGTTAAATAACTCTAACCCTGATTTTAAATTAGCTGTTGTAGTTTATTCCTTAAATATTTTGAGGCATCATTTGTATGGTGTAAAGTGTGAAATATATACAGATCAAAAAAGTTTTATGTATATATTAAATCAGAAATAATTGAAAATGATACATGTGGGATATATGTAATTAATCAAGTATTATGATTGAAAATTTCATTACCATCCCAAAAAAGAAAATTAAGGGGTTGGTGCTTTGATTTGAAAATTTAATTCCACATTAACCATGTTATGTTTTGAACAAGACCTTTTGGTTAATGATTTGATGAATTTTTCTTGGATGTTTTTGATTAAAAAAATTCCTCAGTTTTGTTTCACATGTAAGTGAAATCATCTTTATAAAATAGAATTTTGCAAGGACAGAAGGAAGATAAAGAGTTGTTAAAAATGTAGAATTTGTTAACAAGGTTAAGTTTCATGAATTGAATATTAATAAGGATTATTTTTTGATATTTGATAAGAGATTATTTGTGCCTTGTGATTCATAATTGAAGAAATATTTTTTCTATGAAGATCATGGTTCTCTGTTTTCAGTTTATCCTATAAGAACTATGATGTACATAGATCGTTAGGAATATTATTGGTGGGATGGAAGGAAAACAAGAATTGATAACTTTACACTAAGAAATTTGGATCAATTGTTTACCGAGTGGAATTACCTCCATGTTTATCCTAGGTTCCCAATGTTTTTCATGCTTCACTGTTAATGATTTATATTCTAATCCATATCATTTTATGAGTCCATAAGTAGTTTCGTTGGAAGAGAATCATTATTTGGAGGAAAAACCATTATAGATTCTTGACTATATATATAACTTTATGTGGAATAAGGTGATTAATCATGTAATTATTTTGTGTAAATACCATTTGGTTTAAGAGACAATATAGGAATATGAAAATTCTATGAGGGAGAAATACCCCCACATATTTGATGAGTAAATAAAATTGATGGGATACAATTCCCAATGTGGAAAGGATGTAACATCCAAGGTATTTATAGATTAATTCATTTTCATATCAATTAAATTTTATTAATAAAATATTAAATTTATTTTATAGGGGACTCTATCTTCTTATTGAATTTTCAACATGTTGTAATAGTTTTCTCCGAAATCATAAATTTCACACAAGATTGAGTTATAACAAAAAAATATTATTAACACTATTATTTGAAATGGTAGTTGATTCATATTCATTGTATTATAAGTGTTTATCATAACTAACTATAATAATATTACATATGTTTTATAAATCAATTACATGTGTCTAATAAATTTTAGAGACTTAAAATGAGAATGAATCCAATTATATGTATAAAATACTCTAATATTTTGAAAAGGTCATTTTACCTCCTTTTGTTGGAAAACCATTTTAAATCTAGTTTTTGTCACATATATATGTTATATTTCAAAAAAATAAACTTCTTCTTATGAATTGGGACATCAACATTTACGTTGGTCGAATGTTTGGTGTTTTCCTAAAAAAAATTTATATTTTAATAAATCGTTAAAAATAATACATTTTTAATTCAAAATTGCATTTTATCTAATTTATTTGTATTGATACATTATTGTTTAAATTAGTTTTAATGTATATATTGCTTATATTTTTATCATTTAATCCAATTTTTGTCATTTTGAGTAATTTCACATTTAAATTATTCTTAAACACATGTCAATCTTTTGATAGTTTTTACTTCCTAAAAGCCCACATTCCGGTCCTACAATGTGAACTAATATTAAATTAATAAATGAGAATATTTTATTTTGAATTTGGATAAATGGGTTCCATATTTTGAATTAGAAGGTACAAATTATATAAATTGGTACCTTTTATTTTTTGGACATTATGAATAGTAATTACAGTAATTATTTTTATTTACCACATTAAAAGGGTAAATTGGATAAATAAGGGTTATAATAATATTATAATAATATAAAACTACACTAACATGTGACCTAATCTTATTGGATTTTTCATTTCTAGAAAAAATAATCCTTAGCCTGAAATTTTGGCATTTCATATCCACTTTGGTGTTATAATGGAATGTTATAATAATTAATTTTAAGTAAAGAGAAATATAACATAAACATGTATATTTTTATTAAAAAAAATATAATATGGGGTAATATAAATGATCTCTCTGATTATAAATATCAATTATAAATATAAATAAATTTCATATATTATGGTATTTATTTATATTTTTTGACAATAAATAAATAAATTTATTTATGAATAAATGATGATGTAGCGATTACCTTATTAATTAACGATTCAAGAAAATTATATTATAAATATTAAAATATATTTAATATGAAAATTTTGATTCCATCCAATAATTTAATTGATAATTATTATATTTTATATTTAATTTAATTATTTTTTTATAACGACTCATGTTGGTTGACTTTAAAAAAAATCATTTACTAAACAGTGTCAAAATTGATATAAGTGAGTTATTTAAACAAAATAATATTTTATTAAATTATATAATAGTAATAAAAATATATTATTTGACCAAATGACATAGGCAATTTATAAAATGTAATTAATGATCCAATTGAGGCTGTCTTGGAATTTTTTTAGTATCTATATTAACCATATTGTGTAAAAATACACGAAGATATAGTAAGAGTTAATTTATTTAACTTTGGGTTAAAGGAAAAAGATAAAGTTAAATTTGTGACCTAAACATGTATAAAAACAATTGGTTGAGAGGATTTCGACCCATACTCATCTTATCCCCGAAATATATCAATTTGTATATATTAGAATTTGAAAATAAATTTATATTAAAACAATATTTCAACAATTTTTTAAAAGTGCCCCTCCTCCCTCTTATAAAAGGATACCACCTCTGACCACTTAGTCGCACCTCTCAAGCCCCTTGGATCATCCAAAATATTCTCCAATAAACTCCAAACATCCCCACCGCCCTATTATAATCTTTTACTTGTGAATAACCCAATTCAAGAAATCGTTTTTGCTCAAATCAAAAGGAGTTACCTAAATTAGAGGTAATGTCTTCTCTCAAGCTCCTTTCATTTTTTTCCTTCTCCACCCTAAACCTATTTATATTACATCATTTTATAACAAAAAATTATACTCATTAAACTTTTGTGTTATTTATCTATGTTTTCAAACAACAATTACACACACTACTATCTAATGGATATAGAATATACTATTTATGTGTACAACGAACTACTGCCTCACAAAATGATGATGGATCAATTTTCTCCAACCACAACTCATGGGTGAAATTATGATGGAACTATATTTATATATTCTATGTATTATATTTATATTTTATCTATTCTTTTTAAATTTTTACTATATCATACCTTTATGCTTTCCATAATTTGTAAATACTTTAATTTCATTCGAAGAAGTGTAGACTACCGCCCCCTTAGAGAGATATGATCTGTTCATTGAAAACATGGAATGTATAAAGGATGGAGTCAATGAGAATTTTTAACATATATAACATAGATATTATACATGAATTATAAAATACCTATGTATCATTTAGTTTTCATTTCAATAATATGGAAATGAAATGGAAGTACCGTTCAAGAGTTTGAACGGGCTACCATCTCTATAAACGGTGAATTTCATTTATTATCTCCAATTGTTATGGTTATTAAAAATACATATATACTGGATATATGTTGTATTTAAATCATTAATTGTAATATGGATATGGAACTTTACGACATTGATAATTAACATTAAAATATGTTCAACAAGTTCATTTTTTTACTCAAGAACTGAATATCGATAAATCATCATATATGAACTTAAATTATTATGTAATTCTTATAACATCGTAATAAGTGATATAAAAGGATTAATAAACATTAAAATGGATCATAAATGTACAAATTAACATAATTTTAATATTAAGTAACATATTCATTGTACTTGCGGAGTTAGACTAAAGGTAAGGGACTTCATCTCAATCTCCATTCATTGAGGAATATTTTAATTTATACACCACCTTATTTATATGTTGTATAAAAAAACCCCTTTCACTTTTAATTTAATTTATAAAGAATCTTTTTTACAATGTATTTTCCTAAACTAAAAATGTAATATTTTTACGTATGCAGTGACAACAACATCTCTACTGCTAAAATCGTTATTTGATATATGGGTTCCTCTATAAGCTTTAATGTTTTTGTTAAAAGGAATAAAAATCCCTTATCCATTTTCAGGGTTTCATTGTATTGAAAATGGTTTTGAAATTGTATTTTGTATTTCAATATCTTGAGATGATTTCTTGTTATTGAAATTGAAATTTTATGATTGAAACATTGATAAATGAAATCATTTTTTATGATTATATTATAGTATATAGACATTTGAAGGTGGTTATGTGATAAACCAATGAAAGGTGGTTATGTGATAAAAACTATATGTATGGTTCTATGATAATCCATGGATAGGTGGTAACATTATAACATCCAATGAATTGAGTATTGAAGTCAGACGTATGGCTATTCCATTTGTAAGAATGATATGTGTGGAAGTAGATCATATGGTTATTTCATTTAGGTATTATTATGTCCCAAGTCACGTTTTAAATGTTATGTGTGATTTATATGGGTTTTATGATAATATTAGGTTTACAAATGGTATGAAATAAGCTTATATTCGGTGAATAGTATTTCTAATTCATAAAGGTAAAAATTATTACTTTATTATAACGTGTTCATGGTTTACATGTTTTCACAAGGCTAATAGTTTTTCTAATTTTTTTTATCCCTTACTAAGATTTTAATTCTCATCCTATGTTTTGAAATATGTTTCACAGGATTTAAATGTGAATAGAGTCAAGGATGGGATCATGGAAATGTTATGATGTTTAAGCATCAAACAAATCCATGATTTGTTTAAATTTTTTTGTTTTATGAAAAAATGGATAGGGAGTAGAAGTGTATACTTTGTAATGACCAAATTGATATATTTATCCTATGTACTGATTATATAAATCTATAAACCTAAAAAGATAATTTATTTGATTTAATTTCAAATTATTGACATTACTCACTATTAAGAAATGTTTAGGCTGGGGAGTTATAAGAACTGGTGTTTGTTGGTGTTTAGGGTTGACTCTATGGTAGGAGCCGAAAAACCACACCCTATTATTTTTTCAGTGGTCGATAGATCATATGATATAGAGGATTCAAATTTATGTTCTTAGAGTGGTGATAGTGATAACACTTTTTTAGAGAGAATCATATTAGTTTTTGGTGAATGTATATCATGTTAGAAGGGTCACATTAGTGAAAAGACCAACTAATGGACTATCATGGACACACCCTACTAATGGGGTGGGGTAAGAACTATTGTTATCTAATTCTTTATAATATAAGATATTATGAATGTATTTTTCATTTTTTTTGGATTCAATGCATCATCATTAGGTTTAGAGTGGTTTTTGTGAATCTAGAGTGAGTCATATCATAGGTGTGGTGGTGCTTAGGGTAAGAGGACAATGACTTGAGTAGTTGGTGGTGATTAAACTAGGGAGCTGCACCTAAAGTCATGTGAGGAACTCACTATTGTATTCTAAGTGGGATACTATAGATAATAATGGTGTAAACCACAATCCTTGACATGGGTTAGGGGTAACCTAATTATTTGTGACATGGGTCAAGCTGTGGAAGAATTTGTTTTCATGTTTCATGTTGTGAAACTATATTTTTCATATAGTTTATATATTAAACCCATTTAATAATGTGATTTAGTGGGAGAATCATGTGTAAAATCATATAGAATGTGTCTGTTGGAAGGAAAACATGTGATAATTTAAGAGAATTTGTTAGAATGGATCGAGTGTTCTGGGAAATGTCATCCTGAATAGGTACTACTTGTATATTAACATAATTTTTGATATGGAATGACAAAAATTCATCAGTGTCTTTATTAAAAATATAGTTGGTGGGTCATTGGACTAATTTAAGTTCATTTTTCACTAAATAATTCCAATAATAGGGAGTACTATGGTTCAAAAACTTCCTTTATGAGCATAGTCTAATGGTGGGGATAACAATAAGCCTTAGGGTAAGTTGCGTGGAGGCACCTCAATATCAAAATAAATATTTTTTGGGATAAATTACTTGAATTTGGTGATGGTTCAAAGAGGGTGTATCTTATTCTGTTTAATAGTTAGAATGGTTTTTGGAGTTGTGTAGGGGAAGCATGTTGGTAAATTAGAGATTAAAAATAGTGAGTTATTATCGGATTTCAAATAGAGATCAGTCTGTAGATATTGTTCAATGTATACAACATATTCTCAAGGATGGGAAGTATTTTGGTTGGATTTTTTTAATTACATTTTGATTTTTAGTTAATTATGTTTTGGAGGAATTTTAATTTTGTATTTGGTGGATGGTTTTTTTTCAGAAAATGGACTCAAAATTGGATTCAATGAGCTATAACATCCATAACATGTGTTTTTTAGATGGAGTTTTAGGATTTTAGGATGACCTAGTTGTTTAGGATGAGGTTATGGATGTTTCGAGTGGATGATAGTCTCCATTAGTGTAGCATCAACCCATTCACTACATGAAATAGTGGTTAATTCATTGAAGTTCCAAGAGATATGGGGAGTCTTTTTTCCTAAAATGGTTTACAGGGGGAACTAGATCTTTATATCGTGAAATGGTTAGGATAATTTATTGAAAAAAATTCATGACCCCTCCCCTCTTCATCCTCCCTCTTGACCAGAGGTGATTTTGGGTTGATTTTTGTGGCTATTTTGGGTAATAACCACCCTCTATTATTGTTTCTATTTTTTGAGACTAGTTTAGACTTCTTTTAGGGATTCATTTTTGATACAATAAATACATTCTATAATATTTAGATTTTGATCTGGATTTATTATGTGGTGGCTATAGAAGGCCCCCAGAGTATTCCTACACTCACCCATCATATTTTTTGTATAGGTAATCTACTAAACTATGTTATTTAAGATTTATGGTAAAATAGAATGAAATTTATTCTTAATTGAGAGATGAATGATATAGAGCATTTTTGGGATGTTGTTGAGGGTGTTATGTAGACCTTCAATGGGTGGTTGTTTGAGGGTTTGGTGTGATGGTGGCACTGAGTTAATTTTTCATCTGTTATGCCTCTTTACTATAAATTAAATAATTAATTATATTTTATTATTATTAATTAATTATAACATATGATTTCATATAGGATATCAGGTGGTATTATTATCTCAAACACGGAATATACGAGCTTCATCATGGTGAATTAAATCATGGCTTGTGTGGTAACTCATTAATGGATATAGGTGGTATCTTTAATACAAGATAATATTAAAGTTTATATAATTATTTATTGATACATACAAGTTTCATGTTTTTTTGATATAATGGATATGGACTAGGGGTGACCTAAGATAAGAAATATGATGGAGTTTGGATTCCAATTCTTAGGCCAAGTGATAATAATTACTTTTAGTTTTATTGATCATTGAAGATTGTATATCCAAGGTGTGTTAGTGATGGTGTGGATAAAAAGAGATCATAGGTTTTACTAGTATGTGATATATGATTGGTTATCCAAATATTCCCCCCTAAGGCTAGTTGTATTGGTGAGAGATGGAATGGTTCCTCAAATGAATAATTTGATGTGTGATTGTCCTAGGGGTGATTGGAACACACTCTTAGTGGTGATGTGAGATCATAGTGAGTGATGTGAGTTGTAAGAGTACATGAGGACTAGATAAGTGTCTTCAATAGGGGTTTCCTTTAGCAGATGAGTGGGCGGTGGTAATTGTGATTTGAGATTGTGATGGGTCTGGAGGACCTAATATATGACCATATGTGTGGTGTCAGATGTGATTTGATGGGAGTATAGGTCTCATGTGAGTAGTTCCTCAGGATTAACTAGTGAGTTGTGTGAAGGGTTATTCACCAATGTACATATGCTTGTTGGACCCTTATATTAAGTTGTTTGTGTGGTGCTATTGTGGTGACTTCTCTAGAGTCTGTAGGGATTGGTCAGTTTGTAGGTAGCCATGCTATACCATGAGTGATAAGGTAGTGATTTAGGAAGGCAGGTTTTCCCAAAGTGAGAAAGCATTGATGAACATTCCATTAGTGAGACGGTAAGGGTTAAATTATGACATATGACATTTCCATATAGGACATAGGTTTATGTGCATGTAGTTGGGACATACACTAATTGATATCATAGAGGATTTGGGATGGGATTCTTCTATGAATGAGAGGACCTAAATGAACACACCCTTAGTGAGAGGAAGTGGGTTGATGGATGATAGAGGACCATTTCAGAAATGGATTGGGTCATTGTAATGAACCAAATTTAATAAATAAAATTTCATATTTTAATGAATAAATTCCTTTTAAAGTAATTTTGATATGGAAAATATATACACTACTATAGTTATTTTGGACTGTTATAAATATATATCATTGGATTAAAAAGGCTATTAATTCTATTAACCACTAATAATATAGATTCTGAATAGTGACCATTTATATTATATTATATTAAGGGTTATGATAATGTATATTTGAAACATGTGGAAAAAGAGAAGACCTTGACCAGTATGATTGTATCCTTTAAAGAAAAATTATATGATCTTTCTAGGGATATAGTATCACTCAAATCATAACTTGAACTATATCAATATGAAATCCAGCCATTAAAACATGGATAGAACCTGTTATAGGATAATCTCATGATTATCGATATCACTGATCAAACCAGGTTTCCCAAACCACACATAGATTGTACTAGCATAGCATACCTTAACCTTAGGGAGAATGATGGGTTAAAAGGGTTTATGTGTCTAGAAACAAGTAGTATGAAATTTTATATTTTTATTGTAATAAAATAATGACTATTTTTATCCCCATTAATAATTACTTTTATAAATACAATTATAAATTAGTTGACAGAAATTATATTTTGATACAAAAAAAATTGACTTCTTGGAAAACAAATAGTTTAAAAAAATACTCTTTTTGATAAGTTCAATATTTCTGAGAAAAAAAATTTAATCTCATAAAAGATTATTATTAAATAATATTTATTTATAAAAAAATGATAATAATATTTAATGAAGTCCAATGTAATCATTATGATGGGTAGAAAATTGTTATTATAGTAAAAGCTAGTATTTTCAATAAATTATAATTTTTGAAGGCCACAATCCATATATTAATAAAATTATTTTTGTTAAATTAATATTTTTTAAAATCATCATGATGAAATTAACCAATGGTAAGTAGTTTATAATTTTATGAAATATGTAATCTTTTGGGTAAAAAACAAATATGGTATAAATATACAATCTATTTTATGACATCATAATAACCGAAAGGTGTGGTAATAAATAATATAAAATGAATAAAATAACAAATATTTATTTTATATTTAAAATATTTTTGTAATTTAGTTGACTAATTTTATAAGACATTAATGAATCCTACAGAAGTAATATTATATTTTTAGGGATTAAAATAAATTCCTTATGAACATGATTCCCTTACACATAACAAATGATATTATCTTAATATGTTTAGTTCAATTACTTGTAAAATATTGAAAAAAACTCATCTCAGTTATAAACCATTATAAAACCCATGGATGGTTTTCAGTTTAGATTAATTTATCATATAGACTCCGAAATTCATGTTTAGAAATTAATTATGTATTCCCCTATATTTTGATATAAATAACGACCCAAACTCCCAAAATCCTTCAATTAGAACCCATTATACATGATTTTTATCTCCATATAACTCTCTATATCCCTCCCAATGTGTTAATGCTCTCTTAAGAAGCTCCTACAAAGAATTTAGATGAACCCTCTGATGGTAAGGGATCATCTTCTATTTCTTTTTAGTTCAAGCACAATCATCATACAAAGGCTTTTTATATCCAATTTTTCGTGTTTTAATGTATTTTTAAACCTAAATTTAATATATTCATGATTCCTAATTAATTAGAGACCTCTTTTTGAATCTAATTAAACCCTTCTATGATCCATTATGTACATTAGTTCTATTGTAGAGTTTTTTTCCCTGAATTTATAAGATAAAATTTTATGTTGTGAATACCCATACTCATTTCCAATCAAGGTTATACACATATATGTAACTATCCTTAATTTATTGGGTAATATCATTATTGAATCCTGCCTTTTTATTAAATATCTTTTTATTACATTTTACAAACAAAGGATCTTTAAATTCTATTGTCTTGGAGATCATGAAAAATAATGCATGAAAATATAAAACATTATTCTAAACAACTTGTAACGCTTCATCATAAGTTATTCCTAAGTACAGTTTCTGAATCTCATAACCTAGAGACATACATCAAAGGAAAGGGTGAGTAGATGGCCCAGTAAGGGTAAACAAGGGAATTCTTTTACTTGTGATATCAATACGAACTTGATAAAATCATAAACAAAATAGAAATGAAACAATACGTATATCATAATTAAAATAACATAAAAAATAACATGATTATGTGGCTAGAGAATTTCATTTATACATTCATGAATATATCACCAAGGTTCATTCCAAAGGTGTCATAAAAATTACCAAGGTTATTCACCAAGGTATCATGAACTTGTCATCTCTAGAGATTAATTCCTTACACAATGAATTAGAGAGCTATCAGGGTTCACCATTAATATATCTTTATTTTCAGTTGATCCACATATATATTAATCATACATTTCATAAATAACCCAAAGAGAATAAAAAAATGGGTTTCACTTCGAAATCGTGATGTTTTAGAAGTGCTTAAAGATAAGATCGTTATGTCATTTATAACCCATGGAAAGGTAGTGAGGGATGAATTTATGTCAATTACAGAATCAAATATATAATTTTTTTTATATTTATGAACACCCATAGAAACGAAATATGTCTGGGTATTCACATATATATAAAAATATAATTTCTTGAGAGAAAGGGAGAGAAATTTTGAGATGGAATTTCTATAGCATAATGGCTATATAACTTGGTTTTAGAAAACAATAAAAAGAGATGGGAAAAGGGTCACCCACTCATAAATAACTAATTATACAGTAGGGGTACATAATAAAAAGAAATAATATAATTTTATGGATATTTTAAGGAAATACCATATAAAATAAATCTTGAAGGAAAATAGAAGATGTGATTTTTTTACGAAAATTCGGAATCCTAACGACATCACGTTAAAATTCAGCATAAAAATTGATGACAGTGGAAAGGGTCTCTCATAATTTGGACATGAAATGGATAGTATTAATGATATAAAATAACATACCCCAATATAGTAATATGGAAACTAGAAGACATAACATAAAAGAAGTCATGAATTAAAAGAGGAGGACGAAATGATACCTTACCTTGAAGATTAACTTCGAAAACCTGAAGTTCAGGACCTTGGGAGGGTTGAAGAACCTTGGGAGGACTCCATGGGAGGTAAAGAGACCAGATAATTTTTGAGGACGATTTTAGAATGATATTAATGAGGGAATGGCTTGGTATTTATCGGAAAAGTGAGAGAATAATCATTAATTTCCATGGGACACCTCATCGGTGGTATTTGCAAAACAACGGGTTTCCCATGGTATTTTCCCATGGTATTGGACACATGGGACACCTAATAGAAAATATAACTATTAATAAGTCGAAAAAAATTATTACATCATAAGTACATAATGAACGATGTCATTAAACACCCGAAACTCAAAACTGCATTTTTACTATTCACCGAAAATTCAATTATTACAGAAAAATCCAAAAAACTCACCCTAACCTAATATAGATGTTCCAAATTCAAAAATGAACTCCATTTTATGAAAATAATTTTCTTAATATTTTTTATTGGAATTCTAAATAAAAAAACCATTCACATGAAAGAAAACTAATACTTAACTAATAATTTCTTAAACTGTTATTTACTTATTTTATTGAATAACAGTACCCAATAAAGGTTACCAAAATATATTAACACTTATTTAAGTAAGGATACTATTCCATTTTATCACATTACAATTCATATGCATAAAATTACTACCCATTATTTACTATTCACCAAAAATTAAGTTGATCTTATTAGACTCTAAATTCCTTACTGAACGCAACAGTAAAAGAACATTTTTTTGAAAATCATTACAAATTATTAATTATTTATGGTTTACATAATTTTTTTAAAATATCACTATTTTCAAAATTCATCAATAATATACGTCCTATATTTATTTGGACATTTGATATATTAAAACATTACTATAAAAAGAAATAAAAATTTTATTTATATCAAAGTATTACACAAAGCAGCTAAGGATTCGTTACATAGACGGTTATTACACCAGCATATGACCTAATTGTAAGTTGTGTTAAGGTGATATAATCCTGGGGAAGCACGACCAACATTTCCCGAGTGGTGACCTTTAGTATCTTGAACTTCTCCCATAAGTGATTCTGTTCAAGCTTCACATGATGAAGTTCATCCTGGGCTTGGTCCAGAGAAAATCCCAGTTATGCTATTTCCTTCCCAAGTTCCATCATATGGGCTTAGAATGGCCCGAGGATAATGGATGATGCCATAAAATGTTTTTTTGTATTAATTAACCAATATCACTTTTATTTATAAAAAATGGTAACATTATGAGTTTAGCTACCAACAGTCATATTGACCAACTGTCATATAATAGTCGAAACCCAATGGTCTCATTTAATTATACTCACATCATTAATTAAAAAATATAGTTTTGTTAGTATAAAATTAAATAACACACAAAATTAGGGAAAAAATATTAATAAAATGTTTGGGTTGTTACATTCTTCCCCCCTTAAGAAATTTCGTCTTAATTTTTTTTAACCTGAACCTTCTAAAGAAAAATGGTGTGGGTACTTCTTCCTCATAGAATCAACTGGTTCCCACATGGCTTCTTCACATTTTTGGTACCTCCAAAACACCTTAACTACGTGGGTACTATTGTTGCGTATAACCTTGTCTCTACAATCCAATATCTCCACTGACTTCTCCTCATAAGATAGGTCATGTTCAAGTTGAACCACCTATGGATTTAGTACACGTGAAGGGTAAGGTATGTACTTCCTCAAGAGTGATATGTGGAAGATATAAAGAACTTGTTCTAGATTTCGATGAAGTGCAAGCCGATAGGACACTACTCCTATGCGATCAAGGATTTCAGAGGGTCCAATGTACCTAGGTATGAGCTTCACTTTCTTCCCAAACCTCATGACTCTCTTGCAAGGTGAAATTATAAGAAAGACCTTTTCACCAACATCACACTCCATGTCCCTTCGATGGTTGTTGTAATAGCTCTTTTACCAACTCTGAGAAGCCTTAATGTGTTGTTGGATGACATCTACAATTTCTGTCATGTCTTGCACAAGATCAGGCCCAAGAAGCTTTCTCTCAATAGTTTCATCCCAACAAGTAAGAGTTCTACATCCATTTCCATATAGAGATTCATAGGGTTCCATTTTAATTCTCGTATGGAAGCTGTTGTTGAAATAAAACTCAAATAAAGGGATATGTTGGTCATATCATCCTTTAAACTCCATTGAGCATGTTATCATCATGTACTCGAGTGTTTGAATAGTCCTTTCAGATTGGACATCAGTTTGGGGGTGATAGGCCATAATGAAATTCAATTCTGTTCTTAGAGCATGTTGAATACATCTCCATAATTTTGATTTGAACCTTGGATTATGATCAGATATAATAGAGAGTTGAACTCCATGTATCCTTACCAATTCATTCACGTAAATCGATGAATGGTGATCAAGAGAGAAATCTTCCCAAATAGAGATAAAATGGGTAGTATTGGAAATATGGTCCACATTAACCCATATCATATTATTTCCTTTTGAAGTTCTCAAGACACCTGTGACGATGTACATAGTGATATTATCCCACTTCTATGCTGGTATGGGTAGTGGTTATAATACCCATTTAGGAAGATGTCGCTCAACCTTCACTTGATGACATACTAGGAGCCTTAAATTGTAGTATGCAATCTCTCTTTTCATATTATACCACCAATAATGATCAAGAAGGTCCCTATAAATTTTTTTTGATTCCATGATGTTTAGAGAAATTATAGCTATGAGTTTCATCCATCAGCTCCTTATTTATTTCTGGAATAGAAAGAACACATAGTCTTGTACGAAATTTTAGTACACCTTCTTGATCAATATTTAACTCAAGAAACTCCCCATCCTTCATTGCGTAAAACATCTTCTGTAACAATGGATATTTTTTCTGAGCTTTCTTGATCATCTATAGTAATGATGGTTGAGAAATCATTTGGGTTTGGACTAATGATGTCCCATCCCTTTTAATTCTGAAGTCCAATTTAACTAGGTCATTGATCAAATGATATCTTTGAATTATCATCATGGAATAGAAAACTGAGTCGTTCCTGCTTAATGCATCATCAAATTTGTTTTCTCTTCAATTATGATAATTAATTTTACAATCATAGTCTTTAAGAAGTTATAACCATCTACATTGTCTCATGTTCAATTCCTTTTGTGGGAAAAATTACTTCAAATTTTTATGTTCTGTGTATATATCACATTTCTCCTAATAAAGAAAGTGCCTCTATATCATCAGAGAAAAAATGACCATAGCCAGCCCAGATCATGCGTAGGATATTTCTCCTCATGATTCTTCAACTGTCGAGATGTATAAGAAATTACATTGTCATCTTTCATGAGGTTTCACCCAAGCCCTTTGAGATATGCATCTCTTAAGATAAAAAATACTTCTATACTTGAGGGAAGAGTTAACATGTGTGAAGTAATCAATATCTTATTCCACTTTTGGAATATTTCCTCACACTCTTTTTCTAGATGAGCTTGACTCCTTTTTGAGTTAACATGGTTAACAGATTAGAATGTCATGAAATTTTTTTCACAAACCTTCTATAATATCATTATAATCGAAGGATACTTTGAATCTCAGTTATTATTGTAGGATGAGGCCACTCCTCTACAAGTTTTGTCTTTATATGGTCAACTATGATTCCTTCATTGGTTAAAATGTTCCCCATTAAAGCAACTTGTTTTAACCAAAATTCATATTTATTGAACTTTCCAAAAATCCTTTCGTTCCACAGAGTTTGAAAAATAATCCTTTGATGATATTCATTCTCTTCGCGATATTTGGAATATATCAAAATATCATCAATAAAAACTAGAAAAAAGTTGTCAGGGTAGTCCTTAAAGTCTATATTCATCAAATCCATAAAAATATCAGGTGAATTAGTATATCTGAATGGCATAAAAACAAACTCATAATTCCCATATCTTGATCATAAGGTAGCTTTTGGAATATCTTCTTTCTTAACCCTCAATTTATGATATCCAGATCGATGATCAATATTAGAGAATAATTAAAACCCACAAAGTTGGTAAAATAAGTCATTAATTCATGGAAGAGGTTATTTGTTCTTTACTGTGATCCCGTTATGTTATCTAAAATCATTGTATGGCAGCATCAATCCATCCTTCTTCTTCACAAAGAGAACTGGTGCTCCCCAAGGAGACACACTCAGTCGGATAAACACCTTCTCCAAATGATCCTGGAGTTATTTCTTTAATTCCTCCAGCTCCACATTTTCCATCCTATATGGGGTCTTTGATATCAGATGAGATCCAGGTACGAGTTCAATGGATAAATCTAACTCTATTTCCGGGGGAGGTCCATGTAACTTCTCAAGAAATACATCAACGTATTCCTAGACAATGGAGACATTTTCTATCCTTAAACTCTCAACTCCTTCTTCTTCTTCACTGATCAACACCATAAAGAATGATATATGAGGTTCTTCTAGAAAACGATCAGGTTGAGATATCTCTCCTTGGATGATAACTATAGGTTTTCCATTCTAGACTACTGATATTTACTTATTTCTATATTTGATATTAGCATTATACATTGAGATCCAGTCCATCCCTAGTATAATTTCGTATTCCATCATGGGAATGACAACTATATTTGCGATAAGATTGTGATCAACAAATTAAATACTAGAGTTTCTAAACACTAATGATTCTTTGGATAATCTCACTAGGAGTCTTAACTGATAACTCTACTTTTAGAAATTCAGGGGTTGATTCTAAATTCATTAAAAACATAGAGGAAATAAATGAATACGTTGAAACAGATTCAAACAAAGTACTTTTTAGCTTTGAGAGGACAAAAGAACGACCTGGATCCATCGGCTTATTTTGAGGATGATGGTGGTTCCCCTGCACGGGCCATTGATTTGGACAATGATTGGAGAAGTTCCCATGTTTCCACACATAAAGCACTGGACATCATGTAGGTCCTGGACCATCTTCCCATTCTCATTTTTATTTTGAAGTTAATGTTTCACCTCACTACCCCAATTACTCTCAATATGGCCATCTCTTCCACACTTGTATCACTTACATCTCCAGAGAAGGTGGTTCCCTGAATGATTCTTCCCATGTTTATTACAAATGGGATATTGGACTTGCTTTCCTCCTCTTCTCTAATCGAAGGTCCTCCCTAAGATGGGATCCATCGATCACTTATTGTCGTTTGATTTATGAGACCACTGCATCTCACCAAATTCTAGTTCGACATTCATCGCACTCTGCACGATCTCTTAATAGCTCTCATAGTCTCGATTGGATATATTCTTCTACAGTTGAGGTCTTAGTCCACCAAAGAATCTATAAACCTTACCACTTGGATCCATGAAAAATCTAGAGGTGTAATGTGAAAGCCTTGTGATGTTCATCTCGTATCATCCCACGAATTCATTCTCCATCTGCTTCATCTCGAGAAACTCTTTCTCCATTCTTGTTATCATAGAATGAGGGAAATTATTACAAAAAGAAGATCCCTATGATCTCTTCCCACTACATAGCTTTAACCTACACTTTTGACTAGTGCTTTTAATCAGGTACCACCACTAATCAACGTCTCCCTCTAAACAATAAATAACCAGGGTGACTATCTCATTCTCTGAATAGTGGAGGATAGAAAGATCTTCTTGATAGAGCTAATCCACTACTCAGAAATCAATGGGTCAGTCGATCCACTGAAGGTTGGTGGTCGTTGATGCATAAAGGGCTCAACATAATGTTTTTACCTTCACGGTGATATCGGTATCTCGGCTTGATTCATGTTATTTCCCATAACTTAAGTCAGTTGGTTCATCATTCACATGAATGTTTCCATTCCAGCTTCCATTGGAGGGCCTTCAGTGCATGATCCACTATGATCACCATTTACATGGTTCCTCCTATTACCCGCCATTTTCTAAAAGAATAAAACCATAGTGAGTAATTTATTTCATTTACGAATCTATTAACTATAAATGATTTTATGTCTTTAAAGTTTGTGCTTAAAAAATTAAATTTCTTTATAATTCCTTCATAATGATTCATGAAAATTTTATGATTAACCAAACATATCCCCCATAAGTGTCATTGCCAAGAGTGCATCAAGACCCATTATCGTGCACCAGTTCGAATTTGATTCTAGCTCAAAGTGGTGTTTTCAGCATCTACACCTATGTATATCTGTGCCAGATCCGCCTCTACCTGCTCGTATCCAAATATGGATGTATTTTATTGATGAACCACTTACTCAATACTCACCAAAACACCATGATGTTTTCATATATTTAAAATTTTCTAAAGGGTTCTTCCTAAAGTTTTCATGGCCTAATTTCCATAAATAAATAAAATATCCTTTGATACCAACTATGGAATCTCGCATATTTATTACATAACTTTTCATTACATTTTACAAACAGAGGATCTTTAATATCTATTTTCTAGGAAATCAGGAAACATTAATACGTTAAAAAAACATAAAACATTCTTCAAAACCACTTGTAAGGCCTCATCTTAAGTTCATCCTATGTACAATTACTTAATCTAATAACCTGGAGATAAACATCAAAGGAAATGGTGATCTCAAGGACCAGTATGGGTAAACAAGGGAATCAGTATACTTGTGATATCAATACGAAGATAGTAAAATCATAAAGACAATATTAATGAAGGAATAGGTATATAATAATGAAAATAACTTCAAATATAACTTGAATATGTGTCTAAAACATTTCAGTTATACATTCATGAACATATCACCAAGGTTCATCTTCAAGGTGTCATAAAAATTACCAAGGTTATTCACCAATGTATCATGAACTTGTCATCTATAAGAAATAATTCTTTACCCAATAAATTAGAGCACTGTCCGGTTTCACCCTTAACATGTCTTTATTTTCATGTGAGCCACATATATAATAATCATACATTTCATAAATAAACCAAATAGAGTACAATAAAAAGGTTTCTCTTAAAAATCATGATGTTTTAAAAGTGCTTTAAGATAAAATCATTATGTCATTTATAACCAAATGGAAGGGAGTGAAGGTTAAATATATGTCAATTACAGTATCAAATATATAATCTTTTTTAATATTTATGAACACCCATAGAAACTAAATAGGTCGGGGTATTCATATATATAAAACTAGCGAATTTCTTGAAAGAAAGATAGAGAAAATTTGAGACGAAATTTCTACAGCATAATAGATATATAACTTGGTTTTAGAAAAGAACAAAAAGAGAGGGGACAAGGGTCAACCACTCATAAATAAATCATTATACAGTAGGGGTACATAATAAAAATAAATAAGATCATTTTATGGATAGATGAAGGAAATACCATATCAATATGAAACTTGTAGGAAAATAGAAGATGTGATTTCTTTTATAAAAATTAGGATCCTAACGTCGTCAAATAAAAATTAAGAAAATAAATTGATTAGAGAAGAAAGGGTATCTCATAATTTGGACATGAAATGTACAGTGTGAATGATATAGAATAACAAACTCCCATATAATAAAATGAAAAAAAGAAGTCATAACATAAATGCAGTCATGGCTAAAAGAGGAGGGTGAAAGGAACCCTTACCTTGAAGTGTAACTTCAAAAAAATAAATGTCGGGACCTTGGGAAGCATGAGGGAACCTTAGGAGGACTCCTTGGTGGTTAATGAGACCAGAGATTCGTTGAGGAGTATTTGTGAATGAAATGAATGTGGGAATGGCTTGGTATTTATAAGAGAAGTGAGGGAGTAAATCATTAATTTCCAAGGGACACCTCATGAGTGCTATTTGAAAAACCATGGGCATGCCCATTGTATTTTCTCATGTTATTGGCCACATCAGACACCTCATAGAATATATAAAAATTCATAAGTTGTCCAAAATTATTACATCATCATTACATCATTAATGTTGCCATTAAACACCTGAAACTCCAAAATGTATTTTTTTTTACTATTCACCAAAATTTCAACTATTTCAGAAAAATCCCAAAAAATTCACCTTAACCTAATATCGACGCTCCAAATTACAAAATGAACTCCATTTTGTGAAAATAATTTTCTAAATATTTTTAATTTAAATTTTATATAAAAACCCTATTCACCGAAAAAAAACTAATACTTAACTAATAATTTTTGAAACAATTATTTACTTATTTTATTTAATTACATTACCGAATCAAAGTTCCCAAAATATATTAATATTTTCTTCTGTGAGGTTACTATTCCATTTGGTCACATTGCTATTCATAAGCATAAAATTACTATTCATAATTTACTATTTATCAAATATTATGTTGATCTTATTAAACTCTAAATTTTATACTGAATACAACTGTAGAAGACCATATTTCGCTAATAATTACACATTATTAATTATTTATGGTTTACATAAATATTTTAAAATATCCATATTTTTAGAAATTCATCAATAATATACATCCTATATTTATCCGGACATTTGAAATTTACAAAAATAAAAATAAAAGGAAATAACAATTTTATTAATATCAAAGGATTACACAAAGCAACTAAGGTATCATTACATATCCCCTTATAAAACCAGCATAAGACATAATTGTAAGGTGTGATAAGGTTATAGAATCATGGGGAGGCTCGGCCAACATTTCCCTAGTGGTGACTTCTGTCAGCTTGAACTTCTCCCATAGGCAATTCCGTTCACGCTTCACATGATGAAGTTCAGCCTGGACTTGGTCTAGGGCAAACCCTAGTAGTGCTACCTCCTTCCCATTTTCTTTCAAAAGGGCTTCGAACCGGCCGATTCTACTAGATGTGGTCATAAAATCTTCTTTCTGTATTAATTAACCAATATCCCTTGTATTTATAAAAAATTGTAACGTTAAGAGTTTAGCTTCCAATGGACATATTGACCGATGATCATATAAAAGTCGAAACCCAATAGTATCATTTAATTATACTCACTTCATTAATTAATGAACATTGTTTTATTTAGTATAAAATAAAATAACACAAAACATTAGGAAACAAATATCAATAAAAAGTTTGGGTCATTATATTCAAGTATATAACGCAATCTCCTTAATCATGAGATTAAAATTAATTAAATACATACTTATGTTGTATGTTTTATGCGGCACACAAACTCATGTATAAGATAATAATATGAATGGTGGTACTAGAATTATATACCCCTCCATTGCATTGTGTAATGTCTATATCTTATAAGATACCATGTAATGTGCACAAAATGTTTCCTAAGAAAATAATGTAATGATATTTTGGTGGTTATTCTTGACATAATCCTATGATTTCATGTTTTATTTTGTTTTAAAATTCCATTATTGCCATGATTTTATCGTCATATATCATGATTAATTGTTAAATTTTATGGTTCTCATCCATTTTATATAACTATGATGTTACTCTTGACTCATATTTATTGCTTTCATCATGTTATACTTTTATTATTACCTTACTAGGATTTATATCTCACACATTTCTTATATACATACCTTAGTTATCCTAGGTATCATTAAAAGATTGATGGAATATAATGAAATGTTATGAAATTTTTTTAAATATTATATACCCATGTTTCAATATATTTTTCCATGTATTTAATTAACAAAATAAAATAATACACACAAATTTTTTGGAATTTATTAAGTATATATATTTTTTAGTAAATACTTAATTAATGTATATTAAATAAAAGGTTTTTCATCTTTGATATAAATTTAAGGTATAGTAATTTTCAGGATCAGTATTAGAAAAAGATATATAATTCCACATGGATAATAATAACATAGGAAAAAATATGTAATTTATGCTAATGTATAGAGTAAGTTGTTTTTGAAAAAAAATACCCATATAGAAACAATATTGGATGTGGTTCTTGTACAAATGTACCAAGGAAAAATAACCATAAAAATGGATAATTAGGTATTAAATCGAGTGTTAATGTGTTCATGAAAATGTGGCCTATATGTCTCTAGGATTTGAACTCCAAGGGGAGATGTTTTATTAAATACAAAATATCTTTATGAATCATCGTGAAAGGGAAACAATCCCCTATAATTTTATTTTAGGAAATAGAATATGGAAAAAATTGCATAAAAACTAAAAATTTATAAGTTATGGAATGTGTTTTATTTATGAATTACCCCTTTTTGTTCATAGTTTCAATTTTATATGTTTAATAGATTGACAATTCACATCCCACTATCGATTTTAGATAATGTAAATTTTTAGAACTACAATCAAATAGTGATAGGTGGGATTATTTTTCATTCATTAACATTAAATATCCTCTGTGAATAGGTTTTCTTTGAATTCATTCATATCACCAAATTTGAGTAGAAAAATTCAAACACAACCTCAAAAATTGAATGTTGAGATATCAATGAAAATGAAAAATGGGGAAATTATTGCATCCCAAGTATATAACTACTTCCCTAACCATATTTTTGGTGGTTAAATTCCAAGTGAATCTTTTGATACACCCTTTATACAAAATCTATGTAATTATACGTTTGAATTTTCTTTCCTTATATAGAGAAAACATAAATTTATAAGAGAATGAATTCACCCCTTGTGTCATGAATCACCCTCTGTTTCTATAAATGTTCATAGAGATAGATTAATATATTTTGAGATCATCAACTCAATAAAAAATATTATTATCTTAATATAAGTCATATCTACCTTAATTTATTGATAATAATGAAAATACCTTCCTTTATGACATGCCCATTATAAGGAAATATATTGATGTGTTTCCTTTAATAATTTATCAGTCTTCCTCCAATCATTATTTTTCAGCTCTCAATATTTATTTTACATAGATATTTTCCAATATCAATGAATAAAAATATAATATACATTATTAAAATTGAATATTATAAGTAGTTACTATAGGAGAACCTATATAAAGGGTTAATATACCTAAGTATTTTTCTATGAGGTGTGTTGGTCCTCTTCGTCAAGAAGGATGATTCAATTATTTTCTACATTGATTAGCTTGATCTGAACAAGAGCATGATAATGTCAAAGTATCATTTATCCTAGATTAATGAATTTTTCTATTAACTTTGAGGATACCAATAATTCTTTGTGGGGGATCATTGATAGAGATATTATCAAGTAAAGGGGGAGAAGGAGGATATACACAATACTTCCTTGTTTCAATGTAAATGTACTATGAGATCATAGTGATTCTATTTGAACTCAAAAATGATCGATCAATCATCATTGATTGATGAATATAGTATTTAGGGATTAACTTGATTTTTTTAAAACATTATATATGATATAATTATCCACTCCAAAAAGCGTATAGGAAAATGACGAAAATTTGAATGTTGTACTGAAGACATTGCAAAGTAATGATTTTATGTAAACTATATTAAATGAATGTTTTTAATGTAGAATATAACATTCCTAAGGAATGTTTTCAAAATAAAAGGAATATATATGGATCCATTTATGATTGAGGAAGTTCAAGGATTCCTCAGGCTAATATCTGTGATATAGATCCAAAGATTACACAAATTTGCAAAGTACTATCACTAATTTATGAGAACATTCTCATGATTATCAATCCAGAAGATTAAGATAACTTAGAAGAGTATGATTGTTTTCTATATTGATGAATTTATGGATATCCTTAAAGTTTTAAAGAAGTGGTAAATCATTGAACATGTTCGCACATTACAACTAGGTGGGAAGGATTTGTGATCTTCATGGATGTGAAAAACATATTGGTCTGTATATTTTTTGTAATAAGAGAATGTGATAGCCTATACCTCTCATAATGTATAGAACAATGAGAAGAGCTACAAAACACATTATATATATTTTGATGCAATGATATTCATATTCAAGATTTAGATTAATTATATCTATGGGGAGAAGTGTGACATATATACAAATCTTAAAGGCCTCATGTATTTTATTCACAAAAAATGAACCCAATATACACCAACTAAGGTGGTTATATCTGATCAAGAAGTATTATTTTACAATATATTACTATATTGAGATGGTGAAAATGTGGTAAATTCTTTGAGTTGGAAGGTTCCATCAACCATATCCATGACGATGATTGAAATGGATCAAAATATCTTAGATGCTAAAATGATATATATGGGAATAATAAAAGGATAATCTTAACATTCCTAAATAATGGATCAACCATCAATTCATGAGATCATAAAGGAGGCCAGAAAAGGTTACAAGGAGTTCTACGAATGGTAAATAATATTCTAGGGTTGAGATAATGTTATTATCGTTAAAAAAAGTAATTATTAATAAATAAATATTTTTTTTACAAGAGATAATTATCATTTTTTAAAATTATTTTGGTAAAATAGATATTATGTATTAAATTATCATGTTAAAATTATTCAATAGTTAATTTTTCATAACATTCTTAGATATAATAATTGATTGGAGAAAATTAATATTGTATAGTTATATGGTTTATGTTATGATATCATAATAGCTCAAAATTGATGAAACCAATTCTATACAATTCAATACAAAATATATATATTCTTGTATAAAATATTTTTTTATGTCATTTTATAAATTTTATACGCCATTAATCAATCCTCTAAATCCTATATAAAATTTTATGGCTTTAAAATAAATTATTTATATACTTGACACACTTACACATAACCAATGATATAATATTAAATATGTTTGGATCATTTCCCAATAAAATATTGAAATAACTATTCTAAGGTAGAAATTGTGGTAAAAATCATGGGAAGGTTTTTTTGTTTGATTAAATTATCATTTAGACTCTTAAAAATATGATCAATAATTATTAATGAATACCCCTATATTTAATAATAAATAATCACCTAAAACAAAACTCTTAATCAGTAAAATACCATTGATAAAAAGTATCTTATCTTTATCCATATCCTAATCCCCCCCAACATGTTCCCAAGCTCTGAAGAAGCTACTCTCAATCTTTTAGAAGCAACCTACCAAGGAAAAATATCCTCTTATATTACTCTTTCCATTGATGTTTTTGCTTTTTTCTTATGATTTTTATTTATAATTTCCCATGTTATAATGTTTCATTACACATCACTATACTATCCTTATGATTATCATATAATTAATGTCCTCATTTCAATCTTATTAAACCCCTTCATTAACCACTATATATACATGTTATTCCACTAAAATAATCATGTTATTTTATAAGATAAATTATTTTGTATTGAATACACATCCCCATTTAAAATAAAGGGAATTAAAATAGATATAACTATCTATAATTTACTTAGTAAACCCATTTATTTAACCCATACTCCTTATTCATGGGATTAAAAGTGATGAAATATATCAATATGTTATATGATCTATGTGGGACACAAATTAATGTACATGATTTAAATGTTACAATTGTACCCAAGATTATATTTCCTTCTAATTAAGTGGGTAATGTTTCAATCTCATGAGATACCATTTATGGTGCTTGGGTGGTTATCTAAATAACAATATGTTATTATATGTCAGTGTTTATCCTTGAATTATGCTTATGATGTCATGTTTTATTTTTTTCCACATTCCTATATTTCTATGATGTTATAATATTATATAGTCTTGAAATTTTTATTTTTTTGATTATCACCAATTTAAGTCACTTTGATATGTGTTTTGAGTCACAATATGTTACTTTCATCATGTTATTATTTGATTATTCCATTATTGGGACTTATAGATCACCCCATTCTTATGTACATCATTAGGTTATCCAATGATGTGGTAGAAGATTAATGTAATATAAGGGCATGTTTGGGAATTTTTAAATAATTGTATTGAACTCCTGTTTCATGACATTTTTCTATGTGTCTAATTACTAAAAGGAAATAGGCCTCAACATTTTTTTGGAATGTAATAAGTTAATCTTCACAAAATAAATCAAGAATTAAGGTGTAATAATTAAAGGAGTTGACATATTTAGTATGCATATAGTCAGGCCATACCTTTAGTGATACGGTGGTGGTTACCAAAGTGAAATTGTCTTTGAGTAATAGGGTTTGATTTATAATATCTTAATGGAGTTGGAGTGGGTTGATGATGGTAGAGGAAAATACCTAAGAGGCTTGGGTCATATCAGATCACTATCCTAATGGATAAGTTATAGAATAATGTGATGAGATTGATGTACCCTATGAAGACTGATTGTATAGTTTTTTGAGATATGTATGTATGGAAATGACAAGTATCTATGGCTAGTGGATTGTGGTTTTGGAAGCTACACTACCTTAGTGTATTTGGGTATGAGTTCAGATTTAGAATTTGGAACATGATGGATGAGAAAATGATGTGAAATACGACATGGTATTGAAGTTTTTATGAATGGGTTTCATGGTGTCATGGTTTTCACAAGGTGACCCGATGTGTAGGGAGTCATGGTGGTTATATTTACATATAATTCCAGTGGTGCTTATATTATATGTTTAAATTATTTTTCATGTAAACATGTATATGATTTATTATACTAGTTGAACCATGTGAGGCCCTACTGAGATAAATATCTAAAACGTTTCATGAGAATTGAGGTCCTTATAAAGACCTCAGGTATACACTATTGTTCAATATAGGATGTGCAGTGGATCGGGCTTGGGTAGCTCGATGGTTTCTAGATACAGGGTGTGTTAGGACCAGGGATGGAACTTATCATAATGATCAAGATTTGTATTTTTTATATTTTTTATTGGACTAGTGGGAGGTAAATATATGAAAAAATTTATTAATCAACATAGTACAATTGATGTATAATTATTTTTATTTTTATCATTAATACTCTAACTCTGACTTGGTATGTTAATAGATTTCTTTTATATTTTATAATTTTTATTCTAGGGGATAGTCTCCTTGTTTTATATATTAGGACCTCACCAATTGTGCTCAACATGTGGCCTTTGGGGAGGCATGCCCAAGGTCATGTTTAACTCTTATTAAGATGTGTTATAGAAAAAGGAGTTATATTTAAAATAATTTTAGTGATAAATATCCTTAATTTCAAGATTCACTGGAGAATTATGATGTTGTTTTTCTATGAAGTCTATATTCACCACAAATACCTAAATATAATCAGACCATATCAAACCATAATTCATGATGGGAAGATAAAAATATAAGTATGATATTAGGAATCTATAACATTCTAATAGTTTCTTCTAATATCAAACTAGTGATCCACAACCTATGTACTACTAATAATTGTATAAGTAACCATTAAAACATTTCCAACTACCACTATATAAATTTGAGCTAATTAAGAGACATTTTGATGATATAAAATAATTTACCTCAAAAGATTGTACCAAATTTTTGGATAAATAGATAATGATACATGTTGATTAAAAATTAAATTATTCACAAATATTCCTTCACAAATTATAGTAAATACAAATGAATTAGGTAATGTATGTTATATTAAATTATGTAGTAGTTATAATATTAAAAATATAGATATTATCGTCAATTATATAGGTCCCCTAGTATAGAGTCTAAAACTTTTTGAACCAATTCTTAATGATGAAATAGTGTTTAATGAAACATCACCTAATTTGAACATTCTTAGGAAATAAATCATGGTAAATTGTAAAATTAGATGAAAGAAATATTTTTTAAATGGTTGTTTTTTTAAAACCTCTATAGACTTCATTACAAACTATACCACCAATAAGGAAACTCGATGAAATTTAAATGAACAAGGATATTTTGGATATATTTATCAATGTACAAGATAATATTCATTTATCGGATATACTAAAATAAATATGAACTTATATTATGTTTTAAAATTAAATTTGCACTAATAAAGATTGTTTAAGGTGGCGATGAGACTGAACTCATAAGGAATGAATCTCCCCTAATTCAATCAACTTTAAATGGAATGTTAATAGAACCCAGATCATTCAAAATACCATAAACCACAGTAGAGTTTCTTTTTTAAATGATTTATTTTACTTAGGTACATTAATCAATGTGACTACTAATATTGTGTGCTCTTAATTAAATGTGGGAGAGTGGAAGCCTTATCTTCTTTTCAATTCAATTAGAAATGGAAGTGCAATTAAGCATACATGAAAGATTATATTTTATGTGATGAATATGGAGAATGATAAATTTAACATCCATATAACCAATTTAATAGTTTTTAAATGTTTTAAAACATGAATAATAATAATAAATATTCATCAATAAATATACAAAATTGATCTTATTGATAAGGTTGTTTACTATAAATTTTTGTAAGTAACGAGTTATCTTTTGGAGAACCATTCCTTTTTCCATATAATTGTGATTGATTGGTTTTCAAATGATTTATTTAATAATTTACATGTTATGATTTAATGAAAAAATAGGTTAAATATGTGAATACATCAATCAAATAAATCAGTGTGCATGAAATTTCTTAATATTTTAATAATATTCATGTTTTAGGTAATAATGAATTCATTATTACATTTTTATTATAATTTCGAGTATGAATCTTATATATCAATTAATCACTTTATTTTATAATATTTTATCGATAATGAAAAAAATACATATAAAATACTCGAGGAGGTTGTGTTAGGATATTTTGAATAAATATACTCCATTGTACAAAGTGTGGATAATATATCTAATATAAAGTTCAAGACACTCCTAAAACATTTAACATATGAATATTTTGAGAACAATTAAAAATATAAAATGAATATTTCCCATTTCCTATCTATGCAATTGTAATTCCATCTTTTTTAGTTAATTATGTTAAATTAGATAACATTAGGTTTCACCATAGTTAATTTATAAGGAATTATTTTTTCCATTTGCATGAATAAGAAATTATTAGAGGATAATTAAAATCTTATGAGGGAAATTTAGAGGATATTAAACCCCACTATTTTAAATTTTTTCAATAAGTGTGTGACTATATTAATTTTTCTTGGAATTATATTTATTTTATCATATATCTAATAGAATATCACTATTGATATATTTCATAAAAAGTGTGATTTTATAGTTTTTTGAAATTATCTTGATGAATTTTTTTAACTACAGTTCTTAATAATTGTATGGTATGCATATATTTTAGCATGCAAAATCTAGTGAGTAGTAATGATCACTTTTCATTTACCATGAATAAGATAGTATGATTCTTGATAGAGAGTGTTATTATAATTTTATAGATGGATATTTAGGATACTTTTTAATTAACCTTTACCTAAGTATTTATATAAGACAACTTATGTAGGATCCAAATAGTGATGTAGATGCTCAATATACAAGAGGGGGGGGGGGGTGAATTGTATACTTTAAAAATTCCTTTGGAACCTTTAAAGTTGGTTAAGACTTACTATGTTTTCCTTAATAAAAAGAAAGGTCTAAGTTTAACAAAGTTAAACTAAGCAAATTCACAACACCTCTAACACCGAATGCAAACATGGAAAGAGATTCCGAAAGTAGGTTCTGAAAATATGATTCCAGAAATTGAAACTTAACAAAAGATTACAATATGAGATTCTACCTTAAAGCGTATAGAATCTAAATGAACAAGAGTACAAGTAAGGAAGTATAAGAAAGTTATACTTTCCTTATAATAAAAAATGCAGCGGAATAAAAAACAAGTAGTAAAACTACTAGTAACAAGATATAAGTCTTTTAACCCAAAGAGAAGGGTATCCAACACCCTTGGATAAAGGTCCCTTGATTTATACTTTCAAGAAAGTCTGTCTTACCCACACCAGGGTAAGCCCTCGATACGAAGATCAGAGTCTCTGTCTTGCTTTCCCCGCAAGCCCTCAACTTCAAGGTAGTTGGCAAACTCTGTCTTCCTCAGCAAGGAAGCCCTCGATCTTCAAGGTAGTCGGCACCTCTGTCTTCCTATCCCCGGAAGCCCTCGAATGTAATCACCAACATTTGGAGTCGCACGAAGCTTTGAGAGTTAATAAGAGCCTCTCTCTCTAGAAATCACCTCAACAGCATGTATGCACAAAATAAAGTTGTTCATCCATCCATTGTGAGCTCTTTCAAATGAGCTCCTATTTATAGGTAAGGTCAGCCTCCTTCCCAATGGTCATATTTTCCTTAAAGATCGGAGGGATCTGTACACGTGTCACTTAGACAACGGTTAGTTTATAACAAAATAGACGACATTGTTTTATAACAAAACCAGTGTAACAGAATGTACGACATCATTTTAAATCTAACTCAAAAGTTCGGAAAGAAAACATTGCAGTGAATGTTCGGAGTGTAAGGAACAATAATAAAGATTAGTCAAAATATAAAGGCATAAGCAAAATAAAAGTTCAGAGTCTAACCAAAAATAATTTTTTGGAGTCTGAATTAATTCAGAGTGTATAAAACAAAGATGATCAGATTCTGTTTAATAGGTGAATTCGGAATGGGAATTCGGAATGAGAATTCGTCATCAGAATTCGTAATGAGAATTCTTCATCAGAATTTGTAATGAGAATTCTTCTTTAGAATTTGTAATGAGAATTTCTCATTAGAATCCGGAATGAGTATTCATCATCAGAATTCGTAATGAGAATTGATCATTTGAATTCGTATTGAGAATTCGTTATTGAACTTCATAAGAATTCGTATGCTGAATATAGAACTTAGTCAGAGTTCATATCCAGAATTCGGAATGAAACTTCCTTACAGTTCTTATCCAGAAATCGGATCTTAAAAACAGAATGCTTCATATCAAAGTTTCAATGAATCCTTGAAGATATAAATGAATCTGAATCTCATACTTAAGAAAAATATGGATGAAAATATGATAAGGATAATTATTCTTATAAAAGCGATTTTCCTTATAAAAGCGATTTTCCTTAAGAAAGCAATTTTTCTTGGGAATGTAATTTTTCTTATAAAATAAACGTTCCTTATAAAAGCAACTTTTCTTAAGATAAGGTGTTTGTGATTTTCAAAACAATAAGGAATGGAAAAGTCATATGGAAAACCTTATTGACTCAACAATCTCCCCCTTTTTGGAAAGCACAAACATCCTTACGAAAAAGAAATTCTTAAGATGAAAGAAATACATTAAGGCTTATCTCCCTTTTCTTTAAGGATATTGATGAATACGACTAACTTCCCCTTAGGCTTTGAAACTCTAAGGATCGTATTCAGATTTCCAGAGTGATAAATCATTTCAAATAAGAAGGCCTTCTTTAATGAAAAAATCCTCCTTAAAAAAACTCTTATTAGAGTTTTTCTTTTTCTTAAGGATCTTTTCCTTCTCCCCCTTTGATAAACTCTTATTGGATTTCTTCTTTTTATTAAGGATCTTTTCCTTCTCCCCCATTGTGATTTTCTAAAAGAATTGGAGGGAATGGAAAAAAAACAAAGTAGCTGAAAAATTAGTAATGACAACAATAGAAACGACATGCACAAATTTCATTAAGTTTGTAATCTCAGCAACAACAAAAAATACAACAAAAAGATCGGATTTGGTTATTTTGGATCTTTTTCCTTCGATATGAGCCCCTTTAGAATAGTCTTGATCTTCTTTAGGTCTTTATGATCTTCTTCAGCTTGCTTCACTAAGAAAACTATTCTTGCTGATTGAGCTTCAATTTTTTCTCACTGGGCTTTCAGCTTTTCTTCCTGAGCTTTGATGTTTTCTTCCTGATCCTTCATCCTTTCTTCAAAATCAATTCGATGATCCCTTTCAAACTTCCAGTTTTGAGAAACGGAATTCAGCTTCCCATTCAGATCTCTCACTTCTTGAATCCAGAAGTTCTTTTCTTCTGGAATCTTCTCTTCAAAGGATGAAGTTAACTTATTTATCTTCTTGTCCTCGGTCTCAAAGGCATCTTTAACATTGTCTTGAAACTAATCCAATAACCACATCTCTTCAATAGTATTCTTTGACCAGTTTGTCATCCTCTTGCAAGATTTTCTATGAGCTTCGTAGCCAACAAAAGAAGTTTTCAACTGGGCCTCTATTTCAACACACTTATCCATAACCATAGATACAGAGACTGTTTTCTGATTAAGAGCATGTTGGAGCATCTGGCACCCTGAGTCAATACTTGAGAAGGTCGGAATGGTTCCCACTAACTTCTTTAAGGACTGAACAAAAAAGTCATGCCCCAACGAGGATGACTCTGAATCTGAAACTTTGCTTGGAGAGTTTTCATCCTCAATGAGCTCCAATTTCCTTTTAGACGAATCACCATAATCTCTTTTCTTGCTTGCTACTGATTTAGGAGTCTCCAAAAGGAGTTGCTTTTCCTTGTCTTTTTTCGGAATCGATTCTTGATCAGGATTTTTCTGCGCACCAGTAGACACTTGAATAATATCATCAACAACTTTTTGAACAACATATTCCTCATTCTTATCCTTCTCTGGAGTTACAAACTTAGAGGATTCAGCCTCCTGAAGTTCGGAGTGATAGATGTTCCGAAGGTGATCCTTTATAATCATCTACCTGTTTCAAAAGATCTCCTATTTCACCACTTCCTTCAGCAACTACTTCTTCCTCTCCCACTTGCTGAATCTGCTCAAGTTTCTCAACATGCTCAGCTATAGTCTCTTCTGGAAAATCAAGGTTTCTTCCTGGAGTCTCAGGTAGAGATTCCAAGGAGAAAGATCTTGGAACTGGAATGCTTCCGGATACCATCTCATTGAATTTCAATAATGCTTGGACAGCCTCGGCTTCTGACATCTTCTTCTTGAGCTTCTTTTCCTTTACTTGTTTTTCATGCTCATCAGTAGTTTTCTCCTTCAAGGCCTTAGCTTCCCAGGGTCCAATCCGAACTACGGATCCCCTTCTTTCCTTTTAACTTTATCATCTCTCCACTTCGCAACAACCTCATCAGGATAGGCCTTATTCTTCTTTGGTTTGGGAGGTGCGGTTTGAACTTCCATTGATTTAGGATCCTCAACTTCAGCTGCAACTTCTTTCAACTTTATTTTCATTACTGGCTTAGATGATTCCGGTTCAGCTGCCTTCGGAGCCGATTCTTCTTGATTAGGAAAATCGACGAACTCACCAATCTCCTTATTGAATGCCACATCCATCCTCTTAAGTGTATCATCACTGACCAACAAAATTTTGCATATCCTTGGCTTAGATCTGCATGCTTCCATGAATGATTCAAGGCACCGAACTATCAACTTTGATAATATTGCTGGATACATTACGATCTGTGCTCTGAGATTTCCTTTCTTAAGATTCTCAATAGTTATAAGAATATGCCTCATGAAGTTAAACTTCTTTAAATTTATCAAGAAATCTAAGATATAGATCTCACTCTTCTTCAAGCTGTCTTTATCACCTTTCCTTGGTACGATAAGACCTTGCACCCACAACTCTAGAATCCGGATGTTTGTAGGCAAACTAGCAATCTTCGGAGCCTTGTCATCAGCCAGTCCAAGAGTTTCTAAGGCTTTTTCCATGTTGAAGCTACCCTTAGAGTCTGGCAATACATGAGAAATAAACTCAGCTTCTCCTTCATAGGACAACCCTACCAAGCGTGCAACCTTGGTATAAGAAAGATTATAGGTCTTGCCATAAGACTTAAAAGAAAACTTCTCCCTATTATCTTCCTGAAAGAAGGAAACTGTTTCATAGAACTCAACAAGTAATTCCATAAAAACTTCGTCTTGAGTCCCCGATTTGGATACAGCAACATCTTCCCAGCCATTCAACTTAATGTTCTTCGATATAAGAGAATAATAATTATTGAAGAAATCCGGATGGACTAACCTTTCTCTGTAAACTAACCATTGTGAAATAGGTTTAGTGGATGACATCTCTAGAGACACTAACTCGGCAGACATTCAGATCTGAAGTCCTCTGAGAAGTTCGGAACGAAGAAATATGAGGTTCGGAACGACTTTAAAACAGAGAGTAAGAGATTCGAGACGCGAGAGCTTGAAATTGATGTGGGATAGGTATTTGGGTCCCCTTTATATAGGTAAAGGAACAATGATTCAACTTCCTCGGTTGATATAAAGGTTGGAATAATCTGAGATCAGATCTAACAGTTGAAAACTTGAATCCGATCTTTTTGAGGTTTTTATTAAAACATAGAATTAAGAAAACTATAATCCGAAAACATAATACAAGAAAATGCCAGCAAGTAAAGTATGACTATGAAAACATGAGTAGGAAATCATACCTTTCGGATTAGCTGAGGAGGATTATTCGTAATGGATAAAATAAAAATAATATAAAAAAACATTATTATGAGAAAGACAAAGTTTTTAAAAATTTAACTACGGAAAACAATCTCATTACGAAAAAAAATTCAGTACGAAAAACTCAGTATGAAAAAATTCATTACGAAAAAAACATTATGAAAAATCAGTACAAAAATCTAGTTATGAAACTGCCAGTACGATATTTTTCATTCCTGGTGTTTCTAATACGAATACTTCTATTCCAGTAGTATTATGTACAAAAATTTTCATTTTGGAAAATTGTAGTTCCGGAAACTCCATTCCGGAAATCTTCGTTCCGAAAAGTTGGAAAACAAATTTTGAAAATTTTTGTTAAACTAACAATCAAATGTACTCCCCCTATGAAAAGGAGTTTATTACTATAAGGATACTTTTTCAACAGAAAGTTAATTGAGGAGGATTACCTTACGGATATCATCCCTAACTTCAGTTTAATATATTCAAATCTATCAGAAGGCAAAGATTTTGTGAAAATATCAGCAAGTTGATCTTGCGTTCCAATAAACTGAAGAATAATATCTCCTTTAAGTGTGTGATCCCTAAGAAAGTGATGCCTAATATCTATGTGTTTTGCATTAGAGTGATGTGCATGGTTCTTACATAGGGCAATGGCACTTGTGTTATCACACAAAATTTGTGTTTTAGTAAAACTCAAGCCATAGTCTGTGAGTGTGTGTTGTATCCACAACACATGAGCACAACAACTTCCTGGTGCTACATATTCAGCTTCAGTAGTGGAGAGTGATACAGAATGTTGCTTCTTTCAGGACCAAGAAACTAATGAATCTCCTAAAAAATGACAAGTTCCGGATGTACTTTTACTATCCATTCTACATCCACCAAAGTCATCATCAGAAAAACTTTTTAGAACAAAATCATTTCCAGAAGTATAAAATAATCCTAGATCCATGGTTCCCTTAAGGTAGCGAAAAATTCTTTTTATTGCCTTTATGTGAGATTCCTTAGGATTGGATTGGTATCTTGCACATAAGAATACTGAAAACATTAAGTCTGGTCAACTAGCTGTTAATTAAAGTAGACTTCCTATCATACCTCTAAAAGATGTTTGATCTACTGGTTTCCCAGCTTCATCAGGATCTAAAGAGTTTGAGGTACCAATGGGAGTACTTATACTCTTAGTGTTGTCATAAACATACATTTTAAGAAGATCTTTAATATACTTATGTTGAGATATGTAGGTTCCTTCTGGTTTTTGAGAAATTTGAAAACCAAGGAAAAAAGTTAACTCACCCATCATACTCATTTCAAACTCAGATTTAATTAGACTAGAAAAAGAGTCAGACAAAGATTGCTGAGTTGAACCAAATATAATGTCATCAACATAAATTTGAACAATAAAAACATTTTTCTTATCTTTCTTTATAAACAAGGTTTGATCTGCATTTCCCTTAACATAGTTATTTTGAATCAAAAATCCAGTGAGTCTATCATACCATGATCGTGGGGCTCGTTTAAGTCCATACAAAGCTTTGGTAAGTCTAAAAACATGATCATGAGGTTTTGTATCATCAAATCCAGGAGGTTGTTCAACAAAAACATCCTCTTGAACATAACTGTTATGAAAAGCACATTTCACATCCATTTGGAAATGTTTGAAATTAAATAATGCTGCAAAGGCAAGTAGAATACGGATAGATTCAAGTCTAGCTATTGGAGCATAGGTTTCTTCATAGTCTATTCCTTCTTGCTGATTATATCCTTTAGCAACAAGTCTAGCTTTATTTCTTACTATGACTCCATTTTCATCACATTTATTTATGAAAACCCATTTTACTCCAATAACAGAAGTTTCTTTAGGTCTTTCAACCAAGGTCCAGACATTATTCATTTCGAATTCATTTAGTTCATCATGCATTGCTTTGATCCAATCATCATCACCTAAAGCTTCATCAGTGCTTTTAGGTCCTAATTGGGAAGGAAATGCTAAATTTTCTCTTTCATTTCATAAGGAACTTCTAGTTCTAACAGGTTGATTTACATCACCAATGATGCTATCACTGGGATGATTCTTAAGAAACCCCTGATTTGGGTTTTGTAAAACCTGTTCATCAACATATGGTAGAAAGTCTTCTGGGGTAAATGTTTCAGAAGTTTATTCTTGAACAATTTCCTTATTAGAAGGTTCTTCTATCAAAGGTTGATAATCAGTTCTTAAAAACATCTCTGAAGATGTAGACTGGGATGGTTTAAAAACAAAAGGATCTGACTCATCAAATTTTACATGTACTGTTTCTTCAACAGTGCTAGTATTTTTGTTAAAAACTCTATAAGCCTTAGAGGTTGTGGAATATCCTAAGAAAATCCCTTCAAAAGGTTTTGGTGCGAATTTATGTAGGTTATCTTTAGTATTCAAAATTAATACTTTGCAACCAAAAACCATGAAGTTGGATAGTCTAGGTTTTCTACCATTCCATAACTCATAATGAGTTTTATTAAGAAAAGGTCTAATCAAAACTCGATTTATAGTATAGAAAGCAGTACTTACAGCTTCAACCCAGAAATGTTTAGCAATAGAATATTCACTCAACATGGTTCTATTTTTCTCTTGAATAATTCTATTTCTTCTTTCAACTACACCATTCTGTTGAGGAGATCTAGGTGACGAAAAATTGTGAGTAATACCTTTCTTACTATAAAAAGTTTCAAAATCATAATTTTGAAATTCTAATCCATTATCACTATGAATAGTTTTCAATGGAAGGTTTTTCTCATTTTTAACTTGAGCTCTAAAACTTTTGAAATAGGAAAAATATTCATATTTCTTTGCTAGAAAATATACCCAAGTAAATCTAGTGTAATCATCAACTAGAACAAACACATAATATTTGCCTCCAATACTTCCAGTTTGTGTTGGACCAAAAAGATCTATGTGCACTAACTGTAATTCATCAGTTGTTGAGACTTCACCAATTGATTTAAAAATAGATTTATGTTGCTTGCCATATTGACAAGGATCACAAACTTTAGAAGAATCAAATCTAAGCTCCGGTAGATCATTAACTAGTTTTTTCTTAGAGAGTTTACATAGGTTTCTAAGGTTACATTGTCCTATTCTTCTATGCCATAACCAGGAGTGATCTTCCATTACACTTAGTCAAGGTAAATTTTGGCTTCTGAGGTCTTCTATGGTTAGAGTGTTAACATTCTCTTGCCTCGTGGATGAGAGGATAAATTATTTATTGGAATTGTGAACTAAACACTTATCATTCCTAAAATTCACAAGGTAACCTTCATCACATAACTGACTTATGCTAATGAGGTTGTGCTTAAGACCCTTAACAAAAAGATCATTTGAAATCAAGGTTTTACCAAGAAGAACAATATTACCAATACCAAAAATCTCTCCCTTAGCATTATCTCCGAAAGTTACCTTTCCTCCTTTCGTTTTGATAATCTTTTAAAAATAGCATTTGTTACTAGTCATGTGTCGGGAACATCCACTATCCATGTACCATGTATTGTTGCTGGTACTCTCATTATTTTCCTGAAATCAAGAAGAAAATTAGACTTTCGGAATCCAAACTTGTTTGGATCCGATATTTCCTGACAATAAAATTTTAGGTATCCACATTTTCTTAGAAAAACAAGCTTTATGAAAACCTAAGGATTGGGTTTTGTTTAAGAAATAATTCTTTGCCCAGTGACCACCACATTGACATTTAGTACAAAATGGGGCACTTTGAGGAACAAAATAATTGTTACTAAAAATTGGTTTTGCATGGGTATAACCATATCCGGATTTATTTCTTAAAGGTCGTATTTGAGAATACATTTTATCAAAATTTTCCTTACCATGGGTATAGTTTGATAAACATTTCTTTAAGGAAAAAATTTCAGACTTGAGTTTTACAAACAAGTTTTTATCCTCAAAATAATTATTTTTTGAACTAGAGATATACTCGAAAACATTTTTATTATAAATTACTTTTTCTAATTCTTTAGAAAGTTTGTTCTTCTCAGAACATACATCCTCAAGATTTTTTGAAATACTTTCAAAATCAGCATTTTTCCTATCAAGATCTTTAGAAAGATCTGATATCTCTTTTGTAAGAATAGAATTTCTAGAGTTTTCCTTATCAAGTTTCTTATTGAGTTTGGAATTCTCAATCTCAAGAAGTTCAGCAAACCTATAAACTTCTTCATAAGTAGGTAATGAATTTTTTTCATCAGAAGAGTTATAATACTTAATATCATTAGAATTTAAAGAAACATTGGTCAAAGATTCAGCATTTCGTACCTTAGCCATAAAACAATGATTACCAATAGGTAATCTGGCTATAAGACCATGATTCTTATGTCCTGAAGATTCATAATCAGAAGATTCATCTGAAGAGTCACCACCACTTGCACTCCAGGTGTCATTAGCTTTCAGAACTTTTTTAGCTTTGGCTTTATAATACTTCTTTCTGTTCCTGTCTTAATGTCTTTCCTTCCTTTATTTCTTTTTGAGCACATGACAATCTGGTCTAATATGTCCGTCTCTCTTACATTGATAACAAGTAACTTCTCCATCTTTCTTATATTTCCTGTCCTTTTTCTTATACTTAGATTAAAAATTTCTTTGTCTAGCTATCTTGTTCATTCTTCGAGAAATATTAGCTATTTAATTTTTAGAGACTTCACTCTCACTAGATTCAGATTGGAAAATAACTTTCTTAGACGTGGATCTGGTTACTCTCTCGGGAGTCTTAGCTATCATTTGATTTGAAGTTGTTGTAAAAGCAACAGTACCATTTCCAGTCTTCTTCTTGATGTTTTCATCATCTCTTTTCATTCTTGTTTCATGTTGTAGAAGGGTTCCAAATAGCTCATCAAGAGTAATTTGAGTAACCTTCCTGTTCTTATCTATAGTTGTTCTCTTGGACTCCCACTCATTGGGCATAATATCAATTATCTTATCCACAAGAGCTTCATCATCTAAACCTTTTCCTCCCATAGATTGTAGACAGTTAACTATACTCATAAATCTCTGTTGAACTTTACAGATTGGTTCTCCATAAGGAAAATTGAAGCCATGATATTCAGCTCTAAGCATAGCTCTTCTAGTCTCAATCACCTTAGAAGTTCCAAAGTGTGTTACCTCTAACTTCTTCCATATACAATTAGCTGCTTCACAAGAAGAAATTTGGTTATATATATTTCTTTTCATTGAACATAGTAAAGTATTATGTACCTTATAGTTGAATTGATATTCCTGCTTTTCCTGGTTAGTAAAAGTTCTGACTTCCTTGTCAGGAATTTTATAATCACCAGTAAGCATAAAAAAGTTGTCTACTCCAGTGTTGATTAAAAAAGTTTTCATACGATCTCTCCAGTATTAATAATAATTACCATCAAAGATAGGTGGTCTTGTAGGATTCAGATTGTCAATTGAACCGATATTGATTCCTGTCATACTTAAAATAACTTTGCACACAAATTTGTTAGTAGCAAAAGTTCGTAACAACAGGTTCAGAATGAGAAAGTTCGGAATGAAAAAGTGAGCAAGAAAAACTTATTCGTGAGTATAAGTATTTCCGAGACCTGCTCTGATACCAAATGTAAGATTGGTATAGATTAAGAGGTTTCCAACCTTTGATACCAATTGTAGGATCGAAATAGTTATGTAGATGCTCAATATACAAGAGGGGGGGGGGGGGGTGAATTGTATACTTTAAAAATTACTTTGGAACCTTTAAAGTTGGTTAAGAATAACTATTTTTTCCTTAAGCAAAGGAAAGGGATAAGTTTAACAAAGTTAAACTATGAAAATTCACAACACCTGTAACACCGAATGCAAACTTGGAAAGATATTCCGAAAGTAGGTTCCGAAAATATGGTTCCGGAAATTAAAACTTAACAAAAGATTACAATATGAGATTATACCTTAAAGTGTATAGAATCTAAATGAACAAGAGTACATGTAAGGAAGTATAAGAATGTTATACTTTCCTTATAATACAAAATGAAGCGGAATAAAAAACAATTAGTAGAAGTAATAGTAACAAGATATAAGTCTTTTAACCCAAAGAGAAGGGTATCCGACAACTTTGGATAAAGGTCCCTTGATTTATACTTTCAAGCAAGTCTGTCTTACCCACACCAGGTTAAGCCCTCGATATGAAGATCAGAGTCTCTGTCTTTCTTTCCCCGCAAGCCCTCAATTTCAAGGTAGTTGGAAACCTCTATCTTCCTCAGCAAGGAAGCCCTCGATCTTCAAGGTAGTCGGCACCTCTTTATTCCAATCCCCGGAATCCCTCGAATGTAATCACCAACATTCGGAGTCACATGAAGCTTTGAGAGTTAATAAGAGCCTCTCTCTCTAGAAATCACTTTAACAGTATGTATGCACAAAATCAAGTTGTTCATCCATCCGTTGTGTGCTCTTTCAAATGAGCTCCTATTTATAGGTAAGGTCGGCCTCCTTCACAACGGTCATATTTTCCTTAAAGATCGGAGGGACCTGTACACGTGTCACTTAGACAACGGGTAGTTTATAACAAAATAGATGACATCGTTTTATAACAAAACAAGTGTAACAGAATGTATGACATCGTTTTAAATCTAACTCAAAAGTTCGGAAAGAATGCTTCAGAGTGAAGGTTCAGAGTGTATGGAACAATAATAAAGATTCGTCAAAATATAAAGGCATAAGAAAAATGAAAGTTCGTTGTCTAACCAAAAATAATTTTTCGGAGTCTGAATTAATTAAGAGTGTATAAAACAAAGATGATCAGATTCTGTTTAATAGGTGAATTCGGAATGGGAATTCCGAATGAGAATTCTTCATCAGAATTCGTAATGAGAATTCTTCATCAGAATTCGTAATGAGAATTTTTCTTCAAAATTTGTAATGAGAATTCCTCATCAGAATTCAGAATGACTATTCGTCATCAGAATTCGTAATGAGAATTGATCATTAGAATTCTTATTGAGAATTCGTTATCGAACTTCATAAGAATTCGTATCCTGAATATAGAACTTAGTTAGAGTTCATATCTGGAATTCAGAATGAAACTTCCTTGCAGTTCTTATCCATAAATCGGATCCTAAAAACAGAATGCTTCATATCAAAGTTTCAACGAATCCGTGAAGATATAAATAAATCCGAATCTCATACTTAAGAAAAATATGGATGAAAATATGATAAGGATATTTTTTCTTATAAAAGCGATTTTCCTTATAAAAGTGATTTTCCTTAAGAAAGCAATTTTTCTTGGGAATGTAATTTTTCTAATAAAAGAAACTTTCCTTATAAAAGAAACTGTTCTTATGATAAGGTGTTTGTGATTTTCAAAACAAGAAGGAATGGAAAAGTCATAAGGAAAACCTTATTGACTCAACAAGTTATATATGTATTTTTTGGATCCTTATTCCTATATGAGAATTCCCTTGTGTTTGTGTAGTATTTTTTGGAACTTGTATGGTATATTATTAGTATGTGTTTTTATTACTGAGAGTAGTGTATGAAGGTACTAATGGATAATTTTATTGTTTAATGTTTTTTCTTTTGAAGCATGTTTATCATGTTTAGGTTCTATTATTATAACATATATTGAAAAACACTATGTTCAAAACATTGAGAAGTACCATTTTAAGGCTGATATATATGTTTTAAATGGATTAGTTGTGTAAAATAATGGAATTAAAGTGTACTAATTAGAGATAAATTCATTATCATCCCTTCTCCATCTATGGAATGTGGGAGTGGTGAGGTTATTAATATAAAAAAATATTTTTATAAGATGGTTATAAAAAAATATTATGGTTTCACTTCGATTTCCTAGATTAATTAAAAAAAATAGTTATTTATTTTATTTTTGTGTGGTTTAAGTAATAATTTTCATAGATTAAAGGTATACATGTTTCATTTCTCATAATTGTACCTTCTATGTGGTAATATCCAATTGAACTAATGGTCGATGCCTTCCGATTCTCTCTTGGTTCTATATTGTTATTCATTGAGGATAATAAATCATAAATAATCGTATATTCTTATAATAATTTAAATCCTTTAAAAATTAACTGTAAAACCACTAATAAGAATTTTTCTCTATTTTCTTAGAATAGGGTAAATTTGTTTCATATATATTTGGTTCTAAATTTAATATTTACAAAAACCATACCCCTATAAGTTACATTTTCAAAAAAATTTATTTTTGTACATTTTTTTATTGTTAATTCTTATATAAGAGTTTTTTGATGAAATAATATTGAGGTAGGGAATTAGAAATAATTGGTATACTAATCGATTTACATACATAGTGTTTTATGATATGAAATCCAAAATATTCACCCCATTAATAAATATTTTCATGATAAATATTTTCATTTTATAGAGAAAGTGTGCTATGGTTTTGAGACAATTCCAGTTAATTGAAATCTTATATAATTTTATATTAGTTAAGAAAAAAATAATCCACGAAATGTTTTCTGTATTAGAAATATGTTATTTATAACCAATATCTTTGGAAAATATACAATTATCATGTTGATAGAGGGGATGTTCAAAATTGTGAGATTTCTCCATTTTTGAAATTATTCCATTCTATATTTCATGGAGGATATTTTGGACTATATAAAAATAAATAAAAACCTTGATTCTAGAATATTTAAAATATTCATTTTAATTCTTTTTATTATTGTAAAATAAAAAAAATATTGAAGTGAATATACCTAGTAGAAATGAAGTGCCTTGACAATAGTAAATTTTTTGGTTTATATTTGATATATGGGATTTAAATTTCATAGGACATATAATAAATATCCTTGTTTTCAATTCAATACTTCTTTGTATAGAAATTTTTATAATGTGGTTTGAGGATATAACCTTTCACTATAATGATTTCTCTTTTTTCATAAGGATAAACATGTTTAGTAGGATTATATTGTCATGGTTAATAATTGAATATGAAGGAAATTTTTTTTTGTAACTAATCCTTAGAAGCTATTTTGAGAAAGAAAAGAGTTAAACATATGTTGTGAATACCTGCTAATCCTTTGAAAAATGTAATGGATAAGGTATCTAATAGATATATTAAACAAAATTTGGAAGAAATGTTAGATTTGGGTATGATAGATTCAAGCTCCATATTTGATGATTCTATAAAGGATTATATAACTACTTTCAAAACATTAATAGGAAACCAATATATATATATAATTTTGTTTGTGAAAACCTATCACATTTCAATTGAGTTAGAATATAAAACATATAAAGATGTTGTGTAGTATAATATGAATTTATTGGATAAATAAAAGGAAATAAATTCAATCATTTTTGGAACTGGAATATATTAATATTTTTTGTTTGTAAAATTATTGGTTTTTCAAAGAGAAAACAAAATATATATGTGATGGATTAATTATATAAAAAATAATTCAATGTTAGAAATAACTTATTCTATTTGATTTAATGATAAATATTCTTTCTAATATTTTTTTGATATTTTCTGGGCCATATATAACTAATAATATATTTCGATTTTTTATTATATATATTTTGAGTGAAATAACGAATAGCACTTTCATATTATTTTAACAATAGTTTAAACATTTTATAGATAATATTAATGATTCTATAATATTTTAAATATAACATGAAGATTCATTATAAAATAGAATATACTATGTTTTTTAAATTTTTATTCTACTTATTTTTATTTTTATATTCAATATATAGTTTTTTTCATTGAGGATATTTTAAATATATGTGTGGGGGAAGGGAATTATTCATTATTATATTTCTTTTTTTTTTCTTTTATCTGAATCAAAGGTCAGTTTTAGATTGAATTTCCTTGTATCATTTTGAATAAATATTTGTTTAAATGTATAAATACCCATATAATATCTAATATGAATATAACACTAGATTATGATCTCAATATTCATGTTTAATTTGATTAATTTTTAAACCATAGTGCAAAAGTGAATTCAAATATTAATATTATCATCTTGAAAGGCATGCAAACCTTTTGGATTTTTCATTTCTTTTCTCAGGAATATTAAGCTAATAAATGAAATCTATAACTTAATATAATTATTTCCTAAACTCATAGAGATTAATATTTTTCATAAAATGATAAATGAATATATTTTTTGATAAATACCTTTTTAAAAATCATTGAACCACCTAAATATTTGAAAATGTTTCATAGAAATATAATAAGTGGAAGGAGCATAAGGGTTCCATGAAAAAGGAGAGTTAATTTTGTAATAGTATATTCTATGAGATATATTCGATGAATTATTTCTTAGTTATTGAATGTAAAATTATATTTTTAATAATTCAAGTTTTTATGACTTTTCAATTATACATAAACAATAATAGATTTATTTTTTTATACTTATAAAAATAAATTATTCTTTTAATTTTTATAAATTATTATTAAAATATTAATAAATTTGTATACAATTTATTGTATTTATTAATATGTTAGGTGATATAGATTCTATGTTTTTATTATATTATGTTTTATAAGTTTGATATTATTATCATTTTTGAGATTTCACTAAAAATATTTATATTATTCTTTCTAATTGATTTACATAGTTTTTTCTAGTAGTAAATAATTTTACATTAGAATGTAGAGAGTGTATTAAGGTTTTAGTGTATTCTTTAAAAATTTTAATCTATATATATTGAAGTAATTTATGGGTGTAAATTTATTTATTTAATAAATTAATAAAAAATTAAAGTTGATAATGAACCAAAAGTGAGCTTCAAAAATAAAATATAATTAAATTATCTCATTCTAATGACCCTAACCTCAATGGCCGAGAGTCGGTGCATTAAATTATTAAATTTGTACTTTGAACAAGTGTTCACATCCCAAAGGATTGAATAGTTTAATAGCTCTTGAAAAAATGATATAAATATATGTTTTAAATGAGAAAATGAAAGTAAAAACAACATATAAACTCCATTTGAAACATCTATAAATTCCTAGATTATTCGTAAAAATCAATCATAATATACATCTTCTCATCTTGGAAAAAATTACACAAAAGAAAGCGATGAACTCAGATTCTCAATAATGGTATGCAATACAACCGAAGATATTATAAACAAGCGTTAACAATTATGGAAAGTTAAATAATTGAAGCAGATTCCATTTAATCATTAACCAGAGAATAATATGTTAAGAATAAAAATTGATTGAATAATTATATATATATATAATCACATGAAACTACTACTTAACCATGAATATTCTACAAATCAAATGATCACATGGATTATGAATTAGTAATATCATATTGAGGGAATGAATAATGGTAGACATCATAAACATACCATTAAGGCCTCAACCATGAATTCTACATAAATGGTTAAGGCCTTGGCCAAAACCTATTCTAGTTTATCTTATGATACCTATCGATGCATCAGGGGGATATAGAGGGCCTCACTCAACACTTACTAAGCCCATGAAGTCCTCATACATTGAATAAAAAAATATTTAAATGAAGCCTTTTAATACCACTTTGAAATATTTTAATCAGAATTATATATGAAATTAATCTAATAAAATTATTGATAATTTCTTGAGAGAAATACAATGTTTTATTAAATAAGAGTTCTTCTGGATAGTTATTTATATTTTTCTTAAAAAATATACTGTATACATGTACATCCAATGAAATAAACTGGAATAAAATTATATTTTAGGAATATTAGAAGAACATTCATACTCATATTTCGAAAATAAAGAGAAAAAAAGTAAAAAGTGTGTTGAAGGAACATTATAATTGAGCCTATTGAGTGAGGATTGAGGGAAAATATAAAATATTATTTAAAGAGTAAAAATGAATCATTGTTGGCATAAACCAAAAATGAACAAACATATTTTTTAATGATACGAATTTATATTTTAGAAAAATACTGGATGCTTAAAATAGATTATTTAGTGTACTTACAAATGGGTATGAAATTGGAAATTTCCCTTAAATCAGTTTTTCTTATCAAGAATAATTGAGAAGTGAACCATATAAAAAATGAATTATCCTAGAAAATAAAGATTAAATGATATTTATATATTTGTTTGGAACATATATATTGAATTAATAAGAAAAATATGAAAAGAATTTTGAATTATATTGGGGAAAAGAGAGGAATAATGTAACTCAAATGAAAAATAGAGGTTTGGGAATAAACCCTTAACACATTGAAAACAACCGAACCATGTGCAACATAAAATTAATGATAATAAAATAATAAATTTAATACCATTAAAATAAATAGATTCATTATATGGTAAATTAATTTAATGTACATGTACACCACACAGAATAAATACTGTTGAAAATGCATGTCTCAATGAAAGATAATTGAGATGTGAAAACCCTTACCTTTTGTCTGAAAGCGTTCATCACCTCTTCTTAATATTAGAAGATAATGAAATTAGATTCATTAATAATTTAATTTACAACATATCAAACATTTATTTTTCTATTATAATCTTACTATGATCTGTTATGTACTTTTTGATGACTTGTAAGATTCAATTTCAACATTTGGATGTTTTCATTTCTTTCGTTTTCATGATTGGTCCACTTGTATACATGTAGAAATAATCATGTGAAATTTAAATAGATAACCAGAATTAAATATACATGTTATTAATGAAAATAGATAATATTAAATTGTCTTATATATAAATTTTTTATAGATATATGGTTGAATCATTAGATAAAATGTTAATGATAAACATTAGTTTATTTTGGTTAATTTTTTATTATCACAAAATAGTTTGGTTTTATAGATTAATATTATGTATATGTAAAGGTCATAGAAAATTATATGACATATAATATTTATAAAAAAATCTTATTTGAAAATAATAATGGTATTATGACCATCCATGAAGGTGGTAATATAAAATGAAAATGCATTATCCATGATGGCGGCAAATTGGCACATCACAGATGATATTTTCATTTTTGGAATCAAAGTTAGATAAGAAGAGGGTTGATGGTGGATTATCCTTTAAATTAATTAAATTAATTTATATATATAATCAATTTTTAGATAAATTTGTTGAAGTAAGGATAATAAAATAAACGAAATAGAAAAGAAAATAGTGGAAACTGAAAGTGGATTTCACCTCTAGAATTTTTTTCCTTCAGAACCTTATTAAGGGTATTGGGATTTGAGTTTTTGTGAGACCAAATGTTTTTTGAAGTGGGGAAGAGACTTGGGAAGATAATTGGTAATGATTTGAAAAATATTTAGTGCTTAATAGGTGTTAATATTGGAGGTGGTGAGGGGTGGTATTTATAGCTGAGGAGAGGTGTGTGTTCTCATTATTGTATTAAATATTTAATTATTTTACCTCAAGAATTCGAATAGATTTATAATTATATCTAAATATATTAAAATAATAAATTATAGTTTGATATTATTAGCTTATATCAACCAAGAATCATATATGGATCAATAATTTATTTATTTAACTTATACCAAAAATTAATATATCTCACTATACATAAAAATGTACCTATTTTAGAAAAATCCAAAAAATGATTTATAACCATTTTTATATGGTTATAATTAAAAAAAGGACTCCATTTTATGAAAATAATTTTCTAAATATTATAAACTTATTTTTTAATTAAAGGAATCATTTACTTGAAAATTACTCATTTTAAAATTGTAACTGATTTTATAACATTTTCAAAAATTAATTATGGTATCATAAAATTATATTAGAATAATAAGAAATAAATATTAATTTATGAATCCATTTTATGAAAGTAAATTTTCTCTTAAATAATTATATTAATTATAATATTGTAAATAAACATTTACGTTTCTCAAAAATAGCAATACTTAATTTATCATCTTTAAAACATTCATTTACTTATTTCATGATATAAATATATTATAGTCCCTTTCATAATATACCTATGTTTTATGTATTCATTCATAGTTTATGTTACTATTAAAATCATAAATAGACATTTAATAAATTGAATATTAGAGTTTTGTAAAAATATGGTTTTTTCACTATTCACTGGAAAATAAATATTATCAAAAAAAAAATATCATACTAAGATAATTTTCACATTAATCTATAAAAAATTAAGTTTATGTTTTTCCACATAATATATAAGTGTCCAATTTTTTTTTAAAATAAGTGTTTCATTAAAAGGCAGAAAATCTTCATTTAAAAAAAATATTGATTTATAATGAGTAAAATTAGACTCATTATTATCATATGTCTGTAAAATTATTTTGATAAATTTAAAAACATTTGATTAAACATAAAATATATAAATTTCATAATTTGTTTAATAATATTCATTCCCAAATATTTAATGGCTAGGTTACAATGGTCGTTTTAAAATTATGATTTCTAATTGTATATCATTATTTGTTTGAGCGTGGTGTAATGTGAAACCGATGTTGTTGAAGAAATTAAATTTAAAAAGAGTCATACCATAAAATCATAGGGTGTCACATTCTCCCCTCTTTAAAAAGAATTTTGTCCTCATAATTTGATATTTTACTTCAAAAATCAATTATTTTACTTCAAAATTATATTGTGGGAAACATAAATAAAAAATAAGGTTAATAAAATATCCTCTTAATAAGAGGGAATGGGAAAAGTGAAGGTAACCACAAAACTAGGATTTCATGTAGAAAATACTTAGTGAAATGTGATAAATTGTACATAGTGTATGAATATAAATCTTATGTTCTAATGCAGAGTGATAGAAAACATGATATTGAGAAAGTTAACCATCTAAAAACCATAATTCAGTGATTAGTTAAAAGACCATTTATTTCATAGAAAGATGATTAAAAGGATACCATTTTTTTCTCAAATAATTTTACTAGATTGGATGGTTTCTTTAACTATCTAACAATGCAGTTGAAAAAATAATCTTTCATGATTAAATTCCATGTCATAAGAAATATCACATCCTTCGGTTGTGCTTCTATATATTTCACATCATCAATCATATTAGGAAATGAAAGTTCAAGATGAATTTTTCACCCTGAAATAACATTTAAAAAATCATATGGTCTTTTTGTCATTCCTTAGTCCTTTAAATAATTACTAAAACAAATTAGGTTTTTACAAGTTATGGTCAAATAATAATTTCATAAGTTTATCTTGATCTATTATACAAGTAGTTAATCTTAATACTCATCTAAAACATTTTTTTCCACTTCGAATGACCAAAAAAAATTAGATCGAAGGCCACTAAATTTACAAAATCAACATAACATAATATTATGAATATAATTTATCCCTTAATCCCATATTAAATAATATATGAATACTTGGATCACCTTAAAACATTAATGAAAACATACAAGCTTCCAAATCTCTAAAGAAGAAGTAAGTCATTACAATACTTATATATATCACGATTCTTATAACTAGAGAATTATTTTTGGAATACAATAATAAAATAATTGTTAATATAAAAAGAAGACTATTAATCATTTCTCTTCATATGAGGTAGTATTATAAACATTACCAAGATCCATTATACTCTTTTGTGATATATTCTTTTGTTGTTTGAGACACTGAGTTTTGTAGTGTCCAATATCTTTACTATTGAGGCACTGAATTTTTAAAAACTAATTATTTTCTATACAACTATGACAATGGTGTTCTTTTATTCACATTATTATAAAACTACTTTTCCTCTTAATCCTATAGGAATGTGTTTACTTCCACAATTATCATATTTAAGAAAATACTTATTTAACTTATTCTCTTTATCAAATTTTTCTATATTTATACTTCTTATATTGATTCCCCTTGAAGCCATAAGACATTGTTATTTATTTTTCCATCTTATAAGAACATGATTTTATTTCCTCACATGATGACGGTATTTGAGAGATTACATCCATTTAAATGACTAGATTAAACCCATCAAAGAAAAAAATCATTATTATTCATTGGATTATGTGCATTGATTTTGTTTCCATTCCTTCTGATAGGATCTATTTATATATAATGAAATATACTTTATTGGATCATAAAATTATGAAACATAATGTAATATCCCAAAACTAGATAAATACATAAAATAAATTGAAAACAAAAAATATGAATAGATAATACCATAATCATAAATATGGTTTCTTTATCGGACATATTTACCATTATAACCTATATAATGGTTTGTAAATAAATTAAATTATCATAAGATTATCCCCTGGCAATGTCAAACCATTTACACCAAAAGGCCCATTTTAGTGTACAAGGTTACACTGAGTTAGGCCAAACCCACCTTGTCAGAGTTTTTACTACTAGGTACATTTTTTTCCATAACCTCATCCAATTATAGTAACCAAACAGAGATGTACATCTAAGAAAGTCCACATAAGCTCTTCCATACCAAAATTATTAGATGTTATTTTATTCTTATCCTCAATGTCTATCTTAGCGTTATGTTACCTAATATATGTATTCAAAATCTAGTTTCAAATTTTCCTACAAAATTTTCTCTAATACCAACTATAATGATCCTGACCATAGTATCTTAGATACAATTCCATACTTTATTAAATTTGTACTATGAAAAGGTGTTTACATCCCAATGTACCAAATAGTTTAGTATCTTTAGAATCTAGATAGAAACATAAGTTTTACAATATAAAATTAAGGTAAAACAATATAATCTCAATTGGAAACATCCACAAACAACTAGATTATCCTTAAAAGTCATGAAAAATATATATCTTCACATACTGGGAAAACAAAACGTAGGAAATAGGTGAGATCAGAATCACTATAAGGGAAAAAAGTCATGGAAGCTATCAAAAAAAAGAATAAATGATTATGCAAAGGTGTATAACTAAAAAACATTCCATTTAATTAATAACCAAAGAATAATAGGGCAGGAATAAAAACTGATTGAAAAATTACTTATAAATAATTACATGAAAATAAAACTTAACCATGCATATTCTACTAGTTTAATGATCACATAGATTATCAATTACTAATATCATAATGAGGGAATGCATAATTTTGGACATCATAAACATACCATCAATTCCTGAGATAGTAATTCTATATAAATGGGTTATTCCTCGGAAAAAAGATGGTCTAGTTTGCATCATGAGACCTACCAATGCATCAAGGGGTTATAGCGGGGCCCAACCATCACGTACCTATTCGAAGGAATTTCTCATATATCGAATAAAATATATATTTAAATAAAATTGTTTCATATCACTTTGTAATATCTTAATCATAATCCTAGATTAATATACTCTAATAAAATCCTTGAGAAATTCTTAAGAGAAATAATGTTTTTCTTTGAAATGAAGAGTTCTTTTGGAAAATAATTTTTAATTTTCATAAAAAAATAATATTCTAATCATGTATTACCCATTAATGAAAAGGGAATGAAATTATATTTAGTAATATTAAAGGAAAATTTATATTAAAATTTGTAAACATAAGAAAAAAAATGTAAACATAATATTCAATGAACTTTAAAAATGATCCACTTCAGAGTAGTTTGAGGTAAAATTTAAAATACCCTTTATGAAGAAAAAAAGAATAATCATTCTCTTAAATCTAGATATGAAAAATATATTTTTTAAGGATAAAAATAGTGATTTTTGAAAAATATTAGTGGCTTAATATAAATTAAGGAGTGTACTTGAATATGGTAAAAAATTGGAAATTCCCCTTAAACCTGGCTTGCTTATCGGTGGTCGACTGGTCTCAAGGCTCTACCTGGGTTGGATTTCTCTTATTTTGATGGCTCCCAGTTTTTTTCCTCATAGATGATTTCATTGTTTGGATCCCTTTGTCATTCAAACCAGTGTTATGACCTCACATTCCACTTCTCCTCTCGTAGTCAGATATGAAGTGGTGGTTACAACGAGGGTTTTGGATTTGTAGTAAGGTAGTTCCCAACGTTCCATGTGAAACCATTTGATGATGGTTTTTTTTCGATTTCATCCTCATGTTATCGGTGAATGCTTTTTTCTTCTTCATAGTGTTCAATATCTTTGATTCTTGTTCAATAGTGATCCAATTTATGGTTACAGTTTGGTTATTATTGATAGTGGTTGTCGTTAATGTTTATTAAGATAATGTCTTACCTATATTTCATTATTTTTTATGTGAAGATATCTCTCTATTTTGGTGATTTAGTTGCTTTTGTTTATTAGGGGAATGATGATGGCGTTAAATATTGTTTTGAAGTGTCTTCGACATACATTGAAATTTTCTGGTGACTGTTGTGGTGTTACAAAGTAGGTGAAGATGTTTGTCTTTGGATAGAAAAGGTTATAGTGATGAATCGTGATGATGGTTGGAAATGTGACTTAGGATAAGGATAAATAGTGATCTATTTTAATATGATGTAGATGAATCATGAATGTGTTCTTCTAGGGTGTTGTGAATCCATTGAATATTGAACATTGAATTTGGAATTCCTTATTTTTGGTTCCCACATGTTGTGTAGGTCACCTATCAATTATAAAATATGATTTTGGAATCCAAATAAAAAGTGAATATTTAGTGAATTACTTTGGGGTCAAGAGAGGGATATCATAACCCAAATAAAAAAGGAGGTTAGGGAAGAACCCCATAAAACAACACAAATAGTCAAACCATATACCATGTAATGTTAATGATCATCAAATAAGGCATTCAGTCACATGAAAATAAGGGGATTCCTGATATTTTGTATCAATGGGAAGTATAAATACACCACACATAAGAAATAGTTGTGAATAAGGCATATCTCTTAAAAATAGAAGTTAGATGAGAAAACTCTGACATTATATCTGAAAGTTTTCTTCACTTTTTCATAATTTCCTAGATAATGAAATTAGATTCTATAATAACTTAATTAATAACATATTAAATATTTATATTACTTTTATAGATTTATTTTGTTCATTTATGGAACTTTGTAGGAGTTAGAAGATTCACTTTTGTCCTTCATAAGTGTTTGTTTCCATGGTTTTCGTGATTTTTTCACTAGTAAACATGTATGAATGATCATATAAAATGGGAATATATATCCATAATTGACGTTATATTTTATTAATGTACATAAAAATGATTAAAATATCTTATATATAATTTTTTTAGATATGAGGATTAATCCTTAGATAAAATGTTAATGATGAATGTCAGTTTATTTTGGTGAATATTCAATTACAACAAACTAGATATATTTTATTAATTTATAATAAATATATTTATAAAGTTCGAATAGAACATTATATGACTTATAATACGTGTAATAAAATATTATTTGTACATAATAATGGGTTTTTGACTAGCCTTGAAGGCGGTAATGGAAAATGAAAACACATCATCCACAATGGTGGTAAATCACCACATCGAGGACAATATTTTTATTTTTAAAATAAAAAGTGGTGGAGAAGGGGATTGATGATGGATTTTACACCATCAATATAAAATTATTGTATATATAGTATATAATAGTTATCATTCATGTTTGGATAAATTTTGTGAGTGATGGATATGAAAATAAATGATTTCGAAAATAAAGTAAAATGAAAAGAGATTTTACCTCTTGAATTTCTTCTCCTTGAGAACCTCTTTAAAGTGATTTTGATTGGTCTTGTGGTGATAAAAAAGATCCTATACATGGGTAAGAGACTTTGAAAAATAATTTTGTTGTATTTGGGAAATATTTAAGAATTAAGATGTATGGGTATAAGGGGTGGTGAGGGGTAGTACTATAGTGGTTGGAGGGGTGTTTCCTAATTATTTTATTAATTAGTTTAATATTTCTCATCAAGACTATGATTATTTGAATAATTTTAACTAAATACATTAAAATAATGAGTTATTTTTTGATATTATGTGCTTACATCAGAAATACATCATATATGACTCAATAATTCATGTATTTAGCTTATATAATATAGTAACATATGTCACTATTCAGTAACATCTCAAATATTCTAGAAAAATCCAAAAAATAATTCTAAAACATTTTCAATGTGTATAAATTAAAAATGGAATCCATTTTATCTAAATAATTTTCTAAACATTATAAATTTTAATTTTAATTCAAGTCATTATTTACTAAAAATACCAATTTTAAAATTATAACAGATTTTATAAGGATTTGAATAATTAATTAAGGTATTATAAAATAATATTATAATAATAATTATGCAATGAAATATTAATTTATTATTCTATTTTAAGAAATTTAATTTTCTTTTTAATTATTATATTAAGTATAAACATTCAAATAAATAGTTACATCTCAGAAAATACCAATAATTAATTTATCATTATTAAAGAATTGATTTACTAATTTAATTATATAAATATATTATATTATCATTCATAATATTACAAAATTTTATTTATACATTAATATTTGAGGTTACAATTCTAATCGAAAATATAATATTAATATAATGAAAATTATAGTTTTTTAAAAATTGTGATTTTTACTACTCACTAGAAAATAAATATTTTTAGAAAAATACAACAATTTCACCATAAGATAATTTTTAAATTCCACATTTAAAAAAGATTTTTATTTTTTACAATATAATTTATATATTTCCAATTTATTTTTAAAACATGCTCATCATTAATGGTTGTTAAAACTGTTTTTGAAAAAATATAGCTTTTAATGCATAAAATTAGATTCATTCTTATATAATTCCTTTAAAATCTTTTGGATGAGTTTCAAAACATTTGATTAAATATATAATATATAAATTTCATAATTCCATTAATATGATTCAATATTTTCAATTTAATGTCTAGGTTATAATGTTCATTTTAAAATAATGATATTTAATTGTATATCATTTTTCATTTATGCTTGTTGTTGTGTGTACCATAGGTTGTTCAAGAAATTAAATTTAAAAATTGACAAAGAAAAAAATCTTTCTATGTTAAAAACATTTTATTTTCCCTTATTAATTATCCCATTCATGGAAATTAAATTAAAACCATTATTTTATTTATTATTCATTTAATCATATACTCAATCCCCTTTATTTTTTATTCATATGAAAAAACAACTAAAAACATTAATAAAGTGACAAAATGGAACTCACAAATATAATTTTTATAGGAGACAAGATTGGGTTTTTAATATTTTATCAATCCAATGTAAATAAAATTCTATACATACCTCATGAAATGGGTCTATAAGAGGTCATGAGCTCTACATAGAATCCCATGAAACTCAAATCTACTCTCACAAAAAAAAATCCTGATTCCTCCATCATCAAAGTTGAGAAAACTCCAAAATATATCATGAAAAATAATAGTGATCACAAGGCCCCAATAATTAATATGGAGATTAAAGAAAGAAATATCCCAATGTAAGAAAAATTTTAGAACTAATGATATGAGATATTGTTAATTTTATTTCATAATATCATTATTATTTTTCTATTTTTCTGGTACTTTGTTCATCCCCAATAAATTAATCCATCATATGGGGAGATAATCATTAGTGGTTAATCAGAGGTAAACTATTTATTTTTATATTCCCAAGATTATATTTTTTAACACATATTTTTTTCTTTTCATGCACATCTTATATTGTGTTTTTATTGTATATGATGAAATTTAGAGGATATAATTGTCACTTTATCACTTTCTCTAAATCAATATGTATGTTTTATCAACATAAAATACCATCAACACTTCCCCTTCCAAAAATTTATATCATTAAATGTATCTAGGAGTTTGTGGAGTAAGTAGTTCATGATTTTGTCGACATATAATTGAGTTTTTCTTCTATAAATTTATAGTTAAAAAGTCCTTATCGATAATTATTTAATATATTAGGGATGTATCCTATAATGTTACAGATGAGAATATATAGATACTATTAACTCAAAATACTAGAATTTTGATACTTTATAAAAGAGACTTTAAAAGTGGAAAATGTTGAGAGGGTAATGGTTAGATAAATAACTAGAATAGTAATTAAATACTTTGAAAATTGATATTGAATATGTGGAGAACAATATAAAATAATTTGACCCTTTCAATAGTATAAATATTTCTTACCGCAGAGTTTCTTGTTTAAGAATCTAGCAGATATATGTTTCTAGGGGAGATCAAGGAGGGAAATATGAATACTTGATAGATTTTATACATATTAGTAAAAAAATAAGCATCCCATAATGATATTTAATAAAAGTATCATGTCATTCATTCCCCAATTGATTAAGATGAATTTTCCTTAGAGGTGGTGACTTTGAATAAATGATATAGTTTCCACTACATGTTACAAAAATATTTTAGAGATAGGTTATTAATTAAAAGGAGGAAATTTAAGATGACATATTGGAGAGAGATAACTCTAATCAAAATTCATTTTATTTGTATTTAACAAAAAATTTAATTTTAATATTACTTCCTATTTCTAAAATTATAGATTTCTTGAAATAATTCATTTACCTAGATGATTTTAATGAAGAATCCATAGGAGTAGTGGATGGAATTAAATAAAGGATAATAGATTCTATGTTTTAGATAGAAAAATATAAGTGGAAATTAGTAAGGATACTAATATCATAGAATTACATATTTATCCCATTAATGAAGGGACTCCTCTCTATATAAATGAAAGCTAGTATATGGTATCATAAAATAATTTTCAAGAATATATTTAGGATGATACCTATGCTCTTTCACCCATATTAATAAATAAACTTTTCTACGATAGGGGGTCCATATAGTATACTACACAAGGGGAACTCAATAATAAGAAAAATATATTATAGATCAATGGAATCCCAATGATGTGGTGAATCCTATCAAAGAAACTCAGTCCTTATTATGATTGGGGATAAAGACCTTGAATATCTAACTGTTGATATTTAACATATAGAACCTATAGGGTATCTATGCATATTTCTAGTTCATTATTATTTTCCTATCCTTATCAAATAAATTTAAAAATCTTTTATTTTATTTTTTATAATAATCTAGTTGGAGAAAAGTTCTTCCAATATATTATTTTAATATTTAAGATGTTAAATCCCACTTTTACATTAGTTTTAAAACTATATAGAATTTTATCTTTTGGAATATAATTAAAATAATAGAAATAATTTTATGAATACTATTGTAATATTATAATGGGTGTGGGAATTAATTATTTTTAGGTTTTATTTTATTTTTTCATGTTTTAAAAATAATATAATAATTATCTCAATAGAATATTAATTTTCACTTATGAAGAAAAAATCACTTATAGGGGAGGGGAGGTTGGATTTAAAAACTCATAGATACCATATTAGTGATTGTTTTTTATTTTTTGATCTTTATTACAAAATATTTTTATATATTTTGAGAAATCCTATAATTCCATTCAAATAACACTATTAAATTATTATATTTCACCAAACTATGAGTTATTATAAACCCATTTACATACCCTTTCAAAAATTATTATTTCATGTCAGAAATGTTAGGTTTTTTTAATATTATATAACTTTTTTAATTATATATTATGACATTCTTATAGTTCATTAGTTTCCTAAAAATGAAAATATAACAATTTGTTGACACATAGTATCCAATTTTTATGGACATTTCATATTAAACTCCTTATTAATCCCTTAGAAATAATTTCCTTCCTCATAGGTGATCCATAATAAAATTCCAACATCCAATAACTTCTCAAATATTTCTATATTTTTCATCAACATAATTCAATCAAAGTGTGGGGGGAGGATTATTTCATATGGTCATTTTAGAGGAATATTGTAGTTAGGAAAAAATTTATGGAGTGTATTAATTAGGTTATGGGAAAGAAACGATAGACATATTTTATTTCACCCTTATTATTTAGATAAAAACTTGTATATTTGACTTTTTTAATGGAAAATATTCAAAATATATATGGAAAATGAAGATGTTGAATCATTCATTGCATATTTATTATTGACTAGTGAACCATGGGAGAAAGGGTAAATAATAGTGTGATGGGTCAATCCAAAATAAAGAGAAGAGTGAGTAAATTCATAATTAATATTTGAATTAATTATCATGATTTTTTTTAAAATAGAAACCACCTCATAAAATAATATAATGAACAAAATTTTTAATTGTTAATTATTTCATTAATATATATGTGTTACATTATGTTCTATATATATTTTAGAATAATGAATATATAGAATCCAAAAACTAATTAATTAATAAATGAAAATTATTACATTAGTCATCTATGAAACCAATGAAATTCCATACATTATAGTTGGACAAAATATATAAAATAGAAATGATAAAATGAGAAAATATAGAATGTCATAATCTACTAGAGTCATGTACCTTGTTACCTACACTATAGAAATGAAACAAATATATTAGTAAACCAATATTCATCTTAGAAAAAGAAAATATATAACCATGGGATGAAATTTGGTGAATATAGAGTGAATAAATGAATTTATATTTATATAAAGTAATTTAATTATCAGATTTGTAACCTGAATATTAATAATAATAACTTGACTATTAGGAAAAGTAACCTGATAGTTATAGAAAGTGACATGATAGTTGGAAAAGAAATTTTACCCAAAGATAATAAATTTTGATAAAAATAATATTTGTCAACATTATTTCATGTAAATATAAATATTAAAATTCCAAAAAAATATCAAGAAAAAAAAACAAAATGAAAATACTAAATAAATTTAAAAAATATTTTAAAGTTTTTTTAAAGTTTTTTTATATTAAAAATTAAAATTTAATATTTTCGATTCTTATTTTGATAAAAATATTATCATTTTTGAATTGTTCACTTAGAAATTTTTCAAGGGTGGTTTTTATTAGTTTTTTGAAATACATTAATTTTTAGGTGAATAAAATATTTAGAGTATTCATGTATCTAGTGTGTCATAAATTATGTAAATCATGGTGTAATAATTTCATAACAATATCAATAAATGCTTGTTTTTCCAAAATGTTATTTAAATTATTAAATGATTCATTAAATTACATTAAAATTAATTTCCAAACCTAAAAAATAACTTTCAAAAACATAAAGTAAAAAGAGTTCCCAAAAAATAACAATTTTCCACTTTCCACTTTCTACTTTAATAAAATCAGTAAATTAGAATTATAAATCATTTTTATGTATAAAAATTATTATATTATGTTTTTATATGATTTATATTTTAAAAAATCACTATTACATGTTTTACCTTTGATATATTATATTATTATAAAAATAACCATATCATCAAGTATAAATTACCCCTCTCCCTACCCTTGAAAAATCACTCCTCCATCAATTTCCAAATCCAAATTTCATCCAAAATATTATATCACAATACCATTATAATACTTAAGGAAATTCTATAGTAAACAAATGGAAAACATGAAGGGACATTTACTGTCACACAAGAGAAGCTACATAGAGGATTCAGTATGTTCGAATCAATTGTTTTGTTTTTTCTTCTTATCATTAATTATCCGTTTTCATTACATAAAAATAGAATAAAATTATATAAAAATTATATTAACATTATATTATTAGTGTTAAATTTCTATAAGTTTCATAATAATTACAAATAAAAATTTCAAACATCCCATTCCGGTGCCTTCAATAATGTCATACCAAAACTCGATTAATTGACAATGAAGACATTGTCAACAATTTTATTATAACCAAACACATGGTTGGTTAAAATACATTAATTGTAATATATACAGGTATAAATATATGTTTTTCATAATTTTAGAATTAAAAAACTGATGTAAAAAAGACGTGGAACAAAAATAGCAATATCGAAACAAAACGAGAAAAGTTAATGAAAACATGATATGAAATCAATTAAATGTTTAAAAATAGTGTTATAAATTATAATCAAAGAATTATATTGGATAACTAGTATAAAAAATCAACATAATTCACTTCTGGAACTAGGTTTTAATAATCCACTGTGTATCATAATATAGGCAAAAAATGATAAAATAATGCCGGATTTACGGTAAGTGGATTCTCAAACCCAACTCATTTTCATTGGGTTATCCATATTTAATGATACATTATATATATATTCATGTAATATTCCATCAATATTCCATCAATATTAATTGATTTTCTTTTTGTGGATATACATGTTTCTACATTGATTTTTAATCCAAATACAATGATTTTTCGAAAGGACCTTCCTTTCCAATACTCATCTTTTACTCCTCTTGAGTTATTTCTCCGTCACTCAAGAAAGATGCTGTTATTACCAAATATGGTTTCTATTATACCATTTGAAAGAAAAAATTTATTCACGACATCATTCTTTATGAAATCTGTGTGAAACACATTACATTTCATTTGTTATTTATTGATTATCATTATTATATGTTCAAAGTGGAAAGCATGATTATATAATTATTATGATGTTACTAGGTAGACCAAAATTAAATATCCCTCTAATTAATTAGGTAATTTGTTGAATTTCCTGACATAATGTGTATTATGTGTTAATATGATGCTATATTTGTTCACAATTACGATGATATAATTTTTGCATATATGTTATGTGTGGACATGACGCAGACTTTGTTCAAAATTATTTGTGGTATTTTACCACTATAAAATGATGTTTCATTTTTATAAATCATTATATTATATACCGTTACCAAATTTTTCTATAATGTTTATGATGATTATAATGTACTTTTGATATGATGATTATGATTTTTCTCAACCATGTTTCATTGATTTATGTCGCTTATTCTTCCTCTTACTGGGATTTTAGCTCACCTATTTATTTGATGTATTTTCATAGGAGAAACTAGGCCAACATCACATGTGAGGGACAATGAAATGATTTTTTGAATTAAATATCAAATTCCAAGGGATTTGGAGTTCAAAATATTATGGAAAAGGTTATCTAGATGTATTAGGCTGTGAACAATAACATAAACAATGTAAAACGTAATCCTTATCCAAATAATGAAGAAATATATATTGAGACTTTTATATAGAAATGACCACTAAAATATAGTGGATATTCTGATAAACATTTATTCTAATAATGGGTTAACTCAATAGAGAGGATATTTATTATGCTCTACTTTTCGAATAAGGAGAATCTGACCCTAATCATTTATCGTTTATATAGAGTTGACGATCAATGGTTGTCCTTAATAATGATTATAAGGATGAAGGATAAACTAAAATAGATGGATTGGTATGACTTAATGAAAATAATTTTAAGAAGTATTTTTGGCAATCAATTAAAATAAATATGGATTGATAGTTCATATATAAGATGGAAAATCGATGTTTAATTTATCATGTTTCTTGAGGTAAACTCCACAACACTAAAAAGACACACCTTGGGAATTTTTTATCAATAGGAATGGTAAAATATATAAATTCTTTAGTGGTTTAAAACCACACCGTTGAAATGATATAGAATTATGAGAATTTGGAAGTTATGAAGATGTATTTTTATGTGCTCTCAAACTAGAGATAAAGAGAGGATAATGTTCCACGGTTATGGAGATAATATGTGAAAATTGTTGTTTTCAGATATTGGGATAAATTATAAAAGAATGAATAAGATCCAATTCAAATATTTAAATTTTATTTCAAGATACATCATTTATTTTCCTCAAAGGGGTTGGAAAATACTTCTAATGTGGGAGATAAGGACACCGATCTTTTAAATTTTTAAGAAACCAGAAGTTGCTAACCAATAGGATGGATGAAAGGAAGTAACCTCCTAATTCACTAAAACTGGTTCAATGCTTAAAATATAGGGGTAAATGGCTCTATAAAATCTAATGAACTATACCATGGGTTCTTGAGCTTAATCATCATCAACAATAATAACATCCAAATGATAAAGGGAAATATTAATCCATCACTAATGCTAATGTAGATCATGAAAATGAAGTCTCACATGCTAAACTTCCTATTCACTCATGAATGGAAATAGTTTTCTTTTATTCTAGTTCTACACATTCCATTATATCCTGTAAGTTCTCTAGAAATGTTGAATAAAATCCCTGATAACATGAAGGAGAGGTATATTTAGGAATACATATTGGTGTGATCATTGTAAAACAATTGTTGGGTTCTTCTCCTATTAGTGTATGTCTGAAGAATTTTCAAGTGAATCTTATAATACTTCCCTTGGTAGGATTTTATTATTATATTGGGAATTTATTGGATATCATTATATATATCACACATAAACTATCAAGAAAACTAAATATATTTATATATTCCAAACCATATAATTTTATTCTATAATTTTAAGGAAGATCATGAATATCCTTCGGAAAATCCCTCCATGGTATAGGTTTTGATACCGTGTGAAGAATCATACCATTCACAAATGGTTGATTCAAAGGAATACATCAACATTGCAGAAATTACAAATGTGAAGGGATACACTATTGTATTACATGAATAATTACTTGAAACTCCCACAGATCATGAGGTAGATTTATCAACAGATCATATACCTTGATCCACTCATATCTCCAAAAGTCCCTACATTATTTCCTTGATCTATGTGGAGGAGTTAAATAAGAAGATATACGAGTATTTTTTTCCATGCTTTCATACACCCTAATGCATCACCGTAAAGTGAAAATATTATATTTGTAATGAAAAATTGATGATCAATTTGGGTTTTTATCAATTATTCGGAGAACAAAAAAATTACAATAATGAACACGAATCCTCTACCATTGATTGATTATAGGATCGATCTATTATGAGAGAGTCATTACTTATCAAAGGTGGATGATTATTCTAGATATTAATAGCTTAATATGAAGAAGTATGATATTCCTATGAATACTTTCTATATATGATATGATAACTATGAGTTCATAGTGATGCCCATAAAACTTAATTATTCTAATGTATTCTTTATGTATTTGATTAATAGAGAATTTAGAGACTACATAAATGGATTTGTGGTAGTATTTATATAAGATATTATCATGCACTACAAGATATATTTGGAATATTAAGAGCATATTAGGATTCTTCTGGCATCGTTAAGAAAGCATAAAATCCATACTATGTTCAAAAGGTGTGTATTTTTTATGAAAAAAATCACATTATTTGGAAATTTGATCAAAAGTGAGGGAATTTATGAGGACCCATTAAGAAAAATGAAATTTTGGAACGGCCTAGAACCAGTTATGTTGAAAAAATAAGTATTTTTATTATATTATAAGGGTATTTCAAATGTTTTGTGAAAATCATTCATGACTAACTAGAAATATAAATATGTAAAGATGAAAAGGTGTAATGTATTTCTAGATAGAATAATGTGAGGAAATATCTAAGGATATCGAGAAGAGTCTAATCACTATAATTATACACACACTACAAACAAGTAGATAATTGTTTTGTTATATAATGATTCTTTATGGAATGAATTGTGTAGTATAATCATGCTAAATGAAATAGTGTTAGACTATTACTCACTATTGTTTTAGACACATGAGAAAAACTACCCATTGCATCATCTGGTGTTAGAAATTGTAATATTTTCCATAAATATTTGTAAGCACTAACACTATAGTGATTATTTTTAAAATATATATAGATTAGAAGAATATAATGTATATATCCACAATGAAGAAGCTTAATGTGCATCAACGAAGATGGGTAAAGCTAATAAAGTAATATTATTTCTCTATTCACTGCCATTCAGGAAAGAAAAAATGGTAATTTATTCTCTTATATGTAAATAAACTACAAATTTATCAATTAAATAGATTGATAAGAACTTATCTTCATGGCTATAAAAAAAATGGATCAAGAAATTATAATGTTAGGGAATTAATTCTTCATTTCAAGAAATATTTCCCAACCATCTAACAATGTAATGGTCAAGGAGTTCCAAAGAGATGATATGGAGCTATAAAATATGTATATAGAAATAAAGAAAGATAAATTTTAGTATTTTCAAATTGACGATGATTTTGTGATTCGACAAGGAATTGTAATTTATGTGCCAAAATCCCCTGAGATAAAGACAAGTTTGTTGGATAATGTGAAAAACTCATCTTTATATATCCATCAAAGAGAGAACAAGATGTATGGGATCATCAATAAAACTTATGGTGGGAAAACATGAAGAACAATATTTTGGATTATACCTCAAGGTGGCTGGTCTGTCATCAAGATAAATTAGAGTGATAGAAGTCCAAAGTGATGATGCAACCATTTCTTATACCCACATAGAAATGGAAGAATGTCACTACAAAATTTTTCACTGTTATTTTAAAGACATACAAAGGAAAAAAAATAGATATGGGTGGTGGTGGATTGAATCACTAAAACTACACAATTCATCACCATTCAGTATTATTTCTCTTTATAATAAATTTTTAGGATTTAAATCATGGAAGTGGTGAGGATATAAGGAGTTCCACTTTTTATCTGCTCTGATCATAACCTAACATTCATATCTAAATTATAATGAAATATTCAATATTATTTGAATAATGAATTACATTTTATTATGGATTATAACTCCTAAACTGATGGCCAATCTAAAAGGAAAACTATGCCACTAAAGGACATGATAGGATCATGATTAATGGAATTCAAACGTAGATGGGATCAATAACTCCTATTAGTTGAATTATCAAACAACAAAAGCTTCCACTCAAGTATTCAAATCGATCCATATGAATCTCTATATTGGGAGGGATGTTGAACACCAACATTTTGGGATGATTTTCGAGGTAAAAAGACACATGGACCAGATCATTTGAAAGAGATGAAAACATATAAAATATACTCAGAGTTGGAAAAAGATCCACACTGACAAATATTGAAGTGACATGGAGTATGAGGTTGGTGATAATTTTTTACATAGAATATCAACATTAAATAGAGTCATGCCATTTTTAAAAGAAGGGGTTTCTCATCCTTAGGAACATTTACCCCTTTTAGATCCTTGATTTCATAGAATAATTGGTATATCATCATGTACATCCTCAAAATATAGCTCAAATTCATGATGTATTACATGTATCTCTCCTAAAGAAGTACATACCCTACCCCTCACATGTACTTTATTTTGAGGTGGTATAACTAGAGAATGAACTCTATTATAAGGATCATCTAGTAATGATCTTGGACCGTAGAGAAAACGTATATGAAACAAGATAAATCACCTTGTGATGGTTATTTGGAATAATAATAATTATGGAGATGTAATGTGGTAACTAGACGAAACAATGACACTTAAGTACCCTAAACCATTCTCAACATAGAATATGAGTTTAAATTTCAATGATGAATTTTCTAAATGGGGAAATAATGTAATGACTCAGACTTTTTAAATGATAATTTCTCAATAAATAAATGTGTGTTATATAATATTATATTGTTATTATATGTACAGAATACATAGTGAAACCAAGAAACCATTTAATAATTAATAATTTTAATTATAGTATTTATCTATGAGACCAATGAAAATTTCAATAATTGACATTAGAATAAAAAAATATATAATAGAACTACATAAATGGGAAAATATGTATCAACCCAATCTTCTTGATTAATGACCTCTATAAACAACACTATATAAATTTTAAAAAATATAAGTAAAGCAATGAACATCGTAGAAAATGAAAATATATAACCTTGGGAGGTATTGTAGATAATATTTAGTGAAATAATGAAGTGGGATTTCTGAGAGGTAATGTGGATTTTGAATAGTATCGTGACCATTGAAAATAGTAACTTGACTATTTGGAATAGTAACGTGACCATTGGAAATGGAAAACTGGCCATTGGAAAAAAAATATAAACTCAAAAAAATATATTATGATATAAAGAATATTTATCACTAATAATTTATGTGAATATATGTATTATATTTTCAAAAAAAATATCATATTTAAATGAACTCAATGAAAATATAAGAACATTTTTAATAAACTGTATTTATTTTGTAAAAATAATAATTTTCATATTAAAAAATAAAACTACTTATGTTAGAAATTAAATATGAGATAATAAATATCATTTTTTTAAATCATAATGTCAAAAATTTCTAATAGTTATTTATTGGAAATTTATTGAAATACCTCAATTTTGAAATGAATGGTACAAATAAAATTTTTAACATAACCAATGTATCTTAAATTATATAATTCATGATTTAATAATGACCTATTTATTTTTATAAAATAATGTTCATCAAAAATATTTTTAATTTCATAAATAAATTATTAAAATACAATAAACATAATTCCAAAACATAAAAGGCATTTTCCAAAACCAAAAGTCAAAAGTGTTCCATTAAAATAACCAATTTTCTTTTTTCCAAATTCTTGTTTAATAAAAAATGTGAATTAGAATTATAAAAGGGTTTAAAAACATAAAACCAAAATATAATATTGATATATGAGTTAAATTGTCAAAAATTATTTTTTACATGGTTTACCTTGGATATAATATTTTATTTAAAATATTTTTCTAATAACACAAATATCTCCACGTATAAATAACCCCTCTCCTTATACCTTTAAAACCAATCACCCCTCACATTTAAAATTCTATGCTATGAGAAAACAATCCCTATGAAGACCCTTTTAATTCCTAGGGACATTTTTCTGTAAACCAACTCCAAACATCAATGAATTTTTAGTTTCATTTAAGAGAACCTACACCGAGGAAGGAGTATGTTTCTACCATCTCTTCTATTTTTTCTCTTGTTATCTATCATTATTCAAAATTACCTCCAAAAATTAATATTGTCAAATTAATTATTCTGTATAAGAAAATTTTATAAATAATATTTATTTACATTATGGATTATAATTATGAAAGATATAAATTTCAAACATCCCTTTATTTCACTTTCAACAATGTTCGATCATTGGTGGGTTAATCGCCAATGATGTCATTGTAAATACTTTTATTACCACGAAACCTATGGATAGTTAAAATAAAATATTTATTATATATAAAGGAATAAATATATGGTTTTTATTCATCTTGAATTTAATTTATTAATTTAAAAATTACCTTAAAAAAAATAAATGCATCGAAACAAAATGAAAATTTTTACTGAAAACATGATATGAAAACAATTAAAATTTAACAAGTAGTTTTATAATTAAAGAAAAATAATAATAATAATGGATAATTATTTGAAAAAATTAACCTGGTTCTTGTATGTAACTATGTTTTAATATTCATATTTTTATTATTCTGTAGGCCTAAATCGATAAAATAATGTAGGATTTAATGTAATTGGATTTTCGAACCCAGCTTCTTTTCCTGGGTTGTCCCTCTTTAATGTTATATATTAGTTATGAATATTTAGCTAATATTCCCTTAATATAATTGAAATATTATTAAATTTTAATTTTGGGGATATACATTTTCTAACATTATTTTTAATATAAAAACAATGATTTTCTTGAAAGAATTTATTCCAACACACAACTTTTACTCTTCTTTTGTTGTTTTTATCTCACATGGTAATGATGATGTTTATGCCAAATTTGTTTTGCACAAATTTTTTTGGAACGAAAAATTTATTGTTGAAATCATTATTTATGAAATACTTATGAATCAAATTCTATTCCATCATTTATTTCATCATTATGATTGTTATATATTTTAAGACCCATGCATGATTAAGAAAATTTTATGACATGATAGGTGGGCTCGAAATTATATATCCATACAATGAATTGGGTAATGTGATGTACCTCATGAGATAATTTGTATTATGGATGACCATGATTCCATATTTGTTAACAATGATGATGTTAGTATTTACCCACATATGTTATGGGTGGAAATGATGTTAGCTTTGTTCAGAACTATGTGTGGTTTTTGATAACTATGACATGACGTTTTATTTTTATGTATCACCCAATTCCATACCTTTATCAAGTTTTTCCCTCATAATTATTATTATGATCCTATTCTTATGATATAATAACGATGATTATTCTCACCCATGTTATATTGATTCATGAACCTTATTCATCATTTTACTAAGATAGTATCTCAACCCATTCATTGATATATATCCCTATATGACCACATATACTAAGGATAATGTGAAATTTTTTTCTATAATTAAAAATAAAGTAAATAAATGTCTATGTTTTATTATTTATAAGTGATGTTTGACCCCAATTTTTGCATGATACTAATCATTTTAATCCTGTAATGCATAATTTTTTGTTGATTATCATTAAAATGATGGGGTAGTCATGTAAGAAAAGGTGGGTTCATGATAAATAACTTCATTTTCTATATTTTCCACCTACTCTAAACCATATAAAATCTTACGTTTTATTCCACATGATTGATATATCATTTTAATTTTTTATCAGTAGATAAAAATAACAACCATACTATGAAATAATGTATAACATAACAGTGATAAAACTACAATAAATCATTTATTATTGAGTGATAGGTATAATTATATTATAAGTTATATCAAAATGAACTTTTATGAACTAAAAAGTTATAATAAATAAGGATGACTGGGAAAATTATTTAGGTAATTAATCAATAAAAGATTCATTATAATCATGGGAAATAGATTAATTATTGTTATGTTGATTAATTTTTATAATTTGATATTAAATATAAAAAATTCTTTTGATTCATTAATAGTAATTTACTTTGTGTGAATGTTTGGAAGAGTTTGTTAGTTGTACTCCATTCTCGGATATCGCACTCGCCTTGGCATTATAGGGTTCCATCCCATCCCAAATTCATCTTCCTCACTATCTGCATCTCTCTTCAGTTTCTCCTTTAATGATTCCTGGGTGGTTTTTACACTACAGTTTCATCTGGCGTTTCTTCGTTCGTGGAAGTGATTTTTTGGCGTGTTGTTTGTTTGTAGGTAGCCTGATGGAAGGGGGTTGTGGTCTTGGACAAGTTCAAGTCAATCTGTTGAAGCCATCATTTTTTCCAACTCTAATTTGGATTTTGGTTACTACACTCCTCTCCCTATCAGGTCTAGTGCGGTGGCTACTAGGAAGTTTTGGGAGGTGTTTTTTGAATGTTTTATGGTCTTACATGAGTTGAATCCTTGTTGTATTGGCTCCTTCCCATGGATTCCTACTAGTGACACATTTCCTGATGGCTAGGTTGTTCACTGTAGATTCTTTTGGTGGTTCTTCATTCGTGGTAGGTTCTTTTCAGGTGTGTTGTTCATTTGGAGGTGTCCTGATGGAAGAGGATTGTAGTCCTAGAGAAGGTCAGTTTCTCTCTGGAAGGCCTCGTACTCACCTACTCTATTATAGCTTCATGATCCTCTTCTTCACTCCCTATTCAGTCAGGTGTGGTTGTCACTAAAAATGTTTTGGATGGTCTGTTTGAGAGCTGACGATGGTCCAAGAGGAGTATCCTCATTGGATTCTCCCCTTCCCTAGGGTTCATGCTATAAAATCCTTTCCTGGTGGATAGTGTTTCTAGCAAATGAAGTTTTGTTGCATTGAAATATAGTGGTTGTTTTTCAGATGTCACGGGCGGAGAGTGGTGTTTTTTCTTTCTCAACAGTTTCGACAATATGTTCTATGATGGTGGTTTCATTCTCTGGTGATGATTATTGGTTTTGAGAAGATTAGTAAGTTCTGATGCATTGATGTTGTTGATGGCTTCGTCATTCTTTTGGGATGTTTGAACAATGATGAAGGTGTGGTGGTAGATCAAAGATAGATACTAGCGATAAATGTCAGAGAAGATGCCAATAGGGGCGACTCATTGATGAAAATATCGACAGTGATGGAACAAGATGACGGTGTCGTCTGTTGAAAAAAGGATCAGGTTTCCTCGTGTGATGATGGAAGTAAGGTGATGGGTCATGGTGGAATCGGATTCCAATATGATGTTGATTTTGGTGTTCTGTTGATTTAATGACATTGATGATGGCCTTGGTGGTGTGGCTCAAGGAGGTTAATCGTGTATTCAAGTCCCAAGGTGGTTCGTGGTCAACTTTTTTTTAATTTTGATTTTTCGACTATGTGGTTTTTTTATTTCTATGATTTGGTATCTTGTGTATGGTCTAGTTCCCACTCACCAAAAAATTGATTTTCAAAAATAAAATAAAAATATAATTATCATTAATGTATGGGGGAGTGATGAGTTACAAATATTATAAAGATTATTATGTAATTAAAATTTTTTATATACATATGATTTTCATATTTCATAGGAAAATAAAACATTTAAATATTAATGTTAATTTATAAATCTACAAAAATATAGAAATTTATTGAATTATGATTATTTTATGGTTTGAATATATAATTCATACCAAGATTATTATATTTCAATATGTTGATGGTGATTGCAAACAAAGTGAACATGACTAATATTTCATATCAAATAAGAAGATTAAAAATTGACCTATATTATACTCTATGATAAGGAAAAGTAAATCTATGTGAATGACTACATGAGATTTTATTGTAGTCATGAACAAGTGTACCGTGAATGTTATAATTACCAGTATTGGAAGTTATATATAGTGACACTCAACAGGCCTAATGGAACATGATTTCATAATTGAAAACAATGACATGTCACTAATCAAGGAATAAGAGTATATTGTTTTAGAAAAATAGTATCATCCATGGTGGATTCTATTATTTATTAGACATTTATATCATCAAAAGTAAAATATAATCAATATATAACGGACTATCATAATCTGATGAATCCACCCATTTACTCTTATTATCAAACCCCCTACCACAATCTCATTATATCAATATATGATTACAATGATCTATTTCATAGGATTATGAAACAATTCCTAGAAAACAAAATATTTTTTTCAATATAGAAACTATAATAGAGATGATTAGAGTTGGTTGAACATATAATGCTATGAAATGCATTCTATAAGGATAAAATTTTTGGAACCATGGTCATCTATGCATGATTTGGAGTATCATTTGTGTTTGTTTTCAATCCTCAGTGGAGGTTCAGAATGTGTACCAACAAAGAGATCATACAGTTCAACAAGACAACAATATTTAAAGTTGCAACATTTCCCAGTGTTTGCCAAATTTTAGGGCCTGAAAATCGAAAAATGGAGAAGAGTGTTTTTGGCAAAGAGACTTGAGTCCCATTTACTTGATGAAGTGGAAACTTGCGCGCCATATGTTTATCAAGATCAGAACATAGGAAAATGGAAAAGGGATAAGGGGCGCTCATGTTTTGGGCTGGTTGCGCAAGTGACCTGTGCGCCGTGAAGAGACTTGTGCGTTGATGCCTAGGGGGACTGGAAAATTGCGCACCTATTGGTTTTCAAGATCCTAACTTCAAAATATGGCAATGGAAAGAAGGTTCCCAATTATTTGTGTGGTCGCGCAAGTGAGTAGTGCGATAGAGACTAGGGAGGATGAGCTGCGCGCCGGAACCTTCGCGTTGGGGGAAGACTTGCGCCCCACCGCACATGGGGTCCAGTTTTCCTATAAATAGAGGACCCCCTCCTAATTTGTAATGGAGTTCAAGATTAGAGGTTTTTCGAGCTCTCGTCGCACAAGTGGTTGGGTTGCGCACGTGGTTGTTGTGTCGCGCAAGTAGAGGCTGCGCGCCAATAGTTGGCTAAGTGACCAATGTAGTTGGGGAGTTAAAGGCGCAACATTGCGCAAGGTTGGTGTTGAAGGAGGTAGTGTCGCTCAAGTATTTTGGTGTCACCTGTGAACCTAATTTGTACCATGCAAGTGACTTGCGAGCCGGGATTTAAACATACACGCCGGGCTTGGAGAAGCGTGTTAGGGTTGTTAAAGTACATTTGTCCTTTTGAAGCTGCACGGAAGCTGGAAGATCGCCTGGTACCCTCAACGCAATGTGAGATTCATTTTTTTTTGGTGAAAGATGGACTTCAAAAGAGTATCTACATATGACATAGGATGCATTCTTATGCAATTATGAAGAGACATTCTTGTATTTAAACTGAGCGTGACTTCACCAAGGGCAGTGAGCCAGGGGGAGTCAATAGGAGTGACCTGAGGGAAGCATTGAGCTATCCCCGAACCTTTGTAAAGGCAGTGAGCCTGGGATAGAGTGAATGTGACCGAACCTTTTTAATCCACATCTAGTGAAGATTATTGGAATTAGGTACAACCGACAACTTGTCAGCGTATGATCCTTGGACGTAGCCCTTAGTGGTGAACCAAGTAAAAAGTGATGTGTCTTCTCTGTGCATGTGAATGTTTGCTTTCTGATCATATTCATCATATAGGTTGGACAAATTCCTACCAACGTGGTAAAAAGATCCATAACATTTAAATAAAAATTTGTCAACATGGTTCATCCCTCCTCTCTCAGGGTGTCCCAGGAACCTTAAAAAATGACACTTATGATGGATAAAAATCAAAGGGAAGGGAACATATTCACCTACAAAAAGCCTAGGTATCATATAAAAATTCAATAATTGGAGGAAACAGGAATATATTTTTATTTATTATTTTAAATAATAGGACAAAAAAATATACAATAGTTTCATTTCCATAAATATTATAAGAGAGATGAACATGAAAAAAAAAGATGATGAATATGATATCATACTCCCATAAGCCTTACAAACCAATCACAAATGGAATTAGACCACTTTTAAAACATAAAAATGATGAACCATTGCATTCTTAAATATTCATGAAAATACTATAATATGGTATATAGTATGACTAATCCATGACTACTAATAAAGATGTAAATATTGTGACCTAAATAAATGGTGTTAAAATAAGATAAGGGAAATATCATTGGGTCATTGTTAGTAATAATTATATTTTTCTAAAGGAATATTGTATTATTGAAAACCTACGGTTGTCCCTCATGTAATTTTATAATCACACACTATCCTTAATTTAAAAAATTATATTTTTATTTAAATTTTAGATAATGAAAATAAGATAAATTGAATTTGGGTTTGAATAAAAATGAAATAACATACAAATAAAGATGTAAATGGGGTAGGATATACTATATCATATCCTTTTGGTGAATTTACATCTTTATTATATCATAGTCTTCATTATTGTTTTATTCATGTTTTATACTCACTTAGTGGTTTTAAACACCATTTCACACCAACTCTCACTACTAATTTTATACAAATTTTTGTATTACAATTACATGTGAATTAAACACTGTATCAATCTTCGAAAATTTTCTTATGAACACAAATGCATTGTATGAAGTGTTTATAGAGGAAATTTGAATCAATTAATTCAAACATCTCAAAATTGAGATAAATTATATGTTAATATTCATAATCAATTCCCTTCATAAAAACTTTTTTTCTAATCAAATACTTTATAATAATAATCAATAAATAAATGTTTCTATTTTAGTTATTGAAAAAAATAAAATTTATAAATAATGTTTCATAGTAATAATAATGACCCCATTAAATACATTCACAACTGTTATTCTTAGAGAAAATGAAAAAAATCAAGAAAAATAGAAATATTATTTGAAATTAACTCATGAACATTATCGACTCTCTCCTTAAATCATACCAAATGTAGTTATCCATATATGTGAATTAAATATAAAATATATGGATAAGTATATTAAATAAAATGAAATTTATAAATAAAATGAAAATAAAAACATGTTATAACTAGTTTTTATAGTTTCAATATATCGATCTTTGGAATATATCATCTAATTATATGATAAAACTCCTTAGACTTACATAATTATTTATCATGTTCATGAAACATATTTTATTGATTCTTAAGTGATCTTTATGCTATGAATAGGATACATATGAATATTTTCTCTAATATAGGCTAAATAACTACTTGTAATTCGTTCAGATGCATGGGAATTAAAACTATACCATGATCTTTTTCTCTTTTTTCTTTAATTATTTCTAAGTGAACACCATTTTTAATTTATTTAAATTTTACAACCATTTTTTAAATGATCTTATAATTAGTTTTTATTTTCCTTCTTTATTAATGAATGTTATTCATGTTGATTTTCATCTTCATGGATAACCATGTATAAACCAAATTGACCACTATATTCTATAGTAAACATGAATATCTAGGGATGAAATTTTAAATATTTGGTTTGTTTTGAAATAGTAATGATTCATTTGTGATTTATTTATAATTTTTATAATAAATGAATACTGAAATTGAAATATGAATTTTATGGTGTTTATCAAACATTCCATTATGAATACGATGATATAATAGATGAATGTATCCTCTTATTTAGTATTGTCATTGATGATGTGGTTTTTTCTCTGCAATGATCAAATCACTATCAATAACATAGTCTTGTTATTGGTTATGATATTCAATTCCATTTTATTATTTATCATCATATGTTTCATTTCATTATTATAACATTTAAGTTATATCCTTCAATTTTATATTAACTATATTCATCACAACCGATATTAACTTTTGATAAATAATGATACTTTATATGAAAATTTTGCTTTTATCCCCCTAATACAAATCATTATAGGTGGGTTTTGATTTTATGAAATCTTATAGGGTGACTTGATTGCATGAAATTATATGTAGATGACACATAACATAATAATGTATTCCCTACTGATTTACATCTACCTATAGAACCCATATTGATGCTTTGTAAACAATTAAATCTATCACAATAGATGGTATCCTGATATCTTAATGATCAATTATTCATGAGAAAAAAATTTAGTTATCGTTTTCCATGAGGTCATGTTAACTAAATCTTGTAGATTCACACCAATTAAAAATTCCTATATCTTCAATTATAACATCTGTGATATAAACATATGCATCTACCATTCAGTCTCAAGTGTCTAGTTTCCACTAATATCCACTCCTTATAGTTGAGTTTGATAAATAAAAATTATTTAATATCCAATTTGATATTCATTTTCAACCTACTTATTTTGGATTTCAATAACATTATAGAATTAAAAGACAAGAATCAGGGTTAAAATTATCTGTTTAAACCTCTTAAAAATAATAATTCAATTAAATTCCATATTAATGTAATATAATATTAAATATTAAAGTATAAATAATATTAAATTTTTTATTTTACCTTAAAATATGATATTGTTAGTGGCAATTAATAATGAATTATAACAGAAAATTTAGAAACAATTTCATTTCAACAAGTGTATGTTAAGTGATTATATATTGGACTTTTTTAGGTAATAGGATGAATATTTGGATTTTGGATTTGGTTATAATAATTGTTACTATTCATTTATTAACTTATGAGTCATCTATTTTAAGTATATATGAAGTGAATGATTTGATAATAGATGCATTTATTATTATATATTGTAAAAAACAATATAAATTATGTAAAAATCGTTTGAAGATTAAAGATGGATAATCATAGAATTAAAGGAAAAATATTTTATGTTTTGACGTGTTTCATCGAAGTTGGGGTAGTATAAGTTATGTAAAAAAATTAATTATAAACAAGGATTATTAGGCCCTTTGATGTCTTGAAGTGAGTTGATGAAAATTCTTATAATTTCAAACATCCACTGTATTTGGAGAGATTAAATTAAATATTACATGTTCGTTAAATTCTTAAGTATATTCAAGATATATGAAATTTTGTTGATTAGAAAAAAAACCACGTTCTGTTATAATCAATATTCAACGAGATCAATGTATAGGTGAAATTTCATTAAAATAATGTTTTAGATGAGTGATTTATTCCATTGGTGCATTTTATATAGTGGAATGGTGTATTAATGTAATATATATGGGAATGAAAATCCTAGATGAGAATTCAATTTCTAAAGCTATTCATTTTATTTTTATTAGGAAAAGTAAATTTTTAAATTTATATAGGAGGGTAATATATGATGATTTAATTTTTACTTTATGAATTATAAAGGGATGTATTTTAGGATTTTTATGGATAAAATTTTCTTATGGGTTGTTTAATATAGTTGACTGAAAATTTTATTTATTTTCATTTTTGAATTTTGAAAGGGTAATTTTTTTATTTTTTTCCTATAAAATTGTTTAAAGGTAGTTGTATAATCAACGAAATGGATATTGTGTATTTTTGTGTTAAATTTTATTGATTACTTTGGGGTGTGTGTTTAGTGATATTTCAGGTTTTTAATTGATGGTGGAAGACGTTTTGGAAGGGTGTATTATTTTTTTCACAGTCACATTATAGTAAAGTGACCATATATTTCCAGATATTAAAGGTATTTTGTGTTGTATTTTTAGATAGATTTTTAAATACTATATACAATGATCATGAATATTATGAATTATTAGATATTTATGGTTATATGTTTAATAGTATTGTAACATGATTAAAAAATCATGAAATCTAACCATGAATGTGAATAATAAATATATGTTTTAATTTAAAAATTACTAAAAATCCCAAATTAACCCTCTAGTAAACCCAAAATGTGTCATTCAAGTTTCATGTAATCCTTAGGGTCGATTTCCAAGCTCCCTACAGGTTTTAATGAATCACTGGCATCTTTGATCTAATAAAGAATGGATACTAGGCAATTGTGTCCTAAATCTACTTTATATTGATCCGATCACTAAATATATATTAAATTTTTAATAATGAGGGTGTAAATGTATGGAAATATATATCTTTAAATTGATTTGTGGGTTTAGTTACCATGATTTAATAATTTCTTCTCTGATATTAATTTTTGAAAATGCGAGGATCTATAGAGAAAATTATTGAATTTATATAATGTAATTTTTTTATGATTCATGGTTTTAGATCTATTTTAATATGAGGGTTTCATTCAATGGTGTAAGGTTATAACTCCAAATCTCATATTTTAAATTTTTTACGATTAAAACATGATTATTTATTTATGGTGATGAAATTATTAGTTAATATAGAAATAAAAAAATTAATAATAATTCAGTAAAGGTGAATTATATTAAATTGATAAGACATGATGAGATATGAGTCGCTATATAATGTATTATGATTTTTTAATTTAAAATTGTTGAGTGGATGATTACATATTTTTTCTACAAAAGTGTGATTTTATGTAAATTTAATACGAATTACTTTTATATATTATTATGTCTTTGAACTTCTTTAAATGTTTAAAATATAAATAATATTTTAATTTTTGTAAATCTTGATATTTATTTATTTTTAATTATTATAATGAGGAATATGTAAATTAAAAAAGAAAATTTAAATTATTTTTTTAATTATATCAAAAATATTCTAGGTAATTTTGGATAGATTATAAATTTAACTAAAATATTAAATAAATTCAATAAAAATCGAATATATTTTGTTGTTAAATAAAAAATAAGATATTATTGTTTTATTATGAAATTGGAAAAAAAAATTTAAACATTAAAATATGATTTTAATGCATATATATAAACATGAAATTGGAAATGATGTGTATGTTTGGATTGTGATGATAATTATAATTAATTTATTATCTTGATGTTATTTTTTTAATATTATTTTATTTATATTGGGATTATTTATTAAATAATATGTTTGTTATTATTAAATTATTTATTGATTATTTTGTGGGTGACTATGATAATATTGTTATGAGATAGTTATTAAATTAACAAAAATATCAATATTTTATGGGGTTGTTTAATAATTTTTGATTTCTAATTATAACATGAACGGTATAAATGAATTTGACTTATAATTTGTTTTTTGGACTGAGTTTAATGAATGAGAGAATAGGGTGTGGTGAGCATGAGTTATTTATAAGCATAGTTTTTGTTTCTATTGTAATTTTGTGAGTATATAGTTGTTTTTGTTTTATACTTATATTCCTCATATACTCATAATGTTGTTTTTATTACTACCATAATGAATGTATTATATGGTTGTAGGAACTTCTATTTTGGGATATGAAATATATGGATATTATATTCCCTAATGATTATATGATGTTGGAATGGATGAAGTAGTCGTGGTTTACTAACATGACATGAATGAGAACAGTGTGATATTGGATAAAGTAATGTCCTGTATTATTATTATTTTTTGGAACGGTTTGTTTCATATAGGATATGGGTAAATATGAAATTTTCAATTGTTTTATGTTTTTTTTATTTTTTTATTTTAATAAAAATATCATTGAAATATTATTCTCGTATAAACACAATATGGTTAGATAAATAAACTATAAATTATATACATGGTTTGGACATTTCTTTTTATATTCATTTCATTTCTATATTTATTGGTTCTAATTAAAGGTGGCACTGGGAAAGACTATCTTTAGAATGAGGATTCTTAGTTGGAGAAAGTTACCAATGTTATCATTTTATTTCATAATTTTATGGGATTTCACATAGTTATTGAAATGTATTTCATTTTGTGAGTATTTAATTTATTTGAAATTTTATATTCTGATTTATCATCGAGGAATAATATTTAGTTGTTATTTTTTTGGTTTAATAATCCAATTGTTATTTTCACCAACACATAGCTTATAGGAGGTAGCATTTTAGGGATATGATTAGTTTTATCATTGACCAGTGTGTGGATTTTTAATGATATTAATTGTGATTCAATACTTTCATGGTATGAGTTTTTAAAATTTTAAAAAATCAAACAAAAAATTATAACAAAAATAATAAATTAATATTTTTGATTAAAATAAATTCTAAATTTTTGATAGCCATTTCCTTATATATATTCCTCTTTTTTATGTTTAGTAATAAACTAAATGTGTTGATATTAGATGGTATAGTTTATTGAAAATTATTAAACTCTACGAGGCCAAACTAATAATAATGTATGTGATCGATATGAATGAATGGACTAGATGATGATATGAGTGATGAAACATATATTTTATGCCATTAAATTCATCATTGAAACCATCATATTACTCACAATGGTTCTTACCTATGTATCAGGATATCTCTTTTTAGTTTGTGGTGAGATGTATACACTTAAGATTTATATGGATGTTCTATACAACGGGACATCCTAAAACTGATCCATCCATTTTCAAAAAATCAATTATAAAAAGAGTGATTTTTTATAATATGTTTCCTTTAAATATTTTATTATGACCTACTATGATTTTGGATTTCCCATGTTCCTTATAGTGAATTATTGTTTTCAAATCATGGGGATAATAATAGGAACATTATGTAAATTGAACTGATATTGGGGTTGAAGAAAAAAAATATAAACTAAGAGGGTTGTGTGTATGATTTTCGTTATATAATTCCATTTCAATACATACAACATTAGTAATTATCGATTGATGTAAATCAATCAATACTAGTAGTACATGAGTGTAAATGATTTGTTGGAGGATAAGGGTTTGAAACATTTTGTATATAACTGAAAGAAATTTTAATATAAATAATGTTTAATTTTTTGATCATGAGCTAGTAATTATAAAATATCACCACTAATATACCATTATTTTTTAATAAATTAATATTTTTGGGTGTTATCTATGAAGAGTTACTAATAATAAGTTTTTTTTAAATATAATGACAGTTTACCCTAAGTTTAATAGGTAGGGGACTTATACATAATGATATGTGTCTTCAATGAAGGTGTCCCACCAATGCTTCCAAACTCTAATTACCCAACATTTATGGAAGAAAAATTCTAATCAAGATAAATCTATGAGAGTATATTTAACTTGTTAACCTACATGTTTTATTCCCCAACATTTTCCCTTAATATTACTTGTTTGGGTTGATATAAACAAGTTGTCTATGAAAATTTTAGATTAAATTAATTTACATTTTTTTGAGGTTTTTTAATAAACACTTTTTCTATGAATGATCCATTAACACATATAAAAATATATATACATTGACACACACTCATAGACATAGATAAATTCAATAAATCTCTCTCTCTCAATATATATATATATCCAATGAAAAGAAACAATTTAAAATATAAACACATATATACATATTCAAAGAATAAATGGACGAAAAATATTTTGATCATATTCAAAAATTTAAATGAAAATTTAAAAATAAAAAAATAACCTGTGGTTTCCGATATCGAAGAAACTAGGATTACAAAACCGAATCTTAAGGTCATCAAAAATAATGTCAACAATTTATGTAGATATAATGGAATTTATGGAATAATATAAAATACAGTGGATGTCTTTTTTAGGGATCTTAGAGTATAATCAAGATTATGGATTTTACTGGGCTAAAAAGTGATAGAAACCTTGAATAATATTTTGTGTTTTTAAAAAAAATTAAGAGAAAATATATTAGAAACCTTAATTTTTATTATTATGTATAATCATATAAAAATGTATTTTCGGAAAACATTAATATATGATATATGAAATTGTATGTAATATACCATCTTATATAAGAAATTAATGAGGGTTTTTTAAAAAATATTTCATACATTTTTCCAAACATGACCTTCCCGTGATGGATAATATACAATGATTTTGTAAAATTATATATATTTATAATACGATGGTTTATTTAATCAACATATATATTTATAATGGTGTTCCTATATGTGAGGTTATTAAATAAAAAAATTATATATAATTAATTATATATTTTTCTTTTCTAAGTAGTTAATTTTTTCTCATGTAAAGAATCTTAGATATATCATAAAAATGATCATAACATCTCTTCATACAAAAACTATTTTCATTACATCATCACCATATACACATCATAAACAATTAAGAGAATAATTTAATCATGGTGTCCAATGATGTTAAAATTAGATATTAGGGTTTCAATAGGGTAATAACCATTAGTGGTAGTCATCAATAATGAAATACAGTTGTATTATAAAATAAAAACTATACTCAATTGTCTCATAAACTATCATAGTTGAAGTACTCTTATTACATGTAAACCCTATAATGGAACCAAACATCACATATAATTTTTTCATACTCAACCTATATATGTTATATAACTAAATATATATTAATTCTTCTAGAATCATTGGACTAAATTATAGGGAACACAATAAAAAATCTTATCCACCACATGAAAAAATAGAAATTTATTTATTTTTACACAATATTATAAATAAATGAAAAGTATATTCTATATGATTAATATAATTAAATAGTGACAATAAATATTAGTGAATAACCTGATTATAATTTTGAAATATAGAGTCTCAGGGTCTCATTGAAAAACCATAGTCACAAGTATCATTATTCAAAATTAAATAAATATGCATTTTATAAAATATATATAGACACCAATCATAGAAACCTAATTGAATGAATGTAATAGTATTTATGGTGTGTATATAGGGAATTAAGGGGAAATTTTACCCTAATAATGTTTATGGTGTTTAGAATTTTAACATGAATGTTTGAATCATAAAGTGACATATATTTTTAATTATTTAAATAATTATAGAACTAAATAACTATCATTTACATTTTATCAATATATCGTAGTTGAAACATTAATTTAATGAATATATTTTCTTTAATAGATTAAATATATATAAGTTATAATAATGTAATTATCCTGGTTTTTTGATTCAATTTTGTATGTATAACCCTATTATTTTTGTGATCAATTTAAAATTTTAATTTACTAAAATTAGGAACATATTTTTAAAATTAGATTATAAATTTGGAGTCTGCATATCAAAATAATGAATTGTAAAATTTTGGTTATTTATTAAAATGGTAGAATTTTTCAGTAAATATTATAATAAACTATATAATATTTAAAATATTCTTTTCCTTTATTCAATATATGATTTATTAGTTTAATAAATTATTTTCAAGTTTTAAGTTCAATGTTAAGAACCTATAAAATAATTTCCCATATCTAAAAAAATATTTTTTAATCTAATGTTTGTTTCCATGAATACAATTTTTGTTCAACATATTATATTATTAAGATTATTTTTTCATTTTTATAAATTTATTTTCCTAAAATGAGACATATATTTCGAAATATGACAAAATAATTAAGTTACTTTGATATTTAAGGTTTTCATATGAAAATAGATAAATTGTTAAAATATGATGTGGAATTGATGTAATAATGAAATTATCATGTAAATTTTTTTGGATGATGTACTAAAAAATTATGTTTGTAATCTTTTGTGGAAAAATGATACTTTTCACAAATTATAATACTAATATTAGTCTTCGTAGTAAAATTATCGTTTAATCATTTTTAATTCCATAATACCCCTCCACACCACCTATAAATACCTCTTTTGACCACAATTTTCAATACACTTCCAAAAACACTTTCTATTCCCAAAAGGTAGCAATAAGCATCCCCAGAACCCAATCCCTCAAGTTATAATTCTCATATTAACATATATTGTAAGAATCCCATATTCGGAATGTCAGGATTATCATCATCCAACTAGAAAACACACTTACCCTTACAATTTCATTTTCATTTCCATTCTTCTTATAAATATTTTTATATATAATTAAAAATTATATAAACAAAATTAATATTATTTTTTTTGTAAAATAAATATAAAATTTCAATATTTAAAAAAATATTATTCTCCTCTTTCGACATGTCCTTCACATCATCAGTTGTACATCCTATAAGTAAATTTTATTTTATATAATTAAAAATAAATTCATATATAGTTATGTTATATGTAAATAACCTATAAATACGTAATTATATTTATGGTCAATCTCATCAAATAATTTAACAAATATTCATACAATTTTGTTAATGATTTTTTAATGCCTAGATACCTTATTTAATCCATTGAACTCTGAAGCATAACATTTACAAACCCAATATAATACAAACAAAGGATTGAAACCTGAAAATTAATTCCACATATGACTATCATAAGGAAACCATTATAGAAATAATTTTTATTCTATATATGATGGAACTCCTAGAAAATTAACAATGATCAATACCACAATACTAAAGCAACTTGTAATGCGTTGAATATAAATTTACACACAATATTTATATTTAATTTATAGAAAATTATTAATTATTAAATAATATAAATTATAATAAAGGTATGTTAATATTGAAATATTATATTATAATTTTCAAAAACATAAACATTCTTATAAATAGTGTTAGAATCCCTATAATATGCTCAGATATAGGGTATAGGGAATCTCTCTCAATTTTTCTTTATTTTGGTCCAATTTATCTCTTCTTTATATATCTTATTTTATGTCAGATATTAAATCATATATATATATATATCAACTTCATTTTTAATATTTTTAGGTATGATTTCTTTTTCAATCATCTTTTTTTTCTTAAAATGATGTTTTAAAAAAACATTTTTCTCTTCGATGTGAACTCCTCACTCCTTCAATATTTGGTTTGAATGGATTTTTATGTAATCTTCGACTTTACATGTTTGGTTACTTTTATTATAGAATTTTTTTAGATGTTTAAAATCAATTATTTTACTATCTAATTTTTTTTCTTCTTCTACACCTTATATATTGTTGGGGAGGTTTTCTTCTTGACTCCCCACTTTATTAATTCATAATTCGTCTTTTAGTTCTTTTTATCATAAATTATAACTCTATTATATATATATTATTTTTAATTTCATATGTATTTATATTTAATATATTTTAAATCATTTATATTTATCATAATTTATACTCTACCATATATCAATTAATTACTTCTACATTGATGATATACTACGATATATGAGATTGTTATGCTACATTTTTTAACTATAGTTTATTAATGTTATGATTATAAATTTATATACAATTCATCAAATACATTTATTTTAGTAAAAAAACATGATTTATATAATAATATGTTTTTATGTACACACTTTGAATTATATAGGAATTCAACTCATTAGGTATAAATTTTATCTTATGAGATATTACACATGTGACATAGATAGAGAGAATAGCCAATCTATGTTATATTTTATTGAAAATGACCCTTATATTATTTCAATGATGGTGTATTATTATTAATATAATAAATTACATGGTATATTTCAATTCCATGATATGTTATATCTTCTGTTATAAGTTATAATAATGACTCATAATTACTCTATATGTCAAATTGGTGTCTCAATCTCGATTATTTCAATCTCATTCACCGACCTTAGATTTATATTGCATAATTTCATTGATATATATCCCTAGGTGATATAATAGATTAAAAATTTTATTATTTAATTATATAATGACAATAATGATGAATTTAAATAAATTTTCTATCCTTGAATTTGAATTTATTGTACTATGAGAAAACTTTCCCTAGAATCAAAATATAATGACTTTATGATTTATAATAGTATGCTTATTTTTCAAAAAATTATGAAATAATAATTTATGTTTGGTATTGGTAACTATAAAACCATACATGTGTAATAACTAGAGAGAACACTTATCATTATATAACCATAAAATAATTAACCACTACATGGATTCATTTATGTCAGTATGACCAAAATATTCTTCATTTGTTGAGATTGATATGATGCATAAAACTTGACATACCCAGGGAAAATCAGTATATATTATTTAATTAATGATCATATTATACTAAAAAACTCAATATGTAAACCTAAAAATATACTTAAAATAGGAATCTAACCTAGTATGACACTCCAAAAACAAATAGTATATATCAAATATACTAATTAGTAGCAACCAGGGATTATATTTCATCACCATATCTTCACACATTTCTATAGTCTTGAAATATTCCTACCATTTTCAAGGGTTTTTAGGCTTCATCATATGACGTACATTAGGTTATCCCTCGTACCATGATCATGTAGGACCCACATTGTATTCTAAGGTAACAATAACATTAATAATTTCGAATCAAGTCCTAAACTACTCCAAAACATAAATTGATCATGATTAAAAATTACCTAGGATTTAATGAGTTGTTGGAATGTATATATGATCTTCTCAAACAACCCTTTTTGCGTTCACACATAACCTCTAAATGAAGATTACCCACACGACACTATTATAATTCCATGTGACCTAAACCTAATAAAATTATTTATTAGGTAGTTAGCATTGGTATTATGTATTAAAAATGTAATAAACCCGATGGGCCTAAATCCCAACGAACATGGCCACAGTCGAGCCTAGCCCACTAGCAGATAGCAGACCCCCACCCGTAGAAGGATAATAGGCCCCAACCTTAGACTTTCCCAGGTAACAAGTGGAAGGTATTTCCCCTTCCTGGAGAGGATTTAAATCGCCTCCCCCACAACTTGAACCTGGGACCACAGGCTTAAAGGCCAACCCGGATGCGTTACGAGTACCAACTGGTTGGATTTTGGGGTTTATCTTGGCATCCCTAGTGAGCATTTTTAATTCTCATACCTATATTTATCATATAAGTTTCATGTTTCCATTGCTCTAGTTTTATTTGTTGAGCTGCACGTTATTCGAGCAAGGCCGGACATTAGTTAAGAGGTGACCTGAAAGGCCACGTAGAGGTACGTTGAGCTGTTTTGTTTATTTATTTATTGTTATGCTGCTCGAGTTCAGTTTTATTTTTCTGTTTATTCTTGGTTATTTATTTATCGTTGGGTCCAAATCATTCCCTAAAATGTAACTGTGATGCTCGGAACTAGTTTCTAGCCCATGGGGGTCAGGAACAACCTTTGGGCCATGTCGCAGATCGGATCGGGTGACCGGTTCAGGGTCGACCTGGTTTTCTTCATGATAAAATGTTATTATAGGCAATACCCAGCCGAAAGTGCATAGGCACTACCTGGGTTTGAGGATTGGGGTCCACAACGAGGGGGTTGTTCTTTAATGGGGTGGATAATGTAACACCCTTGGAGAAGTGAGACTTGAAAAGGATAAATGTTACTAACTATTTCAACAAGGTGAACCTTTATTTTTAGGAGCCTACCTGATTAGAACTACACAGTTAATCATGCTTGGCATGGAGTAAAAATCAGGATGGGTGACCTTCTTAGGAAGTTTCCCAGGGTGTGTGTGAGTGAGGACAAAACATACTTAAAGAAAACGTGTTGGCCTATGCGACATTCATTAGTCTGATAAGCGACCCTAGTGAGTAATATCCTATTGTGTGCTATTAAGGCAACCAAGGTATTATAGGAGACCCATGGGATCAGATGACAATGTTCATGACCAGGAGAGGCAGTTCTTGAAAATATGGTATCAGAGGATGACTTGTTATTTGGGGTGTCCAGTAGATGGATATTAGGACTTTTAGGATTCAAGAGGTTATTACGGGAAGGAAGTCATGAACCCTTGCCTGTTTCAAAACTCTAGTCACCAGGAGTAGTCCGGTAATTGAGTTCTTTTCTCGTTATAATTTGTTTTGGATTGAGGGATGAAAACTAAGTAAAACTAATGTTACATTGTGATTTTACATGGAGTAGTGACCCTTGTGGAGTCTTTGTACACAGTTTAAGTTCTTCCTAGTCATTGACGCTTACTCCGGGCATGACTTGCTACCTTGTCTCTTGGTAAAGCATGACTACTAGTCCCTCTCTTCGGCGATTTTATGAAAGTTGTGTATTGTCTAGGTTTTTGTGGGTGTATGTGCACTTTTGAAAATGAAAAGTGGTTTTTGAAAATGAGAATGTTTTATTTTAAATGGCGTTAAAATTTTGAAAGGTATTTTTAAAACTGAAAACTCTTCTTGTAAAAATCTGGCCTTTTCTCAGAACTGGAAAAGATATGGATTGCGTGTAACCTATGGTACTCTCTATGAACTTTTTCACATGTGAGGTAATGCATGGAATGTGCGTGTTGGTGCGTATCAGTGAATACGGTTAAAGACATGTGCAACGGTTCATTGGATTACTAGGGTGTGAACTTGGAATTAGAGGATTGACCATGTTTTTATAAAGTGATTTCAAAAAGGTAAAATTATTTTTGGAAAATTGAATTTGGTTTGGAAAGTGGCTTTGAATAAAGGTGGGTTCGAGATATAAAATTTAATGGGGGTTTTAAGGAATAAATTTGTGTTGTGTTTTCATTTGGTTGTTTTTATTTGAGCTAATTGTTTTCAGATGATTGTGCTTTTAATGATGTTGCATCAGCATGATATCAGTTTTGGTTCTTTGTTTTATTTGTTACTTAGAAAATGCTGCCCAGAAAGGTTGCCATGTTTTTCAATAATTCATGCCCAATTATTGGTCCTTCTCAGACATTGCCTATCCTTTACTATGATCGGGGTCCGTTAGAGGCAGTAGATTGGCTTGAAGAGGTCAAACGCATCTTCAGGGCCTTGGGAACTCCCAAAGCTGTCAAAATGCGTGCTCTTTTGGGTTTGTTTGAAGGTCCAACTATGGACGAATGGGAGTTGGTCACCCCTCCATCAATGCAAGTTGGGATGATGTGGTATGTCTTTATATCTTTATTCATCTGATGGTTTATACCTGAATAGGTGAAGACGAAGAGAAGGTAAGAGCTCATGCCTATTCAACAAGGCCAATGAATGGTGAAGGTATGTGTTGACCATTTCAAATTGCTCATGTCCTCTACTCCAGAGGAAACATCATAGTATTTGATCAAGACTTCTCTCTTCATCAGGGGTCTTCATCCAAAGAACAAGGAGTGTATCCTCTTTTACCAGGACCATCATTTTGAGAAGCCGGTGGAAGAGGCTTTCTTAGATAAGTTGGTCTTCGGAGTGGAGATGGTTGGAAATCTAGCGTATCTAGTCCCTTGTCAAGGTTCCCCATTAGGAGAGCAGGGTGTGAAAAAGGGACCCATTCCTAAAGATTCCTCTGCAGTGGTTCTAACTTCTATTTCATCGGACAATTCAGTGGTGTGCCACCAGTGTTGCCGGTTCGGGCATGTGAAGTCGTCATGTCGAATCCCTCCGAAGACATGCCATCATTGCCAATGTCTGGTTCATCTAGAGAAGTTTTAAGAAAGCGTCGCATGAAGAAGAAATTGTGACTGAGAGATTCTAGTGCCTGACTATGAGGCATGAGATGATTCAACCATCATATACCCAGCCGCAGGTCTTGGGATGAAGCTCGCGTGCAGTCTAGATTTTCCAGGGTTTTGAAGCCTTGGTTTGGGTTTTGTGTTCTGCAATGGCAGTGGAACCTTTAAAGTATTTTTGTTCTTGTTTTTTGCTGATAATGTTTTGAAATGGTTTTAAGTTCATTATTTCATCTTGGTGTTATTGTACTCATGTTATGTTGTAATAGAATAATGTTTTTGTCTGATTATAGTTTCCTGAATAGTATCATTTTCTTAAAAGTCGTCTAGACCATGTCTGGGTTGATATTGGTTTAGCGGTGTCCGTTATGTGATGTAAGTGTCTGTGAAGAATTTAAGGTTTCTGGTTAATCTTGAGTTCACTATTTGCGTTAAGTTATACCTATAGGTTTTTCTCTAGTGTTGGGGGATTTCGGTCCAGGTCGAGAGTTTCATGCTTCAGTGGAGGTGTTGTTTTCTCGTGCTATAAAAGTTAGTTGGGATCGGTTGGGAGTTCCCGTGTCTCCCCTCTCCCAGGGTGATACGTTTGGGTGTTGAATTCCCACACTAGTTAAGTTATTATGGTGGGGAGAACACTCTTGTGTTCTCCTGTTAACTTGTGTTGTGGTTTCTTCTCGTTTTAATTGGGCATGTATTCTTTTTTTGTCGATCGTTCGACTGGGTGACTTACTGGGGGCAGAAACTGACTGTGGTGGGGAGAATTGTCAAACCCCGACCTCACTGATGCACAACATGTGCATGAGTTATAAAACTGCTTAGCAATCACCCATCTTAACCCAATACGCGATCAGTGCTGGGTGGCATGGTTCGAGCGTGGTTCGCCCAACCGCGCGCACGGTGGAACGTGAGTCGTGCAATTGAGCGATGTTTAAAATAATTAAATAATATTCTTATTTGGGTTGTTAAACGGTAATTATTATTATTATTTATATTTGGATTATTATTTTCATTATTATTATTATTATTATTATTATTGTATTATTATAAAGAAAATTTGAATTATTAGTAATTTTTTTATTATTAATATATTAACTATTATTACTGAAATTAGTATTATTTTATGTATTTATTATTATTATTATTATTATTATGAAATGATTAAAAGTTAAGAAACCGTATTTCTTCCCATTCCTGCGGTGCCCACTATTTCGGCCTTCTCCAATGCGAGCTGCTCTTGCATCTCTCCTTGGGTCGCCTCCATGCTGCACCTAACCCCGGCTGCCTCCTCACCGCCCTGTGCCCCTCTACCCAGCCGCCCCATCATCTAAATTGATCCCCCACCCAACTTCCCTACTACCCCCTTATGCCACCCTAACTCTACCCGCCTCTGCACTCTCATTGTCGCAACCCCCTAGCACCTGGCCTCTCCCATCGCTCCCTCCACCTAGCACCAACCTCCCACACTGTTGGACACCCTCAGCAACGCCGGAATCCCTCTGTACTCACCCCTCTTCTTCTCAGCGCACCGACCAGCCTCCACCAGACTCCCTCCACACTGTCACCCGGGCCTGCAGCGTGACCCGCCACCTTGAGCAGCCTCTTTGTGCCGGCTCCAGCAGACCCCGCACCCCTGCCACTATCCGGCCTCCAACCTCCCCATCAGCCTCCTCTTGTAGGTCCTCACCGTTGTATCCCTCTGCACCCCTAGCTTGCCAGCTCTGTCCGCTCTCTCCCCCAACAGCCAACTCCCGACCCTACGCACTCTCTCTCTCTAGGCCTTCCCTTGCCTTTCCGTACCTTTGGTCGGCCTAACCCCTTCCCCAATTTGGTATATTTCTTTCACTTTGTTGTGTTTTTATTTATGTTGGAACCTCTTTGACACCCTTATTGATCTTATTATAGTCTTTTTAATTTTTTTGTGAAATCTAGATTTTTAAGGTTAATTATGTACAATTCTTAGAGTCTTAGCAAATAGGGGGTTTATTTTAAATTCTATTATTTCACTAAATGGAAATTTTTAGTTTTCATGAAATGTTTAGCGTTAATTATGTTATGATGAAAGTTGTCTATTTTTGGACTTGGTTTGGTATGATTGGTTTAGTAATGATAGGACTTGTTTAATGTGTAGACTGTTTTGGAAAAGGTTTATATTGTTTTAAGGGGCTTGATTTATGTTCTTTAAATTATATGAGTAGATGGTTGTGGTTTTAAAAACAAGTGCTAGTTTTGTGAAAATAGTTTTGGGTGTCTTTCTGGTGGTTTGGTGTTTTTATTTTCTACCATTTGGTGTCCTTATTTATTTTTGGAAATGTCCCAACACCACATGTGTTTATTTGCATGTCTGCTTCGTTGTTTTAGGTGTTTTATGGGTGCGCAGGAGGTTGTCCTTCCTTCCGATGAAGCATTGTTGTGTCCATGCTGTTTTTGAGGTAGTAAAATCCGCATCATTCCTTTATGAATAAATCCATTTAATGCTTGCGTGTTTTAATTGATTATTTTAATTGATTTTCTCCTTTTCAAAGTAATTGATTTGTTTATGAAAATATTCATATATTATTTGGCCGGTTTATGGAATTTGTTAGAAACTGGTTACTTTTTATTATTGTTTTGGTAAACTGGTTGAGTTTACTATATAAATATTTATAATTTATTCACTCTGTTAGTAAAATTGTTCATGAATTGACTCAATTTTCCATGAAGAGTTTTTGATTAATTTTTTGGTTCATTATAAATTTTCAAAGGGGTAGTTTAACTATTTTACTTGATGTTGTGGTCTGTTGTTCTTGGAAAAGTGCTTCTGGATATCTGAGTGGTGTGGGTTATGTTTTAAAAGATGTGAGAATATTTTTTCAAAGGGTCTGGTTATGCAATAATTTATAAAATGGCGTTCTCTTGTGAGTTGGTGAAATTGATATGTTAGCCAATGTTTTTCCTTTGAAAGGTTTTACGAAATGAATAAATAATTTATTTAATGATGATTGGAATCCAAACCATGGGTGAAAAGTGTTTCAGTGTGTGATTGGTTTTTCAAGAGGGTTTTAGGGTGTGCTTCAACATTGATGCTTGAAGGGGTACTTAGAGTGGTTTTGAAATCTGTTTTGACATGAGTTTGAAAATGGAAAAGGCTCATTTTCTAGCAGTAAAATTATTTTGTGTGTGTTTTGGAACATAAGGGCCCGTTTGGATTTTTAAATACAAAAGTTGTGTTTAGGGTTGTTTTCAAAGATCTGGTGAAATGTTTTCATAATGTCATTTGATTTTGTAAAACTAGTGTTTTGATTTACACTTTAAGCCTTTAATAAAGTGGTTTTGATAACCGAATGATTTGAAAACCTCATCGGCACCTTTTATGATATGATATTCTTATATGTATATATATATATATATATATATATATATATTAGGGATCCTCTATAGTAGGGATATCCCTTATGGGTCATCGTGTGGAGTGTCCGTGTTTGGGGTAGGGAAGTGTGGTGTGATGAGTCATGCGTGCATGGGTCTCCTACTTACACAGTGTTATTATAAACACTATGGGGTTCTAGGTGTCTTTTAGAGATCGAGTGATGGTTTCTAACTAATACTAATTAGACGGGTTGGTACCCCTTGGATTTATTGTTAGGCTAGACAGGCTTTGCCACTGGCTTGGTCAGTTAGGGCAGCCAGTTGGTTATAATTATAGGAGCTTAACCATACACCGATAGGTGGTTCAGAAACTGAGTACATCCATGGGTCTTCTAGGGATGTTTAGGATAACCCATGGTTAATATATTTTTTTCATTGCTTGTTTACTTTTTGTGTAATAATCTATTTTTAGTTTTCACTCTTACTTGCTTTACTCTATTACCACATTGGTATATTCTATCTTGGATTTTTTTTTGTAAAATGTAAAATTATTTTGGGAAATGGTATTTTTTGTGTGTTGGTTTTTTCAAATGGGAAAACATGTTTCTTATTTTCAAATGTGAAAATCATACTTTTATAATTGTATTTAAGACTTCTGTTGGTGGATTGCTTTAGTAAGTGAGATATTGGATTCTATGGTTTATCTTAGAAACCATGCTGAGCATTTTTAATGCTCACACCTATATATAACATTTCAGTTGTAGGTTTCCTTTTCTCTGGTTTTCTTGGATGAGTTTCTCGTTGTTGGAGCAAGGCCGGCCTTTGGTTGGGAGGTCACCTGAAAAGTCACGTAGAGGTACGTTATGTTGTTTTGTTTATTTTTTTACACTCCTTGAGTTCATTTGTATTTTTGTTTTTATTGTTAGTTATTTATTTATCTTTGGGGACAAATAATTCTCAAAAATTAACCGTTGATGCTCGACACTGGTTTCTCACCCTGGGGATTGGGAATTCCCTTTGGACCTTGTCGTGGATCGGCTCAGGTGACCGGTTCAGGGTCAACCCAGGTTGGTTCAGGACATAACATTGCCACACCCTAACCTCACTATTGCACGACATCCACGTGACTTATAAACCTTTGCGACAATCACACTTCTTATCCTTATATGTGATCAGTGCTAGATGTCATGGTTCGAGTGTGGTACGTCCAACCGCGCACACGGAGGCACGTGAGTCACGTAGTTGAGTGATGTTTAAAATATATAAAATATTTTCTTAGTAGGGTTGTTAAACTGTTATTATTATTATTTATATTATGAATATTATTTTCATTATTATTTTCATTATTATTCTTATTATTATTGTATTATTATTAAGGATATTAAATATTTTAACGAAATTATTATTATTAATGAATTATTATTATTATTATCATTATTACTATCTTATTTATTGTAATTTATATTAGTATTATTTTCTGGTTTTATTATTATTATTATTATTATTATTATTATTATTATTATGAAATGAAAAAAAATTACATAACCCTAGTTTTTCCCATACCCGCGACACCCCCCTATTTCGACTTTCTCCAGCATGAGCCGCACATGTGGCTCTCCTTCTGCCGCCTCTGCACTGCACCCAACCTCGGCTACATCCTCACCGACTTTCACCTCTCTACCCAGCTTCTGTATCATCTCTAGCGCTCCCCCGTCCAACTTCCCTACTACCCCCTTAAGCCACCCTCACTCTCCCCATCTCTGTGCTCTTGTCGTCACAACCCCCTTTCACCCAACCTCGCCTCTCGCTCCCTCCGCCTTGCGCTGACATGTCGCATCGCTGGACACCCACTGCATCGCCGGACTCCCTCTGCACTCGCCCCTCTTCTTCTCTGCACACCGACCAGCCTCCACCAGACTCCCTTTGCTCTATCGCCCCGGCCTACAGCATTACCCGCCACCCCGAGCTGCCTTATTGCGCCGGCTCCAGTAGACCCCACACCCCTGCCACGATCCAGCCTCCAGCCGCCCCCCGGCCTCCTCTTGTAGGTCCTCACCGTTACGGGCCTCCGAACCCCCTTACCTTGCCAGCTCCAGCCACTCTCGCCCCCAGCAGCCGGCTCCCGGCCCTATGCACTATCTCTCTCTAGGCCTTCCATCGTCTTTCCGAATATTTGTTCGACCTAACCCCTTCCCCAATCTGGTATATTTCTTTCACATTTTTGTGTTTTTATTTATGTTGGATCCTCTTTCACACCATTATTGATCTTGTTATAGTTTTTTGAAATTGTTTTGGTTTTTGAAATCTAGATTTTTACGTTTAATTATGTGTAATTCTTAGAGTCTTAGAACATAGGGTGTTTATTTTAAATGCTATTATTTCACTAAATAGAAATTCGGGGTTTCATGAAATGTTTAGCATTAATTATGGTGTTTTTAAAATTGTCTGTTTGTTGAAATGGGTTGGAATGTTTGGTTTAGTAATGCTTGGACTTGTTTAATGTGTAAAATGGTTTAGAAAAGGTTTATATAGTTTAAAGGGGCTTTTATTATGTTATTTAAATTATGTGAGTACATTTTTGGGGTTTTAAAGAAAGTGGTAATTCATTGAATATATTTTTAGGTGTCCTTATAGTAGTTTGGTGTTTTTATTTTCTACCTTTTTGTGTTTTTATGAATTTTTGGAAAGTTCCCAACACTTCGAGTGTTTATTCGCACGTCTAACTCATTATTTTAGGTGTGTGATTGGTTCGCGGGAGGTTTTTCTTCTTTCCACAGAAGCATTGTTGCGTCCGTGCTGAATTTGAGGTAGGTGAATCCGCATCATTCCTTTTTAAATAAATTCATTTAATGCTTGCTTGTTTTGATTGATTCTTTTACTTGATTATTTCTATTTCAAAGTAATTTATTTGTTTAGGAAAATATTCATACATTATTTGGCCTATTTATGGAAATTGATAGATACTGGTTACTTTTTTAAAAAGTGTTGGTAAACTTTTTGAGTTTCCTGTATAAATGTTTGTAAATTATTCGCTCTCTTAGTTAAATAGTTCATGAAATGTATCGATTGTCCATGAATATTTTTAATTAATTTTTTGGTTCATTATAAATTTTAAAAGGGGTAGCTTAAATATTTTCCTGGAAGTTGTGGTTTGTTGGTCTTGACATTGTTCTTCTGGATGTGTGCGTGGTGAGGGTGATGTTTTAAAAGGTTTGAGAGTAGTTTATCAAGGGGTCTGGTTATGAAATGATTTATAAAATGGAATTCTATAGTGAGTTAGTGAAATTGAGATGTAAGACTGTGTTTTTTCTTTTGAAAGCTTTTATGAAATGAATAAGTAATTTATTTAATGATGCATGGAATTCAAACCACGAGTGAAAAGTGTTTCGGCGTGTGTTTGTGTTTTCAAGAGGGTTTTGGGGTGTGTGTCAACATTGAAGCTCGATGGGGTACTTAGAGTGGTTTTGAAATGTGTTTTGACGTGAGTTTGAAAATGAAAAAGGCTTGTTTGGTAATACAAAATTGGGTTTTAGTGTTGTTTTAGATGAGCTTGTGAAAAGTTTTCATAAAGGCATTTGATTTTGTAAAACTAGATGATTGATTTAAAACTTTAAGTGTTTAATAAAGTGGTTCTGAAAACCTAATGATTTGACGGCCCAGTTGACACCTTTGATGATATGGTATATATATATATATATATATATTTATTTATATATTAGGGCACCTATATAGGGGGTATATACCTTATGGGTTATCGTGTGGAGTGTCCATTTTTGGGGTAGGAAAGTGATGTGAGATGAGTCATGCGTGTGAGGGACTCCTTCTTACACAATGTTATTATAACCACCATGGATTCCTGGGCATTTTTAGAGATTGAGTGACGGTTGCTGACTAACCCCGATTAGATGGGTTGGTACCCCCTGGATTTGTTTTTAGGCCAGGCAGGTTTTGCCACTAGATGGGCCAGTTAGGGTGGCCCGTTGGTTATAGACTTAGGATTTTCAGCATACGCTAGCAGGTGGATCTGAAACCGAGTACTTCTAGGGGTCTTCTAGGGATGTATAAGATATCCCATGGTTACTAGATTATTTTCATTGCTTGTTTACTTTTCATGTAATAATTTATTTTTAGTTTTCTCTCTTACTTGTTTTACTCTAGCACCACATTGGTACATTCTATCTTGGATTTTCTATTATAAAATGAAAAATGATTTTTGGTAAATGGTATGCATCATGTGTTCGTTTTATTAATGGGAAAACGTGTTGCTTATTTTCAAATGTGAAAACCCTACATTTATAATTTTATTTCATACTTGTGTTGGTGGATTGCTTCGGGAAGGGAGATGTTGGATTCTGTGGTTTATCTTGGCAACCCTACTGAGCATTTTTAATGCTCTCTCCCATATTTATCCTTTCAGTTGCAGGTTTTCTTTTCCCTAGTTTGCTTAGCTGAGTTGCATATAATTGGAGCAAGGTCAGTCTTTGGTTGGGAGGTGTCTCAAATTTTAATGTAGAGGTACATTGAGTTATTTTGTCTATTTATTTCTTTTTACAATACTCGAGTTAAGTTTTATTTTTTTTATTCTTTGTTATTTATTTTTCTTTGGGGCCAAATCGTTCCCAACAATTAAACATTGATGCCCTATACTGGTTTCATGCCCGTGTTGATTGGGAATTCCCTTTGGGTCATGTCACAGATCAGCTCGGGTGACCGATTCAGGATCGTCCATGGTTGGTTCATGACCAAAAATTTAATAAATAATTAATATAAAATTGAAATAATATTTTATATAATAATATAATATATATTTGGAATATTGTACTCTATTATTCCTATATTAAATTATTTTAATAGATAATTAAGGGATATCATTATATATTATAATTACTGTGATATTGACTTTTTTTCCTGAATAATGGAGCATTAGTTGGGGGGTAGAGACCAAGTTTCTTTACATATGAAATTTTGTTAATTTTTTATTATTAGTTGTTTTAATGACTGGTATTTGGTGTGTATATTATCATTTTAATATTAAAAAGTATTTAGGGGTAAATAGAAAATTTATAATTTATTTATTAATTATTAATATCATTTACATTAATTTGGGGATACATTATAATTTTGTTGGAAATTTTTTTCTAACACCCCAAGCTTCCACGGTACGTTTCCCTTTGAATAATGAAATGACATTCATTGCATGCAACTTCGAGATTCTAACACACCACAACAAATCAAACTAGCTGTTATGAATAGTAATACCTATTTTTTGAAATTTTATAAATTTTATCTTTGGAAATGTACTTTATTTTTGGATTCGCAATATCAAAATTATCTTAGGGTGAAATTTTGGAACTTTTCAGATAACTTTCATATTTTTTTGAATAGTGAAAATTATTAAAATTTAATTAAAACCAACATTTTTAATAGAAATAATTAATACTGATAAATTATGAATTTGAGTCGTTTTAAAGTATATTTAGAATATATTTTAACCATTTAATTCAATGTTTGTCATTAGAAATAATTTCACAATTAAACTAGACATAAACAAGTGCCAATCTTTTAAAAGTTATTATTTCTTAAAAACACGCTTTTTGTTTTAACAATGGGAATTAATTTAAAATTCAGTTCTTCCACTTCCATGTTTTGAATTTGGAAAAATGGATTCCATATTTGGAATCATTATTTTCAATTTGTGTAAATAGGTAACTTTTATTTTTAGACATTTTGAATAATTACTTCGGTAAATATTTTATTTACCTGGGTAAAGGGTAAATCCTGTAAATAAGGGTTAAAAAAATATTATAATAATACAAAATTACACTAAAACGTTTCTTAACCTTATTTTTTGATACATGTCCGACCATGAGCATCTTTGGGTCGATTTTGGTACCCCATGGATCCACTTGTAAGTGATAGAGACACTTTATTTTAATTAAGTTAAAATTAATACAAAAATGACAAAAGCATATATCTTTTAGAAACACAATTGTTACATAGGGTTATATGTGTTATATTTTAGACATTAAATATTCATTAGAAATATAAAAATATTTCCTACATATTTAAAGTTTATTCATAATTTTTAGACATTATATAATTTAATTTATTTATGACACAATGGTGATGTAGTAATTACTAAATTAATGAAAAATTAGAATAATTGATATTATAAATACCCAAATAAATGTAATTTGAGACTTTTTATATATTACAATAATTTTATAGGATAATATGACATGTTAGGATTGATTTTATTATCTTTTTTTGAAGTAATCATTCTATTATTATTTTTAAAAAACCCAATTATTGAATTGTGTCAAAATTGACATAAAAGAGTTTTTAAAACAAATATTATATTATTATTTGATATTAAATTCCAAAAAATCTATGGTTTTTTCAAGAGACATATATCATGATAGGTGTATCATTAATAGACCACTTGGGGGTCGCTTTGATGTATATAGTATGTTTATTAATCATAAAATATGAAAATACAAAGAGACATTGAAAAACTGAAACTAATTAACTATGAGTTAATACTTAAAGATAAGGTTAATTTAATGACCCAAACCTGTCTAAATTCTATTGTTTAAGTGGTTTTCCACCTATCCCCACCTTAATCTTTAAATAATCTACTTTGAAGCAATTATATACCGAATATGAATTTATTATAAAATAATATTTCTAGCTTTTCCAAAGGTCCCCCTCACCCCTCTTATAAAAGGGTACTCCCTTTTCTCATATCTTCACACCATCAAAGCATTTTTTTTCGGCCAATCCCTGCCCAAATACTCTCTACAATTCCCTCACTACATCCTCTAGGTCTTATTTTGATCAAAAATCCATCCTATGAATCCCTTTTGATCAAATAAAAAGGAAGAACCCGAAGAAGATGTGATGTTTTTACAACCCTTTTTCAAATTCTTTTCTTCTTCAAATTCTTCTTTATTTGTTATTCCCATTCTAAATTAATTAATCCAGTTTCTCCTATATAATATAATATTATTATAAATATGTTACATCCCTATTTAGTATTCTATCCATCCTTTGAAAGACATGTCACCATACGTTTGTACGTACGGCTTACGGTCTCCACGTTGTGGTGTAATTGTCATTCAATAAATTATTATTTGGATGGGTATAATAATGATGTATAATTCATGTAAATAATAAATATAACATGATAATTATTCTTTCTATATCATATAACATATAATTATATATTATTTTAACATCAAAAGAATGATATTGTCGCTCGTGCGTACGTACGGACTACCGTCTCCACGAAATCAATGAGAATGATTCTCCATCATATCCATTCAAGTATAATTATCATTTGATGATTTAAAAATAATTTTTAAGGACTTTATATAATTCTGGATATGAATAATATGCAACCTATCCATAACAAACACGGCTTACGTAACAAAGAATAGAAAGGAAAATGTGTAAGTTAAAAACCGAAATGACAATAATACTAAGATATTATTAACAAATCAATGTTTAAAGATCATATATGATATCATATTAATGTAAATTATTCTTGTATAATTCAATAAAAATTATTTAACCATTATACAAGAGGTTAACCTACCGTCGACCAAGGAAAATGTACAACGTAAGGGGTTTCTTGTCTCACTTTTAATTCCGTGAGATTTCCATTGTTCACCAGTTATTTATTGCATGTCATGTGTGTACTTCCCATGATTGTATTCATTGTGAAATATACTTTAATTTATGGATATTTACATAAATATTTTATTATACTTCTTTCATGGGTTCATGTTTAATATGATACCAAATCGATAAGGGAATTTGAAATTTAAATTTCCACTCATTCGGCTTTACGCATACTTCATTGATTATTTTAATCCAAGATTATGTGTGGGATCACTATTCATTTCATTATGTCATAATTTAAACTCCCCTTTATGTGGATATAATTTTTATAGAACTAATTACTCCATTGATAAATTCTCATGTCATCGGTATGAACTTGATAAGAGTAATTTATACTCAATCTCGATTTGTTGAGATAAACATCCAATTCATTGGTGTTGTTTTTACTAGAATATGTGTGAATGTACTTTGACTGTTTTACACTTAATATCCAATCATATTTAGTGTATTTATATTTTTCACACATAATTATGTCGTTTATTTATCCTTAACCTAATGATATGACCTTTCTGAGAGATTTCATCTCAATTTACATTCCATTGAGACTTCATTGTTTTTATACACCAAATCACTTTAATGTGGTGTATATAATTTACTTTGACATAGTATATCATGAATCCCTTTATTCTGATGATATTACTATGTTTTTATTAACTCAATTATTTGTATTCAAGTGTCTCTCTTTTGGTTAGAAACTCTAACTAAAATACTATTTTTAAATGTTTTAAAGACTTATTCTTCTAAATCTTTTCATTAATGTCCATGTTTTAAAAATGGTTTGAAGGATTTATTTATATGGAAATTAATGTTTTAAAATTAAAACTCCTTTTAAATGTTTCAAAGTGGGTTGGGAGAATTTGATTCAAAAATCTATTTTTAGATGGCTTCATGACAAATAGTTTTACTTTTAAATGATTTCAAGAAAAAGGGGGATGTTTCTCTCATATAATTTTGGTGATTATTTTCATCTATGTCAATATCATTCATTGTTCTCGATTGAGGTTAATATGATACAATACAATCTTCCATATTGTATCAAATGAGTTATGTTTGACTGTGGATGTGCTATTTTTATACCATTCATGGTTTGTGGATAATGTATTGACATTTCGTATGCTAGTTTTAATACATATGTTTATGTTATGTTTAAAACTTTTCATATGAGGAATGAATTGGACTTAGTAAGTAACGGGTGGAGCCCGCTATATCTCCTCAATGCATCGGTAGCTCTCATGAGACAAACTAGTGTCTTGGAACAAGGCCTTGGCAAAATATTATTTGTAGTCTTGGCATGAGGCCTTGGCTGTGTGGTTATAATAGTCTGGCATTATGCATTCAATCATTATGGAAGTGGTTAATGATATTGCATGTGATTGTTCAACTAGTAGATTATCCATTTGAATAAGTAAATGTAATTATTTCATTTTATCTTGGCCATATTATGTTTAACTTCATGTTTAAAAGGATTTTGTTTTAGTTATAAATTGCTTTAAGTTTTTATGCTTATCTATGAAAGCTCCTACTATATTGTTATCCTTACTGAGAATTTGAGCTCACCCCTTTCAATGATTTATTTTTCCCAGGATGTGAAGAAGTAATTTATGAATGGCCTGAAGGGATAGTATGAGGGGATATGAAGAGGAGATGTTGTTGTAGTTTTTTTACCTTTTAATGTAACATAATACATATGAATATATCTAGTGGTTCCAAGTCAACTAAACTAATCGGTCATTCGAGACTTGATCCTTTGTGATCATGCTAATGTTATGTAATAATGCACCGACTCTGGGGATCTAGGGTCAGGGTGTTACATTTTTCAAGACATGAAATTATTGTATGTGAGTATATTTTATATTTAGTGTTACAATCCAACCCAATGTATTAAAAATGAGAGCTAGATGATTTCATCTCATTGAATAATTTATATTATAATCATCTATTTTATGTTATTCGAATGAATAGAGGTGTAATAATGAAATTTATGATTTATAAAACTTCTATAAGTCAAATAATATGAATAAGAATTGATTTTTTGGAAAATCATGTATCCAATAGAAATATTGGATCTTATATATATTCTAAAACAATCAAACTAAATTTGTTTTTCAATACATATTTTTACTTACATGGATTCCCAAAATTGATTAATGTATTAATGAAAAGGGATAAAAAATAATAATCTAATAACATCTACTTAGATATAAATTAATTTACAGTGATTGAAAAATATAAGTTTTTGGGTTTCCAGTATGAATGGATATTTTCATTTCCTCCTTTCAAATTTTAGAAATTTTAGTTTTTTGAAAAAATGGATACTTTTAAAGATCAATTTGATAAATCTATGTATATATTTTTGTATTTTTTATAATTTCGGTTCCAATATTTCATTGAATACTGATAATATTCATAAATATTACACACCCCATTCTTGGTTAGGTTTTTTTATGTTGATACGTTTATGGTAAGAAATAATTTTTTTTATTATCATGGAGTTGGAAAATAGAGATCCAAGACAACCAATTATTAATTATAATTCATGTAACATGTCCAGTATTTTATACATCACCCTCAATGTCTAACATGTTGCATGATCATTTTAATCTATGTGCTGAACTAACATCTTCACATTAAATTTTCTATTTTGGTCTACTCGTTGACCATTAAAAACATATAACTCATTATATATATGTATATATTACGTCATAAGGAATTTAAAAGGTAGTAATTATCATTAGAGAACTATTTGTTTCATTTTATATTTTAGAAAATTTTATCAAGAACTAGTTGAATCGTGGAGCACTTGTGAAATATAAATATTTATTTTGTTTTTCTATATTTGAACTTATTGATTAATTTTAACCACAATGACTGGTTTTTTATAGATATTTTATTAATTAGATTGTAATGACTATTTTTATTGCATTCAATTTAATTCAATTATTTTTAACATTTTTTATCAAGGATAAACCCCCCATGTTCAATCAAGGATAGTATTGATTAACATTTATTAATGTATTATATCATTCTTAATAATTATTTTTCACGTTATACGATGCTTTACAAGAATTAACCCATTTTTATTAATATTTACCAAAAGTGTTTTAGAAGGTCTACATGGATTATATAATTCAATCATGCATTAATTTAATTTTTTTATTTTTAATAATTATATTATATATTTTATGTGAAAAAATAATGTTCTAAGTATCCTATATGTATCTAAATATGATATCTTTATTTTAATTTTTTATTAGTGAGAAAAAATCTTATAAAATCATGAGAATAAATGATAAATCAATTTTTTGGTGGTCCATGGTGTGTCCAAGTTTCTTATATGATGAAATTAATTAAACTAGCGAGTAATGTTATTCTTATTTTTCATGTTCCAACAAAGATAGGATACCTCTGAGAATCCATTGCTTCATGTGTGTAAATGTTGTATGTCAGACATTATATAACCCTATTTATAGAATAATGTAGATGAAATGTTTCATTATAATCTATATAAAACATCTCATAGTGAAAGATTTTCCTCTGCATGGGTAATATTAGTTTTTTGTATTTTTTAATGATTTAAGATTTAGGTAAAATTTAACAAGGAATTACAATACTTTGAGACATTTCATATGTAAAAAATTAAACTGTCACGACCTGCCTTCACCAGAAGGAGGGGAGGGTCAGCAGATTGCCAGGCCCTTCCTTCTTTAAGTAGAAGGAGACATTATGACCCTCGAGACCCGCCTTCAATAGGTCCCAAAGTGGTGACTAACACCAAGGGTATAGAATCACATACAAAATGGAAGGCATTAATCTTTGTTATTTTGTAGGATCATGAGATAGAATGGTAAATCCCAACAACACCAAAAGATAAAAGTAAAAGTAATGCTAAAACAACCATTCCCATATGCATGTTCCAAATGTAAATACCACAATGTACAAGTGGATACAAAGGTAATGTACCCAAATAATGGAAAACTACAACTACAACTGCCCCAAAGGTCCAAGATAGTACGGTCCCGCGCGATCCCTGAAGTCCTCCTGGAAACCTGAAAGCAGTTTTATATACATTGGGTGAATATACAAGTATACTCAGTAGGGAAAACCAAAGACACTCATGCACAACTGGGGGAACGTACTAAGTCCCGTGAGAAAGAGAGTAAACCAAACACCTAACAAGGTAAACTATCCACCCAAACCTCACCAAGGCACACTCCCCAAATAATGCAAGCCAAATAATATATATAATAAGATAACATCGATGTTTGGGTACCCCCGCCACTATCCCACTGGTTATTGAAGACATGCTACGCATCGAACCAATCCCACCATTCTCACCGTAGTCCCAATGCCACACCCATTCGCACACACCTGGGCCACATCTGTCACATGTAACTATACCTGCAAACACCTAGGCCAGAACAACCACTTCCATGCCCAAAGACACCTGAGCTAGATGATCCACTAATATGCCTGAAGACACCTGGGCCTCATCCTGAAAATGCTTGGGAAACTACCTGCCCTCACACACCTGGTCCATAACCACCACACAACGCCACCCAAATGTTCTTGGGCTAATAATGGACCTCAGGCCATCACATCCTGCCTGAAGATACTTGGGCTATCCAGGAGAGGGAGCAGAAAAGGAGCTAATAACCATCCACTAATGGAAGTGTTGGGAAAAACACCCTCCCCCATGAAATGAGGGTGTTCGGCACTAAGTGCTCAACATGGGTGGGGGCGCGAATAAGAAACACAAAACTACAATTATATGTACAGGTAACAACCACTCACCCAAATTTTAGGTTTTTCTTCAGCCTGCCTAAAAAACACAAACAACACTACGTCCAAGTCAAAACCCGCGCCAAACCAAAACCCATTTTTTCCATCCTGGTTTACATGTTCAGTAATAATGCCTAAATGAGTTTTCTGGAACAACTGGGCAACTAACACCATATGCACAATCGAAGGGAAAATGATCCAGCCAAACGTCCAGTATCAACTACAACATCCACACGCAGTTCTCTTGTAAACTCATAACAACAATGGGATAAGTGAGATCCCTTGTAGTACTAGAACCAATGAAAACCCACAAGACACTACGTCGTGCCCCTCTATATGGTTTCTCATCAACATAGGATCCCACCCCAATTTTTGATATAAACAAGGTAACCACCCGGTCTTAAAATTCACAACCACTGAAAGCATAACACGGGGGATCCCAACCCCAATTCTCACAACCACCGAGAGTATAATAACAGGGGATCCCATCCCCACCCACATCACCTAGAAAACGGCCCGTGGAGGAAGAACAATTGAACCACTACCACTAAGCAAAGAAGTCCCATGTCGGCATTTTTAGATTTATAAGATTTAACACACTCCATGATTCCAATTTCAGTGTGCTTTAACCGAGGTTATCACATAAGGGAATTGATCCTGGTGCTTTCAATTTTCATAGCTGAATGTAAGTAATTAACTGATTTACTTTTCAAATAAGTAGTTCACAACTTCAAAACAAGCCATTTAAAACATCACGAGGGGTTCATTAGTACACAGAGAAATACCACCAATACCCCTGATTTTCTGTAGTCATAAGCCTGCACAATTCAAAAATCATATAATTATGGAAGATCATAAAACAAAGCAGCATCATCGATCACAACCCTCCCCCTTCGTTAGATTTCATTCATTATCTTCATTAAGGTTTGGGTTTATCCAATTCTATAGAAATAAAATCATGCCCACACCGCATGATAAAGAAAAAGGGAGAGACTAAGGAGAAATTCACTACTTGTTATCAACGATCGACGCTAATGCTGGGCTCATAACTTCACATATAACGATGCGGCTCACCTGAACTAAAATATGTTCGCGAACTAAGGGTGCTCCTGGCGTTGATCGAGAAAAAAAGAAACCATGGCTAACCCTTTAGTTTATAAGGACCAGGGACGGTTAAGATATGAACGTGAAACTGGGTAAGGAGCGGGGGTCATGGGTTCACCACGTGGCCCCCCACATTATTAATGTGGTTTAAACGGACACACACACACCAGTTCAATTCATTAAATATTTAATTAAAACATTTATTGGTGTTACTGGAAATTAAAACAGGTCAAAATAGGGTTTAAATCCCAATTTTCGCAAAAGGAGCGCGACTGAAAAACCCCCGACAAGGCTGGGTGACACCGATCGGTCTCTCCGATCGGTCGCGCCGATCGGCCTTACGCCAAGACGCTACCCCTTTTGGATCTAGATTTTTGGAAAAGGAAAGAACCCTGAGAGTCTGGGTCATCACATCAGATACCTCTCAAACCATTCTCGCCCTCGAGAATTTAATCAACCCAGAAGGAAAGGGTGGGTCTGAACAACCACCTCGAAAGATATCTCTCAAGAGTGGACCTCATTGTTAACTATAAACACTTTTCTGTAAAAATCCATTAAACATACCATGCCGACTGCCCAGCCATGTGGGTTGGGGAGTCTTCATCCCTATGTAAAGATATTATCCTCTTTGGGCGTCACTGACTCGCCCGCACGGGTTTAATCACATCCACCTTAACGCGGCTCGATTAGGGGTCCAGTCCTCCCCTCTCCATAGCTAGGACTTTTCACACACATTCAATGGAATGAAAAACTATATTTCATAGAAAACAAGGTAAAACATTCTACCAAAATATGTATAATAAATAGAACATCACAAACTCAAAACAATTCTTGGTACTTGTCATGCATATGTGCTTCCCTCTCCCACGTACGCTCCTCAATCCCACCATGTCTCCATAACACACGAACCAAGGGAATTTTTCACCCATGAAGCATCTTCTCCTTGAGATCATCGATCATCACTGGTCTCTCCACAAAAGTCACGTCATCCTCATTGTCCAGCTCTCCCCAGCCGAGGATGTGTGAATCATCATGCAGATTCCGATGGAGCTAGGACACATGGAATACATCATGTATCCTCAGTAGCGGCGGTGGTAACACTAGCTGATAAGCCACTTCGCCGACCTGCCGCAACACTTCGAAGGGCCTGATGAACCTGGGAGAAAGCTTACTCACCTTTTCAAACCTCTGTTTTTCAAACCAAGGGGAGACCATCAAGAACACGAGGTTCCCAACCTCAAACTCCAAGGACCTCCTCCTAGTATCAGCATACGACTTCTGTCGGACCTGGGCCGCCTCCATCCATTCCCGTATGAGTTGAAACTTCTCTGGCATGGTCTACACCACCTCTGGGCCAAGGATGCCCGCCTTTATGAATTTGGTCCAACACATAGGTGAGCGGCATGGCCTCCCGTAGAAGGCCTCAAATGGGGCCATGCTAATGGTAGAGTGGTGGCTATTATTGTAGGCAGACTCTACCAGAGGAAAGTGTCGCACCCATGATCCTCCTGAGTCTAGAACACACACCCACATCATATCCTCCAAGGTCTGGATGGTGTGCTCTATCTGTCCATCTGTCTGGGGATGGAAAGTAGTGGTAAGACGTAGCTGGGTGACAAAAGCACACTACAATACTCTCCAGACTCACGTGGTAAACCGTTCATCCCTATCTGAGACTATAGACCTCAGAACTACATAAAATCTCACCACCTCATCCCTGTACCTTCATCCAAAAGAATCCACTACACTCGACTCCCTGATTGCTAGAATGTGAGCCGATTTGTCAACTGGTCCACCACCACCTAGATGGCGTCATATCCACCTTGGACCTTGGGTAGTTTCGTGAAGAAATCCATTGAGATGTCGTCCCACTTCCACTCGGGGACATATAGAGACTACAGTAGGCTGCCTGGAACATGGTGTTCAGCCGTCACTTGGTGACACAGTAAGCACTTAGCCAAAAACACTGCCACTACTAGCTTCACTCCGGGCCATCAAAACCATCTCTTCAGTCCCTGGTAAATTTTTAAAACTCCTACATGTACCGCCAGGGGTGAGTTTTGGAATTCACTGAGAACCTTGTCACACATCGCCTCTAGAACAAACATCCTTCCATGGAAAAGCATCTGGCTTTGGCCATCCTCCGTCCATACTTTTAGGGAATTTCTATGGTTGACTCGGTCACGCATCACTTCACACTCTAGGTCTCCCCACTGAGACTCCTCCACTTGATGAAATAGAGATGAATACACTGTAATATGATATAGGAAACCTCTACCGCTATCCATCCTTGCATCCAGGTGCAAGGCATCCAAATCCTCCATCGCCTTCCAAGCGTCTTCTGAATCTCGGACAACATCCTTCTGCGTCCTCCTACTCAAGGCATCGGCCGCTATCATCCCCTTCCCAGAAGTGTAGGAAATGTTGAAGTCTTAATCCTGGAGGAACTCCATCCACCCCCACTACTGCAAACTTAGGTCCCACTGGGAGAAGATATACCTCAAACATGTGTGATCTGTGAAGACCACAAAGCATTCCCCGATAAGGTAATGCCGCCATAATTTTAGCATAAAAACGATGGATGAAAGCTCTAGGTCGTGTGTGGAATAATTAGGCTAATGAAGGAGTGGATGCCTAGACCCATAAGATATCACTCCTTACTGCTAAATCAATACACATCTGAGTTCTTTCCCTAAAGCATCACAAAACACCTAATACCCTTCCCCTTCTTCTGGTAGCCTCAGCACTGGGGAACTAACCAACTTCTCCATTAGAGAGCTGATGGCTGACTCGCACTGCTCACTCCACACAAAACCCTGGTCTTTCTTGGTCAGGGGTGTCAGAGGGACTGAAAGTCGGGCGATGTTGGGTGTGAACCGCTGATAGTAACCCGCCAGCCCGAGGAAACTGTAGACCTCTTCCACATTCTTGGGTGCTACCCAAGAAACAACTACCTCAAACTTTGATGGGTCCACTGCTACCCCCTGCTCGGACACCACGTGCCTGAGGAAGTGCACTTCCCGTGTCCTAAATTTGCATTTCGGCAACTTCCCATAGAGATGATGCTGTAAGAGGACCTCCAAAACAGTCCTCAGGTGCGCCACATGGTCTTTATCTAATCTCGAATAGATCAATATTTCGTCGATGAACAAAACTACGAAACGATCCAGGTACTCCCGGAAGATGGAGTTCATAAGCCCCATAAACACAGTCGGGGTGTTCGTAACACCGAAGGGAATGACTTCGAACTCGAAGTGCCCATATCTGCACCTGAAATCCATCTTCGGGATGTCACTCTCCTTCACTCTCAACTAGTGGTACCCATACCGCGGGTCAATCTTCGAGAACCATAATACCTCTTTCAGCTGGTTGAAAAGATCACCTATCCTCGGAAGAGGATAGCGATTCTTGATTGTCACCTGATTCAGCCTACTGCAGTCTATGAACAACCTAAAACCACCATCTTTTTTCATAGCGAACAATACTGGAGCACCCCATGGTGACGCACTCAGCCAAAAATAACCCCTCTTCATCAGATCATCAATCCGAATCCGCAACTCTCGTAGCTATGAATGTGTCATCCGGTAACGAGCCATTAAAATTGGATGAGCGTCGGGTTGCAGGTATATCCCGAAAATGATATCACATCGAGGGGGTAGAGCTATCACATCCTCAAGGAAGATGTCCAATAACTCACAGACGAACTCTGGAACATCCACCATCTCAACATCTACTGACTCCACTAACAGCTTGGCTAACAAGGAGAGGAGGGGTTCCTCTCACCTGTTTCCCTTGTGACTGCTCCACTTGTTGGTGAAGGTAACACGCTGGCCGCCCAAGTCTAAGAACACAACCTTTCTTCGGATGTAGTCGATGACAAGACTCATAGGGAATAGCCAGTCGATGCCTAGGATGACATCGTATGGATGTATCTGTAGTAGAAGAAGATCCCTAACCGACTGATGTGGCCATATAATCAGTCTGCATCCTTGAAAAACAAATAACAAATCGGTCTAACCTATGACTAGTGTGATCAGCTCCAGGGGAATTGGAAGTCTCTCAGCATCAAGACCCAAGGCACGGGATACACTGGGTGCAATAAAGGAGTGCGGATCTCTGGTATCAAATAAGGAAAAAGCAAGGGTACTGAACAAACTGATTGTACCTCTTAGGCCCTGATGGAACTGCTTCCTTCGTGGTGTGTAGTTGTCCACACACATATCCCATACCCCTTGGCTATCAGCCACCTCCCTGACCACCCCCCAGTCGAGGTCCCTGAGGAGCGCCCTAAGGATAGCCTCCTCCTCCTATGTCTGCCCTCGGAGGAGCGGGAGCTCACTGTCTATGCTGCTACTGCTGGAAGGGCCTGGCTGGAAGTCGCTTCTAGGTCGGGTGTTGGGGCTGTCTGCCACCACTGTACTGTACCTGGTCTGGGCACTATCTCCAGAGGTGTCCATGGATCCCACAGATGAAGCACCGCGGTCTCAGAACCGTAGGAAAAGTGCGAAGACCAGGGGATAGAAATTGAAACTACTACGGCCTACTCCCTATTAGTCGGAACCTGGAGGGTCCTGACGCTGGAGGCCTGGTACTGACGGCCATCCCCTTCGATGGTCCCAGCTAGATCCCCTCTTGTGACACACCTCCTAGAGCGTACATCCTCTCCACCACTTCAGCCTTCTTTTGGACCTCCAAGTACATCGGCAGGGTAAAGGGGGTAATAACATACTAGAGGGCGAGTCAGAGCGCCTCTTCCAAACGTCTCTCCCAAGACTCCTCATCGGGAAAGAGGTTTGGAGAAACACGTGGGAGGTCCATGAACTTGATTCCTTCTTCTTCACTGACATACTCCCATGATGGAGGGAGAGTAGATCCTGTATATTTTCTGCCATCATTGTCGAAGAGAGGAACTCCACCCGGAACTCCCTCTCAAAATCATCCCATGCCACCTCAGCCCCTCTACTCTCCCCCAGGTAAAGTGTCCACCACTGACGTGCCACTCCCCGCATCTGGCTAACGGCCAGAGGAACCAAGTACTCAGTAGGAGCCCGGATCTAGCCGATGACTATCACCAGCTCCTCTAGATAGCTCTCCGTCTTCATGTCAGAGGTGCTTCCCTCATACTTCTCAAGGGTCTGTCGTTGGAAGGCCTGAAGTTTCATCTGCCACTCGTCATCCTCCTCCTCTCGATCAGCTCTCTTCCGATCGGCCAAGGTAGTCATAGGGGCCTCGATCGCCTGTACCACACGTGGTCAACATCCAGGTGCCATAACTGCAAGTTAAACAAGGATTACCTAAGCTCAAGTAGTGAAAAAAATTTACATTAAAACATCTTAAACTTTTTGTTTATTATTAATTCCTAAGACACCCCTGAAACACGAGAACAAAAGCCATTATGATGCATGTAACTTTACTAGGGTCTCTACCCTGCAATCTGTGTGGCCTCACTTGGTTGTTCGGTAGGACCAGAGTCCATGCATCGGATCATGGGGGTCCCTAAAATCCCATGTCCTAGCCGGTATTCCCTGGACTAATTCACACACCAACGTCAACAAACACTATTTCCCTACCATCCCATGCAATACTCACTCTTCCTAACTCCAGAAAACATCCTATCTCTCAACCTTTGCCTTTGATACCATTCTGTCATGACCCACATTCACCAGAAGGAGAGAAGGGTCAGCAGATTTCTAGGCCCTTCCTTTTTTTATTTGAAGGAGAGATAATGACCCCCAAGACCCTCCTTCAATAGGACCTAGAGTGGCGGCTAGCACCAAGGGTATAGAATCACATACTAAATGGAAGACATTAACCTTTGTCTTTTAATAGGATCGGGAGATAGAATGCTAAATCCCATCACCACCAAAAGATAAAAGTAAAAGTAAAGCCAAAGCAACCATTCCCATATGCATGTTCCAAAAGTAAATACCACAAAGTAAAAGTGGCTACAATGTTAAAGTACCCAAAGAAAGGAAAATAGCAACTGCAACTACCCCAAAGGTCCGAGCTAGTATGGTCCCGCGTGATCCCCGATGTCCTCATGGAAACCTGAAAGCAGTTTTATATACATAGGGTGAGAATACAATTATACTCAGTAGGGAAAACCAAAGACTCTCATGCACAAGTGGGGGAACGTACTAAGTCCCGTGGAAAGAGTGTAAACCAAACACCTAATAAGGTAAAATATCCACCCAAGCCTCATCAAGGCACACTCCCCAAATAACGCAAGTCAAGTAATGTATATAATAATATCACATCGATGTTGGGGTACCCCGCGCCACATTCCCACTGGTTATTGAAGACATCCTATGCATCGAACAAATCCCGCCATTCACACCACCGTCCCACTGCCACGCTCGCCCGCACACACCTAGGCCACAACTGTCTCACGTAACTGCACCTGGAAACACCTAGTCCAGAACAACCACTACCACGCCCGAAGACACCTGGGATAGAAGATCCACTACCATGCCCAAAGACACCTGGGCCTCATCCCGAAGATGTTTGGGAAACTACTTGCCTGCACACACCTAGGCCATAACCACCACACAACCCCGCCCGAAGGTTCTTGGGCTAATAATGGACCTCATTCCATCACAGCCTACCCAAAGATACTTGGTCTATCTAAGAAAGGGAGAAGAAAAGGAGCTAATAACCATCCACTAATGTAAGTGTTGGGAAAAACACCCTCCCCCATGAAATCGGGGTGTTCTGCACTAAGTGCTCAACTTGGGTGGGGCGCGAATAAGAAACACAAAAATACAAGTATATGTATAGGTAACAAGTACTCACCCAATGATTAGGTTTTTCTTCATCCCACCTAAAGAACACAAACAACACTACGTCCATGTCACAACCCACTCCAAACCAAAACCCATTTGTCCCATCCTAGTTTACATGTTCAGTAATAATGCCAAAATGAGTTTTCTGCAACTACTAGGAAACTAACACTATAAGCACAATCCAAGGGAAAAAGATCCATCCAAACATCAAGCAAAAACTACAACATCCACTCCCGGTTCTCTTGTAAAGTCATAACATCAATGGGATAGGTGAGATCCCGTGAAGTACTAGAACCAAAGAAAAACACTGAGACACTACCTCGTGTCCCCCCAGATGGTTTCTAATCAACAGAGGATCCCACCCCAATTCATGATATAAACAAGGTAACCACCCGGTCTAAAAATTCAAAATCATTGAAAGCATAACACAGGGGATCCCAACCCCAATTCTCACAACCACCAATAGTATAATAACAGGGGATCCCATCCCCACCCACATCACCTAGAAAATGGCCCATGAAGGAAGAACAATCGAACCACTATTACCAAGTAAAGCAGGCCCATGATGGTGTTTTCATATTTATAAGATTTAACACACTCCATGATTCCAATTTCTGTGTGCTTTAACCGGGGTTATCACAAATGGGAATTGATCCTGGTGATTTCAATTTTCTTAGCTGAATGTAAGTAATTAACTGATTTACTTTTCACTGCAGGAGTTCACAACTACAAAAAATCCATTTAAAACATCACTAGGGGTTCATTAGTACACAGAGAAAGACCACCAACGGCCATGATTTTTAGTAGGCATAAACACACACAATTAAGAAATCATATAATTATGGAATATCATAAAACATAGCAGCATCATCGATCACAGTCCTCCCCCTTCCTTAGATTTCACTCATTATCTTCATTTAGGTTTCATTTTATCCAACACTACAGAAACAAAATCATGCCCACCCCTCATGATACACAAAAAGGGATAGACGAAGGAGAGATTCCCTATTTTTTTTATCAATGATCGACGCTAAGGTCGGGCGTGGAACTTCTCGTATACTGATGCGGCTCACCTGAACTAAAATTTGTTCGTGAACAAAGGGTACTGCCAGTAGTGATCATGAAAAGAAGAAACCATGGTTAACCCTTTAGTTTATAAGGGCCAGCGACGGTAGAGATAAGAACGTGAAACCGGGTACGAAGCGAGGGTCGTGGGATGACCACACGGCCCCACATGTTATTAAATGGGTTTAAAATGACGCACACACCAGGTTAATTCATTAATTATTTAATTAAAACATTTATGGGCATTACCAAGCTTTAAAATAGGTCAAAATAGTGTTTAAAACCCAATTTTCGCAAAACGAGCGTGATTGGAAAAACCCCGACAAGGCTGGGTAACGCTGATCGGTCTCGCCGATCAGTCGCGCTGATCAGTCTCTCCAATAGGTCTCGTCGATTGATCGTGCCGATCGGTCTCTCCGATCGGCCTTACGTCGAGACCCTACCACTTTAGGATCTGGAATGTTTTCAAAGGAAAGGACCTTGAGAGTCTGGGTCATCACATAAATTCTCCACTCTAATACGATGATCAAGGATCAATGTTTCCTTTTATTTTATCTACCATCGGACACTCTTTAGGCTTTTAAATCTATGATTACATGATCTGTGATGTATTAGTGGAACTAATAATAAGCTCTGACTATTTAGGTATTATTATTTCACTATAAGAAATACATTCATGAGAATAATATACTATTACGACATGATTCTTTAAAGATTGTGTGTCAACCACATGTTTGATAAAGTACTCTAGTAATATGGTGGTATGCCTATTTGGTTTTGGGTTTTCTTAAAGACTGGAGTGACTATTTCCTAAAATATTTTCATAAAATTAACTACAAGGGATTATATCATTGTACATGAATTTTTTTACTCCCCATATCCATAAAAGAGTCAGTGTTTTCTGTTAGTAAATTAATTTAGTATTTTTAATTATAATTATGGATTTCTATGATCAATATATAACATTTTAGAAGACATTGAGGCTATCTAAAAGTAGACTTCCTAATGAATATATGATAGGCATAGATAATGATATGAGTTGTTATATATGATTGATCTAACTAGGATGATCATGATTGGCCAATACTGAAACATGATTTAAATAGAACCCAATGGATTTTTTTTAATGAGTCACATTCTTATGGAGATTTATATATTTATTTTAGACATGTATGAGTTATCATATTGGGATGTTCATGTAATTTAGTCAATATGGATTCCCCTCACATGATTCACTACATGCACATTAAACTTTTAATTAATATTTGATCAATAATTTGGATGAACATATTAGGTATCCACAATTACGCATATTTATATATCATTTTCGAAATATTTTAGGGTACTATTGGTTGTGTTTGTGGTATTTATGATCTATAATTTTTTAGGTTAATTAGGTAGTGCATGGAGTTACATTTTTTTACATTTCACAACATTATATGACATGTACATTTATATTATATATTAAGGAATTAGGAGTGGAAGGAAACATGCTTCAAGGATTCATTTTTCAAACTTATTATATTGATAATTAAATATTTTTACTTATGGATTACTATTTATCATTCATTTGGATTTATATCACGTGTCATGGATTTGGATATACAGGGTCAAAAAAATGACTCCCACGATGTGATATTTCCCTCATTGATGATAGTTGTTAGCACATTTCCAATTAGAGGTAGATATGGGAAGGAAAACCCATACTTTTTATTACCCCACTATAGGTTTTTATAGTGGGGGTGGGGGGTTGTTATAAAAATACTAAAATGGTAGGGTGTAGGTTGGAGTAGTTTCACTATTCATAAGATTGGGTATGATATAGGATATTTCTGCATTACAAATATTTTGAGGGTTTGAAGACCAAAAATAAGAAATATGTATAGAGTATGATGACCAAATCCCCCCACAATGTTATATCATGATATTAATTTGAGAAAAAAATATTAAATAACTCATATTAATAATATACTTATTCTTTTTTGATATGATCGTTAACCATTTATATACTAAAAATATAATATAAAAAATCTGTCAAACTCATTACTATATAGGTCCTTCATTTTCTGATTTATTTATTGTTCAAAACCATATGATCTACCTTTAATACCTGGCTTTATAGTATATATAAAGGGAGAGTTGTATGAGATGATTTAAAGTCTTTGACATGACTTAACCCACTGATACCCCATATGAGATGACGGTGAGAAGAGTATTAATAACCATGCCACATCCAATATGATAAGTACTACCGACATGTACAGAGAGAAACATCACACATGTTGGGATGCCTTTTATTGATATAACTTTCACCAATATCTACAAGGGATATATTTTTAATGAAAATCCAAAAAATAAACATATTATATATATATATATATTAAATGTGATATGATAAATAAATTAATAAAAAGCGTATAATTAATAAATTAATGGTGGAAAAATACATTTACAACAATTTCAAGGAAATAAAATCTTATTCAATTGGAATGGAAATGATAACTCTTCAATTCATCACTCCAATTATTAAATCTACTTATGTGTACCACGTTCAGGTAACACTATGTTCCAACTCCACTGATATCAAGTCCAAAACTTTCACTATGTAACTATCTATCATATTCACAAGACTCAGAAAATGTAGTAAATACTCCCTTTTAGGTAGACTATATACATACCACACATGATTCCTCAAATAACAAAATGGAATAAATAATGGCCATGTTTTCCTAAAACCTCAATGGTGTAAGATAACCTACCCATGGTAGAAGAGCACATAATCAAGACTTGATAATTAGTTAGAGAACCCAATACAACTTTTACCATTCTTTATCAACCCAAATTCATGAAGATCATATATCATGATATACCTAATAATCCATGATTCCCAACTAATCTAAATCCATGCTATCTGTAATGACCCAAACTTTTTGAATAGTATATTAAAGTACTCTTAACGATTTAATAGAGATGTTAATGGTTAATGCAGAAAGAGGAGTCGATTGCTTCATCCTGTAGACCTGAACCTTGTGAATCCCACTTATCGGAGCTTGGGAAGGAGGTGGAATCATTGGGCTTCGCTTTAGACCAAGACCATGCCGAACTCCAGTGTGTTAAGCTTGAACGGAGACGCCTAAGGGAGAAGTTCATGTTAGTAGAGATTACTACTAGGGCAATGTTATTTGAGCCTTCCTCAGATTCTCTCACCATAACACACCTTACACTTAGGTCATATGCTGGTGTTATAATGGGCTATGTGACGAGACCGTAGCTTCTTTGTGGATGAATAAATTGACATTTCCTCCTTTAGTGAAGTTTGTGAAATTTCAAATGTTCGGATAATTTTAGGAAGTATTTTATTGATGAATTTTGAAAAAAAGGATATTTTAAAATATTTATGTAAACATTAAATAATTAATAATGTATAATGATTTTCAAAAAATGGTCTTCTGTAAAAGTGTTCAGTAAGGAATTTGGAGTCTAATAAGATCAACTTAATTTTTGATGAATAGTAAATTATGAATAGTAATATTACCCTCAGGATTAGTAATGTGACAAAATGGATTATTAGTCTCACTTAAATAAAGTTTTAATATAATTTAGACACCTTGATTATGTTATGTGATTCAATAAAATGGTTAAATAATAGTTTCATAAATTATTAATCAAGTATTAGTTTTTTCAGGTGAATATTGTTTTTTATTTAAAAATTTAATTAAAATTATTTAGAAAATTATTATTTAAAAATGGACTATATTTTTGAACTCATAGAATCGATATTATGTTCTAGTAATTTTTGGGGATTTTTGTGAAAAAAATGAATTTTAGATGATTAGTGAAAATACAATTTTTGAGTTACGGGTGTTTAATGAATTTATTAAATGATGTATTAAGTATGTAATCAATATTTTCGACTTATTAATAGTATTTTAAGGTATGAGGTGTCCCATTCAACCAATACCATGGGGTAATACCAAGGGAATGCCCATGGTTCTGCCAAAACCACCAATGAGGTGTCCGTTGGCCATTAATGTCGTGTCCCCTCACTTCCCTATAAATACCAAGCCATACTCTCATCCATTCGACACCAAAATCATTATCAACGAAGTTATTTTCTCCTTGCCTCCCAAGGAGTCCTCCCAAGGTTCCCTCAAGCCTCTCGAGGTCCCAACATTTGAGTTTTAAGACTTATGTTTAAGGTAAGGGATCCGACCTCTCTCATTCTTTTCAAGTGTTCTCTTTTATGTCATTTATTTTATTCTCCATGTTATTATGTTAGAGGATGTTATTTTATATACAACTTACTTCCTTTTTCAATTTCATATGATTAGATACCCACTCTTTCTCTCATCAATTCGTTTTAATAATGATTAAGTGGCGCCGTTAGGCTGCCGAATTTTTAAGGGATTTTTTCACCCTTCTCATTTTTCAAAGTTATACATTCATATCAAGTCTTTCATGTTCCTTTTTATTATTTTGGGGTTTGATATCTATATCTATCATACTTAAATTTTATGTTCTTATTATCAGATACCCTATTTGATCTCTTCAATTCATTTTTGTTGATGTTTATGTGACGTCGTTAGGCTGCCGAATTTTCATAAGAGAAATCTAATTTTTCTCTTCCTTCCATATTTTTCATTTCAAATGGTATGTCCTTAAAATTTCATTACCATGTTCATATATCCTTCATATTCTGTCCCTATACTATTTTATGGGTCATTTATGAATGTTTTACCCATGTCTTCTCTCTTTTCAATGTTTTCTAAAACCCCAAATCATAGCCCTTATGCTGTAGAATTTCCTTCTCAAAATGTCTCTCCTTTTTTCTAACGTTCTTTTACTTTATTAAGTGAATACTAAATGATCTCTCTTATATAGGGTTATTAACATATATACCAAGTTTTTATATTTTAAATTATGGTATTTACATACATGAGATCCACTTTCCCTTTCCGTGGGTTTAAAGTGACATAAAGATCATGTCTTTAAAGTAGTTTTAAAACATTATGATTATGAAATGAAACCCATTTCTTTTATGTTATATGGGTTGTTTATGAAATTATTGATGATGATATATGTGGCTCAGATGAAAATAAAGACATCTCAAGGGTGCGCCCTGATAGCTCTCCAATGTATTGGGTAAAGACTTAATCTCTAGAGATGACTATTTTTAACGACGCCTTGGTAAATAACCTTGGTAATTATTAATGACACCTTGGGGATGGACCTTGGTGAAATGGAAATGATTTTCAATATTAAATGTTGTAGCCACATATTCAAGTTATGAAAAACATTATTTTTATTATGATATTCCTCATGATTCCTTTATAATGCCTTAAAGTTCTTTTCATGACCTTATTAAAGTATCTCAAGTTCACATGTAAAATGTTTCTCTTGTTTCCCTTAATGGAACTTCTGCTCACCCTTTCTTTTGATGTATGTACCCAGGTTATGAGATGCAGTAATGAACCTAGGATGAACTTAAGAATAAACCTTTAAAGTGTTTAAGAAGAATGTTTTATGTTGTTTTCATGAATTATGTTCCTGGTTTCCAAGACACAACCTTAAAAATCGTCAGTTTTGTGTAATGTAATGAAAGTTTATGTTATAAAAAGGTGGGATGCCATAGTTGGTATAAAAGGACGGTTTAGTCATTTGTGGAAATTGGGATATAAAAACATTAGGAAGAACCCTATAGAAAAGTTTAAATATAGGAAATCTGCCTTGTATTTTGGTTAGTATTGAGTAAGTGGCTTATCAATCAAATACATCCCTATCTGGATACGAGTAGGTAGAGGCGGCTCTGGCACATATGTACATAGGTCTAAAACCCAAAAACACCGCTTTGATCTAGACTCTAATGGGAACTGGTGCACAATAACGGGCCTTGCTGCACTCTTGGTTACGACACTCCAGGGGGATAGTTTGGTTAATCAAAAGCTTTTTATGAATCATAATGAAGGAATTGTAGAGAAATTTAATTGTCTTAGCATGAAGTCTTAGTTAAAAGATTCATAAATGAAATAAGTTTATCACCAAGGTTTTATCCTTTTAGAAAATGTTGGGCAATAGGAGGAATCATGTAGAAGGTGACTGCAATGCACCATATGCTGAAGACCCTCTGATAGAAGACCGAATGGAACCATTGATGCGAATGATGAACCAACTGACCCAAGTTATGAGTAACAACTTGAATCAAGCTGAGAGGCCGATCTCACCATGAAGGGAACAACACACTGTTGAGTCTGTCATGCGTCAACGGCCACTGACATTCAGTGGATCTACTAACCCATTGGTTTCAGAATAATGTATAAGCTCCATTGAAAAGTTCTTTTCTGTACTCCTTTGTTCGGAATAAGAAAAATTCACCATGGATGTTTACCACCTAGAGGGAGAATCTGATCAGTGGTGGTCACTGGTCAAAAACACGAAGCCTACAGGAGATATGGAAGCTATGGAGTGGGAAGAGTTCCGGGGAATATTATTTAATAAGTATTTCCTTCATTCCATGAGAACGAGAATAGAGAAAGAGTTTCTCGAGCTGAAGCAGAAGGAGAACGAATCTGTCAGAAGCTATGAGATGAAATTCTCTCGACTTTCACGATATACCGCTAGCTTTTTCAGGGATCCATGTGGGAAGGGTGATAGATTTTTAGTAGACTAAGACCTCACCTGCGGAAGAATTTATCCAACCAGGACTATGATAGCTATGAGGAGATCGTGTGGAGTGCAATGAAAGTAGAGCTAGAGTTTGGTGAGACAAAATGGTCTCATAAGTCAAATGACAAGAAGAGATCATTAGAGCCTAGTTTAGGGAAGACTTTTGATCAGGGAATAGGTGGAAAGAAAATGCAACTTACAACATGAAATAAATTTGGGAAGAAGGATCCTGGGAACTGCTTGATCAGAAGTGGCAAGTGCTACAAGTGTGGACGAGGAGGTCATATTTATCAGAATTGTCCTAGTGAGGTGATGCCTCAACTCCCCAAAACTAACGACAGAGGAAAGATGGTTATGGCTCTACCCGAAGTCCATTGCTTCATGTGTGGACAGCTTGGGCACTTTGCTAATCACTATCCAAATGTAAGGGAAGTGGAGGGGAATCTCCATCAACCTCAACAAAGGCCTGGGGAGAAAGGTCATGATTTTCATATAACAACAACTGAATTTGAAGCTCCGAATGACGTGGTAGTAGGTACTCTTGTTTACCTCTCAATACTAGAAACTACTTTTTTTTTATTCTGGTTCTTCTCATTCCTTTATTTCCTCCTTGTTTTCAAAGAATATAGAATCAATCCCCAAACTTCTTTAGGTAGAGTTGTCAGTCAAGACTCCAAGCGGGATTATCCATGCATCAATAGTGTTTAGAGACTATAGTGTTTACTTTAGTGAGCACAATCTTACCCCAAATCTAGTAGCCATTCCCATGTAGGAATTCAATTTTATACTAGGGATGGACTGGATCTCAAATTATAATGCTAATATAAAATGAAGAAGTAAGGAAATATCATTAGTCATGAATGAATGACCTACAATTATCTTCCAAGGAGAGATATCCTGAACTGATTCCTATCTAGAAACACATCCTCTAGCTTTCTTTATGGAGTTAATCGGTGATGATGAATAAGGAAAAGGAGTATACAAATAGAATATGTTCTGATTGTTCAGGAATACATGGATGTATTTCCTAAGGAGTTACCTGGACCTCCCCCAGAAATAGAGGTAGAGTTCTCTATTGAACTCATACATAGATTTCAACTAATATCAAAGATCCAATATAGAATGGAAAATGTGGAGCTAGAAGAGTTAAGGAAGCAACCCCAAGACTTATTAGAGAAGGGGTTTATCTGACCGAGTGTGTCTCTTTAGGGATCATCAGTTCTCTTTGAGAAGAATAAGGATGGATCAATGCGGCTATGCATTGATTATAGATAACTAAATGGGATCATAATGAAGAACAGATACCCTCTTCCAAGAATTGATGATTTATTTGAACAACATTGTGGGGATCAATTATTCTCTATGATTGACCTTCGATCTGGTTATAATCAAATGAGGGTGAAGAAGGAAGATATCCCAAAGACTGCCCTCCGATCCAGATATGGGCATTATGAGTTTACTGTTATCCCCTTCATCATGACTAATGATCCTACTATTTATATGGATTTGATGAATAGAGTCTTTAAGGACTACCTTGATAACATTGTGGTAGTTTTTATTGATGATATTTTGATAAATTCAATATGTCGTGAGGAGCATGAAGATCATCTGAGGGTTATTTTGAAAACTCTGAGGATGGAGAGGCTCTTTGAAAAGTTCAGCAAGTGTGTGTTTTGGTTACTATAAGTGGCTTTCTTGGGGCACATCATAACCAATGAAGGAATATCAATTGACCCTGCAAAACAATGGTTGTGAAGGAGTGGCCTTAACCCACAACAATAACTGAGATTCGTAGTTTCCATGGTTTAGCGGGATATTATAGGAGGTTTGTGAAAAAAATTTCACAGATTTATAATCCACAAACCAAGTTGACTCGAAAAGGGGTTATGTTCATCAGGAAAAAGGAATGCTAGGATTGTTTCTGAGAGCGGATGAAGATATTGGTTACTGCAACTGTTTTAACACTACCCTCTATCAGTGAAGGATTCGTTATTTTTAGTGATACATATCTGAAAGGGATTCGGTAAATCCTCATGAAAAATGACAAGGTAATTTCTTATGTTTCTCGACAATTGTGGATTCATGAGAAGAATTATCCTACGCATGATCTAGAGCTAGCGACAGTTGTTTTTTCTCTAATGATTTGAAGGCACTATCTTTATGGTGTGAAATGTGATATATACACTGACCACCAATGGATAAAGTATATTTTCATGCAGAAAGAATTGAACATGACACAAAGGAGATTGTTGGAGCTTATAAAATACTATGATTGTTCAATTAATTATCACCCCGGAAGAGAAAACAAAGTCGCGGATGCGTTAAGCAGTAAAGACACTGTTGTTCTGGAAACAATGAGGATCTTAAGAGATCCCTTGATTAAAGATCTAGTAAAACTAGACATGGGAATTGAATGGGAAGGGACATCATCAACCTTATCACAAATCATTTCTCAACCATCATTACTAGATAATATCATGAAGGCTCAAAAAGAATATCCTTTGCTGCTGGAGAAGTTTGGGGCTCTAAAGGATGGGATGTTCCCTGATTTCAATATTGATCAAGAAGGTGTATTAAAATTTTGTACAAGGCTATGTGTTCCATCTATTCCGGAGATAAAGAATGTACTGATGGATGAAGTTCATAGCTCTACTTTCTATATACATCTAGGAATCACTAAAATGTATAGAGACCTTCATGATCATTATTGGTGGAATAACATGATGAAGGAGATTGATGATTACACTACAAGGTGCCTGGTGTGTCAACAAGTAAAGGCAGAATGACTACATCCTAAGGGGGTATTAAAACTGCTACCCATACTAGTATGGAAGTGGGATAATATCACAATGGACTTTGTAACTGGTCTCTTGAAAACAACCACAGTAAACAATGCGATATGGGTTATTTTGGACCGTCTCACCAAGAACGCTGATTTAATCTCTATTCGGGAAGATTTCTCTCTGGATTAACATGCCATGATATATGTAAAGGAAGTGGTAAGGCTGCATGGGGTACCAATATCAATCGTGTCTAATCGTGATCCAAGATTCACATCAAAATTTTGTAGAAGTCTTCAACATGCTCTGAATACTGAATTGAATTTTAGTACGGCCTATCATCCTTAAACTGATGGACAATCTGAAAGGACTATTCAGACACTTGAAGACATGCTGAGATTATTCTAAATAGAATTTAAAGGTGGATGGGATCAACACCTCCCATTAGTTGAGTTATCATATAAAAATAGCTTCTATTCAAGTATTTACATGGCTCCCTATGAAGCTCTATATGGAAAGCAATATTGAACTCCTACTTGTTGGGATGCAACTTGAGAGAGAATGCTTCTTGGGATTGATCTTGTGCAAGAGATGATAGAACATGTTCATGCCATCCAACAACACATAAAGGCTACTCAGAGTCGGCAGAAGAGCTATGCTGACAACCGTCGAAGGGACATGGAGTTTGGAGTTGGGGACAAAGTCTTCCTTAGAATTTCACCATGGATTAGAGTCATGTGGTTTGGGAAGAAATGGAATGTCATCCCTAGTTACATTGGCCATTATGATATCCTTGATTGGATTGGAGCAGTGTACAATCGTCTAGCACTTCCCCCTAACCTATCTCAAGTTCACTATGTCTTCCATGTATCTCTCTTGAGGAAGTACATACCCGACCATTCACATGTACTGAACCCATAGGTGGTATAACTAGAACATGATATCTCTTATGAGGAGAAGCTAGTGGAGATATTAGACTGTAGAGACAAGGTTCTATGGAACAAGACTACCCACCTAGTGAAAGTGTTGTGAAGGAATCATAAGTATGAAGAAGTTAATTGGGAGCCTGAGGAAACAAAGAACCAAATGTACCCTCACCTTTTCAACTCGGCCTCATGTATAAAACTTCAGGGAAGAAATTTCTTAATGGGGGAAGAATGTAAGGACCCAAACTTTTTGAATAGTATATTAATTTACTCTTAATGATTTAATAGAGACGTTAATGGTTAATTAAAAAAGAGGATTTGATGGCTTCATCCAGCAGACTCGAACCTTATGAAGCCCACTTGTTAGAGCTTGGGGAGGAGGTGGCATCTTTGGGCTTCTCTTTGGACCAATCCCAAGCTGAACTCCAGCGTGTCAAGCTTTAACGGAGATGCCCGTGGGAGATGTTCAAGTTAGTAGAGATTACTACTTGGTAAATGTTATCTTCGACTCCCTCAAATTCTCTCACCATAGCACATCTTACACTTATGTCATATGCTGATGTTATAAGGGGCTATGTGACGATACCATAGCTTCTTTATGGATGAAAAAATTGATATTTCTTCCATTAGTGATGTTTGTGGAATTTAAAATATCTAGATAATTTTAGGATGTATTTTGTTGATAAATTTTGAAAAAAAAGATATTTTAAAATATTTATGTAAACCTTATATATTTAATGACGTGTAATGATTTTCAAAAAATGGTCTTCTACAAAAGTGTTCAGCAAGGAATTTGGTGTCTAATAAGATCAACATAATTTTTGCTGAATAATAAATTATGAATAGTGATTTTATGCTTAGTATTAGTAATGTGACAAAATGGATTAGTAATCTCACTTGAAAAAAGTTTTAATATAATTTAGACACCTTGATTAAGTAACGTGATTCTATAAAATGGTTAAATAACGGTTTCATAAATTATTAATGAAGTATTAATTTTTTCAGGTGAATAGTGTTTTTTATTTAAAAAATTAATTAAAAATATTTATAAAAATATTTTTATAAAATGTACTTTATTTTTGAACTCAGAGCATCGATATTATGTTATGGTAATTTTTGGGGATTTTTCTGAAAAAAATGAATTTTCGATGAATAGTGAAAATACAGTTTTTAAGTTACATGTGTTTAATGACATCATTAAATGATGTATTAAGTATTTAATCAATATTTTAGACTTATTAATAGCAAGATAAGGTATGAGGTGTCCCAAGTCGCCATTACCATGGGCATATACCATGGGCAATCCCATGGTTTTTTCAAAACCACCAAAGAGGTGTCCCTTGGCCATTATTGCCTTGTACCCTCACTTTCCCTATAAATACCAAGCCATCCTCTCATACATTCGACTAAAAAATCATCCTCAACGAAGTTATGGTCTCCTTACCTCCCAAGGAGTCCTCCCAAGGTTCCCTCACGCCACTCAAGGTCCCAACCTTTTAGTTTTAAGAGTTACATTTAAGGTAAGGGATCCGACCTCTCTCTTTCTTTTAAAGTAATCTCTTTTATATCATTTATTTTATTATCCATGATCTTATGTTGGTGGATGTTATTTAATATTCATCGTACTTCCCTTTTCATGTTAATATGATGAGAGACCCCCCCTTTTTCTCATCAATTCGTTTTAAGAATGTTTAAGTGGTGTCGTTAGGCTGCCGAATTTTTTAGGGATTATTTCAGCCTTCTCATTTTTCAAAGTTCTACTTTAATATCAAGTTATTAAAGTTCCTTTTTATTACATTGGGGTATGATATATATATCTATCATACTGAAATTTTATGTTCATATGATGAGAAACCTATTTGATCTCGTCAATTCATTATTGTTGATGTTTAAGTGACGCCGTTAGGCTGCCGAATTTTCATAAGAGAAATCTAATTTTTGTCTTCCTTCCAGGTTTTTCATTTCAAATGGTATGTCCTTCAAATAACATTACCATTTTTATATATCCTTCATTTTTGGTCCCTCTACTGTTTTATGGGTCATTTATTATTGTTTTACCCATGTCTCCTCTCTTTTCAATGTTTTCTAAAACCCCGAATCAAAGCCGTTATGCTGCAGAATTTCCGTCTCAAAATGTCTCTCTCTTTTACTAAAGTAATTTTATTTTATTATGTGAATACTGAAAGATATATCTTCTATATGGGTATTCACATATATACCATGTTGTTATATTTTATATTCTCATATTTACATACATGAGACCCGCTTTCCCTTTCCGTGGGTTTAAAGTGACATAAAGATCATGTCTTTAAAGCAGTTTAAAAACGTTATGATTATGAAATGAAACCCATTTATTTTATGCTATATGGGTTTTTTATGAAATTATTGATGATGATATATGTGTCTCACATGATAAAAAATAAATTTCAAGGGTGCGCCCTGATATATCTCTCATTTATTGGGTAAAGTCCTAATCTCTAGAGATGACTATTTTTAACGACGCCTTCGTGAATAACCTTGGTAATTCTTAATGACACCATGGGGATGGACCTTGGTGAAATAGAAATGATTGTCAATATTAAATGTTTTAGCCACATCTTCAACTTATTAAATGCCTCATTATTCTTTTCTCATTCCTTAATGTTCTTTTCATGACCTTATTGAAGTATCTCAAGTTCACATGTAAAATGTTTCTCTTGTTTCCCTTACCGGGCCTTCTACTACCCTTTCTTGTGGTGTATGTTCCCAAGTTATGAGATGCAGTAATGAACCTAGGATGAACTTAAGGATAATCCATTCAAGTGTTTAAGAAGAATGTTCTATGTTTTTTTCATGTATTATGTTCCTGGTTTACTCTATAAATAGAGTACCCACACATCGATGAATCACGGAACAATGACTAGGGTATTACCAAACTCTATTGACCCTACGGTGGACATACACCTTGTCTAGTGAAAGATATTACTGACTGTATTCACAAAATATAGTTTAAATTTTATCTAAAAATTTGGGGGATTACCTTAGATCACATTTCAATATAATACATGAATCCATACTCCATAAGTTTTAAGTGTCAACTATGTGATATTTATTGGTTAGAGGCTCTACCAAGATATCTAGGGATCAAAACATTCATCATAAAAACTAATACGTGAGGGTATAAAAATAATAAATCAACATATATATGATTTTCACACTATTTATAATAAAATCCTTGGTGATCCCTATTATAGAATTAATCACTATGTCATGATGTAATGCCCAAAAATCATTCCAAAAAATCGTGGAATAATACAAAATAACATTCCATAATTTCCCCCATGGTAAATAATATTTTATTATCATAATATGATTAAAATCCTTTATAACACCATTTAAATATTAATCAACTCTCACAAATTTATATTTCACAACCACTTTCATTGAATGACAAAGGGTTTCAAGGAGAAATATCTTTTGTATAGGATGATATCCAGGGTGAAACACACGTCATACATTATTTATATGACCATGTAAAAGGTATTACATTATTAGGAAAAAAATTTATTAGTCATGGAACATAGTTAATAATGATATTGTAAACTAACTCACCACTTTGAATGTGTTATCTCTAAGAAAAAATACATAAATATTTGTAGAGAAAAATTAAAATTCACTATATTATTTGTATAGTAATATCTGAAATTTTTTTTTCTAGTGTTTTCAATAAATCTTAATCTTTCTTATTTTCCTCCTTGAATATATTATGAAAAATAAAATTGGTGTGTCATCTAAATGATTTATAAAATAATTATAGGGAAAGAAAATAATACTCTTTTAGAATAAAACATATTATAACTAATGTTTCTATTACTTGTTTGGAAAATTTCATGTGTCAAAAAAACACATGAGAAGTCCATGAAACAGATCATCTAATAAGAACCACTTGGTATATTTCACTAAACAATGATAAAAGTTATTATTAATATGATTTTTGTTTCATATTATCAAAAAAATGTAAATCTATACCCAAAATAATTTTAAATAAAACATAAAAATATTTTGGATACAATTTTATATAATAACTCTTAGTTTTGGAGACAAATTTTTTTCTAGAAAGAATTATTATTTACATAGATTTATGTTTGAACATGAGGGATTTGAATCATTTAAAATAATTATAAATTCTCAATTCATAACCATAATAAATATTAAACTCTAAAAAACAGAAATTTAAATCAAGAAACAATGTTATCTAATGTGATATCAATTGAATATATGTATCTCTTTTGAATTTCAAATCAATTGTATCTAAATAAATAATGTATATTCATTCAATATATTTTTCAAAGATATTATTTATAACCATGATACACAGAACATTCAGATTCTATATAAGGTAACTCATCTATTTTTGATTCATTAAATAGACTAACCATGAATGTTGAATATATCCAATGATATTTGTCAAAGTATATGATATCATTCAATTTCTTTTGACTGGGTTTTATTATAGAATTCCTTGAACATGGAAAATTATGTGCAAAAATTTCATTCCCAACATATAGAGGAGAAATTTGAGCCTTGTTAAGAAAACCCACTTATTGTACAATAAAATAAACAACCACGCCCTAATTAGATAAATACAAAAAATTGAGTTAGTAATATGTCAATTCATGAAATTTTACATGTATGGTACTATTCTAACATTATTAATTAATTATTACTAGGAAATACATACCAAAATACCACCAATGACATTAAATATTACATTACATATGGTAAAATAAAGTGTGTTAATCAAAACTAAAAGTCATAATTCAGTCTCTTGAGTGAATGTTTTATCTCCACATGATAAATTATTCATGTAAATAATAACATATGATCTCAAATTAATTATTTTAATGACAAAAAACAATTATCAACATCTCAAAAATTTACCAATGAAGGGTTATTTATCTAGAAACTCACATTATACATATTTAGAAATCATGAATTAAATATTATGCATAAATTTACATTAAATATAAAATTTTTATACATGCTTATATTCTAAAGCCTCTTTATAATATGAATAAAATTATATACAAACTAATAGAAAAATATAAATTAAAATTATTGCTAAATAATTTCATTACATAATTAATTTAAATGGTTCATATCTCGTTGATACAATAGTTGTCTTGTCAACGAATACATTACATCAATATGAATTACATGTTATATCATCCATTGGACTCATAAAATATAATTATAGTATTTCTCCCACTAATTTAATAATGAACCAATAATTTGAAATACAAATTTAGAATAAATGAGGATATTATATATTTATACAATATTAGTAATAAACTATAATTCTAAAAACATTTTAAATATAAATAATATCATTAACTATATAATTGATTTTAGTGTAATTAAAATTTATTATAACAATAGTAAACACATAGAAATATTCCATTATATTATTGTATTATATAAGAAATATTAAAGATTTATTTGTGATCATTTAACATTCATATAATTAATTATGATATGTTTTTATTAATTATAAAATTCATCTGTAATTATTTTTAAGAATTTAATTTTATCTATTATTTTGATATGGAAAATATGATTTGTGTTTTACTCATAATATGTTTCTTTATTCATATATCTATATAGATCTTTAAAACCACTATATAGGTAACTATAACTTTTATTTGATAAAAATTCAGATATTTACTTTTTGTGATGAGAATTATGCCTTACATATATAACAAAAAAAAAACAATTCCACTATACCATCAATTTTTTTACAAAAATTATTTTGTAACATGAGTTGATTTATATTTGAAAATGTATTATGAAAATAACTCATCCTGAATTTAATAAAAATTAATATTTATTGATTTTTTATTTTTTAAATTAAATTTCTAGTAACTTATTATTTAAAATAAAAATTTACTTTAAATAAATACATAAAGTTATTAGAAAAACATTATCCATTAGTGTATTATATAATAATAATAATAACACTTATTATGATTGTATACTAGATAAATAAAATTTGTCATATTTAAAAATATAATTTCAAAATTTTGACACAATTAATTTACTTAGGAACACAACGTATTTATAAAATTAAAATAAATACTTTAAAATGTTATATTTTATATGGAATACTTTCAATTTTTTTTAAAATAAAATATATTAATTTCACTAAAGGTATATTGTGGACTATTATATAATAATACTCTTAAATGTAATATAATGACAAGGTAAATGAAACATGAATATTTCTTTGGTTGATAATATTATATGATATCTATTATAGGGAGATATATAAATAAAATCTATTATAGTGATATACAAATAGATCAATTGACCAAATAATATATCATATGGTATAATTAATATCATAGTATTATAATTATGAGATTTATAATTCATAAAAATGAATATTTAATTTTACAATTCAATTTACATTATAACAATTTTTTGATGATGATATTTTTATATTAATACGTATTCATTCAATCCATTGAAAAGTCCATGGGGTTATTAAATATATAAATCTAAACTAGAGGTGATTAAATATAATAAATGAAATACAAATCTATGGATTCATTCCATATTTTATATATTTATAAGCAAGCAGGAAGTAGTATATCATGTGACAAAATTGATCCAACCATTGGGTTTTGTTGATTCTTGTGATCATTTTATACATAAAAAGAGAAAACCATAATGGTCACTGATGAGGGAATTTCATCGAGTAGTTGTTGAAGATAAAGGATTGACTTAAAAGGTTTGTTCCTAGTTTATTCATGCATTTTTTCTAAATCACTCATCAATTATCTAGTTTTGATAGCTTTGGTCATATTATTAAACAACTAATGTTTATAAATATGTACATAAAAACAATCTAGTGGTATTAAAACTACATTAATAAAATATAGACAATGTTTTTGAATTTTGTGATCATTTTAATGTCTTGATGAAAACATATACTGGTGTCATTGAGATATTGATATAATTATCGGCAATATATATAGGTAATACATAAAAATTAATTTAAATTGGTTATGTTATCCCTTACAATTATATGTAATATCATTTTATGTGATAAGTCTTATTCACACATAAAAATTAATTCATCATACCATAATCTATGGTCTATTTTACAGTATTTATTTTCATTGAAATATGATGACTGATTAAAAATAATATTTATTAGTGACTAAAATAGTGAATAAAACTATAGAGATATCTCGATAGGTGGGTCGGGTTTTGGATTATGATAACAGTGAAAAACATAATTCAAGGTATTTCTGAAGGTGATATAACATATCACATTCTTTGATAAAGACTATGGAAGGTATAATTATTAGGTTTATTATAGTACATTTTTCTCCAATGACACATGTTTGTAACTATCCTAGGATGTCATAGGATTTTATATTAATCTTCAATATAAAAGAAATTTAATTTTATTTTATTCCCATTTTTTAAATTATGTGTAATTTATAAATTTTTTAAATTATAATAACTAGAATATAAAATATTTATTTAAATTATATAGAGTTAATAAAATAATTATAAAAAATTTCATTGTTTACAATTCACTAATAATTTTTTTGTAGAATTTTAAATAATAAAATTTAATATAATAATATTTTATATTAAAGGATCTTATTGACATGTTATTAAATAAATTATTTTAATATAAATTATTTATATTAAAATTATATATTAATTTAGAATGTTTTTATAATTTATTAAACAAGACAAACATAATGTGTTTATATTTATTTTATGAAATGTTCATAAATATAAATATAAAATATCAATATTAATATATTATATTTATAATTTATTTAAATCACACAAAAAGTTGTTTTGGTGGACATGAATACTGATTTTTTATAAATATAAAATATTTTATTTTTAATAAAGATACATTATTTATATTAATATTATTAAATTTTCATATGGATTCGAATGTGTGAATTGTTTATATTTTTATATATTAATTTTTTATTATAAATTACTTTATATATTAACCATAACATGGAAAATTATAAGTTTTAATATTTGAGAAATAAATATATATCATTTACATTTATATTAACTACAATTTCCATATTAGTATTCAACAGATTATAAATTTTTTATAGTGATTTCATAATAATTCTTAATTATATTTGTTGATTATGTTTATGAATTTTTTATTTAAATATTTATTCACTTATTCATTGATATAAATTATGTATATGACGGATGTATTTATTCTATGTCTATAATAAGTTAACTAAATCTATGAAATTCCATACCATTCATTTAGGGAATTTAATTCTATGGTATAGCATAATGATTTAACTAATTTCATTCATGTTTAATGCTTTGTTGATTATAATATCAATTTAAATGTTTTATTGTAATTATTATTACATATTTTAAATTGAAATCATCTAAAAACTTTAAATCTCTTTTGAATTTTTGATCTATCGATAATTGTACATTGGGTTAGAATTCCACTAGAATAAGGATTAGAGTTCATTATTAAAAGGTATTTTTGGATACCTATATCACTATATATGATCATGAGTAGGATTTAAGCTTAGAAAATATTATTATTTTATATTTAATAGTTTTTTATAACATTTTTATGTGATTCATGTAGTTTTGTATTCAATATTATACATAAAATTTTCAATTGGATACAAACCCATGTCATTGATTGTATAAAGTGTTATAAATTTATGTCATTTGAATGGGTTAATTTGGATGTTAAATATAAATCTTTTAATTGAAATTAAATAGTACACATACCTATATATAGATAATGAGTTGAAATATAAAATATATATCACAATTTAAAGGATGATTTATAAATTCCATAAAATACAAAGTGTTAAATTCAATTCAAAGTGAACATTCCTCCAGACCTCGATCATTTAGTATGAGAGATATTGATATTTAGGCTTATAAAGATTATACTGTATAAAGTGAGTAGAATATACATGACCAAATGGGTTATGTGAATATTCATGATGTTCAATTTAGGATACACTTAGTTGGGTAACCCTAATAGTTAAATAATAATATTAACAGATTTCAAATAATTCATAAGATAAATAGGGATATTTATTACCCACTCAAGTATCCAAGAATTATACATGATATAATTGACATAATGACATATATAAATTTGTCTGAAATAAGTGAATTAAAAAATCATAACCAAATTATACAAAAAATTATAGAGCTTGTCTCACCAATAATATATATTATAAACATAGAGTCCATATTTTAGTTGGCGTATATTTATTAAAATATCTTATTGAAATATTTTAAAATATAGAGAACATATAATAAATTATTATATTATAGATTAAATAGTATTTAATACTTCATTAAATATTTCTGTTTGGTCTATTTATGAGAAGTAAATTCTAAATGGTATAAATGTTTTAGACTGGTATCAAAATTTAATAATATATGTTAGAAAATAATAAATGTTCTATGTATTAGAGATACTACTTCATCAGAAACTCACCAAAGAGTCTATGAGGAGGATAAAATTTCATTTAGTGATCATTAGAGATATTCTTTGGCAACATATTTATTAATTCTCTTATTTTAACCGATAGTCAGACTATACAACCTAAGAGTGGTTGGGTGAATTATAGTGAATTGAAATTTAATCTTATATTAATTGCAACTAGTTTTTTTTACTCAATTTTAAAATACACTGTAATGACTTAGAAATTTCTTGTAATTTGTTTTATTATATGGAATTATTTTGAGACCAGGTGATGAGACAAATAGTGATTTCGAGGCCCGAAGTTCCCAAAATGATCCGTCAAAAAATAATCAGATTTAAATAGTGGGTTTGTTAAATTTTATTGAAAAATTGGAATAACTCATAAATGGGTGTCAGGATCAGAAATATGACGGTACAATTGCATTAAGGATGGATTTTTTACCCCAGTTAGAATATAAGTTTAGACAATGCATGCCTCCAATGTGAAAAACTGAAAATGGCATAACCTTAAATAACATAACCAAATATTATTATTTTATTTTTCCAATTCTTATAAATTATTAACCAGGACTTGGATTGAAAATATCTGACCACCATTGAGCTCATGAGGGTATTCTTCTATAGGCAGATCCTAACATTGGCCGACGTGGGCCAACAGTTCAAGTTAGTAATTTATCATTAATAAAATAATTAATTAACAATTATTTTATATTCAAATCCTTATAACTTCTAAATGGTAACTAGGACTGGAAATCTGAGAGTACCATTGAGCTTCTGAGGATGTGTTCCCCTTAGGTGGTGCCTTACCTTGATCGGCATAAGTTGATGGTAAAATTTAATATTTGAACCATTTTTATGGTTCATTTAAATAAACGTGTGAGAAAGTATTTATAAATTTTAAATCTATGATTGAATAAAAAATCCAAGGGCACCATTGGACTTTGAATATAAGGAATTTCCTAGAAGAGACCTAACCATGATCCGTGCAGATCGAGGGAAAAAGAATCATGTTTAGACTTTTGAATGAAAAAGTTAAAAAAAATAAACTTGTTTTATTTTATTTTTATGAATTTTCAAATCATTGCAGCTCAATTGTTTTCCATCCATGTGAAAATTAATACGTTGTTTCATTAAATGAAATAGTGTATAATCTTCAAAACAGAATCATTGATTTGTGTTTCATCCTTTAATGGCCAAGCAAGAAATGCAGGATTGTTGGCACAATCCTGGTTCTTCTCCAAAGTTATAGTGGGGGACAACGACAAACGCCAACCCACATTTTAATGGATCATAACAAATGAGGATTGACCAAAGAATGTAAATAGAGGATCACAGAATGACATATGCAGTGACACTGTGCATCACCAACAAACGATCAAACCCAGGTAAGGGTTTTAATTATTTTACGTTTTCGATGTTCTTATTCTAAAACAATAAACATGGATCAAGCCACGAAAATATTGATCTGTGGATTGTGTGTTCTTGTGAGAGGGTGTTTTATTTGGGGGTTTTTACTGTGATTGATTATTTTTTGAGAGAAATATGATCCCAAGACTCCCATATTTTTAAATATCTAACACGGAGATCATGCGCTGACACAAATAAGGCCTGAGCCCCACCGCTTGTGCGTTCATCATGGATGCATCCTCAAAATGGTGTCAAGGTGTATCTGAGGACGTGTTAGTGAGGGAGGTGAGCTGAGATGCCCGAGGGACGAGTCATATCATAGATCGAACCACAAGACTGGATCTGGAGGCCTGCAAAAGGTTCCATCGGGGAGCCACAACTAGTGCTCCAGTGTCGGTGATGGGCGACTTGGGGCGGCGGGTGCATGTAATAGGCGGTGCCACCCTAGGTGCCACATGAGGGTTGAAGTGGATAGCTCTCTTCAATAACCCTGGAAATGGTAGCGCGCTCAGTGTGCACCACGACGAAGGAGTGTCACGGACCATTGGCCACAGTTTCTTGCTGGATGCAGCGCCAGTGTGGTATATTGTAGGAGGAGTGGTTAGCTACATGTAGACCGCGTATTGACAAAATAGGGGCGACCGACTGACCGGATGCGCATTATCTAATTAGACCAGGCCTCCTGAGGGGTCCAACTAAATTTTCGAGCTCGTCCACTTTAGTGTACCTAGACGTTGGGATAAATTTTCACCATAGGGCAGTCCAGGAAAGGAAAAGAGACTAGTGTGAGCTAGGCTGGATGAAATCGAGTCACTCGGTGATCGGGTGAACTGGACCCATGGCCAACCTCATCCAAGTCCAGTGAGGCCTAATGGGCCAGACAGATATGATCAGGTCATGTGGGACCCCAGGCCAGTTGGTTGGTTCAGCCCCAACCAGTCAGACTGGGCCCAGATTCAACCATCCCCTATTTACAGAAAGGTACATATCTCTTAGACTGTGCATCTGATTGATACGATCTCTACGAAATTATGACCCAAATGATGGGGAAGTCCTTTTGAAATGATCTATGTAATATTTCATGTATATTGACACATCAGGACTTTGTGACTCAACTATTAGTGAGACTTCATGACTCAACTAACCAGCGAGACTTCATGACTCAACTACCCAGCGGGACATCGGGAGTCAGCTATCAACGAGACTCCACGCCTCAACAACCCAGCAAGAATCTGTGACTCAGCTATCAGTGAGACTTTATGACTCAGCTACATTGTGAGACTCTATCACTCATCTATCAATGAGACATCGTGACTAAGCAACCTAGCGAGACTCCTTGACCTAACTATTAGAGAGACTTCATGAGTCATCTAGATAGTGAGACTTTGTGACTCAGCTATCAGTGAGACTCTATTACTCAGCTAACCAGTGAGACTTATTGACTATGCTACTGAATAGATCTAGGTGACCTAGCTATCATAAAGGACTCATTAGGTACAAGTGCCTTTGAAGTGATTTATGTTCAGTGTTTGTAACCATTTATTTTTCTATCAACACGTTATGTTATACTTGGTTAGACTTGTCATGAATCGTGATCTTTCTTCGTGATCATACATTGTGTTTTTCTTGTGGATTGATTTTTGATCTTCCCTTTTTGGTTTTGGGTCCCTACTGAGTATTTTGATACTCAACCATGCACTGGCATTTCCCCCACATGTTATGTCTCGTGAAGACAACCGACGAATTGGAGGAGGACTTTGTCGGCCAAGACCGAGTGGTGCCTAGTTATGTTAGGAAGGCATGATGTGCTTCTACATATTCTGGAAGCTACTCTATTCTTACCATTTATGTTCGGTTTCCAGCAGAAAGCTATCATATTTTCCTATTATTTACCACTATTCAGTTTTTCTTTTTGTTGGGTTTTTATTCGGGACTATTTTACCTACTCTTTTTTCTATTACTCAGTGGTTATTTAGTGGCATGCATGTCCACTTTTCAAGATTTGGGGAATGCTTGTGTGTATATGCATACAGGTAATAATGAAAATTCCTCCCATTTTTAGGTTAACTCCATTTGTTCTTGTAGCCAACCCCTTCCCTTCGGGAGGTGGGCTTGGGGTATGTCACAACACGGTTATTGGGGGAAGGGTCGTGAGAAAGTGGTATTAGTGTTGGTTGATTCTACCTCAAATACCAGGAGCTTGTTTTTTTTTGTTTTTGGGAATAGTTTTACATGTTTCTAGTTTGAATTTAAGATCTGGGGAGTCTAGTGTTAGTGCGATGGACGAGATATCCATAACCCATGACCTTGAATTCTAATTTTCGTCTCTCGACATAAAAAATTCAAGTTTCATGCATCATATAGGAATTTAGTGTTTCCTCATGTTCTTCATGAAGTAGAGTCATCTCACCAGGTATAATCTATTGATCGTCGTATATATTGTTTATTACAAGAGGCTTCCACATAGACATCCAGCCAATATTCCACTACATGATCATAATGATTATCTATGAGGTGACGAAATGGGTACAATGTCTCATACAAGAGATTGAACCATGAGGTGTTGTACAAGCTATATGACCACCTGTATATAATCACATAGTGCTCATAGTACATGAAGTTGAGATGCGTAAGCACAGAGCACTTCATGTGCTTCGGTGATAGAAACCCCTCAGGTTCAGATTCTATCGTGACTCACATGTGCATAAGGACTGTCTTGAGGTGGTGATCAATTTTTCTACCAAGTCAGGACACCATTAGATTTGATGGTGGTCTTATAAGTGAGTATTTTACATGGCTCATCAGGGCGATAGCAGGGTTTAGATTACCTGATCTTATAAGTTGGTGACTTTTCCATGGACAGAGCTTGAGAAACATTCTCATATATAGGGTCTCTCTCCATTAAAGATAAGTGTTTTTCACGCCCTAGAAATTCTACGTCTTTCGTTTGAAAACATGTTAGTATATGTGTATTCATCAAGGCATGCAGACATTCCCATGTACTCGATGAATACTATAGGACCAGTGATTCACGGATCAGACCTCCAAGAAATGTGTGTTTAGGGACATCTGAGTCAGTGCTATTTCTCTGTGAATTCCTACTCATGATTGGATTCTAGAGAGATTATTTATGGTCAGAATTCATTTAGATGAGAAGTTACAAGTATTGGATGTCGGCAGTGGGAAAGAAACCAGACAATATCTGTCTCAAATACATGGATGGGGGAGGCATTTTGAGAAGACGTCCCAGGTTAAGGGGTCTACAATTCAGGGATCATAGGGTGAGTCCATCTAGCAATGGAAGAGTATATAATTTTCAAAATATGGTAGGTGACATCTCTGTAGAAATTTCCCAACCCGTCATGCAGAGAGTGAAATGGTGGATGGTCTACCCAGGCAGAGGAAGTGACAAGAATAGATGAATCTGTAGGACGAATGACATTGCATAGGATCGTTGAGAGTAGAATGATTTGGTATTCATTTCGAAATGTTAAAACCATCACCCCAACGTGGTCCATTCCAGTCTCAGGGATATGGATGAAATGGGAATTGAGTAGATGCATGCAGTCAAGGAGTATGACCCGAGGGATCCTTGAATGATTCAAGGTACAATATGTGTCAACTACTAGCTGTGGTATTAATAGACATAGGTTCTATTCATTCATTGTTGTCATGAATCTTGTTCAAGACATAGATTTTATAGTTAAATAGTTAACTTAATCCTTATGTCTATTGATACATATGGGGGAGACTCGATAATCACAATAATGTTGATGATGTGATCAAACCGTTGAGGTGAGATTTTTATTGGAACCTCTTGGTGGAAATATCGAGGTTGTACGACGATAGTTTTTGAATAGACTGGTCATCCACTGTTCATGATCAGATGGACTATTTTAGGAAAAAGGATGTGGTATATTGGAAGCATTGGAAGGGGGTTTTCCTGGGTCAGTGAAAAAAGGAAGCACATGAAGACTGTGATAAACCAATGTTTAAGAGGGTGCAGCTAACCACTCTTGTGTCGGCCAACCTTCACCTCGTGGTAGTGGATGATTTGAGTTTTATGATCCCAATAGTATTGGCGGAGTGTGGGAACGTCTATTCAAAATATATTTCCCATATTACCTCCCTATATGGAGAGGGACTTCTACATCATTCTCCACCCCAAGATAACCCCAATATCAGCATTATTATATCATAGGGCTTTCATAGAGCTTTGCGGTCAATGGGCATAGGTGGGGAACTTGTAGAGTAAGGTCTTAGTAAGACCTAGTTTTCAAAGGTATGTGTGGATTTATGGAACTTTAACTATGTGGCCATGGAAAACAAGTACCCACTACCAATGGGGTGATGGGAAAATTAATTATCCAAAATAGAAACCCTTTTGTGTGGATAAAAAGGTGACAGTGGGATTTTCAACATTTGAGACAGAGATGATGGATGAAGTTCCTCCAAATCAATGAATTCAATGTGGTCTATACCCATATCAAGGGAAATTCAGTAGCAAATTATCTCAGTAGGAGACCCAGTACATATCTACTGAATGGGGCCTCATATTTGTTGTCCTTGATTCAAATATCCTTTGTGAATAGAGAGGATACAACTATTCTTCAGTCTATGGTTGTTTCCCCTCTGCAATTATTACATGTCAGGGAGGTGAATCTCGAAGATTCCAACTATGAGGCCCGACGTGCTCAATTATCCTTAGGACATGCACCTGATGTTTTTTAAATAGGTGGGGAGAACTTCATCCTTTTAAAAGAAAGAACATTAGTAACAGTGGCTTTGTGATAGGATATTTTTAGGGAGTTATGTACCCCCCTTGGTGGTACACCATGGAGAGGAAATGATGTACCATGAACTCTGACAACAATACTAGTTTTCAGGGATGAATAAAGCAGTGGCCAGGTTTGTTTCATGATTCCTCATTTGTCAGCACATGGAGGATGAGAACCATGTTACAATAGGATTGACATGACCCCTTAAGGTACCAGAGTGGATGTGGGATGGAATATCAATGGATTTCATGAAGAGAATACCATGTACCGCTAGGGGGGAACAATACCATCTGGGTGATCATAAACCGACTCACCATGTCGACCAACATCCAACCCATTCAAGATAGGAGTTCAGTAGAGGTATTGGGATTCTTCTATGTGAAGGAGATAGTTAGACTCAACGGAGTCCCATCTATGATAGTCTCATATCGTGATGCACGCCTTACATCCCAATTGTGGAACAAATTGTAGGAGCCATATGGGACTCAGCTATGCTTGAGCACAAACTTTCACCCGTAGATTGATGGTCAGATAGAGCAAACCATAAAGACCGTGGAAGGCATGATTCATGCATGTGTCCTTGATTTTGGTCATAGTTGGGTGGACCACATACCACTGGTGGTGTTTTCATAAAACAACAGTTATCTCTCCACCATTGAAATGGAACCATTGGAGGCTTTGTTGAGAAACCATGTAGATCACCTATACACATGATAGACCAAGGGGAGTCAGCACTCAAGGGTCTATAGTTGGTTTCAGATACAACTAAGAAGGTTTAGATCATCCAGGAGTAGATGAGGACTATACAAGAGAGGAATGAAATTTTATGTAGAAAGGTGACAAAGGCCCTGGGAGTTCTAGGAGGGAGACCTTGTTTACCTTTAGGTCTCACCCCGATGGGGATTGCAGATATTTGGTCAGGGTGGAATGTTATATATGAAGTTCATCAAAAAATTTACGATTTTAAGCAGAGTTGAAGAGGTTGTGTACCACCAAGCTCTCCCCCCAGAGATACACTGGGGGTACAATGATTTTCATGTGTCGCAGCTGAGGAGGTGTGTTCAAGATTCATCACACGTCATCAACTAGGGCGAGATGAACATTGAATATGGGGAGACATTTTAGGAATTACCTATAGAGATAGAGCACCAATAGGAGAAGGTCCTTCATGGACAGTAGATTCCTCTAGTGCACATTCAGTGGTAGCCCAAAAATCTATAGGAGAGAACATTAGAGCGGGAGGCTTAGATTCATGATATGTATCCCCATTTTATTTTTTAGACTTCTTTTTTATTACAAGTACATGAAACCCCAAAAGGGGGTGTAATGTAATGTCTCCAAAATTCCATTTAACTATTTTTATTATATGTAATTATTTCAATATGAGGCACTGAGATAGCGAGTGATTGAAAGGCCCAAATTTCCTAGAATTATCCATTGAAAAATGTTAGGCTTTAAATAACGTGTGTGAGAATGTCTCTCGAAAAAGTGGAAAAACTATTAAATGGGTTCCCAGATAAGAAATCAAGTTTCCTTATTTTGTTTAGGATGGTGGGGTTTCCCTTGGAACTATTTAATTTTAGTCGACACAAGCCTCCATTGAGATAACCCGAGAATGGAATAACCGTAATAAAAATAATTAAATAAAATTATTTTATTTTTAAAATAATTATAACTCATGAATATTGAATCAGATTGAAAATATGAGATCACCATTTAGATCTTGACGGTATGATTTCTTTCAGAAGATCCTAATATTGGTCAGTGTGGGGAAATAGTGGAAGTTAGATTTTGGCTGTAAATAATATAATTAAGTAATAATTATGTTACATTCAAATCCTTATAACTTCTAAACAGTAACCTAGATTGGAAATCCGAGAGTACTGTTGAGATCATGGGGGAATGTTCCCTTTATTTGGAGCCCACCCTTGACCTATGTGGGTTGAGGGTGAAGGTTAACTTTTGAAGTATTTTTAAGGTTAATTTATATAAACGTGTGAGTGGATTTTTTTAAATTTTAAACCTGCGCTTAGATCAAAAACAAGAAGGAACAATTGAACATAGAATAAATAGATTTTTATATAATGTACCTTACCATGATTAGCACGGGTCGAGGTAAAATGTTATTTATTTCACACATTTTTAAAGAAACTGTTTAAAATAAAATAAACATGTATTATTTTATTTTTCAAAATTTTCAAACAATTGAAGTTCATTGGTTTTCCAACTAAGAGAAAATAAATATGTAGTTTCATTAAATGAATCATCTAACTAATTTGTTACAGAAACATTAATTTTTGTTTCATGCTTTAATGTATAAACAGATAATGCGTGATTATTGGCACAATCCTGGGTTTTCTCTGAAGCGTTGGTGGGTGACGATGATGAACACAAACCCCCCATAGAATGGATCGTCACCAACGACGATCAACCAACGGTAATAAATAGTAGATCGTAGAACAATGAATGAAGTAAAATCATTCATTTTCAATGAACGATCTGACCCAGGAAGCGGGTTTAATTGTTTTATTTTTCATCGTTTATTTTCTAAAACAACTAACATAGATCAAACCATGAACATGTTGATCTGAATATCATGTATTTTATTGGTATGGTGTTCTACATGAGGTTTTTTCACTGAGATTTATAATAATACGATAAAACTAAGATACCAAGACTCCCCTATTTCTATAATTCTAACGTGGAGGGTGTGGGCAAACACGAACAAGGTCTGAGCCTCTCTACTTGTGCGTTCTTCATCACCGCAACCTCAAAATGGTTGAAAGTTAGATCTAATGATGGGGATGTGATGTTGGTGACCTGAGTGGCCCAAGGAAACATATAGATATGAGATCAGACCACTAGAGTGGCCCCGATGGCCTGCAGAAAGTGCCGCAGATGCGGCACAAATGGCGCAGTGGCGCCGACGATCGATGGTGGCCGTAGACAGGAGGCGGCACCACCCCAACTGCTGCGTGTACGATGATGTTGTAAACTCTCACCAACCATTCTATAGGAGGAAATAGGCTCATTTTTTCCCATGGAGAAAGAGATTTAGAGCCTGTTAGCTGAAGTAGCTAGCTCGACACAGCGCCAGCATGACACAGGGTAGGAGGAGTGGCCTGCTCCATGTTAGCCACGTGTTGACCCAGGGATGGCGGCCGGAGGACCAACCGGGCTGTCTAAGTGGCCTGGATGAATTTTCACACATGTTCTATTTATTGGACTAGGTCAAATAGATAAATCTAGGTCGTGGGGTGACCATGTTTTGAAAAGAGACCAGCCCACTAATGTGTCTAGGTTGGATTAAATCAGGTCACTTGGTGTCTAGGTGGAGTGGACCGACAACCAACCTTGATGAAGTCCAGTGAGGCCCAATTAGCTAGACATATTGGACACAATCATTAAAAAACTAGGTCCATTTGGTCTAGTCAGTCCGAACCTGTAGGATCGATCCTAGACACTACCGACCCCAATTTATAAAAATGGATGTATCTCCTAGACTATGCATCTGATTGATGCATCGTCTAAGGAGTTGGGACACACATGACGGGGTGGTCCTTTTGAAATCCTATAAGTAATATTTCATTGAACATGACATAGTGCGACTTTGTGACTCAGATATCTGCGAGATTGTGTGACTCTTCTACCTAGAGAGACATCCCGACTCACCTACCCAACGAGACTCCATGACATAGCTATCAACAAGACTCCATTACTCAGTTATCCAGTGAGACTCCAGGACTCATCTAAAAGAGAGACTCCATGACTCAGATACCCAACGAGACTCAGTGACTCAACTATCTGTGAGACTGTTTGACTCAACTACCCAGCGAGTCTTCATGACTCAACTATCAGAGATACTCCATGACTCAGCTACCCAGCGAGACATTGTGTCTCACCTATCTGTGAGACTCCATGAATTGGATTCTTAGTGAGGATTTCTGAATCATTTACTGAATATGTATAGTAATAATAGAAAGCCAAATGCACTCATTGGGGAAGAGTGCCTTTGCATTGATTGATATTCAATGTTTTTAACCATTTTTTTCTATCAACACTTTATGTTATACCTGGTGTGAGCTTTCTTGCTTCATGACCATGCATTGTGATTATAAATTATGTTATTATTGTGGATTTCTTTTTTATGTTTCCTTGTTGGTTTGGGGTCACTACTGAGTATTTCATTACTCTCCCCTGCACGGGCTTCACACACACATGTTGTGCCTGGTGTAGACGTCTGGCGACTTGGCGGAGGACATGTTGGCCCAAGACCGGGCGGTGCCCAGGGAGGTTAGTTAGGTGGGACATGCTTATATGGCATCCGATAGCTACTCTATACATAACCATATAGGGGGGTTTCTTGCCGATGGCTATAAATGCTTCCAAGTAATTTCATTTTTTTCATTTCATCCTTTGTTGGGTTTGTATTCTACACATTTGACCAATAGTTTCAACTTTTACTCAGTGGTGATTAGTTTCATGGATTGTTACTTTTTTAGATTTGCGGAAGGGTTGTGTGTGCGTGTGTACAGGTACTCAGTCAAATACTTCCCATTTATATGTTAACTCCATCAGTGCTAGTTTACATCCACTAGCCTTCTGGATGTGGGCTTGGGGTGTTTCATGTAATGGCCCCCAAGGTATGGGTTGTAAAATAAACCATAAAATATGCATCATGATCACACAAAGGGACAAACAGAATATGAAAAATAAATATCATGGAAACTATAATATTACATCGATCACCCCCACTAGGCTACATCCATGGAGGAAATATTAATGACATATTGATATGATAAATAATAAAAACTCCCCTTGTTTTTGATTAACAATTTTTGGAAAGGATTACTACTCATCCAAGGTCCATAAACTATTCCTATATTTCAGTCACTATTTTTAACGAGGGTTATAAAATGAAACTTTTTAACATAGTTTGAACCCAAATAATGATAATGGAAGATATAATACTAGAAATAAGTGGTTGTTCTGCATAATTCACTGGCCTCTACTTATGTATTTTAAGTAATATATAAAATAAATATTCTTTTTCTATCTTGATATTGTATGGACGTCAATAATATCGTACTTCCCAACTTAATACTATATATTCAATAATTTCCTTAGCTAGTTCCCTATAATTTATCTTTTCCTAATATTCATTATTTCCTATATCTATGCATTCACATTTTCTATATATAAGGTTCCATTATATAATTTTATTTTGAAATTAAAAATACAAATTTTGATTTCAATCAACTCCAAAATTCTACTACTTCAAATCTAACCATTTAATTGTTCATAAAACAATCTCCACTATAGATATTAATATATGTAGTTTTTGGACATTACAAAAACAACAAATCCATTTTGTGAATTAAAATTGATCAATTCTATTTGAATTCTCTAGATTTAAAAAATCATGTTGTAGAATCTTACAATATTGAATCACAAGTCAGCCTCTTATTTAACATTTAGTTCTATCTTTGTGTGATAGAATTTCTCATAAAATTATCATGATTTAGGTTGCTAAATAACCCAAAGCTTAATTTTCAAATCCATAGTTTTTTCTTAATAGTCAAAAATACCCTATGTTTTTCTATTAATAAATACATGAACATGTTATTTTGATGCGGAAAAATATTACATATTATCGATCACTAAACATGTTGCAGTGTGAATCACTTTCATGTCATGGGAATTTGATAGAAGAATGATCAAGTAAAATCCATCTATCTGTATTCACAATGTGAATTTCTTCCCATAGAGTAAGTTTTATTTTTAATCATGATATATTGGTTAAATTATCGAAAATAAACCTTAATCATCATATATAAAAACCTTATGTATAATCTAAATCACCTATATATCATCATGGATAAACCATACATATGATTAAACCCCCTTAATTATTATTCAAGAAATCATTTATATATAGTAATATGTTGTTTTCATGAAAATTCACTCACAATATGACACTTCAACTCAAGATGGAACTTATTAATTTGAATTACAAGACCTTAATTGTATATCTCTACAAATCTATAATCCATTCCAAATGACTACATGTATTTCAGACAATTTAAATTGACTTTCAATCAACAAAAAATACAAAATTAAATTTAGTGGTTTCACCATTTTCCCCATTTTGTTTTTATCAATACTTGATATGTTCTTATAATTTTATTCATTATATCCATACTCTCCCAAGATATGACTCTACCCCTATATTCATTACCTATCATTGAAAATAAAATTCAAAAGATTTATCCTTATCTATATCCGATCACATTTGAGCATTCAAAAACTACCATGATGCCAGAAACTCATCCGAAATACATTTAAAAATGTTCTAAGCCTTCATGTGTTAATTATATATGTATTAAAAAAATATAATCAAGGAATATAATACTATCCATTTCATCCATTATTCAAACTTATTTTTACTAATAATTCACCATGGATTTTTCCTCCCCTTATATTTTGATACTTAATAAAATATTAACACATAAAAAATACAATATATTAATGTAAATAATTATGTAAAATGGGGATAGGGTTATCAAATTTCATTAGTTTAAGGAAATTGGTAGAACAATTCTGCACAATAATTCTTCTTAAATACAATTAAAGCCAATGGTTTCGTAAAGACATCTTCCACTTGATTATGCATCCCAAAAAACACAAATTTTACAATGTTTTCACCAGATTATTATTTCTAATGTGTTAAGAGATCTTAATATGATCTATATAATATTGTTTTTGCAGGTTCTCTCTTATTTTGGTAGAAATATTCTTGTTAAAGAAAATAAATATTAGTTATGACACCACTTCACCAATATCATTTAATTACTACCTCATCACCATAAATTGTGTATAGAATATGGAAATTGAAAAAGATTACTCCTCTATTATTATAAATAATGTAATACCTTACTTGTAACTTTTTCATCCAAATAAATATATTTTGATGAATAATTCCCCACAACCTATATTTTGTTTATCCACAATGTCCAATATAATCCACATCTGAACTTTCCACAAATACAGATCTCCCCCTATAATAAATACCAAAACAAAATTTAATGTTTATTTAATATACCTCATTATACACTCTACATAGAGAGATGTTCTTATTTTGGATAAATATTATAATTTGCTACAAATAATATATCATAAATGTTATTAGACCATATTGATGATAGATATAATAGACTCCCAATTATTTTCTTATAAAATGATGAGTTCAATCCCTTCCCAACCTCAAAAATCCCATGTTTCATTCTAATAAATCTAATAATTGAAACTAGTTTAAATTATTCGATTAAGAACTTATTTAAAAATTCTCTACAAATTTCACCAATTATATGAATTTCGTTCCCACATTTTAAGTACTTTTATCCTTTGAATATAAGTCAGGTCTTTAAATATTGAAATCACAAATTAAGAGAACATCAATTATTTAAAATTGTGAATAAAATTCTTCTTATATCCGTGGGATATGGTATAATCTACATATATTATCACCATGAATAGCTATTAAACTGATACATTCATGTTGAGGATGTGATCAACCCCTACAATATTGAACAAAAAATTTATCCGTTACGTATCTAGCTATGTATTCCATGTACATAGTTCACGATTTATTCCATAAAAAACTTTTTCAATTTGTAAACCATTGAATCATCATCTCCAATAATAAAAACTATTAATTTCTTGATACAAACGTCTTCATTTAATATTATATTAATAAATTATTACTTCACATCTAGTTTATAATCTCTAATCTTAATTTTAATATCCATTTCCAATAAAATTTTCTTTTATTCCAATCTTTCAAATTGAAAAAAATTTCACCAACATCAACTCCTTTAATAATATCATACCATTTTATTAATAATTTCTCCATGATACATATTACTCATCCATGTTCATAAAATTATTTAAAATACCCATTTTCTACCAATTACATTATGATATTTTGGTCTATTTAATAACTCCCATGTTTTACTATTATAGACATGATCTGGATCTTCATTCATGGATTTCAATCATGATTCCAACTTTTTCACTTCTTTAAATGAAGTAAGAATTACCATTGATAATATAGTGGTGTGGTATATTTTTTTAATTTTATTTGTTTTATTTGGATTATAATTTTTACTAATAATGTTTTTTCAATTAACTTCAAATATATCTCTTATTGTTTGAGTCACAGGTTGAATCCCTTTATTACCATGATCTTCCCATAATGTAACTTCAAAATTCTATTTTTTTTTAATTTTTATATTATTCAGAATTTATAATTATCTTTCATTATTCATCACTCATTTATTCTCTAAAAAATTATAAAATTATATTTTTCTTCATCTTTAACAACTTTTACAAAACTGATTTTAATTATTTTATTGATCCTATTGTCGATTTTTTTTTTTCATATTTAGTAATTGACGATTAACCTAAAAATATTCACTCATTTGATGCATCATTATTATTTACGAAAATTGCCTATTAATTCAAAATGAAATAATAACTTCACGATAGTGTGCATATAGAAATTTGAGTTGGTTCATTCAAATAATGTTGACAAATTGATAATTCAATAAACCAAATCCAGGCCATGTTATTCACCATATGATTCATTCTATACACAAATAAATTATATTAATGAGGCCTTATTACTAATAGTACATATATTGATAAATTTTCCCCTTAATAATTTTAAACATAAATAGATGTTTATTCATTCCCATTATCTTACCACATGATATTAATGGTTATTTTATTATCATTAACTAATATTCATCAGAATATTTTGATTCAGTTCAATACATCCTACATAGATTTCTAAAGATATCACAATACATCTTGTTGTATTCATCAATAAAAAAAACAAAGTGTTTATCATAATTATTTATTATTTGAATGATTAGAGCATATAAATCATTATAGATTATATATACTAGATTTTATGATCATGTTTTATATGGATCATAATGTTTTCTCATCGTATGTCCCCTTAATATTGAGTCACAAGTCATTTCCATGTTCCTCTTTTCTATAGTAATGTAAAAAAAATCATATTTGATGGCTTTTTTATACTCTACTAATTAATGTCACCAAACCTCTTATAAAATCACAAATTCTCATATGAGGTATGAATCACTTTTATTTTGGTTTAAATTATTTTTTATGGAGTAATTTGAATACCCTTTAAGGTCATGGGGGTATCCGAGGTGTCTGGGGATTTTTCGGAGCTCAAATACTGGTTTTTTGGAAATTTAAGATATTAAGTTTGGTTAGTAGAAACATCATGAAGAATGTAACATGGTTATTACTATAAAATTGAGGCTATACAATGGGGTGATATAGGTTTCATGGTTTTAGGGAACTGTGTGAGTGGAGGGACACGCCCATGCAGAAACCTCTATAGTTTTTTACATTGGGATAAGAAATGGTTTACAGATGGTTAGGAAAATCATGCATGAAAACTGTGTGAGGTTCCCCTCCTTATAGAATAGGATGCACAGTTTTCGCGCAATTTTTTGAACCATGATTCATAACCGTGAAACATAATAATTATTGGTGAAATTAAAAAAGTTCCCATAATGAATTCTATAACCTAAAATATTTATATTCATTCATCTGATGGATAGAATCTATTTATGGGGATCAATTTGAAAGGAAAATTCTAGGCTTTGTTAGCTTTTATTTTTCTAATCAAAGAATAGAGTACCATCGTTCCCACTAGAGTTGTGTCTGTGATTACTCAATTCCTTTTGTGTTATTATATATTCTTATTAGTATCAACAAAGTTATATAGGTTCAAAATAAATTTAATATTTTAATGTTCTTCATATATTATTTGTTTTTCTTTTGATCTAAGTCGAATTGGGATCTAACACTAGATGATAACTCTATTATAGACCAATAGTAGGTGGTTTATACCTTTTCTGATTGGTTTAGTTCTTTATAGAGCTATTTTTCATTATTTCACCCACTTGAATTTCTGACATAGCCATGAAAATGAATCTATTAATTTAATTAAATTAAATATAACATAATAGTGATTCCCTTTATTTCTGTTGATATGTGAGAGGTTTTTTCTTTATCCATGGGCACCCATGGATTTGTTCCATGTGAGTTTCAATTGATTATTTCTTTTATTAAATAACCCGTGGTGTGAGTTGGTGCTTTCCATGTTAGATGAAGTTTATCAATAATTGAATTGAAGTAAATTGGATGAATAGGATATAGTTTTTCTCCTTTATATGTTGATTATTCCGATTAAATCAATTATATTTATTTTTTATATGTGTGGGTAAAGTCATGGAATAGAGTTGGATGTGAATTGTGTTAGGAGTGGGTATACTTATGGAACAATAATTTGAATTTATGAATGATTATATAGAATGACACAGTTATGTTATTACATGGGTCATAGAAATGATAGAGAATACCTTGGACCTATATACACATTGGATTCTGATTATGTGGGATTCATTGGGGCATATTACCCCATGGATCTGGTTTGTCTTGAGCTCATAGTGGACATGGGTGGTAGACATGATCTATGTACTCCAACTCAATCCTAAATGAGTCTCTATCAATATGAACCTAAGACACAATGTGGATTACATGGTCCAATAATCCATTTATCCAGACTTGTAGGGTCTCACTATATAGATAAAATGACATAACCATGTCAAATGTGATATTATTGGTTATACATCTTGACCATGGTTGTTCTAAAACTACTAGTTATTCAAAAAATTCATGGTTGAGATGATATTTATGGATATATGGAGAGGTAGTGTTAGTTATTTCAACATTGTTTTCATATTATTTGTTATAGGATCTTGAGCCATGTTTTTTTGGGATCCTTGTTGCGAAACATTGTAGCACTTGTTCTATTATATATATGGATTGGGAGCTTTACTTTTTATATTAAAATATACTTGTGATATGTATTTAACTTTGCTTTATCTTGTTAAATTACACAGCTAGGATTTTTTACAGTCCATTTAATTCTTACCTATAGATATTGTATCTCATAACCTATTGATCCGACCACAGGGTACGCAGATAGAATTTATAGTTGTAGGTTGGGAACGAGGTAAGAACCTATAGTTCGATGCTAGATTTTGTGTCATGCATAGGAGAACAATAGCCTGAGATTGAGTTGAGGATCATGATCCTATCGAGAGATAGTGGTTTTTGTTCTTTTTGGCATTTTGTTACATGTATTTTACTAATTCAATGTATACCTGTTTCGGATTCAATATGGACACTTGACATGATCACCATTGTATATAAGTTTACTTCTACAATTGTTTATCTATTCTTATTGTTTATCTGTTTTTTGACTATTATACTACATACACGATTGAATGTTATAGATATTCCGCTCTGTTAAACTTTGGTAATGAGGGTATAGTCTCCCCAGAGACATACCCTAGGACCTCATTATAATTTATAAGCCTCTGGCATTTGGGGAGATGAACTTCAGTCCATGTGACCAACAAGGAATTAAGCACCATTTAGTAACACTCGGGTCTGGGAAGTTTCAAATTGGTATCAGATAAAATTATTTTCATGTTTACTTTACTATTTTTCAATAATAGAATGGGTATTTTGAAGAATATGAGTTTGTTAATGAGCTATTCTTGGGAGTAGTCATCCCACGTACAAGAATAAACCAATGTTCCCTTAGTGAAAATTGATGTTTTATAAATTTTGGATATTGTAGATGATTTTATTCTCTTATTGGGTGATGTAATTTAATTTGGATGATTTCATAGATATAATTATGGGTTATATTATATTGAATCCAAATGAGATAAGGTTATTCCATCTCATGCATCATTTTATGAACATGATAGAGATTACAATTCATAAATTATGCCATTCAATATAGTATGCATTTCCTTTCATCATGTTTTTGTGATTAGTTTCATGATAGATATACCTACTATTATGATTGACTTCGTTAAAGGGAATTGATAATCATGGTTTGTATGTAGAGTGTATATTGTAACCTAATAAGTGTTTTCATTATTAGGCTATAATAGACACCATTAGTGGCAAATTTTGGTACATTGATTCATGGTACATGAGTTTCATGGACTATATAATGATACAGTGTGGATTAAGTGGACTCCATATTTCTATTCATTATGGGTATAAGACATTATGGATAAAAGGTTACACACCATTTGGTTCAATGATTTATAATGAAATGTCGCACGAATATGAAATTCTTATGGAAAATTGGAATGATAAATAGATATGTCAAACAAGAACAAGATTTTGAGTGGGGAAGAGGAACTATATCTAGTGACTTCTACAACTATTTTATATATACCAATCCTAGATTTAGAAGAAGGCTGATTGATATGACCTATTTATAGGATGGTTTTGAATTTTTCTTATGCTTTTGAGCTATCAACATTGTATCATTCTTTTATGAGGTGTGTGTTTGGCATTATTGAAGAATGCCAGGATGATGACCTATAGTCATATGATAAGAGTGTGGTAATGAACATTCCCTAAAGGTAGTGGTCCACGGGCTACTGGTGGATCCTTATTTAGTGTTAACTTCCACCATAGTAGTTATACCAAACAGAGGTGTTTAGGAACAGTTCTGTGAGGGGTTTTATCGCTTTATGAATAATTTTTAGGGAGTACCACAACCTGCCTTATATATAGAGGAGATGACTACTGTGTTCTAGTAGTACTAAACCACATATTCATGGGATAACAGTCCATAGGCTTATGATTTGTGTTTCCAGACATGGCTGATGATATTCGAGCATCTTGAGACACCTCCTAATATGAGAATGAATATCGCTACATATATTAAATGTTAAGAAGCTAAGAATTGTTTGGATTTTCTAAACCAGGATGATAGGTTGTGACATATTGTTTACTCATATTTACAATCAAAATTCTATGATTGATTTTACTCGAAAACTCTTATGAAAAAAGAGGATAGTGAACTCTTGCATCTAGAGATGGGATTGATGAAAGTTATGGGGTACTTTTAACTATTAATTTATCTTCAAATTTGTGTGCTGACACACATTACAAATGATCTATTGTGTTATAGATGCTTCATTTAGGGCCTCTAACATTCCTTCCGATCACATGACAAAATTTTCATATTATCCTCTATTACTAATAATATAAATCAGGTGCTGATTACATAGTGGAACTTGAGGAAAACTCAGGGTGTAGAGTATAGAAGTATAGTAAATCAAACTACCGGTGTCACTTCTATTTGTAGAAAGAGTCATTTTGAAGCTGCTCATGATATGAGTACTAGTAAGAGTGATATTAATGGATGTGCATTTTTCTATCATCAGTGTGGTAGAAGTGGACACATAAAGAATATATGAAATCATGTATCATTAGAGTACCGAGATTGTGATAGAATGGGAAACATGAAATGTTTCTGCATAAACTTCCATCTAGAAGGTTGTGGTATGGGGTCATCTCTGACATGAGGATTGGGATCAGGTTTCACCACTCTGCATTAGGACGGGATATAGAGGAGTATTATTCAGTCAGGACAAGGCAATGATGGTCATAACCAAGGTATCTAGGATGAAATTTCACTGAGAGAGCAGAGTGGGACTACTCATGGTAGTGAGGTTTGTGAGAGGGCCATGGTTTATTCTAGATATATTCTATAAACCCTACACCTAAGGAGAATGTTTCCAGGTTGTCTACAGTGAGAATCACAATCCTAGTATCCTCAAATATTTTATATTCTCATTTTAATATAGGTGAATCACATAGTTTCATAACTATATCTATAGTGGACATCCTTGGGATCGTGGTTCAGTTACAAGATATCATTATGATTCTTAATACTCAATTAGGGATTATAAAAGAGATTATACACTAGTGTAGAGAGTTCCCACTTTTTTTGGTGTTTTTCACTTTTCATAGAATCCTTTTGTCCTCAGGATGACAAGGTTTGATGTCATACATATAATGGACTGGCTAGTGGATTGTCAGGACTATATTGATTTCCATTGTCAGAGGGTGACATTATAATCACCAGAGGGTGAAGTTTAGACTCACAAGGGTGAATGGGATTTCTAGTTGAGTTGAGCTAGAATAGAGCACTATGGCATGGATGAGATAACATTATAGATCACTAGTTTGTATCTATATGATTCGGGACCGCATCATGTAGACCTTCTTCCACTGGTTGATCATTTTAAGTATGTTTTCCTAGATTATTATTCTATTTTACTCCTGAGAGATTGAGTTTTTTTCACCATCAAGCTAGTTTTAGGAGCTACACCTATATCCACTATTTCATACATCATGAATATGATAGGGTTGCAGAAGCTCAAGAGGAATTTAGAGGATTTGGAGGGAAAAGGGTTTGTACATCCCATTAATTATCTATAAGAAAAGGCTGATGGTACCCTTATTCTATGTCTGGACTATAGGAAAAAGAGAAATAGCAGATGTTTAAGAACTAGTATCCCATTCCACATATATATGACCTTTTTTATCAACTTTAATGATCTTGGTTTTTTGTGAAAATTAAGTTGAGGTCAGGATATCACCAGCTATGTGTTTGACCTTTAAACAAAACCCATGAAGATTTTTTTAGTAGGTATGATCTATATGAGTATCTATTTATATAGTTCTATATCAGTAATTCACCATTAGTTTTCATGTCACCGATGAACTGTTTTTTCCATCCTAATCTAGATTCATTTTCGGTGGTTTTCATGGATGATATCTAGGGGTAATCTCATTATCAACATGAATATGCAAAAAATTTAAATATAATTTCTCCTACACTGAGATAGACTCACTTGTATGATAATATTGAAATGTGGAACTTCTGGATAGATAATATTCCCTTAAACGGTCAAATTATATCAAACATAGTAGTATCAATAGTCCTAGAGATGGTTATAGATATAGTTTCCAAGGATCCTTTTATGAATTTATTTCACATATAATGTTTATTAGGGATTTATTTATCTTAAATGAATTTAATAAAAGACTTATCCTACAGAGAAGAACTATTAATTGAATTGACTATGAAGGGTGTGATGTTTTGATAGAATGATACCTATTAGAAAGCATTTCAGAAGGTTAAAGAGAGATTGACTTCAATTCTAATCCTGGTTCTACAAGAGTAGGTCAGAAGCTACACTATGTAGTATGATTCATCAGGTGTTAGGCTAAGAGAAGTTATTTTATAGGGGGATAGATACGTGACCTATGGGTCCCAGTAGCTAAGTCCACAAGAGAGGAACTACCTTACACATGTCTTTGAATTGGATGCAGTCATTCATACTTTGTGTTGTTGGGGGAACTACTTATTAGGAGAGTGTTTTATGGTGTACATCGACCAAAATAACCTCATGTATGTAATTGTACAGTGTGATATAAATCCGAGGAAGTGATAGTGGTTTGAATACCTATATTATTTTTATATTGATCTTGATTATATGCCTGGGATGGGAAATGTAGTGGATGATGCACTGAGAAAGAGGGATTATATATAGGATGTTTTTGATGCTAGTGGAGAATAGAAGATTATGGTTTTTTCACTACGATGTACTTGGATATGAATGATAGTGAGGGATAAACATTTATTTCCTAATTAGTTGTGACATCTAAACTATTGGATAGTGGTTGGATGAGGTAGCTATTAGGTTCAGAGGGTCTAGTATTATGGGAGTGTGTGGCAGGTGTGGACAGACATCCTGGTTAGACTAATAGTAAGGAGGAGATCAAGAATATCCATGGATTGTTTTGGGTTCTAGTGGACATATATGATCAGCTAATGCTAGATTTTCATGCCTCAAATTGGGTTCAATTATCTCGGTGTCACCAAGATGTACAATGAAATATGCCTTCAGTGTTTGTTTCTAGGTATGAAGTGAGAGGTTTCTAGTTTTTTTATGAGGACTTCCACCTATCAGTAGGAGAAGGAAGAAAATCTGCAACCAGATAGAAGTTTACTCCAATAACATATTCTTGAGTTGAAATGGGATCAAATTGCGATGTATTTCATGATAGGTTTACCGAATTATACTAGAGGTGCTGATGTTGTGTGGATTTTTATTGATAGGATCATAAAGGTTTTACATTTCCAACCAATCAAGGTGACCTTCTGTGTTGATGATCATGGGAGGTTGTACATCGGCGACATAGACTGACTTCATGGGGTCCATCCCACTACCATTCTAGATAAAAATGATTTGTTTATCTCATTATTTTGGAAGAGTTTTCAGTGGGAACTGGGAACATATGTGATTTTGATAAAGGAATACCACCCCAAATTAATGGCCAGTCAGAGCATACAATATTAGTTCTTGATGAAATTTTGTGGGCATGGGTCCTAGATCTTGGGGGATTTAGGGAGATACATACACCCAATATTGATTTTTCATATATTAATATATGTCTCAGGACTATATAGACATAATACATATGATAATTTGTATGATAGGTCATTTCAATATCGACTATGATGGTTAGAGGTAAGTGGGGCAGCATGATTGGTACAACGTGTCATGTAGAAGACTTCTAAGGAGGCCTAGTTGATTAATTAAAGGAAGACTATTAAAATTTATTTATAGAACTAATACGATGATCTCCATCGATTTCATCTATATTTCTATGTCATGGATCAGGTATTTTTTATATATCGCTAAGGGTGGGACACAAATGGATCAAGAGACAGGGTTATCTTTCACTGTGATATTTCAGGCTATTTTCAATTCTGGAGAGAGTCAGGTCAGTTGCCTATAATTTTTGAGTTACCTTAGAGGTACCAAGAAAATCATGAATTCTTCAACATATCTTATCTACAAAATTATGATTTGGACCCATCTTCTACTTTTGAGACTATGGAGGTTGATTTATAGGTAGTTACATCCATTGGGGAGAATACGATTTGTATCATTGTAATGAGCATGAAGGTTCTCTGAAGTCAATCAGTTATTCTAATATGTCTTCGATGGAAGCATGGTAATTTACAAGATAAGGAATGGGAGTGAGAGGATGATGTATGTGATTAGTGTTTAGATTTATTCTTAGAAGAATCATGACAACCATTGAGAGGTAAATTCAGGGACAAATTTCCTTAAGGGGGGAGAATATAAGATCATGTGTTTTTATGAGGTATGGATCCTTTTTTCCATTTTTATTAAATGATTTATTGATGGACTAATTTGAATACCTTTTGAGGTAATGTGGTTATGAATGGTGTTTGGGGATTATTTTGATCCAAGATCCTATCATTTTGAAAAATTAGGACATGAGGCATGGTTAGTCGAAACCATGCGGGGTAGGTCACATGGTTAGTAATAACAATATGAGGCTGAACAATGGGGTGTTAAATGTAGAACAGTCTTAGGAAACTATTTAAATCATGTAAAAAACCCAAGTGATATCCTCTGCCATTTTTTATAGTGGAAAGATAGACGGTTTGTGTATAGTTTGGAAAACCATGTTTGAAAATCGTATGAGGATACCCTCCTTAAAACAATTAGTACATGGTTGGTGCACAGTTTGGATAACCATGAATTCAAATCATACAAACCATGATGTTTTAGTAAAATAAAAAATTTCCATTAATTAATGCTTTAACCTAAAATATTTTCATCCTTTCATCTGTTCGATAGAACCTACCTAAAGTGTTCCCTTTGAAATGAAAATTTTGGGCATTGCTAGAATTTCTTCATATGATCCTAGAATTGAACATAATTTGTCTAATTTAATTTTTTTTAGTGAGTAATCAAATCCATTTGTCTTGTTCTTCATTTTTATTGGAATCAATTGAGTTTTTTAGGTGTAAATTGTTTTTCCTTATTATTAGGTTCCTTGTCCATTCATTTTTTTCTCCCAAAATGAGTGGTCTATAATTTTTTCAATTAGTTTGGTGCTTTATTGAGCAAGTTTTTATAGTTCCTTGCATCAGACATTCCTATGTAGCCCCAAAATTGAATCTATTAATTAAATTAATTGAAATGGAACGTGTTATGGGTAAAATTTAGTTCCTTTGAGATGTGTTGGAGTTTTTTCCCTGACCAATGCCACCCATAGGGTGTTTCATGTGTATTTCCTTTGCCTATTCCTTTGTTAAACCACTAATGGGGTGAGTTGATGTTTCTTTAGTTAGAGTAACCTCATTAATAATTGAATTAAACTGAATTTGTGAATAATGGATTGTTTAAATCCAACTTATATGCCCCAGAGTGGCACCATCAACCCATCACCATGACAGCTAGGGTTTTTCTCAGTCCTCATCTCCCCTTCCCCCTCCATCCATTCTAAATCTGCTTCCTCTAGATTGACTGAGAATAAGTGTGTCTTGGAGACGGAGCGATACGGTGGGTTGTGTGTGTGTTTTGGTAGTGTATTTTTCCATTCTCGATGATGTCACGACCTAGTGGAACACTGGATTCTCAACTCGGTTCAACACTGATTGCATTTTATGACATCGACACACCGTATGGATCAGATCAACATGAATTAGATATTGTGGTGTCAATGTGTATTGGATTGGATCTGGATCCTCAATTCTATCTGGTGTAGTCAGGTAGAGTCAATGGTGTTCATATAGTGTGGGTTGGCATCAGATCTAGAGTGGATCAAAGGGGAGAGGTCCTAGTTTTTTGAGTTTTTGTTGGTTTTTTTAAAGGATCGATGTTTGTTTTGTGTGACGACGATGTCACCAGAGACTCCCTGTTCCACCCTACTGTCTCCAGCTTGTACAAGTTGGGATCTGCCTCTTCGAGTTGTTCCTGAGGAAGGTTGGGCTTTTCTGTTTATAGTGGTGGGGATGTACACCGGCAGTGGTTCCGATAACCAGTGAAGGTTCCAAGGCACTGGGTCTCGGTTTGGGACCATCACGTGATGAAAGTGTATTGATTCTTTTCATATGTGAATGTAGAGGATTCTTGTTGAATTGATTGATGAAAAAGGTTGGGATTCAGTGCTTCCAGATTCGACTGCGTGGAATAGACCTCATAGGAGGACTTCGAGATGGTGGTTCTTCTTTGTATATTTCAACAGATTTAGTTGTTTGGGAGGGTATGGATTCTGCCATCAGACTAGGTACATTCATCGACATAGGACACTTGCTTGTTGAATTTCCATACAATGTTGAAGTGCTTCATCATGTTTAAATAATGGGGAGGGAAGCTACATGTTTTCTCCCTGATTTTATTATTAATTCCTTCGACTATGATTTGTCTTAATTCCATGAAGTGTGTTTGGGTTTCCCCCTTCCTCCCTCAAAAGTGGTATTAATCATAATAATAATAAAAAATTAAGGTGGAAAGATGGTTTGACTCTTTTTCTTATTGATTCTTTTGATTATATTGATTATATGGATTTTTTAAATTATTGGGTAGACTCCTGGAATGGAATTGAATGTGAATTTTTTGATGAGTAGGAATAATAATGGGACTTTAATATGAATTGATTTATGGATACATAGGAAACCATGTGTGTGTTATTCCATGGGTCATGGAAATGGTACAAAATTATGTAGACTTCATTGATCCATGGATTCTGATTTTATGGGATTTATTGGGCCATTATACCCCATAGAGCTGATTTTCCGTGGTCTTGCAGTGGAAAAGGTAAATAGACTTGCTCCTTAGACCCCATATCAAACCTAATTGAGTTTCCATAGAGATGCTCCCGGGACTCGATAAGGATACCTTGGTCCACTATAATTTGGATACATCCTTAAAAGGTGTGACATTATTTAATATATGAAACAAACACGGTAAATGTGATATTCTGAATTATAAACCTCGACCATGGATAAACTGACACTTCTGGTTATATTGAATGGTCATGTTTGACATTATATGTATGTATATACAATGAGGTTGTGTTCGTTATTTTTTCATTGTTTATAGCTTCCCTGTTATAGGTGGTTTACCCATGTTTTGTAGGGATACCTAGTGGTCTATATAATTTCACTTGTTCTATATTATATTTGAATTGAGAACTTTACTTTTTATTACAGCATAAATGTGATATATATTGTGCTTTAATTTTTTTTATATTTAACAATCATGATTTTTATTGACCTTTGGATGGTTTCCAAATGAAAATATTACTCACACCCTATTCTGGATACCATTGGGAACCTTGAATGATTTTATGGATGTACGTAGGGAATGGAGAAATCTCCCAAATGGTTATGCTTGAATATGTTCCATGCTTAGGAGCATGGGGAACAAGACTAATCTGAGCATCATTTAACTATCATGAGATATTTTTTTTAGTATTTTGTTACATGTCATACTCTAATTAAATTTATACTTTTTTGGATGCTATTTAGAAACATGTCATTTTAATTATTGTATATGAGATTACTTCAAGAAATGTTTATCTATTACTACTTTTTATCTATTATCTGCATATTATACTACCACCTCTATTGACTATTATTGATATTCAGTTGTGTTACGCAATGGTAATGAAGGCATAGTCTTCCCATGGACACACCCAAGACCCTCATTACTATTTGGAAGCCTATGGAATTACAGGAGATATTCTTGAGGCAATGTGACCAACCAAGCTCAAGAAACCCTTCAGTGGAACCTGAGATTGAGACATTAAACCTCCGTTATTATATACCGGTCTTTATATCAATAATAATTATATAATAATTATCCACTACATCCACCTAATATAGGTTACCATTTATTCTTAATCTATGAATAAATGATTTTCTATCCCACATATTGATATTAATGTGACAACCGGGTCCCGGTGACAGCATAGCCATCCCTCAACATGGTTGTTGGGTCCTTGCCCACCAGGTACCCCCAGTTGCCCCGCAGACACGTGGGGCCCACCCTAGGGTCCACCCACATGCCTGAATGGGTTATCTGACTAATGAAAGTCCCCACAGGCCAACACATGTCCTTTCCAGTGTGCTTTGTCCTCACTCGCACACACCCTGGGAAACTTCCCAGGAGGTCACCCATCTGGATCACTACTCCAGGCCAAACAATGCTTAACTGTGGAGTTCTAACCAGGTAGGCTCCCGAAAAAGAATGTGCACCTTGTTGACATGAGACATATCATTTAGTCATTTAACCCTTTATCATTTAGGGATGTTACAATAACCCCCCCCCCCTTTAGAGCACAACGCCCTCGTTGTGGGCCCTACATATCAACCCAGGCAGTGCGCCATGCACTTAAGGCTGGGTTCCTCCTCTGAAACCAGATGTGACAACCAGGTCCCGGTGACAGTACAGCCATCCCTCCTTAACATGGTCTTCGGGTCCTTGCCCACCAGGTACCCCCAGTTGCCCCGCATACACGTTGGGCCCACCCTAGGGTCCACCCAAATGCCTGAATGGGTTATCTAACTAATGACAGTCCTCATAGGCCAACACATGTCCTTTCCAGTGTGCTTTGTCCTCACTCGCACACACCCTGGGAAACTTCCCAAGAGGTCACCCATCCTGATCACTACTCTAGGCCATGCATGCTTAACTGTGGAGTTCTAACCAGGTAGGCTCCTGAAAAGGAAGGTGCACCTTGTTGACATGAGTCATATCATTTAGTCATTTAACCCTTTATCATTTGCGGATGATACAATTAATGCCTTTTGGTTGAATGTAATTTACAGTCTTAATTCTTATAATTGAACTACAATCACACAATTTTTTCAATTGTTTTCTATATAGATAACATTGATGTTCTACAATTCATCCTAGAAATTTTTTTTATACCGAATCCTTTGATCATTAGGGCTCTATAATTTCCAAATTAAACTATTTCATCATCATTTAATTTCGTAATCTTCAAAAGATTCATGTTACATTTCATGTGTGATGGACACCCAATATCATGAATCACCATACAATTTTTCTTCATTTCATTCAATGAAATCTCATATTTTTTTTCTCCATCATCTATAAATTATTCTCTTTCCAATAATCTCTACAATGGGTTAAACCATATATTTATCATTTATATTTTCAATAGAAAAAGGAATTATCTTATATCATTCGTCCCCAGATTGGTATATCCTATTTATAAAAGTATTCTAATTGGATTTAATATAGTCCATTACTACTCATCTTCCATTTAAATTCACCCAATTTTTTTTTTAAAAAATAACAACATTATACCAAAACATGTCAAAACTGAAATCATATCATCATAATGAGTCCAATTCTGATATAAGGTATATGTTTTGTTCCTGCATTATTATCATCTAATTTCTTCTCATTTCATGTCACCTTTATCTTCATTATAACTGGACACTGTATGACCTAAGTAGCCACCACATTATCACTTCAATATAAGAAATATATTTTTATTACCATCTTAGTACATATCCCCAATTTTAGAAGGACTCATTTATATCGGTATGTTATTTATGATTAGAAAATTTAAACTTTCATTCTCTTACTTCTTGTATTTGAATTTGTTTTAATTGTGTTTAACATTTCAGTTTTATATGCATAACATCATTACCTATGAAATTTGGTCTGTGATCACTCAACAATTCCCCAAATGTTCTGGTTCCATTTTCATCCATTTCAATAAATAATTCATCTAAAATGTTTTCAAATTATATATATTCCTTATCATAAAGATTTTTATTTAAAATTTTTGATTATTTATCTAATATAAAATTATTATACATGTTTATCAATATTCTTAGCATTATCCTTTTTGGATATACTATTATTAACAATGTTATTATCCAATTCATCATTTATTAACTGATAGTTTACTACAAATTTATGTTATAATTGATCATTTTCCAGTTCATCCATAGACTTCTCCATGAAATAAATTTATACATCATGATCACCAAAATCACTTGATTATTCCTTAAACAATCCTCTAATACTCCTATTCTTATTTCAATATAGGTAAGTATACTCAATTGGCCCTTCTAATTCAACCTTATTATCAAAAACTCCCTCTAATTAATTATCATCTTCGAAAATTAATTTTTACTTCTCTACTATAGCCATCATAACATATTTTATTTCCAAGATAAACTCAGTTTCATGTCCTTATAAACGTTCTTCTATGAAATTTTCTTCCTATATTATAACCTATTATTTTATAAAAAACTCATTTAATATTTATTTCCTGAATTAAATTTCCTTATAGGGAAGATCTTATTTTTTTATAAATTGAAACTCTCCATCAGCTACATAAAATCATTTTGGACACCTACTAGTGATGATCCAAAAATTTAAATAACAAATAAATTATTGGGGTAAGTTACCTTCAAATTTTAAATTTCCTCTATTGAATTATATATTGTAAAATATATTAAATTATCACTTCAAATTTATTTAATTTTATTCTTTAATAAATATTTCTTTTTAACTTCATTAAATTCCATTCATGTAGATGAATGTTAAAAAGAACGTTTTGGAATCACTCACCTTTCATATATTTTCATTTTGTTTTATAGATCATCGAGAGGTAATTACATATGATTATCTTCTTCAAGTGTTGATAATATCTATTTTAAATTGGTGGTAATTATTGTATGATCCTAATCACTATATCATAATAATTTATATCATGAACATTCCTAGAACTATATCTACCTAATTCAATAATATTATTGATAAACTGTCATCATTTTTACTTAAATGTGATTTCAATTCATTAAATCTATTTGGATAAACCTCTTTATTTACCTATTTAACATTGTTGTCATATTTATAAATATTGGGATGTTTTATGTATTTTTTCTATTGAGGAAGTCATTAAATTCATTTATATATAATTAAAAATTTATCCTTACAAGTAATTTATAGAAGATAAATAATCAAAAAACAATTCCATGTATCATTTCATCATTAAAATTTTGGTGTAATCTGTTACATGAATTCTATGAATTGAATCAACGTAAACAGGAAGACCAAGAGATCATAAATGGGTTCTTGTTATATCCATCCATAAAGAATTATCTTAGCCATAAAATAGATTTAATACCTTTTCATTTATCATATTCACCATGATAATAACATTCCCTAACATATGTATTTGATTCCACCTGTTGTTATCTAACATCCCACTATACACCCTAAATAGTGGGCGTGAATTAGATTGGCTTGAAATTTCATATTAACTATAGTATAATTAGATATTTTCCCCTCATTTTCAATGATACCTTGAATCATTCAAGATGATCACAAAAAAGATCAAACAAATAAAAAGAAATAAATAATCACAAACACTAGGGAATTACTTGGTTCACCCATAATAGGATACAACAAAGGACGAAATATCAATGATCTGTTTTTATTACAAATAAGTACTACTCCACTGGTGTGTGACTACAATATTAAGGACATACTCAGCAATTATCTAAGGTCACTGACCTCTTCCTCTCTTACACTTACCAATTTCAATGAGATGTAGAAAACATATATTTTTAACACATTATTTGAACTCATATGGATGACATTAGAAAATATAAAATAGACAAAATGGGTTTTCTCCAGAATGATATAATCTAAAAAATTGATATTTATTGATATTTTTAAAACCACTTTTATTATAATATTAATCTTTATTAGAATCCAATCCAATTTGACTTCACTTCATTATACTAGATATTTAATAAATTGCATAACAGGTTCATTATAATTTTTTTATTCCTGATATCCTTTATAACTACTCCTTCTATATTCTCTTATTCTTTATAGAAGGTTCTAATATAACCCAAGAATTGTTAAATTCATATTAAATATATATATTTCAATAAAATTATATCTACATCTACTTAAAATTGAAATCTAAAATTTTTAAAGGTGAATCTGCAATATAGATATTCAATTAGGTAGTTAATGGATATTCTGAAACCATAAAAACCTTCTTGAGAGTTCCATGTCATCAATTAAATTTTTAATTCTCGATATTTTATTAATAATTTTGTAATACCAAAACTTTCTTCATGAATGTTTGGTTCCTTATTGAAATGAAATTTGTGCCATGTTGTGATAGAGTGAAACAAGGTTTACTCTTGATTAATGTTGTTAAATAGACCAAATACTATCTTCTGTAGCCCATATTCATTATTTAAATTCTATATTTCAAATGTAAAATCAATTAATCATTACATGAAATTTAATTCATGATATAATAAATGTATATAAACTCTTAACATCTAAACCTATAGAATTGTGACTGACTTCTACAATGTGGATATATCCAAATTAAAAAACTGATCAAAAATATCATATGTATCATCATGTCATAATATCGTTCACTTGGTGTGCCTGATATGTTGATTCATCACTAATAAAAACCTTATGTATGATCTAAACCCCTTAAACATATTCCATAAAAAACAATATATATGATCCTAAAATCATACACAGCATCCAATAAAAAACAATCATATGGGAATTTTCCGTTTTCATGTAACATCAGATAGGGATTGATCCTTGTGATCACGGCATGATTTTTACACATAACTATTTGAACCTTCATAGTATATATCTATCCTTATAAACACAATGATAACCTTCTTTATGAATTTTTAATTACTTTAAGTGACAACTAATTTACATTCAATCGAAAAAAAATTAAACATTTTAACCTATGGTTGTAACATATCATTTCAATGTATCTAAATATATTAAATAAATATGAGAATATAGTTTCATATGGTATGATTTAATATGTAGAAATATTTTTTATGAATAATATTGATATATGTGGTATGAATTTTCTATGAATTATTTTGCTGTAAAATTTCTAGTGGTAATTTTTTCCAATTTTCACTCAATATTAATGTCTATGTAAGTGTCTTAGAGAATCGTATTAGGTTGTTAATCTAGGATTAATTTCACTAGAATTTCATTCACCAAAAAATGATTTTACTGACATGTATTGAATGATAGCATAAACTCTACAGGATGTAGTAGGGTCATCAAAATTTTGAATCATCAAATGGATTATGAGAGTTCTGGAAATTTTCCAAAATATGAGGACACATTAAAATAAAGTATCTATATGTTTTTACTAAATAATGATATCAAGGAAAATTATGTGATTTAAAATCTCATTTCACATTCAATTTTAGGTCTCTCAATGAATTTTGGATGGTGGTCAATCATAGATGATCAACTAACATTTTCTATAAAAGGAAGTGGTGAAAAATTAAAACAATATATTAATAACCTAGACAATTTACACTAATTATATACAATATACTAGTAAATTAAAACATTAATTAGATAAATATATATTTTTATCCACTTAATTAAATCATAATTTTTTTTTCCATTTGTATCTGATTCTTGTACTTCCAATGAATATAAATAACGAATTAATGTTTCTCCAAATCATGTAAAAAACTTTTCCTCGGAATTTTAATCCCTTCATATAATTTCCTTATATTATTTACTACCAGAAAATGTATTTCCTTTGTGATGAAGTATTTATTGGGTTCCATGTGTGGTATAATTTTAATGGTGGGCCGAGTGACTCAACTACGTTCCTAAAAAAAAATAGTTAAAGGGAGGATAGTTTAGAGGTTTTAAATTACTCAATGATCAATTGTGATAAACCTATATCATTAGAAGTTCTCATGAATCATGTATTGAAATCTTAGTTTTTTCATAAAATCTCCCTACTAACAAGAAAATACACACTAATTTGGATGAATTTGGCCAAAAACATTATCCAATAATTATTTTAATATATTAATGAAAAATTAACTTGGTTTTATCAATATATTGAGTGTATCTAAGAAATACGTAGTATTTATAATATCATGTTCAAAGATAATTTTACAAAATTTTATTGAAATTTTTTTTTAGAGTATGAATAAAAAATATTATAGAGTCCACACTTGCTTCATTGAGACGAAGAGGAGTCAGCAAGGAATTTAAAAGTATCCCATAAAAAAATTCATTGAATTGGAATAAATATTTAATAACATTATAGATGGATCATAATAAAATTCATGGATATTCAACATTATCTACTAATGGTATTAAAATAATTCAATTATTTTTAAAATAATGTTGGATTTATTAATGTATTTATTAATTGTTTGAATTTTATGTCAACATGAAATAAAAGTTTGAGAGAGGTGTTTGAGTATATTAATATGTTATTGAGTTAATTATTGGTGACTTGAAATTCCTCCATAAAATCTTTATTTTTTAAAATGTGTACATTTTTTATGTGTTTATTAATATGGTCGATCATATAGACATGTAGTTGAGGAGGGTTTTCATGTGGTTTATCAGACAAACATTTAGTGGATGTGTTTCTCTTTTTTACTATTAGATTGGCATGTGGTTAATTAAAATCAGAGTGTAGTCACAAGAATTATGCATACAATTTATATTTCTTTCATGTGTTCATTTATTTATAATATGAAGTCGATGGGTATTATATTTAGTCATTCAATTGTGACTTGTGTTCAATAAGGGAATTATTCTTTATAGTGTGTAGTCAGTTACAAAGACAAGATCCACTAGATAGTTTTGTTATTAATCGGTTGGATAGTTAGTTATTCAATTGGTAATAGGGTTGATTTTAAACATTGTTAGTTCCATGGATATAGTTTTATTGAATTCATTATTTTGGTTGTAAATACATGTTTCTAGATTATTCTTATTCTATACAGAATAAACTAAAAAATTCCATAGATAATATTTGAAGGTCAAGACATAACATTTAAAATGCGATTCATGTTATCTATTATATATATATTTATATGGTTCTAAATTAAAATATATATTAAATATTCTAGTATGGTTTATTTAAAAAAATCATTTACGGTGAGATTGAAGCTAATGTTATTCTTGAATAATTGCTAGATAATAAATCTATAGAGTCAAAATGACTATGATATATTATTTTAAAGACCACAAACCACCGATATTTATTTTTATAGTAATTATTGTTTAGTTCATCAGGTATGAATGTTCATGTGGGGATTTAAAATGTTCTATGTTGAGATATATTTCTTTATATCATGAACTATTTAGAGATGATATAGTTGGAGATTGATTCGGTGTGGGGGACGTTGAGGGGAATTCATGAAATTATCAAATTCACAATTTGTCTATTATTCTCATTTTCATTAAGGATATAGAGGCTTCCAAAAAATATTTTCTTCATCTTAATGAGAGACAAAAATTAGATAAGTATACTTATTCTATATAAATGATGTTATTAAATTTAAATAATATTCAGAATATCATGGTGATGCATTGTGTGCCTTACCAAATGAGGAAATAATAGAGGATTTTTTATATGATTCCACTGATTTAATAATCAATATAAATTAGTTGAAAAATAATTTAAAATAATTTACATAATTCATACTTTTTGGGATATCCTAATATTGGAAATTTTTGAAGAAATATTTGGTGTATCCTATATAATAATGGAGGAAAAAATATAGAGTTTGAGATAAAAGAGTTTTAAGATAAATATCCTTGATCATTAATATCATCTAGTGGAGATTCAAAATGTAGTGATATTCTATGAGAATGATAATTTGTTATAAATTATATCTACATGATGTGTTTAGAATTCTGAGGTTTTGGATAAATTAAAATACATACTATGTCCTATATATTTTTTTCACATGATACACCCAACATAAACGAAGAATAACATATTAATAAGATATTATTTTTAAATCTATTATAAGCACTAAGATGGTTCAAATTAATATCTATTAACTTTAGTGGATAAATAATTAATATCATTTTAAATATTTTCCATGGATTGTTAGTAGAGTAGTACTTTATGGTTGTACCCCTCACTCTCCATGCGAACTAGCATAGGCTTGAGTCCCACCAGACGTAGACATAATGCACATTACGCATAGGGCGATACAAATCCATCACCTAGATAGGGAATGTGTCACACAATATGGATATGGTTGAGACCCTATCTATGATTCAAATTTAACCTATATACACATTTTGTATTTAAAGGATTACCCAAGTGGTAAAGACTCCCAATTATCATGAATTAGTCCCATGTTCAAATCTAGGTGTGTCTGAATTTCTATAGGTTCAGTTGAAACTCTTTAGTATATACTATATCATTGTTTTAGTGTAGTAACTTTATTAGGTACTATAGAAAAATACTATAGTAGTAATAAAATTCCTCCCAAAAGGGATTTTAGGAAACAAAGTGTGCCCATCGGGTCACTGGGCCATTGGAGCATGACAGAGGGCTGTGCAAGAAAACTTTGGTGGTTGGATCTGGTGTAGGAAAGTACTGATATGGAAGAACACTGTCATGATTTATTTGGATAATGTATATTACCTACTATCCATTAAAATATGGGCCATGTAATGAGTTTCTCTCAACCCAAAAATAATTTATTTTCTTTTTCAATAATAAATAGTATCTTCAACACAATCATTTAAAAAAAATATTAGTTTATATTAAAAATGGTTATGATAAAATAAATTTTATTTATATTGTACATTGTTTCAAAAACTGAATTTATAAATTTTAAAATCTACATTAGGTAAAATAAATTTTTTTTTGAACTCCTCTAATTAAAATTTAATGACTCTTGATTTAAAATTTATTTTCAAAATATTTATCATAATTGAAAATTTGAGTTTTACAAAAAGAAAATTATTTAATTTTATAACAACTATCAAATAATGTCTTAGAAGTTTAAAAAACATTATTTGAAATAAAATATGTGTTTAATGAATACCATTATGAATTTTAATATATAATTTAACTCATAAATACCATCTCTATATTTTTAGAACTAAATAATAATATTAGTTTAACAAAAAAAAATTTAGTATTATTACTACTGAAGTATTCTCATATTGATATTTATTTGTAGATTTTCTTTAATTACTCATACACTTCATTCACTTTTTTAAAAATATATTTATTTCATTAAAATTTTTAATAGTTATTATTTTATCTTATATATATTTAATGGTGAAAAACATCAGTTTACAGTATTATGTGTGATTATTTTAAAATTAACATTTCAAATATTTAGAGATTTTATATGATAAAACATTTTTAAATTTAAAAATAAAATGTTTCATATTAGGTAATGAGGTAATTCTAAATTTCAATTTTCAAAATAATTTTCTAATGATAAAAAATTGTTACCCTGGTAAAAATTGAAATTGGTAAACTGTAATTTATTAAGGGTAAATTGATAAAACATGTTAAATGAAAATTTGATAATAATTAGTTGATATTATTGTAGAGTTTAAATTAAACCAAACTCATATTTTTTCAACATCTTATACATTGGATCATTAATACAGTCATAGAATTATTGAAAAATGATGTGTGTTTCCAAAAGATCAATTTTCTTAACATATAAAAGGATACAAATTTTTTCCTTTTGAAATTTACACATAAAAAATTATTACACCTTTAAAATATAAAATTTTAATCTACTTATAACCCTCCCCCATGAAACCGATCCACTCATAACTCATTGTTATCATAAGACCTTCCATTTCACGGGGAATTCCAATGAAATATCACGTCCCCAATGTAAGTATTATATCCTTATTATGTTTTTATTATTAAAATTAAACTTCCAAATATATTATTAACATAATAGTATTATCAATTTAGAATCATTATTATAGTTATATGTTTTTATATCTGTGTTAATAAAATTGTTTTATTTATTTACAACCACTTAAAAATAGAGGAATGTTAATTGAGCTTATGCGCAAACAAATGCCTCCACGAAGAATCATTTTTTTCATTTTTATTCAAGTTTTTCAATCATTATTCAATGAACCTAAAATATTGTTCAACATCATAAAAATAAAATAAAACAATTATTCTTTTATAATGATATTATATAAAAAAATTAACACCTCATTAACCAAACTCACTAATTGAGTTATGGGTAGTTCGTGTTTAGGTTGGTTTTACTAACTATGTGATTGATGTTTTAAAATATTACTACAGATAAATATAAGAATATGAAAACTATTGTTTATATAATATAATAATCAAAAAATGTTTTTTATATGGTTCTTTAAATAAAATATTAATTACATAACTTAATAATAATGTAATGTTTTATTCTCTAAAACAACAGAAATAAGTCACCACTAATTCCATTTTCAGTCAGTATGACTAAAGAACATATTGAATTATATAAGTGATTAATAAATAAATATAATATACGTAATATTTATTCTAAAATTATATATTTATGATTAAATTGGTGTAAGAGTGTGATTATAAACATTTACATAGTAATATTTCTGAATGCATTTATAGTTATTAACACCCGATGGCTGAAATAAGATATAAATAAACAATATAGAAATTAAAAAAAATATAATGAATAATATGAGATAAAAATATTTGAAAATTGTTATGAAATATGTTATGAATGGATATTTTTTTATTTTAATAGTTGTTTTATTTTAATCTATTAATAAATGAAAACATGTAAGGGTTTAATCTCAAAACATTCTTCTTTAAGACACAAGTTCTTTTATTCAAATAATTTCTTTAAAATGTTTTATTTACTACCAAATTGATATTTAATGTAATTTTTTATTATTGTTCAACTTATTTTATCTTAAAATTATTTCCCTCTTTATTTCAAGGGTTTTCTATTACAATATTCATAGGTTATAAGGGAGTTTTTCCAACAACTTTTCTTTATTGAGACATGTTTTAATGTTGCACACCAATTTATTATTTCTAGGATTAATATACTTCTCAATAATGTATTTTGAAAAACTTAATAATTTAATACATTTTATTAAATAATTATATTATTTCAACATTCTAATTAATTTTGATTAAAAAATTACTTATGTCAATGGGTTTATTTGTTTCAAATTAAAATACCATGATACATGTTTCAGTTATACACCATGTTACCTTTTATATAGATTAAATAATTTCACATTGTCAATTTGTATCATGATCCACTTATAATTCATGATAAATTTTCTACCTCTCATTAGGTTTTCATTCAAATTTTATAAATGTTATAAGTGGTTTTCATTGCTCAATTCTCTTCCTCAGGTCATATTAACTCATATTTATCTATATATATATATTTCATCACTGATATGCTATAAAATATGATAATTTTAATATTTAATCAATTTTTATTCTAATTATATCAGTCCTTATAAATAATTATCCTTCCTAAATTATTTTAATGTTTTTTAAAAAATGATTTTATTAATAATAATACCCATTAATTTTATAGGGTTTTACTTCCATGTCAAAATGTTTACCCCCCACCAATGCTCTCCTTTCATGATTTTAAGCTAAAATTTTTATTATCTCTAATGATACTTTTATTCCATTTAAATCAATTTAAATAAAATATCTCTTCATCCTTTTCAGGATGTGTTGTTTCTAACAATGGATATTTATAATTTTTCAAAATGTTTTTATATCCTTTAGAAAATCTTTTTTTACCATTCAATCTATATTTTATTCTGATAACCATTATTTATTTTTCAGTGTTCCATTATAAATGATTCAATTTAAATGTAAATATTTTCAATGATTTTTCACTTCCCTATTTTTAAAAACCTTATTTATTTTGAAAATTGTCTTTATCAAATATTATTTTTAAAAGTATTTTCACTTCCCCTTTTTTAAAAAAATTATATCATTTTCATGCATCAATTGTTAAATATTATTTTTAAAAGTACATTTTTAAAAGTATTTTCAATTTCTATTCTTATTTATGGTGGATTTTGTTTTAATCCAAATCAGTTCTAATGAATTTTTTCATTTAATTTTAATAAACACAAAGGATATATTTTCCTCATTTTATCCATTGATCCTTGAAATTAGGGGTTTTCAAAAAGTAATATTTTATACTCATATAAAAAGATAACACTTTTGATATTTCAATATTATTATTCAATATTGAATTTTTAGACCCTAACCTTTTTTAGAGACATGTCGAACTTATTTTTAGGGAAACTATTTCTTTATTTTTGAGTTGATATTGATAGGGATTTAACTTATATGAGTTTGGATGAAAATTGGTTAAATGGGGTGGGGGTTTGGGCAGTTCATAATTGTCACAAAATTTGTCAAACATATAAAACTTACCCTAGAAAATAATTGAATCCCATATAGATATGTATTGCATGGTTGGCACATAGTATGGAAAACCATGTTCCCTCTTAGTATTTACTGTGCACCACCATGAAGAGATGCATAGTTGAAGGGAATGGTTTGGAAAATCATTCACCCATACCAAGGAAACCATGAACAAAATTGTAATTAGGATATAAATTAGATTAAAAAATACTTGAACCGCGGAATTAAAACCAAATCATCCATAGCTCAACCCTAAATATTTTATATCATTTTTTGTGTCTTCTAGATGGATTATAGACACTTATAACCTCTGTTCATGGTGATACAAATATGATATTAATGATTGGAACATATCCCAGTAAAATAATCCCATACTGTGTAGATTCCTCCAACTCTCCTAACCATCCCCATTATTTGAAGGGACAATTTTCTCTATTTTTTATGGATTTAGATATATGTTTTGGTAGATCTAATTTTTTCCATCCTTGGATCAGGGTTTTGGATGTGTATTTCATTCTTTATTGTGTAATTGAATGTCCCACAAAATTTTTTATTTTTCTATTATAGTGTGTACTCAACGATGTTGATGTAGGTTGTATATTATTCAAATAGAAAAGCCTTGAATTCAATTATGTGTATTTAAATATTGAATTTATATTTAACATTTAGAAATTTAAATTCTTAGATTTAATTAATTAATTTGGTCTGTTAGTTAATTAATGGATTATGGAATGAATTGACTAATGGGGTTATGTAATAGTTAAATTAATATGGATTAATTAATTAGTGATTTAATTTATTGTATATTGAGATTTTGGAATTGTATTAATTAAATGTTGAAGTAGTAAATGGTATATTGTAAATCCATAATTGGATTAATTAATTGGTGAATTAATTCATGGGTTATAAGGTTAATTATTGGTAAATAGAATAATGGGGTTTTTATATTGTCCATGTAATTAAATTGAAGGACCGTGTTTGTTGTAATAATTTTAGTTGTATTCCATGATGTAAAATATTGATAAAAAGGGTTAATTTTTATTATCCTTGAATGATGTTATATATGTGTTATATGTGTGATATATGCTATATTCATGTGTGGGACATAGAGAGATGCATAAAAATCCTATAGTGATAAATGATTGTGGGACTGAGACTAATGCTTTAAATAGCCATGTTTGATAAAAGATGTGTGGGATAATGATTGATGCTCCTACCCATATGAGATGATGAGTATGGGACAAGTAATGAGTCTCCAAATACCCATGTTATTAATGAGGTGTGGGATAGGGACTTAGTCATCAAATAGACATGGGGAGTTAGACACAATGTTCTACACCCATGAGATTTGAATTGGAAAATGTATTTAATTGGCCATGATATTATATGAAATTAAATGATAAATGATAAACATTGTTTTATGGTATTGTTCAGACTCTAAAATGTGATAAATATGGTATTAAGGGTTTTGGTGTCCTCAGGAACCTGGGTGTTTTGCAGTTATTTAATGAATAATGAAATGTGATATTTTTTTACTAATAAATTATAATTTATTATATATATCAATGATTGTACTCTTATTTGAATATATATTGTTTTAAACATTGTTTGTGGTGGCCTAATGAGTTATACTCACAACCTACTCAAGCTGAAGAATCTTTACCTGAATTGACTCAATGTTTACAGGACATGATAAGGGAAAGAGTCCTATAATAGATGGATGAGTTTGTATTGAGCATGGATGAGGGAACCATATGTGATTCAGGACCCTCTTGGGAGTTCTCAGTGTCTATTTATTTTGGGTTTTTCATATTGACATATGACATGTATTTGGCATGCAATTTTTAATATAATATTTTAAATATAGTATTCCTTTTTTTGTAATGTGATACATGTTGGGTTTGGTTATTGGTTATATAATTTGTCTTTTATTTATTTTCCATTGCTATGAAACTTTAAAAAATCAGTTCTGGTCTCCCAATGAAAATTATTAGACCCTTATTGTTAGTTGATAGCATATGGCATAGAGAGAGTCACACATGAGGTCATTTAACTATCCGATTCGGGGAACCGATGTCATGTACCCAGGCCGGGATGTTACAATGTGGTATAAAATATGTTTTTATTTTTTTTATTTTTTTTGATATTTTTTGGAGGTATACATGACAATATGATGAGTCAGGACTTGGTTAAGAGCTGATGAATGGGACTATCTAAACCATGTATGAGTTTAATATCCAATTACCCATGGTGGGATTGTAGTTATTGATGTGTGTTGTTATAGTTGGATGTTATTTAATATCGAGAAATGAAATTATTGTATGATTTCATTATTCATTATACTATTTTTTTTGATTTGAATCATGGCCTTTAATGAAATGAGAGTTGAGTATGTATTCATCATTCATGGAACTCAGGATTATTTTGTAAAATTCAGAATTTTATGAAATCATAGTAATGAAAGGTTTTGGTTAAGATGTTAAATGAAACTTCTATAATTAGCTTGTGTGAATTAAATGAAAATATTCTTAATATGAATATGAAAATTATAAAATGAAGAAAAATGAGGATAATGTGTGTGTAATGTGAATCATGAATATTGATAATGAGTTTAGACTTTATTAACCATGAACTAGATGTATGATGGTTAAGGGTAGTGATATCGCCTCGGTTTTGACTGTATGGAGGGGTTTCAGAAAATGACATGTTATGCATTTTATGAAACCTTCTTATTAAACTTGTTAGTGTTGTGTTATTTGTTTTGAGATGTTTGTTTATAATTGTAGATAAATGCCTTAGAAAAATTCCTATGGAGAGGATGATAGGAGGACATGGCTGGAGATTATACTCTTATTGTGGAAACTGGGGCACCGATTGTGCCGGGTGAAGAACCAGGAGGAATGTTCCATGATAAATTTTCAATATTTATATAGTTTATGGAGAGATACCCAATGTGGTTTGTGAGAGTATGTCGGAATTGATATGTAATTTTTAGTTATAGAATACTCTTACATTCACCCAAGAGTATGGACCTGAGGTAGTGGAGTTCTAGATTCATCCCATATAGACAATACATGACCATTTGAGACGCCTAATTCGAAGAGGGTCAAGTTGGATGCATACATGTTACGAGGATCAGTGAATAACTAATGGGATTTTCATTCCTTGATAGGGAATGATTACATGATGGATTAGATGGATTGTTTGGATAACTTCTTGGAATACTTCTATCCGAAGATAATGAGATATCATTGGGAAGGTGAGTTCATGTGGTTTATTTAGGGGATCCTTTATGTGATGGTCTATACTAGTTTCTTTACTAGCATTCAATGATTTTTTCCAACAGTAATTGGAGATGAGATAGGAACGATAGTGAGATTCCAATATATAATTAAATGATATATTATGTATTAGGTTATCATATTTTGATTAAAAATGTTTTATATGGTGTTGGATTAGGCTCTCATTCATGAGGGGAACCTAAAATTTTATTATAGTGGATGAAAGGAGTTTTTAGATAAGAGATCAGGGGGTACATATTTTGATGGTAGGAAACATCATTAGGAGAATGTTATCCCAATATATGGAAAGAATAGTGGCTATAGTGAAGTATTTGTTACATGATATCATACTTGAGTTCTTTACCACTAGTGTGGTAGGCCTGTGTATTAGAATAGACATCGTAACCATCCACCATTAGAGTACCAATCTTGTGTAATTATGGGATATCTACAGAGGTTCAGCATGAACCTATGATAGATAGGTAGTGACAGAGTCGTAAGGAAGAACCAGAGTGTGGGAAGGGGATCATTTTTTCCATACCAGTCAGTAAATTAGAGTACTACAAGTTGTGGTGGTCGAGGTAGTGGATAAGCTTCTTCTCGGGAGGAGTTCCCATATCAGTAGAGTGGTGAAGCTCAGGGGACTCAGATTACATTAGAGGGAAGAGGGGTAAGATAGTTTCATGCAATTCAATTTTTACTTGTGGATGATGAGGTTAGGCCATCTATAGTAAAAGTTACTATTATTGTATATTCAATACATTCTAGTGAATTATACTAGTGCCACTCATTATATTATTTTTAAAAAACAATTGAATGGTTTGATCCTTGAAGTGGATTTCATGTGTTGGGTTATGATGATAGATACACAATTGGAATTACGGTCGAGGAACAATGTTTTTTGAAAGGGATGTCCTCTCGAGGTTGGGGAGTATCATTTCAGATAGGATCTTTACATCCTTGATATGTCACGATTTTACCTAAATATAGGTATGCACAATTTAGTATCATTCCGAGATCACGTTGATTAATACCTAGGGAGACTGACTTCAACATATCTTGAGGTTAAAAAACTTGTTCATTGTTGAGAGTTCTATATCTAGGTAGAATGAGGTGGATGAGTGTATTATTAACTGTGGGAGATCACCCACTAGGTTTATTTTAGATTTATAGTTAATGGGGATGAAAAGAGTTACATCATTCCACCTATAATGAACCATATTTAGAATGTGTTTCCTAAATACTTCTCAGGGATTCCACCTAAGAGAGATGTGGAATTAATGATTGAGCTCATACTTGAGGCTGAGCCAGTTTATATTCAAATATTAAAAATGTCACCAAATGTGATTCAAGAGAACAAGAAATATTTGGAAGTGATTATTGAGAAGTGGTTAATCCAACTGAGTGCATCACCATGGAGTTCTCTAGTCTTGTTTCATAAGTAAAAGGTAGAGGCTCTATTCTTATTTGTTGAATACTAGAAGTTGAAACAGATGAATATTAATATCCAAAATCCTCATCCATGAATCAATGATCACTTTGACCAGTTGAGGGGAGACTGAATCTTCTATACTATTAAATTGAGATTAGGGTTTCATTAGTTGAGTGTTTGGCCTTTTGACATACCAAGGAGTGATTTTAAAAGTAGGTATGTCCGTTATGAGTTCATTGTAACACCGTTTGGGTTGACAAACACATTAAGTGTTTATGGAAACAAAAATAGAATATTTCACTCATAAATAGATCAGTTTGTGGATGATATATTGGGTTACAACAAGACTCATGATGATCATTCCCAACATATTGATGTTGTCCTGGGTACACTGAGAGTGAATTGTCTATATACTATGAAATATAAGATTAAATTCTATATTTATCTGGCACACTTTGTGGATCACATTATCTAATAGGAATATGGGTCCCTGAAGCTCGAGAAGGTTCATGTTGTTGTTTCTTGGGAGAAGCCCATAAATGTTTTCTATATACTCGGTTTTCTGGGAATAATAGTCTTTTAATAGAGGTTAATCCAAGACTTTTCTAATTTGTATGGTAATATTAACGTCTTTAACAAGACTGTGATAATGTTTTAATGGACTGAAGAATTTTATAATGCTAGGAGTTGAAGAAGCACTTCAAAACATCCCCAATCTTCATTCTAATTAATCCAAGTGAGGAGTATACGGTGTTTTACAAAACATCTAAGACATGGATAGGAGTGGTGTTTATGCTAGAAGATGAAGTTATTAAGTATGTGTCTTGGAAGTTGAGGCCATATGAATGGAACTACCCTACACATGATCTCACGATAGTAGTAGTTTTTATGCCTTGAACTATTGGTGGAATTATTTGTCAGGCCAGAAGTTTACTATGTATGTGAATAACAAGGGGATAAAGTATATCTTTTTTCCACGAGACATGAATCTTCATAAGAGAATATGGTTTGATTATATGAAGTCATTCGAATTTTTTATATCATATGTGACTAGGAAGTGAAAAAATTTAATAACACATTAAGAAGGAAAACTCAGACTCAAGTATTTCAGCAGTCTAGTGCTGAGTGGAAGATGATGAATTTGTTTGTTGAGATGCATGTTATGGTTTAGGAGATGCTGGATCAAATAAATGTAGTATTAGTTTCAGAGGAGTCTATAAATTTAAGCCATATTGGAGATAGACAATATGAGGATATGATTTTTTTTTGTAATTGGAGAAAAACATTAAAGGTGGAGAATGACCTTTGAGCTGGATCATAGATGAGGATGATATAATCTATGTCATGAATTGGGTAGTTGTACCTACAACCATCATTAATGAGTTGATTCAATAATTTCATGCATTGAATTGGGTTGTTCATATAGGTTTCACTAAAATGTATCATGACCTATGATGACAATTTTGGTGTATGAGAATTAAAAAGGAGATAGAAGGGTTCGTGACACAATGATACACCTATAAACATGTGAAGGACAAGCATCAACAACCTATAGGTTTACTACAACCATTGACCATTCAAGAATGTATGTGGCATGACCTTACTTTGGAATTTGTGGTGGGCCTCCCAAGGACTCCTCGAATGAGTGACATTATTTGGGTGGTTGTGGACAGATTGAAAAAAGTATAAAAATTGTTACCTATATGGGAGTCATTCGTAATGGAGAAGTTGGGAAATTATTATATTCATGAAATATTACATATGCATGAGGTACCATAGAGTATTGTCTCAAACCATGACCCATGTTTTAATTCAATCTTCATGAAGGGCTGAAATAAGGTGCTTGGAAAATAATTTTTGCTGAGTATGGATTTCCACCCACATATAGATTGACATTCAAAACATACTATTCATGTTTTTGAGGATATGAATCAAATGTTTGTTTTAGACATCAGTGGGTATTCGAAGAAGCATATATCATTAGGGAAGATTGCATATAACTATAGTTATTTGGATGCAACACTCATGGAACCATTTGATTGTCATTATTGTGAGTCATGAAGATCACCTATATAATGAATGGGTGTAGGTGAGTCAGAGTGGTTAGGACTGAGCCATGTGCTAGAGATGGTAGAGCAGGTATAGTTTATTTAGAAACATATGTGTACGACTCAGAGTATGTTGAATTCATAATAAAATATATGTTAATGACACCTAGAGTTTTTATAGAGTGATTGTGTATTCTTTTATTAGCCACATATATTGATTCACCATTGGATATAGCGATATAGAATCTTGGAACCTTAGTTTGTTTAAATTTTTGATGATGTGAAGATAATTTGGTTGATGGAATTTTGATTGGATATTATGAAGAGGAATGGTGATATGCATGATTTTTCCACATGTCACAACTTTGTCAGTATCATATCGACCCTTCTCATTTGATTGACATGGATGATATTGAGCTGGTGACTGATATATTCTTTAAGGAGAATAAGATACACATGTTGGATCATAATTAGAAAGTGTTGTTGGGGAAGACCATTCTAATAGTTCATATATTCTAGAAACATTGGCATGTTTAGAAGGAAACATGGGAGAGAGAAGTGGATATGTAGGATTAGTGGCTTGATATTTTTGACTCAGAATCGTAGAGATACTTCTAAGTACAACTAAAGGATGAGTTATTGTAAGGTGGATAAATTGTATCATTCTGACCATTTCTGGAGATGTATCGAGCTTGTTTTCATTCACTCTTTTTCCATTTGTGAGTACGTTTTTTTGTTTTATCATAGATTCATTTAAGTGAAAATTAGATTTTTTAGGGATATTGAGTAGTGCATGTTTGGTGCATGAATTTTAGAAAACTATCCACCCTTCCCCAGCAAACCATGCAACCCCGAACAGGGGGGTATTTCACATATGGTGAATAGTTTGGAAAATATTTCACCTTCTTATGAGTAATTGTGCACCCCCCCCCCTCCCCAGAAGAGGTGCATGGTTAAGGTGTATTTTATTGAAAAATATGAACCCCTATATAGGAAAATGTTCATGCTATATTAAATTACTGAATATTTTGTTAACACTAATTGAACCCCCAATATTAAACCAAAAAATGACATTAGATCAACCCGAAATGATTTATATAATTTTTTGAGGCCCCCATATAAATTCTAATCCCTTATGATCTCTTTTCTTGGTGATTGAAATCTAAGACTGAATATGCACACCACTCCCAATAAGAGAATCCCATCATGTGTAGTTTCCTCCCAATCTGACATCTTCCTATGATTATTTTATGGGATGTTTTCCCCTATTAATTGTGGATATAAATCCAGGTTTTGATAGATATAAACTATTTTATCTTATACCCAGGGTTTTCATATAGATCTCAATCTACATTGTGTAATTGAATGTCCCACATCAATTTGGGGATTTCTATTGGTGAGTATCGTTAGAGATATTGAGGTAGGTGGTGTATTATTAAAATACCAAATTATTTATTAAAATTACATGTATGTAATTGTAGAGTTGTTATTTAATGGTGAAAACATGAAATTATTAGATTCAATTAATTAATTTGGTCAATTAATTAATTTATATATTTTCAAATTGATAGATAAATGAGGTTATGGAATTGATAAATTAATGTGGATCAATTTATTGGTGAATTAATTAATAACATATTGAGATTTTGCAATTGTATTAATTATTTAGTGAGTTAATTAAAGGGATATTCAGAATGTTGAATTGGATTAATTAATTCAGGAATTAATTTATTGAATATTGGGATTTTATAATTGGATAAAATAATTACTGAATTAATTAATGGGTTATATGGTTAATTTTTTATAAATGGATTAATGGTGTTTTTTTTCCATATTATTAAATGTGATTAGTTTGAAGAACCCTGTTTTTTGTGATAATTATAATGGTATGCCATGATGTGAAATATTTATAGAAATGGATAATGCTTAATGGCCTTGAATGATGTGATATATGTTTTATATGTGTCATATATGTGATACATATGTGTGGTATGTGAACTAAAGCTTCAAAATCCCATAGTGATAAAATCGTGTGGGATAGGGAATGATTCTCTAATTAACCATGTGTGATAAAAAAAATTGTGATAAAAAGGGACTGATGTTGAAAATACCAATTTGAAATGATGAGTATGGGACATGGACTGAGGCTCCAAATACCTATGTGATTAATGAGTTGTGGTACGAGGAATGGGGCTCTAAATATATAGAAGGTTTTTAGACATGAAGTTTTATGCCCGTGATTTTTCAATTGAACTATTATTCTAATTGTCCATGATAAGATAATAAATGAAATGATAAATGACAGACATGGATAAGTGATCTAGTTTAGACTCCATCATGGGCTTAAGCGGGTATTGTGGTTTTGGGTGTCCTTATAAAACCATGTGTTTTTTTGGTTAATTAATGAATAATGAAATGTGATAACTATTTAACTTTGCATTCTAATGTATTCATTATAAAAATTTATACACTTTTATTTTAATCGATATTGTTTTAGACCCCAGTGGTGGTGGTCGACTTTGTTTGGCTAACACCCTTTTCGGGCTTCTTCATCGGTACATGAATAGAATTCATATTTTCAAGATAGAATAAGGGTAAGAGTCCTCTGTTTGATGGATGAGTTGTGATATATCATTGATGAGGGACCCATACATGATTCAAGAAATCCATGGGTGTTTTCAATTTATTTAATTATTTTGGGTTTTTCATATTGACACTTGACCTGTAATTAGAGTGACATATATAATATTTTATTTTTGTTATTGTATTCTTGTTTTTGTTATCATGGGATATTAGTTTGGTTGTTTATTAGTTATATCATTTGGTTATTTTCTATTTTTCTTCTACTTTTTGTGCTAGTTTGATAAAGAGGTTATAGTATCAATATTATTGGTAATAGACTATCACTACTAGTCAGAAGCATCTAGAATACACAAAGGTGTGCCCCAGGTCAGGAAACTGACTGATTCTAGGAACTGGTGTGTGCCACCTAGGTCAGGAAATTTTAGAATAACTCATTGAAACTCTACCATTTTACTCTTTATAGAACCATATACCATGATAATAATAATTTGGTTACTTATAATAATTATATGGCCCTTGATTTTTATGGGACTTACAAGGAAAGATCAAGTATTTAACATAAGTATTAAAAGTATTATATTTTTTATTCATAATATTAATATTTAAAATATATTTGTAGGGTCAATAAAATTTCATAAAGGAGGTGAAATACCCCCACAATCGCATTGTAGAATAAATCAAGCACTTCCATAGGTTTATTAGGGAGAAAAGACTGAAATTTAGATTCATTTATTTAAAATGACCATAATAGAATTCAAGATTTCATGTCACCAATGTACCATTACAGGGACAGGTACGTGAAGAAGATAGACCATGAACTGCGAGGTATACAAGACTGTCCGTGAACCATTGGCCCATGAAGCGATGGCCATCGAGCAAGGAAAACCACGAACCATGTCCACTAAAGGAGCTACACGTAGAAGACCATCCGCATACCGTGTCTCAAACCCCTCCATTCACAAATTAAGCAGATAAGAAAGGTTCTGTGAACCATTATCACGAACCGAAGCCTTCATAAACCCTGGTTGATTGAGTCTTATATGGGTCAGAATATTACTTCAATGGGCCTTCGAAATTGGTTATGTGTGACCAGTGGATACTTTAACATCCCAAGTTTCCGTGGTACACTTCACTTTGAATAATACAATAGCATGTGTTGTACGCAACTTCGAGTTATAACACACCACAACCAATCAAACTAGCTATTATGAATATTAAATTTTTGAAATATTATAAATTTTATTTTTCCAAATGGACTTCATTTTTGGATTCAGAATATCGAAATTTGGCTAGGTTGAATTATTGGTATTTTTCTTAAAACATTAAATTTTTGATGAATAGTGAAAAACACAGAGTTATTGGTTAAAACCGACTTTCTATTTAAATAATTATTTATTTTATTTAAATTGATTTTATTTCAAAATAGATACATAATACATATATATGTTCAATTTAATTCAATGGAGTCAATTTATATTAATTGTAGATATATTAAAATTTTATTGAATTTTTACCGTCTTTTACCCACCTCCTAGGAGCTTTTACAAATTTTCATAAAACATAATTTTACTGCTTCTATGAGTTGAATTTCAAAAATCTTTGAGACAAAGTTGATTTAAATAAGTCAAAATTTGGTTCAATGAAATGAAAATAATTTTTGGTGAGTAGTAACTTTTGACTTTTATTTACCATAGTTAAGAGTAAATAGGGTAATTAATGTTAAAAGTGTTATTACTTTTACCCTAAAACATGTAATAATTCTATTTGATAAGCCTAATTCGACCAAAAATAACCTTAGGAATAAAATACGATCCTTTAGGTACAATTATATTAGAATTGGACATTTATTATTATTTAATTCAAAGAAGAGTTAAAAGAATTAAAATCAATTTTGGATAACAAAAACATTTTCAATATATGGTTATACATATGATAAATTCAATTATAAATATTAATTAAAAAGATAAAAATATTTCCTACATAATAGTATTTTATTTATAATTTTTAGACATTATATAATTTAATTTATTTATGACACAATGATGATGCAGTAATGACCTAATTAATGAAATATTAAAATAATTGCTATTATAAATATCCTAATAAAAGTAATTTATGACTTTAAATGAATTGAAAGAATTTTATCGGTTAATATGACATGTTTTTATTGATTTAATTAACATTTTTTGAAGTAATAATGATGATATGAATTTCACAAAAATCAAATACCAAATAGTGTCAAAATTGACATAAATGAGTTTTTAAAAAAAATATCATATTATTATTTGATATTATATTCCTAAAAATTTAAGGTTCAACCAAAGGACATAGATAAAGATATATATATTAATTATGAACCACTTGGGGTTCTTTTGGCTTGTTATAGTATGTTTATTAACCTCATAATATAAAAATACAAATAGTCATGGTAAATGACACACTAAATAACTAAGAGTTAAATCTAATAGATAAGGTTAATGTAGTGACCCAAAACAGTCTAAAACCTATTGGTTGAGTGGTTTTCGACCCATCTCAAGATTATCCTCTAAATAAATCCATTTTGAGCTATTATAAACCGAAAATGATTTTATTATAAAATAATATTTATTGCATTTCCTAAGGTGCCCCTCACCCCTCTTATAAAAGGGAACTTCCCCTTATCACAAAATCACACCTTCAAAGCCATTTGGATCGGCCAAACCCTGCCCAAATATCCTCAAAACAATACTCCATAAATCCTAGAGGAACTCCTGTAGTCATATGGACATCCTAAGAATCCCTTTTTATTAAATCAAAAGGAAGAACCTGAAGAAGAGGTAATAATTTCACCACCCTCTTTCAAGTTAATTTCTTCTTCCACTTCTTATTTATTTGTTTTTTCCATTCTAAAATAATAACTCCAGTATGTTCTATAAATTGTAATGTTATTATAAAAATGGTACGACCATATTAGTTATTTTATCCACCCTATGAATGAAAAAGTCACCACACGTGCGTACGTACGGCTTACCGTCTCCACGCCATGGTAAAGTTTGTTATTCAAACACTTCATCATATAGATGGTTATAATAATGATTAAAAATGATGTAAATAATAAATATAACATGATAATTATTCTGTATATATGATATACCATTCAATTATATACAATTTTAATTTCAAAAGAATGATATTGTCACTCGTGCGTACGTACGGACTACCGTCTCCACAAACGCGATGAGATTCCTTCCCCCATCGAATCCATTAATAACTAATTTTCATTTGATGATTAAAAATAATTTTTAGGGACTTGATATCATTCTAGATATGAATAATATACAACTTATCCATAAAAAACAATGCTTATGTAAAAAACATATAAAATAAAATGAGTATGTTACACCCTAAACGATGATAATACAAAAATATTATTAACAAAGAAATATTAGACAATCATATATTAATCATACTTATATATATTATTCTTGTATAATTTAATAACAATTATATAACTATTATATAGGTGGTTAACCTACCCTCGACCAAGGAAAACTACAAGGTAATGGTTAATTCTACAATTTCTTCATTATCTGAGGATGATCATATTTAATTATCTAATATGACCTCTTTATCATCCAAATCCATGTTTCTTAAAAAAAATTAAAAAAAATTAATATATACTATACAATAGGTTAAATTCATTTATACCCTTATTTTACCTTATACGTTTTGGAATGGAATCTTTCTGTTGTTTTCCAAACAAGGCATTATTTGACCTTTTCGGCAAATTTAATATAATAATGTTTTTAACTTATACTGCAGGTGTGGATATTTTACTTCATTATAACATCTTCGAAGCTTCCATTACAATCTTATAAGAATATCTTCAAAATAAATGTTTTCTTTATAATTATATGACTCTTAAATGATTTCAAAATAGAATGATATATTTCTCTAAAAAGTTTTTGATTTCATCTATTTCAACATCCTTTGATTGATTTTTATGTTTATTTGAAGCTGATTTATTATGATACTAAACATACAGATTTTATTGAATTCTTTGTGATGTGTTTGACTGTGGATTTTTTATTCCATACCATTCATGGTTTATTGATAAAGTATTGACATTTCGTATGCTAGTTTTAATACAAATGTTTATATTATGTTTAAACATTTTCGTATCAGGAATGCACTGGACTTAGTAAGTGATAGGTGGATCCATCTATGACTCCTCGATTCATCGGTAGGAATCATGAGAAAAACTAGTGTCTGGGAACAAGGTCTTGAAAAAAATTTATTTGTATTTTTGGCACATGGTTTTGACTATGTGGTTATGAATGTCTGGAAATATGCATTCCATTATTATGAATGTGGTTATTGATATTGCATGTGATTATTTTACTATTAGAATATACATGTGAATAAGTAAATGGAATTATTTCATTTTATTTTTTCCATATTATTCTAAAGAACAAGTTTTAAAGGCTTTTGTTTTAGTTATAAATTTCCATAAATGGTTATTCTTATTTATGAAAGTTTCTTCTATATTGTTATCCTTACCGTGCATCTGAACTCACCCCTTTCTATGATTTATTTTTCCTAGGATGTGAAGAAGTATTCTATGACTGAACTACAGGGATAGTATGAATAAATATGGGTGTAGTCTATGGAGACTTTGTTGTTGTAGTTTTTTACTTTATGATGTAATGTAAGACTTATGAATGTATCTAGTGTTTCCCAGGAAACTAAAAGAATCGGTATTTAGAGATTTGATCCCTTGTGATCATGGAAATGTTATGTAATAATGCACTGACTCTAGAATTCTGGGGTTGGGATGTAACAGTTGGTATCAGAGATATTTTAGTAATAAAACATGGAAGCTATATTTAAATATACTCTTATTAGAGCACATAGCCCTAAGATAGACTTTGAGGATTAGTATAGAATAAATTCCTAGAATTTTGGTATTTTAGAGATTTTGTGATTTTTCCGAAAGATACATACCTCTCTAGATATGAGCTTGTAGAGGCCGCTCTGGCACAGATGTACCTAGGGGTAAAACCAAAAAACACCACTTTGAGCTAGCCTCGAACGGGAACTGGTGCATGACAACGGGGCTTGCTGTACTCTTGGTTTCAACACTCCATGGGGATATGGTTAGGATAATTCTCATTTTCTTTAAAAACCATTATGAAGGGTTTATGAGTATATAATTCCTCGAAGATATTTTTTTATGATTATGGATTATATCAAAAATTAGTTCAATTTATGTTGAGTGTTTTACAAGTTTGGATTTAAGTATTGTGATCCCTAAAATAATCGAGTTTATTCCATTGTTTAGAAATGGCGCCTAGTGGAAGGAATGGAAACTGTATCAATGAACGCACTCCATGTAGAGATATCCCTCCCACTCAAGATAATTATAGTGGAGCTGGTGATGAAACTGGTGCTGATCATCGAATCACCATACTAGGACAACTCACTAAGGTTATGAAAAATAACCTTACCAGAATGGAGCACCCTGATCCTCAACGTGGAGGATCAATGTTAGACCGCTTCATGAGCCAATAACCAGCAACATTAAATGGGAGTACAAATCCATTTGTTGTTGAGTAATGAATAAGTTCCGTAGAGAAAATATTTTAGGATTTGGTGCATAGTGAAATGGAAAATGTTGTCATGGCAGTTTACTGCCACACTATAGATGCTGATTAATGGTGGTTATTAACAAAAAAAACAATGGAATATGAAAAAGTATCAAGTATATATTGTAGGTGGTTTAAAGAGATTTTATTAGAAAAATACATTCCTCATGACCATCGAGCGGATATGGATAGGCAATTTATCAGTCTGAGGAAAAAGGAGGATGAGAATGTTGTAAATTATGAGGCTATCATTACAAGGTTTTCAAGGCATGCTTCAAATTATATACGTATCCCAAGAAGAAAGATCAATCATTTATTTTATGGTTTAAAACCATTTCTCCGTAGAGAATTGGTCTCACAATCCTTCTCATCATACAAAGACATTGTATCATGTGATATCAATATGGAAAAGGAATTATATAAGTCTTATGACTTTAAATAAAATCAAGAGAATAAGAGATCTGTTGATCACATTGTAAATGAAAATACGGGGAAGAAAGGAAAAGTTGAATATCCATACGGTAGTAAATTTGGGAAGAAACACCCCGGTACCTTCTTGAAGGGAATGGGAGTCTGTTACAAGTATGGTGAAAAGGGAAACCACACTCGTGATTGCAAGGGGAAGAATGAAACAACCGATGCTCAATGCTACAATTGTAGGGAGATGGGACATTATGAAAATGAATGTCCTACGAATCAGGGACACTTGACTCAGAAAATTTCAAGAGATCAAGGCCAAGCTTATGCGATCACTACTGCTCTGGTTGATGCTCCAGAAGACGTGGTGGCAGGTAATCTAATGGGTTAATCAAGATTATCCAATGCTTTATTTGATTCTGGATCATCTCATTGTTTCATATCATTCCAGCTTGCTAATAAAATTAGATTTTTCTTATTTGATTTAACAAGGGATTTTCCAGTCAACACTCCTAAGGGAAGTATCATTGAAACAAAATTTTGTAAATCAGTTCCCATTAAAACATATAAACGTTATTTATCTGCTGATATCATCATCATACCCATGATGTAATTTGATATATTTCTCATTATAGAGTGGATTTCAAACCATTATGTGAAAAATTATTGTAAGAAGAATGAGGTTACAATTTTTGATGAAGATAGGGAGTACCTTATCTTTAGTGCATAAACATCACCCTCTAATTCTTATCTAGATCCACCACTAGTAGCTCAAATAAATTCAATTATTTTGGAGGGAGAGAATGAAATAACTATCGGTGATGAAACATACGTTCTAATAGAGGATGTACCTATTGTGAAATTATATATTGATGTGTTTCCAAAGGATTTACCTGGAAAAACTCCATAACTAGAAATTTAGTTTTCCATTGACATAATTCTGGGTTCAAGGCCCATATCAAAGACCCCGTATAGAATGGCCACTGTGGAATTAGTGGAACTAAAGAAACAACTAGAGGAATTGAGTAATAAATTATTTAGTCACCGTAGTGTTTCTCAATGGGGAGACCCTATCATTTTTGTTAAGAAGAGAGATGGATATATGAAGTTGTGCATTGAATACAAGGAGATCAATGATATAACAATAAAGAACAAGTATCCCCTACCTCGCATTGATGATTTATTCAACCAACTTCATAGAGCTCAACACTTTTCAATGATTTTCTTTCAATCTGGATATCATCAGTTGTGTGTGAAGAAGGAAGACATTATGAAAATAGCATTTTGAACCAGGTACAGGCATTACGAGTTTACAGTAATGCCTTTTGGGCTGACTAATACACCCTATTTTTACATGGATCTAATGAAAAGTGTTTTCAATGAATATCTTGATGACATTTTAGTGGTATTTATTGATGATATCTTATTATAATCCACAATATATGATGATTATGAAAATCACTTGCGCATTATTCTAAAAACTCTTAAAAGACATGAACTATATGAGAAGTTTAGCAATTTTGAATTTAGGATTCAAGAGATTTTTTTTCATGGAAACATTTTCTCTAAGTATGGAATATATATTGATCCTTCTAAGACAAGAGAAATCCATGAATGGCCAGCACCAACAAGTATAACCTAGATATGTCGTTTTATTGGTTTAGCATGTTATTATCGGATTTTCATCCAGAATTTTTCCCGATTGGCTAACTCATTAACCAAGATAAAATGTAAAGGGGTTAAATATTTTGGACAAAAGAGTGTGTATAATATTTTGAAGAACTGAAGAGAAGATTAGTCAATGCTCCTATATTGACTCTACCTTTGGGGAATGATGGGTTTGTTATTTATAGCGATGCTTCAATGAAAGGACTTGGTTGTGTCCCCATGTAGAATGATAGGGTTATTGCCTATGCATCATGACAACCAATAATTCATGAAAAAAACTATCCTATCTAGAGTTAATAGTGGTAATATTTTCTTTGAAGATATAGATTAACTATATCTATGGTGAAAAATGTGAGATATATACCGATCAAAATAGTTTGAAGTATATTTTCTCGTAGAACAAAATCAACATGATGAAAAGAAGATGGCTTGAACTACTCAAGGATTATGATTTCACTAAACACTACCACCCAAAGAAGGAAAATAAGGTGGATGATGATTGAGAAAAAAAGATCATGGAGTTATGAACAAGATGAGAGTATAAAAGGATCAATTATACATGGATCTAGTAAAGATGGATATGGGAATAACAATGGAAGGTGAAACATCAGTACTTTGTCAAATGGTTTCCGAACCATCTTTACTAGAAACGATAAAGTGTTCTCAGACCAATGATGAAGAGTTTCAAAAGAAGATAAATGTTTTGAATGATGTAGGATTGAGTGACTTTGTGTATGAAGATGGAATTTTGAAATTTGGGAAGAATCATTGTGTTCCGGACATACCTGATCTAAAAATAGAATTGTTGGATGTTTCTAATAGTTCCAATTTCTCTATACACCTTGGGAGCACCATGATGTATAGATTTTGAAGGAACATTTTTGGTGGGACAACATGAAGAGGGAGATTGCCGATTATGTGTCAAGATGTATGGTTTGTCAACAAGTGAAAGTCAGAAGGCCACCACCTAGAGGAGTCATGAAAACTCTCCGCATAGCTGAGTGGAAAATGGATAATATTACGATGGGATATGACATGGGACTACCAAAGACTCCTAGAAGTAACGATGTAATATGGGTCATTGTTTATCGTCTTACCAATTCAGCACATTTTCTTGCTATAAGAGATGATCTATCACTTGAACATCTATAAAAAATATATATTAATGATGTTATGAGACATCATGGTGTTCCTATATCGATTATTTCTGATCGTGATCCCCGATTTACATCAAGATTTTGGAAACATTTTTAGAAGGCCTTGGATAATTAACTTCATTTGAGCACTGCCTACCACCCTCAAACAGATGGACAATCAGAAAGAACTATTCAATCCTTAGAGGATATGTTGATATCCTGCTCACTTGACTTTCAGGGTATGTGGGATCAATAATAACCTATAGTATAATTTTTCTGTAACAATAGCTTCTTTTCAAGTATTCAGATGGAACCATATAAAGAATTATATGGAATGAGATGTCGCACACCAACATGTTGGGATGATGTTGGTGAAGAAAACACGTAGGCCCAGAACTTTTGGAGGAAACGATTGGAAAGGTGAAGGTTATCCAAACCCACAACAAAGCATCTCAAAGTAGGAAGAAGAGCTATGTTGATAATTGAAGGAAGGATTTGGAATTTCAATTCGGTGATCATGTTTTATTGAAGGTATCTCCCTAGAATGGAGTTATAAATTTCGGTAAGAATGGTAAATTGAGTCCAACGTACATCAGAACTTTTCAAAATTCTAGAACGAATTGGGGTTTTAGCTTACCATTTGGAAATACATCCATGTCTCTCCAAAGTTCACGATGTGTTCCAAATATCACTGTTGAGAAGATACATTCCTGACCCAACACATGTACTCACCTATGAAGAATTAAAACTAGAACATGGTCTATCTTATTGTGAAGAGTCCATTAGGATTCTTGATACAAGACAACATGTATTGAGAAACCAGATGACTCATCTAGTAAATGTTCTATGGAGAAATCATAAGATGGAAGAGGCGAAATGGGAACCTGAGGAACATATGATGAAAAACCACCAAAGTATGTTTATGTAGTAATACTCTGGAAATTTAGAAGAAAAAATTATTTGATGGAGGGGAGAATGTAACACCCAAAGCTTTCATGTTACTATTCTCTTTGAATAATACAATAGCGTGTATTTAATGCAACATCAATTTTTAACACACCACAACCAATCAAACTAGCCGTTATGAATAGTAATACACACTTTTTGAAATTTTATAAATTTTATTTCTCAAAATGAATTCCATTTTTGAATTCTGAATATCGAAATTAGCCTATGGTGATTTTTTTTGTATTTTTCTGAAAAAATTCAATTGTTGATAAATAGTGAAAAACACTGAGTTAATGGTTAAAACTGACGTTTTATTTAAATAATTATTTATTTTATTGAAATTTATTTTAAGTAAAAATAGATACATAACACCCATATAAGTTCAATGTAATTCATTGGAGTCAATTTATATGAAGTTTAGATATAAAAAAAATTATTGAATTTTTACCTTCTTTTACCCACCTCCTAGGAACATTTTCAAATGTGCATAAAACATAATTTTACTGCATCTGTGAGTAGAATTTCAAAAATATGAGAGACTCGGTTGATATCATTAAGTAAAATTTGGTTCAATGAGATGAAAATAATTTTTGTTGAATAATATCTCTTGACTTTTATTTACACATTTAAAAGTAAATAGGGTAAATAAGGGTAAAAATGATATTATTTTTACCATAACACATGTCCTAATTTTGTTGGCTAAGTGTAATTCTACCACAAACAATATTAGGAAAAAAATATGATCTTTTAGGTCCACATGTATTAGAAAAGGACATTTATTATTATTTAATTCAAAGAATAGTTAGAAGAGCTAAAAACAAAGTTTCATAACTAAAATATTTTTATTTTAGTGTTATACATAAGATAAATTGAATTATAAATATTAATTAATAAGATAAAAATATTTTGCTACATAATGGTATTTTATTTATAATTTTTATATTTTAAATAATTAAATTTATTTCTGACACAATGATGACGCATTAATTACCTAATTAATGAAATATTAAAATAATTGATATTATATATATCAAAATAAATGGAATTTGAGACTTTTAATGAATTAAAAAAAATTATATAGGTTAATATGACATGCTGGGATTGATTTAATTAAAAAATTTCGAATAAATGATCCTCTTAGGATTTTCAAAAAAATCAAATACCAAATAGTGTCTAAATTGACACAAAAGAGTTTTTAAAGCAAATATTATTTTATTAATTATTATTCTATTCCTTAAAATATAAGGTTTGACAAAAGGACTTATATAAGCTTTTATATATTAATAATTAGCAACTTGGGGTTTTTGTTTCTTATTTGTTTTATTTTATTGACCATATAATATAAAAATACATAGAGACATGGTAAATGTCAAAATAATTATGTAAGAGTTTAATATAAAATATAACATTAATTTAGTGACGCAAACCTATCTAAAACAAATTGGATGAGTTTTTTTTACCCATACCCACCTTATCCTCGAAATTAATCAGTTTGGATCCATTACAAACTGAATATTTTTTTATTATAAAATAATATTTCTAGGTTTTTCTAAGGTGCCCATCACCCCTTTAATAAAAGGGCACTTCCTCTTCTCAAAAATTCACACATTAAAAACCATTTGGATTGGCTAAACCATACCCAAATATCCTCTCATCTTTTATACCTTAATCTTAGAGGCACTACTTTAGTAATAAAGCCTCCATAAGAAGCCCTCTTGATCAAATCAAAAGGAAGAACCTGAAGAAGAGGAAATAATTTCACCACCCTCTTTCATGTTCTTTTCTTCTTCCACTTCTTCTTTCCTTTTTGTTTCCATTATAAAAAAATAAATCTAGAATCTTCTATATACATTGATGTTATTATAAATATTGTACTACTATATTAGTTATTTTATCCATCCTATGAAGGGAAAAGCCACCACATGTGCGTACGTATGGCTTACCGGCTCCACGTCGTGGTGAAGTTTTTTATTCAAACACTTCATCATTTGGATGGGTATAATAATTATAATAACTGATGAAAATAATAAATATAACATTATTATTATTCTTTATATATGATATACCATTAAATTATATACTATTTTAATATCAAAATAATGATATTGTCACTCGTGCGTACGTACGGACTACCGTATCCACAAACACTATGGGAGTCATTCCCCATCGTATCCATTCAAGAATAATATTCATTTGATGATTAAAAATAATGTTTAAGGACTTGATATCACTCTGGATATGAATAATATACAACCTATCCATAATAAATATGTATTATGTAACAAAACATGTAAGAAAAAACAAGTAAGTTAACCCCCGAAATGATGATAATACTAAAATATTATTAACAAATAAATATTAGAAGATCATATATGATATCATAAATATGTATATAATTCTTGTATAATTTAATAAAAATGATTTAGATATTATACATGAGGTTAACCTACACTCAACCAAGGAAAGTTCAAGGTAAGGGTTAATTGTAGAGTCTCTTCATTATCCAAGGTTGTTTATATTTAATTATCTACTAGGACAACATTATCATCCACATCCATGTTTCATAAAAATGTATTTCAAAACATTTTTACTATTTACTAGACAATTGTTTAATGTCATTTATACCCTTATTTTACCTTATACATTGTTTAATGTAATCTTTTCATTGTTTTCCAAACAAGGTACTTTTCGACATTTTTGACAAATTTAAGGTAAGAATGTTGTTTAACTTATACGATGGTGTGACTATTTTCCGCTGTTATAACATCATCGAAGAATCCCTTAAAAGCTTATAAGAATACCTTCAAAATAAATGTTTTCTTAATAATTATGTGACTCTTAATTGATTTCAATATAAAATGAGATATTTCTCTAAAACGTTTTTGATTTCATCAATGTCAACATCCTTTGATGGATTTTATGTTTTTTTGAAGTTGATTTATTATGATACAAAATTTCCATATTGTATTGAATATTTTTTGATATGTTTGACTTTGGATGTGTTATTTAATACCATTCATGGTTTATGGATAATGTATTGACATTTCTTATGCTATTTTTAATATGAAATTTTATGTTATGCTTAAACCTTTTCGTATGACAAATGCATTGGACTTAGTAAGTGATGGGTGGAGCCCTCTATATCTCCTCAATGCTTCGGTAGGTTTGATGAGACAAAAAACTGTCTTGTAATAAGGCCTTGACAAAATCTTATTAGTAGTCTTGGCACAAGGCCATGACTATGTGGATATGAAAGTCTGGAATTATGCACTCCATCATTATTAAAGTGGTTATTGATATTGCATGTGATTATTTGACCTGTAGAATATCCTTGTGAATTAGTAAATTTAATTATTTCATTTCATTTTTTCTATATTTTGCAGAAGTTCAAGTTTAAGGGTATTTTGTTATAGTTATAGATTTCCTTAAATGTTTATTCTTATTTATGAGTTATTCCGCTATATTGTTATCCTTACTGGGCATCTGAGCTCACAACTTTATATGTTATATTTTTTATAAGATGTGAAGAGGTGTTTTATGACTGACCTTCAGGGATATTCTAAGGGGATATGAGTGTTTTCTATGGAGACTATGTTGTTGTAGTTTATTCCTTTTTGATGTAATGTAAGACTTATGAATGTATCTAGGGTTTCTAAGGCTACTTAACTAATTGGTCATTTGAGAATTTTTCCCTTATGATCATGCTAATGCTATGTAATAACGCACCGACTCTGGGTTTATGGGGGCAGGGCGTTACAGATACGATCCCTCAGATGCTCTATAAAAGGATAAATGTATGAAAAAGAAATGGGAGATAGATAGAGAGAAATACGGATGATGAAATATCGAGGGAGACTTAAGGGTTTCACTCCGGCTTCCATCTTGTTTCATTAGCAAATCACAAATTCCAATCCACTTCTTCTGCAGGAATAGCCAGCCACGAACCATAATGTGGGTGTAACTCAAAGTGGCATGGTGACCCACGTACCACTTTTGTATGTGGTTGGTGATACCCATTCTTGTGTACCACACTGATACATGGATGAACCTTCTGCCAGGATACCACTATGATATGCGGAGCCTTCCCCATCTAGCCTGAGAAAACAGTACGCCAAATGGGGAATTTTAAGGAATTGTTCCTTCCATTTCCAACCTCACCCCTCTATTACCATACATTCCTCCATGATACCTCTACTAACCAGTCCTCCGACGCTTGTCTAAAGCCTCCTCAAAATCTACCAGAACCATATGATCCATCCATCACAAGCATTAGGGCACCCTATTGAGTTTACATACACACAGTAAGCAGATTAACAAAGGCCCTCCCAACAAAGGTGTGGGATTCATGAATGCAAATGAGGATACAATCCCACAGTAACCCAGATTCCAACCTTAGGATGCTGATGTGAACCTCCATGTTCTCTGGATTACGGGTGATAACTTTCTTTTCAATTCAATGTGGAATTGTGATTAGTTGAAGGGGTTATGTTCTCTCCCCACTTTGATGATGATGAAACTCTCCCTTCCTAGAACATTATATGTGTCCCTCCCACTGAGGTAAGTCTCTGATCCCCCTAGGACAGATCACATGACATTTTATTCCATTTCACATGGAAACGTTCATTTCTCTTCACCCTCACCCATGATCACCCTGTCCTCTTCCACAATGGGCTCTCCCTCCCCCACCAACAAGGGAGGAGGCATGTGAACTATTGAATCTTTCAAATCCTCTTTTTTATCACACTGAGCATGACTCACATGGGATTAATGGTTTGTGAAGATTAAAAAATCCACTTTTTTTAACTATGAGAACTCTGAAACCTGACCAAATCTTGATACAAAGGAAGCATTCTAGAAGGCTCATGCTAAAAAGTGTACCCATCCAAAAGGGTCCACCCAATCAAGATTACTTAAATGTGTAGCACGCATGAATAAGCCCTACACCATTGGAACTATGAGAACTCTACTTCCTAACCAAATCAGGATATGTAAGATGCATGGAAGAAGGATCGAGCTCAAAAGGGTAACCATCCAAAAGGGGCCACCCAATATTGTTTTTTTAATGGGATGCTCCCATGCATAATCCTAACAAAATTCTAACTACAGAAACTATAATTCTTGACCAAATCAGGATATGTATGATTCCTACCAGAAGGCCCAAGCTCAAAATGGTACCAATTCAAAAAGGGTCAACCCAATCATGTCCCATGAAATGGGTAGCTTACATGTGTAAGACCCACACCATTAAAACTATGTGGGTTCTAATTCCTATCCTGAGGATTCATAGGATTCCCTCCTTGTTGGCTCAATCCCAATATTGAGTCACTATTTTTCCCCTAGATGACGACAACCTCTAGAGCACCTTATAATATGGCTAAGATAACATCACCTCTATAGCATCAAATGTTTATGAATACTTATAATGATAATATTAACTAAGGGTATCCCATTTACACACTCATTGGGAATGAACTAAGGATTCACGAACATATGAACATGACTTAAATCTACAAGACAATCCCATAATGAGAAATAATCCTCCACTAGAAGGGTGCGGTGAGCCCTGACCTCCTATCCTCTTGACCAATGGAGTCCTTAAGTGTCGTTGGCCAAATCATCAGCCAAAAAGTGCCTGCCTTCGGAAAGCAGGTCCAAGAATCATGGATTCCAGTGTTTTTGGTCATTCTTGACTCCACAAATAATCCCATTAGAGTCCATCTAAGAAAATTATGTCCCAAAATAATTGAATGCCTGAGATATTATCCCCCTCACAACCACCCGCGGGGAAAAAAAGTTCACCACAGGGTTAAATCAACCTCATTTAATGGATAATGACACGAAACGGGTTGAAAAAAGGAATATTAAACACAAAAAGATCCCGTCTCTATTGAAGAATTGAAGGGTGATGATCCATCCCATTCCATTTCCTCACCGCCCAAAAATGGGCCACCTTAGAGGTGGAACAAAAATGGTGAACTGAATGTAATCCTTAACCAAGGTGGTGGTTCTACCCAAACAATAAAAGACAAAATAATACTACAGGTCGAAGCATTTTCTTCTCCCAAGTACGCGGAAGATGCACCACCTTAGATGTGGAACAAAAATGGTGAACTCGACATGAATCCTTAACCAAGGTGGAAGTTCTACCCAAATGATAAAAGACAAAACTATATTTCAAGTCCGACCATTTTGTTTGCCCTGGTAAGTGCAAAATGCGTAATCTCATAGGCAGGAAAAAATGTTAAACCAGACGTGAATCCTTAACAATGATTTCAGTCTCACCCCAATCAGGACCTTTCACCCCGCAGAAAAAGAAAAGGGGAAGGGGCGTAACTGAATCGCCAAATATGCACATGTGTAAATAAATGTTAAATTGAAAATGTTTTTTGGTGTGTATATCATATATGTATATTGCAGGTTCCCATAGAGTGGCCTTTGGTCCAAATGACATGCCAACGACCCATGCATACATGCACCTCAGTGATCCCCAAAGGCATCTGGGGCCAAAATGAAGAGCAGGAACCCCTTTCTTACCCAGTGTCTTCAACACTGGGTATCTAATGAACTGATTAGGTAATTCCTCCAAAACAATACTCTCTCCATGCTTGATGCTGCAAGATAATCCCTCTTTTCTGCAAAGATCAACCATCCGCATATTCTGCTACTGCCGGCACCCCACCACAAGGCGGCCCCGATGGTTGTCTTGAACCATTTTAGGAGTCTATCCCCAGAACGAAACAAAGGATACCTCCCTAACCATAGGGAAGAATATGATATCAATACTGAATACACAATCTCAGCTGCACATGGGGCCTACCCACGGGCCCCTACAAGAGAGAATTTCCACCGACATTGGATGACCAGGCATCCTCTTGCCGAGGAGGACCTTATAACGAGGGAAGCTGTCAAACTCATGGAGACCTGGGCCCCTCGGGCTTCCTGCCAAGGGACGAAAATATTTTATTAAGACCATGTTATATCCCTATTTCCTAAGGAGTATCTCCGACATACTAACACTCCAGCATTCAATGGGTATACATTCAACTCTCCCCTCTCCACTCAATCCCACCAAAGAAATAGGGTGCAACAATACGAGCACACACACATTCCTGAAAGTGCTCTCCAGTCCCTCTGTGCATATAGAGCTACTAAATAATAGAAAATTCAGATATATACTGATGGACTTCAAGCGCACCATCAAAATAGGGTGACAACCAAATATAATCTGAGTCAATTTCATACTGATGCATACAAATACTATGAGACATAAACAACGGAATGTGATAGTATGAACTTCCATTCTCTTAAATATGAATACCACCAGTCAAATATGGTGGGAATTGAAAAAGTAAAATAGAGATAGGCTCGTTCCTCTATCTTGACATAGGAGAACTGCTAGTATCTATTGGTAACTAATGTAGGACCGTAGCAGGCACAAACTCCAACTCTGACATTAGAATGGGCTTTGATACCCATTCCATACAAAGATATATCCCAACAAATCATTGCATTGATGGACGACCAGACATCGATTCCATACCCTATCATCCAAACTTGCTAAGATATCATTGCGTCAGCAGCGAAGGCGAGAAATTAGTCCCACAAACTGATTTCCTTGAACATAATGACATACTATCAAAATGAGTTAGCCACTACAGAGCAATTATGCATCCCTGATCTAGTCCAGGTGGGTCTATGGAAAAATCGCATGACATACAGACCTGTGGATCAGGAACAAACACCTATTCCATTTGGGGATGTTAGTTCAATGTGGTGGCCACTCCAGGGCAGAAATATAGCCCTTACAAAACCCAAGATGCACATCGGCGTATCCTGACGACATCACGGGACACAGAAAGATAGGGAACTTCATATAAAGGCCATTACCAAAAGGATATGGAACCAGTTTCCGGCAAGAGAGAACCCATAAATAATAAGCACCAAAGGAATCTGGAAAATGAAGAGAACATACATGATCCTGCTCTGTTAGGAGATGGGGGTACTTGATGCACTCAAACATATACCAACAAAGGCTCAAGAACATATCATTCCATTAGCAAATTATGTAAGTGGATGTAGCAGTTCTGATGGTCCTCCCCATAATGTCTCTACCAACAACTCCGAAGTTCCACCTCATATTGGGGGCTTAATCTATCGATTAAGAATGATAGGTCATGAGAGCATATCTCTTGATCCGCAATGGGGTATCCCCCACCTCAACCTGAAGATCAGATAGATAGAAGGTCCTCCCCTTGTTGTCTTCCACCCAGATGGTCCTCCCCAAGGTATAAGCTGCAGATATGCTTGTCCCTGGAGACAGACAGCATGCCCTGACATTAGTCCTCACCATGATGAATGTCAATGCGAACACCATCACAACAACGGTAGTTACTGTGATGTTCATACCTATAGTAATGCTACTCAACGAGAAGTTACTCCCCTCATTGTAGTACATCCTGATGTCCCTCCCCAGGTTGTGAACTGCAAAAATTCTCCCTGTAGCCAGATATCAAGTCACAATGGTAGTCCTCACCCTGGCGATGGTCATTGAAAAGGCCCTCCCTAGAATGAAAATTTCTATTATTCCCCTCCCTATATTGACATCAAGTGGCAAAAGTTACCCCCCTTTCCACAACCCTCCATGACAGTCCTCCCCAGGGTACACTCCATCAAGAAATACCCTTGGTCGGGCATCAAGTTGCAATTTTAGTCCTTTCCATCACAGCACCACTTGTAATGCTCCACCTCTAAACCAAAATCCATATTGGAATGAAGTTAATCCCCTTTACAGAATAAATATGAGAAATACCTCTAATGCAGAGGTGCTCAAAAAGGATTTAGAAACATCAGTCAATCCATATATAATGATTTTTATTGTTTCTCAACCAGAGGATGGACCATAGCCACTCTCATCATCTGAGCCACCCCTACGGAATTAAAAAATCAATAAGGATCCCACCAGACTAGTTTATTAGAAATAAATCATTAAGAATCAGTTGAGATGGGAATTTCGAGCATAGGAGCCTCCAGAAGAACAATAAGATGATTTGTTGCTTTTTATAAGACAACTATCTAGGGATAATATACCAGTGATGTAATGGCCTATGTCCAATTATCACATTGACATACCAGGAAAATTATATGGGTATGGCATGCATGACATTTACATCAATATATAAACCACTCTTCAAATTCTGAATGAAAAACCCTATCCTATGATGGGTATGCAGTCCATGTCAGCACGATGGGGGAGCATCACTGTCTAATTGACATGGAAGACCTTCCATCCCCAAGGTGACCACAATCAGGAATGTGAAATAAAAAACATTAATTGTATTTCCTTCATGCACTTCCAAAAGTGTGTCACCTCATTGGGAACACCCCTACTAGATTTCACATTCAGGGGTGGTGAGAACATTGTGCTCTACACATCACCCGACGCTTGTTCTAGAAAGCCCTAATGGAATTGACGTCCTGTAATTTCATCACCCAAATGAAAAAATCAAACCAAACACATGCTATGGAAAGATGGGATACCCAAAAAAACATGCCCAATAAAAGCATCAAAAGTGTCTGGGTCAAGAGATCAAGCCAACAAAAAATGTCTAAGTCAGGAAACCAGGAACATCAAGAAGGATTCCCACCTCAGGGCGGCCGACAAACAAGCGGTTCCCATATCTTAAAAATTTTATAGACTCTGTGCAGGACTGATTCCATACTCAGCTTACAAACACACGAGATTATGTAAATTGAAAGGGTGGAAATAACAGAAACTACCTCTGTGATACAAGAACAACCCCATCACATAGATCTGAGGGAATTTTTAAATCAAAATCCCCACATAGGTCCAACAAATGAAAGTAGTAGCGCATCTATAGGAGAACAAGAACAACCCTAACCTGCAGAGATGGGGGATTTTTTACCACAATTCCCCGGATGATGTATTTAGGTCTTACACCATCTAGAAAAACCCACAGACAGAAGTGTTACTGATTCATCACCTTCTTGTGGATCACACACTCTGAGACAAAGACGTGTTACGAGGTCGGAACAAGACTTTCTTCGGGTCAATCTCTATCAGGAAGCATGAAGAATACTACAGTATGGAAGGAGAAATTCCAGTAATGGTCACATGAAGACTTCCTACCATTCGGAACCTAGTAAAATACCCCCAACAATGTATTCCTTAGTGATCATGGTGAATTTCAACCCCACAGATCTCACAGGAAATGATGTAGATGGAGAAGATACAATGGAATATGGTTCCCTCGGAGAGGAATTCTACATCGATCCTGATGGTGTGCATACCTTGAACCAGAGGGAAGTTCTAAATATGGCTTCTCCCTTAGTCAATCCGACATCACCTCCTCTGTGAAACTCCAAAAAGGAGACAAATAAATCTAAGGTTTCCAATGACCTGCAACCTCTTTCCCATGAAGATGTGTCCCTCGCCCTCGAGGAAAGGATCACCAAGAAAGGGAAATAAATGAAAGAGATTAGATTAATTAATGTCAAGCTACGTTGAGGAAGTTATCTCTCGATATGTGTTCCCTCTGCGGAATGTTTCCAGGCACTCCCAGAATAGGTTCCCATTCTAAATGCAGTCATCCCTGTGAATGAATTCAAGATCGAAGGATCATTCAACTAGTCCTTGGAAGGACATCAAGACATCCCCCCATTGAGAAGGAAACCAAAATATATCTAGGTAAACCCACAAATGATGCGCCCAACTGGGTATCCACCCCAAATTCCAGTTGCATTGGCAAACCCAATCGTGGCCCCTGCCATGCCAGACCAAGCTCCTGCCTTATAGGATATGCATCAAGGGTCTTAAAAATCTATCTAGAATCTAACATCCAGACTACATGCCAGGGAGGGGAAGCACACTCTGATACAACCATAGCGCAAACCCTAACCCAAGTGGGTGAGAAATGTTCTGCCACCACCAAACTTTGGGAACCCCATATTCTCATTATTCAATAGATCATGAAGTATATTATAGAATTTAATGCGCTATGACTTTTACTTTTATCCCATGATGGGAACCAAAGAGCAGCAATAAGCCATAGAACTCAGGTGCTTCATAGAAACCCTGTTGGGATCATCTTTCCTATAGTGTACTAGAATGCCAGCTAATTCAATCACATGCTGGGAGGACATCCAGTGACACTTTCTCTTCCAATTTAGTTCGACATTTCCCAAGATGATGGTCAATGATCTCATGAATTGAAAGCAGAGAGAGAACGATAGAATCTTATACTTTATTTCTAGATGGAAAGTCCTGACATATTCTCTGAACTGGTCACTTCCCTAAGATGAGATGCTCTCTATGTGCATCGATAACCTTCAAGATGAATTTTGAACACCTATGATCCTGGTAAAGTACACTAGTGGGTTTATAGAATTATCATTGATTTATCAAGGGATAGAAGACTCCTTTAAAAGGGAAAACCCTATGTCCTGAGTGGCCCCATAATCCCCAGGGAAAATAAAGGGAAAACATGAAGTGGATTCAATAACTCTTAAGCCACCCTTTGCACCATCCCCAGTTGTGAGGCTCCCACTGAACTATGTGGGACCACATGGATGCCAATATCCACCCCATCATCGGTATTATGAGTGAAGAGTTTCTAAATGAATTCAGTATGAAGAACTAAGAAATAAAGTTTATTTGTTCTAAGATGTTCAGGTCCACGGCTATTTCATAGCTGCCATGAATTGCAATCTGCTCAAGCTTGGATAGCCAAAGTGAGTCGATGAAGTAGGACTAAACAAACATCAAAATTACAATCCATATAACTAGATACTATGAGACACAATCTTGGAATTCTTTTTTCAGGGATCTCTTACAAAATATGGTGGATTTTGGGAACGTCATGTTGGGCCTTCCACTAGAACAAGTGGAATATGTTTCCACCTCAGACTCAAGAGAGGATGTGGAGTAGAAAATTGTCACTAGAAACAAGGAGAACATGTTTGAGGACTGGATGACTCGAAAGATCATCAACTGAGTCCACGACATCCCCCAGGCATAGTTCAAAAAACCTACTATGCCACCCAAGTCTCCCAATACAGTGCAACCATCCTCATCATCCATGTGGTCATCTAAAGGCCAAAAGGGAATAATGAAAGAGAATGAATACAAGATGACACCATAGGTGAAGTTAGTGTTGACACATTCATTCTTCATTCCAATATACATGGTTCAACGGGAACCACCCCGCAAAATGGTTCAATGGGAACCGCCTCACCAAATGGTTGAACGAGCAATGCCCCGTCAAACAGTACCATCAAAAGGAGGTAGTCAGACAGAAATATCATCATATCAATAACTGATCTTCATATCCATTATTGTCATTCGATTGATAGAAACCTTCTCTAATGAAGAATGTGTCCATGAACCCATATTCCTCACGCCCAACTAGAGAGCTGGAAGAAGAGGCCGTATAGGCTGGAGGATTCTCGGAAGGTATTATCATAGCAAGAGTCAAATTCCCGCCACACCTGAAGAAAACCCATTAACATCGCAGAAACACAAGAAAAGACCATCCAAAAAACACAAAAAGTAATAGAATGCACCTTATCCCACATCAGAAGAAATCCATGCCCAATTATCTTGGAGTATCTATCTGGGGAAGAACATGTACCGAACCTTCCAGGGTATATAGGTGGACCAGTTCGACCAAATGCGGAAAGGACTGTGGAAGCACCATACCTTGTAAAATATTCCAAACCATCCATATCCAATTATCAAAACCCTAATGTGTCTGTAAAATAAAAACCCCAAGGTGGGAAGAACTGAGATTTAGAGCAGAATTATGACATTTTAAAACAGATGGACTTAGTACCAGAGAAGCTATCAATCCCGGATGCATTGAGCCAATCTGCAGATCTTAGGGAGTCACTCATCGAAACCGTAATAAGTACCCATGATTTTTGTGGCTGAAGTATCACCAACTGAAGTCTACCTAATGGAGACCAATCACAATGAATGATAACTCGTCATCTCTTTCATAGATAGGGATGAAAAGGCCATCATGAAAGGTCACATCTAGCCCTTATATGTGTTCAGAAAGTAAAATGGGATTGATGTTTAGATGATCTTAATCAACAATGGATCTGGAGTAAACCTACTCCCACTTAAAAGGCTTCTTCGATTGTGATATGATGAAGATATCTTGGCTCCCTTCACAACAACAATGTTGGGATATAAAAAAAAGTGATTAAAATCCATTTGGATGAATCAATATTAAAACTTGTATTAGAGATATCATATCAAATTTTGAGTTCCTAGTGGTTTGGAAGTTTAAAACATTCAACGTCTTCTTGGGGAGGACTTGGATGCATCACCATGCTGCAATTCTGTCCTCATACTATCAGTGTATCAAATATTGCACTAATGGGAAAAACTGGATGTTGCACTCTGATAAACCCCCATTTGATTTCTTCAATTATAACTACATCGATGTGGCATTCTATTAGTCGGAGGAAAAATATCTTGCAGCCGATGAAATTGATTAGATTAGTGGCCTGAATGGATTGGATATGGCTTCTGCTGACCCCTTCTAACAGATTGAAGAAGAAAATGTACTACCCATCAACCAAGTTGAATGCATAAGTACAAGTCTACATACAGAGTCAGTTGTCTGTACTGTCTCTATTATGACCACCATGTCTAAAGACATGAAAAAGTGGGCTGACTCCCATGTTGTTAGGAAAGTCCTGATCAAAGATGCTCCCTGCCCATCCTTGGGACATCAAACCGCCCTAGCCACACACACTAATCCAACAGATGATATCTCTTCCAATGTTGAAGAATTTATCTCAAAAATTACTTCCCCATTAGAAGAGGATGATGAAAAAGATGATGAATAAGAATTAGAAGAGGGAGAAGAACTCAAATATGCCCCTCCTTATTTTATAGAAGGTGTTTACACCACCATTGATGAACTTAGAGAGATAAACTTGGGCACTAAAAATGACCTATGTCCTACTTTAATCAGTGTGGCCATGCCTTTTCATGAATGGAATGCATATATCTTTTGCATAAAGAATAATCGAGATGTGTTATCATGTAATTATGAAAAGATGCCAAGACTCGATCCTGTGGTCTCCACCCATCACCTAGGTTTACCAGAAGATCACCGGGGCTACAAAAAGGAAGCTAGAAGGACTGACATAATGTATGCTTCCAATATAGAGGCTGAAGTTGGCAAAATGATTAAATCCAACTTCAAACAGGAGGTCCAATATCCGATTTATCTAGACAGAGTAGTCCCTGTCAAAAAGAATAATAGACAGATTAGGATCTGAATTAACATTAGAGACATTAATCATAATTTCCCAAAAGAAAACTTCCCAATACCGATCACATAATTGTTGATCGATGTGACAATGGGATAAGAATCACTCTCCATCATGGAAGACTACTATATATACAATCAAATCTGGATGGCCTGAGGAGATGATGAAGCTACCGCATTTGGGCCCCTTAGTGAGTGTTCGATTATAAATTCATTCTCATTGGTCCAAAAAATGTCAACCCCACATATCGACGTGCCATCCAGCACATCTTTAATCCCTTTTGGGAAAATTCATCAACTGTTATGTTGACAACATAGTGGTTAAGTTACAAAAGAACTTGAACCACCAAGATAACCTTGAATCTATCTTCAAAATATTGCGACTACATAATTTAAATATGAATCCCTCTGAAATGAGCCTTTGGCGTGACCTTCGGAAAATTTATTTTCTTCGTCATATGTCATAGTGGAATCGAAGTCGACCCCAAGAAGATAAAAGCCATTCTTGGAATGTACCCACCTCACAAACTCACCATGTTGGTAGGTCTCTAGGGGAACGTCACCTAAATTTAGCGCTTCATATCCAACTTAGTATGAAAATGTCTAGCTTTCACCAATCTCTTGAGAAAAGGTGTTATGTATGACTAGAAAAATTATTGTCAATAAGAATTTGAAATCCTCAAAAGATATCTCCTACGCCCGCCTGTGCATAGGTCTCCAGTTGAGGGGAGATCACTCATTTTAAACATAACTACCCTAGAATAGACATTATGATCCTTTATCACACAGGAAAATGTTTTAGATAGCGAGAACAAACTCTACTACCTCCGATGGAAAATGATGGATGCCAAAACATGGTATTCGAATGTTGAAATGAACTACCTTGCTCTAATCATCACAGTTAAGATGCTCTGGAATTACCTGCAGCACCATGATGTCCACCTGGTCTCCCGCGGTAACCCACTCATGTATTTTCTCAACTATCTAATGCTAAATGGGTGCCTATCACGATGGGTGGTAATCCTGCAATAGTTTGACATATGGTATGAGACCTAGAAGGCCATCAAAGAACTGATGTTAGAAAACTTCCTGGACGAGCACCCCTTAGAAGAAACAACACTGTTGGATGTAGACCTTCTATATGAAGAAGTGTTTTATATCCAGGAGAACCCCCAGATGTGGGAAATGTACTTCAATGATGTTTTCCAAAACCCAATAGGGAAAATGATGGAGGATCCAAAGCTCAAAAAAGCTGGGTTGGTAGACGTACTCTATCTCCTAAAAATTCCATCTTTCCTTACTCTTTCTTGTTTATAGAAGGGTGTATGAACAATAAAGTGGAGTATCAGGCCCTCATTGCAGTCCTGGAATTGCCACTCCATGTGCATGACAAACACCTAAAAATAAAAGGCGATTCAAAGATAGTAATCAAATAGGTCAATGATAATTATTCTATCAAGAATAAAGTATTGGTTCCATTAATGAACCATGTATGTGTACAAATGGTTGAATTCCCATCAGAACCAACATTGACTCATGTACCCCTATCATGGAATGCTCAAGCCTATAATTTGAAAAATGCATCCATGACCTTGGACGATCTTGACAGGGATGAAACAATGATTAGAATTGCTCACCATCAGATTGTATTTAAATTCATCCAGAGTAGTATAGAGGAAATTAATTTAATTTTCATCCATCCTAATCCTTAAGGTCATACAACTAGTTGGATGATTCCTATGACAAATTACCTTCGTAATTGGGAACTCCCACCAGTTAGGGATGAATAGGAGATGATCCAGAGAAGGGCAGTCAATTTTACCATGTATAATGGGGTTAACCAAGAGAAGGTTCTCAAGAAACGAGGCCTCAAGATATTCCTTCTAAGGTGCATTGATGGAGAAGAGAATTCTGCCATCATAAAAGATGTGAATGTTGGAGCTTGTTGAGAACACCAGTCATCAACCAAGCTCTCAACCCAAATATAGAGGCTTGATTATTACTATCCCACCATGATACATGATTCCACCATATTAAAAAAAATTCCATTCCAAACAAGTTCATGCTAAATTAATACACCACCCATTAGAGTTGATTCAAGAGGATAAATACTCTTGTCCATTTGTCACCTGGGAGATGGATTTTATGGGACCATATCTTCCTGCTATATCTAGAAAATTTAAGTTCATTCTCACAACAAACGACTTATCTTCTAAATGTGTTGAAGTCATACACTTAAGGATGTTAGGGATAAAAACATCATCAGCTTTGTAAAGGCCAACATCATCACCAGAGTTGGTTTCCCTCATTAAATACTGACAGACAATGAAACCAAATTCTTCTCAATTAAGCAGGATAAGCTATATCAGGAATATGGAATCAAAGCCAAGCGATCATCCCTCTATCATGCATGAGAAAATGGGCAGATAGTGGTTGTAACCAATAATATGTCCAACATACTTCCAAAGATTGCTGATAAGGATAATAAATCATGGTTAGCTAAGCTCCTTCATGGTTTTTGGGATTATTGGACAACAAACCGCACCGCCAATTAGGCAATCCCATACACACTAGTATACGGGGAAGAGGTGGTGTTACCAACTGAAATTTAACTGTCATCACTTCGTGTGTACATTTGAGATCAACTGTCCATGAAGGAGCAATCCCATATATGGTTTGATTAATTGGAATAGTTAGACAAAAAAGTTTGCACACTTTTCACTATTTGGAAATCTACCAAAATCTGATTGCACAAGCCTTCAACAAAAAGGTTCACCTTCAATATTTCCACGAAGGAGAAATTGTGTTAATCCTCAAAATAATGATGATACTAAAGAATATGCCCTCAAAGCATGAACCAAATTGGGAGGGACTATATGTCATACAAAGGGTCTATTCCAATGGAAAATATACGCTAATCTCAGTGGACAAAAAGCTCAGCAGGGCTCCCACAAATGAAATGTTCTTGAAGAAATAATTCACATAAAAATAACCACATGTATTGGTCCGAACTCAATGAACCTAAACTATTAGTTATACCACCCCTAAGAAAGGTCTGATATCAACAACGTTAAACTATGAGTCATAAAAAATTTCTCCCATATCAAGGTCCATGCTCTACGACGTTAAACTATTATTCATAAAAAATATCTCCCCATGTTGAGGTCTAAGCTCTATAACCCTAAACTATATTTAAAAAATACTCCAATAGCATGTTCCAAACTCTAAGACCTTAAATTGCGAGACATCATCCAAACCACATGACATTAAACTGTACGGTATTAGTCCATGTAGCATGACAGTAAAAAGCATTCCCTCCATATTATGGTCCAAACTCTAAGACCATAAACTATGAGTTATAATATTCCTCCACACCATGGTGCAGACCCAATGACCATAAAATAGGAATTATAAAGGATGAAAATGCCCCCCATATCGTGGTCCTGACTCTAGGACCTTAAACTATGAGATAAAAATGCACCAGAGGCTCATGGTAAAAACCGTACAACCACAAGCTATTAGTAATAACCAAAATGAAATTCTATGGTCCAAACACCAAGACCATAAACTTTGAGTCTCCTTCAATTCCACACGATGTTAAATTGTAAGAAAATCATCCTTGATACAACATAATAAACTGTGACTCATTTCCTCTCTATAGGATATTAAACTATATGACACAAAACCATCTATTTGTATGACAATATTCTATATGTTGTTTTACAATACTATGTCTGGCTTTATTCCTACCCTCATAGGATACATAATGACGCCTTGATCTTTTATCAAGGCCCATCCCCCATCAACATAAATTCATCCATCACGCCCTATCTATCCATATTCGTAATGGGAACCCTTATCACTCCTTGATTCTCACATAGAGTATAACTGACAAGGGATTAGGATTAGTGGTAGAAATTATCATAGAAAATTCCACCATGGGGTAACATGATAGACCGATAAACCGTGACAGATAGAAAAAACCCCAACCCCTTGGATAGAGCCAAATATGTAGGGGGTATGTAAAAACTAAGCATGGCTTGATTCTTGTCCTCGCTGGATACGTATGGACACCTCAATCATTGAGCATGGAACAGCCCCACCAATAATTAAAATTAAAATTCCTGATTCATATTATATGTCACCATACACTTATGAAGGAGACTCTGTAACCACTCATTGTTTCTCACATCGAGTATAACTCACATGATCTTAGGATCAGTGGTATGGAATATCTTACACAAGTAAACCGGAGGGGAGTATGGTAGGCCTGACACCCATATCAATTAACACCAAAATTCCCTCAAGTGTCCCTAACACATCAAACAAACATTTTTAAGGAACATCCAGAACTATGTGTGGCATGATTCATGCCCTTGCAGAATATGTAGTGATGCACAGATTCAACATCCTGGGCTAGCCACTGGAAAAAATTCCCCTTTTCCCCATGTGTGGGTCAGATATATGTGGAATATTCATGAAGGTCATGATTGATCATGGTATGGATATCCTCACTTTTCTAGGAACACATTTCTAGTATGTCACACTCCATACCTCAGGAAAACATGGATCCTCATAATCATCAAATGTCATCTGAGATGGAAGGCCAGTGTCCTATAGGCACCTTTAATTGACTATGCACATCATGCACTGGTGGCTCTACATATGTCGCCCCCAAAAAATGGTGGTTAATCAATGAAAAATTCACCCTCAAGATATTCCTCTCCTGCCTCAGTATTCCCAATGGATTTCAATCCCCATGTCATCCCTCCTAATTCATGTCACCCCTAGGACAATGATTTACACCTTATATCATCACTCACGTCTAAAGAATGCTAGAACACCCTAACTTCAATTAACCTGAAAATTTTGAAGACCTATAAAAACCCAAAATCTTCCTCACCAAAAAACGTCAAACTGAAAGTCCAAAATCATCCTCATTCATGACACTAAACTAAAAGGACAAAATCATCCTCATCGCATTACGTTAAACTACAAGGGCAAAATCTTCCTCACATCACGACGTTAAACTACAAGGAAAAAATTGTCTTCAATTCACAACATTAAACTACATGGACAAAATCTCCCTCACCATACAACATTGAAATGCATTGAACAATAGTCCTCACTACCTGACGTTCAACTACTTGGAAAAAATATTCCTCACCACACTACCTTAATCATTAAGGAAAAACTCTTCCTCGTTGCACGATGATTAATTACAAGGAAAAAATAGTCCTCATCGTAGGATGTTAAACTACATGTCCAAAATCATCCTCACCACATGACGTTAAACTATAAGGCCAAAATCAGCCTCAAAGCCTGACATTAAGCTGTATGGCCAAAATCAGCCTCACCGCATGACATTAAAATGTAAGGCTAGAATCGTCCTCACTACACGACATTTAACTAAAAAGTAGAAATCTTCCTCACTACATGACTTTAAATTACAAGGACAAAATCATCCTCACCACATGATGTTAAACAGAACGGCCAAAATTGTTCTCACCACAAGATGTTAAACTTCAAGGCCAAAGTCGTCCTCACCGCACGGTTTTAAACCGCAATGCCAAAATCATCCTCACTGCACGACATTAAAATGAATTTCCAAAATCATCATCACCGCACGATGTTAAACTACAAGTCCAAAGTCATCCTCAACGCATGATGTTAAACTAAAAGGCCAAAATCTCCTTCACAGCTTGACATTAAACTATAAGGCCAAAATATTCCGCACCACACAATATTAAACTGAATGGCCAAATTCTTCCTCACCGCATGATGTTAAACTGCAAGGTGATGGATTTAGATTTAAAATTCCACCTAATGCTAAATTCAATATTCTTAGGTGCTAACATAGAACCCTTGTAATCCCTTGTTTCTCAGGCTAATTATAGCTCACATGAGCTAAGGGATCATAGAAATATATCCACCATGACATAATGTAAAAACGGTCCAGGGATTGGGTCCTAGAAAAACAGTCCTAAAAGGCGTGTCACGATCCCATCCCCTGAGGGGAACCCTAAGTCCTGGCCATGTGAGGTTAAACGATCAAGTATCCCAAATATAAAATGAAAACCTCACCCTACATACAGGTTAGACCTACATAAGGGACACCATTCCATGATTAAATAACTACCCAAATGTCCCCAATTTGTCTAGATACACTCTTTACATACAATAAACTCCCTGCATTGAGAGATCTTTAATCCCCATAATCATCCAAGTCTATCTGAAACAGAAGTCCAGTGTCCTCCTGACACCTTTGATTGACTATGTATATCATTACCCAATGTCTCTGCATACGTCACCCACAAAAATGGCTATGAATCAAAGGCAAATTCATTCCCAAGAGATTCCTCTACTATCTTAGAATTCCCAATGGCTTACAAGCCACATTACATACATCCTAATTCAAGTTCCCTCAAAGTCATGGTTTACATTTTCCTCCTTTCACACATCTTGGACATATCAGATCATATGGTCCCAGTTCATCTCAGATCTCGTTTGAGGTTTCTAAAAGATATCTCTTTTGTATGTGTGATGTTGATCTGCCTGAAAGGAAGAGTTCCCCAACTCGTTTCCAGGTTTCCCTATATAAGTGTAGCTAAAAATCCTCCGTTTGTGATTAGGGGCACCCCTGGTCAAAGGTCACACACTATATTCAGAATGTTCCCAATCTATATAATCCTCAAATGCCATAGGGAATGGAAGTCCAGTGTCTTGGAGACACCTTTGATTGACAATGCACATCATGAACTGATGGCTCTGTATATTTCCCCTATAAAATTCATCGTCAATCAAGGGAAAATTCGTCTCTAGAATAGTCCTTTCATACCTCTGTATTCCGAAATCGGATCTCAAGCCTCATGGATTTCTCTAATCGACAAATATGGGGTCAAGATAAATCCCTAACCCATGCATGAAGGATACAAGAACATTTCTTACTAATGGTCCAGAGTCAGGGCCATGCCCCACTAAATCAGTTCAAAGCTATTCAACCTAAATAATCAGTATTATGTTTGATTGGTAGGACTATGAACTGCTATCAAAAAAGATATTATACTCTCCAGAGGCAAAATCCATCGAGGTAACCTCTGGGTAAAATTTGAGTATCAGTTCGTTAAAAAAATCACTGAGACAGTATTAAAGGCACAAATATTGTTAGGTCGGAAATGCACAAAGGAAATCCTATGAAAAATATATGTTATTCTTGCAAATACCATGACATGATGGCCTAGGAAGAAATTAGGGTCATAATGAAAAATACATAAAATATCATGAGGTATTTAATTTTACCTCAACAATAGTCAAACTATGCTTGCTGATTACCTTGGCTGAGGTAAAAATTAGAGATCGATTCGATTATCTCAGTTTACTAATTTCAAGTCATGGTTTAATATTAACACATGTTAGAAAAGATGTTGATTGGACAATATGGAGAAGATATATTTAAAACCAACATCTTTTCCATTTGGTTCATCAAAAATGGAAGAACATCCCCAATTCAGAGTCTCTCCATAGTAAATATGTTTGAGGGTACATGCAACAAGTTGGGAAGGAACTGCAATAGGGTCTGGTTCGCCTTTTCTAATTGGATGGCAAGTGATTGTCATGGGTCATCGATGGTATTATCGAAATAATTTATTTCCTTCATTTATGGTTTTATTGTCAGATGCACCCACTCTAGGAAAACATTAAGGCCCCAACCATTCTTCTAGACGACGTCATAATTGGTGCATGATGAGGCCAGTTTCTCCCTCATCCTGGTTGTGTGGGCTTTGCAATCTAACATATCATCCTCTTGAGATTCCACCAAATCATGGGCCTTCACCTCCTCAGTCGTCCGATTATCAAATTATTCAAAAATATCTTGGAAGGTTTCCACCTGGTGATGGGAAGAATTAAACTTGTCCAACTTTTCCTCATAGGAGGAAAGGTCTTCTCGAGAAATGACGATTTGGTAAATAAGGAAGTGAAGGTGTTGATAATCAAATCTTTTGGAACCTAGATCATTAAATAACCACTAATAATTTACACCCTCGTTAGCGAAGTTGGCCAGGGGTGTTTCCGTGGTAGACAATGTAACTGGCATCATGCCACTTTGCGTACTGCATGTTGTCCCTCCATAGAACCATCACTTCAATCCTCCCCTACTTCCACATGTTTTCAAGAGTGAATCATCACCATATGAGTGAATAGTGACCTAAGTCTAGTCACCCAAGGCTGGACACTCTCCTTTTCCTTATATGGTCTAGCCATTAGAGACGGATGCAGAGGACTAACTACAGCCTTCAGTATTATTGGTGATATTTAGTAGATTCACATCCCATTATGATCTGGGGAATATCCATAGGAGGGGAGTATTCTGAATCAATCCCCACCCAAATTATTTGTACTGATAAAAACCCTCCTAAATGCTTTTGATGATGGATTGAGCACTTTATCACCATGAGAGCTGGAGCGGGAGGTGTATCCATCTTGGTTACTAATGTGGCATAAGTAGGAGACGTAACTGTCGCACCTATCACAATAGAAGGAATGTGTGGTATAGTTTTGGGGTGGTAAGAATGAGATAGGAAATAGTCATGTGTTTTTGTACCTACCAAATTGGATCTTTCAGCATCCCTACAAGGTAACAATCGATCAATATTTGGGCATACTCCAACAGTAGGAAGGTGGTCCACATCATGTTAGGAATGATAATATATCTAGTATCGGATGCATGTATCATCATAATCCACAATTGTAGGAGAACCATAGGATGAGATTATTCCCGTAGTCGATCAACCGAATCCAGTGCAGTCTATTGAAGGAATCCAAACTACCTAGAAACCCGGTAGGGGGTATGGTTCAAAAATAACTACTCGGTCTACATAGGCGGTGAGAATCCCATCCTAAAGATTGATGAGGTATGCACATTTTTCCAAGGAACCGCCCCTATCACATCTCAATGATCCACGATGGGTAGAATGAGGTTCAAATGAGAACTGAGAAGTGTCATTCAAATGCCTGACTGCATCGGTAACAGTTAGAGTCTTTGAAAAAAAAGCAGAAATTATGAGAATGGCAAGAGGAAAGTCATAATGGGGAACCCGTGCATTAATACAATATTTATAATAGAGGTAGTTTTATTCCATCCACCCATAAATAATTGGAATGGTTTGATGATATAATATAAAGGCATGCTTTCCTGAATATGTTCTAATAATTCATAAAGACGGGCGAGGGTAGGAAGGGTCAAATGTATGCGTCGACCCTCTGCCAATATGGCCACCATTATCAATGTGCTGACCTGATACCCAGTGTATATTTCATGGTATGGGAAGATCCATCTACTTAAGAACATGGATAAAAAACTTTCTAGCCTACGTATAGGTTAAATGTTGGGTCGAAGCACATATTACCATCTGGCTTACAGCCCTGCCTCAAGGGTAGCACAGTTTGACCCTGGGGTTTGGTGGGACGGATGAGTTGGGTGAGTTTGACTATAGTGCAACATTGGCTATGTCCTATTCATCTATAAGAATAACTCTTTCCACAATTAGAATGGGACGAGGGAACGAGACTAGAGTGGATGGTCCAATGATCCCGCTTCCATGAAAAATAATCTATTTCTTAAAAGAGACATGTGATTGGTGTCATTCCATGGGGAGGATACTGGGAGAAACTCTTCGTACATATCTCCAAGGATAGGGAGACCTTCAAGTTGGTAGATTTCCCACAGACTGATCCCCACCTCTCTATGCAGTAGGTGAAAGGTGTTAGTTCTCAAACACCAGCGGCTCAACAATTACAGAAGGATTTTTCGTGAAGATAAGATTGAAAACTCAGACACTCAGGCTACCTGGTGTAATCCCACTACCTCAAGCTGGTATGGGGACTCCAGGAAGTTCCGATTCACCTAGAGCACCCACAGCCACTCATCATCGAAACATCATCCAGCCCAAAAATCCCACATGGTGCTTCATGAGGCACTAGAATATTCTCGAGAGATGGCTGATAATAGATGAGTATTCTCAGATGTTTAGTATTGGGAAATGATCAGGACACCTATGGTTACCCTGCGTCCATGATGAAACTATAAATATGAAAACTTTTCCTTGAATAGGAGTGGTAGTGAATTCTCTAGTTGGGGAAGTTTTGGTGCAATCAGGATCTCGTGGTGCCCCTAAAAGGTTGAATGGGATTTCAGGGTCAGGAAACAGTAGAGGCACGTCAGCGGGAAGAGCAAAGCCATAATGTGAAAATTGCAGGGAGAATGGGTAAGAGAGAAGCTCTGAAATCAAGAATACCATCAGAATTCGGTCATGGGGAATGATATGGGTATGAAAATTATCATCAAAATTCTTCATCTTGGCGGCCCTCATCTACGTCTATTAATCAACTACTTGAGTATCAACAATTTTAGCATGCATAAGAAGATCAAAAAGAAGCTGAAAAGTTAGTTTGATAAAAAAATTGGGAAAATTCTATAAAAATTGATAATGGACTTAAAACATGTCCGTAAAATGATACACATATAATTCCTAAAAACGACATGCGAAAAGAGCATTCTGCATATAGCATGGAACATGAAAGATACTTAACCTACAGATATGGTATGTGGATGTTTTTCACTACGTACAATCATGTTATGTAAAATAACCATGAGGCATAGGCCCACGAACCATTAGACGACAAACAATATGGTATGAATAAAGTAAAAACTAGAAACCTCATCCTGGGATAAGTTCACATTCAGAAGACGTGGATTAAAATTTATGTTCGTATTAATAGTTTTTGATGATAGGTTCATCGATCCATGTTCGGTGCGCAAACAAGGATGCTTTGTAGTGTTCTTGCACATAGAATCCGGATTTTACATCTTAAATTTCCAATGTCCCATTCACAGAATCCATAATGTGGTATGCGGATGGGGAAATAGTAAGGAAATATTTTTACAAAACATACATAGTATTTTGAGAATGAGGTTTTTCCAAGGAACATTTTCCATGAGAGTGAAGGAGGCTGAAAAATTGAGAGAACTTTTTTCCACAAGAAATGGTAAAATAAATTTGAAATGGGCCCTTATATATAAGTGTGTCACCCTCCTACCATGTCTACCTATTCTACCGCAAACCATTCAAGTTAAAGACCACTTCTACATCAGAGTAGTCCCATTTTCATTCTGAACAAACACCATTCCAATGGGGGGAATTTTTAGGGTCTTGAAAATTCTTCCAAAGAGAGCAAATTTTCCCAAAAACACTTTACAGAATAAATCAAGCACTTCCCAAAGTTAATAACTGTGAAAGGACTCAAATTGAGTTGCATTTATTTGATGGAACTTGAATTAATTCATGTTTTCAAGTGGCCCATGTACCATTACTGTGAGTGGTACAAGAAGAAGATGGACCACAAACTGCCAGGTATACGGGACAGTCCATGAACCACTAGGCCACAATGAAATGGCCAGTGAGCAAGGAAAACCATAGAATCGCATCAACTGAAGGAGTTCTACATGGAAGATGGTCCACATAACATGTTGCGAACCCCTCAATACGTAGATTAAATGGATAGGAAGGGTTCTTCAAATCCTTATCACGAACCGAAGCCTTAGAAATCTCTGGTTGACCGCGTCTTCTACGGGTCAGAATATTGCTTCAATATGCCTCCAAAAATGGTGTCGAATTCCCAATAGATACGATCCCTCTGATTCTATTTAAAATGAGCATACTAGGATGAAGAAAGGTGATATGTATTGAGAGAATGACAGATGAATAATTCTTGAGGGGGACATAGTGGTTTCACTCCAGCTTCTGTCTTATTTCATCAGCAAAGCACAAACTGCGAACCACTTCTTCCGCAGGTAAAACCAGTCGTGAACCATAAATGAGGGGAATTGAATAATAAAAATAGAACTGTGAACCCAATTGGTAAACAAAGAACCAAATACTTCTAACGGATTAATTTCTTGAAAATGGTAATCCCCTTGACCCTCATTTAGTATGCTGATCCACGTAGTGTACTGCTACGTGGGCTAAAACCGACGTCTCGTACCAAATCAGTATGTGGATATAACTCAAAGAGGCACGATGAACCATGTACCACATTGGTATGCGGTTGGTGATACCCATGCCCACGTACCACACTGGTATATAGATGGTCCTCCTACAAATATACCACTACATTATGTGAAGCCTTCCCCATCCCACCTGAGAAACTAGTACACAGAATGTGGTGTTTTCAGGTAATGTTCCTACCTGTACCAACCTCACCCCTCCATTACCATCCATTCTTCCATGATCCCTCCATTATCCATTCCTCGGGCACTAGGTTATATCCTTCTGTATATCAACCAGACCTGTATGATCAAGCCATCAAATGCATCAGCACACCCTTTTGATTCTACATACCCATGGTAAGTGGAGTCACGAAGGCACTCCCAACAATGGTGCATCCTTCAAGAATGAATGTGTGGCTACATTCCCATGGTAACCCAGAGTACAACCTTGGGATGCTGACCTGAACCTCCATGTTATTGGGATAAAGAATGATCACTTGAATTTCCATTCATTGAGGAACAATGATTAGTTGAAAGGGTTATGTTCTCTCCACTATTTGATGAGAAAAAAACTCCTTCCCTTCCCAAAGGATGCTCTGGGGCCCTCCCAGTATGGTAAGTCTCCAATCCTCTGAGTCCATCGTGCATGACATTTTATTCCATTTGACATGGAAAGGTTCATTTCTCCCTGCCCTCACACATGGTCACCCTGACCTCTTCCATCGCGGGCTCTCCCTCCCCCACCAACAAGGGAGGAGTCATGTGCACTACTGAATCATTAAAATCCTATTTCTTCTCAAAACAATCTTGACTCTCATTGAATTAGAGGTTTGTAAAGATTACAATATACACTATTTTGAACTACACGAACTCTGATTCCTGACCAAATCCGGATACGTAGGATACCTAATAGAAGGCCCGAGCTCAAAAGGGTTCCCATAGAAAAAGGGGCCACCCAATCATGTTTCCTTAAATGTACATCTCCCATGCATATTACCCACACCATTTGAACTATGAGAAATATTATTCCAGACCAAATCAGGATTTGTAAGATGTATCTTAGAAGGCTTGAGCTTAGAAGGGTTCCTATACAATAAAGGGTCCACCCAATCATGATCCTTAAATGGGATGCTCCCATACGTAAGCCCCACACCATTTGAACTATGACAACAATGATTCCTCACCAAACCAGGATACATAGGATGCATACCCGAAGTCACAAGATCAAAAAGGTGCCCATCCAGAATGTGCACACCCAATCATGTCCCATAATACTTCCATGTGTAAGCCCCACACCATTTGAACTACATGGCTTCTGATTCCTGTCCTGAGGATACATAGGACACCCTCCTTATGGGCCGGATCCCAACATCGAGTCACCCTCCATCCCCCCTGGATGACAATAAACTCCAGAGCAGCTTATAATATGGATAATACAACATCGAATCCCTAGAATCAAATGTATAAGCATGCTTACAAAGATCTCATTAACAAAGGATAGCCCATGGACACACACATTGGGAATGCACCAAGGATTAAGAAACATATGAAAATGACTTAAATCTATAAGTGAGTCACATATCATGCAACAATCCACCCCCGGAAGGGTATGGTGAGCCTGAACATCAATCCTCTCAACCAATAGAGTACAAAAGTGTTATTGGCCAAATATTATGTCGATGCATGACAGCCGTTGGAAATCAAGTCCATGAAACACGGAGACCAGGGCCTATGTGCATTCTTGGCTCCGTAAATAAAACAATTGCAGATCATTCGAGGAAATTATATCTAAGTAGGACTAATTGTATGAGTGATTGGCCCCCCACACAATCACTCACTGGGACCAACAGTTCCGCACAATGTTAACTCAGCATTTATTAAAGGATAATGACACTGAAAATGTAGAAACAAAGGAATATCAAATTCGATGAGTGCCCGTGTCTATAAAAAAAGTGCAGGTGATGATCCACATCATTACATTTCTACACAACCCATAAATGCACCACCTCAGAGATGGAAAAATATTTTTGACATAGTAATATTATTAATTATGTATCATTATTATACTAATATTTTTTATATTAGTGGTAAACCCTTATTTATTTATTTCTGGCCACATAGAAAAACAAATGAACATCAATCGTTTGTGTGTGCGCACTACCACCTCCATAAATAATCATATTTTTTCTTTTTTATTCTAGTATTTTATTTACCCAAGAATATTAATTATTTCCCATTATAATAAAATCCAAATTATATCATTATTACACTTTTATAAATACATTATTTGAAAATAAATATATCCTTAACCCTACTCACCAATCAAGATAAAGTGATTTAAGGATTGGGTCAGTTTAAAAACCTCCATTAATGATGCATTAAAAATATATTATAGATAACCATGAGAAAAAATTATTGTAAAATAATAATCAAATAATGTTTTTATATGGTTATGGAAAAAATATATTAATTATCTAACTTATTATTAATTTATGATTTCTCATTCACTAAAATCATCAAAATATATCAACCCTGATTCCATTTTCACATAGCGTAACTAAAACAATTATGGTAGGATATAAGAGATTTACAAAAAAAATATAATATATATATATATATATCTTAAAAATTATATTAATGTGAAAAATAGTTTAAGAATATGTGTAAAAACAACAGTATAAAATATGCCAAATAGGTTAAACTTATTAACACTTGTTGCTTAAATTATTTATAACTAAAAAAATATATCCATAATGAATAATTATGAATGTGGAATATACAAGGTAATGTATTTTAAACCGCTTATTAAGTTAGTTATTTTTTTATATGATGTTAGAGTGTTATCCATTAAACACAGATACAACGTAACAATTTCATCTCAAAACACCATTAATTAAGACTCAAGTCCTCTAAAGAACTATGTATCATTTCAATGATTAATAAAATATCAATTAGATATTTGATTTCCTGAATGATTCTTATTCCCTATATTTTAACTTTGAAAATAAATCCCTATTTATTTCAAGTTGTTTTTCATAGAACACTTATTTATCCATAAGGGTTTCTTTTTCTAAAATTCATTATATTGAGATGCTATTATTATATAATTAAAGGAATTACTATTTATTTTTTGAATAAAGTACCCAAAAATTAATTTTTTCCAACTACATGATTTAATCCATGTAATTTATCGATACATATTATTTTCAAGACTCCATTTTATTATTATTATTATATTACTTATATAACAACGGTTTTTTTGCCTCATATTTGAATCCCCTGAGAAAATATTGAGATATATGTCATAATCCATTTTAAATGGTGTGAAATTTTATATAATTATTTATATATAATTCATTATATTAAATGTTTTATTTAAAAGATTTAAGTCTCATCGTGTTTTGAATCAGATGTTATAAAGTTTGTATGGGGTTTTGAGAATCAATTCTCTTCATTGGGTCATAATCACTCATATTTTTTTATTTTCTTTCACAGTATATCTATTCTAACATATTTGGATTTTATGACTTCTTTTGAAATTAATTTCTAAGAAAATATTTTTTCACACCATGGTATTCTTCCTTGATTATTTTAATGTTTCATTAAAATATATTTTAATTAAGAACAGTTTCTATTTCATTATTTTACTTATACTTCCATTTCTATATTTTTAATTCCCACCAATGTTCTCCTTTCTATAGTGAAAAATTTAATTTATTTTATCTCAAATAATATATTTATTTCAATAAATTATTTTTAAATAAATTTCTTTATTATCCTTTTAACATTGTGTGTTTTCAAACAAAGGCTATATCAATTTGTTCAAATGTTTTCTCTATACTTTAAAAATAAATAGGATTTTTCACATAATCAACATTTTTTATAAAATATTTTTAGTGGTTCCATTATTATTATTTTTTAAATAATTTTTTTTAAATAAATTATAACTATGTTTTTTCAATATTCATGTCATTTTCATGTTTCCATTATTAAATATTATTTTTAAAAGTAACTGTATTCAGGGAATTTTATGATTTTATATTTATTTTAGGGGAATAAAATTTTTGAACGAGATAAATTTTCCTGAATGGTTGTCATTTCATTTAAAAAAAATGAATTATAATTTTCTAAAAGATACTCATTGTTATGAATTTTACAACATTGAATAAATTATTGTTTAAAAAAGGCTTAATCATTACTTTTTTCTCATTTTTATCTATTTGCATTGGAGTTGTCTTTCATGTTTTAATATACATTAATTCTTTATTATTTGATTATTTTTAGGGGATCAATTTCTCTCTATAAAAAAAATTTATTTCAATATTTTGTTAATAATTTTGTAATTTTTTATTAAATAAATTTTATTTCCATGGGTTCTTTACGATAAGAAAATTGAATTATTTTTATGCTCCACACATATGTGTAGATTTTTAGATAGTTGGGACCTATATATCCTTCCAGCACATTTGGTAAAGTATTATATCTCATGATAAATAAATTTTATGGAAAAAATTCAATAAGTTTGAATGTTAAAAAAGGATGAGTTTAGTGTACTCTAGCTCTACTCACAATTTACAATGGAATTGGTTATAAAATAGTTTTCTTCAAAAATAGTGAGTTTGATTCCGTTTATCTATACACACAATTTTACTATTTGATGTGTTAGTGGGAATAAATGTTCAAAATGATAATAATTATCATGTTTATGATTTTGGTACTTATTTTTATATGTTTCATGGATAATGTTTTATGCTTTAGGTTTATTTTATATTGTTTTGTCACTCTTTTTATTCATTTATTATGTAAATCCAAGTCATATTCAACGATTTCTGTTCTAGGAATTTTTGAGTGTGTATTTTCTAATGTATTTTGATCATTACAATAAGATATTATTTTTCTCAAATGTGATATTCAATTTTTATAAGTTATTTTTACCCTTACTGAAAATATTGGGACAACATCATATTATTTTGAATTACTTTTTACGAATTATTTTAATCGTTCAGACATTTTTCATTTGAAATGACACTGAAAATAGTTTATTTTATATTAGAGCACTGTGTTTGGCTAGAGTTATACAAATAACCAAGTTAATAATCCACTAATATAATAATAAATTTTATCATTATCACATTTAACTCTAATTATAGCTTTTGTTACACTCAAAAATTACTTTCCTCTATGGCGTGCACAACACACACGACATATTATTACCGAACAATAGTAAATCATTAAAATGTTATAATTTAAATTAATAATACATAACAAAAATTTTAAATAATTTTTTATGAATATAATTAAATTATTTATGAAAATATTTGGTTTACACATATATAATATGAATTAATATGTTCATAATTAATTAGAAATGAATATGAAAACTGAACAAATATAAAAGAAGAAATTATTATTTTTATATTGATGAAGCTGTTTTAACCTAATAAATTGAAATCATTAAAATTGGTGAATTATATTAATGTAATATATATTATATGTATTCAATAAAATATTTTAGATAGTCATCCAATATATTCAATAGAAATAAGATAAGAAAAAACCTAATTTTAAGCATAAAACCCAGTATTTTTTATAAATGTATTTTTACTAGCTTTTATTGGAGAACCCATTTTAATTAAATATTTGGGAACCTTTATATATTTATTATTTCAAAATAAAATTTATATTTTTTATGTGAAACATAAAAATTAGGGCAGGAGAAATTTTTGTTATTTATCTGTAAGATTTTATTTTTTAATTAAGAGTTAAAAATAATGGATTTTAATTCAATGTTTCATTTTTATATAATTTATTGATAATGATAAATTATATTTTAATTTGTTTTAAAAGTAATTTTTTATCATATTTTTAACTGATTAACCCAATTTATTTCAATATAATAATTTTACATTGAAATTTGGTATAAAAAACATAGCAGAAGTTTGGATGTTTTTACTTTAAAAACTCACAGTGTCGTACTGTCAATGGGAAAACTTTTAAATTAGTTTCTACCAATTATGTGATTAGAATTTGGAAAAATGGATTACATATATGGAATTATAATAATTTTTAATTTATTATATCATTAAATTTTTTTTTTACTAAAATTATTAGTGAAAGTGATTTAAATTTATTACAATGGTAAAGAGAAAAATTAGGTTAATAAATTACTGAACCTTAAATTTATGACCCAAAAAACCTATAAACCTGTCCAAATTTAATTGGATGGATTTTATTCGGAAATAATTCTTACATTATTGGGTGGTTTTTTTTTGTTTTTATGTCTTTTTGTTGGTAACAACGAGGTTACACCTAACTTTTCTCCAAAAATGCCAACTGTGTCATTTCCCTTGCCTATAAAAGGACACCACCTCTCCCACTTCTTGAAAACAATCAAACCACTTAGGTTAATCCATTATCTACCTAATACACTTAATAACATACCTAAAAACTTATTATAATCCTTCAATTGTTAAGAAATCAATCCAGGTAAATGGTTTCACCAAAACTAAAAGGAGTTACCCAAATAAGGTTAACATCTTCTCTCAAGTTTCTTTTTTTTATTTTTTATTTCTACACCACCTCTCCTCACTTTATTCCAAGATTGTAGAATATAAATATTATATTATATATAAGAGGATGTTTTTATGAAAAATAATTGACCTATACTCATAGACACCCCCATCTAATGGGTAACATACATATTGTTTCCGTGTTCGAGGAACTACCACTCCACTATATGATTATTATTCATTTTTCCTATACCACATCTCATTTTGTACATTATGGTTGAAAATATGTTTATATATATAATATAATATATTTATTATTTTTTTATATTTCAAAATTTATTTTTCAACTCATGACTTTCTACTTACCATGTGGTTTAAAGATGATAATTTTGTTTGAGGAAGTGTGGACTACCACCACCTAAATGTGATTTCATTCATTCACACGCTATATGGAATGTATTAAGGATGGTTTTATTGAAATTTTAAGATATATCTAACATTATAATTATAATTTAAGGATATTAAATAGATATATAGTTATATTCCATTTTCATTATTTATTTCAATATGATAATAAAAATTGAAATGATGTTCATGTGTACTTAGGGATAACCATCCTAATAAATGGTGTATTCCATTTAATACTTCTATATTATATTGACCATTATAATAATAATATAATGAATATTTATGATATATATTTCTTGTTTAAAATTATGGAATCATTATATGAATATATGCATTGAATATATAAAAAATTAAGACACATATGACAAACAAACCAGATATCACCCGAAGTGAAATATTAACATAGGATTTTTAACAAGATGGTAATATAATGTAATAATAAAAACATATATGGTATTAAATATAATAATATGATAATATAAAAGATTTATAATTCATTTATATTTATTATACACATGGTTTCAATGAGTATGATGAGATTCAAGAAACAAGGTAAGGGAATTTCATATCACCTTTTTTACTTCTGTGAGATACATCCTTTATTCACCTCACAGTACTTTTGTGTGGTGTGTATACTTCACCTTGATGTGTTACATTATTATTATAAATAAATTTATGGGTATTTATATATCAATTTTATTGTCTTTCTATCCTGGGGTTTATGTTTCAATTGTTATCAAATTAGTAAAGTAATTTTTGTCACAATTTTCCTTCCAGAAGACAAATGTCATGTTATGAACCTATATTTTTCAAGAGGTTTATATAATAACTTTGAAATGTTATATCATGAATAATATTATTTTCATGATATTTTTAGCTAAATTTCATTAATTTTTGGTAAATTTTGTGTATGATGCAATTTAACCAAGTGGTAAGAGTTTATTGAAACAATGTCATCACTTTTCAAGGTTGTTTATATTTATGATTCCTTTAATGAAATATTATGATCCATATCTCTAGAAAAATAATGAGTTTTATACATTTATGGTTATTAATGATATATACATCTATTCATACCATTATTTAATGTTTTTTACATAATATAATTAAGAATCTGTTCTTAAGAAATCCCGACTTTACCCTCTCTTCGATCCAAAATCTATGTTCTTTCAAAACAATGACTTCTAAAGAGGGTTTACATGAATTTTAGACTATTTTAAAATATATAAAATATATACATTTCCTAATTTTATTTAACTAATTTTTTCAAAGGAATCTTCTTGTCTCTTTCTGAATGAGGAATTTCTTATACGTTTTTACTATGCAAAGGGAATGTTATTTTTAAATCATACAACATGTAAAGACTTACTCGTCGTCAATTACTTGAAGATTTATTTTAATGTTTAAAAGGATTATTTTTAAAAAAGTGTTCTTATAATATATTTTTAAGGAAATGGTTTTAATAATGTTTTATTATTTAAATATACTTTTATTTTAAGGTGTCATGATATAGGAATCCTATAAGAAATTTTTTATTATTATATGGATTTATTATATGATATGTGTTTCTCACAACATTGTTTATTATTTAAGTCAGTTGAGATAACTAGAAGAGACATAGTTAAAATTTAATGTTATAGACTTTGAAGTAATGAGAATTATGAAAATAGATTTAGCATGTGTAAATATTATAAAGAGAATCAGGAAGGTGGTATGAGTATTGGTTATTATTTTGATGACAAAGAGACCACAAATGACATGTGAAAGGTTTCTGATTTTATTATATTGTTGTTTACATTGATACGAAGAATAAGTATTATATTTATTATGAATAATATTATTAAATGATTCATATTTCATATTCAAGGAAAGTGGTATTAATGAATAAGATGATGAACGCCACATATTGGATTGAGAATAGTGATAGATTAATGAATTATTTATGATTTGGAATTAAATTATTATGTTATATGAATCATGAAATGTGTAATTATTTTGTGTATAAGTTTTCATTAAGGATTAAAAAGAACAATATAAATGGTGTTGAAGACATAGAAAAGTTATTTATTGGAAATTCTGTATTTTGAATAAGGGAAGGCAGACCTTAATTAATTCCTTAAATTGAGATAATTATATATGGAGAATGATATGTTGGGTATGAATAAGTAAATTTGATAGTATAGATTTCGTTGGAAATAATTATTGAAAAACGGTCTATTTATTAAGGTGAGACTTTTTGGAATTCGTGGATTTGAAGAATATATCCAGTAATCATGGGAATAAGTAAGATTGCATTTTTTCCAAAAGGAATTATTGTAATTAAGGTTATTACAACGTTTCAAGGTAATATTTGATGAGGTTATTCAAATGTTTGAACTTTGAAGACCATGTGGTACATTGTGATATATGGGGGTCAATGTTAAGATTATTTCATTACTTTATTTCTGAATATTTTAATTTTAATCTTTCAGAAGGGTTATGTGGTGAAACAATAATGGAAATATTACGTTAAACGTTGGATGTTGTTTGTGAGAATAAACTATTATATTACCACATTCGGATTTATGAGTATTGGATAACCAGTTCTAAAAACATGGTGTTGATGATAACTGATGATATACGTGGTTTCATATCATATATCTCATGATCTGCCACAACATTGGGAATGAAAAATTCAACATTCTTTCTGGAGAGAGAGGTGAAGTGGATCAAGGAAGAAAAAAGGGCGTGGTTGTCCCGAAATCATGTAATTATATATTTTGTCATGAAAATTATTTATCATTAGTAAAAAGCAAATTGAAACCAATAAATTTATCATAGTACCTTTTTTTCAATGAATCATATGGTCCCTTAGTTCATCTCAAGGATTTATGACTTCCTCATTGTTAGCTTTCTCCTGACCTTTTTTTATATCACTCTCCAATAAAACTTGATAGTTAGATATTTATTCCATGTCCATATCTTCACTCCCCACCTATGTTACCATATGTGAAAACATAGATAAATGTTACTTTGGGTAACTTTTATGGTTATGACATTCCCATATTAAGGGAAGTTTTAATATAAATTTTTACGATGTGGGTTTCTATAAATGAAACATTCAAGAATTAAAAATTTTATTACGAAGATGATTTTCGATGGTGAAATTGATTTTAATGGGGTTAATATTTAACATCGTTATATTTTGTGAAACCTTTTTTTCAAATTATTTTAATCATTTTGACATTTCTCTTTTAACACCGCACTGAAAATATTTTATGTTATATTAAAGAACTATTTTGTTTATTTAATTATACTCAACACCATGTTAATCATGCACTACAAGAAACATATTTTTTTATCTATATCTATACAATACACCATGGTAAGCTTGTGTTACGACCAAAAATTACTTTCCTTGATGGCTTATAAACCTGCAGGACCAATTTTTACCGAACAATAGTATATCATTAAAATGTCATTATTTAAAATAATAAGATATAAAATTTCTATTTAAATAGAGGCTATGAATAGTTTTAACTAGTATATGAGAATTTATGGTTTATAAAAATATAATTTGAATTCATTGGTAACCAATTAAATAAAAATGAATATGAAAATATTTTTAATATTAATGAATACATTATTATATTTATAGTCACAATGCTATTTTAACATAATAAATTTAATTAATTACAATAATTGTTTTATTTTAATAAAATATATATCTTATATATTCAAAAAAACATTTTTTATATTTATTCAACAGTTTCTATAGACATTAGATAAGAATAAACAAAATTTTATGATTAAAAACATATTTTTATAAAGCTATTTTCACCATGTTTTAATGGAAAAAATATTTTAAATATATTTTTGGGAACAATATTATATTTAATATGTCAATATAAACTTCAAATTTTGACACAAAACATAATAATTAGCTTATGACATATTTTTGGTATTTTTCTGTATGGTCTCATTTTTCAAATGAATAGTTAAAAATACTGGATTTTAATTCCAAATTGTCTGTTTGAATATTTTATTTATAAGGTAAAATTATACATAAATTTGGTTTAAAAGTATAACTAGATCATATTTTTATCAATTAACCAATTTTATTTCATAATCTTTAATTTCACTTTGAAATTTTGTATAAAAAACATAAAACATGTTTGGATGTTATTACATTCAAAAACCACAGTGTAATATCATCAGTGGGAATAATTTTAAATTAATTTCTACCACATATATTATTAGTATTTGTAAAAATGGATTCCATGTTTGTAATCATAATAATTTTTAATTCTTAATTTATTCATCATTGTTTATTAACAAAATGATTTGTGAATGTGATTAAAATTAATTACAATTGTTAAGAGAAAAAGTAGGCCAATAAACTGATTATCCATAAATGTAAGACCCATAAAAACCTATAAACCTATCTGAAACATATTTTATAGAAACTTATCGTCAATAAACCTTACCATATTTATTTTGGTTGGTTTGGTATGAATTTTGGTAGATAAAAACGTGCGTACACGTAAATTTTTTCCAAAAATTCCAAGTGCGTCCTTTACCTTCGCTATAAAAGGCTACCACCACTCCAAAATAATCATTAAAAAATCAATTCATTCCTCTTATAATCCTCCCCTTGGGAATAAATCAATCCCAAGAAGCCTTTTATCAAAAAAAAAAGAGTTTCCCTATTAAGAGGTAACGTCTTCTCTCAAGCACATTTCATTTGTTTCCTTTTTCCACCCACTCCACTCTCATTATTCCATGATTCAGTAAAACACTAGTATCTTTAGTATACAATGATTTTTTTGATAATGTTTTGACCTACTCTTACACACACCTCCATCTATTGGGTAATAAACATATTGATTATGTGTACGATGAACTACTACCTCACTAAGCAATGATTGTTCATTTTTCCTCTACCACCTATCATAGTGGCCATTATGATGTAAACTATATATTTATATATAATATATTATGTATATTATGTTTTTATGATTATTTATTAATTTTAAAATATATATTGTTTTTAACTTTCTATTTGGCGTAAATATGATAATTTCATTTGAGGAAGTGTTGACTACCACCCACTCAAAGAGATGTGATTCGCTCACACACTACATGGAATGTATTAACAATGGGTGTAGTGAAATGATATGATATATATAAAAATATAATGATAATATAATTATATTATATACACATAAACATATATTTCATTTTACTTCTTTCATTTAATACAACAAATGAAATGAAAACAACATTCATGCGTCTGTACGACTTATTGTCTCCATGAATGGTGTATTCCATTTCATGATTCTATATTCTACATATTATTATTATAATAATATACTGAATATATAAGATATTTATTTCATTTTTTAAATATTTGAATCATTATATAAGTATAATGAATGATGATATAACAACTTAAGACACATGTGAAGAACAAATTAGATATTAACTAAAGTAAAACCATAAAATAGGATTTTTAACAATAGGGTAATATATGGTCACAATAAAACCATATATTGTATTTGATATAATAATATAGTAAGGTAAAAGATTTATAATAAATTAAAATTTATTATAAATGTGTTTTTAATGAGTATGATGAGAGTCAAGAAACATGGTAATAGAATTTAACCTCACATTATATTTCCGTGAGATAGATTCTTTATTCACCACCCAATCATTTTTGTGCAGTATATATACTGAAAATGAATGTATAATATGATTATTACCCTTAAATTTATGGGTTCATATCTATTTTATGATATTTCTCTCTTGGAGTTTATATTTCAAAAGTAATCAAATTAATAAATAAATTTTGTTAAAATTTTCCATCCTTGAGACACATGGCATGTCATGCACCTAAATTTTTTCATGTGGTGTATATAATAAATTATCAATGTTATATAATGAATATTATTCTTTTCATGATATTTTAGTCTTTATGCAATTTTATTTTCTGAAATGGTAAATGTGGTTCAAATTTACCAAGTGTTAAGAGTTTATTGAAACAATATAATTACCTTAAACTATTGTCAATGTTTATCATTCATTTGATGAAGAATTATGATACATATCCCAAGAAAACTCATGAATTATATCATATTAATGTTATTCATGATATATTCATGTATTTTTACCATTTCTCCAATATTTGGTTCATAATATATTTAATAAATTGTTTTTAACAAAGCCTGACTTTACCCTCTATTTGGTCAGAAATTTGTTTCCCATAAACATAATGTTTTGTACAAAGGGTTCATAAAAATATTATACTATTATAATAAAACCATAAATCTATGTTTTTATTTTTTTTATTTAACCACAGTTTTCAAATGAATCTTATTATCTCTTTCTAAATGAGGCATTTTTCTAATGTTTTTATGGTCCAAACGGAATTTTATTTTTAACTCATACAACATGTATGGATTTAACCACAATTAATCATTTTAAGATATAATTTCATGTTTAAAATGATTATTTTTAAGACCATTTTTTAAAAGATATTTTCAAAGATATTTTTTTTGAAATGGGTTTATGTTTTAAATATCCATTTTAAAAGAATAAAGGATATTCACCTCAAGAAATGTTTTCAAAATATCCTTCAAAGTTATTTTTCATCTAAGATAACATCCATTAATGTTACATATTCTATTATAGTAAATGATCCAAAAGATCCATTAATATTATTTTTTGAATTGTTTATGTTTTTATGGAATGATTCTTAGGACATCTGTTTCTCTTGTATGAGTTTTATGCTTTTGAAACCCGTTTCTTTTCATGATTTATGCTTTTAGGATGTGATTATAAAACCTATCTATTTTCCAAGTTTATAATGTGATTAAATTGTAATGATACCGATTTAATTTTATGGTTTATAAACTTATGTTTATAAATCATATCTATTTTTTTGGTTCTTTATATGATTAAATTTTCATTATCCTATGGAACATTTATTAATGATCTGATAATTAGATGGGTGGGTCCTATATCTCCCTCTAATTAATTGGGAAATGATATGTTTTACATGATATCAAAGGGTACATGGGTTTTTTATGAACCATGAAAAAATATGGTACGTGGGATGTGTCCCAAGACTAAAAACAAGAAGGTATGTCGGTTGTAGCCCAATCCTAAATGTAAGAGGGTTCACAGGTTTTTTCCCAGGCTCTAAAAAAACATACATGGTTTGTATCTTGACAATAAGAGTAAGAGGGCACAAGATTTGTATCCCAACCCCAAAGAAGTTACATGGGTCATAGACCAATCCTATCATGTTATAAATGTGTTGTTAGGTAGCATTAACATAAGATTTTCTATTCATATATGGAAGGTACAAATTACAAGTATTATACCACTATTATTTTTTCAAGAATTAGGATCTTAATTATCTTATTATCTATGTCTTATGAAGTTAAAATAATTATTATGATGTCTAATATGCATGGCATGATATTCAAATGTTATGTTAATGTTCCATTCCATTTTTTTCAAGTGAGGAATACACATTTATTTTATTTACCATAAGTGAGAATCTAATATCATACCATTTTTCATTTCCTTTCTACAAGTAATGATGAAACTTTTTAGGTCAATGTTCTAAATGATGAGATATTTTTGGGATATTTTGAATATCATTGACCAGGATAGAATATTTCGTTTTCATGTTTCCAAAGATACTAAAACATTATGGTCCTTGCGCATATATTTTTGTAATGTACCCAATATTCATCTTAAATGAAGTAATAACCATTTGTGTTATGTTTTGGAATTTATAAATATGATCTCAGACCTTTCTTATGATATAAATAACCATGTTAGGAAGCTTATTTTATCATGTGGGAGGTCTCGAAATCATATATAGGAGAATGATTATGGAGAAAGGTTTTCAAGTGTAGTAATATAATATTTTTATATTATAAATCATTAAGGAACTAAACCTTTGAATATTTAGGTTGTGTGAATTTTTTAAGATGTATTGTTTAAATAATTAGATTAGTGTATCATTAAAGTCGTGTCTATATTGGTTCTCTTTAAAGTGGGTAAATTTTCATAAATATTAAAAAATGATTGTCGAGAGAGGTCTACATATATTGTTGCTGAATGCATTAATCTATCAGGAACATATTTATTATATCAGTTACATATTCTATATAATTGATGTATGAAACTTAAAAGTATTATGTCATCATTAACTATACATTTTTTACTATACAAAATCCATACACTTATGATATGTAGTTGCATATAATGAATAATATGATTGTGAGAACAGCCCATGATCAGAAGTAGGATACCCATAAAGAGGATAAACCTTTTAAAAATCATTATGTCCAGTGTATCACTATTTTTTTCTAACATTTGTGACGTTGTTACTCTATGATGTATTGAATAGAATTTATATAGGTTATAATGGTTCATTTAATTATGATTAATTTTTTTTAAAAAAAATACTTCACCGATTCTTCCCAACATTACTAATAGGCTAATTTATTCATAGGCACTTCAAATTGCATCAACACCCAATCCCTTTTTGTTTTATTAATCTCATTACTAGAATGGTAAAATGTATTCTATAAATAGAAAGGGTGTCATAACATTATAATAATTTAAGTAATGGAGCCACATTCACTCAAAAATCTCACTATCACTCAAAAAAAAGTTTCCTGTAGGGTTTCCTCGTGGATATACATGCCGATCCATTATCCATGTTTCCATTCACTTAAAATTCTCACCATTACATTCCCCTCATCATACAACTCAAAAGAACTATTTCTTATATATACTTCCCTTTACAACCAACATTCCCTCACTATCAGTTTTCCAACACATATTGTTAGCGGTGACTATTTATTAATGTTTTAATGGAATAAAAGTCTTATAATATTCTTCTATTAACAGATCTATTGGTATTATCCCTAAATTATTTTGATATAATGGAACTGTGGTTGGTTTGTTTTGTTTCTTGGTGGTGTTTGGTTTGGTATTCCTTCTATTATCATTTATTCTCTCTATGGGTTTAGGGATAAGAACACTATGTTTTGTACTCTTATCACCCAACCCATCATAGAAAAATCCACTAATTATTTATCATGATGGTATTCCAGTGGGTTTAGGTTATGGAAGAGGTTGATTTTGGTGAAACTTTCCAGTTCATCATGCTCATCAATTCCTCTACTTTTACTTTTGAGATCATTATTCCAGAATCCATTATTGGGCATGTAAAAAAGATTTTATGGTCGTTTGGGATGTTATGGTGGTTTTGGTTAGGGACATTGATTGATTTCATCTTTGAGGGATTCATTTCTTCTAATCATCATGTGGTACCTCGTTTTTTGTCTTCATCTTGTAGATATAATACAATTTTTTTCTTGTTTAAATAATTTTTATTATTTTTTAACTATTTATGGTGGTTTGGTTCATGTTATTGTTCATTAATTTATATTATGGTGAAGAAAATATGTTTCCATTTAGTATTAGTGAATTATAAATTTTTGAGGATTTGGTGGTCTTTATAGATGGTTCTTCTTGATGGTGTGTGTTCCTAGAGGTTTAAACGATAGAGTTTTTTGGTGTTTTGATGGCTCTAATTTTTTTTCCAACAATGAGTTTTTTATTTTCATTTTTGTTCTCACCAGCAGTGTTAGAGATAAAGAATGTGGATTCCACAATAGGTGAACAACATGAGGTGGATCATGTTTAGAGGTGGTGATGTGTTCATTTTTTATTGAAATTTACATTAGTAGGGGGAATGGACCATGTATGAAGATATTTGGTATGTTTTGGTTGAAATATGATTTTGTGCTTTTTATATTCATTAGTATTGTTTAATTTTTTAAATTTTTGTGTATTTTCTAGATAATTTTTTTTTATTGGTTGGATTATGTGCTTCTATTTTTTTATGGTTTCTACTGAACAAAAAAAATAGATTTATACTAAAATAAAAAATAGATTTCATTTGTATTATCATACTTTTTATGAAAAAAATTACAATATATGAATGAATGGATTGTTTCTATATAATATATCTCGTAGATTAGAATGTGGATATACTTCTATCATTAGTTTTCCACTAATTGAATGGAATTATCAATTAAACATGTTAGATACCAGAAATATATAGAATGATATAAAGAAACCAAATTAAATTCTTATGTCCCTATTAGAAAAGGTCTGTATAATATTTTTTGAATTCAATCACCTAATAAAATTTATAAAAATCAATAACCTAACTATTAAGGTCATTTTAATTTCAAGGAGCCTAAATCATTAATTTAGAGAACCAATTTTGATGATATCAATATATTTAAGGAAGATAAAATGGATAACTATTTCACTGAAATAAAAGATATTGTTAGTAATATTCATGGAATTATTAAAATACATGAATATACTAATATATTTAAAATACTAATTATGTATTTTCTAGAATTGTTTGATATTAAGATCCCAACTCTCAATGATATAGAAAATATTTACTTGGATTAATCCCATAAATTTATAATATATTATGAAACTAAAAAGATAAATCCTTCAAGGAAAAGTTAAAAGATATTATGGTCTTTGAGGACATGAGAATATTTCAAATTAAATAATATGATGATATTAAATAGTCAACTGAAATGAAAAATGGAGATGATGATGGATATTATCAATGAATTGTAAATTGTTTTTCAATGTGATTCATGAAGGGAAAGAACAGGGGAAATGTTAAGTATTATCTATGATATGATAAATTAAATTTTATCTAGAACATTTCTATTTATATTCCTATGTATTGGGAACTAGATTCAAAATCTAAATATGATGATAAACCTTAAAAAACATTAAGGAATAACATTTCAAAAGGATTGAAAAAATATGGAAGAAAAAAAATGGGATTTTAATGGAAATAGAAGAAATTTTGTAAGAAATGAATAAGAAAAAAACTACTCATTTACTAGTTAATCTAAAATTGAGATTAGTGATAGATTTACAAAATTCATAGAAAATGTTGATAAATTATTTTACACTTCATGTAGTGAAGAAGATGATTTGGAACTAACTATGATGGAATAAATGTTGAAGGAGGTAATTGATGTATATCCTGATTATAACACAATTCTCTATAAATGAAAATACTATTGAACGATTTAAAGAATCAAATAGATGAAATAAAATTATTTTGATAAGAATGAAGAAAACATTTTTGATGAGATCAAATAATTCTTTAATAAATCTATTTAACAAGATAAGATGATAAAATATCTTTAACAATTTATGATGTAAATAATAATAATTATCTAAGGTACATTCAAAGTGTATTTAAATTGTAAATGATAAGAATAAGATAAATTATATTTTCAAATATTATTTATAAGTCAACGATAAATCCTCTAAATTTGTGGAGCGAACATTAATTGATAATTAGGTTAAATATTTACTTAAAATAATTTTATTCTAATTCATTTTACACTAACATTTCATGCTCTAAATAAAAATATGGTCAATAATGGGAAATTAAAAAATGGGAGAAACATTACCCAAATTTAATAAAATAAACCAGTACACTCTGATCTCATAAACACCTAAATTAATGATAATATTGGGTGAAAATTTATAGGAGGATCAACATTATGGACAAAAATATATGTATAATTTTTAAGAAATATGTAGATATTGGTTTCAAGGGTTATGTTGATGTAGGGGAGTGTTTGGGAACAAAAACATCACATTCTAGTGTAAAATGTTTTTTTTCCAAGGATGGGGTGTTATTTCAAGGTAATACATTTTGTAGATAAGAAAGGAAATTCTCAATGACTAGAGGCTAAAATATAAAATGTTTCAGAATGAAAAATGTAAAATAGGATCAAATCTCTTGATGAGGTTTTTGTTATGTGTGAGAAATAGAGACAATATGTATAGAAATGTATGAAAATATTACATGTACATAAAAATTATATTGATAAGAGAAATGGAATTTAGAAACCCATGGAAGTGAGAGAAATATGTATAGAGGCATTCTTGAATTATAGTAGTAATGAATTATAGATTCTTTATACTGTGTACTCATCCCACATGACGATTGATAGAAGTATTTTTAAGAATAATTAAAATCATAAATATGGAGTTGTCAATCTTTATAAATATTTCAATTTCAAAATTAATGGTATTGGATTTTCTAATATTGTACCTCAAAACATGAAATCAAATAACGTTTTAAATATTTTATGGTTGAAGCCTAATATACTATGTTTTTATCCACTCCACGATGATGTCATTGATGTTGGTTTCATGAAGGAAACACCTGTTATTAAAGGATTAATGAATGTAAGGATAATTTCTCAAGGGAGAAGAAAAAAATCTATTTCTGATAGTTTATCCTACCAGTTATTTCAATATAAGTTAAAAATATGAAAAAAATTATGTAATAATTGTATTTTCCATTTTTTCTAGAGGATTATATGTAAAACTATGAATCATGATGTTGTGAGAGATCTTCCCCAAGGTAAATGGTGAATAAGATGATTTGTGTAAAACCTACCCAAAAGGAAAGATGAATCATAAAACTCTTAAAAATTTGTTGATTCTATCATGTTTTCCACTAGATTTCATTCAAACTAAATTTTGTGCTACAATATTGAAACAATCATGAAGATTTTATTAAATTTTATCACATTTATTGATAATTTCACCTAATTTACCATTATAATAAGCCTAAATCACAAATCAGATGAATATGATAAGTTAAATGATGTATGAAGATAATTAGAAAAGGAATTATGGATTTAGATTAATAAATTGAAATATATTCATGTAATGGAGTTTACATGTGATTAATATTATGTTTATATTACAAAATAATGAATGAAGAATCAATTCACCACAATATATACTCCCCAGAAGAAAGGGGATCTAAGGAGAAGGAATAAGAGGTTTATTGAAATAGGAAGGAAAATTATATTTGAATACTATATTTAAAAAAAAATTGATGGAGGAATTGTGTTTTTTACATCTACAAAACAAATTTATATTCCGATCCAATAATCACTTCACACCTTATAAAATTTGGTATAAAAATAAACCAATTGTTATATAGTTTAATTTTTTTGAATTCCATTATTAATGAAGATAGAATACACAAAACAATGAAATTTTATAGGGAGAAGTTATGAAATGATATTTATAGGGTTGTTATATAATGCTATTGGGGAACATTTTGGGAATAATGGCTTGAAAAATATTATATACTATTCATTTTTCATGATTATTGAGAAATAATACCTATCAAATTAGTATGTTTGAGAAGATTTTGATATTTTTTATGAGAGCGACATGTAAATGATAGATCATTAGGTTTAAATGAAATTTTATATCAAAAATAGTTTTAGGGATGGTCATTATAAATGTATTGATTATAAAGGAGAGGATACGTTTAGTTTAATGAAGTAGCATTTGATGCTAAAATGATATGTTGATGTTGAGGGTTTAATTACAGTACAAGGTAGTCATATTTTATCAAGAAGGAGGCTAATTGTAGGGAACTAAAAAACACTCAAATCACATGTTAAGACAAATAAATATCTGAATTTAGGGATCATTATTAGTGGGTACAATATTTAAATGATGAATTGCTTGTTCAACAGAAATATTAATCTTGGGAGCATAACCCAAGTCAAAAAAAAAGAACATAATTAACATCGTATTGGTGTTTTGAAAAAAATTGATTGATAAAGGGGATGTGTCTATGAACATGGGGGTATTTTTTGAAAAAGTTATATCCAAATTGAAGTAATTAAAAATGGAGAAGCATTTTATCTAGTAGAATGGTTTGAAAAAATAATATTTTTTAGTAGAAGCTGTAAAGAATCACTAAAACGTATATCAAATAGATGTGAAATCAAAAAATTTAAATGGTGATAATGAATAAGAATAAATTATTGACCAAATATATAGTTTTATTCTATATTTTTATGGGATCAAAATGTGTGTATTGAGAAATAAATCGTATGGATTGAAATAGGTTTCAAGATCCTATTATTTGAAACATTATAGCTACATTAGTAATATGAAATTCAGGAAAGGGAATTTTGATATATTTTTTTTTCAATGATCCTCCCATAGGTTCATTGACTATCATAGAATATGTTGATGATCTAATATTTTTGATTTATTATGTAACTATTTATGAGTAACGTTATTGTAATTATAAAGAATAGGTTTGTAGGTCTTTATTGATAGATTATATATATGTTTTGGGGTAAAAGATTGAACAGAATTCAGATTATATATTATTATCACAAGGAATGTATGCTATATTGTTTTTGAAAAAGTGTAGGACCAAATAATTCATAAGGGTTTCAAAATCAATTGTTGTTGGAAACATATTTTTAATGATTATAATGGTAGTGTGATTGATAAAAAAAATTATGAAGAGTCATTAAAATGATTATATATTTGATAGCATCAAGGACAGATGGATACATTGGTATCACCATTTGATATAAATTTCAGAGTGACCCAAGGGAGTCACACATGATTTCTATAAATATATTGTTGAGATATGTTAAGGGAACAATGATTTTTTGGTTTTTATAAAAGTGTAGTTAATATTTGGACATTCTTGGGTTCACTGATGCAGACTAGGCATGTGATTGTACATATTGAAGATCCACTTCAAGGGAGGCCTAAATATTTATTTAAACCAATTTGGGCTGGTATAATAAGAAGTATAACTCAATGGAATTTATTACAACTGAGGATGAATATGTGGTAGCTAGTCATACATGTACAAATGTTTTATAGATTATTTTGAAGTTATAATATTTTAGAGATGAAACTGATAAGAAATTTTGGATTTTAGGTGAAATATCAGAGTGCAATAGATCTACTACTAAACCATACACAGTAGCCTTGATGTAATCATATAGATATCAGATAAAATTTCATTGATGAAAATTTATAAAAGATATTCTAATGTGAATACAATTATACATAGAATGAAATTTATACTTTTTACACAAAAAAGTTATACTAAGAGATTTGTTCCCTGATTTATGTTTCAAATGCCATGTTCATACCTATCATATTTCATGATGAATTGTGAACCATAATAAAATATTAATATTTTCAATATATTAATAAATAGAGATAAATAGTGACACAACTATATGCTAACAGATTTTGAATGGGATGATAATTAATTTTGAAAGGGGGAGTGATCACTTCCTTATCAGCTGGAGCTATGGATAAAGTTGAAATATGGAGTCCATTTATAGTGAGAATATATTATTAATGGAGGGGTAGTTCATCAATGTCATTGGGCCAAATTTTCTTAACATATATGGTTTAAATTATCTAAAAACCATAACCTTAAACATTTGTGTTGTTCAAGATACTTCTCATAAGATATAGGATATGATGTAATGATTCTCACATAGCATGTAGAAGTGTAGATAGTTGTGAGTAATTTTTTTGAGCTATGGAGAGTTTCCAACAAATAAAGAAGGGTGATATTGGAATAGCATTTTATTTATTAATTAAGTGATTAATGGTTTTCATTTTTTATAAAAAAATATTGAAGATTATCATATATTTTGTTAAGGGTATTGATATATTTTTATTTAATTATTTATTAATTAAAATGACTCTGAAACAATTCCATATAATTTTGAAAATTCTGTAATAAAATATTAATCATTTCATGAGGTTGATCATACATTCATGAAATTGATGAGTTTTTTAATGATGTCGAGTAGACAGTCATTTGATGTTCTCATATTCATACGTTCAATCAGATTTGCATATGGTTGATTGATATCATAAGGGATTCACATGAATTTTTAATATATTTGATAGGAAACTCATTCAATCATTCATTTATAATGTATTTTTTATATATCCTACATATTGTCAATCAATTGTGATATTTTATCAATAAGGGTAGTGTCAGTAAAATATTGTGGTCAATTGCAGAATCAGAGCTGATTAACTAGTCTCATGATCGATTAGTTGGACAATTAATCATTTTGTTGGTAATATGGTCAATATTCCCCTTCATTAGTCCCGTATATAGAGTTTTATTTTTATTGGGAGGATACTTGGTGAATATCCATGTTCCCATAGTATGGATTTTTTTAGGAGAATTAATCCCACATTGCTCTAGTGTATCAGAAAAGTTTCAAACATCAAATATAAAACCGGGTTCAAGATTATTCATCTTTGAATTATATTATTGTTCTTAATGTCGATATTTGTTTGACGTTCCGAGATAATTAATTTTAAAAATTATATTAATGTTATTGAAGATGATGTTATTCATGAATAATCATTTAATGATAAATCTAAATTGATAATGTGATGATGTTGTGCTATTCTAAATATATAATAATCACCAAAATTAGTTTTTACTATGATTCAAGTTGAGTTAATTGTATATTAATGTTCATTATAATGATTACCTATATAAAATGTTGAGATACAATTCATTATGTCATTAAATATATAATGAATATCATGTTCTGTATTATTTCATTGAGGAGGAAGATGATGTGTATTCTTGGAATTTACATATTCACTTATTTTGAATTATTCTCATTTCTTATCAATGATGGATATTCTTCTTGGATATGATATTATTGATATAAAAATAGATAATAAGTGTATAAGTGAAATTATTCTAAAATACATGTAATTATTAAAAAATTATATTCAATAAAATGTTATACTTGTTTATGGTTTTAAACCAAAGAGGAAATAAATGAGAATTGTGTGGTATGATTCAGTTTTGAGAAGAATCAAGAATATTGGTATGAAAATTAATTTACAAAAATTAATATTATTCCTCTATTCCATGTTCCCTGATAATGGTAGTTTTTAATAAAATATGTGTTTATTATTGTATATCAAATAAGGGGATAAAAAATAGTGTTTGAGACAAGAAGATTATGAAGATAAAGCATTATGATCATCATAATCATTGAGTGGGGCTCAAGAATTTTGTGAGAACATATGAAATTGAGAATTAGATCTAAATTTGATATTAATTAATTGAGATATTGTTCGAAAATATTCAAGAAGTCTCAACATGGGAGATCAAGAACTGTTGTTGATAACAAAACAAAACCATCATAACTTCATTATCATCTTTGCTACATAATCATTATAAAGATAGACTAAAACCGCATAGTCAATTCTTACTTTGTATTGGAATGGTGATACTCTATACCAATACTGTAAGATTCTAATCTATTGTTTCTTATAGTGAATAATACATTTTTGGAAAGCCTAACCAACAATAACAAGGAGTAGGGTACCATTAAAGGGGTCGAACGGGATAAAAATCATTTTTTTCATTGCCTCTGTATTTTATACACACAGAAGTGAGGTTGATATTTTATATTTAATTGAATATAATCCTAACATGTATTTGGGTTTTATTTCATTAATATGAAATTTTAAAAACCGGACTCTACATATTCATCCTATCTTTACAATACAGGAATACATTCCAAGACACTTAAATTTGTAATGGTATATTATACAATCTATAAATTTATAAATTATTCTATATATTTATAGAAATTAATAAATGAAAAGTATATTATAAAATAATGATAGTGTTTCATTGTTTTGGGTAGATTATAAAAGATAATACTTCATAGAAATATATATTGAAATATATTATTGGATAATATTGATAACTTTATGTTATTTTAATTAATTATCTAATATATTATATGTGAGAAAATTTTATATAAAAATGTTAATTTATTTCAAATTTATTCTATAAATTTAAATTACCTTTTTTGTAATAAAATGATATGAGATATGATTGGATTTTTTTATTCTCCTATGACGAAACATAGATGATTTATTATTACAGTTTGCAGTGTTTCTACAATTTGTAATTATGTATTATAGATAATAAACTTTCTATGAAACTAGTGGCAGTTAAAATAGATCTTAAAAAGGTTTAAATTAAACAATTGAATATAAATATTAATTTTTAATATACATATATTATTAAAGTGATAGTTAATGAATGATATGTCATTAGTACTAGAGAAGAATTGGGATAGATATTGGTAGAGTAATAACATAAAGTAATTTCTAAATTGTTTCTTATTACCAATTTTCTTATATTATGTTTTACTTAATAGAAATATTTTAAGCATTAGATATATTTAAATAAATAAAAATCTCAAAAATCATAATATTTAAAATTATGAAGTATATTTATTTGGATAATAATTCATTCAGATTAATATAAGAATTAATAATAACAATATATGTGTTTTTTACTAATGATTTAGTTGAATGATTTATTTTTCTTATAAATATATAGTGATTTAGAAAATAGATACATGGGGATGTAGTTGGTGTCACTTGTTTTTTTATGAATGCTGATGTCACATGGTCATGTAATATTTTTTAATATACCCAATAAAAGATAAAATATATTTGGTCCTCTTACTTATTTATAAACAAGGATGTGGAATAAATCACTATTATGTATTCCAATTTGTATTATTTTCTTAAAAGCTATTTAATATTATAAATATGTATCATGTTATCAAAATGAATTTCTAATTTGGAATTCAATCATCTATCAATGATATAATGTGATATTTAAATGATAATTACTCTCATGGATATAAATCTCTATGTTATCCCCGGTTGATGATTTTCATTGAAATATATAGCATTTCATGAGATATTTCGAAAATATATTCCATAAATACATTTCCCAAATATTTTTCTGGTATATATTATAGTGTATTATATAATCATGTCAAAGGGTATGATATATGGGAATTTATGTTTAATGAATCTTATTTTTTCATCTATTAAATTAGAATATTAGATGGATTATTTTCAGATCTTGGCACTGAGATGACCTAAGATTCTAAGGCCATGTGATCCCAGAATTAATTTTTAAAATATACTAAATATATTAAATATCACTTGTGTGTATTTTTCCAAATAAAGCAGGAAAACTCATAAAAGGAGTCATGTATCATAAATCTAACTACGTTGTTGTGCTTAAATCATAAGATTCACCCAATGTGTAACATAATCTTTGTTAGTTTTATAAATTTGGTTAAAAGGTATAATGGGTGTAAATTATAAAATAAAATAGTAAATATATTTATTTTATTATATTTATGAAATGGCCTATTTTTTCTTATAAATATATGTTTAGGGTCATATATTATGGTTGAATTCTTAACCATATAGACTTATAAGAGCATTAGATGATTGAATTATATGTAGGGGACATCAGATCAGATGATTATTGAGGATTGTTGCACCAATAGAGTTTTAGAGTCTGACCAAGGACAATGATGTTTATTCATTCTTCATTAGTAATCGATCCATATAGAGGTGGCATTTTGGTTAGGTGAATTTTCACTATATTATATTTCCTATTATAAAAATGAATTGATAAACTGATAAATTAATTTAAAAATTGAGCTTGTTGCAAGCATGGGTTAGATTTATCTTCGAAGGTGGTTTTATATTTTTTATTATGTTACATAACTTTTTTATTTGTCCAAATAGAAATTAATTCATGAATACATGCATATTTTCCAAGGCCCATTACTCATGTTAGTGTTTTTTTCAATTCTTTCTCCATTATTCATTCATCGTGGGAAATTCCTTTGGACCATGGTTTGATCAGTACCCAAAAATCAGTCATTTCATCGCCATTTGTTTCCCCAATGGATTGATACAATAGATTTGGGTTCGGATTGGTGATGTGATCTAGCTACGATGATAGATCAGAAGGAAAAAAGTCATGTTTTGTTAATGGGCCACCAATGAGGCCTGATAGTGGTGGTTCTTGGGTAATAGATACTGCTAAAATATCCCCAAAAAGTGAAATAGGTTCATTCAACCTAAAATATTGGATGAACGGATAATTCCATGGCAAAATAGAATGGATTAGAGGTATAATGTAAGATTCATGTATAATCTTATGTGTTTTGTGAAGAAACCTACTACAAAAAGTTAATTCTTATAAACATATGTCGTGTAGTACCTTTTTTATGAATTTATAGGGTTCTAGAATAGATAAAAGTATCACACATCATGTGAACCATTCCAATTAGCTTGGAATGTGCAAGGTGCCCACACTCATGACGATTGGTGGAATTACACACCATGTGGTCTATGAAACACATCATGTACACCATGGAATGTGTCTCAAAATATATAGGGGAGAAACACATATGAGATCATGAGGCCACACACACTTTGTTTAGTGGCCACACACCATGTCCCCAGAAATGAACACAGGTACATGGTGTGTCACATTAGTAGAACACGGTGCCGAAGGAACATGCCATATACTTCATGTACATTTCGTTGACTTCATCAAAGAGGGAAAAAATCTTAGTTCCAATTTATCCTAGAAAAGGTTCCATTAGGGTAATTTCCCTTGTTAATTAACTAATGGTTTATTATGGAGTCACATCCTATTCATAGGATGGTGGTCCCCTTATAGGAACTTTATTCTCAAATTGATTCATTTTAATCCCTCTGTGAGGCCCATTGTGATATCTTCTATCATCATTAACCATTGGTGGGGTTCTTGGTATCATCATGTAAGACACTAAATGGGAGTAAATACCCAACCTTGCAGGTTAATCAAAATTGGGTTTTGGGTATACACCATGGCCTTGGGTGTGATCCCCATCTATATATCGATCTCTTCATACTTCCATTGTGTGCATATTATGAAAGGCCTATCGATGAATATATATCAGATTGATTCCATCTATGTTATCTAACTCAGGGAGTGTATTCTCCTAGATGAGTGTTATATGGAACCTTCCAGAAGGAATCCTATGCTGGCATTATGATTGTGATCTTACATTGAGGCTTGGTGTATATATTGTTTAGATAAATATATTATTGTTATGTATACTCCGAAAATATCTATGTTATGAACTAACTAATATTATTTATGATATATGATTATTGATTTCAAGATGTCCTACTGAGTATTGTAATATTTACCCATTCATTGGATTTTCCCATGTATTCCTTGTCTTATTCCAAAAAGACAACCTTTTGATGGAGTCCAAGAGGGATCATGAGTATGAAGAGCTATGTAATCCTAAAATATAGAGGCATGTTCTATGGGTGCATTTATAATAGTCATCCCCTGCTTAATAGGTTCGAATAATTTTAGTTTCTTTTGGAAGGCTTGTATTTGGAACTTAAATCCTATTACATGTAGTTTTACCCTAACGATTGTATTTTAGTTGTATGTGTGAATGGATATTGGTTATTTTACATTTTATCATTTTCATGGGATTTGTGATATGTGAATGTATAGAGTTACAATAGGCTAAGGCCACCTGTGTGTGTGATATGCCTACTCCGTTCTTGTCACCAACCCATATCCTATTTGATGTGGTCTTAGGGTTGTTACATCTTAGAACCCATTGGGATGGGTTGTGACCAAGTGGCATCAGTGGATAAGGTTTTATCATAGGATTTGTGTCTGTGAGAATTTAGTGGGTATCATAGAAAAATTGTTATGTTTATTGAGCTTAGAATTTTGTACAGGGAGTCCAGCATTATTATGGTGGTTAACAATCCATCCACCCAGACTCATAGAACATTCTTGTTGACTCAGTACCTATAGAGACTTATTTTTAGGAAAAAACATTTGTTCATGTATTATATAGAAATGGTTTGTGGTTTCCATGCCCTTCTTCATTCACCTCTATAGATATACTCATTTCCCATGGTACATCATTTTCATTATAGGATGCATCTGGGATGTTTTCTAGTTAGGATTTAATATCCAGATCATGAGGATGATCCCCTTAGTGACTTGGATTCAATATAGCATCCTTTTAAATAGTTGTTACCTCTATGTGGTTCATGATTATAACAACCACTCATCGAGAAGAATATGTGTAGGGAAAAATCCATCAAGGCATTGTCTCTGTTTTTTTTGGGTGATGATGTTTGTTGAAAAAGATAGATGAATAGGAATCATTATGGTTGGTGTTTCCAATGTAGGTGTTTAAGGTGTTAATGTTTCATAGTGTTTTCCAAATTTTTGGGCCTCAAAAATCGATTGTTTGTTTTATGGAAATGGATTCAATGCAGTTTGTGGGTAGAAGTTTGAGGACCTTGAATCATGGAGTTCACAGACTGTATAGTAGCACAACTGCACTATGAATACTACAATGGAGATAATTATAATAACAAAGGAAAATCAGAAAAGTAAGAGTTTCTGCATTGTAGTGTTCTGCAAACTCCAAATCATGCTATGAAAACCATGTATCAAAAGTATTTTGTGGGAGATTTGTTGTTTTTGGATGGCTCATCATTTTTTGGAGGCTCATCATTTTCAGGATTGAGGTGATGATTTAAGTTTCCAAAAAGGATTTCTATTTACAGAGGATAATTACTATTATAAATGAATAATGTTCTATGTGGACCACATATCAATTTATAGTGATAGTTGTCCACCATCGAAACATTGGGTGTTTATGATTAATTGGTTTTCCATATATATTTTCCTATATAAAAGAACCTAATAACATCATTATGTAGATATAATTTCATTAGAGGTGATCATCACTACTGGGAGAATTCAAGGATGTTTGAAGAAGTTCGTGAGGGTGGATTCTGTGAAGGAGAAGAGTTTCATGGGGGAGAATTATGTGAAGGAGACAGTTCAGGAAGAGATATTGTGAAAGGGTTTTGTGGGTCTTGGTTTCTCATAAGGAAAAGGGACCACATAGAAGCGGCATTCCATGATGAATCATCTATCCATGGAGCAGAAGATGTTTAGGATAAAGAATTACATTGTAAATCAGTTATTCCATGTGGTTCAACTCATTTCACTAAGGATTAATGGTAGTTCATGGAGGATGTGAAATATTTTGAGAAGGGATAAATTATGTTTATAAAGGGACTAAACTAGTTCGTAAAATAAATTTCCCCAAAATAAAAGTATTCAAAAAAGTGTATTTCATCTACAAGTTGAAAAAAATATTTCATGGAACACATACTTGTGGTAATATCATAATTATAAAGAAGAATAAGATAGAGGATATTAATCATCAAAATATATTTTTAGAAGGATTTTATTAATTTCTAAATTCAACGAAGTGAAATTAAGACTAGATATATCTTAAAGATCTTAATTTAGAGGAGGTAATTATTGTGTCAATAATAAATAGAATCCTATCATAGTTGTCTAAAACGTTGAAGTTCTACATCCACGTGTCTTCATATAAGTGAAGGAGTGTCCCATAAATAACTTCAAGAAACATTTAACTACAGTTGAGGATGCACTCATTATTTTTAATAAAGGGACCTACATGTCCATAAATTGTTTTTGGATCCTTTCGAGAGTAGTGAGAAAAGGAAGAGAATGAAGGTGATCCTATCCACCGACAATGACCTATCAAAAGAGTTGTCAAGAGTCACACTTGGGAAAGTAGTGAGATGATTCAAAAAATTGTAAAGGTAGTGATACTATTCATATTATTGATCTATCCTAATCCATTCTTTTTGGAAGTGGGCCTTAGTGGATTTGGTATATCAGAACATTTTCAATGTATTCTCCTTGGGTGTAGCCCAATGAGGGTGAAAAAAAGAAAAACTCTATGTGTCCTGGTGTTTTATTTCAATATTTACTTTCTATTCATCATTTTCATCTAAATTTGGAAAGGATAATAGAAATATAAACACTAATGAAAAATATGTGAACCTTATAATAAAGTGTTCAAGATCTAGTGGGGTAAGAATAATTTTGAAAAGAATATCCATTCTCAGATTCAAACGCCCGCCCTCCCCCCCCCCCTATTGGGGTATCTAGGACCTTTTTTTAAAAACCAATATGGTACTAGTATTATCTGTATATTAGGTGTAAAGGCTGAGTTCACTTCCTGAGTTTTAGGGAAAATGAGACCTCAGGTTCTGAGGTAAGGTTAACCCCCTTACTAATATGGTCTGGTTTGAGGAAGTAACGTGAGTCTATCGTCTTTTTGGGACACCTTCAGACTAGATGGTGGCCTTATTAGAAATATTGATCCATTTATTTGTAGGATAATAGTAGGGCTTTACCCAGTTGTATAATGAGGTGACTCATTCAGGGTAAGAGTTTGAGTTACTTTTCATGGTGCTCCTTTCATTAGATATTTTTAGTGTCAGGTGCATATAAGAGCTTATACAGCTTTAGATGGGTAGTAAGATTGTGGATCAGTATTCGTTGAGGTTCAGTAACCTCTCTTGGTACATTATTGTTATAGATAATGATAAATTCTTTTGAGATATGAATTCTAGACTATGATGGGATGGTTGAGTGTTATTTGGTGGAAGAGATTTTCCTAGATGGGAAAATGTAGGCATTTGGTGTCAGAAATGGGCACATGGGAGATGAGACTTTGGTGACAGAAATCCAAGTATACACCAAAGGACTAGGATGTGTGAGATATATCAGGAGGTGATCCCAAGATAAAGGGGTATGTGGTCAGGTCACACCAGATGGATCTATTTATCCTAGGAAGAGGATAATGGTTAGGGAAATATTTCAAGAAATTTATCAACCCAATGTGATGATATTAGAGAAATAGTGGATGAGATTCCTTGGTATAGGAAGCTAAAGGAGAATGATGATCTATATGGAATTGGATGTGGTAGAGGAGCTATGAGATAATTTGGAGGTGGACAATGATATTTATTATTAGAACCACCACCCCTAGGTTATTCATGCCAAGCTTAGGGAGGTGGGGGATGTGGGAAATGGAAGTGGATGGTGGTCAACCCTTTTGACCTAGAGGTTCTAAGAAATATAATGTAGGATCTATCTCTTCTCTACATTATTTGTATTATTGATAGACATGGGGGAGAGACACTACATTCTTACCAATTAACAAGTTCAAGACATAGAGATTCTGGTTGAGCTTTTAGCTTATCCCTAACTCTTCAAGAATCCTACTAGAGGTGACTTAGTGATCACACAATTCTTCTGAAGATGTTAATATACTCATATAGGTGAGATTTTATTCTGGAATCTCATTTATGTGTAAATGAGGCCTTATGAATTAATCTTATTAAGGGACTATTTATCTAAAATTCATGCATTTAAAAATTATTTCAGGTCAAGGAAATGGTTTGTTCGTAGTAATGGGACAAGATTTTCCTTAATAGGTGAAGTGTACATCGAATAATATAGGGGTGGACTCATGTAGTGGAGGGTTCATCCGATTACGCACCAGTTGCATAGAATGACACTTGGTACAGTTGTAACACCCCGAGATTTTATGAAAAATATTCTTTTTAGTTTTAATAATGTCTTGTGTTGTACGCTACACCAAAAGGAGCTTGCACAACACGCATCCTTGACATTCCTTGCATTACACGCAATCATGACCATCCTCGATAGCGTGTGTAGTACGCAATACCGATTTTCACTAAACAACGATATGATATTAAAATATTATTAAAACTAGCCATTATGAATAGTAATGACCACTTTTTGAAATTTTGTAAATTTTATTTTTCGAAATGGACTTCATTTTTGGATTCGAAATATCGAAATTATCATAGGGTGAAAGTTTAGTACTTTTCGGATAACATACATTTTCTGATGAATAGTGAAAATTACTAAATTTTAATTAAAAACAACCATTTTAATAGAAATAATTAATAGTGATAAATTATTAATTTTAGTGGTTTTAAAGAATATTTAGAATATATTTTTACAATTTAATACAATGTTGTTCATTGGATGTAATTTCACATTTAAATCAGACATAAACAAGTGTCAATATTTTGATAGTTATTATCTCTTAAGAATATGCTATTTGTTTTGACGATGGGAATTATTTTTTAAATTAATTAATGAAACTGATATGTTTTTAATTTGGTAAAATAGACATCATTTTTTACTTCATAATATCAAATATAGCTTAGGCCTAATTTTTGGTATTTTTCTGGAAACTTTCATTTTTTGTTGAATAGTGAAACCACTAAGTGGTAGTTAAGAAAAATGAATTTTTCATAAAACTTAATTTTACCACTTCTGTGAGTGGAATTTAAAAAATCCGAGTGACATGGTTGATTTCATTAAGTAAAATTTGATTCAATGAGATGAAAATAATTTTTGGTGAATAGTAACTTTTTACTTTTTTTGCCACGGTTAAAAGTAAATAGGGTAATTACGGGTAAAAATGATATTATAATTACCCTAAAACATGTCCTAATTATATTGGATAACATTAATTCGACAAAAAACAACCTTAGGAATAACATATGACCATTTAGTCCCACTTGGATTAGATTAGGACATTTATTATTAATTTATTTAAAGAAGGGTTAAAAAAGTTAAAATCAATGTTTAATAAGTATATCATAATTAATATAGGGTTATATATAAGATAAATTAAACTATAAGTATTCATTAGAAATATAAAATTATTTCCTACATAATGATATTTTATTTTTAATTTTTAGACTATAAATAAGTTAATTTATTTATGACACAAAGATGATACAGTAATTATCTTATTAATAAAATATTGACATAATAGATGTTATAAATACCCAAATAAATTAATTTGAGACTTTTTATGAATTACACTAATTTTCTAGGTTAATATGACATGTTATTATTGATTTATGTAACTTTTTTCGAACTAATCATTCTGTTATGATTTTCACAAAAAATCAATTTCTAAATAGTTTCAAAATTGACATAAAATAGTTTTTAAAACAAATATTATAATATTAATTGTTATTTTATTCCTAAAAATCTAAGGTTCGGCCAAATGACTTAGATAAGGTTATATATATTAATAATAAAAAAATTGGGGTTCTTTTGGCTGATTATAGTAAGTTTATTAACCTTATAGTATAAGAACACAAGAAGACACGGTAAAAGTAAAATTATTTAACTTAATGTTAAATCTAAATGATATGGTTTAAATAGGAACCTAAACTTGTCTAAATTCTATTTGATGAGTGGATTTCAAACCATCCCCACGTTATCTTCAAAATATATCAATTTTTAACTATTAAAAACCCAATTTGACTTTATAATAAAATAATATTTTTAGTTATTTCAAAGGTGACCCTCTCCTCCCTTATAAAATGGCATCTCCTCCCTCTCTTCCTCACACCACATTGAGCCTTCAAGCTTGGACAACCCCTACCAAATTATCTTCTAAAATTCCATAGCAACATCCTAGAGGTTCTGGTCTTCCTCAATGACCAATTGTAGTTCCCTAAAAGGAGATATCAAAGGGGCGCTTCAAAGAAGAGGAGGTTTGGACACTTACGAAGCAAATCCGACCTAAGGTAAGGGAAATATCACAATCTCATTTATATCTGAGATTGTTTACACTTTGAAATTTACTGGGGTGTATTTTATCATCCACATCCATGTTTCCTCAATATGTAATATTATTTCCATCCACCTAAAATTGTTTAAATCCAAATTTACCCTTCGATGAGTTTTTAGTAAATGATATGAAAGAAATCTTTTGTCGTTTTTCGTACGAGGTAATAATTGACTCTTCTGACAAAAGTACAAGAAGAATGTTTTTTAACTTATACTGAATGAATTTATTTTTAAAAAATTATTTCCAAGAAGGTTCTTTTACATGTTTTCAAGTTTATTTTTAATCAACTTCTTTCATTTTAAAATTGTATGACATGTTAAGAAAGAGAAAATGTTTTTGATGTAGAAAGGATATTTTACTCAAGAATGGAGTCCAATTGTTTTATCAAAATTATTTTCCATCTAAGATAATAAAGGGTTCTGTTTTTATACCAATTATTACATTGATTTAATTATGTAGTGATGGAATTATTTTTATGAATTACTTTCTCTTATATGAATTGTTTTATGATGTCACGATGTTTAAGATTCCCATTTTTATTACATGGGTTATGCTATGATGTATGGTATATAATTTTGTGTCACACATAACAATGGTATCATTATGAGATTTGTGGGACCTATATCTCCCTCCAATGCATTGGGTAAAGATTTTATATCTCATGAGATAGACATGGCTGGAACGGAAGGTTAAACTGGTTCAGTGAAACAGGACTGAAATGAGGAGTGAACTCGGTTCAGAAATGGACTCTGTCCACTAAGATAGTCTTCGAAATGAGTCTTGACTATTAAAAAATGATTCTCTATGATTATGTGTGTATTCCACAAAGTTTCATGTTTTATTTTATGATTATTGGGATTACATTTCACTACTATGATTTATCCCATGTTATGATATTATGATCTGTTTTGCAGGTTAAGATTACCAAAATGTTATGTTATTATGAATATGATGTGATTGATATTTCATTTTTTTACCCTTACTGAGCATTTGAGCTCACCTTTTTATTTTTTCTTTTCCCCAAGATATAAAGAATGGTTTTAGGTAAGAAAAAAAACGAAAGATCTTTATGGGAGATGTTGAAGATCTTTCACCATGATTAGAAGATTATATTCCGAGTTTCCAAAGACACTAAACTATTATGGTTCTTCTGTGTGTTTTTTTTATGTACTAAGTATTCCGAAAAAGTAATGTAATATCCATGAACATCAAGCTTAGGGTCTCTATATTTGGTATTAGAGGAAAGGATTAGTCAACCTTTGGAAACTAGGATGCGAGAACTTTAGTGAGATCACTAGTGATATTTCTAAGGTATGTCTAGGGATGTCCCTAAGGTTAAGTATAAGTATAGGTTATAGTACTAGAATTACGGTAACCTATGATGTTATATATTGATGGTACTCCCCCGTTATTATGTTGTTTTTCCTAGCATGATTTTTGCCTCTCACACTATTTTTTTGGGTTTTAGACGATGGCTGGAACCCGAAGGAACCATGTTGATCAATGTAATGGACAATGCAATGATTGTCCTCCTGAACAAACAAATGTTATGGGTGATGGAGTGAAAAATCATATTTCTATACTTACACAAGCTATGAATCATTCTGGACTTCTAAATGAGCAGAGAAGGGAACAATATTCTATTGAGTCCTTCATGAGGCAATGCCCACCTTCTTTCAATAGGTTGTCTGATCCACTTGTTGCTGAACAATGGATCAGTTCCACTGAAAAGATATTTTCAGTTCTTCAATGTTCTGAACATGATAAAGTCATCTTAGTAGTATATCGTATGGAAGGTGAAGCAGATCAATGGTGGAATATTATCAAGAATATGAGGCCAAGAGATGAAATTGAGTCCATGGAATGGGATGAGTTCATGAACTTATTTTTCAATAAGTAATTCCCTCGTATTCTTTGAACAAAGATCGAGAAGGAGTTTCTTGAACTAAAGCAAAAGGATGATGAATATGTTTGTGTAAACGAAGCGAATTTTACAAGGCTTGCAAGGTATGCATCTGGATTTATCATCCAACCTGAAAGTAATGTCGATCGATTCTTTAGTGGCTTAAAACCAAATCTTCGAAGGGAATTAGCTATAAGAGAGTTCAGTAGCTATGATGAAATTGTGCATTATGCTATTAAGGTAGAAATGAAAGTTTGTGTTACATATTCATCACATGGTTTTGACAAGAAACAAAAGATGGAGTTCAAGGAGAAATCTCAGAATAATGTTGAAAAGAAGATGAATGTTTCCTTATGCTCAAAGTGTGGAAAGAAACATGGTGGAGATTGTCTTAAAGGGACTAGAAAATGTTTTAAGTGTGGAAAAGAAGGTCATCGAGCAGCTGAGTGTCGAAGTAATGGAAAAAAGAGTTGCTAGTGGTGTGAATAAAGAAAAGACTGCAGAGAATGCACCAACAACAATTCAATGCTTCAAGTGCAATGAAATGGGGCATTATGCTAATCAATTCCCTAATCCATGGGTTAATGATGATCGACATGAGCAACCACTTAAGGAAAAGGACAAAGGGATGTCACATGCGATCACTATTGGCAATGTTGAATATGACAAAGATTTGGTGGAATGATTAAGTGTTTATGTAATGGGATTCAAAAATAATGTTGTAAATAGTATCGTGGAATATTGGAATATTTATGTATTGGTCTATTATAGTTTTCAATAATTTTATGGTACCGATAACCATGGAAGGTGATTGAGATATTTTTGGTAAGCATATGATATGCGCATAATGAAGGGATAAAAAGATAATGAGATGTTCGATTGTATTCATGGGATCATGGTTGATAAAAGGACTAAGTGATATCATGGTTTGAGTATAAATAATTTTGAGGATTTTGGTTTGTGGAAAGTGTTAACATTTAACTGTATTCATGTTTTCACTAAGGTTCAATGGGTATACATGATTAAGGTATTCACATGTTTGTAATTTTACCAACAAGATATATCTTATGACATAAGGGGGATAAATGATGGCATTCACGTGATTGTTATGTGACATTTCAAGTAATCATTTTCTTTATACTATGAGCTTGGACCGAAGTATTGGGATGGATTATGTTGGACATAAGTTAGTATTGTTTAAGGATAGAAGTTTTTTCGATATTATTTAAGGGATGTTATTGTAATTTAGTTTTATAAAAAGGACAACCCGCAGGATGGGCGACAGCCCATCGCGTCGGACAAGGCTGTGGGAATCGAACCCACAACCGAAGTGCGACTGGCCTTTATCACCTACCACCGGCCTACAGGATGTCCCTGTTTAGTGGAAACTAGTTTTATTATGATATAAGAAGTATAAGTCCATTTTAGGAACCATATATGATTAATCCCACTATAGATCGACTTATATATATTTAATAACTTTTGCTAACCTTTAGTTTGAGATATATGAAATGACCCGTCATTTTATCACATGATCTGCTAACACTTCACGAATAACAAATTCAACATCATTTCTTTAAGAGATGAAGTGGAAATTGTTCAAGGCACGAACAACAGTGATATTGTACCAAAATAAAGAATGTATTTATTCTAATTCAAATTATTCAACTTTAGGGAAATGATCTTGAAAACAAAAAATGTTGTCCTGGTGCTCTTATATCGGATGAATCTGATGGTACCTTAGATCGTCCCAAATTTATGGCTTTGTGATTGCTGGATTTTTCATATCCATGTTCTCTACCACTCTCCAACAGAACATGATGGTTAGATTTCCCTTCCATATCCATATTTCCACCTATGTGGAATCCCATGGATTAGTTTATTTGGGTAACCGTTACGTTTCATACTTTTGTTTTTAAAGATTGGTTTTTTCATTCCTTTTTACAATATGGGTTTCTATTAAAGAAACATTCAAGTAGTAAACCATTTAAAACCCCAACGAATTTCGAGGGTGAAATTCCTTTTAAAGGGGGTAGAATGTAACACCCCGAGATTTTATGAAAAATATTTTTTTTATTTTCATTAATTTCTTGTGTTGTACGCTACACCAAAAGGAGCTTCCACAACATGCATCCTTGACATGCCTTGCATTACACGCAATCGTGACCTTCCTCAATAGCGTGTGTAGTACGCAATACCGAGTTTCACTAAACAACGATATACTATTAAAATATTATTAAAACAAGCCATTATGAATAGTATTAACCGCTTTTTGAAATTTTGTACATTTTATTTTTCAAAATGGACTTCATTTTTGGATTAGGAATATTGAAATTAGCTTAGGGTTTAATTTTGGTACTTTTCGAATAACTTTCATTTTCTGATGAATAGTGAAAATTACTAAGTTTTAATTAAAAACAACCTTTTTAATCGAAATAATTATTAGTGATAAACTATTAATTTGAGTGGTTTTAAAGTATATTTAGAATATTTTTTTACAATTTAATACAATGTTGTTCATTGAATATAATTTCACATTTAAACCAGACATAAACAAGTGTCAATCTTTTGATAGTTATTATCTCTTAAGAACACGCTATTTGTTTTGATGACGGGAATTAATTTTTACATTAATTAATGCAACTGATATGTTTTGAATTTGGTAAAATAGACATCATTTTTGAGTTCATAATATCAAATATAGCTTAGGGCTAATTTTTGGTATTTTTCTAGAAACTTTCATTTTTTGATGAATAGTGAAACCACTAAGTGGTAGTTAAGAAAAATGAATTTTTCATAAAACGTAATTTTACCGCTTCTGTGAGTGAAATTTCTAAAATCCGAGAGACACTGTTGATGTCAGTAAATAAAATTTGATTCAATGAGATGAAAATAATTTTTGGTGAATAGTAACTTTTTACTTATTTTACCACGGTTAAAAGTAACTATGGTAATTACGGATAAAAATGATATTATTATTACCCTAACACATGTCCTAATTCTATTGGATAAGTTTAATTCGACAAAAAACAACCTTAGGAAAACAATATGACCATTTAGGCCCACATGGATTAGATTAGGACATTTATTATTAATTTATTTAAAGAAAGGGTTAAAATAGTTATAATCAAAGTTTAATAAGTATATCATTTTTAATATAGGGTTATACATAAGATAAAATCGACTATAAGTATTCATTATAAATCTAAAAAGATTTCCTACATAATGATATTTTATTTGTAATTTTTATACAATAAATAAGTTAATTTATTTATGACACAAAGATGATGCAGTAATTATCTTATTAGTAAAATATTGACATAATTGATGTTATAAATACCGAAATAAATATAAATTGAGACTTTTTATGAAATAAAATAATTTTATAGGTTTATATGACATGTTATTATTTATTTAATTAACTTTTTTCGAACTAATAATTCTGTTATGATTTTCACAAAAAACAATTACTAAATAGTGTCAAAATTGACAAAAATAGTTTTTAAAACATATATTATTTTATTAATTGTTATTTTATTCCTAAAAATCTATGGTTCGGCCAAATGACTTAGATAAGGTTATATATATTAATAATAAACAACTTGGGGTTCGTTTGGCTGATTTTAGAATGTTAATTAACCATATAGTATAAGAACACAAGAAGACACGGTAAAAGTAAAATTATTTAACTTAATGTTAAATCTAAATGATAAGGTTAAAATAGGAACCTAAACTTGTCTAAATTCTATTGGATGAGAGGATTTCGACCGATACCCACCTTATCTGTTAAATATATCAATTTTGATCTATTAAAAACCGAATTGGAATTTATAATAAAATAATATTTTTTGTTATTCCAAAGGTGACCCTCTCCTCCCTTATAAAAGGGCACCTCCTCCCTCTCTTTCTCACACCACTTTGAGCCTTCAAGCTTGGCCAACCCCTGCCAAATTCTCTTATCCACTTCCATGGAAACATCCTAGAGGTTCTGGTCTTCCTCAAAGACCAATTTTACAGCCCTAAAAGGAGATCTCAATGAGGCACTTCAAAGAAGATGAGGTTCGGACACTTACGAAGAAAATCAGACCTAAGGTAAGGGAAAATATCAAAATCTCATTTTTATCTGAGATTGTTTATACTTTGAAATAGTCTGGGGGCATTTTATCATCCACATCCATGTTTCCTCAATATGTAATATTTTTTCCATCCACCTAAAATTGTTTAAATCCAATTTTACCCTTCGGTGAGTTTTTAGTAAAAGATATGAAAGGATTCTTTTGTTGTTTTTCGTACGAGGAATATTTTGACTTTTCCGACAAAAGTACGAGAAGAATGTTTTTTAACATATACGGCATGAATGGATTTTTAAATCATTATTTCCAAGAATTTTCATTTACAAGTTTTCAAGTTTATTTTTAATCAACTTATTTTAGTTTAAAATTGTATGACATGTTAAGAAAGGGAAAATGTTTTTGAAGTAGAAAGGATATTTTCCTCAAGAATGGAGTTCAAGTGTTTTATCAAAATTATTTTCCATCTATGATACTAAAGGGTTCTGTTTCTATCCCTATTATTACATTGATTTTATTATGTAGTGATGGAATTATTTTTATGAATTTCTTTATCTTATATGAATTGTTTTATGATGTCACGATGTTTAAGATTTACATTTTTTTACATGGGTTATGCTATGATGTATGGTTTATGATTTTGTGGCACACATAAGAATGGTATCATTATGAGATTTGTGGGACCTATATCTCCCTCCAATTCATTGGGTAAAGATTTTGTATATCATGAGATAGACATGGCTGGAATGGAAGGTTAAACCGGTTCAGTGAAACAGGACTGAAATGAGGAGTGAACTCTGTTAAAAAATGGACTTTGTCCACTAAGATAGTATTGGAAATGAGTCTTGACTAATAAGAAATGATTCTCTATGATTATGTGTGTATGAAAAAAAGTTTAATGTTATAAGTTATGATTATTGGGATTACATTTCACTACTATTATTTATCCTATGTTATGATATTATGATCTATTTTATAGGTTACGATTTCCAAAATGTTATATTCTTACGAATATGATGTGATTGATATTTCTTTTGTTTAACCTTACTGATTATTTGATATCACGCTTTTATGTTTTCCTTTCCCTAGGATATAAAGAAAGGTTTTAGGTAAGAAAAAAGGGAAGATCTTTATGGGAGATGTTGAAGATCTTTCACCACGATTAGAAGATTATATTTTGAGTTTCCAAAGACACTAAACTATTACGGTCCTTGTGTGTGTGTTTTTATAATGCACTAAGTATTCCGAAAATGTAATGTAATATCCATGTACATCAAGATTAGGGTCTCTACAGCAGTGGATTCTATGATCATTCAACTTCTTAAAGTGGTGGGGACATATCAGGGTGTCTTTCTTGAGTATATTCTTCGATTACCTCCCCACTAAGAGATGAAATTATGTATTGATATACACCTCAAGAAAACCCTGATATATGTGTGGATATATTTAATGACTCCATTAGAGAATAATGAGCTGAGGGTTTTATTAGAATTATTGTAGAGGAAGGGATTTGTGAGACCATGTTTCATACCTTGGGTAGCCCGAATAATATTCTCCAATATGTAATATGGGAGATTGAGATTTTTTTGGAATTCTATCGCCAAAAATGGGTGACCATAATGAACAAGTACCCACACTCAAAGGTAAATGCAATATTATATTAGTAGAGAGGGTTATTATGGTTCTATATGATTGAACATATATCAAGGTATCACCATCTATTAGTACAAGATGATGATATACCAAAGATGGATTCATAATGTCATTAGAGACACTGTGAGATCTTGTTGATGGCATTCGGTGTGTCAAACACCCTAGCTATGTTTATGGGACTCATGAACCAGAAATTTTGTCTATTACTATACTGGAATGTGGTAGTATTCATTGATGGTATCCAAGTGTACTTCAAATATGATGAGGTGCACAGGAGACACTTGAGTATGGTCCTGACCATACTCTAAGAGAACTAAATTTATAGGCTTCTTTCGATGTACCAATTCTTGATTTATGAATTCCACTAATGGGGAATGCTATCTTTATTGATGGTTTAGTAGTGGACTCGGTGAAGGATGATGAAATGTTAACTTGGGATCTAACAAAGAGAATGAGAAATGTATAAAGATTCTATGGGTTGGAAGTCTACTATCATTGATTCATACTTTATTTTTCTAGGATATTATCTCACTTGAAATATTTTAACATCATAAAGCTTCCATTCATATAGATGAAGATGTGTCATTGGGATTTCTAGATGATGAGGCAGAAATTGACAAGGACTACCATTTTATGATTTTTAGAGGTGGTTTTCTAGTTATTTTGTATTTTTTAATGCATGAATAATTGGGATTTGATGTGTTTTGATGTAGATACATTCATTGATTAAATATCTCTCACATAATTTGAGACCATGTGAGCATAAAATAAAATAAAAATTGAACTATTAGTTGCAGTCTTTACATTAATGATATGTACACACTACCATATGGGTGAGTGATTTATCATCTATTCTGAACATAAGAGTCTTAATTATATATTAGCATATAATGATATTAACATGAGAATGAATAAATGTACAGAGTTCCCATAGGAATTAATCTTTGAAATTATCTATACTCATGGGAAGGGTAACATTGTAGTGGATGATATTAGAAAGAGATCGTGTTCGTAGTTAAGAAATCAGGCATTTGAGTAGTTTAATTAATAATAGTTATAATTTTTAGATTTGGATAGATACTCTACACTCTAATTAATGATTGTTACCCTTATTCCTTTATAGTGATTTAGGGAGGAAAATTTGTGCATTCTAATTTGATCCCCTATGTACTCCAATATCCAATGGACATCCTCCATATGGATTTTCTAAAGGTAGGGATCACATCACCCATTTCAAAGGATGCAGGATAGTACCTAGGATATTGTGATAGGAGGTTCTAAGGGAGTTTCATGCATTACCATTAGTGGTACATCCATGTGTGGTGAATATATACAAGGACCTCAGATATTGGTTATTTTTTCTGGTATGATGAATGGAGTTGAATTTTTTTTCTATTGATGTCATACATGTTAGGAAGTGATGTATGGGAACTAGGTTTCAGTGGGTTCAACTCAACCCCTTAAGGTTCTAGAGTGGATGTAGGATGGGATATCTTTGGAATTTATGATAGGGTTAACAAAATTTTCTAGTGGAAATGATTCCATAATGGAGATTATAGGAAGACTCAACTTGTTAGAATAATTTATAACTATCAAAAATAATTGTTCAGTAGAGAGATTGTGACACCTCTACATTCATGAAGACAGTTAGGCTCCATGGAGTTCCCTTTATAATGGTTTATTGTTGTGATTCTCACTTAAGTTCATGGTTAAAGAAAGTATTTTAGGTAGCCTTTGGTAATTATATACATTTTAACATAGTTTTACTCTCCTGGAATGATTTCCAGATGGAACAGACCATGTATGACTTGGAGGACATGTTATTGGATTTTATGATAGACTTTGGAAATAGTTTGTAAGATCACCAACCATTGGTGGAGTTATCGTACAAAAAAAACAACCATTCCACCAATGGTATGGAACCATTCATGGGCTTTTAAGGATGACCATATAGGGAATCACTTTGGTATCTTGACCTAGGAGAGTCAACACATAAAATCCAAAAGCTGGTGTGGGCCATAATAGAGAATGTGTAGATATTCCAGGAGTGGATGAGTAATTCACATAGCCACCATATGAATTCTTCTGAATGACACCAGAAGCCATTGGACTTCCATTATTGAGACCATGTGTTCTTGTTGGTTCCACCTCAATGTGATTTTTTGTTATTTTTCATTGGTTGCAAGATCTATCAAATATTCATTGTTCCATTCAAGAGACTATGTATATTTTTCAAGGTAGATTTCCAATTAAATCTAATGTAGTATTTATATCGGGTACATGATGCCTTCCATGTGTCATAGTTTAGGATGTACACACACAACCCATCTCATTTTATCGACTAAGGCAAGCTGGAAATCACGAATTGGGAAAATTATATGTTTTACTGGATGAAGATTGAGGTTTGATTGGAGAGGATCCTTTATGGCCAAGAGATTCCTTTGGTGCTTGTATGGTGGTATCATGAGAATCTTCCGGAGAGCACATTGGAGTGAGAGACTCAAATGACTGCTCAATACCCATATTTCTTTATGTTATATTTTCTTTTTCGTTTTCTAGGATGTAAAACCCCAAGGCAGGGATAATTTAACAGCATTGATTTTAACATGTATTATTTTATAATATTATATTGATTATTCATGGGGCTACGCATAGAGACAACATGATATTTTGAGGCCTGGTGAGTATGAAATTATTTTCTTAAGTATACTAACCATATTAAATATGACACACGCCGAATTTTCCTAAAAAAATGGAATAATTCTTAAATAGTGTCTCAATTAAAAAATGTGTGGCCACCATTTAGTTAAAAACATGGGTTTTACCCTAAATGCGAAATAATCATTATCACTGTTAAAATTTTGGTTAGTAGACATACCAAGCATAAATAATAAAATAATTTTCATTATTAATTAATTTTACTATGTTGATGTAGTGGCCGATTTTTCATCTATAAATATATGGTTGTGAGGAGATCTCATGGTTTTTTTCTTAACACTAGACTCATAGAGTACCATTTGAGGATGGTGGTAATGGAATATGTCAAAAGATCGGATCAAGATCAATGATCATTGTGCCATCCGATTTTGAGGACCTCACTAATAAAAATGACGTACATTCATTATTTTCAGTGATCATTCCATCTCAAGATTTTATGTTTTTTTATTTGGATTTTCCGAATTTAATAATTCTTAAAAAAATAACATGAATCCATTAACCAAAAAATAGATTTGTGAGTCAGGCATACCCAGGGAACATGATAAATTTATCCAGGATTGGGGGTTTCTATTGTTGAATATGTTATATCTCTTTATTTTTATTTCAAACAGTAATGGACTGAGGCAAACATGAAAATTGGACAAGTGATGTTCCTCATGTTTGTGTTTTTTTATTTATCCAATCATTTTTCATTCATCGTGTGTAATTCCTTTGGCCCATAGTTTGATAAAAACATGAAAATCAATCACCGAGAAATGATTTCATGGTGAAATAAAATGATACCTCATATCAATGTTTAGATTTATGACAAGTTAGAGATAAAATGACATATCCAAAGACTACAATTGTGTTTTGGGGATATAACACTGAAGAGGCCTGAAAAAGGTGGTTACCCAGCACTGAATATGGATAAAATCTGTCTAAAGATGGGAAAGGAGGTTCCGTCATCCTCATATCCATGATGAATGGTTCATTCCATAGAGTAATCGTTGGAATTGGACTTACATATGAAGAATCCAGAAGAATTAATCATATTTTGAGAAAACCCAAACTACACAACATGTAGTAATATGAACACATGTCGTGTAGTACATTTTGATGCCAAACTGGTGTTTTTGAATCGATATAAGTATCACATGTTTTGTGACTTAAATCATACACCATGTGACCCTTAAAAACTATCACAATGTGTACTGGGAGTACATGACTAGAATTCCAGGTGGTGATACACACTTTGTGGTCCATGACACTTTCCATGTATTCCTTAGAAGGTGGATTGGTGTGTACAAGAGGTATATTCCTAAGAGATTATGTGGATCCACATGTAGTGTGTGGAAGCCACATGTCATTTAATTAGACTTGGACATGGGAATGAGCCGTGTTATACAGGTAGAAATTAGTATTGAAGGATAACATTGTGTAATTCCAGTATCTGTCCTATACTCCTTAAAATATTGCTCAAAATTCTTATCCTCTTCATCCTATACACTATTAAATATGGTATGTTCCCTTGATCCATCCCCCCAATGGGTTGTTATTATGTCATGTCATGTTCATAGAATGGTTATCCCCTTTGAGGAACTTAAATCTTGGATAGAGTTTTTGGAATTCCTCTATAAGGCCCATAGTGAGAGAAATTTTCTTCATTGTCCCTAAGTGGGGCTCTTGTTATCTTCACGACCAAATATACAAGGATTGAAATTACATTATTAAACGTTTAATCTAGATTGGGTTGTTGGTATACTCTGATACCTTAAGACTGATTTTTGATCAATATATTGATCTCTTAACACTTCTTGTGTGTACTTCTTTGGGAAATCCCTGATGAAAACATCATCTCAGATGGATTCCATTAATGTTATGTAACTCATGGGGTTTATTATCCCAAATGGGAAGTAAATGGAACATTCTAGCAAAAATCATATGTTGCCATTATGAATGTGACCATGTATTGAGAATGTATGTCTTTTTTGAGTATATATAATATTCATGTTATGTATGCTATTGAAATATCCATATGATGAGTTAACTACTATTCTGGAAGTTATATAAATGTTGATTTCGAGGTGTCTGACTTGGTATTTTTATAATCTCCCATGAAAGGATTTTCCTACACATTCCTTGTATTGTGCAGAAGACCGACCATTTGATGAAGTACTAGAGGGACCAGAAACCGGTAGATCTTAGTGATCTAGATAGACTAAGGTGTGTTCTAGTGGTTAAATTTATAATATTCCTCGCATAAATCACATGATAGACTTTTTTCAATTTCATTTGGTGGGATTTTATTTGTCCCTTACTTCTTAGTACTTGTTTTCATGCTCTAATGGTGTGATTTTAGATGTATTCATGTGTGCCTATTGGTTGATTTTCATATTGGCATTATACGAGCATTGAGATGTGTGCATGTGTACTTGTGAATTAGGATGAGTCCTCCCATGTGTTTGATATTCCTTATCAGTGCTTGTCACCAACCCCTCACCTATTGAAGGTGGGATTTAGGTAGTCGAATTCTCGACCCTATTGGTCCTTGTCCTGAAATGGGGATATCAGATATTTCCTTGTATTAGAAATATATATTTTTATCATATATAGATTTTATTTATAATCTAAATTGGTTATTCATATTATTTTTATCAAACTAATAATATTTATAATGAAGAATAAGTTAAAATTTATTCGGTTTTTCAGTGAATGATCAAAATCAGTGGAGTGTTATTGAGTGGAAACTTGAATCTCATACTAGTAGGGTTTTATAAATGAACATATTTATAAAATGAAACACATGTCAGTTTATTTCATTCATGAAATGGTTTATTGAAATTCTGGAGTGGCATTAAATCATTTATTATAAAACATACTTAAATGTATTTTCACATATGGATAATTTTAGATGGATTTATAAAGGAGATTATTGTGGTGCACAGATTGTTCATTCACTCATGTATTCTAAATTGAAACTCGCACGATATCATAGGTAACTACCTCTTCACCCTTTACCTTCATGATTCTCTGGAATTCATTGGTTGATGAGTGGAACCCATTTGAATTATTTAACATGCCAATATTTTTGAAATATTAATTTCATAAAAAAATTCTCATTAATATCATGTGTTACATAGAACATCAACTTTATACAAAACCTGATATAGTATTAAAATAATATTATTTAAAGTAACCATTTTTTAAGACATTGATTTAGTATATATTAATATTACAAACTAAATTATAAAAAATTTATTATTACATAAGTATAAAATTAATTCATTGGATATCAAATTTATATAAATAAAATTATAAAAACCTTTGAAAGTATATAAATATTTTTTTTAAAAACAGTTTTTTGTGCATAATGTAATGTAATTTTAATGAATTAAATTAATAAAATTTGTTTAATAATTTTAATTAATCTTATATAATATATATTCATTAAAATATTTTGGCATTCATTTAATGTTTTTCTAATCATGGATTAAGAATAAACCATGTTTTTTTCATAAAATATTATTTTTTTTATGTAGTGAGATTCATCCCCTGTTGCACAGTCATTTAAAAATTAAATTTTTTAAACGTTTATAAATTGTATGTGATAAAATATATTCCATATTTGGAATCAGTGGGGTTCAAAAAAATAAATGGGTTCTATTTTTTAAATATGAATAGTAAAATTAGTAAAATGTGTCCCCTGTAAAGAGTAAATTGTGATAATCTGGGTTAAAACTAAGTGATAAGTCAATATTTTTTCATCATAATTATTATCCTCAGAATTTAATTGGACCCTTACTTCTGTATGATCTAAATTTTGTTGTTTAATGGACAATTTTAGATGAAAATGAAATATATATTATTTAAATAAAAGAATGTTACAAAATTCTTCTCCCTTAGGTGTAAATATCTATTATGTATCTACATAGACAAAAAAGAATGTTAAGAGTAAATATAATTGTCTAAATTGATGTTAATGAAATTATTTTTTTGATTTCAATTAATTTATAAATTTATTGAAATAAATAGTGGCCTTAAATATTTATGCATCACTAATGTATTATTCCACCAATCAATAGAGAAATATATAAAATTATATTAAAAATACTAAATTTAGTATAATGTGAGTGTGTTATGATGTGAAACGAATTTTTATGATAAATATTGAATATTAATTTTATTTTATATAGTTAAATTTTAATTCTAATTTTTTATTTATTCTTTTTAATTCAAATTAAATTAATTGCGTCTAAATTGTCAAGAAAATTATTTTATTAATATATTATATAATTAAATTTATAAAAATAAAAAAAAATTAAAATATTAAAAAGGGGACAATATATGATTGAAAATTTTATTTATTTAAAATTAAAGGCCAATTGACTTTATTTTGGTTGATAATGACATTAATATATTTTAATAATTTATAAAATTCCAAGGGTGACCCTCCCATAAATTATAAAATGGAATTGCTCCATTGTCTTCTTCAAACCACATTGTGACTTCAACATTGAATAATTTTTACCAATTTCTCTTATAGAATAACATATACAGATTATATATGTTTTGAGAATCCCAAAATACTAACACTATAACAATTAATAAGAAATCTAAAGGAGTTATTTCAAAGAAGAGGAAATCACCTTACTTAATAACTTTTTTTAATTATTCATTTAATGTCTCTAAACATGTTTTATCATTTATAAAATAAAAATTCAGTATCAAAAAAATACTTAAATTTTATTTTTATTATGAATCCTCCTTTATTCACTAACTTTCAATCAAACGGGAAGTGGTCATTTTCATCGTACGTACATATGACTTACATTCTCCACATAGTGGTACAATTAATTTCTTATAACAATCTATTTATATTGGTAATTATGATAGATTTATTTTTTATATATGACAATTATGAAATAGTTATACTTTTATAATTAAAATAACATTTTTACCTTCTTACCGTACATGCCCTTGGAAAATGATAACATCGATCGTGCACACGTGTGGACCACCTCCTCCATAGAGTGATGTGATTCATTTTTAATTTATATTTTACATAGATGGTAATGAATATGGATTTAACTAAAATATATGAAATATATTATATAACAAATTTCATTAATGTAGTTTGGTTTTCTTACTTTCATTCATTCCATATGTCAAAAAATTAAAACGACATTGATGAGTTTGTACGACCTACCGTCTCTATTATATTTGTAGATCTATATTCTATATTTAATTTTATGAATGACTATAAACATGTAAATAATTAATATTTAGGATATTTTTTCATTATTATTACTATATATTTTATATATCCATGATCAAAATATCTTATGAAAAACAATGAATCCAAAACATATGTAAAAATGAAGAAGATATTACGTGGAACGGTGATTATAATAATGAATTGTTAATAAACTAGAGATAAAAGGTTATAAGTAAATAATATATGTAATGATATATATTATAATGGTTATATAACATATTTATAATTAAAATATATTTATTATACATGAGGTTCCAACTTGTAAAAAGGAAGTTGAACGTAAGGTAATGGATTTATAGTCTCATTTGTTTCTAAGATAGTGATTCCAAATTCACCACTTTTTTATTTTTTGTTGTGTATACACTAACCCTATGACATATTATATCATTACTATTATTATTTTATTGATAAATAAAGTAAAAATTGATAATATTTTTTCATAATTCTTATGACAATAATATTACAGAAATTGTAAGTGTTTTTCATATAAATTTTATCTCTATGAGGAACATGCCATATTCACCACTTTTTCCTTTTATTTGGTTTATATACTTACCATGAATTTATTTTATTATTATTATTATTATTATGTTAATGGGTATTTACATAACCATTTATGTATCTTTATTTTAGGGGGATTATGATTTAATGATACTGAGGCATTAAAGGGTTTTAGGTTACAACCTAATTGTTTGTTGGAATTTATTTAGATTGTGTTTCCACTGATGAATTATTATTATCTATAAAACACTATAATTTTATTATACCCTATATATTTTATGAGAATTATGGGTTCTATTTCATTTTCTTCACCTTATGTACTCAGGATACTAAAAATTCATTTTTAATGAAAATAAAATACATTTTTACCTTGAGTCCAAAATCATTTTTCATCCTTACCTTGGTTTTATAAAAATATTTTAAATAATGTTTTTAATATTAACATATAATTTTTATTGTAATTTTTACCAATGTTTGAATTTTTAAAAAATGGTTCAATATGAATATTCTTGTGATTTTTTATAGTGGTTAATTTTGACATTTTTTTAATAGTGTAAATGAAATGTTTTAATTTAACTTATATTACATGAATTTAATTTCCCACCATCACTGACACAAAATTAATATAATATTATTTTATAAGATTACATATTTGTTTGAGATTTAAATGTTTTCCTTAATATTTTATAAATTTTTATAATTTAATGTTGTAATTTAGAAATGGAAAGGTTGTTTACATCACAAATGTTTTAATTATCTTATAATGGTTTTTCTATTTATAAAAGATGAAAAAACATGATTTCAATTATTAATTATATGGTATATAGTCAAAGGATAGAATCATTATTAATTTTATATATGTTTTATGCTTATGATGATAATATGTTTATGAAACCCATTCATTTTCTCTGGGTTATACTATGATGAAATTATGAAACGTTTTTTATATCCATTTTTTCACAGGTTATTATATGATGGGATATCTATGAAATATTTTTAATATTTAATAATATTTTGAAGAAAATATTTTTTTTCATTAAGTGATAGTAGAAACATTATAAACAAGGACATATTTTTCTTTATAACCAAGAATGGTGGTAATGTTATAAGATTGGATGGGGGTTACATTATAACTAATAATGGTTTCAACTTTTTAAAAAATAATGAGTGAGAGAAATATCTCTATCCATTTCAATGGAAGTATATTTATATATCATGAGATTATAAGGAATATAATTGGTAGTGAACCTAGTTTTGTAAGGCATTTTTTTACTAGGATATTATCTGTTGTGAACCATGACTAATATGATTGTATGGAGAGTGAAATGGGTAAACTATGATTGTATTGTAAATGGGCCACTAATACTAAGGAAATGATTTCCTATGATAATTTATATTCCAAAAAATATTTTTTATTCTAATTTAATTATATCATGGCTCATGTTCTCCGGTTCCATTATGATTAATTTCTTATAAAAATTAAATATACATTCAATGACTCAATATTTAAATCTATAATATACATGGTGTGATTATAAAATGTTATGATCATGTTAAAATACCCTTATTTTTATATAATTACCATGTGGTCATTGATATCTACATTATTTACCCTTATTGGGTATCTAAGCTCACACCCTCTATTGTTTTCTTTCCCCATGTTATTAATATAGGTATTGTGAATATAATGAAGAACTTATTTGGAGATGATTTAGTATATGCTATGAAGATGTTTTTTATTTTTATACAGTTATACATGAACTAGACCGATACCATCCAATGTGATAAGAATTTATGAAATGTATGTGTCTCTATACTTGGTATTGAGTATGTTTTAGTTATGCTTAGGAAACTAGGATGAGAAACCTTTAGTGAGATCTCTATGGATATGTCTATGTATAATATAGAATCCTAATGACTTGGAAATGATCATGAAATATCTAGGATAAAATTAAGGATACACTAATGTAGTAATTATTTAGACATATTATAAGTGATATTTCATGATTACGTAGTTTTACACTATGATTAATTTTTCTCATACTCTAACTTTAGTTTTATTCAATGTTAAGAAACCTATGGAATCTTATTAATGATGAATGCGATAGAGTGTGTAATGATTTTTCTAAAGAGAAACCAATTGTTATAGTAGATATGATGAAAAATATCATTTCCATTCTCACTCAAATATCTAAAATTTTGAATCATTTTTAATATCCAAATAATAAAAGTAAAGAGAAATGTTATTTTGATCCCATTATGATGAAACAACACCATTATTTTAGTGTTTCATCTAATACACTTGTTGTTGAGTGATGGATCATAAAACTTGGAAAGATATTCTCCATTATATATTGATCGAAACATGAAGAAGTAATTTTTTCTCTATCATTTGGAAGGTGAAACATATGATTGGGGAAATCTACCCAGAATTTGAGGTGATATGAAGAATTGACTCTACAGATTCGGAAGAGAATAAGAAAGTTTTTTTAATAAGTAAATTATATATATTCTTCATACAAAAATAGAGAAGGAATCCCTTGATCTAAGGATGTATGATTATAAATCTATTGGTACTTGGGAGGAAAATTTTATGAGACATGTGAGGTTCTCTTATGTAATGATATTAATAGAGATAATGCTTCGTATAATTCACCACATGCACTGTAGTTGTAAAATACATTGATTTATGCAATTATGAAAATCAATACACTAATCCATGGGATAATGATGATAATAATCCATAATAACCTTTAATGTCAATGGAAATAAGGGAAAGACTATATAATCAGTATAATTAAAGTGAATCTTGATAATCAAGGAACATTTATCATCCAATCCAGGTTTGGGGATTAAATGATTTTGTTTTTATGAATTAATCATATGAAAATATTACTACTCATACATTAGTTAACTTTTATGAAATTCTGATAATTGGTTATCTTTCATTATATATATTCTATAAAAAAACAAATCACATTTGATATTCTGAATCAACTTATGATCATCTATAGGTAAATGATTAACCCTAACATCAAATTGATATGTTTTGGGTTAATAAATGAGATTATTTGTGGAATAAAATGTGAATTATCTTTTGGAAGTATATATGATTTTATTATGAATCATTTTTTCGGAATAATTAGGGAATATAGAATTTGTAATGAGTCATTATTAGTGATTTTGAAATTATTTTAATATTGATCATAGAAGGATATGAGATCATATCATTCCAATCATTGGGATTCAATATTGGATATTTAAATGTGGAAAATTAATTAAGGTTAACTATTTATGGAATTTATTAAATTGATCATTGGATGTAATTGGATAACTTGTTCTAGCCTTTTCTAGTAAATATATAACGGTGGAATGAATGACTTATGGATCTTATGAATCATTAAATGTTACTTTTAGTTCTTCATGAATACAAATAATAATTTAAGTGTTAATATTCATTTTTAGAGTAACAGATGAAGTGGATTTTAATCAATTAACAACCAAATGATTATATTAGAGAAATAAATATACTGGGATCTGAATTATATGAGGGAATTATAAATAAATTAAAATCCATTGAGTAGAACATCATGCTATCTTATCATATATTGAATTGTTATAATGGAAGTCGCCAGTGTGGCCTAGAATTTTATGTTGGTGAGAAGGTTTTCTAATAAATTTTGACAAGTATTTTATGAGAATGATAATGAATTGAATTATGATACATAGGTATATTAGACCTTTTTATATTCGTGATTGATCAGGGATAATATCTTATCACATGGGGATTCTACCAATCCTATCTCAATTTCAAGATGTGTTTCACATATCCTTATTGAAAAAGTATATACCAAAACCATCCCATGTGCTAAAATAAAATTTTTCTCCATTGGAAAATGATATTTTTTATCAGTAATGACCAATATAATTATTGTATCTTAGAAAAAATTTTCTATTGAACAATACTACTAACTTAGTGATGTTTTTTTGATAAATCAATAATTCAAATAAGCTACAAGGGAACCCTAGGATATACAGAAACAATGATACCCTCATTTATTTGTACCCGGGTGATGAATTTCAAGGAAAAATAAATATTTAGTGTGGTTTAATTCAACATCTAATGATTTTATAAAAAATGTTTTGAAAAATATTTTATCTCTTCAATGTCTTTTGATACATATAACATCGAGTTTAAACGAACCATGATATACTACAAAAATATTATTATTTAATGTAATAGTTAACAAATGTCTATTTTATTTCTGTGCATGAATAAAAAACTAAATTATGAAAAATTTGTGGTTACATATGTAAATAATTAATTAATTTGATATCTATTTATTTTAAATGAAAATAAAAAATCATTTAAAAAAACAAATATTTTTATAAAAGGCTATTTCCATGCACACATTTTATTTTTATAAGAAAAAATTAAAATAATCACATTTTGAGAATTATTTTAATTAAAAGAATATATTTTTTATTCATCGAAATATTTTAACATTCATTTAATATTAATTTAATAACGAGATATGAATATAACAAGTTTTATTCATAATGTAAAGTTTTTATAAAAATAATTTTTCATTTCATATTGCACATTAAAAATAATTTTTTCACTTATAGAAATTTAAATTGATAAATAATATTCCATATTTAGAATCAAGATGTTCAAATTTGGTAAATAATTCCAATTTATTTTTTGGTCAACAAAAATAGTAACATTAGTTAAAATTATCACATCGGTAATGGGTGAATCCTGTTAAGGTTGGTTAAAACTAAGTGATAAGGCCATTATTTTTCATAAAAATTATTATTTATGAATTTAATTATAACATTATAACTTTAGGATCTAAATTGATTTTTTATGTATGCTTTTCCATGAAAATTACTTATATAATATTTAAATCAATGAAAGTTCGAAAAATCCACTCTCTTTGTATTAAATATTTATTATGTGTCTACATAGAGACAAATAAATGTTACGAATCAGTATAAGTGTATATTTTGATAATAATAAAATTATTTTCAATATATAAATTTATTTATAGTCATTAGTAATTATATAATGAATCGATCGTGTGTACATAGGACGACCGCCTTGCGATCCAACATAGTTCGTTTTTAATTACAAACTCATTTGGATTGTTATGATGATTGGTTTAAACTATGAATATAATTTTTTTAGACTGAATATAATTATATAATTATTATATACAATAAACCATTTTACATTAAATTTTTTATGGTATTGAATAAAATCGCTCATGTATACTGTGAACTACTACCTCACGAAGTGATGCTATTCGTTATTCACATAAGATTTTCATGGAATGTAATAATGATAATGTTAATGAAAAAATGTGATATTAATTTCCAAAAATATTAATATATATGTAATACATATAATAAATTTTCTTACCATTCAACCCATTATAAAAGAATAACATTGGTAGTATGTATGGTGGAGTACTGCCTCAAAACAGATGTGATGTGTTTTTCATTTCTATTTCACATGGATGGTAATAAGGATAGATTAAATAAATATATATAGTATTTATATATATATGACATATATATATATATTATGAAATATTAATTTTTATGTAAGGGTGATATATTATATGCATTTTTTATGTTTCGTGGGTCGAGTAATTCGAAACATTGGTCATTCGTAAGTACATCTTATCGTATCCATAAACAATGTAATTATTCTTCTACCTATAACTATGATGGATTAATAAATATTCATTTATAATGAATATATAAATATTTAAGTCATGATTAAAATAATAAAAATTATAGAAACATTATCTAAGTAATAGGGTCGAAAACGGAAAACCAGAACATACTAAAACAAAACAAATCATTGATTTGGTAACCCAAAACAATGATCCTAGAAATTTTATTGAAAAAAATAAAAGACAACACACATGACCATACATGGGATGTAGACCCCTAAAATAAGAGTGGGGACCCAAAATATCCCCATCAAATGGTTGTAGAAGACGATTAATTTTACCAGCTCAAAGCCCCTCCACCACATCCCAAAATCCCTATCAATTAACTCTAGATTAATCGAATGGACCATTTCCCATATAGAGGAAATGAATGAGAATACTAGTAGTCTTATGTACATAATATTAGCATATTTAAATCCTCCAAACTGGTCATAGTCCTGAATTCATCCATATCAATCAATTGTTGTCCCATGCCAGATGCATACTGAGGTCACATCCCAAAGGCATTCTATATCCTGAGCTTTCTAGACTATATCTCACAACATGTCCAATGACAATCACATTACCAAATACAATTTCTCCACCTTTAAAAATACCACCAACTGATAGCTCTTTTTTGCTGATACCCCATGATTCCACCATTTCCATCTTGCATGCACATACAAATATTTTTTGATGACTGGCTCCCCACACTATAGATGTCATCATTTACTCCCCATGGTATCCCAAACTCTACACCCTCTTAAGGAAAATATTAGAATCCAATCACTATCCTACATAGATCTCCATAAATTGATGTCACCAACAGCATCCCACCATTGAGATGTATCATCTATCAACATCCAGGAGAGGTGTGGTACATCAGTTAAATATCTCAGAGGCATCAAATCCAAAAATAGACTCCACCACCATCGAGATCATATACCATTAATTGGAAAGTACCTCACTTATCAGGATCTCTATAAACCTGATCCCTAAACCTTCCCTTAGATAAGGATGTTCTGATATTTAGACTATCATTGGTAAATGAGATCACCTCTCTAAACCCAACATCATGTGTAGTAATTAGGTGTGCCTTATCAATAACCCTATTGAGGTCCAGCTAGTTTCTGTGGAATCCAAGACTGACTTATCCTGAGTCACTCTTTACATCAACTCTAACATCTAGTATCCCCATATAAGAATACAGGGGGAATCATCTTCTTTAATTACCTTTTAGTCTAAAATCCATCCCCTCTATCAGGCTGGTCACACCAAGAGAAATCACCGCCATTATTCCACCTTCCTAAAACATCCTTAAGTAGATCCTTAAGTAGATGAATCCTATAGCATATAAATAATATAAAAAAATATCCTTGTTTCCTAAAAAATCAAACAAGGATTTATCATCCTCCATGAATCTAGATTTAGATTATATAGATTTATCATATATTTGATCTCCATAGATTGAAACACGATGTTGTTATTACCAGAAAATTAATTTTAACAAGTAGTTGTTAATAAATTATTAATAAAATATAATAATTATAATATATATGGAATGATGTATAAAAATATGGTTATATAATAGATTTATAATAATATTATATATATTATATATGAGTTTTCAATGTTTATGATGGAATTATAGACTGAAGGTAAGGGATTTTCATCCCACTATTTACTTCTATGAGACACATGTCTTATCCACCACCTATTTTTTTATGTAGTATTTATAATTAACATGAATTTATATTATGATTATTTTCCAAACAATTATTTGTATTTACATATCCATTTCAGGATCTCTCTTTAATGGTGTTTATGGTTCAAAATATATTTTAGTTGTAAGGGATTTGTTTCCTCAGTTTTCCTTCATTGAGACATATGTAATTTTATACACCTGTTTTATTTTATGAGATTTATTTATAGAACCTTTGTTATATTTTATCATGAATATTATTCTTTAAAAAATATTATATGATTCATTTAATTTTATTCTTTAATGGAGAATATGATTCATCGTTTCCAAATTGTTAAGAGTTTTATATTACAATCTCATCATTTATCAAGATTATTTATGATTATGTTTCCAATGTTTAAATTTTGTGATCTATCTATCATGAAACTCCTGATGTTTATTCTCCATTGGTTATGTCATGATAAATAATATTTTCTTTCATTTTCCTCTCTTTTTTGTACTCAAGATTTCAAAATATTGTTTTAATGAAAACAAACTTTATTTCCCTCTTTGGTCGAAATCCCTTCTTCTTCCAAAACCTTATTTTTTAAAAATTTTCTCAAAAATGTTTTGAAATATTAAAATTATTTTCTATGTAAAATTTTTACCCAGGTTAAAATTTTTATAAACTAAATTTAAATGAATGTAAATGTTTTTTCCAAAAAATGACTATTTTAATTTTATTTAAAATGTGAATGGAATATTTATTTTCATAAATATATAATGAACAAAATTATTCAACATCATGACCATTATTTGCTTTTAATCTTCTTCAATATGTTTTCAAGATGAATTTCATGGATTGTTTTTTCAAAATTTTTTATGTTTTAAAAATATTTTTTCATTAAAAAGTAAATAATATTCATAAAATGTTTTAAATTATTTATATAGATTTATTTAGAAGTTTTCATGTTTATTTTCAGAGAAAATTATTTTCAAATATTTTATGATTTCAAAATTGTTTATATAATTTAAAATGAAATTTTCCTCAATTTTATTTTATTATTTCTAAATCTAATTTTATATCTTTTCATGGTTATTTTTTTAAAAAAAATTATTTTAAAAATGTTTTCTGTTTTTAAAATTATTCTCCAATGTAGAAATGATATTTTCCTCATGAAATTTTTTTAATAAATTTTAATGATTCTTTATAAGAATTCATTTTTATTTGTAAATAAAGTATTTCAAAATATATTATGTTTTCTTACTGATTTTCAAAAAATATATATATTCCTCAATAAATACATTAAATTATCATTAAGAATATTTTTTTCATTCTAATATGACATCTTTTGATGTTACCTATGGAATAATGAAGATATAATCCAAAGAAATCATTATTATTCTATCTTAGGATGGTTTATTTTTATGATGGAATGATGTTTAGGAAACATGTTTCTCTTACAAGTGTGACACCATAATAAAATTATTATGAAACCACTTCTTTTTAGGGGCCATATGATGATGAAATTATGAAATGATTATGAATCCTATAGCATTTCCACGGTTTAATATATGATGAAATGTTTATGAAACCCATTTAATTTCATCGGTAATGATATGATAAATGATTTATGATATTGTGGCACACATACATTTGATTTTCATTGTGTTATTAGGTGTGACCTTTACTAATTCAATTTTATTGGTTAATGATTTATATCTCAAGATATATATAAGTACAAGAATTGTGTGTCAACCCAAATTAGTAAGGTACCTTGTCCACTATGATGATCTTGGGAGTGAATCGTGTCTAATTTAGATAGTTTGGGTAATGAACTAATTATATTGAGACAATCTTGAAAATAATCCATGAATATGATGGAAATGGTTCTATATGATTATGTGTAAGAAAATTAATCATTATCTTATGATAATGTTATTCCCGAAAGGATTATTTTTATTTGTTACTTTATTATTCAAGCATTACGAAATTAAATTATTTTTTCTTGGACTCCTGATGTTTAGCTTTGATATGTAGGGCATGGTTTTAAAATGTTACTATCATGTTTTCATACCCTAATAAGCATGTTATATTTTTATATATCCCTTGGTTATCCTTATAGATCATTTGAACTCGTCCATTCTTATATTTCCTTTCCAAATTTATGAAGAAATGTTTTATGTACAGTATGTTAATATAGATTACAAAAAACAGAAGTCCATAATGGGAGATTTTAATATCCCAGGTTAATAAAGAATAATACATTTTCATATTTATTAATATTTTGTAATTAAATATTAATTTTACTTTAAAGGGGTTTCTATGTTCGATAGCGTACCCGATACGCAACAACGAGTTTCTTTGAAATATTACGTTGCACGCTAATAATATAATAATATTAATTTAAATGGTAGTTAACACGTAGTCGTTGTTATGGTGGGAATGAATAGAAATAAATTAAATATGATTATATATGTCTGTTAAATGTTTTTACATTTTTCCAATAAAAGAAAAAGGCTTAAAATAAGAAAATAATTCTATTTTAGGCATTAATACTCTAATATTTGCTAAAAGGTCGACTTATCGCCTATTGATGGAGAAACATATTTAAATATATTTTTGGTTACTCTTATACATTCTATTGGACCAAATAAAATCCTTCTTTAAAATCAGGAAATCAAAATTTACTTTTTGTAAATTTTTTGTATTTTTTCGATAAAGTTCATTTTTTTAATGAATATTGAAAAATGTTGTATTTTAATTCAAAACCACTTTTCAATCAAATTTATTTAAATGATTAGATTATATTTTTAATTTGTTTTAATGTTTAATTAGAATATATTTTTACCATTTAATCCAATAGAGGTCATTGGAAATAATTTCACTTTGAAATTGGACTTAAACTAGTGTCAATCTTTTGATATATATTGTTTCATAAAAATACCATATTTGTTTTGTCAACGGGAATTAATTTTTAATTTAATTAATGCAACTTATATTTTTTGAATTTTTTAAAATAGAAATAATTTTTTAATTGGGAATATAAAATATAACTTAGGGTGAATTTTTGGTACTTTTCTGAAAAACATCAATTTTTGATGAATAGTGAAACCACAAAGTCGTAGTTAAAAAAATTTATTTTTCATTTAAAGGAAACTTTACCAAATTTGTGAGTTGACATTAAAAAATATGATATACATGGTTGTCATTATTAAGTAAAATGTGGTTAAATGGGATGAAAATAATTTTTTGGTGAATAGTAACTTTTAAGTATTATTAATCGCGATTAGAGGTAATTAGAGTAATTTAAGGTAAACATAATGTTATAATAATGTGAAATTACCATGAAAAATTTCTTACCTCTACTGGATGAGTCATGGACGAAAAATATAATCCATGGGTAAACATGGGGACCCCATGGAGATACTTGGGTAAAAAAATGTCATTAATTACTTTTTATTTAAAGTAAAAAATAAAAATATCACAAACATGTATTGTTTTACTAGAACAATTTTAAATGTGGTTAGACAAGCAATATTTTTTCATATAAATATTCATTATAAATATAAAAAAATTACCTAAATCCTGATATTTTTTTATAATTTTTAGACATTAAATAAATATATTTATTTATGACAACGTGATGATGCACCAATTACCTCATTAATTAACGATTTAAATAAAATGAAAATATAAGGTAAAATACAAGACTTACACTTGTAAAAAACCTATTGGATGAATTGATTACGAAATATTATCACCTTATCCTCGAATTATATAATTTTGGGACCATTAAAATCTGAAAATAATTATATAATAAAGTAACATTTCTTGACTTTCTAAGAGTGCCCCTCCTCCCTCTTATAAAAGGCCCCCACCTCTACAACCTTACCTACACCTCTCAAGCCTTTGGTTCATCCAAACTCCGCTCATTTTATCTCTCCAAATCCTTCTCCTCATCCTAGAATCCTTACTTTAGCCATAAAGCTCTTCAAGAAACCATTTTGGTTCAAACCAAAGGGAGTTACCCAATTTAAAGGTAATGTCTTCTCTTATGTCCTTTTGTTTTATTTTTCTTCTCCAACCCCATAACCTATCTCTATTTATTTATTTTGGGAAAAAACCAGTATATTCAATATACTAGTATGTTTTTATGAGAATTATTCTAGCTACACTTACACACACATCCGTCTAATGGTTAAAGAACATACTGTTTTTATTCTTGGTGAATTTCTTCCTCACAAAACAAATTTGTTCAGTATTCTTTTAACACCTTTCGTGGTGGACATTAAGATGTAACTCTATTTATATATGATATATATTATGTTTATATTTCCCTTATGATTCTTAATTTTTCATTTATGGCATACCTTTATGGTTTCCATTATGGGTAAACACGATAATTTCATTTTAGGAAGTGCGGACTACCACCCCCTCAAAGTGATTTGATTCATTAATGCCATATGTGGGATGTATAAAGATTGGAGTTAATGATATTATATATTATATTATACTGGAATTATAATATACCTTAATATCGTTGTGATTTTACTCTATTAAAAACAAAATAAAAATGAAAATAGAGTTCATGCGTACTTACAACTTACCATCTCCATGAACGGTGCATTTCATTTCTTACCTCTAAATGTTATATACTATTATAAATAATGTATATGGTGGATATAAATGATATATAAGATATAAAAATCATGAATATCATTCTGGATATAATAAATCCTTGACCACATTAACAACATGTAATTGTAAGAAGTCCATTTTTGAATTAAGTACCAAATATCAACAAAACGAACTTTATTAACTTAAATGATTACATAATGCTTATAACATTTAAATAAGCTATATAAAATGAATAATAAACTTGAAAACGGTTCTCAAGCAAGTAAAAATTATCATTACTTTATTATTAAGGAGATTAAAGAGCAATCGAGTCAAGTCGGACATGAGGTAAGGGACTTCGTCTCAATCTCCTTTCATTGAGGCATATTTTGTTGTATACACAAATTTCTTTTATAAAGTGTATAGACACCTAAGAATTTTACATTTATTCAGAATGAATAATTTTATACAAATCATTTTACTAAATGACAAAACAGATTGTTTCTTTTAACGTACGTGGTGACAACCACCTTTTCCACTGTCATGAGTATTATTTGGTCTTTGGAATCCTCAACAAGCTGCAATGTTTTTAAAATGAAATAAATACCATATACACCTTTATGTATTTTGGTATTGAAAATGGTTTTGATAATGAATTTTTTATGTTAATATATGTATGTTATATATTGTGATTGAAATGTGGAAATGTTTTCCCTCTATTATATTTGTTTTATGTCATATGACTTTATAATGGTACTTGGACATTTGATGGGTGGTTACATGATAAAACATATGATGGGTGGTTTCGTGAATACCAGGAGGGGTGGTTACGTTATAACATCCAATGCATTGGGTATGGAAGTCTGTTGTATGGCTATTCCATTTTGTGAAATGTGTGGAAGTTGACTGTATTGTTATTCCATTTAGGTATGTTTATGTCCCAAGTTACTTTTATATGATATGTGTTCTTTATAGGGGTTTATGGTAATCATTCAGTTATAAAAGGTGAAGTAATGATCTTTTATTCAGTAATGATTATTTACTACTTCGTAAAGGTGAAAAGTGTTACATTGACAAATTATTCGTGGTTTAATTGATATTTTGAAAAAACTAATTGTTTTCCTTCTTTGTGTATCTGTTACTGAGATTTTTATGCTCACCCCTAGTTTTTTTGATATGGTTTTCACAGGACATAATGTGGAATAGGGTCAAGGATGGGACCATGGAAAAGTCATGTCGTCTTAAACAAAGATCTAGACATGACACTTTTTTTAATAGTTTATGTTTTGTAAAAAAAGGGAACATTGTAGAAGTGTCTACAATGTAATATTTTGAGATATAATAGTTATGATCTAATTCTCTAAAACACTAAACTAGAAAAGATACATAATGTGAATTTTCATTTAATTCAATATTAAGTGAGGTTTATGGCTAGGTCCTTATAGTTGGTATCATAAGACGGTTTAGACAATTTTTGGAGTTAGAAAATTGTTAAATTATAAATTAATTTTTGGTATGATTGAAATGATATGGCATTTAAAGATTACCATGTTGTTTCTCCTAATATATTTATGTGTTCAGAATGGTTTTCCATAGAGGAAACATGGCAGCTATGTTTGGATTCCATTAGGAGGAAGAAAACCATCCAAATAAGAAACCTGATATGGTCGGAATCAGAACTGAACAGTTTGTTTTAGTAATGGAATTGTTGACTCAGGCTATAAATTGTGGTGGTATCCATGCATGAGATCAGCCAGATCAACCCCAGAGGAACATTTCAGTGGTAGAACATTTCATGAGGAAACATCCCCCATCATTCAGAGGATCAGCCAACCCTGTGCTAGCAGAAGGGTGGATTAATGCACTGGTGAAGAATTTTGATGTCATGGGGTGTTCATAACATCAAATGGTTAGTCTTTTTTTTACCCTTTTGAAGGTGAAGCAGGTCAGTGGGGTTGATGATGAAAAATATCAGGTATAGTGATGATATTGATGATGTTCCCTGGGATTAATTCAAAGGTATGTTTCTTGAGAAATAATTTCCCATGGTGGTTTGTCTTAGGATGGAATAAAATTCATAGAATTGAGGTAGGAGGATGAATCAGTGGATACTTATGAAGAAAAGTTCACTCGACTAGTAAGGTATGCTCCAAATTTCATATGAGATCTTGATAGTAAAATAAAAAAAATTTACTCAATGTTAATGCCAATGTATCTAAGGGATTTAGCTTCTCGTGAGTTCAAAAGTTATAAAAAACTTGTTCGATGTGCTGAGAAGGTGGAAATGGAGTTTTCCGATGATCATGTGTTCTTTGAAAAAAATAGTATAAGAGGTCTAGTTGGCAGTAAATGGAGAAGAATTCATCAAAGAAGCAAGGAGGTAAGAAAACCAAATATCCATCCTATGAGAAGTGTGGTAAAATGCATCCTGGAGAATGTTTATCCAGGTGTAGAAAGTGATTTCAGTGTGGTAAGTCTGGTTATATTGCTCGTAATTGTAAGGAATATGATCGAGAATGCAATGAAAAGCCAGTTGTATGATGTTTTAAGTGTAATAAAATGGGTCATTAGGAAAATGAGTTTCTAATGAAGAGATAAATCGAGGGAAAGAAGCTAGACTATAAGCATAAAGGGGTGGTGAAATCCTATACAACTTCTTCAGCAGATGTTGGTCCATCGAATGATGTAGTACCAGGTACACTGTTTGTTTGTTCAGATTATTCCAATGTGTTGTTTGATTCAGGGTCTACACATTCGTTCATTTCTGAGAAGTTTTATAGTAAATTGGGAATTCCATCTCAAGATATGAATCCTGAACATATGATAAAAACACCAAAAGGGAACATTGAGACAAAAAGAAATTATAAGAACCTTCTTCTCCTTGTGTGCGGAAAGAATCTATCTGAAAACCATATTGTTTTTCCTACAGTAGAGTTTTATGTTATTTTGGGCATGGATTGACATTCTGTTTATCATTCAATGATTGACTTTAGAGCTAAAGAGGTTTCTTTTAAGAAAGATTTTCAGTTTCTGTAAAATAATGTACCCTTTCTGTTGATAACATATCAAGAAGTAGAGAAACTAGTAAAAGATGGAAATGAATGTTACCTTGCACATATTTTTGAAAATAAAGAAACTGTTCAGATTAATGATGTGCCAGTGGTAAAAGAGTATCTTTTTGTTTTTCCTGATGAGTTTCCAGGTATTATTCATGATTGGAATGTTGAATTTACAGTTGACTTTGTTATAGATTCTAATCCAATTTCAAGGCCCCCTTATCGAATTTCTCAAGTTTAACTTTTTGAGTTAAATAAGCAATTACAGGAGTTATTAGATAAAGGTTTCATTCGACCTAGCACATCACCATGGGGTGCTCCTGTCTTGTTTCTAAAAAGGAAAGATAGTTCAATGATACTTTGCATTAATTATAGAGAATTGAATACCATCACTGTTAAGAACAAGTATCATTTTCCTAATATCGATGATTTGTTTGATCAACTCCAGGGAGCTTAGTATTTTTCGAAGATTGACTTGACGTTGGGGTACCATGAGTTGTATAAAAAAGAAGCATACATATCGAATACTACATTTTGTACTAGATGTGGTTATTATTAATTTTTAGTTAATCCTTTTGGGTTAACCAATACACCAGCTGTATTCATGGACCTTATGAATAGAATTTTTCATGAGTTATTGGATATGTTTGTGGTTGTTTTCATTGATGATATTTTGGAATTTTATAAAATAAAAGAGGAGCATGAAATTCATTTAAGGGTTATCATGAAAACCTTAAAAGTAAAGAAACTGTATGGAAAATTCAGCAAGTGTGAGTTTGGTTATAACAAATTTCTTTCCTTGTTCACATTGTTTCATGAAATGGCATAACTGTTGATCCTACTAAAACAAAAGTTGTTGAAGAATGGCCAAGTCCCAAAAATGTAATCGAGATCCATTGTTTTCTTGGTTTGGAAGGATAATACCAAAGGTTTGTTGAAAATTTTTCACGGTTATCTAGTCCAATGACTAAGATATCTTAGAAGGGTGTTAAGTTTATTTGGACAAAATAATGTGATGATTGTTTTCAAGAATTGAAAATAAGATTGGTGAATCCTCCAGTTTTGGAACTTCCTCCCAGGAATGAAGGGTTTGTTATCTATGGTAATGCTTTGTTGAAGGGAATTGGTTGTGTCCTTATGCAGAATGATCAGGTAATTGCTTATGCTTCACGGCAGTTGAGAACTCATGAGGTAAATTACCCTACACATGATTTGGAATTAGCTGCTATTGTTTTTGCTCTAAAAATTTTGAGGCATCATTTGTATGGAGTAAAGTGTGAAATATATACTGATCAAAAATGTTTAAAGTATATATTCACTTAGAAAGAATTGAACATGAGACAGAGGAGATGGCTGGAATTAATCAAGGATTATGATTGTACAATTATTTTCTATCCGGGAAAATAAAATAAAGTGGATGATGCCTTGAGTCGAAAATGTAACGCTTCATTAACCATGCTGCGTTTGGAATGAGATGATTTAGCTTTTTATTTGTTGAACTTTGTCATAGAAGTTGTTGGTGTATGACGTTCTTCTGTTTTGCTTCAAGTGTCAGTGAGATCATCTCTATCAGACAGAATTAAGAAAGTGCAGAAGAAATACAGTGGGTTGTAGAAAAAGGTAGAGCTGGTTTAGAAGGGTATGTTTCCGGAATTTAACATTGATAATGATTGTGTTTTAAGGGTTGGGAAGAGATTATGCGTGCCTTGTTATTCACAGTTAAAGAATGAGTTGTTATGTGAGGCTCATAGTTCCCCATTTTCAATTTATCCTGCCAGTACAAAGATGTACAATGATCTGTGGGAGTATTACTGGTGGGATGGAATGAAAATAGATATTGATGATTTTACTGTGAAGTGTTTGACTTGTCAGCAGGTTAAAGCAGAGCGGTAGTTATAGAAAGGGATGTTGCAGTCATTAGCGGTGCCAGATTGAAAATGGGAAAATATATCCATGGAATTTGTTGTGGGATTACCGAAGACATCTTGAGGTAATATTGCACTCTAGGTTATTGTTGATCGATTGATAAATATGCTCATTTCCTTCCTATTCGAGATAATTTGTCTCTAGATCAACATTCTCGGTTGTGTGTTAATGAGATAGTCTGTTTTCATGGAGTTCCACTCTCCATTGTATCTGATCATGATCCCACGTTCACTTCTAACTTTTGGAAAGGCCTTCAGAAGTCGTTCAGTACTGAATTAAATTTTAGAACAGTTTTTCATCTGTAATCAGATGGGAAGTCAGAACAAACAATTCAAACCATAGAGGATATGCTACATGCTTACTCGATGGATTATTAGGTAAGTTGGGACCATCATCTTTCTTTGGTGGAGTTTTCTTATAATAACAGTTTTCATTCCAGTATACAGATTACTCTGTTTGAAGCATTATATGGAAAACGTTGTTGAACTCCATATTTTTCGGATGATGTAGGGGAAAGGAAGCTTATGGGACCAGAATTGGTGTAAGAGATGGTAGAAAAAGATCATTTGATTCAAAAACACATGAGAACAACTTAGATTAGGAATAAAAGTTATGCGGATAACCAGAGGAAGGATCTATCTTTCGAGGTAGGTGATCATGTTTTTCTCAAAGATTCTCCATGGAAAAGTGTGATGCGATTTGGTACGAAAGGAATGCTGAGTCCAAGGTTCATTGGACCATATGAAATTCAGGAGAGAGTTGGATCAGTTGAATACCAAGTGGCTTTACCTCCAGGTTTCTCCCAGGTACATAATTTTTTTCCATGTTTCGATGTTGAGAAAATATATGCCAGATCCATCTGAAGTTTTCTTTCGAGAGGTAGTTCAGTTGGAAGAGAATCTCTCTTATGAAGAACAACCAGTCCAGATTCATGACCGTAGAGAGAAAGTGTTGCAAAATAAGGTAATTTACCAGGTAAAGGTTTTGTGGAAAAAATCATTTGGTTGAAGAAGCAATGTGAGAATCTGAAAATGCTATGAGGGATGAATACCCCCACTTATTTTGATAAGTGAACAAAATTGTGAGGACGCAATTTCCAAAATGGGGGAAGGATGTAACATCACAGGTAAATAAAGAATAACAAATTTTCATATTTATTAATATTTTCGAATTAAATATTATTTTTACATTAAAGGGGTTTCTATGGTCGATAGCATACTCGATACGCAACAACGAGTTTCATTGAAATCTTACGGTTCACACTAATAATATAATAATATTATTTTATATTGTAGTTAACACAAAGCTGTTGTATTGGCTGTAATGATAGAAATAACTCAAATATGATAATATATGTTTGTTAAATATTTTTACATTTACCCAATAAATGATAAAGGCTTAAAATAAGAAAAGAATTCATTTTTAGGCATAGATACTCTAATATTCACTAAAAGGTCGACTTATCGCCTTATGATGATGAACCCTCTTTAAATATAGTTTTGGTCACTCTTATACATTCTATTGGACCAAATAAAATCCTTATTTAGAATCGGGACATCAAAATTTACTTTGTGTAAATTTTTGGTAATTTTAAAATAAAGTTCATTTTTTAATAAATTGTAAAAAATGTTGTATATTAATTCAAAACCTTTTTTTAATATAATTTATTTATATGATTAGATAATATTTTGAATCATTTTTAAAGTTCAATTATAATATCCTTTTACCATTTAATCCAATAGTGGTCATTGGAATTAATTTCACTTTGAAATTGGATTTAAACTGGTGTCAATCTTTTGATATATATTGTTTCATAAAAACACGCTATTTGTTTTGACAGCAGAAATTAATTATTAAATTAATTAATGAAACATATATTTTTTTAATTTTTTCAAATAGAAATCATTTTTGAATTTAGAATATCAAATATAGATTTGGGTGGATTTTTTGTATTTTTCTGAAAAACAACAATTTTTGATGAATAGTGAAAGCACTAAGTGGTAGTTAAAAAAACTAATTTTTTGTTTAAATGAAACATTACCACTTTTGTGAATTGAATTACAAAAATCAGACATACATGGTTGTCATTAGTACATAAAATGTAGTTTAATGGGAGGAAAATAATTTTTTAGTGAATAGTAACTTTGAAGTTTTATTAATCACGTTTAGAGGTAATTAGTGTAATTTACGGTAAAAATTATGTTATAATAATATGAAATTACCTTGACACATGTCCTAACCTTATTCTATGAGTAATGGATGACCAATAAAATCCATGCGTCAGCGTGGGGACCCCATGGAGCCACTTAGGTAAGAAAATGACATTAATAACTTTTTATTTAAAGTTAAAATAAAAATGTCACAAACATGTATTATTTTCCTAAAAAACATTTTACATGGGGTTATTCAAGTCAAATTTTGTCTATAAAAATTCATTAGAAATCTAAAAAAAATTACTACATCATGATATTTTTTTATAATTTTTATACATTAAATAAACAAATTTATTTATGACACCATGATGATGTGGTGATTACCTCATTAATTAACAATTTAAATAAAATGAAAATACCATGTAAAATATAAGACATACACTTGTCAAAAACATATTATATGGGTATATTTCAAACTCTTATCACCCTATACATGAAATATATAATTCTGGGACCTTTAAAATCTGAAACGCATTATATAATAAATTATCATTTCTTGACTTTCCAAGAGTACCCCTCCTCCCTCTTATAGAAGGCCCCAACCTATACCACCTTACCAACACCTCTAAAGCCTTTGGCTCGACCAAAATCTGCTCATTTTATCTCCCCACATCCCTATCCTCATCCTAGAAGCCTTACCTTAGTCATAAATCTTTTTAAGAAACCCTTTTGGTTCAAACCAATGGGAGTTACCCGATTTAATGGTAATGTCTTCTCTTATGTACTTTTGTATTATTTTGCTTCTCCAACCCCCTAAACTATTTTTGTTACTTTATTTTGTAACAAAACTAGTATATTCAATATACTAGGATGTTTTTATGAGAGGGATTATATCAACACTTACACACACCCCCTTTTAATGGTTAAGGAACATATTGTTTCTGTGGTTAGAGAATTTCGGCCACACGAAACGATGATTGTTCAATATACCATTAACAAATTTCATGGGGGCCATTAATATGTCACTCTATTTATATATGATATATATTATGTTTATTTTCTCTTTATGCTTTTGTATTTTTCATTTATGGCATACCTTTATGGTTTCCATTATGGGTAAACACGATAATTTTATTTTAGGATGTGCGGACTACCACCCCCTCAAAGTGATTTGACTCGTTAATGCGATATATGGGATGTATAAAGGATGGAGTTAATGAAATTATATATTATATTATGATGGAATTATAATATACCTTTATATAATTATGATTTCACTCCATTAAATACGAAATAGAATGAAAGTAGTGTTCATGCGTACGAACGGCTTACCATCTCCATGAACGGTGCATTTCATTTCTTACCTCTAAATGTTATATAATATTATAAATACCTGAATATTCTTGATATATATGCTAAATATGATATCAAAATCATGAATACAATTATGGATATAATGAATCTTTGACCACAAGAACAACATGTAATTGTAAGAAGACCATTTTTGACTTAAGTACCAAATATCGACAAAACAAACTTTATTAACATAAATTGTTACGTAATGTTTATAACATGTCAATAAGTTATATGAAAGGAATAATAAACATGATAAAGGTTCTTAAGAAAGTATAAATTAATATTAGTATATTATTAAGGAGATTAAAGAACATTATAGTCATGTCGGACACGAGGTAAGAGAATTAGTCTCAATCTCCTATCATTGAGGCATATTTTGTTGTATACACAACTTTCTTTTATACGGTGTATAAACCCCTTTGACATATACTTTTATTAAAAAGGAATATTTTTATACAATGCATTTTACTAAATGAAAAAAATGAATGTTTCTTTTAACGTACGTGGTGACAACGACCTTTTCCGCCACCATGAGTATTATTTGGTCTTTGGATTCCTCAACAAGCCTCAATGTTTTTAAAATGAAATAAATACCATATAATATTTTATGTAATTTGGTATTGAAAATGGTTTTGATAATGGATTAGTTATGTCAATATATTTATGTGATATATTGTAATTGAAATGTAGAAATGTTTTCTCTCGATTATATTTGTTTTATGTCTTATGAATTTATAATGGTACTTGGACATTTGGCGGGTGGTTACGTGACAAACCATATGATGGGTGGTGCCGTGAATACCAGGACAGGTGGTTATGTTATAACATCCAACGCATTGGGTATGGAAGTCCTCCGTATGGCTATTACATTTAGTGAAATGTGTGGAAGTTGACCGTATGGTAATTGCATTTAAGTATGTTTATGTCCGAAATTACCATTATATGTTATGTGTTATTTATATTGGTTTATGGTAATATTTTGGTTACAAAAGGGTGTGTAATGTTCTTTTATTCATTGAAGAGTATTTAATACTTCTTAAAGTTGAAAAGTTTTACTTTTATAAAGTATTCATGGTTTAATTGATTTTTGAAAAAACTAACAGTTTTCTTTCTTTGTGTATCCCTTACTGAGATTTTTATGCTCACCCCATGTTTTTTTGAAATATTTTTCACAGGACATAATGTGTAAAAGGGTTAAGGATGGGATCAATGAAAAGTCATGTTTTCTTAAACATGGAACTAAACATGACTCTTTTTTAGGAGTTCATGTTTTGTAACAATGGGAACATTGTACAAGTGTCTACTGTGTTATCTTTTGAGATGTAATAGTTATGATCTAATTCTCTTAAACACTAAACCTAAAAAGATCCTCAATGTGAATTATTTATTTAATTCAATATTAAGTGAGGTTTAAGGCTGGGTCCTTATAGATATGTGGAATATCTACCTACCAAAGAGAATATTGTGTACCTAGATTTCAAAAAAAACAAACTATTATGGACCTCATGCATATAATTATGAAATTTATTGAATATTCATCTGAAAATACATTACATTGATGCATAAAAATTCTAGGTCATTATTGTTGATCATTCAAAATACATGCAATATAAAGGTTATCGAAGTGGTAAGATATTTATTTTCTCACTTTAATCATTGTGAGAAAGATAACAAAGTCACCACTTTTTCATTTTAGGTTGTGTATATACATACCATAAATTCATTATATGATTCTTAATTATAATTTTATAGGTATTTATATATCCATTTTTGGTTTTTTCATTCACGGTTCTTATGATTCAAATGATTCCAAAGCATTAAGTGGTTTTATTTTACAACATCATAGTTTATCAAAATTTTCTTAATTAAATTTCATATGATGAATTCGTATTATTTAAGAAACTCATTAATTTTATTCTCCTTGGGTTGTTTCTTGAGAGTGAATGTTTTTCTTTAATTTTGCAATCATTAAATACTCAGGATATCAAAAATAATTTTTAAAGAAAATTGACATTATTTAACTCCTTAGTCAAAAATAAATTTTTTTATATACTTGTTTTTTAAAAAGGATTAAAAAATATTATCAATATTATACTATGATTTTTAAATCAATCTATACCCATTTTTCACTTTTTCTAAAAATGATCAAAATGAATTTTTTTCCCTTTTCAGAATAAGACATTTTTTTTATATTTTTAAAATAGTGTTAAATGAATTATTTATTTTAAAATATTAAAAATTAAAAGAATTTCCCCCATCATGATTGATCAATTACATGAATATTCCAATAAAATTAACCATGTTAATTTTAGAATACATTGTTTTTCATAATATTTTTGAATTTTCTATATTTTTAATTATTGATTTCAAATTTGGAAGGTTATTTTCCACAATAACGTTTAAGTGATATTTTAATCGTGTTTATATTCATAAAATAAAACAAATAATTATTTTAATTATTCTTTAATAGGTATATAATCAATAGATTCTATACTAATTCGTTATCTAGATGTTTTATGTATATGACGATTAGATTCTTATAAAATTCATTACTTTTCCATGGGTTGTACTATGGTGAAATGATGAAATGTTATGAAAACCATTTATTTTCATCATGTTATTATATGATTAACATTTTATGAATCCAACTTACCTTTATGGGTTATAATATCATGAATGGTATAAGATCTTGTAGAATAAATTTGTATGGTTTTCATTATGAAGTGATAATTATAACATTATTAAGGAATGTGGTTATGTTATAACTAAGTATTGTGGTTATATTAAAACAAATGACGATGGTAAAGTTATAAAAAATGATGGGTGGGACCTATATCTCCATCAAAGGCTTTGGGTAAATATTGATATATCATGGGATAAATGGGACTAGAATAGGGTCTGATCCCAGATCAGTATGGGAATTTGATCACTATGATATTCTTGGGAGTGAACCTTGACTACGATGATAGTCTGGTGAGTGAACTCATTCTGTGATTATAGTCCTATAAATGAGCCATGTCTACAATGAAAATTATTTTCAATGGTTATGTGTATTCCAAAAAATTATGTCTTATTCCAACATTATTCTCTCCTAGATCATTTTTTTATTCCATTATGATTCATGTCTTATAAGCTACAAATATTTATTTTCATGACTCAATATAATGATTTATGATATATAGGGTATGGGTTTTAAAATGTATGATTTTGTTCTCATACCATTATATTTTTATGCTCAATTTATCATTGATATCTACCTTATTTACCCATATTGAGCATCTGATATCATTCTCTCTTATGTTTCATTTACCCAGTTTAAGAAGAATGTTACGAAGTGTGATACTTCTATGAAGGGTTCTAGTTATGAATAACATAGTGGGACACAGTCTAGATATTTTATGAACCTGTTTTTTATGATTCCATGTTTTCAAATCCACTATACATATACAATTATGGGATGTATAGTTATATTATGAACTGAAAATATATCTATTAAGAATTTATATCTATATATGAAATATATGGGTCGGTATACATGTTATGTGATTCATCATAACCGATGGATACCTCTATTGGTAGTATGTCCTTTGGATGATGTATTGTGATATTCATCAAGCATAGATGATGATCATTGGTATAGTTCTGTGGTATAAGGTACACATTCATAGGTTTAATCATTTACACCATTTATAAATCCATTTTTTTCATAGTTTCATTTATGTGGAAAATTAGATATTAAATTTGGGTATCTCTATTGACCTATTGTGTTTAACAAGCGTTTTCCAATCCTTTGAAACCCATCTGTATTATCAGATCTATTCCATGCCTTTAGATCAGTAAAATCATAATGTATATAATTTTTTTAAATTAATTTATTAATTTTCATATTCCTTATAATTAAATACAATTTTATAGTTTCTTATTATTGATTGAGTTGAGACATATGATATTGGGAAACAACTCCGATGACATTGTTGAAACCCATCAACATTGTAATAGCCATAGAATATGACATTGATATTTTATATTCAACTATTTTTTTATTTTGGTTTCAAAAATCAGCCATCATAAAACCTTAGGGATATAAATATGAATTTTCCAATTTTATTAAAATGTATGGGTTTTACTATTGATATATAAGGGTTTTTCTGCTCATATGTAATGGTTTTACCATTGATATTTTGGATTTTCACTTTTCTGTAAAACTGAAAAAATCTATATACACCATTAGTCATAAGTTACTATAGGGTGATGAGTAATAAAATGTAACTTATAGCACATAAATAGTTTATGTGTCTTCAATTCTCATTAATATTATACAATTCAACCAAAACCATTAAATATGATTATAAGAGAATTTTTTATTCTTAAAATTCAAATATGAATTGAATTATATAATATAGATATTATGTTTAAATAATAATAAGAGTTATTTATGGATATTTTATATTTATAAATATGTTTATAAATTAACAAACAATAATGTGTTTTTAATTAACTAATTAAATCATTATGAAACATTTATCAACAAATATTCCATAATATTATGTGACAATATAAAAATAAATTATAAATTATATGGAATGAATTATATTTTAGAAATAAAACATTCATATGGAAATTAAAATTTTAATTCCTAAATGGTATATAAATTATAAAAATATGGAGAAATATTATATCTTTATACTTAAAATTTATGAAGATGTTTATAATGATTATATAAAGTTGTTTAAATTTTAAGGACCTTATTTGTAAATCAATTAAACGACATCAACAGGTGTTTTGAAAATTTATTTTATCAAGGTTAATATAATGTTAATTATTTTATATTTAGATTCTAGAAATATGCTTCATAAGTGAAATTGAGTTATAAAATATTTATAATAAATAAAATATCATATAATTAAATGAAATTTCATATAGTGTATAATATCAAAGAGTTCATCATATAAAATGAATATAAACTTTTTATATTAAATATTATGGAATAACTACTTCTTTTATAAAAATTATAAAGGCTTTATAATTATCTTTTATTTATGAATATGTTCATAAATCGTTATCTCATGTTTGAATATGTGAAATATTAAATTTTAATCCTTTCCCCTTATTTATTAGTCATGGATATATTTTATTATTTTGAATTCATGTATGATTTAGTTTATATTGTTAATCTAAAACTCAATATTATCATTCATGTATATGAGAAGTTATATTCTATGTATGATAATAAGCATATTTTTATTCTATTATGATTTCGGCATGTATGGAGTTGGGATCTTGAAATTTTTTGTTATGATTTATAAATATTAGGTGTTATATGTATGATAGAGAGTTCAACAATATTTCTTGAAGTACACAATCAATGTCATTGAATCATAATTCTTTTTTTAGTAATAATGAGTAATGATTGCATTGGATGTAATTTTTATCGATAATTTTATATGTTTTAGAAACACCATGGAATAACCATGTGAGATAAAATAATTATATAAATCAATTTATTGATTTTTAGGAGTATGTGATACTGAATCTTTATTTTACAGGTTTTATAAATATACAAGTGTATGAACTCATGGAAATTATTGATGGAGGTTGTAGTTATTTTTTCATGTTTTGAGGAAAAGTGTTTATACATTAATGATTTAAATTTAAAAGAATAAATAAATCATAGATTGATACTTGAATATGATGTGTATAGTTATATTATTTATATTATATTATGTGACATTTCTTTTCATATAAAGAGTTATTTTGAATATATTGAGTAATGGAACTAAATACACATGGTCTATGATTCATTGTATCTATATTATTTTTTCAGAAAATGATAAGGATAAATGTGTTTTATCTAGGATAAAAGTGTTTATACAAACATTTGTTAAAAATATATGGGATGTGATCCCACCACCCATAAATGTAATGTTTTTTGTAATTTCAAACAAATCACCCATAAAACATTGAATACCATATATGATATAGATTCAATATTTTGGTTGTTAATTATTCCTTATAAGAGGGGATAAGTGTTACTTCCTAACAATGATATTTTTGTGTGAATTTTAATGATATATAATGAGAATTATTATACATAGGAGGTGAGGGGGAATATATTTATACATAGAGAAGTTAATAGTTGATATATAGAAGATCGTGATATTGACTTTTCAAAGTGAGTTTCCCTTAACATCCTTATATAGTTTCTTGTGTGGTTGTAAATAAAAATGAAAATTGTTACATTAATTAGAACAACTATGTGAATGTAACATTATATTAATGGGTTTTAGGATGTGTTGATATGTAATAATTTGAATTATTATAGTGGTTTGCAACATATTTCAAGAAAATAGTTTTATTGAATGATTTACAAGTTTTATGACGATGAACCCAAAATGAGTTCAAATAAGAAAATTGAAGTTATCTATATGACATTTGATGTTTTGGAGTTATTTATTTTTAATAGGTTCATGGTTTTAAACATTAGGAATATGATTCAAAAATATTACCATTATTCAAATATTATATCTTTGTATATTCTAGTCACAAATGTAATTAGTGGGAGGTTTTTAACAAGTTGTTACATATATTTGTGGTGTAAATTATAAATAAACTTATTGATTTTAAAACCCCATAATGTTTAGAAATCTTAATTTTTATCTTCTAGTCTATCATATATTTGTTATTAGACAAGTTCTTATATGTGGTTTAGTTATGTATTCTCAATGAATTTTAAGAATATTGAATGTTTCAATTTATAGAAAATGAAGTATTAACATTAAAATTATTCCATATTGGATGAATATACATATATATATATTAAATAAATTTTTTAATGTGTAATTATAATAGACCTCTCAATGTATTAATATAATTATCCCTATCCAATGTCCATAATGAAGTACTAGTTGTTTGTGATAAAATGTTGTGGTTTCTGTGAATATGATTATTGTATCAAGATATGGAAAATGTTTACGAGGGAAAAAATTAGTTTATTGTTCTAAAATAAACACTATATATACCACATACCTTCTCATTAAATATGTATTTTGTATACTACTAGTGTATGGATAATATTAAAATTACCTACTAAAATGGGTGGTGAGATACATATAATTATAACCTTAATACACCAATATGTTTAGTATGATATCCATGATATGTAGCTAATCAAGAGTGGTTCTTCATTCAGTTGATCATGTCATTGGTTGGAGATCGACCAAGATGGGTTTTTCCCATTATATGATTAGTACGACATCTTGGGAAGAGATTGATATGTACTGATGAATTATGTGCGGCTACATCATGATAGTGAATATGTTGTGATTATCTATTTGAGTTCCATGCATGTTATGTTCTCATCCATAAAGGTAAATATAACATGATGAATTCATCAACGTGATCAACCTGTACTCAGAGAATTGAAAATATATTAGCTGGATATATGATATTTAATGACTTGTTTCCCATTCCCACTCAATGTATTGTACAAAGGGGTTATATGAAAATACATGATTCTATATGTTGCACTTGGTAGAAATAGATATATCCATACTTTTTTTTGATGAATATTACACTATAGGAATTTATATAATTAGAGTAGAAATTATTTTCGAGAGGCCTATATTTTCCTACATTTAATGATCTATATATTTATATTTTATTTCAATTCCATAACGTCTAGTGGGTCCAAAAATTACGGTAGATGGAGTTTGGATTGATTATAACACATATAGATTCTCTAAAAATGATTTAGTTTGAAAGAAATATTAACAGGTATCCAAAAGGCATTTTATATGATATTATAGATGACTAAGTTAATTTTATCTTGCATAAATTGATTTTTAAGATACTAATAATACTTTTAGATATGGTTTCAAAAATTATAGAATATGTTATAATTTAAGGTGAAATTTTACAATGAATATGAGGATTTAGTGTAAGTGACTGATTAAAGTATATGTGTTCTAAATAAATTACCAATATGATATATTTTGGACTATATCATAGGGTTAAATTTAAATGTTTTATATTAATTTCTTGTAGAAACAATGGGTATGTGATATTTCTTGGTTTTTGAGATATCATAATTTACTATTGGGTATATTGTATGAAACCTTCTTTAGTTGTATTTTATGACATTATGGATCATAATTATAATGAATCATATGATATTATTCATTTGGCACTGCTATGATTCATCTATGGTAGTGGAGCTTTAATGTTTTAACCCTAAAATCTTCTATACATTGGATATCATAAAAAAAATCATTAAATAACATGAAAAATGTTTGGGTTTAATTTATTCATGAAATAGTAAAAACAATAGTTAATGTGGAATTTTCCCATGCATTATAACACATGTGTAAATTCAAATTCAAATTAGGGGCATGCTTAAGGGATTTATAAAGGATCCTACTTCCATTTGACGGTTTCATATTCCCTCATGAATTCATTTTTTAAACTTCCTCATTCCCATATCTCTCTATGTATTAAATATTTTCCTTAATGAGGTACTCAAATGTTTTAGGTGAAGAGAGTATCCCACTCAAACCATAAGTGATTTGATACAGTATGTGATACCTATGGGGGATGGTTTTTTATTTCTTTTGATATTATATTTATCTAGAATAGATGAAGATTTTTCCAGAATATCTAAGATTTATGGTACACTTTCATGGTTTTCTTGCATTTTTTTATGATTTCATTTAGCAATGATGTATAATTTTGTATTTGGGGTTCTCTACTACTCATATTTTGTTTTATAATTGTTCATAGATCCTTAAAAATAATGAAATAGAATGATCAATGTAAGTAGGGGTTCATATAAGGATAAATAGTTAATTATGAATCCAAAGTGTGATATGTGTTATAGATTGACTCAATGAGTATATTATATAGGAAATTTTATATAGTTTCATTGGTATTCTTAGGGTTCATGTTGATTAAAAATCCCTACTACATTCAGATAACATGTTACTAGGTATATAGAACATTATACTTTGATATGTTACATATTCTAGAATCACGTCTAAGATAATTAGAGGCTTCTTCTATGTATTTATAATTATGTGGTGGGGTTTTCTTAAACACTAATGGATTTATCATTCGATATAATTTGTATGGAATTTCTATTTTTGATGACAAGAACAGAAAAACTGACTAAAAAATAAATTTTTATTGATTTTTTCAAGGAACAGATAAGAATGCAATGAAGGACTAGGAATCATTGGTGTCTAATGCAGTGAAGGCCAAGAACATCTGCACTCACTAGATTCACTACACCCGTTTGGAGAGACCCAATGCTTAAGAAGATTGAATGTTTTTCATTTGGAGTTGTGTAGGAAGCCATGAGGTCCGCCACAGTGTTTCTTTCACACCATGTATGAGAAAGATACATGTGGGTGTCCATAAACTCTTTACATCTTTGAATTGTATATTCAATTGACCATGGGGTAGACATACGGCCACTAAGGGTGTTAAATATGCCCATTGAGTCAGTTTCAACCACTACAAGATGGATATAATTATGATTGCACTGAATAAGCCCAGTGAGATGAGCCTGAGCCTCTGCCTGAATGGAATTTCCATATCCAAAGTGATCACAAAACTCCATAACTAGATAGCCTCCTGTATCTCAGATCATCCCTCCACCATTAATCTGATCCAAAATGCAAGATCCATCAGTGTTCATTTTAAGCCCCTCAGAATGGGGATTCCACCATACCCACCTGTAATACTGCATAGTCCTACTTAGTTTGGTAACATACAATGTTGTCAACAATTTATATAAATAAAATGATCCTAATTCATATCAATAAAAGAACAATTATACATTAATTAGTATTTATTAGTATTTACTCAAATAATTTTTAATGTCTATGTTTTCTTATATGAGTTAGACATGTTCATATTTCATGAATTTACTTGATTTTGTTGAAAAATCGATTATATTATTATGAATGATTTATGAGATACATGTAGTTGATATATTTATGTAGATTCTATTGTTTGTTAGTGATCAGGATGGATATCATTATAGCTGGATCATCATTTCCTCTTTTTTATGGGACTCTCTTTTCTTATAGTTTTAAATTGATAAATCGTTAACTTTTTAAATGATGAAAAGACTTATAAGTGTACTGTCTTGAAACCACATTGGAAATTACTTTCTAGATTCTATTTTTTTGGTGTCCAAATAAGATAGGTGGATAGAAGTTGTTTATTGATATGAAATTTTAGTTGGAAGGGATGATTATAAAATTCCTATAAGTATTCCACCAGGAAAAGATGGCTGGAATAGTGTAGTTCTATAGTCTAGTGTGTCAATATATCACACTATTTTTTTGGAATAGTTTATAATTTCCCATAATTATCAAATGACCCTTACATTTCACCCTATCACATAATGTAAACCTTGCACGATTAACCCTTATATCTATGCATGTTTCATAGGGTAACCCATTCATAATTAACCTTTACACATCACCCAATAATTTATAATTATCCATACATGATTAATCCTTATATATATCCCTATATCATAGTGAAACACATTTATATGACCCTATTTCATATAAAATTCCTTATATAAGAAACCTTTAAATATCATGATATATCACATAGAAACCCTTTCCTGAGTAATCCATATATATCACCATATGTTGTAGAGAAACCCTTATCTAAAGAACCCTCACTTAGAATCATATATATTAGATTAACCATTACGCGAGTAACCCTTGTGTGTCACCCTTTATCAAAATGTAAACTTTATAGAGTAATCCTTATTCATAAACATTACTGTAGAGTTTCTATAATGTATCATTATATAAATGACATGGTAAACCTTTGTATTAATTTATATACTATATGTAATTGTTTGTAGATAAATATTATGTGTTGTAGGTATTTAGGGTTAATATTATGTGTAAAGATCCTCAAGATAGAGTTATGGAAAATTTTGTGAGTGTGGAAGCTGTAGGTTTTTTCTATTTGAAATAGATTAGGGGAAAATGCTTTTTTAATAGCCTTAGTGGTGTTGTGTCATGGTGTTGTTAAGGTTTTTAGGTGTGTTGGAAACAATGAGGGTGATAACTCCATACCATGAAGAATCTTAAAAACGAGTTGGGATTAATTTTGATATGGTTTTTATGGTACCCTCATGTCAAGGTGTTGATGAGAACTATTTTAAAATGTCAAAATGGCCAATAAAAAGTGATGGAATATAACATTTTGAAAAAATGATGTTATAAATCGTGTTTTTATGGAGGCCACCTGGGTAGTTTTGGAAATCTTCATTTGATGGTGGGGGTAAATTAGGTTATTCCTATAAATATGGTTCAATCATTACATTCATTTAGTATTTCTTCAATTATTTCAAACCTTAAACAAACAGAATCCCTCTATTGGGATTCCCATTCATCCCTTGGAAGATTTTAACAACCATAATTGTATGTGATTTATTTTATGATAGATGGTGACTATATTACAATATATTTTCTATTTTTTCTTTATCACTATATTCACAGTGGTTTCACTAGATATTTTTTCTTCTATTCTTTTATATATTTGAGTTTGGTTTGGTGATTATTCTGTGTGGTTAGTTATGGAGGTGTCTCCCATTGAATTTTGTGGTGATTGATCCCCAGTTATTCTATTATTGTGCAATATTCCTTATTACATCAATAATTGTGGATGATTTAATACAAATAGTATTTTAATTCAAAAAATGTGGGATTATCATGATTTGGTTTTCAAATTGGAAATAGTTGAGATTGACATACAGAACGTAATAATTTGGAAGCAAGTGAATTAATCGGGGAGCCTTGTTTGGAATGAGGCTATGATTTCAAATTGTCTTCTTCAACTTAGAATGGATATTTTATTCAGGAAATGTTTTATATTATTTTTAGATCATACTTTATAAGAGTTAAAGGTTTTGTTCAAAGAAAAGTATTTCCAAAATATTTTATGAATTTTTAGTTATGTTCATTGAATTTTATTTATGTGAATAAAAAAATTAAATAATCTTTCAAAATAATTTTCCATATAATAATACATCTGTGTATGTTACTAATGGAATAATGATGATATAATCCAAGGAAAGCATTATTATTTTTTATCAGAATGATTTATTTTTCTGATGGAATTATTTTTATGAAACTTTTTTTTCTTCTGTGTGTTATACCATAATGAAATGATCATAAAACCCAATTTGTTCAGGGTCCATATGATGATGAAATAATGAAATGGTAATGAGACCTATCTGTTTTCCATGGTTTATCATATGATGAAATTTTAATGAAACCCATTTAATTTCATCGGTACTGATATGATGAATTATTTATGAAATTTTTTCACACATAAACCCAATTTTAAATATGTTATGGGTGTGAACTATGTATACCTCCAATACATTTTGTATGGATTTATTTCACATTATATTGATAAATACCTGAATGGTGATTCAAAATATTTTAGTGAGGGACCTTGTCCACTATGAGGTTATAGGGAGTAAACCACGACAACATATGATAGTCTGGGGAGTGAACCCATTCTACAATGATAGTCTTGGAAATAATCCTTGAATACTTTGGAAATGGTTTTATTTGCTTATGTGTATTAAAAATGTCATTGTATTATGATAATGTTATTCTTTATGGGTCATTATTATTCATTACATAATTATTCATTCCTTAAAAAATTAAAATATTTTATATATTACTCATGATTATGATCTTTAATATTCAGGTCTTAGTTTTCAATTGTTATTCTCATTTTTTCATACACTTATGATCATGTTATATTTATGTATCACCCATGTTATGTATTATAGATCATCTGAGCTCACCCATTCTTATTTTTCCTTACCCAAGTTATGATGAATTTTATTATGAAGGGTATGTGAATGTTGATTACAGAACAGGAATATAATTATGGGAGATGTGGATGATCTATCTTCTAAAAAGTAGATTGTGTACTTTGTCTCCAAACAAAATATTCTATTATAGTCCTCATGTGTATACCAATGTAATTTATTGAGTATTTATCTAAATAGGAATAATATTTATGTATAAATATCATGGTTCATTATATTTTTTCTATCACAGGTCTCACAATATGATGGTTACAATAGTGGTATGATATTTTTTCTCACATTTTTCATTATGATAAACAAGACATATTTTAAAAAAAAATCTTTTAGGTAGTGCATATACATACCATGAAAGCATTATATGACTCGTAACTTAATATTTATGGGGATTTATATATCAATTTTGGTTATTTATTTCGTGGGTCTTATGATTAAAATGATACCAATGCATTGATGGGTTTTATGTTAAAATATCATTGTTTATCTGGATTTATTATGATTAAGTTTCCAATGATAAATTATTATGATTTAAGATTATCATTACATTTATTATTATATGGTTGTTTCTTTAGAATATATGTTTTACTTTAATTTTCTAATCCATAAAAACTAAAGATATCAAAAATATTTCTTTATTTAAAATTCACATTATTTCTCTCTTTAGTATAAAACAATTTTCTTCCATATCCCTGTTTTATTAATTATTGAGAAATGTTTTTTAATATTATACTATGATTTTTAATGTCATATATACCCATGTTTTACTTTTTCTAATAAGGATCAAAAGGAATATTTTTTTCATTTCTTAATGAAGAAATTTTTGATATTTTATTCAAATGTATAAAAGTAATGTTTTATTTTAACTAATACAACTTGAAAATAATTACCCCCCATAATGATTTATAAATTCTTTTTTTTATTATAATAAAATTATCCATGGTAACAAAGAACTTTTTTTCATAATATTTTGTAATTTTTTATATTTCAAAGTAGTGATTTCAAAATTGGAAGGATGTTTTCCTCATGATTGTTTAATGATATTTTAGTGGCATTTCTATTAATCAACGAAAAAACCCCTGATTTAAATTATGATTTAATATAGATATCATTGAAAGATTCAATCCTTATTCTTTATCTAGATGTTTTTTGTATATGATGATAATTTTATTTTAAAACACATTCCTTTTTCATGGATTGATCATATGGTGAAATAATGAAATCTTATGAAATATATTTCATTTCCACGAGTTATTCTATAAGGAAAATTTTATGAAATCCATTTATTTTCATGGGTTATAATATCATGAATTTTTTACATATTGTGGAACAAATATGTATGGTTTTAATTATATGTTGATGGTTATATTATAACTAAGGAGAGTGCTTATGTTATAACTAAGGATTTTGGTAATGTTATAACCAAGGACGATGGTCACATTATAACCATGGATGGGTGGGAACTATGTATCCCTCCAATGCATTGTGTAAATATTCATATCTCAGTGGATAAATAGGACTAGAATGGGTAGTGATCCCAGGTCAACATGTGACTTTGTTCACTATGATATACTTGGGAGTAAACCTTGACAACGATGATATTCTAGTGAGTAGACCCATTCCATTATGATAGTCTTGGAAAGGAGACATGACTAAAAATGATTTGAATATCTATGGTTATGTGTATTCCAAAAACTTATATATTTTTTTAACTTTATGCTCTCACTGATCATTTTCTTTGATTCCATTATGATTCATGTCTAATAAGCTTTCACTGTTTATTTCAAGACTCAATATTTTGATATATGATATGAGGGGTTTGGTTTTAAATTCTAAACTTCTGTTCTCATACCTTTATAGTTTTTGTCCTCACTTTATCATTGATATATTCCTTTTTTACCCTTACTATGCATCTGATATCATCCTTTCTTATGTTTTCTTTACCCAGATAATGAATAATGTTACTAATTATGATATGTCTACAACGGGTTCTAGTTATGAAGAACATTGAGGTAGATGATCTATATATTTTAGGAAACTATTGATTATATTTCCATGTTTCCAAATCCACTAGACTTATAAAATTTTGGGTGGATAATTATATTATGCAATGAAAACTAATCTATTAAGAAGTTATATCTATGTATGAAAATTATGGGTTAGTATATATGATGAGTTTTTTAGCATAACCCACGGATACCTCTAGTTGTTGTATGTCTTTCATATGAATTTACTATGTTATTCATCATGTATAGATGAGGATATTTGATGTATTTCAATGGTGTAAGGTAAACATTAATTGGTTTGGTCATTTATGGTTTTCAAAATTTCATTTATGTTGAACATTAGATCTAATATTTGGATATCAATATTGAACTATTGTGGTTATAAATTGTTGTCAAATCCATCAAAACCAAAAAGTAGTATCAAAACTATTCCACTCCTTTAGATCCAAGAAATAATGATGTAAACAATTTTTTTTTGAAATTGTATTAATTTTAGTATTCCCCATCGTTAAATACAGTTGTATATTTTCTCTTTCTTGATTGATTTGGAACTTATGATATGGGGAATCATCACCAATGACTAAGTAGAAACCCATCTATATTTTAATAGTCATTGAATATGACTATGGAATTTTATATTCATTGATTTCACACTAATATTGTGTCAAAAATAGAGAATCATACAACCTTAGTAATATGAAGATGAATTGTAAAATTTTATTAATACATATGGGTTATACTATTGATATGTAATGGTTTATATGCTCTTATGTAATGGGTTTACAATTAATATGGTGGATATTCTCTTTGGTGTAAAAATAAAAAAAACAAAATACACCACTAATCATAAGATATTATAGGTCTATGAGTCTTAAAATATAATCTATAACACATAAACAATTTAAGTGTCATTGATTATCAAAAATATTATACCTTTAAATAAAAATCAATAAATATGATTATAAGATATTTCCCCCCTTAAAATTCCATTAGGAATTGAAATATATAATATAAATAATATTCATAAATTATAATAAAAATTATTTTGTGATAGTTAATAACTTATGAATATTTTTTAAAATTAATTAATTATAATATGTCTATAATTAAATAATTAAATAATTATAAATTATTTATCAATAAATATTCCATAACATTTAGTGCCAATATAAAAATAGATTTTAAATTATATGGAATAAATTATATTTTTTATAAAAAAAATTATATGGAAATTATATTTTTAATTTACAAAGAGTATATAAATTATAAAAATATGGAAAAATATAAACTAGTTATATTTTAAAATTATTATAATGATTATAATGAATTTTTTTATTTGTTTAAATTATAAGGACCTTTTTTGAAAATCATTTAAACCACATAGAATGTTGTGTTTACAATTGATATGGTCAGGGTTTATATAATTTAAATTATATTATATTTAGATTAAAGAAATATGTTTAATCACATAAATTGTATTATAAAATGCTTATAAATCATGAAATATCATATATTTAATGGAAATGAAATATAATGTAAAATCTGAAAGTGTTCATAATAGTAATTTAATATAATTTTTTATTATTCAATATTATGGAATGACTACATGGCTTATCAGAATTATAAATGGATTATAATTATATTTTTTACTAGAAATGGTGGGGGAAGATCCTTTATTAAAAAAAGTAAACACACCCCTTTTATTGTAAAAGGGGGAACCCATCACAACACATGTCCCACTGTCCCCTAGAACCAAGAAAAAGTCTTAATAGAGTCCAATGATACATAAAACCCATTACAACATAGTGTAATAGAACCAATTATAGTGGTTCAAAATCCCAGAGGACAATGCCCATCACAAAGTAAAAGTAATCCTTAAAAACACAGTCCACAATCAATGCTCGGAGGACACCACTATTGTGACAACTAGGAAACCCCATAGACACCATTTTATGATGCAATGATGCATGTTTTCGGTATTCCAGAGGAATACAGACCATCGGCGCATCGTTGTCAGTATGTCCAAGCTCCCACTGTTATATGCTATTTATACAAATGGATATAGTTTTCTTCTATAATGATTTTGGAATGTATGAAGTTGGGAGATTTAATTTTTATTATTATTTATACATATTAAGTGTTATAAATATGATGGAATTGATATATATTATGACTAATGTAACACATATTATAATGGAATTTCATCTTTCTTCCCACTAGCCTAGAGGATAACACATTTACCTACAAGGATAAGGGATATCTTCTAAAAGTTCAAACATTACTCAGATAGATATTGTTGATTTAATATAATTTTAAAATATATATGAATTAGATTATTTTACCTTATTCATATTATGTATTTAAATATATGTGAATATAATTGGATTTTAATTTGGGTAACCAGAACAAAATGTGAGTTGTGTAGAGAGTTACGAAAAAATATTGTTGGAACATATTGAATTGGTTGAAGGAATAATATTACATACAATATAACAATAATAAATAATACATTTAAATGATATAACATGATATAATATGATATACTAAATTTAATTCAAAAATAATATGTGTTATATTATTTCTAATATGAAACCTTTCAAGAAGATGATTACCAAGTAAGGATGAACATAACTATTAGATGATCATAAATTTTCCTTTATAAGGAACTAGCGTAATTAAGTAACCCAAACCATTTCATTCCTTGATTTTAGAGTTTTATATCGGTTACACATAGATAGGAAACATTAAACATTATCATACTACAAGAATGAATTAAATTGTATACAAATGAACGTTTGGGTAATGAGTTATCCAATCCTATATCTAAGGGTCATATATGATAAATAGATAAAAATTTTCAATAAAATATATTCACGGATTATTTATATGAAACCCACTGTAATTCATGATATAATATATATCATGTCCCACTGTATGGAATTATGTGATGAAAATGGGTCATAATTTTAGTTTACGGTTATTTAAAAAAAGTTCTTATAAAATGTTTATAAACAATAATCATTTTATAAAAGGTTCAGTAATACATAAATAACATTATCAAAAAAAATTTTATTTAGTATGAATTCTGAAAAAATATAATCTTAATGTATTAAACTCAGAATACCTATAAAAAAGGAAATGTGTTAATGTAAAAATTATATTTTCTAAAGAAACCATTATATGAGTAACAAAACTGTTGATGTTTTATAACACTTGGGATCTTCAAGATTATGAGAATCATATAATGATTCACATGATGTTACATAGGAATTTATATAAAATTATCTATATAATTTTAGTTTTGACACATATACTCAACATGATTAGATATGTCAATGAATTAGTAGTACTAGAAGATTCCATAAGGATTATTTTGGTAAGTGAATTCAATATATTATAATCAATGGAAATGTTCCATCAAAATTAGATCTATAAATGATTACCCAATATTATTAAAGTGTTTATGATAGTTCAGTTATGCATGTGATGCTTAAGTTATGTCGTTTTATTGTTATTAGAATTTGGTAAATGATCAATTCCGTAGAATAAAAGTGATTTATAGAGTTCCATAGTATTTCTCTAAGTGTACAATCAATATCATTGAAACATAATTTTCTTATTAGGAATTACAATTAATGATTCCATTGGATGTAATTTTTATGAATGATTTATTACTTTTTAAATTCAACATTGAATGACATTTTCTGGTTCCCAAATTATATATACCAATTCATTTATTTTTATGAGTATGTGATACTGAATCATTAATTTAAAGGTGTTGAAAATATACAGGTTTCTAAAACAAAGGAAATGATTTATATATATTGTATTTTATAATCATGTTATGAGTAAAAGATTTTTTACATTAATGATTTAAATTTTGAAGAATAAATCAAAAGCAAAAGTATTTAAGAATATGGAATTTAAAGTTATATTATTTATCTTATATGCTGATATATAATTTTTTATAGAGTTGTTATGAATAATATGAAAAAAAGGAAATAAATACACATATTTTATGATTCATTTGTAACTATTTTATTTTTTGGGAAAACATATTTTACGATTCATTGGTAACTATTTTATTTTTTGAGAAAATTATAAGTATGAATGTTTATTATCCAGGATAAAACTTGTTTTTCCCAAGATAAAATCTCTCTATCCTGGATAAAAGTTTTATCCCAAATATTTGTTAAAAATATGTGTGATGTGATCCCCCACCCATCATTGGAATATTTTATTTAATAGAATTCTTTTACAAAATCATTAAAAACCCTAGAATAATATATATGATATAGATTAAACATTTTTGTGTTAAATATTACTTATAAGAGATAAGAGCTTCTTCATAGGATATAGAAGTTTGGGTGACACAAAATAATATTCAAAGAGAACTATTATAAGTCCCAAAACTTAAACCTTACTTAATATTGAATTAAATGAATAATTCACAATGAGGATCTTTTCAGGTTTAGAGTTTTAGAGAATTAGGACATAACTTTTACATCTCAAATATTACAAAGTATACACTTCTACTATGTTTTCATAAAATAAAAACACTTAAAAAGAAACATTTATAGTTCCATTTTTTAGATAGCATTTCTTTCATTGATCCCATCCTTGACCATGCTCATCTTTAAGTCCTGTGGAAAACATTTCAAAAACATGGGATGACCATAAAAATCCCAGTAAAGGATACACAAAAAAAGAAAACTGTTAGTTTTTCAAAACAACAAGTAAACCAAGAATACTTTATCAAGGTAATACTTTTCACTTTTATGAATTAGTAAAACAAAACTCTCCACTAAATAAAAGATCATTACTTACCCCTTTTGTTACCAAAATATTACCATAAAACCCATATAAAGAACACATAACATAGAAAGGTAACTTGAGACATAAACATACTTAAATGGAATAACCATACGGTCGACTTCCACACATATCGCTTAATGGAATAACCATACGACCGACTTCCATACCCAATGCATTGGAGGTTATAATGTAACCACCCGTCCTGGTATTCACGGCACCACTCGTCATATGGTTTATCACGTAACCACCCATAAAATGTACAATTACCATTATTACACATAAAATATTTAAAATATAAACATTACAATAAAAAAAATTATTTTCAATCACAATAAGTAATTCAATGATATTGAATTAATCAATCAATATTCAAAAATCATTTAAATAAGATTATTGAATCAATGTGTCCCATACCAATTTGAAATGTTTAATGGAATTATAATTTTTAAAACATTAATTTACATAAAAATAAATACTGAAAACCATTTTTAAAACATGGACATTAAAGATAATTATTTAGAATAATGAATCATTAAAACATTTAAAATGATATTTTTGTTAATAAGTTTTTATCAAAATGAGAGAATCTTGAATACAAATAATTTCAGAATAACATTAAATACGAACTTTATAATATCATGAGAATAAAGGGATTCATGATATAAAATGTCAAAGGACAGTATACACACCATATAAGAGTGAATTGGTGCATAACAACAATGAGGTCTCAATTGAAATGTAATTTCAGATAAAATCCAATATAAAGATGGTATCCTTAAATTAAGGATAAGTATATCAAATAATTATGTGTGAGAAATATAAATAATCCCAATATAAGTGGATATTAAGTGTGAAGCAATCATATTTCATTCACACAAAATGTTGGATAAATAAAACCAATGACATAGATATTTAACCTAATGAAATGAGATTGAGTTTTCATTTCCCATACAAGTTCGTAAGAATTTAACAATGAGATGATTATGTGTAGAAATAGTATATCTACACAATGTTTTGTGGAAATTACAACATAGATATTCCACACATAATCTTGGAATAATAAAAATCAATAAGTAGAGGTTTAACCCAAATAATTGAATGTGGGTTAAGAAGTTCCCTTACAGAAATCCGACATCCTAACGGCGTCACTTTAAAATTTATAAAACGAGTTGATGAGTGAGAAAATGGTATTTCATCACTTGGACATAAAATTTACATAAATAAGGATATAGAAGAACATATCACAACATAATATTATGTGAATTAAAATACATAACAAAATATGTATTTTAAAAAGAGGTGGTTGAAAGGTCCCCTTACCGAGTTGGGTGACTTTCGAAACGTACACCCCATTGAAGAAGGGTCATAAAATGAAGATGAAAATACACATAAATGAAATTATACTAAATAAAGTGTATAATAATGGGCAGTACATACACCACTCAAAGGAATTAGTGGAAAACGTTGCATAAATGTCACGAGAATAAAAGTGAAATGAAAAATCCCTTATTAAAACTCGGCAGCCTAACAGTGCCACTTAAAACATCAAAAAATAGATTTATGAGATCAAATAGGGTCTCTCATAATATAAAAATAAAAATTAAAGTATGGGTAATGTAAAATAACATCCCCAAACATATTAAAGAAGAGTTTAAAAGAAATTACATAAAAGAGAGTACTTAAAAAAAGAGAGGTTGGATCCCTTACGAAAATTCTGCAGCCTAACGGCGCCACTCAAAACATCAAAAATGGATTGAAGAGAGAAAATAGGGACTCTCATAATATGACCATAAAAGCATACAGTAAGAGTAATATAAAATATCATCCCAATCATAATAATTATTATCTTAAAAGGAATGACATAAAGGAGTGTACTTAAAAAAAAGAGAGGGGTAGGATTCCTTACATTGTGTCCGACAAGACTCGATCGTTCTTTAATCTCCTGAATAATAAAATTTGGTCAGTTTATAATTTATTAAGGATCGCCTTTAAATATATTATTCATTTCATATCACATATTGTAATGTTATAAAAATTGGTTAATAAAGTGAGTTCATATCATACGTTTTTGTCGATGTTCGGTAGATGAGTAAAACTTGAACTTGTTGGAAAAGAATTTTTCATATAGTTATAGGTACATCATCTACAGAATAGTATTAATGTTTTAAATATCATATATATCTTTTATATATTCATTTTTTACTATTCCATAAAATTTTGAGAGAAAAAATTAAAAGCACCGTTCATGGAGACGATAGGCCGTACGTACGCATGAACGCTACATTCATTTTTTTGTCATATTAATGGAATTAATGATTAAAGAGAGATATATATATTATAATTCCAGAATTATATCCATCATTTAGATTTAATATATGACATATATATCCATTATATATATGTAATTATAATAGTACATAACAGTCGGAGATAAGAAATGAAAAGTATCGTTCATGGAGTTGGTAAGCCGTACGTACGCATGAACGCTACTTTCATTTCTTTGGCACATTAATGGAATTAAAACTAGATGAGAGAGATATATATATATTATAATTCCATTATAATATACATGTTATATATATATTATAAGTTAATCAATTTCATTCTTTATACATTCTATGTATTGCATGAATGAGTCACATCACTTGAGGGGGCGGTAGTCCGCACTTCCTCAAATGAAATTATCACATTTTCACAACATGAAAAGCATAAAGGTATGTATTAAATATAAAATAAAGAATAATATAGAGTAAATAAATATAATATATATCATAAATAAATATAGTTCCATCATAATGGCCACCATGAGAGGTGGTATGAGAAGATAGAACAATCATCGTTTCGTGAGGCAGTAATTCACCATCCACATAAACAATATGTTCTTTAACCACTAGATAGAAGTATGTGTTAGTTTAGGTAAAATAAACCTCATACAAACATCCTAATATATTTAATATACTGGTTTTGTTACAAAAGAAAAAAATAAAAAGTGTTTAGGGGGTTGGAGAAGCAAAATAATACAAAAGGACACTAGGGAATACATTACCTTTAAAACGGGTAACTCTTTTTGATTTGAGCTCAATGGATTCCTTGGGAAGACTTCTGCCCAATGTGAGGCTTCTAAGAGTAATAGAGGGATGTGGAGTGACAAAATGGGCAGGGTTTGGCCAATCCAAAGGCATGAGAGGTGTGGGTAAGGTGGTAGATGTGAGGGCCTTTTATAAGAGGAGAGGAGGGGCACTCTTGGAAAGTTATAAAAGGTTACTTTATTATAAAATGCTTTTCAGATTTTAAAGGTCCCAAAATTATATATTTCAAGGATAAGGTGATAATAGATATAAATACACCCATACAATAGGTTTTTGACATGTTTAGGTATTATATTTTACATTATCTTTTCATTTTATTTAAATCGTTAAATAATGAGGAAATCGCTGCATCATCATGGTGTCATAAATAATTTATTTTATTTTTTGTCTAAAAATTATAAAAAAAATATCATGATGTAGGAAATCTTTTTAGATTTATAATTAATATTTATATTCAAAAATATGACTTGTATAACCCCATATGAAAATTGTTTTAGTAAAACAACTCTTGTTTGTGACATTTTTATTTTAACTTTAAATAAATATTTATTTATGTCATTTTCCTACCAAAGTGGCTCCATGGGGTCCCCAAGTTGACTGAAGGATTTTCTTGGTCGTCTATGACACATAAAATGAGGGATATACATGTTTCTAGGTAATTTCATATTATTAAAACATTAATTTTACCTTAAATTATAGTAATTACCTTTAATCGCGATTAATAAAACATAAAAGTTACTATTCATCAAAAATTATTTTAATCTCATTGAACCACATTTCACTTCTTAATGAAAAAATTGTATGTTGGATTTTTGAAAATCAAATCACAGAAGTGGGAAATTTTTATTTAAATGAAAAATCGGTTTCTTTAACTACCACTTAGTGGTTTCACTAAACATCAAAAATTGATGTTTTTCAAAAAATACCAAAAATTCACCCTAAGATATATTTGATATTCCGAATTCAAAAATGATGTCTATTTTAAAAAATTCAAAACATATATGTTTCATTAATTAATTTAATAATTAATTCCCACTGTCAAAACAAATAGCGTGTTTTTAGGAAACAATATCTATTAAAAGATTGACACTAATTTAAGTACAATTTCAAAGTGAAATTAATTCCAATGACCACCATTAGATTAAATTGTAAAAATATATTCTAAATACACTTTAATATACATTACAAATATAATATATCCATATAAATAAATCAGATTAAAAGGAGGTTTTGAATTAAAATACAACATTTTCAATAAAAATGATCTTTATTGGAAAAATAACAAAATTTTACACAAAGTAAAATTTGATGTCCAAATTATAAAGAAGGATTTTAATTTCTAAAATAAAACATATAAAATTTTAAAAAGTATATTTAAAAAGGGTTCTCCATCAAAAGGCGGTTAATCGACCTTTTAAATAATATTAGAAGATTTATGCTTAAAATTGGATTCATTTGCATTTTAAGCCTCTAACATTTATTGGATAAAAGTAAAAATATTTGACAAAAATATATAATAATTTTTTAGTTAGTTCCGTTCTTTCCAGCCATTACAAAATCTAGGCACTAACTTCCATTTAAAATAATATTATTTTATTATTAGAGTGCAACGTAAGATTTCAATGAATCTCGTTGTTGCGTATTGTGTACGCCATCGAGAATAGCATTCCATTTAAAGTAATATTAATATTTTATTCAAAAATATGGATAAATATGAAAATTTATTATTCTTTATTTACATGGGGTGTTACATCCTTCCTCCCTTTTCGGAATTACATCCTCACAATTTTAAAATTGGTCTTGGAAGCTTCATTGAAAATCCCACATCGGATCAAGAGACAGTGAAACAATCACTTTAAAATATGGGAGAGAAGTACAAATGTCACCTGAGTTAACCCATACTAGGATTACAAGTATGAAAATATGGATATGGATGAAAAAACAAAGGGTCATGTTCTGATGGAGAGTGATATTAAACATGTCTAGGAGAAATTTATCCACAAGAAAATCACAAACTTATGATGGGTTAAATGGTATTTGATTCCCGAGGAGGAAAAGTTAACAGAAAACATTGTTGTTTTAAGTTACTCTTAATTGAGGAATTTATTTTTGAGCATAACTAAATCATAATGAAACAAACTTAATTGTCATTTTGACTTTCAACTTTTACTGGATTCCTTAATCAAACTCATATTTTCTCCAAAAGACGAGTATTTAGGAAGACTTGTTTGCATTAAGAGAGATATAATCAACACCTAGAGAATCACCTAATCCTCAAAAGAGATCTATATACTTCCCATGTCATTATACATAAATCAAAACTAAAACCAAAAAGGTTAGTATGAGATCAGATAATACCCAAAAAGGATAATCCTTAATAAGAAAAATCTATTCTTAATCTCCAAAATTGGTTTAACAATACCCAATGTTCAACAATGACCATTCAATAAACAATTTGTCCATAAAATTATTCAAATATTACCAAACTAAGATTGAAACCCAAATATTTGAAGGATTTAATCACATAGTCTTCCAAGGTAAACCTTAACATTTATATCCAAATAACATCAGTTACTCTTAATGTCTTATATTGATAATTAATTTATCTAATCACATATTCTCCATGATAGGTTAATAATTTTTCTAGATAACCCAAAACCAACTTATTCTAGATCAGATGATCATATAACTAAATAGAATTAGTAAAACTAACCAGGTACTTCACGTATTCCAATGGTAGGCAATAAATACCAATCGCATTTTGGTTGTGGGTTCGATTCCCGCAGCTTTGTCTGACACAACGGGTTGTCACACGGTCTGCGTGTTGTCCTTTTTCCAAAACTATATAATTCTCAAAACATTCCCCAATAATAGATAAAATATTCAAAAATAACCATAACATAATTTAACCCCAAGATTATCTCATGCCTTTCATTTTCCATCATAACATATAGTAACCCATAATTACCTCAAAAGTAAGGATCATATAAACCATAATGGATACCTTTATAATTATTACCTAAACTTCCACATTGAGCTGGTCATCTCGTACATGATGCATTAAAGAACTCCCCAAGGTTCAAGTGGTTGATCATGAATCCTTGATTGTTTGTTTAGCACAACCATGGGATTCCACCTTGAATCCCCCATTTCATCCTGTCTCATAATCAGAGAACCACCACAGTTTCCATCAAACCCATTATCACTTTGGTGCTTTCTAGATCCATCCATTTACTAAAAACAGAAATGTCAGTATGTGTATATCAACAAAATAATCATGTACTAATGAAGAAGATAAACACTAATATATACATACTCATTAAATTTATCTAAAAACTATGACTCTTTCTGAAATCCTATCCATTATGGTAATGTCACTTATGCTTATAGAATACCCTAACCCTTAATGTTATCTAAATCGACCAATGATACCAACTATAAGGCCCCATCCATAAACCTTACTTAATATTGAATTAAATGAATAATTCACATTGAGGATCATTTCAGGGTTAGAGATTTAGAGAATTAGGACATAACTATTACTTCTCATGGATTACAATGTATACACTTCTACTAAATTTTCATAAAATAAAAACTCTTAAAAATAAACATGTCTAGTTCCATGTTTTAGAGAGCATGTCTTTCCTTGATTTTATCCTTGACCCTATTCATCTTTAAGTCCTGTGGAAAACATTTCAAAAACATGGGATGAGCATAAAAATCCCAGTAAAGGATACACAAAGAAGGAAAATTGTTAGTTTTTTAAAACAACACGTAAACCAATAATACTTTATCAAGGTAGTGCTTTTCACCTTTATGAAGTAGTAAAACAAAACTCTTCACTACATAAAAGATCATTACTTACCCCTTTTGTAACCAAAAGATTACCATAAAAACCCATATAAAGAACACATAACATATAGAGGTGACTTGGGACATAAACATGCTTAAATGGAATAACCATACGGTCGACTTCCACACATATCACTTAATGGAATAGCCATACAGCCGACTTCAATACCCATTGCATTGGAGGTTATAACGTAACCACCCGTCCTAGTATTCATGACACCACCCATCACATGTTTTATCACGTAACCACCCGTAAAATGTCCAAGAACCATCAATAAACATAAAATATTGAAAATATAAACATTTCAATTACAACATTTCATTTGAAATCACAATAAGTAATTCCAAGATATTGAATTATTGAATCCATTTTCAAAAATCATTTAAAAGTGATTTTTGAATCAAAGTGTCCCATAAAACTTTGAATATTTTAATAGAATTGTAATTTTTAAAACATTAATGTCCATATAAATAAATACTGAAAACCATTTTAAAAATAGGGACATTAAAGATAATGATTTAGAATAATGAATCTTTAAAAAATTTAAAACGATATTTCTGTTAAAGAGTTTTTAACAAAATGATTCTTGAATATAAATAATTTCAGAATAAAATTTAATCCTAGCATTATAATATCATGATAATAAATGGATTCATTATATAATATGTCAAAGGATAGTATAAACACCATATAAGATTAAATTGGTGCATAACAACAATGAAGTCTCAATGGAAATGCAATTTGAGATGAAATCCATTATAAAGATGGTATCCTTATATTAAGGATAAATCTATCACATAATTATGTGAGAGAAATATAAATACACCCAATATAAGTGGATATTATGTGTGAAACAATCAGAGGTCATTCACACATAACCATGGAAAAAACCAATGACATAGATATTTAACTCAAAGAAATAGGATCGAGTTATGATTTCCCATACAAGTTCATAAAAATTTATCAATGTGATAATTCTATATAGAAATAGTATATATACACAATGGTTTGGGGAAATTACATCATAGTGATTCCACACATAATCTTGGAATAATAAAAATCAATAATTATAGGTTTAACCCAAAGAATTGAAAGTGGGTTAAGAAGTTCCCTTATAGAGATCTGACAGCCTAACGACATCTCTTTAAAATTCAGAAAATGATTTGAGGTGAGAGAAAATGGTATCTCATCACTTGGACATAAAATTTACATAAATAAGGATATAGAAGAACATATAACAACATAATTTTATGTTAATTAAAAGACATAATAAAAGAATTCTTTTAAAAAGAGGAGGGTGAATGGTCCCCTTACCGAGTTGGGTAACTTTTGAAACGTACACCCCATGGAAGAAGGGTCAGAAAATTAAGATGTAAATACCCATAAAATAAATTATACTATACAAAGTGTATAATAATGGGCAGTATATACACCAATCAATGTAAATAGTGGAAAATGTAGCATAAATGTCAGGGGAATAAATGTGAGATGAAAAATCCCTTACGAAAACTCGGCAGCCTAACGACGCCACTTAAAACGTACAAAAATGGATTTATGAGATCAAATAGGGTCCCTCATAATATGAAAATAAAAAGTACAGTATGAGGAATATAAAAGAACATCCCCAAAAATAATAAATATGAGCTTAAAATAAATGACATAAATGAGAGTACATAAAAAAAATAGAGGTTGGATACCTTACGAAAATTCGGCAGCCTAACAGCGCCGCTCAAAACTTCCAAAATGTATTGATAAGAGAAATTAGGGTCTCTCAACATATGACCATAAAAAATTACAGTATGAGTAATATAAAAGAACATCCCAATCATATTAAAGATGATCTTAAAAGGAATGACATAAAATAGCGTACATAAAAAGAAAGAGAGGGGTAGGATCCCTTACCTCGTGTCTGACATGACTCGGTCGTTCTTTAATCTCATGAATAATAAAATTTGGTCAATTTATAATTGCTTAAGGAAATATTTTAAATATTTATATTCAGTTCATATCACATATTTCAATGATATAATAATTGGTTAATAAAGAGACTTCATATCAGACGTTTTTGTCGATGCTCGATACATGAGTAAAAATTGAACTTGTTGGAAAAGAATTATCCATGTAGTTATAGGTACATCATCTCCAGAAAAGTATTAATGTTTTAATATCATATATATCCAGTATATATTCATTTTTTACTATTCCATAAAATTTGGAGATAAAAAATTAAAAGAACCGTTCATGGAGATTGTAGGTCGTACATACGCATGAACGCTACTTTCATTTTTTTGTCATATTAATGGAATTATAGTTAAAAGAGATAGATATATATATATATTATAATTCCAGAATGATATAAATAATTTATTTGTAATATATGACATATATATATCCATTATATATATGTACTTATAATAGTACATAACATTTGGAGATATGAAATGAAATGTACCGTTCATGGAGATGGTAAGTCGTACGTATGCATGAACGCTACTTTCATTTCTTTGGAACATTAATGGAATTAAAACTAGATGAGAGAGAGAGATATATATATATATTATAATTCCAGTATAATATATATTTTATATATATCACATATGTTCATCAATTTCATTCTTTATACACTCCATGTATTGCATGAATGAGTAATCACTTGAGGGGGCGGTAGTCCACACTTTCTCAAATGAAATTATCGCATTTGCACAACATGAAAAGCATAAAGGAATGTATTAAATATATAATACAGAAGCATAGAGAGGAAATAAATATAATATATATCATAAATAAATATATTTCCATCATAATGGACACCATGAGAGGTGGTATGAGAAGATAGAACAATCATCATTTCTGGAGGCAGTAATTCGCCATCCACTGAAACAGTATGTTATTTTACCATTAGTTGGAGGTGTGTGTTATTTTAGTTCGAATCATCCTCATAAAAACATACTAGTATATTGAATATATTGTTTTTGTTACAGAAGAAAAAAATTAAAAGAGTTTAGGGGATGGATAAGTAAAATAAAACAAAAGAACACTAGGGAATACATTACCTTTAAAACGGGTAACTCTTTTTGATTTGAGCTCAAAGGCTTTGTTGGGAAGAATTCTGCCCAAAGTGAGGATTCTAGGAGTAAGAGAGGGTTGTGGAGAGACAAAATGGGCAGGGTTTTGCTGTGCCAATGGTATGAGAGGTGTGGGTAAGGTGGTACAGTTGGGGGCCTTTTAGACGAGGAAAGGAGGGGCACTCATGGAAAGTTATAAAAGGTTACATTATTATAAAATGATTTTCGAATTTTAAAGGACCCAAAATTAAATATATCGAGGATAAGGTGATTATATTTCTAAATCCTCTCATAAAATAGATTTTGGATATGTGTAGGTCTTATATTTTACATTATCTTTTCATTTTATTTAAATCATTAAATAATGAGGAAATCGCTGCATCATCATTGTGTCATAAATAATTTAATTTATTTGTTGTCTAAAAATTATAAAAAAAATATAATGATGTAGGAAATATTTCATTCTTTCTAATGAATATTTATATTCAAACATATGACTTGTATAACCCCATTTAAAAATTGTTTTAGTAAAATAACTCATGTTTGTGACATTTTTATTTTAACTTTAAATAAAACGTTATTTGTGTCATTTTCCTACCGAAGAGGCTACATGGGGTCCAAAAGATGTCCCATGGATTTCCTTGGTCGTACATGACACATAAAATGTGGGTAAGACATGTTTCTAAGTCATTTTATATAATTAAAACATTATTTATTCCTTAAATTACACTAATTACCTTTAATCGCGATTAATAAAACATAAAAGTTAATATTCACCAAAAATTATTTTCTTCTCATTAAACCACATTTTAATTATTATTGATAACCTTGTATGTAAGATTTTTGAAAATCAAATCACAGAAGTGGCAACGTTTCATTTAAACGAAAAATCAGTTTCTTTAACTACAACTTAGTGGTTTCACTATTCATCAAAAATTGAAGTTTTTCAGAAAAATACCAAAAATTTACACTAAGCTATATTTGATATTCCAAATTCAAAAATGATGTATATTTTAAAAAATTCCAAAAATATATTTTGCATTAATTAATTTAATAATTAGTTCCTGCTGTCAAATCAAATAGCGTGTTTTTAAAAAACAATATCTATTAAAAGATTGACACTAATTTAAGTCCAATTTCAATGTGAAATTAATTACAATGACCACCATTAGATTAAATGGTAAAAATATATTCTAAATACTCTTTAATCTAAATTGAAAATATAATCTATCCAAATAAAAATCTTAATAAAAGGAGGTTTTGAATTAAAATTCAACATTTTCAATAAAAAATGATCTTTGTCGGAAAAATAACAAAATTTTACACAAAGTAAATTTTGATGTCCAGATTCTAAAGATGGATTTTATTATGTCAAATAAAACATATAAAATTGTCAAAAGTATATTTAAAAATGGTTCTCCATCAAAAGGCGGTTAATGGACCTTTTAATCAACATTAGAAGATTTATGCATAAAATTGGATTCATTTTCATTTAAGCATCTAAAATTTATTGGATAAAAGTGAAAATATTTTAAAAACATATATAATCATTTTGTAGTTAGTTCCATTCATTCCTGCCATTACCACGACTAGAAGTTAACTAACATTTAAAATAATATTATTTTATTATTAGAGTGCAACGTAAGATTCAAAGAAACTCGTTGTTGCGTATTGGGTACGCCATCGAGCATAGAGTTCCCTTTAAAGTAATATTAATATTTTATTCAAAAACATGGGTAAATATAAAAATTTCATATTTTTTATTTACCTAGGGTGTTACAACTATTATACTAATGAGGATAATGGGAATATATTTAATGTTAAAGAAGTTAAATGTTAATAAATAAAATGTCATTATAGTAAGATTTCAAGGTGAGTTTCACATAACATCATTAAATTGTTTTTGGTTTGGAGGTAAATAAAAAATGAAAGTTGTTACATTTCTTTACCACAACTATGTGAATATAACTTTATCCTAAATGATTTTATGATGTGTTGATAAATAATAATTTGACTTGTTACAATGGTTTCAAAAAAATTTCAAGGAAACAATTTTATTGAAACATTTACAAGGTTGATGATAATGACCATACAATGTGTTCAATGTAAACGTCATTACATTTGATGTTTTGGAGTTATGGAGTGTGAATATGTTCGCGGAGATATACATTTATAATATGATTCATAAATCTTACCATTATTCAAAATTTATTTATTTATATATGTTACTCAAAAAAGAGATTAGTTGGAGGTGTTTATCATATGGTTACTTATATTTGTGTTGTAAATTATATATATATGTGTATATAGTTCAAAATCCCATAATGTATAGAAAATATAATGTTGATATTCCATTTAATCATATACTATTTTTTAGACAAGTGCTTTTATGTGATTTTTTAGGTATTCTAAATTGAGTTCAAGAATATAGAATGTTTCAAGTTATTGAAAATGAAATATTCACTTCTAAATTTTTCAATATTGGCTGAATATATATATATATATATATATATATTGACATAAATGTTTTGAAGTGTAATTATTATTGACCGATAAAAGTTTGAATTTGATTTATCCCTATCCAATTTCCATCATGAAGTACAAGTTGTTATGATAAAATGGTATGGTTTGTGTGAATATTATTATCATACCTAGATATGGAATATGACCATGAGGCAAAAAATTGGATCTGTATACTTGTCGAACCACTATGTATACCACATACCATGTCATAAAATATGTATGTGGTATAATATGGGTGTATGGAAAATATTAAAATTCTCTACTACCAATGGGTTGTTAGATACCTAGAATTATAACCATTATAAATTGATGCATTTATTATTATATCCTTGAGCCGTAGCTAATCAGGAGTGGTTCGGTATGTAGATGATCTTGTAATCAATTGGTGATAATTGAAGATGATTTTTCCCTATTATATGATTATTATTACATCTTGTATAGAGATTGATATGGAATGGTGAATTATGTGTGGCTACACCATGATTGTAAATATGTTGCGATAATCTATTTGAGTAACATACATGTTAGGATCCCATCCATAAAGGTAAATAACATGTTAGTCTTTCATCAACTGGGAAAATCTATAATCATAGAATTGAAAATATATTAGCTGGATATTTTTATTTAATGACTTTTTTCCCACTCCCAATCAGTGTATTAAAAAAATGGGTTATATGAAAATACATTCTTGAATATGATAAACATGGTAGAAACAGTTATAAAGATACATGTGTTTGATGAATATCAAACTAGACAACTTTATTGAATTAGTGTAGCAATTCTTTTCTAGAGGCCACTATTTTTCAGTGTTTCATGATATATACATTTATATTTTATTTCAAATCTATAATGTCTGGTGAGGTCAAAAATTCTGGTTGATGGATCATGGATTGATTATAAACATATAGATTCTATAAAAATTATTTAGAGTGAAAAAACTATTATGGGGTATTCACAAGGTATTTCATAAGATACGATACATGGTGAAGATAATGTTAGCTTTATTAAATTTTTGTTGAATATATTCCAAATACTTTTAGATATGGTTTTCATAATTTTTAATATTTTATAATCTAAGTTGAAATTTGACAATGACAATGCAACATTAGTTTAAGTAGAAAATTAAAGTATATATGTTATAAAAACATTCACCAAATGATATATTCTATTCTATATCATAGGGTACAATATAAATATTTTTTATTCAATACTTGTAGAAACAAAGGGAATGTGATTCTTCTTAGATGTGGAGATATCAAATTTTATTATATGGGGATAATGTATACGACATTCATTATTTGTATTTAATGACTTAATGAATCTTAGTTCTAATGAATAGTATGATATTATTCATTTAAAACTACTATGATTCATCCAAGGAAGTGGAGTGTTATAGTGTTAATCCTTAAATAATATAAACATAGTATATCATAATGTAATGATTGAATAACATGGAAAATTTGAGAGTTTAATTTATTCGTGTAATTGTAACCAGAATAGCTCAAGTGGAATTTACTAATGCATTATAACTTATGCGTATATGAAAATTCAAAAATGGAGAATACTTAAGGACTTTATAAAGTATCTAACTTCTATGTGATGGTCGTGCGTTCCCACATCCAGTCCTTATTGAAACTTACTAATTACTATAACTCTCTATATATTTAATAATTTACATCATAAGGCACTCAACATTTTTGGGTGACAAGAGGATCAGACTCTAATCATATGTGATTCGATACACTATGTAGATACATATAGATGGTGGATTTTTATTGTTTATTCTATTATTATCTTCATTAAGCACAGATGAATATTTTTATAAAAGTTTTATGGTGTATGGTACACTTTCATTAATTTATACTTTTTTTATGATTTCATTTATCAATGATGCATAATATTGTATTTGGGTTTGTATAATGCTTCTATTGTGTTTTATTACTGTTCATTGATCCATTAATCAAAAAAATATTACATTCAATGTGAGTAGATGGTCATATAGTGATAAATGTTAATCATGGCACAAAAGTGTGATTTGTGTTATAGATTGACTCACAGATTATATTATATAGAATATTACACATAATTTCATTAGTATTCACAGGGTTCACATTGAATAGAAATCACTACTACATGAGGTTAATATGTTTAAAGATATATGGAACATTATACAATGATACGTTTCTTAGTCTAGATTCTTGTCTAGGATAATTAGGGGATATTTTATCGTATTTAAAATCATTTCATGGGTTTTAATTTTCATAATAGGATTTACCTTCCAGTATAATATATATGGAATCCGCGCTCTTAAGGAGTAGAACTGAAAAATTATATAGTTCTACTTAGTTGAGTAAAATTTAATGTTCTCAATTATTTATATTAATAAAATAAAATTAATTCATAAGAATAAATGAAATATTATATATTGATTAGTATTTACTAATATTTACTCACATAAGTTAGAATTTATATGTTGTCCGATATGAGTTAGACATTTTCATGTTCCATTAATTTACTAGATTTCATAAGAAAATATATTATATTATTATGAATAATGTATAAGATACATGTGGCTGATATATTTATGTATATGCATGTGTTTGTAAGGGATCGTGTTGGATATCATTATAGATTGATAATATTTACCTATTTACTAGTGGCCTCTATATTCATAGAGTTGGGAATTGATAATTCATAACAAATATGAACGATGAACCAGACCATGCGTGTAATGTCTTAAAACCTCATTGGAAATTACTTTCTATATTCTATGTATTGTCGGTGTCCAGAGAATTTAGGTGGATGGAAGTTGTTTTTGAAGTTGAAATTTTAGATCAAAAGGAAGAGTCAAGGATTTTCTATGAGTGTTGCACTATGAAGAGTTACTTGGAATAGTGTAGTTCTATAGTCTGGTGTGTCAATTGATCATGCTATTTTTTGGAATAGTTTTGAATTTACCCTATCATCAAATGACCTATATATTTTACTTTATCTCATAGATTATTAATTTTAAGAGTAACCCTTATATCTAAGACTATGTCACAGAGTAACCCATTCATAATAAACCTTTACACATCAACCAATAATATAAATTTAACCTTACCTGATTAACCCTTATATATTTCCTTATATATTAGGGTAACCATTATATATCACCATATGTCATAATGTGTCCATTATATAATAAACCCTTACATATCATTATATGTCACATATAAACCCTTACACGAGTTATCCCTATATATCACCATATTTTGTAGAGTAACCCTTATCCAAGGAAACCTTAAATATAGTTATTTATTTTAGATTAACCCTTACATGAGTAACCCTTGTGTATCCCCATTTTTCACAAATTATCCTTTACAGAGTCACCCTTATGTTTCAACATTATTATAGAGTGATCCTTGTGTATCCTTATATAAATCATAGACTAACACTTATGTATTAGAGTTACCCTTATATGTAGTTTTTTTAGAGAATTTTTATGCATGGTTAGTCTTTAGGTTTAACATGATGTATATAGATCCTCAAGCCATATTGATATCAATTTTCGTGAGCATGGACCCTATAGGTTTTATTTATGGGAAATAGTTGATGGGAAAAAATTTATATTTGTAGTATTAGCGGTGTTGTGTCATTGTGTGTGCAAGGTTTTTAGGTATGTTGGGAGCAATGAGGGGGGATCCTCTATAACGTGGTGAATCCTAAATATTAGTTATTTATGATTTTGATATGGTTTCTATGGTTACTTCAAGCCATGTTGTTCATAAATCATTTTTAAAATAGTAAAAATGGCCACTGATATGGGATGGAATCTACCATATTGAAGAAATTGACATCCAATTTTTTTTACAGAGGCCACCCTAGTAGTTTTGGAAGTCTTCATTCCATGGTGGGTGTAAATTAGATTATTTCTAATAAATATTGCTCTATAATTACTTGAATTTGGCATTAATTCGATTCTATCAAACCTTAAACAACCCCAATCCCTCCATTGTGCTTCCAATTCATCCACTGGTGGATCTTTAACATCTAAATTATATATTATTTATTCCTTGATACAAGCTTCCTTTATTCCAATATATTTCATATTTTATCATTAACACTATATTAATAGTGGTTACAATAGTGATTTTACCTTCTATTTTATCTATATTTGAGTGTGTTTTGGTGATGTTTCATTGTGTCTTCGTCTGATGGTGGATCTGAATTATTTTCGTGGTGTTGAATCCCCAGTTATTCTATTATTCTTCATTATTTATTATTGCATAAAAAAATGTGGATGATTTAACACATCCACTATTTTATTTGTACAAATGTGGGATTATAATGATTTGGTTTTCTAATGGTAAATAGTCATGATTGAAATAAATAAGGTAATAATTTGAAAGCAATGGAATCAAAATGGGAGTATTGTTTGGCTTGAAACTATGATTTTTTTCATATTTCTAGATAATAATATTTTTAGGTACTGTGATTGACAACTGATATTTTTAATTCCTTCATTTATTATTTTTATTTCTAAAAATTCGTAAATAACCAAAATATGGTGTAGTAGGGTTAATTGAATTATCCATTCATCTATGTTTTCAGACTTTTCAGAATTAATTAATCTAATAATGAATTTTCCATAGCATATTTATTGGATATTTATTTTTTAAATTAATTGTTATTATATTGTGATTACTTTATTACTAAAATCATATCATAATTAATTTAATTAATTAACACTACAAAATATTTGGGTTTTTCTAAAAAAAATTTAAAGATAGATGATATATTTGTTGGTAAAAATGAGTAATTCCAAAAGATATTATTTTTATCGATATTAATGCTAATTAAAAACACCGATTTTTTCTGATAGATATCTCTATTGTTATTGATGGTTAAATATCAATGAATCTTTTACCAATAGTTATATATGTTTCTTTATCATACTAATACCATCATTTTTTACTAAAATATAAATATATTATTAATAATAACAATAACCAACAAATCTATTAATCTCAATAAAAATTGTCACAACAACCAATTAAATAACATAAAATATTTTATCAATAACCAATTAAAAGAAACCAAAAATTTTATACAAATTTTTATTTTTATGAAAAAACCCAATATCCATTTACAGGGTTTATATTAAAAATATCTCATTAATTTATTTCAATTTTAAATTTTATCCAAATATTAGCAGTGCTTATATTTTTCAATGTCGTTCAATTAATAAGAATTTAAATAAAAATTATACAATTAAAACATTAAATCATTACAATAACTGATATATTTATATATATCCTCAATAACCTCTATACACATGATAATTAAAATATTATATTTAAATTTTGTAAACGTAATTAAATATCATCGAAATAAATTCAAAAAAACAATTATTTAAATTTAATAAATAAAAAATTATCAATCAATTAAGTAATATCATTTTATTAATAATTAAATTTTACATATTGAAATTATTCATATATATACTAAGTATTTTACTATTTTAAAATATTAAATTATACTTGTTATTTGATATTTTAATCATTTGATTTTAATTTTAATCAATTTATCCCCTACAGTTTGACCAGAGACTCCAATGCTTCACCGATAAATCCACCCCATTTCGTTTGTGATTCACAGATCCACCATAAATCTATTCACGTTCCCGCTAAATCATCACATGATCCAAAATACTTACCAAGTATATTCCTGCGATGAAAATGTCCTCTCCATATTGGTTCCCTACAAGGTACAGTGGAATCCATAATTTCTATACATGTTACTTTCTTGTCACTTCCCATTACGCAGTTCATCATCAGCTCAAAGATATTTTTCCTTTGGTTCACATTATATCATATTCACTATTTAAATAAATATTCTTTTATTACTTTCCTCTCTTAGTCAATATTCTACATCACCATAGGAAATTTTTATCTGATCTATGAATTTCTTCCATAGCCTAAAAAATTTATTAAAGAAATGTAAAATTTATATTAAATTTTAGTTTGATTTATAATATTATATAATGTTTCTAGTTTTAGTTTCCATGTTAATTAATTTTAAAATCAATATTAAATTGTAATAATATTTAGTAATACCATTGGTTAATCCATTTAAGATAAATCATAACATTAATTTTTGAGAAATCTCATGGTAGTGAGTTCTTTTTTTATTTCCCCCCTATTTGAATATTGAAATCTTGTTTTTTCATTGCTTAAAAAGGCCTCTCAGAATGGTTGTGTTTATTTGATGTTTTCTAGGTTGGTTGCTAATTTTCTATTGTTTTTCATTGAAGTTTCAAGATTTGAATGGTGATTTCATTTAACTATATCAAAATGTTTAAAATTTTTGGAATCTGTGTTCTTTTGTTAGATGGATTTATTCTCTAATTACACTATTAATGTTTGTGAAAGATTTTTGGAGTGTAATGGAAAAACCTTTGTGTCTTTTAGAGGTTATTTCACAATATTCATATGGAAGTATAAAAAATAAACATGACTCTTCTTCTCATGAGAACCAGATTGAGATTTTTAATACCACCTGAAGGTATGAAATGTAATAGGTGTTGCTTCTATTGATGATAACTATCTTCTTATCATGTTAAATTTACCAGAAATCTTGGCACTCATATGCTTAATTGAGGACCAGATGGGCTACAATGACATTTTTATGAAGCTAAATGGAATCATTATTTGGAGTGTTAGAGTTCACCTAATACATTAGCAGATTCATGTGTCACTACCATGGGAGGTCTGAGCTATACATGTGGATGGACTGAGTAGAAACATGAATTAACATATTTTCTTGGTATCTCCTATAATGGGTTTTTTATGTCTGGTTGTTTGTTATCTTGTTTATTTCCTTAATGGTGTAATCTCATGAAACCTTCTGTTTTCACTATATAATTAACTTTATTTAATAAAATTTTTAGGATAATGGGTTGTGAAACCAAATCATGCTTCATTTCAAAGTAAAAGATACATTGTCTTGCTTATAATATGATTTTTGAAATCTCGGATGATTATGTATTTTTTTAATAAGGAAAATCATTTCCTTGATAATAGCCCAATTTCTAGTGGTTTTAGGTTGAAAACTACTAATTATGGTAGCATTATGAAATTTACATATAGTAATAAAGTACAATTAATGGTTTTTCATCACTTCCCTTTAAAACCTAGGACTAGCCCTAGACATTGACCAGTTCATCCTACCATACCTAATACAAATTGTGGAGGCGGTTAAATGTAATCATCCTCACCTTCTGGGCACCAATTTAAGGCGTCTGATCCCTGGGGTTAAAAAAGGTTTTCCCATGTTTCTTCATTTTTTAGGTTTTGTTATGATTGCTCCGGATTGTTTATAGTGGTTCATTGTGGTGGAGCACTGGTGATAATGACATATTATTCTTTTTAGAGGTTTTTTATTTGATTGGTTTCAAATAGATATGTTGAATAAGTCCAAATGATGTTGATGCTATTAGAGCATCGATGTAGATGAAGATTGGATGGGTTTTCCTAAGTATAACTGTAAATGTTTCTAGAATTTATAGAAGTAACATAAGGTCCAATTAGTAGGATTTTGATATTACGAATTAGATTAGCTTCTAAGGTATGACCACGACTTCCATCTTATTGTGAATTAAATAGTCATGTTCTATTTAGATTTATTTTTTCGGTTCTGTATTTCCCTTAATGGTTATTATAATATGTGAGTACTGTATTTTTAATATCATAGTATTTTAGATTTTCATTAATGGAAATTCTGAAGGAGACAAATCTGGATTGTCAAAGTAGACTATTCTACATTAATATCATAGTATAATATTATACATTTTTAATATCATATAATATTTCTCAAAAGAGTCTTTATGGGGAGTAATTAAATCTCGATGCGACCCATGTACCCTTAAAAAGTCATGATTTATTAGAGTTATTATTCATAACTTATTTATCCCTTCAGTAATCCATTGAATGTGATTTGGAATTTCATCTTCATCATCATCCATCACATCAATGGAATCCACTAATGCTCTCAAACAATAGCTCCTAGACATGGTCCTATCCCACAGAACATGTGGTTGGCGGACCATTAGTTTGGATTGATTAAATCATTAAAGATGATAGTCAATTCTCTTTTCATGGTTGAACTAATTCAAATCTTCTACAAAGATGTTCAATTTCCCCTTAAAGAATGACCTAAACATTAGATCAACTAGTTCTATAATTTCATGAAATGAATTACTGTTGTATCAAACTTAGGAAGCACATCTTTATTTGGTGCTTATCACATGATAATTGTGTTTACCTTCATCAATCTATTGAAAAAAAGTCTATTAAAGTGTGTCTTTTGGAATTTAATGGTCTCAAACATGAATTCCATAATTTTCATGGTAATTAGGACAAAATTATTTTAGCTGGAGAGAACGATTGTCTTAAATTAAAATCCCAAAGGTGTGATCCAATAGATGTTGAACATCATTTTATTTTTATATATATATTTTTTCTGGAATTTCACATGAACACCTTAGACTCCACACAAATATAATCACATTTCAATCAAATGATTAGTTGTTTTAGATTCTCTTACAATAAAGCATCCATCGATGGTCCAAATATATATCCTATTTTAGATGTTGACATGCAACAATTATTTAACTACCTTATGCATGGTAGACTGTTCTATATTTTTAATATCATAGTTGATTGTTCTTTATTAAAATCATATTTATACTATTTGACAATAATAGTCATGTATTTTTTGAGTAGATTCTCAATAGATTTTAATTGTATCTATATGTGTTGTTTGTGGTGTAGGAATCAAAGATCAATTCTTTAAGTAGTATAACATTGACTCGACCTGTCAACATATTCTGATATTTTTAGGGTTTCACCTCAATGAACATTGATAGTAATGTTCATGTTATATACTGGTTAGTTTTTCCTTTTTTTCTCTATCCTTATACATAAAATTTTTCAAATGTTAATTTAATTATTAAATCCATGTTATTGGACCTTAAAATCATGTGTTGTATGTGCTTTTTCATTGCTACTATTGAAACAGATTCCAAATATGTGACCTGTGAAACATGAAGTCTGACACATAGGAGGTACGGCGCTATCATCTCACTGGTAATAAACCCATGATAATGGTTAATAGGTTTGAAGAACATTAGTTCAGGTTTGGTCTTTTGGGGATTCATTCACATTACCATCCCAAGATGATTTCAAATAAATTACTCTCCAAATACCATCACCATTGGGAAGCATTTTATGGCCACGAAAATGATTTTAAAATCTAGGGGTACCATATATGCTGCCTCCCAAGAGGATTCAGATTCTGGGTCATAATCCTCATGTTTTGGATGGGAATGTTGGGTTACCAGATTCCTAACATCTATTTGTAATAGTAGAATCAAATGCACATCATCATAGTGTGTAATGTTGGAATGAAGGTGTAGGTATAGTGTCAAGTTCAGAGGTCCCTTATAATGTTTCTAGATGAGAAAGTAGAGGGTATGCTTGTTGGGGATATGAGATGGTTATTTTAGTTAATGTGAAATCTCAGTAGAACCTTATTTCCAGTTATGTTGATGTTCTTTTGCTTAATTTCCTAATGAAATTAAGATCAAAATAACATGATGTGAGATGGTTATTTTAGTTAAAATTAACTCTCGGTAGCACTATATTTCTAGTTATGTTGTTGTTCTTTTGGTTAATTACCGTATGAAATAAAGTTCAAAATTAGTTGATGATTCTATCCACCAGCATGGAAATCACTTTCAAATGGGAAACTCAAAACATTCTATAATTTTTTCATGCTTATTATTTCACTCACCTTCACTTCATTTTATATACTTTCATTTATTAATATTTTGGTTTCAATTCACGCATATATTTTGAATTGATTTGTCAGTATGATCTTTTGTTATGTGTGGTGTAGATCTTAGAGCTGAATGGTGTGAAATTTCATCTACTCGAGGTTCCTCACAGACACTGGAGCTGTCTTGATTTGATGAGATGTCTTCAAAGATGATAAATGAAAATTACTCATTATATGCATATCGTTTTTTATATTATTTCATTTATTTCTATTTGCAGTTTCATGTCATGTATTTTTTTTACTAATTTATGAGTATTCTATTTGGTTTTGTGTTATATATGTTAGAGATGAATGGTGTGACATAGTATCGACTTCAGGTTCCTCACGAGTTCTGGCGTTAATGTCATTGGTTGAGATGTCAAAAGGGATGATGAATGAAAAATTAATATTCTATGAAGATCACTTTTTATACATTTATTTTTTGTTTAAATTCATAAATATATTTTTCACAGATTTTCGGGTATTATCATTGGTTGTTTCTGTTGTAGATCATGGATCCAAAGGGTACGACATAATGACTATAGCATACTTATTGGTACAAGAGATCAATTGGTTTGTTTTTTATATTGACCTACTTGGGGGGTGATGAATGATATTTAATGGCAGTAACCATACTTCTACTATGATGGATGATCGTGGATTGGAGTGAATAGACAGCATACCCATTTTTCATTGGGTGGTTGTGGATCTTGTGTTTGTGTGTTTTTTATGATATTTTTTGGTATCTTTCAACATATGTATGTATTGATTCCTAACCAGGTAGGTAATGTGTGTTCTTCCCTTTATAGATCCAATTCCATTAATAATAGTGAATCATAGAGTTATGATTTATTATCACTCCCAATGAGCAAGAATAACGATTATAGTACAATCATTTTCTTTTTAGATCGTCTTTCCATTTAGGATGAGGACTGATATCTTCTTGTGGATTTGGTTCATCTAAGATAAGAAATTTTTTCCCAATTCCTCTTTCCTATAATTATAATCTATTCTATTGAGAGTGATGGTCATTAAAAACCTTATGTTGAGTGTGCTATGCTTGAAATCCCATAAAATGACCTTATCTGCCATTTCAAGAAAAATGGGATCAAATTTTTATCTCAAACAAATCCTTTTATGGATGCACCAACAACATCAAAATGGAAAAATCACTTTCAATTCAATTCATAATTCACCAAAAAAAATTGTAAGGATAAATATCTTCACATGGTAGAAATTGATTGATTTATTAAAAAAAATCAATGTTCCCTGTGATGATAATAAAACAAGGATGATGTATTTTTTTTATTTTGTTTTTACTTTATGATTCCTCTGCCTATTATGGATGAAAATAATAATGTTTTAGGTGTTGTTGACATGGACATATAGTATTCTGTTGATGCCTTTATAATGTGTATCATGAAGATCCGGAAGGTGTTACATCATCCATACATGGTCATGGAGTGTGTGGAGTGGTCAAGACCGCATGTTTAAGGTAATATATTGATGCCTTGTTATTGTTTTAGTGTTCTCACTAACATCCTAATTCCCCCACCTTTTTATAATGCCTTCGTTTGACATCTTGAATCTATTTTAGTGTTATCTGTAACAATATATTGATTCTATATTCATTTATGAAATCTATTCTTCATCCGTGTCTGTAATCTAAGTTTATTTGAGGTGTGGTTCTTAGTGTGTGTTAAATCTAGAATCTATGTACTATTTTTGAAATCTATAAATTTCATTGTAGGGTGAGTGTGAGAATTTAATGCTGGACCATGTCTCAAATCTATGTACTATTTGTGAAATCTGGAATTTTTATTACAGGGAGAGCATGAGAATTGAAGGTCAGGACCACATGGTCTGATCTATGGGGAAACATTACCAACTTTTTAATGGGAGGTATGAAGCCACAAAGAAGAGGCTAGATGTCTTTCCCAAAGGATGATACATGATGAACATGTACCCGTACAATTTATTAAATGGTTGAATGAAGTATTTTGACTATAAGGTAAAGGGAAAATGCTTCCCCTGAAAAAAGGTACATTCACCAATCTTTCTCCAGACTAATCAATTACCCTGCTATAAAGAACCATTGGGAAGTTTAAATGTTCACTAGTTATGTTTGACGAGAGTGGATAGAATGTATACTATAATTATTGGGGAGAGGGAGTATTTTTATATCTCTACATATTTATATTTAGTAAAAATACAATGTGAATTGATGTCTATGCAGTCTATCCCCACACATATTTTACTTATGGGTTTCTTAGTGTTCCACTTTGAAAACACAGTCCAACTTTTACCTAGATTTCACCCATGGCCTGTGTGTGAAATCTATAATTCATAATCTAGTTTAGAGTTATCATTTCATTCTATTTATAATGTGGTATATGTTTTAGTGTTCTCAACATAATTGTTGATAGGGAATGTGAATAATATAGTGATGTGTAGTAGAGTGGCCATTCATACTCAAGTTCTAGTTGATGGGATCATAAAAGTTCATGTACTAATGATTGTTGTGACCCCTCATTGTATGTATTCTTGTATTTTCCTTGATTCTCAGGTTCTTTTTTGGAATTTCATTGGCAAGGTGTATAGGAAAATATCATTTTATTTGAGGGTGGGTAGCCCATGCAGCATGTATAATCTAACTGGTAAGGTTCATCCTCCTCACCTAATTAAATTTTAGTTCTTTTAATATCTTTAATTGTTTGATAGATGTGGCTTTGGATCATGTTTTCATATTCTGATGTGCTTTTCCTACTGTTAATTTAATCATAGTTTTGATGTTTTCACATTTTTGTGCACATTAAATTAAAAATCATTAACTATTTTCTTTGAATAATTAATCAATTTGGTTGATGTAATTAGAATGGTAATTTAAAGAAGATAAATAGTAGGATAAAATGAAACCAATCAAGTAAATCATCATTGAAAATAATAGGATTCAGAACAAAGTAGCAGCAGAGGAAGCTCCCCCCTAGGGGGGTTATAAAAGTGGACGTTCATTATAAATAGAATAGAGGGGAATTAAATTAGTTTCCCTACAGTCTAGGTGGAAACCTCTAGTATCTTCCCATGAAACATCTTCAATAATTTGATTTATTGGTACCTTTGTATGTTGTTCTTCTGAGTATGCATGGGCTGGCCAGTTGACTACCAAATTAGATGTGTACAGATTTGGTGTCATATTCTAGGAGATGACAGCTGGAAGGTGGGTTATTGACATTGATAGGTCCACTAACTATAAAAATATGATGTCATGGGTTTTTTAAAATTTATTATTTCAATCCTAATTCCATGTATATATTTTTTATAAATAAAAGGATATCTTTTAATGTTAATTTTATTACTGAGAATTTACTACCATTGTTGAATGTGAAAAGGAAGTTAAACACAAATGCTGGAAGATGAACACAAATGTTTATTCCTTGGTGTGAAGGTACTACCTTTATCTATATCATGTAAGCATATTTTTTTCACATGTCTATGTACCTTTCTCTATTCCATATGAGGTCTTTGCTTATCTGTTTGTGCGTAGACAAGAGCTAGCATGGATGGGGCATAGACTAGAGCTAGCATGGATGGGTCATAGACTAGAGCTGGCGTATATGAGCTGGAGCTAGAGCTGGTATGGACTAGAGCTGGCATGGATGGGGCTAAAGCAGGATGAGTTGGCATAGACTGGAGATTTTATTGATGGGGCTGGAGTTGGCATGGATTTGATGGGGCTGGAGATGACATGGATGGGCCAGATCTACTGGTGCTAGAGTCACTAACGATGATGGGTTAGAGCTGTTGCGATGGTTCATCCAGTTTGGGGTGGGGGATCCAGTAGGGGGTAGGGCTGTCTAGAATTATAGAGCAAAATTGTGGAATAATCGTAATGGTGATAAAAGTGGTTATGTTTGTAATAAATTCAATTATTAAAATAATTAATTCTTGTCTGATTTTAAACATGTGTTAAAATCATTTTTGGTTTAATAATTAAAACATATGTGTTATATATGATAAATTAATAAATATAATATGAAATTTTACTGGAAATAAAAATTTAAATTTTTTATTTAAATGTGATTTATAAACAAATATTATATAATGGTAATAATATTACCAACATATAAATTTGTCACTATAACCTGTTGCTAAAAACTTTAACCAACATATATATTATATGTTGGTATAATCATAATAGCAACAGAACTATTTTATCTGTCACAAAAACATTTAGTGATAGAGTTTATACCAACAGATTAGTGAAAGGGATATATATTTTGGTAAAACATTTTACCAACAGAAAATGCACTTTTACCAACAAATATGTCCTTGTTGGAAAAAGTGAAATATTTTGTAATGAAAGGGTATGATTTATATAATTATTACTTATGGTAATATACATTCATCCATTGGTTTCTTGAAGCCTACATACTTTTTTTGTAGTAGTTCTCATTGTTTGTTAGCACTTTATAGTACTGATAATATGATTTTCCTACATCATATTTTTAGATACAAGAAACATTAATTTTATTTAAATATAAATATAGTATAATTGGTTCACATGGAAAGGGTATATCTATTCTTGCTATTTTTTTGAGTTATCTTATTGTGGTTGATGGTGGGATGGTATGGATTACATGGAAATGTTTTGGGAATGATATTATAGTAGTTGTATAGAGTTATAAAGTATTATTTAGCTACTAAACATCTACCGTTCAACTATTTTTCTATTTTACATTTTTTCTTTTGTTTATTTCATTTGTCATATTATATTTCTTTGATATAGGTATGGTTCAGTTGTAGTGAAAATATTTTGGAATGGAAATTATTTCATTCATTAATTAACATCAATGGTTTAGGATGATTTACATGAAATATATTAATAAGATAATGTTAAATCAAATGAAACCTAATATTGATGGATTAATGGAACATTAATATGTAGACTGTCATAACCATGGGTTGATTGATTGATGATTTTAATGATAATGATATTCTCTCAATGAGAATGAATCTGATTATGGTAAATGTTATTATACTGATTAATTTGAAACCCATTCTAATTTGATTTGTAATGTGAAATTTAACTTAGATTTGTTAATAGGATGATATGTGAGAATTGGTAATGGGTTAATGATAAATTTTATGAGTTAGCGTAGATTCTTGTAGTGTTTATTGGAGTGTTACAATATTGGTATTTTTTTCTTGGATGTCGGGTTGTTTTGTGGGATCCTAGTTATAGTAGGGTTTTAGGTTCGATTGTTTCCCTTAGAAAGGTTGTGTGATATTACATATTCATTAGTGTTTTTTAATATTTAACACTCCAACACCTGAGCTGTATAACTTTAGTGATTTCTATACCAGGACATGGGTTCCAGGTGTCTTCCTAGAATCTATGTTATCGAGGATACTAATGATTAACTTATCCTCATAACTTAATCAGACTTCCAAATGAGGTATACAGTATGTTTATATGTTTAGTTTATGAGCTATTATGTTTATAGAATGTTTAATCACACGAGCTATGATGGATCTCAATTATGAAATATATGTGTTTACATACTATGTTGGTTTTAGGCTATATTGTGAATGTGTATCCATTATTTAATGACTTTTTCTTATTACATGGATAAATTTATATGGGTATTAATGAAATAAGGTGAATTGGGTAATTATGTGGGCCATAAAGGATCTTAGTTATATTATATTATTATTTTAATGTGATAGTGATAAGGATGTGATGTGTGATTATGAATGTTATTAAGTGGATTTTTCTTTGATGAAATTACATGGATATGTTTTTGACTTATAGTGGGATGGGAATGTCTGGATGTGTGATGTTGGGGGATAGGGTTATAGGTTTATTGGTTAAGTGGATATGGGGTAACATTATTTATATCAACATGTTTAATAATATATATTGTTTACATCAACGTCTTATTTTTTGATTAATCCTTAGCGAGGATAGGAATATATATTACCAGATTTAGGTAATGAGATGATGTTAATATTCCTTCACAATGTATTTAGTATGACTGTTAAACATTTTTATATGAGGATTTAGGGAGGATCCTACAGAGTATACATGTATTATTACCCCAATATATATATATATATATATATATATTCAGGTATGTAAAAGGGAGTTAGTGGTCGTACAATATGTTTCTAGATCATGGAGGTTATTTGAGGTTTATTGTGATCATGTATTAATACCGTGGTAATTTATCATGGTATTTTTTCTTTTTGGTCTTGGTTTTTATAATGTCACTTTAATTTGGATTTTTTATTTATATTCTGGACTTATTAGGGTAATAATTATCTTTTAAATATAATTTTTAGTGTAATTCCACCAATATTTCTTTACATTACACCCTCAGTTCTATGCATCAACCCATGCACTATTGGATTTCGGATTTGGGGTCACTCATATATACTCAACTATACTAGTTGGGTCCTCTATGAGAGTGTGTAATGATATAGTGGTATTACAAATTTTGGTTGAGAGATATTATATAGTTTCTGGATAAATACTACTAAGGATTTCATATGTCGATGGGGAAACAATATAACTTAATATTAGTATGTGATATAAGAAAATTATACAAACTAGGAAAAATGTGATCCAAGCATGCAATGATCAAATTCATAGATAGTTATATTTTTTAATATTTTAGATAAATTAATACTTCTTTCATCATAGAGACCTATTTAATGATTATACAACATAATTTTTTGCGACTTTGAATGAATTAGAAAGATGATGTGATTTTGGATGAATCATAACTAAATGATCTTTAGGATTCCAAATTTGATGAATATAAAATCTATAACATTATTTAGTTTTATAGGGATAGATCCAATTGGGTCTATTACTACAGATATATTGGGTGATTCACTTTCTAACCACTGGAGGTATAGATAACTTCAAGACTGATCTATAAAATGATAGATAAATATGTTATTTTGGATTTTTTTATATTATGGTGTGCTACTCATCAGTGAGTTTTAATCCACAGTGATTGTGAGGAGTCAATAGTTTAATAGGACAAAAACTGAGCTATGTTTCAGGAAGAGTTTCTTTCCTTGAATTTGAATGTTACGCATCAATAGGATATTGTTTTTATTTTATTGGAGATCACACTAATTTAAGAGTTTGGAATTCTATTCAAGAACGTACTTTATCATAAATTTAATCTCTTACAAGATAAAGAGGCTATGGTTAGGCATTTTCAATTGGATTTAAAACTAGATATCTAGCTTTAGGTCACCCCTTTAATGTTTAAAAATTCCCTTGAGGTGTTAGAGAAAGTATATGTTATCAATAAGGTGCATGATTAGACCAAATCATCATAGAAATGTGGTAATCAAGATATAGGTGGAGCTATTAGTAATGGTTCATAGTTTCATGTTATGTTGGAATTTCTTATAGAAAAGAATTTTCCTTATTTACCCTCATCACATTTCACTATATATAATTGTTTTTGGACATTTATTATGAGATTATATGTTTTTTATCATTTCCATTAATGGTTTTTCCCATATAGATATTTATTTTACAACCATCCTCATTACTCAACATGGGTTTTCTAATGCTCTTCATATTCATCTATTATTAATGTATCCAATAGGTAACCAATAACACTCTTAGGGTTATCCAAAAAATAAGTTAACAAATATCATATATGGTGGGTAGAAGAAAACCCTATGACACCACACTTCCTCATAGACATAGTGAATAGTGACACTTTAGAGGTGCCTGACATCAATGATAGTGTGGTCATGGATAAGGACATGGTTGGACACATGTTATAATTTTTCCATCAATAAATAAATAAAATGTAATGTGGGAACCATATATCTATTTTCATACAAGGTATATGCTTTTTTAATTTTGGATCTATGAACTCCATTGTTCATTCCTTAGTCTATGATCTTGGAGTTTAGGGGGAGATACTTATGTTTCTTTTTTTATACTACAACAATTGGAGGTTGAGTTGGCTTATATAATGTATGTAGAGATATTAATATAATGTTAAGGTAACATTGGTCTTGAAGATACATCATATATATGTGGATATATCCTTATGATGGAATCCTTAATATGGATTAACTATATTTTATTCAACAAATATTTTACTTCTTGGGAGGATAGTTATATTCATTGATAATATTTATGAGAATTACACTTTCATTAGTTATACAAACCATCAGATATATGAGAGACATGCTAAATAATTATCTTATATAATTATCAATTTGATAATGAGTATTGAAATGGTTAATATAATGTTGTTTTTGAGGGTTATGGAATATTTTTTTAATGTTATTTTTCGAATCGGTTGTGATGCTGCCCCTCAACATGAAACCATGTTTGGGAAAAAAAATTAGTCATGTGTCTCTCTAATTTCCACATCTTTATATTAGAGTGGTACTTATTAATTATGGGATCTACACATTTATATTTATGATCTTATATATAGTGTTTTTATTAAATATATTGTGTCTTCTTGGGGTTATTTGGTCTTGTTAATGAATATGGTGAATAGAGATTTTGGATTTTGTATCAACTAATGTCACATTAATAAGGCAATAATGAATAAACAATATTTTTGTACATGGATTAATAATATATTTGATTAGTTTAATAAAAATATGAAGTTATTGAATATAAAATTATATTCATTGTATCATCAGAAACTAGTAAACGATAAGGATTTTCTGAAGACTTATTTTAGGGGTATTTATGGGACCTATTAGTTCATGGTAATTCCATTTTGTTTAATGTATTCAGTATCCATATTAATTGTGATGATGAAATTTATCTTTCATGAGTTCCTTGACTATTTATATATGGCGTTCATTAATGAAATCCTCAAATATTCATTATCTAATAAATAGAATGCAATGCATTTGGGATCCTTTTGGGAGGTTCTTCAATATCAGTAATTATTTTGGAATCAATCTATGTGTATGTTATAGGCCAATAACGTGTATCTTTTGGGGAATGTCTTTTATTATCATGTATTAACTATGGATCCATCGAATATATTTATTGTTGTTTCATGGGTATTACTCAATAATATTTCTTTGGTCTGGAGTTTTCTCATCGTCATAGAATATTACAAGATGCTTGAGCTTTATTTTTATTTGATTGTGAATGATTTGATATAATTGAAACGGAAGTATTTTGATTTAATTTTGTTTTACTAATTTCATGTTACATTTGAATATTTAAAATAGGTTATGATTAGTTCTCCTCATCTACATTTTCCATAAGAAAGATTTGTGATTGATATTTTAAATTAATTATTCCGACCATCGATTGGGGTGTGTTCTGATTTTGTATATATAAGTAATCTCATAAGGGTCTTGATAGTTATGCACATATAAATGTAACAGTACTGCATATAAACATGAGGTTATCAAAATATTTTTCATTGAATTTATGGAGATAATATCTCATAAATGAGTGCTTTCTAGTCTACATAGATCTTAATGGTTTTTGATTTTTTCTTATCCCAAAAAAATTTAAATTTTCTATAGTGGTGGTGGAAAGAATTATTTTTAGATTATAGATATAATATTTCCAATAAACCATAGATATATAAATATTTTTTAGATGTGATATGTAATAAGTCATATGGTGATGTTATTAATGGGTTTAAGGTTCTTTTGAGAGTAATAAATAATCCAGAAGCAATGAACCATGATATTTTAGAAGTTTATGGAAAATGATATCTCTACAAATTGACAGTCCAATAAACCTATAATGTCCCGGCATTGGAACCACACACTAGTTCCCTGAAAAGGATGGCCACATGACCTTATGAAAACCTGCTCATAAGCTATAGGTTTTCGACCAGTAGTGTGGATCTAATGAGGATCATGGGGAGACTATACCATATTTGATTCATTATTAGAGTAAAAAAGAAGAGGAAAATAATAAACAACAACCAAATAATGATATATAATAATAAGAAAAATGCAGTATCACAAGATGGCCAAAACTAAAAATACAATATCAAAACTAAATAGTTGATATGTCATGCTAAATTAAATGCCAAGTATAAAATCATACTCATGATTAAAGACACTAACAAATCCCATCTGGTTCCCAAACCACGTCTGGTTCCCTCATACATGATCTGTCCAAACCAACCATCTAACAAATGGGATTTTTTATGAAATTTTCTTACAATCACATAATCTATTCTGGTACTAATCACGCATCCTAAGTAAGGTGTGGGAATATCTTATTAGGATACCACCAATAGTGGATATAAAAATATTGATTTGATCATAGTTTATAAATTTTTATAAATAAATGTGTACAATGTGTAGTTAAATAGTTATCATGTTATTATTTAATCTGCATATAACCACATAGACATCTGAGTTCTAGAGGACGCCTAAACCTCAATACCTAATTCTACCCATGGTAATGTCTAAACCATTTTACATTATCAATTCACAGTCCAGTTAACAAATGGGATTTTATTATCAATTTCATTTCAATTTATAATTAGACTAATTGGAACCATAGTCCAATGCCAAACATTTGGGTCTAGGTCAATATGCCTCGGATCCCATGATCTTGGAAAATAGTAAACCATGTCCCATATATATTTATCACAATAGGATATAGAAATAACATAACACATCCAACATAGGTGGTATTTGGAAACATCTGACCATGTCCCACACACATTTTTCAAACAATTTATCACTACGAGCTATGGAAAAAGCTGACCATGTCTCATTAATGTTTATCACACAATTAATCACTACGGGCTTTGGAAGCAGCATAACATGTCCCACACACATTTATCACACCATTCAATGTTAATAATCATTAACTTTCTATCACATTTCACAATCAAACATCCAATTAATTAATTAAACAATTAATTCATTCATTTAAATCAATTACAAAATAACAAAACATTCAATTAATTAATATCAAAACTAATTAATCATTTTATAATCTCAATATCACATATTTAAATCACATATTAATTATTCAATCAATTGTTATATATAAATAAAAATGTATATTAATTCATTTAATAATTAATTAATTAATCCACAATACCAATATCCCATAATTAATTAAAAAATTAATTATTCAATTATTTATTATATAAGAACAACAATATAACTTAATTAATTAGACAATTAATTAATCTCTCTTATATAATTAATTAATAATAAAATTAATTAATCCATTTAATCTCATTAATTATTTCAATAATTAATTAATCTCATCAATCTCATTAAATAATTCTATAATTTATGAATCTAGTAAATCTCATTAATTGATTCAAAAAATAATTAATCCCATCAATATCACTAATTAATTCCATAATTAATTAGTCCCACCAATCTCATTAATTAATCTAACAATTAATAAATCATGCAAATCCCTTCAATTAATTCTCCAATTAATTTCTCACATCAATTCATTTAACTAATTCCATAATTAATTAATCACATTCAATCCCTTAAATTAAATTAAAAATTAATTATTCACCTTGAATGCTATTAATTAATTCATAATAAATTAATCAAATTTGATCCTATCAATTAATTCTCCAATTAATTGTCCATGTCACATTCAATTAAATTACTTATAATTAATCAATCACATTAAACCCCATCAACTAATTATCCAATCAAATTTCCATATCATATTTTATTAATTGATTTATAATTAAATAATCACATTCAATCTCATCAATTAATTCTCTATTTAATTGTCTATTTAGAATTTCAGAAGTTAATTCATAATAAATTAATCACAATCAATACCATTAATTAATTAATTAACCAAATAATTATTCATGACAATTCTATTAATTATTTTGCAATTTATTAATCACATTAATTAATTAATTAATTAATAAATTAATCCCATCAATCACTTTATTTAATTGAATAATTAAATATTAACATTACATATTTAATATATTGATCATTCAATTAATCCCCACAATCACATTTTTTAATTAGATAATTAAAAAATCACATTAATCCATTAATTAAATTTTCAATTAATTAATCCCATAAATCCCATTATTTAATTAAATTATTAAATATTCACATTACTCTATTAATTAATTCATCAATTAATTAATGTCATCAATCCCATTATTTAATTCAACAAATTAATAACACATTACAACATTAATTAATTCATCAACTAAACTATCCCACCATTCTTGTTACTTAAATAAATAAATAAATTATCACATCAATCCATTAATAAATTCATAAATTAATTATTCCATCTCAATAAATTCATTAAATAAAATTAATTCATCCATTAATTTCTCTAACTCAATCAATTAAATATCCCCAATTAAGTTATCAAATAATTATTCCAACTCAATCAATTCGATATCCCAAATTAATTTATCAATTAATTGTTCCAAATGAATTGATTTAATATCCCAAATTAATTCATCAATTAATTGTTTGAACTTAATCAATTCAATATCCCAAATTTATTCATCAATAAATTGTTTTAATCTAGTCAATTCAATATCCCATTTAATTCAACAATTAATTATTCCAACCTAATAAATTCAATATCCTAATTAATTCGTCAATTAATTTTTCCAACTAATTCAATTAAATATCTTCAATTAATTCATCAATTATTTATCTCAATTTAATAATTCAATATGTCAATAGTTAATTCAAAAATTAACAATATCAACTCCAACAACTCAATATCTATATAATTAATTCACCAAATAATTATCTCAAATAAAAAAATTAATATCTCTATAATTAATTCAACAGTTAATTATACAAAATAAACAATTGAATAGTATGGTAATTGAATCAATAAATAAGTATCCCTAAATTCCAAAATTTATTAATTAATTAATTTAATTTGGAAATTCAATTTCTAAAAAAATATATAAATTCTATAATTATATACATATATTTGAAATCAATATGTTGGGATATAAATTAAAGTCCACATACCTCACGTTTGATGAAGAATGCTCACTGACAAAAATTCCCAAGAGGAAGTGGAATAATAAAGAATATGATGAAGAACATAGTCTTGATTGGAAAAAATTATTTATAGATAGAACCATCAAGATCCCATAATTCTATACCTTGATTTAACAATCCTAGCTCGAGATCTAAACAGATAGAGGATAACTTCCCTCCAAAAAATGAAGGATAAATGATAGATAAGAAACAAATTCACATGAGATTATATCCTCTCATTGAGGAAGATATATATAATCAATATGTACATTGAATCACGATGAACGAAAGTTTAGATCCTTAGGAAATCATTTGAGAGACTCCAAAATCATGAGAATCCATAGAGTAATTAGTGGGGGTTTATTTTGTATTAATATAGGGGTTCGCGTATCTTAAATCAGATTTTTGGGTTAAGTAAAATTGAATGCAATGTTTTCTACTCAGGACGTAGGGTTTCCATAAAAGTATGGGTTAATCCTGATCCACATAAAGGGTGGTGCATAGTTTCTCATTTTAGGTTTCATAGTTTTCAAAACTATGTGCCAACCAAGTGAGTCCTCTATCCCTAGGATTGCATGGGTAATTGGGTTATGGCACATAGTTTGGATATGTAACACCCCGACCCTAGATACCCAGAGTCGGTGCATTATTACATAACATTGGCATGATCACAAGAAAGATCAAATCTCGAAAGACCGATTGGTTTAGTAGCCTTGGAAACACTAGATATATTCATCAGTTTTACATTACATTATAAAATGAAAAACTACTACAAAAACATATTTTCTCCATAATCCACACTCATATCCCCACATAATATCCCTGCAGGTCATTCATAATTTACTTCTTCACTTCCTGGTAAAAATAAAACATAGAAAAGGGGTGACCTCAAATGCCCAGTAAGGATAACAATATAGCGGAAACTTTTATAAATAAGAATTAAAATTTAAGGCAATGTATAACTAAAACAAAAGCCTTTTAAACTTGAACATTTAACATAGTATGGCATAAATAAAATTAAATAATGCCATTTACTTATTCACATGGTTATTCTACTAATCGAATAATCACATGCAAAATCAATAACCACTTTCATATTGATGGAATGCATAATGCCAGACTATCATAACCACATAGCCAAGGCCTCGTGCCAAGACTACAAATAAGATTTTGTCAAGGCCTTGTGCCAAGACACTAGTTTGTCTCATGAGACCTACCGATGCATCGAGGAGCTATAGCGGGCTCCACCCGTCACATATTAAGTCCAATGCATTCCCATATGAAAAGGATTAAACATAACATAAACATTCGTATTAAAACTAGCATACGAAATGTCAATAATTTCACCATAAACTATGAATGGTATAAAAATATCACATCCACAGTCAAACATATTACAAAACCTTCAATACAATATAGAAGTTTTGTATCATAATAAATCAACTTCAAATAATCTTAAAATCCATCAAAGGATGTTGACATAGATGAAATCAAAATTCTTTTTAAAGAAATATATCCTTTTATTTTTAAATCATTTAAGATCCATATAAAATAAAACATTTTCTTTGAAAATATTCTTATAAGCTTGTAAGGGAAGCTTTGACGATTTTATAATGGCGGAAAATAACCGCACCCGCCGTACAAGTAAAAAAAACATTCTTATCTTAATTCTGTCGAAAAGGTTAAAAAGCACCTTGTTTGGAAAACGACGGAAAGATTCCCTTATAAACCTCTTATAAAAAGTCAAACAAGGTTATAAATGACTTTAACCCATATTCTTTTAAATATTAAAAATGTTTTGAAATACAATTTGAAGAAACAAGGACGTGGTTGATAATGAGGTCCCAGTAGATAATTATGTATAAACAATCTCGGATAATGAAGAGATTGCGAAATAAACCCTTACCTTGTACTTTTCCTTTGTTGGGGTAGGTTAACCTCCTGTATAATGGTGAAATAATTGTTATTAAATTATACAAGAATCATATACATTAATATGATATCATATATGATCTTTTAACATTGCTTTATTAATAATATCTTAGTATTGTCGTCGTTTCGGGTGATAATCGATTCGTTCTTCTTAAATGATTAGTTACGTAAGACATGTTTGTAATGTATAGATTATATCTTATTCATAATCAGAATGATATTAACATTATTTTTTACCCTAAAATGAGAATAAGACTTGAATGGATACGATGGAGAATGAATCTCATCGCGTTCGTGGAGACGGTAGTCCGTACGTACGCACGAACGCTACTTCCATTTAATTTTTATTTTAAAAGAATCGAATCCAAATGATACATAGGTATATTACTATTCAATTATAATATAATATTTTATATATGTTACTTAAGTTCATTAACACCATCCTTTATACGTTCCATGTGTGGTATGAACGAGTCATATCATTTTAAGGGGGTGGTAGTCCGCACTTCCTCAAATGAAATTATCGTATGTATATACAACATGGAACGAACAATGATATGAAATAAAATGGAATTACAGAAGATTATATAGAAAATATATATCATTAATATCATATTTAATTACAGTGCCATCATAATGGCCACCATGAGAGGCGGTAAGATGTATTTGAACAATCATCGTTTCGTGAGGCGTTAGTTTTCCATCCACAGAAACATTATGTTCATCATCCATTAGATGGAGTTGTGTGTATGTTTAGTTTTAATCCTTCTTATAACAAAATCCTAGTATATTGTGGATACTGTTGTTGTTACAAAATAAAGGAAATAAAAAGATTTTGGGGGTTGGAGAAGCAAAATAAATGAGAATAATTTAAGAGAAATCGTTACCTTTAATTTAGGTAACTCACTTTGGTTGGAACCAAAGGACTTCTCGAAATGCTTTCTGCCTAAGGGGAAGCTTCAAGGAGGAGGAGAGGGATGTGGGTAGCTTATTTGGGCAGGGTTTGGACGAGCCAAGTGGCTTGAGAGGTGTGAGGAATGAGTAGAAGTGGTCTCCTTTTATAAGGGAGAGGAGGGGCTCTTTAGGAAAGAGTGAAAGTATTACTTTATAATATAATTATATTCAGTTTATTATGGTCCAAAAATCATTGAGGTCGAAGATAAGATGACTCATTTTCTAAATAACATCAACCAATAAGAATTGGATAGGTTTTAGATAATATTTTAATCATTATAATCTTATTTATTTAAATGATTTATTAATGAGGTAAACATTGCATCATTATTGTGTCATTAATAATTTATTTGATGTCTAAAAATTATAAATAAAATATCATTATGTAGGAAATCTTTTTAGATTTCTAATGAATATTTATAATCTAAAATCCAACATGTATATCCCTATGTAAAAATTGTTCCTCTAAAAGATGTAAGCTTATGCCATTTTTATTTTTATTTTAACTTTATTAATATAATGTGTCCCTACCACATACAAGTGGCTCTAAGGGGTCCCCAAATCGACCCAAGGATGCCCATGGTCGGTTATGTGTCCACCAATAAGGTTAGGACACGTTTTAGGGTAATTTTGTATTATTATAATATTATTTTTTAACCCTTATTTACCGGATTTACCCTTTAACCATGGTAAATAAAATATTTACCGCATTAATTATTCAAAATGTGTAAAAATAAAAGTTAACTATTTACATAATTTAGACATTATGATTCCAAATATGTAATCCATTTTTCAAAATTCAAAACACAGAAGTGGCAGAAATTAATTTAAAATTAATTCCCGTTGTTAAAATAAAAAGCGTGTTTTTAAGAGATAATAACTATCAAAAGATTGACACTTGTCTATGTCTGATTTAATTGTGAAATTATGTCCAATGAAAAACATTAAATTAAATGGTAAAAATATATTCTAAATATACTTTAAAACCACTCAAATTCATAATTTATCAATATTAATTATTTTGATTAAAAAAGTTGTTTTTAATTAAAATTTAGTAATTTTCACTATTCATGAAAATATAAAAGTAATCCGAAAAGTACCAAAATTTCACCCTAGGCTAATTTCAATATTCCGAATCCAAAAATGAAGTCCATTTTGAAATATAAAATATATATGATTTCAAAAAGTAGGTATTACTATTCACAACAGCTAGTTTAATTAGTTGTGGTGTGTGTTAGAACTCGAGGTTGCGTACAACACACGCTATTGCATTATTCGAAGGGAAACGTACCGTGGAAGAATGGGGTGTTACAGGATATCCATGCACGAACCGTGTACAACACTTATTTCTTCCTAAATTCATCAATTTTCACCAAAACACTCCCTATGAATATTCACAATAAAAAATTACCAAAAACAAGAAAAATTAATAATTGTAAACAATATCATGACATCTCTTGCAAAAGTTTGTGATCTTACAATCTCTCCACCTTATAACAGACCATCCTCTAGTTGTACTCCCATGAATCCCTATGATTTTGAGTAAAAAAGATTTGGTAATTGTACCATACTATCCAAATATAGCTCCCATGTTTCCTCATGAACCAGTCCATGTTTCAAAATTATAGTAACTATCATCACAACCATTACCCATAACACTTTCTCACTACAATTGAGCACATGTATTAGATGCCCCTCAAAGGATAAAATGGTCTCAAGCTCAACTTCCTTAGTATACCCAATTTGTTTCCCAACATATTGTTCCAAATAACCAAAATAACCCCATCTAACATTGGCACTTATCTTTTCCATCATGAAAAACCTAGATAGGTTTCACATCCACCACATTCAAAGAAAACCTAGAATTTACATATGAAATTTAAACATGATCTTTACAAGTTTCTCATTTATAGAAAGTTTATGGAATACCTCCCACCATCTAGCTCCACACATATAGTTTTATAAGTGAAACATTTAAGGGGCCCCATATCCATCCAAAACACAATCATGGAGCTACGAATAAAGATACAACTTTCATAACATACCTAGGACAATTTTATTGTCGGGCAAATGATCATCACTATTTAAGAGTATTCTAATAAATCATCAGTGAACATCACCTAAAATATCCCATTGCTTATGTTTCCACCCACAATAGAAACACCTTAAACTTTGAAAAGTCTCAACCTTTCCTTCCCACCAACATCTCACGACATCAATCCAAAACAAGACCATCCATCACCCAGCCTAGAATTGTGTTCTCAAACTAGGGAATTATGACTAACCGAACCACCCACATCTTGTTACAAATAAATAGAATAAATTATTCTCAGTCACTACGTTAAAAAAATTTATCATGAGTGATTTACATCATCCCATAACAATTCATTCCCTCTTTTCCCTACAACGTTATCAGAATCGAGGCACTATCACTACCCTTAATCATCCTACCTCAAGGTCATGGTTAACAAAGGGTAAAATCATTACCATCATTCTAGTTTCTTATTAGACACCCATTTATTTTCATTAATTTCACAATAATTAAGAATTACACATTATGTAAAATTTAAATTTCAAATTGAAAAGGAATGTAAAAAAATTCATGTTCAACAACTTACAAATATCTTGCTTTCCTTTTCATTCTTATAAATGATGAAATTCACATAATAATCTTGAGTGTCTTGGATGATTCATGAAAACACAACTCTCATGCTATACAAGGCCCTGATTCAATTCTCAATAAATATCAACAATAATAATCAAATCACACAATAAGTGTGTCACCCAAGGTTAAAATATATTCAACTGTAATAGAAAACACAAATTATAAAAATTATACCATGGGTATATGTGTTATCTCCCAAAAATTGGTAATATCATCCAATGAATGTGATCATATACAAGGCCCAACTCTTCCTAGTATTCTATATACAATTCCTAAATAGTAATAAAATTTAAAAAGGGAAAGGAAACTACTATAATAAAACATTGTAACATCACTATCTTGGTACCCCACACTACTGCCCCAAGCCGGTTGGCCAATTGACCTTAAGCACACCTCCCCATATTCCAGTGACATTAGACTAGTAGCAAGGGTCTAATGTAGATTGTTGGGAGACTATAACATATTTTTTATTCTTCATCAGAGTAAACACTAGCAGAAATAAATAAAATAATAATAAATAATTATATATCATAGAATGAAACATTAAATATCATAAGATAACCAAAATAGGATATAAGATATGAAAACTAAATAGTATATATTCTAGGATTAAGTATGTTTCAAGTGTCAAATTCAGATTATAAGTAAAGACCTTGAAAACTGCCATGTGTGTCCCAAACCATGTACAATTCCCTCATCCATGCTCCATCCCAATCATATATCTAGCACAGGACTTTTTCCTTAATCATTTCTTGAAATTATGTAATCTATTTGGGTGATGATCCGAATGCCCGAATAGGGCTTGAGTATAACTTAGTAGGCCACCTCCAATGACGTCTATAACAATATCCAATCAATAAAGGTGTGTGATATTGTATAAAGAAATATAAACAATTAATAAGTAAATATTTAACATATTATCATTTATTATTTATTTAACAACATAAACCCTTTGGGTTCTCGAGAACACCCAAACATGAATACCTGCTTTGGCATGTGCCAGAGTCTAATCCATTTAACATTATCATTTCATAATTCATTAAAAAATGTTATTTCATTATACATTTCATTTCAATGTATAATAAAGCTAATTGGAACCATAGATCAATGCTAATTATTTAGGATTATGTTATCATTCATAGAACCTCATGGTATTGGGAATCAATAGACCATTTCACAAAAATATTTATCTTTAGGGGATTCGGAAACGTAAAACAATGTCATTCACACATGGGATTTTGAAATAATAGACCTTGTACCACACATAAGTATCAAAAAGTTTAGCACTATAGGATTTGGAAATAGTATATCATGTCCCACACACGTTTATCACACAATTAATCACTATGGGGTTTGGAAGTATAATAACATGCCCCGCACAAATTTATCAAATCAATCAAGGTTATAGTATCCTTTTTATCATATTTCAAAATTAAACATCCAATTAATTTATTAATCGATTAAATAGACCATTTCAATCAATTAAAAAATCACAACCCTTTACATTCATTAATCTAACAACTAATTATTCAATTCACAATCCCAATATCCCATAATTAATTAAACAACTTATTAATCAATCAATTATTGTATAAAAGAAATAGTCTACGTTAATTAATTCAAAAATTAATTAATAAATATATAATCCTAATATCCCATTATTATTTCAAAAATAATTATTCAATAAATTATTATATAAACACAACAATCTAGATTATTTAATTCAATAATTAATTAATTTTTTCAAACAATTTAATTAATTCAAAAATTAATTAATCTCGTCAATCACTTTAATTAATTCAATATTTATTCAATTTGGTCTATCTCAATAATTAATACAACAATTAATCAATCACTTCAATCTCATTAATTAATTTAACAATTATTTAATCTAGCAATTATTAATAATTAATTCAATAATTAATCAATCCCGTAAATCTCATTAGTTAATCCAAAAATTAACTAATCACATAAATTCCATAAAATAATTCTCCAATTAATATCTTCCATCAATTCCATTAATTAAGTCAAGGATTAATTAATGAAAATAAATCCCTTCAATTAATTCACCAACTAATTATTCATGTAAAATTTCATTAATTAATTAACAATTAATTCACCAATATATTTCCCATGTTGAATTCTAATAATTATTTGATAATTAATTAATCACATTTAATTAAATCAATTAATTTTCAAATTATTTGTCCATTTAAAATTCTATTAATTAAATCATAATTAATTAATCACATTCAATTACAAAAATTAATTCCCCAATTAATTTTACACATGAAATTCCATTAATTAATTCTTAATTATTTAATCACATTCAATCCCATAAATTATTTTATAATTAATTACCCATGTCAATTTCCATTAATTATTTCATAATTAATTAATCACATTCAATCCCACAAATTAATTCTCTAATTAATGTCCATGAAAAATTCTATTAAATTATTCAAAATTAATTAATCACATTCAATGAAATCAAAACATTCACCAATTAATTGTCCATGTCAATTATATTAGTTAATTTGTAAATAAATAATCACATTACATATATTAACTAATTCATCAATTAAGTAATCACGTCAATCCCATTATTTAATTCATCAATGAAATAATTACATTACACTAATAAAAAAATTTTCAATTAATTAATATAATCAATCCCATTATTTCATTCAATAATTATATAATCACATTACTCTATTAATTATTTTTCCAATTAATTAATTCCATTTATCCCATTATTTAATTCATCAATATAATTATCTCATTACCCCATTAATTAATTCGTTAATTAATTAATCCCATCAATTCCATTATTTAATTAATAATTAAATAATCACATTACTCCATTAAAGAATTTTTTGGTTAACTAATCCTATAAATCCCATTATTTTATTAAAAAACTAAATAATGATATTAATTAATTAATTAATTTTTCAATTAATTGTTCTTTCCCAATCAATTTAATAACCCCAATTAATTTATCAATTAACTGTTCCAAATCAATCAATTAAATATCCCTAATTAAATAATCAATTTAATTATTCCAAATTAATCAATTAAATATCCCCAATTCTTTCATCAATTTATTTTTCCAACTGAGTAAATTAAATATCCCCAATTAATTCATCAATTAATTATTCTAACTCAATCATTTCAATATCCCCACTCAATTCTTCACTTTAATGTCCCAACCCAATCAATTCAATATCCTATTTAATTGTTCCAACCGAATAAATTAAATTTCCTAATTAATCAATTAAATAGTTTTTCCAACTAAATCGATTCAATATCCCTCTTTAATTCATCAATTAATTATCTCAATTCCACAATTCAATATATCTATAGTTTATTCAACAAATATTTATCTCAAATAAAAAAACTCAATATCTCTATAATCAAATCATCAATTAATTATCTCAATTCAGTAAAATAAATATATTTATAATTAATTAAATAATTAATTATACAAAATCTACAATTCAATATTCTCATAATTAACCCAATAATTAATTTCCCCAAATTCAACAATTTATTAATTAAATAATTTTAATAGGATGTTAAATTTCTAAAAAACATTAGAAATTATTGAATTAAATTAAAATAATTTAAATCGCGACTTTGTTATTTGAATTATAGAATACCCGCATCATGTTTCCAAAGAACTCTCACCAATAGAAATCCTCAATTTGAAGTAGAACAATCCAGAACACGGTGAATAATGCAATCAATATCTGAAACACCTATTTATAGATTGAAACATCAAGATCTCATAATCCTAAATCTATATAAAATAATTCTATATATAGATCCAATAAGTCATATGTTAACTTCCTTATAAAATATGAGGGAGAGAAGATAGATAATAAATAAATAACATGAGATTAGACACTCTTATCGAGGGAGGTGTAGATCTTCAATCTAGAATTTGAATTACAATACTAGAGGTAAGGACCCCTGGGGAATCGTTTTGGAGACTTTAATATCATGTGGAAACATTAGGGGATATAAGCATGTTGAATTAGGCCTAATATAGGGGTTTATGTATGTTAAAATAAAATTTTTGGGATTATTAAAACCACATCTATATTTTTGATGCTTGGGGTGCACGGTTTCTCCTAACTTGTTGAGTTAATAATGTTTCCTTATGAATTTTTCATTTCTCAATGTTTTAAAAATAACAATCACTTTATCCGAAGGAAAAATTTTCATTCTCTAGGGGTTATTTTTTTAATGAAATATTCCATTCTGTAAGAATTTTTTTTATCTTTACCCTTACGGAAAATTATATTTTTATAAGGATTATTTTCTTAATGAAAATTTCTTTACATTAATAAAAATTTTAAACCATACCCTTAAGAAAATTTATCTTCCTCTATGGAAAATTATTATCCTTACCCTAGTTGTGATTGTACTCCAAAAATCAAGTTTGTTTTATTACTATGTCAAATATTCAAATCCTTATCTAAAAACCTAATAATCATATATTTCCATGGATAATGAATTCATTGAAATTCAGATTCCGAATTCTTTAAAATTTGGACTCTAATTAATCATAATTCAGACATTAAATTCCTCATAATTGAAACTCTTAATTAATGATAATTCAAACACTGAAATCTATAGAATTTTTACTCTGAATTCATTGACATAATAGAATATGAATATCCATGTTTCTAGAATCTGATTTTTTTATGTTTAGACTCTAAATTCTATTTTTCCATATATTCTAGATATTAAAATATGGTTAAGTAATTTAATTTTCCTTACATATGTTTTTTCTAAATGAAATTATTTCTTACAATTTGTTTCAAACTAACTGTTGGTTGAGAGACATGTGTACAGGTCCCTACCAGATTAGAGAAAAAATATGACCATTAGAGGAGAGAGTTGATCATTGATGTTGTTCCTATAAATAGAATCTTATTTGAACAACCTCCTTATCTATCTAGATTTTACATGTCATGATGTTGTGAAGTGATTTCAAGAGAGATAGTGTTGTGAATTGTGTGTATTATGGATATCTTGTTCAACTCTGAACATCTTATTCAGTTTACTTCATTCAACTCCGATTGTTGCTGAGTGAATCAAGGGCTTCCAGGGATAGGAATACAAAGGTGCCAACTACCATGAAGTTATAGGGTTTCTAGGGATAGGAAGAAATAAATGCCGACTACCTTAATGTCCAAGGGATTCTAGGGATAGGAAGACAGAGGTGCTGACTACCTTAATGTTATACGGATTGCGGGGATAGCAACACAGAGTCTCATATTCCTATTGAGGGAATATCCAAGTGTGGGTAAGATATACTTTCTATAAATTATAAATTAAGGAAATTTTATCCAAAGATGTTATATATGCTACTCGATGGATTAAAATATTTCCTATATGATACTTGTTTTTTATTCAAGTTTTATATCCATTTTATATTGTTAAATAATGAAAGTATACTTTTATTATACTTTATTTACTTTACTTATTCTTATAAAAAATATTCTATATGTTTTATCGTAGAATATTTCTCTAAAAAAATAATTCTAATTTTACTTTTCCAGATACATATTTATGGAACCTAATTAAGTTTGTTTCATAGTTAAGAACTATATAGGGTTTGTGAATTTTCCTTTTTTAACATTGTTATATACAGTTTTTCTTAATTTTAAAAATGAATGTTTATTAACATACAATTCACCCCTCTTATAATTGAGAATCTAAAAAAGCTATTTCGATCCTAAAATCAGTATTATAGAATGGTCTCTAAAATACTTATAATCCAATTTATGTTTTCCTTCTCAAATTTTCCTTATTCTAAAATTTTCTTTCATAACATATCTTGTTCATGTTTTGGTTAAATATTTTTATCTTTGTTTAATAACTTTTTATTTTAGATAGTTTAGTGGAATAGACATTTTCTTGTAGAATAGATGGTATTAATATTTGTTCTATTTAAAATCTAAATACTACTAGACCACCAATTTTTGTGGACAATGATTATGAGTACTGGAGATATAGAATGAAGTATTTTTTATTAACACTGTAGTTATCAATTTCTAATTCTTACTGGTGATTACAAAATTCTAGAAAATGAAGTAAGAGCCTTAACCAACCATGAAAAATCATAATATCAACTAAATTACAAGGTACACAATACATTATTGTGTTCTATGACCAAGAACATATATAGTAAAATATATTCTTGTGAATCTTCCAACTGCAACTGGAATAAACTTAAAGTTACATATTTTGGGACATCTAAAGTGATAGAGACGAGAAGAGGTATGTTGAGAACTGAATATCATGGATTCATATTTCCTTATTAAAACATATTTAAATATTAAAATAATGATTTTTGACTATTGTGAATAGTCTTAAATCTATGGGAGAGAAATATATCGATGATGAAGTTCTTATAGATAATATAATTGAGAGCATGCCCAATGAGTTGAAATCAAAAAGGGCAGATATTTATGAGAATAGAAAAGTATCTATTACTACTCTTGATGAGTTATTTGAAAAACTTCTTCAATATAAAACAATAATTAAGGGAGATGTTGATTTAAAAAAAATAATGGTAATGGAAGTGTAGCTTTCAGTACTACATCTAATGTTAAGTCTCTAGAAAGGATAAGGAGATCTAAATCCAATAAAACTTTTGTTATATCTGAATCTAATGAAAGTGATCATTCGGAAAATTAAATAGATAATATTCCTTGAAGGATGAATAAGATTGTGGGAAAGAAAGATTTTTAGTACAGATATAAAATTACAGTTAAAATGGACATGATATATTCTGATGTAACCTGTTATAAATGTAAAAGTGCTCAACATATCCATCATCATTTTCTTATTAATATGAGAAAAGACAGGAAGGAAAAGCATTTTTAATGAAATAGAAATAAGTATTTCAAGTCTATGGATAACAACATCTTGGAAGAAAATGAAACATGGGGTGCCAGTTGTAGTGATTCTTTAGATGAATATTCATATTATGAAACTTCTGGTGAAAAAATATTAGACTTATAGCCAAATTTACCAGTGAAAATCATTGTACTATGGCTAAGGTACAATGTGCTGAATCACTAACCAATATTTCATTAAATACTAATTTTCCAAATAATTAATATTATGAATCTTCAGATGACGAATATTCCTCATCATAAGATAATACCTTACCTTCATTTGAATAATTTTATAGATTTTATAAACTAATTGAGAATAAAATTTGTAAGATAATAAATAATTTAGAGAATGAAAATTATAGAATTTTTTTTTCACTAATGATGTATCATATCAGTCTAAGGATCATGATCATAAAACTTTTTGTTTTGAAAGTCTTTTAAAAAGCCTTAATTAATTAAATTCTATGGATGAAAAATTTTCAAAAGAACTTGAAGATGTTATTTCTAATAAAAATATTTTAGATGATAACTCAAGTTAAATAATTAATAACTTTTAGAATAAGAATTTTTTCATAGGAAACATATATGTATTATTTCCGTAAAGAAAATTTTATCAAATTTTACTCCAGGAAGAGAAATATTTGATAAAATGTATTCACATATTCTTCCGTTAAGTAATAGTTATGGATTTGGTTATACACATTCAAAACTAGTTTTTAATAATAACTATTTTCCCCAAAGTGATACATTTATTACTAATTATCTATGTGGTGGATATTTGGAGAAATTTTTTTTAATCAAAACCCAATATTTTCTTTTCATTAAAATTATTTTTCTATAAAAATGTGGATTCATTAAATTTTACTTTCTAAAATTTTCCATATCCCAGAATGTTTAGATTTAGAAAAACTATTGATTGCATTTTTAAGAAAATAATGAAATTACCAACAATAATACATGGTAAATGTATAGTATATGTCCCTGATATATGATTGGTAACCAAAAATTCTTTGAAAATAATATCATGATTGAAGGAGGAAAAGTAACACTTAAAGATAATTCTCAGGAAAAATTATTGGTATAGGTAACAATGTTCTTCTTTGAAAAACATTTATTTCAAATTATATATTTTTAATTGTCTTAAGAACAACTTCATTAGCTTAAGAATATTTTTGTGATGAAGGGTACCTTGTGAATTTATGGAATGGTAAATTCATAGTACATAATTCCTAGGAAGATATTTTAATTTTTCCAATTGGAATGTGAATGTATATACACTAAACTTAGAAGACCTTAGGAGCCGTGATCTACCTTTCCTTAGTAACTCCTTTTCATAGGGGGAGTACATTTTCTTTGGTAACCAAATTTTTTTTCCTTAATAAAATTTTTCATATCAAATTTTTTTATTTAATAATTTTCTCTGTAACCAATTATTTATTCCTTAATCATTTTTTTCTTAACCAAATTTTTTCCAATAATATAAATTTTAATAAGAAATTTGTTTTTCGTTAATCAAAATTTTTGTAAAATTTTATTTGTATTAGTCAAATGTTTCTTAACCAAATTTTTTTCCCTTAAACATTATTTTTGCAAGAATTGTTTTTCAATACTAAGATTTTTCATAACCAATATTTTTTACTTAATCAAATTTTTCGTAACCAATTGATTTTCCGTAATAATATTTTTTAACCAAAAATTTTTCTTTAATCCAAATTTTCATAACCAAAATTTTCCCTTAATCAATTTTTTCACAACCAAATTTATATCTATAATAAAATTTTTCATAATAAATAATAATTTTTCCTTAATAAAATTTTTCATAAATTAATTTTTTTTCCTTAATCAAATTTTTAATAACGAATTTTTTTTTCATTAATAAAATTTTTGGTTTCAAAAATATATTTTTTTCTTTCCTTAATCAAATTTTTTAGAAAATTTAAATTTCTAAAACCAAATTTCCTTACATTAAATTTGATTATTCCATAAAACCAAAAATGATCGGAATCTACATAATCATTTTTTGGCATTCATCTCAAATGTTATATCAGATATTTCTTTTTTTAGTTGCTTCAAAAATCTTTTGATAAAATGGTATATCCCGTAACCTTGCTCATGGAAAATTCATTTAAGCTTTATGTATATTTCAAAACATTTAGAATAAGATATGATTGTCATAGGAGATCATATAAGGAAATAAAAAAAGTGGTCAAAAAAATAATTGAATATATTATAATTCATGATGACTTTCACGATTCGTAGAAATCTTTTTTTGATAAGTCAGATGATAGGATCAAAAATCATACAATAAGTTTTTCTGAGAAGATGAATATTGAGAAAATATCTCAGAAACAATAGGATAAAGATCCAAATGATAAGTTAAATTTAGTTGATTTAAATATAAAGACAGAAAGGGATGATTATCTTTGATCATGATCCTTTATTTAATTCATGACTATGGAAAGGTCTCCATCATGATTATGGATATCAATTATGCCTCAATACAACCATTCAACATTAGAAATATGGGGGGGGGTAGAGAATAACATTCATATAGTAAATAAATGTTCTGCACATTTTATATTTTATAGTTTTTTGGGTGAAGTACCTACACCTTGATTAGTTTCACTATAATAATAGTTTTCACATAATAATTTGAAGTACCCCATATAAATAATTGTATATATTAAATTACATGTCCCCATTATGTTGGACTAAGGTTGGAGATTCAGTGATACATGTAATATAATTACTTCATATCATAATAGAGAAGGTTTAAGAGTTTCATGAGAAGATAAATACATATTAAGATAGACTTAATTCATATAATAATTACAAGATAATTCAATTTTAATTAAACTGTATATATTGTGTATTCTTTAAGGTTTACCTTTTTTATAGGATAACAGTTTTTTCCATAAGGGTAATATTTCTCCCTAAATTACGAGCAATTTCAATGTATTGGAGTACATTATTGTGGTTCCATATTGATTATAATTTAATCAATAGATGGGATGGATCAATGAAATATTCTATGCCTCAAATATTCATACGTATATTCATGATGATCCCCACTTCATTTACTGGGTTGAGATGGATGGTGGAGATAACACAACATTTGTGAAGAAGACAACAAGGATTTTGGATCATTAAAAGAAGGTGTTGTAAGGGAATTATATACCCTTATTTTGGGTTTACTGGTTCCATAGTGTCTTTAAAGAGTGTACACGGAAATGTGAGTCAAAAATTTAAGCTCAGTATTATGATTTTTTTTGTGGTTGATTTGTTAATATGACATGTATTTCCTTTGGTTGATTGCTGATGATGACGTTATGTGATTTTGGTTATTGTTTCCTAATGTTGAGTTGGTTGTTGTCCTATATTAAGAATATCCCTATTTGAGTGCTCCTATTAGTGATATTTCTCCCATTTTCCCTCTTATTAATCTTCTTCTAAACTCAATGCGAGGTTCTAGAAAACACTCCAATCATTAACACATGACTTTAACAATGAATAAAAACACACTAATCATAATAAATATTTTTTCATTATTGAATACATCAACTAAAATATAACAGTAATTTCATCTTTTTTAATAACATGAAAATTCATATTAAAAGTTATTATCAAGAGATGTTAAATCAAAAAATATTCTCCATTATCTACCTTATACATGAAATATAGATGTTAATATATGTCACATATTAAATTCCCTTTCACAATGATAATGTTATTTATTTTAAAAAAATTAAATCCAATAAATAAAAATAATTAGTTTGGGTCGTGTGTTTTAAAATGAGTATTCACACTCTTCTAAATTTTTCTATTATTAATAATATGATTATCCATGATGTGAAATTTAAAAATGTTTCTTAAATGTAGTTTATATGAAAAATTAAAACTCTTATAACATATTTCCACTTATTACCCAATGTTATATAACATTTAGTGTTTAAAAAATTACTAAAACACTTCAAATATCCATGAAACTCATCATCTAATGAAATAGTGACCATACTAATTCATGATATAAAAGATAAAATGATATAAAGTGAGGTTTTTTTATTACTATATATTTCAAAACCACTTTTAATATATAATAATGAAATATACAACACCCAACGTCGTACTATAGGGAATATTATATATTTTATAATTTGTTATGACTTATAGAAAGTATCTATATCACCAAGTTCTGTCTTTCTAGGTCATGGAAAATAGAAAAATATATATATTTCCCTTGATATCACATACAAGGGCATGATCATATATAACGTTTCACTAGGAAATTGATGTTTTATTGATATGATAGACCCTAGTATGTAAATTAATAATATAGTAATAAAATATTTTATTATATTTTTGTAATATATTTAGTGTATAGAGTTGTATAAATTTGGTAGAAAATAGAATTTTGGATTTCCTATGTTAATCTATAGATATAGTATCATATATTCATTTTCTAGGTTATAAATGTCAATTCATTAAGATGTATTTGTGTCTGTACCTAGGTTGAAAAGAATATGGCAAGAATTGTTAAAATATTTCTCTCATTGAGGTATAGTTATTATAGAGTATGGGATGAAAGCATCATGGATGTGAAACGACCACGTACAATTATTATTTTAGTCTTAATGGGTGATTCATAGATGATGTAAGAAAAATGACGTCATTTTGATTTTTAATATTATTATGAGTCAATGGATTCTAAGATATTCATGAAATCCAAATCATCAATATTGGATAATTGAATGGGTAAAAGAAAATGAATTCCTTGACTAATGGGATTGGTGATATTGACACCAAATTTGTTTATTTATTTCAAGTATTGTTTTTTTGATAGTTATTCTGAATATGTAATTACAATGAATTGAATCATGTTAGAGTGAATTAAATTTGTAATGGGATATGAACAAGGAGGTCGGTAAAAAAAGTTGTAATGGTGTGTATATAGTGATAACATGGACCATGAATCCTATAGTATATTATTATGGGTCTACTATATAATTATAAATCATATATTGGTGGAGTTTGTAGCAAACCAATATTGATATCCTTACTGAGACTTGAGATGGATCACAATAACTTAGTAACAGTTCCCTATATTCTAAATACTAATAAACATTATTGAGGTATATAAAATAAATTTTGGGATATTATTTATATAATGTATCACTTAATACCAAATATAAAATAAAATATATAAATTAAATTCATATATATAGGGGAGATGATATCACAATGGATGATATATAAATATAAGATACACAAATTTCTTCTACACTAATAGACACAGACAACTGCATATCCTGAGCCTCCATGGAATTTATTTCCAAGATCCATCACTCTACCTCTAGAAATATAACCTAAATATTAAACCATTATAGATAATAATATTTATACCCATTCTTATCCAAAACCACAATATGTCCATGGGTAGAGGAGTGTCCATTGACATAGTGAGGTTTCCCGACTCACTTTAACTCAAAAAAAATTGTGATAAATAGATGAATGTCATATGTTTATTTGGAGTAATTCATAAACAACCTTGTGATATAAGTGAAATAATAAATATAAAAATAATTTAAATAAATGGGAAAGGGTAATAAATAAAAATTCCCCATTGAGTTTCCTAAACATAATAAGAACTTCACCCACAAACATAGGATCTCTTTAAACCCCTAAATCTATCATATACTACATTTCGCTATACAAAGAATCAAAACCAAATATAATAATGAGTGAAAACCAAATAATTAATCCGTAAATGGCCAACCACAGAGGGCCCAACCATTATAATAAAACTATATCAATAATAAAATGAAAAAAATATGGTTTTTAAAGAAGTAACAACCTAATAAAACACAAGATAAAACCAATATTTTTGAATCTCAACCCCATGATTAACCCATGATTAAAAAAATTGATAAAAAACATATCCAACATTATATTAGAGAAAACTATACATTTGAGACTTCTCTTAATAACCACCCATGTGGTTCGTTCCCCAAGATAACTTGTAATATATTCTAATCAACATAAACCAAATATAATATTTTCATGGATACCAAATAAATCCAGTAGACCCTCTTGGATATATACCATCAGTATAACTATTGTTTCAAATATAGAAAATATCCTCAGAAAATTACACCACTCTCACCAACTGGAATTTTTCACCTATTGATAAATATAAAACCCATCTGAATCTACTCACCTAGATTTTTTGTATTATTTATTATATGGTAAAATAATACATAAGATGGCATAAATAGAATCCAAAGTTCAGTAATACTTATAAACCATATACCTGAATAATAAATACATCTACATTTCAAATACATAGTGTATATCTTACATATATAATAAACAATAAATATTTATTATTACTTTATCATATATATAGAATATTATATTAAATAATATTCTTCATTACTTATGGAAGTGGGTATACATTAAAAAGGGGTAATATGAAATTCTTAGTAAAGGATAAAACATAAAATGATCAATATACATCATGATCCGGACAAAAAATATAGTAAGAATAAATAATTATATTGGATCGTTATTGGAGAATTCAACAAAATTAAATAATCAATATATACTCTTAGATAATATGATGATGGTAATAAATAGTTTTTTCAGGCTTTAACATACTATAAAGTATTTGAATGAATAAATCATACATAAATGGTATGGACAGTCAGATTACATTATCTTATATTTAAAATGAGTCCTACCAATTCACTGAGGTGATATATAATTTTAAGCCCCACCCATTGCATAAATAATCCAATGAATTCCATCAATTAATAAAATTTCATACATATTACTTATGGTAATATTCAATAATGAACAAATTATAAATAAATGAAACAATATCCAAAAAGGTTTAACCAACATATTTTTTATACAATTAACAAAATAAAATATAGATATGTTAATAATTTTACTAATAAATATATTTTTTTGGATATATTGATTCATTTAGTTCAATAAAAAAATTATTATATTAGGAAATCAGAGTATAAGATATATGATCACTGTAACCCTATTAATATATGTTTATTAAAAAGTTATTATCAAAGAGGTAACTTTTATTAATCGAGTATATTCCAATGAGAGGATGATTACATATAAGGGATTGGATATTGGAATACCAAGGTACTTATAATTATATTTACCATAATAATTAGGTGAATATAACTAGTAAATTTAATTCACTATGGGGAAATAAAATCTTTCAAGAATGATCTCCCAGTACCATCTCCATTGATATTGAATACTCATTTGGGAAAATATATAGTGCATATCAATTAATTTAAATATAAAGTTTGAAGACATTTTTCTAAAACAAACATAGAAATATTCCCACTCTTATAAATTCCATATACACATTTCCATAATATTATTTCATTATAGGGTTTTATAAAAAATGGTTTCCATAGAATTAACTTTGATTAATCATGTATATTTTTTAAACTATGTAATATTTATAATATAATTATTTAGGAAAATATTATTTATCTTACATGTAATAGATAATTAAAAAGTAATGGAAAAAAATAATTAAAAATGATACAAAAAATCATCAGCCTATTACAAAATAATTTGAAATATAAATGAGGCGTAGTGTAAAAAAACTCATTCCATGATTTGATATTTCAATATAATTAATTTAAATTTTAAATAAAATGATTATTTATTCTAAAAATAACAATTTTAAAAATATAATTCATTTTATATCAGTGTGAAAATTTAATAAAGATATCATTATCTTATCAACATATGATAATAAAATATTAATATGATTTAATAATCATAATGGTAATATTACTATTCATATTACTATTTATTAGGTTATTTTACTATTTACCAAAAATTATGTTTGTCTTATTAGACTCTAAATATCTTACTTAATGCATCATTGTATGTCAGTTTTTCGATATTCAAATAACAGAGGTGGAAAATTTATATTTACTAGCTTGGTTATTACAGAGTGGTGTTTTTATAGACTTAGTGTTTCATGCATTTAGTTACAAATCATTGGGGTGTTACATTATCCACTCCATATAATAATTTTTCCCTCGAAATTAGCAGAATGTTACCTCATAAAAATAGATGGGTAATTATACATCATAAGCTCCTTAGGCTCCCATATTTCCTCTTCAATTTTATGATTTTTTCAACGTATCTTTACAAGTAGAATCATAAAATTCCTCAACACCAATTAATTAGTGTCCAGAGTCTGGATAGACGCTTCATAGTAATATATGTCAGGTTCTAATTATATACCATCAAAAGTGAGCGCATGTGTTGTGTATAACAACTACTTCTTCAGTAATGAGACTTGGAACACATTGTGTACATCAGAGAGGCTAGGTCTAATAGACAAACAATATGAAATAACTAAAATTCACTCCAAAATTTCAAAAGGTCCCATGTATCTAGGGATCAATTTCACTTTCTTCCCAAATCTTATAACACCCTACCATGGAGATAATTTTAAGAAAATATGATCTCACACTTGATATACAAAATTATTCTATCAATTATCATCATAGTCTTTTTGTGTTCTTTGAGTTTCTTTGATATTGAATTTAATAGACATTACATTTGTTGGTATTTCCTCCATAAGCTCTAGGCCCACTAGCTTCCTTTCACCAATATCATACCAACATCTTTTTCCATACAATGATTCATATGGTGCCATTTGAAAACTTGAAAGGAAACAACTATTGTATTAAAAATCCACCAAGGTTTAATACTGATCCCACATACCGTGAATATTTAGTGAGCATTATCTCAACATGTCTTCTAAATTTTGGATCGTCCTTTATGATTTCCCACCAGTTTGAGGATGATTAGCAGCACACAAATAAAGCTCATTACCCAGATATTTCTGAAGACTTTTCCATAATTTGTACGTAAATTGAAAATCATGACCATAAAATATTGAAAAAGATCCTCCATGATGTCTTAAAACTTCATTGATATAGATTCATGGAAGTCTCTCTATTGGAAAATCCTCTCTTATAGTGACAAAATGTACATATTTTGTAATTTGATCAACATTTACCCATATTGCAACATTATTTTATGGAGTTTTGGGTAATCCAAAGATAAAATATATGTTAATTTCATCCCATTTACATGTATTAGTAGGTAGAGGTTTCATGAATTAACTAGAATGTTGTCATTCAACCTTAACTTATTGACTGACTAAACATATTGACACATAATCAGCAATTTCCCTCTTCATATTGTCCCACCAAAAATGATCCTTCAAATCTCTATACAATTTAATGATACCAAGGTGTATAGAGAAATTCAATCTATGGAAATAATCCAATAACACTATTTTCATATTATGTATAGAGGGAAAAAATAGACGCTTCCCAAATTTCATAATTCCATCTTCACATTGGATGCTATCCAACTTCCCATCCATCACAATAGTAATTTTATTTTGAAGGTTCTCATCATGAGGACGAGAGAATTTAATATTTTTTAACAAATATGGGTGGGAAAACAATTGAAAAAGTAATGATGTTTCACTATCTTCGATAAGTCCCATGTCTATCCTTATTAGATCCATGATTACATGATCTCTTTGGATCCTCATTTTTTTTATTACTCCATGATCCTAAATGGTCAATCCATCTTCTACTGTATATTTTTTTCCCTGGTGGTAGTATATTGAACAATCTTAATCCTTGAGTAGTTCGAACCATCACCTTTGGCTCAAGATGAGTTCTTTCTCATACTCTTGAAATCCATATATATCTCACATATTTCACCATAGAGATAGTATCTAATCATTTTTAGAGTAAAGATCATAGCAGCAAACTCTATATCATGAGTAGGTTAGTATTGTTAATGAATTTTTAATTACCATGATTCATAGATAATAAATATATATTTCTTCATATAGACATAATCATGTACTTTCTTTGATGTATAACTATATATTACAATTCCATAATTCTTTATGGAATATTTAGGATCATAACATTCACTAATATCTACTTGAATTTACTTAAACAATGCTCATATTATTTTATCTATTCGAACATAACCACATTATGTGTATTCCATGTTATTGGGTCAGATAAATGAGATATGTTCTGAACCAAATTTAACTTATATCCTAATATACCAATAAAACTATATACCTCATTAATTTTCTTTATAGTAGGACATTCTTGAACATCCTTTTTCTTCAAATGATCAATAGATATTTAATACACAGAGAAAATGTGGCTAATAATGGAAACTAATTAAAGTAAAAATTCACAGTTGAAAAATTCCCATATAATTCATTTCATCTAGGAATCATCAAAATTGTTCACAAATTATTTTCATGATTTTCATAGATTATGGAGTATACAAAGATATCATCAATAAATACCACAAAAAATTCATCAAAATATTCCATGAAAACCTTATTCATTAGTTCTATGAAGACATATGGTGGATTATTCAGTCCAAAATAAATTACTATATATTTTTAATGCAAATAACAGGTTCGTAATGTTGCCTTTTGAAGATATTCCTTCCTTAATCACAAATTATGATATCTAGATCGATGTTCAATCTCACAATAATATTGGGCTCCATTAGGTGGATCAAATAAATCATCAATGCGAGGTAGGGGATACTTGTTATTTATTGTTATAAAATTAATCTCTGTCTAGTCAATGTACAGACTCATTGATCCATATTTTTTCATAATGAAATCAAAATAGGCTCCCCATAGATATTCTATAGGGAGAATAAATCATTTATCACTCAATTCCTCTAGTTTTTCTTCATTTATACTAATTTCTCCTAATCCATTCTATAAGGATTTTTTGATATAGGCCATAAACCATCAATTAAATCAAAGGAAAACAACATTTCCCACTCCGAAGGATGTCAAGGAAAATACACTAAAACACATCAACATATTCTTTCACAATAGATACGTCCTCTATTTGAACATTCCTTTCCTCACCCATATATATAGCATTACCTTCCTCATAAATAATTAAAATCAATAGAGCTACAAGGGATGTATATAGATAAGAATATATTGTCATGGTTTTTGGTCTAAAGAGAAGGGATTCAACATTGTTCTCAAAAATCATAACTTCCCTCTTATTGTAATAGATATTCACATAATAATGTGACTGAAAATTAATACCAAGGATTATATCAATGTCAATAATGTTTATTATGATAAAGGTTAGAAACTAAAGCACATTTATGTTTCATGAGGTGGACAGATCGTAATATCTTTATTACAATGATACATATCATAGGTTTTTGGACTGAAAATTAATTTATTAAATAAAACATATCACTTATACTTTTCATGGAATGATGGGAAGATATAAAATAATGCGATGATCCGGAATCAAATAAATCATTGGCTATATTTGAAAAAATTATTAATGTACCTACCACTACATCATTAAGAACTTCAACCCCTACAGTTGTGAGTGAATAATATTAGCCTTTCTCCCATATCCTTCTTTAGGGAACATTTACTTTATGACTAGGAAAATAATTTTCATAATGTGCCCTCTCTTTTCAATTGTATCATTGAACATTGATAGCTTCTTTTTCCCATTATAATAACGATATAGGGGGCCTTTTCTCAATACTTTTAACAAACAACCATACCCTCAAGGAATGTACCAAGGTGTCTCTTCCAATAATTATCAAAGGGTAAAAGGGTAACTATTACCTTATTCACATTTCCTTATTTACTTTTACGTAGTTTTTAACAGCCTTATTCATCTCTTTCATTCCCTTAAAATCATAGGACATAGATAATTCCTTTTCTGTCATGATAGAACTTGAGACTATATCTTCATATTATGAGAAACTTTGGGATACTATATCCCTTTATAGGAATGGTTTTAAACAATAAAAAATCGATCAATCTTTCTCCTTGGATTAAATATGTATTCCATGGTATGTCTTGATAATCTTGTGAAGTCATCTTCATACATTGAAACATTATTATCCTATTTTTTCTTCATATTCTGAAACTACCTTTCCATATCTTATTTTTGTTCATGTGGGAAAAACATTTCTATGAATATTTCATTAAAATACCTCTATTAAATTTATTATATTTAATAATAATCATTTTTTATTTGGATTAAATACCACAACTGAACTGCATCTCCCGATAATCGATAAACAACCATGACAACCTTCTCTATTTCATTACATCCCAAAGTGAGAAATACCTTCTCTAGTTAACTTATCCATTGATCTGCTGTGAATGGGTTTTTTGTCCCATTAAATGATGGATGATGTTACCACATAATGCAGTCTAACATAGCTCTCCCACATTGTGGATCCAGAAGCTCCATATGGGTAAGGCTATTATTCATAACCTTGGTTAGTTGTCTTTTTAGAGTTTTAAATTTCTCAAAACCAGTCATAAAACCAAATACAACATCATTATCTTGAATTAGAGATAAATACATACATAGGACATGCATGTTCATGCAGTTTATATTCCTTTCACTAGGATCCATTTCATAATAATAGAATACAAATGATTAGGTTATGAATCATAATGTATAATATCAATGTAGAATAATAATTAGCATAAATTGAAATTCTATACGTAGCTAATATCATAATCATTAACATGGTTTCTTTAAGGAAAAATGTACATTTAAATCCTATATAATTTCTTGTAAATAAATTTAAATTATCAATAGAATATCCCCAAGGAGCATCAAACTAGATACGTAGTAAGGCCCATTGTCATGTACTTGGATACCCCATGTTAAACCCAAAACTCCTTCTCTGAGTTGTTACTCTTAGGTAGATCTGTACCAAAACCACATCCTTTTGTAGTATCTAGACAGGGATATATTTTCAATAAATATACACATAATCTAATCCTTACCAAAATTCCAATACATTCTTGTGTTTTTATACTCAATGTTTATCTCAGTGTTTTGTTCCATAATATACATTTTCTAAATCTAGTTTCTTAGTTTTCTACTAAACATCTTCTCATTCCAACTTTAAGGACCCAACACCAATTTTCTAGATTCGGTGCCTTGTTTGATTATTTTGGAAATATTATAATAATGTTGTATCCCAATGTAATGAATATTATAGTAGTTTTGGAAAACCTTATATATATATATATGAGATGAAGATTACAATTTTATAGGAAAAAAATTTAAAAACTCCGTTGACAAAATCCATAACTCCTATGTTATTTATACATGTAATTTACAACATAACACTTCATGTACATGGAAAATAAAGAATAAGAAATTGGTGAGCTCAAATTTTCATTATGATTAAGTAATACATGTAATGATATCATAAAAATAAACATTGGGCATGTTAAATAACTATAAACAGGTGCTTTTAAAAATGAATATGAACACATTATGGAAGGAATATGAGATGAATAAATATTTCCATAATAAATCATAAACATGTTTATTTTACTAGTCAAATATACTAATGAACATCCAATTACTAGTTTCATCATGAGGTAATTCATAATTTCATACATCATAACCATACCACCAAGTCGTTGTTCTGAATACCACAAATAAGTATTTTTCCAAGGCCTTGTGCCAAGACTGTACTTTGTATCATGAGAGCTACCGATGCATATAAAGGATATATAGGGCCTCAAACATCATATACGATGTCCAATTCATTTCTTATATGAATGGGGATAAACATAAGAAATATATGTGTTCATTTTGAAACTAACATATGAAATTTCAATAACGTTCTCCAAACATTAACCATAAACACTAACCATTCAGAGTAAATTGATTAATGATTTTAAGATAAAACATCCATATTCAAACTAATAATAAACCATTATATTAAATAATTTATATGATATCATATATATTAATCAACATGTTTTTTAAATAGATAAGCATACTCTTATATATTCATTGTGTAATTCTTGAGATAAATACTCTTTTACTTTGAAAAGAAGAGATCATTTGGAAAAGGCTTTGTAAAAACTAGAAGTGAAGTATGAAATTATTTTCATAATATAATGGGTTATTTTATAAATATAATGGTTTCTAAAAACATATTATATTGTTCCCCTGAAAATTGGTAAGAATTTGAGAAATTCCTTTTAATCAGGCTTTTATTTTGAGAAGAATTATTGAAAGATCATATTAAAACATATATATACCCATAAATGAAAGTAAGATAATGGTTGGTATACATATATATAATTTTATATTCTAATATGTTAGTATTACATATTAATAAATAATAATTTAATTGCGGTAAGTATAGAATAATAGCAACTCGAATGAAAATGGAGGATCGAGTAGAAAACCCTTACATTATGCATGTAGGTATTCTAAACATTAACTTAATATCTGGGATAATAAAATTAGATACATTTATTAACTAATTAACAACATTTTTTGAATATATTTTATTCATTTTATTTTTATTATGTTAATTTATGTTCTTTTTTATAAGTTATAAGATTGAATTTCATTGTTCTTGAGTGTTTATTTCCTTGATTTCATGATCGATTCGCTTGATTATAAGCAATAGAGTTTATGAGGAATAGATATAATTTTCTAAAAAAGATCTTATATATCATTTATTAACATAAATAGGTAAAAATGGTAATATATATCACTTGCTTATATTGTATGAGGATTAATTAAAAGATAGAACATTTGTGATTGCCATTTAAATTATTTTACGAATATCTCAGTTGTTACAAACTAGTTTGTCGTATGAATTAGTATTATGTATATTTAATGGTTAAAAAACATTTAACATGTTTTAATAGACATATAATATTAATATTCAATGATGAAATATTTTTCACAACCATCCATGAATATGGTAATAGAAATTGAAAACTCGTCATCCTGGAATATAATAAATTAACGCATCTGAGACGGTGTTTTCATTTTTTGTATAAAATAAGTGGAAAAGAGAGATGATGATGAATTAATAATTGATCATAACAATAATATATTAGATTATACGTACTATAGTTATCATAAAATTTTTATGAAATTATGTGAGAAAAGGAAAATAAAATAAAATAAATTGAAATAATAAAGTGATGTTCACAAACCACATAAGAAAATTCTACAGCCTAACGTCGTCACTTAAAATTAATAAAATATTTTGATAACAGAAAAAAGGGGTCGAAAATAATTATTATATAATATGTAAATTAAGGGTTATATTTAATTATATATCCAAAAACAATCTAAAGTAAATTAAAATAGAATATCATAAACATAGTGCTTGATAAAGAGAAGGGCGGCAGATTGTTTTACCTTATAGAGTAGCTCCTAAAAAATGAAGGTTGGGACCTTAGGGGATTAAGGAAACCATTGGAGGAATCAAATATAGGTAAAAATAATATATATTTGAGGATGGGTAATTTGGAATAAAATAAAACGATGGAATGCGTAGGTATTTATAGTAAATGATATGGAGTTTTTTATTAATTTCAAATGACACCTCGTTAGTGGTATTTGTAAACCCATGGTCTTGCCCATGGTATTTTAACATGGTATTTTTCCACGGTATTTTCCACTTGGTAAAATCATATAATATTTTAATTTACACAATTATATCATCATTTTATAGTAATTATTAGAACAATATGATGTCATTAATCATATAGAATACTCCAAACTGTATTTTTTTCTATTCACGAAAAACTAAAGTATTTTATTAAATTTTCATAAATTTAGTGTAAAAAATATCTATGTTATAAATTCAAAAATGGAATCCAATTATTATAAATAAGTTTATAAATATTATTAATTTAATTTTTTCAAAAATCATAATTTATTCAAAACATAACAATTTTAAAACTACAAATCATTTTATACCACTTTGAAAAAATAATCAAGATCTGATTATATTATAACATTAAGAAAATAAAATAATAATATTATTTACTATTAATATGGTTCATATTTATATTAATAAGGGTATATTACTATTTAGAAAAAATTACGTTTGTACGTTCAGACTCTAAATATTTTACTGAATGCAATCATGTATGTCAGTTTTTCGAAATTCAAATCACAGAGGTGGAAAATTTATTTTTATGATATTGGTTATAATAAAGTTGTTTTTTGTGGAGACTCAGTGTTTTATGAAATTATTTATAAATACATACAGTGTTACAAATACATACTATTGAATATTATATGAAAATATTGTTTATATAATCAAAATATATTATTAATGTTGTAAACATAGAAATGAATCTTCCTTTCACATTTTGAGAGATATCCAAATAGTCATTTTTTTGGAAAACAACATGAATATTAATCTCACATTTTTTTAAATAAAATTAAGAAATGGGTAACTGTGTAATTCAAAACATTATATTTTAATAAAACATTTTTTAATTTTTTTTAGAAAACATGGTTTTAATGTAAACTATATTTTCGACTGAATAGAGATATAATGATATATTTTCATAATAAATTTTTATTAAATATTTTAACTAAAAAAGTGTGGGAAATGGTTATATTACATTATGATATCATTAATAACCATAGTATACTAAAATTCATTATAATATTTTAGAGGAAGCTCATGAGATTTTAACATTATTGACTTTATTTTAAACAAACCTGATAATTGATTAGATTGTGACAATATACTCTTACCACTTTGGAATCATTTAATCTTAATCCCCTTGGAGAATAAAATTAAAGAAAGAATAAAAAATCCTAAAATGAAATATATTCATGATATAAATTACCAAATGGTCTGTATATATACCTCAAGAAAGAATATAGGTGCATAAATCTCAAAGAAGGAAACTTGAGAAAAAAACACCTACCGTTCAAGTAATGTTTTAACTATATTCACCATGAAATATAGTACCTAAAATTGATATGTAAATACAAATAATTCTCATTATAAGGATAAAAAAATACATCCATGTTATGTATAATCATCAAGTAAAATACATTGGTGGTGAACATTTCTTATGTCTCAAAGAAAATAAAAGCGAGACAAACATCCCTTATCTTATGTCTTGACATCCATTGAACTAATTATATCCTATTATATAACAATTATAATATTATTATGTTTCTATTACATAATAATATTAATTTATATCATTCCATATATGATTTTTTATGACTTTTAATTACCTGTTTATTAAATATTTTATGTAAATGTTTTGTTTCAGGTAATAACCGTTTTGTTTTCGGAATATGTTACAGTTTGTTATATTTTTTGTCCCCATTAATTAATAATTATTACATAATCTCAAAAATTAAAATTTTTATATAAATTTCATTTAAATTTCATATATATGAATTTATAATAATATATAAAATATATAAATAGGAAATGATATATATTGTTCATTTAGATTGTAGGTCATTCGTACGCATGAATGTTGTCTGTATTTTCTTGTCATATTGAAATAAATAATGGTGTATAAGATTATATAATTATAGATTAATTTTTATGTCACATATATCTCAAATTTTTATGAAATTCATCCATAATAATTTCAATTCAATAATGTAAACGAATCACGTCGCTTTGCGAGGTGGTAGTCCACCTTACATAGGAATGATGTTAGTGTATTCCCACAAAATGGAATTTATATAGGTAAGTGTGGTATAATATTTGAAGAACTATGATAAAATAATATATATCATATAAATAATATATAAATACTATTTTCCTCATTATTCCCAACTATGATATGTGTTAATGAAAAAACAAATGGCAATGGTTCGCGAGCTAATATTCCTCCACACACAAGAACGTTGGTTTCGTAACACATTTGATGGAAGAGTGTGTGGTTTTAGTCATAAAAATTATATAAAAACATCTCAGTAAATTCATGATACAGATTTTATTACATAATATTGATATAAAAATAATTAAAGTGGTTGGAGAAATGAAAAAAACAAAAATGTTCATTGATGAATGTTATCTTTTCTTCGGGTATCTCCTTTTTTCTTGCACCAAAGACATTACTTTGATGGATTTTTTCCCAATGTAAGGATTATATTATGAGATTATGGATTCTCATAAGTGTTTTGGTAATTTATTGGCTCAATTAATTATTTTATGGTCTGAAGATAGTGAAAGAGAGGGTGGCCTTTTACAAGGGAGGTGAGTGGAAATCTTGTAAATTTTTGAATGATATAATTAAAACCATGTTTGAATCATCTAAATTGGATACAATAATGGATAAATATCTATCGGATAAGGTATAAGGTCTATATTAATAAATAAAATGTGTTTTTTAAAATATTTTAGGTCATTTTACCCTTATGATTAATGATATGCCCCTAAGTAAACATGTTTTTCTCTTAATCAGTGTGATTAATTTTAACTATTATCACTAATAATTATGGTAAAAAATTAGGTTAGAATTATTATAAATTATAAATTATAAATATTTAAAACACGGATTAAATTTTTACAACATAATTTCATATAAGTGGAAAAATAGATTTAATATTTAATCCCACAAATAGGGTAAAAAATGGGTTTTAATAGTGAAAATGATTGAATTATTGAAATGTTTTTATACCCAATTTTAGTGTTAAATTGGTTATAATAACCTAAATTCGATTTATTGATTTATAATTTAACTAATCATAATTTTAATCCAATTTAAAATATATTTTAAATTTAAAAATATATAAAACAAAAATGTATTTTTCATTTAAAATTCAGTATTTTTCATTATTCATAAAAAATGAAATATTTTTTAATAATCCAAAAAATTCACTCTAATAAAATTTTGAAATTAGGAATTCAAAAATTAACTTTATTTTATCAAATTATATTTCTAAAATTGTTGAAATCCAAATTTATTATTTTTCAAAGAAGGGTATAAAATTGAGTTCCCCTGAAAAAATAATATTCTCAAAACATATATATACATCACTTAATAATATATATATCATTATAAATATGTTTTATTTATATAAAACATTTATAAATAATATTTAAAATTTATTAATTAATATTCATAGTAAATTTTTTAATGTCTGGTTTATAATTATATTGTTTAAATAAATATAATAGAAAAATGTTTTTTTGTTGAAACTCATTGTTTCATTTAATGCAAGTTAAACCCAGTGTTTTGTGCAACACAAGCTTATATTGGTGTTTCATATAAGGAAGGAAAATAAATTTATTTATTTATTTAGAAAATAATTCATAAAAACTTATGGAGTTACATTAAACCCCACTTAAAATAATTTTATCCATTGAATTTCATCACTAAGATAAAAAAATAAATGTGGATACTTCTACTTCATCATATCCTCATGTTCCCATATAGCCTATTCAAACTGGTGGTTTACCCACAAAAATATGACCAAGATAGTAGTCATTTTTCATAGAACATTATCAAAATGATCTAAAATATGCACCTATTACTCCTCATATGAAAGATATTTCTCAATAGGTATGACCTTTGGGTTTATTACATATGAAGGGTCGGGTATGTACTTACTCAGTAGAGATACATGGAACACATCATTGACCCTAGAAAGGATTGGTGGTAGAACAATGAGATAGGATACCATCATGATTTGATGAGTAATTTCAAAGGGACTATCACTTCCCATCCCAGTGGGACCCATATCGGGACTCGCCAACCTCATATTCAATAGGTCAAGGGATGGTGACTAGAACCGAGTAGGAATATCACTAACATTGAAAGAATTTCTTATCTACTTGTACACATGCACACATCTCCAATCCCCAAAAAATAACGAATTGTAAAATCCACTATGTAACCAATTCTTGAATAAAAGTATACCGCACAACCGGAGTATGACATGATGTAATGTATAGTTAAATAGGGTCAAATACAATTCCACCATAATTGGTCTATAACACAAGTCCCACCTCAATGTAAAGGTACTAGGACTACTATCTGAAAGCCTCATCAACACACCTCAGTCTATCTAATCTCACTAATAACCATCTAGTCATGGTCCACCTATATCTCCATTAAAAGTCGAATCATCTATACAGGACATGACACGTGAGGGAAAATACCGTTTTGGTATTAGTATAAAAATACTTATTAGGACATCCCAAAAGAAAAAATCAATAAAAAAATTTAATGTACAGTCTTATATACATATGTCTATGTCTTCAAATAATATAACAAGAATATCTAGATATACATAATCCAAGACACCCATTCTTGATGTAAGATACAAAAATATTATATCAGCCCAATGAATTCAGGTCATTGATTCAACAAAGCGCTCTTCTGGGAGAACACACCCCAGAGTTTGATAGCATTGATGATGTACGTCTAAGAGGATCTTCTCATCGGGAATTATAATGAGAGAGATACATTGATTGATATGATTAGAATATGATTCAAATATGAGGACCACAACTAGGGCCATGGGGTGATACTAACAACTCAATCTATATTAACCTGCTAAGGAATGGATTAGTTCCGGCATAGTGTTGCTCACAGTGACATCGAAAACTCTTACTAGGATATGAATATGAATAGAGTATCCTTCCCCACACATATTGGGGAATTCTAAAAGTTCTATCAAAGATGTCATGGTGAAGGGATTTTAGTAACAAGAGTAGGAAATGATTCATAGCAACCATTTGGGAAACAATAAAGGGAACACACCCAAACGAAACTTGTATAATACATAGTGGTCAAGAGAATCAAGCCATGTAGAAATGGGTGCACAATGTGTAGTAGGGTCCCAAGTTGTGTCCTTTGACCTTGAGTATTATCCATGCACAATTTTCCATTTAATTTAAAAAATGTCATGTAGAAGAGTGGTACATTGTGTGTAGAAAATGTCACACGTCATTTCATTTCATTTGGTGTCTACGTATGTACTTCGGTTGTGTGCTAGTGCATGGAGTTGACATATGTATCCTTAATCATGTACTAGTTTACTGGGTAGCACATGTAGTTGGTCCATTCCATGCAGTAAGGGGGATTACACACTATACAGTAAATCCATGTACTCCACCCCATGTCTATGCACTTCCCATGTATATGTCGAGTCATTAAACTGGGGAATACACACTGTATTGTAAGATATTTCTTGCCACGTGTATAGGGTTTTCCAAAAACACATCCTCTACCCCCCCCCCCCCACTCAGGTCGAAGATCACCTAAATTTTGTTCTGATTATATGTTCACATCGAATCACCAAATACAAGCTCTTCTGATCACCCTATCACCAAATAAATGGTATTTGGGCCATTAATCAGATATGAAATGAAATCAAATTTGTTCTTCATTTCTTAAAAAGTATGCAGATTCAGCACCCACCATTATATGATCTATTGTTGTCTTGATCTTTTTTCCTCCATCATGTGGTTCTGATGCAAGATCTGTGGTTTCTGATTATTTCATCAAGAATCTAATGAACAACAATCAATTGTTCACAAGGGTTTCAAATACGAAGAGGAAAAAACAATGTGCAATGAATAACGCCAACATGGGGGGGAGCACAATCAAATTGGGGGGGAAAACCTAGATTGATGTTTGTGTAGATCATGGGGTTTCACTTTTATAATGGTAAATGAATCAATCATATGTTCTAATAAAAAATATTTAGTCATTTTGAAAAAACCCACAGAATAATCCCATCTCCCATATATGATCAATTTACAGGCTAATATGTTCATTGATTATTTTTTGGCCATCATAAGAATAAATAGCAGCAAATAAAAACAAAAATAACGCATCCTACCTCAATTTGGATAATTCAATGATAAATAAAATCTGTTTTTCATTGTCACTGACGAGAACTACAAAGATTCGTGTGCACCGATCTTTGATCTGAGCTGTTGTCATTATTCGGGAGAATTCTCTAGAGTTTTCTTACTAGTGTCTCCAGATAAATCCATGGTTATGAGGAAAACCATATATATCTTTCATATGTATAAATTTAAAGATAATATTATTGTGTCACTGTGTCGACAGAATAAAATAAATTTTTGTTATTTAATTTATTCATTTAATCGTATGTCCTGAATTTCCATGAGTAACCCACAGAGACAATTGTTTAGTCACTCCTTGGGTAGATACACTATTAAGAACTCAATGGATCCATTGTATTTATGATCCATGAACCTATTTATAATTTTCTCAACTTTTTTAAGAAAACTATGTTTGTGTACTATTTAATAGTTAAATATTTTTCTACCATTTCTTTCTGGAACAGTAGGACTCGGAATCTCACGTCGTCTCAGCACCTGTTCTATAAATTTATCCATATAATATTTAAAAATTATATATGGAAAAAATAAGTACATTAAATTCCCCACATCTTGGGTATTTTCTCCAAAAAACTCCAAAACAAGGGCTTCTTAAGAAGACGAGGTTACTGAGCATGAATTTGTGCCTCTCGCCCCCAAGTAATATCCTAGAGATTCTCATGATTCAACCAGATAAAAGCCAAAGGAATTGATCATCCATGAAAAATCCACTCCTACAGATCCTAATATTTATTGGGTACTGAACAAACATCACACCGTCTTCGGTTTCTATCTCACCCCAGTCGATGACGTGCGATGGTCCATGCATGTACCTCCTCAGTTACGATGCAAGGAATACTTCGTATACCCAGTCTAACTACAGAGGTAGGGCTAAGTGGTACACAACATTACCAACTCCATGAAGTATATGAATGTAGCTTTTGAACCTCATATATAGATTTCCACCCCCAAACAAATCATCATAATCCACATTAATGTGAAACCCATATGAACACATGGTCTCCTTCCTCAAACCACAATGGACACCATAGCCTGTTAGTATAAGACTTTGGATAGATATGGGTTGTCTTCATCTACTACTGGTTGATCTGCACCCTCTCTATAGTAGCTCACACCAATTATTTCCCCATGAGTCCTGACTCTCTTAGGGTAGTCTATAAAAGTGGTAATCTTCATAGTCTCTTATACAAATCCTTGATTGGTTAAATACCAATCCGGGAATGGTAGATATTTTTTATGTAAACTACATGAGTTATAGGTGATCCTCCTAACTACGACCAAATTATTACATGTAAGCCCACATCATTTTCAGATCATGAATTTTCAACTTTTTTTGTCCATCCATTTGTGGGTGAAACATTGTTCTGAAGCACAACTGGGTCCCAAAAACCTCATGTAATCCCTTCCAAAATTGTGATGTAGAGTGGGAATCATTATCTGAAACAATCATCAGTGGAACTCTATAGATTCAAACTATCTTCTATACTTAAAGGAATCAAAATTTATATATTGAACACTGCTCTTGGATAGCTAGAAAGTGGGTTTCCTTGGTGAGTTGGTCAATGATCACCCAGATGTAATCATGTCCATTAGACGTACATGGTAATCCCATCATTACGTCCATATATATCCCATACCACATTAATTTTTTAACATCATGGTGTATGATAAACATATTGGAACATGGTGCTTATCATTCACATGGTGGAAATTAAGGGGTTGAGAGACAAATTATTCAACGTTTTTATTTATACCTAGACACCAAAACTAATGTCAGAGACTTGGTATATAGTTTCCATTCCCATATGTAATTCCAAAGGGGACATATGGAACTCTCTTATAACCTCCTCCTTCAATGTCACTAGTACAATTATGCTCCCTATGAAAAGAATGATGTCTTTCCAATATTTTGAAAATCCATCAAGAGAATGGCCTACAGATATCTGAGCATGTAGGGTCTCATAGTCAGAATCCCCATGATTTGACTCATTGACTCGTTGTAAGAGTGGAGGGGTGAAAACAATCAACTTGAGGTCAGCTGCTATATCTTCTTCCATAATGGATAACTGCAACGAGGAAAACTACTCTAATGACTCATTTATAAAATGTGAAGTAGATCATCTATTGAAAGGACATGAAACCATGTTCCCCTTCATAGGATTATAGAAATTTTCAAAGTCATAGTCATGGAGTAAATATATCCATGTCCTCTATATCAAGTTGATATCCTTCTTAGCGAAGATATACATGATACATTTTTTATAGGAGAAGATGATACATTGCTCGACCATCAGGTAGTGTCGCCAAATATTCAAAACTAAGACTAACACTTCCAAATCTAGATCATGGGTCACATAGTTCTACTCATGTGGTCACAACTATCACGAACCATAGGTAGTCATCGCTAGCCTCTACATCAAGAGATTACCAATCCTAGTTCAAGATGATTCGTAGAATACCACGTTCTCGATACCATCCTCTAGAAATCTCAAGATCAGATCGCTCATCAAACACTTGATCGCTACTGAATAACAAGCTTTCACTTTTCTGTCCACATGAAAGGTTTCACCATTTAATTCAATACCATCATGGGCAACCCAAGGATGATTTTCACCACTATCACACTCTTATGTGGCTCCCATGCAAACACTGCCTTGACCATAGATGGGTCTACTGCCACTCCATCCACTAAGATAATGTTTCCCATAATGTGGACCTCCTAAATACCAAAAATGTCACTTCGATAGCTTTCACCAAATCTGGTTCTCTAAGAGTACATCCAGAACTATCCTAAAGTGTATCATGTTCTTCTCCTCATATGTTGAGTACACCAAGATATCATTAACGAAGAATACATCCAACTATTCTATATAAGGATTAAATATCTGGTTAATGATTCCCATGAACACTAATGGGGAGTTTTTAATGCCAAATATAATCACCAAGTACTCATAATGACCATAAAAACTTATGAAATCCATCTTCAATATATCCTCTTTCTGTACTCGCAAATGGTGATAGCCTGATCTTAGGTGAACCTTTGAGAACCATTATACAACTCTCATCGGATAAAAGATGTCATCTATCATATATATTGGATAATTTTTCTTCACGATCACCTAATTCAAGCACCGGTAGTCCAGAAACAATCTCATGTTCCCGTCTTCCATTTTGGAAAACGAAACTAGGACTGCCCATGGTGAAACACTAGATCTCTCAAACCCCATCATCTGTAAATCCTCCAACTGCACCCTCAGCTCGTGAAACCCTATGGAGTCCATATGATATACTAGTGTAGATATCAGTGTTTTCTAGGGATGTTGATCAATGTAGAAGTCTAACTCATGGATTTGAGGTAAATATGGAACATCTTCATGAAATATGTCCTGGTACTCCACCACCACTACTGGAAACTGGAAAATCGTAACATCCACTACATTAAGGGCCAGGATATCTAATTGATGAGTAATCGGCTACACACAACAATGCATTAGTCCATCTTGTGCTACATATGCTTCCTTTTTACCAAAAAATGGAAAACATCATTCTATCACTATGTAAGAACAACACCCTTTCCCTAAAAAAATAAATATGGGAATAGACTATAGATAACCAATCCATACTAATAATGACATCATAAGACCTAAAAAACATAGCTAAGAGGTTCCAATAAAAACTATCACCTCAATAGTTCAGGTCCCTCTGTCATCATAACTGTGTGATCCTTGAGGCTCCTCCAATATGTGTCTCTAAGAGTAAGGGTCGAGTCAATAGTTCAACCAGATACTTTATGTCTCAGACAAGGTATGTGGTGAGAATTGAATGGATAACCCTTATGTCTATCAGAACTATAACTAAATTAGAAAATAAATATATCATACCTAGAACCATTCTTCGATCCCCTGGGTTATAAGCCTCAAACTACTATAGTTTTTCCCTCCCATAACTTCAAACTCAATGAGCCTGACGTGGACTACCTGGGGGTGTTTTTGGTAACAAGTCAAAACATTAATCACCTTCAACTGATATACTAGATCCTCTATCTTGTCCACCACACTGTGGATCTACCTACTCCTATAGGTGTCCCTTCCTTGGTGTTTTATCTATTGTATCCCTGTCAGAAGTCCATCTGGTTAAAAAACATTGATCGAGATGTCGCATGCCATCACATGAATAACACCACCTCTCTCTAAGCTGACTGGACCAACCTAGTGAGACATGATCTGTAGATCTTGTATCCTAGTACCTTCTCTTGAAATGTATCCATTGTATATGTCATTGATAATGATGTCATATTCTTTCTGTTCAGGTCTCTTCTCCTTCGTTCCCACTGCTAACCATCACTAGCTATATCTGCTCAGCCAAGATTCTTCCAACCACCAAAGCCCTCTCCAGAATTCCGGCATATGTAAGAAGGTATTGAGGTATAACAAAAGCATATATGTATCTACGTAGACCTTTCACTATATTCTCATCCTTCTAGTATTGATCTCAAATCATATGCATCGAGTAGCTAGAATGGTTCTTAAACCGTGATGAATAATCATCTATTATCATGACGCCCTTCTATAGATGAAGAAGCACATGGATACACACACCCCTCAGTATAATTTTTCATAACTCCTATCTAAATAGGTATTCTAACATTATCCATGAAATAGTCTCATTGTCATCATTCTGGAAAACCAAACTCCACCATTGTCCAACTAATCAATAATGAAGGCTCACCATTAGGTTGAACATCGAATCTACATGTGTCCTAAATATATAGAAAACATGAGTCACTGGCTCAAGCTAGTCCTCATCTGCCTATGGGTTATGCTCACCATAGAACCTAAGGGGGCTCTATCACTAAAACTTTCGAACCACACTCAGCATGAACTACTCATCTGCTAGCACTGCGGGTACCATGTGCTTCTCTACAAGTAGTGATATGGCTAGTGAACTATCTAGAGTTAATATTTAGGGAAGTAATCATTATATTGAATATTCTTTACAGATGGGGTCATCCTGATGATCGGGATTCTAAATCCTAGATTGTATACATCATGGAGGCATCTGTAATAAAAAAGATGTACCGTAGTCGATTTGTATATCTAGACAGATGACTCAAGAAGGACATGGAAACCAAATCCCATTTCCATATAATGCATGTACCATTATTTTTCCTATAAATGGTGTTCTCATCTACCAATTGTAAAATCTGGTTACCAGAGTCTTGGTGTATGGATATGTCATTCGTCGCACCCACACTGGAATCCCTAGTTGGAAATCCAAAACAAAAAATACATAACAATATAGAACCAAACAAATCTCATAGGCTCTTGATACTAAATTATAACTGACCTCTTTGATACCACTCTACCCTAGCCCATCCTAGTGGGTCCCATGTAGCGACTCCCCAAGACCACCTAAAATAGGCTAGAGAATGATGACTAGCACTAAGTAGGAATATCAATAATATGGGATACATTTCCTATGTACATGTAGATATGAACACGTCTACAAGCCCGCAAAATGCTGAAATACAAAAACAAATATAAAACCAATGCATGTATGAAACTATATCCCACAACCAGTGTATCATAGGAAGTAAAGTAATGTATAACATGGATAAATACAATCCCACCACAAATATTTTGTAACATAAGTACAACATGAAAGTAAAGGTACCAGGACTACTCTATGAAAGTCATAGCAATAAAGCCCAGTCTATCTAATCTCACTAAATAACATCTAGTCCTGGTCCGCATAGGGCTCCATCAAAAGGTCAATCATCTGTATAGGACAGGACATGTTCTTGAAAATCCTGTGTAGGGGTGAGTATAACAATACTCAGTTGGACAACCCAAAACCGCAATGTAATACATAAAAGCAAAGTATAGTCATCTCTTTACAGGTATATGTCTATAATACATATAATAAGATTATCAAAATATACTCAATCCTAGAAACAATATAGAGGTATGATACAACCATTGTTTACAAGATATAGGAATTTAGCTCAAAGATTCCATGAAGCACAGATTTGAGAGAATGCACTACTGAGTTCAATAGCACAAATGATTTATGTCCGAGTGGTACTTCACATCAGGTTTTGTGATGAGTATGATATGGTAATAGATCTAAATAGAATACGATACACCAATTAGAATCATAGTAAGGTCCATGGTGTGATACCAACAACTCAATCTTGATTAAACTTTTAAGTAAGGGATTAGTGCCTATATACTGTTAGTCACTTTGATACCAGGAACTCCACATAAGTCGTAAATATGAATAGAGTATCCTACTTCGAGCCTCTTGGGGAATTCGAACAACTCTTTCTAGTAAGTCATACTAAAGGGATATTACACATAGGAGTAGTAAATAGTTTGTACCAACCTTCCTGAAAACAATAAAAGGAATTAACCCTGATGAAAATTATACATGATATGGAGGACAAGAGAATATACATGTTAGAAGGCGTACACAAAATGTAGTAGGGTCACACGTTGGGTACCTTGTCCCTGGGTAATTACCATGTATAATAGAACGTTTCATTAAAACCATGTTGGGTAGAATAGATGTACACAACACATAGAAAATGTTACAAACTGTGTCCTTTCATCCAGGGTCCACCTGTGTACTTCAGAATGTACCGGTAAATGGCGTCAACCCATGTATCCATTCCCATGTACATGTAAATGGGGTAGGCCATGTACTTGGTCCAGGCCATGCCATGTCGTGGAGTGAACACCTCATAGGAAACCCATGTATTCCATCCCATGTACATGTCGATTCATTCAATTGGGGACTATACGTCGTGTAGTCAGACACTACATGTTGTGTGTATCGGGTTTTCCAAAAACCAGTCTTCTTCCACTTGCTCACACTATCAACCACCAAGATTCTATTCCAATGATCCATTTGAATTGAAACTCTTGATCCATTCTCATACGGTCTCCCGAAAATAGAATTGATGATATTCATGCGTTCAATCGGCCCAAAAAATGTGATCAAAGTTTTTCTTCATTTCTGCTGAAGGATGCAGATTCATCACTCACTGTCGTCCAATCAACTATCTCTCCCACCATCACACCTTTTTCGGGTTGTACTAATGTTTTAACTATGTTTTTGGATCATTTAACCAATAATAAAAGGTGGAACAATTTATTGTTCACAAGGGTTTCAAATACGAGGATGAATGAAAAATGGGTATCGAAGAATGTCAAAAAAGTGGTAAAAAGTACAATCAAATAAAGATGGTTGAACCATGATCAATGTTTGTATTTATATTGTGTTTTCACTATTATAAGGGTTAAATAACCAATCAATTGTTCTAACCATAAATATTTTACCATCATGATAAACATAAATAATAATCACATCCCACAAATATGATCAAACCACTGGCTAATTTGTTTCGTGGGATAGTTTGCGTTCATCAAAGGTATCTTTAATGGGAAATAAAAATAAAAATAATTCATCCAACCTTTATTAGGATCATTTCATAATAAATAAATATTTTTTCATCGTTGTCATTAGGGGGATCTTCTAAGAGTGTTGTACACCGATCATTGATACAAGATCTCATCATTTGTCGATAGGATTCTCTAGATGTTTCTTCCCTGCATCTCTAGGGAATTATACGGTTATGAGGATAACCCTATATCTCTAACATAATGATATGTTTAATGATAAAATAATTGTATCACTGTATCAAAAATATAAAATAAATCTTCTTAATTTATTTTATTTATTTAACCTCTCATGAGGACTTTCCACAGGAAACCTGTACCGAACAATGTTAGGTTGCGCCTAGGGTAAAGCCTCTATTATGAAATCAATGGTTCCCTCATATTTCTGACCCAGAAACCTATTTATAAGTTACATCACATTTTTTTGAAAAATACTGATGCATGATATTCAATATTTTGATATTTTTCCACCATTTACTCTAGTTACACCAAGCATCAGAATTGTATGTCGTCTAAGTGTATGGTCTAAAAATTAATCCATATAATATTTTAAAATAATAAAAAGAAAAATAAGGGACATTACATTGACTGGTATAATTCGGGCTTAGTTTCCCTTTCTTCCCAATCTCATATTCTTCTTCCATGGGAAAATTCATAACAACACCTTATCACCAACTTAAAATTCTATATCACATTGGTGGTTATTAGTATAACTTTTCATCTAATTCTGAGATTACATAATATGATGATGACTGGATCTATCGATTTCATCCATTTCATTAGTTATCTCATGTCTCAATAGAATTCATTCCCAAACTCCAATATATAAAATTGGATATCTTCATTACTTTCCATCAAAGGCTTCATAACGATCCATCTAAATGCTTGAGTGACAACTATTTCTATATGAAATCTGAACTAGAAGAATGTATTGATACGAACCACCTTTTAAATCTAATGAAAAATATCTCAACATATCCTTTAGGGATTAGAAAGCTCTTTTATAACTATTATCTATTTTAGGATGATATGAAGTGCTGAAAATCAACCCCATATAAAGGTCTTGCAGAAGAATTCACCAGAACATTAAGGTAAACCATGGATAACAATAAAAAATAAAACAATGTGTTACTCCATGAAACCATACCACTTCATTAATGTATAAACTATAAATATGATCCAATGATCCATTCTATGACTTCGGGGAGTCCAGTGAAAAAATCCATGGTGATTTTCTCCCATTTCCATTTTGTTAAGGGTAATGGATGTATCATTCCCTTAGACTTTTTTCTTTTTTCCTTGACTTTCTAGAATAACAAGAACTGAGATAAAATACCCATAAAATCTCTCCATATTCCATCCCACCAGAAGTATTCTTTCAAAAATATATTCATCTTCATAATTCGTGGATGAATAGAAAATGAATAACTATAAGCTTCCTCTAATATCTCGTTCTTAAAATCTCATATAGACTGAATGCATATTTGGTTCATGAACCATGTCATTCTATCATGATCATGGGTAAACATTAAAAAAAAAGTTATCCCTCTTATTCAACTCTACATATTTCTTCTGATCTTATTTAATATTCACTTGGATAAAAGGATGATCATTTAATAAGGTAAGATAATATTTTCCCCCTTCCTTCAAGATTTCCTGATCTGTCCTCAGAAAATCAAAAAAACATTATATTTTATTTTATTCTCATCATGGATAATCTCACATGATCCTTTCGACTCAATGCATTTTCCATCATGTTTTCTTCCTTGGGGTGGTAATGTATTGAGCTGTCAAATTTTTTAATCAGCTATAACCATATTATTTTGTGCATGTTAAACATATACTATCTAAATTTATATTTTAAACTTTTATTGTTGGTATATATATCACACTTATCTCTATAATGACAATTCGTCCAAGTCTTTTATGATAAATTTATCGCAGCTAACTTCAAATCTGGGTTTGGGTAGTGTTTCTAATGAATCATATATTTTCATGAGGCATAATATATTACCATTTCATTTTGTATAAGAATACATTAAAATGCTTTATAGGATTCAAATTTATAGATTAAATGCCATTTTGTAAAAAAGTATAATATACTTCTAGGTGCACTAACTAATGTTTTCTTTTGTTCCCTAAAATTTTCTCTATATTTATCTATCTAGAAGAAATTTCCCCCCTTTTGTGTCAACATGGTCATAAGAATAGATATCCAGGAAACAATCTCCACAAATCGTTGATAATATTATGATAAACCAAGAAAAATACAAATCTTAGTCACTATGGTTGGTGTTGGATAACATTAAATAACCTCTCCATTTTATGGATCTTCTAATAAAACCTCTCTTGAGAATATTTGACATTAAAATGAAACCTTTTTATCCAAATTAATACTTTTTAATTTTTTATATATTTTATCTTTTATTTGGGACATTAGAATGATTCTTATGTAATATTCATTCTCTTATTCTCTTTTTTAATATATAATAATATCATCTAAAAAGACAACTAAAATCTAATCAAGGTAATATCTAAAGACTCTATTTATTATATCTATGAAGATATCAAGGAAATTAGTAAGACCAAATGGAATAACTATGTATTCAAAGTGTCCAAACCTTGTACGGAATGTCATATTTGGTATATCCTCTTACATGACCCCCAATTAATGATATCTAGAATAAAGGTCAATATTGGAAATGTATTAATCTCCGTGAAACTGATCAAATGAGTCATCAATACGGAGAAGGGGATACTTTTTCTTGATTGTAATCTCGTCTAAATGATAATAATCAATGTAGAGTCACATTCATGCATCATTATTTTTGAAAAAAACAACTTGTGAACCCCATGGATATACACTTGGATAACTGAATACAATATCATGGTTTTATTAGATTTTCTTTATCAATTAATGATACTCCATCAAGGCCATTCTACAAGGAGTATTAAAAAATGGTGTGAAACATAGTAGGAATTATATAGTGAATATAAATTCACATTTTAGCGGGAAATAAGGAAATTCCTCATGAAATATATCAAATTTTTTTTGAATAATCGGCATATAATAAATGTAGTGTTTCTTCCAAACCATCTAATATAAATACCCCATATGAATTGGAATTAAGAACCATACATTGGATATAATCTTCATCAAAATATCATATTATTCATCAACTTTATAAAAAATCATATATTGTTAGGAATATCAAATGTGACATCCCTTACTTGAGAATTTACATGGGATTTATGTCGAGAAATATAATTCATTACTAAGATGATATAAAATTCCAAAATAGGATTAATAAAAAGAATTATAGGGAGAACATTTCCACTAACATCAAATTGATAGAAATCATTGACATGGGATGTTATCATTATACCATTATGGGATTTCACTTCTAATTTTAAATATAATTGTTTGGGTGTAATCATGATACCCTTAGAAAATTCATTAGAAATTAAATAATGGGTAGATTTCATGTCAAATAAGACATTAGCAGTTCTTTAGACGATGGGAAGCATACAGTTCACTATGTTGTTATTGCAACCCTTGTCAAAAATAGTGATCACATGATATTTTCTCTTGCACATCATCTTAAGAGGTTGTTGACCTTGATCATCATCATTAACCCTCAGGTTTAGGAATTAGTTATGATAATGCCCATTCTCCTTACACATGATGTGCTGATGTGGGGGAGGTGCATTATGTTCAAATTTCTCTCTATTCACGCTATTGGATAACTTTTTCCCAACACATTAGAATTCCATTTACTGATGAACCTACCTTAGAAAAATAAAAAAATTTATAGTCCCAATAAGAAAATTATTCCTGTAGTTCGTCCCACACATTGAGAATAAATGAAATCTCATTTTATTCTCTATATGGTTTTTGGGTTTTCCTTTGAACTCTATTTTACTTGTCTTGTAAAACCCATGAGATTGATACGTAACTCCAACATCCATTTTACACATGATAATAGAACACACAATATCTTTATTGATACTAAAGTCTCTTGTGGAAAATTCCATTCAAATACGTGGTTAAAATCCACTAATGAATCGATCAACTATAATTTCATGTTTGATGATAATACCAAAAGTGAACCTCATGAATCCAATGAAATTATCCTCATAGGTACCAATATATTCATCATCCATTTGTTTCAACCTAAAAAATCATCTTTATTCATACCAAAAACATGAGGAAAGTAATTATAAGAAAATAGGTTCTTGAAATCATCCTAATCCATGGTGTCAATTTCGTCATATTGCCATGTATTTGGGATAATATCCCACTATTTATCAACATCACATTCAAAAAAATAGATATCCAAAATAATTATTTCATGTTCCAAACATTGAAGAACAAACAAATAATTTTTAGTGGAACTGATCCATTGTTTAGAAACTAGGGGAACAAATGACCCACTGACAGAAGGTGGAAATTTCTTTATGAAGGAGTCAAAAAAATTTCATTCCATCTTTGTCTCATTTTGATGTTGATAATAATAGATAGCTTAAGAAATTATGTGAGCATAGAAACAATATTTTTTATTCTATCTCCCATAATGATTGGATTATCATGAGGATAATAATTTTCTTTTCAATTGCACTAAGTATTAATGTGGTATCTTCAGGTTACAACCATTTAATAAAACCAAAAAGAATAATTTAAGAATAAATTATCATAGTTGGGAACCACATAATAATAAACCACTTATATTATGGTTACAAAATTCCACATTCTTTTTTAATATATAACAACATCAGTTTAGCCTAGGTCCCTCATAGTTATCATCTATTTAAATCCTTCATGATGGATCATAATGATTTTTAAATCCCCAAAGCTTATCTCCTGGGAGTTTCAAACTTGGTGTGTTGCAAGGCCCATTTTCATTCACTAGTTCTAGACCGAGACTAGCACAATTCATTTTTTCACGGTTATAACCCATATATACATTTGTGTTAGTGCCACATCCACTTGTAGTATCCAAACATGGATATAATTTTGTGGAAACCACTTGATCTATCCTTTAAAAAAATTCTACTACATTTTCCTTAATTCTATGAATTATTCTTATAAATTCCGTTAGAGATATTACTATTTTTTTCACATCATAGTTTCCAAATTTTAACTAAAACTAGATGCTGAAAAAAACTATAAAGACTTCATCTTAATATACAAAGATATGTAACAATCATTACAGAATATTTATTATGTCATATAAACACATTCACAAATAATATTTTAGTTTATTGTCATAGGAATCATATAAAAATACAAACAATTTCAAAATTGAACTAAATCATCACCCACTAATGTATTAATAAATATTACCCTTATTAAACACATCATACATAATAAATATCTTTATAACCTAGGGATAGTAATCAAAAAAAGGGTGATATTATATTCTTTTTAAGGGTAAATAAGGGAGACATATAAACATAACATGAACATATGGGTATGATAACATGAGATTAACATTTTAAATCTATTCACTATATATCAAAGACCATAATCATCATTCATTGTATAAATAATGATAGTTCATAAGACATCAATCATAAGGGAATCAAATAACATGAGCCATGAGAGCATAACAGTATCATAACACATGAATTTTTTACATACACATAAGAATAGAAAATAATTTCCATATTTCTCAAAGATCACTAGGAAGGCCATCATATTGGAAAATATCCATTACTCTATTGATTAATAATTTTATTTCTACCCTATATTATTGTACTAGGTTCACTCTCCAGTCTATCCACGTTTATCTCATGAGATATATAAATGTTTACCCAATTCATTAGAGGGATATATTTATCCCACCCATCACTTAATAAAAACCATATTTTTTGTCTCACAAGATCATAAATATTCATTATATCATATCCAATGAAATGAAATGGGTATCATAAACATTTCATCGTATCATAACCTTTGGAAAAGATATAGGTTTCATAATCTGTACAATATAGAATAACATGTGAAATTAAAAAGGATTAATAATCATATTACCCATATAAGATAAATGGGTTTACAAATCATATAACCCATGGAAGAGACACACATTTCATTAGCATATAACCAATAGAAGAGAAATATGTTTCATAAACATCATGCCTTCAAAACCTAAAGCATTCAGAAAATGAATATGAATGGTTTCCCTATACTATATCCCCAAAAAGTCATGAGTACTCCAATATATGTCTTCTTAAATGGAAAATAATTTTGAATGATCATTTAAAACATTTTCTGAGGAAAACATCCTTTCAACATTGAAAAACAGTTTTCCATACATAAAACATTTTTAAAAACTCTTTTTTGAATATAACACAGAAAATGTAATATGGAATATTCAAGGAAAATATTGGTCTTTATTTGAGAGTATTTTATTCAATATTTACATGTAGAGATTAATGATCCTCTCACATTTTCGTTAAAATCCAAATGAGCATTTTTTGGAAAATGACAAAAATATTCCATCCAAAACAATTTTTTAAAAATAAAAAATGTTTCAGTGTATTTTTTAAAAATTATAAGATATTAATGAAATATTTTTGATAAACTTTTTAGAAAACAAGTTTTTGATGGATAACAAATTTCTGACCAAAAATTGAATGAAGTCATAATTTCATTATAAAAATTATCAATAAATTTATATACCAAAGAGTGGAAACATTGTAATTTAACTTGACGATATCATGAATAACTAATGTAGAGTAAAATTAATGAGAATTTTTGAGGGGTATGTCATGAGATTTTAATATTAGAGTCTTAATCATAAATAATCCAGATAATTGATGAGATCATAATAATAAACTATTACCACTTTAGTAACATTGAATTATAATCCCCATGAAATAATAACATTAAATGAAGCTTATAAAATCATGAAAACAATGATATTAATGATATTAAATTTCAATGGTTCTGTATATACACCTCATGAATGAATATAGGTGCATATGTCCCAATGAAATAAAATTGAGGCAAAAATCCCCTTACCTCTTTGTTAATGTTTTTACTTTAAACCCCATGAAATAGAGATTCTTAAATGTGTATGTAGTTCATAATAATTCATAGTAAAATAATCATAAAAAATACATGGGAAATATACACTCCAAATATAATAAAATGGTGGTTAACATGGAATGTGTCTCATCTAAAATTAAACTATGACCAAAATCCATAACCTAATGTATTGACATCCATTATAATTATTAAATCCTATTGTATTATAAATATAATTTTATTATAAATTTAATAAATTACCATATTAATTTTTATCAAACAATATATGATTTTATTTTGATCATATATCACACATTTATTATCAATTAAATGTTAATTTATGTTTCATGTAAAAGCAACATAGATGTTCATATATGCATTGATTTGTGATTTTTTGGTACTCTTACTTTAAAAATGATTTTATAATATACATAATGATAAAAATGTTATTAATATAATACAATTTTAGTATATATTTATTTATAATAATCTATAAAATATAGAAATAATAAATGAAATGTATTGTTCATGGTGATTGTAGTTCGTACGTTCACGTGAACGATGTTTGTATTTTATTAATGGATTTAATGAACAAATATTACATGAGATATTATAATTATAGAATAATTTTAATGTCACATATATCACATGTGTTTATTAAAAATTTCCTTTATACATTCCTTGTAAATTGTGAAAGATTCATATCACTTCATAAGAGGGTAGTTCACCAGACACATGAACGACATTATCGTATTCCATCAAAATAGAAAGCAATGTAGTATGTTTAATATAAAAACTAAAGAAATAATAATATGATCATAAATACGATATTTTTAGACTATTTATTTCATTATAAAAAACCTATATATATGGTAATGGAAAAATGAATGACATTGGTTCGTGATGTGGTAGTCTATTGTACACACAAATGAGGATTTCCTAACTCATTTGATAGAAGTATGCGTGGTTATAGGTCTTAATATCTACATAACCACATATATTTAAATTTAATATTATTATATTATTATATATGCATGATATAAAAATAATTAAATTGGTTTGATGATGAAATATAACTAAAACATATGTTGAAGAATGTTACCTCTTCTTCAAGTATCTCATTTTAGTTTTAACCCAAGGCCTTCTTTGGTTGGATTTAGTCCAAATGTTAGTCTTCTAGAAAGAGAGTGGGAAGTGGATCATTTATTTATGTAGGTATTGGCCGAACTAATTTCATTTAATGCTGTGAATAGTGGCAAAGAGTTGGTGGTCTTTTATAAGGGAGGTGATTGGAAAACATGTAAATTTTTTAAAGAGTGAATTTCACCCATATATTTTACATGTAATGTGGTTCCAATAATGGACTAATATATATCCAATGAGTTATATGGTATATATGGTCATAAAATGGGTTTTGGAAATGTTTGTAGTTCATTTTCTCCCATATGTTTAAGGTTTAGTCCCTTAGTAAACTCGTTTTCTCTTAATCATTGTGATTAATTTTATCTGTTATCACTACTAATTATGGGAGAACTTAATTTTTATTTACTAAAAATTATATGTTATTCAGATTAAATATATTTTATCTATTTTTTAGAATTCCATTAATATAATTTTCAGAAATTAATTTAAAATTTAATTCAACAAATGAGGCAAGACAATATGATTTTAAAGTGAAAAATTTCAAAAGATTGAAATTTTTTAATAAAAAAATTAAAGGTAAAATCATTCGGATGACCTCAATTGGATTAATATATGCATAATTGAACTAATTATACATTAAAAAATGTAAAATATATTTTCAATTTATTAATAAATTAAATCAAAAAGAAAAATTCATTTAAAATTCTAAATTTTTCACTATCTAACAAAAATGATATATTTTAAGATAAATTTTAAAAAGACACCCTATAATAATAATTACATTTTGAATTTAATTTTTTTTATTTTATAAATTTAAATTTATAAAAGTTTCCTCAATCAGTTTAATAATTGTTCATAGAACGACATAAAAAGAAGTTGTTTTTGAGAAAATAGTATTTTAAAAACTTATAAAGTCTACCTAAAATTACATATTTCACTATCAATATGTTTTATTTAATTAAAAACATTTTAAATCATCTTTAAATGTTATGTATTAATATTTATATTACTATTTGTAATGGTTAGGTTATTAATGTATTGTTTAAATGAATATAATAATAAAATGTTATTTCTTAGAAACACGATTTTTCATGTAACATAAGATATACCTAGTATTTACAGCATCACAATCATATCATGGTGTTTTATATATGGAAATAAAATAGATAAATTTAGTTTATTTGAAAAAAAATTAATAATAACATGGGGTGTTAAATAGTACACCTTATACATGAGTGATAGTTGTATTCCCTATTTGATTGAATAGGAGATGTATGTAGTTTAATCGATGAAAAAAAAATCTATATATCTTTTGGATATGAAATTTTTTACACAACAATGGTTAGAATAATTTTTAATGAGGAAAAATAGGAAATAAAACTAATATATTACTTTAAAATATATATATCTCTTCTTCAGGTAACCACTTTTTTATTATAACTAATGACCTATAAGGTTTCTATTCTTCCCAGAATAAGACCTCTAGGATACGGGTAAAGTGGTTGGTAAGTAAATTTTTTTATTATTAGGAAAACTATAGTTCTAAAAAGGTGTAAGGAAGATAGAATAGGAGGTTACTTTTTATAAGTGAGGTGAGGGGAAATCTTAGAAGTACTTAAATTATTAATTTTATATAAATTAATTTTTATTGAAAAAAAGATCCACAAGATATATTTGAAATACAATATTATTATTAGTCAAGATCCTTTAATTATTTTAAATTTGAAAAATTTTAGTTGATTTTTTCACCCTTATATCATATTTCGAACACTATATTAACCCTTTTAACAATTATCTTGATATCGATGTTTTTTTACTCATTAGGATTCATAAAGGTTACTATAAAAGGAGAAGTGAACAATAAATTTACCATGATTGAAATTTCGAACCATATCCCATTCACATCACCAAATATATGATTTTGATGAATTTTAAATATATTAATAAAATATCATTGATTATAAAATATCAGTAATGTAATTGTTTGGAAGTATTAAATTAATTTGACTTTAAATACATCATGATATTAATGGAATTACTATAAACCTTTCACACATTCCAAATATTTTTAGTTTATCTAAAAATTCATGGTATAATATAACTCACCCAAAAAAAATTCTTTTCATGTTTTTAAAATCATTTACATGATATTTTTACTACTTGTAGAGGCTCTATGTTAGTGTTGTGCATGAATTTATGGTAATTACATAATTAAAAAAAATTTAAAAAAAATAATACCCTAAAAATAAATAAATTATGTTCAATATAAAATTTATATTCATTAAATATGTATATTTACAAAAATCAATGTCATGAAAACTTATTTAATATGTTATTTTGACATTTTTATCGTTGCACAAGTATTATACAAGAATTTGAATAAGATTATTGTTATATAAAAATATATTTGTATCTATCCATAAAAATCATCAATAATAATTCAAATCCATTAACCAAGTCGATTAAAGACTTCATCCATGTCAAATATTATCTTTAGGACACTAAATTCCACCTTTACATTACTATACAAGCATAGTGTCAGTACTAAAAATGATTTTCGAATTTATCAAGGAATAAATTCTAATTTATAATTTATGAACAATATTTTATGAAACTGTAGTATAATAAAATTCATGATTTATTTCAAAAGATTCAAAAAATTATATCAGACTTATGTCTTGGACATATCCTAAAATATAATGTATATCATTAAAACTATATTTTTTACTATTTACTAAAAAAACATCCATTTCTGAAAAATCCAAAAATTTCCCCCTTAGATGGTTATAATATGATTATTTCATAAAATATACCATTCTTATCAAATACAATTTCAAAAACAAGAATATATTAATTATCATTTTCTCTTACAAAATGTAATAAAACACATTTTTTCAAGAAAATTTATTTATAAAGAATAAATTGACATAACTAAAAATATGGTTTGTATTTCATAAATAGTAATCAAGAATTTTTTTTAGTAGGAAATTATAAATGTTTCATAATTTGGTTAATCCTATTAATTCCTACTAATTCAATAACTAAGTTATAAATATATAATTTAAATAATAATATATTGTGGTTTGTTTAAGATTAGTGTTGTGTATTGGATATTCCATCAAACATCATCATCTATTAAAATATTTGGATTTTTCCATATAATTTTTATACCTTCCTTGGTACATCATTAATTTCATTTATCTTCTTTATCGGTAATTAAACCCTAGTAAACATCTACTATAACGTATTTTATTTTCAGATATTAATTAATAAAACTTAAGAAACATGAAATATTAAATATTAGAGAACTTGTAGAATATATTAAATCATTTGAATTCCAAAAATATCAAAATAATTCATGAACTTCAACCAGAAAATATCATAAAATGTATATTGTACATTCATGTGGGAAAAATATACATAACATCCAATTTCTACTATAAAACCACATGAATGAAATTATCATTATTAATATTTAATAATTTTATAAGTGTTGTTAGATGTAAAGGAATGGAAGAAATAAATACATAATATCACTAGTATAGAAAACGTTTTTTACGTCACCATTTTTTACGTCGGTTATATATAACCGACGTAAAAGATGCGGCAATAAGATTTTTAACGTCAGTTATTTTAATAACCGACATTACAAATCACGCCTGTTTGGTTTTTACGTCGGTTATCCTATAACCGATGTAAAAAACCAATGTGCGGGGGTTTTTTACATCAGTTATTTGGAAACCGACGTAAAAAACCAGATATCTACGTATTTTTTACGTCGGTTATCAAATAACTGACGTAAAAACCCAAAGCGCAGGGTTTTTTACGTCGGTTATTTTATAACCGACGTAAAAAAGGGATTTCTACAGGTTTTTTACGTCGGTTATTTGATAAGCGACGTAAAAAACGTGTTGATATCAGGTTTTTTAGGTCGGTTATAAAATAACTGACGTAAAAAGCCTCAACGCATTGGTTTTTTACGTCGGTTATCTTATAACCGATGTAAAAAACGAGATATCTACGCGTTTTTTACGTCGGTTATAAAATAAACGACGTAAAAAACCAAAGCATGGGGGTTTTTTATGTCGGTTATTTTATAATCGATGTAAAAAACCCATAGATATCTCATTTTTTATGTCAGTTATAAAATAACCGACGTAAAAAACCAAAGCACAGAGGCTTTTTTAAGTCAGTTTTAAAATAAAAGACATTATAAATTTAAAAAATAGTTTATAATGTCGGTTATATAATAACCGACATTATAAAACTTTGAGGGAAATTAAAGCCCCGTGGACTGTCATTTACAATTTTTCGATTGGCAGTCCGCCGGTCGTCTCTCTCGCGCGGTAAACCCTAATCGGCTCATCAATCGACCTGCATTAAACACATTTTGGCTTCATTGTTTATCTTATTCACTCCCCTCGGATCTATCATTCAACTCGCAACATTCAAGTAAGCCTTCCACGAATTTATTTCGTTCATTTTTTTCCACGGATATTCTATAATTATGTTTTGCGATTTTTGTACATTTAATGTAAACAAGATTTAGTGGTTTCCATGTATGCACCTCATTACTATTTTGATAAGATGGTGATGAGATAATCTAAGATATATATGATTCATTGATGGAAGTGATATAATTTCACATGGTGTAGGATGATTTATGGGCGGGGTGAGATCATGACATTAGCATTGGGGTGTGAGAGGAAAACTAGTGGAGAAATGGTATCCGAGAACCTTAATTTTAATATATATATATATATATATAATTTTTTAGACGAAAAGGTTTATTTATATGAATTATTTTGTGAGTGATCCATAGTGAGTATATGAAACTATTTTTCCATGTTTAGGTGATGATTTAGATTCTTTTTTCCATAGGGCTTTAGTGTACTTCCTCAATATTTTCATGAGATGTTTTAGTGAGGATCTTACTATGTATACATGTTATGCCCACCATACAAAAATATAAACAATTTTTTTGGGTTTTAAAATCAATTTGTAGTTTTTTATAGATGTTAGTAGCATGGAAATGTTGTGGAGTAGCGCATTGGGTTGTGAGAGGAAAACTAGTGGAGAAGTGGTATTCGAGAACCTTAATTTTATTATATATATATATATATATAATTTTTTATACGAAAAGGTTTATTTATATGAATTATTTTGTGAGTGATCCATAGTGAGTATATGAAACTATTTTTCCTTGTTTAGGTGATGATTTAGATTCCTTTTTTCATAGGGCTTTAGTGTGCTTCCTCAACATTTTCATGATATTTTTAGAGAGGATCTTACTATGTATACATGTTATGCCCACCATACATAAATATAAACAATTATTTTGGTTTTTAAAAGGCATTTTTAGTTTTTTATAAATCTTAGTAGCATGGAAGTGTTGTGGAGTAGCGCATTGGGGTGTGAGAGGAAAACTAGTCGAGAAGGGGTATCCGAGAACCTTAATTTTAATATATATATATATATATATATAAAAAATTTTATACGAAAAGGATTATTTATATGAATTATTTTGTGAGTGATCCATAGTCAGTATATGAAACTATTTTTCCTTGTTTAGGTGATGATTTAGATTCCTTTTTTCATAGGGCTTTAGTGTGCTTCCTCAACATTTTCATGAGATGTTTTAGGGAGGATCTTACTATGTATACATGTTATGCCCACCATACATAAATATAAACAATTTTTTTGGTTTTTAAAAGAAATTTGTAGTTTTTTATAGATGTTAGTAGCATGGAGGTGTTGTGGAGTAGCTTTCATGAGTATATAGATTTTATTTTTTCTTCCTAGTTTTACTTTTAGTACTAATAATATTCTTTTTGGTTTATGTACAACAATACATGTATGAATTCATGCATAATTATCTAAATTTATTCATTTCGAACTGAGGAGGGATACTTTTGGTTGGAGCAGATCCTAAATGATATGGTGTGAATTCATTCTATCATAACCATTAATAAAATATAGTTGTTTTTTATTTATCTTATACATCAACTTATACTTTTCTTTTTCATCACAAACCCTTTGAGAATAAAAAACCAAACTAAGGGCTTTGGTATCCACATTGCCTTTTGTTATAGAATTTGGGACATCAAAATCAAATGATTGAACATATTCCTCCCAAATACACTTCCATTGATTTTTATAATTGTGTGAAAATATTTACCAAATGGATTTAGGGTCTACAGAAACCATTAATTACATGTTAAATAGGTATTTTATCTAATATATTAAAACATCAAAACCGCAATCAATATTAAACTATGTAGGCGTCATGGTTTTCTTTGATTCAATGAAATTTAAAACTGTTATATCTAACTATATTTTGTTTTAAAAATAATATTCAAGTATTTTTTTTGAATACCTATAGATTTGTTTTATATTTTAAATTGTTTTACTTTCAAATTATGATTTTTTTCATATAAACATATATTTGTCTTATCTTAAAAATATATATTTTTTGTTGATATTTGTTATAGGTAATAATGAGTCGAAGTTGGGTTACAACACATCGAATGAGCAATGAATTTGAGGAAGGTGCTGATGCCTTTTTGGAATTTGAAAAATGAAATGTTCCAAGTAGTGACATTTTTTTCTGTCCATGCCTGAAATGTTTGAATATGAAGAAGTTGAAAAGTAGAGAGATAAAAGATCATCTTATTTGTCATGGTTTTAATCCGAGCACTACTGGAAATGCTGTTTTTCCCAATGGGTGTTTACCAACGGTTTGCAAAAACCGTTGGGCTTGAAGGATTAAGAAAGCCTTTCCCAACGGTTCATTGAAACAGTTGGGAAAAGCCACCCCTTTTAAACGGTTTCAAAAAACCGTTGGTAAAGGGGTGTGTTAATCACCTTTTTCCAACGATTCTCTTGAACCGTTGGGAAAGGGTCACCCCTTTGCCAATGGTTTCCTCAAACCGTTGGTAAAGGGGTCCTTAGCATCTCTTTCCTAACAGTTCTTAAAAATCGTTGGAAATTATTTCCCCCAAATCCAGCCGCGGGGCTTCTCTCCCCCAATCGCACAGAAACCTAATTTCATCCTCTCCACCGCTCTCCTCGCGCGAAATCCCCTATCCGAAGAGGTGAAAACCATCTGAAATCAGGTATCTTTTCATTTATACACATATACATCCTTATTTTTATTGTTATTGCTTTAGTATTTTAGTTTTAAGTTATCAATCCACCTCCAGCTCTCTGCTACTCTCCAAATATCCCATCCGAATAGGTGAAAATCCATTTGAATCATCTCAAATCAAGTAATTTTTTCTTTATACACATATGGTACCTTGTTTTTATTGTTATTGATCTAATATTTTAGTTTTATGTTTGGATTTTGATGTGATTTCACCATGTAAAATAGGGAAATGAATAAATATTTTGTTAATTAATTAGTTTCCCCTGGAATATCAGTTGTGTTATAATGTCCATGCTAAATAAAGGGGTAATGTAATAAAAGACCTTGAATAAATAAATTGTGGAAGTTGGGGAATGTTGCCTCTATGAGAGGTTTTTTGTTGTGTTTCATTGTATGTTGTAGGTTTTTTATGGGGATTGAGGTGACCAGTTGGGCTTTGTGATATGTGGGGTTGTAATGTGATGGTTAGTGGGCATGGATGTGTCATGTGAAGTTGTATGATAGTGATGATGTGTGGTGGTGTTGTGTCGTGTGGAGGTGTTGTGTGATGAAGTTGTGGTGTATAATGTGGTGAGGTAGTTTTGGTTGTGCGGTGGTCTATGATGTGCAATATTTTTATTGTGATATGTGGTTGTTTTGGTGAGATGGTTGGTCGATGTAACATGGTGTCGATGGTTATTGTGAGATGGGGAGTTGTTGTGTGGTGGTTTTATTAGTTTCTTGGTTATCTATGGAATAAATTATGCTGTTAAAACAAAAAAACAAGATATTAATTAAATGAGATGGAATAGAAATGGATGTGTGGTAAATGGATTTAATTAATTTAACATTAAATTAATGGACAATGTAAGTGTGAATGAAGTGGCTTATAAATGAATGTGAGAAATGCTATGCGTCTTGTGTGGTGGTGGTGTGGTTTATGTGTTTTATGGTATTAGTGAAGTGTGTGATTATGTAGTTAATGTGAACCCATAGGTTGAGTATTTTGTGCTATCTATATATCATGTATTTTTATGTTATTTCTACACATTCCAGGGGGTGGTATGTCTAGGTGGTGGTGGTGGGTTGCAGGGGAGGGGGTGTGGGCTGTTTGGGAGGGTGGGCGGGGATATCCAGGGGGTACAGGGTGTCCAGGGGGGTACGGGGGTGGGCGGGCTGTCAAGGAGGGGTGGGCGGGCTGTCCAGGGGGGTGGGTGGGCTGGCCACGGGGGTAGGGGTGTCTAGGGGGGTGGGCTGGCTATCCAAGGGGGTGGGGGGCTGTCCATAGGGAGAAGGGGTGTCGAGGGGGTGGGTGGGCTGTCCACGGGGGTGGTTGGGCTGTCTAGGGGGTAGGGGGTGTCCATGGGGGTGGGCGAGGCTGTCCAGGGGGTGTGGGCTGTCATGGGGGTCTGGGTGGGGTGTGCTGGTGGGGGTGGGGTGTGTGGGGTGTCCAGGTGGGGTGGTATGCCTAGGTGGTGGTGGTGGGGTTGCAGGGAAGGGGGTGTGGGCTGTTTGGGAGGGTGGGCGGGGCTATCCAAGGGGGTACGGGGTGTCCAGGGGGGTACGGGGGTGGGCGGGCTGTCCACAAGGGTGGACGGGCTGTCCACGGGGGTGGTCGGGCTGTCAAGGAGGGGTGGGCGGGCTGTCCAGGGGGGTGGGTGGGCTGGCCACAGGGGGTAGGGGTGTCTAGGGGGGTGGGTGGCCTGTCCACGGGGGTGGTTGGGCTATCTAGGGGGTAGGGGGCATCCACGGGGGTGGGTGGGTTGTCCACGGGGGTGGGCGGGGCTGTCCACGGGGGTGGGAAAGGCTGTCCACGGGGGTGGGCGGGGCTGTCCAGGGGTTGTGGGATGTCCTGGGGGTCTGGGTGTGGTGTCCTGGTGGGGGAGGGGTGTGTGGGGTGTCCAGGGGGGTTGGTATGTCTAGGTGGCGGTGGTGGGGTTGCAGGGGAGGGGGGTGTGGACTGTTTGGGAGGGTGGGCGGGGCTATCCCGGGGGGGTACGTGGTGTCCAGGGGGGTACGGGGGTGGGCGGGCTGTCCACAAAGGTGGACGGGCTGTCCACGGGGGTGACCGGGATGTCAAGGAGGTGTGAGCGGGTTGTCCAGGGGGGGTGGGTGGGCTGGCCACAGGGGGTAGGGGTGTCCAGGGGGGTGGGCGGGCTATCCTAGGGGGTGGGGGGCTGTCCATAGGGAGAAGGGGTGTCAAGGGGGGTGGGGGGGCTATCCACGAGGGTGGTTGGGCTGTCTAGGGGGTAGGGGGTGTCCACGGGGGTGGGTGGGGCTGTCCACGAGAGTACCCTACTAATATGGTTATGGGATGAGGCATGCTCTGATGTGATAACACATTAAGTTCTTGTTGGTTTTACATTTTTTTAATAACACATTAGTATGTTTTTTTCACATGTGTAGTTGATACCAGGATTATTTTCTTCCTTTATCGTTTACTTAAATGTATTTTCTATTAAAGTTCAATCCTATTGAATTGTTTATGACAAAATGACTTATATGAATTTTTGTACAGAATGGACAGCATTTGGATGTATGAAACTGATCGTATCTCAAGCGATTTTCAAAACAATTTGGAGAGCTTTATAGATTTTGCATTTCACAATGCTTCAGATAGTGGTCGCATACACTGCCCATGTTCCAATTGTGTTGGTAGACCTTGGTTGAGTCGTGAAGAAGTCAGCTACCACATAACCAAAAATGGTTTTCAAGCAAACTACTTTGTGTGGTATCACAATGGGGAGAAAATGAAATCTCAAATTGGTGATAATCGAAATGAAAGGACTGGAATGGAGAATTTGTTAGATGATCGGTTTCCGTTTATTCGTCATCATGAAAAAGAAAGGATTTCGACTCAAGAAGACGTCGATATGAGGAAAAATGATGCATCTAGTGAAAATGATGATATTGATAGGGTGAAAAAATTGAATGATGCTTCCACGACTCCAGTATGACGACAATGCGATAAAATGAAAAAGCTGGAATTTTTAATCCAATTGTTTCATTGAAAAACTATGTATGGGATTTCTAATACAGCAATCGATTACATTCTTACCCTCTTGAAGGATTTACTTCCATATGATCCAGATATTCTCTCAAACCACTATATGTCATGGAAGTTAGTTGAAGAACTTGGATTTTCCAGAAACAAAATTCATGCTTGCCCGAAAGATTGCAGTTTATTCTGGGAAGAAACCGCTGAACGAAATGAATGAATAAAATGTGGCACATCCCGCTGGAAGTCAAAATCTGACGGAACACCATCCCGCGTTCCACAGAAAGTAATGTGGCACATTCCATTGATCCTCAGACTCCAGAATCTTTTTATGTCTGATGACATATAAATAAAAATGAGATGGCATGATACCGAGAGAAAGAAGACAAATGATGAGTTGGTTCATCCTGCAGATGGATTTTCATGGAAGATATTTGATGCTCGACATCCTGATTTTGCAGCTGATGTGCGTAATGTGAGGCTGGGACTTTCATGCGACGGTTTTAATCTGTTTGGGAAGATGCTTACTTCGTACAGCATATGGCCAGTTTTTATACACATTTATAATCTTCCCCCATGGTTGTGTATGAAAAAATCTTTCACTTTCATGAGTATACTCATATCTGGTCCTTCTCATCTCAGCATTGATATTGATGTATAAATGCAACCTTTAATAAAAGAGTTGAAACTTCTTTGGGATGTGGGTGTGCGCACATATGATGCATGTTCGAAAGACATATTTCAGATGCGTGCTGCGCTTATGTGGACGATCAATGATTTTCCGGCTTATGCGATGATGTCTGGATGGAGCACGAAGGGAAAACTGTCATGTCCAGTTTGTATGAAGAATAAATGATCCAGAAGACTGAAACATCGTTGTAGTTTCAGTTTTATGGGACATCGACGATTTTTGCCAAAGGATCATCCATATAGAATGAATCGTCGAAAGTTTGATAATACTATAGAGACCGATGATCCACCTCAGCGTATGTCTGGAACTGATGTGCTTAATGAATTGAAAGATTTCAGTTTTTCATTCGGGAAGGGTCAAATGAAATCTGGAAAGAGAAAGAATGTTTCCACAGAAACCTGTTACAATTGGAGGAAGAGGAGTATCTTTTTTGATTTTCCTTATTGGTCAACCAATTTGCTACGTCATTTCTTAGGCGTAATGCATATTGAAAAGAATATATGTGAAATGTTGCTTTCAGTTCTTCTAAATGTCTAGGGGAAGACAAAAGATGATTTACGATCTCGACGTGACTTGGTGGATTGGGGCATCAGACCAGAATTACATCCTGTGCGTATCAGTGAAAATAAATGGAAACTTCCATGTGCTTCTTATGTGATGACACCTACTGAAAAAAAAACAATTTTTGGAAGTATTAGAGACTATTAGAGTTCCTGATGGATATTCAAGCAACATATCTAAATGGGTCAACAGAAGAGAGTTGAAGCTAAAATCATTGAAGACTCGTGATTATCACGTTCTACTGCATGAGTTGCTTCCAATAGCAATCCGTCATCTTTTGTCCAATAATGTAAGGGTAGTTTTTATTCGGTTGTGCCATTTGTTTAGAGATCTTTGTGCTAAGAAGTTGTCCAAGTATTTCTTGCAAAAAATGTTGACAGATGCCCCATTAATTTTTTGTGAGTTGGAGAAAATATTTCCCCCATCATTTTTCACATGCATGCTGCATCTGACTGTCCATATTCCAACTGAAATACTTCTCGGAGGACCTATTTCTTTACATTGGATGTATCCAACTAAAAGAAATATGTTCACATTAAAGTCTTATGTTCGAAAAAAGAATCATCCCGAAGGTTCTATCGTGAACGGTTACTTAGCTCAAGAATGTATGGATTTCTGTTCAATGGATTTGTCTGATCTTACTACAAGAATGAACAGACCAATGAGAAATAAAGATGAACAATATGAGAAAATTGAACCCAGTTTTCCATCACTTCCTCAAACAGGAGGAATTCCTGGATCATATACATTGAAGACATTAAGTCATGAAGAGCGGGAGATGGCACATAGCACAGTTTTGTTCAACTGTGATTTGTTCGATGACTATATCAGGTAACAAAATTGAATATGTATATCTTACATATATATCTGTTAAACTATTCATATTTTCTTATCTACAGGGAACATAAAACAATGATAAATAGGAAGCATCGTTCTTTATCTTTGAGAAGGAGAGAGACTTTGCATAGAAAAGAGTTTTCTACTTGGTTAAAATTGAAGGTAAAAATAATACTGTTTAAATTAATTATTTCAATATTTACTTAAGTTTAACTGTCATTAATATTGCAGGTATTGAGTTTGTCTGCTGACTCTGTCTCTGAGGAAATAAGAGCTTTGGCTTTTGGTCCTAATACCGTGGTTCGTGACTGTAAATCAATTGTTATCAATGGGTACAGATTTATTGTCACTGAACGAGCCAAAAACATGAGAACACAACATTATGGTATTATGGTTACTGCAACAACAGATTGTTATTCCAGTGCATCAGATAGTAGACCGCGACTTGAAAATGTGGGTTATTATGGAGTCGTTGAGAAAATAATAATATTGGATTATTACTCTCATGGACGAGTCACAATGATGAAATGCCATTGGTTTGATTCGATGACGAGACATGGCACATTTATTGATGATTGTGGATTTCAAGTAATTAATATGACCCACACTCTTGCAACCAAAGAACCATATGTGTTGGCATCAATGGCTAAACAAGTTTTTTATGTCAAAGATCAACTTAAACCTGAATTTGGTGTCATAGTTGAAGTAATTCCAAGACATATTTTTGATGATGCTGATGATGGAATTGACACTGTCCCTATTGCCATTGGAACCAATCCATTTATTTCTTTTGATGACTCAAATAGCTCAATTGGCAGAGTTGATTGTGAACCTGAAGTTGTGGTTGGAAATATATAGAATCATTCATCCATGTTCTCAATTCTTTTGGTTTACCTCGAGTTGGGTTGTTAAGGTTGGTAATATTCATATTTATTTAGTATTGATCACAAATATGTTTTAGCTGACTTGACCGTTATGTGAATTTTCAATGTTTATTGGTTGCTGTTTTATTTGAATTGCATTTTCTAATTTGGAATTGAACTGTATTCAATCCAAATCAAACAATATTTCTAACTTGGTGAACATTACAAGTTGTATGTTTTATTAAATTCATTCAAGCTCTTCTAAAACAATTGATAGCTAAATTACCAATGAATCCCCTCATTCCCTCATATATTTAGTTTTTTGGTTTACACATTAATTTTCTTTTTCTAATTAATTACATATTTGTTTTCAAATGCAGGAAATGCAGCCAATTGAAGAGAGACTAAGAAAAAAAATGGCGGAGAACAATCGTCAGATAGAGGAGATGGGCATTCCACCATTAGTGCCTACAGTGAGTACTTTATTTCAAATATATATATATATATATATATATATATATAATTACAGAATATATAATTTCATGTGATTAATTTTTTTTGTAAACTTTTTTGTAGGATCCACCATTACGTTGACAGTTATTCGACGAGGAGCATAGTACTGGTCCTTGTTCTCAGGCCGGTGGTACGAGGAGGGTTCGTACCAGAGGTGGAAGTAGAGCTGCGCGTGCCTGACTAGACCCTGCCCCTCCCACTGACATTTCATCCTTCCCACATTCTGATCCCGGTGTGTCGTTAGGGACACACGGGGTATTTAGGCCTCCCATGTTTTAACTACCTTTTTCATCTTCTTCCCCATCATTTTCACATCCCATGATGATTCCCACTCCCCAGTCAGCATCATGTCATACAGCTGTTCCATCTTCTTTTCCTTCTACTTCTGTCTCTCCGAGCTTTTATATTCCATCGTCTTCGACTCCTGTTCCACCAGAGGGTGTTTCATCAGGTTCTGTGGATCCGGCGCCACTCATTGATCAGACTAGCGCAGGTATATTTATAAAACCCTAACAAATTTTTATAGCAATATTTATTTTCATTATAACATGTTTTGATAAAATATTTGTTTTTCTTTCATGACAGATACATCTACTGACAGGAGGCGAGGGCGGGGTCGTACACGCATGTGTTTGGTGTGGAACCATCGCACACAGGTTATGGTGGAATATAATGAAGACAATCAGATGGTTGAGAAAACAGGGCAGCAATGTCGGAGTTTTCTGGCGACGCTTGCCAAATACTCCGACATCATTCCCGTCAGCCCGCTTTCGTGGAGACATTTGCCACATGAGGTCAAGGATAGAGCTTGGTCAAAGATATGGGCAAAAAAAATCTGTTGTATGTAATGCCATGACTTATTTTTGTATTTATATGAATTAATATTTTGATTTCAACTTCGATTTAATTTTCCTGAGGGTGAGGGTGCACGACTGGAACATCTAAAGAATTTAGGCGATTTTTGGAAAGCCTACAAGCATGAGTTGTATATTGGCTGGCGTGCTAGAGTTGGCACTGAGTTAGAGGCGGTACCAGTCGTGGATGATTGTCTTATAGAGCAGCATCATCAGATGATTACTCATTGGACGAGTACCCAGTTTAAGGTATGAATTACATTTGAGGTATTTAAATAATAACTTTCAAGTTTTGCATTAATATTATCCTTTGCATTATCGAATTTTATTTAGGAATCATCTTGAAAAATAAAAAAACATTGATTCAAAAAAATATCTCCATACACTAGGACGCACGGCGATGCCGGATCATGAGAGGCAGTAGGTATGACAATTGATTATAAGTTTTCTTTACGACTTACATTTTCTTTTATTTCCTCAATTATTTAATCATTTGCTAAAGTTTTTATATTACTTTTGTTTTCAATGTCATTGTAGAGGCAAGTACAAAATATTGAAGGACGTGTGCCTCGAGCAAAACTGTTTTGCTCGAGTAGACGAAAAAAGGATGGAAGTGCTGTCAACGAAGCAACTCAGCAGCAGATTGTAATTTTTAATCTATTGATTTTATATTTTAATATCTATTTTGTAACTTAATAATATATTTATATTTGTAACAGGATGCTTTAGAGTCCCTCGATTCCCATGAAGCAGACAATTTTGGGCCATCTGATAACTTACATCAGGTGTTGGGAGAGGATCATTCTGGCAGAGTACGCTGCCAACCTAGGATAGCCCCGATGAGGTATTGGCCTGCCTCAGGTACGAGTTGTAGTGCCACCGAGCTGTAGTAAGTTAGGGCACAGGCAGAACAGGGTGAGAAAAGGGCCACATAGACGGCAGAACAGTCTGCTAGGGCAAACAGTGCATTTATGAAATTTATTGAAGTTCTACATCCAACACTTCCAGCAGAGGCCAGCCCAGCAATTGATGAATACATGTCGTCGATACATTCTATATATGGTGCACCAGGTGGTAGTTGCAGTGGTGGTCAGGCCGATGTTCAGCTTGAAGATGATGATGGCGAGGAGTCTGATGCGGAAGAGGAGGGAGATGAGGAGGGCGAGGAGGCGAGGAGGAAGGCGCTATGGAGGGTGAGGAAGATGAAGAGGACGATTGACGTGCCGTATGCGCGTACATGTCACGAATAATAATTAGAATGTTGCACGGTGGTTTCAGCTCAATCTGAGGTCGTCCGCTATGAATTTGACCGTTGGACGCCCGTTTTGGCCGTTTATGACACCAGAATTGCGTTGTCGGTCACCACAGGCACACGGCACGTCCGATTGACGTGACGTATGCTCGACCACTTCATAAATCACTGTCCCGTATTTGTCATCTGAGTTCAGGCCATTCCGACTTCATTCGGCCCATTTGGACCCCCCTCACGCGCGTTTTCGAAGCGTGCGCATCACTTAAAACTCGAATATTGAGCAGTACCGTGCAAACTGCATGTCCGATTGGCATGCCGTCTCCGCGTACAAGTCACGAATAATAATTAGAATGTTTCACGGTGTTTTCAGGTGAATCTGTGGTCGTCCGCTATGAATTTGACCGTTTGACGCCCGTTTTGGCCGTTTATGACACCAGAACTGCGTTGTCGGTCACCGCGTGCACACGGCACGCCCGATTGGCGTGCCGTCTGCTCGACCACTTCATAAATCACTCACCCGTATTTTTCGTCTGATTTTAGGCCATTCTGAAATCGTTCGGCTCGTTTGGACCACCCTCACACGCGTTTACGAAGCGTGCACATCACTTAAAACACGAATATTGAGTCGTACCGTACAAACCGCACGTCCGATTGACGTGCCGTCTGCGCGTACACGTCACGAATAATAATTAGAATGTTTCACAGTGGTTTCAGCTCAATCCGAGGTCGTCCTCTTTGAATTTGACCGTTTGACGCCCGTTTTGGCCGTTTGTGACACCAGAACTGCGTTGTCGGTCACCACGGGCACATGGCATGTGCAATTGACGTGCCGTCTTCTCGACAACTTCAGAAATCACTCACCCGTATTTGTCTTCTGATTTCAGGTCATTCCGACTTCGTTCGGCCCTTTTGGACCACCCTGACGCGCGTTTACGAAGCGCGTGCATCACTTAAAATACGAATATTGAGCCGTACCGCGCAAACCGCACGTCTGATTGACGTGCCGTCTGCGCGTACACATCACGAAAAATAATTAGAATGTTTCACGGTGGTTTCAGCTCAATCTGAGGTCGTACGCTATGAATTTGACCGTTGGATGCCCATTTTGGCCGTTTATGACACTAGAACTGCGTTGTCGGTCACCGCGGGCACATGGAACGTCCAATTGACGTGCCGTCTGCTCGACCATTTCAGAAATCACTGTCCCGTATTTTTAGTCTGATTTCTAGTCATTCCGACTTCGTTCGGCCCATTTGGACTCCCCTCACGCGCGTTTACGAAGCGCGTGCATCACATAAAATACGAATATTGAGCCGTACCGCGCAAACCGCACGTCCGATTGATGTTCCGTATGTTCGTACACATCACGAATAATAATTAGAATGTTTCACGGTGGTTTAAGCTCAATCTGAGGTCGTCCGCTATGAATTTGACCGTTGGACGCCCGTTTTGGCTGTTTATGACACCAGAACTGCGTTGTCGGTCACCGCGGGCACACGGCACGTCCGATTGACGTGCCGTCTGCTCGACCACTTCAGAAATCACTCACCTGTATTTGTCGTCTGATTTCAGGCCATTCTGACTTCGTTCGGCCTGTTTGGACCCCCCTCACGCGCGTTTACGAAGCGCGCACATCACATAAAACACGAATATTGAGTCGTACCACGCAAACCGCACGTCCGATTGGTGTGCCGTCTGCGCGTACATGTCACGAATAATAATTATAATGTTGCACGGTGTTTGCAGGTCAATCCAAGGTCTTTCGCTATGAATTGGACCGTTTGACGCCCGTTTTGGCCGTTTAGGACACCAGAACTGCATTGTCGGTCACCGCAGGCACATGGCACGTCCGATTGACGTGCCGTCTACTCAACCACATCATAAATCACTCACCCGTATTTGTCGTCTGATTTCAGGCCATTCCGAAATCGTTCGGCCCATTTGGACCACCCTCACGCGTTTACGAAGCGCGCACATCACTTAAAACACGAATATTGAGCCGTACCGCGCAACCCGCACGTCTGATTGACGTGCCGTCTGCGCGTACACATCACGAATAATAATGAGAATGTTTCACGGTGGTTCCAGCTCAATCCGAGGTCGTCCGCTATGAATTTTACCGTTTGACGCCCGTTTTGGCCGTTCATGACACCAGAACTGCGTTGTCGGTCACCGTGGGCACAGGGCACGTCCAATTGACGTTCCGTCTGCTCGACCACTTCAGAAATCACTAACCCGTATTTTTTGTCTGATTTCAGGACATTCCGACTTCGTTTGGCCTGCTTGGACCCCCCTCACGCGCGTTTACGAAGCGGGCGCATCACTTAAAATACGAATATTGAGCCATACCGTGCAAACCGCATGTCCGATTGACGTTCTGTCTGCGCGTACACGTCACGAATAATAATTAGAATGTTTCACTGTGGTTTCAGCTCAATCTGAGGTCGTCTGCTATGAATTTGACCGTTGGACGCCCGTTTTGGCCGTTTTTGACAACAGAATTGCGTTGTCGGTCACTTCGGGCACACGGCACGTCCGATTGACGTGTCGTCTGCTCGACCACTTCATAAATCACTCTTCCGTATTTGTCGTCTGATTTCAGGTTATTCCGACTTCGTTCGGCCCGTTTGGACCCCCCTCACGTGCATTTACGAAGCGCGCACATCACATAAAACACGAATATTGAGTCATACCGCGCAAACCGCACGTCCAATTGACGTGTCATCTGCGCATACACATAACGAATAATAATTAGAATGTTGCACGGGGGTTTCAGCTCAATCCGGAGACGTGGTGTTGCCGACACCACTCAAAGTGTCCGTCTTTTGTTTCAAAAGGACGTCATTTTAAGTGAAAAGCATCAACTGACATACGGAAAACCGACCAAACGCATTACGAATCTGTTGATAATTTATCCCAACAATACATGGGTGATATGTGACGTGTACGAGCCAACCCGGGATGAATCTGAGTCGCGGTGTGGCCAGGATAAGTCTAAGTGACTCTCTTTTGTTTAAAATGGACACCATTTTAAGTACATACTGAAAAACTACCAAACAGATTTGTTTTCCGTTGAAATATTAGGAGAACGGTCCATGGGTCATATGTGACGTGTACGAATCATCCCCGCTTCAATCCGACATGCGGTACGGCTTACACCACTCAAAGTGTCCGTCTTTTGTTTCAAAAGGACGTCATTTTAAGTGAAAGGCATCAACTGACATATGAATGAATGACCAAACGCATTCAGATTCTATCGATACATTAGCACAACGATCCATGAGTCATATGTGACGTGTACAAGTCAACCTCGTCTTAATCCGAGACGCAGTGTGGACGACACCGCTCTAACTCTGTCTCTTTTGTTTAAAATGCACATGATTATAAATGAAAAGAACAACTGGCATACGCAAAACCGACCAAACGCATTCGTAATCTTTTGATAATTTATCACAACGATCCATGGGTCATATGTGACATGTACGAGCCAACCCGGAATGAATCTGAGTCGCGGTGTGGTCAGGATTAGTCTATGTGTCACTCTTTTGTTTAAAATGGACAACATTTTAAGTACATACGGAAAACCGACCAAACGCATTCGGTTTCCATTTAAACGTTAGGAGAATGATCCATGGGTCATATGTGACGTGTACGAATCATCCCCGCCTCAATTGGAGATGCGGTGTGGTAGGCACCACTCATATTGTCCATCTTTTGTTTCAAAAGGACGTCATTTTAAGTGAAAAACATCAACTGGCATACAGAAAACCGACCAAACTTATCCGGATTGTGTCGATACATTAGCACAATGATCCATGGGTCAAATGTGATGTGTACGAGTCAACCCCGCCTCAATCTGAGGTGCGGTGTGGCCGATATCACTTCATTTTTATGTTTTTTGTTTAAAATGGACATCATTTGAGGTAAAAATATATGGTATAGAAAAAACCGATCAAATTATGAATTGAATTTCAGATTCCACATATAATTGTCATCTAAATTTTAAATTGAATTCTATATGAATTATGTACGTTTATAATTACGTTATGAATTCTAATTTAATTGTCATCTAAGTGTGGTCGGGACAACTCTAAGTGACTTTCTATTGTTTAAAATGGACAACATTTTAAGTACATACGGAAAACTGACCAAATGCATTCGGTTTCCATTGAAACTTTAGGAGAACGATCCATGGGTTATATGTGATGTGTACGAGTCAACTCCACCTCAATCCAAGGCGTGGTGTGGCCGGCACAACTCAAAGTGTATGTCTTTTGTTTCAAAAGGACATCATTTTAAGTGAAAAACATCAACTGACATACGGAAAACCAGCCAAACGCATTCGGATTGTGTTGATACGTTAGGAAAATGATCCATGGGTCATTTGAGACGTGTAAGAGTCAACCCCGTCTAAATCCGAGATGCGGTGTAGCCGGTACCACTCTGACTGTGTCTATTTTGTTTAAAATGGACAAGATTATAAATGAAATAAACAACTGACATATGAAAAACTGACCAAATGCATTCGGAATCTGTTGAAAATTTAGGAAAACGATTCATGGGTCATATGTTATGTGTACGAGTCAACCACGCCTCAATCCGAGTTGCGGTTTGACCGAGACCACTCTAAGTGTATCTCTTTTCTTTAAAATGGACTACATTTTAAATTCATACAGAAAACCAACCAAACGCATTCTGATTGTGTTTATATTTTAGCACATCAATCCATGGGTCATTTCTGATGTGTACGAGTTAACCCCGCCTCAATACGAGGTGCGGTGTGGCCGACACCATTCAAAGTGTCTCTCTTTTATTTAAAAAACACTTCATTTTAAGTGAAAACAACAACTGAAATACGGAAAACTGACCAAACAATTTCAGAATATGTTGATACTTTAGGACAATGATCAATGGGTCATTTTTGACGTGTACGAGTTAACCTCACCTCAATCCGAGGCACGGTGTGACCGGTATCATTCCAGATGTATGTATTTTGTTTAAAATGGATATCATTTCTATTAAAAATATATGGTATATGAAAAACCAATCAAATTATGAATTGAATTCCGGATTCCACATATGATTGTCATCTAAATTTTAAAAGGAATTCTAAATGAATTATGTATGTTTATAATTATGTTATGAATTCTACTTTAATTATGGATGTGTATATTTTCAGGATGCATTATATGTGTTAGTTGGTTGGTTTTCATTATTTGTATGTGTTGGTTTGTTCTCTATATGTATGAATTATATGTGTTACAGGTACAATAATTGGATTGAAAAATGAATTGAAAACGAGGGCATAATTGGATTGAAAATTGAATTGAAACCGAGGGTGAATGCCCAAAAACCAGACCTGCTGTGCAAATTGTAGGCTGCTGCGCAATTTGCACAGCAAAGCCTATGCCAACGGTTTTCAAACCGTTGGAATGGGCTCTATGTAGCTGTTTTTACCAATGGTTCAAGGAACCGTTGGTAAAAAAAACCTTATCCCAACGGTTTGAAACTGTTGGGATACCCGGTTGCATGGTTGTTCCCAACGGTTTGTAAACCGTTGGGAAAGAAAGTTATCTGTTGATTTCCCAACGGGCCAAACCGTTGGGAAAGGCCTTTCCCAACGGTTTGGCAGAACCGTTGGGATAGGTTGATTTTTTCTAACCTATCCCAACAGTTCTGTGTAAACCGTTGGGAAAATCCTTTTCCAACGGCTTACTTCCCTACAGTTTGCAGAACCGTTGGTATAACATATACCAACGGTTCTTCAGCCTTTCCCAACGGTTCTAAACCGTTGGGAAATGCTGGATTTCCAGTAGTGGAGTTACATACCTTGGATATGGCATGGTGAAACTGGACGGAATGTCACTGGATGATGATGGTTCGCAAGATGGTAACTCTGATGGAATTGAAGAAATGATTCGCGATATTGTAGCAGAACAAGTTGAGATAGAACCGACAGTTTTGCGTCTATATGGTGGTGTTGAAAACCCATTATATCCTGGTTGTACAGATTTTACGGTTTTGTCGGTGGGTTTAAGATTGATTAACCTGAAGGTGAAGCATGGATGGAGTGACAGAAGTTTTACAGAGCTGCTACAATTGATGAAATTCATTCTTCCAAAAGATAACGATCTTCCAGATTTACATTACAAAGCCAAGAAAATATTATGCCCGATGGGATTAGGATACAAGAAAATACATGCATGTCCGAATGACTGCATTATATATAGGAAGGAATATGAATTTCTATCAGAGTGTCCTAAATGTGGGACATCACGGTATAAGGTGAAACAAAAATCACAGGCTGATGTAGAGATTACAAAGCTCCCTTCAATGGTATTTTGGTATCTTCCTATAATTAATTGTTTCAAACGTTTATTTGCTAATTCACATGATGAAAAAAGGTTAATATGGCATGTTTAAGAGCGGGTATGTGATGGAAAAATGCGTCATCCATCTGATTGACCACAATGTATGAAAATTGATGCGCAGTATTATACATTTGGAAATGAAATTAGAAATCTCAGACTAGGGTTGTGCACATATGGAATGAATCCATACCGAACACTCAGTAGCACACACAGTTCATGGCCTATTTTATTGGTAATTTACAACCTCTCTCCTGAAGTTTGTATAAAGCGCAAATATGTCATGTTGAGTACAATGATCTCTGGTCCAAAGCAAGCTGGTAATGATATTGATTTTTACTTGTCACCATTGATTGATGATTTGAAACTATTATGGGATGATGATATTAGGGTGTATGATTCTTATAAAATGGAATATTTTCAACTGTATGCAGTGCTTCTGTTCACTATAAATGACTTCCCAGCATATGGAAATTTGTCTGGATACTGTGTTAAAGGGCATAAACCATGTCCAATTTGCGAACAACAAACGTCATATTGTCAATTGCATCATGGGAGGAAAACAGTGTACACGGGTCATCGAATTTTTTTGCCTATGTAACACCCTTATAGAAGACTAAAAAATGCATTCAATGGATCACAAGAATTTGATACTGCTCCAAAACCATTATCCCCTGATCTGTATTTTGAGAGGGTGAAAAACCTTGATGTGACATTGGGAATGACACAGAAATCTGGTAATGATAGACATATTTGGAAGAAAAGGTCAATTGTTTTGAGCTACCATATTGGAGGTATCATGAAGTTAAACATAATATTGATGTCATGCACGCGGAGAAGAATATCTGTGATTCTTTGATTGGAACATTGTTAGTTATTTATGGAATGACTAAAGATGGGTTGAATGCAAGATTAGACTTACTATCAATGGGAATACGTTTGGAGTTAGCTCCCACTCCTAAAGGAAGACAAACATTTCTTCCCCCTTCTTGTCATACATTATCGAAGAGGGTGAAAATTAGCTTCTGTCAGTGTCTTCATGATACCAAAGTGCCTCAAGGTTATTCTTATAATGTAAAAATTTTTGTCTCATTGAAGGACTTGAAGTTGATAGGTATGAAATCACATGATTGTCACGTCATGATGCAACAAATTCTACCAGTTGCATTGTCTGGAATATTTCACATTCGTGTCAAAAAGACTATAATGAAGTTGTGTTATTTTTTCAATTCATTTTGTAATAAGGCGATTGATGTGAATGCTTTGAACATTTTGGAAAAGGATACAATTTTTATACTGGGTCAATTGGAAATATATTTTCCTCCAACTATTTTTGATATAATGGTGCATTTAATGATTCATCTGGTTTGAGAAATAATGCTTTGTGGACCTGTATATCTTCGTTGGATATATCCTTTTGAAAGGTATATGAAAATATTAAAGGGTTATGTTAAAAATCTATATCGACCTGAAGCCTCCATTATTGGAAAGTATATTTCTGAGGAGGTAGCAGAGTTTTGTACGAGCTACTTGGATGTGGCGCAACACATAGGTTTGCCTCTATCTCTCGATGAACAAGTTAATAATGAGGGAAAGGGGATTCGCGGCTTGAAAGTCAAATCATTGTCAGCTGAACAGATGAAGAAGTTAGAATCATACATCTTGAATAACATAGCGGATGCTCAACCGTATATCACATTTCATATTAATGAGTTGAAACAATGTCATCCAAAGAAGAAAGAAATGAGGATTTTGAATGAGCACAACAAATCTTTTTTGTCATGGATTAAAAAGACATTGATTGGTAGATCAGATGTATCAGAGACATTAAAATGGATAGTGGGTGGTCCATGTTTAAATGTGATAACATGGTCTGGTTATGACGTTAATGGTTATACATTTCATACAAAATTTCAGGACAACAGAAGTGCAATTCATAATAGTGGTGTATTGGTGTTTGCAGAAGCAATGCATTTTTCGAGTGCTAAGGACAAAAACCCAATTTCTGCATCGAGTGCATATTATGGAGTGATTGAAGACATATGGGAGGTTGATTACTTTAAAATTAATGTTTTCATTTTTAACTGTAAATGGTTTAACGGTATCAATAGTGTTGGACATGATGAATTTGGAATGACACTTGTTAATCTGAATAGATTGGAAGACACAGCTGATTCTTTTATAATGGCAACACATGAAAAACAAATTTTCTATGTAGAAGATCAACCAGATATGCAATGGGCTGTTGTTTTACAAGGGAAAAAACAATATGTTGGTGAGGATGAACTTTATGAATATGCTGATTTATGTGAGATCCCTACTTCTATGGAAATATTAACAGAACATAATGATGGTCATGTTGAAGACATAGTTTGTGCCATAAGGAAGGATCACGATGAAGGAATTTGGGAAAACCATCCATTTGTACCTTCCTAAAATTATAGGTAACATATGTTTATTTCTTGTTTACATTTATTTTTTCCATAAATTTTATATATTGTAAGTTTTTTATTTATTAAAACTTGTTTTAAAATAAAATAATTATATGTTTTTGTTTTTGTTTGTTTTATGTTTGTTTAGTTTACTTTATCATGTTTATAACCATTACATGAATTTTAAAATGCTTATTTTTGTTCAGTGACAATTACTTTACCATGTTCACAATGTTTACCAGGTTTACAATTTTTACCATTTTTACCATCTTGACCATCTTGACCATCTTTGACATCTTTACCATTGTTTAACATGCTTACCATATTACCAATGTTTACTATTATGTAACTTAGTACACTATTCTATTTTCTGATTACAGTAGTATTGAAATATTTGAATTTGTATATTTGTGAACTGACGTTTGGTTTTTTGATTTGAAGGATAATGAAAGATCATTCAGATGATCAACCACATGATTCTAGAGAGGAGAATATTACTGGTCATACCTCTGGGGATGAACATTCACATGATCCTATTACGACAAAGAGTTCAAAGGTTGGTAAATCTGGGTGCACACGTTTACCAAAATTATCACTTGCCCGTACGCAGGATCAGAGGATAGTCGTTGAGTTTGATGATGATGATAGTCCTAGAGGTCCGAATGCCAACGATTTTAAGAGTTTTGTTGCAACTCAGGCTAAGACCAAAGTAAGCATTCTGTATGATGATTGAAGAGGTGTGGATAAAGCGATTATCTCTCAGTTGTGGGAGACGATTTTGGTAAGATATTGTGTCATTTTTTGACCATTATTTTAATGTTTCTAGTATATATAATATGTTTAACCACTTCTTTATCAGATGACATTTGATATTCCTGACACTGGAGGAGTCAGGAAGAAATGATTATCGTTGGCTGCCAGGAGATGGAGTGTTTTCAAATCAACCCTCTCATCTGATTTCATTTATGGTAATATGAGTCATGACAATCCATGTCGTATATATCCCTTTATAGATGAAGACACATGGAGACAGTTTTTTTGAAAGTAGAAAAAAGAGTCATTTCTAGTAAGGCAAATGTAAACTTTTATAAAATTTCTTATATAAATGATTTTATTAATGTTTTTTTAATGATTTATTATTCTTAAATTACAGAAAACAAGGAAAGCTCATCAGGAGATCCAATCTAAAAATGTATACCCTCATAGTTTATCTCATGGAGGGTATGCATTATTGGAAGAAAAAATGATGGCGGAAAAATTTCAACAACTAAGAGCTGAGTCTTCAAGCTCTGGAGGGGTGGCCCCTCCATCCCCTCCATCTAGATATGAAAAATGGAAGAGTGCTCGGAAGGGAAAAAAGGGCAATATCTTTCGAAAGAATCGAGAATCATAGCTGAGAGGATTGTAAGATATCTATGTAATTTATTTAAGTTAAATTTTTTCTTCATATAAGTTTCAATCATTACAGAAATGTTAAATTAATTAATACAGAACTCTCTTGAGGAGTAGAGTTCAGAGGGGACATTTACAGCTACTGGGAGGGACAATATTTTATTTGCAGCATTGGGAAGGCCCGAACATCCTGGTCGTGTAAGAGGATATCCGGCAGGTGTATCGTTAAGAAAAGTGTTTCCACGTTCTTCAACTACTAACATTGAGGGGGTTTATAAAAAAATAGAATCCTTGGAGGCTGATGTTCAAACTATTAATGCGACGATGGAGGACAAGATTAGAGAGTCGGTGCAGTCTATGTTTGCAGAAATGCTAAGACAATTTCAGACTGCAGCTCCCACTCCTCCACCTCCCCCTGAAGACCCCATTATTTATCCTCCACCTCCGCCAGTAGCCCCCACTCCCCCACCTCAGCCTGCAGACACCATTTTTTATCCTACGCCTCTGCCGGAACTTTCTACATATTGCGAGTTGTATGTTGATGATTCTCAACATCATATAGTAGCATACGGGTTGGTATATTGTATAGGAGATACAGTTAATCATCAACAATTAGAGGTAGAGAATTATAGGGTCACTGTACAAGATATTATAGATAGATCATCTAGGGTACCAGTACCTACAGATGAAGTGGTGACAGTTGGACAGAGTATCGACCATTTTTTATTTTGGCTATCCAGACTTCTTCGAATCATTACCATAGAGGTATGAATGTTATATCTTTTATTTTATTTTTCTTTTAAATTTGTTTTATCATTTGAAAACTACTATATTTTTCAAAAAAAATCACAGGAATACTTCAATGGTAAAGAAATACTGTATAGACAACAACAAAGACAACAGGCTATGACATTAGATACAGATTCCAGTGGTCTTTACAGATTGTCAAGATATTCAGATTTTTTGTTGGGATTTTATGAGTTTCCAATGGAATCTCATGATTGTGGACGTGAAATAAGTTTGGGGATTACAAATACTGATATTATGGAGCTTGTTACTGGAGATAAGTTGGGCATCAACGTGGTGTAAATTTTTTTCATTTCAGTCTTAACACCTTTTCTCTGCGTTATATTTATTAAAAATGTATACTTATGTATGTTTTGTATTAGGTATCATTATAAAATTTGTGAGAGTAATGAGCTGACAAGAAGTATATGGATTCATGGACCCGTAATTGATTTCCCCTGAAGCATATGCATTGAATGAGGAACAAAGAATGGTTTATATTGCTGAATGATTTGAAAAGAATATAATCACACAATGTTGGATGATGCCTTTTTTTGAGAGGTATGAAACACATTTCTCTAAAAGAGTTAATTATCTTTTAAGATAAAATACCACTAACATTAAATTTCCTTTTATCAGTGATCATTGGATGTTAGGGATTTTTTCCCAAGGGAGAAAGCTCTTTATTGGATATGCTCTGTTCATGGTGATGTGCGGGAAAGTTTTAAGAATATATTGGAAAAGTAAGTTTCAATTTCTCAATAGTTTTATATATTTTAATGAATTTTAAATTTACCCCATTCGTATTATTTTCTAACAGTGCATGGGCCTACTTTCTAAAAAACACAAAGAAAAGAAATGCAATGATCAAATATGTAAATGCGAAGGTAAATTTCCATTTATAATTTTTACTTTTTGATTTATTACATAAAAATAATATATTGAATTTACACTCATTCAAATAGAATGTTCATGAAAAGCAAGGCATCATCGAATGCGGATATTATATGTTAAGATTTATGTATGAAATAATAACAACTAGGACAGTTGTGAATTTTGACCTGGTACGATTTCCTCTTAAACTTTGCCATAATATTTCAATTTGATTTATTCATTATATACGTTAAATATCTTCCTTTTCATCTATAGCTTTTTGATGACCCTCAACCCTATACTGCTGAAGACATCAAACACGTACAAGTGGAGTTGTCAAATTATTTTACAGGTTTGATTGAATTTTAGTTGTTTGTAATGTAAAATGTAATTTTGAATATTGTCGTTTTAATTGTGTATTTGGTAGTTGTTTAGGTTGGATTTAGTTTTTTTTGAAGTTGACAGTGTACGTTTTGAATGTTATATAAGTGAATGTTTAATTTTGCTCTACTTCTTGTTTGGGTCTACTTTTGATGGTTTTTCTGGTATGGATTTGGATCTGTGGGGGAGGGGTTCCAAGGGTGTGGGGGTGTGTTCAGTGTGGTTGGGGGGTGTCCAGCGGTCTGGGAGGGCTGTCCGGTGGGGTGGGGGACAGTCCTCGGGGGTGGCATGGATGTCCAGGGGTGTGGGAAGGTGGTCCAGGGGTGTGAGAGTGTTGTCCAGGGGTGGGGGGGTTGTCCAGGGGTGTTTGGGGCTGTCTCGGGGTGTGGTGGGGGCTGTCAAGTGGGGTAAGGGGTGAGGGGGTGTTGTTCAGGTGGGTGGGGGGTTGTCGAGGGGTGTTTGGGGGTGTCCGGGTGTCGGGGGGCAGTCCAGGAGTGTGGTGGGGGCTCTAATGGGGTGGGGGATGGTTGTCTAAGGGGTATACATGAGGGTGGGAGCTCCAATGGGGTGGGGGAGGGCTGTCCAGGGGGTATACATGAGGGTGAGGGCTCCAATGGGGTGGGGGAGGGCTATCCATGGGGTATACATGAGGGTGGGGGCTGTCTAGGGGGTATGTTTTATATATTATCAATGTACATGCATAATTTTGATCTACTTCTGTTTTTGTGGTACGATTTCTTGATTTGTTTTCTGGTTGATTATGGTGGAGAGAAGATGAATGCATTCTGTTAAAAAAAAGGGTTTATCACGTTGGTTATTAAATAACCGACGTCATAAAATGCCGGTAAAATAGTTTATCAAGTCAGTTATTTAATAACCGACGTGATAAAAGGCATGGAGAATGGTTTATCACGTCGGTTATTCAATAACCGACGTGATAAAAGGCCTGGAGAATGGTTTATCAAGTCGTTTATTCAATAACCAATGTGATAAAAGGCCTGGACAATGGTTTATCACGTCGGTTATTCAATAACCGACGTGATAAATTCCTGGACAATGGTTTATCCCGGCAGTTATTCAATATCCGACATGATAAACCCCCCTCCCCCGGTTTTTCATGTTGGTTTTATAAGAACCGACGTGATAAACTACACTCACCCCGGTTTATCACGTCGGTTGTTTAATAACCTATGTGATAAACCATTTTCCAGGCCTTTTATCACGTCTGTTGATAAATAACCAACCTGATAAACCCTTCCCATTTTCTTTATCACGTCGGTTCTAAAATAACTGACGTGATAAAGAATATGGGAAGGGTTTATCACGTCGGTTGTTTAATAACCGATGTGATAAACCATTTTCTAGGCCTTTTATCACGTCTGTTGATAAATAACCGACGTGATAAACCCTTCCCATTTTCTTTATCACGTCGGTTCTAAAATAACCGACGTGATAAACATCACGATTCTATGTTTTTGACGTCGGTTTTTAAATAACCGACGTCAAAAACCTTATTTATAACGTCGCACGTATTAACGTCGGCTAGAAACCGACGAAAAAAATGAAAAATATCCAACGTAAAAAACGTTTTCTGCACTAGTGTATATTTTTTCAATCAGTCAAATATATATTTAAATACAATAGGATTCTTCATTAAAACTACTAGTTTTTTGAATATATTTCTCATTAATAAATAATCGTTTTTGATAGAATTTCTAGCACACAAACCTAGAAATATATGAATAATGATTAGAAAATATAAGATGAATTACAATATATGTTATTTAAATGAAATATAATTAACCATAATATTTTATAATTCACATGAAAAATACAGTTTTCAAATATTTTGTTTAAGAGTACTATTATTTTCTAATATGATTTATTTCAAAATTAATTCAAAGTATTGAAAAAATGAAAAAAAAAATGACACCTTAATAAAATTAATTCAATGATTATCAATTGGTTAGAAATGAAAATTAAATCAATTTAATCTATAATAAGATGTTTTTGTGGAAAAAGTGTTTTTTTTGTGTAATGTGTTTATATATTTAGAAATTAAATGAATCTATATTTATGGATGAGTTTAATAAAATGGGTATAAAATATATTAAATCAAATATTTTATCAATTATTTAATCATTTTTATAAGGTATGGAATGGGAGTAAATTCAGTTTTATGGTTAAAAATACATTTTCATACCAATATTTTTCATTACATTTTCATGTAAATTTTAAAATGAATTTATAATAATTACAAAATTTAAAATAGAAAAATGGATTTTAAATTTTATATGATTATTTATATATTTAGAAATAATTTCATTTATATTTTCTTGTAATAGTGGGTACCCTAAACCCAATGTAAAAATATCTTTTTGATTGCCCAATAATATACACAGTAAAAAGAAGATGTATTCTTACCACAATAGTGTCTATATTTCTATGTCCACTATTTATATATTAATTTCCATATATATATATATATTGTTGTACTAGAATGGTTTGTTAGTTCCCAAGCTAGAATGATAACCTAACGATACTACCACATTAATCCTAATCAAATATCATTTATTATAGATATATCATTCAAACAAGACAAAGATGATATATGACTATCAGGTGAGGGGAGCTCATGAGCATTTAGACTTTTTCTCAAGATGTTTACACGAGGTGATCTAAAATAAATAAGATCACGAGTACTAACCTGCTAATAGGAACACTAGTTTTTCGGGTGTCGTTGGTACTTCCAATCTACGAACACTTTTAATGGTCCTATGACTTGATATTATTTTCAGTGTATACTATTTGATCATGTACACCGATGAAAGGGAAATACAATGAAATTATATTAGTATTTAGGTATCTTGTGTCTGGTGTGTCATTGCTGGTATGTGCCAAATTGAATATTAATGAAAGAATTTATCACTACTTATAAGAAGATATATCTTTGGAATAATTAATCAGGATAGTAGTGCTATTAGTAAATGCATGGCCATGATAGAAGAAGGTAATTCCATCCATTGAGGTTAACAATTAATAAATAAATAAAGGACAATGACACAAAATGTCCATCCTAGTTTATGAGAATTTGTGAGATAAAGAGATTATATTACATAGTGTGTGTTCTTATAATGGTTATCGTTGTTATGGGTATGATTTATCTCATTAGGGTCCATGATGGGTCACTAGACTTCTTTTGGAAAAGAATTCACTACCATCGAGATAAGGTCATGGAGGTTCATATGCTAAGAGTATTCAAAATTCAGGCATATTCTATTGAATATTAGTATTGGATATAGTGAGCCCCACCATGTTGTATGAGTGATGTCTATGATAATATGGCCACCAATTAATAAATAAATTCATATTATTTGATTTTTTGAATAATTGATATAGAATTTATTTATTAAAAATATTTTCCTATATTTATGAAAATATACAGAAATATTTAATACAAATGAATATTATTTTACTTATATTTATTGTTTTTTTAATATTTAGAAAAACAACGAGTAGACTCAATCACTTAGTTTGTCATGTAATATGTTTATTATACTAAAAGAATGTGAGGAAAATATAAATGATATATATGACACACTATGTGAGGCATATATTTTTTTATAGCTTATATAGTGAATAATAAATATTAGGGGGTTGAGAATCCATTTTGAAGGATTTGATTTACACACTGTAAAATGGAAGTGAAAAGATATAACATGGTGAATATTTATCACACGAGATCAAGATCATCCCTCTCTTCTCTCCCACTTCTTAGAGAGAGAAGATATCATTCCAATGTGTTGATCGAAGAACACCTTTACAAATCGATGAAATAGATCCTTATTGATTACCAAGAATATGAAGGCTTCATTAAATTTCTATAGCACTTGGATTTCGACGATTGATGAACCAACAAATTTTTTAAATGTGTGTAGATGATCTAAAAGGATTTGACTTAGGATCCTTTAAGTAATGATCATTGGCCATGAGTAGATGAAGAATACACATATTCAGATTGAAACTGGTAATTTTTATGTTTAAATTTTTATGATTAATTCATTAGTGTGAATATCCACAAGTTATAATCTGGAAGCACTTTCCTTGAAATGATATTGTTATGTCAATCAAAAGTGAAAAATTTTAAATTTACAATTTTTTAGGTTTCCACTATGTGCCTGACACAAAAAATTGGAATCATAATGTTCATTTGAAAATTTCAAGGCATAAAATTAAATTAAATTTTGTTTAAATTTTGAAGGTTGTGTTATTGTGTTCTCAATGTCATAGACACTGTTTCAATCTAACATTGAATGATCAATTTGCGAGCATCTGATATTCTTAATTTAGATTGAATTCCATGATTAAAGTATTATTTGTTAAAAGGTAAAATTTATATATATTATAATTTTTTCATGAAAGAGGCTAGCGATTAAGTATTTATGATAAACCTGAACATTGAGAGGATTCTGATAACCAGAAATATTAATTTTTGGTTGGTGTCAATTCCAAATTTCTGTGTAAATGAAAAAAAACTGACCAGATATATTAAAATGGGGTGGGGTTCCAAATTGAGATGATTTTCATGCATCAAAAACAAAATAAAACATAATTGTTAGACTTTATAATTTTTAGACGTCCATATGAGGTGGATGGTCCTGGGTCAGGCAATAAAACAAAAGGGTTCCATATTAAAAATTTATTATTGTTATTAAATTCATAAAAGGATGTCTCTTTGAAAAGGAACAGAGGGGCGCTGCATGGACATCATGCACGATGTTTCCTCTATCGGTCAACAACAATACGCCTCCATCGCACAGCCACATTGAACCCTGTCATTGTCTTCACTAGTTCCTGTCTCCCCACATTTTCTATTCCTCCTAGTCGTTGGCCTCCTACCGTAGTCACATGCATCCTCTCGTGAACAGCCTCCTTCACTACATGTTTAATCTCGCTCTTAATAGTTGGGACCAAGAAATAACATTATATGAATGAAAATTAGCAGTATTATTTTAAAGCATTCAATGATGCACGATATAAATTTAGACATGTTTAATCTGTTCATTTAATTAATATACCTATGTTTCATATATATCGAGTGATTATGATTAATTGACCAATCAATGAATTTATGATATTTTTTTATTTTTTTATTTAATTATTACAACGCTTAGTTTGGAATAATTATAAAAATGTCGATTTTCATATCTTTAACTGAGTATTTATCTGTTTAAGTGTTTTTGTTCCAATATATAATTATTTAAATGTTTTCCGCATTCCTAACAACCCCTCGCTTGTGTGCAAATAATATTGTATAATCAGGATGATGAATAGAGATTTATTTCTCACTGAGATTTGGTGAGGCACTTGACTGGATTTTGACAGGACATGATTCTCATCGCAAATACCCATGGTCATGTAATGTTAATTGAGACAAGAATTAATTCCTGCTGCAAATACATTGTCAGCAGGTGAGTATTTATGATAGATCCTATCGCAAATTAATTATTTTACCACAATCTCAATCATTTTTTGAATGAACTATTTGCAATGGGTTCCATTGTTAATAGACCATCACAACTACTCTAATCTTTATATACCCACCAAATGTTTACCATGCATTGAAAAATTGGGCTCTATATTGCTCAGTTTTATCTTTCTTATCTTCACTCATTCATGTAAATGTTTAAACATTTACAAAGAAAAAAATATTAAGGTTTGCAGTGCACAAGAACTTCATTTTTTGAGATATTTCTATAATCATTATTTATTTTATTATTTATTTTATTTTATTTTATTTTTATTAGATTTTAAAATTATTAATTAATTTTAGTAAGAGTTAATTATAAGTAATAATTTATAATTAGAAGTAATTATTTTTAATTCGAAGTAGTTATTTTAAATTAGAATTATTTAGTTTTAATTGGGAGTAATGTTTTTAATTAAAAGATAATTTGTTTTAATTTGCATTAATTTGTTTTAATTTGAGGAAAATAGAAATAATTTAAGGTAATTAGTAATAATTAACACTAATGAGTAATAATTAGCAGTAATTAGTATTAATTAGTGATAATTTGAAAAAATTAGCGATAAAAAAATATAATTAAAAAATATTAACAGTAATTGCTTTAAAAAGTTACTAATTAATAAAAATTAATAACAATAAGTGGTAATTTGAAATAATTAGTAATAATTAGCAGTAATTAATAATAAGTAATGGTAATTAATAATAATTAGTGGTAATTACCACAAGTCGATGGTAATTAGTAAAAAAATACTAGTAATTAGTATTTATTAGCGTTAATTAGTAAAAAATAGCGATTAGTCCATATATTTATTAAAAATTAGCGGTAATTAGTTAAAAATCGTTATAAACTAATAAAAATTACTAATAAAAATGGTAATTAGAAATAATTACTAATAAGGAGTCACATTTAGTTAAAAATAATGGTAATTAGAAAACATTAGCAAGAATTAGTAAAAAATTGTTATAACAAATAAAAACTATTTATAATAAGTCATAATTAACAATAGTTAGTAATAATTACCAGCAATTCATAATAATTACTTGTAATTAGTATAAATTAGAGGCAATTGGTAGAAATTAAAAGTTATTAGTAAGATATAGTGGTAATTTGTATTAAAAACTAGTAATTAGTAAGAATAGAGGTATTATGTGTCAATTAACGATAACTCATAAAAATAGCAATAAATTAACATAATTATTAAAAATAAATGATAATTAGAAAAAAAAATGTTATAAACTAATAAAAATTATTAATAATAAGTGGTAATTTGAAGTAATTAGTAATAATTACTGATAATTTTTAATAATTACAAATAATGAGAATAAATTAAGGGTAATTTGTAGAAGGGAACGATATTTAGTATAAAGTAACAAAAATTGTTATTAAATAGCAGTAATTAGTAAAACGATAGAGGGAACTAGTATTAATTATTGGTAATTAGTGACCAATAATGGTAAATCAATATAATTCTTAAAAATTTGCGGTAATCGATAAAAAAAATTATAAATTAAATTAAAATTCTAATAATAAGTGATAATTAGTAGTAATTAGTAATAAGTAGGGGTAATTAGCAAAAAAATATAGGTAATTAGTAAAAATCATCTTAATTAGTAAAAATTAGCAACAATTAGCTATAATTAGGAAAATTAGTAATAATTAACGGTAATGAGTTCAAAATGTCATTAATTAGTATTAATTAGCAGTGATTACAAAAAATTTGCGATAAATAAATATTAATATTAATAATTAGAGGTAATTAGTAAAAATTTGTTATAAATTAATAAAAATTAGTAATAATAAGTGTTAATTAGAAGTAATTAGTTATAATTAGCAGTAATTATGAAAAACCAGTCGTAATTAGTAAAAATTAATAGTAATTATTATAAATTAGTAGTATTTAAAAAAATAGCTATCAGTCAATATAATAATTAAAAATTAGCGATAATTAATAAAAAATTGTTATCAACTAATATAAATTAGTAATATTAAGTGGTAATTGGAAGTAATTAGTACTAATGAGTGGTAATTAATTATAATTATTAGTAATTATTAAAAATGAGCATTAATTAGTTCAAAATATTTATCAACTAATAAAAAATATTAATGATAAGTTGTAATTAAGAGTATTTAGTAATAATTACTGGTAATTATTAATAATTACCTTTAATTGGTGTAAATTAGCATCAATTCATATCAATTAGTTGTAATTGGTAAAAAATAGAGGTAATTAGTAAAAAATAGCGGTATTTAGTGTTAATTAAAGGTAATTATTAGAAAATTCTGATAAATCAATATAATTAATAAAAATTTGGTCTAATTAGTAAAAAAATGTTATAAACGAAAATAATTAGTAATAATAAGCGGTTGTTAGTAGTAATTAGTAGTAATGATCCGTAATTAGTTATAATTAGTTGTAATTAGTAAAAATTTGTATTAATTAGTAAAAAATTATAATAAACTAATAAAAAATATTAATAGTAAGTGGTAATTACCATTAATTATTAAAAATTACCGGAAATTAGTATAAATTATGGGAAATTTATATAAATTAGTAGTAATTTTAAGAAAATAGGTATAATAAGTAAAACAATATCGATATTTATTATTAATTAACTGTAATTAGTTGAAAGTAGTGATTACTCAATATAATTATTAAAATTTACCTGTAATTATTAAAAAATTGTAATAAACTATTAAACACTAGTAATAATAAGTGGTAGTTAGCAGTAAATAATAATAATTACTTGTAAATGGGTAAAATTACGTGTAATTAGAAATAATTATAGGTAAATAGTATAAATTTGGGGTAATTGGTTGAAATTAGCGGTAATTATTACAAAATAGCCGCAATCCAAATTAATTAATGGTAATTTATAAAGAATAGTGATAAATTAATATAATTATTAAAAATTATCGGTAATTAGTAAAAAATGATAAAATTATTAAACATTTGTATTAATAAGTTGTAATTACCAGTAATTATAAAATAATTAGTGGTAATTATTAAAATCCACTTGTAATTAGTAAAAAATTACAGTATTTTGTAAAAATTTCCTATGATTATCTATAATAAGTATAAATTAGTAATAATTAATGGTAATAATTACAATAAATCAATAATTAGTATTAATTAGTTATAATAAGTAAAAATTAGCGATAAATAAATATAATTGTTACAAATTAGCTGTAATTATAAAAATTGTAATAAATTAATACAATGTAGTAGTAATAAGTGGTAATTTGTAGTAATTAATAATCATTTGCGGTAATTAGTAATAATTACCTATAATTTGTAAAAGTAAGTAGTAATTTGAAAAAATTAGTGGTAATTCGTAAAAATTAATTTTAATATTGAAATAAAGTGGTAATTAGTATTAATTAGTGGTAATTAGTAAAAATTAGTGATAAATCAATATATATATATATTAAAATTAGAGATAATGAGTAATAAGTATAAAAAATTAGTAAAAATTTATAAAAATTAGTAAAAATTAGTAAAAATTACTGGTAATTAGCGATAATTAGTGTTAATTAGTGATAATTTGTGTTTATTAGTGATAGTTAGTAAAAATTCTAATAATTAGTTTTAATTCATGGTAATTTGTAATAAATAGCGGTAATTAGTGGTAATTAGACATAAGTACTTGTAATTAATAATAATTAGTAATAATTATTTGTAATTGGAAATGGACACTTTTTTCTAACAATTTTTAATTTTGTCATCAGGTCACAAGAACTGGGGAAAGTAAAATGTGACATGTCGATGGTAGAAAAATTAGCAGTAGGATGGTAATATGCATTGATGACTTGGCATGATTGACATAAATTAGTGCAAAGATAAATTTAGACAAGGTTAGCATAAATTGGTTTCATCATATGATTCTTAGAAAAGATATAATTTATATATTTTATGAAATCATAAAATTTCCAATATTCAGGTGACTATAAATGAATAATCTGTGAAAACTCTATCTATGTTTTTCATTAGGTCACAAGAATCCAGGAAGATATATTGTGATGTGTTAATGGTAGAAGGGTTAGTAGTAGGAGGAGAAGATTATTTGATGATTGGACAAGGTTGGCATAAACCTGTGCAATGAAAAATTTGGACATGGTTGACATATGCTCATTTAAACTTATAATGATTGTAAACTCTAGAATTTATACATTTTTAGTAAATCATATAATTTCCAATCTTCAGGTGATTCTAAATAAACAATTTATGCCAACAATATCCAATTTTACCATTAGGTCCCCAGAACTGGGGAAACCATACTTTGATGTATCGATGACAACTGCATTAGTAGTAGGAGGATAAGATTCATAGATGACTAGACATGGTCGGCATAAATTAGTACAATGAAAAATTTGGATATGGTTGGCATAAATTGATTTAATCAACTGATGATTGTATAATCTATAATTTATACATATTTTATAAATCCTAGAATTTATAATATTTAGGTGATTGTAAATAACCAATTTATGCCAACCATATCTAATTTTGTCATTAGGTCACTCGAAATAGTGTAGGAAGACTATGACGTGTTAATGACAACAACAATAGTACAAGGAGGAGTAGATGCGTTAATGATTGGATATGGTTGGCATAAATTAGTGTATTTAATAAATTTTAGACTATTAAATAGTGGTTATAATCATATAAAACACACACATATATATATCATTAATATCTATATATAATAGTTATTTTCAAATATTTTCTAATAATAGTCATTTCGTGTTACAAATGGCCAACGAACGTTTCTCTAATATGTTTTGTGAGTTGGAGGAGGATGATCTACTTGGCGACGAGCATGATGTTACATTATCATACCCTCATATTGGTGGAAGATTAAGGATGAGTAAGAGGGGCCAGAGTCCTTCAATATTGATGTTTCTTAGCCCTCTCTCCAAATGATGTCTACTTCTTGAGTTTGATCCATGCATGATGAGGTATGTTAAGTTGTTTATTTTAGATATTTTTCATTAATTTTAAATAATTAATTTAAATAATAATTTCTTGATATTTTTAATATTTTTTCACATATTATCCCATATAGTTGTTGGACAAGGGAGTTTTATATTTCTGAGTTATTTTTCTGGAGCATGGGTGACATGAGATCATATTCCCATTGATGCTCAATGCCGTTTGTTTGATTATTCGATGGTACATAAATGAATAATTATTATTTTGAAATTTATTTAGTTAGTAACATGATATTATAATTTTTTTAAGATTTTATGGTATCCCATCAATGATAGTACATGAGACTCTATCCTGGAGGCATGAGAGATCTATATGTGTGAGTGTTGTCGTCAGTTTATGACAAATCTAAGGTGGACAACCATGTAAAAAGTGGAAGTCATAGATTTTGATCAGTCTTGCTACCCCCGTTGACCATATTACATATAATATTAGATTTGGGATGGGTTAAGTTCATACTGTTTGTAAGATACTTTTTATAGGAGAGAATCATTAGGTCAAAATAATCAGGGGAGGTAGGAGGTGATGCATCAAGCTGGTAGTCGTACATTCAGTTCCCATCGACATATGGTATATACTTATTTTAATAATTAATATAACATAAAATTTGAATTTTTTATTTTATAATCATATTAGCGGTTTAACATACTAATATTACAGAGTTCGGGTTTACATGAGGATGTACAATTATTCTATCATTGGAGAGATTATAGATGATTGGTAGAGTATATTGTTGTTAGAATTATTATTTTCAGTTTTAAAACTAATTACAAATAATATTAAAATAATTTCAATTTCAATTTCAATTAATAGAGTTAGATGAGGGTGTGACTTCTTAGACAAGATATGAGATTCGGGCTGAGTCTGGAGATCATACCACTAGTGCATCGACATTTAATGATGCTTTATAGATGAATGCACCTCAGTATGCCTTCGAGAAAGGCTAAGTGGTTGGTATCAACTCTCAATTGATGCCTGAGTGCTATTATGGCACCGCTGCGATGTTGACATCCAGCTTTAGGGGATATCGTTGAGATTAATCGTCATCTGCTGCACAGTATCAGGATCAGATGTGTGCTTATGGTGAGGATATAGAGACCATGCATATGGAGTAGGAGGAGCTCTGTCGACATCATCAAGAACAATAAGTGGAGATATATCTATGACATGAGTAGTTGTATGAGTATATGATGGAGTACACACGATATTTGACTCATGTTTTTGGGATGATGTTCCCTCCACCACATCTTATAGATGACCCCTCCCCACAATGATTTATTTATTTTTTATAAGCATTCAAATCTACATTTTTTTAATTTTTTTAATTCATATATTTTTAATTATTAAATGATTAATATTTTTTATTAATGTGATTATTGTATTTTTTATTTTTTAATTATTTTAATATTTTTTAATATTATATTATTTTTTAATTCTATTATTTAGTATTTATTTATTTATTTATTTACTATTATTATATTATTCTGAATATTGTTTTTTTTATAATTTTTAATTTATTTTTATTAATTTTATTATTTATTTAATATTTTATTATTATTATTATTATATTAAATTTTATTAATATTATTATTTTATGATTTTTTTAATATTTTACTGTTTTTTGTGATGGGTGGATCATCCCTTCCCAAATAATTATTTGTGGCTGGTACATAAAAATTTCAAAAAAGTATTTCATAAATATACATGACATACTATTTGCGTTGGCAGCCATACCCATCACAAATAATTTTTTTGCGACCACTGTTTTTTTCAAATAGCTATTTTGGACATGACCAACATGAAAATAACCTTTTTTAATTTGATGTATTTGTAAATGATTCTTCACAATTACTTCAATTTCTAGTTGGGTTCTCTAACTCAATTTGTTTACGTAACAACTAAAAGAGTTACGCATTGGGTCTTGGTTGATCCATTATTCCCATTATGGATCAACCATTAGTATTGGATCATGACCATGTCATTTAATTTTATATATTTATGGATTATTATTTTATGAATGTGTAGTTTTTATGTATGACCACTTAAAATTACAAGAAAATATGTACACATAAAATGGACATGATGTAATTAATGTTTTCTATTTATTGCATTGTCTTTTGTGAGTGCGATCACATTGTATGTTTTTACCTGATTTAAAATGATTTCATCATGTCTTGTGATAACTAAAACCCCTTAATGAATTATTTTGTTCCAAACATATTCCATTATTCGAATATGAAAAAAACAAAGTGTATATTGTGCTCGTTATTCTAGTTATGGGTTCCTCATACCACTAAGGAGTTCTTATTAGAGTGATGGTTTCAATTAACTATATATGGAAGAAAAAAATTATCCAAAGTTATCAGGTTCCATCATTAGAGAAAAATCATCGATTAAATTAGGTTTATGATTTATCTATGTAAATACTTCAATCAATAGTTCAAGGAACAACAGGTAAAAGTAGTTGGACAGTTTAGTGCTTACCTTCAAACTCTCCATGTATTGGCATATAAAAATCATGGACTATGAGAATATGTTTCAGGGGTCCTTACCACTAGATTTATCTAGAAATAGATTATTTTGAGTATAGTAGTGAGGGATAAGAGGGTTAAATAAAAAAGTGGGATACATTTAATGATTCAATTAATCAGTTTTGTCTAATAGATAATCAAGATAAAAATAAAAATCTTAAAGATAGGTTTTTCTATGAAAATTTTATGTAATACCATAGACATACACTATTATTATTATAGGACAAATAAAATGTCCTAAATAGCATGAGTTTCCTTGATTAGTACATGATCCTACATAATGTACTATGATATAGAAATTTCAAGGTGTTAGAGTCTCCAATAAACATTGAGCTAACTCAGGATGAGAGGGAATGAATGATGCTTATATGGGACTCATGTTTGACACATTTTATTTTTACATCATAATTTTATCAAAAACATTTATTTTTATTTTTGGATATAGTGTTGAAAATAAAATATTTCACATGTTATCTCATATATGAGAATCATGGATGGATAAAGTGATGTGGTATATGGACAAGGTTATTTTTACACTGGATATGTGTAAATTGGTACATGGGTCAGGCCATTTCAATATATCCCTTTCCTATATCATTGTCACTCACAATATAACATTTTGATTATGATTAGAAAATAAATATTATAGATAAAAAAATTTCATTACCTTTTTACGTAAGGTTCACCAAGTAAAAAATATATTTAAGAATGATTAATCATTAGTTATTATAGTGAAAAAGTTGAAATATAAGGTGTCATGTCTAATGAAAAGTGTGATTTTAAAGACACCATCAGAAAATCCATCAAAAAAGTTGGAAGACATTAAATAAGACATTATTTTATTCACATATTACAAGATAATACTGTATAATATTAAATGCATTGAATTTAATGGAATAATCTGCTACTCTCTTCTTCGTCAGGTATATTCATAATAGTTTGTGATGTTTCTTAGATACTTATTTAGTATTAAATAAATTATTCACAATACATATGTGTACTGAAATATTGTAACCAACTATGTATAAAAAATTTATAAGAAGTATGGTATGGTCTCAATGAATCTAATAAAGGGTGGTTCCTATGTTAGTAATGATATATTCACATCTTCTAATTACCATGCTTAGTGATTCTTGTATAAATCTTTCTATGTAATAAAAAAACATTTATTTTATGATTCCATTAGATAAAATGAAAAATTATTACATTTTTTAATGATATTATGTAACGACCCAAAATTTCATTAATGGAAAATCCCTCTTGATCCAGTTAAATGTTTCTTTATGTTTTTATATGATGTCAACATCTTTAGTTTAACGTTAAGATTTGTGACCGTTACTTTTATAGCCGTTGAACAGTGATCATCTGGGTAGTTTAAATATAAGGCTTTAACGAAACCATTTTTACTCAGACAAAGGAAGCGATGGCCTCATCCAGTAGAATTGCCCCTTACGAAGCCCATTTGTCGGAGCTCGGAAAGGAGGTGGCGTCTTTGGGCTTTTCCCTTGACCAAGCCCAAGCTGAGCTTCATCAAGTCAAGCTCGAACGTGATCGTCTACGGGAAAAATGGAAGTTGATAGAGATTACCACTCGAGCAATGTTATCCGAGAAACCCCAATAGTCTGTCACCATCGCACACCTTACCCTTAGGTCTTATGCGGCTATTTTAAGGGGTTATGTAACAAATAAGTATCACCATGTTCATGTACATTATTTTTTGTATATAATAATAAATATAATTTCTAGTCATTTTTGATGCATTGTAATTAGTTTTTAAAGTACAAATGATGTTTGTAGTTATTATTTAATTAAGAATTATATTTTATTAAATTAAAGTATTTTTGAATTAAATAATATTTTAATAAAATATTATTATTAATATTAAATTAATTTTTATTAAATATAAATGATCTTATAATTTTATGAATGCAATTAAAATTTTTATTAAGGTTTGAAAGCCATTTCTGTCAAAACCCGTGAATTTTTTTATAAATGTCGGTTTTTATTTTAAAAGTGAAAATTCACATATTTAGAAAATTATTTAGATAAAATAAATATTATTTTTGGAATCAGGACGTCGAAATTGTCCAACGGTGAATTTTTCATAATTTTCTGAGACAGTCAAATTTTTGGGTAAAAATTAAATACCATTTAAATATATAATGTGTTTTATGACATCATAATGACCCAATGGTGATGTAATAAAATACCATAATCCTTATGTTCGGCAAATATGTGTTTTATCATTAAAATAATGAGGTTTTGGGTTTGTTTGACTCACTTTTCAAAGCATTAAGGGAGCCCTCAAGACTTATTCAACACTTTGCATTTTTAAATTAATTTCAATGGGAGTGTGACTCACCTCCACATAAGAAACCCTAATTTTTTAATAAGTTCGGACCTTGGCCTTGTAAAATATTTTTTTCCTCTTCCCTTTTCCATAAACCATGGGCAAATACCATGGGATGGTTTGTGGTTGGGATTATTTTAATATATGGGGTCCCAAACCTAAATAATAAAGAATTCTCTCACCTTTCCTATATAAACCCACCCAAGCTCCCACTTCCTCCTCACCCAAAGCCCTTGAAGTTCGTCCAAACTCTGCCCTACTCTCTATAGAATCCTCTCAATGTTCCCAAAGCTCCCAATAAGCCTCTCACAAACCTCTCTCCAGCCTTTGGAAGCACACTTCCAAGTGAGGGTTTTTCTTCCTTTCTCATTTTTGTCAATTTTCTTTAAGTTGTATTGCCCTTTTAATTTCATTTATGAATGTTGGGGTATGGTTCCGCACCTCTCCCATACTGCCCTCTTATTGTTTGAATGATGGGAGACCCCTTTCTCTCTCATTAAATGCCTCCCATGTACACCCGTTACTATGCCGAAATTCTGAAAGGAACCTTTTTCTCCTCTTTTATATTCAAGAAGTACTTTTGTATCATGAATCTAAATTCCTTTTCAATTGTTGGGACATGTATATATATATGACCTTCTTACTGTCCATTACATGTAAATATGATGAGGAACCCCTTTCTCTCTCATCAGCCCTTTTTATGAATTCTTATGTCACGCCGTTACGCTGCCGAAATCACACCGATTTTCTAAGCCAATATCATTGTGTAGTGATTACCATGCCCATTTCTCCATCAAGGGTATTCACCTTTATGCACATTTACATATTGATTGTAAAGTTTCATGTATGAATTCCACATTCCTTTATCGTGGAAGAAATGACTATGTTTTATGAATCCATGTTTTATGATCCATGTGGCACACTTATGCATGAAATGAAATGTTTAAGAAGGGTGCGCCCTTTATAGCGCTCCAATGCATTGGGTAAAGTAAAGTATCATGATACGTCATGTGAAATGAGTGTTGACTCATGCTAATTCAAGTGCAACAAGGGTTTACTCGTGCTTCAAGTGCAATGAGGGTTTACTCATGCTCCATGTGCAATGAGCCTTGGCTCATGCTAATTCAATGTTAAGTGTTGTTGCCACATTTCCATGTTATGATTATCATGCTTTATCATGCCCTTATGTTCATGTCTCTATTATGCTCTATTGATATGCCTATTTCCTAAAATTTATTGTACTCCTCATGTTATTCATTATGTACTCCCTTACTGGGCTTTATAGATCACCCTTTTCTTATGCATGTCCTCAGGTTATCCCATGCAATGCTAAGTACGAAGGAATGTAGTGGTCATGTAAAGGAAGTTTTCAATAAGGATGTTTTATTTCAAGTTTAAAGTTTTTATGTAATGATCCTAAGCTCCAAAGACACTAAACCTCTCGATCTTCTTTGTTGTATCAAGTGAAGTTTTATGTAATAAAGCATGTTTAAGTTGTAATAAAAGCAGGGTTGTCATAGTTGGTATCAAAGGATAGGTTTAGTTATTTTTGGGATTAGGAAACCCTAGTAAAGCCTTAGATACAAGACTAAGCATAATAAAAACATCCCTAAGTTTTGGTAAATACTAAGTAAAGTGTTTTATCAAACAAATACATCCCTGTCTGGATACGAGCAGGTAGAGGCGGCTCTGGCACAGATGTATCCTAGTGGTAAAACCCGAAAACACCGCTTTGAGCTAGACTCGAATGGGAACTGGTGCACGACAACGGGCCTTGATGCACTCTTGGTTACGACACTCCTGGGGGATATGTTTTGATAAATTCACAATCTTAGTATGAACCCTTATTAAGGGAAAAATGCCCCTAAGAATATATGTTAGAAGGAAGATCATGAAAAGCCTGGATTGAATCCTATAGACTCATGAGTTAAAGAGATTAAAGTTTATTTATAAGTCATCAACTTTTGTCTTTGGATTACCCTTTATGTGTTACCCCTAACTTTCCTTTTATTCCAGCCAATGGCCGGTAATAGGAGAACTCGGGCTAACAACCGTTGTGAAGATCAGTGTGATGATTGTACTTATGAGATGCCCAATCCAATGGGAGCGGGAATCGCGAACTTTGTCACGCTTCTCTCTCAGCTAACTCAAGTTTTGAATAGAAACACTGGTCAAGAGGAACATTCAACCCCCCCTAAGAAAGAACAAGTCGCTATTGAAAGCTTCATGAGACAAAGGCCTCCAACTTTTAGTGGATCATCCGATCCCACGATTGTTGAACAATGGATCAACTCCATTGAAAAGATATTATCCATCCTCCAATGCTCTGAAAAAGAGAAGGTTCTCCTGGCAGCTTATCGTATGGAGGGTGAAGCTGATCAATGGTGGACGTTGATCAAAAATACAAAGCCTGAGGAGGAGATCGAGGCTTTGGAATGGAAGGTATTCCGGAAGATGTTTTTCGATAAATATTTTCCACGCACCCTCCGTCTTAAGATGGAAAGGGACTTCCTTTCCCTCAAGAAGAAAGATGAGGAATCTGTGGGAGCGTACGAGGAAAACTTCACAAGGCTTGCACGATACGCTTCCGGCTTTGTCGTTACCCCCGAATGCAAGGTTGACCGCTTCTTTGGTGGGCTGAAGCCTAGCTTGCGGAAAGCATTAGCGATCCGTGACTTCGACAGCTATGAGGAAATTGTCTGATGTGCCCTCAAGGTTGAAATGGAGATCGTAGAATCATAGGGGTATCATGGGGACAAGAAGCGGAAGGTGGACTTCAATGCTGGTGGTCCGATGGATAAATCCAACGGCGCTAAGAAATTCCAGCACCCCACTTTCCAAACGTGTGGAAAGAAGCACCCTGGAAATTGCCTTAGGGGGACAAGAAAATGCTTCAAGTGTGGAAGAGAAGGGCACCTAGCTGTTAACTGTCAGCAAGAAGGACCCGCGGCTGCGACGGAGGGGAGGAACACTCCGTTACAACCTCAACGCGTTGTTCAATGCTTCAAATGAAAAGAACCGGGTCATTTTGCAAATCAGTTCCCTAATCCAAGGGTTATCGGAGGCAATCAACAAACTCCAAGACAGCAAGGAAGAGCTTTGGCCATCACTTCTGCCGAAGTGAACCCCGACAACGAAGTGGTGACAGGTACACTAGTTATTCATTCAAGAATAGCGAACGTACTTTTTGATTCAGGTTCTACGCATTCTTTTATATCTCAAAAGTTTAGTAGAACAATCCCTGCACCACCACAAATCATGGAAGTAAAGATGTCGGTGAGTACGACAAATGGGGCAATCATTGCATCCCATGAGTATAAGTCCTCCCCTGTTATAATCTGTGGATTGAATTTCCCGGCGAACCTCGTCATACTCCCTTTGGTGGAATTTGATGCAATTCTTGGCATGGATTGGCTTTCCTTAAATAGAGCCAACATAAATTGTCAGGAGAGGGAAATCACACTCCATATGGAGAATCGACCCCCGATTCTTTACAAGTGTCAGGAGGAAGATGAATCTCCTTTAGCTCCATCATCTCAAGCATGGATATTACTGCCTTATGAGCACGCATATCTGGCTCAGATGATTGAGTCCAAGGAAGAAACCATCCTTGAAGAAATGCCTATTGTGAGGGAATTCGTTGAAGTATTTCCCGAGGAACTTCCTGGTCTTCCTCCAAGAAGAGATGTTGAGTTCTCAATTGAACTTATACCTGGGGCGCTACCAATATCCAAGACTCCATATAGGATGGTTGTGGTTGAGCTTGAAGAACTGAAGAAACAACTACAGGAGAATCTGGATAAAGGGTTTATACGCCCAAGTGCATCACCATGGGGTGCACCAGTCCTCTTCGTCAAGAAGAAGGATGGGTCAATGCGGCTTTGCATCGATTATCGTGAACTTAAAAAAATCACGATAAAGAACAAGTATCCTCTCCCAAGAATCGATGACTTGTTTGATCAGCTGCGTGGAGCACAATACTTCTCCAAGGTCGACTTGCGGTCGGGATATTATCAAGTAAGGGTGAAGAAGGAAGATATCCCCAAGACTGCTTTTCGTACAAGGTACGGGCACTATGAATTCATAGTAATGCCTTTTGGACTCACCAATGCTCCAGCAATATTCATGGACTTGATGAATAGAGTCTTTAGAGATTACCTAGATAAATTTGTGGTAGTCTTTATAGATGATATTCTAATATACTCCAAAACCAAGGAGGACCATGAGGAGAATTTAAGAACTGTACTGGAGACTTTGCGCAAGGAGAAGCTCTATGCCAAGTACAGCAAGTGTGAGTTCTGGTTGAAGGAGGTCTCATTCTTGGGCCATATCATCACAAGCAATGGGATATCTGTGGACCCCTCCAAAACAGATGCAATTGAGGGATGGCCGAGGCCAACATCGGTAACTGATATCCGTAGCTTCTTGGGGTTACCTGGATATTATCGACGATTTGGGAGAAACTTCTCACGATTGTCCAACCCTCTTACCTAGATAACTCGAAAGGGAGTAAAGTTTGCTTGGAGTGATGAATGCGAAGAAAGCTTCAAGGAGTTGAAAAGGAGGCTTATCACTGCACCTGTGCTTACTTTACCCACAAGTGGGGAGCTTTTTGTGGTATTCAGTGATGCTTCGAAGAAGGGCTTAGGATGTGTGCTGATGCAGAATGATAAAGTGATATCCTATGCCTCAAGACAGTTGAAAATCCATGAGTGAAACTATCCAACGCATGATCTGGAGTTGGCGGCGGTGATCTTTGCCTTGAAATTCTGGCGGCATTATCTCTATGGAGAGAAATGTGAGATATATACTGACCACAAGAGTCTTAAATATATATTCACACAGAAAGAGCTTAATATGCGCCAGAGAAGATGGATAGAGCTCATAAAGGATTATGACTGTTCAATACATTACCACCCTGGGAAGGCGAACAAGGTGGCGGATGCCCTAAGTAGAAAGGATCCAGCAATTCTATCAATGATGAGAATTGAGAAGGATCCAATCTTCTTAGACTTGATGAAGATGGACGTGGGAATCATAAAGAAGGGAACATCATCATTCCTTTCACAAATGATTGCTCAACCATCTCTTTTGGAAAGGTTAAAGGATGCTCAAAAAGATGATGTGAGAATCCAAGAAAAAGTGGAAGCTATCAAAAAGGGAAAATCCTCAGAGTTTAATGTTAATGAAGAAGGAATTGTGCGGTTTGGGAAAAGACTATGTGTCCCATCAAGTTCGGAGCTAAAGAAGGAACTTTTGGATGATGCACATAGTTCAAATTTCTCTATTCACCCAGGGAGCACAAAGATGTATCGAGATCTCTGAGAAAACTTTTGGTGGGATAATTTGAAGAAGGAGATCGCCGAATATACATCAAAGTGCCTGGTGTGTCAGAAAGTGAAGGCATAGAGGCAGAAGTCTAAGGGGATGATGCAACCATTGCCCATACCAGAATGGAAATGGGAGAACATCACCATGGACTTCGTCACTGGACTTCCAAGGACATCCAAAAGCAACAATGCAATCTGGGTTATTGTGGATCGTCTTACAAAGACTGCACACTTAATTGCTATTCGAGAGGATTTCTCTTTGGATAAACTGGCACGGATATATATCAGGGAAGTGGTACGGTTGCATGGAGTACCACTATCTATTGTGTCGGACCGAGATCCAAGATTTACCTCTATGTTTTGGAAGAGTCTTCAACATGCTCTGAATACTGAACTGAACATCAGTACGGCCTATCATCCTCAAACTGATGGCCAATCCGAGCGGACTATCCAAACACTTGAGGATATGTTGAGAGCGTGCTAAATGGACTTTAAAGGAGGATGGGATCAACATCTTCCTCTAGTTGAGTTCTCTTATAATAATAGTTTCCACTCGAGCATCCAAATGGCACCATATGAAGCCCTATATGGGAAAAGGTGCAGAACACCGGCATGTTGGGATGAGGTCGGTGAACGTAAGCTGCTTGGACCAGAAATGGTCGAGGAAATGGTGGAGAAGGTGAAAACCATTCAGCAGCATATCAAGGCAGCCCAAAGTCGACAGAAGAGTTATGCAGATAATCGTCGACGAGACCTTGAGTTTAAAGTCGGAGACATGGTGTTTTTACGCATATCTCCGTGGAAGAAGGTCATGAGGTTTGGAAAGAAAGGGAAGTTAAGTCCAAGGTACATCGGCCCCTTCGAGATTCTTGATCGTGTTGGGGCTGTGGCCTATCGACTAGCACTTCCACCTACTATGGCCAAGGTGCATGATGTCTTCCATGTATCCCTCTTAATGAAGTACATACCAGACCCTTCACATGTACTCTCTTCTGAGGTGGTACAATTAGAAGACGATCTTTCTTATGAGGAGCAACCAGTGAAGATCGTGGATCAGAGAGAAAAAGTTCTACGAAATAAGACAATGCCCCTCGTCAAGGTGTTGTAGAGAAACCACAAGATTGAAGAAGCAACTTGGGAGTCGGAGGATATGATGAAGCTAAGTTACCCACATTTGTTTTAGTGTGGGAAAAGGAAAATTTCGAGGGCGAAATTTCTTAAGGGGGGAATGTTGTAACGACCCAAAATTTCATTAATGGAAAATCCCTCTTGATCCAGTTAAATGTTTCTTTATGTTTTTATATGATGTCAACATCTTTAGTTTAACGTTAAGATTTGTGACCGTTACTTTTATAGCCGTTGAACATTGATCATCTGGGTAGTTTAAATATAAGTCTTTAACGAAACCATTTTTACTCAGACAAAGGAAGCAATGGCCTCATCTAGTAGAATTGCCCCTTACGAAGCCCATTTGTCGGAGCTCAGAAAGGAGGTGGCGTCTTTGGGCTTTGCCCTTGACCAAGCCCAAGCTGAGCTTCATCAAGTCAAGCTCGAACGTGATTGTCTACGGGAAAAATGGAAGTTGATAGAGATTACCACACGAGCAATGTTATCCGAGCAACCCCAAGAGTCTGTCACCATCGCACACCTTACCCTTAGGTCTTATGCGGCTATTTTAAGGGGTTATGTAACAAATAAGTAGCACCATGTTCATGTACATTATTTTTTGTATATAATAATAAATATAATTTCTAGTCATTTTTGATGCATTGTAATTAGTTTTTAAAGTACAAATGATGTTTTTAGTTATTATTTAATTAAGAATTATATTTTATTAAATTAAAGGATTTTTGAATTAAATAATATTTTAATAAAATATTATTATTAATATTAAATTAATTTTTATTAAATATAAATGATCTTATAATTTCATGAATGCAATTAAATTTTTTATTAAGGTTTGAAAGCCATTTCTGTCAAAACCCGTGAATTTTTTTATAAATGTCGGTTTTTATTTTAAAAGTGAAAATTCACATATTTAGAAAATTATTTAGATAAAATAAATATTATTTTTGGAATCAGGACGTCGAAATTATCCAACGGTGAATTTTTCATAATTTTCTGAGACAGTCAAATTTTTGTGTAAAAATTAAATACCATTTAAATATATAATGTGTTTTATAACATCATAATGACCCAATGGTGATGTAATAAAATACCATAATCCTTATGTTCGGCCAATATGTGTTTTATCATTAAAATAATGAGGTTTTGGGTTTGTTTGACTCACTTTTCAAAGCATTAATGGAGCCCTCAAGACTTATTCAACACTTTGCCTTTTTAAATTAATTTCCATGGGAGTGTGACTCACCTCCACATAAGCAACCCTAATTTTTTAATAAGTTCGGACCTTGGACATGTAAAATATTGTTTTCCTCTTCCATTTTCCAGAAACCATGGGAAAATACCATGGGATGGTTTGTGGTTTGGATTATTTTAATATAAGGGGTCCCAAACCTAAATAATAAAGAATTCTCTCACCTTTCCTATATAAACCCACCCAAGCTCCCACTTCCTCCTCACCCAAAGCCCTTGAATTTCGTCCAAACTCTGCCCTACTCTCTCTAGAATCCTCTCAAGGTGCCCCAAGCTCCCAAGAAGCCTCTCACAAGCCTCTCTCTAGCCTTTGGAAGCACACTTCCAAGTAAGGGTTTTTCTTCCTTTCTCATTTTTGTCAATTTTCTTTAAGTTGTATTGCCCTTTTAATTTCATTTATGAATGTTGGGGTATGGTTTCACACCTCTCCCATACTGCCCTCTTATTGTTTGAATGATGGGAGACCCATTTCTCTCTCATTAAATGCCTCCCATGTACACCCGTTACTATGCCGAAATTCTGAAAGGAACCTTTTTCTCCTCTTTTATATTCAAGCAGTACTTTTGTATCATGAATCTAAATTCCTTTTCAATTGTTGGGACATGTATATATATATGACCTTATTACTGTCCATTACATGTAAATATGATGAGGAACCCCTTTCTCTCTCATCAGCCCTTTTTATGAATTCTTATGTCACGCCGTTACGCTGCCGAAATCACACCGATTTTCTAAGCCAATATCATTGTGTAGTGAATACCATGCCCATTTCTCCATCAAGGGTATTCACCATTATGCATATTTACATATTGATTGTAATGTTTCATGTATGAATTCCACATTCCTTTATCATGGAAGAAATGACTATGTTTTATGAATCCATGTTTTATGATCAATGTGGCACACTTATGCATGAAATGAAATGTTTAAGAAGGGTGAGCCCTTTATAGCGCTCCAATGCATTGGGTAAAGTAAAGTATCATGATACGTCATGTGCAATGAGTGTTGACTCATGCTAATTCAAGTGCAACGAGGGTTTACTCGTGCTTCAAGTGCAATGAGGGTTTACTCATGCTCCATGTGCAATGAGCCTTGGCTCATGCTAATTCAATGTTAAGTGTTGTTGCCACATTTCCATGTTATGATTATCATGATTTATCATGACCTTATGTTCATGTCTCTATTATGCTCTATTGATATGTCTATTGCCTAACATGTATTGTACTCCTCATGTTATTCATTATGTACTCCCTTACTGGGCTTTATAGCTCACCCTTTTCTTATGCATGTCCTCAGGTTATCCCATGCAATGCTAAGTACGAAGGAATGTAGTGGTCATGTAAAGGAAGTTTTCAATAAGGATGTTGTATTTCAAGTTTAAAGTTTTTATGTAATGATCCTAAGCCCCAAAGACACTAAACCTCTCGATCATCTTTGTTGTATCAAGTGAAGTTTTATGTAATAAAGCATGTTTAAGTTGTAATAAAAGCAGGGTTGTCATATATTAGTTGTGTTTTATAATACTCAACTAAAAGTTTATAAATACTTGAATGATTTTCAAATAAATGACGAATATAAAAATAGAGGACTCTAATTCGTAGTTTTGAAAAATAAGTCAATTTATAGAAAAACTATGTTTTTGTGAAGTAGGTACCTTGTATGTATTTAGAACCTTTTTTGTTAAGTAAATTAGGTATTATAAAAATAATTACTTACATAGGATTTGAATAATAATCCTTTTTAAATAAATTTAATTAAAATGGATTTCATAATTAGTTTATCTTAAATAAATGAACTATTCAATTGTAAATGTGGCGGTAAGTACATAATTTATAAGATTCATGTATTTTTTATTAGGAATATAAAAGTTAATAATAAAATATCCATTGTTGCAATATAGGATTAGCTATGAGACCATGTCCTAGTGAATATCTTCACCATAATAATAATGATCATTAAAATTTAGTGTTCAGAAATTCTTAAACAAACATTTCCTTATACACATAAAAGATATGATGTTTGTTAGGAGGATCTATGGTGAGTCCTACATGAAAGAATTGATCAATAAAATATTAAATGGAATAGTTCATAAATTCATATTTTCATATACACATCAGAGTCATGATGAAACTAAACTTATAATAAATTTTTATATTTACATCAATTGAAAAACATCTATTATTTTACAGAAATTCTTTTCAAATAGAGGTGTTATCCCATAACCAACTACCAAATATAATGAAATGGATATCATATGATTTATAGTATGATATAAATCAATTATATCCTAAAATAATGTGTTCCGATAAACATTATTTTTGTCTCTAAAAAACATGCATGAATAAAAACTCAATGTTAATCTAAATTAATTATCCTATAGGGTTATATGAATATTACAGAAATACCTATAAATGAAAAGTTGTAGTTTAGTACTAGAATATATTAATATAAAAGGTTTGACATCAACATTTGAGATAATATCATCATGATTGACTTAAATTTATTCAATTTATAATATGAAAAAATAATTGGCAAAGGAAGAACTTCCACAAGAGCTTGTGGAAAGGGAATGTTTCAGAGAAGTAGGCTAAATAAGAAGAATCAAAACATGATAATGGTTTTAAATTCCATGAATAAAATTATATATTATTATTTTATAAAAAAAATTCTACAAGTATTAGGATTTGGAAAAAAGATAAGATTGGAAAGATTAATTAAAAAATCAACAACAGGTTCCAAGTTTCGAAGTGAAGTGGATTATTATTTTCAATATTGTAGTGAGTATTCAACAGAGATGATACAAGGGTGGTATAAGTTTGGTACCAATAAGTCTTTATTGGTTTTAAAATGTCATAATTCCCAACTTAATTAAAACATTTACTTGTCATATCCAATATGAATGATCATTAAATTTTTTATTAGATGTCATGACCACCAATCATGGAATGTATCGATACAACGAAACCAAAATGGGTTGGTGAAACCAATGAATTCCAATTAGGGTTTCAAGATATTATGATCATTTTTTAGATTTTTGTTAGAAAAAATATAATAGAATATTAATTTACAATGAAACTTTTCTATATATTTACAATAGATTAGTAGGATAACTAATGTTTTAAATGTAAAATATGTCTGATACCACACAGAAAACAACTAACCAGTTTTCAACTATTTATGACTAAAATGAAGGTAATTATATGTATATTGAATTAGAGTTGTAAATTAAGTTCTAGAGAACGATATCTAATAAGGTATATACAATATTTTTTTAGAAAAATTCAATATTATATTTACTGATACGATATTGATAAAATACAAGTTAGAACAACTCAAGATATAATTGTTAAAAATGTCACATTGCATAAATATCTCCTAGAAGACAACCATGGGGCATAAAATGAAATTAAATTGATGAGTATAATTACATATACATCCAGGATTGATCAATCACTTATTATATGATATGAATTAAATATTATATTCATATCATATAATTAATGATTGGAAAATATCAGTAATGTCATGGGGAAGTTCACAGTATGAATTCATCACAATCTAATTGAACATTAGGAATTAAATAGGATATGTACATGATATATGGGGAGGAATGAACAATAGTTTTATGTAGGGTAAAAAATTCTTAATTTGGGTCAACATTATCAAATATCATAGAAAAGATAAGGTAATTAAACAAGAGAAGATCATTTATTATAGTAATATCCATATCCAAAAAATACAAGTTGTGTTGTGGCTTCTGATGCAACTAAAGAAGTACTGTAAAATTCACAACGATTTGTTATGGTTCTTATATTCTAACATACATAGTTTTGTATTATCATAATATAAATTATCATAATTATACTACTAGTACTAGATAATATGTTATGTTTTGAAAATGGATAAATGAAACACACTCAGTGATACAATATATTGAAGATTTTTAATCAAGGAGGTGATTTAAATGGTACCATAGTATCCAAGTAGTGGAGATATGGAAGGTTCAGAGACTAAATCCATAACTCATTAGAAAAAATATTTTATCTTGTGAGAGATAACAGGGATAGTTATAATGTTAAGTGTACTGAATATGGAAGTATTGTAACAGTTTGTTCCCTAGACCGAACATAAATAGTACTTTTAGATTTCCATATGATGTATACATTGAAATATGAAAGATATATTCTTACCATAATACTATTGATATTTAGGTGTCAGTTATTTATATGTTAATTTCAATATATAATTTTTCATTTCAAATGTCTATAGATGGTCCTATGAAATAAGAATAACCTCGAGATAAAATAACATTAATCATAAAAAATATCCTATAATATAGATACATTATTCTGATTGAACATAGATGATATGTGACTATCATGTGCTGTAGGATCATAAGAATCAATACATCTTCCAATTAATTATTCACATGGATATCCTAATGAGATGATATCATGAGGACTGACTAGCCAATATAAACACCACATGTTTTAGGTGTCATTGGTAGTTCCTATCTATGAACATGTGTAATTGTCCCCTAACGGGAGAATATTTTCAGTTTATAATATTTGATCATGCAATTGTATGTAAGTAAGAAACTACTTAATATATTTCATAATGAGGTATCATAGGTTGGGTGTGTCATTGTTGGTATGGAATTAATTAAATAATAAAGATATAATTTTTTTCTTTCAATAGGAAGATATATCTTGGTCCAAGTTGATTAGGAGGATAATACCATTTCAATATCCATGACCATGTTATAAGAAGTGATGACCATACAGGGCGGTCAAAACATAATAAAATAAATAAATAATGATTACATAAATAGTGTGTCCTTTTTATGAGATAGTATGAGAAAAATATACTAAATTATGTGGAATGTGTTCGTAGGAAGGTTTCCATTAATATGAATACTCCTTATCTATCCAGGTTCCTTGATTAGTTGTTTGAATCCACTCAGGACTAGTGATCAAAATCAACTACTATTGAGATAAGGTCCCATATTGTAACACACTAAGAATATTCAAAAGACTATCATATTCTGACGAATAAGAGCATATGACATGGTAGGCCCCACAACGGGGTCTGAGGGATGTCCAAGAATATACAACCTCCAAAGGATAAATAAATTCATATTATTTGAGTTTTGAATAATTTTTATTTAATTTATTTATTTTAATTATTTACAGGTGTTAATATATGTACATGTAAAAATATTAATCCAATGAATATTACTAATATTCTATTATTATATAATATTTTTGGGAAAAATAATTCAAGTTATTGGCTTAGATTTTTCATGTATTTTATTTATTCTATTATAAGAAAGTGAAAAATATATAAATGAAATTTATGACTTAGTATCTCAAATTTTTTTTATAGCTTATATAATGAGTAACAAATATTTGGGGGTCGGGGATCTTATTTCAAGTATTTGATTAAGACACTATATAACTGAGGAGAGAGGATATCACATGGAGACTACTCATCACACGAGATCTTGAGACTCTCTCTCGATCTCTCTCCACTCCAACATCTTATATATAGGATCTCACATTCCACGGAGCTTATTGATGACCAACATCATGGATTCATGGAATAGAGTCTGGGTGATCTTCTGGACATTGAATGTATCATCAAATTTCCACAATAGCACTCAATATTTGATGATTGACGAACTTGCATAATTTTGAATAGTGTGTGGATAGTTTAGAGGGATTTGACTTCTGATCCATCAAGAACTGATCAATAAAAATGATCAAATTATTAATGTGTGACTTTAGATTGAACCTTATATTTTTTCAAATTATTTTTTAGTTATTATTGATTTTCATGATGATCATATGGTTATAATGGGGCATGAAATTTCTATTGATTTTGTTGTTACATCGATCGAGTGTGAAAAATTTTAAATTCCCAATTTTTCAGGCTTCCACTGTGAGCCTGGTACAAACGTATTTTTTGTCATTATTAATAGTAACAATCCTAAAATTTATTCACTAAGGTAATAGAAAAATAACATTAATTAATGTTAATAATATGTTATAATGACACAAAATTTCATCTTAAATCATAAAATATTATAGTATTTCACCCATTATTGTACCATTACATTACCTTCTTTTGGGTATTTATTTACCATTGTTTTGATCATTCATTGATTAGGTCTTTCCTCAGGGTTATTTTTGGATTTTTATTAAAAACTTTTGAATCCTAAGGGTCTATGCATGGTTGGAACATAGTTAGGGAAAACCATTTTGTGTGGCCCAATAAACCATGATCCCAATGTTGAGCCACTATATGGGGGAACATAGTTTTTCCAAACCATGTGGTAACCCCTCAAACCATGAAACATTTGATATAGAGGGTTTACATAGTTGGTGCACTATTCGTTTAATTGTGTGGGGAAACTATTCAACCCATCCTGAAGTCCAATAGGGGAACATAGTTAGGGTGACATATTAATATTTACCCCATGGACCACCCATCAAACTGAGAATGTCGTTTTTAATTCCGCTAAAAATTTAGTTAAAAATCTTGGGACCACTGTTTTAGATTCTAAACACCACATTCATACATAACTCAATTTCCTAGTTGTTAGATGCTCTAAAGAAGTTTTTTTTATCCTGACATCCTCATATTCTTGCTGATCAATTTGTTGATGATCTCATTGGATATAATTATGGTAAATGAAACTCCTCTCATTGGATCATCTTGGCCTTCATATTTTATCCTATTTATAGATTGATATAAAGTCATGTAATTGATATATATAATCTTCATTTTAATGAAACTTTATTGTAGTTTTGTATTATTGATCTTCATTACCTCTATTATCATTATGTTACCATTTAATGTGTAAGAAATATTATGTGATAAAATATAAGTGGTTCTATAATAAATTATCCAAAAATTTAAATCCTATGCTTCTATATTGGTTTAAAATAAGTTTGTAATTTATTTTGAAAAAAAATTGAGATGATTTGATGTTTTATTTAAAATGGTCATGGAATTTTGAAAAACACTAAATTTTAATTCAATGGAAATTATTGGGCGCAATACTAGAAAATAGTTTTGTATTGAATTGAAAGTGTATTTTTTTAAATGAATTGATTTTTATTCTTGAGAAAATTGGATTTCAGTGATTGATGATTTGTAAAGGTGTGAATTTAATGAAAACATATAATATGGTTTTGAAATAAAATGGAATGTTCAAATTGACATTTTAAAATTGAACTATGAATGATGAAATGATTTGAAATGACTTATTTTTCCATTATTGATTGATTTATTTTTTAAATATCATGTGATCCTAGGTAGATAGTAGGTGGTTGTGGAAAACATGCTAGGACTCCCACTCCATAGTAATGGATTGGTGATGAAAACACTAACTAAAAGAAATTCTTAATGTTTTCCCATAATGGTTCCCCTAATTGAATGTAGATTGATTTATTATAATGATTATCAAAATAGAGTATTTATTTTAGTGTTCTCACCTATCATTATCCATGATGATGATTAAGAAATGTAATTATCCTATTTTCAAAAACTAACATGCTCTAGGGATTATGATCATAGTTTTTTATTTTTTTAATGGATTATAAATTCCACTGATTTTAGAAATATGTTATGCATGCTAACTATTTTATATAAATATTTATTATTAAATGATCATTTAATCATGTTTTGATATATTTTCAATATTATGAATTGAAAATAATATTTTTGAAAATATGTAAATTTCATTCCATGAATTGTTTATTATTAAATTAATATAAAAATATGATTATTAATATGGGATTTCATATAGAAAAAATAGTAAGACCATGATGGGTTTTTCATCTAACACCCTACCTTTCATTTTATCTTTTGTATATAATCTTTTATCGGTTTCATCTAAAGTTAATGTTCCTCTTGGAGGAGGTGGGTGTGCTTAATTTGTTAGACCTGGAGTGATGGAGGTGTCTAGTCAGGAAAAGAACCACAAATTTCAAGGGTTTTATGAAACTTTTTCTTCAGAAATTATTTTTTATTTTAATTATTTAGTATTTGAGTATTTTTTTTACTTATCTATTTCTGGTAATTTTCTCTTAAGGATTGTTTTCATACCGAATTATTTTATTTATCCTCTTCTGTATTTTGAAGAAATCATTCAATTTTTAATTTTTTATTCTCCTAGTTTCTAGTTTCCAAATTGTGGGGATATGGAACTTCATTTGGACCATGTTATGACCATCTCAGGTATCGGTGTACTAGGGTATCCAGTATAGTTTGTGATAATGTGTTATAAAAGGTGTAAGGTTGTGCATCATTTTTTGATGTCTGTATATTTTTTAGGATGTCATGGTATTTAATATGTATGGTTTCTGGGATGTAGGTGGTAGCTATGAGTGAGTTACTAGAAAAATCTCAATATAAAAATCCCTAAGTCACCGTGTGTGTTTCAGAAATGTGTCTTTATGGAATAATTTCATCTGATTAAATCCATTTATGTACCTTTTTTTTAAATTTTTTGAAATCCCAATCATATATTCTGCTTGATGGAACTGATATTCCTATATATCTTCTTTATGATATTGATCTGTGTAATTTTTTTTTGTTTCATTGTTTTCTCTTTGTATTGTATAACATAATTCCTTCGAGAAGATGTTTGAATAGGCTATAGATAGAATCTTCTAGTGAACCAAATTGAGTGGATCATCTAGTGAAGAATAATATTGTTTAGACATTGGTACAAGCTATCCAATATATGGTAAATGTTGTTGCACATATCCCCATTCATGATCTAGTAGTGGAACCTAAATGGGATGAATCTAAATATCATACTAATATCTTCCCTCATATGAAACCACAAGATTTACTAGGATATAATGATCCTTGTGATGTCAAGGATTGGTTGAAAAGGATAGTTATTATTTTTGAGTTCTTATAATTGATTGATCATATTAAAGTGAAATATGTTTCCCTCTTGATTGATGGGACTAGAAGGAGATAGTGGGATTTAAAAGTGACAGTGACAAAACATGAGGGATTGGAATGGCCGCAATTAAGAGTTATTTTCACTAATCAATTTTATATATTATCTATGATCTTGGAGAAAACAATGGATTTTCTCATCCTCTGATAGGTTAAAAGGATTGTAACACAGTTTGAGAACCATATTTTTGAGCTTGTATAGTTTTCTCCCAAGGTGGTAAAGAGAGATAAATGTAAGGGTTTATGATTTTAGAGGCATATTCAAACCTAAATTGTATCCAATGTTTTCATTTTGATGATCACTTCTTATCCAAACGGGATGGATATAACATTGATTTTTGAGTTTGAACATTTAGTAAATCAGGGCTGATGGGACATCCATATTCTCTTAGTGGTAGTTATGTTAGTTACATCAGAGGAATGTGAATTCATAATGTGTATCATTGTGGTTCTAAATAACACACATATTCCAAACCACTTTTAGTGTCAGATTGAGTCTCAATGACTTCATGTTAGAATGGAAGGGTTGGTCATTTAAAATGGTTTTTTTCTGAGGAACTCAATATCTGTACATTGTGGGGATTCATATCTCACATGATAATGTTATTAAATATATTTTTCTATTTCATATAGTGTAATGGGATCATCAGTACAAAAAAGTACTACGATCTAATAATATGATTCGTGAATTAATGGGTTCTAGGTACATGCATCCAGAATTAATCTCATCTAGGCAGTGGAAGTGTCTATAGAGAGAGCTTATTTAGGTCCAGCGACTATGATAGGTACCATCACTATTACTTCATCTTCAGTAACCACTCAAATTGAAACTATTAAATTACAATAGTTTATATCAAATCTTATTTTAAACCTTCTAAAACATCCAATAGAGATTATGTCTTATGTGATAGATATTACCATACCAATCAGAATCAAACAACAGAAGGGCCTTTACTATGCCATCTGCATGTTCTCTCTATCAGAGATATAGATTAATTATAATTTTATGGTTCTAAGCATAAAAACTATATAATTAGTTTCCATTATGAATTTATTGATTGGTCATGAGGACTAGATTTATTTTTATCCTCTCCAGGTGTCTTATATTTTTCTTGATGGGTTATGCTGAATTTTTCAGAGAGAATGATACCTGATGTCGATTAGTGATAAAGCTCATTTTCATGATTTTGGTAGGTTAATAATATGGTTTTATTTTGACAATGAGTGATAATATTTTAGTGATGACCTTCATACATTTTTTCTTATGTTTCACTACATGTTTCCATTAGATTTTTTTATTTACATTGATAAGGGAGGAAGATTTTTCCATTGATTTTTTACTTGGTACTCTGGTAGTTTTTATTCGATCTTACCTTATGGAACCATCTGAACTGAAATAGCTGAAAATATAGCAGCATGAAATGTTGGAAAAAGGATTTATATGCCTGATGTTGTCACCTTGGTCAAATATGGTTCTTCATACAAAGAATTTAATGGGAAACTCTACCTTCATGCTGATTACAGAAAAATAAAGAGTTATGTTAAAGAAAATATTTTTTAGACATGGATAAATTTTTTATTTTACCAATTAGAAGGGGATAATTAGTTCTTTATAATTGATATTTGATTTGGTTACCACTATTTTATAATCAATCAATCTAAAATTTAGATGAACGTCTTCTGGAGTTGGTATATTTATTATGAATAACATTTTATGACATTTGTTCTAACCAATAATCCTATAGTTTTTATGGAACTGATAGAAAATATAATATTTATTACCTAAAATCATTAATTGTAATAGTTGTTTATTCAATTCTGGTTTACTCTAAAACTGAGGAGGGTCATGTGCATCATTTTCAGGAATTTTTGATAATTTTGATGAATCATTGAATTTACATGATGCTATTGAGATGTAATTTCTATATTCTAAAAGTGATCTTATTGATACACGTGGTTTCATAACATGGAATTGAATTTGATCTTTAGAAGTAAAAATATGTTGTGAGATGGTATAAAACACATAATGTTTTTGAGATTTAAATCTTCTTAGGCTTGATGGGGTGTTATGTTATGTTCATTAGAGATTTATCGAAGATGGATTCTCCAATGACAATCGTCAATTATAAGGGGGTGATGATTTTATGGCAAAACAATTATCAATATTTTTTTGTGTTCTTCGCTATTGTTAACTATTTTATACTTTAGGTTGGTCTATATAGTCTATTGTTATGGAAGAAGTTTGGGTTTGGGATACATCTTTATGAGAGGTGATCTTGTGGTTTCTTATGGTTCTAGAAAACATAGGTCAAACGAGAATAATTTTCAAACCAATGATCCTAATCTCATAGTTTTCATGAATACTATTAATACTTTTTAGAATTACCATATCATATAATGGGGTTTTATTTATTCAGGCTATAAATTCATGAGATATATTGTTATAAAAATATTTGATCCATTTTCAAAGGCATTTGGTGGAGTTGCTGCTGTTATATGATTTTGTCATTTCTCATACCCCTGGTAAAGAAAACATTCATTGATAACACTTTGATAAAGAAACATATAACTTTTTTCATGAATTAAACATCATAAGAGTGGAATTTGATGGTTATATTATCACATTTTCATTTGGGGTTCTGGTAAAATTTGACTGAGGTTGTGTTGACCAGTATTTAGTAGACCTCCACCCTTTTCAAGATGATTCTATTATAGTATCTACTTGTTGATGAATGTTGTGTCTCTATGGATTCTATTTATAATGGGGATACCATTTGTATCTTTTCATTCTCTTCTAAGGTTATCCTATGTTTCCAAAACTGTTATATTGTTCTTTATATATGTGCAAATATGAATAGGGGATTTCCGTAATTCCCTATAGTTAGTGAACCATAGAACCATTAATATGTTCTATGATGTGGGAAAGTGATTCTTGTGTCCATTTATCATATGAGAAAGTACTAATTTTGATTAACACTGTTATACAAACTAGTAGGTAAAAGACAAGAACAAGTGACCTTCGGATTTTTGTCTTCCACATCCAATTCCAATATAGTAGTGGGAAGATATTTTTATTCAATTTGTGGTTGGGGTTATCTGAACCACTTTATGGAGGAATTTGAAATATTTTTTAATTAATTATCTGGCCACATCATCCCACTTTATACCCATTCAAGAATAACTAATGTTGATGATTTTGGAAGTCTCTATGTGAAAGATTTTTTCTGTTTTCATGGAATGACTTCTACAATAGTCTCTGATAAGGATGCCTATTTTACTTCATTGTTTTGGAGATTTATTCAAGATCAAATTGGAATATTGGTAAATTTTAGTACCTTATACCATGCATAGAAAAATGTATATTAAAAATATGTTATAAGGATCTTTGATGTCATGAAACATTATTTTATTCCAATTGTTTTTGGATATTTGGATCTTCATTGAAGAAAAATTGAGTTTTCCTACAATAAAAATTACTTTTCATGTATCTGAATAGATATTTTTGAGGTCTTGTATAACTGACCATGTATATCATTGTCAATTTAGTCAGGGATAGGTGAAGCTTCTACAGTTGGATGGTGTTTGTTCAAAGACATGACGATGAAGATTCAATTGATTCTTCAATGGATAAAGATGGTAGAGATTTATTATATATCATATATAAATTATTTATAAAGGACCATTGGTGTTTAAAATTGGTTACAAGGAGTTATTGAGTGTTTCACCTCATTTGGGTCACTTACATCTTGGGAAATTGAGAAATATTATGTAGAGGTTTATGGTTCATTTTAAAATTATTGAGCACGTGGAGAAACTATCTTACTATCTAAAACATCCACTATAATTTATATCGATAAAAAAGTGTTTCATGAATCACAACTCAAGATATATCATTCTTAATCATCTATCATCATGATATGGGAAGATCTTGATGTTTAACCCCATTTAACCATGTCTAAGAAATATGTCAAGAGTGTTGATTACGAGAAAAATGTTCTTCATTGGAAGAAGATATCTTTGGTCCATGTGACAGTGAATCATGGTTCTGATTGCTGTGATACCTGAGTGTGTGGGTAAATGATGATGGATATTTGTCATTATATATTTGATATGAAATATTCTTTCAAATATTTCTGGGGGTAGGATGTGTTTATGTTGGGGAGGTTGTAAAATCTTTTTACCAATATTTAGGTATTTCATAAGCATTTTTTATCATTATTTGATTAGGTCATTACTTGGGATTATTTCATGAGTTTTTTGAAAAAAAATGGAAGTACAATGGGATCTTTATGGTTGGCGCATTGATAAGGGAAACCATGCTGTTTGGTAGAAAAACCCATACAACATATGTTGAGCCACATGAAGGGGGTGTATGGTTTTTCCAAACCCTATCCCCACCCCTTCAACCCATGGGCCATTAGAATGTGAACAGTGACCATATCTATATATCTAAATTGGGTGAACGATTAAGGAATATGGTTATTAGTAACTATGAGTCCCAACCAAAAAATATTTGTGGTTTTTAATCACCTTGAAAATTAATTAAAAATCCCAAGATCCCTGTTTAATATGATACCACCACCATTTGACCCTAACTCGATTCCTTGGACTTTAGAGGATCTTAAGAAGTGAATTTGACTCATCAAACAATATTTCCTTGTGAATAGAAGTGTTGGTGATCTTATTGTATTTCCTTCCAATAAGTGTATCTTCTCTCATTAGTTTCTCATTATCTTCTTATCCAGTACACATTAGAGAGTGATAAATAATTCTTTCGTTGATTGATCTTTTCTTTTTTTTATTTTTACCATGATTATAGGTTTGCTTTCCTGATCACCTTGACCTTTTTTCTCAATGGATTTCATATTGCGAGTGATGAAAAACACACGTGACTAAAGGATGGTGGTTCCATAAGTTTATTCCCATAAATTAAAACATTTTTTTCATGATTTATTTTAAATTATTTTTAAATGTATTTAATATATCAAATTGGGATGATTTGAGGAAGAAATTTAAAAATTGCTTGAAATTCATAGAAAACTCTGTTTTTAATAAAATTATAATTGTTGGGTGGAATCTGATAAAATATAATAATAAAATTAATTGAAATATGATTTTATGAAATTAATTGATGTTTAATTTTGAGAAAATTTGAGTAACATTAATGATAATGAGAAAATGAATAAATTTGGTAAAAACCAATTATACAGTATTGAAATAAATGGGCTTGTTGAAATTTAAATTGGGAGATTGAACTATAAATGATGAAATTATATAAAATTATGGATTATTCCCATGATTGAATAATTTATTTTATAATGTACATGTGATCCAAGGTAGTTATTGGGTGATTTGGAAAAGTATGCTTCAACTTTGAATCCCTATCAATGTATTTATGATCACAACACTAAAAAACATTTTCATCGTGATTTCATATAATGGGTCCCCTATTGGGGTGTATATTTATTTTTGGTAATGGTTCCCCAATTAGGGTTTTGATTTGAATGTGCAAACTTATCTAATGTAGTGATGAATATTACGTGTCATGAACTAGCACAATTATATATCTCACTGATACAAAGGACACTGATAAAAATGCCACTGATGAAAGTTCACTGATGCAAAGGCCACCGATGAGAAGGTCACCAAAGTAATGGTCATTGATGAAAAGGTCACTGATCTAAAGGTCACTGATGAAAGGTCATCGATGAAAGGTCACTGATGTAAAGGATATCAATGGAAGGTCACTGCTAAAGGTTACTGCTGAAGGTTACCATTGAAGTCTATCGATGCACTCCAACTGTGTTATGCTTACGGTTGTGAAGGCTACACCATTGTGAAGGCTAATGTTACCAGTCTACCTATGCTAACCCTTCCATACAATGTCAAATTCTTATGTTTATTTCAACGGTCATATTTTGTAAATTTAATGCCCCTTTAATTAATTAATGGTGATTGTAGACATATCAGAAGACCATATATGGGTATAGTACGAGGTACGAGGAATACCACACATGGTCTACATATTCCTGTTGTCAAACCTCAAATATAAAAAGTGGAGACTAATGAAGAGATGTGTGTGATTCCAAAACCTAAATAAAGAGGAATACATGAGAAGGATCTTACTAGATTTAGGGGAACAAGAATGAACTATTTGAGCACGTACACTATGAACCCAGAAGAAACATGAAGATCATTTAGGGAAAACTTACTTCTGTATTCTATGATTCATCAACTCTCGATCAACACCAGAGGCATAACACTCAAACCTAGAACCTAGATATGTGACACTTTGTTTTGAAGACAACTTACAGAGAAACACTCGGACTAGAAATTCTTCACTCCAAGGAGTCAACAGAAGAACTGCAAGCACATAGATCATTCAAAACAAAATCATATAAGATTATCTCTATTGTGTTCTTTTATATTACATTTCTGAGAAGTTTTTGTGTCTATCTATTACACACAACGTCTCATGTGTGTGAACTGGAGGATACTGAATATCCTCATATAAAACATCACTTAAATATTTTTTCCCATTTATAACTGTAAAAAACAAATTGTGTGGTCTGTACTATATTTTTACTAGAAGAACATTGGTAGAGGGTGTGAACCAAGGATAGTTATTGAAACTATTGTAAATCCTGATACAGGCTTTATATCAAGTTTATTGTTAATATAAACAGCTTGGTGGCAGGTTATCACCATGTGAAGAGGATTAAGTATCGTCTTGAGACTGAACCTCTTTTTTAAATTCATTGTGCTCTATGTTTTTGTTATAATCTATTTTATTGATATTATGCCACTTATAATTACTAAAACATAAAACTGTTTTTCATTCACTTTGATAGTTTGTTTTATTCCGTGTGTGTATATGTTGAATTCGGTAAAATTGTTTCAAAAGTTGAAGAATTGTTTAAACAAATTAAACTGAGGACTAATCACCATTTGAGAAACATGTTCACATGCCTCTTGATATTCCACTCCAACCATCATTTGTTATTCGATGATTTAAATTTTTGTTGATACTATCTGACCTGTTTGTGTAACTTTTCAAAAAAAATTCAACTGTGATTTTAGTTGTATCTTAATGATCTTAAAATTTATGTCATATCTAAATTTTAAGTTCATTATAATTTTAATTAACAATGGATAATAGAGTTGAGGGTGATGCTACTAATGTGACACCTTTCATGAATGGTAATAACTATGATATGTGGAAATTAAAAATGAAAATGCATTTAGAGAGCATGGGTCCTAAAATCTGGGATAAAATTGAAGAATAAAATCCATTTCCCTCTAAATATAGGGACACATGGTCTCATTTGACTAGAGCTACATAATAAATGTAAATTTAAGAATGCATTGTAAAATTATTTTGGTGATGAATAATTCAATAGAATATCTGCTAGTAAAACTGCATATGAAATTTGGGATACTTTAGCTATTTTACATGAGGGAACAACCAATGATAATGAAATGAGATTAAATACCTATACTATTAAATTTGGTAATTATAAAATGTTGGATGATGAGATTATATCTGAAATGTATCACAGGTTCAATGAAATAGTGAATACCATGAGTATTCGTGTGAAAATTGTGGACAACAAGGATCAGATTATGATATTTCATTGATGTCTACCTAATAGATGGAGAAGAACTTTTTTTTTTCTATCTGAGAATCATGTGACATAGGCAAGATACCAGTGAAGGAACTAATTGGAAAAATTATGATGTATGAAGAAGATTTTCATGTAATTCAAGAATAATATGATGAACCATGAAATAAATCTATAAAATTCAAGACTACTACCTAAAATAAAAATGTCACAGAAAAAGGTCAACCTCCTATAGACACTTCCACCACTGAAGACTCTGATTCTGATAGTGATGATGAGATGGATCATCTTTCAAGGATATTCAAGAAGTTATACCATAAGAAGTTTTTTTATAAATTCCAATTATAAAGGAAGGTATGATAATAAAGGTTAGTGGATAAAAGGAAAGAAAATGGAATGAAAACACAAATGAGATAGTCTGTTATGAGTTTAAATGAAATGGTCATCTGACGGTTGCTTGCCCCAAGATTAAATTTAAGAAGAAATATAAAGACAAAGGAAAGTGATATAAAAATTATATGAGTGATACTTGGATTACTTCAGAATATAGCTCCATTAGATCTGACACATCTGATGCTGAAAAGAATAAACATGAAAACATGTGTTTCATGATAGAAACATAGAAGGTAACACCAAATTCTCCTATAGCTAATGATTATTATTTTGGGAATGAAATTTAATAAAAAAAGTATGAAAAAATGACTAAGGATAAACTATTTGAATACTGTTGAATGCTTGAGGATACATTTAAGGAAATCATGGATAAATATATATTATTGAAAATACAACATGATTTAAATAATAATTCTATGTCAGATCTGGATATTGAGAAAGAAAAATGTTCTCATTTGTTAAGATAAAATAGTGAACATAAATTAATTAATGAGAAATTAAAAAAATATTTTGAAAAGATTACTGTTTTTAGAGATGCCATGACTTTGTTTCTAGGGAAAATAATTTCTACAAAATATAAAACTGCTATAGGATATCAACCAGGATAGGGAAGGATTTTCAAAAATAAATTTGTTCCAAAACCTGGATTGTTCACTTCTAGTTCATGTTATAGACTATATTTTAAAAAATAAATTTCCAAAATACTAAACAAATTGTTCAGGTCCCAAAAAATATCCGCTAATCATAGGAAACATGTGAGAATATTATGGGTTCCCAAAGCTTTACATTCCAACCACTTTGGACCCATGAAAATCGGGGTACCAATGTTACCCTACACTTAATCTATTTTATGCGAAAATTATCTAAAGAGCTCCAGTAAAACTTTATGGTACTTAGAAAGTGGATTTTCAAGAGACATGAAAATAGACTATTATTTCCTCAAGAGCCAAATTAATGTTTATGGTGGACATATTAAATTCAGGGATAATTCAAAAGAGAAGATCATCGTCAATGGTCAAATTGGTAACCCTAACACTATATTAATTTCAAAATTACTTTTAATTGAAGGGATAAAATAAAATTTACTAATTATATCTCAGTTGTGTAATGATTGATTCAATGTCCTATTTTAAATTATGCACGTAATTTTTTTATTTCTAAAAATGATTTAATTTTTACTGCTCTTAGAAATGAAAATATATATGCTGTTGATTTAAACTCTTTATCAAAGAAAAAAATTTCATGCTTAAATAATTTTCATAAGGAATCTAGGTTATGGAAAACAAAATATTAGGACATTGTAATGCGCAATCACATAGGAAACTAATTCGGAAAGGTTTAGTAAGATATTCAACTAAATTGGAAATCACTCTTAAAAAATTGTGTAATCCTTGTCCAAAGGGAAAACAACACAATGTTTCATTCAAACTAAAGAAATAAGTTTATACTTATCAACTGCTTGAGTTACTTCACATGGATTTATTTGGACCACCTATACTTTACTGTTTAAATGGGAAGCACTATGTTTATGTTCTTGTAGATTATTTTTCTAGATATTCTTGGGTATACTTTTTAGCTCAAAAAATTGAATCATATACTTCATTCATTTAATATTACATGTTTATTGAAAATCATAGTGGACATAGAATTAAGACGTTGAGGAGTGATCATGGATGTGAGATTGAAAATCAGGATTTTGAGTCTTTTTTCTCACAAAATTGCTATAATCAAAAACAAATATCCTAGAACACCATAAATAAATGGACATGTAGAAAGAAGAAAGAGGACACATCAATAGATTTCTCAGAATATGCTTAATTAGTATAACCTACCTGTCTAATTTTGGGCTGAAACTGCTAATACATCCTAATACATTATTAATAGAGTCCTAATTGGAAATGTTCATAAGAAGACCCCTTATGAGCTCAGTAATAATAGTGAGCCTAATGTTAACTACATTAGAGTATTTGGTTGAAAAGTATTTATCCTTAACACTAAGTACAATTTTGACAAGTTTGATTCCAAAAGTGATGAAGTAATTTTTATAGGTTACTCAATCTCTAGTAAAGAATATAGAGTATTATATAAGAGAACCAAATGCATGGAAGAATCAGTTCATGTCAAATATGATGAGAAAGATCCACATAAACCCAAGACCTCTGTTGAACATCTTAAGGAAGATACGTAAATTCTGGACCATAATGATAAAGACTGTGAACCCAAAGTGAAAACAACCAGTTCTGGAAATTTTCCCGAATTTGATCATAGTGAATATAATCCTACAGAAAAACATTAGGAGTCTAGTTAAAGTCATTCTAGATGTATTATAACTCTCATGAATAATCCTTTAGAAACTGTAGAAGATGATCTAAATAGAGTAACACAATGTAGAGGTTCTCTGAGATACCAGGTTGAACATCAATCATTTCATTCACCGCATGATCCTAAAAATATCAATGAAGCAATTAATGATGAATTTTGGGTAATAGCTATTCAAGAAGAATTAAATCATTTTGAAAGAAACAAAGTCTGAGAATTAGTAGAAAGACCTAGAGATACATTAACCATAGGCACTAAATGGTTGTTTAGAAATAATGTTTATAAATCTGGAAACATAGATAGAAACAAGGATAAACTAGTTTCCGAAGGATATTTTCAAGAAGAAGTAATATACTACAAATAATCCTTTTCACCTATAGCAGGATTATAATCCATTAGGATACTACATGCCTATGCAGCTCATCTGAATTTAAAACTTTGACCAATGGATGTCAAAAAGTGCATTTTTAAATGGGTACATAGTTCATGATGTATTTGTTGACAAACCCCGTGTTTTTACAAATCCACATTAAAAAAACATGTTTTTAAACTGTCTAAATATTTATATGGTCTAAAACAAGATTCAAAAGAATGGTATGATAAACTTAGTTCTTTTCATATTTCAAATGGTTTTACTAAAGGACTAGTGGATCCTTCTATTTTTATTAAAATGATTTTCATGATGTTTTAATATTAAAGATTTTTGTAGATGAAATTATTTTATGATCCTCTAAAAAATATTTATTTACTAATTTTTTAAAAATGATGAAATATTAATTTGGAATTAGTTTAATTAGAGAACATAAATTTTTCCTTGGATTTCAAAATTTTCAAAATATAAATGGTATTTTTTTAATTACAAGTAAATATACTGAGGATATTTTGAAATGTTTTGGTTTGGAATGCAATAAAGGTAGTGATAAACCTATGAGTATCACCTATAGGTTGGATGCTGATGAAACTGGTAAACTAGTGGATCAATGCAATTATAGAGGTATGATTGGGAGTCTTCTCTATCTTACTGCTAGTAGACCTGATATTATGTTCAGTTTGTGTATGTGTGTTCATTTTCAATCCAATCAAAAAGAGTATCATTTAACTGTTGGTAAATGTATTTTTGAATATTTTATGTACCCTACAATCTTAGCGATTTTTATCTAAGAGGATAACAGATTTATTTAATATGTTATTTGAGTGCTGACTTTTCAGGATGCATGTTTTATAGAGAGAACACCTCTAGAACATGTCACATTTTAGTCAAGTCACTAGTATAACAGTATAGTAAGAAACAGAATTTTGTTGCATTATCTGCTACTGAAGATGAATATATAGCTGTGAGAAGTTTTTGTTCTCAAATTCTATGGATGAAACACGCTTTCCTAGACTATGGATATCAATTCAATCATGTATATATATAGTGTGATAATACATGTTCTATTAACATCTCTAAAATCCATTATCTCATGCTAGGACAAAGCACACTGATGTGATACATCACTTATTGAGAGATCATTATCAAAGAGGTGATATAACTCTTGAATTCATTGGCGTTGAACACCAACTGGATGATATATTCACAAAACCATTGAATTCTGAGAGGTTAAATTACATAAAACATGAGTTAGGTATGATTAACTGCTAAGGTTTAGAACCTCACTAATAAACCTCACCAATGGACCTCACCATTAGAACCTCATTGTTGTTCCTCACCATTAGAACCTCATTTTTGGTCCTCACCTTGAGAACCTCACCGTTGGACCTAACCATTGGACCTCAATGTTAGAACCTCACCATTAGGAACCACAACATTCAGACCTCATCATTAGAACTCGGTGTTAGGAACCTCACTAATAGACCTCACCGTTAGGAACCACACCAATAGACCTCACCATTAGGACCTAACTGATAGTCCTCACCATTGTCACCTTACCAATTGATAAAAATTTACTGGACATAGCTTTTTCACTTTCAGAATATGAAATTTTTTATTATTTATTTCTTTTATCTGATTTATTTTTATCCCTAAATGATAAAAATAAATTACAAATCAAATTTCTATCCACTTCTACTCTCTACCGAATCACATTCTCCTTAACCTTAGATCCCATCCCTCTTATAAAACCCTTGAACTGCTCTAGATCGATGGCATGGGTAAAGATACTGATGGTCATTGATGAAGGGGATGCATAAAATCCCAAGAGACCTCGAGATGAGTCGAGCAGTGGATGCCAAGAAGTGGTAATGATTATCAACCCTCATTTGTCGAAGTGGGGAATCGAAGTTGAAAACGAACTTTGTTTTGAATGGTTTCTGATGATCAGATCGTTAGTGATGAAGGTAATTTATGCCCAAGGCTAGTTCGGATGCTTTTAAAATAATAATGTACCCTATTACCTGATGTTAGTGAAGGAGTTTTATGAGTTTTTTGAAAGTCGAATATACTGAGTATGAGAACAGAATGTCTTCATGGGTAAATTGAGTAAGTGTAAACTTCTCCTCTATTTAATGTGTTGAGTGTCTGATAGTACCACATGAAGGTATTTTTGATTACTACTTAGAAGTGGTGAATCACACTACTGATTTTTTCTTTAATGAATAATACATAGACTATTTAATAGGGAGTGGGATCCTTAGGAAAGACATTGCTACTGAAATAAAAGGAGAAGACAAGTTACTGGTTAAAATTTTCCATCATGTCTTGAGTCTCATGAGAGAATACATTGCTACATTGAAATTTCATGATGTATTTCTTCGGTATTTTTTGAAGAATGGGCACATGATAAATTTATGTTTGGTGATGATATTTCAATTAAACGATTTGACAAATCCCAGTTCCAAGTACTATGCATTGTTTCATTCCAGATTGATATCCTTGATGTTGAAGGTGAAAGGAGTTGCTGGATACAAGGAGGAAAAAATTGTAGTAAGGTACAATATCTACATTAAAAGTTGATTTTCAAGTTGATGAAGATAAATTAGAACCCTCTTAAATGAATATGGGTGCATGATGAGGGTAAGATATATGAGGAATTCAACCTTTTCACTCATCATACAAGGTCTAATGATAAGAGAGATCATGGTCTAAAACCTGGTGAGGTAGACCTTGCATATTTAGATAAAATAGAAGAAGGTACTGATATACTAGAATGAGAGGATTCGCATATAGATGACAGAAGTGATCCTAGCCTTTCCTCAAATCCTCGTGCTAATACTGTATCCTTTGGTGAGCCCAATCCACTAAAGAGGTTTTGTAGAAGAGAGACTATCCTAAGGGACAGTGATGATGAAGAGACTAGTTAAGAATAAAGAGTAGAAAATGTCTCAAGAAACATTAGAGAGACCTCACATCAGGATGAAGACACTGAATCTAGCAATGCTTACTTTTAGAATGTTTTTTATGTGAGTGAAGAAGAAATTCTATGTCTCAGTCCCCTGATATGGCTTATAGAAATGGTTGAAATTCTAGATGAAGAGGTTACTGATTCGGTTGAAGATTGAATTGTGTTGTATGTTTTTTATGATTATGTATAGGAAGTGGCAGTGGATCCTTCTGTTGATTCATTTTCACATAATGGTATGGCATAGCATAATGTGGTTGATTAGGATATTTATCCAATTGAGGGGTGGGAACCTGTTTCCACATGTTTAGTTGTTGCTGCTCTTGGAATATAATATTGGTCAGAAGACCCTATATTTTTTTAGTTGGGCTTAGACTATGGAGACTCTGATGATGACTAGCCTATCAAAAGTCCTCCAATTCCTACTATTTCCAAAACTACTATTGTGCATCAAGTGGTTCCTTTTCCTTGAGACTATGTAAAGAAGGATGATTTGGAATCATTAAAATCAAATCTGAAGATTCAATTTGATGAGATATTTGTTTCGATAGAGAGGTCTATGACTCACAATCAAGATTTTGTAACTTATTTAGTGGGATGGCTAGTTTCTAGATCTCAATCCATTCTGATACAGGATGTAAAGGACTGTCAGAATCAGATCAGAGCTTTGAAAGATTCTATAGAATTTGTAAAAAAATCTATGGCCAGATTAGACTCCTATATGAATTCAAGGGCTCATGTGGAAAATGATCATAGATATGTTAAAAGTTTGGTTCATTAAATGGTCACTGTGTTTGAGAACATTAAGATATCTATGGAGACACATGTGAGTGGCCACAATGATGATGTGAAAAGTCTTATTAGTGGGCTGACAAAATCTTTCAAAGATATAGTGGATTTAACTATGGAACCTCTATTTGCATCTCCAGCCTCTCATCCAGTTGATATATATTCCTTCAAGTATGTTTTTAGAGAATAAGTGGATATTTTCTTTGGTACCAGAACCTCAGACCCTCATTCTATGACATAGGATATTTCTACTACCAGAGAAATTCATAACCCAGTAGGGAATTATTTATGGGAAGCCTCTCAAGATCATAAGGCCATCAATGTGAAAATTGATTTCTATTATAAGAGATTGTACACTAACAATCATATGTGTGGTCACTTCAAGTTGTTATTGGAAAGCATGAGGATTCAACCTATTACTTAGGAGTGTAGGGATCAGGTTAGCAGGCTCAAATAATTGACTCCTTCCATAGAGAACTTTATAGAGAATAAGGATGAATTTATCTCAGAAATGGAGAGATGAGGAAGTATTATTATGGATTTTACAAATATTTTTTCCCTTTCCACCATGTGGACTACACTCCCATCATTTTTTCAACATCATTTCATTTTACCTCAACTACTTCATGATCTACCAGTGCTGCATCAATGATGACTCCTTCACAGACCATCAAGAGCTTGACCCCCATTATTCCTCAGATATTTACACACTACTGGTCTACTGATGCTTCTTTTATAGCTCCTCCTACACTAATGACAGTTATCCCTCTTCTTATCCATCCATCTTCAGAACCTTCCTCCTCAACTTATAAAGACAAATCTCCCTTGGACATATCTGTTGTTGATTTATTGTGGGTTTTTTGAGATTATAGGGATCTTGGTGTCATTTTTTTATTGAAATATTTCTTCATTAATCAGAAATCCACTTATGTATCTTTTTTCATTCTATCTTTTTGTTAATCACCCATGGGAGAAATATTTAATCATTAATCTCAATGTTACCCAATGGGGGAGAAATATTTAAGATAATTGGAATGTTTTCACAGATATACTATCTAATTTTCCTCAATACACATGGTTCAATTTTTTGAATACACACATCTGAGTATATTTAGAAAATGTACTTAACCCTGATTAAGAAAATGTTTTCATAATATGTTATTATCAATAATGGGTAGATTGTTGGTCTCACCTATTTTGATAATCCCAAATCATGTTTTATTTATGTGATATTTATGTTTCTATTCATTTATGATCATGTTTCATTAATATTCCTAGTTTTTATTAATGTAATAATAATATACATGTATCTCTATAGTCTCTCGTTTAAGCTCACAATGAAAATATCTCTCAGTAGTCAATGGACACTGATGCAAAGGTCACTGATGCAAAGGTAACCAATGAAAAAGTCACTGATGAAAGGTCAGCAATGAAAATTTCACCAAGGTAAAGGTCACTAATGCAAAGGAAACTGATGAAAAGTTCATTGATAAAAAGGTCACTGATTTAAAGGTCACCGATGAAAGGTCACCGATGAAAGGTCACCTATGTAAAGGTTACCGGTTGAAGGTCACATTTGAAGGTTACTGCTGAATGTTTCCATTGAAGGCTAATGATGCACTCCTACTATTGAATCTTACCATTGTAAAGGCTACACCATTGTGAAGGATACCGACATCAGTCTACCAATTCTTACCCTTCCATATTATTTCAAATTCTAAAGTTTATTCTAATGGTCATATTTAGTAAATTTAATGCTTCTAAAATTAGTTAATGCTGATTATAGACATATCAGGAGACCATATCTAGGGACAGTATGAGGTACGAGGAAGACCACACGTGGTCTACTAATTCCTATTGTTGAACCTCAAATATAAAAGGTGATTACTAGTGAAGAGATGTGTGAGAGTCCAAAACTTGAAGAAAGAGGAATACTTGAGAAGGATCTTACTAGATCAAGGAGAACAAGAAATAACTATTCGACCATGTACAATGTGTACCCAAAAGTATCACAAATATCATATTGGACAAACTCACATCTACCTTCTATGCTTCATTAACCTTTGATAAACACTAGAGACAGAACACTCACACCTAGAACCTGGAGTTACGATAATCTGTTTTGAGGACAACTTCCAGAGAAAGACTCCGGCGACAAATTCTTCACTCCAAGGAGTCAAGAGATGAACTGTGAACACATAGTGATTTCTAAACTCAATATTATAAGCTTTTCTCTATTGTGTTATTTTATTTTACATTTCTCATAAGTGTGTATGTATTTATGTTACACACATTATCTAATTCTCTTTAACTGGAGGATACGAAATATCTACACATCAAACTTCACTTACATAATGTTTCCCATGTATAATTATGGTAGAGACCATGTGTGGTCTATACTATTAGTTTTTCCCATGAACAACCGTGTTAGAGGGTGTGAACCCTGGACAGTTTGTGAAAACTTTTGTAATGCCCTTTACAGCCTATGTATCTAGTTTATTGTTAATATAAACTTCTTGGTGGTAGGTGATCACCATGTGGAGAGGATTCAGTCTCGGCTTGAGACTGAACCTCTTGTTTAACCTTAATGTGCTCTATATTTTTGTTATACTCTGTTTTATCAATTTTCCTCTAATTATAATTGCTAAAACATAAAACTATTTATTATTCATGTTTATAGTTTGTTTTGGTTAGTGTTTTTATATTTTTAATTCTGTAAACATGTTTCATAAGTTGAATAATTTTTTACATTAATTCAACTGAGGACTAATTACCCATTGCGAAACTTGTTGAACAACTAGACATTTATATTTCTACTTTCTTAATTAACTAAACCGTTTTAAAATTTGGTGGATATTTATAAAAATGTTATATCATACTTTTATGTTGGAACTCAATTCACCCCATCTTGAGATTCCACTCCGACCAACATTTATTTTAAAATAAATACTTCACTCATGTGTATATATGGACTACCGTCTCCACGAAGTGATGTAATTTATTTTTCATTACCAACTTCTATTAATGGATATAAAATTTTATATAATGAATTATTGTAACACATATAAAAACATTTATATTTTATAGATTGTGAAACGATAACCAAACTTCATGGACAGAGACCGTCAAACATAAAACATATATGAGAAATATAATATTTAACACCCAAAATGTTGATTTTAAAGAAGAGTTAATAACAAATTAATAATTGTATGTTATATGTTTATGATATATTTTAATATAATTATGAATATGGTCTTATTATAAAGTTATAGTAAATATATATTTATTATACATGATCTTAAAAGCACTTATAATGAATTTCAAAAAACCAGGTAAGAGTTTATGTTACAATATCATGTCTTATCAAGATTGCCTATGTAAAATTAATGTTGTGGGAAATTATATTTTAATTTTATCTTAAAACACATCAACTTTCTCTACCACGGTTATTTTAGGGATTTTTCATCTTTCCTATCATCATCCACTCTTTGGAATATAAAATGATCATGAAAATATTTTTTTTGAAAAGTTGTCCGTATTTCCTCTTTTCTCGATGAACCATTTTTTCCATCTCTACATTATTTAATGTATTTTCAGGAATGTTCCTTATTATGATTCAATTATTTTTTAAAATTAATTTTGAAATATATTTTAATTTATTTTTAAATATAAAAAAAATACATTTTTTGAACATGTTATTTATGAATTTTTATAAAAGTGCGATTTTTTCAATGTTTAATACACAAATGAATTCTCATGCCATCATGAGAGATAAATTATTTGAATAATTAATTAAATTATTCGATGTTATTTTCAATGAAATGTTTTAACAATATAATATGAATTTTTTTATTTTTTAATGATATTGAAATAAAAGGTTATTTTCTATATTTTTTAATAAATGATTAAATTCCATTCTAATGCTATTTTTCATATTTGTAAATATAGTATTATGATAATTATTCTTAAATGGGTATATGATATTAGGATGCCATCAATTTTATTTCTCTAGATGTATTAAAAATATGTGATGAGAATATCTTTTTAAAAACTACTTATTTTCTATTGGTTAGGATATGATTATATGATGACTATTTAATGATATTAAAGATCACATATGCATGATTTTAAATTTTTTATCTGTTGGCCAAAAATTACGTAGACCTCTAATGGATTGGGTAAATATTGATATCTAATGAGATAATATTAGATATTTTGGTAAGTAAATAATTATGTGATGACGGTCTTGGTATATATCCTTGACCAATGAAATTATTTTTTAAGATTATAAATATTCCACACACTCCTATGACATGTTCTTATTTAATTGATATGTTCTCATAGATCATGACTTATTAGTAATTATTTAGTAATATTACAAATCTAGTCCCTTTTATGATATTTATTAATGAAATGACTCATAATTTATGATCTTCAACTCATTGGGAATGTATTTTATATGTTATGATCATGATTCATACCCATTTGCTTATATTATCCTCTCTTGTGATATTTGATTGATGTATCCCTTGTTTAACATTACTCAGTATCTAAGCTCACCCATTCTAATGATTCAATTTTATTCTGAAATCATTAATAAAGGTTTGATAAACGATATTTATTAGATGGATACAATTAGAGAACGACATTGTGGGAGATGTTGATTATATTACATGAAATAAGATGAATGTGTATCTGGTCTCTAAAGACACTAAACCCTTACTATTATGAGGTATGTATTGTTATGATATGTATTAATAATTCACCTAATATGACGTGATATTTATTTATTTAATACTCATTTCATTTCATTTAGTATAAAATAATGTTTTCGTTATTTTTTGTGATTGGATTATGAGAAAAACAATGATAGAAATTACGAAAAACTATGAAGTACTAAAAGTGATATAGTGTTAACATAAAAATGTATTAGTTTGATAAGAATGTGCCATTAGTTAGTCAAAATCTAGAATTATTTTCATGATTCTATGATATCTAACTTCATTCATTGTGTGTGTATTATTATGTGATGATTTTAGGTTTTTGTAAATAGTAATAACTAAGAATAATAATGTTAATAATGATGAAATGAAATCAATGATCATCTAATAAAGTAGTTAAGTAAGATGGGATATGGAATAAAAATTTTCCCATCCTCATGAAAACATCTCAATCCATGAATAAAAATGATTTTCTAAATATGAAACACATGGACTAATAAACCATGAAAACATTCATGAGGAAGCATCCTCATTCATTCAGTGGGTCCTATGACACACTAGTTCTTGTTTAATGCATCACTACCAATGTAGAGATATTTTCCTTCCTAAAGTACTTACCACATGAAAACATTGACATAATGGTATATATTTTGTCAAGTGAATCATATTATTGGTGGAAAAATATTAAAAATACGAGGCAATGGGATGAAATTGACTCCTTTATATGGGATGATTTAAATAGGCTATTTTTCAGTAAGAACATTCCATAAACTATTCATACAAAAATTTAATGTGAATTACATGAGATTTAGTTAAATAATGTTGTGTCTATTAGAATATATGGTAAAAAGTTTATATGTATGGTGGGGTACACATCTGGTTTTATCGGAAACCTTGATAAAAATATTGATTATTTTTTTACTGGCATAAAACCATATATCCAAAAGGTACTATAAAAAATGAACATTAATAGATATGATAAAATCATTTGATCTTCTCTAAAGGTAGAAATTTATATTAATGATTCCGATCATTTTCATGGTAGTGATAAGAATAAAATAATTGCTTTTTTAGTATAAAAAAATCACTCACAGAAAAATGAAAATAATTATTCCTTAATGTAATATGTAATTAAAAAAATCTGGGGAAATGCTTTCTTAATGGAATTATAAAATTTTTTATGTTTGGAAAATATGTCACATAGGAAACTGAATAATGAAGAGAGGTAAAGAGGCATAAAAATGAAATAAATCTGGAGAGAGCCAACTTAATACATCACAAATTCTATAGTGATAAAAATACCAGGAGTATGTATATTATATAATCTTGTGCCCAAATCGAAGGTTTAATGATCATAATCATCATCAACAACCTAGTGATACAATAGATTAAGGGAAATCACATGCACTCACAATCATTGAAGTGCGTAAAAATAATAATGTAGTGAAAGGTATATATATCATCAAATCTTTAACAATAATTTACATGTTTTATTTTCTTTCTAGAAACTAATTTATATTAGAATAATTCTATAATGGTATCAAATCACCAAATGAATGAATAGATGTTGAATTATTAGGGAAAACTCATAATGGTATGATGGTTAGGTACCAATTATTTGTATAATGTGCAATATGATGGATTGTGCTTTATGAAAATATTTTTATTCTTAATATAGTTTAATTTGTTGTGTTTTTTGGTATGTATTGGCTCTCTAAATATAGAAAACACATATATTTCTATGCGAGCGATGTTACGTTTGATATTACTAATTAACCTATGATCATCGATAGGTTAGAGGATTAAGATGAACTTCCAACAGAATTGTTTTCCAATATATCAGTCTTAATAACTATTCATGAGGGGTACTAATCTCATATGGCTAGGGATAAACACAACATTGATGTTATTCCTATTTTATAGGAATATTTCGATGTATTTCTTTAAGAGTTTCCTATTCACCCAAATTGTGAAGGTGATATTTCATCATAACTCATACCTTGGGATATTTATATTTTAAACACCCCTTACAAAATATATTCAATTAAGATGAATGAATTGAAGAAATCACACCCAAATAATTTGGATAATGGATTTATATGCCTCATAGTATTACCATAGAAAACAATTTTTCATTTTTTATGAATAAATATTGGTTAATGAATATTTTAATAGGATATCAAGAACATAACACGATAATTACTAAGAAAATGTATCATATAACCTGTATTGACGAATTGTTCCATAGATATATCAGATCTCAATAAAATGAAAAGATTTATCTTCATTAGAAATTTATTCAATTTAGGGAAAATATGGAGGATACATCCAAGACAACATTCCATACGAGGTATAATCATTATGAATATATATTGATTAAAATTGGACTCACAAATTCCCCTAAAACCATCATATATCTAATGAATGGAGTCATTAGTGATTACATTGAGAATTTTTTAGCATTATTTTTATAATATGTTATTATATATTCCAAGATAAAAGGATGATTTTTAATATTATTTGATTATTGAGTTAAATAACCTTGATAAAGGAGAAGTTGTTCACTAAATTTATAATATTTGAATTCTATCAATTAGAAGTGTCATTATTGGGGCACATAATTATAAGATAATGTATATCAGTGGATCCCAAAAGGTAGAAGTTATTGATCATTGGCCAAAACTACCCATGTTGACCAAAATTCATAGTTTTATTGGGTTATCCAGATAAAACAGACAATTTTTCTCAAAATTATAAAGACTATGAAGTCCATTAAATATGTTGATGATTAAAGGATCCATGTTCCACAAGACTAATGAACATGAATATAATAACATAATATAATGTTGGTTAGTGAATCTATACTCACACTACCCTATAATGGAGAAAGGGTTGTGTTCTATAGTGACACATCAAGAGGTGTATGAGATGCATTCTCATGCAGAATGATATGGTAGTGTCTTATGTCTTCTAACAATTGATGTTTCATGAGAAAAATTTTGTGACTCATGAATTGGAACTGAGAGTGGGAATTTTTTCTTTGATGATATGAATGAATTATATTAATGGGGAAATATATGAAATATATATGAATCCTAAAATCACGATGTACATATCCACATATAAAGAGTAGAATGTGGGTCAGAGAAGATGGATCAAACCAATTAATGATTTTGACAGCTCAATACATTACCACCCTTGGAAGGGGAAAAGTAGTTAATGCTCTTAGTAGGAAAAAAAAATAATTTTTTCGCTGAAGATGACTGAAGGAGATCTAAAACATTTTGATTTATAGAGGAAAAACATTGAAATAATAAATAATGGACAATGATCCTACATTTATAGATGAATCTTTAATGATCTATTCATGTGAAGATTCAATATTCATAGAAGGGATATTTGGAGTTGTGAAGGATGTAAATAATTGTTCTTAAGTTCAATCTTCAAAATTATTGAATGATCAAATTCAAGAACATGTCATCTGTCCCGTCAAAATAGGAACTGAAGAAGGTGTTGATGGATGAAGCTCATAGTTCATCATTCCCTATTAATTTGAGATTTACAATGATGTATACAGATCATATAGGGAGTTTCTTGATGGATTACAAGAAGAGACATATTATATAGAATTTATTTCGGTGCTTGATATTTTGATGTGTTATGGTTTTGAGAAAGATTTCTACAGGGTTGTTATAACCATTACCCATACATGAGTGGAAATGAGAAAATATCACCATGGATGTTTTCATAGTAATCACAAATACATTTAAATGGAATAACTATATTTACATTATAGTAAATTTACTTATGAAATTTGAACATTTAACTTCTATTAGATAGTATTTCTCTCTTTATATGCTTTTTAGGAAATATAGTATTAAGGTGGAAATTTTTCATTGGGGACCACTCTTAATCGTATCTAATTGAGATCTTAGTTGTTCATCAAATTTGATGAGAATTCATCTGTAATGTGCCAAAATTTTATAAATGAAATATAATTTTGAATAGATAATTTCATTATTATGTAATGTAGTTATAAAAAAAACCACTATATTTTATTTTTTACTTTATACCATTAAAAAGTGTATCCATAATTTCTCAATCATGATAAAAATACTAGTATGAATCATAATCACTGATATTATAATGATTATAATTTGACCGTTAAAATTATAATATATTAATGTCTATGATAAATTATAATTGACATAGAAGGAAGATGTGATTGCCTTTACCAATATAATCAAACCCTATGATGCCCTTTTATCAAAGCTTTAGTGGTAGATGTCATAATTTGGATTTTCTATTTACAAATCACAATAGGAAAATCAATAATTGAAACATATGTGAAACCATTTATTGGATAATTTAAAGCATATCGATATAACGACCCAAACCACATTTGATGAAACACCCTAAGAAAGTATTATAATCTATGAACTTATCATTTAGGCGTACACTGGATTGATAAGGGGTTATGTATCTAGACCTCGGTATAATTATTTTATAAATTTTATTTTTAATTATTTAGTTATTATATTTATCTCTTTCCATTGTTACTTAATATATAAAAATTATAATATACTATATTTTATAAAATTAAATTTTGTTTTGAAGAAACCAAAAATATATTGTTGGGATTAATATATAATTTCAATTAAAACCCTTATTTTGATAAATTCATGAATTTTAGAATAAATTTTATTTTCGTGATGTTGAATTATTAAAAACTATTTAATTAAATATAAATTATAAAATAAATTAATGATGTATAATGTAATTTTTATGAGTGTCATAATGTTGTTTGTGTCATGAAAACATGTATTTTTTAGTAAATAAGGATTTCTATTTAAATGGGTAAATTACTAAATTAAGAAAATTATTTTCAAAAAATAAATACTATTTCTAAAATTGTGATTTTGAAATTTCTCAATGGTGAATTTTTAATACTTTATTAAGATAATCAATTTTTTTGGAAAAAATATATGCAATATAAATATATGATATGTATTATGAAAACATGATATCCCAAAAGTAATGTAATATATCCTATAAATCTAATCATGGACCAAAAATATATTTATCCGTGAAAATATTGTGTTTTTAGTTATTTATTTATTTTTAAAATCCTATAATGACATTTATAAATTATATATTATAATTTTTGTTTCAAGAAAAATTCATTATGAAGATGACTCACTTCAACATCATTAATTGTATTAATTGAAGGATTTATTTTCATAGAAAAAAAAAATATTTAAAAAACCCAATATTTATAGAAAATAATGGGAACACATATGAAGTATTATGTTTTTATTATTTTATAACATAGGTTCTAAAACATATGTTTGGAATCAGAAGGTCCAAATTATGTGATTAAAACTCTTTTTTTGACCTTAATAATAGTAACGACGACAATTATCTTTAATTATCATGAATAATTAGTAATCAGGTAATTAAGGGTAATAAAATAATATCATAATAATATTAAATTACCCCAAAATGTGTCCAAACAATCTTTTTAGTGTCATGGATGACCATTGACATCCTTGGGCCAGCATTGGGACCCCATGGAATCACGTTTGTGTGATGGTGACCTTTTATCATATTATTTTTAAAGAAAGAGAAATATAATAAGAGTATGTAATACCTAAGTAAAAAAAATTTAATTTTTCTTATATAAATGATATATTGGAGTATAAATTGAAATTAGAAATATAAAAATATTCCATAAATCATGGTATTTTATTTATAATATGTATAAATTAGATAAACAAATTTATTTTTGACCTAATGATGATGCAGTTATTACATCATTAATGAAGGATTTAAATATATGATATTATAAGTGTTAAAATAATTTTGTTTTGAAACTTTTGATTATATCCACGAATTTTATAGAAGATTATGAAATTTAAAATATATGGTAATGCTTTTATTTTGAAGTAATATGGCTTTTATGCCATTATCAAAAGTCAACTACCAAATAGTGTTGAAATTGACATAAATTTGATTTAAAAACAAATGTTATTTTATTAAATGGAATATAGTATAAAAAACTAATATTCTTCCAAATGACATATAATATATTACTAATAACATTATTGATACAATTATGGTACTATTGTCATTTTAAAGTTATTATTATGACCTTATTATTAGAAAATAAAAAAAAAGACATGGTTTGAATTATTAGTTTTAACTAAGGGATAAAATGAAAAGATAAGGTGAATTTTATGACCTACACTTGTATAAATCCTATATGTTGAGTGGATTTATACCCCTTACCATATTATCCACTAAATAGTTATTTTTGGTACCATTATAATTTGAAAAACATTTAATAACAAATTAATATTTCATGACTTTCCAGAAGTGGCCCTCCTCCCTCTTATAAAAGGCCCCCACATCTACCCCCTTACCCACACCTCTCAAGCCTTTGGCTCATCTAACATATACTAATACAATCTATCAACATCCCTATATTACTCCTAGAAGCCTCACATTGGGATGAAGTCTTTCCAAGGAGGCCTTTGGCTCAAATCAAAAAGAGTTACCCGATTTAGAGGTATTGTCTTCTCTTGAGTTTCTTTCTTTTATTTTCCTTCTTCACTCACCACTATCTTCTTATTATTTTATCCAATAATAACACCAGTAACATAAATATACTAGAATTTTTTTATTATAAGGATTCTACCTACACGTACACACACATCCGTCTATTGGTTAAAGAACATACTATTTAATTTGGTGGCAAATTAATGCCTCATGAAATGATGACTGTTCAATCTTCTTTTAACACCACTCATAGTTTCCATTGTGATGAAAATATATTTATATATTATATATATTATATTAATGTCCACTATATGCTTCTGTATTTTATATTTAAAGCATACCTTTATGCTTTGCATGTTGTGGAACTGCAATAATTTCATCTGAGGAAGTGTGGACTACTGCCCCAACAAGTGATGTGACTCATTCATGCCATACATGGAATCTATAAATAATGTAATAAATGAAATTATGTGACCTATATAACATATATATATTATAATGGAATTATAATATATATATATATATTACTCATTTAGTTTTAATTCCTTTAATATGACTATGAAATGAAAGTAGCTTTCGTGTGTACGTACAGTCTACGGTCTCCATGAATGGTGCATTTCATTTTTTATATCCAAATGATTTGGAATAGTATAAAATGAATATATAATGGATATATATGATATTTATATAATTAATACCATTCTAGAGATGATGTACTTATAACTACGTGGGAAATTCTTTTAAAACATGTTCATTTTCGACTCATGTACCGAACATCAAAAAACATATGATATGAACTCACATAAATAACTAATTATTGTAACATCATAATATGTGATATGAATTGAATAATAAAAATTAAAGGATGTATATATGAAATTATAAATTGACTTAATTTTATTATTCATGAATATAAATAATGAACAAGAACTAGTCAGAATTGATGTAAGGAATCCTACCGCTCTCTTTTTTTTAAGTACTCTATTTTATGTCATTTATTTTATGCTCCTATTTCATATGTTGGAAGATTTTATTTTATATTCAACTTACTTTACTTTTTATTTTCATATGATTATAGACACTATTTTACCTCATAAATCCATTTTTGGAAGGTTTAAGTGGCACTGTTAGGCTGTCGAATTTTCATAAGGGATCCTCACTTTTAACTCCTTTCAAATTCAAACATCTTATTTGAAATAATTTCTTGTATTTTCAAATGGTCATAATGTCATTACTTTATAATCAACGAATTACTATCCATTATACGTTATTTCAATGAAGGATCATTTATCCTCCCTCATTTGGTCCATTACCTAAACTGTTACCATGCCGAAACTGTGTAGGGGAATCTCGTCTCAATTTACATTATGTTGAGAAATATTTATCATTATGCACCAATTCACTTTTATTTGGTGGGTATACTGCCAATTTTATATAATATCATGAATCCCATTATTATCATGATATTATATATATTTTTGATGTCATACCTTTATAGAGTAAGGATTAAAATGTTCAAAGTGGTAAGGGAACTTCTTAACCTGATTTCCATTCATTAGGTTTATCATATACTTCATTGATTTTATTATATAAAGATTACATGTGGAATATATATGTTGTAATATTCACTTAACTTTGTATGTATATTCTGTTTCTACACACAATCGTCTCATTGAAAAATTCTGACCTCATTTATATGAACTTGTATGGGAAATCATAACTCAATCTCATTTCATTGAGTTAAATATCAATGTCATTGGTTTTGTTTTTCAAGAGTATGTGTGAATGACCTATGATTGTATTACACTTTATATCCTCTTATATTGGGTGTATTTATACTTTCACACATAAATATGGTATTGCTTCATCATTTCTCTAATTGGATGATCTTTTTAAGGTAATTCGTCTCAATCTCCTTTCATCGAGGTATACTCAATTTATATACGACCTTCTTTTATTAGTTGTATAATAAACCATTTTGACTTTTAATTTTATTCAAAAAGAATATTTTTACACAAATTATTTTACTAAATGATAAAAGGAATGTTTTTGTCTTACATATGTGGCGACAACAACTTCTCCTCCACCGTTACCATTATTTGAGTTTGGGCTTCCTCTACAATCCATAAATTTTTTAAATGAAAAAATAAATACCATGACTGAGTTTTCTTTTATTTTGTTATTGAAAATGGTTTTGATAATTTTTTGATTATATCAATGTGTTGTATTGATATCTTGTGATTGAAATGGGGAAATGTTATGATTCTTTTATGCATGTTTTATGTGATTCAATTATCTTATGGTTCTTGGGAATTGTTTATGATTCCGGGTGGTTCTGTGATAATCTAAGGGTAAGTGATCCCGAGATATCTCTCCAATGCATTAGAAAACGTGAAGGAGTTAAACTCTATGGTTTATCTGAAGATATTTATGGAATATATTGTGATGGATATTCCAAACTTATACATGATGGTTACACCCTACGTAATAATGTTACAAATGTCTCAAGTTACCTTTATGTCTTATGATTTCTATGAGTTATTCATAAATATAATTATTTCATGAGGTATGTTAAAGTGATTATGTTTTATGAACTAATGTTTTATTTCTCTATTTTTATATCCCTTAATATGCTTTTTATGATCATCCCAGTTTTTTGAAATGTTTTCCACTGGACTTAAAGATGAATAGTGTCAAGGATGGGATCAAGGAATGACATGATTTCTAAAACATAGAACTAGACATGTTTCTTTTTAAGAGTTTTTATTTTATGAAAAAAATGGAAACTGAGTATAAGTGTCTACTTTGTAATCTTTTGATATGTAATAGATATTTCCTAATTCTATAAAACTCTAAACCTGAAAAGATCGTCAATATGAATTATTCATTTAATTCAAGATTATGTAATGTTTTAATTCTGGTCCTTATAGTTGGTATCAAAGAGAGGTGTAAACAACTTTAGTGATTAGAAGTTTTCTTTAAACACATGGATAGTCCCTATGTCTGTTATTTCAGTTAAATTATAGTTATATAACTTTTTCAGATTAGGAAAAGTCAGTTACAAAAGGAAGGAGGTTGATCTAAAATGACATTCCTATCTCTTCCTAATGGCTTGCTTGCAATAATTATTGCATAGTCATGTTCAGATGATTGTGAAACTTTTTCTAGCATACAACTCACTTGAAAGTAGTTATTTGAGATATCAAACACGTCCAGTATACCTCGATATCATCGTGGATCATGGGTTGTATTTAATAAAATCATATCTTCACAATATTCTCATATTTTTAACAAAGGTAAATATTATCAAGTCATTTTCAATTATATTACCTTATCACAAGATTTTGAAGAATATTATTATTTTTAAAAAGGAGTTGAAGAAGGATACCTTTGCGCAACCTATTTATATTTGATTTTAAAATATAGTCTCTCATTACATGCTTATGGTATTTTAAAAGGACCATTGATTGAATGTTTCAACTAAAATTTGGTCCGACTATTTTATAAAAACCATGTTTTATCAGATGTTTTGAAATTATATGTCATGCATGATTATTTTCCAAAATATTTTTTCTGTGAACACCCATATTACCAAAGTTGAAGAAGGAGAATTTGGATGAAGGAATCAAATGATTTTTAAGGATCCCTAAATCATTGTTTCAATGCATGGACCTTCAACCTATGAGTACAAGATAACGATGAAACCATATGGACACCATTATGAATATATGCTGTTATTTATATTAATAATAGTTTTATTTTATCATTTGGGGTGAAATAAAATAATGTAAATAATATATAATTCTTCATGAATTAAAATGATGAGGTATTAATGTGTTTGCATGAAAATGAAAGGTATAATAAAAACATTGAGGTTAAAACATGTTAGGGTTATTTTTAATATTTATAAAAAGGAAAACCTATAAGATGGGTGACAACCTCTTGTGTCTAGCAAGGAAAAGAGAAACAAACCCACAACCAAAGGGCAACAAGGGTACAATGCCTACCACTGGCCAACTTGAAGTCCCTAGTTAGTATGACTTGTTTCTTTTTGGTTAAATGAATTTACGGATAAAAAATAAGTTGATTTTTGGAACCTATTTTTTCCACCTGGATATACCTAATATAGGAATATGATTAGGTTATTAGGTGATAAATGTTATTTTGGAAGACGTTCATTATTTTGGATAACTTTATAAGTTTAAGGAAAATATAATACTAGGGGATTCCATTTGTGGAGTAATGATTGAAATTGAATTTGAGAGGAATCTATTTTTTTTATTGTGGACATAAGGTGATATGTGTTATTTATGGAAATGATTAACATATCATAGAGAATATGTGATTAGGTTAATTAATTTTCTAGAATGATACTTTAATATAAACTAATGTTATTTAGAGATAAATGTTAAGATCTATCTTGGATGACTATGTGATTAAATCCTTCTGAGATTTAGGTTTCAATATTAGTTTGGTTTACCTTGAATAATTTTATGGACAACTCTTTATTAAATGGACTTTGTTAAACTTCAGGTATTGTTTTCCAAATTTTGGAGACTAAGAGTATTTTTTATTTTTGTAAAAGATTATCCTTTTTGAGGATTATCTGATCTTGTACTAATCATTTTGGTTTTGGTTAAGTTCTAAAGAAATGGGAAATATATAGTTCAACTTTTTTGGATTGGGTGATTCTGAAGAAGTTTATAATAGAACTCTTAATGTGAACAAGTCTTATTAAATACTCATCTTTTGGAGAAAACATCAGTTTGTGTTAGAAATCTACTAAGAGATAAAAGTCTACATTACAAGTATGTATCTTTACCTATGTTAAGCTCATAAATAAATTCCTCAATGAAAAGTAACATAAAACAAAAATGTTGTCTGTTATCATTTCCTACTGGGGAATCAAATACCGTTAAACCCATCACAAGTTTGTGATTTTATGGTGGTTAAATTTCTCTTAAACATGTTTTCTATATCACTACATTAGAACATGATGGTTTGTTTTCTCCTCAATATCCATGTTTTAATGGAATCATAGTATATGTTGTCTCTTTTGACCTTTTTACATCTCTTTCTTTCATTGAAATTGATTGTTTTATTGACTCCTTTTCCGATGTGGCGCTTTCAATGAAGTTTCCAAGCCCAATTTTAAAATCCTCAGGATGAAATTCATAAAAGAGGGGGAAGAATGTAACATCCCAGGTAAATAAATAATATAAAATTTTCACATTTATGAATATTTTTAATAATATATTAATATTACTTTAAAGGGGAAGCAATGTTTGATGGCTTACCCAATACGCAACAACGAGTTTCTTGGAAATCTTACGTCACACACTAATAATATAATAATATTATTTTAAATGGTAGTTAACGCCTAGATGTTGTAATAGTGAGAATTAATATTACTATCTAAAAAATTATTATATATGTTTTTTAAATATTTTAACATTTATCCAATAAAATTTAGATGCTTAAAATAGAATAGAATTTTATTTTAAGCATAAATATTCTAATGTTCTTTAAAAGGTCGATTAACTGCCATTTGATGGAGAACCCTTTTTAAATATACTTTTTGTCACTTTTATATGTTATATTTGACGAAATAAAATCCATCTTTAGAATAAAGACCTCAAAATTTACTTTGCGTAAATTTTTTGTTTATTTCGATAAAGTTCATTTTTAATGAACAGTGAAAAATGTTGTATTTTAATTCAAAAATACCTTTTAATCTAATTTATTTATATGGTTGTATTATCTTTATAATTGGTTATAAAGTGTAATTAGAATATATATTTTCCATTTAATTTAACTTTGGTCATTGGAATTAATTTAACTTTGAAATTGGACATAAACAAGTGTCAATCTTTTAATAGATATTGTTTCTTAGAAACACGCTATTTGTTTTGACAACGGGAATTATTATTACATTAATTACTGCAATTTCTGTGTTTGGAATTTAGTAAAATGGATTCCATATTTGGAATACTATGGTCCATATTTTGTAATTAAGACTCTTTTTTGGACATTATGAATAGTAATGACGATAATTATCTTTAATTATCGTAATTAATTTGTAATCGGGTAGTTAAGGGAAATAAAATAATATCATAATAATATAAAATGACCCCAAAATGTGACCAAATAAACTTATTTGTGTCATGGAAGACCACGTATAGCCTTGGTCCATCTTAGGTACCCCATGGAATCACTTTTATCTGATGGTGACCTTTTGTCATATTATTTTTAAAGAAAGGGAAACATAATAAAAGTATGTAATAACGTAGTAAAGAAAATTTAAATTTTTTATATAAATATTATCATTGAGTAAAAATATTAATTTGAAAGATAAAAATATTTCCTACATCATGGTATTTTATTTATAATTTTGAGACATTAAGTAAATAAATTTATTTATGACATAATGATGATGCAGTTATTACCTCATTAATGAAAGATTTAAATATATGATATTATAAGTGTTAAAATAATATTTTTTTGATTCTTTGGATTCTATCCATGAATTTTATATAATATTATGACATATAAAATATATGTCAATGCTTTATTTCGAAGGAATAATGCTTCTATGCCTTTATCGAAAGTCAACTACCAAATAGTGTCGAAATTGGTATAAATGAGATTTAAAAAAAATGCTATTCTATTAAATGGTATATTAGTATAAAAAAATAATATTCTTCCAAATGACATATAATATATTACTAATATAATTACTTATTCAATTATGGTACTATTGTCATTTTAAAGTAATTATTATGACCTTATAGTTTGAAAATAAAAAAAAAGACATGGCAATAATTATTAATTTTAACTAAGGGTTAAAATGAACATATAAGGAAAATACTATGACCTAAACTTGTATAAATAATATTGTATGAGTGGCTTTATACCCATTATATTCTTATCCTCAAATTATATCTTTTTTGAAAAATTATAATTTGAAAAACATTTTATAATAAATTAATATTTCATTACTTTCCAAGAGTTCCCCTCCTCCCTCTTATAAAAGCCCCCCACCTATACCCCCTTACCCACGCCTCTCAAGCCATTGAATCATCCAAAATCTTCTCATAAAATCTCTCAACATCCCTCTATTACTCCTATAATCCTCACATTGTTCATAAGTCTTTCCAAGGAAGCCTTTGGCTCATATCAAAAAGAGTTACCCAATTTAGAGGTAATGCCTTCTCTCGAGTTTCTTTATTTTATATCCCTTATTCACTCACCAATATCTTCTTATTATTTGATCCCATAATAAAAAAATTGTCCTAAACATGATACTATGTTTTTATAATAAGGATTATACCTAAACTTACACACACCTCCATCTAATGGTTAAAGATCATACTGTTTCTTTGGGTGGCGAATTACTACCTCACAAAATGATGATTGTTCAATATTCTTTTAACACCTCTCATGGTGTCCATTATGATGGAAATATATTTATATATGATATATATTATAATTATTTCCTCTCTATGATTTTGTATTTTATATTCATTACATTCCTTTTTTCATTTCATGTTGTGGAACTGTGATAATTTAATCTGAGGAAGTGTGGACTACCGCCCCCTCATGTGATGTGACGCGTTCATTCCATACATGGAATGTATAAAGAATATAATAAATGAACTTATGTGACCTATATAACATATATATATTATACTGGAATTATAATATATATATATTTATCACTTAGTTTTAATTCCATTAATTTGACAATGAAATGAAAGTAGTCTTCATGTGTACATACGACCTACGGTCTCCATGAACGGTGCATTTCATTTTTTATCACCAAATGTTATGGAATTTTATAAAATGAGTATTTACTAGATATATATGATATTTACTTCATTAATACCATTTTGGAGACGATTTACTTATAACCACATGGGCAATTCTTTTCAAACAAGTTCATTTTTGACTCATGTATAGAACATCAACAAACGTATGATATGAACTCACAAAATTAAATAATTATTATAACATGATAATATTTGATATGAATTGAATAATAAACATTAATTGAATTATGTAAGAAATTATAATTTGTCCAAATTTTATTATTCAGAAATATAAAGAACGAAAGAGAACAAGTCAGACTTGAGGTAAGGGATCCTACCTCACGCTTTTTCTTTTTAAGAACTCACTTTTATTTCATTTATTTTAAACTCATACTTAAAATATTGGGGGATGTTTTTTTATATTCCCCTTTGTGTTATTTTTATTTTTATATGATGATAGTCTCTATTTTATCTCATCAATCCATTATTGGATGTTTTATGTGGCACTGTTAGGCTACCAAATTTTCGTAAGGGAACCTCACTTTTCACTCCTCCTTTCAAATTCAATAATCATATTTTAAAGAAGTTCTTGTATTTTCAAGTTATCATAATGTAATTATATTATAATCAAAGATTTATTTTCAATTATATGTAATTTAAATGATGGATCATTAATCCTACCTCATTTGGGCCATTACCTAAACAGTTACCACGATGAAATTTTGTAAGGGAATCTCGTCTCAATTTACATTTCGTCGAGACTTATTTATCATTATGCACCAATTCACATTTATTTGGTGTGTATAATTCCTCTTTTATATTATATCATGAATCCACTTATTATCATGATATTATAAGTATTGTTTAATTTCATACCTTTCTAGAGTTATGATTAAAAAGTTCAAAGTTGTTTGGGAACTTCTTAACTTGATATCCATTCATTGGGTTTATCTTATACTTCATTGAATTTATTATTCAAAGATTATGTGTGGAATATCTAGGTTTTAATTTCCACTTCCCTTTGTGTGGATATACAATTTCTACACATAATCCTCTCATTTATAAAATCTTACATCATTTATACAAACTTGTATGGGAAATCAGAACTCAATCTCATTTCATTTAGTTAAATATCCATGTCTTTGGTTTTGTTTTTCCAAGAATATGTGTGAATGAACTCTGATTGTTTTACACTTAATATCCTCTTATATGTAGTGTATTTATACTTGTCGCACATAAATATTCTATTGCTTTATCCTTTATCTAATTGCATGATCTTTGTAAGGGACTTCCTCTCAATCTCTTTTCGTTGAGGCATACTTCAATTTATATATGACCTAATTTTATTAGTTTTATTATAAACCCTTTTGAATTTTAATTTCATTCAAAAGGAATCTTTTTACATGATTAGTTTTACTAGACAACAAAAGTATTGTTTTTGTCTTATGTATGCAGTGACAACGACTTATCCGCTGCCATTAACATTATTTGATTTTCAGCTTCTTCTAAAAGCCATAACATTTTTAAATGAAAAATAAATACAATGTATTAATTTTCTATTATTTTGGTATTGAAAATGTTTTTGATAATGTTTTGATTATATGAATGTATTTTATTGATATCTTGTGATTGAAATGTGGAAATTTTATGTTTCCTTTATGCATGATTTATGTGATACAATTATGTTATGGTTCTTGGGCATTGTTTATGAAATCGGGTTGTTCTGTGATAATCTAAGGGTGGGTGAGCCTGAGATAGCTCTCCAATATATCAGGTAACGCGAAGGAGTTAAACTCTTAGGTTTCTCCGAAGTTATTTAGGGAATATACTTTGAGGGGTATTCCAAATGTAACCATGAGGGTTACTCCCTACGTAAGAATGTTATGAATGGATCAAGTTACTTTTATGTCTTATGATTTCTAGGATTTATTCATAAATCTTATGATTTAATGAGGTATATTAATGTGAGTATGTATTATTAGTAAAGTATTATTTCATTGATTCTTATGCATACGTGGAATAATGTTTTCATTCCATATTTTTATATCTCTTACTAATATTTTTATGCTCATCCGTACTTTTTGAAATGTTTTCCATAGGACATAAAGATGAATAGGGTCCAGGATGGGATCAAGGTTAGAAATTCTATTTAAAAAATGGAACTAGACATGTTTTATTTTAAGAGTTTTTATTTTCTGAAAAAATGGAAATTGATAAGAAGTGTCTACATTGTAATCATTTGAGATGTAATAGATAAGTCCTAATTCTCTAAAACTCTAAACCTGAAAAGATCCTCATTGTGAATTATTCATTTAATTCAATATTATGTAATGTTTTAAGGTCGGGTCCTTATAACTAAGGGATACTTAAAAGGGCATACACAGATAGTGTATCAGTAATACCACACTCCACTAATCATCACTAGCAGTGGAGTACAAAAACATAGTCATAATCACTCTATTCTAGGAACAATGAATTTACAATGATTTAGGTATAGCTCATGAAATCCCTCTAAACACTTTTGTTGGCTCCTACGTGCACACTAAGTTGGGAAGGATCCACACACATTTTATGGAATTTGTTGTCCCTTCATTTTTATTGAATCACATAACCTTAACTATAGATAAATGCTTTGTTGAAGTCCTTTTTTTTTACCCATAGATGCAATACACATTTCCACACACAATTAGTTCATGAACCATTCCTCCATGAATTTCGCTTCCACGCGAACCACATCCACATACTGCCTCTGCAAACTACGACCACATAATGCCTTCTCAAACTATGTATGAAAACTGATACATGTCTATATACCAATTCCTATTCCATGAACTGTCTTCTGTGAACCATCTTCCATGAACCTTCTTTCATGAAATAACTTCTGCGAACAATCTTCCACAAAACATTTTCGACTTCACTGAATTTCGTTGAGATTTCTAATCTCAATTCCACATCATAATGAAGGGATTAGTACTCTTTTTATGAGAAAAATAGCTCCAAGAAATCTTCTAAACTGATGTTTATCAAATAATTCATATGAGACCACCTTTACTATGTAATGTTCATCTCCCACAAACCATTTTCCTTTGGCATTCTGTGTACCAGCACTCTCTCTTCATGGAAACTGATCTCTTCCTAAAAATGATGTCTACCACATTTTCTTCCAATGAAAAGACATCTCGTGAACCTTTTGAATTCCACATATTAAGAACCTTATTTTGAACCATGTTTGTCTCTCAAACTATTCATTCACGATCTGCATACCTCCTATACAGTCCACGAACAATCCTTCATGGTCTGTGAACTTTGATTTTCCAACCCCTTTGCATAAAACATTCCTTTTCCAAAATAATTTTGAGGCCTAAAAAATATTCAAACACTAGGAAACTAAACCACCTTATACACCTTCTATGAAATGTAATATAAGAATCTTTTTCTTGAAAACCCCTTGATTAAATCAATGTTGATTTTAAAAAAACACAAACCATACTTCAGTTCTTGTAAAGAACACACAAGGGTCCATAAATGTTCCCCTTTGGGTTTGTTGGAAATAATCAGATAAATTCAATAAGTCACATGCAACTATCATAACATTATATGCAAGGATCAAATCATCCTAAACAATATATCAATGTAAAAAATGATCAATAGAGAAAACAAGATGGTAAGCATGAATTATGTTTTCCTTCCCCAAAAAACATAAATATGTCAAATATATTTTTAAAAAATCTACAACTATAAAACCATATTATCTATTCACACCCTTTGATTCTCAAATCTCTTATAGATTCTCATTTCTCCTTAATTTCTCCTCTATCCTCAAAGAATTGATTTTTTCCATTAATCACCACCTTTAGAAATAACCCCAAATAAACTATTATTGAATATGTGGAGATCAAAATGCTCTCCCCCTTGATAATATTTCAACCATAAACCAAAATCACTTCCAAAAGAAGATTAAAATAGTTAACACAAATTGTCTAGTATATCATCCACTTGATCATTAGTTCCAACATGGTCAATTTCAATCATGCCTTATTCCACTTTTTACTTGCTGATGTGATATATGATTTAAATGTGTTTCATATGATAATGATGAACATGATTCTTCATATGATCAATTTCACTCATGTTGTCATAGATAATCACTATTGGATGTTTCAACTTATAAAATGTATCATCTGATTATTGTTTAATCCAAAGTAGTTCAGTGGAGGTCTTTGTAGAAGAGATATACATAGCATCATCTGTACCACGAGAAGTGGATTCTTGTTTTTTACTCATCAGGCCCACAAATTTCATGCCAATGAAGAATGCTCCACCACTTATGGATTTTGTATCAACCACATCTCCAACCCAATTATCATATGAAAATTATGATAATTCATTATCTTTTCTTACAAAAAAGTACAATCCATACTTTTGAGTACCTTAAATGTACCTCATGATTCATTTAACTACTTTCATATGTTCTTCCTTTAAATTACACTGAAAGTGGGCTTATAAGCATGTTGCAAAGATAATATATTTCCATTTTGTAAATAAGTATAGTAGGATTCTGATTATTCACATGTACATGGTGGGAAATACAGATGTACCATCCACATGATATTTAAGTTTGGTTCCAACCACAATCAGACTCTAAATTGTATTGGATTCATGCATATTGAATTTCTCCAGCAACTCTCTTGCATAATTTTCCTAAGAAACGAATGTTTTGTCTTTACTCTGAATCAATTTCATCCCCAAAAGTATGGGAGTTCACTAATCATAGACATTTTAAACTCCAATTTCATGTAATTATAAAATTTATCCACCGATCCCTCCTTCCTTCCACCTAATATAATATCACATATATACACTAGAACCATGAACTGCTCGTTCTAGGAATTTTTCACATAGAGATTATGATCCACACCTCATCATTTAAATTCAATCTTCATTGGATAAGAATATATCCAAGAGTACCATTCTTGTGGTGCATATTTTAGACCATACAAATCCTTCTTTAATCTGCAAACCTTTATTTCATCATTACTATGAAGAATGCCCAGTGGATGCTCAATATAGGATTCTTATTGAAGAACACAAATTAAGAAAGCTATATTGACACTCATATGATACACTCAGTATCCTATTTGAATTTCCATGCCATGACATAGTATGATTGACTCCAGTCTAGCAACCAAATATTTTTTTCACAAAATCAACACCATCAATCAATGAATAGACATTACACGCCAGCCATTCCTTATTTTTGATCACATTTCCATTCATTTAATAGTTATTTTTTAAAACCCATTTTTACCATTAATATTGAGCTTTTATGGTCCCTTAACTAGATCCCATGTTCGGTTCTTATTGATTTGATCCAGCTCTTCATTCATGGATTTAACACATGATTCACCCTTTATAGATTCTTCAAATGAGGATGGTTCCACAGCTTATAGAAATGTAGACTATGCATTATTATTCATTATCCTTGTCTGTGTGAGAGCTATCAAATCTCCAATAATGTTGTAATGATCAATTTATTAACGTCAATTTCTCATATATGGTTAAAAATAGTTTTCTTCAGACATGGTCTCCTCTTCCGATTCCTCTTCTGATTCAACATTAGTATGTAATTCCTGAATTTTTTTCAAGGCTCCCACTACTTTTGTATTTGGATCTATTCTACATCTACTTTATACCTCATCTTCTATCACAAAAACATACAATTTCCTTGAGGTATTTTTGTTTTTAACTTTAATTATATTCACATCACTATATTCCAAAATGTTTCCATGTTGTTTATTGAATCATTTGTATGCTTTCATATTCATTGAATATCTATGACATACTCCTTCATCCTTATAATTATCATACTTTCCATGATATCCTTCTTTGTTTTAGATAACACATTTACATCCTAAAATAGGAAAATACATCAAATATGGCTTCCTATTGTGTCCCAACTTATATTGTGTCTTTTTTCACGCATATAAAGACCTGTTCAATTTTGAATATACAATACAACTTTAACAGCCTTTTTCCAATAATGTCAAGGGATACAAATCTCAATCAACACTTTTATAGCCATATTGTTCACCTGTAAATTCATGTTCTCAACAACTCCATTTTGTTGTTGGTTTCCCACAGTATCCACCTCATGATATATTCCATGCTTCTCCAAGTAATTTTCAAACTCAATGGATGTGTATTCACCTCATTTATCATACCATAAAAATTAATTATCCATCTAGTATAATTATCATAAATTTTGTAATATTTTTCATACAATCAGAAATTTGATGTTTCTTATGTATAACAATCACACAAACAATTTTACTATAATCATCAATGAAAAGGATGAAGTAACATTTTCTATGACTTACAACATCATTTTTCAGACCACATTCTTCTTTTTGAATGATATCAAGAATATTTGATTCCATTTTCTTCCTTGGTCAATATGAACTATAGACTGCCATCTCTCGAATGCAATCATCACATGTTTTTTCCCATTCACACTTCATATTGGGTATATATGTGACTATATTCATTTTAGATATCTTTTATATGTCATGTATATTTATTTTACTAATACTCTAGTTCCATAAGAAGTTTTCTTCATCAATAGTCATGTAGAAATTTTATATCTTTAATACCAACTTGATATAGGTTTCTATCTATTCTACAACATTTCATGAGATATTTCACTATTCATCCTGTCATTGTTCACCCCTTTTGATTAAATTTCACTATAATTCCCAATTCACATAGTTTAATCACACATTGGAGATTATGACACAACCCTTCCACATAATGACTATCAGTCTTATTTATCTCACCATTATCCAGTTTAGTTCTTCCCTTTAATTTCATCTTCTAAGCACCATCTTTAACAAATCTCATTATTCCATCAACCATTTTATTGAAATTCAATTATAGGTCTGCATTTACCATCATATGGTATGACCATACAATATAAAGAATCCATGTGCTGCAGTTCGATGTAGCTTTGAGAGATACTTCTACATGGTTAGATTTTGGAATTTTCTTCTATTCCATCCATGAAAAATTAGTTTGAGTAAAGGATAAAGATGTATTTTAAAATATATTTTACTTTCTCACAATTTTATTATACTCAAACACTTCTTCTAAATAAGAAAACCTATTTTTAAGAGAAACACCTTCTGGTTGTCGAGTATTAACTTGTCTATGAGATCTGTATGAAATATTTCTATCATTCCTCTACCTACAATCAATAGCTTTATGGCCATATTTAGAATAATGAAAAAAATATCCATAGAAACTATTTAATTTATAAGAATATGGAATTAATTCATTCTTATTTGTTGACTTCCTAGCTCTTCCCCATTTAAATATCTCCTTTCCTCTTCATAGTATGACAAGGTATGGACCAAATAGACACATAATTGAAATTTTATAAGTGGAACTGTCTTGGAACATATATTCCTCCTCATGTCAAATTTTATATGAAGATAGTTTTCCTACATATCAACTTGGGAAAATCAAGGGTAGTTTTCAATAATCGATTTAGTATTATTTTATAAATTATTTTTTTGAACATCTGGTGTCATTACGTTATGTAAAACTTTTAACCTGCCTTTATTTTGGCGTATTTTGATTTTAGTATTCAATTCTTCAGTATAAAAATCAATTCTAATGTTTCCCGTGCATGGGGGTCATTGATCATTTAGAACCTTTTTAACTCCCTCAGAACCACACATAGATCTCTCCAGTAGTTCAGTATGTGAGAATATTCCAAACATAATTTTACCCCTTGTTTCCTTAGAATTTGATTCAATTTCAAGTTTACTCTAAAGAGTAACTACTTCTTCTTGAAGTCCCTCAATAGTTTTGGACTTATACATCACTCTGTATTTATGACCATTAATGAAATTTTTTATTCTTCGGTTCTATGATTTAGTTCAACAATATATTCTGATCTTTTAAAAGCTGTTGAATTTTTATTTATAACTTCTTTAAGTAAATAAATTTTAACTTCTAGTATATCTACATATTTTGATGACTCTTCCATAACTTCTCTATAATTTTTCATCTATTAGATTGATTTTCAATATTACTAAATAAAAAATTAATTTTCAACTTGATATTGGAATCAATGGAAAACTTATCATCTCGAGTTTTATCTCCTCGTGGATCGGAATTTTCAACGGTAGCTATCATGGATGCATCAGATCTAGATTTAAACTATGGTTCTTATTCCTCAATGAATTCATTATAATAATCGTTGTTTTCACATAAAAAAACAATTTATCTATAATATCATTATAGATATTATGACTCGGTTTTTTAAAAACCTTTTTAAGTCTTCATTATGTTTCCAGCTTCACATTATTCATCATAAAACTTTCTTGTGCATCGAGAAGCAATGTTTCCCACTCTACCACAAAAAAATATAGAGGTATCATTCATTAATATTTCTCATTAACCTTTTTTGATTTCACAAAAATGAGAGAATTAAGTTCATTTTTATCATTATAATCTTCAACACTACATCATGAAATTTCCAATTTTCTATGGATTTGAATGCCATTTCCTTTTTTACTTGAGTCATTACATCTTCATGTTTGACTCTCATTTCGTAAATGACTAGGCTACTAAGTAGATCATCCAAATATAATTTAGAGAGATCCCATTCATCAAGGGATGACAACTTTTCATTATAAGGAGGTTTAATAATTTTTATTATTTTCTTTACAATATCAATGTCATTGATTTCTTCAACAACTACTTTTATTTATCCAACAGCTATAATAATTTGATCTAAAAATGTATCTGCATTTTCATCTGGATGAATATTCATATCATCAAAAATATTGAGAAAAACATGTAGTTTCACCTCCTTAACATTTTTTCCACCTTTATATATATATTTCCCAATTTTCCCTAAAATAATTTTCTGAATTATAACTCGTCACCTTATGATAGATTTGATTAGAAAGAGTTGGTGTGATGGAGTTATATGATTTAGCATCTACATCAAATATTTTCATGTCTGTATCAATCATAGAAATAACAGTTGGATTAGTGACATATATTCCTTGCGCAGTGGAAAACAAGAATTCCATTCCAAGACATCTTAGATTAGACCACATCCTATTCCTACAGATCTGAATGTTACTTCAATCAAGGATGAGAACACCCTTGACATTCAATGTATTCTCCACAACATAAATGAAGGGAATATGTAACACAAGAAACCTTTACCCTATGATACCACTTGAAGGACCTCGAATGGCCTTGAGAGGGGAGGGGTGAATCAAGGTGTCAACGTTTTCATTGAAAGTGACAGATCTTGTTCCCACCTTCACAAGAACCCATAAAACTTGTCTAATTAGAATGATTAGCAAACAAACCAACACATGAAATGATCCAACATAAAAATTATTCTTATTTTACCAAAATGGATAGTATAAGGAGCATACACTGAGAGTTTGTCGGTAGTACCCAAATCCACTAATCATTACTAGTTGTGGAGTATAAAATATTAGGCATAGTCACTCTATGACTGGAATAGTGCCTTTACAATGTTTTGTGGATAGATCACTGCATCCATATGAACACTTCCATTGATTACCCCTTTCTCACTACATTGGTAAGGATCCACACATAGTTTATAAACTTATACATAGCTTAATATTCATTCAATCATGAATCCTAAACAATATATAGATTCTTTTTTGAAGCCCTATTTTTACATGTACATGTAATCCACCTTTCTTCGCAGTATTATTTTTCGATCCATTCCTCCATAAACTGCACAGATCCATATACCACCTCTATTTACTTCCACTAAAAACCGAAGCTATGTACTACCTTGGAAAACTATGTCTGCATACTGATTATTCTATTTGAACCAAAACCTACACTGTGAAATTTATTTCACAATCCATCATCTATGAACTGTCTTCTATGAACTGTTTTCTGTGAACCATATTCCATGAAGCATTCAGGACATCACCAAATTTCTCCTAGATTTCTAATTTCAATGCTGCCTCTTAATGAAATGATTATTTCACCTTATATAGGAAAATTGATACACATAATCTGATAATATGATATTTACCAAATCATAGAAACGACACTGACTTTACCACATATCATGCATCTCCCACATACCATTTTCCCTATACATTCTATGTTATAATTTCATGATGGTTATATGTGATTTATTATTATCATTCAATTTTTTGTCGTCAAAATATTTTATTTTCTTGATATCATCATCTTATATCATGATTTAATGTTCACGTTTATGATTCTCACACTTTTATGAAACCTTGATATTCCTCTTGAATGAAATTCTTTGAACTTATCATTTTATGATTTGATTATTCTCTTATTGGGTATTAGAGATCACACCTTTATTATTTACATCCACAAGTTATCCCATAAATTTTTAAAAGATCAATGTAATTATACAAGCATGTTATAGAGTTTTAAATAGTTTAATTGTATACCTATTTCATGTATTTTTATTAGTATCTAATGAGAAAATGACACTAGGCCTCTCAGTAATTTGGGATTGAATTATTTTTATCATTATGTATTAAATCACAAGTTAAGGTTTAAAAATGATCCAGGTTATCATAGTAGGCATTAGAAAAATGGAAAATCATTTTCATGGATATGGATTACAAAAACATTATGAAAACAATAAGTATACGAATAAACATAATAAAAAATATCTTATTTTATTAAATTATACATACTATGGTTTCAAAGAAAAAAAGTCCAAGTCTGGTTGATATAGGATAATGTTTATTTGAAACAGTTTTTCGTAGGGTTTATATCCACTAGCAAGGTGGATTCTATAATAAATAAACTGTCAACTTGTGCCCAAAAAGGAGGACCTAATACTCACTTGATTTAACACACTTATAAAATATGTTTTGGTAAATTCAAATACTTTTTGTGAACCATTATAAAGGGAAAAATAATGTTTGAAATTTAATTTTATAAAATTGAGCATGGATAACTTATATTGAAACATATAAATTCATAGGTTAATGATATTTTGTAATTTATGAGTTGTCCCTTTAGTGGTTATGGTTTACCGTTTATGTGTTTTGTATTTTTTAAAATTCACAACCTTATTCATCCATTTATTTTAGTTCATAGATTGAATAGGATAAAATGTGTCAACAACCAGTGTTATGGGAAATGTAATGAATACGTAAATGATATTCCCAAACTGATGGGTGTTTGATTTATGAATTTCATGAAAATGAATACTCAATTAAAACATGTTTTTACCAAAAATTTTAATTAGGAGTAATATCTATATCCACCTAAGAAAGGTTATGATTCAATGTGACCATTATATGACCAAGGCCATGAAAATTAAATGGATTATGTGACACCCTAATTGAGGATTAATGGAACAAATCTATATTAAATATATTCTCTACCCTTAAAAGATTTGATAAAGAGATGATTTTTCTAACTATTTATTGCATAAAGGGATAAGTTAGCAGGTGGTGATATTGGTCATGAATATAATTACAATGGAATAGATCAAATCATTAGTGTAAATTTTTTAATTAAATGTATTCAAATAAATATTTTCCTCATACTCTAGGGATTTAAATGTAGAGAGACTATTTTGGCCTTAAGAAAAAGGATGATGATTCCATTAGGTAAAAGGAAAACTTCTCAAGACTTATCCGATACATCACCAACCCTGTTTTTGAACCTAAAAGAAATTTTTAACTCTTCTTTAGTGGGAAAAAGTTAATTGTAAAAAAAATTTGATTAATTACTTTGACAGTTATATATAAAATATATTATGTTTTCATACAATAAAAAAGGAGACAGAAGAATTTATGTGTTCTCATGAGATTAGAAATAGGAATTATAGAGTGGAGATTAATTATGGTATAGAGATGGAGAAATTTCATGGAGTAATGAAATTATAAAAAAACACCTTTTAAATTCCTATGAAGGAACATCATGAAAATTTCATTAAGGATATAAGGAAATGATGTAGGTGGGGGAAGGAAGGGAGCTCATCTAGAAAATGATGATGAGAGAATCCCACCATTGAAATGCAAGAGGGGAATGTTGAAATAAACCCTCAAAATATTGTCCTATTTTTATACTTTAAGGAACAATGAAACTATGAAAAAAAAGTCACTAATCCAATGGTTGGTGTTGATAAATGGTGAAAACAACCTCCAAGGTTTATTGATAAATGTATAGTACATTCCATCACAACTTCTGTGGTAGATCATGACAACAATTTTGTTAGAAGTTTGTTATTTATTCATTAAATAATAGATAAAATGATATTTGATTCTAGTTCTAGAAATTATTTCATATCACACATGTTTTGAAGACATTTTGAAAAAAACCTCAAAATATAGAAGTCAAAATATCATTGAAAATAAAAAATTCAGAAATTATTCAATCCAATGTTTATATCTTCTCCCCTATTAATATTTTTAGATTTAATTTAGTATTGTACCTCTAGATAGTACCTTTCTATGAATTTTATTTAATTAATTATATATATTGCCTTTCCTTATATAGATCCAATATAAATTTATGATGTAAATCACACATTATATCACGAATTACCATTTGATTCTATAAAACTATAATGTAGATGATGGATCACTTTTTGAATCATCAGCTCTGGCTTGGATGTTATTTATTTATGACAAATAATATCTATCTCAAATGATTGAAACTCAGGAAAATTCAATTCTTTATGATATATCAATTCCAATATAATACACTTATGTGTTTCTTATAGAATTTCCTTACCTTCCTCCTAGAAGAGTGATGAGTTCTCGATTGAACTTATACGCCGAGCGTTTCCAGTATTTAATAATCTATATATAATTCTCCCTATTTAACCTAAAGAGATGAATAAGAAACAGCAAGGGAATAATGATAATATGTTTATATTCCCATGGTCTTTATTGTGGGGTGAACCAGTCCTCTTCATCAAGAATAATGATGGTTCAATGAGAATTTTAAATTATAATAATGAGCTCATTAATATCACTATAAATAAAAAGTATCATATTCCATAGATTAATGAATTATTAGATCAACTATGTTGTTCCCGGTAGTTCACTAAGGTAGATATCTAGTCTGGATATTATAATGTAACGGTGAAGGAGGAGGAGAACCCCAATAAATGTTTTCATATAATGTACATGAACAATGAGTTCATATTTATTCCATTTGGACTCAATATTTGTATGAATATATTCATGGACATAATTAATTGAGTCTTTTGGGATTACCTTGAAAAATATGTGGTAGTAGTAAATAAAGATAGTATTTTCTACTCTAAATATAAGGGGGAACATAAGGTAAATTTGAATGTTATACTATATACCTAGGTGATGGAAATGACTAATGAAAAATATATCAAATTCATGTTTCGGATTGATAAAGTAACATTTCGTGGTCATGTAATTTCACGAAACGGGATATCAGTGGAACCTATGGAAACCATGGCAATTTAGAAATGGATTAAACCAAAAAATGTGACATAGATCTATGGTTTCCCATGATTATATAGGTATTATCATCAACTTTTGTGAAAATTATAACAATTTTAAATCCTAAATACCAAGCTGACATATATGGGAGTGAATTTTGTTAGGACCAATGAATGCTAGGAGAGCTTTATGGAGTTGAAGAAAATTGTATTCACTGAAATTGTTCCCACATTACCCATATGTTAGAAGGATTTTTTATCTAATGAAATTAAAACAAAAATATTAGGGTTGGTTACACATGTAATGCTTTCAATTTTATAGTCAATAACCTTACATCTAATGGAAATAACTCTATATATGTTATTTTCAATCACTTAACAAATTCCCCTGACTTCATTTCTATTATGGAACATTTATACCTTGACCAACTAACTATGATATACATAAGGATTTATGGAGTACTGTGCTCTATTTTTTTTGTTTGATATTTGAGGATTAACTTGTGGTTTTGTAGAATACTTTATCATGAATTGGATATAGAGATGAGTTTTGGTATTACATATCACCCAAAGATGGATAATCAGTCTAATAGAACTATCTAAACTCTATAGGATAAGCTAAGATCTTTTATTATAGATTTCAAAGGATGTTGACATTAACACCTTCCCTTAGTGGATTTCTCATTCAACGATAGTTTTCACTATAACATTAAAATGGAACCATATGAGTATCTTTATGGGAATATGTGTCATACTATAATATAATGTCATAATTTTAGGGAGTGAAATATACTGGGACCTTATCTGAACCAAGAGATGACAGAGAAGGTCGAAACCATTTATCATAATGTGAAATCAACCCAACGTCAACCAACTATATATATATGTATATAATCACATATGATACCAAGATATTGAGTTTAGAGATAAATTATTCATATAAATATCACTATAGAAAAAATTTATTAGGTTTGGGAAGAAGGGAAATATTATTCCTAAATAATTGTACCCTTCGATATCCTTAATCATATCAAATCAATGTACAGTCCACTATCACTTCCAGCTAACCTATCTCGAGTAAATGATGTGTTTTATATATCCCTATTATAGAAGTTCATATAATACCCCTCATAAGTACTGAATCCATTTGTTGTATAGTGGATAAAAATAATACACAGGAGGAGTAACCATAGAAGATCTTATACTATATGGAATAATTTATATGAAATAACACAAATCCCTTGTTCCATGTACAATGGAAGAACCACATGTTTGAGGAGGTGACATGTGAACAAGATCTGTAAGATCCTAAGGATTATGGATATGTTTCATGCTAATTTTAAGGTATTTTATTACCCATGTTCAGATCATACCTTCATTGGGATTTTCATTGTGGTTGTTATGACTGAGTTTTTGTAAATTTGGAAGATCATGGGTATGTCCACAGTTGGTGCATGGTTTGGGAAAACTATGCTGGTGTCACCAGGAAACATTGCACCACGTTTTGGAACCATATGAGGTGGCCATGGTTTTACCAAAAAATGAGACCACCCTCCCCAAACCATGCACTCTATGATAGTCGGTGTTTTCATTGTTTCTACATAGTTTTACATACTGTGTGCCACCTAAGAGTACCCATAAATCCCATATGTAGTGGCACATGGCTATGGATCATGATATGGAAAACCATTCACCTGCCCAAGAAAATGTACATGTAGTATTTATACCCACTAAAATTAGAATAATATTTCCCAAACCCTTTATTTTTCTTCCCCCTCACCCTTGATCAACCTTAAATGATAGCCACTTATCATGCAGTATATCAAGAGGATTTATAGGCTCCCCAAAACACTTCTAATGTAAATTAAATATCTGGTGGAAGGAATCATCCTCTCTTTTCATACGTGATATATTCTAATATGTACTACCATCTCTACTATATTTCTCTACCATTTGGGAGGGATTATTCCATCCATTATCGATGGTATAGATCTAGGTCTTTATGGATCTTATTTCATTGAATATTAATCCAGGATTTGAACCCAAGATCTCTTTCTCTATTTTTAATCTTTCTATCAAATAGATATATTAGTATTACTATTTTTAGCCACACATCAACGATCATAATGTAGGTGCTCTAATTGATAATTCCAAAATCCTTGATTATGATCATGTGGATGTAATTCTTCCATTGTGTTGTCAGTTTTTTCAATCAAATTTTAACTAGAATGGTGAATTTAACACTATGAAATTTTGGAAGCCCATCATGAATCCCATTGAAACAATTGGATATTAAGAGATTGGAATTTTTGGAATCCCATGGGGTGTGAACATATTAATGAAATTATGATTTATAGAATGTGAAATGGAGAATAAAGAGTAATTGTAATTTAATTAAATCATTATTTAGTGTTGATAATTTGAATTAAATGGTTTGTTAGCATAAAATCAATGTATTAATGAAATATGTGTTTAATTGATGATAAATGGATTAATTGTAAACTCTTAATCTTATTCCATACGATTAATATTAAAAAAATTGTTGTGTTTGATTAATGAAATGTTGCACCGTAATAAGAATGATTGTTAATAAGGTTAATGATATCAACCATTCACATGTATTTGATATATATGATATTTTGACTGATTGATTAATGAGGTGTCGGTCAGGGAATGATTTTCCCAATACCCATGGGGTTTAGTACTGATGTTATTTGATCCTGATGCATGCATGAAAACAATGAGTTGTTGGATAGGAATTGATGATCAAAATTTACCGCAGGGTTCCAGACTGATGTTCTAGGCCATCTATATATATTTATATGTGAATATAAACAGTGTGGTATGTTTTAAGGATGGTTTCTCTTAATACCCATTGGGTGCTAGAATTCTACTATAGGCTCAGATGCATGAATATTAAATTTGAATTAAATGAATAATAAAATCCACAAAATAATGGATTATGATTACCATTGGTATATGGTTAAGACTCTAGCATGGACTAAACCAGGTATTATTGGATAAGGTGACATAGTGAATCCAGGGGGCCATGTGGTTGATTTAAATATTTTAAATGTGAAATCTATTTACATTATCATTTGTATATCATTCTTTATACAACTACATTCACAACTATAGAATGGATATTTATTTAGACACTATTTATGGTTTCCTATTGAGTTTTTATCACACCCTACATAGGAAACCTAATTGGTGCATAAATAGACTTAATCATTATAGGATAGGATTGAGGAAATATCCTGATCTTATATGACTGAGTTGGGATTTATGATGGATCCAGAATGAGGGAACCCAGCATGATGTTGGGATCATATTTTGAGTTTTCTATGCATCTTAATTTGGGTTTCTAGTTGATATTTGACACTAATAAGGCATTAAATATCAACTACATTATAATATGGTCACTTTTATCTAATTCTAATTCACCATGTGATGTTGGATGATTATTGGTTATGGTATTTTCTTGGCTCTTACTAATTATTGTTTGGATATTTTCAATTTATTTCAACTTTTTTCAACATTGTTAAAGATGGTATAATCCCCCAATTTTACATTTTAGACCCTTAATACTATTTATATGTCTTTGGTATATAAGGAGGTGTGCCTGATGTTACATGAAGAACTGTCTCAAGGAAACTATATGTGGCACCCCATTTAGAAAATCACAAATTGTCATCAGAGGTGATTTTTTCATTTCAATTGTTTTAAAATTCAAGAAAGGTATAAAGGAAAATAGGATGAGTCAATCCTTGTAAATGAGCTCATTAGTGGGTGTAGTTTAATCGTGTGCAGGTGAAACCCATGTACCTAGGTTAGGATTGATGTTATTGATTTTTATATTAATAATTGAATGTTATTTCAGTTCGGGTGATGAACGTGTTATGTGATGTTATTATTCTTTGAGATTTCACTCATGGACTAATATGACATGGGGTTTGAGTAAACATGACTCAAATTAGGAACTTAGGATTTTATGAGACATATAACATTTTAGGAATGCATGTAAAAGCATGTTTTCAGTGAGTTATTGAAATTAAAATAATGTTCATTACCTGAGAAATTTAATATAAAATCGATCATAATAAGAAATATATAACTATAAATGATGATAAATTTTTTATTTTTACATGTATAAAAACATTGTCAAATGAAAATTTTTTATTTCGGAATTTTTTAAACCTATATCATCCATAAACTAGGTGAGGCTGATTGGGGTAGTGATAGTTCCTTGGTTTTGAATGTGTGATGGAGTATGGGGGATGAATTTTTATGGATTTATATAAATACCCCATATATGATTGTTATAATGGTGAGTTTTTTGTTCTAATATGTTTCTTTTCCATTGTAGATACACTCCTCAATGATGAGGTTTGATGATAGGATGACAAGAAGAAATAGATTTAAATGTGCCCCTAATAAAGGGGAAAAAGGCATTGATAGTTCTAAATGAAGAATCGAGAGAGTAGTTCTTTTAGAACATCACACGTTTTATACATTTCATGGATCAATACCTAGATTATTATATGAGTAATATGTCTAATATGACATAGGATATCTTGTTGTAGCACCCCCTAACATCACCGAAGAGGGTGGACCAGCAAAATATGAGTTCTGAATTGAGTCTGTCAAGATAATCCCTGACCATTTAGAGACTCGTATAGCGAAAATAGACATTTTGGCTAATTATACGTTGTGTGGATAAAAAAAATATGGTCATACATCCAGGCTCGAGTTGATCATCTTGAGAATATTGTATGGAATAATTTACAAGAGAATTTCTAAGAGAACATTTACCCATAGTTTCTTAGATAGAAGAGAGTAGAAAAGTTGATGTGGTTGACCTTGGAGAGTATGCCCATGATGGACAATGCTATTCACATTAATAACTGATAATGCTTTGTTCTAGCATTGATAGGAGATGTATAAACTATGGTGAGTCGTTTTGAGGATATAATATAATGTGAAATTCATTCCTAGGTTAATAGATTTCAGTTTAAGAAGTGTTATAAAGAGGGTAATCAATATTTCTTTTATAAGGGAATCATAAAGGAGGATTCCAATAGATACTGTGGTTTCTACTAGAATACTAGCATGCATGTCTTATGAGGGTAGGAGGTGTCTCTATGAAAATGTTATCTAGAGTGATGGAAATTGGAGTGGCTAGGGGGTTGGATTAGTTACTCAAGGAAATACTCAAGTGCCTTTCCATCACCTTGAAAGGCTAGGTCACAATCATTACCAGTGTCCCTGACCACTGATAGAGTACCAAGATTGTGTATGGATGTGACATCTATAATGATTCTATATGAACCCATGAAATATGGTGTAGTAATGGAGGATCTTAACTGAACTAGAGTATAGAACGGGGGTCCTCTACACCGTACTAGTCCGGTAGTTGGAGTACTACAAGTTATGATGTTTGGGGTGGTGGATGTGGTACTTCAAGAAATATATCCCATATCAGAAAAGTAGGGTGACTCAGGAGACTCATATTGGAACATAGGGTAAGGGTGAATGATAGTAACGTATAGCCTAACCTTTACATGTGGATAGTGAGGATGGGACATTGATAGTCAAATGTTCTATTATTACAAGATTTATGCATTATAGTTATTTATTTAATATGGGATCCAGAAATTATTTTATATCTTATCAATTTTTGAATGTTTTTATTCTAATTGAGGAGTTTGTGAGTAGGGTTGTAATGATTAACATAATATTGGGTTTATGGTCGATGGACATCTGTTTTTGTAAGGGATGTGCTCTCGAGGTTCATGATAATTATTTCCTTTGGGTTCTTTGCATACTTTACATGTATGACTTTTGACTTGAATTTATGTATGGATATTCTAGTATCATATTGATCCCATGTCGATTGTTACTATAGAGATTATCCTTTATGTCTCTTGAGGGTAATAATTATGTTCATCATAGATAATGGGATATCGAATCAGGTCATGCAAGGAAAATTTATTTGAAACTTGGGGATCTCATCGCCTAGGTTTCAAGTGATTGGTTGGATTAAGAGGGTGTAAATCATGATTATTTTCTACATGTAGTGGACCAGTTTTCAGACGTGTTTCATAAGGACTTCTCAAGGATTCCACCTAAGAGATATATTGAGTTTAAAATTCATCTAATTAAATAGTTGAAACAGTTTCCATTCCACATTAACAAATGTAACCAATATAGCTTGAAAATCCTAATAATCAATAGGAATACTTAATAGATAATGTATATATCCATCCATGTACATCTCATTGGGGTTCTCTAGTTTTGATTACGAATAAGGTTGATGGGATGTTGCATTTTTTTGACCATTGGACGTTAAACTGGATGATAGGGAAGAACCAATATTCACTTCCACAAATTGATGATCTATTTGAAAATTTTAGAATAGATTTTTTATTCTCCAGGATTGAACTAAGATTATATAACCATTAGTTTAGGGTTATACCTTCTGATATACTGTGGACTTCTTTTTGAAGTAGGAATGGCATTTATGAGTTTTTTGTTATGTTGTTCAGGCGAATGAACATACGAAAAATGTTTATGGGAATGATGTACCAAATCAATCACATATACATACATTAGTTATTGGTTGTTTTTAAGGATGAAATCATGGTGTACTTTAAGACTCATGACAAGAACGCCCATCATTTTGACATCATCCTGAGTACACAAAGAGTGCATCGACTATATGCCATGTTATCTAAGTTTCAATTATATATTGATATGGTACATTTTATGGTTCACATAATATATTAGGATGTTTTGTAAGTATACCTATATAATTTTCTGGTAGTTATTTATTAAGGGGTATCCCAAGAATTTTTTTGATATATGATGCTTTCTATGTTTAGAAGGATATTATCAAAGATTCATCCATTAAATTTCTGCTGTGGTAGCCCCACATTCAGGATTTTATAATAATGGATTCTTTTTTGAATGGTATGGATCAGGAAATAATGATTACCTATAATTAATGAATAATTATTCAGCTATACCAATTTTTATCCTACACAAGCTGAGTGAAGAGTGTAGCATGATTTCTGATTCATGTAGAGTAAGAATTAGAGTGGTGTTGATACAAGATGATCGAGTTGTGGAATATGGATCATTATAGTTGAGGCCACATGAATGAAAATATAATTCACATTATCTTGAGTTGTTCACGGTGGTTTATGCTTTAAATTTTTTGCAGAATTACCTATTGGGTGAATGTTTTACTGTTTATACTGACCAAATATAATATGGGTTGATTATATATAGTTTATTGATTTTCATAAAGCCTATATTATAGGGAAATGAAATTTTGTTATTGATTCTTTGAGTAGGATGAAACTGACTCATGAATTCTAAAAGTCTAGTTCTTAATAGAAAATGATATCCTTGTTGACTAAGATAAATACTGAGGTTTAGTAGGGTTAGGAAAAAATTACTGTCGTTTCCATATTAGTGGAGTACACACTTCTAAGCTGTATCATGGAGAGGAAATATTAGGATCCAGAGATATCCATTGATTGAAAACCTTAATGGTTGTGAGTATCCTTCCAATTAGACTATAGATGTTGATGAGATCATCTATTTCCAAAACTGTGTTATTTTGCCGATGTGTATGCATGAGAAGATGATATGTGGGTTTCATGCCTATATATGGGTGGTGAGTCATTGTTTGACCAAGATTCACAATGACCTACATCGATAATATTGGTGACTAGGTATGAAAATGTAAGTTGCAGGTTTAAAGACATGATGCTGCTCCTTTTAGTAGGTGAACGATACGAATAAACAACCTGATGGGTTTTACATCCATTTTCCATTCTAGAATTGAAGTTGTATAACATTAAAATGTTCTTTATGGTGGTTATTCAATGGAAACCATGGAATAATGATATGATGTGGGTGATTTGGGAATAGAAAAAAATGTTTGTCATTTGTTGAATATCTAAGAGGATTTCATAGTTGATCTGTTGGGGTATATGTATGTTCATGAGATTTTTCGTTTTCATAGCATGCCATGAAACTTAGTCTCATATCATGATTCTTTTATTACATCATGTTTATAGAAAGTCTTACATAAGGTTATTGTTCACCCATGTACTTTTTAGTATGGATTTCTAACCATTGGTAGATGTGAAATCAGAGAATATTATACATGTGCTAAAGGAAAATCAATATCATGCTTTATTAATTTTGGTTGAACTTGAGTGAAGAACTTATCACTTGTTGAGTTTTATTACAACAAAATTTATCAGGAGACTATTCATTTGGCACTATATGAGGTACTTTACAGTAAGAAATGTATATCACCTCAATGTTGTATATAGGTGGGAGAGTTCGAGTTTTTTGGACCGAGTATCATGTAAGAAACATAAAAATAGGATCAATTGATTCATAAATGTATGGGTATGGATCAGAGTAAGAATAAATTGTATTCCAATTTTTGTCATCGACCCCTTGAGTTTATAGTGGGTGATAAATTATTCATTTGGTTGTTGCTGAGATTAGGTTGCCATTGGATTTATATGTAATGAATGTTGGCACTGAGGTTTATTGGCCCATTTTAGATTGTGGAGAGAATATAGGAAGTGGTATACCAATTGGATCTTCCATAATGGTTTTGTATTATTCATGATTTTTTTCCTTTGTTATAGATTTAGAAGTATCACACCAAACCTTCTCATATGATTTATATTTATGATGATTAGATTTATGTTGAGGCATCTTTTTGGGATAATATGATTCATGTTGTGTGTTATAGTGATACTGTGTTATAGGGAGAGAAATTGCTGATAGTCAGAGTGTTGTGGAAACTTAGCCATGTTTAAGAGGAAACATATGAGAGGGAAGATGATATATGGTATTATTGTCATAAACATTGTACCTCGTATGAATATTGATTATTAGGAGTATATCTTGAGGGTGGTCTACAATAAGGTCACGAGATTATATGATACTGAATTTTTTTTTGATATCTCATGCCCTTTTATGGTATTATTTTTATCATTTCATCAAGCATACCTCATTTTTGTTTGTATTTTGTGTTATATTGGGTTAATTTAGGTAAATATAGAAGCCCATAGTGTAGTGCATGGTTAGAGGGTGGACAGGAAAAAGGTACAATTTTTCATAGTAAAAAAATCACCCATTTTGGACCCAAAAGAGGTGTCACATGGTTTGAACAAAACATGAAACTAATCATCTCAAACCATTCACCCTAAGATATTTGGGGTTATCATGATTGATGAATTGTTTTTAAAACCATGAACCCAATTAGAAGTGACCATGCACCCCATATTTAGGGGTGTATAGTTAGGTTCAATAGTTTATAAAAATGTGTTCCCATCATAGAAAATCATGCACATGATATTTTAAAACCAAAAAAAAGATTAAAAATCCTAAAACTTAATTTTTTTTAATATTCACCCTCGACCAACATATAGTGATTTAAATTTTTATTGAATGGTATTGAGAGGATTTAGGGTGTCACGAACTATCCTCGGAGCCCGTGTCATGACTACCCCAAGCCCGCCTTCCATAGGGCAGGGGATGTCGACTAGCACCAAAGGCATAAATGCCTAAGCTGGGAAGGCATTCAATTTATGAAAAAAAACAACAACGTATGTAATAAGAAGTAAACAGTAATTAAAACTGAATAAAAAAGAGTGTGATGGAAAGTAAATGGGACAGTATACAAACCCCACAGAACAACAAGTACAAGTAAAGGGACTAATAGCTGAACGTAAAGAGCATCGCTTGGATAGTCCTCTAGAGAATCCTACCTAATGGGTAGGTATAGATGGCCACCTCAGCACCAACTTCTGTCTGTCTCCACCGTGTGCCGACTCGTCACAAGGTCCACCTCTGGGTACCGTCCAGTCGTGGCACTCTCGACCTCCGTCAGCGCTTTCTGTCGTCTGCATCCAACACAACGAGGTGCAGGCATAGCCCGTGATAGGGTGATTATAATGATACTCAGTAGGGAACCCAAAACTCGTAAGGAATCACAATATTCACTAAGGATAAAATAAATAATAAAGATACAACCACAAAGTATCAACCAACCCTACTTAGGTATATGCCCATACATATACCTATGTTATGAATATCAATTCGGCTCCAACCCTCAAGCCCAAGAACAACCCAGTCCACAAAAAAATTATAGGCAACCAGATCGATGAATATGGTTGAAAGTCAAGACTCAGCTCACACAGGTATATATCATTCATATATTGATAGAGACAATCATTTGTATTCACTGATTCGCCTATGCTGTTGAACCCATGTAGGATCCAAGCACAGAAGTAGTCACTACTGAACCCATGTAGGATCCACAGTAGTCGTCACTGCCGAACCCATGTAGGATCCTTGTACAGTAGTCGTCACTACCGAAACCACGTAGGATCCCCATACAGTAGTCATCCCTACCGAACCCACATAGGATCCATGTACAGTATTTGTCGATGTCGAACCCACGTAGGATCCAAGTATGGTAGTCGTCACAATCGCAGCTTGTTCTAGGGTTCCCACACACAGCATGCTTGATTCCTGGAGGGTCCGTTCCTCGATCAAAGGGATAATTACATCAACTATCATGAAGTCCTGATTTGATGTACCTTGATCTTTCTTCTCATAAAAAAGAACCCAATGTGACAGACAACACGTCAATCGAACGCCCGACCTGGGAGTTATTGGATTTTCCGTTCCAGGGCCCCGGTTGGGATTACCCTCGTTACTAACCCGACCATTTTCCAATGTTTTTCAAAACTAACTTAGATTATCGCAAAAGGACCACTTCATCACAAGGATCCTAGTTACGAAGACGGAATGTCAATCAGACGCGTGGTCTAGAAGATATTCACGTTTAAGCAAAATGGGCCCGGCTCGTCAGGCCTTGTGGGATAGCGGGTCCGATCGACCCAGTTTGGTGGGACTGGCCCGAAAGGGGGTTGGCCCAGCCCGGTCGAGTGCGGTCCACCCAGGGACCTGGCCCAACAGGTCATACCTGTTTAGGGGGTCACCCCGACCCGGTGGGGTGCGACCCACCCGCAGACCAGGCCTGAGGAGTGGGCTGGCCCGGTTCGCCCGGTGGTGCCGCCCCTCCCTGCTGCCCGGACGTCCAAAGCTGGCTAGTTAGTCCGGCGTGAGTGGACCACAGTTGTGGGCCGTGTTTTTTCTGCATGTGTTTCCCTTAGGCATTGTGGATCCCTCCAGATCGGCCGACAAGTGGCTGGCCAGTTCACCTGTTGAAGCAGCCCTCCTAGCACGGGCCACGATTCCTCAACAGCGAGGTGCCAAGGGGTGATGCAGTCTTCAAACCCAGCTGGCTACGGATGGCCAGTTCGGGTCAGCAAGTGGCTCGCGGTTGTGAGCCATACCTCCTCCCCACTGTAAAACCCCAAGCTTCCACGATACGCTTCTCATTGAATAATACAGTTGTGTGTGTTGTATGCAACTTCGAGTTCTAACACACACCACAACCAATCAAAGTAGCCATTATGAATAGTAATACCTACTTTTTCAAATTATATAAATTTTATCTTTCAATATGGACTTCATTTTTGGTTCCAAAATATCGAATATATCCTAGTGTGAAATTTTGGAACTTTTCGGATAACTTTTATATTTTGATGAATAGTTAAAATTACTAAATTTTAATTAAAAATAACTTTTTATTAATATAAATAATTAATATTGATAAATTATACCATTTATTGTTTTTAAAGTATAATTAGAATATAATTTTACCATTTTATCCAACGGTGGTCATTAGATTTAATTTCAATTTGAAATTGGACATAAACAATTGTCAAACTTTTGATTGATATTGTTTCTTAAAAACACGCTATTTGTTTTAAAAATGAGAATTAATTATAAAATTAATTTTTACAACTAATATTTTTGGAATTTTGTAAAATAAACACCCTTTTTTAATTCAGAATATCAATTATAGCTTAGGGTGAATTTGTTGGTATTTTTCTGAAAAACTTCAATTTTTGATGAATAGTGAAACCACTAAGTGGTAGTTTAAAAACTAATTTTTCATGTAAATAAAACATTACCACATCTGTGATTTTATTTTTAAAAATCCGACATACATGGTTTTCATTAGGAAGTAAAATGTTGTTCAATGGGATTAAAGTAATTTTTTGGGGAATAGAAACTTTTAAGTTTTATTAATCACGATTAAAGGTAATTACTGAAATTTAAGGTAAAAATGATATTATAAAAATATGAAAATATCATTATACTTGTCCTAACCTTATTAGAAGAGTCATTTACAACCAAGACAATCCATGGGTAAACTTGGGTACCCCATGGAGCCACTGGGGTATGAATATGATGTTAATAAATTTTAATTTAATGTAAAAATAAAATTGCCACAAACATGTGTTTTTTACTAAAACAATTATTTAATGAGGTTATATAAGATAAATTTTAGACTATAAATCTTATTTGTATGGATAAAAATATTTCCTACATCATGGTATTTTTTTTATAATTTTTAGACTTTAAATAAATTAAATTTTTTATGACACCATGATGATGCATCGATTTCCTCATTAATTAACGATTTAAATAAAATGAAAAGATAATGTAAAATCTCAGACATACACTTGTCAAAAACCTTTTTCATGGGTGTATTTAGAACCCTTATCACCATATCCTCTAAATATATAATTTTGGGACCTTGGAAATCCGAAAAGCACTTCATAATAATGTAACATTTCATGACATTCAAAGGGTTCCCCTCTTCTCCTCTTATAAAAGGCCCCCACCACTACCATCTTATTCACACCTTACAAGCCATTTTTCTAGGCTAAACTCTTCCCAAATAATCTATAAACTTCCCTCTATTACTCCTAGAAGCCTCACATTGGGCGTAAGTCTTCCCAATGTAGCCTTTGGCTCAAATCAAAAAGAGTTACCCGATTTTAAGGTAATGTCTTCTCTTATGTTCTTTTATTTTATTTTGCTTCTCCAACCCCTTAAACACTTTTTATACCTTTCATTTGTAACAAAAACAAAATATTCAATATAAAATGATGTTTTTATAATAATTATTTGATTTACACATACACACACCTTTGTCTAATGGTTAAAGAACATACTATTTCTGAGGGTGGCGAATTACTACATCACGAAATTGTGTCTGTTCAATATTATTTTAACACCACTCATTGTTGCCATTATGATGAAACTATTTTCATATATGATATATATATTATGTTTATGTTTTACTTATGCTTCTGTATTTCTCATTTATGGCATACCATTATGATTTTCATTATTGGTAAATGTGATAATTTCATTTTAGAAAGTGTGGACTACCGCCCCCTCAAAGTGATTTGAATCGTTAATTCCATATGTGGGATGTATAAAGGATGGAGTAAGTGATATTATATATGATATTATAGTGTAATTATTATACACTTTTCTATCATTATGATTTCATTCCATTAAATATGATATAGAAATGAAAGTAGCGTTCATGCGTACGTACGGCTTACCGTCTCCATGAACCGTGCATTTCATTTTGTACCTCTAAATGTTATGTAATATTATGAATGAATGTATATAATGGTTTTATATGATATATATGACATCTACATCATTAATATAATTCTGGATATAATGGATATTTTACCACATGAACAACTTGTAATTATAAGAAGTATATTTTTGACTCAAGTACCAATGATCGACAAAACGACCGTTATTAACATAAATAATTACATAATGTTCATAAAATGGTAATAAGTGATATAAAAGGAATAATAAACTTGATAAATTTTCTTAAGAAATTATAAATTATCTCTATTTTTTTATTATGGAGGTTAAAGAACGGTCGAGTCAAGTCGGACACGTGGTAAGGGAACTTCTTAACCCAATTTCTGTTCTTTGGTTTAGTCTTTTACATTCTAATTATGTCATGATATTATTATGTCATATCTTGTATTTATAATTTATTTATGTGTACATATAGTTAATACACATAATAGATCTATTTTATTTAATAAAATGATCTTTGTAAGGGACTTCGTCTCAATATCCTTTCATTGAGGCATATTTTGTTTTATACACAACATTCTTTTATATTGTGTATAAACCCCTTTGACTTTTACGTCTATTCAAAAGAAAACTTTTTTATACGAAGTGTTTTACTAAATGACAAAATGAATGTTTTTTTTTCATACGTATGCGGCGGAAACGACTTCTCCACCGCCGTGACCATTATTTTAGTGTCAGCTTCCTCTACAATCCATAGCCTTTTTTCAAATGAAAAATATATACTTTGTTTTACTTTTCCATTATTTTGGTATTTAAAATGGTTTTGATAATTCTTTTATTAAATAAATATGTAGTATTGATATCTTGTGATTGAAATGTGTAAATTTTATGTTTCCTTTACGCATGTTTTATGTGATATGATTATGTTATGGTTTATGATATGTTTAAAACTGTTCATATGTGGAATGTATTGGACTTAATAAGTGACGGGTGGAGCCCGCTATAGCTCCTCGGTGCATCGACAGGTCTCATGAGAAAAACTACTGTCTTGGTATGAGGCCTTGAAAAAATATTATTTGTAGTCTTGGAAAGAGTCCTTGTCTACGTGGTTATGACAGTCTGGAATTATGTATTCCATCATTATGAAAGTGGTTATTGATATTGCATGTGATTATTCGACCAGTAGAATATCCATGTGAATAATTAAATGGAAATATTTCATTTTACTTTTTCTATATTATGCTGAAGTTCATGTTTAAAAATTCTTTTGTTTAGTTATACATTGACTTAAATTTTTATGTTTATTTATGAAAGCTTCTGCTATATTGTTATCTTTACTGAGCATTTGAGCTCACCCCTTTCACTGTTTTAATATTTTTTCTAGGATTTGAAGAAGTATTTTATGAATGACCTGAAGGGATGGTATGAGGGGATATGAAGACAAGATGTTGTAGTAGTTTTGATTTAATTTATGATGTAGTGTAAAATGTATGAATATATCTAGTGTTTCAAGGCTACTAAACTAATTGTTCTTTCGAGACTTGATCTTTGTGATCATGCCAATGTTACGTAATAATGCACCAACTCTGGGTAACTAGGGTCAGGGAATTAAAATTGGTATCAGAAATGTTTAGTACTATCCTTGGAAGCTAGATTTAGATAAACTCTTATTAGAGAACATAACCCTAAGATATACATTGAGGATTAGTATAGAAGAACATTCTAGAATATTGGTATTATAGAGATTTTGTGAGTTTTCCGAGCAATACATCCCTATCTGGATACGAGCACGTAGAAGTGGCTCTATCAGAGATGTACCTAGTGGTAAAACCCGAAAACACCACTTTGAGATAGACTCGAACGAGAAGTGGTGCACGACAACATGCCTCACTGCACTCTTGTATACGACACTCCCGAGGGAATATGCTTAGGATAATTCCCATTTTTTTAACAACCATTATGAAGCGTTTATGAGTACATTCATCCTCAAAGAAAACATTTTTATGATTATGGATTATATCCATACTTTTTTCAATTTATGTTAAGTGTTTTACAAGTATGGAGTTATGTATTTTGATTCATAAACTGATATAGTTTATGCCATTGTTTAGAAATGGTGCCTAGTGGATGGAATGGAAACCGTATCAATGCACGCACTCCATGTAGGGATTCCCCTCCTACTCAAGATAATTATAGTGGAGCTGGTGATACAATAGGGACTGATCAACTTATCACTATACTAGGACAACTCACTCAGGTTATGAATAATAACCTTACTTGTATAGATCACCCTGATCCGCAATGTGGAGGATCAATGTTAAACTGCTTCATGAGGCATCAACCGCAAAAATTTAATGGGGGTACAAATACATTAGTAGCTGAGAAATGAATAAACACCATAGAGAAAATATTCCACGCCTTGGGGAGTAGTGAAATGGAAAAAGTTGTCATGGATGTTTATTGCCTCACTGGAGATGCTGATCAATTGTGGTCATTGATTCAAAACACAAAGGAAGATGATGAAGATTCAAATATGGAATGGAGGGAGTTCAAATATATTTTCTTAGAAAAATACTTTCCTCGTGACCATCGAGAAGATATGGAAAGGCAATTACTGAGTCTGATACAAAAGGAGGATGAGAATGTCGCAAAGTATACGGCTAAAATTACAAGGTTAGTGAGGCATGCAGTAGATTATATAAGTAACCCAATAAGTAAGATTGTTCAGTTCTTTGATGGGTTAAAACCATTTCTCTGTCGAGCCATAGTCTCAAAATCTTTCTCTTCATACGAAGATGCTATCTCATGTGCTATCAAGAAAGAAAAGAAATTCTCTAAATCTTATGAAAATAAAGTAAGGCAAGAGAAGAAGATAATGGTGGAACAAGAGAAAGATAAAGGGGAAAAGGGAAAGAAGGTTTTTCATTATGTGATAATTGTGGAAAGAATTACCCTGGTACTTGCCTAAAAGGAATCCGAGTTTGTTATAAATGAGGGGAAAAAGGTCACCAGGCTCGAGATTGCAAGAGAAAGAAAGAGGCTATCAGGGTTGAATTCTACAATTGTAGGGAAATGGGGCATTGTGAAAATTAATTTCCTAAGATTTAGGGAAACTTACCTCAGAAAAGGCCAAGGGATCAAGGCCAATATTATGTTGTTACTATAGTTGAAGTGGAATAATTAATGTATTGGTGCTTTTAGACTCAAGGATTATTTTCTGGTTATAAGAATAATGTGATATATATAAGGATTGTACTACAATACTTGTTGGCTTCATTAAGGTTTTAATAGGATGATGGCAATCATATTTTTAGTATGTGAAAATAAGAGAAACTTTAATTTGTTTGGGAAATCTAATGTTACAATTGATTTTGAAATTTTGAGACATTTTAGAGAAAGTCTGGACAGAGATATTTTGGATAACTATAATGGTTATAATGGATTATGTTGAACATTGGACAGTATTGTTTAAGGTTAAAACATTTCTAAAGATTATTTTTGGAATATTATAATACTATATTTTTAGGTAAAGGACAACCTGCAGGTCATGGGATACCCCACGATTCGGACAGAGCAGCAGGAATCAAACCCACAACCATAGTGCGACAGGTCTTTATTACATACCACTAGCCTATTGGAAGTCCCTGGTTATTAAAAAATAGATTTCATAATCTAAATGGAATGTGTTAATATTTTGAACCTTGTAGGATTAGGATATATATAATATTTTTGAGTTCTATTATCTTTTTGAGTTTGTGGTAGAAATTAGTTGAAGGTTGAAACTCTACTTGTCATGTATATATATATACCTCTCTCTTATTCTATGAATAAATAAATTCATAAACATTAGGGAAGGGATATTAAAACAAAAATGTGTTATCCTAATACCTTATGTTTTGTTGAACTGATGATATTTTAAATCACCATAGATTGAAGGGTTTGAGGCCCTCAATTTTACACTGGTTTGTGATTGATGACCTTAATCACTCCCTAAAAATATTTATGTTTTCCCTCCAATTATTTGTCTCTAATTGAAACCAATTATCTCCTAATCGAGATCATAATTTTGGTGGTGAATATTTCATTTCCCTTTCCCTCTTATTAAGGCTAAATTTTATTAACCTTATTTCTAATGTAGGTTTTCCACAAAGGTATTTTCAATTGTCAACCTTTTATTTTCGAAGAACATTTTCAAATTACAGGGACGTAATTTATTGAAGTATGGGAGAATATAACACTCTAAGATTCCACGGTACGCTGCTTTTTGAATAATATAGTAGCATGTGTTGTACACAACTTCGAGTTCTAACACACACCACAACCAATCAATGTAGCAGTTATGAATAGTAATACCTACTTTTTGAAATTTTATAAATATTATCTTTCAAAATGGACTTCATTTTTTGTTTCGGTATAACGAATATATCCTAGGGTGAAATTTTGGAACTCTTCGGATAACTTGTATATTTTGATGAATAGTGAAAATTACTAAATTTTAATTAAACACAAATTTTTTAATAAAAATAATAAATAGTGATAAATTATTCAATTGAGTGTTTTTAAAGTATAATTATAAAATTATTTTACCATTTTATCTAATGGTGGTCATTAAAAATAATTTCACTTCGAAAATGGACATAAACAATTGTCAATCTTTTGATTGATATTGTTTCCTAAAAACACGCTATTTTTTTGACAATGGGAATAAATTATAAAATTAATTAATGCAACTTATATGTTTGGAATTTTTTAAAATAGACACCATTTTTGAATTCTGAATATCAATTATAACTTAGGGTGAATTTTTGGTATTTTTCTGAAAAACATCAATTTTTGATGAATAGTGAAACCACTAAGTGGTAGTTTAAAAACTAATATTTCATGTAAATGAAACATTACCAGTTCTGAGAGTAGATTTCAAAAAATATGGCATACATGGTTGTAACTAGGAAGTAAAGTGTTGTTTAATGGTATTGAAATAATTTATTGGTGAATAGAAACTTTTAAGTTTTATTAATCACGATTAAAGGTAATTACTAAAATTTAAGATAAAAATGATATTATAAATATATGAAAATATCTTGACACTTGTCCTACCCTTATTATATGAGTCAGGTCCATCCAAGAGAATCCATGGGTCATCTTGGGTACCCCATGGATTCACTGGGGTAAGAAAATGATGTTAATAACATTTTATTTAAAGTAAAATTAAAATTATCACAAACATGTGTTGTTTTACTAAAACAATTATTACATGAGGATATATAAGATAAATTTTAGAATATAATAATTCTTTGGAAATATAAAAGTATTTACTACAACATGATATTTTTTTAATGATTTTTATACTTTAAATAAATTAAATTTTTTATGACACCATGATGATGCTGCGATTTCCTCATTAATTAACGATTTAAATAAAATGAAAGGATAAAGTAAAACATAAAACATACACTTTTCAAAAACCTATTTTATGGGTGTATTTCGAACCCTTATCACCTTATCCTCTAAATATATAATTGTGGGACCTTTGAAATCTGAGAAGCACTTCATAATAATGTTACATTTCATGACATCCCAAGAGTGCCCCTCCTCTCCTCTTATAAAAGGCCCCCACTACTACCACCTTATTCACACCGTCCAAGACATTTTAATCGGCCAAACTCTACCCAAATACTCTCTCAGCTATCCACTATTACTTTTATAAGCCTCACTTTGGTCATAAGTCTTCCTAAGGAAGCCTTTGACTCAAATCAAAAAGAGTTACATGATTTTAAGGTAATGTCTTCTCTTATGTTTTTTTGTATTATTTTTCTTCTCCAACCCCGTAAACTATTTTTATTCATTTATTTTGAAAAAAAACTACTATATTAAAAATAAAAGGATGTCTATATGAGAAGGATTGTATTTACACTTACACACACCTTCATCTAATGGTTAAAGAACATATTGTTTATGCGGGTGGTGAATTACTGCCTCACGAAATGGTGATTGTTCAATATTTTTTTTAACACCTCTAATGGTGGCCATTATGATGACACTATTTTCATATATGATATATATATATTATGTTTATGTTTTCCTTATGCTTCTGTATTTCTCATCTATTTCATACCTTTATGATTTCCATTATGGGTAAACGCGATAATTTCATTTTAGGAAGTGCGGACTACCGCCCCCTCAAAGTGATTTGAATAGTTAATGCCATATGTGGGACATATAAAGGATGGAGTAAAAGATATTATAGATGATATTATACGAGAATTATAATACACCTTTATATAATTATGATTTCATTCCATTAAATATGAAATAGAAATGAAAGTAGTGTTCATGCATACGTACGGCTTACCGTCTCCATGAAGGGTTCATTTCATTTCTTACCTCTAAATGTTATGAAATATTATGAATAAATTTATATAATGGATATATATGATATATATTATACCTACATCATGAACATAATTATAGATATAATGGATATTTTACCACATAAACAACTTGTAATTATAAGAATTTTATTTTTGACTCAAGTACCAAAGATCGACAAAACAACTTTTTTAACATAAATAATTACATAATGTTAATAACATGGTAATAAGAGATATAAAAGGAATAATAAACATGAAAAAAGTTCTTATGAAATTATAAATTAACTCTAGTTTATTATTCCGGAGTTTAAAGAACGGTCGAGTCAAGTCGGACACTAGGTAAGGGAACTTCTTAACTCAATTTCTGTTCTTTGGGTTAATCTCCTACTTTCTAATTATGTCATGATATTATTATGTTCTATCTTGTATTTATAATTTCTTTATGTGGAATTATAGTTAATACACATAATAGATCTATTTTATATAAAAAAATGATCTTTCTAAGGGACTTCGTCTTAATCTCTTTTCATTGAGGCATATTTTGTTTTATATAAAACTTTATTTTATATGGTGTATAAACCCCTTCGACTTTTACTCCATTCAAAAGGATTATTTTTTATACGATGTGTTTTACTAAATGAAAAAAGGAATGTTTTTTTGTCGTACGTATGTGGCAACAATGACTTCTCCACCCTCGTGACCATTATTTGAGTTTCAGCTTCTTTTACAAGCCATAACCTTTTTTAAATGAAAAATAAATACCATGTTTTACTTTTCATTTATTTTGGTATTGAAAATTGTTTTGATAATGTTTTTATTATATCAATATGTTTTATTGCTATCTTGTTATTGAAATATGGAAATATTATGTTTCCTTTATGCATGTTTTATGTGATACGATTATGTTATGGTTTATGATATGTTTAAACCTGTTCATATGTGGAATTATTTGGAGTTAATAGGTGATGGTTGGAGCCCGCTATAGCTCCTCAGTGCATTGGCTGGTCTCATGAGACAAAATACTTTCTTGCAAAGAGGCCTTGACAAAATATTACTTGTAGTCTTGGCGCGAGGCCTTGGTTACATGGGTATGATAGTCTGGCATTATGCATTACATCATTATGAAAATGGTTATTGATATTGCATGTGATTATTCAACTAGTAGAATATCCATGTGAATAAGTTAATGGAATTATTTCATTTTACTTTTTCCATATTATGCTGAAGTTCATGTTTAGAAGGATTTTTTAGTTATATATTACCTTAAATGTTTATGTTTATTTATGAAAGCAGTCGCTATATTGTTATCCTTACTGAGAATCTGAGATCACCCCTTTCATGTTTTAAATTTTTTTCCAGGATGTGAATAAGTATTTTATGAATGAATTGAAGGGATAATATGAGGGTATATGAAGACAATATATTGTGGTAGTTTTTTATTACTTTATGATGTAATGTAAAATGTATGAATATATCTAGTGTTTCAAGGCTACTAAACTAATCGGTCTTTTGAGACTTGATCTTTGTGATCATGCCAAATGTTACGTAATAATTCACTAACTCTGGGTAACTGGGGTCGGGGCGTCACACACGTGGAAACTTCTGGTGCCATGGTTCACAAGCCCGGTGGGCTCTGGCCAGTCGGTACGGGTCATCTGAGCGGCCTGCAGATAGGTTCCACAGTTTCCTCCACGTGGCCGTTGTGCAGCCGCAGCCTCTGGTCGCTACCGCCAAAATATCCAAGAACCAACGGAGGGTCGTTGGGCCATGTTCATTCGGCCCACTCCATTCGCGTTAGGCGAAAAAGGGCAATGACAATCCATGGTTTTCAATGAAGAATGTGGTACAATTTTATTCAATTAAAATTGATCAAAACTACTACACTGATTCAAGGTGCATTGCATGTTAACGAGCTGTGGAAGACGGAGTCCTGGAAGTTGGGCATTGTGGAAGACGAAGATCAATTTTTTTGACGTCGGGGTGTGTACAAGGAGGAAGTGTAGCTGATGTTCCATGTGGTTGGATCCTCCTTTTGTGGGTTGGACGATGATTGAAGTCGGATTCGTCGTTCTTCAGCGGTTCATCATTGGAAGGATGAAGCTCTCCTCAAATTCTCCAAAGTATACACCACCAAATATTTTCCAAGAAAATTTTATAATAAGGCGCCCAAATTTATTAATGAAATGCATTTAAAATCAATTCAAAAACTCAAATTAATTAATTAAGGAATTAATTATATGTGTTGGAACAATTTATGGGAAGGTAGATGAAGAGACTCTACCAAAATAACAGAGGGGTGTGGTGGAATCATTAATTCTAAAGAGGAGTTTAATGGGAGTTGAGGGGAGGTGGAAGGTTTGAGTTCATCTAGGCCCCACAACACATAATCCTCTCAGGGGAGGTTATGTGGGGTGTGGTCCCAAACTCTAACTTACCCTTGAAGGAAATAACCACCACTTAACAGATTAAATAAAATTTTGTACAATTAAAATGTAACAAAACAATTTTATTTAATTTGTTATGAATCCCCAAATTATTACTTCTACACTCGACCAAAAAAAACTATAGTAAAGGTCCCCTTAACAAAATACCAATGATGTGAGTTCATCTGTGTCCTCAGATATCAATTTTGAGCACCATTTAGAAAGATAGGAAAACCCATATGTACGTTTACTGAACGTACCCGAACAAAACTTCAGAAATTGATTCCGGGCACACTGGAACTCTGAATCCGGTGCCGTCAGAAACCGTGGAGTCGAATTTTTTTTAAGTATTTATGAAAAAAAATTCCATGAAATTTATGGGTCGTTACAGTACCCCCCCCCCCTTAGGGTTTACGTCCATGTAAGGCTACAACACACACTAGAGAAACAAATGGAGGTACTGAGCATGCATCTGAGCCTCCCACTCCCATGTGTTATCCCGGTGGTTCCCATGCAGCCAACAAACGCGCACTAGAGGAATTGACTGTCCATGAAGTACCTGCTGCTATTGATCCTCGATCTCCGCCAGGACCTCAGTGAATGTAGCCCCGTCATCGATATCCAGCTCCCTGGGATCGATGATGTGGGGTGGTTCGTGCACATATCTCCTCAGCTGAGATACATGGAAGATGTCGTGCACCCGAAGCAACTGAGGTGGAAGGTCCAAGAGATATTCCACCTTGAATACTATATTGAGGACCTGGAATGGTCTAATGAATCATGCAGACAACTTTCCACCTCGGCCAAATCACCATATACCTCGTCGAGGTGAGACCCATAAGAAAACATTGTCTCTATCCTCGAACTCCAGTGGTCTCCGTCTCTAATCATAATAGGATTTCTATCTCCTCTATTAATTATTCATCCTCTCCTAGATGATATGAACCTTTTCCGTCGTAGCCTGAACCATCTCTGGTCCTACAAGTGGTGACTCCCCTGGTCAGTCCAACACAGAGGTGATTTTAAAGGTCAGTTGTACAATGCCTCGTAAGGTGCCATCATGATGGCGGAGTCATAACTTTTGTTGTACTCAAACACCACCAAGGGTAATTGATCCTCCCAGTTGCAACCAAATTCGAGGACACATGCACAAATCATGTCTCCAAGAGTCTAAATGGTTCTCTCAATGTGACCATCCATCTGAGGATGGAAATCGGTGCTCAAGAGAAGCTGCGTTCCAAAAGCCTCATGTAATCCCTTCCATATTTGGGAAGTGTAACGAGCATCTCAATCAAAGACGATAGTCGATGGAACAACATGAAGCCTTATGATCCCTTGAATCTATAGTCATCCCATGCTCTCTACTGAGTCCTTCACTCTGATCGGTAGGAAGTGGGCCGACTTGGTGAGTTGGTCTATGATCAACCAGATAGAGTCATGTCCTCTGGATATACGTGGAAGTCTTGTCACGAAATCCTTAGATATCTCATCCCACTACCACTCTCGGACCTTTAAGGGATGAACCAAGCTTGCTGGTACTTGTTGCTCTGCCTTCACCAGCTGACACATGAGGCATCATGAGACAACCTCTACTACAACCTTCTTCATACCCGGCCACAAGTTCTAGCATCTGAGGTCCTGATACATCTTTGCCACTACTAGATGTACCACTAGAGTGGAAGTGTGAAACTCCCTCAACACGTCCTCCTGTAGTGCAATGGGTACCATGGAACATCCTCTGAAGAGGATTACGTGATCCCCACCATTAGAAAACCCATCAGGTGCCTACCATGAGGATATCTGAGCAAGTCGCATCTCACATTCAAATTCCACATGTTGTGCCTCCCTAAATTGCTGAAGAAGTGGGGGATTGACTATGGGATACTATAGAATGGTTTCTCCATCTATATCCACAAAGGTTATCTGCAACACAGATAGTTGCTCCGTCGACTCTCCTCATAGCTAAATGCACGATCTTTTGCACAGACCATCTACTACAACATTCCCCGTCCCAGGAGTATAGACTATCTTGAATTCATAGTCCAGGATGAACTCAAGCCATCATCGCTGTCTTAGGTTCAGGTCATTCTATGAGAAGATGTACCCGAGACTCTGGTGGTTAGAGTAGATTGTAAAACACTCGCCTATCAGATAGTGCCACCACATCTTCATGTTGAAGACCAATAATACTAACTTCGTGTCATGGGTAGCATATTTATGCTCATGATGTCTCAACTTCCATGAAAAATATTCAATCACAACTCGCTCTTGCATCAGGAAACACCCAAGGACAGTTCCTGATCTGTCTGAGTAAAGTACATACCCTACTCCCTCCTCCGTTAGCATCAAGATGGGTGCACTAGTCAATCTCTATCTCATCCCTTGAAGGCTCTGCTAGAATCTATCTGACCACACAAAGGGTTTTCTATTCTTCTTCAATGCTGAAGGCAGTGCTAAAACTCTTGATATGTCTTGCACAAATCTCCGATAGTACCCAGCCAGACCCAGGAAACTCCGCACCTACATCACACTAATGGGTGGATCCCAATCAATCACTTCCTCAATCTTCACTGTATCCACTGAAACTTCAGTCTACAAGATAATGTATCCCAAGAAGTGAACCTCTCGAATCAAGAACTAGTAGTTTGATAGATTTCCATAATGATGGTGCTCTCAGAGTGTGTCCAGTACAACCCACAAATGGTAGGCATGCTCCACCTCAGTAGTCGAGTAAATTAGTATTTCGTCGATTAATACTACGACAAATCGATCAATTTAATGCTATAAAATCATGTTCATGAGACTCATGGACACTACTGGAGCATTGGTTACACCGAAGGGCATAACCAAGAACTCATAGTGGCCATACCGACACCTGAAGGACGTCTTCTTCACATCCTCGTCTCGAACTCTGAGCTGGTGATAGCTTGACTAGAGGTCTATCTTCGAGAACCATCTTGCTCCCTTGAGCTGATCAAAGTGGTCGTCAATCATTGAGAGTGGGTACTTGTTCTTCACGGTCACCTGATTCTGGTGACGGTTGTCGACACATAGTCGCAAGCTCCCATATTCCATCTTGGAGAACAAAATTGGTGATGCCCAGGGTGAAATAATTGGTCGGATAAATCCCTTCCCCTGAAAATCCTCCAGCTGTACCTGCAACTCACGAAGCATGGCGGGAGCCATATGATATGTTGGAGTAGATATCGGTGTCGACCTAGGGTACATGTCAATGTAGAAGTCTACCTATCTTCGAGGAGGTAGTCCTAGAACGTCTTTAGGAAAAACATCAGCATAATGATCCACCACAACAAGAAATCTCAGACTCCGCACATCAACCACTCTAAGGATGATACTAGCCTACTAATGTGTGATCGGCTACCCCCTCCTCTGTGAAAATCCATCTTGCACTATAAAGGATCCTTTCTCACCGGTGAAGGTGAACCTGGTCGCATCCATGTGGACACAGAACACATTTTCCCTAGTACAGTTGATCTGAGCATGGACTATAGATAACCAGTCCATACCCAAGATAATATTGTAAGGCCTCAATGCTGCTACAAGAAGATCCCAGCTAAAGATCTTGCCTCTTAGAGTAAGGTCACACTTCCAGTACCAGTGCAAAATTGTCGAGTTTTCTGTCATATAAGTCTCTAGCCATATGGATCGAGCCAACGGCTCAGTCGGAATCTCTGAGCTCCGAAAAAGGGCATTAGAAATAAAAGAATGAATCGCACCTATGTCTATAATTACTACATAAAGGGTGGAGTAGACACATATAGTATCTTGAATCATATCAGGTGAATTGTGGTCATTGACTCAACTGCTTGGAGTTGAGCATGCCTCTGTCCGCCAAATCCTTGTAGTCGGGGTGGACCTTCTAGTGGTGGTGGTAGTAGTCCCTAGAATCGTCGTCCACCACCTGCTGCTCGGCCAGCTCCTCTGCCTCGTCTGCCTGCTCCCAGCGGACCACTAAGTTTGAATCTCTCCCTCTACCTGGGAGGTCCCTCTACTATATGCTGATCATTCGCATGGTAGGATGGGATGTCACGAGCCTTGTGACCATGCCAGCCTCATTAATAGCATTGTTGTCCCTCATATGGCTGGATCTGTTTCCTATTCCCCACACATCCGAACCAGTATCCTGAGGTCTCACACCTGATGGCCAGGTTTGATTAGACCTCTACTCCAACTGTCTATCGCCGTCTGTAGAAGAATCTTCTACGTGTCGTCCTACAGTGGTTCTCGCTGCTGGTGACTTCTCAGTAAGAAATATCTCCACTAAAAGGGCTCTCCCTAGCCTCCCCGTCTAAGTCAGGATACTGTGGGAGACAACTGAATCTCTGATCTCTTTCCTGAGTCACTTCTCAAAGGCCCGAGCCCTGTAGAATGGGTCTCGTACCATATCTGTGGAATAACACAAGAGGTCAATGAACCTCACTGAGTACTAAACTACTATCATGTTGTCATGCTGCTGATGAAGTAACTCTTGAATCCACACCACATGAAGGGTGGTTGGAACAAACTCTGAGCAGAAGAGACTCTCGAAATCCGTCCATAGTACTGATGCCTCATAATGCACCTGGATCATCAGGATCCACCTTCAACCGATGGCTGCTTGCAGGAGTCTCACGGCAAGGATCACTATAAGTTCGAATGGTGTCCCTACCAATATGAAAACTCTCATGATAGCCTCCAGCCAATCCCCAATTTCATGTGGGTCCGTCTCTCCCTGGAACCTGGGCGACCTCTATCACTAAAACTCATGCAATGCAATCAGGTGGCGTGCACTCTCTGCTGCTAGGGCTGGTGGTATTGGTGGACCAGTGGGTAGTGGTACCGCTGGTGATTCTACTCTGATGGGGCCCTACACCGAGGCCTCGTTGCTTGGTAGGCTACCATCTCATCGTATCTCGAAACCCTAGATGGCTTCCTACATGGGGACATCCCGAAAAAACAGGTCTGACACTATCAAAATAGTAAACTTGGTGAGATGACACAATGTAATCACAAATAAAAAATTTCAAAGGAAACACACACGCACTCAGTTTTTTTTGTTCACTGAGTCAGAAATCATTGGTCAAGGTCCTGGTGGATGGATAGGTCAGACACCACACTAACACTGGTCTCCCTGGACTGAAAACCACACTCAATACTCTCAACACCATTGCTTAATAGAAATAACGATCACAGTCATTAGTTATACTGTAGAATAGAATCCTCTGTAACAATTTGTCACAACCCGTCCTCGGGGCCCATGTCGTGACTACCCCAAGCCGGCCTTCCATAGGCCAGGGTCTTGGGACTAGAAAAAAAGGCGTAAATCCCTTAACTGGGAAGGAATTTCCTTTAAGAAATTAAAAAACACAACAGAGTACACAATACGAAGTAAACAATACGTAAAACCGAATACAAAATAGTGTGCTAGAAAGTAAATGGGCAAGTATACAAACCCAACTGAACAACCAGTACATGTAAAGGGATAATCATCTGAAAGTAAAGTGCAACTCTTAGATCATCCTCTGTGGAATCCTACCTGAAGGGTAGGTAAAGATGGCCACCTCAGCACCCATGTCTGTCAGTCTCCACCGTGTACCGACTCATCGCATGGTCCACCTCCATGCACCGTCCAATCATGGTGCTCTCGACCTCCGTCAGCGTTGTTCGACATCTACATCCAACACAACAAGGTGAGGGCATAGCCCGTACATGGGTGAGTATAACGATACTCAGTAGGGACCCCGAGACCTGCAATGTCTCATAATATCTAGTAAGGATAAAAAATAAGAATAATGATACAGCCACGATGTATCAACCAATCCTACATAGGTATATGCCCACACATATACCTATGTTATCAATCTCAGTTCGGCTCTAACCCTCGATCCCAAGGACAACCCAGTCCACACAGGTAGTAAAGTCAAACACATCTATGATAATGATTGAAAGTCAAGACTCAGCTCACACAAGTATACATATTTCATATAGTGATAGAGATGATCAGTTGTAGTCACTAATTCATCTAAGCTATCTAACCCAAATAGGATCCAAGCACATTAGTCGTCACAATCGAACCCATGTAGGATCCAAATACAGTAGTCGTCACTGCCAAAACCATGTACGATCCCAGTACAGTAGTCTTTGTTGCCAAACACAAATAGAATCCAGGTATAGTTTTCGTCACTACCGAACCCATGTAGGATCCATGTACAGTAGCTGTCGCTTCCGAATCCACATAGGATCCAAGTACAATAGTCGACACAGTCACAACCAGCTCTAGGGTTCCCGTACATAGCACGCTCAATTCTGAGTGGGTCCTCTCCTCGAGCAAAGGGTTCGTTAAATTAAATATCACAAAGTCCTGATTTGATGTACCCTGATGTTCTGTCTCATCAAAAGGAACCCATCGTGATAGACAGTGCATCAATCGGACACCCGGTCTAAGAGTTATTGACTTTTCTGTTCCAAGGGCCCGGTGGAATTATGCTCATTCCTAACCCGGATGTTTTTCAAATTTTTCCAAAACTCACTTAGTGTATCTCAATAGTACCACCTCATCTAGAGGATCCCAGTGCCATAGAGGGTGCGTCATTCAGACGTGCGGTCTAGATGATATTCGCGTTTAAGAGAAACAGTCCCGACCCGTCAAGGCCAGTGGGCTGGCGGGTTGGGTCGACCGGATTTTGCAGGTCTGACCAGGCTGGGGGTCGGCTCGGCCTGGTGGAGAGTGGCCCACTTAGGGACCCAACCTGGCATGTTTGACCCGTTTAGGGGGTCGGCCCGGCATAGTGGGCCATGGCCCACCCACGGACCAGGCCCGAGGAGCTGGCAGGTCCGGTTCGCCAGGCGGCGCCGCCCCTCGCCACTGTCCAGCTGGCAGAAGCCAGCCGGTTTTTCCAACACATGTGGCCCACGATTGTAGGCCATGGTTTGTCTGCATGCGTTCCCCTTAGGTGTCGCGGCTCCCTACAGCCCGACCGATAGGTGGCCGTTCGGTTCGCCCACCGAAGCGGCCCGCCCAGCGCAGGCTACTATTCCTCTATAACACGGTGCCAAGGGGTGCTGTTGTCTTCCCAGCTCAGCCGGCTACGGCTATCCGTTTTGGCTCGACATGCGGCCCGTGGTTGCGGGCAGCACCTCCTCCGCGCATCACCTTTAGGTGCCACAGTTCTATAGCCCAACCGGCTACGGCTGGACGGTTCAGTTAGTCTGAGCAACCCACGGATGCGGGCCACAGTTTCCTCCACGCGACCGATGCACGTCCGCTATCTCCAGTCACCGCCACCAAAATATCCAAGAACCAACTGAGGGTCTTCATGCCATGTTCGTTCATCCCACACCCTCCGCATTAGGCAAAAACAATAGGGTGAATAAAATCCATGGTTTTCAACGAAGAACACGGTACAATTTTATTCATTTAAAATTGGTCAAAACCCTTACCTCAATTAAAGGTGGGTTGCACGCCAACGACCCACAGAAGTTGGCGTCGCAGATGTTGGGTGTCGCAGAAGACAAACATCAATTCCATTGATGTCGGGGTTCATTCGAGGAGGAAGTGTAGCCGACCTTCCTTGCGGATGGCTCCTCCTCTTGTGGCTTGGAAGAAGATTGAAGTCAGCTTCATCGTTCTTCGGTGGTTCTTCTTTGGAAGGATGAATCTCTCATCAAATTCTCCAAAGGTTCCACCACAAAATATTTTCCATGAATATATTATAATAAGGCTCCCCAATTTAATAATTCCATTCATTTCAAATAAATTCAAACATTCAAATTAATTAATGAAGGCATCAGTTATATGTGTTTGCACAATTTATGGGAAGGGAGATGAAGAGACTCCACCAAAATAAAATAGGGGTGTGGTGGGCTCATTAATTCTAAAGCGGAGTTTAATGGGAGTTGAGGGGAGGTGGAAAGTTTGAGTTCGTTTGGATCCCACAAAACAACATCATCTCAGGGGAGGTTATATGGGCTTTGGGACCCACCTCTCACTTCCCCTTGAAGGAAATAACCACCACTTAATAGATTAAATAAAATTGTGTTCACTTAAAATGTAACACCACAATATTATTTAATATTTTATGAATCCACAAATTATAACTTCTACTCTCAACCAAATGCAACTGCGGTAAATGTACCCTTAAGAGAATACTGGCGCTGTGAGTTCATCGGTGTTCTTGGAGTTCAATTCCGAGCACCGGTTCAAAAGATAAAATAACCCATCCATACATTTACTGAACGTACCCGAAAAAAACTTCATAAATTGATTGCAGGCACATTGGGCCTCAGAATCAAGTGTCGTCTGAAACCGAAAACTCATAAAATTCTAAAGTATTTAATAAAAAACATTTCAAAAAAATTTCAAGTCTTTACAAATTGGGTCCTCAAAATAATTCCTGTGAGAAATGAAGATCCAATGGAAGGAATTGACCTCTGTTTAAGCATGTGGTCTATTTTAATTTAGATTCCCCTATCCCTCATCACCCTCTATATTTTATAAGGGATTATTTCCACCATTATTTATGGTTAGGTATAGGTTTTGATGGAACTTGTTTCATTGGATCTTAATATTAGGTCTTGATTCAATATCTCCTTCTCCATTTTGAATCTGACTATTATAGACCAATTTTTTGTTTATGGTATGGTCGGAATTCATCAATGATTTTATGGTAGGTGGCTTAAATGTTAATTAAAAAAGTCTTGATTATGATGATATGTATGTAATTTTTTTGTAACATTTTCATGTTTTGAAATTTAGTTTTATAAAAAATGGTTAATTTAATTCTATGAAATTGGGGAAACCCTTCACTTATTCTATTGGACCCATTAGAGATTATGATATTGGATATGATTGAATCCCACGGGGTGTACCAATATCATTGAAATAGTGACTTATGGAATTTTAAAAGGGGATTAATGGTTTATTTTAATTTAATTACATCCTTATTTCATGTGGATACATAGAATTAAATGTTTGGTTGGAATAACCTCTACGGGTTAATTAAATATGTGATTAATTGATGATAAATGGATTAATGGTGAATTTTTCATATTATTCCATGAGATTAAATTAAATAACCATGGATATGTTTGATAAATTAAATGGTCCATCGTTATGTGAATTATTTTTCTGAAGGATAATGATGGTGAACCATGATGTGTATTTGATATATTTTATTTTGTGATATATTGATCAATGTGTTTTGGGTAAGGGACTAATGCTCTAAATACCCATGGGGTGCCCAACATATGCTCTTGGACCCAAATGTATGCATATGAACAATGAGTTATGGGATATGGAATGACGATCCAAATATCATCGAGAATCAAAATTTATGGTCTATGCCTATAATATATATTTATATGTGAATATTTACAATTATGTATAGATAAAGGATTAACTATCTAAATACCCATGGGGTCCTATACTTCTACTCTAGGTTGTGATTCATGAATTAGAATTTTTAATTAAATTATAAATAAAATACACGAATTAATGGATATTGATTCCCAGTGGTATATGGTTTAGATTTTATCATGCGAAGAAGTAGGTATGATCAATTCGAGTTCATCTTTGAACCTAGTGGCCTTTGAGGTTGATTAAAGAATATTAAATTTGAAAAATGTTTACCTTTTCATTTTTTTAATTGTCATTTATTTAAAACTATTTAATTTTTCATTTTTTAAACTGTTAACTGTTTTATTATTGTTTATAAATCTATATATACTGTTATAGATAGTATATTTATTTAGATACCATTGGTGGTGGCCGACTGAGTTTCACTCTCACCCTACTAATGGTGCCAGATCAGTACCCAAATATACATTATGTTTATTGGAGGGGATTAGAGCAAGATCCCTATGTTATATGGATGAGTTGAGAGTCCGGATGTAGATTAGATGAGTCTATCAGAAATGGTGTTGGGACCATCTTAGAATTTTATAGTGTGTTTAATTTTATTCACTTGAGACTTGAAAATTATATGGAATTACATATCTACTACTATAGATTATGGTCATTTTTCATTATTTGGATTCACCATGTGATTTTGGATGATTATTGATTATTGTATCATATTGGTTATTTTTTATTATCATTTGGATTTTTTCAATTTATTTTATCATTTTTACGATTTTGACAATGATGTTATAGTCTCCCCAAATTACATTTTAGATCCTTTACACTAGCCATCAGCTACTGGTTAATGGGGAGGTGCACTTGTGGTCATGTGATGAAAAATCTCAGTGCACTGGAATGTGGAACCTAGGTTGGGACACAGTATTAAGAGGCAATTAAACCAAATAATCCAAATATATTTTAGTGAAGGATATGAAATTTACATGATGAATTTCTTAAAGGTAGGTAGAATGTAATAAAACAGAATTTTTTAAATGATATTCTATTTTGAGTGAATAAATTTCTTAATTACTAATGTAGATTAATAAAAACTATATTTCATTTGATATTTTATACGCTTATAAAATGTTTCCATATTTTTTCAGACATAAATGACATTTGTGCATCACAATCATTTATAAAATAGCCATTATAAAGTGACCATTAAGATTAATATATTTTATGTGATAGGATAAAGACTAATTGATATATAAGGAATATGTGTTGACATAAAGCATTAGGATCACACCCTATAAAACCCATTTATAAGAGTTTTCATGTGGGATAAAACACTGGGCTCTGTCCTTATCAAAGATCAAGATGAGATTCAGGAACTAAAACATGATAGAAACAATTTATGACATATGATCATGATTATCAGGATCACGACTCAAACCATGTTATCCAAACCACCCCATGAATGTTCTACAACTGTACACATTAACCCTATGATGTACTTAATCATAATTAGAGGTTATGCATCTATACCATAGTATAATGAATTTTTATATTTTAATTTTAATAGAATAATGATTATTTCTATCGCTTTTCTATTATTATTCTATATATATAAATGATTATATAATATATTTTATATAATTATAATTTTGATATGGACAATTGTTTTGGGAAATATAAATATATAGTTTCACATAAAACACTCTTTCAAGTAAATTCATGAATTTTAGAATAAATTATATTTTAATGAAATAGTAAAATTATGTAATATTATTAAAAATAAAATTAATAATATAATATATATTAAGTCCAATGTAATATTTACGTGGGTCAAAATAATGTTTGTGTTTTGAAAATTAATATTTTTGTAATAAATAAATTTTTTTATTTACATGTCTATATTCACAAATATCATATTTTTGTAAAATAAATATATCTTTTTAAATAAGCATGTTTAAATTATCAATAGTTGATTTTTTTAAATTTCTCAGACAATTGTTTTTTGAAAAAATGAATATTGTTTAAATATTTTCTATATAGTATGACATAATAATTTCTTAATAATGATTTAATAAAAACTATAAAGGGAATAAAATATGAAAATTATATATCCCTATTAAAATAAAGTGTTTTTGAAGTAATTTGATTAATTTTACAGACCTAGATTGAATCCTTAGAAACCTATATTATATTTTAAGGTTTTTAAAAAATTTCTTTATAAACATGTCTCACTTCTAGTTCATGAATGGAATTATTTTATGGATTTTTGTTCTTATACTAATAAATTATTGAAAAAAACCCTCTTTGTTATAATCCATGGTATGAAGCAAAGGGATGGTTTTTGGATTATTTTATTTTATCAATTGCAGTCAAAATCCTATGTTTTGGAATTAATAAAGAATTTCATTCTATTTACCAATAAATATCCATCCAAACCTACAACTCATATTCACTAAAAACCAATTTATAAATAATCTCCTCTACAAATATCTATATAATTCCCTTTTAAGGTATTTATAATATCTCAAGATGTTCCTACCATGCTTTTAGAAGAACTCTTTCAAGGAAAGGGATTCTATCCTATTAGTTTTTATTCTCCTACTTTAATCATACTAATCCTTATAATTAAAAAATTATAGTATTTTAATGTGATTTATGCATCTCTTTATTTTCTTATGATTCCTATGTAATGAGATACTACCTTTGACTCGCATTAAATAGTTCCCTAAACCTTTATGTACACCCACTATGCTATTGAAATAATCCCATTATATACAATTCATAAATTTTGTATTGTGAATACACTTCCCCATTTACAAACAAGCGTATTCACACCGAATCATCTATCCTTTGTTGATTTGGAAATTCCATGTATGTTACCCTCACACCTTAATCATGGGATAAAATGTGATGCATGACCTACTTATGTTATATGATTTATATGGAACACAATTTTGTACAAGTAATATGAATATTATGGGTGGGGAAAGAATTATATAGACCTCCAATGAATTGGGTATTGTTTTTATATGATGAGGTACCTTGTATGGTGCATGGTAATTTACACAATGGATATTATGTTATGATTTCGTGACAGTTATCCATGACATATTCATATAATTTCATATTTTATGTTTTTTCCACCTTCTTATATTTACTTTATTTCATCATCTTATATCATTATTTGATGCCCATGTTTAGTAGTATCACCATATTATGTCATATTGATACCCCTATTGAATCAAATATATTAATTTATTTATGCTATTCTTTGATTATTCACCTGCTTGGATTTATAACACACACATTTCATAAGTACATCCATAGGCTATTCTGTGTAATTTTTGATGATCAATGGAATTATAAGAGAATGTGTTGGATTTCTAATTAATGTTTTTGTATGAATATTTAATGTTATTATGATATTTTTCTAATTAACTGTAGAAACTTGGAAACTTAATTATTTCTTATTGTATCACATCTACGTTTATTTATTAAAACATGAGTTATGGTTTAAAAAGATATATATGGTATTAAATACTGAAAATTCATTGGACACATATATCTGTCTAAGTATAATATACCATCCTTATATAAATGGACAGTTTGAGAGGTACATTCAACACATGGGAGATTTTATAGACCTTTCTAGGTTGACATTAAATGATATTGTGATAAAAAAAATCATCAAGTTTTATTTTATTATAACAATATATTTTTTTCGATCATTAATATGACTCCTTGTGAAGTACTCTTTCAAACGTGGTAGAAATTGGAGGATGAAAGACATTTTTACTTAAGCTAACTGAGGAAATGATATTGAGATTTAGATCCATTCATTAGTATATTAGATCCATCAAAATTGATAGAATGGTTTTGCTGATAACCATCATCTAGAGAAGGGTTTCATATTTGGTGATATGGTGTTCCTATTAATATATCCTCAGAATAATGTTATGATATTTATAATGAAATGGAAGCAGAGACCCATGTATGTTGATCCATTATGATCCATGATCAAATTGGGCTATTATCTTATCACATTGAACTTCAATCATACCCATATCAAGTTCATGACATGTACTATATATATATTTTGATAAATTACGTACATGATCCTTCATAAGTATTGAACTCAGAGGTCATACCGTTGGAGAAGGATGTTTCATATAAAGAACACCAATTAATAATCAGGGATCATAGAGATAATATTTTATTGGACCAAGGTAGTTGTAATGGAATGGGTTTTTATATGAATAGAAAATTAGAGGAAGAAACGTTGGGATCTGAGTATGTGATGAAGTAGAGGTTTCTTTGGTCATTGGTATTATAGTGATATAATTTCAAAAGAAACAGATTCATAATGGTATAGAAATAACACCTCAAGATTTTCTATTTAATTCTTATTTAATAAATGAATATTCTTGATTATTTTTTAATAATAAAACCCTATAAATATGAAAATAATTATGATATTATATAAAATGATTCACATTATATAGTATGTAAATGATTTTTAATTGTCAAAAATATTTTCAAATTCACTTTAGAAATACTATTTTGAAATATAAATGTTGTGAATTTTTTTCTAATATATTTTTTATATAAAAACTAATTCTATGTATTAAATATAGTAAAAATTTATTCTTTTAAAATCAATTAGAGGAACTATTTTATATTAATTGGTTATAAATGGAAATGAAAGCTTTTGAATGCAAAACGAGTTTTTTTTAAACTCTTTTATGTATGTAATGATTTTTTATCTTAATAAATTAAATTAATCAATATTTATTAAATATTTAAACTACATTTGTAGATAATATATAAATTAAAAGATATTAACAATCATTTAAGGTTTATTACTTTTAAAAGTTTGGGAATAAAATCAATTTTATCCTTAGTGTACATTTTTCATAAATGGTTTTTATTGGGTTTTCACAGTTATTTTATAATGAATTTAAACTGAATAAAGAAATTTTATGTGGAAAAATTGTTACAATATTTCAAATTTTCAATTCCAAATTTTTTAATTAGATCAATGTTTTTTTTGACAATTTTGAATAGTAATTGTGGTTAAATGTTTTTATCATAATAAAGGATAAATCAGGTTAATAATTGTTAAAACTACATGATAAATCCCCAAAATTTATTCTTTTGTTTTATTATATGAGATTATATAGTCCCTTAGACCCTTATATTCAAATTGTATTTATTTACATACACATTTAATTGAACAATACATAATTTATCTAAGAATGTTTCATGTGTTTATAAGTTTCCACCAACCACTCTTATAAAAGTCCACCTCATCACGTCACTTATTCAGGATTTTTAAAACTCTATTTTGATGAATCCCTACATAAATAAATTAATTAATTATATCCATACATATTATATTTTTTTATATCTTTAGGACCAAACCAAAAAGTATCGAGTGTTTAAAAACGGAATATTCTCAAAGAAGAGGTCATTGTATTTACTGGTATATATCAAGATTCATTCATTATAATCTTCTAATAATATTATTTAACCATATTAACATGATTAAATATGCATATCTAAAATAATAAATAGATTTTATGATAATGGTACTTAAATTTTATATCTCCTTTATATCTAATGGAAAATAAAAACGTCACTCATGCCTATATATGAACTATTGTTTCTTTGAAGAGATGTATTTTATTTTTCATAACCTTACCTCATGAATGGTAATATAGATTGATTCAACGTATATATATATATATATATTATTTTTATAAAATAATAATAATTATATAAAGCTAAAATATTTTCTATGTTCTTATTCTACCATCCATTGAAAAATGATAACATCACTCATGTGTACATGTGTACTACCACCTCCACAAGGGTTGGGGTTCATTTTTTTCTATTTAAAATATATGTTTATATAGATATATGTAATAATTATATTTGATATTATTATCATAAGGCCCTATCCTTAAAAATTAAATAATATTTAGTTAAGTCAAGGATTCGCATTGGGGGTCTTCTATGATATAGTGTTTTATAGAATTAGGATGCTACTATTACATTACATCCCAAAAATTAAAATGTAGACACTTATACTCTGTCAAAAGTTTTGACAATAATAAAACTCCTTAAATAATACTATAGTTCATTTCATGATAGAAATATTTTTGAATAATTATTTTCTCTTACCGTTACATATAACCTATGGAAAACATTACAAAAAACTGGGATAAGAATAAAAAGCTCATTAAGGGTTATAAAATAAGGAAATATAACAATAGTCCATAAATACATTAAAATAATTGAAATCAAACTTCTCAATCATTAAACATAATATCTTTAACAAACCTCATAAATCATAAGCATTATGTATAACACATATAAATCATAAATCATAAAGGTAACTAGTGGAATTCATAATATACATTCATTATTACCATCATATCTATATAGGGAGTTACATTTGGAGTACCCATCAAAGTATATTCCCCAAATCTCTATGGTGAAACATTAACGTTTTCCTCCATTACGTTACCCAATGAATCGGAGAGATATCTTGGGCTCACCCAACCAAATTTTTTCATGGAACCACCCGTATTTTGTTTATCATGTATCTACCTATCAAATCTACAAGTACCATTATATAATCATAACACATAAAAGATTGAAATTATCAACATTTCACTAACAAACAAAAATGAATCAAATAAATATATTGAAATATTTAATCCATTTTTAAAACCATTTAAATAATTTAATAAAGATATTTTTAAATAAAAGTATCCCATACCACATTGAAAATTTTAAAGTAATTATAATTTTAAAACATTAATGTCCACGTAAATAAATCCTTCAAACAATTTAAAAAACATGGACATTAGTAAGAAATATTTAGAAGAATAAATCATTAAAACATTTAAAACAATGTTTTATTTAATGAGTCCCCTAGCACATTATAAAATACTTGAAAAAATATATTTAATTAATAACTTAAAAACACTTTAAATATTATCAGAATATAGTAATTCATGATATAACATGTAAAAAGTGGTCATATATAAACCTTAATGGATAAATAAGGTGCACAATATGTAACACCCCGACCCTAGTTACCTAGAGTCGGTGCATTATCACATAACTTTGGAATGATCACTAAAAAGATCAAATCTTGAATGATCGATTGGTTTAGTAGCCTTGAAAACACTAGATATATTCATAAGTCTTATATTACATTTTAAAAATGAAAACTACAAAAAAATATTTTCTTCAAAGTCCACACTCATATCCCCGCATACTATCCCTGCAAGTCATTCATAAATTACTTCTTCACATCCTGGGAAAAATAAAACATTGGAAGGGGTGAGCTCAAATGCCCAGTAAGGATAACAATATAGCGGAAACTTTCATAAATAAGAACAAACATTTAAGACAATGTATAACAAAAAAAAGCCTTTTATACATGAACTTCAACATAGTATGGAAAAAATAAAATGAAATAATGCCATTTACTTATTCACATGGATATTCTACTAATCTAATAATCAAATGAAATATCAATAACCACTTTCGTAATGATCGAATGCATAATTCCAGACTATCATAACCACATATCCAAGGCCTCATGTCAAGAATACAAATAAGGTTATGCCAAGGCCTTGTTCCAAGACACTAGTTTGTATCATGAGACCTACCGATGCATCAAAGAGCTATATCGGGCTCCACCCATCACTTATTAAGTCCAATTCATTCCTAATATGAACAGGTTTAAACATAACATAAACATTCATATTAAAACTAGCATATGAAATGTCAATACTTTCTTCATAAACCATTAACGGTATAAAAATAACACATCCATATTAAAACATATCACAAAACCATAAATACAATATGGAAGTGATGGATCATAATAAATCCACTTCAAATAAACTTAAAATCCATCAAAAGATGTTGACATAGATGAAATCGAAACTCTCTTTAAGGAAATATCTCTTTCTATTTTGAAATCATTTAAAAGTCATATATTTATAAAAGAAAACATTTTCTTTGAAAATATTCTTATAAGCTTGTAAGGGAAGCTTCAACAATTTTATAAAGGCAGAGAATAGCCGTACCCACCGTATAAGTTAGAAAAACATTATTACCTTAATTCTGTCGAAAAGGTTAAAATCACCTTATTTTGAAAACGACGGAATGATTCATTTATAAAACTCTTATAAAAAGTCAAAAAACGGTATAAATGACTTTAACCCATATTCTTGTAAATGGTAAAGATGTTTTGAAATAGATTTTGAAGAAACATGGATGTGGATGATAAATAAATCCCAGTAGATTATAACGTATAAACATTCTCGGATAATGAAGAGATTGCAAAATAAACCCTTAACATGTACTTTTCCTTGGATGGGGGTAGGATAAACTCATGTATAATGGTGAAATAATTGTTATGAAATTATAAAATAATCATATATATTAATATTATATAATATATTATCTTTTAACATTGATTTGTTAATAATATCTTAGTATTATCGTTGTTTTGGGTGTTAACTTACTCGTTTTCTTTTATATGTTTTGTTATGTAAGCAATGTTTTTCATTGATTGGTTGTATCTTATTCATATCCAGAATGATATCAAGTTCCTAAAAATTATTTTTAAATCATAAAATGATAATTATACATGAATGGATATGATGGAGAATGAATCTCATCACGTTCGTGGAGACGGTAGTCCGTACACACGCACGAGTGACAATATCATTCTTATGATATTAAAATAATATATAATTGGACGGTATATAATATATAAAGAATAATTATCATGTTATATTTATTATTTAAATGAATTATAAATCATTATTATACCCATCCGAATAATAATATATTGAATAACAATTACACCACGACGTGGAGACGGTAAGCTGTACGTACACACGTATATTGAGATGTCATTCAAAGGATGGATAGAATACTGAATATGGATGTACCATATTTATAATAATATTATAGTATATAGGAGATACTGGATTAATTATTTTAGAATGGTAATACCAATGAAAGAAGAAGTTGAAGAAGAAATGAATTTGAAAAAAGATGGTGAAAACATTGCCTCTTCTTCAGGTTCTCCCTTTTGATTTGATCAAAAGGGCTCCTTAGGTTGGCTTTCTGATCAAACTAAGTCCAATAGGTTGTATTGAAGGAATTTGATAGAGTATTTGGGTAGGGTATGGCCTAACCAAAAGGCTTTTAATGTGTTATTTAGTGAGAAGGGGGAGTGCCCTTTTACAAGAGGGGTGAGGGGCACCATTGGAAAAGCTAGAAAAAATATTTTATAATAAACTAAAATTTGGTTTCTAATGGCTCCAAAGTTTATTATTTAATGTTTAAAGTAGTTATGGGTCGAAAACCACTCAAACAATATAATTTATACTGGTTTGGGTAATTATATTAACCTTATCTTTTATTTTTAACTCTTAGTAAATTAGTTTGACACTTACCATGTCACTTTTATTATTATATTATATAGTTAATAAACTTACTATATACCTCCAAGTGACTCCCAAGTGGTCCATTAATGATATACCGATCATGATATATGTCGTTTGGCCGATCTTTATATTTTTAGAAATTTAATATCAATTAATAATGTAATATTTGTTTTAAAAATTCTTTTATGTAAATTTTGACACTATTCAATAATTGATTTTTTGAAAACTCATAACAATATTATTACTTTGAAAAAAGATAATTAAATAAATCCTAACATGTAATTTTATCCTAGAAAATTAGTTTAATTCATAAAAAGTCTGAAATTATATTTTTTTGGGTGTTTATAATATCAATTATTTTAATTTGTTATTAATTTAGTAATTACTGTGTCACCGTTGTGTCATAAATAAATTAAATTATATAATGTATAAAAATTTTAAATAAAATATAATTATTTAGGAAATATTTTTATCTTTCTAATGAATATTTATAGTCGAATATCAAACATAAATAACCTTATGTAATTTTTTTTGAAAATATATATTCTTGTGTCATTTTTGTATTTATTTTAACTTAATTAAAATAAAGTGTCCCTATCACCTACAAGTGGCTCCATGAGGTCCCAAAATCAACCCCAAGAAGCCCATGGTCGGACATGTATCAACAAATAAGGTTAGGACACGTTTTACGGTAACATAGTATTATTATAATACTATTTTTAACCCTTATTTGCTGGATTTACCCTTAACCATGGTAAATAAAATATTTACCTAAGTAATTATTCAAAATGTCTAAAAACAAAAGTTACATATTTACACAATATGAAAATCCGGATTCTGAATATGGAATTCATTTTTCCAAATTCAAAACATAGATGTGGCAGAAATTAATTTAAAATTAATTTCCATTATTAAAACAAAAAGCGTGTTTTTAAGAGATAATAACTATCAAAAGATTGACACTTGTTTATGTCCATTTTAATTGTAAAATTATTTACAATGACCAAAATTGTATTAAATGGTAAAAATATATTCTAAATATAGTTTAAAACCACTAAAATTCATAATTTATCAATATAAATTATTTCGATTAAAAAAGTTGTGTTTTATTAAAATTTAATAATTTAACTATTCATCAAAATATAAATGTTATCCGAAAAGTTCAAAAATTTCGCCCTAGGCTATATTCGTTATTATGAATCAAAAAATGAATTCAATTTTGAGAGGGAAACTTTATAAAATTTCAAAAAGTAGGTATTACTATTCATAACTGCTAGTTTGATTGGTTGTGGTGTGTTAGAACTCGATGTTGCGTACATCACACGCTATCACATTATTCAAAGAAAACTGTACTATAAAATCTTGGTGTGTTACAAAATATCAATATATTCCTTAAAGAATGGATATTGAGATGATGTCCCTTTCAAAAACCATATAAATGACGTAAGAGTTTATTAATGGGGTGATTATGTGTGGCAACAGTATATCCATACAAAGGTAAGTATAAATAAAAAAAATTAATAAATAAATAGTGATTCCAAATATAATATGGAATAATATAATCAACTATGTATGTGTAAAACCCAGTTAGTGGAAAATGAGTTTAGAATGTCCCGAAGAATAATTCGACTACTTAACGACATCATTTAAAAATTAAAAAATGTGTTCATGAGAGAAAAAATGGTTTATCATCAAATGGAAATAAAATTTATAGAAATAAAAATATAGAATAAAATATCCCAATATAATAAAATGGAAATTAATAGAAATAACCTAAAAGAAGTCTTTGACTAAAAGAGGAGGGTGAAAGGTTCTCTTATAGAGATCATTTTGTAAATAAAATAGAGAAATTATGTTTATTCACTATAAATAGACATAAATAAAGAATAAAGAATATATTATATATAAAAATTCATTTCTCGCATATTTTTAATCTAAATAATCATTAAGTATAAGATCAACCAAAGAATGGAAATTCGGTAAAGAAGATCCTTTACCTTGAATCTGACTTGTCACGTATGTTCTTTATTCTTTATGAATTTTAAAGATAAGTTAATTTCTACATGATTCAGAACCATTTTCATGTTTATTAATCATTTTATATTAATTTTCACCATGTTATAAATATATCATAATTATTTAAGTTCATATCTATTATTTTTTCGATATTCGGTACTTGAGTTGAAAATGAACGTGATAAAATTACAAATTGTCCATGTAGTAAAAAGTCCATTATCACTAGAATTGTATTCATGATTTAAATGTCATTTATATCCAGTATATATATATTTATATCCAGTATATATGTATTTATAATAGTCTATAAAATTTGGATATAATAAATGAAATGCACTATTCTTGGAGACAGTAAGTCGTATGTACGCATGAACCCTACTTTCTTTCTTTTTCATATTAAAACGAATGAAAAATAAATGATGCATAGGTATATTAAAATTAACGTATAATATAAATTTTATATATGATACATAATTTCATTAATTCCATCCATTATATGTTCCATGTAAATCATGAATGAGTCATATCACATTGATTGGGCGGTAATCGACACTTACTTAAATGAAATTATCATATTTACGCATTATGGAAAGGATAATGGTATGTTATAAATTAAAAAATAAATAAGAATAAAGAAAATAAAAATATATTATATATCATATAAAAATATAGTTCCCTAATAATGGCTACCATGATAGGCAGTAGGATATAATTGAACAATCATCGTCCCGTGATGCAGTAGCTCACCATCCAAAAAAATAGTAAGTTTCTATTCCAATATATGTAGGTTTGTGTGATAGTTGTTAAAATACATCTAATAAAAACACACTAGTATACTTAATATACTGGTATGGATATAAATTAATGGAATAAAGTGAGGTTAGGGGGTTCAATAAGGAAAAATAAATGGAAGAAGGTTGAGATAAGAAATTATCTCAAACCGGGAAACTCCTTTTGAAATAAGCTAAATGGCCTTCTTGAATAGCCTTATTCAAAAAAGAAGCCTTCTAAAAGAAATATAGGGATTTTGGGAGCTTATTTTGGTAGAGGTTGGAAAATCTAATGGGTCTTGAGAGGTGTGAGTATGGGTTATAGGTGATGGCCTTTTATAAGTGGGAGGATGAGTACATTAAGAAAGTTTCACCGACTATTTTATTAAAAACTAAATATTGATTTTAAAAAGTTTGAAAACACATTTAATTATAAGATAAGATGATTATTTTTCTAAATAATCTCATCCAGTATTTTTTAGAGAAGACTTGGTATCATATTTAACCTTATTATTTAGCATTAACCCTTAGTTACCTTATTTGACTCTAACAATGTCTTCTTGTAAATTCATACTATATATTTAATATATTAACAATAAAATTACAATCAATCCTAAAGTGGTTCATTAATGAAATTATAAACCTTATATAAGTAATGATTTTTAATATTATATTTTTTGGACTATTATATAATTTAATAAAATAGTATTTGTTTTTAAAACACAATTATGTCATTTTTATACTATTCATATCCTGATTTCTAAAAAATACATAACAAATTTATTCATTCAAAAACCTTGATTTATTACAATATAACCAATCATACATATCCCTAAAATACCTTTATGGCATAAAATGTTTAAAATTAATTTATTTTAATTTTTATAATTTCATTTAGTTAAAACATTCATTAATAAGGTAATCACTACATCATCATTGTGTCATAAATAAATTTATTTATTTGATGTCTAAAAACAATAAATATAATACCATGATGAAGGAAATGTTTTTGTATTTCTAATGAATATTACTAGTTGAAGTTATCACTTATATAACCCCATATAATATTTTTTTAGTAAAAGATATATGTTTATGTTTTATTTTATGTAACTTTAAATTAAAAGTAATTCAATGTAATTTTCACAGACATGTTGCCCCGTGGGGTCCTAAAGTCAACAGAAGGATTCCCATTGTTATAAATATCTCATCCAATAGTATTAGCACATGTGTTATGGAAATTTAATATTATTATAATATTATTTTTGCCTTTAGTTACCAGAATTACCCTATAACCATGGTAAATAAAATATTTGATGCAGTTACTATTTATAATGTCTAAAAAATTACCTATTTACTCAATTTGTACCACATGATTCCAAATATGGAATCTGTTTTTACATAATCAAAATACTTACTTTTTAAAAATTAATTTAAAATTAATTCTCATTGTCAAAACCAAAAATTTTATTTTTATGAAGTAAAAACTATCTTAAGATTGACATGTGTTTATGTACAATTTAAAAGTGAAAATACATACAATGACCAAAATTAGATTAAATTATAAAAATAAAATTCAATTAAACTTTAAAACCAAAAAAATTACAATATTAAATATATAAATAAATAAGATTAATAGGTATTTTTGAATTTTAATGTAGTATTTTTCACTATTTATAAAAATATTAAATTATCAAAAAAATACCAACATTTCATCCAATTTAAATGTTGATGTCCCTCTTATAAATAATAATTTTTTTTCAAATATAAAATATAAATGTGTAAAAAAATATTTAAAAAGGGTTTCCCATCAAAAGGCATAAAATCAACCTTATAAAGAATATTAAAGTATTTCAAGCTTAAAAGCAGATTAAGTCTTATTTTAAGCATCTAAAATTTATTGGATAATGTAAACACTTCTGAAAAACATGTTTAATTATAATGTTTTATGTTATTTTCATTCCCAACACTTCAAAAACTACGTGTTAACTACAATTTAAAATTATAATAATATTATTTTATTTTTCGGTATAACTCAATGTAGTGTGCATTGTAAGATTTCAGGGAAACCCATTTTTTGCATGTTGAGTATTATATCAGAATAAAAGTCATATTTAACATAAATTTAATATCTTATTCATTAATATTAATATAAATAAAAAAAAATTATTATATAAATGCTTATGACGTCATATCCATCCCCAATTTGGAAATTGTGTCCTCACAATTTTTAAAATCGGTCATGGAAACTTCCATGAAAGTCCCACATAAAAAAAAGAGTCTATAAAACTAAGAAATTTATAAAATGAAATAGAATTATAAAGGTCAACCAAGATAACACATTATAAGATATTATGTAGGAAAACATGGACATGGAAGAGAAACTAACAATCAAGTTTTGATGGAGAGTGATAGAAAACATGATCAGAAAGAACATAATGACCATAAAATCACAAAAATTGTGATAGGTTAAACTATCTTTGATTACGCAGTAGGAAAAGTGAATTGAAAAAAAAAATTTAAGTTCCTTTTAAAAATTTTGAGGAATTTATTTTTGAGATTGACTAAAACCATAGTGAAATATAATTAATTTTCATGTAAAGATTCATCCTTTATAAAATTTCTACGACAAACTCATCCTTTCTCCAAACGATGACTATTCAAGATAACTTGGCCACACCTGAAGCGCTAGAATCAACTTCTAGAGAATCACATAATCCATGAAATTTAAACTATATATTTCCCTAGTCTTTAGACTTTAACAGAAACCCAAATGGTTAGTACAATATCATATCATCCCAAAAAAGGATAATCCTTTATAGAATGAAAGTCTAATCTTAATATAAAAAATTAAACAAATAATACCAAAAGTTCAACAAATAATATTCAATAAACCATTGTACTTAAAATTATTAAAAATAATCCAAACTATGTTTGGAAGCCAAAATTCAGAAGGATTTGATCACATAGTCTACCACGATAAATATTAACATTTATCTCCAAATAGCATCGACTAATCTTAATGTAACATACATAATAGTAATTAACTTAATGACATATTATCTATTATAGGTTAATCATTTCGATAAATAACCTAAATCGCTATCAGTCCAAAATAAAAACATAAATTATTCCAAAATAAAATTCCACCATTACTCCAAAAATGAAATCCCATAGTATAATATTTTCCATAGGCATATAGTGTTCCCAAAAGAGCGAACGTCTTCCAAAATAACCTTTATTACTTAATCACCGAAACATTTTCCTATAATAAGGATATCGATTTGATAAAACATAATTTCCCTAAATCAAATTATTATTGATCCATAAAATCATTTATCTAAAAATAATTAATCATAATAACATGGGAATTCCTGTAGTCTAGTGGAAGGCAATAAATCCTAGTTGAACTTTGGTTGTGGGTTAAATTTCTACAGATTTGTTCCATGTGACTGGTTGTCACACAGTCTACGTGTTTCCCTTTTTCAAAAACTATTTAATTTGATAACATTCCAAAAAATTAATATCTTGTAATTGCTTCAAATTAAAATATTATATAAACCCAAATGGATATTTATATCTATATTCAAAAAAGTAAAGATAATTGTTCCTCAAAAAGAATTTTTACATAACAACCCTCAGGGTTACACATTCATGAGAAAAGAATTATAAAGAAATCCCATCGAAAAACGAACATTAATACTTTTAAACATTTCATCACCAAAATATCTAACACAACTCTTGAATTCCAAAAATGTAGAAATCTTAATAATCGAACATTCTCAATGACACTTTATGCATGTTTTTACATTGTACTCTTTTATACTTATTTCCTAAAAATAAAATCATGCATAATGTTATTATATTTCATTAATGTCAAAATATTATCTATGAAATAATCCATACCTTTCTTAGTTCATTTTTAGTTTCCTCATCTTCAATTGGAATGACATTTGGAATTGATAAACATATATTTTTATGATCCTATTGATCCAATTCTTGAACCTTTTTTGTGGGACATCAATTTGTATAATGACCATACACATCACAATTAAAACATTAAATTGATCCATTTGATAGAAAATATTTCTCTTTCCTAGTGTAAACGGGACCCTTCCTTTTTGCATGTATGTTTATTGATTTATGACAATCATTACCACATCTAAAAAATATTCCCGTACTTTTGAAGCATTTTCCTTTGTGTTTCATTCCACATCTATGATACATAGTTATTTTTAATATACATACCATTGTGATTATTACCCGATAATCCATTGGGATTCGTTTCTCACATATATTATTCCCTAGAAAAATCCCTAAGGTTCAATTGGTCAGTCATGACTCTAGATAGTTGCTTATGTATGACCACAAGAGTTCTTATTACATCTCCCATTTCATTTTGTTTCTCATTCATAAAACCATCACAGTTTTCTTTACATTTATTATTAGTTTGGTGCCTAATAGATCTAGCTATTTACTAAAACCAAAAATTCTAGTTTGTGTATATCAAAAAAATAATCATATAATTTCTTGTGAGCATGGTAAACACTAAGATATACTTATTCATGTTATCTTAAACTCATTAAATATATCTACAATAAATATTACTCTTTCTATTATGATAACAATTATGGTAATGTCACTTATGTATAAATAACACCATAACCTCTAATGTTATCTAAAACAACCTTTAATACCAAATATAAGGCCCCATCCTTAAACATTACATAATCTTGAGTTAGGTCAAGAATTCACAATGTGGATATTTTCATGTTTATAATTTTATATAATTAGGTCGTAACTCTTACATTAAATCCCAAAAATTAAAATGTAGACACTTTTACTCTATCCATTATTTTCATAATAATAGGAATCTTTTAATAAATCAAAATTTCTTCACTTGATATAAATCTTCTTGAATACTTACTTTCTCTTACCATTCCTTATACCCCATGAAAAAAATTTCAAAAAGATGAGATAATCATAAAAAGCTCAGAAAGGGTTATAAAATAAGGAAGGAAAACATTAGTCCATATATATATACAAATCAATGAAATAATACTTCTCAATAATAAAACATAAGCTCATTAACACACATCATGAAATCATATGATTTATGAATAACGCATAGTAATCCTAAATCATAAATGTAACTTGTGTCATCCATAAAATAATTACATTTTATCTTTCACAGCTGCATAGGGAGTAACATTGGGAATTACAATCATAGTATATTTCCTAAATATCTTATAAGAAACATTTATGTTTACCACTGTAACATTACCCAATTCATTTGAGAGCTATCTCGCGAACACCCACCCTATGTTTATCACCCGACCACCCGTAAATGGTTTTCCATGTAACAACACATCAAATGTACAAGTACAATTACATAATAATAACACATAAAAGATTTAAATTATCAAAATTTCACATATCAACCACAATGAAAAAATTAAAGTTATTGAAATATTCAATCCATTTAAAAAACCATTTAAACCATTCAATAAATAAAATTTTAAATCAATGTGTCACATACAAATTTTAAATTTTTAAAGGAAATAAGATATTAAAAAATTAATTTCTATTATAATAAATCTTTAAAACCATTTTTAAAACATGTAAATTAATGAGAAATATTTATAAGAATAAATATATACAACATTTAAAACAATGTTGTTGTTAAAGAGTCCCTTACGACCTTAGAAGATACTCGAACAAAAATAATTAAATAATAACATAAAAAACCTTAAATATAATGAGAATATAGTATTTCATGACACAAAAAGTAAAAATGGGTCATATATACACCTTAAAGGATAAACAAGGTGCACAATATCATGATATTCCTCAATGAATGGAGAATAAGATGAAGCCCCTTGAAAAAATAGTATAAATGACGTAAGAGTTTATCAATTGGGTGATTATGTGTAGCAATAGTATATCCACAAAAATAGATGTGGAAATTAAAAAATTAATAAAGAAATATTTATTCAACATTTAATATGGCACAATATTATAAATGAAGTATCTGTAAAACCCAAAGAGTGGAAATTGAGTTTATAAATTTCCTTACAAAAATTCACCAGCCTAATGATGTCATATAATAATTAAAAAAAATGAGATGATGAGAGAAAAATGGTCTCTAAACACTTGGACACAAAATTTATAGTGATAAGGATATAGACGAATTTATCCCAACATAAGAAAATTTAAATTAACATACATAACATAAAATAAGTCTTTGACTAAAAGAGGAACGTGAAATGATCCCTTATAAAGAAAACGTTTAAAATAAAATTGATCAATTATGTGTATTCAATATAACTAATAATAAATCAAGTATAAATAAAATAAAAGATATAAAAATTCATTTCTCACATAATCATAGAACGATATAAATAAGAAGTATAAGATCAACCCAAAGAATGGAAATTGGGTTAAGAAGTTCCCTAACATTGAATCTGAATCATCACGTATATTTCTTAATCATTATAAATAATAAACATTTTTTAATCTCTACTTTACTCAAAAAAAACTTCAAGTTTATTATTAATTTTATATTACTTATCAACATGTTATAAAATTAGAAAATTATTTAAGATCATATCGGTCGTTTTGTTGATATTCGGTACTTGAGTTGAAAATAAATTTGATATAATTACAAGTTGTCTATGTATTCAAAAGTCCATTATCACCCAAATTTTATTCAATATTTACATATAATATATATCCAGTATATATGTATTTAGATCTAGTATATATTTATTTTTAATATTCTATAGAATTCGGATATAATATATGAAATGCACTATTCATGGAGACAGTAAGCCATATGTACGCATGAACGCTAATTTCATTTCTTTTTCATATTTAAAGGAATGAAAACTATATGATACATAAGGATATTATAATTTTAGTATAATATATATTTTATATATGTTACATAATTTCATTAGATCAATTCTTTTATATGTTAAGTGTTTATCATGAGTGAGTCATAAAACTTTGAGGGGGAGGTAGTCCGTACTTCGTCGCATAAAATTATCGTATTTACTTGTTATAGAATGAATAAATCTAAGATTTAAATTAAAAACACATAGGAATATAGAAAATATAAATTTAATATATATAATTTATAAATATAGTTCCATAAAAAATGATACCATGAGAGCCGATATGAGTATAATTGAACAATCATCGTTTCGAGAGGCAGTAGTTCACCATTCATAAAAACAGTATGTTATAAATATATTAGATGGAGGTGTGTGTTATTTTATGTCAAATAATTATCATAAAAATAATGAAGTATACTAAATATAATGGTATTTTTATAAAACAATGGAATAAATATAGTTCATGGGGTTGGATAAGGAAAAATTATTTGAATAATCTTGAGAGAAGACATTACCTCAAATCTGGTAACTCCTTTAAAGTAAGCTAAAAGCCCTTCATGAATATCCTTATTCCCAAGGTAAGGATCTTAGGAGTAATATTGGGATTTTGGAGCTTATTTTGGCAGATTTTTGAAGAGTAAGGGGGCTTGAGAGGAGTGAGTAAGGGTTAGAGGTGGTGGCCTTTTATAAGAGGGAGGAGGGGTACTTTAGGAAAGATTGAAAGATTATTTTATTATAAAATGAATAATTATTTTTGAAATGTGAAAACTGCATTTAAATTTAATATAAGGTTAGTATTGTTATAAATCATCCCATCCAATTTTTTTTTGAAATTCTTTGGTCTCAAATTTAACTTTATCATTTAGATTTAATCCTTAGTTAACATATTTTACTCTTACCAAGTCATCTAGTATATTTATAATATGTGCTTAATATAGTTACAATAAAATTCCAATCATACCTCAAGTGGTTCATTAACGATATTTTAAACCTTATATACGTCATTTTTAGGAATCTTACATTGTGAGGACTATTATATCATATAATAAAATACTATTTATTTAGAACTCATTTTTGTCAATTTTTATACTATTCATATCATGTTTTTTAAAAAATCCATAACAACTTGATTATTTCAAAAAACATTTATTAATTAAAATATAAAATTCATATGTATCCCTAAAATTATTTTATGGCATAAAAATATTTAAAATATATTTTTTTTAATTTTTATAATCTCATTTAGTTAAAACAATCATTCATAAGGTAATCACTACATCATCATTATGTCAAAAATAAATTTATTTATTTGATGTCTAATAATTATTAATAAAATACCATGACGTATGAAATATTTTTAGATTGATGATTACTTATTATAGTTAAATGAAGCATTTATATAACCCCATATAAATATTGATTTAGTAAAATATATATGTTTTGGTTAAATTTTCCTTAACATTAAATTAAATGTAATTAAATTCCATTTTCATACAAAAGTGGCCCCATGGGGTTCTAAAATCGACCCAAGAATTCCTATGGTCATATATAAGTCATCCAAGTTGTTTTGGACACGTGTTTGGGTAATTTAACATTATTAAACTATTATATTTTACACTTATTTACCAGAATTACCCTTTAACCATGGTAAATAAAATATTTACTGAACTTTCTATTCATAATGTCTAAAAATAAAAGGTAACTTTTTAAAAAATTTAGACCTACTGATTTAAAATATGGATTGATTATTTCCAAATACAAAATATATATGTTGTAGAAACTAATTTAAAATTAATTCTAATTGTCAAAAGCAAAAAAGCATGTTTTTATGAAGTAAAAACTACCAAATGATTTACATGTGTTTATATCCAATTTCATAGTGAAATTACTTAAAATTACCATAATTGGATTAAATGATAAAGAAATAATCTAATTACACATTAAAACCAATTAAAATAAAAATATTTCTATATAAATAAATTATATTAAATGTTAGCTTTGAATTAAAATGTATTATTTTTCACCATTAATAATAAAAAGAACATAATCAGAAAAATTCCAAAATTTCATACAAAGTAAATTTTGATATCACAATTCTAAAGAAGAATTTTATTCTTTCAAATTAAAATATAAAATTGAAAAAAACTAGATTTAAAAATGTTTCAAAATCAAAAGGCGAAAATTGACCTTTTAATGATTATTAAAGTATTTAATGCTAAAAATCTAATTCATTATTATTTTAAACCTCTAAAACTTATAGGATTAATGTGAAAACATTTAAAAAAACTTGTGTTATAATTAGGTATTCAGTTATGTTCATTACTAGAAATACATCATCTATGTGTTAACTACTATTTAAAGTAATAATAATATTATTTTATGTTTTTGTATAACTCAAAGTTGTGTGCAACGTAATAGTTTAAGGAAACCCATTTTTTCTTATTGAATATGTTATTAGAAAAAGCATCATATTTAACATAAATTAATATATTTTTCTTAAAATATTAATAGAAATAACAAAGTTATTATTATATAAATACTTGGGTTGTTACAATTATTATTATGTAAATATATATTATTTTCTATATTTCACGCTTTCTATTTTTTTGAATATGAAAACATAACATGGGAATATGTATGGAGGAAGGTCTCTACAAAGTCATGTAATTAATTTTTTATCACCACATTATATGAATTTTCATGAAATTTCATATCATTATTTAATATGATAATTATAAAAATATTATGATTATAGAGATTATGAAACCATGAGCAAAGAGTAAGGACTATAATTGATGAATAAAAACATGCATGGGAAACAGAATTGTTAAAAACCTAGAAGTAAATTTTAATGAGAAATATTTAATAAATGGGTAATTAAAATTCAAAATGGAATTATATATTAGAATATAACTATGATTATGGCTATTTTATATATTTATATTGAATATAACTTCAATTTACAAGATTTTAATATCACATATTGTGAAATTAAGTACCTGAGGTAAAATTTGTATTAGAATATCCTTTCTTTTCAAGATTTAATATATTAAATTTTTATTTGGGAAAATATATACCACTTCTCTCTTAAAAACAATATATTTTATCCTAATAATTGTTTTTTCAATTTTTCTTTTCATTCATCAATATTTGATACTTAAAAAATAGAGAAAATGTATTTCAGAAAAGTTGACCTTGTTTCTTCTTCGGTCTGTGCAATTTTCCTTCCATATCAATGTTTATTCAAATTTTTTCAATAATTTTATTTTCTATAATCCAATGATTATTTAAATTAATTTACCACAATATTTTAATATCATTTCAATGTTTAAAAAATATTTTTGAAAATTCATTCCAAACAGGTTAATTATTACTTTTTACAAAAGTATGAATGTAATATTTTTTTAACATTTAATGTGTGAATATATTTTCCAAAGATAATGATAATTATTTACATTGAATATTACTTTACAATATTTCATGTTCATTTTAATGTAAAATGTTTTTCTAAATATTATGGGAATTTTTGGATTTTAAAGACATCAAAATAAAATGATATTTTCCATGTTTTCGAAGAAATGGTCAAATTCACTTAGAAAGGTATTTCTAATTTGTATAAAAATCCTATTAAATTTATTATAATTTACTGGGGATATTATCTTTTGAATCCATCCATTTTATTTTTCTAGACAGATTATTATTATTTAATGCGGAAATTATTATGAATCTCATTTTGTTTCCATGGGTTCTGATATGATCAATTGATGACTATTTTATGATACGATGTCACACTTATATATGGTTTTCATTATGTGATATGTGGGACTAGAATTTTATATCTCTCTATTGCATTGGGTAATGACTGACATCGCATTATATAATATTAAAGAGGATATAGAGTGAAACTGATCCATTAGTTGACTTTGTACACTGTTTAACACCCCAAAAGTTTTAATGAAAAATGTTTTTTTGATACAAAATATGACAAAAAACATTGATCATACATTTGAATGTAACTACCTAAGACTTTATTATATATTTATTTTTAACTAAATTTGATTTATTCGATTTCTTATATAACACACAACACTGAGTCTAAATAAACCATGATATAGTATACCATTATTACATAGCCATTAAATTTTAGTTTATGCATTTGAACAACTAAACTAGGAAAATTATGCTTATATATTGATTATAAATACAATAAGAATAATATTAAATAAAACTAAATATTTTTTTGAAAAATTAGATTTTTTTAAAAGGTAGATGAGTCGTGATTTATGCACATAATTTATAATAAATTTTACCAATTTTGGAAAATTTATTTGATAAAATTAAATTCATTTTTGGAATAAACATATAAAAAATATCATATGGTTAATTTTGAAAGGAATGTTTCTGAAATGTTTCATTTTTTGATGAATAGTGAATAATACAGATTTTTATTTAAAACCATCTTTTAATATTAAATATTTTCAAATATTAATTAATTTTAATTTCATTTAAATAAAATTATACCAATTAAATTATCCTCATTAAAATTTATGTTATTGGAATCTATTTCATTTCTAATTTTGATATTAAAACCTTATATACTTATGAGAATTTCCACTTTGGAAACCGGCTTTTTATCGCGTTTGCCTATATAATTTTAAAATGGATCTTCTAAATTATGTAAATTTTATTTTAAAAAACTTATTAAATATTTGGAATAAAACTAATTTATATTATTTAATATGAATATATTTTTTATAATTATGAATAGTAAAAGAAATAAAATTTAATTCTCATAGTTATGGTAAAAAAGATTTACGAGGGGGTTAATATAAGATTATAAGGATTAAAAATTACACAAAACATATAAAAAATTTATATACATATTTAGAATTTATCAAATGCATTTATCTATAATGAAATATTATTTATTCTTTTGGAATTAAAAAAATGCGGGTATCACATTATCATTTCAAATATTCAATGTGTGTCCTCTCCACCACTTATAAAAATGCACCCCATATCCTTCCTTTAACACACATAAAAATCCATTCTATTTAGTCAATACCTACCAAAATCAATTACTTGAGAACCTCTTAATTTCATAGATCACTTGGTTTTATCATCAATTCAAACTAATAAGGCTTTTCATGCAATCCTAAAGAAGTTGTTCAAAAAAGAGGTAATGTTTATAAACAAGTGTTTTTATTTTTTATATTCATACACCTATTTAAAATATTATACAACCATAATTATATAATAACATAAATACATTTTGTATACTATTATATTATTATGATTAATTATTAACCTATATCAATCTCCTCATTCATCAAATAGGAAATGAAATCATCAATCATGTGTACAGCGAACTACCGCCACATGAACTGATGTAATATATTTTCCATCACCACATTTCAAAGATGGATATAATTATTTATTTTGGAATTTCTTAATATGTATAATATTATTATTATTTAATTTTATTATCACATATACCTTCATTAATTTCATTCCTTTTAAAAAATAATAACTCCACCTATGTGTGCGGATGATTACAGCCTCATGAAGTGATGTGTTTTGTTTTTAACACAAAATAAAATGGAAGGTATCAAAGATAATTTTTTTGATTATATGTGATATATATGAAAATATATTCACACCAAAAAATTAATTTATCATCCACTTCCTTAATCATTCACCAATTAAGGAAATGATAATGTCTCTCATGCGTGTGTATAACCTATCCTCTACATGAAGAATTGTGATCCATTATACACATTAAAATTTCATTAATGATTCTAAAATTTATATGATGAAATTTTATTATTTATTACATTAATATCATTATTGTGATTATGGAACTTCATAATATAATAAATTGCCAAAACATTCATGAGAAAACAACATTAGAAAACAACAAAAGTAAAAAATGAAACAATGAAAATAATGATATATTATTAACAATTCGGTGAAAAATGTTTAAAGGGGATCATATATGTTGTTATAAATATGAATATAGATCTATTATTATTTAATAAAATATCTAAAATAACTCTACATGAGGTTAAATCATGTTCATACAGAATGAAGCATGAATTGTAGGATTTTGTCTCAATTTACCTCCATTGAAAAATATTGTAATGTTATGAACCTAATTTATTTTATATGGTGTACATACTAACCATTTGATATTTAATATCATTATTATTTAATAATTAATTCTATTTTATTAATTCGAATTTTTTTTGTTATGGTAATTTGACTTGAAAATTACCATGTGGTAATGAGTTTTATAAATCAATTTCTCTTCATTGGGATAAATTAATTATTCATCATATTTTACATTATAATATTTTTTATATAAATAAATTATACTATGTTATATTTATTTTTCACTATTTAAATGGTTTACCCTTAATACATATAAATTATTCCTTCATTGATTCTCATTTCAAGGTTATTATCTTTGTATGGGATTATTTCAAAATCTCATTCTAATCGGTTTAGTTTATACATGAATTTTCATTAAAGTAAATTATTATATAATTATCTAATAAACTGATTTGATTTTTTTATCATCTGTTTATGATTGATGTTTTCAAGAAATAGTACCATATTCTTCTATTTGGTTCTTAAAATGATTAATAAAATATTTTTATTAAAAAATGACATCATTTCCCTCGTTGATTAAAATTACTTTTTTTTCTAAAAAAATGTTTTGTAAATATTTTTTCTATAATGTATTAACATTCCACATATGATTTATTAAATAAATTTTAAACTATTTTTAGTATTTACACATTTTTTTATAAAAAAATTTATGGTGTTTTCAAAATAAATCCTATTTTAAAATTTCTAAAAATATGAATGGAATAATTATTTTAATATGAAAAAAAATTACAGAATTTAATGCCATCATGAACCCTCAATGTTTTAATGTTAATTTATATTTGTAAATGTTTTTTTCAAAAAATTTATTTTCAAAATATTTTGATATTATTTTATTTTAAAAAAATTCCAATGACAATGGTTTAATTTCTACCAGAATGTTTTAATGAGAGTTTTATTCTATTTATATTCATCAAAGACATCAACCAATTATTTTATATATGATCTATTGCGGAAATGTTGTATTGATACCATAGATATTTTTTTTTCATTTTTTTTATTAATATTTTGACCATGGAAAGTATTTACATTCTCAATCTTGATTAATTTTTTTATTCATCAAATTTACCTTGAATTATTAACATTCTTATTATAATTAGACACTATATTTTCATTAAATAATCATATTTTTTTGTTGATATACATATTAGATAAATATTATATAATTTATACATATAGTAATTTACTTTTAATGTTATATTATTGAATTTTGAAATGATTATTAATTAGTATTTCTTCCATGATTTATAATTTTTTTGATAAGACATATTAGTTCATTAATTTAATAAATAATTCAATATTAGAACAATATGATGGAAATGAAGTTATGGTTGGTGTCTGTTTATTGATATTCGTTCAATGCATCAGTATCTTCATGAGAAAAATAGGTTGGGTAGCCACAGTAAAATAGGTTTCTAGTGTATACCTACCCATCAGTTTTATGATTTTGTCTGATAGGTATTGAGCATATAGGTATCATGTTATCTAAATTTAAGATAGTAAATAATTATGAATTCACATCATTGATATTTCCACAATGGTATTATCTATGGATGAATTTTTTTTCTTAGTTTATCGAATAAATGATATTTTTTTTAGTTATTTACCCATAAATATTGATTATGACTTTTCTATTCATGATATCATGTTATTTAAATGTCATGTGAGTTAAATTATCTACCATTCCATATTGATTATTCCTTATCTAATCATGATAATAATTTTTTTTGATTAATTAGAATTATTGTTTGTATATTTAAATTTCCATATTAATTATGAATTATTGATTATTTTTCATTTATGCCTAAAAACATCTGATTTATGTAAATCTTACTGGAAATTTCAGATCACACATATTTTTTTATTTTCCCAGGAATCTTGGTAGTATATAATTAATGATATGAAATGATATGATAGAGGTAATAATGATATTCTCAAAAATATTATGTTGTCATTTGTGTATTACAATTTACAATAATAATTATGTATATTTCTATTTTACCAGGACTAATAAACCATTTGATCATTTAGGATGAAATTCATTGTATCTTATACCAAATTAATATGGAATACAATGGCTCTAGGTTATTGGGTTTGAGGACACTACACACTATGCGATAATTTCATAGCAGCATGCCTTGTCTAATGAAATGACTTTATATGATTAAGATTATAACACACACTCCCTTTATAGAGTTTGATGCTTTTGATATTCTCTCATGGATCAATGATTTATTATTTTTCAATCAACACTCTTGTGAATCATGTCTTTTGTAATGAAAATTTTTAATTCAATGAAATATTATTTATGTTCTATGTATTTTTGGGTATAGATATTTCCATTTTTTGTCATGATCTCATACCATTTTTCTTATAATTTTCTCACTAATGATATTTGATAAATATAACCCATGTTTACCATAATTAAGACTTGAAAAACTCCCTTTATTTTGATTCCATTATCCCCTAATTTATTAAGAATCATTTCAAGTATGATGTTTATAATAAGTATACTATGAGAGAAAAGATTTTTGGGAGATATTTTTGTTCGTTAATTAAATTATTTTAATATGTATGTAGTATCCAAATATTCAAAACCATTATATTTTTGGGTCATGTATTATTATGATAGGAAATTATTAATTATATAAAATAATGTAATATTCATGTATGAAATACTCGTGCAGTCTCATATTAAATATTTTAAAACCTTTTAAATGTGTTCTAGATCTATAAAATAATAAAAAAACATTCTATTAATTTTATTTCAATGATTGTATAGAACTAATTAGATAAATAATTATATAAATTAATATAAATAATATTCACTCAATGAAATGAAAATTGCAATTGAAATTTACCTACATATAAGACAACTGCATGGGTGGTACCACGAGATTCTCGCCAATAAAAACATAAAAAATATATTTTAGAAATATTATTAACATATCACCTCTCCCACATAATAAAAACACAATAAAATATCATAAATATTATCCAATATAAAATAATTCACTAATAATTTTATTAACCCATGAGAAATCTGAGAAGTATATTTATGTGACACTTCTTGAATCTAATTTTCAATTAAAATGGTTCTTTAGATTTCAGATACTCCTATATAAAATATATGTATGACAAATTTCTAGTAGTTTCAATAAAATTTAGATGAATATTGAAAAATGCACATTCCTCATTTTATATTCAATGAATAAGGTTAGATAGAAAGAGTAAAAAATTTCCCATACTCTATCTTACTATAAGAATATCCTTGTTTCGGAATGACATTTGAGAATTTGGATCAATTATATCATATAATATTAATCATTCATATAATGATTAGATAATATAATAATGTATAGAATTCCCCAGATTATGTTAGATTTAATTCAAAAAATTATATAAATTGGGATCTATATCATTAAATTCATAGTACATATTTGGTTATGAATGAATAGGTGGGGGATTTATCTAGGAATGTTACATATATCTTTTTTTATAACATAGAGTCTGCATATGATTTAATTCACTCTTCTATTGATTTATTCATCTATTAAAGCATAACAAAAAGAATTCAATTTTTACTTTATATTCTAGCTCCATTGAGGCATAAACTAAGATGTCCAAAAACATTTCTAATACAAACATATTCCCCATATCCTCTTAAAAAACCTATGACTTCATCAGTACCTAATGTAGTCATAAGAATATCAATATCACCCATAGGTATAAAGGTATATGGAATCCCATTCTTCTAAAGGGTATCCTAAAATGTCATATGTAAATGTTTAAATAGTGTTACGAATTTTCAAAATACAAATATTGATGAAAATTTATTGATTAATTTCATATAATCTTATCAGTTACTTATTTTTGACGGATCAATATGAACCATCTCATTTTCTAATTCATTCACTTTTTTTATGGAGATTGGGGGGATAAGGGGGAATAAACTAATCCTCTTCCTATATTCTACTAGATTTAGCTGTTAAATAATCTTCCATTTCAAAAATCATTTTATCCTCGAGTAAATAAAAACCTCACTTTTATAATGTATGATAGAATACATTCAATGAATGGATATATTAGTTAGAAATCATTGATTACTATTATAAATTAGTAAATATATAATTAATAATGTGATTAAAAAAATATAATATTATTTTATAAAAAATAATTATCATAATAGAAATGGTTCCTCCTTCTAACTAACAAAATAATTATTCTAAATCTCTTCTTCTAAAAACCTATCTTAAGGTATTTATTTTTAAACATTTTTTTTATAAATATAATAAACAATGTAAACTTTGATTCCAAATCCAAATATCTATTTTTATAAAAAATACATAAAACCCATATTAAATAATTTTATATCAGGAAAATTAAATTCAATAAATATTTGAATAGTTCAAATGTCAGTCTTATGAAAAATAATATATTTTAACCATTCAAAAGAATACATCAGTTGAGAAATTTTACCATTATGTAATATCATAACCAAACATTCATCATTTGGTCAAAACTCATCAAATAAATATATACTATTTTATCCATAAATAAAATATTAATGGCCCTAAAACTATTCAATCACATCACATTAAGGTCTACTCAGTTTTTTGTTATCATAAAATTTATTTGGCACACTTAGATCATTATCACAAAAAAAAATTATTGCATGTAAAATGTGCAATCCCACATACACTAACATTGTTTTTTTCTATTTATAATAATACGAAATGTCTGAATTTTTTTTCCTAATACTTTTGAAAATGTTTAATATTATTTTTGGAATTAGAATTTCAGACGACACATGAATCTGAGGCCCAATGGTCCCCGAATGAATTTATGAAATATATTAAATATATTTAAATTAAATCCAGCTTATTTTTCTTGAGAAAGTAAGATAAATCCCAAATAAAGTCTTGAATCATAAAAATAAGGCTTTTGTTAGGATAAGAATTTCGGTTTAACCCAAGGTGCGTCGTACCATTTATTGACAATAGGCAACTTTTTAAAATCCATATCCTGAGAAAATAATAAAATAAATAAAAAAACATATTTTTTACATTATGTTGAAACTAAGAACTATTTTTCCTCTATAAATATATACTTTTGGTAAAATATTAGGTTTGGCCACTAAACCCTCGAGACTAGAAGTACTATTAGAGGAGATCATTCTTGTTAGACAACATCATATCAAGTATTGTTCACCAACATATCTTGTTTATCTAGTTAATGAAAATGGTGATGATTTGATATTTTTAGTGATTAAATCAAATCAAGGTGGGAAATTTGATTTTTTTGATTTATCCATATTTTCATATCCAATGAAGAACACTAATAAAATGATTAATGGATAGATTCAACGTTCGATCATTATGTTGGTATGGGATTGTTTGTGGGATTTTAGGATAATTATTGTTTATTTGTTCATTGATTCCCATACATCTTCATTCATCATCACTATAAAATTTTATTAAGGCTTAAATGAAAAAATACAAGGTTTGTTCTACACTTTTATGTTTTATGTTTTTATCTCCTCGTTCTGCATGCATTCATCATTGAAAATTTATTTCAAACTATAATTTGAAGAATACCTGATGAATGATAGTGGCACATTCGATCATTGGTGAATTGGATCACTACGACGGTTCTAGGATGGTTATTTGACAACATGATTGTGGTGAAAATATAGATATATAGATCGATGTCTAGTTTAAGAGTTGTTCTTCCTTGTTTGGGTGTGAGACAATGTTGAGGAGTGATAGTTGTTGTTCCCCAAGCAGCGAGTATAGATAGAACACCCAGATTTGGATTTTAAATGGAAAGTATGTATGATAAACCAAATATATGAATCATATGGAATGATCTAGGTGAGAATTGGTGGTTAAGGATGTCATGGATGATGATGTTTGAGTGTATGATGTTTCTATGAGAAACCAGATAAGATAACAAGTAGTCCTATGGCATAAATTTTGTAGTCCCTTTTTTTGTGGTGATAGTGTTTTAGAACAATGATAAATATTATACACTTTGTGAACCATGTCACAATCCATGAGACCCGTAACTTACCAGATCGGCATAAATAATGGGTACACACCCATGAGGCTAAGTAGTGTTTCACTCCATGTATGCCTAGTCACACACTTTGTAACACGTGGAGGGAATATCAAAATGTATATGGAGTACATGGATGTGTACCCATTTATCACTAAATTTTATGTACATGTGAAGTACATGGGAATGAAACAGTCCATGGGTAGACTAATGCACTAAAAAATATCTATACAGAAAAACATGGTTTGGTGTACGTGGGAATGGGAAGAGCGACACTCTGAGCACCAGGGAGACTTCTAAATTCCATATACCTCAAGGGAAATATTTTGTATCATGTAAAAGTGAGTTTTTTTGGGATATAGAGACATGATCTGTTCTAGGATTAGTGATACACACCATGGAGACCAAACGATATGTCATATTCTTTTTTAAGATAGGTTGAATTCTAATTTTTTCTAATCTCATCTTTATTGAGAGCTTATTTGTGAGATTCCTTGGAATAGTATTGATTTAGTGGTTTCCTCTTTCCCATTCCTATTATTGTTTGGTGCGACATCATGTTCTCATCGTACAGTGTGACCCCACTATAGCTTTCTAATGATCAGTTTAGTGATGGAGTGATCCCCTCTTATAGAGTGAGTACTCTTATCCATCTTTTATAGATATCTCATTGGATTGGATCATGTATCCCTTTATGATTCTTGGAGTTTTCATCATGTACTTTGTTATTCCTTATATAGGGGTTATTTTAATTGTAATGACTAATATTTACAAAAGCATCAATCTTCTTATCTAGGATGATGTTTCTACTAGGGTATAGTGTCCCCTCAGTTATCCCTGCATGATGACCCCTATCTATATATTGAGATATGATATTTTTGATGGGGTATTAGTCTGATAGTGTGGGTATCTTAGATTAATCACCTCAGTATAAAATAATTATTTATTTTTATCAATACCTTATGAGTTTGACCTCTAGGATGAGTGTCGTTAGTTTTAGTATATTTAGGGGAGTGTTTTTCCCTAGATGAGCATGTTCACAATGTTTTATTCGATATGGGATTGATGGGATGTTCCATCGGTATAGAGATTCTCAATGAGTGATATCACTAATTTGAGTGCTATTATGGATGGCAGGGATCATGGGGTGTGATATGATTGGTGAGCATTACCTTGAATCCTCAAAGTGGAACAATGGATGGCAGTGGTTTAGAACTCTGAGACTCAAAGTTGTCTTTGAGTATATCTTTATGTTTTATTATATGTCACACATTAATATTTACATAACCAAAGATGAGATGACTAATATTGATTCTTTCGTGTCTGATTATTCTAGGGTGTCATATTTGGTGTTTTTTACCCATTCCTGCATGGTCCCTATATGCACATGTCATGTATTATTTAAATGAAAGGTCATTTTATAGATTCTGTGGATTACTAGAATCAGGTGGAGATTATATTGAGCTATAAAATACATGTTTCATAACTATGATTCATTTTAAAGAAGGCCAATCCATCATATTAGGTATAAATTTACATTCATGTTTTGGGTGGGTTTATATTTGACACCTTTTTCATGATTTCTAGTAATTCATGTACTATGATTGTGGGATTACAAATTTATGAATATAGTGTTAGTATTTTTTTTACTTTTCAGTATTATATGTTATTGGAATTTTTTTTGTATTGATACTTAAGGTTAATTCATATAATTTGTGTGATATGAATTCTTAGATCTAGTCAATACCCCATGGACTATTGGAGGTGGGCATGGGGTAGTTGCATCTCGAGCCCCATCAAGAAAGAATATGAAAAAATTATATCAATGGAATACCCAACCTAAAGTCACATTAAATAACCTAGGTTGAGGGCCCTTTTTTGGATTTTATTTTTCCCATTTGTGAAGTATGTTTTTGGAAGTAATGCAGTAATGTTAATGTGTTTTGATTTTATCTCTCAGGATATGGTGTCTAGTTTGGGTACGGTGGATGACATATTCATTCACTAGGACCCTGATAACTTTCTTATTGACGCAATACAGTTTTTCATTGGGTTTATGTAATATATTGGTACATGCATCATATAGTAGTGGGTTGTGATTTCTATATCCTTTTTGAGTAATCTCTCATGACATTCTCAATGATCATGATAAATAGTGTATTGTTTTTGGATGTATTAATAATTATATCTATTGATGTTTTTATAGTAGGGTTAAGAGTTTGACCTGATGAGTTATGATGTCACCATGTCGCAGAATAGTCATGAGCCAGGTTATCTTATTATTGGATAGTTGGTATAGATTCCACCCATTGAGCAGTGTATAGACCCATCTTTGAGCGTTCAGGTGGATGTAGATTGTCAAAACAATCCAGGTATGGTTATTTTTGTGTTGGATGAGAATAAGTAGTTTTCAAGTGCTTATCATGACCTTCCAAGGTAGGTATAACTAAAATTTTAGTGTCAATATGACCTACTGATAGAATGAATACAACATAATTCATGAAATATGATGTTTTTTTAAGATATTGGGGATGTATTAGTTCTCTGATGAAGCAATGTTTCTATACCTATGATGGGAGTGGGAATATCATATGGTAGGTTCCTAAATTTCATGTTATATTTAGAGGGATGGTCAAAAAACCACATAGTTAGACGCAAGAGTAGGAGTGAGGAGTTTCACAGAGTGAAATTTGTGATGGAGTAGCTAGGGGAGCAGTAAGAGGTATTGGGTGCTTTAGTTTTATGCTACCACCAAAACCCATGGGAGGACCATCCAATGCTCAAGAAGCTGGCAGTCAGGCTCTTGGGATGCATTGGGTGATGGAGGTATTTACCTAGAGGTTGTAGGATCATTTTTAGGAACATCCTTTGTCCCATATACTTTTGTTATAGTACTGTTACACACATTCACAATCCACTTTTTTACTCCATTATTTGAGTTCATTCCTAGGGAGATGTGGAGTGTCAGAAGATCCCCATGTTAATGATGTTTAGCATGACATTGGAAATTCCTGGAAGAGGTAAAATTACCACACTGAGACTGATTCTTGAGACATGATACAATAACATGTAGGAGAGTTAGTGAATCAAAAATTGGATAGTATTGAGTTTTGGTGGATGAGTTTCTTTGACTTGTGTGTTTTAGTTTGTTTAATTTAATAATGTGTAATAGATAGATATAGTTCTGTTAAATAGGCTGTATTGGGAAATAATGTCTTTTGAAATGTAGGATCTTGTAGTGGCTATAAGTGTTATTCTATGTATGAAGATTTCCCTACTTCTACAGTTTTAGTTGTCACAAGATTTTTAGGTCCCACTTATACTCAAGCATATCCCCTATTTTAAACCTAGAGATTCCAGCTAAATCATTTGTTATCAACCATTATGGTTTAGGATCCTGTAGAGAGTATATGTGATTAAAAACATCTACTAATAGTGCGGCCTAACTATGGGAGTATAAAATGAGCCTCACATTTAGTCTCTTCATAGATGTAGTGATACCCTATGATGATTTCATCGGCATGGAATAGTTCCATACCATCCATGATCAGATGTTTTCCACCATGGAGTGTGGTAGTGTTTTTTTCATGTTGGTAAAAAGGATTATATCATTGATAAGGAGTGATCCCACTTAGAGTATGACGATATCATGTGTGGTTAGTTACAAATAACTTCTTATCTATTTACTAGTTATACCTTAAAATCAGTGGATGCTATGATATTTTTTTTCTATAGTGGTGGTAGAGTGTAAGGGTATCTTACCTAGGAAATTGGTGGGTTTTCCTAAACACTGAGAGTTTGGTTTTTGTATGGAATTTATACAGGGATAGAAATGTTTTTTTTCTATAAAAAATCAGATGAAATATATTGAGCTTTATAAGATGAAGGTGCAATTGATATGTTGGAGATAAAAGGGATTTTTAAGACTTAGTGTTTTCACCATAGATTCCTCTATATGTTCACCTGAGAGGTGGATTAGTGATTGAGGTTGATTTTGGATTATTTTCACTTGGAGAAGATGACACGGAGAAGGTATCCATTCCCATGAATCATTGATATCTTTACCCAATTGATGGAGGTGAAGTAGATCTCATAATTTGATCTAAGGATGGGTTATCACTAGCTCTAGGTTTGAGAGGTTGATGTAGTGACAATGGATTCATAGAGAGGATATAGTTACTTTATTTCTTAGTGATACCCTATGGTGGATTGTACTCCAAAAAATAATTGTGATACTTATTGACCGAATCTATAATCCTTAATGGATCAGTTTGTGGTTGTCTTTTTCGATGGAATGTATGTGTCCTTGGCGTCGAGTCATAGAATGTGTGACACATGAGGATGATGCAATTTACATCTAGTCAATAGTCATTACCCTTCCCTTCTATTGAAATCATGGGATCTACAATTCCAGAATATTGGTTATGAGATGTTGTGTGACTAGATATCAACTGGATATGTTTTTTATTGTCTCCTAAATGAATGAAATATCATCATCCTTTTTATAGTGTTGGATGGTGATTCCATTCATGATAAAATATGAGGTACATATGTGGTTGTTTTCCCATATATTTACATCTTGTGTAGGTGAGGATGTAATAAAATCATTGGGAATTATTTTGAATGCCAAGTGGGTTTTTATCGGGCATAGTGTTTTACCATAACTAGCTAGCCTGGGATAGTGGACCGTTCAGGTTTTAGTGAACATGATTTGAGTATGCATGTTAGTTTTGATCTAGGACTGGGAGGATCACCTACCATAGGTGGGGTTTATATATCAAGGGGACTACCACTCCACCATCAATGTATAAAATATTTTTCTCCATATAAGAGGGATATTATAGGATACTATTATAGCACTCATAGTTAGTGGTAAAAAACATTGTGGTCCAGTTTATGGTAATAGTATTTGTTATAAGGGTGTAGTTCAACCATAGAATGATGTGTACTATGTAGAAAATGTCAAGAGAACGTTGTATACTGATGATAGGGGCCATGGAGCAGGACTGTTCTAGAGTCTTAGCCAGGGAGGTAGGCTATATCTGACATTCTTAATCCCATTATTTTACTACTATAGTATTGGTAAAGTGAGGTGGTTTAATGACTAACCCCTCTGAACATAATAGTTTTTGACTTATTATTTTCCCCACATGTTGTAGATGAGGAAGTATGTACACTACATGTTTTATGATATCAGCCACGGTAATCTATTCCATGAGAGTGGATTTTCCCTTTTCAAAGAGATTGTGATGTTATGTACCAGTAGAAGAAATACCCTCTTTGTGAATGTGTTCTCCATAGGTGAATTCTTTTTTACATGAAAATTAACCATCAAGAGAGCATTGGGGACTGGGTGGCCCTGTTGAGAGCTCAGTATCACCACCCTTTTTCTTAGTTTGTGATTTTGGGGGATAAAAAATCATTAAAGGAAAAAACAAGTAATGTACTAGTTTTTTCCATTTATTACTAGAGATTATATATAAAACTATTTTCAGAGCCATATAAGGAGACAATGCATGATTCCAAAGCCCAATCTTCCTGGAATTATTTTTAAAATATATTAAATATATTTTACTACATGCATGAATATTTTTCAATAAAATGTTAATAACTCCCAAATAGAGTCCTGAATCAGAAACCTGAGACCTAAATGGGGATTAGAATATGTTTTTTACCATAAAAGCGACATAAAAATTATTGGAATGTAGTGTTTTGTTAAAATCCATCACTAGTGTAAATATTAAAAATAAATTTATTAATTTCTCTATTTCATTATGTTGAAGTAGAAAAATAGAATTCCTCTATAATATAAAATTCTGGTAAAATATCAGTTTTGGATGCTAATACCTAGAGACAAATAGGTCCTTTGTAGGAGATAAATCTTAGATAATATTATAATATTGAGGTTTGTTCGCCAAAACTGCTTGTGGATCTCATAAATGACAAAGATATTTTTTATTCAATAGTGATTGATCTAAATCAAGGTTGGAGGTTTGAATTGTGTATTAATTACCTATTTCATATCCTTGGATGAAAACAAATCAATTGCCTATGGATTTATTTTTGGTTCAATCATTTAGCTGTTATGGGTTTGTTTCTGGGATTTGGGGATAATTATTATTATTTTGTTAATTGATTCTTATACATATTCATTCATCTTCCATGTGACAACTCATTAAGGATAAATAAAAAAATGATTTGGTTATTCCATACTTTTATGGTTTAGGGTTTTTTCACCTCATTCTACCTACATTCATCATTATAAATTTCTTTTAGCCTATGATTCGATGCATACCTAGTGTACCATTATTTCAAATTTTACCTATGGTGCAAAGGGTATCTATAATATTTATAAGATGGATATTTGATGACATGATTGTGGTCTATGAGTATGGAAGGATATGAACAGATGTATTAGGAGGTGTTATTGCTGGTTTGGTCATGTGTCACTAGTGAGGCACAACAATTGATGTTCCTCAAGCAGATGGTCAGACCAGAATAGCTAGAATATAACTATCAGCGGTTAGGGGGTTTAATTAACTTCAAATCCAAATCATCTAGGGAGATTTAGGGTAGAATCAGTGGTTTATATGGGTCATAAGAATATTCATGAGTGTTTTAGATTTTCTATGAAAAAAAGGCAACAAGGCCTCGAATCCTATGAACACATGCCATGTAGTCCCTTTTTGTGTGGTGATAAGGTTTTAATATAGTGATAAATATCAAACATTGTGTGACCAATGTCACATACTTTGTGACACTTAGCCGACATGATCAGTGTGTAGAGTGTGTACACGACCAGGAGGACATGTAGTATTGCACGTCGTGTGTTCCTAGTCCCACGTCATGTAGGACATGCAGGATAGAGTAGTGTGTATACGGAGTACACACCTAGGTATCCATATGGACATATAAAATTTGTAATTTGGAATTAAAATAAAGGTGTAGTACATTGGTAGATCCATGTACTCAGACATGACCAAGTACATGGACATGGTTCAGTGTTCAAGGGCACAGGAAGAATGACATGAAGTGTGATAGGTAGACTTCTACCCACCATGTACCTCAGTGGGCATTCAATGTATTGTGGTAATGTTTATTCCATGTGACTATGAGACACAATATGTTCCTAGTATAGTTAGACTTGTTTTGTACACCGAAGGACATTCCATGTAATCTGTTATAGACAGGTTGGATTCCTTATTCAACTCAACTCATCTTTTCATAGAGATTATGTGTGAGCTTCCATAGACCGATATATGTTTAGTGTGTCCCCGAAGTCCATTTATATGGAAGATTAGTGTGTAATTGTGTTTACTTCCTAGAGGGCGACCTTGCTATAGCTTCCTAGTGGCCAATGTAGTGAGGGTGAGTTCACTTCTTATCGAGTGAGTTGTCTAAGTCCCCTTTAAGAGATATCTCAGCAGATTGGATCATGTATTACTCAAAGAGGTCTGAAGATATTCTCATGTCCTTTTTGTTTCCATAGAAAGTAATTGTTGTAATTTTCATGACTAATACTTACATGAGCATCAATACCATATCTAGGAGGTTGTTTCCACTAGGATCTGGTGTCCCCCAGTAATCCTTGGTCATTAAGCCCCCTATTTGTGAATCAAATTCTATTATTTTCAATGAGTATTAATCCAATGGAGTGTATATATAGAATGAATCATCTCTGTATCTATTAGTAGTTTATTTGTACTGAGAACTGAGAGGCATGACCTCTACGATGATTTTCATTAGTCGCAGTATAGTTCTTGGGTCAGTTTGTCAAAGGAAGATAATTTTATCATAGTTTTATGCCATCTAGGATGGAAGGTATGTTCTATCGTTTTATAGATTCACAATAAGTGATATATCTTGATTCAGTTCCATCAGATACAGTAGGGATCATGGAGTGAGATATAATATATGTGTGTTACCTAGAAACCTCATTGTGGATCTATTCCTAGAAGTGGTTGAGACATTCAAGACTTGATGTGTTATATGATTATATCTATATGATTTATTATTGGTCTCATATTATGATTTTCATACCTTGTGATGATATTAATACTATTGATACATTTTTTTGGAGTTTTTAGGGTTTCCTACTTGGTATTGTTATACTCCCCCCTACATGGGATCTTCATAAACACATCGTGTCATATATAAATAACAGATCTTTTTACAGAGTCCTTGGATGACTAGAAGTAGGTAGTGATTTTTTTGGGATATAAATACTATGGTGTATAACCATGTTTCATTTTCCATTATAACCCTCCTTCTGTGTAGGTCATACTTAACTTTCTAGTTTTGGGTATTCTATTATTTGTTCCAATTTTCAATATTTATAGTACTTATTGTCTTTCTATGATTGTGGTATTATAGATGTATGCATTCATTGTAATTAGTTGTCATACATTTTAAAATTGTGTGGGATAGGAGATATGTTCATGTATATATGTACATAATATTAATACCTGCCATATAGGTGATTTGCCTTCTAGGTGCTGGTCGCCAGCCCCTGGCCATTTGGAGTTAGGCTTGGGTTAGTTGTATCTTAGGCCCTGTCTGGTTGGGTAGTAACATGAGAAGGCTCTTAATATTAGGCCTACATGATTTATTTAAAATATTTTCCATAAAAAAAGTTTAATTTTTTTTATAACATATTTATTATTGATAAATTTATAAGAAAATACATGAAAAACATTCAATAAACATTATTATTCCTTTTTTTCAATCATTTAAATTGATGAGTACAATATAAATTAAATTTATGGTACCCATATTTAATTTGAATTAAATGGATGATAGAAGTAATAATTTTTTCAATCATAATTAAAACAAAATAGTATCTATTTTGTAAACCAATATAGTTAATGAAAAATAGAAATGTGAGAACAAAAAATATATAAAAATAGTCATAATAAAATTATATATAGAGGATTTTCCATCAAGAAAAAATTATAACTGAAATTAATGAATATAAAAATTAACTAAAAATGGGATAAATGATCAATGTATATAGATTGAAATGTGAATTTTCATAATTTTTTACATGTGTGTGTTTTGTACAAAAATAAAAAATTGATATATACACAAATATTTAAGAGATTAAAGAAGTTTTTTCACATAACCAATCTGTGTTATAATTTCAAATAGAATATTACATGTATTTAATATAGTCGTTACTATCATCAGATTATCATGAAATAAATGAGTAAATCTCATAAATTAATCAACATCATCAACATCCTAATAAAAAACTATTATTATTCCTTATAAATCAATGTAACTTTAATCATTTAGTGGTAAAATAATATAAAATATATAAATCTCACGTGTCACCATAATAAATGGTTCCTTTTTGTAACTAAATCATTTAAAATCAATAAGTGTAAATATATAATAATATTTTTCTACATCAATGTTACTATCAAAAAAGTTATTGTTAAACATTAGTACATGATATTTTGTATAATAAATTTAAAATATATCCTGAAGAACTCAATAATATGTTGTTTATGTAAAAATTTGGTCTTTAACAGTTTTCACTTGAAAAATAAATTACATCAATGATGAACATTAGTCCACTATTTTACATGATACTCATATTATCCAATTTTATTGCTTTAAATGTGTAAACATCAATGTCAAAAAAAGAACATATGATTATAATAACACATGTTCTCCCAACTAACCATTTCAAGGCATCTGATATTCATGAATCAATGTTTTCATTCTCCTTAAAATATGAATTAAAGATAATTTATTTCTCATTTATCAACAAATTACTATTTAATTTTTGATAACATACCATAAATCGAACTATATATGATTACATATATTGTTCAACCTCACATATGTTATAAAAAATGTATAAATTTACTTAAAAACACATTACATGAAATTAAAATTTACTTTTATTCCATGAATCATCATACATTCTTTATCAACTGCTAGATTTCGAGAGACATGAATAACAATGTGATCCATGTCATATGATTAGTCTTTATAGAACTCAAAATCATCCATTGATATATATATATTTGTATATATCTAAACAAATGAGTCCCCTATTCAATAAATATTTTTAAAATATCCCTCCATAAATTTTAATATTTTCGAAATGGATACATCTAATATAAATATATTGGCCCATATATACTTATTTAACAGACAAAATTAATCATTATATAAACCATTATACCAAACAATTATGGATGAAAATACACCTCTTGTTGAAATAGTATGAGTATAGATTCATTATACAACATATTTAACAAATTTGGATCCATGAAATTGTGATAAATAGTAATAAATAAGTATCAAAACAAGATGAAAAAATTTCTTAAAATATTTTAAAATATGATAATTTTTTAAATAGAAATAATTTGTTGCATCAATATATGTTAGTCATGAAATTTCATTCCATGTATCTTCAAATCCATCAATGAATCTAATATTATAAAATATAATTAATTCCCAAAAGATACATTAATACCATTAAAACATTAAATGAAATATACTTTTTAAAATCTTTATTATCATGTGATAATAAAGAGGTAAATAACATCATTTTTCCTTTCACATTTGGAACTTAATATAAAAATATTCTTTAAGAAGTAATGTTCAATAATGCATGTGTTGGATCGAATATATAGATATGTATGTCTATTAGGTGAATGAATACAAGAGGGGGTGTGAATTGTAGGTTTAAAAACCTTTTGAGTTTTAACACTGAAGAGATTAGTTTAAATGATCTTAAACTAATACAAATACAAACACCCATAATTGTATTGAATATAATAGGTATGATGTAATGTAATACTAATGAAATGTAAAACAATTGTATTCAAGATGAACACAATAATCCGAGTAATATAAAAATTAATGATTCTACCTTAAAGCGTATATAATAAATCAATTCAATATGTAATAGAATGGATGTAATTGAAAAAATTACAAATGTATAAGATATGGAAAAGGAAACAAAAACAATTTCCTTTCTAAAACAATTAGCAGTAGAAAAGTAAAAGAATTACAATTCTTTTATCCCAAAGAGAAGGGTTATCCTTTCACCTAGGATAAAAGGTCAATCTCACCAACACCTTGGTGAGCCCTCGATACGATGATAAGACTGTCTGTCTACCTATCCCGGACAGCCCTCGATACGATGATCGGATCGTCTGTCTGCCTATCCCCGGCAGCCCTCGATATGATGATCGGTCCGTCCGTCTGCCTATCCCTAGAAACCCTCAATTTTGTAGGTAATCGGAACCCTTATCTTTCAATTACTTGAAATCCCTCGATACGATGATCAGACGCACAAGGCACAAATCATGAGAGAAGTCATAGCATATCTCTATAGATCTTGATAGAAGCAAAGTATCACAGTTGTATCACACTTTTTCTTCGTTTTCTATTGTACTCTCAGCTTCAAATGACCTCCTATTTATAAGCACTGGGTTCCAATGGTCACATCTCCTCCAACGGTCATATTTCTCCAAAAAACTCAGAGGGACTTGGACACCTGCCATAATAACGGTCATATTGAAATAGAAAGCACGACATCGTTTTGATTAGTCTGTAACTAACTCAACGACATCGTATTGGTTAGAACAAGATATATGAATAAGATAATCAAGAGTACGATTTAAATGAATCATGTTTTTTTGACAAAGTATCAAAAAAAGTATGTAATAAAAGATACGAGAAGCTGAGTTAATGCAATTTCCATATTCAGTACGATTAGCATTGTACGATTAGCATGTTCAGTACGATCAGTATGATCCGTACGATACACATAGTCAGTACGATCAGCATGATCAGCACGATTAGCCTGGTTAGTACGATCAGCATGATCAGTATGATCATTATGGTCAGTACGATCAGCATTGTACGATTGACATGGTCAGTACGATCAGTATGATCAGTACGATACACATAGTCAGTATGATCAGCATGATCAGTACGATACGATAGACAAGGTTAGTAAGATTAACAAGAAATTTGTGTTTTCTAAAACAAAACATAGAAGTCAAAAGAGGACTTTTGACTCAACAATCTCCCCCTTTTTGGAAAGCACAAATCATAGAATAAAAACTAAAAGATATACATATCTCCCCCTGAGTTATTGGAAACTCTTCTGAATAAGAAATTGAATACAACTAACTCCCCCTTAGGTATGGACTTTCCTAAGGATTGTATACGTAGATTTTCCTTAAGAGTGTTGTAAAGCATTATACCACATTATAAAACATTATCCCCATTTAAAAACATTCTCTCCCTTTGTAAACATTCTCCCCCTTTGTGATTTACAAAAAGAAAGGGGTAATCTTGAATTTTCTGAAGGAGTTAGAAAATAAACACAAGACAATGGATATAATAAATTTCATTACGATGACAATCAACACTAAACATGAGAACAAATACAAGTAACTTGTTTTCCCTTTCCTTCTCCTTTTGGATGAACTCATGTAGAACAACCTTCATCTTTTTTATCTCCTTCTTGTCTTTAGAAATAGCATCACCCTGAGACCTGAGAAGGTCTTGTTGATCAGCAAAGAGTTGATCCTGATTTCTGATTGTCTCTTCCTGAACTATGATTACTTCTTCATGAGAATCAATTATATCTTGCAAAATCTTGTAATCTTTGGATAACCCAGAGTTCTGTTTCTTCAAGATAATTATTTCATCTTTGAAAGATGAGACTTTCAAAAACTCATCCTAAAAGGCATTCATTATCTCCTTCAATTCTTTTACTGAAGGAGCATCAGCTCGTTGAGAAGAAAAAAGATTCAACCATTCAACTGTTTCTCTATCAAGCGTATTGAAAGCAATTGCAAGCACATTTGACAAACTTCTTATATCTTCAATTTCTATCTCATGATCATTTATTGAGCTCTCTGTTTTGTACGACCACTTGGTCATCTTGTTGCAGACCTTCTTTTGAGCAACCGAACTTTCTGAAAGAACATTCAAATCGACTTCAACTGACAAAACCTTCTTTCATAATTCTTTTACAGATCCAAACTTCTTATTTTGATTGTCAGTAATAAAATCAATCATCCCTTCCAGCTTGGGGGAATATGGAATAGTCTTCTCAACCCTTCTCAAAACATGGACAATATAATCACTCTTCTTGAAAGAGATTGTATGTTCTGAATCAGTATCTTCATCGTACGAAGCCAGTTCATTTGATCAGCTTGAATCTACAACTGGCTATTTTCCTTTTTCTTTTTCTTTCTTCTTTCTTTATTTTTCCATTTTATCACTAATGACAACAACTTTATCAGTGTGAGAGGATTGAGGACCTTACTTTGTTTGAGATGAAATTATATCCGGAGTTCGTGCTTGATCAGCACGAGGAACTTGTTGAGTATCTTCACTTTTCTTTTGAACTGATTCCTCCATACTTTTCTTTGAACTCTGAAGGAATTATAAAAAAATATTCTTCCTCTTCTTCAACTTCATCTATCTCTTCCATCATTTGTTTTCTTTTTTCTTTCTTAGGAAGACTCTGTACGATGGGTTCTTGATGCACTTCTTCTGTCAGTTGAGCACTAGAATCCTCAACCATTTTAATGAATTTAGAGATATCAAGATCTTGAGCCTTTCTTTTCAAAATAGTTTTCTTTTTCTTTTCAGCATAAAGGGTTTCTTCTACCCTTATTCTTTCTGCAAAAGCCTAAGCCAGGTCAAGACCGAACTTTGGATCACCTTCCTTTCTCTATTCCTTATCCTTTATCCATTTGGCTAAAACCTCCTTACTGTACTTTGGCTTCTTCTTTGGCTTTGAAATGGTTTCCGGATCAGACTTTTGAGTAATACCAATAGATTGAATGTCTTTGGCTGGCATAGGTGCCGACTGATTCTGAGCTGATTCAGCTTCTACATCTCTGACAAAAAGTTTTGAATTCTGATCAAAACTAACATTCAACTTCTTCATAGTACTTTTGCTAATCTAGGAGGGCTTCAAATCTATCAACTTCCCATTCAAAGGAATTTTGAAAAACTTCATACTCTCGAGAATAAACTTTGTATGAATGGTTGGATACATAATCAAATGAGATTTGATTGCCCCTGACTTCACATTATTAATTTTTTCGAAAACATACCCCATGAGATTTACTTTTCTCATATTTAATAGGTATTCAAGCATAAAAAATATTAGAATCGTTCAAAGTTTCACTATCCACATTCCTTGGGATATGAAAACCATGCATCCCTAAAGCGACTGACCTATTTTCTGGTGAAAGATGAGCCACTTTCCTTTTCTCTTCATTCACAACAAACAGAGACTTCTCAGCGCTTTCTCTATTAAACATACCGACTTCCACTGGTAGTTTATGAGATGGACAGAAAGAATCCCCTTATATTGGGAAATTCAGAAAATGTGCCGCTTGTTTCACAGACATAGATAGCTTTCTATCGTACAAAGAAAAATTGATATTCATGTCTTTGTCGAAAGATACGGTTTTATAAAACTGACAAACTTCATCAAAGAGAACTGAATCCTGAGAAACATGCCTTTCAACACAGAAATGTTCCCATTCTTGAAATAGAATGATTATTCTGATTGTGGAATCATACGAATCAAAAAAGTCCCAAGAAACCAACCTTTCTCTGAAAAAGTCTTTCTCTGTAAAAGACTTTGAAGACATTTTGGCAGGAGTGTTAGCAGAGGATTGAGACATAAAGGTGATGCTGATGAAAGATCGTATGATGATTTAAAACTAGTGGAGCAGAGCTTCACCTCAAAACCTGAAAATCCAATGTGGGTTTGTGGAGGTGGGGGGGGCTATTTATAGGCGATAAAGGGGTGACCATTGATATTCTACTATCATGATTAGAGGAAACCAGATCAATGTATAGGATTAAAAACGAAAAAAATATATATATATAAAAAGAAAAGTATCTGCCGATGAATGTAAGGTAATTATTGGTTTTAGTATAATTCAAAATAAAACACAAACGTACAAAATAAAATAAAACTATCAATCGTCATACCGATGTAAAAAACGTCGTTTCCATGAACTGACAAGCCGATGGAAAACAAAATCGTTACTATTAACTGACAAGCCGATGGAAAACAATATCATTACCGTGAACTGACACGAATGATGGAAAACAATCTTGTTACCATGAACTGATAATATGATGGAAAATAAATTCATTACCATCATCAGTCAGTATGATGGAAAAGAAAATCATTACCATCATTGGTCGATATGATGAAAAAGAAATTAATTACCATCATCGGTCGATATGATGGAAAAGAAATACATTACCATCATCGGTTAGTATGATGGAAAAGAAATTCATTACCATCATCTATCCGTACGATGGAAAAGAGAATCATTACAATCATCAGTCGATACGATAAACCGAAAAGTAAATGATATAATAAAACTATCAATACGATAAACAGAAATGTAAAAAACCCATACTAGGAGAGTAAATAATTAAAGATCATAAGATAAAAAGAAACATAGTAAAAAATAACCTCCCCCTTTCAAAGGGAATTATTTAATGTTAGGTGAATTTTAAAACATGAGGTATATATGAATTATTATTTTAATGTAATCATTCATAGCGACTGTTTTATAAACTCAGATCTATTGGATGGTAATGGCTTTGTAAAAATGTCAGCATGTTTTTCTTGTGTTCCGATAAATTGTAGAATAATATCTCCTTTTTGTGTGTGATCCCTAAGAAAGTGATTCCTAACATCTATGTGTTTTGCATGAGAGTGGTGTGATGGGTTTTTACTAAGAGCTATGGAACTAGTATTATCACAAAGAATTTGAGTTTTGGAGAAACTCAATCCATAGTCTGTGAGTGTGTGCTGCATTTACAATACTTGAGCACATAAACTTCCAGCTGCTATATATTCAGCTTCTACAGTGGATAGTGCTACTGAGTTTAATTTCTTGCAGGACCAAGAAACCAAGGAATCTCCTAATAAATGACATGTTCCAGATGTACATTTTATATCCATTCTACAACCATCAAAGTCAGCACATGAAAAAAAATTTAAAACAAAATCATTCCCAGAAGAGTAAAAAAAACCTAAATCCATAGTGCCTTTTAGATACCGAAAGATTCTCTTTACGGCTTTTAAATGAGACTCTTTTGGATTAGATTGGTATCTTGCACATAAGCATACAAAATACATTAAGTCGGGTCGACTAGCTGTAAAGTATATCAAACATCCTATCATACCTCTAAAGATTGTTTGATATAATGGTTTCCCAGTTTCATCAAGATCACGTGTATTTAAGGTACCAATTGGTGTGCTAATACTTTTAGTTTTTTCATATCCATACTTTTTGAGTAAATATTTTATATTCTTATGTTGAGATATATATGTTCCTTCTGGTTTTTGAGAAATTTGAAAACCTAAAAAGAATGTTAACTCACCCATCATACTCATTTCAAACTCATATTTCATTAAATTTGCAAAAGAATCAGTTAATGATTTCTGAGGTGATCCAAATATGATGTCATCAACATAGATTTGAACAATCAAAACATTTTTGTTTTCCATTTTAATAAAAGTGTTGGATCTGCTGTACCTTTTGTATAATTGTTTTGTAAAAGAAATCATGTAAGTCAATCATACCATGCTCTAGGGGCTTGTTTAAGACCATATAGAGCCTTGGTAAGTTTGAAAACATGATCAGGATGTTTCAGGTCTTGAAAACTAGGAGGTTGTACGACAAAAACTTTTTCTAGAACAAAACCATTTTGAAAAGCACATTTTACATCCATTTGAAATAGTTTGAAATTAAAGTATGCTGCAAAGGCTAATAGAATATGATTTGATTCAAGTCTAGCTACAGAAGCATATGTTTCTTCATAGTCTATTCCCTCTTGTTGATTATAGCCTTTAGCAATAAGTCTTTCTTTATTTCTTATAATGATTCCATTTTCATAACACTTGTTTCTGAAAACCCATTTTACACTAATCACAGTTTTTTCTTAAGGTATATCAACTAATGTCCAGACATGATTCCTCTCAAATTCATTTAGTTCATCTTGCATTGCTTCGATCCAATCATCATCACCTAAGGCCTCACATGGGCTTTTAGGTTCAAATTGGGAAATAAAAGCAAGATGTTTCTATTTCATTTCTTATGGAATTTGTGGTCCTTACGGGTTTATTTACATCACCAATGATGTTATCACTGGGATGATTCCTAAGAAAAAATTGATTTGGGTTTTTTAAAGCCTGTTCATCAACATATGGTTGAAAATCTTCTGTGGTAAATGTTTCAGAAGTATCTTCTTGAATATTTTCCTTATCATAAGGATCTTCTATCAAAGGTCAATAATAAGTTTTTGAAAACACATCTGAGGATGTAGGATTGGATTGGTTGAAAACAAAAGGATCAGTTTCACTAAATTTTACGTGTACTGTTTCCTCAACAGTACAAGTGTTTTTATTGAAAACACTATAAGCCTTAGAGGTTGTATAATAGCCTAGAAATATTCCTTAATCAGATCGTGGTGCGAATTTGTGTATATTATCTTTTTTATTCAGAATGAATAATTTGCATCCAAAAACATTGAAGTATGAAACTTTAGGTTTTCGGCCAGTCTATAACTCATAAGGGGTTTAATTAAGAAATGGTCTAGTTAAAACATGATTTATAGTCTTACAGGCAGTACTAACAGCTTCAGCCCAAAAGTGCTTAGCAATTGAGTATTCACTCATCATGGTTCGAGTCATTTCTTAAAGAATACGATTTCTTCTTTCAACAACACCATTTTGCTGAGGAGTTCATGGAGATGAGAAATTGTGAGTAATACCATTCTTACGACAAAAAGTTTCAAAATATGAATTTTGAAATTCACCACCATGATCACTATGAATAGTTATCAACGGTAGGTTTTTCTCATTTTTAACTTGAGCTCTAAATGTTTTGAAATAGGAAAAGGCTTCAGATTTCTTTGTGAGAAATTAGACCCATGTAAATCTGGTAAAGTCATCAAATAAAACAAATACATAGTATTTTCCTCCAATGCTTCCAGATTGTGAATGACCAAAAAGATCCACATGCACTAGTTGTAATGCATTAGAAGTTGAAACTTCATTAATATATTTAAATCTAGTTTTATGCTTCTTGCCAAATTGACAAGGATCACAGAATTTTGAAGAATCATATCAAAGGTCTGGTAGCCCCTTCACAAGTCTTTTCTTTGAGAGTTTACTAAGGTTTCTCATATTACAGTGTCCTAGTCTTCTATGCCATATCCATGATTGGTCTTCTATTGCACTTAAGCAGGGTAAGTTTTGGCTCCTAAGGACTTCAAAGTTAATATTGTAAACATTCTCTTGCCTATGGGCAGATAGAATGAACTCATCCTTAGAATTGTGAACTAGAAACTTATCATTTCTAAAATTCAAAAGGTAACCTTCATCACATAATTGACTTATGCTGATGAGATTGTGCCTAATACCATTAACAAAAAAACATTTGAGATAAGAACTTTTCTAAGAAAAATGATATTACCTATAACAACAATCTTTCCTTGAGCATTATCTCCAAATGTAACTTTTCCACCTTTTGTTTCGATAACCTTTTCAAAGAGATCATTGTTTCCGTTCATGTGTCGAGAACAACCACTATCCAAGTACCAAATATTCTTATTGGTAAAATTTTCATTTTCCTGAAAAAAAAACAATTAGTTTTTCGGAATCCAAACTTGTTTGGATCCAGAAAGGTTAGATAAAAGAAATTTAGGAATCCACATTTGTTTTGCAAAATGAGCTTTATGAAATCATAAAGATTGAGTTCTGTTATGAGAAAAATCTCTTCTCCAGTGTCCACCACATTGATAGTTAGAACAGAAAGTGGTTTTTTGTGGAACAAAATAGTTATTACTAAAAATAGGTTTGGAATATGTATAACCAAGACCAGAACGATTTCTCAAAGGTCTAATTTGAGAATACATCTTGTCAAAGTTTTCCTTTCCATGAGAAAAGCTTGACAAACATTTTTTCAAGGAAAAAATTTCTGAATTTAGTTTTAAAACCAAATTCTTATTTTCCAAAACATTTGAATTTGAACTAGAGTTAGGCTCTAAAATATTTTTCTTTTAAAACACAGTTTCAAGATCCTTAGAAAGTTTATCCTTATCAGATTTGACATTCTCAAGGGTTTTTAAAATACTTTCAAAATCAGAAGTTTTCACATCATGATCTTTAGGGAGATCTGATACTTCTTTAGTCAAGATTGAAATTCTAGAATATTTTTTCTCAAGCCTCTTCTTGAGTTTAGAATTTTTATTTTCAAGTAATTTAGAAAATCTAGATACTTCATCAAAAGTAGGTAATGTATCATCTTTAGATGATGAATATTCATCATTTGAAGATTCATAATATCTATTATCAGTATAATTTCCATTTAAAGAAACATTTGTAACAGCTTCAGTATTATGTAGCTTAGCCATGAGACAATGATATTCAATTGGTAATCTGGCTAAAAGTCCAATATTCCTTTGTCCTGAGTACTCAGGTTCTGAAGAATCATTTGAAAAATCACTACCACTTTCACTCCAGGTATCATTTTCCTTCAATACTTTCTTTGTCTTATAAAACCTTTTCTTGTTTCTTTGAGAGTGTTTTTCCTTTCGGTCTTTCCTTTTCAGTAAAGGACAATCAGGCCCTATATGTCCTGCATTATTACATTCATAACAAGTTACCTCTGAATCTTTCTTATCCTTCCTATCTTTCTTTTTGAATCCATATCAGATGTCTTTCTTTCCCACAATCTTGTTCATCCTTCGAGCAATATTGGCAAACTCATTATCTGAAAGATCACAATCAATTGAATCAGATATAACTTTCTGGGCTTTGGATCTTGTAAGCCTTTTAGGTGTTTTAGCTTTAGATGCAAAGGATACACTTCCATTCCCATTCTTCTTCTTGTTGCAATAATCATCTCTCTTCATTCTTGTCTCGTGCTATAGAAGAGTTCCAATGAGTTCATCTAGAGAAATCTGGGAAACTTTTATATTTTCATCAATAGATGTCCTATTATACTCCCATTCATTTGGAATTATATCTATAATTTTATCAACTAGAGCTTCATCATCAAGACCTTTTTCTCCCATAGATTGTCAGCTGTTGACAATTGTCATAAACCTTTATTGCACTTTACATACCGGCTCTCCATAAGGAAAAACAAATCCATGATACTCTGCTCGAAGAGTTTCTCTTCATGTTTCTATAACCTTGGATGTTCCAAAGTGAGTGACTTATAATTTCTTCCAAATACAGTTGGATGCTTCACATGAAGATATCTGACTGTATATATTCCTTGTCATAGAGCATAATAAAGTATTGCGTACCTTGTAATTCAGTTGATATTCTTTCTTCTCTTGGTTAGTGAAAGTACTGACTTCTTTGTCAGGAATTCTGTAACCTCCAGTAAGCATAATAAGATTTTCTATGCCAGTATTGATAAAAAAAGTCTTCATACGATCTCTCCAATACTCATAATCATTTCCATCAAAGATAGGTGGTCTAGAAGGATTCAGATTGTCTATTGACCCAATATTCATTCCTTCCATATAGAAACAATATCTTTTCCACTCCACACGTTAGTGTATTAAGTAATTAAAAAAATATAAAAGAAACCAAACAAGTAATACAAATCAGTGGAAAACCTCATCTGATACCAATTGTTGGATCGAATATATAGATATGTATGTTTATTAGATGGAACAATAAAAGAGGGGGTGGGGGTGAATTGTAGGTTTAAAAACCTTTTGAGTTTTAACACTGAAGAGATTAGTTTAAATGATCTTAAACTAATACAAATACAAACACCCACAGTTGTATTGAATATAAAAGGTATGATGTAATGTAATACTATGAAATGTAAAACAATTGTATTCAAGATGAACACAATAATCAGAGTAATATAAAGATGAATGATTCCACCTTAAAGCGTATAGAATCAATCAATACAATATGTAATAGAATGGATGTAATTGAAAAAATTTCAAATGTATAAGATATAGAAAAGGAAACAAAAAAAATTTCATTTCTAATACAATTAGCAGCGGAAAAGTAAAAGAATTACAATTCTTTTAACCCAATGAAAAGGGTTATCCTTTCACCTAGGATAAAAGGTCTATCTCACCAACACTTTGGTGAGCCCTCGATACGATGATTGGACTGTCTATCTGCCTATCCCTGGCAACCCTCGATATGATGATCGGAACGTCTGTCTGCCCATCCCCGGCAGCCCTCGATATGATGATCGGTCCGTCCTTCTGCCTATCCCTGGAAGCCCTAGATTTTATAGGTAATTGGAACCTCTGTCTTTCAATTACTTTAAATACCTCGATACGATGATCGGATGCACAAGGCACAAAGCATGAGATAAGTCACAACATCTCTCTCTAAATCTTGATAGAAGCAAAGTATCACAGTTGTATCATGCTTGTTCTTTGTTTTCTATTTTACTCTCAGCTTCAAATGACCTCCTATTTATAGGCCACGGGTTCCAACGGTCACATCTCCTCCAACGGACATATTTCTCCGAAAAACTCGGAGGGACTTGGACACCTGGCATCATAACAGTCATATTGAAACAGAAAGCACGACATCGTTTTGATTAGTTTGTAACTAACTCAACGACATCTTATTGGTTAGAACAATATGTATGAATAAGATAATCAAGAGTACGATTTAAATGAAGAATGTGTTTTTGACAAAGTACCAAAACAAGTATGTAATAAAAGATATGAGAAGATGAGTTAATGAAATTTCCATATTCAGTACGATCAGCATTGTACGATTGGCATGGTCAGTATGATCATTATGATCAGTACGATACGCATAGTCAGTACGATCAGCATGATCAGTACAATTATCCTGGTCAGTACGATCAGCATGATCAATACGATCATTATGGTCAGTATGATCAGCATTGTACGATTGGTATGGTCAGTACGGTCAGTATGATCAGTATGATACACATAGTTAGTACGATCAGCATGATCAGTACGATACCATAGACAAGGTTAGTAGGATTGACAAGACATTTGTGTTTTCCAAAACAAAACATAGAAGTCAAAAGATGACTTTTTACTCATCAACATGAAATAAAATTTTTGAATTTCTTATGGTATCTAACAATGTTTTGAACAAATTGGGAAATATATTTTTTTTCAATAAATAAAATATCAGTTTTATACAATACATTATAAAACCACCAATAAGGTAAATGTAATAAGATGAACCATTTCATCCATGTATATTTTGATGACCAGATCTTTTTATCTCCAAAAATTTCATATTGGCGTTGTTCACATTATTTTATAATTATTTTGTTAAAAAGGTTTTGGGGAAAAATCATATAATTTTATATTATTATTTTTAAAATTTAGTTATGGGTGAACTGTTTAGAAAAATCATCAATGACCTATATACTTTGTCTTTATCCCACTCATCAATTGATTGTATGGTGTCTCTTACTTAAAAATTTGACAATATTTATGTCCCTTAACACTATATCCAAATAAGTTTCCATATGTATGAATTATATTTATAGTGAGAATAACCATAACAGAAAAAATAAAATTCACATTCTGATATTCATAAACACTATAATTTCCTCCAATAGGATGATCAAATCATCAATTAATGGCGATATATGAATATCAATATCATTTTCTATATGTTTTCTTCAAAAATCATCATGATCATCATTAAATTTTTTTTTCAACCATATATATCTGGAATATTTTTAATCTATAAAAATAATATTCCATGAACTATATTGGATACTAAGGATTTAATATGGATTCATTCCATCTATAAATATTCATAGTATATGATTTTTTACATAATTTCAAAATTCATGAAATTGATGATAAAATATCTTCCATTATGGTGAATCGGAATGTTGATATAGGTTTCCATTGAAGATTGTTCATTTATCATCCATATTAGCCTCTTTTAATTATTTGAACATGAAATTTAACACTTCAAATGAGAAATTAATCAAAAATACCATATTCCATTAGCGTGTGGCATGGTTCTTTTCCTTATAGATGAATCATATTTTGTTATCCCTTAAATTTAATATTAAAGTGTCTCAAATTTAGGATATTTGTTTAGTCCTCTACACCACTTCCTATAAAACACACAATCTTTGTGGAACAAATATATTTTTTATACCATAGTTCAATTATATATAATATTTATTACATCATAACTGGAATATATAAGTCATTTAATTATAGAAGAACCTATATAAAATATTCATAAAATTAAGTGAAACGATTTCCATTATAATAATTTATTATATTTATGTTATCCAATCTCAAAACAACTATTAACAGTGTAAAATTAGTAAAATTAGGGAATAATGGTTTTCCAAGAACTATATAGAAACATTGAACATATATTATTTTCCAATGGTTTCAATGCCTACATCATGAAATAATTCATTAATATCAGTCTATGTCTCATACTGAATTTTTTCATTAATTTTAGATCGTTAACTAATTGTTATTTCACCATTCCATATTCAATGTGTAAATGTATGATGAAGACCAAAGAAAATAAGACAACCATTAATTTCTATGAACCTTCATTTTATTATATTCATGTACATTATTCATAGAAAGAAAAAATGACTCTATTTTCTAATTTTTGGTTATACAATTCTATGAAATTATGAACCCATTTCTAAAATTATTCCCTTTTTAAACATCCATTAATATAAATAAGATAAATTAATTAGTTAAAACAATAATTGAAACAATTATTTTTATATATTATAAAATATAATAATATATAAATATATATAATATATAAATTTTAAACATATGTGTAAAAATATATATTTATACACACACCCACACACATATATACACACACACAAACACAAAATGTATAATCATAGAAAAATATAAACACAAAAATAAAAATTTTAAAAATAAAAATTTAAAACAAATATAAACATAAAAAAAAACATAGTTTTTGGCACATATATATTTAAATTTAAAATATACAAATTAAAATAATAAAAATATATAAGCATATAAACATATATATATAAATTCCAAAAAAAATAAACATATAAAAGATTAAACTAAAAACATATAAACATATAAATATAATTTTTTAATGAATAGATTTATAAACATATAAATTTTAATAAATAACATATGAATTTAAAATATCCATAAACATATAAATTTATATTATCTAAACCATTTTAAATAGAAATTTAATTAATATAATTATATATATTTAAAAGATATACAATCAGAATAAAAATGAAATAATCAAATATATATAACCCATTTATAAAAATTTATTTTCTTTAAAAAATTACTTATTTACACATAAATAAAAATAAACTACTGAAAATTTTAATTTATTTCACATATAAAAGAAACATATTTAACGATAAATTGGAAAAATATTCAATTCAATAAATTTATAAATTGAAACATTATACCTATTAAATTTATCAATATATATAACTAATACTAAAAAACTCCACATAAATACAAAAAATTCAACAATTACTAGCAAAAAATAAAAAAAAATTCAATAAAAAAATTATAAAAATCACTGTTCAAACTCTCAATATTCATATAATAAATCACTGATAAATATTTTATAAATAATGAAATAATGGGAGAGAAGTTGGATCTCATAGAATATAGTCATAACAAAAATGTTATATGATGGAGACCGTGATCAGAAGCTGTAGAAATTAGACGAGTGTAGTGAAATAGGTTCAAGGGGATTGATGATGGTGTAATCCAAAATAATTTGGTTCAAAATAAGATTTTGTATAGGAATATCATTATGGAAACTCATGATGATTTGGGACTCACATTTTTGGGAGTATAGAAATAATGAGGGAGGTCATGAACATTGTGTTTTAATTCATTAAAAAGGGTTTTAAAATCTATTTTATAAAAACTAAAAATAAAACCAACCTTTAGAAATCAATTTTTATATAATTAAAATTAAATGATTACACCTAATGTATTTGAACATAATTTACCTAATAATTGAGATTAAAAGTCTTTTTAACATTAGTTATTAGATAACTAATGTTAAAATCCCTATTACATATACTGTTTTTTCTACAGGGGTCATGATGTATAGGCTAATACCCTTTAATTTTGTATAATTATATGACATAGTACTTTCCCTGATGCATCGAAGAAGAATAAATTTTTTTATTCCCCATTAGTAAAGAAAATATAATTTCATTATTAAATATTTATTTTTAATTATTAAAATTTTCTTCACATTCATTTGAAAATGAGAGTTTAACACCTTTATGTCTTAACTTATTAAATATGACTTCTAATTTTTTAAAATACTAATGGAATCTCTGATAGTAACTAAATAAACCATAGAAAATACATATTTTGGTAATATTTATAAGAAAGACATATTCTTTGACAACATTTTTATTTAATGTGTATATTTACATACCATCCTTCATGAAAATATGTCCAATAAAATAATGTTATAAAATATAAAAATTAAATTTTATTATTTTCTCTTATAACTCCAATTCTATCAGAGCTTCTTGAACTTTCCATAATTTAATTTCTTTATGTTAAAAACATATGGTTTCTATAAGGACATATATATACATAGAACAACATATTTATGTAAATATTTCATAGAAATTATATTAACTATGTCCATAAATATTTTTGGAATCTTTGTTTATCTTATAAGACATAACCCAGAATTCATAGTGGTCATAGATATTTTACAAATTCAACGTCAAGATATCATATTTCATCACATGAAACTAATTATAACCTAAAAAAGATAAATTTTATAAAAATATTTTGTCACCTAATATTTGTCAAATAATTCTTCAATGCATACCAGAATGTACTTTTTATCTATAATAATACTGTTTATCACTATATATTTAGTGAATTTCCACATTGACCCATACTTATTCTTTAAAATAAGTAATTTTATCCCCATGGTAAAATAATCTATCAAATAAGTCTATCATCTAACAATTGATATATTAATTTATTTAGTTTTTCTATATCCATTAAATAAATATCATATATTTGATTCAATAAGGGTTTTCCATTATGAATGAGATCAAAAGGGAATTCTACAACTACATCCAAAGGAAATAAATTAATTTATTGAGAAGTATGTCAATGTAATTTTTTATGAAGGGTATATCTCCCATCCTCAAATATTTATTCTTCTTTACAGTTTTTTCATTATCTATATCCCTACAAATTCTGTCAGTGGGTGTTTCTTATAATTAAATTTTTTTATTGATTTTTTATTATGTTCCATGAACATTATGGCCATTATATATATAATATATATAAACTATTAGAGGCCCCATGATTAATGGATTAATAGGGAAATATTGTAAAGTCCAAGAAAGTTATAAATATCATGAACCGGACAATTAAAACCCAAATAATGATTGTTTATTTGTTTAATTCACACCACACATATATACATAGAATCGCAGCACCCAAAAACCCCATCTCATGCTTTGTAACTATATCCCCAATCAATCCTATAATTGTTTGTTACATCTAATGAATATATATATCCAGTCACAGATTCCTCTTCAATGGAAACGTAACCCTCCATGTTAGGTGTAAACCCATCCATGATCATAGATGACATGTGTGACACATACAAGAACATGATGCTACTTCATTAGATTATGGACAACAGAAATAATTACCACAACAAGTAAAGTGAATTACCATAATTTGAATACATAGTATAGGTTGAAATCCCAACTCCTTGACATAAAAGAGGACGAAAAACCAAAAAGGTTAATCCTCATATACACGTAATGTGGTTTATTACATGAGTTAGGAAAATAAATATTTCATCTAAAAATAATCATTTTAATTCAGACAATAGAAATAGAAATAGGTTTTCATTGTACTAATTATAATATTATTTTTTGGTATTCCAATCCATCTTCAATATTACATTAATGTTTTTCAAGAGTATGAAAACATTATTTGATACCCAGGATCAATATCACAATATATTACAAATTTTAAAATATATTTTTATTACCATTATGAAATCACATTTTGTTCTTTCTAATGATTCTTTTCAAAATCATTCAAGACATGCCTCAACATTCATTAAAAACATTTGTGAATTAAAATAACGAATTTAAAAATAATATATTAATATATAGGATGATTTTGATTATACACCCATAATATGTATGATTTCATAAAATGGATCTTAAACCTCTATCATTGTAATATAAAAACATAGTAAATTCATCTCGTGTCCTCTTTTGGTATAGATTCCCTTGACGAGTTGGGAATTTTTCTAAATATTTATCTATATTTTTATTATTGAATAATTATATATTGACACTTTTATCTTATATTTTCATTAACGAGGTTTATTTATTGTTTTTTTATATATTAATATGAGGCATTCCTACCCATTAGATATGCTTTGTGGTTATTCAATCTAATTTTTTAATGTCAGAACCTAACTATTCCATTGTATATCTTAAAAAAATGTTTTGATATCATAATATATCATTATATTATTATCCATATTTTTTGTAGTAATTTATTATTTGTAAAATTTCTTACCCTTAATTATGTATATTTTTTCAATCATCACATATATGGAAAATGATTTTCATAAAATGTCCCTTTGATGACTTATCCCTAAACCAAAATAAATATATCTACATTGCTATCCAGGTTGTGTATAAATCCAAATAATTCAACCCAATTTTTTTGAAATTAACATCACACTTAGTAACTATATAATCTTCTATTTATTACATATTTATGAATTTGTATTTCATTTTTTCTTTTCTTAATTGAGGGAAATATTTTACTTAGGATAATACATTGAATATACACTAATGAATATTACTTCTTCCTTCTCCTTATAACTTTGAATTCATAATCACCAATGATTATTATCAATAGTAAAATTATATACAGATATTATATCATTATACCATAATGTGAATGATAAATATATGAAAAATTCATGTAATTAATTAAAATATTGTATAATTATAATGGATTTATTGTTTCACTAAAGGATAGAGACTCTTATCTCATAATTATATTCATGGTAGTTATACCACGTTGATGGTCAATGGTTTATTCTCTATCGGAAAGGTTATATTTCATAAAATTATTCATCTAACGAAACGTAATGTAAATTTTCACACCATTAATAACATCTTCATTTTCGTTCAAATTCAGATAGTCTATATGTTGACCTCAATGGTCGAAATGGTTTCCATTTCATCTATTTGGTGTCATTTTCTATAAAACCTATCATTCTAACAAATTTAATATTTATAGAAACTATTAACTATAATTATTATTATATACATCATGAATTACTATTAATTTATAATAAATTATTCTCAATATTTTCCACCAATTCAAAATTATTTTATGCCATTTCATCAATGTTTGAAGTAACATTTTTGTTTTACACCAACATCCATGTAAATATACTACATATTATTTTGAAAAAAATATAATTGATACCAAAAATAACTCCACTGAATCTAGTCACCCTAATCTGCTAGGTTATTTATTATATATAAACATAATACATAATTATATATTTAGTATCCAAGGTTTAGTAGTCCGTGGAAAACTATATTAAAACATAATCAATACATTTACCTAAAAAATCATAGAGAGAATGTTATTTAAAAATTGTATAATAAATAGTTATTCATTAGGTATGTTATTAATATATTATAATACGTAATATTATTCATTATTATATAATTAAATGGGGAAACATAATAAATGTGTGACTTTAGGCACACATTAATGGATAATGTTTCAAAGAAGTTACATGCATTCTCATCATCACAAATAAAATATGGAAAGAATGAATAAAACAAATACACCCATACGAAATAATAAACGATAATAATATAAAAAATTATAAATTAGGGACAATATAATTATGGTAATTCATAATGGGATATATTATAAGTATACCATCAAGTCATTAAGGTAACACATATTTCATAAACAGTATAAAATGCCTCATTATCCTATCTTAATTATATCATTTGATCCACTTGGGTACTCATGGGTCTCACCTACGAAATATATCATCCAATTAATTTCATCATGGGATAAGATTAAATATATATAATTAGAATAATGTTCAATATTAAATAAATTAAATAAACATGGAATTCCATTCAATAAGGGTTGACTTATAATTTATGTTCAAATGGAATCAAATAATTAATAAACATGCCAAAAAATTTCAATCCAAATTGTATGGTGTAGATATATAGATGAATATCATATAATTGAAATAATTAATTATATATTATTACAAGAATGGTAAATATGATTTGCATAACCATATGAATTTAGGGTGTTTTAAAAATTCATATGATAGAGTTATCTATGGAGAAACTGAACATATCACTATGGTAGAATAACATTACACAAGTGTTTACATATTGATGCACCAATGTAATGATGAATAAAAAAATATAAAAATAATAATAATATAAAAAACATATTTGAATATAATTTGTGACAAAAAATTATTCATGAATAATCTGCAAATAATGGTTACATCAATATTGATGTTTTACATTCAAAAATTAAAGGGGTACTTCTATTCGGTTTGTTTTATAACCTAATTTAAGTATATATTAGCTCCAAATTGGAAATAAACTATTGTTATAAATTTTATATCTATAATAAAATAGAAATTTTAAATTATTATTATATAAAAACATATTTTTAATAAAGTTATATATTATTATTTTCTATATTATTTGTGGAATTATAAATGGTGTATAATAAATGGATTTGGGAAATTAAAATTTATAGTAAAAGAAATTAGAAAACTAAAAATTATGTAGAATAATAATTAACTACGATAATAAACTTTAAATAAATATTAAAAAATAATATTTAATTGTAATTTAAGGGATATATAATGAATCATTACATTACTTATAGATTATCTTTGACATCAATACTAGCCATTTAAGAAGTATAAATTAATTGAAAATGAAGTAAAAACCCCATTAGGGATTGTTTTAGATATAATTTTTTTTGAAACTAACTTTAGTACACAATTTAGGACGTATTTAAATATTCATATGGGTTATTATACTATAAACCCTAATTATCATATTCTAGTATTCACATATGTATATTGTTATTTATGTGAATAGAAATCAAAATTGGATTTCTATATTATGGAAATGAGTATTTGATAATGATAAATATAATTTTTAATTTAATATATATATATATTAATTTAAATTTCATGTTTTGATGAATAATAAATTTAATTTACTAATGAGTAAACATATTATTGAATTATTCTATATAAATTAATGTTTTCCAATTTATAAATAAGAAATAATATATTTAATATTAGTATTTGATATTTTTATTCTTAACATGATATTTATTTATAATTTTCCAATAAATATCTGGCAATAACCAGATAATGATCAGATTCATATCATAACCCATCCCCTAGGACTCGTGTTGTGACTAACCTAACCCCGCATCCCATAGGCCAGGGGCTGGTGACTAGCGCTGAGTAGGTGTTTCCCAGAAAGAAGATATATTTTCTTATAAACCTGCACACACACACCCATCACCATGAAAATATCTGAAACTAGAAAACACAGATTACATAGAAATGAAACTCACTAAGACATCCACTGAGAGTAAAAATACAAAATTAAAAAGTAAACAAGCCAGAAAACAAGACCAACTATGATAGAAAAGTATAAGATCCTGGATCTCATCCGTAGAAATCCCAACATGAGGGGTAGGTACTATAAGATATCTAAATGTCACAGAATCATACCACATCCATCGAGTCACTGTGAAACAACCCTGTCTCTATCCCCCAAAGGACACTTTCCAAGCTACCGATCATCTACACAAGGAACAACACATGAATGTGAAGATTCATTAAGGGTGAGTAAAACTATTCCTAGTAGGGACCCCAAACCAAAAAAGAATTACAAAAATTAAACTACAAGAAATCAATAAAATTATACAATAAAAATATCACTATGAGATATATTAATTGGACTACTAAATAGTTACATGATGTCCATCCTCTAAAAAGTATAATAGAGTCACTAGATTCATTTCACACCATGTATAGATCTATGGTATATAAACAAGATTATCTTGAGAATCCACAGTACCCTCAAGTATTAAAATAGAGATCCTTGGTAACACAAAGAGTGTATATAACACACAGATTCTAGGTAACATCTAGAGTGTATATAGCACATAGAGTGTTGGTAAGAGACAAAGTGTTAGTAAAACATAGAGTGTTGGTAATACACAGACTATTGGTAACACACAGAGTGTTGGTAACACATGGAGTTTGGTAATACACAGAGTGTTGTCAATGAATAGAGGACCCACATCATGGTGGGAAATGAGTGTACCAAATGAGTCTTGGTAATACAGAAAGTCTATATATGACACATTTTCTTGGTAAGACATGATGTCTAGGTAATCCCATAGCTTCCAGGTCACAACCAGCTGGAAGATTCCATTCCCAGAATGCCTTCTCCAGGAGAACCTAATCTTTAATTCAATAGGCCACATGATAACTTCCAGGAAAAATCCCTGAGAGTATCTAAAAATTTATGCCTTGTTGCGAGGTTCCCGATGCTGAAAAAGTCTCGTCAAAAGGATGCATGGTTTGAGAGTTATGGAATTGAAGTAAAAAAAGGAAACAATGGGGTCTGGGACCAATCTGACCTGGTCAACCTAGCCTATTGGTACATGCCTTCTGGGCCAGTCCCAAAATGGCTAGGCTTGACCCGCTCCCAGTCCGGTCCATTGGCTCTAGCCTAGTCCACTAAAGAGGACCGATTCATCTGACTGAGATGCAGCAGCTACCAGGTCTGTTCCCCGTCAACGCGGGGCATACACCGCATGACAACCTTGTGGTCCAGCTGGACTGTGGCCCCTTGGATGTGTGACATGGACCCCTATTGCATCCACCGAGGCCTGCTGTCTTCTGCCGCACCGGCACGCGGCGGATTCCGCCAGTGCTGGTGTAGAGACCCAAGGCTTAACGTATATGGACATTACATTACTTTTTCGGAATACTTAGCACATAACAAAAACTGGCACCCATAGACCATAATTGTTTTGTGTCTTTGGAAACTTGGAATGTAATCTTCTAATCATGGTGAAAGATCTTAAACATCTCTTATAATGATATTCCCTTTTTTTTCTAGCTAAACCCATTCTTTATATCCTGGGGAAAAGAAAACATAAAAGGGGTGAGATTAAATACCCATTAACGGTAATCATAGAAAACATAAAACAATCTATAAACATTTGAATGCAAAACGATCAACATAACATCTAAACATCAAAATCTTGAGAAAAGACATGAATCGTGGAAGTAAGTAAGGAATATATCAAGGGAACATCAATCATGATAAAATAGCATTCGAATAAAACATGTAATTGTGGAAACCATTAAGCACATGTTATGATTTCCATAGTGGCCAAGACATTTCTACCAAGACCGTCATAGTGGACAAAGGCCCTTTCTGAATCGAGTTCACTCCTCGTTTCAGTCCTATAACACTGAATCAGATTAACTTACAATTCTAGCCATGTCTATCTCATGATATATAAATCGTTACCTAATGCATTATAGGGAGATATAGGTCCCACCCATTTCATAATTAAATCATTCTTACTTGTGCCACAAAAAAACATACATCCTTCATAATAACCCAATGAATAAAATGGTTTTCATAACCATCATCCCATCATCAAATAATCCATATAAATGGAATGGATATCATTTCATAATAAGAAAAGTGAAGCCATGTAAATCATAAAGACATTATACATGAAACATACACATATGAAATAATGTCATCTTAGTTGAAAAATGGTTTTGATAAAACACTTGAAATGAATTCTTGAGGAAAATATCCTTTCAGCTTAAAAATCATTTTCTTTTCACAAAATGTAATGCAATTTTAAAAGAAATTGATTTTTTTTAAAATAGTAATGAAATAATTTGGAGGAAGATTCATGAAAATAAGGTTTTATAAAACCCTAAAAATATGTTCACGCTGTATACGTTAAAAATAACATTCTCCTCGTACTTTTGTCAGAAATGTCAAAAAGTACTTTATAAGGTAACCAAAGGAAATATTTAATCCATACAATGTGGTAAAAATTAAATAAAGGGTGAAAATGACTTTAAACATTCATGGAAGAATAGAACACATTTTATGAAAATATTTTTAGAAAACATGGTCATGGATGATAAACGTAACCCCAGTTAAAACTTACGTATAAGCAATCTCGGATAAAAAAAATGAGATTGAAAATTTATCCATTACCTTATGTCTGATATTATACATATGTATCCGAACCTCATGTATAATGATTTAAATAATGTCATTGAATTATTAAAGAATCATATTCATTGTTATGATATCATATATGGTTCACTTATGGCTTTATATTACCCGTTCTTTTGTATATTCTATGTTAAAGAGTGTCTTGGGTAAAATCGTTTCATTTTTCTTATGTGTTTCGACTTGTCGTTCTTGATATTGTTACTTATATACTGATATACATAATTCCATAATTTAAATCTTTATTTATATATAATATTTATTCTTCATATACATATATATTATAGATCGATAAAAGGAATGAAATACACCGTTCATGGAGACGGTAGGCCGTACATACGCATGAACATTCTTTTCGTTTCCTTATTGAATTAAGTAGATGACATAGATATATATACACATAGTTCAAGTATAATTATTAGGTCATATATTTCATGATTACATATTGTATATACTTTATAATCATTCATTGATGGTTAACATGGAGTATGAATCTCATCGCGTCGTGGAGACGGTAGTCCGTACATATGCACGAGCGATGATATCATTTCCATGATCATGGAATTGAATTGAAGTGTATGTATAATATTTAATAATGTATATCACATTGAAATAATAATATATAGTTATTTATTTACACCATTATACCCATCCAAGTAAGGTGGTGGTCAAAAACAGATTACACCACGACGTGGAGACGGTATTCTGTGCTTACGCACGTGCGATGATTTCATTTCTGTAGGATGGATAGATAGTGAAATAGGGATTTTTCATACTTATAATAACATATAAGTATATGAGTAATAATTATGTTATTAATTAATTAAGAAACAACTAAATAATAATAAGTATAAGAAGAAATAAAGTTGAAAGAATCGGTAATGGATATTACCTCTTCTTTCGACACGCCTTTTGAAACCTCCTCTTAGGGAACAATGATTGGTCTATGAAGAAGAACAGAACCTCTAGGATGTTTCTAGGTAAGTGGAGAAGAGAAATTGGCAGGTGTTGGCCGAGCTTGAAGGCTCAAAGTAGTTTGAGGAAGATGGGGAGGAGGTGCCCTTTTATAAGGGAGGAGAGAGGCACCTTTGGAATAACTAAAAATATTATATTATTATAAAGTCATATTCGGTTTTTAATAGCTCCAAATTGAGTTTTTTCAAAGATAAAGTGGATATGGGTCGAAATACTCTCATAAAAAATAAGTTAGAAAAGTTTAGGTTTCTATTTTAACCTTATCATTTAGATTTAACATTAAGTTAAATAATTTTTCTTTTACAGTGTCATCTTGTTTTCTTACACTATAAGGTTAATAAACATAAAATAACAAGCCAAAATAACCCCAAGTTGTTTATTATTAACATATATAACATTATCTAAGAAATTTGGATGAACATTATATTTTTAGGAATAAAATAACATTTAATAATATAATATTTGTTTTAAAAACTATTTTATGTCAATTTTGACACTATTTGGTAATTGATTTTTGTGAAACTCATAACAGAATTATTAGTTCTAAAAAAGTTAATTAAATGAATTATATCACGCCATATTAACATAGAAAATTATTATAATTCATAAAAAGTCTCAAATTACATTTTTTAGGTATTTATAACATCAATTATGTCAATATTTCATTAATAAGATAATTACTGCATCATCCTTGTGTCATAAATAAATGAAATTATTTAATGTCTAAAAATTACAAATAAAATACCATTATGTATGAATTATTTTTATCTAGCTAATTAATATTTATAGTCTAATTAATCTTATGTATAACTCAATATTCAAAATTATATAGTTATTAAACATTGATTTTAAATATTTTAACCCTTCTTTAAATAAATTTATAATAAATGTCCTAATCTTATCCAAGTGGGCCTAAAGGGTAATATTTTATCCCTAATGTTGTTTTTGGTCGAATTACACTTATCTAATAGAATTATTACATGTTTTAGGGTAATAATAATATCATTTTTACCCTTAATTACCCTATTTACTTTTAACCGTGGTTAAAAAAGTAAAAAGTTACTATTCAATCAAAATTATTTTCATCTCATTGAAACTCATTTTACTTACTGACATCAACCGTGTCTCTCGGATATTTGAAATTCCATTCACAAAAGTGGTAAAATTATATTTTAAGTAAAATTTCAAAATCTCCTAGGTGGTGGGTAAAAGATGGTCAAAAGTTCAAAAAGTAATTTATATATCTAAAATTATTAAAAAATGACCACAATGATTTAAATTGAACATATATAGGTATTATGTATTAATTTTGACCTAAAATAAATTGAAATAAAATAAATAATTATTTAAATAAAAATTCGGTTTTTAAATTTTAACCTAGTGTTTTCACTATTCATAAAAAATTGAATGTTTTCAGAAAAATACCAAAATTTCACCCTAGGCTGATTTTGATATTCTGAATCCAAAAATGAAGTCCATTTTCAAAATTAAAATTTATAAAATTTCAAAAATTGGGTATTAATATTAATAACGACTAGTTTTAATAATATTTTAATAGCATATCGTTGTTTAGCGAAACTCGGTATTGCTTACAACACACGCTATCGTGGAAGGTTGCACTTGCGTGTAATGAAAGCCATGTTAGGGATGCATGTTATGCAAGATCCTTTTTGTGTAGTGTACAACACAAGACATTAATGAAATTAAAAAGAATATTTTTCATAAAATTTTGGGTTGTTACATTCTACCCCCCTTAAAATGAATTTCTCCCTCGAAATTCGTCGGGGTTATAAATGGTTTACTAATTGAAAGTTTCTTTAATAAAAACCACATCATATAAAGGAATACTAAAACTTAATTTTAAAAACTAATGTATGAAACGTAATTATTACCCAAAGTAACTCATCACTGTGATTCTATATATGAGAGCATAGGTTAAAATATGGATATGGAAGAAAAATATAACCATCATGTTCTGATGGAAAGTGGTAGAGAACATGGCTATAAAAAGACATAAAACACAAAGCCATAAATTTGGGATGATCTATGGTACCATCTGATTCATCAGATATAAGAGCACTAGGACAACATTTTTGGTTTGGAATATCATTTCCATAATGTTGAAAATTTTCAATTAGAAGAAATACTTACTTGATTTTGGTACAGTCTCACTGTTGTTCGTGCTCTGAACAATTTCCACTTCATCTTTTAAAGAAATGAAGTTGAATTTGTTATTAGTCAAGTGTTAAGAGATCATGTGATAGAATTATGGGTCAATCCATTTATCTCAAACAAAAGGATAGCAAAAGTTATCAAATATACATAAGTCCATCTATTGTGAGGTTAATCGTATACGATTCCAAAAATGAACTTATACTTCATCTATCACGCTGCTTAATATAATAAAAATAGTTTCTACTAACCAGGGACTTCCTTTAGACCATTGGTATGCGATACAGGCCAGTCGCACATCAGTAGTGGGTTCAATTCCCACAGTCTTGTCCGACGTGATTGGCTTTCGCCCGTCCTGCAGGTTGTCCTTTTTCTAAAACTACATTACTATAACATCCCATCAATAATATCGAAAAAAGTTCTATCCTTAAACAATAATAACTTATTTCCAACATAATATATTCTAATCTTTAGGCTTATCTAAAATAATTCAGTCCATGCTCATAGAATAATGAAAAAAATTACAAGAATGGTTATCTACCAAGAATGTGAATACAAGCATTTATCCCACATATATCATAAGATAAATCTTGTTGGTTGTATTCCAAACACATGAATACCATAGCCGTATATACTCTATAAACATAAATTATCATATAACCTTAGTGTAAACATGAATAATGTCAAAAGATAACTCTTTCCACATACCAAAATCCCAAAAATCTATATAATCAAACCATAATATCACTTAGTCCTAATATCAGTCATGAGCTCATTAATACATCAAAAATCTTATTATCTTCTTATCAAATATCATCTAATTTCCAAAAATATTTGAATAACCTTCCCTGGTTACTAGAACCATTCAACATATAATTTTAAATAATTTATGAAAAAATGGTGTAACAATCCTTAGATGATTCTTTATTCGATAGTATCATACATTATTCTTTATAAACATACAATAATTCCACTAACTTCTTAAACCACTAACTAAGATTCATCATTTCTTTCATATCATATTTCATTTTTAGTCTCTTCATCATCATTTGCATAAATACTACTCATATGACCATGATGATTCTCTTCATGAGATTTTCCCTTAGAGCATTGGTTTGCATAATGCCCAAACATTCCACATTTAAAACAACTAATCATTTTTGATGTTGTAGAAATATAATTATCCTTGTCAATGGTGTTAACTGAACCTTTTCCTTTCAACTTACTAGATTTGTGTCCTTATTTTCCACACCCAAAGCATATTCCTGTTCCTTTGAAACAATCTCCCCGATGCCTCTTCCTACATGATTTACATGAGGGAATTTGAACTTTCTTTCCTCTATGATCATCATGAAACTCCTTCTTTCTCTTATTATCTGAGTCAAGAAACATACCAAAGTTGATATTATTGATCATATCATGAGATTCTTGATTAGGCATAATAACGATGTTTGGACTTCCAAATCCAGTTTCATTTGGTTTCTCATGAAAAATATCATTCCATTGTCTGTCATATCATCTATTATCGTGAATCTTCCTATTTCTAGGCATTTTCTAAAACCTAAAAAGAATAGTGTGAGAGGAAAAAATCATGATAGGGAAAACAACATAGTTAATGGGGAGTACCCTCAATATATATCATCTTAGGTTAAATTCTATGATCATTACCATAGTTCTTGGACTATATCCTATACGTATACTTATCCTTAGGGACATCCCTAGACATACCTTAAAAATATCTCTAGGGATCTTACTAACATTTTCGAATCCTAGTTTCCAATGGTTGACTAAACCATTCCACTGTTACCAACTGTAGAGACCCAAACCATGACGTACATGGACGTTACATTAATTTTTTTGAATACTTAGTACATAACAAAGACAGACACACAAGGACCGTAAAAGTTTAGTGTCTTTGGAAACTCAGAATATAATCTTCTAATCATGGTAAAAGATCATCAACACCTCCCATAAAGATATTCCATTTTTTTACATAAAACCTTTATTTATATCCTGGGGAAAATAAAACATAAAATGGTGTGCTCAAATGCCAAGTAAGGGTAATCATAGTGAACATAAAACAATCCATAAATAGTTCAATGCAAAAAGTTGAACATAACATCTAAACATCAAAATCATGAGCAAAGACATGAATCTTGGAAGTACGTAAGGTATATATCATAAGGGAACATCAATCATGATAAAATAGCATGGGAATAAAACATGTAATTGTGGAAACCATTAAGAACAGTTTATGATTTCCATAGTAGCCAAGACATTGCTGCCAAGATCATCATAGTGGACAAAGTCCCTTTCTGAATCGAGTTCACTCCTCATTTCAGTCCTGTAACACTGAACCGGATTAACTTATCATTCCATCCATTTCTATCTCATGAGATATAAATATTTACCCAATTAATTGGAGGTAGATATAGGTCCCACCCATCTTATAATGAAATCATTCTTACAAGTTCCACAAAATAAACATACATCCTTCATAATAACCCAACGAATAAAATGGGTTTCATAAACATCATCCCATCATCACAAAATCCTTATAAAAGAAATGGATATCATTTCATAATAAGAAAAGTAAAACCATGTAAATCATACAAATATTATACTTGAAACATACACATATGAAATAATGTCATCTTAGTTGAAAAATGGTTTTGATAAAACACTTGAAATGAATTCTTGAGGAAAATATCCTTTCATATTCAATATAATTTTCTTTTCACAAAATGTCATGAAATTTTAAAAGGAAAGTATTTTGTTGAAAATAGTCATGAAATCTTTTCGAGGAAGCTTCATAAAAATAAGGCTTTATCAAACCATAAAAATCTATTCACGCCGTATAAGTTAAAAATAACATTCTCCTCGTACTTTTTCTTGAAAAGTCAAAAATTACCTCATATGGTAACCAAAGGAATGATTCAATCCATACATTGTGGTAAAAAGTCAATAAAGGGTAAAAAAGTCTTTAAAAATTCATGGAAGAATAGTAATCATTTTATGAAAGCATTTTTAGAAATCATTGTCATGGATGATAAACGTAACCCTAGTAAATACTTACGTATAAGCAATATCTGATAAAAAATGAGATTGAAAAGTTATCCCATACATTATGTATGATATGCTTCATATGTATCTGAACCTCCAGTATAATTATTTAAATAATGTCATTGAGTTATTACAGAATCATATTCATTGTTATGATATCATATACGGTTCACTTATGACTTTATATTATCAGTTTCTTTTGTAAATTCCATGTTAAAGAGTGTTTTGGGTAAAATAGTTTCATTTATCTTATGTGTTTTGAATTTTCGTTATTGATATTATTACTTATATCCTGATTTACATAATTCCATAATTTAAAACATTATTTATATATAATATATATTCATCATATACATATATATTATAGATCGATAAAAGGAATGAAATAGACCATTCAGGGAGACGGTAGGCCGTACGTGCGCATGAATGCTGTTTTCGTTTCCTTATTGAATTAATTAGATGACATAAATATATATACACATAAATCAAGTATCAATCTTTTGTCATATATTTCATTATTACTTATTTTATATACTTTATAATCATTCATGAATGGTTACCATGGACAATAGATCTCATCGCGTCGTGGAGACAGTAGTCTGTACGTACGCATAAGTGATGATATCATTACAATGATCGTGGAATTGCATTGAAGTGTATGTATAATATTTGAGAATCAATATCACTTTTAAATAATCATATATACTTATTTATTTACACAATTATACCCATCCATGTATGGTGGTGGTCAAAAACAGATTACACCAAGGCGTGGAGACAGTATTCCGTACGTATGCACGCGCGGTGATTTTGTTTTCTATAGGATGGATAGATGGTGAAATAGGGCTATTTAATACTTATAATAGCATATATGTATATGATTAATACTGATTTTATTACTTCATAATAAAACATCTAAATAAGAAGAAGGAGAAGAAGAAATAAAGTTGAATGAATCGGTAACAGATATTACCTCTTTTTTCGACACGCCTTTTGAAACTTCATATTAGGGCACTAAGATTGGTCTTTGAAGAATAACATACCTCTGGGATGTTTCTATGGAAGTGTAGAAGAGAAATTTTCAGGGTTTGGCCAATCTTGAAGGCTCAAAGTGGTTTTAGGAAGAGAGTTAGGAGGTGCGCTTTTATAAGGGAGGAGAGAGGCACCTTTGGAATAACTAAAAATATTATTTAATTATAATGCAATATTCGGTTTTAATAGCTCCAAATTGAGTTATTTCGAAGATAAGGTGGGTATGGGTCGAAATCCTCTAATAAAATAAAATTTATACAAGTTTAGGTTTATATTTTAACCTTATCATTTTGATTTAACATTAAAGTTAAATAATTTTTCTTTTACCGTGTCTTCTTGTTTTCTTACACTATAAGGTCAATAAACTTACTATAATAAGAAAAACTAGTCCCACGTTTTTTATTATTTACATATATAACCATATATAAGTCCTTTGGCCGAACCTTAGATTTTTAAGAATAAAATAACAATTAATAATATAATATTTGTTTTAAAAACTATTTTATGTCAATTTTGACCCTATTCGGTAATTGATTTTTGAAAAAATAATAACAGAATTATTAGTACTAAAAAAGTTAATTATATCAATAATAACATGTCATATTAACATAGAAAATAATTTTAATTTATAAAAGGTCTCAAATTACATTTATTTGGGTATTTATAACATCAATTATGTCAATATTTCATTAATAAGATAATTACTACTTCATCATTGTCTCATAAATAAACTATATTATATAACATCTAAAAATTACAAATAATATACCATTACGTAGGAAATCTTTTCATCTTTCTAATTATTATTTATAGTCAAATTTATCTTAAGTATAACTCTATATTAAAAATTATTTAGTTATTAAACATTGATTTTAAGTATTTTAACCCTTCTTTAAATAAATTAATAATAAATGTACAAATCTAATCCAAGTGGGCCTAAAGGGTAATATTTTATCCCTAATGTTGTTTATGGTCGAATTACACTTATCCAATAGAATTAGGACACGTGTTTGGGTAATAATAATCTCATTTTACCCTTAATTTCTCTATTTAATTTTAACCGTGTTAAAAAAAAGAAAAAAGTTACTATTCACCAAAAAAAAACTTTCATCTCACTGAACCACATTTTACTTACTGACATCAACCGTGTCTCTTAGATTTTTGAAATTCCATTCACAAAAGCGGCAAAATTATGTTTTATGTAAGTTTGCAAATTATCATAGGAGGTGGGTAAAAGACAGTCAAAAGTTCAATAAAATTTTTATATATCTAAAATTATTATAAATTGACTGTAATGAATTACATTGAACTTATATAGGTATTATGTATCAATTTTGACCTAAAATAAATAATTATTTAAATAAAAAGTCGGTTTTTAAATAGTAACCTACTTTTTTTCACTATTCATCAAAAATTAATTTTTTTTAGAAAAATACCAAAATTTCAACCTAGGCTAATTTCGATATTCCGAATCCAAAAATGAAGTCCATTTTAAAAAATAAAATTTATAAATCTTCAAAAATTTGGTATTACTATTCATAACAACTAGTTTTTTATAATATTTTAATAGCATATAGTTGTTTAGTGAAACCCGGTATTGCGTACAACACACGCTATCGTGGAAGGTTTCACTTGTGTGTAATGCAAGCCAAGTCAGGGATGCGTGTTGTGTATGATCCTTTTGGTGTAGCGTACAACACAAGACATTAATAAAATTAAAAATAATATTTTTCATAAAATATTGGGGTGTTACTGCTGGCCCCCCAGTTGTCCCTTCTGCGGGACACTAGACTCGCTACAGTCCTCCCATTTTTGATCTAGAAGATGCTCTAAAATCCACTAGTTACCACCTTTACTACCATGGGCTCGGATCCATTACAAGATTTATCCTGGTGAAAATCCATTCGAGTAGTGATATCTCCCCCACGTGTTTGATCCATCCAAAAACACCATCGTCGCACCTCCTTTGTGTCGTGATAATTCTATATTTGTAGTATTTGATCATTTCCCCAAATATCGAGTGCACAATGATTGATCATTTGTAAGTTATCGAGTCGCAGGGAAAAAAAGAATTCCCATGAGGAATGATGAACGGGAGGTGGGGAAGAAAATAATAAACTAAAAAATACTAATGTACCTAGATTGATGTTTTTGTCGATCTTGTTTCATTTCATTTGGTAGGGAAATCGAAATCCAACAAAACAGATAATCAAATCAGATAGAGAATCCCCAAATAAATTCCCAAAAAACAAACCCTCCTGTAAGATGATAAATCTGTGATTCATCTTATTTGTGGGTTGATCCATTCTCATCATTTATATCAAGAATGGGGAAAAGATGGAATTGAAATAACATACCATTCCTAGGTTTGGATCATTTGATATCATTGATTCATTTATGTTGATGATCCGTTGAAGAAGATCTCGATCAATGCCTTTGATCTGGATCTCCAAGGATTTGAGATTGAGGGAGCCTATCCTATTTGTCTTAGGGAAACATCAAGGTTATGGTGACAATAGTTGATTTATGAAAAAAATTTCCTTATGAAAGATCTTCTTTGCATTAAAAATATTTTTATTTAAAACAATTTAATGATGGTTACATCCAAAATATAAAATTTTCATGTTCCCTATTCTGGATGATGTTAGGATCCACATAAGTAAAATTTTACATTAAAAACAGAATGGTGGTATCATATTTCCAATAAGAGTCACCTTGGATGATTTATTAATATTTAAAAAAATTTAAAATTATATTTTTTCCTATTACGTCCTTTTTGTGTTTTCTCACTAGAGACCCACACCAACTAATGTTATGTCATACCTATGGTAAAACCTCTATCATGAATGAAATGGTTCCCTCAAATGTTTTATCTACACCATGTTTAAGAGTAATTCGAATTTATCATAACAAAACCACTCATGTGTGCTATTAAAAACATAATAGTTTTCATCAAACCATTCTGGGCACACAGTGACTCAAAATCATACGCCTTCATAGCGGATTGTCTCAGAATTTTCCGATTTTTTTTTAAAAAATAAAACTAGGAAAATAAAATTCATTACATTCGCCACAAATTAATGCTTTACATCCCTGAATCCAAACAATGGGATACCAAAATTGATGAGGTTATGAGCACGATCCAAATGCCCCCACTCCATTGTGCTATTCCAGAGATTCTTGTACTGCCACCAAGAATGAACTAAAAGAATTGACTGCCCATAAAAGGTCCTCTTCTATTGATCCTCAATCTCCACAACTAGGATGAAAAGCGTGAACTTCAATATGTAACAATAATTTATGGGAATCCATGGAGTCATGCTATCTCCTGCATGTAGGAGCAACCCAATATCTACAACGAACTCTACCCCCAAAAAGCTAAGAATTGGATGACGAAGTGAGTAAGTCAATGATCAACCAGATGTTTTTGTGTCCCCTGTACGTACATGGTAAATCCATCATGAATTCAATCAATATACTTTCTTACTCCATTCTTGGCACCCCAAGGAAGAAAAGAGGAACACCTTTACTAGAAGAGGAGATCGACACGATGAGATGAAAAACCACAAAACTAGTTTAAAAAGGTGCTCATATTTTATATTAACAATTAATCTCATATTAAACATGTTCCATAATCCCTGATGTCTTCCTTGACACCCACTTATATACCCCAATGAATCTCACCACTATAGGCGCACACTACTACCACTATAGGTCCTTTGAAATAAATATGTTCTCCACACCATTTGAATATCCCTCAGGGGAATTCCCCATGGACTACTGAGCATGTTAAGTATCACTATTGGTATCAATGAGTAATGCATCCCTGAATGAGTAAATGTGTATAGGGGTAACAACCACCAAATGGAGGAAAGATGCATCGTCTCTATCCATGAAGGATAATTGTAATGGGGAAAACTCCTCTATTTCCTCATTCAGTAACTACGAAATGGATCTCCTATTGAGATAATCCACCACCACATTTCTCTTATCAGGAGTATATACTCTCTCCATGTCATATTCCTTGAGGAACATCAGATAATGCCTCTGTCTCATGATTAGAACCTTATGATAGATGATATAGAAGAGACTCTTATGATATGAGTAGAATATAGACTACCCAACCATCAGGTAGTGTCTCCACATCTTCAATGTGAATATCGTTTCTAATATAAGATTGTGGGTTGAGTTTTTCTTCTTATGTGTTTTCAAATAATTCGAACTATAAGTTATCACTACATGCCCATGCATCAAGACAAAACCATGTCTAGCCCCTGATGCTTCCCAGAACACTATGCACGTGAGTCCCTCTTGAATAATCAAGATTGGGGTACTAATTAAACTCGGCCTCAGCAACTAAAAAATCATCTGGAACTTCTCCTTCCATTAAAAAGGGTTCCCATTTTGTGTCAGGGATATCATGGAAGATTGTACTCTAGAAAATTTGTGCACAAACCATCGATAGTACCCATCCAATGTAAGGAAACTTCTCACCTAACTAACATTCATGGGTGGCTACCTAGAAATCACTGCCTCTATCTTCACTAGATCTACTTAAACTACATCCTCTAAGAGGATGTGTCCCAAAAAGCGGACCTCTCATATTTAGAACTAACACATAGAGAGATTACATTAAAGCTGGTTCCCTGTAATTAAGTCCAGGACCATCCATAAGTGTATCATGTGATTCTCCTTGGACACCGAGTACACCAAGATGTCATTAAAAAAATACCACTACAAACTGGTCTGGGTTGGGATGGAATATAGTGTTCATGAGTTCCATTAACATTTCATGGGAGTTCGTCATGACAAACGACATCACTATGCACTCATAGTGACTTCACCGACATCTTAATGTTGTCTTATATATGTCATCATCCCTTACACAAAGCCAGTGATAGTCTCATATGGGGTCTATCTTTAAGAACTATCTCGCTCCCTTTAGCTGATCGAAGAGTACATCAATCTATGGTAGGGGATACATGTTCTTCATGGTCACCTATTTTAGGTTCAATAATTCCCCATATAACCACAAGATCCTATATAGCTTCTTGGAGAACAATACTGGGGATACCCATGGTGAAACACTGGGTCTCATGAATCCATTCATATGCAAGTCCCCTAACTATGCCCTCAATTCAAGAAGCTCTGTATGAGCCATCTGATATTTTACTGTATATATCGGTGTTTTCCGTAGGTACATGTTAATGCATAAGTATACCTCTATATGGGGAGGCAGTCTAGGATCATCTTTTTTAAAGATATCCTCATACTCATCTACCAATGTAATAAAATGAGGACTCGTCTCATCTACTGCACCGAGGATCATATTAGAAAATTGATGTGTGATCGGGTGTACCATCCTATGTGTGCGTCCATCATTCAATTCTTGTATCTCCCTTTCAATGATAAACGAAAACATGGTCCCATATCTATAGAAAAACCACAGTGTGTGCCTAAAACAGTCGATCAGAGCATGAATTGTGGATAACCATTCCATACCCAAAATGACATCGTAATCCCTCTATGTTGCCACCAAGAGATCCAATCTAAAACTCTCACCCACAAGAGTAAGGGAACAGTACTGGGAGATGTGTGTTATCATATGATCTCCCCCCATAGAATTATATAAGCGTGATGATCGATTGAATAGTTCAACTAGAATCTACAAGTCCCAAACAAGGATTATTCAGAGAAAAGAGTTACTGACATCTGTGCCAATAGAAATATGCAACTAGGGTGGAAAAGAAACAGATCATACCTATAATAATCTCAAGAGTCTTCGGATCGTAAGACTCCATCACCAAAATCTGAACTCACCCCATTACTCCTACTCCATGAGCTAAGGGTGGACCACCTGAGGGTGTTGGTGGTAGTGCCTTGAACCTCCATCCATCATCTAATGCTCATCCTTCTCCACTTCACATACTCTTCCTAGCAGACCACCATGTTCCTGCCTCCTACACTACCTCGGTGGTCCCTTGACTATCTCTTGGTTGGCCATATGGCTGATTGGACAATCACTGTCTGTATGTCCCCGACCACTACATGAGTAGAACCGTCTATCATTTAGCCGACTCGCTCTGCCCTGGGAGGATCGCACTGCTGACCCCATGTCCTTGGGTCATCACCTAGACATCTTGACCTACATGGGTCCCAATGTCAGCTATCACATAACTACTATCGGAGACCCATTTACTTAATTCTTGATGGTAGCTCCCACCACTAGTGCCTTCTTTGCAAGAATGATCTCCCCCAGTAGATCCTACTCCAGCACCCCCACATGTGTCATAATGATAATGGATTTCATCGACACCATGATTTCCCAGTATAGACCCAATTAAATGGTCCGAGACGTCAAAAAGGTTCATGAACCATGTTGGTGGAGTAGCGAGAAAGATTTGTGAATCTCTTCAAGTAGTCTGCTACTGATTGGCTGTCCTACTGGATGTGAAAAAACTCCGGTATATACATATAGCATAAAGTCACTGGGCATATCTCTTCCATGATTAGGCAATCAAATTCTGTCTGGGATAGCGTCACCATGTCATGTCTTTGAGTCATCAGGCTCCACCATCTCCCCGTTGAGACCAGAAGAAGGCTCACTGCTAGGTCTATCATTTGATCGGGAGGCTTCATCACCAAGCAGAAAACTCATGTCACTTCCTCCAACTTGTGCTCATCTAGCTAAGGATCTGTATCACCTTGAAACCAAAGAGGTCTATGTCTCTGAAATACTTGCAATGCACTATACCATTGTGTATCCTATAGCAATAAAGACGATAGAAATTGCTACTGTTTTTGTGGTGGTAGCACTGGTTCAACATCAGGAGGTTCTATCTATAACAAAAATCCTTGTTCCAATTCATCATCGCTCGTTGGACCACCCCCATGGTCACTCCTTAGAATCATGACTGGTAGACTCTGTGGAATCATCCTAAAAATGAACAAGATATACCATGGTCAATAGGGGATACTTGGTGAGATGAATCTGACTCATGGTGAAAATGATGACCCACTCAATTCCTATATGATGCATGAACCAATAATTTACCATGAAACTATTTTTTTCATGTACTAAGTCAGAAATAAGAATTCACGGTCCTATTGTATGGATACGTTATCCACCGCACCAACACTCTGTTCCCTAGATGGAAAGATGAACTCGAACCACATAACAATGTTTCACCAATACAAGAGTAAAACTGACCACCCATTGATAAAACACATTCATTAATTGTCCATTGGGGACCATGCCATGACTACAAAAATTCCTCCTCTCATAGGCTAGGGGTTGGGGAGTGGCACAAAGTGGGAATTTCCCACAATGGGCAGGTATTTTCCTATAAACCTGCACATACACACCCATCCCCATGAAAATTACTAAAATAGAAAATCACTGAGTAAACAGATATGAAACCCACTAAGACAACAAATGAGAGTGACAATACAAACTAAAAAGTAATCGGCCATAATACAAGCCAAATTAAAATAGAAAAGTTGAAGCTCCTGGATCTTATACATATAAAATAATGCCTGAAGGGTAGGTTAATAAAGGTTTCTGTATTCCTTATAAGAATACCACGTTGTTGGGTCACCCTGAAACACTCTTGTCTCCAGCCCAATAAGAAATCTCTCAAATCTACCGATTGTCTGCACAAGACAGGATAGGTGTAGATTATGCTCTTACAGGAGTGAGTAAAAAATACTCAGTAGGGACCCAAACCCAAAAATTAATTATATGAAATAGAGAACAATGAATCACATGAATTATACCAAAAAATATCACTATTAAATACACCAATTAGACTACCAAAAAGCTAAATGAAGTGTAGACTATATTAATTATAATCAAGGGAGTCACTAGAGTTAGCTCACACCAAGTATTTGTCTATGGTATGCAAATAGGATTTTTGTGAGAATTCATAGTACCCTCAAGTAGTAACACATGGTGAATTGAAAACACATGTAGTGTAGGTAACACACGGAATGTTGGTTACACCCAAACTTTAAGAAACATACAGAGTGTATATAACAAAGAGAGTGTTGGTAGCACATAAAGTGTACGTAACAAACAGAGTGTCGTCAATGTCTATAGGAACTGCACCCTACTAGGACAGAGGAGTACTGAACCAGTCTTGGTAAGACACAATATATAGATTAGGAACATTGATTAGTTAAGACACACAGTCTAGCTAATAAAATATCTTATAGGTCACAACCAGCCATAGGATTATGTCTTACGAATGATTATTCTAAAATCACAATCTCTTCGAGCCAATAAGCCTCATGCCAGCATCCACGTAAAGTCACTTTGAGTATCTCAACACGACTTCTTCATCATAAGGATATAACACCGAAAATGGATTTTCAAATGTACACAAGGTTAAAGTGTTATGGGTTTTTTAGAAAAATGGGTTCTTTGGGGCTCATGTATAGTCTGATCCATCCTAACCCAAGTCCCACTTGACCTAACCTATCGGGTCCGGCCCATTGCTACATTGGTTCAATGGCTCCAGACAGGTTTGCTAAAGTGGATCGGTTTATCCTATTAGGACGCGACAACTGCCACATCCGCTCCCAATCAACACGGGGTATCCATCATTGTCCAACTGGACTATAGAACATCATTTATGTGATTTTGCCACATACCACATCTGTTGAGGGCCTCCATCTTCCACCACACCAGAATGCGGAGGCCGTTGGTGTTATTGCCCTAGTGGACCATTCGGTGGGCCACCATACTCGCACTAGAGATGTGTTTTAAATTGTTGCACACTTAATATTTTAGGGTGTTCTTCATTTGTACCCTTAATCGATACCGCCAATCTATCATTCCAATTCCAAATTTGTGATATCGGATTGTTTCTCCAAATATTGAGTGTGTAATTATTGGTAAATCGCACAATGGCAAGTCATGGGCCAAACAAACAACGCCCGTGAAAAACCAAGAATGTTGTGGGGGCATGGATCAACAAACATGAATGGATCTTGATCTATGTTCCTGATGATCGTGGTTTGTTTCAATTATTAGGGTTATCCATATCCAACAACAAAGGATATTCAAATCAGATACACAATCCACAAAACAATTCCCACAAAATAAACCATCCCGTAAGAAAATTTGATCCGCAGGTGAACCTGTTCATTGGTAGATCCTTGTTCATCATTAATTCCATGAATGAGGAAAATATAGGATTCAAATAACACAACTTTTCGAGAATTGAATCAATCAATGTTTTTTATTCATTGTCGTTGACGATCTGTTGAAGATATTTCTCGATATGCATCTCCGATCTTGATTCATCACCGTTCGTCATTGATGCATCCTCTACTTTTTTTCATAGGGGAACTCTAGGGATATGGTGATAAACGTGGATTTCAGATAATTATTTTCTTATTAGAAAGAACTAAATTGTGTCATGAATTTATTTATTTGAAATATTTTTATGATAGTTACGTCCCAAATCTAACATCTACATCTGGCCCGCACTGGACGATGTTTGGACCTGCTTATGTAAAACACCACCTTTGGAATTCAATGACAGTCTCATATTTTTAGTCCAAGTCATCATTCACGAGTTATTAATATTTTCAAATAAAACAATTTTAATTATAGTTAAGTTCTTTTTGGGTTTTCTCATTGGAGAACTGCACCGACTAATGTTAAGTCTCACCTAGGGTAAACACTCCATCTTGAATGCAACGGTGCCCTCATATATCTATTCCAGGCCCCCATTTAAGAGTAATTTGATTTCTTTAGGAAAACCTCTCATGGGTGATATTAAAAACATTACAATTTTTTTAGATCGATTCTGGGCACACTAGGACTCATAATCCAACATCGTGTCAGTGCCTGGTCTCATAATTTTCCCAGACATTTTCTAAAAATAAAACCAGGAAAATTTGAGTAATTTGAAATCCAATATTTAAATTTTAAAATACCTAATATGAAGACTATATTTCCATATTTAATAATATAAAATGTTACATCATTTATACCCTAAATTCATACTTATAATTCTCTCAATATGAAACAATTTTGAACCTATGTCTAATATTATTTTACTTATTAGTTATTTATCTTGAAATCTAATTGCTTCTAGGAGATTGTGAGCTAAGGGAGTTTGAAATTCTAGTAATGTAATATATTGCCACATATATTAATTTAGTTTTATCAATTTTTATTTCACCCTGACATTAATTTTACCTATTAATTATTTTTTTATGAGTTTCTATTTTTATGTTTTAGATCCATGATGAAGTTACATGAAAATTTCAGACTTTTTAGTTTTAGATATATATTAATGATTAACTATATTTGTTGGTAAAAATCATATGTCAACTAATGGAATATTTTTAGTTTTTAGTATAACTATTTCATATGGTTGGTTCATGGTTTTTTTAACATTGTAGCCTATCCATGTAGTATGACCCTTAATTAGGGTGTTATTCAAGGATTGGCATATATTTGGTAAAACACATGGAAAAACCATGTGACATATCCCAATGGTTAACAATTTTAAATTATTGATTTTCTACTCATAATTTTTAGAGATCATTTTGTAAATCTTGTATCTATTAGACTGTATATCTTGAAGTCATGATCTAATCCTCCTCCGCCTTATTCCCAACATTAGTTTGGTGGATTCTCCAATGATTCTTGGTGGGTCCTTCCATGGTTAGCTCATTTTATTTCTAGATTCCATTTTTTCATGTCTAACTTCATAATTTTACATAGAATAATATTTGATTATACCTGGTGTGAGGTTTAGATGTAAATTTTTTTTGATCTTTTTGGCAGGGTTTATAGTTTTCTCATTATAGCATTATCCTTCTGAATGTGAGAGTTTATTCATATCAACACTCTATCAGAGGTATGAGTTTCTATTATTTTCCATTTTATAATAGAAAATGACATTAATATTGTTTTCTAATTATATTTTAACGAAATATATTATGTTATTGAGACTCTAAATATATTATTATGGATTTTTGGGAAATTATTTATGTTATCATGGTTTTTTTTCAAGGTCATCAGTGTTTAGGTCTTTTTGTTGATAGTATATTTACACCATATGTATACTAAAATTGATTCTATAAACTTTTAAAAGAATTTTTTATTTTAAATGATAATTATGATTTATTATTTTATAAAAAATGGTGATCAATGATAAATTTCATTAAGATTGGTTTATTTTATTTTTATGTGGTTTTACGTAGAATTTTTTTGATATATTGACGTTTGAATTTAATTTTAAATTTTTTTGTTCCATATCTATATAGACGAATGTCCACATATATATGTTTGTGGATATATACATATATATATATATATACTTTAAAATTTGAATTTGTATATATATATATAGACATTTCATGGGATTCATTCATTTAATAATGGGTTCTAAAATTATATCTTTGTTTTCAAAACTATTATGAAATATATCACAGATTTGTGTTTTTAAAATCATGATATATAGATATATTTGAATTATTGGGAATGTAGTTTAATTATTACTTTGGGTTTTTCAATTTTAATAATTGAAAGAATATTTTCATTGAAAACTATAATTTGTTTCAAATTTTATGGACAATTTGGTACTTTGTAATAGTTTTTCATAAAAACTATGCAACATATATAAAATATCTATTCTCTTGATAATTTTTAGATGTTATTCCTGATATTTAAGATTTTTTTTATACGTGTGTGTATAAGGACATCAAATAAGAAGATAAAATTTTCACTTGTTCATTATCTAAAGATATTTTTTATCTAAAGGCATCATTACATATTAGTAATATCATCTTGGTGATCCTATACCTCTTAGTAAAGGATTATATATAGTTAATATCTAATATAGATGAGATATTCTATATCTATTTGGTATAGATGAACCTATTCCTCGAAGAAGTTCCAAAAGTGATAATAGCATAAAGTAGTTGGTTGGTTATAGACATATGAATACATCAATAATCTCATACATGGTTCCAACTCATGTACACGTTTGGTCACCCCATGAGATGCATAAGAATTTCCCCTAATTATATATTCAATATTTACCTTATATTAACTTTACCTTGATTTACCTATTAATTTTTACTTTTATTCATCATTTCCTAGTATGAAAAGATTTACCCTTTTGTTTCTCTTCATATGATATAATTATTTACTATTTATCTCAAATTCATTTCCTTAGGCTTGGGTTAGTTTGTAGAATTTATTTTGATGTTTCTTATATTATAGAATCAGATATTATCATTTCTATTTTTCCTTGTTTGGTTCATGTTTTAGTTATTTATTAAGACAGCTCTTAGTTGTGTTTTAAATTATTTATTTCATAAAAGTTGAATTTTTGACGAATAATTGAATGGTTTTCCACATAGGGTTGGAATAGGAGATGCATTTTTTTAAATGATTAAAAATATATTTTTATATGTTTATTTCCCTTGTTCTAAGCATGAGTTTTTTTGAAACGGAAACAAAAAAGAATCATTATTATAATGTTTTTAGGATAATTATGATTGAACCCTAGTCAGGACACATGATTTATGTAGATAAGAGTTTTTTTAGGTTTTTGTCTATTTCAAGATTTCTATTTGAGAGCGTTGGAATTGAAAATGGATGGTGGCCATAAAGTTCTCAGAGTGATTATGTTTGGAATAATGGTATTATTTTATTTTTATGATTTTATAATATCTATTGTCCTATTATATTATATTATTTTTTGAGTCACTGAATTATTTTAGTTTTTTTTGAATTTATTATAGATATGTATGAAGGTCTAATTTCAGTTTTTAGTTGTCATCATATGTCTACTTATATTCCCTATATATGGATCTCGAATACACTGAGTGGAAATACTATAAATTGGGATTGAAGCTATGAGTTTTATATTATTTATCCGGATAAATAATTACTATTTTATAATTTTTGGAGTCACATATATTATTTCCATCCCATGGGGATTGAGAATTCATCTCAAGCCCTATCAGGATCAGGTTTGAGTGCTAGACTTAGGGGTGGCACTGACTAGTTCATGATAAATGTTTATAAGAGCACCCTTTGATATTTAGGTATTATTGGAAGATTACAGATAAGGATTTTAGAACATTATTAAGAGGTATGGGGAGAATATAGCTAGATATTTCTCATACTAAACGTCGAGTTAACATGTAGTTTCATGGGTTCCTTATATATATATATATAGTATATATTTATCATTTTTATGGTATTTTAGAATATTTAAAGGGTTTATATGTTTTTTAGGATGAATATGGGAGTTTAACAAGCGTCGTTTGGTAATAATTCAAAAATGATGAAACTATATGTAGCTTGATTTCACAGACGATATGAATTCCAATGGTAATTTCATGATTGTTAGGGGTGGGTGAGGATTTTTTTGGTTATTTATTTTCTAAAAACCAAACCAACCCCCAATATTCGGTTTGGTTTTTATACATGGAAAACCAAATCATTTAATAGCGGTTTGGTTTGGATTTTAAATTTTCTAAACAGTTAATTTATAGATTGATATAGATTATAATATAGATAATCCTATTATTCATGATATCCATTATATAGATTCAAGATATTTTATAATGGTGGGATGATAATTTGAATGATATTTATATATAATTATCGACATAATCCGATTGTATTACCCTTGACATGCTATTGAAAAAAATTTAATGGTGAAAAAAAATTATCAAAATGTCTGGTTGGATAATGAAATCAATTCACTGGCTAAATAAATAAAATAATATAAAATTATGCTATAAAAATGTGTGGTTAGGTTTAACAAGCATGGTTTGGTTTGTAATAAGAACCAATAATGGAACTATAAGAGTCTATTATATCCCCACCACAATCCAAATGTCAATAAAAACACAACCATTCTATTAAGATTGTGATATGGTTTTTTTTGGATTTTCTTACCACCCATGGAGATTTAAACAAGGTATACTAAAAAATGTGGCCAAGTCTTTCACATACACTAGTTATTCCTAATGATTTATTTCTGTTGTGTGATGTTATTGATTGGGTTTTGTTTGTCATCGGGTAATTATACAGGTGGTTTCTAAAAGGTAATTAAATGGGTATTTAAAATTGATAAATGTATTTTATAATGTGAAATTTATTTTAAATAAAATATTTTGGATTTTTGAAAAAAAAATTCTGTAATTTGAAACTGAATATAAAAGTGGTCATTACATTTTTCCTGCTATATGTATATCTAGAGTAATGTAATGAGTTGATTGTATAGGTTTATATTATAAAATGAAATTCTTTTCAAAATGGGTAGGATATTATGATGTTTTTTGTATTGATTATGTTTTTTGTTACCATGTTATTTAGAGTATTCCACTAAGAAAAGTCCAAAAGGATTTTATGTCGTTTGTCTCCAAGGGTTTTGATATTTTTCATTAAGTATATTACTCCACCAAGACTCAATGTATATTGACATAGTCATAGAAAACTTGGATGTTATTTTTATTTTGTGGTGATTGTTTTCTGATAGAGGATGAATATTGAATAAAGGAATTTCAGTGAATTTGTTAATCCCTAGGAACTACATAATACTTAATGGTGAGAGCTATTTAAAATCCCAGTGAGGGTCAATTTCTATCTCAATGAAGGGTTGTTGTTGTATTCAAATAGAAAGATTTAATGATGCGAGTATTATTTAATTTGTGTTTTATCAGTGGGTTCTCCTAGGGTGGGGATGGTAAGTAAGGCGGGGGATCTTATGAGACTTCAACAATTCTAAAAAATGATGATGGAGTATGATGAACTCTTTAATGAGTTGATTTACTTCTCTATAGATTTGGTGTATATATATTCATTAAAGTCTCAAATATTATTTAAAATTTTATATATGGATACCAATTAATAGGTACTCATGTTTATAGTTTCACTATTAAGAGATCTTTTGGGAAAGGAATTTCTGCCCGAGAAGGATTCCATAGAGAATCCCATGATGGGTGGAAGAACTGTTTTTTATTGTGTTAATGATGTTAATCTAATTATTAAGGTGTGTAAAGTAGTGGAACACTACATTGAGGGGACCCATAGTTATACTTCTATTTCTTATGAGATGATTAATTTTCTCATATATCTCAAGTGTGGTCAATTTTCGTATTTCATGCCATTCTTATATAGTTCTCCAAAGACCTGTCGTTATTGTGGTAGACTTTGAAACATTAAAAATTATTTTTATTGGTATCTCAAAAAAATAATTAGAAATAATATATTACCTTGGAATCTTGATAGATTTTACACATGATCTTTAGAGGTTACCTTTTATAGAGTTTTTCTCTTTCTCTTTCTTTTTAAAATCATTTTCTTATCATTGATCTATGTGTTTTATTCTTGGTGATTACATATATCATTATTGATTTGATGGGTTGGTGCATTTTGGATATATGAATTTGGTTTTAATTCTTGGGATCCATTTTTGTTCATTGTATTTTAAGCTCATATTTTTTTAGTATCTGTTTAGAGTGCATCATCACGATGAAGCACAATTCTAGTTGAATCCTTGAATGGTGGGAAGGCCAATTTTGTGTCGATGAATTCGGGTACCTCAGTATACGTGTTATGTGTGACTTGGGAGATATTATTCATTCCATCTATTATAGTTTCAATTCTATATTGATCATTTTGAATGTTAATATTTGGGATATTGTTCAATTTTGTGTTTATAAATCTTCTTTCTTTATCCATGATGAATTTGGATAAATTTTGTTAGTATAAACTGTGAAGGAAGTGAGAATTTTCCCCAACCCAAACTTAATTTATGCTATTAATTAATTAAATATTTAATTAATGTTTTTTCTCCATGTGTTCTATTTTTTATTTCTCTGATGTTTTAAAAATTTATAATTTTAGTATTGGTCTCATGGATAACTAGTATAATTAGTAAAAATCATGTAGTAAACATGTGAATGGCTAGAGTTTTTAATATAGGTATATTGTATTATTGATATAAGGTTTTTATAAAATTTAAGGCTAAGCATATGGTACTAAACCCATAAATGGTTCTACCTCTTGAAAGGTGTGTATTTTCATAAACCATACATCTAAAAACAATATGAGGTGGCCTTTATATAAGAGTTATCTGGTGATATGGTGAATTGTTTTTGGGAGGTTTGGTAAACAATATAAACAAACTATGTTACCAGTAAATTTGAATAAAAATGGGAAATTCCTACTTTTTTCATTCAAATTTTAAAATAACATTGTTTCACTATTCTCCCCATTCGACCAATGCACACAAAATGGGGGCGCAAACACACCCTCTTCCTTGCCCCATTGCGAAATTTGAGTCTTATCCCCCAATATTTGGTGTTATTTATAATTTTATCACTTATTCATCCTCTATATCCTTAAATAACTAATTTTATTTTCTTTATTTTCCTCTCCATATTGTTTACAAAACTGTATGTTGGGGTTTGGACATATCGTGTTACATGATCTATTGTTTGAGTGCTAAGATTGTTCTCCAAAAACTTCTCCTTAATTTTTGGAGTTTTTTCATATCCACACTCTTTCAGAGATTGGAATTCAATTACACCCATGATATTCATGGATTTTTAAATTTCATTTTAGATTAATTTATCATGCTGTTGAATTTATTTATATGATGTTTGTTTGGTAAAATAAATATGAAGTAATTTTCAAACAATTTTGTTATAGTAAATGGTTATTAGACTTTAATATGTTATATGAATTTTTTATTGATAATGTTTTTTTGGGTTATATCTATTTAGAGGTTTTGGTTGTTTTACATTTATAATTTTTTATATGTTGATGGGTGACATGAAATTTTTATCTTTGTTTGTAACATTGGTATTCCCCATGAATGTCCATATATATATATATATATATTAATGTATATATATATAAATTTGTATATGTATATATATATGTAAATTTCGTTGTGAACCTTAATTGAATCTTAGTTTCTAAAATTATCATTTTCCAAAAATTAATTCTAAAAGGGATTATAAATTTATGATTTCAAAAGCTTGATATAGAGGCCCATTTGGTACCATGAAAAAGTAATATTATTTTTTGGGTTTTTAGATTACATCATGGGATGGAATATTTTCTTTGAAATTTATTAATAGTTTTAAATTTGAAGGTTAAGTTGGTATGTTGGAAGGGGTTTTTATAAAAAGAATTCACCTAAAAAGATGTGCCTATCCCCTTATTATATTAGGATGTCATTGATTCATTTAAAGAGGGGTTTTACATGGGTGGGTATAGGGAGGTGTGTGGAGAAGATGTATTTTCATTATGTTGGTTCTCAACTGATATGTTAAATGTAAAGGATATATTTAATCATATTACTATCTTCATGTGGATTCTAGGAATATTAGTAAAAGATGATATATATTAACTATATATTAATTAAAATGAGAAGATCCCCCTTGTATGTGTGTATTAGGACCATGGGGATGTCCTATAATTGGTGCAATTTTAGAGAAGTAGGATGGTTATAGAAATTAGAAAGCATCAACATGTAGAAAACTGGTTCCAACCTAAGTATGTATAGGGACTCCTCATTTGATGATTAATAATTTCCCATGATTACATATTCTATATTTCCTTATTATTTACTTTAACTTTATTTATATATTTTGTTTACATTTTATTTATAGTTTTTCATTGTAATATACCTTTCAATCCACATTTATTATATTATTACGATATTGTAGACGCCGGAAAAGTCCGTTGCTCCCAAACGAAGCTCCGGATGCGGAAAGCGAAGTGATATTTGGAGTCAGAGGCACGTTCCGGAGGGCCCGGAGGACTTGCGCGAAATTTCAGAGGCCCGCGCGCAAAGGTGAGTCGCGGCGCGCAATCCTCCCGGGATGCGCGCAATGCACTGGGCCGGCGCGCTATTTTTCGCGCCCGTGGCCTGCGCGGCGCCCTAGCGCGCCGGGTCCTGATTCCGCGCCCGCGAAGGGAATTCCGCGACCGAGACCGGATTCCGCGCCCGGGGTTGCCTATAAATATAAGGCGACCCCCGACGTTTTGAAGGTTGCCAGAATCCGAAGCGTCGCTCGTTCGCGCAATCCAACCCCTTCCGCGCGCAATGCCGATCTTCAGGTAACCTCCTTTCTTTCGCGCAATAGAGCATTGGGGTTCGAATTCGCGCGCAATCCCCTTGGCTCATTTCCTTTGAATAATCCTTAACCCGAAGGCCTTTGCGCGCAAAAGAAGCCTCTTGCGCGCAATTGCCCCCGGGTGCGCGCAATCCAGCCCGATTGCGCGCACCCCCCATTTTCAAATTGGCCATTCGTTAGAGAATGAGCCGTTGCCCCCACGAGCTGTCCGAAGCCCGGTGCGCGCAATCTCAATCATCTGCGCGCAAAGGGCTGGCCCGATTGCGCGCCAGCCCGCCATTTTGCGCGCCGACCTGCTGTTTTGCGCGCAAAGCTCCTCTTTTGCGCGCAATCCGCCGGGGTCGCCCCCTTTGACCCCCTGAGGGTACCCGCCTGCGTGGCGCCCGATGATCTTCATCCTGGGTGCCCGCACCGTGCGTTGTCTTTCCGTGCGGCCCTCCAGGCTTGCGCGAAGTGACACGGACCCATCGGCGGCAACCAACGTCCAGCATGACGTTAAACTGCGCATACGTCCCGCATGACGCTAAACTGCATCCGTCCAACATGACGTTAAACTGCACCACGTCCAAGCTGCACGACGCTAAACTGCCTAGCCCCTATCGTCTGTGCTGCAAGACGTTAAACCGCCAAGCACCTTCGTCCTCAACACACGATGTTAAACTGTACTTCGTCCGGCAAGACGTTAAACCGTCCGCTTCGTCCTCAACACACGACGTTAAACTATACTTCGTCCGGCAAGACGTTAAACCGTCCGCATCACCCGATCTCGTGCCTCGCACGCAGGGTCCCCCCCGGTTTGGATGTGGCCCCCACCCGCTCGTCTCTGCAGGGATGTCGGGATTGCCCCTTTTTAGGGACGATTTAATGGGAGCGGCTTTTCTCTACGGGGGTAGGGTATTACAAACCCCTAGTTTCTTGTGGGGGGCTGCACATGTGTATCTCCATTGCACTTCCCCACTGCCAAAGCCAGTAGAGGGTGTGACTGGGATCGATGTGTCTCCTACTTTCGGTCCAAGTCCCTTCCAACTGAGTTTTGCCGCATCTGGGCTACCTCAAGTGCGTAAGTCCTGACAGAATGAACTACGTGGACTTTGATCCCTGTCTTCTAAACAGGGTACGTAGGAAACCTCCCTGAGGTTCAAGACCACCACCTGGTCATCCCGGTCGTATTCACGTCGGTTCGTCCATCCGTGGACCCCTCCAGGGTTCACGCTTGCGTCGATTCACCTATGAATCCGCCCCTGTGGGAGACTGCCCGTGTGTATCTCCACTGTGCCTCCCCACAGCCCCTTTTTCCATCTCTCCTTTTATCGTCCAGCATGACGTGAAACTGTGATCCACCCGGCCGTTCCATCCCCCTCTGTGCGAGGTGGTTCAGTTCAATCCTCCACCCGGCAGCCTCGACCCCTTCGTGAGTCGGCTTGCCGTCGTCCAGCATGACGTTAAACTGTATACCCGAACTACGTTGACTTTGATCCGTGCTAACGCGCGGTACGTAGGAAGCCCCTACGGGGTCCAAGCTCTTCACTCCATCGTCCATCCTGATCCTTAATCGGGCCGCCACATCCCGGTGGGGTCATGCCACTTCTCTCCACTCCACATCATTTGGGAAGCCGCCCATGCGCTGGCCCCAGCGTCGGAGGTTCCCCGCAAGGGGTTCTGTCATCTGATCCACTTTTCGTGTTGATCGGTCCGATGCCGTCCCCGCTGGACGTTAAACTCGCGGCGTACCCCGTGTCAAACATGGGAAGCTGAGGAAAACCTCAGGTGACACAGTTCCCCGCACCCAGTGTGGGATGCCTCAGGTCATCATGCCTTCGAGAAGCCCTATTAGGGACGGAAGACAAACGTGCAGAGCCGCAGTGTTACGACACGCCCCCAGCACCCAGAGCCACCCGACCTTCTCACTGCAGGTTGCTGCCCCGACCGGACTCCTTGGAGCGTCCGGGCGGAAGCAGCATAATTAACCGGTGTCCATGAAGATATGGCGCCGGGAACGAGATTCACGAACATTCTTAAATCTATGAGGGAGACCCGGATTAGGCGACGAGTTCCGAGGAGACGTCCAAGGAAGGAGGATCCGACATCCCATCATCCCGGTTTCGATCAAGGAGCAGACGCCCCTGAATAAGGGACGGATGCCGCCCGCCTTTGGAAAGCGGGACTGCGGAACCACAAGCCGCGCGCCCATCCCCTTGGGTTGACGGGTGCACGCGCGAACGCGTCCTGGCGGAACAGCGTAACCGGACGCACATCCGCACCGAAACAGAAAAATGGTGAACCCGACGTGAATCTCTTCTCCTCGATACGAAGACCGATGGCTTTCAGAGGTGTTGGAATACCGGCATGTTGCCCGGCCAAGCATTCAGTCTTACCCGCCAGGGGCTGGGGAAGGGACATCGGGCACTCCGTCTCGCAACGTCGAGGGCCTGGGTTCCCCCCACGGAAGGCGTCGTGGCGCTAATGGTTGGTTGTCGATTCCTTTTTCCTGTCAGTGTTAATGGGTCCTTCTCCTTGCTTTCAGAAATCAGGTCGCCCGATCCAGTGCATGATCGCCACCCGCCCACTGGCGCAGGGGTAGGGGAAACACCGATGCGGCTACTCCGCGCGGTCCCGCCCGTTCCACAGCCGTCCCAGCACCCGCAATTGCGGGGCGACCACGCCCTCTCTCCCCCTCGGAGGTCATCCAGAGAAGGGTGATCAACACCCTAGTGCGGAGATATGAGGAAGAGGGAGTCATCCCCACTAGGGACATGGCTCGCCTAGACCTTGAAGAGGCTGCACCTCGCCACCACCGCCGCCCCCGAGGGCCGCGCAGGGAGGCACCACTACCCACCTCAACGTCCAACCGCATCGGGAGCTTATCCCCGGAGCACTCTGACAGTTCCCTTCCCTATGAGGATGAGGTGGAAGATGCCCGGGATCACCCTATCCGGGATTCGATCTAGGGATCTACGGTAAGGACTCCCGCCAGGCCACGGCGACACCGCCGCCAGGCCTCTCAAGTCGAAGAGCGGGCTCTCCACCTGCCCGCGCCGCTCATCCCGACACGTCTGTCCCGACGCCAACGTCGGGCACGAGCGGAGGAGGATGCCCGCCTTGGGGCCCTAGCAACAGCGACCGCATTGGCCCAAGCCACTGTTGGCTCCAGTCGCCAGGGCCCCTGCGCATCCTGAGCAGGGGAACTTCTATGCCCGACCTGGATCGAGGCCCCGACCGCCCCAAAGGCAGGTTGGGTCGACTCTCCCGGTTGCTGGTACAGGCAGTAGCCACCGCGGACCACCTCGCGGTAGCGCTATTCACCAGCGGGATCTACTCCGTGTGGCCGATCCAGGAGGCATGGGTCATCCCACCTTCCGATCCCGGCCCGGAGGCCTGCCCGGAATCATCTCTCCCCGCGTCCCCTTTGATATCTGTCCCGGTGCCCCTCGAACCTTGGTTTCCAGTCCTCTTGGCCCCAGCACCAGTGCGTCCGGAGGACGCCAGGACAGAGATCAGCCCTGCCCCGAAGAACCACCCAGGGGCAGGAAGGCAAGGCGTCGACGCCGAGGGAAGAATGTTGCGGAATTCCGGACAGAGATCCGACCGGTTCGCTTCTCTGATTCAGAGGCGGAGTACGATTCGGCGACAGAGCCCTTTCCCCAATCCCGCCAGTCAAGGGCAGGGGTAGGAATGCGGCACGTCAGCCTCGTGCTCCCCGAGAGCGAGATCGATGTGATCCCCGCTTCTCTCTGAAGGTATATCCGGAGTAACGAGGGCCTGGTAGACCCCCATGGATCAAGCTTGCGGTTGGTACCCGGCCCCTCCGGAAGTGCCTTCCGTCTCGATCGGAGAAGCCGGAGACTTTTTCTGGGGACCGACGGTCGAACCACGGTCTAGTGCACCCTCGGCGAGCACCGATGCTACGGCAGAATGTTCGCTCGCCGGCCCGTCCTATCGTGATGTGGTAGCCAGGGCACCGCCACCCTCAGAGGGCGGCCCGGGATATGGAGGCCAATCGGGCTGTTCGCCGTATTCACCGCCGGCCAGCCCGTCAGCCCGGCGACCCGCCTCGGCACCACTGCCGGTTCCCCGTCCGTTCCCAGCCATTGAAGAGGACCAAGGATATCTGGGTCCTGAGTTTGAGTCGTGGAGCTTCTGGACCGTCCTTGCAGAGGGCCACTTCCCTGAGAAGTTTTGACCAGTCGCAGGACCGGGCTTTGATGCACCCGAATCGCTCACCCCGGATGAGTTCGAATGCTTCCGCCGAAATCTCCGGGAGACTCGCTCCTGTCTTCACCGCCTACAAATGCCATACCCTGGGAGTCAAGCGCACCTGGAGGATATTGGTGAGCAGTGCCGTCAAATTGACCTGGCCATGCTCCCCGCGGTTCGGCACCCCAGGTCATTTGAGCACCACGAGGTCCTCCAACAACGATGCGTTGAGTGTTTTCAAGTACTCCGCAAAGTTATCGAGGAAGCCACTCCCCACGTGTATATCCGTGGATGGGGGAAGTACGCTGCCCTACGCTTCAGTGTGATTCGCCGACAGCCCGATTCACTGGGCGGCCCTGAGGGTATATCCCCAGGGACGGAGACAGTCAATATGGCTGACCTGTCGGGAGAGGGGAACGACTTGGAACTTCTCGACGGGGGCTTCCCCCCGAAGACAAGCCGTCGTCAGAGCCATCGGTGAGAGTCACTCGTCATCAGAGGAACCTCCTGGGGCTCCCCGCACCCACTGAAGCACTGACGTTGAGCCGAAACGTCAGCAAAGGAAAAGAGCACAGCGAGGCTATAAAGCCCGCCGACCCATCTGCCTCCATGCAGAGGGCAGAGGAGGATCCCGAGAAGGCTACGCTACGTCAGCAGCTCGCCGAACAGAAGAAGCTGGTTGACCAGCTCCTCGCTGAGCGCGCTGCAGAACGGCGGCCTGACTACGGTGATCCTAGGCCAGGACAGCATGGACCGGAACAACCGCTCCTCGACGAGACTCTCCCGGGCAACCGTGATTACGCCGTGTTCGCCGACAGGAGAGAGGCCATTGCCTACGGCAAGAGGGCGCGGTATGTTTCGCCACACCCTCCCGAGCGGCGTGACTACCTGAGAGACCCCGCTCGGATTCCTCCCGCTGCCCCAAGGGCCGCTCCGCCCGCCATCCCACGAGCTGCCGAGTTCGACGACCCGATTGAAGGGCCATGCAATGCGCTCGTGGTTAGAGATCCTCGCCAGGACTGGAACCCATGTCTGGACGATCCGATGGCGGCACTCATTTCCCGCTTGGAGGCCTTGGACACTCGGCAGGTGGCGATCCCACTGGACGGTAAGCCCTACCCAGCATGGGTGGATGACATGCCGGTGCCTCCGGGATTCGGGAATCCCACTTTCGCTCCCTTCAACGGGACTGGAGATCCGCCACAGCATTTAGCCCACTTCAACTCGAGGTGCGGGCCTATGTTGGGGAATCCGGCGCAGCAAGAGGCCGCTAAGCTTCGCTGCTTTGTTCATACACTGGAAGGGCCAGCATTTGTCTGGTACAGCCAGCTCCCCGTCGGGTCGGTAACCAGCTGGGAGGACCTCCGTAGACAGTTCCTCTACCAGTTCAGTTCCACGACCCGGAAGACAAGTATCGCAGACCTCTTCAAGTGCAAGCAGAGGCCTGATGAGCGAGTCGCGGACTTCGTCGCCCGATGGAAGGGTCTCACGTATTCCCTTGACATGCCATTGACTCAGGAGCAGTTGCTGACAATGTGCGTCGGGAACGTCAAGACCGAGCTGGTCCCTTCCCTGATCACTCAAAATTACCCCGGAGGGTTCAGGGACTTCTCAGACAAAGCTCAACGTCTTGAGGAAGCCCTGCAACAGGACAGCCAGGCACACCCGCTGCCTCCTATGATTCCTGCAAGGAGAGTCAGCAGGGCTGAGCCCGCTGCTGTTGCCCAGATAGAGGCCCCCAGGCCGTTGGAGCTGCTGCCGGCGAGGCCAGATCCACAGCCTCATAGGAATCCGCCTCCACGGGCTCAGTTCCCGGCCCAGCAGCGGCAGCCTCAGAACCGGCCGGCCCCTCCGCGTAATGTACCGCCGCAACCCAGGCGAGATAATCAGGGTCCACCTCCTCGGCCGGCCCCTCCAGCCCCTCGTCAAGACCACGCTCCCAGGGGCCCGCGACACCTGACTTACTCATTCCACGAGGATCAGGTCCCCGGTTATTTCCGGAGCGCCTTGGAGCAGAGGATTGTGCGACTGCCTGAGTGTTGGAAGCCAGAGGAGGCACATCTTACGAATAACCCCCGCTACTGCCCCTACCATCGGGCCCTGGGGCACACCATCCAGCGGTGCTATGTGTTTAAGGATTGGCTCCAAGACCAGATTAACAACAATGTAATCAGGTTGGGCCCTGCTCCGGCACAAGTGGCGGGCGTGTTCGTGGGATCAGATGACGATAGTGGCAACGAGGACGAATGGCAGCTGGTCTCCGACCGCGGATCCCAGAAGTATAATAACTGGATGGCCCGCAAGACGACCATTCGCGCCCATGGAATCATCCGTGCGCGCTTGAATCAGCCTGAGCCCCCAGAATCTACGGGTGCTGCTTCGGCATCGTCTTCCCAGCCTGCCTCTTCCAAGAGGAGCAAACGGCGGCAGCGCAGGAAGGAAGAGCGCGCCCCGCCGGTTCCGCCACTATCCCGCACTCTCGGCAATTTCATGCCCCCGGAGATGGGGGTCCCTCCTCGGATCCGCCCGGTGATGGATGATTCGTCCGATGACGGTGTTGGGTACGCTTCGGTTAACACCGTCGAGCTGGTAAATCCCTTTTCGGTTCCTGACGTTGAAGAACACCAGGTGGACCTCCCTAGTGTCCCCGGTCGTCGCCACCGTCGGAAGAACCGCAGCAGCAGGAGTCGCCGGGGCACAGCCGTTGGTACCTCCAGCCAGGCCGTGCACGCCACTGAGACTAGGCATCAGGCTCAAAACCGAGCACAACGTGCGCCGCCCCCCCATTCGGGGATGACGGATTCGCCTCCGCCGCTCTTTGTGGTGTGGGACCAGGCATAACCGCCTCAGCCGCGTCGCGACCAGCTCCGCCCTGCCACGAGTCCATCCCGGCCTCCTGAACCCAGTATGGTGACCATTTCCCGGACTGCAGCCAGTGAACAGCGAGATGCGCCAAGTACCAGTCAGCCGCCGATTCAACCGGCAAGGCCCGTCATGCCGCCAACCGCAGAGCAACCTCCTGCAACCAGGGGCTCGCGCTTGGCCAAAAAGTATGATGTCCTGAAGCACTTGGCCGACATCCCAGCAAGGCTCTCCATCCTTGAGGCTCTGCGCATGTCATCTGAGATGCGCGAGGCACTCGCTGAAGCCCTGAAAAGCCCCCTCCAGTTTGAGACAGAGGTTGCGGCTGCAGAGGCCTTTCACGCCGGAACGATCGAGGACGCCGAATGTCAGGCAGTTATCTCGTTCTCTGGTAAGGATGAAGACCCTCCTATATAGGGACATATTCGTCCGCTGTATGTCACTGGCCAGTTCAATGGCCTTGAAGTCCGGCACTGTCTTGTCGACACGGGGTTCGGGATTAACCTGATTCCAACTCGGACGCTCCGGAGATTGGGGTTGTCTGAGGATGACTTGATTCCCTCCGACCTCAGGATCCAGGGGTACGACCGCACCGAGCAAACCCCGGTCGGCAAAATACGTTTGAAGACCCAGTTCGGTGACTTGGTTGCCAACACCGAATTCATGGTAGTCTCTCAGGACACTGCGTACAACGCATTGATGGGCAGGTCATGGATCCACCTTCACGCGGCGGTTCCCTCGTCATACCACCAATGCCTCAAATACTCCCTTAATGGTCGAGTAGGCGTGCTTCAAGGAGATGCCTCTCCTTTTGCCTCGTGTGAAGCCCGCTATCTGGACGCGGACTATTACAAGAGCAAGGATAAGCAGATCCTGGCAGGTGAGGTTGAGCCTGTCACTGTTTCAAGTGATCCCTGGGCAAGTCTGGATGACGCTTACGTCCTCCCGATTCACCGGTTGGACGTCGCCATGGTCTCGACGGCCCGCGAGTCTCCTGATGAGATGACCGCGACCGCCCGTGCCAGCACCAATGGCCCAGCAGGATCTGGTAGCCCCAATGCAGTTTCCAACGCAGTCTCTCCCGTGGACGATCCCTCCCCGAGTGGAGAGGATATGGAAGACGCACCCCCAGCCTTTGAGGAGGGCGTCCCCGCCACGGTCGATGAGTTAATACAGGTGAACCTTGGAACCGAGGCCGATCCAAGACCCACATTGGTCAGTGCCGCCATGCCCTCTGAGGAGCGGCAGCAGTACGTGGACTTTCTCAGGCAGCACCGTGATGTGTTCGCTTGGGGCTATGACGAGATGCCGGGGCTAGATCCTCAGGTAGCCGTCCACCGCCTTGGTCTCCCGGCGAACCATCGCGGGTTCAAGCAGCCTCCCAGGAAGATGCACCCGTCCCACGGTGCCATGGTTGAGGCCGAAGTTGACAAGCTTATCAAAGCCAACTTCGTGAGGGAAGTTCAGTACCCCAAATGGCTGGACAACATTGTGCCGGTCAGGAAGAAGAACGGGCAGATTAGAGTCTGCATCGACTTCCGCGATCTCAACCGCCACTGTCCGAAGGATGATTTTCCCCTTCCAGTGACAGAGCTGTTGATTGACGCCACGACAGGGTTCCAAGCCCTCTCCTTCATGGATGGATACTCCGGATATAACCAAATTCGGATGGCCCCTGAGGATGAGGAGTTCACTGCCTTCAGGGCCCCCCAAGGTACCTTTTGCTACCGGGTCATGCCTTTCGGCCTGAAGAATGCAGGTGCCACCTATCAACGGGCGATGCACCGCATATTCAAGCCAATCCTCGGCACACTGGTGGAATGCTACGTTGACGACTTGGTGGTCAAATCGCGCCAGCGTCAGGACCATCTCAAAGATCTTGAGAAAGTGTTCGGCTTCCTCCGGTCTCGCTGCCTGAAGATGAACCCGTTGAAGTGTGCCTTTGGGGTCACCTCCGGAAAGTTCCTTGGATTTGTGGTAAGATACCGGGGTATTGAGATCGACCCAGAGAAAATCAGGGCGATTAGCCAGATGCCTCCCCCAGGTACCGTTCGGGAACTTCAAGGGTTCCAAGGCCACTTAGCCTATATACGCCGATTCATCGCGAATCTGGCCGGCAAGTGTAAGCCCTTTTCTCGGCTCATGAAGAAAGGTGCCACCTATGTATGGGATAAAGAGTGTCAGACCGCTTTCGAGGAAATCAAGCAGTACCTGCTTCAACCTCCGGTTCTGATGCCGCCTGTATCCGGGAAGCCGCTGGTCCTCTATGTGACCGCCCTGGAACGGTCCCTGGGTGCCCTTCTCGCCCAGAAGAACAACGAGGGAACGGAGAATAGCCTCTATTACCTCAGTCGCATGCTCCTCGATGCGGAAGTTAGGTATTCCCCCATCGAGAAGAGCTGCCTGGCGCTCGTATTTTCCGTACAGAAACTACGGCACTACTTGCAGCACCATGAGGTACAGTTGGTTTCTCAGGTAGACCCGTTGAAATATATCCTGAGCCGACCTATGTTGACTGGCCGTCTAGCGCGGTGGGCTTTGATTCTCCAACAGTTCGACATCAGGTATGTGTCTCAGAAGGCCATCAAAGGGCAAGCATTGGCAGTCTTTCTGGCAGCTCACCCGACCTCCGCGGATCAGCCGCTAGATCTAGGCTTTCCTGATGAGACCATTCTCTCGGTTGATCGAGCCGATCCATGCTGGAAGATGCCCTTTGACGGTGCCTCCCGGAACCCCACCGGTAGAAGACTCAATAATCCTAAGCTCAACAGAGTGGGCTTGGGCATCGTCTTCATTACCCCGGAGCGAGCCGTGCTGCCATACTCGTTCCTGTTGTCAGAGGGATGTACCAACAATGAGGCGGAATACCATGCCCTCATTACCGGCCTCGAGTTGGCTCTCGAGATCGACGTGCCCCATCTGTGCGTGAAAGGGGACTCCGAGCTGGTCGTTAAGCAGATCAACGGCGACTATGTTGTCAGGAAGCCGGAACTTGTGCCATTGCTGGAGTGCACCCTCCTTCTGATGGCTCGATTCCCTTCTCGGCCAGAAATTGTCCATATTCCCCGGTCGCAGAACGGTCGAGCAGATGCTTTGGCCAGCCTTGCTGCGTCACTTGCGGAGCCTGAACAGGACAACCTGATCGTCCGCGTGACGCACCGCAGGCTCATCGCTCCCGTTATCCCGGATGAAGATCGCGGTCCGTTGGTAAGTAATCTCACCACGGTTGCCCCTATGCCCGGAGCCCCGAGTACCCCAGATATGACAGTCGAATCAGCCCCTGATTGGAGGGCGCCTTTGGTTGAGTACCTCCAACATGGCATTCTTCCATCGGATCGGGCCGAGCGCGAGCGAGTTCGACGCTGCGCATCGCAGTTTGTCCTCCAGAGCAGTCCCGGCCTGGAGCAGATCCTCTACAAACGCGGGTTTGATGGTGTTCTCCTCCGTTGCCTTCAGGGAGTTGAGATCCCACGAGTCATGCAAGAGGTTCATGCTGGTTCATGTGGCACCCACCAAACTGGACCGAAGCTGTCCCACCAGATTCGGAGGTTGGGATACTTCTGGCCCTCCATGATCCATGACTGCATCGAGTATACCAGGAGGTGCGATGCGTGCCAGGTTCATGCGAACTTTGTGCATCGGCCGCCGGAACCTCTCCATACCACTAGGTATTCCTGTCCCTTTGCAGTCTGGGGTATGGACGTTGTGGGACCCTACCCGCCGGCGACAGCTCGCCAGTGCCAGTTCATTCTGACCGCCACGGACTTTTTCTCCAAATGGGCAGAGGCGATTCCGCTCAGAGAGGTAAAATCCTGTTCGATCGCTGACTTCGTGACCTCCAACATCATTCATCGATTTGGAGTGCCTCACGCTATCCTCACGGATAACGGAACCAATTTCCGAGCATCCGAGTTGAAGAAGTTGTATGCCAAGTATAACATTCGCTCGAACCATACATCTCGCTATCATGCGCAGGCGAATAGACAGATCGAGGCGTTTAACAAAACCCTCTCTAACATTCTACAAAAGATGGTTGGTCAGAACAAGAAGAGTTGGCCGGACAAGCTCCCCAACGCCCTCTGGGCTTATCGGACGACGACTCGCAATTCCACCCAGATGACCCCTTATTCCCTGGTGTATGGAGCTGAGGTCGTCCTGCCCATCGAGATCCAGTTGCCGTCCTTGCGCACTACGGTCTACGACCAGCAAGCGCCGGACAGAGTTGCTGAAGCCCGTCTAGTCGAGTTGGAAGCACTGGATGAGAATAGACTTCGCGCTTTGCACAACTAGGAGAGGCATCAAAGCAGAATGGCTCGAGCTTTCAATAAGAAGGTTCTCCTCCGCTCCTTCTTGCAGGGTGATCTAGTGCTAGCCCTGAGAGCACCGATGATCCCCGGTAGGAAGCCGCCCAAGTTGGAGCCCAAGTGGGAGGGACCTTTTGTTTTCCACAAGGTCTATCCCAATGGCGCGTACTCCCTAGCGACTATGGATGGTGAGCGTGTCACTCCTCCCACCAACGCTAGGTTCCTCAAGCAGTACTTTGTCTGAGTGTGCCAACGTCCTGCACGACGTTAAACTGCATAGGTCCGCGCGACAAGACGTTAAACTGCCAAGCACCATTCGTCCAAGCTACAAGATGTTAAACTGTTCAGCATACGTCCAGCATGACGTTAAACTGCACATTTGTCCAGCATGACGTTAAACTGCACATTCGTCCCGCATGACGCTAAACTGCATACGTCCTGCACGACGTTAAACTGCATACGTCCGCGTGGCAAGACGTTAAATTGCCAAGCACCATTCGTCCAAGCTACAAGACGTTAAACTGTTCAGCATACGTCCTGCACGACGTTAAACTGCATACGTCCAAGCGGCACGACGTTAAACTGCCTAGCATATCGTCTGCGCTGCAAGACGTTAAACTGCCAAGTGTTTCGTCCAACATGACGTTAAACTGTACTACGTCCGAGCTACAAGACGTTAAACTGTTCAGCATTCGTCCTGCATGACGTTAAACTGCCTCTCGAGAACTACGTGCGGCTTGATTCCCATCCTTATGGGATACGTAGGACCGCCTGAACCTTCATGTTTCAGGCCCAGCCCCATCCTTCGGGAATTTCCATCCCATCTCGGGCCCTTGGCCCAGTTGCCCCCGGGTGTGCGGCGTATGGTGTGAGCGCGGGGCTATGCCCTCATTCATGTCGGTTTGCTCGTCACGCTGTACGCCCCCCCCCCCCACGTTTGGGGATGCCTTCTGCTCCTCCCTTCCTTTTTTATCTCTTTTCGTCCTGCATGACGCTAAACTGCACTTTAAGAACTACGTGCGGCTTGATTCCCATCCTTATGGGATACGTAGGACCGCCTGGACATTCATGTTTCAGGCCTAGCCCCATTTCCCGGGAATCTCTATCCCGCGTTGGGCCTCTGACCCAAGTTCCCCTCCTTTTTGTGCGAGGCATATCGCGTGAGCGGGGGATTATGTCCTCATTCGCGTTGGTCTACTGGCCACGCCGTACGCCTCCCCCCGTGTGTGGGACCACCTCACACCCCTCATCGTCCTGCATGACGTTAAACTGCCTCTCAAGAACTACGTATGGCTTGATTCCCATTCTTATGGGATACGTAGGACCGCCTGGACGCTTGTGTTTCAGGTCCAGCCCCGTCTCTTGGTTGATCACGGGGATCTACCGTCTTTTGGTTGCTCTCAGGGTGAGTCCTCCGACCCTTCCCGGTGATCTGTTAACATGTTTTGGGTACTTCGGTTTATGACTCGTAGTGTCAGATTCAATCCAGACAAGTCCTGTGTTGCTTGTCAGGCCTCGCGCTTCCTCTTGTTCGAGCCTTCACTCAAAGGGATCCTCGTTAGCGGTTTGGGTACGATGCCTCAGAGCTCTCCTACCGCTCCGGGTCGATTTACCGGCGGGTCTTGGGCCGCAAATCGATATGAATCCTGCGATTGAGCGGTCGATGCTCGTTTGCTTGCCCCGTCTTAGGCTGACGCGATCAGATGTTGTGTTGCGAATATGGTCAGCAACGTCCTTGATAGCCATGTCGGCTCTTTCAGGCTCTGAACATTGGTTGTGCAGTCCTCATCACACTCCGCCTTTGTGCGTTGTAGTGGAATCTCGACACTCTCTTCATACTGACCTTTAGTACACCTCTACACGTTAGGCAGACCAACCAGGGTAATGATGTCGTTCGAGGCTCCCATGATCTGAGCACCAAGGATATATGCGGATATCCTCCCTAAGGGCCATGCGTAGCTGGACCCTCATCCCCATAAGGAGGAAGGAGTCGCCCGAACAATCGCGTTCTGGGCCCAGTATATCTGGAGGCTAGCATCTCTGCCCCTCGGGTGATGGACATACGCAGACCCCTATCCCAAGACTCTTCTCCTGGAATCGTGCGTGACCGCAGGGCTGGGTATGTTCCCACCTCCGCCGTGTCCGCCGTACCGCGATAAGCGGATTCCTCCATGGTCCGAACCACATGACCTTAAACTGTGTTGTCTGGTCCTACCACACGACCGTAAACTGTGATCGTCTTGGCCGCCCGACGAGAAACGGCACTGCATCGTGATGTCCTCCTCAGGGGACACTCATGTTGGGCGCTGGTTAATAACCACTCCATTCATCAATGCCTTCCGTGGCTTGATTATTGTGGCGACGCCAGAGATTTCTCAATCACAGGCATGTCGCCGCACAAAGAAAAACCATTCATCTTTAAGGACAAACAAGAAATATCAAATGCCACTCCTTCTGTGTGCGAGGGTCAGACCCGCACTCTTCCCCGCGCTGGTGCCCGATTGTGTTGCGCCGCGCTTCAAGAACTACGTGTGGCTTGATTCCCATCCTTATGGGATACGTAGGAACGCCCGGATGTTTGAAACTTCGGGTCCAGCCCCCCACCTCTTAGAGATTCCCCCTTCTTTGGGGAGTCCGCCGCCTTCGGGTCACCCTCAAGGCGTGTCCTTCGACCCCTTGCAGTGGTCCACCGGTGTCAAGAGTACTCTGGTTTATTGCCAGGAGGGTCAGGTTCAGCTTGGTCAGGTTCCTTCCACTTTTCAGGCTTCGTGCTCCCTTTTATTCGGACCCATCATCCACGCCCTGGGTGGAGCCCCCGTGAACGGTTCGGACACAATGCCTCAGTGCTCTCCCACCGACTCGGGCTGGTACCCCCAATGGCCTCGGGCAGCAAATCGATATGAATCCGGCGATTGAGCGGTCGATGCTCGTTTGCTGCCTCATTCCACCAACGGTTAGTGCGATATTGATGCTGCTTTTCCACCACGGTCGGCAGTACTCCCATATCGTTACTCCGGTGCCCCCAGTCCTTGAGTGAATGGCCGCATGATTCACATTTTCCACCTCCCATTCCGACCAAGCGAAACCTCGACACTCTTGACACTATCCCTCAGTGCATCTTCGCATACCCAGGGGATATGACCACGATGTGGCGTACTTTGAGGTCCTTATGGTCCGAGCTCTAAAGACCTTAAACTAAGATCTCTCCTTATGGTCCGAGCTCTAAAGACCTTAAACTAAGATCCCCCTTATGGTCCGAGCTCTAAGACCTTAAACTAAGATCTCCCCTAAACGGGATTCTACGTCCTGCATGACGTTAAACTGCACTCTCAAGAACTACGTATGGCTTGATCTCCAGCCTGATGGAGTACGTAGGAACGCCCAGGCATCTCAACTCGGGTCCAGCCTCAGGGATCATTAAGTCCTGCCCCTCCTCGTCGCCGGCCGTCTGGCCTGGCTTCTGGTAGAGTGGTGCAGTTGTGATATTCTCCCCGATTCAGCTCGGGATGCCCCATTGCAATGATGGGAAGTGACGGTTTCCTCGTCAAAGAGGTGCTGTCTGAGAATTGGGGTGATTCACGGCCAGATTAGTGCATCCGCCTAATACGCTTTCCCCACGGTGGCGCAATTCTAAGAGCATTGGATTCTATCCGAACAATCGTCACTTCGCCCCACGCTTCGCATGCCCTGTTGATCTGGATTTCCACCCTTGTGTCTGAAGGAACCCCAAAGAGGTATTCATGATGACATGTGGTCCGCCTCCTGCAATATGAATGATGACCTTCGGTCCGTCTATTACAGTTGTTATGGTCGATCCACTGTCCGCCTACCGTCTTGGGCATTTCCTGGAAGGCTGACCGTTGTGGATGTCTGGATTCGGGACACGCGATTCACCCTTTCTCATTTCCCTATGTTCGGATAAAATCTCAACGCCCCTAGCATTGTCCCGCTCGTGTGTTGGAACAAGTTGGGGGGATGATACATTGATTAGGTCTGAGGTCTCCTTTCCTAGGAATGACCTCCCTCTTTTCTCCAGCAATCCAGGCCCAACTATGGATTCCTGATGCTTGGTTAACGCTCCCGCAAGACAACGAATTGTGGTTGAGCATGTTAAGCCAAAAGATGCAGATAAAAATATTGATTCATACAAATGGATCAAAGTAGAGGAAGAAAATGTTTTGGGAACAGCAAAACAAAGCCCTTAGGGATTAGCGTGCTGAATGAGTCTTTCTAATGCCGCTACCCTTTGGCTGGTGGCCTCCAGAGCTGCTTCTCGCTCTCTGCGTTCCCTCTCTTCGTCGGCGGTCGCAGCACGCAGTTCGTCGATTCTGGCCTGTGCACGCTCCCGCTCGACCTGAATTGTGACCATCTGTTGGCCCGCCTCCGTCTGCTGTACCTGGGCGTCAACAAGCTGGGCTGCTAGTTTCTCCACAAGCTCGGTACACGTTGCGACGAAGGCCTCCTTCTCTGCCGCCTGCCCTTCGAGGCGCCGGACTTCCTGCTCCGCCGTGAGGAGCGCCCGCGTGCTCTCCGACATGTCCCGACTTTGTGTGACGTCGGCACGCCGGCAGCTCTCGCGCATCTTTTCGGCCATGAAATCACGGACCGTCAGATGGAGGCGTTGAGCATCAGCTCCCCCGGCACACAGGAAGCACATCCAGGTTTGAAGTGATCCCATGCGCCCCAGCCACTCCGATGGGTCTCGCTTGAGGAAGCGCTGGATGCACTTCCACCCCCTACGGCGCGTTATCCAGCTCTCCTCGACCGCCTCCGCGTCCGAGTCGTCCATCTCCTCGGGGTCGGCAGGCCGGTAGGCAGGGAAGGCAGCCAGCAGGTCTGCTGCAGGGTCCGCCCCTTGGAGGTCCTCATGAGGGATAGGTTCCCCAACATCTGGGCGACCTTCTTCTCTCTCCCCAGCGGCGCTGACACCCTCGTCAGCCCCCGACCTCTCTCCGATGTCAGCACCACCGGCGTCCGCAGCCCCCTGATCAGCAGTTGGTGGGGCCGGCCCGGTTTGGGAAGTCTGTTCCGGAGCAGGCGGCATGTCCACCACTGGTCCACTTGTAGATGGCCCGGGTTCGGCAACCCGACGAGCCTCCAATGTTGAGATCACTGCGCGGGGCATGCCATGGTTAGTCACGGATCGTCAACGGTAGGCACCAGCAGTAAAGCAAGGAGACTTACGGGAGGTCAGAGCGTCATCTTCCGCTATCCCGGCCTCCGCAGGAACAGTTGCCGCATGGGCCCCTTCCGCGCCTGTCAATTCGATAATGGGTGCCTGCCCCCCGCCTTGTCCTGCTGGCGCCCCTCCTACTCCCGCTGAGGACGCCTGACCAACATCCGTGCACTCCTGAGAAAGATGGAGAAATGGGTTAGGAGCTGCATAAGAGAATGGATGAAGAAGATTGAGTAAGGATAGAAGCGGACCTCGAGGAGCTCAGTGACATCAACATTGTCAGAGCCGGCCACCTCGCCGCTCTCCCGTGGACTCCCCTGATGGGATCTTCCCTCGGAGCCTTCATCCTCCCCCATCTCCTCCTCTTCCTCGGAGTCGTTGCTACTGTCGTCTTCTTCCGGCGACATCTGTTCTGGAGCGGGCTCTAGACCGAGCATCACCTTCACCAGAAGGGATGGCTCCGCACGCTGACCACGTTGGCGCGCGTAATCGTCCATGGCCGTCAGATACGCATACTGCCGGTTGAAGTCCACCCTGTCGGCAATATGGAGGCGCCCGACCTCTGGCAGATGGATTCCTTCTCTGAGAATCTTTCGCCAGATGGCGTCGGTCCCCAGTGACTGCCGCAGGGTCATCCAGGCCGACCACAGCGCCAGGAAGACTGCATCGTGGGAGGGTTCGAGCAGACGTCTCACCTGCTTTCCGGGCCGCTCTTCGACCACCGCACGTGCCCCCTCTCTGGGCGCTGAAGTCGTGGCGGCAGCTCACGATGTGCCCGCCGCCGAAGTCCCTGCCCGCGCCGGCTCCGCTGCTTGGTGCGCCTCCGTTCTCCCCCGTGTGGCGGCGCCTCGCCTCCTTCCTTGACGCCCGGTCTCCGCACGGGTAACCTCGAGCCGCCGAACTGGCTTCCGTAGAAGCCCCTCGGGGTACGCGATGGCCCAGTGTTCGGCGTACTCGGTTGCCAAGCCTGCGTCAACTCCGGTATGAGGGAGAGTGATGATGTTGCCAGAGCCGAAAGCGGCAAACATCAGCCACATCTGGCGAAGGACGCAAGGGTTCGTCTCCTCCCGGACAGCAGTGAATACCCTCTTCGGCATCCGTTGAAGGCACCCGAACTGCCTGGCGAACCGGGTTGGCATGTAAGGCTCGCAGATCACCTTCCCGTCGATCCGAGCCACGAGCACCCCGCCCCGCATGTTCAGGAAGTATTCATGCTGCTCCAGCGGACCCTGCCCGTTGTCGATCATCTGGCCGACGGGAGTGGGTAACGGACTGAAGTTGAAATTGGCATGATTGCCAATCCGAATCCTCACGCCCTCCTCACTTAGGGTCATCGGAGCGACCCCCGCGATGTTCAACAGGGAGGGTCGCAGGCCGTTGCCCGGAGGAATGATGGCGTTCGGAAATGTGTACCCACCAAGGTGAGCAGCCACCCAGCCGTGGAAGAACTGAAAGGGCCCACAGATCCTTCGTGGCGACCTCCCTCGTGAGATGCGTCCCAGGATGGCATACAGCCTCGCCAGCACTGGGACCCCGAGGTTGTATCTTTTGTTGGCGGCCATAGCGCCCACCACCGCCAGTGTCGCCGGGCGAACGCCCATTCTCGCGTCCCGCACTGGCAGGAGCCACCCACTCAGAAAGGCGGCCAGGAACGCCGCATACCGGACATTTGGGTCCCGGTCCTCGATGACGCGGTACCCCCATGAGCGGTAGTCGCCCGTCTCCAGGACCCGCCACTACGACCCGTTCCGGCTCCTCTGAGCTGCGGTCGGGCACCGCTTCCCCCTGCCTGGCATCTTGACCGCTGGGTCATGCTCCAAGAACTGGCCGAACCACTCCTTGCAGGCTATGTCCTTCTGGAAGTCCTTGACCCCGAGCCGCTCTGTAGCCAGGTCCAGCAGATGCCACGTCAGGATGGGAGTCCGTGACCTGTCACCCCAGGTGTTCCTCGGAGGCAGGAACTCATCATACTGGTAGCCCTCCAGCGGGATACCTCCGATGCAGTGGATGTCCCAGAGACCGATGCCGACCTCCCCATGGTGAAGATGGAAGGTGTTGGTATTCGAGGACCAGCGGGTGAACAGCTCCGGCCCGAGCTCGGACTGCTGGTAGAAGTGGAACTGCGACGTCCACACCGCCTCAAATAGGCCGATGTACCGCAGCTCCTCTTCGAAGTGATCGCAAGTGTGGCGTACCCAGAACGCCCAGGCCCACTCGCTGGTGAAATTGCCCCCAGATCGCAAGTCCCAGTCCTTCAGCCAGCCCTTGGTGTCGTCAGTGACACTCTGGCGATATGTGCTCGAGTAGAGGGCTGGAGAATTCTCCGCAGTAGGCTCACCCCCGTCAATGGTTCGCGTCCTCGGGTTCAGGACATAGACGTCCATGTGCCTGGTCTCCCTGGAAGGATGCCCATTGTTGGTGATGTTATAGCGGGGAAGCTCGTCCTCCCGAGTCACCCAGGTCTGTGGCGCATCAACCTCGAACCCTGGCACCGGAACCTCATCTAGGATGCCGAAGTTCCAGAGCGGCAGGTTGTCCGACAGTGGATATGTCTTCTGGGCCGGCGTCAGCAAGTCGAACAGGGATTGATTGTTGGAAACAATCTCCTTGGCTCCGTAAACCTCCTCGTTCGTCGCCCTCTCAGCTCTGCGAGTGGCGGCATCCCCCTCATTTCCTTGATGCGCGGCCATCTCAGAAGTTTCGGGAGTCGTGCGGGTTAAGGGATGAAGCGTGCAGGATCGGACGAGGCTGGTAGAGAAGTTTGAAGGTTGGCGCGCAATCCAAGTGGACGGCGCGCAATTGGGAAGAATGTCGCGCAATGTTCCGGGTTTTCGCGCAAAGACAGGCGAATTCCGGATGGTTTTGCGCGCCGATCGGGCGAATTTCGCGACCGGAAAAGGCAATTTCGCGCACGAGAGCGTTGAAGCTTATCGCGCGGAAGGCCTGTGTACAGAACGCGGGACCCTGGACCCCTATTTATAGACGAGGCCGGAATTCCGCGCCGCGCGGAACGCTCGATTGCGCGACCGCGGCGGCGAATTGCGCGCCCGGCGCCCCTTTTTGCGCACCTAAGTCCCGCGCAGCCCAGGACTTCGGCATTCCGGCGTCTCTCTCGGAACCCGATTGTTGCGACCTCTCGCCGATCAGATTCCGAGGGGGGGGGGGCTTTTGTAGACGCCGGAAAAGTCCGTTGCTCCCAAACGAAGCTCCGGATGCGGAAAGCGAAGTGATATTTGGAGTCAGAGGCACGTTCCGGAGGGCCCGGAGGACTTGCGCGAAATTTCAGAGGCCCGCACGCAAAGGTGAGTCCCGGCGCGCAATCCTCCCGGGATGCGCGCAATGCGCTGGGCCGGCGCGCTATTTTTCGCGCCCGTGGCCTGCGCGGCGCCCTAGCGCGCCGGGTCCTGATTCCGCGCCCGTGAAGGGAATTCCGCGCCCGAGACCGGATTCCGCGCCCGGGGTTTCCTATAAATATAAGGCGACCCCCGACGTTTTGAAGGTTTCCAGAATCCGATGCGTCGCTCATTCGCGCAATCCAACCCCTTCCGCGCGCAATGCCGATCTTCAGGTAACCTCCTTTCTTTCGCGCAATAGAGCCTTGGGGTTCGCCTTCGCGCGCAATCCCCTTTGCTCATTTCCTTTGAATAATCCTTAACCCGAAGGCCTTTGCGCGCAAAAGAAGCCTCTTGCGCGCAATTGCCCCCGGATGCGTGCAATCCAGCCCGATTGCGTGCACCCCCCATTTTCAAAGTGGCCATTCGTTAGAGAATGAGCCGTTGCCCTCGCGAGCTGTCCGAAGCCCGGTGCGCGCAATCTCAATCATCCGCGCGCAAAGGGCTGGCCCGATTGCGCGCCAGCCCGCCATTTTGCGCGCCGACCTGCTGTTTTGCGCGCAAAGCTCCTCTTTTGCGCGCAATCCGCCGGGGTCACCCCCTTTGACCCCCTGAGGGTACCCGCCTGCGTGGCGCCCGATGATCTTCATCCTGGGTGCCCGCACCGTGCGTTGTCTTTCCGTGCGGCCCTCCAGGCTTGCGCGAAGTGACACGGACCCATCGGCGGCAACCAACGTCCAGCATGACGTTAAACTGCACATACGTCCCGCATGACGCTAAACTGCATCCGTCCAACATGACGTTAAACTGCACCACGTCCAAGCTGCACGACGCTAAACTACCTAGCCCCTATCGTCCGTGCTGCAAGACGTTAAACCGCCAAGCACCTTCATCCTCAACACACGACGTTAAACTGTACTTCGTCCGGCAAGACGTTAAACCGTCCGCTTCGTCCTCAACACACGACGTTAAACTGTACTTCATCCGAAAAGACGTTAAACCGTCCGCATCACCCGATCTCGTGCCTCGCACGCAGGGTCCCCCCCGGTTTGGATGTGGCCCCCACCCGCTCGTCTCTGCAGGGATGTCGGGATTGCCCCTTTTTAGGGACGATTTAATGGGAGCGGCTTTTCCCTACGGGGGTAGGGTATTACAAACCCCTAGTTTCTTGTGGGGGGCTGCACATGTGTATCTCCATTGCGCTCCCCCACTGCCAAAGCCAGTAGAGGGTGTGACTGGGATCGAGGTGTCTCCTACTTTCGGTCCAAGTCCCTTCCAACTGAGTTTTGCCGCATCCGGGCTGCCTCAAGTGCGTAAGTCCTGACAGAATGAACTACGTGGACTTTGATCCCTGTCTTCTAAACAGGGTACGTAGGAAACCTCCCTGAGTTTCAAGCCCACCACCTGGTCGTCCCGGTCGTATTCACGTCGGTTCGTCCATCAGTGGACCCCTCCAGGGTTCACGCTTGCGTCGATTCACCTATGAATCCGCCCCTGTGGGAGACTGCCCGTGTGTATCTCCACTGTGCCTCCCCACAGCCCCTTTTTCCATCTCTCATTTTATCGTCCAGCATGACGTGAAACTGTGATCCACCCGGCCGTTCCATCCCCCTCTGTGCGAGGTGGTTCGGTTCAATCCTCCGCCCGGCGGCCTCGACCCCTTCGTGAGTCGGCTTGCCGACGGCCAGCATGACGTTAAACTGTATACCCGAACTACGTTGACTTTGATCCGTGCTAACGCGCGGTACGTAGGAAGCACCTACGGGGTCCAAGCTCTTCACTCCATCATCCATCCTGATCCTTACCCGGGCCGCCACATCCCGGTGGGGTCATGCCACTTCTCTCCACTCCACGTCATTTGGGAAGCCGCCCATGCGCTGGCCCCAGCGTCGGAGGTTCCCCGCAAGGGGTTCTGTCATCTGATCCACTTTTCGTGTTGATCGGTCCGATGCCGTCCCCGCTGGACGTTAAACTCGCGGCGTACCCCGTGTCAAACATGGGAAGCTGAGGAAAACCTCAGGTGACACAGTTCCCCGCACCCTGTGCGGGATGCCTCAGGTCATCATGCCTTCGAGAAGCCCTATTAGGGACGGAAGACAAACGTGCAGAGCCGCAGTGTTACGACATGCCCCCAGCACCCAGAGCCACCCGACCTTCTCACTGCAGGTTGCTGCCCCGACCGGACTCCTTGGAGCGTCCGGGCGGAAGCAGCGTAATTAACCGGTGTCCATGAAGATATGGCGCCGGGAACGAGATTCACGAACATTCTTAAATCTATGAGGGAGACCGGGATTAGGCGACGAGTTCCGAGGAGACGTCCAAGGAAGGAGGAGCCGACATCCCATCATCCCGGTTTCGATCAAGGAGCAGACGCCCCTGAATAAGGGACGGATGCCGCCCGCCTTTGGAAAGCGTGACTGCGGGACCACAAGCCGCGCGCCCATCCCCTCGGGTTGACGGGTGCACGCGCGAACGCGTCCTGGAGGAACAGCGTAACCCGACGCACATCCGCACCGAAACAGATATTATTTTTTTTATTTTATATTTCATTATTTTCCTTGGAAATGTGTTTAAATATCTCATGATTTAACATAATTCTTATATTCTCTATTTAGAAATTCTCATTTTTCCATGATTGGTGTATTTTTCTTTATTTAACGATCCTTGTCTAGGGAATGTTTTAAAATGTGTATTTCATCAAATGGAATTTTTTTAATTTTTTTTAAATGACTTTTTGAAGAGGATTAGAAAAAGAGATGATTTTTTTAGAAAATAATAACTCTTTTTTAGTAGAGTATTAACAAACTAAAATATATGGGTTATTTTTAAAAAGTAAATGCATATTCAAAATGGTAAATTCGTATAGAGTATTTATTCTCATGACCATATTATTCCACTTAGTGTCAATAGATATGAGTTTGGATTTCAGGATCAGGTTAATTTCAGTATCACTCTTTGAGAAAGTTGTCATTGTGGATGGATGGTGTCCTTATGGGAAACATCGAGATTACGTTGATTGTTTTGGTTTTATTTTGTGGTTTTGTTGACACTGTCGTACTCATATATTCTTGTAGTTATAGAGTTCCACTACAATAGTATATTTATTTTGAGCTAATTATAGATATATATTCTTTTTGTGTTCTATTTTTTTCTCTCATTTTGTATATAAATCCATACAATAGGGTGGAAGTTACTGTTTTTAAATATTTATTTGGTAAAACATTTCCCATTTGAGTATCTATTGATTCCTTAACGCTTTTCTCTAGCACGAGTGTATGAGTAACATCACACGAAAATTTTAATAGTTTTTTTAGGTTCTAATTTGATGGGTGGCCCCTATGGGCTCATGAAAATTATAGTTAATGTAACCTTTATATATAATATATAACCATGAATAAATCAAAATATGTAATTTATATGATATTTAATTTGATGGTTTCTTAATATATATTTCATTAATTTTATATAGAATTATTTAAGTGACTTCTCATATACTATGCACATTCACTAGCGATGATCATCAAAATTATATGAAAAATTTACTGAAAATTTGAAAAACAATGATCTCCTGATGGTTTCCAAAAGGGAACCATCTCATTTCTCTGACCAACAAAAAAATTATTTTTCATTCCTAACCACACTATTAAACAAAATAACCAATTTAACCTACTTCCCTACCCAATGTATAGAAATGATGGAACTCATGCCACATAGTGAAAATTAAGAACTCCTTCCACCCAAAGAAGAAATAACCCGATATGTTTTCATATTTCCTAAAAATAATGACTATACCAAATTAATGAATATTATAAATGGAATGAATTATCATTAGATCATCATAGAAATCATGCTTTGAATCCATAAATAAATCCCCATGATATTTGGTACTTTGATAATCCAAAAAATAAAATAAAATATGAAGTTACAAGTTTTTTGGGATTTATTGATAAATTATTCTAATAAATCATGATATAACACTACCTATTTACTAATCTATGTAGTTTTTAGAATCCAATATGTTTAATTATGAACAGATCATATTAATCCTTTATTCACTCAAAAACATCCCATTGAAATCTAATTTTTAAAATTATCTCTTTAACCCTCTTTTAGAACATAATAATAAATTACATATGAAAATTATATTATTTTGAATATTTATAAAAAATATAAGACCATATTATATAGTCTAATCAACACAAATCACATCCCATGATCATACATTCCAATTTTAATTGAGACATCACTACAATAAAAAGACAACCAACATCCCAAAAGAAAAACCATAAAAAATGTGATCAGTTAAAATCACATAGAAATCTATTTCTATTTGTTTTTAAATTAACAAATGAAATGTAATTTATTTATAATTAATTTATTATTTAAAATAAAATTGACCATGTTTTATGAATTAAGATCTCGTCCTTAAAAAAATTCAAAGGGACTATAATTCACTATTTTTAATAATTATTTTTTTTCATTTTAGAAAACCCATCAAACAATAACCAAATCATTTTTGACACCCATTAAAATTATTTATAAATTCTATAAATCCATAATTTAAATATAATGTCACAGTAAAAAAAAATTTAGTATGATCACCCACCCATGTTCACCCAAACTAGCTAAACAATTCAGCCTTGATTATATGGTACTTAGTTTACTTTTTAATGAGACCATGTTTTATACTATCATATAGGATACTAGTATCTGTGATGTATTAATAAAGTAGTCTCAAAAATATCTTATTAAAATATTATTATTTCAAAAATAATATGAAAAAATGACCGGAGAAACCATCCAAAAAATATTAGTAATAAAAACTCAAAATAGAATAAGCTACATACCATATATAATGTTCAATAAAATTATTACCATGCGTTTTGGACACAAAAACACTAATATAGTACTTCCTAGAAAAAAATAACTATATTTAAATTTAAAATAAATTTTTATTTAATCAATAAATTAATGAAGTCTAGTAAAATACTTATCATATAGTTTAATAATGAAAAAATTCCCGAAAATAATGTTTTCTATCACCATTGAGTCATCTTAGTGCCATAAAATGTGAAACTACCATCATCTTGGTGGGTTTGCTTCTAATTTATCGATCCAAAACATAAATCAATTGATTATATGACCAAAAATTAAGAATAATGAATAAATAATGACAAATTAGGGGATAGCCAAAAAATTTAATATTTAGTGCAAGTAATCAAGAATAATCCTCTATTTACATGGATCAATGGGGGGAAACATATATATATCATGATATATAGAGAAGTAATGTATAATAAATTTAATTTAGAGAGGAGGAATTTGGAGGTTAAATAAATATTTTAAGTGATGCACGAATTTTTTTTAGGTTTACAGAATATATATGATCCTTTTATTTCTTTATTAAACCCGGTAAAGTTTTTTTCCCATCAAAACAATTTATATTCCATGATCTTCTACAATACATCAAACTCATTGTTGTTTTCATCCGAAAATCATAAAAAAAATTATCAATTCAAAAAGATCAATAATAATGGCCATTTTATGATTTTATTTAAATAAAAAAATATTCAAATATTCATTCATATTTCAAAAATAAATCATGTATATTTTTTCCAAAAACTATGATCCCATAATTTAATTTAATCTCACTTTACAAAAAATGTTATTTGTAATGAAAAAAACCTAAATTATTTTCACCCATAAAATATAGAATAAATCTATTCAATCACTCACCATAACCATCATAATTCATTTTATAACCTGAATGTAAATTCCAATCAACATGAATAATCAAATAACCATACAAAAATTATTTTAATATCTTTCAGTTTCAACCTATGTTCTTGAATCCCCACTATAATTCTCATATACAATTCAAAAAACCATCATTTTTTACATCTTAAAATTATTAAATACACAAAATCCCTCATTTATTCTATAATTTATCTCATTATAGATCATTTTACAATAAATAATCACCTAAAAAAATAATCCTCTGAGAACACAATCCCAATAAACTTTATACAATCATTTGAAACATATTTATTTATAGAAGTAATCAATGAAAACAATTATAAATTTAATTGGCCACCCTAGAAAATTATTTATAGAAAATCAATAATGATTCCACTACACTATTCAACAAAGATTAAATTAATTATAAATTAAATTATACAACCCCAAACAATGAAAATTGGTTAGACATTACCTCATCATCCTAGGAATTTTGAGCAAAAAAACACTTCCTGTAGGTATCATACCCAACTAATATTATTTTAAAAGAACCCATTTCCTATTTAATAATTTTATATAATGTCCTAATAATTTAAAAATTATATTAATGTTTTCAAAACCTCGATCAACTCATCTTTCAAAAACCTTATAAGTTACTTATTTCATGAAATATAAACCTATAAATAAGTGTAAAAATAAATTATATAAAATTACGAAACAATCATTTATATAAATATAAAGTTATAAAATTTAGAAAATACCCAAAATATTTTTAATTATACAGAGATATAATAAAAATAAATTTCATGGAATAATTTTTTATAAAAAAATTAATTTATTATGTTACAGAATAATGGAAAATATGTTCTATATTTATTGATAATATTCATCCTTTAACCTCATCCATCTCATAATTGTTATTTTAAGACTGAAACCTAAATTATTATGGTAGTCCTATTCCCGATAAAATGAAATCCATTGAATCATTTTTTCAATCATTATTACAATATATAGACACACTCAAAACCGACCTTCTTGGTTATGAAAATATATCTCACCCTCTAACTATCCCAATTATCAAAGTCAAGTTCTCTAATGTCAATTTGTAATTCACCATCCTCAATAACCTCTTAGGGATCTAATCTGCATTTCCATTGACAGTATGCATAATAGTTATCTACCTGAGGTTTTTATTAATTACTAAGGACCATACCACACACATGAATAGTCCACTACGAAAACATACATTTTAATAAAAAAAATTATAGAAAATTTCATAATTGATGTAACACAAACTGATTATAATAAACAAAAATAAATGTGTGCTAATAGACACAACTACCCATGGATCCTTAGCATCCATAACATTTATTTTAATGAGTTATCACATAAAATATATTAATAAAACATGAATATTCAAGAATCATTGAGAATAAATTCCTATCAATGAACACTAGAAACATCACAATGTGTATGTAAATGGAGAGAGTTTATTAACATGGTAGGATTTCCCTACTCTCGTAAAAATTACTAAGTGAGTGTGATATGAGTGGATATATTTGTTATATATTTTTAAGTAAATATTTATCTAACATATAAAATATTATAAATTAATAAATTATGAATAAAATTATAATATAATAAGGACTAAATTTCCAAAGATTCCGATTGATTTTTTAGGAATTATTAAGTACCCATCCAATAAACATATAAATAGTTGCAAACATAGACAATATAGAATCATTCATATCAATATACCAAGAACCAATACAACATAGAATTATTTTTGAACACTAAATAGATAATAAAAAATGTAAATTAATGTGGTTATAACCATCATAATATAACAATAAAAATTTAAATAATAAAATAAAATACATAATAATAGAAGAAAAAACAAAATAAATCACTTAATAATCACAATACCAAAAATGGTGGGCCTCTTTATTTACCCATGAGTGAAATAATAAATATAAAAACAATTAAAAATATAAAATGAGTGAAAATAACTCTCTTCAAAATGTCATAAATTCTTGGATATAAATTTACTCTCAGTGGATACAAGTAATATATCAAACTGCTCATCAATCTCGTTAATTGTTTTTATAACCATAAACCTACCCAAATGAACACTCTAAGAGACAAGACAAATATGTTATTAGTAAAAAAATTAATATATCACATTTTATAAGACAATTATACAACTCTTTCAATGTTAATTTTTTTATTTTTGTTATATGTTCCGACCTCTCACTAAGAGGAGGGACTATCCCCATGAATTAGAATATAATGTGAAAATTAAAAATACTTGTCAATCTAATACCCATCGAATGTTCACCACAAAGAAACCGTCGAATGATCATAAACCATAAAATTATAAACTCGCATTCTTGAGCTCATTTCAAAATAATGATTTCATTATTACCCATATCGCGACTCAATGTAAAATATGAGTACCACTCTTACCATAGAGGCAATATAGAGAAATTAAAACTATCAAAGAAAACATCAATAAATATGTATTCATCATCCCCAAGAGCAATGAATCCTATATAATTTAACATTATTAAGAGTTAAAAATACTTTTATAACTTCCCACCCATATATTATAGTATCTTAAAACAATTCCACAACCGAATAAGTATTTTTATAGTAAAAAATAAACAAAATATAGAGTTTTATAGTTTATCGAGAATATTTGTAATCTATTACCCTAAACTAAGAAACAAAAATAATAAAATTTATACCTTACATGGTTTAAAAATTTTGTAAATAAACTATGTATATTGAATAGTAAACCACACATCACATATAAAAATCCATTTTGATACCTTGTCTTTATAATTACAACTCTAAAGTACTCTAAAAACACTATGAAAACATAATACACAAAATTTATATTTATTAAACCATTAAAACTAATTTAATTTCATTTAATTTTATCCTTCCACAAGAAATAAAACTCACCAAATTTAATTGAGAGATAATATAAATTTTTATATAACCCATTTTTTGACACTAAAACAATAATCCAAATAATGAACCAAAAATAAAATTACATAAATTTCAAAAAAACATAATAATATATTTAAAAAAACCAAAACATTGTATACATTTTCTAATTTAAACCATGTTTTTATAAAATTATTGTTTGGATCAATAAAACAAATTTATAAAAAAACTTAATGGGATAAGGGTTTACTTTTTTATATAACCATTATTTATATTTTAGGAAATCCACCTAATACCAAAGAATAAGTTTATATACCCATAATTTCTTTAATATAAATAAATTCCATAGTTTAAAAACAAATGATATTTTAACCTATACATGATAAAAAACACTTGAAAATTTGTTAAATATGAAATAAATATTTAACTTATATTATAACACACATTGGGTTCTGTATAATTGGATGAAATATAAAGCCATTTTATAGGATCCAAATATCAATTTACATTAAATATACTTTTCACTAAAACATATTATAATAGTAATATGAATTAAAAAATAAAAATAAACACAATAGGGAACCCTATTCAATAATTAATAATTATAATTACTCAATTAAATAATTACACCTAACTCATATAAAATTCAATAAACTTATTCCCTATTTTTTTTGTAAACAACAAGGATCAAAAGGTAATCTGTAGTAAAAAATTTTGAAATCCATATTTATAAATTTAAAAAACAAGAATCCATAAATCAATTAAAAATAAGTACTCATTGGATTGTGAAAAGATGCCAAATAAACATGGAATAAATTTAATTATACCCATAAAGTCATCTATACAACTTCTTATATGTAATATCCATTGTCTCATTAGGTTTATCTATGATCTAGAAAAAACAAAAACAAAAATCCCTTTAACAATAAACTACAGATAATAAATGAGTAAAATATAATAAATTGGGAGATTGGAGGATAATAATATCATAAATCAATGAAATAAATCATTAATTTTATCTCATCATAGCCATTGATTAGAGTGGAAAAATTTCTATGTTATGAACTCAAATGAGAGAGTAATGTTCGAGAAAATTACATTTGGAGAGTGTGAATATCAAAATAGAACAAAAAATTATTTTTTATTCATAGTTTTTATACATTATTTATAAACTATAAAACAATATAATTTCATTTTAATAGAATTTTTTTGAACAATTAGTGGTTTATTAGTCCTTATACAGGGCCTATAAATAATTCATAAAATTGTGAAAAACATTAATATCTCCCAATCAATTTTACTTTCATATTAACATCATTGAATACCTTATCACTTCTAAAAGATCAAATTTATAGGCAATTTAAATTACATATTTACTCTCAAAACTAATAATAATGAACATTTATCTTCTTAAAACAAGAGTTAATAAATTTCCAATCAAATTCACAATCCATATTTTCATTTAATTTAATCAACAAACAAATAGTGTTGTTGTGGTTAGTTATAATGCAATTTTTTATGATTTTTTTCAATCAAGTAACTTTATTGATGCCATTTAAATTTTATATTACATATTATTTTTATGAGAAGTGGTGCTCTATCAGTTTTTATATTAAATATTTTGAGGTATATGGGGAACCATGTTTAACGGTAATTGAACAACATCATGATTTTTTAGGTTATAAAATAGTTTTTGGATGATATAAATGTGAAATAATTATCCATGAAAAACTACCGTGAAACATTAGTTTCTGGGATGTTGAAAATTTTTACGTGTATAAAATTCCCATATTTTAAAGGGAACCTGAAATAGTAGAGTTCATTTCTGTATAATGTGTAAAATTAAATTTTGAAAAATATTACATAATTTCTTATTATCTAATATAATGTGTTGGAACTGAGATCTATTAAAAGAGGAAATCTATATCATTGTTTGATGTACTACGTTGAATTGGTTATAATTCATATGATGAAAAAAAATTTAATTTTTTGTCTTTTAAGGATTACATTAATTATATTAAAATATTATATTTAAAAAAATAAATAAATTCCCTGGTGGTTGGAAGACACCTTATTTTTCCTTATATTACATTAATATCTATTTTAAAACAATTAAATTTTGTGTAAAATATCAATAATGTTTCGTTGAATCACATTGAACACGAATGAATGAGGTTGATTACTTTTTTATGAATGTTTTATTTTAAAATCCTTTTGACTTTTGAGATTTTTATTAATCTTAACCATTCATTTTATATTATGGAACTTGTTCCATTGTCAAAAATAGTTTTTATGAAAAGGTTTGAGGCATGGAACTTTACGGAGATTAATGAAGATAAGTTTTTTAGGTTATAAAATTATAATAAATTCCATTTTATAGTTATAATATTTTTCAATATAAAAATGACGATTATTTGACATAGTGGTCAAGAAGGATTGGAATTTATTAGTGGCACCAGATCTGATTTAGGTGTATATTTCATTAACTATAATATTAAAAGGATTTTTAAGACTAATCATCATATATATACATCTCAAAACCATAATTTTTATAAACATATATTTTTATACATTCTAAATAATTATAGTTTTATTCATTGTATTAATGAACTAGCCTTTTTTTAAATATTTACTTTTTTGTTACATTGATCCACCACAATTTATCTGAAATCCAATCAAACAAACCAGTTTCCTTGAAAAATGTATTAGACCATCACTTTTTTAATATTTTTTATTTATTTTTAAATATCATAATAACATTTTAATATTATAATAAGAAAATATTATATATAATCATGTGTTATATAAAATATATAACATAATAAAAAAAGTTCAACAATAATAGTCTTATTTGATTTACATTAATATTATGGCTGTAAATCGATTTTAGAATGTGGCATAAAATGTAATATAAATATTTTGGTCATTTTAAACCACAAAAATTTAATTTAAACTAGATATGAAGGTGGTGGTGGAAAATTAAATTCATTGTTCATGGGGCTGGAGGACTGACCATATTATGAACACATGTTTCATTCTAGAATAAATTGTGGTGATAGTTAAAAATGGGAATTCCATTAAATAAAATTTATATATATTTAATATTTTCATTTCATTATTTTTATTAGATGTAAGATATTTTTAAGTGTTGTAATAGGAAATTAATTGAAGGAGATAAGATGAGAATATTATTTATTTTGTTGTTGTTTTCCTAATTAGGTTAAATACCTAGGGGCAAATTAAGGTATGAAAGATTAAATAAAATCTCACATTGGATCTTGTTTTGTTGTTAAAAAAATAACACTTCTATATTATTCACACAAAAATATGTGAAATGAAATGAATTCATTCATGAGACCATATGATTTTTACTTGGTTCACCCTCACTATGATACATACCGGGATCATACAATGATAATGTTTTAATGGGGAAAATTCACTAAATCTCACATATAAAATAAATAGTTCATGGTAGATCACATTTATACCTTGTTTCACTACCTTTTCAAGGTTTAGGGCCATCTCACTACATTCCCAGGGGTCATTCTTTGAGTCTCTTTATTTGCATCACTCCTGATGGAAAAGACTACCTTCTTCCTCTTCCTTTATTAATATCTATAGAAAGGATATAATCACAGTTTATGGATATCTAGGTCACATAATTATAAATTATGAATAAATCTTAAACTATAGGTAAATGTACATTTGTGGTCCCATTTTCATCTATAGATTAAATCCACTTTTCTATGCACTATTAGTTTGTGAAAATTGATTTCCAAAACTATTTTAGTCCCTCCATGAAAAATCATTCATCCTCATTAAAAATACTCCAATCCTCTACATTCTGTGTTTCATCATGTGTCATGAGTGCTTCACAGAATACCTATTTTAATATGGAATTCCCCTACTTCTACAGACTACCCCTACTTCTGTGGATTTTTTCCTCATCTGTGGACCATTTCCTATTCTGTGGACCATTTCCTCTTTTGTGGACTGCCTTTACTTCCGCGGACCATATCTTCTTATATGGACCACTGCTTCTTCCAAATATCATATTTCTTTATTAGATTTAGGGCCCCAAAAAACCTATTTCATTCTCTATTTCATGAGAAATACCTCCTTTGTGGATTTATCCCCTGTTAACTACTTCACTTTGCGGAGTCCTCCCACATGAACCACTTCAAGTGTTGCTGAATTCGCTTAGAGTGATGATCTTTTTTGATGGAATATTCTCTTAGTATTGATGAGATTAGCGGTATTTATATTGGAAAATAAATCTATAAAACCCTATAATATTAATTACCAAAAACTGAAATGAGGTACAACTGCCACCACGTACTAATATGTTGTCTGCATAGCCCTTTAATCTTTTGTAGTGGTTGATGTATTCCGAAAATGATAACCCTTTGTGGATCCTAAAATTACCACTTCCCACCTGCAAAAATTGATCATCCCATGAAAATTTTTCCCTTTAGGTTCACCTATCACATTTATCCTTCATGGTATCCAAATTACATGCATTATTTTCTAAACAAAACATCCTAATGATTCAGAATAACCCTTTTCTATTCTGTGAACTCCACACTTCACCGTTGTAATCTATATTTTGTGTACTCCTTTGTCAAAAAGCCTTTATAGATTTTTATTATCCATTTATCATACCTCATTTTTAGTCTGTGTAGTGGATCTTCTATGAATAAATCCTTCCATTTTCAGAATACAAAATCATGATTTTAAGGCACAAAAATTTGGAAAACAGTAGAAATCTATGCCACCATAAACACCAACTTTGGAAATACTAACCATGTAGATTCAGGGTCCTCATTATTTTTAAACAAAATAAATCACCTAACCAACACTGATATGATTCTTGAGGGGCTTTCCCCCCCAAAATATTCCTATTTGGTTCTGTTGACAAGTCTTCACATTTTTTACCCTATTAAATATTAATCCATCTTATAGCTCCATTTTCATCTTGAAATTCAGATAGAAATAAATTTTTTACTCAACACAAAATCTAATCAAACATGATCTATAATCTACATGATAATAAACTGTATAGTTCAATGTTCATCAACGAATCACTTCATTCCATTCCAAATCCACTCAACATCTTTCATCACGAAACTCATCTATCATGAGAAATAATCTCGGATCAATCACTATTAACAATGTTAGATTTAATACTCCCCCTACTTCATTGAACCCCCAATAAACTTATCCCCATGTTTTGATTAAAGAATTCTCTTCCCATTTGATAGCAAAATTTCTCCTCCAATGCCAATGAACCTGAATGTCACTCCATTTATATCTGCAATATGGTAAAGAACAAAGATTAGAAAACTAGGGAAAAATAAAAAATACCTTGGTGAGATGGGGTCCCACATCCATAGTTTCTCAAGTGTGGTGAGTTGATTGGAATCCAAGATCAAGTCAATGCCTTTTGAATTATTTTTTGTGTAAGGCCTTTGTCAGAATAACCACAACATGTAGTTTTTTAGGCACATACTACTAATTCACAAGCCATTGATGTACATTCTTCATTAAAAAATTGTACTTTATTTAAATATAATTTTTCCTTGATTGATCAAAGAAATAACTACAAATCCCCTATAATCAGGCTTCTACTACATCTATAACAAATTTGTGCACTCTTTAGTAGCTAGAATATACCAAGATTCTATGGTACTCAAAAAAATATAGTATTATTTCTTGATTATCTAAGAAATACAAAATCCTCCAAGATATAATTCACCACTCGACATTAATTTTCTATCATAAGTTTATCAAGAAGAATTCAAATATTTATATCCCCATTGATTTTACTATGATTTTTCATTATAATGAAATCCAAAATCTGTTTCTCCCTTGACATATAAAATTTTTATTTTCACTAAAAGATAGTGTATTTACATGGTATTACTTTGATATATTGATACATGGATTCTGTAAAAATAAATATTAAGTCTTATTATTGTCATGTACAATAGATTTCTAATGTTTTACTAGTATTTGGTGACATTAACTAATTTCCCTTCATCAATTCATGCTAGTTTCATCTGATTTGCATCCAAATTCATCATCTCTTTGGAATTATTCATTCCAAATCATCTCAAAAACTACTTGTCATATTTTTAGTATGAAATTAATATTCCATTATTTCCTTGAATCACTTATAATCTAAGAAAAACTACTAGTTCACCAATCATTGGTATTTTAAATTCACTTTTCATAAATTCCACAATCTTTTTTCACTAAGCCTCATCTGATCCACCAATGATTATGTCATAGACATATAACAGCAACATCATACTTTGGTTACTACCAATATTTACATATATATTATAATCCACTCCACCACGCTAAAAACTCAGCTTCATCAAAAATTGATATATCCTTGAATACAATGCTCTTGGTGCTTGCTTCATCCCATATAGACCTTTCTTCAGATGAAAAACTGTTTTATCATCGTCATGAATAAAAAAACCATATGTCTTCTAAATATAAACATCTTATTCTAGAATACCATTCAAAAATTCAGACTTTGCATCCATTTGAAAATAATAAATCTTTATTTCCACTATTCTGTCCAAGAATAATATGATTTTATATTGTCTAAAAATAGGTAAAAATGTTTCATCAACCTCAACAACCTCTATATGGGAGTTCTCTATTCACACTGGTTGCTCTTTTTTTGGAATCACGACATTATTTTTATTCATCTTTTTCTGAAAGTCCCATATTTCCTGATAAAATTCTTGTTCTTTGTTCTCAAAAAATTCATTCATGTATGATAATTCTCAATTTGGTCAAACTATTTATTTATTTCCTAATACCAGTTATCATCTACAAATTTTTCATCAAAACACGTAGGCTCCACCTGTGATATGTACAATGCATTATATATAGTCTTCATCCTCCATGTTTTCACTAGTTTTATTTGATCACCAATTATGTTTTGTATATCATTTTTAGATCTTATCTTAGATTTTTTTGTAGATACTAGTTTTTGGTCATCATTCTCATCATCTTATCTTCTTCTTAATCAGCCACTGTAACAAGAAAATACATAGATCTGGTTATATATCCATCTCTATCCTCCTTAGATTGATCATTTATTTTTTTAATATTCTAAACATTCTATACTATATTTACATACTTTCCCTCAAATACCTTTCAAATAAACTTATTTAACCATTTCTATGCCTTGACTTTCTTTGATTGGGCAATAAATATCCCTTCATCTCCATATTATTCAATCTTTCAATGTTTCTCCTTATTGATAATGAAAAACTTACTTCTGAATACATGAAAGTACTTTAATGTTGGATTACTTCCATACCATTGATCATATGGAGTCTTTTCTTCTTTCAAACTTAATTAGAATTTATTTTATGTCTATACTGATGTTATCACTCTGTCTTTCCAAAATTTCCATCGAAGGAACATCCCAATGAGAATTGTTATATCCATATTGATGATAATATTATTTCTTCTCCCAACTACTTTATAATACTATGTAAATCCTACTGATTATAACTGGTTCATTATCCCATGTTTCTAAAGATAATCCTACACTTTTCTATTTTTGAACTCTGTTCCATTATCTGTATAGATCTTTCAGATTGTTTGAAACAACATTTTCTCGACATCCCTTTGATATGATTTATGCAATTGAACACCTCATATTTTTGACTGATAAATGAAACCCATTCCATTCAAATAGAATCATAATTGAAGAGAACATTATACCTTCTAACATCAATATATGTTGGGGAAATTGTTCCGAACACATCAATATGCACCAACTATAGTAATTTTGTTGACCTTTTCTCTTTTTCCAATATATGTATTTTGAATTATATTACCTAGTTGACAGGCATCAAATATATGGGTATGATCACATAATAACCTAGTTACAGCTCTTGAAGCATCATATTTCACCAGATAATCCATGGACATTTTTATAAAGTGACCATGATGTTTATTACATAACATGTTTTATTTTTTCCTTAAATAGAAAGAACATATCTTTTTCTTCACTCAAAAGGTTGATATTTCCTTCTGTACACATTATAGTCAAAAAAATTGCACTTTATTTTTCCTTGATGAGACATAATTTGTTAGAATGGTTTATGGAATGTCCAGAATCAAATAATTGACTGACACTAAGAATGTTGTGACCGAGACCTTAAGAAACCAAAACAATTTCATGTCTCAGGACTTTTCCCCAATACTTTTTTTCTTGATCCAATAATTTTCTTGACTTCATCATTAACAAATCTTACAATACCATCCTTGATGTATCATATTCTTATCACTAGTTATATATTTTTTGTCATATAATAGGTGAATCTACTATCAATGATCTATATTCCAGTGTAATATGATGCTTCAATAGAAATCTATGCAACCACTTCTTGTTCAATTATCTTCTTTTTTGGTCCATGTTTTTTTCTTCACATATGGAATATATTGATAATATTAATCTTGTATAATGTATGATGGAACAATTTCGCCTTGAAATGCTACAAATTAATTTTTCATTTTATGTTAGTTTGATGATCCATTGAATTCATTCTTCTGATCCAAATCATTCTACTTCAGTACATTTCTCTATATTGTTTATGATAAATATCATTCAATGTGACTGAATCAACCACACTTTAAATAGTGTCATAAAATTATCTTTTGGAAAATTGACTTCTGTATGGATTCCTTTTTTGGTATTTTTTCTTTCGGTATATCTTGTATGGGGAAAATACATACTGTGAGTATCCCATATTTCCACAATAATAACATCGGATGTTCAATGCATTATAAAAAACCCTTTTTATGTATTTTTGAAATATCCACATTAGTGTTAGTGGGAACCTCAAAATATCATTTTTTGATAAAAAAATAAAAACATCATAAAAAATAGTTCAAATGAACTTTAAAATATAATTTTTCTTTTTCTATTTCCATTTTATACCAATTTTCTGTACTAAAGTGTTTCTCCAGACCATTCACTTTACTTCTCATATAGAAAAGTTCTTCATGAAGCTCTTTGATACATCTTATTTGATCTTTTCCTTAATCAATTAAACTATCGATCTCTATTTTCTACTATTCAATTTTCAGATTGTATGCAACAACCTTTTCTTATTTTCTGGCATTGAATATTTAAGCCTTTATATCCCAACATCTAGATCAAATTTTTCTTCCGCTTAAAATTTTATAGAGTTAGGTATCATTAACCACCATGCTGGATTTCTTGTTTTTGGATCTCAAAATGTTTATCACATCATTTCAATCTTTACATTTTACCTAATGTTCAACTCATCCTTTGACTTTTAATTCATCATTGTCACTATCTCCCTTTTTTATATATTTTTTCACAAATTTCACAATAGTATCTAATTCCTAATCCTTACAGTCCTCTAATTTAACTAACTTCAATTATTCTAAATTTACATATTAATTTGAAAGACGATTCTTCTTTTTATATAAATTTCACTTAGTATGCCTCCATCCATTCAAATTTGCTGAATACCACTTCCCAATAATTTTATTATTATTTTCATCATCATTATAAAACTTATTAGGAAACTATTCTATATGTGGTCTAATAATTCCACATTGAAAGCATACAGGTTGAAGTTTCCCTTTTAACATTCATATTCCTCTTTGAAAATTTGACGAGATAAATGACATGACATCATCCACATTGTCTTCCTCCTGGAAATATTTAATGATTAACTTATTCATAGACTTAAATTCCAATTATTTGGGATTCCACATTTCCATATCATCGTTATCATTATTTATCATCTCGTATGTGACAAGAGAACATTGTAAGATATCCAAAGTCATATCCTTAAGATATCAATCTTCCAACAAAAAATTAATATTGAACCAAGATGAAAGTATTATCAAGATGCACATAAAAATCATTACATATTCAATAATTTATTTGAGACCACGCATGTATTCCACAACACCATTAACCCATCAATGAATGCATCAACATACTCATTTTGGAGAATTATAAGATCCTTAAACATGTTCTATAGTACCCAAGGAATTGGTTCTATGAATTTTGACCCATCCTCATAAATATTTATCATCTTTTCCCACATATCAAGTGATTTTTTACATGAAATCACCTTCATATAGATTTCCTTGGATAAGGATACCCATAATGCTTTGATTCTTCTAGCGTGAGCATCAAGTTCAATATAATAATCTTATGATAAAACTTCACTATCAATACTGGAAAAAATACCATACATTATAGTTCTAAACACGTCCAAACCCAATGATCTAATGATGCATTGAACTCAATTAATAAATTTATAAAAATTATTTCTATCAAATATCAGAACCCATTTGTGATTAACAGCTTCCATTTCTTCAATTGAGAGAGGACCATTAACTTTCAACATTTATCGCAGATACCAATTGTTAGCCAAATGAGTGTAAATACCCTGAGGGGGGAGCTGAATCAGTGTATAATATATTAAAACAACTGCCCATTTATATCTTCTTTTTTTGTTAATGAAAACATTGTTCTATCTTCGTCTCATACAAATATATGAATGGAAATTCAATCATGCCAAATACACAATTATTTTCACATGGTTCATCCTCATTATAATATTTCCCTGGAGAATATAATGAAAATTTGACAATGTAAAAAATAAACAAAAGTTCATGAAAAAAATACAAGGTTCAGGCAAGATCACTGATATTCCCAAGATCAATACCTTTATAGGGTCTAGGGTTTGCTCACTTCTTTCCCAAGGGTAACTCCCTGGGTCCCTTTATTTGCCTCATTACTGGAGGAAAGGATTATCTTCTTCCACTTCATTTTCTCACTACTATAGAAACGATATATTAAAATTTTATAGATATGTAAGTATCTCCATTATCATCAATGAATACATTCTCCACTATAGATAGATTCTCTGTTAAGTCATGTTTTCACCTGCTGTCAAAATCCACTTTTCTACGTACATTTAGTTTATGGAAATTTCTTTCACAAGCTATTTTAGTCACATTGAAAATGATTAGGCATCCTATAAATAATAATTCAATCCTATTCATAATTTATTTCCCTTCATAGAATGAGTGTAACCATGAATAACCTCTTCCTCCACAAACCACCCTTACTTTATTAGACTTCCCCTACTTCTGTGAACCATCTCTTCTTCTGTATACTGCCTTTCCTTATATAGCGCCATATATTCTACCATAAAAAACTTATTATATGAACCTTCTTCATTTGTGAGCTGTAGAACCCCACAAAACCTATTTCATGAACTTTTCCCCATGATATACCTCATTTTTGGAATTCTCCCTTGTGAACTACTTCCCTTAAAATAATCCTCCCTCAGAAACCAGTCCAAGAATTTTCATTGGAGTGATGATATGTTTTATGGATTTATCTCTCAGTGATTATGTGATTAGGGTCATTATATAGGCAAATTGATCTCCAAAACATGCTAATCCAAATGACCCAAAGTTTTGATGTAGTAGAACCTTCACTGTGTACTGCTTGGTGGTCTACACAGTTCCTTAATCGTTTGTGGATGATGATGTATTCCGGAAATGATAAACCTTTACATATCTGTACATTACCACCTCTTAGCTTAAAATTGTGAGCCTCCCACAAACTTTTTTTCTTTATGGTCCACATGTCATAATTGTCCTTTGTGGTAGACAAAATTGTTTCCCTCATCTGAATAATGAAAACATAATTCACGGTGATACATAATCCATTTGTTGTCCATATATTCAATGCATCCATACTAAAAAATACATTGAATAAAAACCTTTAATGATTTTGTTTCTCTATTCTGTGTGCCTCCTTCATGGACTTCATAATGGAGATTCTATGCAAAAATACTTCCTTTTCCAAAAAAACAAACTCCAAATTTAGAGTCCCAAAAATTTTAAAAACACTAGAAAAGTATTCAACCTTAAACATGTTCTATGTAAATATAAACCATTCTGATTTTTTGCCATCTGGAATTTTCATGATAAACAATCACCCCAAAATATTCAGAGGGTGCTATGAGGGATTTCTCCCAACAAATGCCATCTCTAAAGAACACCTTAAATAACACTAGGATAAATTTTTGGGGAGGGTATTATTATATGGAATAGCATGATATGATTTTCAATAAAATTTGGAATAATATTGTTAATATCTAAGGAATTAAAAGTGTGAGGAGAAGTGGTGGTACTAATAAGGGTAGGAGAGGGGAGTTGTTTAAAATAATATGGATTATTTTATTATCCTTGCTCAAGACTACCGATATTTTTTATTCATGTGTCTTGATATAATAACTAGTTTATGTGATTTTGGGAAAATGGTTTTTTACATCAATCATGAAAATATAATTCATGTATTTAGTTAATAGATTAAAATATAGTATTTTATTGTATTTAACTCTACCAAAAATTCATGTAGTTTAGAAAAAAAATATTTAACCAGCCCATTTTTAATTTTAGAATTCAGAAAATTAAATCCATTTTAAGAAAATAATTATAAAAATATCATATATTTAATAATTAAATAAATAAATTATTTATTTTTTAAATACTAATTTTTATATTATGATCAATTTTACAACCCTTTAAAAAATTACTATTGGTGTCAAAAAATTATATTATCATTATAAACCAATTTAATAATATTTTTTAAACACAATTTATAATAATAAATATTCTATTAATTTTATATATTTATAATAATAATAATAATTAATAATAATTTTTTATTAAAATATAATCATGTGTTATATGATTTAGAAAAAATTAATTATGTGTATTGTGCTGTAGATTTACTATATTTTAACTTAATAAAATACGAAAATAATTTAATAATTACAATAGTTATATTTTCAATCTAATAGTTATGATACTACTCTAACCAATTAGATTAAAATTCTAATGGTCATATAATGGTCACATTGCAACAGTTCGGTAACAATAAGATCATAATGGTCATATTCCCCTTTACAGTCTATATATACTTAAATGTTCTCACACCTAATCATTTCATACATTTGATACAAGGTCCAATAATTATCTTATTTACTTATATCATATTCATTCCACTTATATTTCCATTCACTGTCTAAATGACTACAATGATATTCATGGGATAATTTGGGCCTATAGAGTATACATTAGTCTGTGAATTATTTTTTTCTTTATCTCCATATAATATTCAAAGCTATTATAGTCAACATTATTTTAGGATTTTTAATGTTCTTATGAAATTTAAAAGTATTTATATGTTAATATATTTTTAAAATTAATAGTAAAACAATACAATCAAAACAACCATTTTTTTTGTAATAGAAGGAATAGTCTTGCCATTATATTATTCCCCCTTATGAAAATTTTACCTTGAAAATTATTTCCATAAATCTATATGAAAAATAGTTAGGGTACTCCTACTTTACCTCTTGATGTAGTTCCAATGTTGATCCTTATACATATGGTTCCACCATGGTACTTTGACTAGGTGAATTGTCTTATTTTGTGGAACATTGTCTCTACAGCCTAGAATATTATTGCTTCTAATCATCATAATAGATATAATGGTGATATTATACAATCTTAATATTTATTACATGTGAGGGATCATGTGGATTCTTCTTCATAAGTAATACACAGAACACTCCATCTACATTAGATAGGGGTTTTAGGTGTTCAAGTCGATAGGTTAAATCTATGATGCAATCAACAATATTAAAGTGAATTCTGTATATGAGATACCTTCTTCTAAAATATCATGAATTTTTTCGAATAATATAGATGAAAAAAAATACTTTTTTACAATTATAAATCTCACTGCTCCATAAATGGTTTTCTATATAACTCATTTATCAATTTTGTGTAGCGTTGATACATTGTCGAATAACCTCAATATTTTCTACCATTTAATAGATTACTTCATGTCCCAACAACAATAATTATATATTAACTTCATAACATGGTGGTATTATAAATCTATTTAAATAATGGCCTTTATATGAATCCATTTATATGAATGAGTGGATGTTATTATTGTTCGAGAACTCAACTAGATGAAGATGTTGAAACATTCCTCTATTGAGGTTCATTAGGCTCCATCTCAACATTTCCTTTACTTTTTATATTGTCTAAATATATTTTCATTCAAAATTGTGTTGATAATCCACAATGATGTTCAAAATAGTGTTATGAGAATATTGAAAACTTCTCTGAATCATAGAGTGTAACCTTTGGGTGTCTATTGGAAAGAAGTTATAGATATGTTCAATACAGACTCTATAATTCTATGATATATATCCTTTAAATTTTATTGAGTGATATTCACTCTAGAATTATAATAAATTGGGAAATCATTGTAGGATTATCCACTACAACCCATATGGAATTATTTCCAATATATGTCATTAGAAGATATATGAAAAATTATATGAAGTGTTTTTATAATTTTCATGTTGGAAGGGATAATGTTTGTATCATTATCTTAGAAATATTAATTAATATATTATTTATATTAGGATTTTATGATACACATATTCATGAAGAAAATATTACAAATCATTCATAAATTTACAACTATGATTATTTCTATTTCATTATAGATTATAGATTTTTCCGTATTCGCATATGATCCCTATAGAAATCAATTATATTGGCTAAGATATATGGTTTATATATCATTTGACCTATGTTAGACATTATTCATTCATTTATGATATCCAATTTCATCTTGATCATTTCTAAAAAATTTGGATTCTACTCAATTCTCATCTTTGAAAAGGTTGTAGGATCCTTTATATATTGAACATCTGTCCCTTTATTTTCTCTAACAAGATAGTAATGGTTTGATTGATCATATTCATTTATCACATCAATTTATCTTTTATGGTGCGTTATGATCTACTTCTACATGAATATATACTTATGGATCTTATGATATATATGTATTTCAATCCTCTCCCCATTGAGATAATTAATAAAAATCATCAATGTAATGATCACAATATATAAATCTAGATCATTTTGTGTATATTCATGCTCATAAACTCTAAATTTTTATGAGGTTAAATCTATCATTTTCCCATTTTACATCAATTCACAACCCAATCCCTTCATTGAATAATCATAGTATACTATGAGACATTCGCACATGATATTAGTGTGGGTACTTGTGTAGTGATTAACCACCTTTTCAATTCCATGAATCCATCTTCACAGTAAATGGTCACACAAAAATTCCATACCGTTCATGTTAGCATGTCATGTGAGATTTCAAATAATTAGATGTTCCTCAAAAATCATTGATTGTACCTAAATAGTTCAATGATTCAATAGTTCTCTATTATAGTCTTCATTCTATCCCACTACTCAATGTACAAAATATTTGAAGGATCTATATAAATCACACTCTTTATGATAACATGCCCTTGAATGATACATCCTCCATGAGGAACTAAAATTTACTTTCTTTTTCACATAAAATCTCTATATATAAAATATTTAGTATATTATTTAAATGATCCCCATGTTTCTTCTAACATTTGAATTATATCATCTTATCATCGATAAGGATTACAAAATTTTTTTCAAGGTAATCTATAATGGCTTAATTAAACAAATACATGATTATTGATTTAGTATTAGTTAGTCTAAATGAAATCACTATGTAATTATAGTGTGAATACCTTATTCAAATGACAGTCTTCTGAATATCATCCTTCATAAAATTTACTTGGTGATACACCAACTTAAGGTCCACCATAGAGAATTATTAGGCACCATGTATATGATCAAATAATTAATTTATCCAAGGATGTGGTTACATGTTATTTGTAATGTTTTTTCATTTAAGATAATCAATTTAGGGGATAATTGAATCATCTTTAAAAAGATGACCAACTATCCCAATATGAATCAATCTGATGTATAAAACCATTGTATATATACTCTTATAACTAATTCCTCAATTAATTCTATTAAATGTTGGTTATTCTATAGGGGTTCATGGATATGGGTATTGAGCCATGTATTTGTTTCAATTGAGAAGTAAACATATTGCTCAGTAGGAATACCAAGAATGTATTCAAGGAATACATCCGTATAGTCTATCACAATGGGCATGTATTCAAGAAATTACATCTAATTTATTTAATATATTTGTGAAATATGTTATTTATCTTAAGGAAATAGTATCTATTATTCAAAACCTAATTCCAAAAATATTCATCCTCCTCCTTAATCTTATATAAAATAATAGGATGATTTTTGATATGGAGATTGATTTCTATCACTTGGTAGTTAATATTGGATTTATAGAAGTACAACCAATCCTTTACTAGTATACCATAAATGTATACATAAGGGCTTAAGAAAATATTTTATGGTAGGGGCGGTCTACCAAAATTTACTTGGGAGGAGTTATCTACATTTGATGAAATAATTTCCATGATTATTTTTCTCACAGATAACACAACATCCATGTTTTGGGGGTGTTTTATTATTTCAATTAAAATTATATAATATTGAAGAATGTGTAGAACTATAATTAAATATTACCTGAACTATTATTTAATGGCTGACTAGAATAAATTTCAACACATAAGTATCAATAACCACCTCATGAGTATTGAATTTATAAGTCCTTCCTTTATTTTATGGACTTAGAAATTACTGTCATCAGTTATCTCCTGTAATTTTTTTCCTATGGAATTGGATTTCATATTTTTTAATTTCAATACATCTCAAAAATTGGAAAATAGGATGATAATCAATTGGAACTTTCTATTATTTGGCATCATTGGTGGGATTATTCATCCCCCTTCTGTATTCATTAGACTAATTCCTATAATTTCTACTCATGAAGCATATATCCATTCCATTGAATTCATTTATGGGAATTTTAATCCCACATATATGACACATAGTTTGTTTGGTTTTCTCTCTTATATGAGATTTTCCTTTTAATCCTCAATTATGAAATTCCATTTTATGTATATCATTTCTATCCCATTAAGACCATGAGGAATCAAATATATATGTATCACCCATAGGGGATCATTGAGAAATATATTATTACATATCAAAGTCTTGAATTCAAAAATACCATTATATAATCAGCTATAATCCACTAAATATGTTTTCGACCATACATTCATTGTCTATAAAATAACCAAAGGCGTACAATGAAATATTTGTGATGTTTTCCTCATATTCCCAAATAGACTCATCTTCTATTTTATTCATTCTAAGGAACTCCCACTATTGTTTAGTATGAATAGTTTAGGGAATATATTTATTTCATTTTATCGTAAATATTTTACATTACATGAATTTTTTTTCTCCTTGGGATTTTTTTTGATTAGTGTCCACTAATCAAATTCTCTATCTGACAAATAAACAATGTGTATGAATTTATATTTCTCAGAGCATTGGAGGGAAGATAATATCATCTCAGCTATTTTAATACAATGTTTCTAAATGAGGATTTCATAAGATTCCCTAAATTTAGGAGGACTTAGTTTCATAAATGACTCAATAAAAACATAATCTTTTTTAGGATAAGGAGTGTATTCAACACGCTTTATGTTTTTATTGATAAATTGAGTTAGTTTATCTATCATATATATATATATACATGAATTTATCATTTATCACTACCATCATGATAGTTATTTAATTTGGTTAATAATTATATTTCACATCACAATGGTTAATATCAGGATACTTCATATTTCCATCCATTAAATATTATAAATTAAAATTCAGTATTAAAGAATTTAAACTAATTATCATAGTAAAATGGAAAAAATGAACATAGAATTAATAACATACAAATGAACTTTATAGACTAGATTATGAATATTTGGGTTTCAATCTAATTATCTAAGATATTTTTACTATTAGGTTATCTTATATAAAAATTTATTCATTTTCTTCATAATGGTTCTTATAATTCTTTTGAATTTACTAAATGTTATCGTGTTGGAATGTCAAACAAGGTGTGATGTAAAGCCTCTATATTATGCCCTAGGAAATGGTTGAGCTAACACTAAAACATAACTTTTGAGGTTATTACACCTAGATACATAATTTCTAAAGACACATCCACTATAGTGCCAAGATAGGGAGTTCATTACATGGACACCAGTCACTATATCCATTACAAAAATTTCTGGATGTTTTCTTATGAAAAAACATATTTCGATGGTTTTCACTAATTTTTTCCTATAGAAATAACTCATTATCAAAAGTTATAACTATAATAACAACTATAGTTGAAAAATATTCTTACATATTTAATTACACAATTGTTAATATAAAAAACCACAAAACACTACCCAGGGTCTAGAGTCCTAGTGTCTTTGAGAGACTATTTTCATAAAAACTCTTAATTAACATAAAATAAAACATTATTATTTTAAACATTATAATGATCTTAGATCCATAAGAGCATCCAAAATGACATAGTGTAATCTATAGAATACATAAACAATAAATTCAGTGCCATGAAGTCAAGTATGTGAGTAAATGTGATATCGAAACATTGTATATGAGTCAAACAGAATACCATTATATCATAAAAGATGTGGCTGATATATAACCATATGAAATAATGAAATAATGAATATGAAATTATAAGATCTTGTAATAATAAGATTTTGGAAAAATCATAATATATGACATTATAATTTGAATTCAAGGTTCACAACCGAGATATTATAACATGTTTAAAAAAATCTCATAATGGATTAGGTTTACTCTATAATCCCATAAATATCATATCAGGAGGTATTGAAACAAACCAATAACTTAGAGTAATATCTTTCCACACCCATCATAACATGTTTAAGCATATGTGTGTCACATAACGGAATCAAATAGAAGGAAGAATCATGAGAAATACCAATGAATGTAATGGTTTATATAATCGTACATTAGTGAACAATTAAAGGATAATTAATAAAATGTAAAATGAAATGAAGGAGTAATAGATATTTCATAATAATATTTGAAAATATAAGTATAGTTATCAAATATAATGTTCATTTTAAAAAAATCATGAGAAAGGGTAGATAATTGGGTATATAAATTAACCTTTAATACAATGTTTTATCTATTCAGTAAAACACTTTTCAAGAAAGAAATAATATTGGATTTTAATTGAAAAAAGAGGTAAAACAAAATGGTTAAACTAGAATGGTTATTATTTTATCAAATATTGGATTATTAAAATTATATATTTTATGTTACTTAAAATGATTAACGGATTGAAATCTGCCCCACAATCGAGATGGATTTTAAATAATATATAGAGAAATGAACACAAGGCATGTATGACCTCACAAATGAAGTAGAGAATATGATATATATATATATACACATTGTTAAGTTAAATATATAAAAAATATATAATAATTATATAATTTGAAATGAATATTTAATTTAGGGTAGATATAAAAATTCATAACCCAATAAAAAGGGTGTTTTAGAGAGTTTCCTTACCCTAGGTAAAAATTATATTTTCACATTCACTTAACATCCCAAAAAAGAAATTAGATTTATTTAAAACATGATTAAGAAAATTATTAATGTACATAGGATTTTTATAAATCATTTATATTAGTTAATATCAATTTTTTTTAAAAAATTATATGTTTATATCCTTTATCCTTGTGTTGTTTGTTTCATGGGTGCAAGGTCAGATTAATTTTCGGATAATTTTGAAAGTTTATAAAAAATGGTTCTGTAACACAGTAACTATAATTTTTTGTATTTTAAATGTTTAAAAAATATCAAAAGTCCCTTTAAAAAAATATTATTAATAAATAGTTATGATTTATAGGGTTTTTGTTTTATTGATGTACACTTAGTTTCTTAAGGAATGATTTCTAACTCTGATGTTCATATTGGATTTAATTTTTTATTATTGAAACATATCCCTTTGAGAATGTGAAGAAAAATACAATATAATTATATAAATAATTTTACAAAAAAAAAATTTAATATATACAAGTTATGAAGGTGATGGTGGAAAATTAATGAAATATCCCATGATTTTAAAAGAATAATTAGTTCTTTACATTATACAACATGCAACAACAAGTTTAAAAGATCCTTAAAATGTTATTATTTATTTATGAACTTTATAAAATATATGTTGAATTAATGGTTAAGAATATTATTAATTTAATAATGAATGATATGTAAAGGTCATACTTTAAATAAATCTATTGATAAATTCTTTGTAATCATCACTATATTTTTTATAGTCATTTAATTCTTCAAATACATGTTGTATTGTAAAATGGTATTTATTGACATTTATTATTGAATAATATAGTTTATTACAATAAATATTTGATGTTTTATTTTATAAAAATGATATAATTTTTTAAATATTCATATGAAAATTATCTTAGGTTTAATTTTTTGGATTTCTCCGAAAAGATTGATAATTAGTTAATAGTGAAAACTATAGATTTTTTTAAACTATCTTTTCATTTAATAAAATATAACTATTACAATTTTAATTTGATATCAAATTAGCATTATTATTATTTAATTATATAATATACAATTAATTAAATTTAAATCAATATCATATTTGATTTTTGTAAAAGTTAAATTTTTGGATAAAAAATGCATTTTTATCAAAAAAAAATTGCTGAATTTTTTAATATACCCATAAAAATAATTTATTTCACATATTGAAACTAAATCATGAAGTATATATTCAATATTTATAATCATGAAGTTCATATTTGATAAATAGGTTCTTTTTTTTATGAATCATGAATTGTAATAGTGGTAAAATTTATCATAACAATAAAGGAATAAAATTGGGTATATAAGGTTAAAAATATCGGGTAAAACATTAAAATTAAAATGACACCTGAATTTATTCTTTTTGATGAGTATTTTTAAATTAATTATATTCTTATAGAGTTTAATAATTCATTTTAAAGAATTATTTTGAAATTGGGGACCCAAGTTTGATATTTATAATGATAGTTTATATTATACTAAACCCATCATCATTATTTCATTTTTATTAAAGGATATGAAATATAAAGATATCAGGCCAGGAGAGCCTAGGGATGTATAAAGTAATTTAATACAAGAAAATCCCCTATAATTAAATTTATCCCCTCTAAATTAATGTGAGAAATTTTTGAAATAATAGATACATTAGAACCTTAGTCGACTATAGAAGCTAGGTGATCAACTACTTGATTCCCCCTCCAGGTGTGGGTAACTTTTATACTGTTGTTTAGGAGATCTTTGCATTGACAAATGATGTAAATATTATACTAAAATAAAAATCAATTTTTGGGTCTTCTCATTTAATGGAATTTTTGGAATGTTTATTAATTTTCTTAACCTAAAAGACTACAAACCTTCCTTTTTTATTTATAAAAATAAGATACAATAACACATTATATTACTTGAGTTTAATTTGAAAATATGTGTACTATAAAATCATGTAATTTATAAAAATGTTATAATGTTATTTTCATTGTTATATTAATAGTGATTTATTAACACATAATTATTTACCACTACTAAAATTGATTAAAAATTGTACATTATAATGAATTTTTTTAGAAGTAATATTTTATTATTTTTCGTTTAACTAGGTTACCATATCATAAAATTATGTTATCATAATAATAGTCAATATGAGTTTAAATAGGTTTAAAGAGGAGATAAATCCTAACATATATTAAAAAATCCTATTTATTTTATTTTATAATTTTTTATACCGTGATCATAAAATTCTATAAATTTGGAAATTTATTTCCACATTAAATTTATTTGATGGTTTATATTTTTTATTTAAATATAAAGTACAAAAAATTCTCTCTCTTACATTTAATACCTATAATACTTTGTAACCATGATAAAAACCAAATTATGTTCAGTGATAAACATTTAAATAAAAGATGAATTATTTTTTATCATAGTAATGTATTTCTAATATTTAGTGATGATGTAATAACATAAAATTCGTACACAACACAGACACTACTCTAGTGTATATATTTGAAAAATAAAGTAATTAATTCTTAAAGTATTATTATTTGGGTGAGTATTAGTTTCCAAATAATTTTAAAGATAAAAATATAATATTAAAGAGTTATTAATGGATATTATCTGAATTTCATTATTTTAATTTATTTTTCAATGTAAAATTAAATGAATATGTCCAAAAAATACATTACTAATATTTTATAATAAAAAATTTAATTAAATGATTGAAAAATCATAAAAATAATATCATCATCATAGTAAAAGGGAGATGGTTTAAAATATAATCCATGGAAAATTTATTGTTTATTTTTCCATTTTTATTCAATCTATTAACCCTTAAAGACTAAAAATCATTGATATCAATATAATTCTGAAAAGATTTAATATGGGATAATACAAATTAATATGATGAAAAAATAATATAATCTTATAAGAATTTTATTATATGAGAGATTATAAAAATAATAATAATTTTAAATTTTTATTATATCATTTTTGTGTCATTTTATTTTAAATTTATCTTATATTAATTTAATACTTTATGAAATTCAAAAAGATCCCCTACCCTTAATTATAAAAGGGAACCTCGTCTCCTCTCCTAATCAAACCTTTTGATAACTCAAGAGTAGATAACCCCTAAATAATACTTTCCTAAATTCCATCACCACATTATATAGGAATATTTTTTGGAATAATATCATCCTTATAGGGATTCATGAGTAATGAAAATAAGGTTATCTGTATAAGAGGTATATCTTTGAACTGAATATTTTAGTTTTATTTATTCACTCCTTTATTAAAATATTCATTAATCATGATGCAAAAGTGAACAAAAAATATTGCATATACTGATATGTTATCATGATAATTTAATAACCTATATTCATCTCATAGTCCTTCATATTAGGAATAAAGTTATAGTTCATTTGTACGATAAACTACCTCCATGTGAGCCGATGTAATTTCTTTCATATAACATCCACTCAAAATGGTTATAATGATGGATTCCACATAAAATATTATATTCATGAAATAATTAAAATTATTTAAATAAATAATATCATCTATTTTATTACTTATCCATCCTTTTAAAAATGATAATGTCGTTCATTTGTGCATATGGATTACCACCTCCACAATACGATGTGATCCTTTTTCATAACAAAATATCATGGATTTTATATATAATAGTGTTTAATTTAATTAAATTATATTTATGAAATAATCATAATTATATAAAGTTAAAATAATAATTATCGTTTATCAGTCACCGTCATCGAATAAGGGAAATCTTACTCATGCATTTGTATAACCTACCGTCTCTATGCGTGAATCATAGTTCATTTTTCTTAACCATAATCAATATATTGTTTAAAATGTATAATTTATTTATAAAATTGATAATTATTTCATGAATATCATTCTTTATATTGTAGAATAATGATATATTTAATCATAATCAAGTTACCGAAGTCATTTTAGACTCCTGAGTGGAATATTGTAAAAATAAACAAAGTGAAATTAATTTATTATATAATTGTGAATAACATGATAAAAAATAAAATTAAGGGAATAATAAAAACGAAAAAGGTTCTTAATAAGGTAAATAATTATTATAATTTTATAAGTCATGATAAATAGTAGCATACGTGATGATTTGGACTCAAAGTATGAGATAATTTACATTAGAAGCACAATTATAATTTTTTTTAAATATTTATTTTTTAATGTTTTTATACCATAAAAATATTATCAAAAAAATTATGGATTAATTTATAATAACATAAAATAATTTTAATTTTAATTTTAATACTTTTTTTACATTCTTTTAAAGGATTTCAAAAGGAATCATTTTATGTATTTTAAAAATAATGTTTTTACTTTTTTACAATAGGAATAAAAGAACGCTTTATTTTAAGATATACAGAATTAGAGTCCTCTACCACTACTATAAATTTTTATTATATTTGGATTCATTTACAAGCATTCATGTTTTCTTCACAGAAAAAATGTCTTTCCCATTATTCTCGGTAATTTTTTTAAATGTTTTTTTAAATTAAAATCGTATTTCAATATCTTAAAATGTTTTTTAAGTAAAATACCTAGTATTCATATGAGGTACATACATTTTTAATTTTTTAAACTCATTTTTTTGGGATCTAATTTGAGTGTTTAATGAGATCATAAGAGTTTTGGGTGGGTTTCGGGGGCTTCGAAGCCCAGAGGGTTATTTTTTGGAAATGAAAACTAAACCTCTTGGTTAGTTGAAACTGTATGACATAAGAAGAAGTGTTTGATTAAACCATGCTCGGATGGATATAGTTAAACATGAGGCCACACAAATTGAGTGAACAATGTCTGTAGGGGAACCCATATATGGGGACCCCAAAATTTTTAGAAGATCCAATATTCATGGTTAGTGTATGGTTTTTGAAACTATGTTCTATAAATCTTCGAGTGGTGTTAGGGGATAGTTTCATATGATACAGGTTTCTCACAGTTTGAAAAAAATGTGTGCATAACTGGTGTGAGCCCCCCCCCCCTTGAGTTATAAAAGGCCATAATGTTAGTGCACGGATTTGAAAATCATGTGGGAAAACCATTAAATAGAGTTAGAATATGGGAAATGACCATTTTCCATTCAAACATCTTATAACATAATTACAATATTCTTCCTTGCTATAGTGGATGGCCCCCTCATGTTCAAATCTCCTTTACAGCCCAATTCATAGTCTTTTCTCAGGATTCATCATCCATAAATGAATTAAAACACAATTTATCTCATTGGATCCACACTGGTAAGTTAATCAATCATCTGGTTTATTTGTTCTTTTCTCTTCAAATTAAATGATTTATTTAGGTGCAGGATATTATTTTTTATTTTTAGGATCTCCTTTAATTCATAATTTTTCTCCCGTTGTGGACCAAATCATAGGTTTATATAGGATAATTGATCTACCACATGTATATAATATGTGGTCTATACAATTCCCCATACACTTGGGTGTTTTTAAGCTTTGTTTCCATTTTTGTACATGCTATAATTTTGACAGATTCATTAAAATTAATTTTATGTTTGAATATAATGATTCGAAACCTATTAGTCTCCCCCCTTTAGTATTATTTTACATTCTGAGGTTGTCTATATTCTTCATAGGCCACCCATGTGGTGTTACCTTTCATTTCCCTACATTCTACAACCTCATTGGGTATGTGTGATATAAAAAAATATTTTTGGAGACTTAATAAATTGAATGAGAATTGAATGATTATTTAGGGATTTTTTTCCTCCTAACAAGTGATTAAATATTGATGAAATGGTTAAACTATTTAACTAGAAAATGTGGACATTAGATCTATGAAATCATGTATTTAAATGATTTAAGAATTTGGAATGGTGAATTGATAATGGTAGTGGATTCTTTGTGAGATATACATGATTATTAATTCCAATAAATTCAATTTTACATTTATAATCCATGGATTTTGATTGTAGTAGCGTATTCCTTGGAAATGTTTACTCCTTGGATCCTTATTTCATAGGATACCACTGGCATTGGTACACTATGGCTCTTGCTTGTTTGGATTATTTTTGGACATGCTATATTGACATTCTCCTTTTAATCCACCCATGTATTTCCTAATTTTCCATTAAAATGCTCCTACAACTTGATGAGAATGCCTTGTTCTTATATATCTTTGGTCTGGAACTTTCACTTCCAAAAATGGATTACACAAAATGGCTATTCTGGATATTGAATATTTTCACATGACATGGATGATGTACGTTTCTTCTAGGATTAATCATATATCCTTGGTATGAGTATTTTATTATAGTTATTAGAATAGAAAATATCTCAAATGTTTATTCTCAATTTACATATACCCTCGTTTATGAAAGATTGACTATTGATTTATAGGGAGACATGCATGGCTAGAGAAGAAAATTTATACTTTTGAAAGATTAATTTTAGTACTTCTATACAAATGATATATTAAATACTATTTCTTTTTAAATTACATAGACATTAATCAGTATATACACTGTTGGTGGTGGCCTAATGAGTGTTATATCACACCTTATTCAAGCCATCATTGGGTACCCAGACAAACTTCATGGATTTAGGTATGGATGGGGGCAATTACCTGATTTGTGATTCATGATTGTTCTATGATTAAGAGTTAGGGAGCACAAGACCATGATAGGCTTGTGATTCTATTTTGGGATATAAATATTTGTCCTTTTTTTATTTTAATACACATATGGTATAGATTCCAGTGTACATGTTTCCCTACTTTGTAATGACATGACATGATCATCATATGGAATATGAACTACATTTTTACTTGTGTGTTTATTTCTGATATCTTATGGATGTTTTTCTGCTACTGTTAATTGTTCATATTCTTTAACTATTTATAGATATTATTGTTGTGTTGTGTTACACTCAGATATGATATAATAGTCTCATCGTAGACAAACCCTTATCCCACACTTCTATTCGGAAGCTTCTTTTGTATGAGGACTTTTACATGAGGACTTGTGTCCCACCATCTCAGGGCACCAATTATTTTATCCTAGTTCAAGGATTTACAATGTCATATCAGAGCAATTTATATTCTGGATTTTATATTTTGGGATAATTGATAAAATGTTTGTAAGGCATTGGAATTTGGAATTGTGTTATTCCGAGGATTAGTTATCCCACATGTTGCAAGAATCCAAATTTCTTGGAACAGAACAAGTTTTCTGAATTATTTCTCTTACATTTGATTTTATTCAACCATTGGGTGACATAATTGTGGTTTAATGATATTATGATGATGATTTTTTTCTATTACATTATTATATGTGGGTATGTCATATCATGCATCATTTTAGGAGCATTATATGATTCAAATGCCATGAATTAAGACATGCCATACATGATGAATTTCTTGACAGTGTGAAATTATTGTGTGGGTCTTCTGTGATATATCTCTGATTTGGGTAACAACTTTTGCAAAGAATTGGTAATCATAGTTAGTACATAGAGTGCATACAATAACCTAAACAATGCATTCCTTATTAGGATACATTAGACAACAAAATAATCAACTATGACACGATTAGTCATTGGCCATTGGTAGCATTGACTAGAATTTATTATGGTTTAGGTTAAGTGGATGAAATATTTCATTTCATGATGTGTATAAAACCTTACGGATCAAACATTTTGACCCATTTTGGTCAACCATTTAATGATAATGTTAAATAAATAGGTATATAAACATAATTGGAATTATAAAATAGAGAAATTGATCATAATCTAGCTTTAGAGTGGGTAGTAAAATGTTTTTATGGTTCATTGTATGGTAGTTTATTTTTCATTTTCTTTGATTTAGGAGAAGGAAGAGGGGTGTGTAAAGATTATAATAAGTATTTGACTCATTCTACACTATAAAATTATGATCTTCTCATTATCGAACTTTTTAGGGGAGTGTGTTTGGCATTGTAGAGGCATGCCACCATGAATATCTTTATTTGTTCACTATGAGGGTTGTAAAAATCATGATTCAAAGGTGGTGGGCCATGGGATACCAATTGGACCTTCATTAGTTCATGTTGTGGCACAAATGGTTATACCATATAAGGGTGTTGATTCCTAATTGATTAAGTGTTTCATATGCAATATGAAAAAATTTCAGTGACTGTTGCAACATGTCCTATCTATTATGAAGATGTCTAGTGCGTTCCTGCAATAACATACTCCAACATTTTCATCGGAAGAATTTCTATAGGATTCTAAGTTGTGTCTTGATTCTGTATTTTCTCTTTTCAATAATTTGGAGAGACCTTCTAAGATGATATTGATACTCATCACATATATGCTATGAGGAGAAATTAAGCATTGGTGGGAAGTTTTTACCATACTGATTGAATCCAAGATATTGTTGGAGGGAATTAAAATCTAGGTTTTACAGCTTAAGTTTTCTTGAGACCCTAAGAGATGAATGGGCCAATGGTTTTATGCATATGGAGAAGGGTGTAATGACTGTTATAGAACATTCAACAATATTTTGTTGAGATTTAGCATTTTCACTGACTTATATCGTTGTTGAGATATCGACGAAGAGTGGATTTTAAGAATGTCACAGGCATGAAATTTGATTATAGGATACTATTTGGCGGTTGACTACTATTACTAAAATAGTGAATATGATGTTGATCACTAAATGAAATCTGAGGAAATATGGGGGTCTAGAGTAGGGTAGTTCAATGTCTAATGGTAGGAAGTAACTTTTTGAGGCTTTTGTATTGTGCGTACTGACAAAGAAACTGACGCTCACAGTTTTTTCTTCTACCATCAGTTTGGGAGATGATGAAATATGAGGAACTACTGTGATAAATATCTAGTCGAGTGTCGAGCCTCTGATAAGATAGGACACATAAAAAGTTTTAATAGGACCATACCTCGATCAGTTACTGGATGTATATTGACTCTGAATCCATTCTCTAGAGAGGGATTTGTAGATCTAAATCTTGCTAGGAGTGGCAGTAGTGTCAGTCATTCAGAACAATTTGGTGGTTGTAGCCAAGGCCTCAAGGCATCAGCTGTACCTAGATAGCATAATGGTCTTGCTCTGGGTACATAGGTTATTTCACCAGGCCTCTATGTAGTTAAGATTTATTGTTCACATCCAAATCCTGATGAAAATAGTGGCATATCATCTATGGAGATAGGTATGATCATAGTAGACTCCAATCTAGTATATTCTCTTATCAATATAGGTTCATCTCATTGTTTCGTATTGGTTCACATTGTGGAGAGAGCATGGGGTCTTTGATTAGTTTTATAATGGTGTTATGATGCATAATAATATTTTGGGGATCATAACGCTGGGTATACATAATTTTAGGGAATTACCCTTGGTATTGGTGTGTGTCAGTTCATTTAGGATATTTTTTCATCATGATGTCAGATTTTGAAAACATACTTAGGATAGAATAGCGTGTTTTTTATCGACCACATGTTTCGTTCTATTTTGATAGGGTAAAATTCACATCACTATAGGGTAATGTTTGTATTCATAGTGGTGAGTGAGAATTCTAGGTAGGTCGATATATTACCAAGAATCATGGATTGGGACAAATGAATGCTCAAAATATTTTTTATCTGAATGATCAGGTAATCCATCAGATAAATTTTCATCGAGCAGTTTATTATTCTATATATGTTTTTTAGCGGAATTATTTTGGTTTAACACTTGAAAAAATGTCGTTTTTTCTATAAATCTAGTTCCTGGAGATGCACTATTATAAAATTCCCATAATAAGATGTCTACTACCATGTTCTTAGAGCTCAATAGGTAGTTGGAGGATTTGTAAGTGAAGGGTTTTATCTAACACAACAATTGACTATGGGGTTCTTGATCAATTTTTATGAAAAGAGAGATGTTACACTCATGTTATGTGTTGATTATTGTAAATTGAACTATTTGAAATTTAAGAAATAGTATCCATTTATGTGGATAAATGATATCTTTCAATATCTCCATGGAGCTCCTGTTTTCTGAAAGATAGATCTGAGTTCATGATATCATCAAATACATGGTCAACCTAAAAGCACAACTCATATATATTTTCTTAATAATTATATTTTATATGAGTACTTGGTTATGTAGTTTGGTCCTATGAACATTCAAGGAGTTTCCATGGAACTTATGAAAAGGGTTTTCCCTCCATGTATGGATTCATTTATGGTAGTTTTCATGGATTATATATTGGTTTCTTATCACAATTGACCTGACCATCCCAAACATCATGAAATAATTTTGGATTCGCTGAAGGAGAATTAGTTATATTTTTAGATAAATTACTTCCACTTCTTGATGGATAAGATTCAATTACTGGGTCATATTATCTTAGAGACAAGCGTATCAGTTGACCGAGAGAAGGTGAGAGATGTAATTTCTTGGTATTTTCCCAAGAACATCTTTGATATATGGAGATTTTTGGGCTAGCTTATCTGTAAATGAATTTCATATAAGGATTATCACACATAAAAAACACCTATTATGGTCTTTAATAATATGTGTAAAGATTTATGGACTGATACCCATAAGACATACTTTTAAGAGCTAAAATATATATATAATTCACCAGTAGTCTTAATTTTTCAAGATCCAAGTAGGATCTAAACTGTGTATTATGATGCTTTGAGTATTAGAATTGGAGTAGTTCTAATTTATATAGAGTGACACATTTTGTAGATATCTCCTTAGTTGGGGTAACTTGAGAGGAACTACCCAATGGATGATCAACAGTAATCCTCTGTTGTTCATTCCTTTCACTATTGGAGACATTATTTACTTCAAGAGTGTTTTTTTTGTGTATACAAACCACACAAGACTCAAGTAAATGCTTACACATCGTGATCCAAATTTGAAGCAATAATGGTGGGTTGAATACCTATAGACATTTGAATTCAATCTACCCTATATACATGTGAATGGATATATATTTACAGATACAATTAGTAGGAGGATTTAGATAAATGTTGTTCAGGTGTTTAGTATTGAGTGTAATCATACGGACTTATTCTCAGAGAAGAACTCGGAGGTTCATGATGGACAAGGGGACATTTTCTCTCATCCTTACTATGACATCCAATCTTATGGATAGGGTGAGGATGAGATATCTATTTTTTAATGATGGTATAGTCCTATAGAAGAGTGTAGCATGTGAGGAAACACGTCTTGGTTAGACTATGGGTGAGGATGCAATTATAAATATTCATGGTTGTACTTTGGTTTTATAAGTCATATGTGAGGAGATGATGAAATAATTGCATGACTCATCTTTGGAATTACATCACGGTATCACGAAGATATATCCTATCTTATGTCATCAGTACTGGTGTCCGAGAATGAAATGGGAGGTAGCTGGTTTTTCCCTCAGGTATTCCAGTTGATAGTAGTTGAAGGCAATAGATCAGCATAAAAATAATATTTTTCTAAAGATACTTATTATTGAGTGGAAATGGAATGATGTTGAGATAGATTTCCTTATTCAGTTTTCAGGGTCACATAAAGGTAGTGATGTTTTATGGGTTTTTGTGCACATGCACATAAAGGTTTCCTATTTCTTACTAATTAAGGAGACCTTATTGGTAGATGTGCTGGAGCGATTGTATATCTATGATATTCTGTTCCTACATGGGGTTTTTTATTCCATTGTATCAGATAGGGGATCATGGTTTACATCTTGATTTTGGAGGATATTGTAGATGGAATTGGATATACATGTTTTTCTGAGCGTTGAATAACACCCTCAGACTGATCAGATTCTTGAGGACATGATTTTTGTGTTTGAGGACGTTCTGAAATCATATGCCCCTAATTTTGGGGTTCTTGGGAGTGGAACATACCCTATATTGAGTTCCCATACAACAATAGGTATCATTAAACAATATATATATATCACCTTACGAGGCATTATATAGTATGCCATGGAAATAACCCCTTGTGGTGGTTTGATGTAAGAGATGAATCATTATGTGGACCAAATATCACATATGAGTCTTTAATTTATGTCATATTGATCAGATAACAGATGTATACTACTAAAAATAGAAATAAATATTATGCTGATCTTTTTGTTGACCTATAGTGTTGACAGTTGGGTATCATGTCTTTTACGTATCTCACGGAGGGTTGGACACTAATGGAGCAGGAGACAAGGTAATTTTTAACTATTGTATGTCGAGATGTTCGAAATTATAGAGAGATTCAGGATAGTAGCCTATCTATTAGTGTTACCTTAGAGATTTAAATCCACTAAATGTTTCTTATGAGTATTTCAATGGTATCGTTATCACGCTGACTTATCTTACACTATGCAGCTGGATGTGGATGAGTTATTGGTAGATTCTTCTTTCGAGGAGGATCCTATACGTATTGTCGATTGGATTATAAATTTTCTCTGAATATGATAAGATCCTTTAGTATGATTGTTATGTAGACATGAAAATTTATAGGATAATTCATTGGAATTGGGGGTTGACATACATTCTTGATTGCAGGATTTATGCTTAGGAAATTCTTGATCAGCATTGAAGGTAAATTCGAGGAAAATTTACCTTATGTAGGGTATATTGTAACATCATGGGTTTTACGATGAGTTAAGTTTTTTAAATTTATTTTAACTTATTATTTTTGACATAATCTGATTTTTTAATGAGATTAGTGGAGTTTTGGGAGTGTCCACAATATATTCAGATTCTGGAGGTTCCGTTTTTGGGAAATAAAACTAGGATGCGTGGTTAGTAGAAAATGTGTAAACAAGGACACATGGATTGATTTAACCAAGTGGGTTAAGACATAGGGATGAATGAGGCCATAAGGTATGAGGAAAAACTGTATCCTGTGGCACATTCCCCAACGAGGAACCTACAATTGTAGTGGAGATAAAAAAGAATATTTAGCACGTGGATTTCTAAAACATTCCCCATGACTGTGTGAGGGGTGTCAGGGGATAGTAGAATATGACATGGTTTTCATATGTTTTTAAAAACAAGGTGGATGAACCATTTGATGCCACCCTTTTGGAACATAAGGACACATGATTTTTGCACGATTTGGAAAACCGTGTGGCCAAATCGTGTGAGTGAGTTAAAATATGGTAAAATGCCATTTTTCCTAGAAAAATATTAAAACATAATTACTATTTTCCTTCATCCTCTGGTGGATGGAACCCTCATGTTTGGAGCTCCATTTATGTCAAATTCATAGGCTTTAATTTGATTTTTCATCAAGACATGGATTCAAAAACAGTTTGCAACATTTGATCGATGCCATAAATTTCTTCAATCATATTATATCGTTAAAATTTCAAAATTTTATCAACAGAGTTATTTAGGTGCAATGTAGTATTCCCTATTTTCAGGATCATCATTTTTCTTCATTTTTCTCTCAATATACACCAAATCAATAGTCAATACTAGATGATTGTCCTACCACATGTATAGGTTAGGTGGTTTGTAAGATCCCAGGTAAATAAAGAACATGACATTTTTCATATCTATTAATACTTGTAAATTAAATATTAATTTTACTTTAAAGGGATTTATATGTTCGATAGCGTACCTGATACGCAACAATGGGTTTCTTTGAAATCTTACATTGCACACGAATAATATAATATTATTATTTTAAATGATAATTAACTCCTAGCCATTGAATTGGTGGGAATGAACAAATATAACTACAATATGATAATAAATGTTTTTTAAATGTATTTAAACATATCCAATAAAAATTTAGAGGCTTAAAATATGAATGAATCTAATTTTATGCATAATTTACATTAAAAGGCTGATTTACCACCTTTTAATATAGAACCATCGTCAAATATAGTTTTGGTCACATTAATACATTATAATTGACCAAATAAAATCCTTCTTTAGAATGGAGACATCAAATTTTACTTTGTGTAATTTTTTGGTATTTGTTTTGATAAATTTCATTTTTTAATGAATAGTGAAAAATATTGTATTTTATCTCAAAAGTGCCTTTTAATATAATTTATATATAAGTTTAGATTATATTTTTAATTAGTTTTAATGTTTAATTGAAATATACTTTTACCATCTAATATAATGATGGTTATTCGATTGAATTTCACTTTGAAATTGGACATAAACAAGTGTCAATCTTTTGATAGTTATTGTTTCTTAAGATCAAGATATTTGTTTTAAAAACATGAATTAACATTAAATTAAAAAATTCATCCACTATGTTTTGAATTTGGAAAAATAGACATAATTTTTTAATTCGGAATATCAAATACTACTTATGATGAATTTTCGGTATTTTTCTAAAAAACATCAATTTTTGATGAATAGTGAAACCATTAAGTAGTAGTTAAAAAAAGTGACTATTTCATTTAAATGAAATTTTACCACTTCTGTGAATTGAATTTTAAAAATCCGACATACATGTTTGTTATTCGTAAGTAAAATTTGGTTCAATGAGATGAAAATAATTTTTTGTGAATACTAACTTTTGACTTTTATTTACATCGGTTAATGGTAAATATGGTAATTCAAGGTTAAAAGAATATTATAATAATTCAAAATTACCTTAACAATTGTCCAAACATTATTTTCTAAGTCATTTCAGACCATGATCATCTTTGGGTCGATTTTTGGACCCCATTAAGCCACATGGGAGTGATAATGACAATTTTGATTAATTAACATAAAGTAAAGGCAAAAAAGAAAAAAGAAAATATCTTTTAATAAAATAATTATTAGAAGGGGTTAATTAAATTATATTTTAGACTATAAATATTAATTAGAAATATAATATTATTTACTACATCCTGGTATTTTTTTATAATTTTTAGACATGAAATAAATTAAATTTTATATGACACAATAATGATGCAGTTTTTACCTCATTAATAAAGGATTCGAATAAAAAAGGTTATTAAGACTAAAAAATATCCAAAACGTATCCAATTACTATTGGATGATTTTATTTAGAATATTAGTCATCTTATCTTCTACTTTAATGTGTTTTGGATGTTTTGAAACCGAATATATTTTTATAATAAAATAATGTTTTCACACATTCCTAAAGAGTCCCTCCTCTCCCATATAAAAAGAGATCACTTATAACCAATTCCTCACACCTCTCAAGCCTTTTGGATCATCCAACCACTAACAAATTAAGCCCCATACATCCCTATCCTCCTCCTATAAGCCTTACCTTAGTAATAGGGCACCTCAAGAAGTTGTTTTGGTTCAAACCAAAGTAAGTTACCCAAATTAAAGGTAATGGTTTCTCTTAAATTGTTTATATTATTTTACTTCTCCAACCCATAAACTCATTTTATTCCATTATTTTGTAAAGAAACCAGTTTCCTAAATATACCAGTATTTTTTTATAATATGGATTATAACTACTTTTACACACACCTCTATCTAATGGATAAATAACATAATGTTTCTGTGGATGACAACCAAACGACTCACGAAACAAGGATTGTTCAATTATCTACTACTGCCTCTCACGGTGGCCATTATGATGGAACTATATTTATATATGATATATATTATATTTATTTTTTCTTTATGCATCTGTATTTTCAATTTATTGAAATCTTTTACGGTTTCCATAATGGGTAAATACGATAATCGCATTAGAGGAAGTGCAGACTACCGCCCCCTTAATGTGATATGACTCGGTAATGCCTTATGTGGGACGTATAAAGGTTGGAGTTAGTAATATAACATATTATATTGTACTGGAATTATAATATAACTATTTATCATTATGTTTTAATTCCAATAAAATATGAAATAGAAATGGAAGTAGCGTTCAAGCATAAGTACGACTTACCGTCTCTATGAACGGTGCATTTAATTTCTTACCTCTAAATGTCATGTACTATTATAAATACATTTATATGATGGATATATATGAAATATATGATATCTAAATAATGAATATAATTCTGGATATAATGAAATTTTTACTACATTTACAACGTGTAGTTATAAGAAGTCTATTTTTGACTTGAGTACCAAATATCGACAAAATGATCATTATTAACATAAATGATTATATAATGTTTATAACATGGTAATAAGTGATATAAAAGGAATAATTAATTTAGAAAAAATTATCTTAAGAAATTATAAATTAACATATGTTTATTATTCAGGATATTAAAGAACTAATGGGTCAATTTGTACACGAGGCATTCTTCTAAATATTTCTCATTAATGTACATGTTTTCCAAATGGTATTGGGATTTTTTTATATGAACAATAATTTTTTGAAATGTGATTTCTTTTAAAAGATTCAAAGTGGTATGGAAATCATCGATTCATAAATATCTTTATTTAATGTTTTAAATGGTTTTTTGAAAATGTTTTGATAAAGAACTATTTATTTCAACATCTTGATATGATATTTTGTGATTGGAATGTGGAAATTTCATCTTTACATTATGTTTGTGTTATGTGTTATGATTGCGTTATGGTTATTGGGCATTGTTTACGTATATGGGTGGTTCCAAGATAATCCTAGGGTGGGTGAGCCCGATATATCTCTCTAATGCATTTGGTAACGAGATGGAGGTAAACATTAACGTTTATCCTACGAGATTGAGGGAATATGCTATGATAGGTATTCAAAATGTGACTCCATATGTAGCTATGATAGCTACTCTGTAAGTATGTTATGAATTACATTAGTTGCCTTTATGATTTATTAATTCTTTGTGTTATTCAAAAATCATATGATTTCGTAAGGTATGTTAGGATTGAAAAGTAATTGTTTCATTGATTTGTATTTATTGATGGGTTAATGTTTCCATTCCGTATTTTATAACCCTTACTGAGATTTTTATGCTCATCCCATGTTTTTTAAATGGTTTCCATGGGTCATAATTATGAATAGGGTCAAGGATGCGATCAAGGAATATTCATGTGTCTAGAAAATATAACTAGACATTTTTTTAAATGTTTTTGTTTTAAAAAAATGGATACTGAATAGTAGTGTCTACATGTAATTTTCAAGTTTATATGTATTAGTTATGGCCTAATTCTCTAAAACTCTAAAACTGAAAATATCCTCATTGTGAATTATTTATTTAATTAAAGATTATGTAATGTTTAAGGCGATGTCCTTATAGTTGGTATCAGAGGTCGGTTTAGAAAACTTTAGGGATATGAGTTTTCGTTAGACACATTGTTAGTCCCTATGTCTATTATCTAAGTTAAATCCTAGTTTTATAACTTTTTTAGATCAAGGAAATTCAGTTACAAATGGAAGGTGGAGGATCTCAAATAACATTCCTATCACTTGCTGATGACATTCTTGCAATAATTATTTCAAATTCTTGTTCAGATGATTGTGAAACGTTTTCTAGCATTCAACTCACTTGAAAGCAGTTGTTTGAGATATCAAACTCCTCTACTAAACCACAATATCATTGTGAATCATGGGTTGTATTTAATCCAATCCTATTTTACCAATATTCTCATATTTTCAATAATGGTAAATATTATCAAGGAATTTTTGAATATTTTACCATAACATAAGATTTTGAAGCATATTATGATTTTTAGAAAGGTGCTAAAGAAGGGGACCCTTGCACAAGCTATTTATATTTTCTTTTAAATTATAGTCTTTCAGCACATAATTATGGTCTTTTAAAAGGACCATTGATTGAATTATTCAACTCAAAATCAGTTCAACTGTTTTATAAAAATAATGTTTTATCAGATGTTTTGAAATTATATGTTATACATGATTATTTTTCGATACTATTTTTAAGTGAAAACCCATATGACCCAAGTTGTACGAGGTGTATTTGGATGAAGGGAAAAAATGATTTTGAAGGATCTCTAAATCATTGTTGCAATGCATGGACCTTATTCCTGTAATTAAAATACGACGATGAAACCATATGGACACCATGATGAAGGTATTTTATTTTTTCTATTAGTAATAGTTTTATTTAATTATTTTTTGGTGAAATACATAAAAGACAACATATATAAGACTTAAAGAATTAATATGTTGAGATCATAATGAATTGGGATGAAAATGAGTGGTATATGAAAACCATACAGGATAAAACTTGTTAGGGTTATTTTTGAGATTTATAAAAAGGACAACCCATAAGAAGTGTGACAAACCGTTGCGTCTGGCAAGGCCACATGAATCAAACCCACAACCGAAGGGCGACAAGGGTGCATTGCCTACCATTAGAATATGTGAAGTACTCGGTTAGTATGACTTATTCTTTTTAGTTATATGATTTATGGATCAATAATATGTTGATTTTCGAACTCATTCTTTCTCAAATGGATATCCTTAGTGTAGGAAAATGATTTGGTGATTATGTAATAAAGGTTATTTTTGATGTTGTTCTCTATTTCGTGGAAACAATATATGTCTATAGAAAATAGAATAAACTGATATTTCAATTGAGGAATAATTGTTTAATTATTATTTTGGAAGAAACTATGTTTTTTATTTTATACATATGATGATTTGGGTTATTTTTTTAAATGATTAACCTATTATAGGGAATATGTGATTTGGTAAATTAATTTTCAGTATGAGACTTTAAGAGTAGTAGATGTTATTTGGAGATAAATGTTAATATTTATCATGAATGTTTATGTGATAAAATCCTTCTGATATTTGGGTTTCAATATTAGTTTTGATTACTTGGAAGATTTTTATTGATAGTTGTTTATTGAACGGTGTTTGATGAACTTTGGGATTTGTTGGACAAATTTTGGAGATTAAGAGTAGTTTTTTTTGTAAAAGATTATACTTTTTTGGGATTATCTGATCTTGTACAAACCTTTTTATTTTATATTAAGGTCCTATGATTTGGGAAATATATAGTTCCTCTTTTTTTGGATTATGTGATTCTCTCGAAGATGATTATAGTGCTTTTAATGTGAATAAGTAATCTTGAATACTCATCGTTTGGAGAAAATATGAGTTTGTGTTTGAAAGATAATAAAATATGAAAGTCTAAATGACATTTAATTATGTTTCCTTTTTTTAGTTAATCTCATAAATAAATTCCTTAATAAAAATTATTTTAAAACAAAAATTTTGTTTGTTAACTTTTCCTACTATTTAATCAATGAGTGTTTAACCCATCAAAAGTTTTTATTTTTTGGTGGTTAACGTTCCCCTAAACATGTTTTCTATCACTCTGCATCAGAATACGATGGTTTTTTTTCTCCTCCATATCCATGTTTTCATGGAATACTAGTATCTATTATTTCGGGTGACCTTTGTACTTCTCTTTCTGTCTTTTAATGTGATAGTTTTGCTGACTATTTTCCGATGTGGGAATTTTAATGATGTTTCCAAGCCCAATTTTAAAATTGCAAGGATGCAATTTTCAAAAGGGGGAAGGATGTAACATCCCAAGTAAATAGATAACATGGAATTTTTTATATTTATTAATATTTGTACAACGGGTTTCTTTGAAATTTTACTTTTCACACTAATAATATAATATTATTATTTGAAATGGTAGTTAACTCCTAGACGTTATATTGGCTGTAATGAACAAAAATAACTACAATATGATTATACATGTTTGTTAAATATATTTACACATATCCAATAAAAAGTTAGAGGCTTAAAATATGAATGAATCTAATTTTAAGCATAATTTACATTAAAAGGCTGATTTACCACATTTAATGACGAACCCTATTCAAATATAGTTTTGGTCACTTTCATACATTCTAAAATGGCCTAATAAAATCTGTCTTTATAATGGGTACATCAAATTTTACTTTGGGTAATTTTTAGGTAATTTTCTGATAAAGTTCATTTTTAATTAATAGTGAAAAATATTGTATTTTAATTAAAAAGTTCCTTTTAATATATTTTATTTATATGTTTAGATTATAAATTTAAATAGTTTTAAAGTGTAATGGAAATATATTTTTACCATTTTTTCCAATGGTGGTCACTGGATTGAATTTCACTTTGAAATTGGAAATAAACAAGTGGCAATCTTTTGATAGTTATTGTTTCTTAAAAACACGGTATTTGTTTTAACATTGGAAATTAATTTTAAATTAATTAATGAAACTTTTTTTTTGAATTTTTCAAAATAAACATCATTTTTTTATTCATAATATCAAATAATGCTAATGCTGATGTTTTGGTATTTTTCTGAAAAACTTCAATTTTTGATGAATAGTGAAACCACTAAGTGGTAGTTAAAAAAACCGATGTTTTCATTTAAATGAAAATTTACAACTTCTATGAATTGAATTTCAAAAATAAGACATATATGGTTGTTATTAGTAAGTAAAATTTGGTTCAATGAGTTGAAAAAAATTTCTTTTAAATATTAACTTTTGACTTTTATTTATCGCGGTTAAAGGTAAATAAGGTAATTCAAGGATAAAAGAATATTATAATAATTCAAAATTACCATACCACTTTTCCAGACATTATTGGTTGAGTCATTAAAGACCATGAGCATAATTTGGTTGATTTTTTGACCCCATTATGCCACATGGGAGTGATAATGACAATTTAGATTAATTAACTTAAAGTAAATGAGAAAATGACAAAAGAAAATATCTTTTAGTAAATTAATATAAAGAAGGGGTTATAAAAATTGTATTTTGGACTATAAATATTAATTAGAAATTTAAAAATATTTCATACATCATGGTATTTTTTTATATTTTTTAGACATCATATAAATTAATTTTTTAATGACACAATAATGATGTAGTTTTTACCTAATTAATAAATGATTTAAATAAATAACATTATAAAGACTAAAGTAATATCAAAAACCTATACAATTACTATTGGATGATTATATTTCTAATATAGGTCATTTTATCTTATACTTTAATGGGTTTTGGACCTTGTTCAACAGAAGAAATTTTTATAATAAAATAATGTTTTCACACATTTCTAAAGAGCCCCTCCTCTACCTTATAAAAAGAGACCACTTATAACAAATTATTCACACCTATCAAGCCTTTTGGATGGTCCATCATCTGCCCAATTAATCTCCCTACATCCCTCTCCTCCTCCTAGAAGCCTTTGCTTAGGTATAAGGCACTTCAAAAAAGTAATTTTGGTTCAAACCAAGGGATGTAACCCAAATTAATGGTAATGGTTTCTCTGAAATTGTTTTCATTTATTTTAGTTACCCAACCCCCAAACTCTTTTTATTCCCTTATTTTGTAAAAAAACCAGTATCCAAAATATACTAGGATGTTTTTATGAGAGGTATTTGAACTACAATTACCCGCACCTCCATCTAATTGATGAATAATATAATGTTTCAATGCATGAAAACCAAACTCCACAAGAAATGATGACTGTTCAATTATCTCCTACCGCCTCTCATGGTGGCCATTAGGATGAAACTATATTTATATATGATATATATTATGTTTATGTTTTCTTTATGATTATGTATTTCCTATTTATAGAAATATTTTATGGTTTCTATAGTGGGTAAATACGATAATCTCATTAGAGGAAGTGCGGACTACCACCCCTCAATGTGATATGATTCATTAATTCCTTATATGGGAATTATAAAGGATGGAGTTAGTAAAATCACATATGATATTATATTGTAATTATAATATAACTATGTATTATTATGTTTTAATTCCATTAAAATAAGAAATAGTAATGGAAGTAGCGTTCATGCGTACGTACGGCTTACCGTCTCCATGAACAGTGTATTTCATTTCGTACCTATAAATGTCATGTACTATTACAAATACATGTATATGATGGATATATATGACATATATGGTATCTAAATCATGAATGTCATCCATCCATCCTATATAAATTTTTATTAAGGGAAGATCCAAAAACACCACAAGGAAACCCCCCAGATTATGGAGGTCTAAAATAATGTAAACCGAGTAAATCCACTCTAATTATATTCACCTTCTTCAGTTTCAAACTACTTGGGTGAATGAGGCAGTCGTGTCCCACCGGCTGATCCGCTAATGAAGACAAGTGATCAGCCACTTTTTTCCCCTTCCGCCGTGAGTGGGAAACATAGATAGAATCCCGAATCAGAGATCTGAACTTCCTTACAGTATATGATATGGACCAAGGAACAACAAACATACCCAGAAGAGAATCATGAAGAATAAGGGAATCAGTCTCATCCTGAGAGATAACCACACCCTCTTGAATGCACAACATGATCCACATGATCATAGCCATGGTCTCCGCAATAAGAGGATTTCCCATTCCAAAACGAGTAGAGAAGGCCAACCTCACATACACTTGAGAGTCCTGATCCACACCACCTCAATTCATGACACCAGCTAGACTAGATCCATCCATGTTCAATTTGAAATCATAAGTAGGTGGATTCCAAGACACCCAACTCCCCCACACCTCATCATTAAAAGGAAAAAGATGAAGGCCCCTTTCTTGAAGCCTACCAAACACTAGAGAATCCCTCCATTCCTTGTGAAGATAGATCCAGTCCATGATCAAGAACCTCATCCTTTCTATAATGGATCTTGCTGAAGACCCTGCACCATAAAACCTCACCTGATTCCTAGATTACCACAAACACCAACACCCTACATGCATAATCCCCGATCTAGCCATGCACTCCTTCGCCATCCTGTTAGATCCCTGAAGCCATTCCCTAGGAAATAAGAAACATACCACTGTTGTGACTTGTTAAAAATTGGGCCTCTAAAACACCTTCATACCTTTGAAGACCATTCAACTTCAAAGAATAAATGGTTCACACTCTCCCCATTACTAATCTTGCAACAATACCAAGCTGATGGTAAACTCAATATAAGTATCCTGAAATTCTCATATGTGGCCACCGTATTCCTCATAAGGTGCCATAGAAGAAAGTTAAATTTTCTAGGTATATAATGGAAACACACCTCTCCATTCCTCTCATCATGAGGACTCATCTCCAAAGCCCACCTTCGAAACTCCTTAGTAGAAAAAACTCTTGAGGTCTAAGGGGAACACATACAAAGATTAGGGCCCGAAGTCAGATCAATGTACGCGAGGAGATCCTGTTGCTCTGGAGTCAGCACCACCTCCATAAACTTGGGGTGCAGAATTGCCTCCTTCACCGTGATCCTAAGAGCAGGACACCCTGGGAAGGCCAACATTACAGCAGCCCAGTTCTTATTCAAGAAAATAAAATCCATAGAACTGACAATCCATCAGGCATACGGAAGAAGGCATTGAATCAAGGGGAAGATCTCCACCCACAGGGGAGACCTGTGGCCATGAGTATCCACTTTGTGCTCCCCAATAATAATTGACAAGGAACTCCCCCATAACGTGCGCTCCTCTAGAACTTCCCAATCTAGGTTTTCATGCATGTAGTTGATAAAATTATGCAGGCGCCTAACACCAATCTATCCCATGCAAACCAGCCTCACCATATTATCCCAAGACAACCAATACCTCTTACCCACTGCCTTGGAATCCCCAAAAAAGTTACAAAGAATCCCGTCAATAGCTTTGATCACACCTTCAGGTACATTGGAGGCAGTCATCACTTCCATGGGAATAAAGGAGATGATGTTGTTAACCAGAGCTATCTGGCCTCCACATAATAGAAATTTGTTTTTCTAGTTCAATATTCTATTTGATATCTTATACACAATAGTGTAAAAGTCAGAAACCCAAAGTCTACCTAAAGAAATTAGAGTTCCTAAGTACTCCAGAAGAAACACCCCACATTTCATGTCCACCCGCCAAAATAAAGAGGCCACCCGACTGTTAGTGCTCTGTTCTGGGATGTAGAAATTGCTCTTAGAGGATCCTATGATCTATCCACTCCAGTGACAATAATTCGTCAGAATTATCATTATTCCTTTAACCTAATCCCTCCAACCGTTAATGAAAATGATGGTGTCGTCCGCAAACACTACATGAGATACCAAGGGGACGTTCATTCTCCTCTTGAAAGGAAATATCTTCCCTTGAATAAAATCACTGTTAATAATCCTGCTAAGGGAGTCTAGTTCAATGATGAAGATGCTGGGAGATAGAGGATCTCCTTGCCAAAGACCTCTATTAGACTTGAAAAGGTTGTGAACCTTACCTATAAAAGCCACTGCCAGCCATGAGGAGCTAAAACTCATGAATAGAAGGTCCACCACCTTGTTCGATAAGCCAATACATGATTGAACTCTATTAATGAAGCTCCAGTCAAGCCTATGATAAGAGTTGTTCATATCCACATGGAATTCCATGTTCGATCCATGTGTTTTCATCTTAATATCCCGTATCATCTCCTAAGAAAGCACTATCTCTCTTTTAATAGAGCGTACTTTTACAAAACCATGTTGCTCTGGAAAAATCCAAAGAGGATGAAACATGGCCATCCTTTGATTAATAATAGTTGCAAAAATATTTTATGGAAAGTTGCATAAGATCACTAGCCTATAATGAGATAGGTAGGAAGGATTAATAACCTTGGGTATAAGCACCAATTCAGTTGCACTAGCCACCCTTGGGATACCTCCACCCTGAAAATAGTCCTGGACCACAGCAATTATATCATCTTTAACCACACCCCATGCCCCCTGTAGAAGGAACCTGAGAATCTATCAGGCCCAGTGGCACTATCCGGGTTGAGATGTTGCATGGCCGAAAAAATCACCTCTTCCTCTGGAATAGCCTCAAGAGCCTCATTATTAGCTAAGGATGTCTGATTCGGAATAACCTCCCACAAAACACTCTGGCCACTAGGATACCCTGAGAGCATCCCCGGTTTTAGGCTAGCAAGAAGATATTTAAATAAAGATGTCGCCAAACGCCCCACAGTATACCTATCATTCGAATAAGAACCATCATCCATTAGATGATTAAGAAAGGATTGGCATTTTCACACACTAATGCATGCATGGAAGTATATCTAATTATGATCCCCCTCATGAATCCACCTAACCCAAGAACAATCCTGAGCCAAAAATTACTATTTGAGAAGCTCCACAGCCCATCATTCCTTTTTTTTCGATGAGATCCCCAACATCCAATCCATCAAACTCCTCCTCCATGTTAGTATTCAAACCTTATATACTCTGTCTAAGAGTTTCTAGGCTTTCATCAAAAGGAGGATGATACCGAGCGCCGGACATCAGCCCCTGTTCCAAACGCCTGAGCTTGTTATGGATAGCCACCCACATGTTCCCCTGAACTGGTTCCTTCCAAGACTCCTCGAAAAACTGAATATAGCTATTCCATTGATCCCACCAGGGGTTGAATACAAACAATTCCTGTCGTTCCTGCCTGGGAGACAGAGACTAAAATCAGGGAATGATCAGATAACTGTCAGACTAAGTGTTTAACATTTGCATCCGAAAACATGAAAATCATGTTGTTGTCTGCCAGACACTGGTCTATCCTACTCAAGCATCTACTTATACCTGTTTGGTTATTACACCATGTCAAGATGCCTACCGTGTAGCCTAGATCAAGTAATCCATTATCCGCTAGGAACTTGGGAATGTCCATGCTAGCTTTCCGAGTGAACTCACCTCTACCCTTTTTCTCTTGGGGGTCCAAAATAGAGTTAAAATCCCCAACAACAATCCATGGTATGTCTGTAGGATCGAAGGCCCCAAGACTATGCCACATGTTTTTTCCACTCCTAGATATTACATCTTTCGTACACACACGAGAAAAAGAAACACTCCATTCTCCTCCTAACCATCGAAGTGATAAATTTATCTCCAAAATCAACCAAATCCACCGAACAACCTTTATAGAAAAAAAGACATATTTTCTTGTTAACCGGGTCAGCGTTCATGGACCCATGCATGTGATGTTTACGAGAAAATGAGTTGATCTTATCAATCTTTGGTTTATGCTCAAGAACTGTAACTATACAAATATCGTTTTTATTAACATCTGGAGCAATGAAATCAGACTTCACCCGAGCCAACAGACCACGGGCATTCCAAATGTGGTTGGATGACATTAAAAAACAAATGGCCCAGCATTGGCCCCATGAATTTTGGTCACCTTGATGATAGCAATGGAAGCCTCTCTAAAATTTCTCGACTATGCCTGCGTGATAACCCCCTGGTTGGTCACTGATGTAAGTGGATTACCTGCCGACTCTGGCCAGCTTGATTTCCCTTTCAACTTATTGCATGGGGAAAAATAAGAAGGACCCATAGATTCCTTGACCCTTTCCCCCCCAAAATCCAGTCCTCCTTCTTGAGTCGAAGAGAGTAACAATAGCCCCAAGGGACAGGCCATCCGAGCAGCCCTTTTCTTAACCGACCTATCCTCCCCTGTGGCTGGAGGCAGGGAGAAGTCCTGAACATCAAACACCACCCATTTCGGCAGAGATGAAAGAAAACAGTCCAGCTAGTCTTTGAAGGGCCCATGGGTGTAGATAATGGAAGACTCCATCCCAAAGGACCCCCTAGGTCTCGAAGAAACATTAACTAACTCCCTCACGGCTCTAGAAATAAACCTATCATCATTGGAAGCTGAAAACTTGCAAGATGACTCTGGCCTTGACCCACAGCATCCCCACAACCAGATATCACCTCTGAAGACACTAGTGAAGGACATGGCGGGAGCGAACCCCCTATATGAGTGGCCGACGAGACTCTAGATTTTGAAACCCATTCGGTTTTTGAACGAACCTTATGGCATCCACATCTACATAATTGAGACGAGTTCCCTAGAAGAAGGCATGACAAACAATACCTGGGGAACACTGTGAACACTAAAACATATTTCCAAGACACAGAGTCCATCACATGCACAGACAACGATTTTGGGAAAGAAGATGATAAATCCAGCTCAACCCAAATCTGAGGATCCCTAATCTCTTAACCACTACAAGTGCGCGCATCCGAGCACAGGAATACCCCCAGCAAATCCCACATCACCTTCAGAATGGTATAGTTCTGAAGAGGTAAATGGAGTCAAGGAAAACCCACCCAAACCGCCTCCTAGGGCCCTTCCTTACCTGGGTGAGCCTCCATCAACCAACGAGATAAACCAAATTTCGAGAAACCCATACCACCTAAGACCAGACACCAAGCCATAAATAAGTTCTCCTCCGAATGAAAAATGAGACAAAAAAATCTATGTGAAGAACTGAAACCCTAACCTCATCCTACAGACCCCAGGAATCCACAAAGATCTTGAAAGCCAAGAGAGACGGTTTTTCCAGTTTGAATCACGCCACCAGAGACCATTTAATTCCGAAAACAACCTCGTTGTATGCCGACACAGTCGCTTTCAATGAGATCTGATCACCCTCCCTCACAATAGAGTTAGAAAACGTCGATATCACTGGGATACAATGATCTAACCCGCCTATTTTCTTTCAGCATGACACATCCTTGAAGGACAAGAATGGCCATCTAAAGGCAGGGGGAGGATCCCCAGAACCCGACCCCTTACCGGGAAGAGGAATACTAGCTAGCTGATCAGAATATAGATTGAGCGACACCGAAGGATGTGCTGTCACAGCGGAGCATGACGTCATACGAGTAATGGTCAAATGAGATTCATAAAAAGGGGTGCATAAGGCGCATTCTAAAGAAAGAAAGCATATTAAATTTTCTGTACTAATTAAATCATGAATATAATTCTGGATATAATTACCTTTTGACCACATTAACAACATGTAATTAGAAGAAGTCTATTTTTGTCCCAAGTACAAAATGTCGATAAAATGACTGTTATTAACATAAATGATTACATAATGTTTATAAAATGGTAATAAGTGATATAAAATGAATAATTAATTTTAAAAAAATTCTTAAGAAATTATAAATAAACTGAAATTTATTATTCCAAAGATTAAAGAATGAACGGGTCAAGTCGGAAACGACGTAAGAGAATTCTTATCTCACTTTTAATTTCGTGAGATTTCCATTGTTCACCACTTATTCGTTTCATGTGGTGTATTGTGTACTTCCATTTGATATGTATTATCTTGATTTTAATTATATTCATGGTATTCTGTGAATATTTTTGTGGTTATTAAACATTTTTCATATGACTCGAATGATTACTACGTGGTAAGGTGATTTCACCTAACTTCTTATCTCTGTGAGATTTGTGCTATATTTACCACTATTTCCTTTTTTGTCATGTATTTACTACCCATGATTATAATATTTGTGTAATATAATTTCATTTATTGGCATTTAAATCAATTTTGTGTGATCCTTCATTCACGGGATGTATGTTTCCTACGTTAACAAATCACTAAGGGAACCTTTCACCCTCTTCTTTTTTAAAAGACTTCATTTTGTTATGTCTTCTAATTTGCATCTTATTATTTTTGGGATATGTTCTTATATATATTTATTGATTTAAATTTTATATCTGAGTGATGAGACACCATCATTAACTCATTTTATAAATTTTAATGTGATGTCGTTAGGCTATCAATTTTTTTAAAGGAACTTCTTAACCCAATTTCAATTCTTTGGGATAAGCTTCTACTTGTTGATTGTGTCATGCTATAAATATGTGTGAATGAAATATGAATTTTTACACTAAATATGTAATCATATTGAGTGTATTTATATTTTTCACACATAATTATGTCATTGATTTATCCTTAATCCAAGGATACCATCTTTATAAGAGATTTCATCTCAATTTTCATTCCATTGAGAGGTCATTGTTGTTATGCTCCAATTCACTCTTATATGGTGCATATACTCTCCTTTGGCATATTATATCTTGAATACCATTATTATCATGATACTATATAGTTCCAATAAAATTTTATTCCACAATTATTTGTATTCAATTGTCTTTCATTTCGTTATAAACACATTAACTAAAATATCATTTTAAATGTTTTAAAGATTTATTATTCTACATATTTCTCATTAATGGTCATGTTTTCAAAATGGTTTTGAGATTTATTTATATGGACATTAATGTTTTAAAATGTTAATTCTTTTAAAATCTTAAATGTGGTATGGGACACTTTTATTCAAAAATAACATTATTAAATGTTTTAAATGGTTTTTTGAAAATGGATTTATAAAGCACTATTTATTTCAATATCTTGGAATGATATATTGTGATTGGAATGTGGAAATATCATCATTACTTCTTGTTTCTATAATGTGTTATGATTACGTTATGGTTATTGGGAATTGTTTACGTAAACGGGTGGTTCTGTGATAATCCTAGGGCAGGTGAGCCCAAGATAGCTCTACAATTCATAGGGTAATGAGACGGAGGTAAACATTAACGTTTCTCTTAAGAGATTTATGGAATATTCTGTGATGGGTATTCCAAATGTAACTCCCTATGTAGCTGTGATAGCTATTATGTATGTAACATCCCGGGTAAATAATGAATATGACATTATCATATTTATCAATATTTGTGAATAAAATGTTAATATTACTTTAAAGAGAACTCTTTGCTCGATGGCGTACCCAATACGCAACAACATGTTTCTTTTAAATCTTACGTTGCACACAAATAATAAAATAATATTATTTTAAATGGTAGTTAACGCCTAGCAGTTGTAATGAAAGGAATGAGAAGAACTAACTACAAAATCATTATATATGTTTGTAAAATATTTTAACATTTATCCAATAAATGTTATAGGCCTAAAATGCAAATGAATCTAATTTTAAGCATAAATATTCTAATATTCTTTAAAAGGTCGATTAACCGCCTTTTGATGGAGAACCTTTTTTAAATCCACTTTTTGAAAATTTTATATCCAATATTTGACAAAATAAAATCCTTCTTTAGAATCAGGACATCAAAATTTACTTTCTCTGGGTTTTTGGTATTTTTCCGATAAAGATCATTTTTTAATAAATAATGATTGATAATGTATTTTAATTCAAACCTTATTTTAATCTAATTTATTTATATGGTTCAATTTCCTTTTAATTTGATTTAATGTTCAATTATAATATATTTTAACTATTTAATCCAATGGTGGTCATTGGATTTAATTTCACTTTGATATCGGACATAAACAATTGTCAATCTTTTGATAGATATTGTTTCCTAAAAACATGCTATTTTGTTTTGAGAGTAGGAATAAATTGTAAAATTAATTAAAGAAACATCTATGTTATGAATTTTTTAAAATGGACATCATTTTTTAATTCAGAATATCATATATAGATTATGGTGAATTTTGGGTTTTTTTCTGAAAAATTTCAATTTTTGATGAGTAGTAAAACCTCTAAGTGGTAGTTAAAAACTGATTTTTTTTTCATTTAAATGAAATTTTACCACATCTAAGAATTGAATTTTAAAAAACTGAAATACATGTTTGTCATTTTTAATTTAAATGTGGTTTAATGGGATGAAAATAATTTTTGGTGAATAATAACTTTTGTGTTTTATTAATCGCGATTAGAGGTAATTAGTGTAATTTAAGGTAAATATAATGTTCTAATTATATGAAATTACCTTGAAACATGTCCCACCCTTATTTTATGAGTCATGGCCGACCAAGAAAATCCATGGGTCAACTTGGGGACCCCATGGAGCCACTAGGGTATGAAAAGGATATTTATAACTTCTTATTTAAAGTCAAAATAAAAATGTCACAGACATGTATATTTTTACTAAAACAATTTTTTACATGGGGTTATATAAGTTATCATTTTCTAAATAAATATTAATTATGAAGATAAGAAGATTTACTACATCATGGTAGTTTTTTTTATAATTTTTAGATCATAAATAATTAAATTTATTTATGACACCATGATGATGCAACAATTACCTCATTAATGAATGATTTAAATAAAATTAACTGATAAGGTAATATATAAGAAATAAACTTGTATAAAACATATTATATGGGTGTATATAGAACCCTTATCACCTTATACTAGAAATAAATCATTGTGGGACCTTTAAAAGAATAAAATCATTTCATAATAACGTAACATTTCATGACCTTCCAAGAGTGCCCCTCCTCCATCGTATAAAAGGCCACCACCTCTACTCCCTTACCCACACCTCTCAAGCCATTAGATCATCCGAACACTACTCCTAATTTCTCTACACATCCCTCTCTTCATCCTAGAACCCTTACCTTAAGAATAAAGCTCTTAAAGAAACCCTTTAGGTTCAATCCAAGGGGAGATACCCGATTTAAAGGTAATGTCTTCTCTTATGTTCTTTTGTTTTATTTTTCTTCTACAACCCCCTTAACTATTTTTATTCCTTTATTTTGTAACAAAAACATTATATTAAATATAATATGATGTTTTTATGAGAGTTATTAGAGATAAACTTACTCACACCTCCGTCTAATGGTTAAAGAACATACTGGTTCCATGGATGGTGAATTACTACGTCACGAAACAATGATTGTTCAATCATATTTTAACTCCTTTCATGGTGGAAATTAAGATGTCACAATATTTATATATGATATATATTATGTTTATGTTTTCCTTATGTGTATTTATTTTTCACTTATGGCATTCATTTATTGTTTCCATAATGGGTAAACGCAATAATTTCATTTTAGGAAGTGCAGACAATCGTCCCCTCAAAGTGATTTGAAACGTTAATGCCATATGTGGGATTAATAAAGGATGGAGTTAATTATTTTATATATGATATTATACTGTAATTATAATATAACTATGCATAAATACATTTCAATTCCATTAAAGTAGGAAATAAAATTGAAAGTAGCGATCATGTGAACATATGGATTACCGTCTCCATGAATGGTGCATTTCATTTATTATCTCCAAATGTTATGTACTATTATATGTACATATATATAATTGATATATATGATATATATTACATATAAATGATGAATATTATTATTTAATTATAATATATATATATATATATATCTGTCATTTAGTTTTAATTCCATTGATATGACAATGAAATGAAAGTAGCGTTCATGCGTACGTCTGGCCTACCATCTCTATGAACGGTGAATTTCTTTTTCTATCTCCAAATGTTATGGAATAGTATAAAATGAATTTATATTGGATATATAGGATATTTAAATCATTAATACTATTCTGTAGATGCTGTACTTATAACTACAAGGACAATTCTTTTTAAACAAGTTCATTTTTAACTCATGTACCGAACATCGACAAAAATGTCTAATATGAACTCTCATAATTTACTAATTATTATAAAATTATAATATGTGATATGAATTTTATAATAAATATTAAAGGATGTCCATATGAAATTATAAATTGACGAATGTTTATTATTCCAAAATATAAGGAAATGAACAAGACAAGTCGAACGTAAGGTTAGGGATCTGACCTCTCTCTTTCTTTTCAAGTACTCTCTTTTATGTCATTTCTTTTATGCTCCATGTTCTTATATTGGAGGATGTTATTTTATATTATCCATACTATAATTTTTATTTTCATATGATGAGATAACCCCTCATACTCTCATCAATTCTTTTTATGAATTTTTATGTTGCGCTGTTAGGCTGTCATATTTTCGTAAAGGATTTCTTATCTCACTTTTAATTCCATGAGATTTCCATTGGTCACCACATATTTATAGAATGTGGTTTATTTTGTACTTCCAATTGATATATATTATCATTATTCCATTTATATTCATGTATTTCTGATATTAAATTGGTGGTTATTATCTTTTGGTCATATGACTCACTTGATTACAACGAGGTAAGGGGTTTTTATCTCACTTTTTATTCCTGTGAGATTCATGCTACATTTGCCACTATTTACTTTTGTGTGGTGTATGTAATACCCATTATTCTACTATTTGTGTAATATAATCTCTTTTATGGGTGTTTATATCATCATTGTATGACCCTTCTTTCATGGTGTGTACGTTTCGAATGTTACCCAAATCGGTAAGGGAACCTTTCACCCTCCTCTTTTTAAAAGACTTCTTTTTGTTAGGTATTTTATTTTACATCTACTTATATTGGTATACATTCTTATATCTCGTTATTGATGTAAATTATATTTACATGTGATGATATACCCTTTTTATCTCACATTGTCTCGTTTTTTGAATTTTTAAATGACTCCATTAGGCTGTCGAATTTCTGTAAGGGAACGTCTTAACCAAATTTCAATTCTTTGGGTTAAACCTCGACTTCCTAATTATGTAGTAATATGAATATGTTTGGATGACCTCTTATTGTGTTACAATTAATATCCTCTTATATTGGGTGTATTTATATTTCTCACACATAATTATGTAATTGATTTATCCTTAATCTAATGATACCAATTTTGTAAGGGACTTTGTACCAATCTCCTTTCATTGGTGCATATTTTGTTCTAATACAAGACTTTGTTTTATATGATGTATAAAAAACATTTAATTTCATTCAATGGGAATATTTTTCTACTAAGAGTTTTAATACAAGAAAAAAGGAATATTTCTTTCAACGTACAGGGTGACAACATCCTTTCCGCCGCTGCAATTATTATTAGATCTTTGGCTTCCTCGATAAGTATTAATGTTTTTAAAAGTAAATAAATACCATATACTCTTTTATATATTTTGTATTTAAAGTGGTTTTGATAATGGATTTGTTATGTCAATATATTTAAGTGATATATTGTGATTGAAATGTAGAAATTTTATCTTTCTTCTATAATTGTTTTATGTGTTATGATTTTAAAATGATACAAGGACATTTGATGGGTGATTTCATGATTAACCAACTGACGTGTGATTCCGTGAATACCAAGACAAGGGGTCACATTATAACCTTCAATTCAGTGGGTATGGAAGTCAGCCATATGGCTATTCTATTTAGTGATATGTGTGGAAGTTGACCGTATGGTTATTCTATTTATGTATGTTTATGTCCCAAGATACCTTTATTTGTAATGTGTTATTTTTATGGGTTTATGGTAATCTATTGGTTACAAAATGGGTAAGTAATGATATTTTTATTCATTAAAGAGTATTTACTACTTCATGAAGGGGAATGGTATTACTTATGATAAAGTATTCATGATATACTTAATGTTTTGAAAAAAACTAACAGTTTTCCTTTTTTGAGTATCCTTTACTGGAGTTTTTATCCTTATCCCATGTTTTTTAAATGTTTTCCACAGTACTTAAAGATGAATATGGTCGAGGATGGGATCAAGGAAAAACATGTTTTCTATAATATGGAAGTAGACATGTTTATTTCTATGAGTTTTTAATTAATTGAAACATAGTAGAAGTGTATACTTTTTAATCTTTTGAGATGTAATAGTTATGTCCTAATTCTCTAAAACTCTAAACCTGAAAAGATCCTCTATGTGAATTATTCATTTAATTCATGAATATGTAATATTTTAAGGTAGGGTCCTTATAATGTAAGTATGTTATGAATGCCATAAGTTGAATTTATGATTTATGAATTTTGTGTGTTATTCATAAATCTTATGATTTTGTAAGGTATATAATGATTGAAAAGTAATGATTTCGTTGATTTGTATTTATTGATGGCTTAATATTTCCATTAAATATTTTCTAACTCTTAGTAAGATTTTTATGGTCATCCCAGGTTTTTGAAATGTTTTACACTGGACATAAAGATGAATAGGGTCAACGATGGGATCATGGAAAAGTCAGGTTGTCTAAAACATGGAACTAGACATGTTTCTTTTTAAGAGTTGTTATTTTAAAAAAATGGATTCTGATTAGTACTGTCTACATGTAATTTTCAAGTTGATATGTAATAGTTATGGCCTAATTATCTAAAACTCTAAACCTAAAAAGATCCTTAATGTGAATTATTTATTTTATTCAAGATTATGTAATGTTTAAGGTCGTGTCCTTATTTGGTACATACCTATTACATTACAGATGGGTGTTTTGTATGTCTTGTTTCCATTTTTCCACACAACAAAATTTATGATGTTTCCCTAAAACTAATTTAATGCTTAAATTGAATCTTTTGGAACCTATTTGATTTCCCCCTTGAGTACCATTTTATGGTTGGAGGTCATTTACACTCAACCTAGTCCACACATGTGGTGTGCCCTTGCTTTTTCCCTATGATTTACCACCCAATTGGGTAAATGTTATATCACCACTAATTTTTGGATCCTTAATAAATTTAATAAGAATATAAGAATGTTTTGTAGAGGGTCATGTCTCTTTTCCATGAAATTACATAAATTGAAAATTTGTAAATGAGTTATATGAACTCATGGTTTGAAATGATTTATTAATTGGATTAATGAATTGATAATGATAGTGGATTAAATGGTTAAGATCATTGGTTAATTATTCCATTAGATTCTATTGAGAATTTATACTTCACAGATCATGATTGAAGTAGTGGATTTCTTGTACTTGTTTACTCCATGGATCCAGATTTCATAGGATCCACAGGCCTTAATAACCCTATGATATGGCTTTTATGGATTATATTTAGACACAATCTGTTGAAGAGATTGATGGAATCCACCCATGTCTTTCACAATATTCCATAGATATTTTCATGAGACTCTTATAGGATGCCTTGATCTTTTATAACTTTGATCCAACCATTATTGGTAAAAAAATAAATTACATAGCAAGATAATTGTGTATGTAGACACTTTTTTACAAAGAGTGGGAGATGGATAATTTTTCTATACTTTATCTGATAGCTATGTTATGGGTATTTGATTATAGTTGTTAGATTTTTCAATATCATACATCATTATTTATTCTTTATAGCTTTCCCTATTTATGGGTTCTTATTTACTATTTTATAAGGATCCATGATTGGATGGATAAGATAATTTATTGTTTTGGAACTATAATTTTTGTACTATTATACATATGATATACTACACACTACTTCAATTTATATTACATATATTTTTCATGTTATTGACAATATTGGTGGTGTCCTACTAAGTGTTTTCTCAAACCCTGTTCATGCCATAATTGGGTACGCAAACAAACATTGTTGATAAAGGTAGAGAATGATGTAAGAAAATGATTTATGATGGAATGATTATTCAATTATGAAGAGAAGGGGAGAATACATACTATTTAGGATCATGATTCTATCTAAAGATAAAAAATTTTTGGTGTTTTTCTATTTTGATACATGGATGGTATTGGATTGTAGTTTACTTATTTTCCAACATTTTTGAGACATAAAAAGATCAAAATATTATATATGACAAATCTTTATTCATTTTCATTAGTTTTTGTTCTCTTATAGGTGAAATTATTCTACAATTAGTTATTCATATGCTTCTTATATTGATAATTACTATTCCACTATGTTTTTCACGTATAAAGGGGAATAGTCTCCCATTACAAGATCCCTTTTCTCCCACAACTAGTCATTAGCCTTCTGCATATATATAAGTGCACTTGAGGCCATATAAACCTCTGGGAAGGGGAACCATTAAGCTACTCCTAGGCAAAATGTTATATTTCATATGGGATCAAAAGTGTTTTTATGGGTTTCAAGATAATAATTTTATATAATAATTTTTTTATTCAGGATATGTTGCATGATAATTATAGATGATGACGGGTGAGACCGATAAAACTTACACAAATGGGTGAGCCTGATAAGGATTATATGACACGTTAACATCATTATAAATCTATAATTCAATGTTTAATTTTCCTTATCATCAAATTCAAGAAGGTGGGAGTTAATCGAGCTTATATACCCAATTAATTTAACTAGGATCTAGTCATTTTTTAAAAAATTCTATCAGGTTTTATGAATAAAATGTTCAATGTATCCATAATGGGATACTATCTTAATTTAATAAGTTTTAATAGTTTTTCTATGAGAAAATTTCTGTGATTTTATATGGTTATGAATTATTTTATAAATTAAAATAATATTGTTACAATAGAAAAAAAAATATCTATTTTATGTTTTTTAATAGAATAACTAACTTATTACATTTTTCTCCCTTATTAATATTATTTTATTATCATACCACATTTAAAAAAATGTCCATCGAGTTTATGGATGATTAATGAAAAAAAGATGTCATGTTGAATGTCATGGTGATTTCTCATAAAAAGAAATGATTTTTCTTTTTAAATGTTTTATATTATGTAAAAATGGATAATCATTAAATGTGTTCATTTTATAGTAAATGGCATTGTTATGTATGAGTTTTAACCTAATTATCTAAAAATATAGACCAGAAATATCATTGGGAATTAAATAAAGTGAATTATAGTATAAAGATAAATGTTTAGGTATTCTTTTAGGTCAGTTCCTTACAATTTATATCATTATGGTGTTTAAATATCTTTTAAGATTAGGTTGTTTTCTTAAGAGGTTTTCTTAAGAGTTATAGATAACAATACAAGTGTGTAAGTTGACATTTTATCATATGATAAAAGTATTAGACCCATCTTTTGAGGTTTTTTGTGACATGAATTTAATGTGATTAATGAAATTTTGGGAGAGTAATTATTGCGGTTTGGTATATGTAACACTTAGGTTTAACATGGATTTATTTGTTAGGAATAAATCCATTATATTTTTAGGGAACTAGATTAAATGTATTGATAAGATTTACAATTTATATAATCATTACTACTGAGTAAATTATGGGTTATTAATATTTTGGAAAATATGATTTATCGTACATATTAGTATGCAATTGAAAATATAATTGGTTACTATATGAGAAATGTTATTTTTAAAGAAGTTCATTGTTGTGAATACATTATATAATTAGGGTAAATGGAAATATTGTTTTGATAAGATGATATTTGTTTGAGGAATAATGTTTAAGATATCTTATGGAAGAATATGTGAATTTAATGTGGCATTATGGTGATTTAGTTTAATTATGGAAATTATTATCATAACATACATATTTTGTGACTAGGGAATGTACATTTTTTATTATATGAATTTATGAGTGATTATGTTTTTTTGGAGATAAATGATAAATTAATCTTAGAAGATTATGTGATCATATCTTTCTAATTTTTGGGATTGAAATTATTGGAGAATAATTTTATAAATATTAATTTTAGTTATTTATAAAATGATATAATTGAAACATTGTGTGTTATTTTTAAATTTAGTAGATTAAAGTTTTAATTGTTCATTTTTAGGTATATTAATTTTGAAAATTAACTTATATTTTACTAATAATTCTTGTTTTGGTTATTTTTTAATAACATCATGAATATTTTTCTAACCTTTTGTGTATTTTGTCATCTGATAGATGTTTATTTTAGTGATTCAATCAGGAAAAAAGTATCTTGAATACTAATCATTTGGAAAACAAATGAGATTATTGAAAAAATATAATTATATATGGTATTATACTTTTAATGTATATATATTTCGTTATGTTATTTGTTTATATGGTAATGAAATTCCTTGACCCTATGGAATAGAAGTTGAAACAAATTTTTTCTCTTATATATTCATTTCTGATAAATCATTGGTCTCATTAACACCTCATGGATTTATGGTTTTGTGGTCATTTACATTATCATGATCATTCACTTTCTTATTATGAATTATCTTTGTCCATCTCGAACATTATATATATATTAAAATTTTCATCTATGTCCATACTTTTACATCCCAATAATATTTTCTTATTTGGAAACATAGTTTTTTTATCCTAGATGAACTTAATATTTTATTTTCACTCTTTTCAAGAGAATGATTTATTAACACATATTTCGATGAAATTTTTAAAAAATGGTATTTTAAATGTTATAACACTTTAGTAACAAAATTGATTTCAACTTTAGAGGATTTATTTTGTTATTGGTGGATGTAAAACCCAAATATTTTAAAATGATACTTTGGTAACGTATAGAACACACAATACTAATATGAATGAAATCATGAAATATTTTTATTTAGATATGATTGTTATAAACAAATTTTTTATTAGTGGGTGTAATTAAGATTTACATTGTTATGAAATATATACAACAAGCTACTTAACTCAAATGTATTGGGAAATTTTTAGTAAATAATAGTTTAATTCTTAGTAAAGATTTTCTACTCTTCAAATATAGAATTTATTCCAAAAAGTTTTTATTAAATTTTTTGAGAGAATATTGTTTTTAATTTATGTAACATTTATAAAAATTAATTTATAAAAATATATCAATTATTTTACCATCATAAAAAATATTTTCAGGGAAAAATTTTTGGATTATTTTTAAAATATTGTGTTTTCATTGAATATTGAAAAATACATATAATTGTAAAAGTATAATATCATTTCAATAAAAATTACCATTATGGTTTGAATTAGATATGAAATTAAAATATTAATTATTTAATTATATATTATCTAATTAATTATATTTGATTTTTCATCATACCTAATTTTGAATGAAGTTAATTTTCGGGTTTTAAACACGTTTATATAAAAAGAGATTTATTTTGAATATTTAGTTTTAAACATAAATTAATTTAAGCCAATTATAATGATTGAATAATAAAATATATGTCATATATTTTAATATATAAGCTTAATATTTTGAAAATAGTTCTCTTTAATATTTTATTACTATGAAAAGTAATCGTGGTAAAATTTATCACATCAGTAAATGGAAAAATGTTTTTGTCATGGTTAAAACTAGTAGGTAACAGCATAAAGATACATGAAAGAAATCCATTTATAATATTGGATAAATAGCTTCCAAAAAAATTATTCTATAGGAGTTAAAAAATATTAACACATTTGTTTCAAATTAGGACCAGTGCTTTACATTAATACAGATAAGTTATAATTTATTTTAATTAACATTTATTTTTGGGTCATTTAATTTAAAGAAATGGTTAAATTTTTTTTTATTGTATTAATAAAAAGTAATAAAAACATTACATTTTATTAATTTAACAAAAAAATATGGAATCCAATTTATTACATGGATTGAACGTGAAATAATTTATTATCTATAATCATGTATTTTTTGAAAATAATGTGTTAGCTGCATCTGGTGTTCTTATATTTAATGTGATTTGAAACATATTTATAATTTTTTCTTAATAAAAACTATTGAAAATTTTTATTTAGAATCTATTTTTTTAATACCCCCCTTTATTTTTGGACATTTAATTAGGTTGTGATGTTGAAAATTTCTGTAAGCATTTTTAATCTTATGATGAGTGTAAAGCGGTTAAAATAAGAGATAAGTCATAATATGTATCCCAAACATGTCAATATATTATTGGATATGTATTTTTAGACCATGAAATAAAATTCACAAAATTTATTCAATTTCAATCCACATTACATTGATTATAACAACTCTATTATTTTATGGAAATAAAATTTCTAAATTATCCCTCTCCTAAATTTAATATCTATATTATTTTGTTACATGAAAAAAAATTATGATTATTTATTAATGGTTGTTTGAAATATTAATTATATTTAATAATTTTAATTTATTTATAATGATTAGTGATGATATAATTACCTTTAATTCTTATACAACACAAACAATGTGCTTGCAAAGGTAGTAGAAAAGTCAAGTATACAATTATGAAAAAATTAAGTTAATATTATTTGGGAGGGTTTTATTGTCAAAATAATTTTATAGATTCATATAAAATATTGTGTAGTTTTTAATGATTTAGATTATAATTCCATTATATTCATGTTATTTTCAAATTAAAATTAAATAAACATTTCCAAAACTGACATTGTCAAAATTAAATAATAAAAAATACTTATTAAATAATTTAAAATATATAAAAACTTATATTTATCCAATTGAATGGAATATGGTTTATTATATAAATTACATTCTTTTTATTGGTTACTTATTGTTTTTAGGTATCTTTATTAACCTCTAATGAGTAAAAAAATATTGATATCATCATAAATGTCCAATGTGCTAACAATAATGCCGAAACAACGACATATAAGTAAAAAATAATGAAAACATATCAAAAATTATTACAAGAGTGAATTTCAACAGTTACAAATCATATATTATAATTTTATCAATTTAGATCAATTTTCAATAAAAACTAATTTATATTATTTTAACACTTTAGGTAATTCCAAAAGTTCCTCTCCCATCACTTATAAATAGGAACCTCATCCCCTATCGTCCTAAAATATTTTGAGGACTATATTTTTAATAATGAATGCATAAATACCTTCCTAAAAACTACACCCACATTTAAATACAATTAATTGGGAATAATATAAACCATTGAGGGTATAATGTGTATATCAATAGTGGTTGTCTAAAAGAGTCTTATAACCTTTAACAAATTATTTTAGTTTGATTTGATATTCTACCTCCTTTATATATTCTTCAAAGATGATGAAATAATTACACCATTATAGATAATATAATGAGAGGTTTTTATCTATGTTTAAAAACTTATATTAATTTTTTATTCCATCAAATGAGAAACAAGATTGTTGTTTATGTGTTTAGAGTACTGCTACCTCATGAACCAATATAATTTGTTTCCCATCAGTACCTCTCACAAATGATTATAATTATTGATTTAAAAATATATATTTTATTTATGACATAATTATAATTATATAAATTTAATATGTAATCTATTTTAATAACATTACATCCATTTGAGAATGATTACATCATTCACTCGTATGTGTGGATTACGAACATCATGAAGTGATGTGATTCATTTTTCATAACCAAATTAAATAACTACTATATATAATAGTATTTAAATATATTATATTATATAAGTGTTATTATAATCATTATGGAAGGATAAAATAATACTTAACCTATTCAAATAATATTTTTTAGAGAATGGAAACGTTACTCATGTGTATGTATGGGCAACTGTATCCATGATTGCAAGATAGTTACCTTTTCATAACAATATTTCATGGTTAGTTTCAAAATTAAAAATAATGAAAAAATTATAATTATTTCATGATTAATATCATGTAGATTATGGAATAATTATGTCTTTGATTTCATTAAATCTACTAATGTCATTTTGGACATATGTACCAAATATCCATTATATATCCGACTAGAAATTAATAGATTAATTAATTTTAAAAAAACATGGAAGTAAATAAAATATATTGAATAATAAACATTTAAACGGATCTAAAATAAATATATAATTAACATAAGTTTATTATTCAGGAATTAAAGTAACATTCTTGATGATTCAGACTTGAGATAAGGCTCACTTTCCTTTAAGAACCTCATTTTAAAATGTTTTAAATAAATATTTTCCAAATATTTTTCCAGTTTGACCATTTTCATAAAAATATTTTATCTTTGTATTTATATAGACTTAATTGAATTTTAAAGTGAGTTTTATGTCTCTTTTGAATTTCAATAGAACGTTTTCAAATGCAATATTGTTACATATTTTATATAGAATGTTTTGACTTTCTTTTTAAAATGATAAAAGGAATGTACTACTTAATTATATATGGAGTCAACTATTTTTCCTACAAATGTAACCAATATTTGACATTTTTATTCCTTTAATAGCTTTCAAAGTTTTAAAAACTAAAATATAACTTTAATAGTATTCTTCATATTGTATTTTTGAAGATGTTATTTTAAAAGTAAATGGAATTTTTATATATTTATATGATAATCATACTGGTTTCAAAACGTTTTATGATAAAAATAGTCTCGAATTAAATTATTATTAATGATATAAAAAATGATCATTATAAATGTTTTTCCTTGAGCCTGATACAACTTATATTAATAGGTGAGCCAAAAAAATTATAAAAATGATGAGCCCCATTATTTATCTCAAATTCATTGGGTAATGTTCCTTATAATCAGAGGAATGAAAGTGGGAGTTAACAAGGGTGGTTTATCTTATATATTTAATTATTATCACATTATTTTTTCCCCAATTTAAACCTGGGATATGAATATAAATCAATAAATATTCAAAAAGGGTTTATATATTCTTTTTAAAGGTTTTAATATTTTTTTATTTTAGAAAAATGTGAGTGTTTTTCATGTGGTCATAATTTATTTCACGCGATTAGTGGATATTGTGTCAAAGGTAAAAATTTCACTGGTATTCATTTTTTTACTTGAATAATGGATTTATTTCATTTATTTCCCATAATGAACGTACTTTATATTCATCCCACATTTTATAATTTTTTTATTAGTTTTAAGTGGGATTAAGTAAAAATTATTAGTCACGTACAATGTCCTGAAGATTTTACATTAAAAGAAAATGTTTTTTTTTATTTTTTTATATTGTGGGAAAATGGATACTATGTTGAAGTGTTTATTTTTTATTAAATTATTTTTCTCTATAATATTTTTGTCCTAAATAAATTAATCACTAAATTTAAATGATTATTGTGAAATATATAAAGGGAATTCTAATATGAATATAATAGATTATTTTATCATTAAATATGGGTTCTTACCATGAAATTAATTATTCTTGGGGGTAGTGGACTGACAATATTATGAACAATGGTTTTAATTATGAATAAATTGAGGGGAAGGTAGAAAATGGGTATTCCACTAACAAAACAATATTTATTTTTATTTATTTTAATTATTTTATTATGTATGGTTGAATGTAATTGATATGTATGAGGGAAAATAGGAATATCATAGAATGTGTTAAGTTGAGAATATTTATTTTCTTGATTTCTTCTATTCGATACACATTAAAGTATATTAAGATGGGACTTTGGTAGATACAAGTAGAACTAGGAAACTAGGGAGAGGATTGGAAATTTAATTGAGTAGAACATTTGAAAGATCAACATCTTATAAGAAATGTGGAGATTTAGTGGTGATGGGTGGTATTTATTAGAGGGGGGAGAGTAGTTTTTTGGAATATAATATATATTATTTTTTTATTTATTCTAATGCCTAAAAATTGTGATAATTCTTATGACTATATGAAATAATTAGTGAACATGAGATTATTCTAATGGTTTCTTAAACCAAATTTTAATCACTAATTCATTTATTTTACTTATAATTTTAAATACTATTTTTTATATTTCATTATTCAAAAAAATTCCGGAATTTTACAAAAACAAAATTTAGCAACCCTATTTTTTGATCTATAGAAACCAATAATGAAATAAATTTCTTGAAAATAATTTTATAAATGTGTAAAATTTAATTCTAAAATAAAATCCATATTTATAAAAAAAAATCAATTTTTTTATCAGGACTAATTTTTTTACTCTCTGAAAAAATTAATTATGGTATCAAAAAAATATATTTTCACTATAATGAAACAGAAAAATATTTTATAAACCTAATTTATTATAATAATATATCTTTAAAATTGTTATATTTATCATAACATTAAAAATAAAACATATTTATTTTAAATAAATACAAATAATTGTTTACCATACATAAATCATTTTTTATTTGTATCATGATATAAAATTTCAATATTTTCATTTTATCAAATACCAAAACATTATTTTACAATTTATTCAATGATATTACTATTCCGAAAGTTATGTTACTATTCCTAAAAGTTATATTTCTATTCTAACATTCATATAACAGTCAAATTTTAATAGTCAAGTAATCGTTTAGTTATTGTTAGATCTTAATGGTCATAATTCCTTTTACACCCTACATATACTCCACCTTTCTGATACCCCATCTTCTTATTCATAGTTTACAAGAATCTATATGTTGCTTAATAATATCTATCATATTTTTATGTTTCTATTTATTTTTACAGTCATTATGGTAGGAGTGATCTTTATGCGAGAATTCATTCCTGTGGAGTTTATATTATTCAGCACTATATTATTTTTTCTTTCTCTCCTTTTATCATTTCTAATTGTTATAGTTAGAATTATTTTATGGTTTGTAATGTTCATATGAAATATAAAATTCCTTCTCCATTGATATATTAAAAACATTTAAAACATAATTGATTAAACTATATTGAATGATATGTTTTTTGACAAATATATGGAATTTTTAGGCAATTGCATTGATGGTAACAAAAATCCTATTTCAGAATGATTTTACTATTGACCAATTGTAGGAAGAAATTGAACTCCAAGGGGGGATAAATTATATCTATAATATAAAAGTTAATTTCTCATCCCACTCAAAACACAAGTTATCAAAATATATAATGTCAAATCAATTCAATACAATTAGAGTATACAATGTACTTATAAAGATATGGAAAAAATTGACAATAAAAAAAGTATTTTTCAATAATGAATAATCAATATAAAAATTAAAATTTAAAAGTAATTATAATTATAAAATTATTGTATTAAAGTCTTCATACCATCAAAAGTATATTATTACTAATCTACTTTGAATTCACTGAAAGCTTTCTATTTCATCCAAAGAGGTAGGAGGACCAGTAAAACTAATACTAGGAATTTTAGTTCCATTTCTAGATCTAGATATGTTTTTAAATTATTAGAAAATACAAATCTCAAATTTATTAACTTATTTGACACTGTGGTTAGTAGAATGTAGCTCTAGCCTTGATCTACTATTCAATTTGACAATCAGTTGAATGATCACCCCTAAACCTCATTGATAAAAATATCAGAATATAAAACTTCACTCATAAAAATATATTTTATCTCTAGCGATTGGAAAAACTATCTTCCAGGGATTTGATTCTACATTAGGATAAGGGATAAAATAATTAATCATTATGAAAGGATTTCAAGGAGATTTACATTGTAATCCTCTCAAGACATCAAGATGACTCAATCATCAAAAAAAAAATCATTTCAACTTAGTGAATATTATAAATCATTACATTTTTTTGAAATAAAAAAAATAAACCATGTTTTAAATATATATTATTATTGTAAAAAAATCCAAAAATTGTATTCCACAATAATTTGGTAATGTTGAAACTGCATTTGATGCTATACTATATCTACCAATGAATGTATATTCAATATCTACAATTTGATGAATGATGAAACCATTTATGCATGTATTTTTGGATATAAAATTTCCTTTTTATAGAAAATATTATGAAACTTTCCAACATGTAATGTTATTTATGTTTTGTGATAGGATATAGAGTTTTAAAAAAATGATGAAAAATGAGACAAATTTAGTAAGACAAAACAACATCGTGCCGCACCAATTCATGGAGTGGTGTGATAGTAGCATTTTAACGATATATTGAATTTGAAACATAGTAAATGGAAAAAATAAATGCATAGAAATAAAAAAACTATACTAAATTGGGTCAAAATGATTGGAAATCAACATTATATGTAATGTAAGTCATTCACGATGTGTAACATGAAGAATTGAATAATGTGAAAAAGGACATATAAAGGATATTCTGAAACATTACACATCATTAGTCCACTATCCATGTTGATTAATATTTTGAAAATTAGAAATTCATACCGAACATTACACATCGTTTATCATTTACCTCACCTGTAAATGACAGATTTACTCAAAATTTATAGCATGCAAATGTGTTAATGGAGAAGATATTATTTGACTATGGGGATGGACCATGGTCCATAATTTCTCATTTTTTACAATTACGAAGGATCTTCCATGATTATAAATATGAGTCTACGGCTGGATAAAAAAGGATAAACTTTTGAAGGAAGCTCTGGATGATACCCTACTATTGTGATGCCCTAAAATTTTCTTTTACATTATTTTATTTTCTTTATATCCTATTATGTATCCCCTCAACTAAGTCAACCAAAATTTCCCATCCAAGGACGGGTAATTTTAGTGAGTGACCAGAAAGGGATAGGCTAGACCTATTGTCAAGACCCATAAATTCTGTGGGAATTTTTTAAAATACATTAGAATTTTACAAGTCTGTAAAAATTAACAGTGCTTGATTCTGAGGCCTAATGTGCCCGAAATCAATTTCTGATGTTTTGTACAGGTATTTTTAGTAAACATATGAGCGAGGCTTTATAACATTTGAAACGGTGCTCATAATTGAAATTTGAGGACACCTTTGAATTCACAATGTCGATATTATCTTAAGGAGACCATTACCGCAATTGTGTTTTATCAATATTGGAAGTTAATTTTGGGTGTTTCTAAATAAATTAAATAAAATTATGTGTAGCATAATTATATTTGAGTGTTGGTTTAATCCTCTAAGGGGAGGTCGAAGGTGGGCCCTCCCGCGAATAACCTCCCATGGGAGGATATTATGTAGTGGGGCCCCCACGAGCTTCATACCCCCATTTATCACCCCCGCCCATTAACTCTCCATTATTAATTTTACACCCTCTTCATTAATTGGAACTCTTAACCTTCCCCTATACTTTTTTAATTTTAACCATTCTACCCATTAATTAGATGAGTTGTTACTTTTAAACAAAATAGTGGAATTCTAATGGTTGTGCCAAAATATAATAGAAAATTCATCTATTATTTTTGTGGTTAGGAATTTTTCTCTTGGGAGAGCTTTGGATTTATTGGAGAATGCCCCTCATCTCTGAAGAACGTCAAGCATCAAATTTCTCCTTCTTCAACAGAGGCAAGGAAGGGAAGCATCACCGCCCATGAAATACTCTGACGATGTCATCTCAACCCATCTTCACCATGCTCTACCTCCTACGAAAATGAATGAACGACGTCCGTCTCCCATGACGTCCGTCTTCCGCGAATCCATTGTTTATCACCGAAATAATAGTAGGGGTTTGTTCTGATTGAATTGAATTCTTGTTGCTCATCGTTTATTATGGTTTGATGCTGGTCATTTGTTATCACCTACTACAGAGGGCGGGGTATGAACAAACATGGCCTGACATCCCTCAGTTGTTTTTTATTAATGATGATGGAGGCCGACAGCGGGAGAATCCAGTGGCACAAGGGCCACCGGACCACCAGAAGGGTGAGATGTCATCACTCTATGCAAATAAACGTCGCGGTGAGGTGGGTGGTGGCATATCCGTAATGGCGTGGTGCCATCGCACAGCGCCGGAGAAGAACCACAGCAAGGAAGGCTGCGGTGGATGAAAGAGGCATGGCGCCATTGCGCCACGATGCACTGGAGGTGCGGAACCGCGACCAGGGTGTGCCACGGTGAAGGGGTGCAGCGTCGTCACGCCGCACCGGAGAGGGACCGTGGCCAAATGCCATGGTGGTCGAAGGAGGGGGCCCGGCTAAGCCGGAAATAGCAGCACCCCATAAGGAGGGACCCAAAGGGTCCTGCGACACTCTGAACCGGCCCCTAGTGCCAGTTTCTTTGGAAGCTAGGGGTGCGGCACCCCCCCCCCCCCCCCCGTAGCATGGCCAGATTTCCACATAGCCGGTCAGCCTGGCCACCCGAGCCGACCATGCGAGCCGGGCTGCCACGGGCCAGGCTGCCCTTTGACTAGGCCACCTCAGGCCAAGCCACCATGGGCCAGGCAGCCACGAGCCGGGCCACCACGGGTTGGGCCGCCACGGGCCAGGCCGCCCTCTGGGTGGGCCTTGCCTTTGGGTTAGTCCAAGCATTCGGTACGGCGCACCCATTTTGGACGGGTCGCTCCCTTGGTTTGAGCCACCCACTCGGGCCAGGCTGACCACTCGACTCGGGCCGCACCCATAGACAGGGTCGGACCTGGTGACTGGGTCTTACCCCAGTTCAGGATGGGTCCGGCCAGGTCGATTCGACGAGGTCGGAACAAACCCATACCTGCTATGGCCATTTACACCTTTTAACCCACATCATGGTCTACGGGTGTCTAATCGAAGAACCATCTGTGATGATGGAAGGCTTGGATAGATATGATTCTTTTGTAATAATCCACTTGAGGTTTCGACGCAGTTGGGGTACAAACGAGTTTATTTGAGTCTAGAAACTATCCGGGCCCCTACAATGGAAATTCCAATAACTCACAGACCGGGCGTCCAATTGACACATTTCCTATCATGTTGGGTTCTTTATGATGAGACAAGACTACATGATACATCAATTGAAGACATTTTTTAGTTGATGTATCGACACATGGCTTGGGGAGCGGACCATCCAGGAATTGAGCGTGTTGTGTGCGGGAACCCTATGGCTGGTTGCAACTGAGATGATAGGATCCTACATGGACCTACTACTATACCAGGATCCTCTGTGGGTTCAACAGTGACGATACTGTGCCAGGATCCTCCGTGGGTTTGACAGCGATGAATTCTGTACTGGGATCCTCCATGGGTTCGACTGTGCTGATACTGTTCCAGGATCCTACGTGGGTTTGACACTGTTGATGATTCAGAGGCTACATCTAATCATCTCTACCCCTCTTCATGAGTTGTATACCTATGTGAGTTGAGTCTTTTATTTCTGTTGTTATCATTGAGATGAATGACTTTACTTCCTTTGTGGAATGGGATTTTCTTGGGCTAGAGAGTTGGAGTCAGAAAGTGACTGGTAACTTAGGTATATATATGGGAATATACCTAAGTAGGGTTGGTTGATACTTTGTGATTGTATCTTTAATCTTTGGTACATCCTTAATGGATTCTGGGAGACCTTCTAGGGTCTTCGGGTCCCCTACGGAGTATTGTTATACTCACCCCTACATGGGCTTCGCCCGCACCTTGTTATGTTCTGTGCAGACGACAGTTAGTAGTGATCAAGGCTGAGGGTGACAGACAGAAGGCTGATCAGAGCTGGACTAGATGGGACATACCTCAGGGAAGAGTTGATTGAGATATGTACCTACCCTTCAGGTAGGATTCCCCAGTGGATGATCCAGGATCTGTTTTTCCCTTTTTTTACTTGTACATGTACTTGTTGTTTAATGGGGTTTGTATACTGGCCCACATAATTTCAGCACATCTTTTTTTACTATATTATAACTTGATACTTATACAGCTTCTGTTCTGACTATGTGTGTTACAGGTTTAAAGGAAATTCCTTCTATTTTATCAATAAATCACCTTTGGTGTTAGTTTCCAGCCCCGGACCTATGGAAGGTGGGCTTGGGGTAGTCACCTCATGGTCCCTGAGGAAGGGTCGTGACAAATTGGTATCAGAGGAGCAGGAAGTTCTATGCATACGGCGGGAGGGTCACATGGCTCGTGACTGACCGACCTGTCATGCAGATGAGAAGAAGATGATAGAGGGGCCTCCCAGATAGAGGTTGAGGTTTGACCGTGGTGGTCCACCATGAGCAGGAGGACGTGGCAGAGGAGCAGTCCGAGCAGCAGGTGGTGGACGACATTTCGAGGCCCTACCACCACAACCACCAGGAGGTCACACCGACCACAGGGAGCTGGAAGACAGGGGAGGGCTTAGCTCCAGCCAGTAGAGGCCTATGACTACAGCTTACTTGAGATGATTCGAGTTACTATCTGTGTCTACTCCACCCTTGCTACAGTACTTATAGGCATAGTTGCGAGTCATTCTATTATTGTCATTTCCCTTGTTCGGAGATCGAATATTCCGAAAGAACCGTTGGGTCGATCCTTACAACAAGAGACACCTACGGGAGAGGACTCGACGATTACAAACTAGTGTCGGCAGTGTGAGAATACTCTATGAGGTGACTGCTTCGGCTAGGATCTCCTCGTAGCGGCGTTGAGTCCTTACGGCGTCATCTTGTGTATGGACTGGTTATCCACAGTTTATGCTAAAATTGATTATATTAGGTAGAATGTGTGGTGTGTCTGCGAGGATTGGATGATGATTAACTTCACCGGTGTTGGGAAAAAATCCCTCAAGGAATCATTGAAACATTTTTGAGGTGATTGTGTTTGTTGACCAAGTGGACATCTGAGTGGTGTTTTTTGTTGACAAATAAAATTTCATGATGGAATGTCAAGTTCAAGAGCTGAGGTCAACGATCCATGTTTTATTCAAGAACGTTGACAAAAGGAATGGATGATCTGGAGGCGGTACAAAAGAACAGATACAAGGTGGCACCATTTTGGCAAAGGGACTTGCGCGCAGAGTACGTAGAGTATAGGAATATGTCGGGCCGTATGTTTTTCAACATCAGAAGTTCAAAATATGGCTATGGAAATAGGTTTGTGCAAGTTTGGGAGTTGTTCGTGCAAGTGTCTAAGAGGACAAAAGACTTGCGCACTGAGACTGGGTCGCGCAGGTGACTTGCGCGCCGTCGCGCAGGGTGGTCAATTTGCCTATAAATACTGGACCACCCCTCTTCATTCTTTACCGGAGTTCAAAACTTTAAGAAATTAGAGCTTTCGTCGCGCAGGTGTGGTGGTCGCGCAAGTGGTGTGTGTGGGTCGTGCAAGTGATATTGCACGCCAGTGTTTGAAGCTGCGCGCCAGTGTGGAGTTTCGCGCCAATATTGGATTGGGAGTAAAAGGAAGTGTGTTGCACAAGTTTGGATTTTAAGAAGGTTGTGTCGCACAAGTGTTTGAGGTAGACTTGCGCGCCATTTGTGACTTGCGCGCCGATACTTACGTGTCGAGATAGACTTGCGCACCAAGTAAGGTTTGGTTCCACAAGTGATTTTTGGGCTGCATGGAAGCTGGGAGTTTTCCCGATTCCTTCGAAGCAAAGAGTTATTTATCTACGAGTGAAAATTGGGCTTCAACAGAGCATCTACTTACAGAGGAAGATGCATTCCTTTATGAAAATGAAGAGACCTACAGGTCTATAAACTGTGATTGGATTCCTTCCAAGAGCAGTGAGCAAAGGAAGAGAAAGACGGTGATCCTCTCCAATGGCAGTGAGCCAGAGAGAGAGAAACAGGGAGTGACCCTTGGGGATGTAGTGAGCTGACCCTAAACTGGTAAAGGCAGTGAGCATGGGCTTAGAAGTGATCTATCCCGAACATTGTAATCCACATCTAGTGATGTTTAGTGGAATTGGTACGACCAGAAACATGTCGGTGTATGCTCCTTGGACGTATCCCTTTGCGGTGAACAAAGTAAAATTGTTGTTTCTTGTGCATGATTTACTTTCTGTTTACATTGTGCAATAGGGAAAAGAGAGAAGAGTGTTTTGCATAACAACAAAACAAGATCAGAACGGGTGTTAATTTTAAATTAGTCATACCCTGATTTAACCCCCCTCTCAGGGTATTCAGCCTTGTGGACCTAGAAATTGATATTAGAGGGAAAGGTTGAATTTTTTTCTACTCTAAATGGAGTTCACCAATCTTATAGGGATTCTGATCTTCGGCGGATTTAATTATCAGATATGGAAGAATTGAATGCAACAATATTTTCGATCCTTGGGAATGGATGTGTTTTCAGTAGCTATGCATGGCATCATAGCTGATATTAATAGTGGTGCATTATCAGAAGCTGATCATAGAGAGTTGGATGCTGATTCCAAAGAAATCAATTCCTTAGGGGGAGCCCTTCCAATCCCATATACACGAAGGTGATGTAATGAAAAATGTCACATTCCATGTGGGAAAATCTTTCTAATATATATGAAGGGGATACAATGGTGAGAGAGGCAAAGTTGCAAGTGTTGGGGAACAAGTATGAAGATCTGAGTATGAACCCGATTGAGTTTGTTGATGCATTCTTTGACAGTGTAAATGATGTGGTAGAAGACATGAAGGGTCTTGGAGAAATTCTCGAAGATATAAAAATTGTTAAGCGCATATTGATAAAACTTCCACCTCGGTTCAATCCGAACGTTTCTGTTTTGGAAGATAAAGACTCAAAAGAACTGACACTGGATAACCTGCACAGCACTCTTATGGCATATGAAATTAGAAATGATGATAACAAGACTGTGGAAAAGGGTAAATCCAAAGAGGTGGCTTTCAAGTCCATGAATAATCTCACCATTGAAGAATCTAATGAGGAGGAAGAGACAGATGAGGTGATGTCATTACTTTCTTTAAATCTGGAAAGAGGAAGAGGAAAGTATAAAGGGAAACTTCCAGTTGCATGATTTTGATGTGGAACAGTTGGTCATCTTATGGTAAGGTGTCCCAAGAAGTTTCAGGATAATGATAATGATGATGATGAAGTTGAATTTCCCAAGAAGAAGAATTCAGCATTTGTGAATGGGAAGAAACAATTCAGGTGAAATTTCTTCAGGAAAAAGAATATTCCTTCACAAGAATTTGAAATTTCAGATGAGTCTGAGGATGAAGAAGTTGAGGAGATAGAGAATTGCAGAGATTGTGGGGGAAATTCCTTGGTGGCGATTGTTGGTAGTTCTCAGAAAATGGAAGAAGCTGACGCTGAAAAAGAAGAAGAAATTGAAGGGAAATTTGATATGGAAGCCGAATGGAAGCACCTCTTTAAGAGATAGACGTTTGGAGAGCCAAAACAAAGAAATCCAATTAATTTGTTCGTGATTCCAAACTCTATATACAACAACAGGATGATGAAATGTCTGAGATGTTAGAAAAAATTGATAGACTAAAATCCTCAACACCAGAGTGCACAAAAAAGGATGATGAGAAAAAGCTCAAGATTGAAGAACCGAAAAGGGAGATCGATTGCTTGAATAGATAAGTGAAAGATCACATCATCCGTATTGAAGAGCTTGAAGAGGAAGTTGTCGGTCTGTAGAGAATTGTTAAAGACCAGTAAAAACCATTGAATCCCAACACATTCTTGGGAAAATAGATCGTCACGAAGAAAGAAAATATGAAAGTAGAGCCTTGTAGTTCCACAGGAAAGAAGTAGCAATTGTGCTCAGAAGTTAAGGCTGATTCATGGCTTAATCAGTAACAAAAATCCGTGGTAGTTGAAGTCAGACTGCAAGAACCCTTCCTGAAATTGAAGGTTGATTTGAGCATAAAAAAGAATCAGAATATTTAGAGATCCCAAAGGGAAAATCGTAGTGCTGAATTATCACGAAGGAATGCATCCTATATAAGATGTTATTGCTGTGGGAAAATGGGAAATTCACAATATGTGTGTTCCATAGCCAAGAGATATAGAAGGCAACATGAACAATGGTGGCAGCGAAACAGAGAATGTTTTTCTAGAACATACTTTAAAGGACACTGTTTTGTGTGTGGTGGATTTGGGATCAAGGCTAGGTACTACACTTCGACCATTCAGAAAAATGTGCCAAAGTAGAATCAAAATGTTCACAAGCAGCAGATCAATAAACCAACAAGTGAGTTTAATGTTCAGAATAGATTTGCAGCTCTGCAAGATGAAGTTGGTCCATCATACTCTGAGAAAGAACAAAAGCCTCAATCCATGCCGAGTATGAAAGAAAAAGTTTGGACCAAGAAGTGGAAAATTGAGATGGTCGTAGTTGCTGAAATTTCCCTTAAAGCATCAGATCGTTCTGGTTTGGGGATTCTTAATAGTTGTTGTACATCTCACATGACAGGCAACAAGGATCTGGTTACAGGATTAAAATATGAAAAAGAAGGAGTGTAACACCCTGAGATTTTATGAAAAATATTCTTTTAATTTCATTAATTTCTTGTGTTGTATGCTACACCAAGATTACCTTGCACTGTATGCAACACTGTATTAGCTTGCAGTATACGCAACACTATTCTTGGATCGTGTTACACACAATTTTGATAATAGTTATTCTACGCAACATTGAGTATATATATATATATTCAATGTATAAATGAAATATGGTTGGATTCTGTTATATGAAACAACGAAGGATTCTTGCACAGCACGCAACCCTGACTTGACTTGCATTACACGCAATCACGACCTTCCTCGATAGCGTGTGTTGTACGCAATACCGAGTTTTACTAAACAATGATATATTATTATAATATTATTATGAACTAGCTATTATGAATAGTATTAACTAAATATTGAATTTTATAACATTATTATTCATCTTACACATTTTCTAGAACATGGTATAACAACTAAATAATTTTTTTGGGTAAAATATGTATTTTTCAAAAAACGTAGTTTTGCCGCCTTTTGATGGCGCACCCACTTTAAATATAGTTGTTGAAATGTTTATAAGTTTAATTTGACAAAATAAAATAATTCTTATATATCAGGATAAAAAAATTTACTTTGGATTAATTTTTCATATTATTCCGGTAACTTTCATATTTTGATGAATAGTAAAAACACGCTATATTTTAATTAAAAACAAATTTTTTCATCGTAATAATTCATATGGTTAAATTATAATATTGAGTGGATTTAAAGTATAAATATAATATATTTTCACCATTTAATATAATTTATTTCATTAGCATTGATTATACATTGAATTCGTAGGTTAAATCAATTCAATCTTTTGCAACATTTTAAAGAAAAACCCGTTTTCTTTCGACAACGGGATTAATTTTCATTTAATTTCTGAAATTTTGTGTATTGAATTTGGAAAAATGGATTCCATATTTGGAATAAGTGTGTCCAAATTATGTTAATAAGCTACTTTTTATTTTTGGGAATTATGAATAGTAACAACGGTAAATTTTATTTACCATAGTTAAAGGTAAATCGGGTAATTAAGGGTAAATATAAGATTATACAATTACCCTAACACCTGCCAAAATCCTATTGGATGAATAAAAATCAACCCATATCATCTAAGGGTCGTATTAGATAAATTTAATGGGCTTTTGTCCGTGAAAATAATTTAATTATTATTAAATCCAAAGAATGTGACAACATGTCACTTTATTAAATCTTATAAGTATAATAATTTTACTTTAGTGATAAACTTCATGAAACTTCTAAAATGAATAATCTCCAGAAAGCTAATACAATTAGCTACATTATAGGAATTTATTTATAATTTTTAGGGATTAAATAATTATCATTAATTATGACACAATAGTGATGTTGAAATTATTTTAATAATTAAAATATCAAATAAATGGTTTTACAAATAATAGAATAAATATTATATGAACTATTTAATGTGCTCCACTAATTTAATAGATACATATATCATTTTATAAATCTATTAAAGCTTTTATTTTGAACATATCTTCTCTATATATTTTATTTAAATTCAAATAAATGAATAGTGTGAAAATTGACACTATTGTTATTTTATAAAAATAACATATTATAAAATTGTTTAAAAGTCACAAAAATATTTAAAAATTATAAATTTAAATTTATACGGTCTATAATGTTATAAAGTAAACAATTTTGGACAATTCACAGCAAATAAGTTATTATTTGTTATAATTTAAATTTTAGAATGTTATTAACACAAATAAAATTAAATTTACTAAATAAGGATAAATCAAGTTGATAATGTTTAAAATAAATACCTAACATGAATAAATTTGATTGGCTGATGATTTTACAACCATATATCATCTAATATTCGGATATGAGTCATTTTTGGTGTTTTTTATGTGGGGATAGATTTATTATAAATTAATATTTTTAAGAATTCCAAAGGTGCCCCTCTCTTCCCTTGTAAAAGGGAACCTCCTCCCTCTCCAACTCACACCAATTTGAGCCATAAAGCTCGACCAAACCCTACCAAATTATCTTCTACACTTCTCTAGAAACATCCTAGAGGTTCTGGTCTACTTTAAAGTCCAATCTTAGTGCCCTAAGAGGCGGTTTCAAAGAGGCGTATCGAAGAAGAGGTAATTACTTCTTTTGATTATTTCAAGATTCTTTCTTCTTCAACTTATTCTTCATTAGTTGTTTCATTATAAAGTTACAACATCAGTATCACTAATATATTGATTTGTAATTATACGCATGAAACAACCCCATTTCACCTTCTATCCATCCTACGGAAAACAAAATCACCGCGCGTGCGTACGTACGGAATACCATCTCCACGCCGTGGTGTAATCTATTTTTCCACCAACACCTTACATTGATGGGTATAATGGTGTAAAGAATAACTATACATAGTTATTATATCATCATACTGATTCTTATATATTTTATCATCCACTCCAATTTAATTCAATAATTATCGAAACGATATCATCGCTCGTGCGTACGTACGGACTACCGTCTCCACGATGCGATGAGATTCATTCTCCATGTTAAGAATTTAAGAATGATTGTAAAGTATATATAATAAATTATATGGAAAAATATGAAATTATAAATCTAATGTATTTATGTATATATTTATGTCTTCTACTTAATTCTATTCAACTCAATAAGGAAACGAAAACAACGTTCATGCGTACGTACGGCCTACCGTCTCCATGAACAGTGTATTTCTTTCCATTTATCAATCTATTATATATATGTATATTCTGAATATATATTATATATAAATCATTTTTTATATTCTTGAATTAAGTAATCATGATCTAAGTAATCATATGAATAATTACAAGTCAAAACACAGACGACAAATGAAACGATTTTTCCCAAAACACTCCTTAACATGGAATTTACAAAAGAACGGGTAATATAAAGTCATAAGTGAACCATATATGATATAATAACAATGAATATGATTCTGTAATAAGTCAATGACATTATGTAAATCATTATACAGGAGGTTCTGATACATACGATGCATATCGGACATAAGGTAAGGGATAATGTTCCAAATCTCATTTTTATCCGAGATTGCTTATTTATAAGTATTTACTGGGTTTATTTTCTATCATCCAAGTCCATGTTTTATAAAAGTGTTTTCATGTATGTTTAAAGTCCTTTTTAGCATTTTTTACTTTTACTACATCGTATTTAAGGAATCTTTCTTTTGATTACGTTACGAGGTACTCTTTGAGTTTTCCAACGAAAGTACAAACAGAATGTTATTTTTAACTTATACGGCATGAACGGATTTTTACGGTTTCATAATGCCTCATTTTCATGAATCTTACTCTACATGATTTTATGACTATTTAAAAAAAAATACTTTTATTTTAAAAGTGGATGACATTTTTTTTCAAAAAGAAAACGATTTTGACGAAGAAAGGATATTTTCCTCAAGAATTCATTTCAAATGTTTTATCAAAACCATTTTCCATCTAAGATGAAATTATTTGATATGTGTATGTTTCATGTTTAATGTATCTATGATTTACATTGTTCACTTTTCTTATTATTAAATGTCCATTTGTTTTATATGGATTATGAAATGATGGGATGATGTTTATGAAACCCATTTTATTCTTTGGGTTATGATGGATGTTTTAAGTTTTTTTGTGGCACAAGTAAGAATGATTTCATTATGAGATGGGTGGAACCTATATCTCCCACCAATTCTTTGGGTAAAGATTTTATATCTCATGAGATAGACATGGATGAAATGGTAAGTTAATCTGGTTCAGTGTTACAGGACTGAAACGAGGAGAGGACTCGATTCAGAATGGGACTTTGTCCACTAAGATGGTCTTGGCAGCAATGCCTTGGCTACTATGGAAATCATTACATGTGCTTAATGGATGAAAAAATTAAATTTTTTATTCCCATGATATTTTATCATGGTTGATGTTCTATTATGATCTATGCCTTATGTACTTCCATGTTTTATGTCGTTGCTCAAGATTTTAATTTTTAAACATTATGTTCATGTTTTTAAGTTCCAATGTATATGGTATGTTTTATTTTATCCATGCTTACCCTTACTGAGCATTTGAGATCACCCTTTTTAAGAATTATTTTCCCCCAGGATCAAAAGAAAGGTTTTAGGTCAGGAAACAAAAAGTGGATGATTTTTATGGGAAATGTTGAAGATCTTTCACCATGATTAGAAGATTACATCAAAGTTTCCAAAGACAATAAACTATTACGGTCCTTGTGTGTCTGTTTTTGTTATGTATTAAGTATTCTGAAAAAGTAATGTAATGTCCATGTATGTCAAGCTTCAGGATTCTACAAGGAGTTGTCAAATTTTGAAATGATGATGGCCTAAAGATTGTTGGCTCAGGGAAATCCAAGTTTGGGGGCAAAGAAATGAGATGTGATGATGTCTTGGTAGTAGAGGGTCTCAGTCAAAACATGATTAGCATCAATCAACTATGTTACTCTGGGAACTCTATCCGATTTACCAAGAAGATGTGTACTGTTAAAGGAAAAGATGGAGCAGTCATTCTACAGGGAAAACGAACAAAGTGAAATATTTACCTGGTAGGTGGGGAAGAATATTCCTACTTTTATCTAGAGAAGAAGAAAACCAGATGTGGCATAAGTGACTTGGCCATCTATGTCAACCATCCATGGAAGATCCGGTAAATTTTTATGACACTAGAGACCTTCCCAAACTATCATGTGATCGCACTCATACGTGTGATGCTTGTCAACAAGGGAAGATCATCAGAAATACATACAGGCCAAAGGAACAGAAATCAACTAGAGTTCTCGAATTGGTTCATGCTGATGTATGTGGATCCATCTCACCATGAGCTATAAATGGGAAAAGGTAATATGTTCTTTTCATTGATGATTATAACAGAATGGCCTGAGTATTCATCATTACCCATAAGATAGAGGTGTTCGGTTGTATAAAGCATTATAGTAGGGAATCAGAAAAGATGCTTGGGAAAAAAATTCAGAAGTTTCATACTGATAACAGTACGGAATTCACAAACAGTTAGGTTGAAAACTATCTTGAGAAACATGGGACAAGGCAACAAGTTTCATCAGTAAGAACTCCCCAACAGAATGGAGTGGTTGAAAGGATAAATCAGATCATCAAAAACATGGCCTGACCAATGATTATTGATTAAGAACTACCATAGAAATTTTGGATGGAAGCAGTTTTGACATTGGTCTATGTTTCAAACAGGCCTCTGTTGTGTCCGAAGCAGGGGAAGACTCCGTATGAACTATGGTATGGAAAGAAGCCAACGTTGAAATACATTCGAATCTTTGGAAGTAAGTGTTTCATTCTCAACAATGAAAATCATTGGAAGTTTGAGGCACGAGGAGATGAAGGGATATTCCTTGGATAATCATGGAAAATCAAAGCATATAAATGTTTCAACAAAAGGCTAGGAAAAATTGTTGAGAGCAATGATGTCACTATTGTTGAAAATGAATAGAATACTCAATGATCTAGTGAACAGTTCCAGGATGAAAGTGATGAAGAGGTAAGAAACATAGGGGGAGGAGAAGTGGCAGAGGCTGACTCAGAAGAAGACACTGATGATGAACAAGAAAGTGTCAAGTCTGTGTCTGAAAGGAAGCCAAAGAGTCGAGCTGAAATTGATAGGCAGAATATCATTGGTGATCAGACATCTCCAGTTCAGACTCGAAGAATGAATTCATTATAGAAAACATCGTTTTTATCTCAGGTGGAGCCAAAATCTTTTTTCGATGCATCTGAAGATGAAAACTGGGTTTAGGCTATGAATGAAGAGCTAGATCAGACTGAGAAGAATCAAACATGGGAGATTGTTTCGAGGCCAGCAGATAAGAATGACATTGGGACTAAATGGGTCTATCGCAACAAGATGAATGAATATGGCATAGTGATTCGGAACAAAGCACAACTAGTGTGCAAGGGGTACTCCCAAATCGAGGGAAATGATATAGATGAGACATTTGCACTGGTTGCTAGGCTGGAAACAATCAGATTATTTTTGGCCATAGTAGTGAAAATAAATTTCAAAGTGTTCCAGATGGATGTCAAACCTATATTCATGAATGGGGTTCTAGAAGAAGGGGTGTAAATTGGGCATCCAGATCATTTTCTCATTCATGAGGATGAGAAAAAAGTTTGTAGGCTGAAGAAGGCATTGTGTGGGTTGAAACAAGCACCAAGATCATGGTACTCAAGGTTTGATCAGTACGTAAAGAAGCTTGGTTTCAAGTGTGGTGGAGTTGATTACAATCTCTATTTCAACAACAATAGTAATCAATGGATGATGGTGCTTGTCTATGTCAATGATATAATATTTGTTGGATCAAATGAAGTTCAATGCAGATAGTTTTCCGAATTCATGAAAAATGTGTTTGAAATGTCAATGATTGGAGAGATAACATTTTTCCTTGGTTCATAGGTGACACACGGAAGTAATGGAACTTTAATTTCTAGTATAAATATTCCAAGGAGGTCCTGAGAAGGTTTGGAATGGAAAATTCCAAGGAGATGAAGACTCTGGTTGAAACCCGGATGAAATTACCAAAATATGAGGATGGCCAGGCAGTTAATATCACAGAATAAAGGAAAATTATTGGATGTCTGTTATACTTAACTGCAAGAAGGCCGGATATTCTTTTCGGCACATGCCAAACAGTGAGATATCAGATTAATCCAAAGGAAAGTCACATGCTTGCAGTGAATGGAATACTTTGGTATATCTAGGGCACAGTGGATTTTGGCTTGACATATACTAACAAATATCAGATAGAGTTATTGGGATATACTAATGAAGATTGGGCCGGATGAGCAGATGATAGAAAATCAACGTTAGGTGGTGCATTCTATCTTGTTGGATAGTGTATTTCTTGGCTAAGAAAGAATCATGATTGCATTTTGTTGAGAACTACAGAAGCTCAGTATATTACGGACACTCAAGCATACACACAGTTATTGTGGATGAAGCAGCAGCTTGAAGATTTGGGGGTAGAAGTAATGTCCTTGGTTGGAATCCTGTGTGATAACTCAAGTGATATCAATCTGAGAAAAAATCTCGTTCATCACTTAAGGACAATGCACATTGAGATAAAGTATCACTTTATCAAGGAGAAGGTTGATTAGGTAATTGTGAAGTTGGAGTATGTGCCTACAGAGCTACAGGTTGCAGACATTCTTACAAAGGCCTTAACCAAGGAAGCTTATGAGAGGCATCAACTGGCTCTAGGAGTTCAGTTGATTCACCGCACATGAAATAGTGTTGATGTGGAACCCCCACCCCCACTCCCCGAGGTATGATGTGTTTTTCCCTAATGAGCTGATATGTGTTCTCTACTATGTTACAGACTACAAAGGAGTGTCCTTTGGGTTCGTTGACAACGGTGGATAAAATAGTGATTGTTCAAGGGGGAGACAATGTGGAGATTTAATAAATCATGAATGATATAGGGAGAAGCTGACAAGTGGAGCAGCCAGATAGGGGGACTTAAAGCTTATTGAATGTGCATAGCCAGATCATAGCTTGGACAGCACAGGAAATAGGGCTAAAGTGGTTTTGAAGATGACAAGGGATGAAGCTGTTAACAGAAAGGGGAAGCGTGTTAAATCTAACGATGCTAGAAGTGATCGATCAAAGAATATATATCACGCCAGCTGAGGATCGTGATAAAAGCAGAAGAGTAGTTTTGGAGAGTGGTAAGAATATTTTCAATCCAAACATTGGTCTTCCAAAAAGTCCTTCAACTATTGGTATCAGTTTAGTAAAAATTGGTATCAGTTTGGTGTCTACAGTGGACGTTAGAGATGAAGTGATTCATTGATGAACTTTTCTTTTACTCTTGTTTCTCACGCCGATCATTTCTCATGTGGGCTTAGAGTATGTTTTATGTAAATCCTTGATCACTATCAGAATCGAAAAAGGCGAATGATGGATGATGAATTAACGATGTATCTTTCCATACTAGAGTTGTCAACAAACCCAAAGGGTGATATTGTTGGGGAAAAATCCCTCAAGGCATCATTGAATCATTATTGGGGTGATTGTGTTTGTTGAAAAAGTGGACATCTGAGTGGTGTATGTTGTTGAAAAAGAGGATTTCATGATGGAATGTCGAGTTCAAGAGCTGAGGTCAACGATCCATGTTTGATTCAAGAACTTCGACAAAAGGAATGGATGATCTGGAGGCGGTACAAGAGAACAGAAGACTTGGGTGCCGAGACTAGGTCGCGCAGGTGACTTGCGCGCCCTCACGCAGGGTGGTCAATTTTCCTATAAATACTAGACCACCACTCTTCAATCTTTACCGGCGTTCAACACTTTGAGAAATCAGAGCTCCCGCCGTGCAGGTGTGGTGGTCGTGCAAGTGGTGTGTGTGGGTCGCGCAAGTGAAGTTGCACGACAGGTTTTTAAGCTACACGCCAGTGTGGAGTTGTGTGCCAATATTGGATTGGGTGTAAAAGGAAGTGTGTTGCGCAAGTTTGGAGTTGAATAAGGTTGTGTCGTGCAAGTTTTTGAGGTAGGCATGCCCGCCATTTGTGACTTGCACGCCGATACTTGGACGCCGAGGTAGACTTGCACGCTAAGTAAGGTTTGGTTCCAGCAGTGATTTTCAGGCTGCGTGGAAGCTGGGAGTTTTCCCGATTTCTTCGGGGCAAATAGATATTCATCTACGGGTGAATATTGGGATTCAAAATTGCATCTACATATAGATGAAGATGTATTCCTTTATGAAAATGAAGAGACGTATAGGTCTATAAACATTGAGTGGATTCCTTTCAAGAGCAGTGATCAAAGGAAGAGAAATAAGGTGATCCTCTCCATCGGCAGTGAGCCAGAGAGAGGGAAACATGGAGTGACCCTTGGGGAAGCAATGAGCTGACCCTAAACTGGTAATGGCAGTGAGCCTGGGCTTAGAAGTGATCTAGCCCGAACATTGTAATCCACAGCTGGTGAAGTTTAGTGGAATTGGTACGACCAACAAGATGTCTCCATATGCTCCTTGGACATAGCCCTTTGTGGTGAACCATGTAAAATTGATGTGTCCTGTGCATGCTTTAATTTCTATTTACTTTGTGTAATAGGAAAGAGAGAGAAGAGTGTTTTTCTAAACCGTGAAACAAGATCAGAACGGCCGTTAATTTTAAATTAGTCATACACTGATTCACCCCCCTCTAAGGGTATTCAGCCTTGTAGACCTAACAACCAGAAAGATGGGAGACTTTGCAACGTAGGATAGACTTACCTAGAAGACATGGAAGCCGATCACACATTAGTTGCATAGCCTCATTCTTAGAGCAGTTGATGTGCGAAGTCTGAGTTTTCCTATTTTGGTGGATCAGTATGCAAATGTTTTCCCTAAATATGTTCCAGGACTACCTCCTCATAGATAGGTGGACTTCTACATTGACTTGTACTTGAGGACGACAGTGATATCTACTCTCGCATATCATATGGCTCCTGCCGAGGTTCGTGAGCTGTGGGTACAACCGGAGAACTTGCAGGGGAAGGGATTTATCCAACCCAGTGTTTCATTATGGGAATTCCTGATTTTGTTCACCAAGAAGGTGTATGAGAGATTGAAACTTCTTGTTGATTATCAGCACCTGAATCAGGTGACCATGAAGAATAAGTACCCACTCCCTAGGATTGACAACCTCTTTGATCAGCTCAAGGGATCATGATTGTTCACGAAGAGAGACCATAGGTCAGTCTATCACCATCTCAGAGTTTGATATGAGGATGTGAGAAAGATGGTCTTCAGGTATCGGAATGGCCAATATGAGTTCTTGGTTATGCCCTTCGGGGTAACCAATGCTCCAGTAGGTTTCATGAGTCTCATGAACAGGATCTTCCAACCTTACCTCGATCACTTTGTCATAGTCTTCATCGATGACATACTTATCTACTCGACTACTGAGGAGGAGCATGCCTACCATTTTTAGGTAGTACTGGAAAAAATCTGATAGGAAAAGCTTTATGGTAATCTCTCGAAGTTATAGTGTTTTATTTGAGAGGTTAACCTCTTGGGACACGTCATCTTGGAGGCTGGAGTTGCAGTGGATCCAGTGACGATTGAGGCAGTTCTTGCTTGGGATCCACCTAAGAGTGTGACTGAGGTATGGTGTTTCTAGGGATTTCTGGGTACTATTGAATATTTTTTATGGACTTCTCCAGAGTTGGAACACCACTTTCAGCATTGATGAAGAATGGGAAACCCATCGTGTGGTCAGAGAGATTCCAGAAGTGCTTTTAGGAGTTGATGTAGAGGTTGACTGTTGCGCCCATCCTGAGGCTACAGGAGGAGGGCGTTGGGAACGTAGTTTACATTGATTCATCAGGGACCACACTCAGGTGTGTCCAAATGTAGGAGTGAGCACTGATCATATATGGTTCTCAGTAGTTGAGATTGCATGAGAAGAACTACACTACCCATAACAAGGACTTAGTAGCAGTGGTATTCTCCTTGAAGATGTGGTGGCACTATCTTATGGGAGAATTCTTTACAGTGTACTCTGACCAACAGAGTCTTAGGTATATCTTCTCCCAGAAGGACTTGAACTTTATACAACTGCGATGGCTTGAGTTCCTCTAGGACTATGACTTCAAGGTAGTCTATACTCATATGAAGGGGAACGTAGTAGAAAATGATCTCAGTAGAAAATCAGGCATTTAGCTGCTTGGAGAGGCGATAGAGAAGCTGGCCGCATTGCAGATATCCATTTTAGATTGGGACAGACCAACATTCATACAGTCTCTCAGAGTAACTCCACCACTTCTCTAGCAAGCCAGGGAGGCACAACGCGAGGACGTTGACTATGAGATGTGACATGTTTAGATATCCAAATGATAGGCACCTAATGAGTTTTCTGAAGTCGGGGATAACTTCATTCTCTTTAGAGGACGTACCATGGTACCAGTTGCACTTTAAGAGGATTTGTTGAAGGAGTTCCACACATCTCTTTTAGCGGTACATCCATGAGAGGTGAAAATGTGTCAGGACCTTTGACGACATCACTGGTGGCCAGGTATGAAGAAGTTTGTAGCAGATTTTGTCTCATGATGCCTCACTTGTTAGTAAGTGAGGGTGGGCACCAGGTTCTAGAAGGCTTGGTTCATCCCTTTGAGGTCCTAGAGTGGATGTGGGATGGGATATCCATGGATTTTATGATGGGACTTCCACGTACATCCAAAGGACACTACTCTATCTGGGTGATGGTCGATCGACTCCCCAAGTTAGCTCACTTCCTACCGATCAGAGAGAAGGGCTCAGTAGAGAGCTTGGGACACCTCTACGTACAAGAGATCGTAAAGCTTCATTGTCCGCCCTCAAAGATCATCTCCAATCGAGATTCTCATTTCACTTCCCTGCTATGGAAGTTGTTACAAGAGGATTTCGAGATGTATCTTTGCTTGAGCACTTCATTCAATCCTCAGACTGATGGTTAGACTGAGAGGACCACTCAGACTCTCTAAAATATGCTCTGTGCATTGGTCATTGACTTGGGTTGCAGCTGGGAGGATCACTTACCCTTGGTGGAGTTTGAGTATAACGATAGCTAAAACTACACCACCAGGATGACACCTTACGAGACACTGTACGGGCGACCTTTCAGATCACCTCTGTGCTGGACTGACCTAGGGGAGTCAGCACTCTTTGGACCAGAGATGGTACAGGCTATGTCAGAGAAGGTGCATATGTTCCAAGAGAGGATGATGACTCCACAGAGTAGGCAGAAGTCCTACGTTGATAGAATACGGAGACCACTGGAGTTCGAAGATGGTGACCATGTCTTTCTATGGGTCTCACCACGATGTGGTCTACAAAGATTTGGCCAATGCGGCAAGTTATCTCCGCGATTTATTGGACGGTTCTAGGTCCTCAACAGAGTAATCGAGGTGGCATACTGCCTGGCTCTTCCACCTCAGTTGCACCGGGCTCACGACATCTTCCATGTATCTTAGCTGAGGAGATATGTTCATGACCCTTCCCACATCATCAACCATGGGGAGCTGATCATCGATGTCGGGGTGACTTTCAAAGAGGTTCCAATGTAGATTGAGTATCGACAGGAGCAGGTCCTGCGTGGATGGTCGATACCTCTGTTGCACACTCGTTGGCATCACAAGAACTTCTAGGAGAGAACATGGGAGTGGGAGGCTCAGATGCGTGCTCAGTACCCCCATTTGTTCCCTTAGTGTGAGTTCTAGATGACGATGACGTAAGGCCCTAAGGTGGTGAGAATGTAAAGACCTGGAAATTCAGTGGTAATTGTTTTCTATAATACAAGGGAATTTTACGAGTCTGCAAAAATTGATGACGCCTGATTCCGAGGCCCGGTGTGCCTGGAATAAATTTCTGAAGTTTTTATTATTTACATTCAGTAACATATAAGTGGGGTTTTATAACTTTTGAACCGGTGCTCAGAATTTAAATCTGTGGACACCATTGAACCTGTTGCGCTCATATTCATATAAGGAGAAATTTACATTAGTTGTGTTTTATCGAGATTAGATGTTAATTTTTGGGCATTCAAAATTAATTAAATTAAAATATGTGTAGCATATTTTTATTTGAGTGGAGGTTTAATACTCCAAGGGGAGGCTGAAGGTGGGGACCGCCCGTGCATAACCTCCCATGGGAGGATATTATGTTGTGGGGCCCCCACGAGCTTCATACCTCAATTAACCCCCCCATTAACTCTCCATTATTAATTTGACACCCCTCTTCATTAATTGGAAATCTTCATCTTCCCCTAATCTTTTTGAATTTTAACCATTCAACCTATTAAATTGATGAGTTGGTGGATTTAAAGAAAATAGTGGAATTTGAATGGTTGTGCCAACAAATAACTGAAAATTCATCTTTTATTTTTGCGGTTGGGAATTTTTCTTTTTGGTGGGATTTGGAGTTCATGGTGATCACCCCTCATCTTTGAAGAGTGTCGAGCATCAACTTCTTCCTTCTTCAACCGGGGAAGGTAAGGGAATCACTGCCGCCCATGAAATACACTAAGGAAGTCATCTTGACTCATCTTCACCAATATCTACCTCCTCCGACATTGACGGAACGACGTCCGTCTCCCATGATGTCTATCTTCCATGACTCCGTTGTTGATCTCAGAAATCGAGGTAGTGGTTTGTTGTGATTGTATTAAATTATCATTGCTCATTGTTTAGTATGGTTCGATGTAGGTCATTTTTTATCACCTAATGCAGAGGGTGCGGGATGAACAAACACGGCCAAACGTCCATCCGTTGGTTCTTGTTTTATTGATGACGTAGGTGGACCGTGGGAGAAGTCAGCAGCCCAAGGGACGCCAGACCACCAGAAGGGCACGACGCCGTCACTCCATGCAAAGAAAAGTCATGGCCAGGCAGGCTTCGACAGAGCCGTAAGGGCACGATGCCGTCCCATCATGCCATAGGAGAACTGCGACCAGGAGGACTTTGGCTGAAGGATGAGGTGTCACGTCGTTGCGCCCCACCAAACCAGAGGTGCGGAACCGCAGAAGGGCGGGCCACGTTGAAGGGGTGTGACGTCGTCATGCCGTACTGAAGAGGGATCGTTGCTAAAGACCATGACGATCGAAGGAGGGCGGCTGACTATACCAGCCACCAATGAAACTCTACAAGGAGGGACCTGAAGGGTACCACAACACTCCAAACTGACGCCTAGCACTGGTTCCCTAAAGAGCTGGGGGCACGACACCCCCAAACCGCGTGGCCAGCCTGTCCATGCAACCGGCTCGCTAGGCCACCCGAGCTGCTCTTGTGAGCTGGGCTGCCATAGGCTGGGCCGCCCTTCGGCCGGGCTGCCTTAGGTTAGGCTTCCATGGGCCGGATCAACACAGTCCAGTCCGCCACAGTCCGGGTCGCCCTCATGCCGGGTCGCACCTTTGGGTCAGGCCGTGCGTTCTGGTTGGGCCGCCCCTTTGGGTTGGGCCGCCCCTTTGGGTTGGGCCGCTCCCTTGGTTCGGGCTGCCCACTCGGGCCGACCCGAACACATGGGTCAGGCCGAACCCTTAGACTAGGTCATACCCGCGGACCAGGTCACACCCCGTTTCAGACTGGGTCGGGCCAAGTTGGTTTGACTGGGTTGGACCGGACCCAGACCCGTAGTGGCCATTTACACCTTTTTGCCCGCATCTTGGTCTACGAGTGTCTGATCGACGAACCGTCTCCGTTGATGGAAGTCTTGGAGTGCGGGGACTCTTTTGGAATTCTCCACTTGAGGTTTGGATGCAGTTGGTGGATGAACGAGTTGGTTTGATCTTAAAAACTAATCGGGCACCTGGAACAGAATTGTCAATAACTCACAAACCGGGCATCCGATTGACACGTTGTCTGTTGCGTTGGTTTGCATATGATGAGGCAGAACTACGGGATACATAAAATCAAGACTTCATGGTTATTGATGTATCAACACTTGGATCGAGGAGTGGACCCTCCCAGAATCAAGTGTGCCATGTGCGGGACCCCAATAGATAGCTGTGACTGAGATGATAGGATCCTACGTGGACCTACATCTGTACCAGGATTCTCTATGGGTTCAAAATCAATGATACTATACCAGGATCCATCCTTGGGTTCGACAGTGACGATATTGTACCAGGATCCTACATGGATTCGATAGTGATGACTTTTGTACTGGGATCCTTCGTGGGTACAAAATCACTGATACTGTTCCAGGAACCTACGTGGGTTTGATAGGGGAGATTATTCAGAGGTTTAATCTAATCATCTATACCCTCATAATGAGTTGTATAACTTTCTGAGATGATTCTTGTATATCAATTTATATTATTGAGATGATTGACTTTACTTCCTTTGTGGAATGGGTTGTTCTTGGGATTGAGAGTTGGAGCCGGACTGTGACTTGTAACATTGGTATAGGTATGGGCATATACCAAAGTAGGTTTGCATGATACTTAGTTATTGTATCTTTCATCTTTGGTTTATCCTTAGTGGATTCGAGGAGACCTTCGGGGAGCTCAAGGTCCCCTACTGAGTATTTTTATACTGACCCCTGCACGCGCTTCACCCACACCTTGTTGTGTTCTGTGCAGACAATAGTCAGTAGTGATCGAGGCTAAGGGTGACAGATGGGAGGCTGCTCAATGCTGGACAAGACGAGACATACCTTAGGGATGAATTGATTGAGATATATACCTACCATTCTAGTATGATTCCCCAGTGGACGATCCAGGATCTTTTTTTCCCTTTTTACTTGTACTTGTACTTGTTGTTCAATTGGGTTTGTATACTAGACCACTTACTTTCAGCACATCTTTCTTATCTATATTAGTATTTGCTTCTTCTACTGATTGTATTCAGACTGTGTCTGTTACAGGTTTAATGTCAATGCCTTCCCTTTTATTGGGAATTCACCTTTGGTGCTAGAAGCCAGCCCCTGGCCTATGGAAGGTGTGCATGGTGTAGTCACGATACGGGCCCCGAGGATGGGTCATCAAACCTATGCTCTTCTGATGTGTTTTTATGATTCAATGTTAAAAAAAATCTTCCTATATGTGGTTTCGATTCATAATCCAGTTTTCAATTCCGAATGATGTTCCATCATGTTTTATTCTATTAATTATAATTTCATTGGTCTATGATCCATTTCTCCCACCAATCAATAATTTTTCATATATGGTGGAATAGAATATTTTTTGGTGGTATGTGTTTGACATTCATCATCAAATGTGTAAAATTATAGGATGGAAATATTGGATTTTTAGGGGAAAAATTCCATGTTAGGGATTTCCTAGTTAATCAAGAAGAACCTAATACAATGTTACACACATAGTAAGAAGGGTGGACCAACCTATGGTTTTAGATAGAAATATTCCCATTATAACCATCTAACCAAGGGTGATAGGGAACTCGATTGATAAATCTATCTCATACTAGTAACTAAAATAATAATGATTTAAATTTGGAAACTAAATATTACTGTACTATGTTTAGGAAAAACAACTTTAGTCACCATATTTTTCAATTGATAAAATCAATAAATCTAAAATTATTTTTATTTTTTAGTTTCTCAATCAAATGAGCACAAGTTTTTTAAATAATCAACCAAAAGTGATAAACTATTTTACATTCACTCATCTCAGGGTAAAATTCTATGTTAACCACTTTAGTATACTAGGAAATAACAAATTTTTATTTTTCAATGCCCCACAATGTGTGTGAGTCAATTAACATTCAATCATCATGCATTAATGTCTATATAGTATATCATAGGGCTGATTCTAAACACACCCATATTTATGTATCTATGATTGTTTTGCTCGATGTTTATGTATTCGATAATAAACATTCACACCAAAAACATCATTTGTATATCATTATTTTAAATAAAACACAAAATAATGTTTATTTTTATTTCCAAAATAAAGGATATGAAAGTGGTCATTGGAAAAATAATCTCCCATTTAGAATATAAAAATACACGTTACATAATGTAGGTTTGATTAATATTATAAAGATAATCTCATTGTAACATTATATGTCTCCCCATAAGTTTATCATACATAAGTTATAGTCTTTTTAATGTATTCCCCTTTAATAAAATATCTAATCAAACACAGAAATTTGTAATTGATATGAAACTAAAACATAAAATTACAAAGCATAATGTTATCAAACATGAAGCATCCCTAACACAAGTACCCTAGATCTTGTGGTTGCTAATTAAATTTGTAATAGATAAATGGGATCACATCACCATGATCGATCAATTTAGAATTATTATAAAATAAACACATACATTATTTCAATATTAAAATAGAAATATAAAATCATAAAATTAATTAGAATTCTTAAATCATTAAATTTAATTCAATGATTCCTTTTTCATATTTTGGGGAAAATGATTTATAAATAAATGGCGTGGACAAATTCTCAGTAGGGGTTATGTATGATCTTGTATTTCTGGTATGTTTCTCATTGTTTTTTTATTTAGCCTTGGTTTATGAGTATTGTTCGCAGACACATGGCCTTTATCGGAGAAAATAACATAATGTTGGGGGATGTATGAACCTTTGAATTAATTAAGTATAGGTATAAATTGGACTAGGAGTTAATATGGGTTCCTGGTAATTTGAGAAGCATTAAAATGGGTACAGTTAGTTTAAAAGGAAAATGGTGTAATAAATAAACCAGTGAACATTTACATGTCATGTAAAGCGGTTTCAAGTGGTGTAATTGTTTGATGGTTTTAGTAAAATAAATATAAGGTGATGAGTTATTCAGTTAATTTCATTGAATTCATTTACAGAATATGTAACCACATTACATTACATGTAAATTCCTAACCTACAGTTTTAAACACATTGTGTTTTTGAAATTCATTCCATTTCTTTATAGAAACTATTCTCTTGAACCTAGGGAATTATCCAGGATTATTTGTAGTTCCAACCTCCCTAATGGATGTTCTCTTCACGTGTTCAATCCATAGTGAGTTCCTTTATTTAGCTTCTTTCCTTCAACTCATTTGTTTTTCAACCATTTTGGTGAAATCCTTTGACTGGTTGCATTGTTGGTTTTGATATTGATCAGTTTTGATCTAGGAAACTACTTTCAATCATCCTCAAATTCTTCCTCATGGGTGTCTTCCATTGAAAGTATTTTTTGGAATCTCAGTTAAATATAGGGGTCTAAATATTGACCCTAAGGTTTGATTATTTCCATGTTTATGAAATATTGTGATTTCACTATCGTTGTGTGAACCCAAATTTATTAAATAATTTAATGAGATTATTCCTTGAATTCCATTAAATTCAAATGGATTTGAATTGGACATTGGATAAAAGTATTTTTACCATGGCATGCGACCTAGAGAGATTTCTAGTTATAGAATCCCTAAATTGTGGCTTCTTTCTTATTGATATAATTTTTATTTAAATTTGAATTGAATTTAAAGTGGAATTTGTAAGATGAATGGTAATTCACATAATTAAAAATTGAGAATTGTGATGTGATATTACGATATCCATGATGCATGACAGGTAGTGTAACAGCCCAAGATTTTATAAAAAAAATATTCTTTTTAATTTTATTAAAGTCTTGTGTTGTACGCTACACCAAAAGGAGCTTGCACAACATGCATCCTTGACTTGCCCTGCATTACACGCAATCACGACCTTCCTCAATAGCGTGTGTAATACGCAATACCGAGTTTCACTAAACAACGATATGCTCTTAAAATATTATTAAAACTAGCCGTTATGAATAGTAATAACCACTTTTTAAAACTCTATAAATCTTATTTTTCAAAATGGACTTCATTTTTGGATTCGGAGTATCGAATTTAGCCTAAGGTGAAATTTTGGTACTTTTCGGATAACTTTCATATTCTGATGAATAGTGAAAATTACTAAATTATAATTAAAAACAACTTTTTTAATCGAAATAATTAATAGTGATAAATCATTAATTTGAGTGGTTTTAAAGTATATTTAGAATATATTTTTACAATTTAATACAATGTTGGTCATTTGATGTAATTTCACATGTAAACCAGACATAATCAAGTGTCAATCTTTTGATAGATATTGTTTCTTAAAAAAACACGCTATTTGTTTTAACAGCGGGATTTAATTATAAAATTAATTAATGCAACTTTTATGTTATGAATTTGGTAAAATAGACTTCATTTTTGAATTCGGAATATGAAATATAGCTTGGGATGAAATTTTGGCATTGTTCTGAAAAACATCAATTTTTGATGAATAGTGAAACTACTAAGTGGTAGGTTAAAAACTGAATTTTGCATAAAACTTAATTTTACAGCTTCTGTGAATGGAATTTCGAAAATCCGAGAGACACAGTTAATATCAAGGACTAAAATGTGGTTCAATGAGATGAAAATAATTTTTTGGTGAATAGTAACTTTTTACTTTTTTTACCACGGTTAATAGTAAATAGGGTAACTAAGGGTAAATATGATATTAATATTACCCTAACACATGTCCTAATTCTATTGGACAAGTGTAATTCGACCAAAAACAAACTTAGGAAAAAAATATGACCATTTAGGCCCACTTAGATTAGATTAGGACATTTATTATTAATTTATTTAAAGAAGGGTTAAAATAGTTAAATTTAAAGTTTAATAAGTAAATCATTTTTAATATGGGGTTATACATAAGATAAATTCGATTGTAAATATTCATTAGAAAGCTAAAAAGATTTAATACATGATGGTATTTTATTTGTAATTTTTAGACATCAAATAATTTAATTTATTTATGACACAAAGATGATGCAGTAATTATCTTGTTAATGAAATATTGACATAATTGATGTTATAAACACCAAAATAAATGTAATTTGAGACTTTTTATGAATTACACTAATTTTATAGGTTACTATGATATATTAGTGTTTATTTAATCAACTTGGTGCGAACATATAATTCTGTTATGACTTTCACAAAAATCATATATCAAATAGTGTCAAAATTGACACAAAATAGTTTTTTAATAAAATATTATATTATTAATTGTTATTTTATTCCTAAAAATCTAAGGTTCGGCCAAATGACTTAGATAAGGATATATGTATTAATAATATACAATTTGGGGTTCTTGTGGCATTTTATAGTAAGTTTATTAACCATATAGTGAAAGAAAACAAAAAGACACGGTAAAAGTTAAATTATTTAACTTAGAGTTAAATCTTATTGATAAGGTTAAAATAATACCCTAAACTTGTCTAAATCCTATTGGTTGATAGGATTTCGACCCATACCCACTTTATCTTCGAAATAAGACCCTTTGGAACCATTATAAACCGATTTTGACTTTAATATAAAATAATATTTTGAGATATTCCTAAGGTGCCCCTCTCCTCCCTTATAAAAGGGCACCTCCTCCCCCTCCTCCTCACACCAAATTGAGCACTCAAGCTCGGCCAACCCCTGCCATTTTCTCCTCTCCACTTCCCTAGAATAATCCTAGAGGTCCTGGTCTTCTCCAAAGACCAATCTTAGTTCCTTAAGTGGAGGATTCAAAGAGGCGTTCCAAAGAAGAGGTAATATCCATTACCGATCTTTTCAATTTCTTTCTTCTTCAACTTCTTCTTCTTTAGTTGTTTCATGATAAAGTAATAACATCAGTATTACTTACATACTGATATGTTATTATAAATATAAAACAACCCTATTTCACCTTCTATCCATCCTACGGAAAAATGAAATCACCACGCGTGCGTACGTACGGAATACCGTCTCCACGCCGTGGTGTAATCTATTTTCCACCACCACCTTACATGGATGGGTATAATGGTGTAAAGAATAACTATACATAGTTATTACAACATCATATTGATTCTGATATATTGTATAATCCACTCCAATTCAATTCAATATTTATAGAAATGATATAATCGCTCGTGCGTACGTACGGAATACCGTCTCCACGACGCGATGAGATTCATTCTCCATGTTAACCATTTAAGAATGATTATAATGTATATATAAGAAATAATAATGAAATATATGACATTATAAAGCTACTGGATTTATGTATATATATACATATGTATGTCATCTACTTACTTCCATTTCAAGACAATAAGGAATGGAAAACAGCGTTCATGCGTACGTACGGACTACCGTCTCCATGAACGGTGTTTTTCATTTTATTATATATATATATATACTGAATATATATGATATATAAATCATATTTTATATTCTGGAAGTAAGTAAATCGTGATATAAGTAATAATGATGTCAAGAACAACAAGTCAAAACACCTACGATAAATGAAACGATTTTACCCAAAACGCTTCTTTAACATGGAATTTACAAAAGAACGGGTAATATAATGTCATAAGTGAACCATATATGATATCATAACAATGAATATGATTCTGTAATAAGTCAATAACATTATTTAAACCATTATACAGGTGCTTCGGACACGAACAAAGAAAATCGGACCTAAGGTAAGGGAAATATCACAATCTCACTTTTATCCGAGATTGTATTTACTTTGGTAATTACCGGGGTGTATTTTATCATCCACATCCATGTTCCCTCAACATGTAATATTATTTCCATCCTTCTACAATAGTTTATATCCAATTTTACCCTTCGGTAAGTTTTTTTGTAAAAGATATGAAAGGAATCTTTTGTCGTTTTTCATACGAGGTACTTTTTGACTTTTCCGACAAAAGTATGAAGAATGTTTTTTTTAACTTATACGGCACGAATGGTTTTCTAATGTTTTATAAAGCCTTATTTTCATGAAGCTTACTCTAAAAGATTTCATGACTATTTTCAATAAAATCTCTTTCTTTTAAAATTGCATGATGTTTTGTGAAAAGAAATTGATTTTGAAGAAGAAAGGATATTTTCCTCAAGAATTCAATTCAATTGTTTTATCAAAATTATTTTCCATCTAAGATAATAAAGGGTTCTGTTTCTATCTATATTTTTACATTGATTTGACTATGTTGTGATGGAATTATGTTTATGAATTCCTTTATCTTATATGAATTGATTTATGATGTCATGATGTTTCAAGAATCCCATTTTTGTTACATGTGTTATGCGATGATGTATGTTTTATGATTATGTGGCACACATAAGAAAGGATTCATTATAAGATGGGTGGGACCTATATATCCCTCCAATGAATTAGGTAAAGATTTTATATCTCATGAGATAGACATGGCTGGAATGGTAGGTTATACCGGTTCAGTGAAACAGGACTGAAACGAGGATTACTCGATTCAGAAAGGGACTTTGTCCACTAAGATAGTCTTGGCAATGAGTCTTGACTAACAAGAAATGATTCTCTATGATTATGTGTGTATGCCACAAAGTTTCATGTTTTAAGTTATGATTATTGGGATTACATTTCACTTCTATGATTTATCCCATGTTATGAAATTATGATCTCTTTTGCAGGTTACGATTTCCAAAAATGTTATGTTCTTATGTATATGATGTGATTGATATTTCTTTTGTTTACCCTTACTGAGAATTTGAGCTCACCCTTTTATGTTTTCTTTTCCCCAGGATATAAAGAAAGGTTTTAGGTAAAAAAAAAGGGGATGACCGTTGTGGGAGATATTGAAGATCTTTCACCAGGATTAGAAGATTACGTTCCGAGTTTCCAAAGACACTAAACTATTACGATCCTTGTGTGTGTGTTTTTGTTATGTACTAAGTATTCCGCAAAAGTAATGTAATGTCCATGTACGTCAGGATACGGGTCTCAACAGTTGGTATCAGAGGAAAGGTTTAGTCAACCTTTGGAAACTAGGACGCGAAAACATTAGTGAGATCCCTAGAGATATTTCTAAGGTATGTCTAGGGATGCCCCTAAGGATAAGTATACGTATAGGATATAGTCCTAGAACTATGGTAACGATATTAGATTAAACCAAAGATGTTAGATATTTAAGTTACTCCCCCTTTATTATGATTTTTGCCTCTCACACTATTCTTTTTTGGGTTTTAGAATATGGCTGGAAACAAGATGATTCACGATAATGGAGGATATGATGGACAATGGAATGATATTCTTCATGAGCAACCAAATGAAATGGGATTTGGATGCCCAAACATCATTATTATGCCGAATCAGCAATCTCAAAACATGATCAATAAAGTAAAATTTGGTAAGTTTCCTGACTCGACTAATAAGAGAAAGATGGAGTTCCATGATGATCATGGAGGAAAGAAAGTTCAATTTCCCCTATGTAAATCATGTGGGAAGAGGCATCAAGGAGAATGTTTCAAGGGAACTGGAAGATGCTTTGGGTGTGGAAAAGAAGGACACAAAGCATGTAAGTGCAAAGGAAAAGGGTCGGTTAACACCATGGATGAGGATAATGGTATTGCTACGACATCAAAAATGGTTAAGTGTTTTAAATGTGGAATGTATGGGCATTATGAAAACATATGCCCTAAGGGAAAGACTCATGAAGAGAATCAGTATGGTCATATGGGTAGTATTTATGTGGATGATGATGAAGAGACTACAAATGATATGTGAGATGAAAGAATTTTTGAAGCTCGGTCAATGGTTTGAGAATGTAGTGGCATGATTACATGTTTATCATGTGTAATTTTGGAATAAAGAGACATCTATGGATTGTTACACTGTTGTCTTTCCTTGTGTTTTGAAAGTATATGATTAATGTTACCGGTATCCATGAAGGTTATTCAGATATTTTTGGAATGTAGATGATATGCGCATAATGAAGGGATAAGGAGAAAATTAAATGTTTGATAGTATTCATGAGCTCATGATTGATATAAGGACTAAGTGATATCATGGTTTGAGTATATAGAATTTTGAGGATTTTGGTATGTGGAAAGTGTTAACTTTTAACTGCACTCATGTTTTCACTAAGGTATTCAAGAGAATACACGATTAAGGACTTTGAATGTTTGGAATGTGACCAACAAGACATATCTTATGATATGTGGGGATCAACGACAGTATTAAATCTCTGGTAATCGTTGTCACTATATTATGAGAGTGGACTGCAGTATTATAAGCCTAAAGATTAGACTGGATTATGTTGGACATAAGTTAGTATTGTTTAAGGATAGAATATTTTCGATATTATTGAAGGGATTTTATAGTAACGTAGTTTTAGAAAAAGGGACAACCTGCAGGACGGGAGACAACCCATCGCTTCGGACAAGGCTGTAGGAATCGAACCCACAATCGAAGTGCGACTGGCCTTTATCGCCTACCACTGACCTACAGGAAGTCCCTATTTAGTAGAAACTAGTTTTATTATATTAAGAAGTATGATATATGAAGTATAAGTCCATTTTAGGAACCATATATGATTAATCTCACTATATAATGACTTATGTATATTTAATAACTTTTGCTAACCTTTTGTTTGAGACAGATGGAATGAACAGTCATTCTATCACATGATCTGCTAACACTTCACGAATAACAAATTCAACTTCATTTATTTAAGAAATGAAGTGGAAATTGTTCAAGGCACGAACAACAGTGAGATTGTACCAAAATAAAGTAAGTATTTATTCTAATTCAAATTTTCAACTTTAGGGAGATGATCTTGAAAACCAAAAATGTTGTCCTAGTGATCTTATACCTGATGAATCAAATGGTACCTTAGATCATCACAAATTTATGGATTTGTTATTACTGGCTTTTCCATAGCCATGTTCTCTACCACTCTCCATCAAAACATGATGGTTAGATTTCTCTTCCATATCCATATTTTCACCTATGTGGAAACCCAATGATTAGTTTATTTGGGTAACCGTTACGTTTCATACTTTTGTTTTTAAAGATTGGTTTTGATATTCCTTTTTACGATGTGGGTTTCTATTAAAGAAACTTTCGAATAGTAAACCATTTATAACCCCGACGAATTTCGAGGGCGAAATTCATTTTAAGGGGGGTAGAATGTAACAGCCCAAGATTTTATAAAAAAAATATTCTTTTTAATTTTATTAAAGTCTTGTGTTGTACGCTACACCAAAAGGAGCTTGCACAACATGCATCCTTGACTTGCCTTGCATTACACGCAATCACGACCTTCCTCGATAGCGTGTGTAATACGCAATACCGAGTTTCACTAAACAACGATATGCTCTTAAAATATTATTAAAACTAGCCGTTATGAATAGTAATAACCACTTTTTAAAACTCTGTAAATCTTATTTTTCAAAATGGACTTCATTTTTGGATTCGGAGTATCGAATTTAGCATAAGGTGAAATTTTGGTACTTTTCGAATAACTTTCATATTCTGATGAATAGTGAAAATTACTAAATTATAATTAAAAACAACTTTTTTAATCGAAATAATTAATAGTGATAAATCATTAATTTGAGTGGTTTTAAAGTATATTTAGAATATATTTTTACAATTTAATACAATGTTGGTCATTTGATGTAATTTCACATTTAAACCAGACATAATCAAGTGTCAATCTTTTGATAGATATTGTTTCTTAAAAAAACACGCTATTTGTTTTAACATCGGGATTTAATTATAAAATTAATTAATACAACTTTTATGTTATGAATTTGGTAAAATAGACTTCATTTTTGAATTCGGAATATGAAATATAGCTTGGGATGAAATTTTGGCATTGTTCTGAAAAACATCAATTTTTGATGAATAGTGAAACTACTAAGTGGTAGGTTAAAAACTGAATTTTGCATAAAACTTAATTTTACAGCTTCTGTGAATGGAATTTCGAAAATCCGAGAGACACGGTTAATATTATGGACTAAAATGTGGTTCAATGAGATGAAAATAATTTTTTGGTGAATAGTAACTTTTTACTTTTTTTACCACGGTTAATAGTAAATAGGGTAACTAAGGGTAAATATGATATTAATATTACCCTAACACATGTCCTAATTCTATTGGACAAGTGTAATTCGACCAAAAAAAAACATAGGAATAAAATATGACCATTTAGGCCCACTTGGATTAGATTAGGACATTTATTATTAATTTATTTAAAGAAGGGTTAAAATAGTTAAATTTAAAGTTTAATAAGTAAATCATTTTTAATATGGGGTTATACATAAGATAAATTCGATTGTAAATATTCATTAGAAAGCTAAAAAGATTTACTACATGATGGTATTTTATTTGTAATTTTTAGACATCAAATAACTTAATTTATGTATGACACAAAGATGATGCAGTAATTATCTTGTTAATGAAATATTGACATAATTGATGTTATAAACACCAAAATAAATGTAATTTGAGACTTTTTATGAATTACACTAATTTTATAGGTTACTATGATATATTAGTGTTGATTTAATCAACTTGGTGCGAACATATAATTCTGTTATGACTTTCACAAAAATCATATATCAAATAGTGTCAAAATTGACACAAAATAGTTTTTAAATAAAATATTATATTATTAATTGTTATTTTATTCCTAAAAATCTAAAGTTCGGCCAAATGACTTAGATAAGGATATATGTATTAATAATATACAATTTGGGGTTCTTGTGGCATGTTATAGTAAGTTTATTAACCATATAGTGAAAGAAAACAAAAAGACACGGTAAAAGTTAAATTATTTAACTTAGAGTTAAATCTTATTGATAAGGTTAAAATAATACCATAAACTTGTCTAAATCCTATTGGTTGATAGGATTTCGACCCATCCCCACTTTATCTTCGAAATAAGACCCTTTGAAACCATTATAAACCGATTTTGACTTTAATATAAAATAATATTTTGAGATATTCCTAAGGTGCCCCTCTCCTCCCTTATAAAAGGGCACCTCCTCCCCCTCCTCCTCACACCAAATTGAGCACTCAAGCACGGCCAACCCCTGCCATTTTCTCTTCTCCACTTCCCTAGAATAATCCTAGAGGTCCTGGTCTTCTCCAAAGACCAATCTTAGTTCCTTAAGTGGAGGATTCAAAGAGGCGTTCCAAAGAAGAGGTAATATCCATTACCGATCTTTTCAATTTCTTTCTTCTTAAACTTCTTCTTCTTTAGTTGTTTCATGATAAAGTAATAACATCAGTATTACTTACATACTGATATTTTATTATAAATATGAAACAACCCTATTTCACCTTCTATCCATCCTACGGAAAAATGAAATCACCACGCGTGCGTACGTACGGAATACCGTCTCCACGCCGTGGTGTAATCTATTTTCCACCACCACCTTACATGGATGGGTATAATGGTGTAAAGAATAACTATACATAGTTATTACAACATCATATTGATTCTGATATATTGTATAATCCACTCCAATTCAATTCAATATTTATAGAAATGATATCATCGCTCGTGCGTACGTAAGGAATACCGTCTCCACGACGCGATGAGATTCATTCTCCATGTTAACCATTTAAGAATGATTATAATGTATATATAAGAAATAATAATGAAATATATGACATTATAAAGCTACTGGATTTATGTATATATATACATATGTATGTCATCTACTTACTTCCATTTCAAGACAATAAGGAAAGGAAAACAGCGTTCATGCGTACGTACGGACTACCGTCTCCATGAACGGTGTTTTTCATTTTATTATATATATATATATACTGAATATATATGATATATAAATCATATTTTATATTCTGGAAGTAAGTAAATCATGATATAAGTAATAATGATGTCAAGAACAACAAGTCAAAACACCTACGATAAATGAAACGATTTTACCCAAAACGCTTCTTTAACATGGAATTTACAAAAGAACGGGTAATATAATGTCATAAGTGAACCATATATGATATCATAACAATGAATATGATTCTGTAATAAGTCAATAACATTATTTAAACCATTATACAGGAGATTCGGACACGAACAAAGCAAATCGGACCTAAGGTAAGGGAAATATCACAATCTCACTTTTATCCGAGATTTTATTTACTTTGGTAATTACTGGGGTGTATTTTATCATCCACATCCATGTTCCCTCAACATGTAATATTATTTCCATTCTTCTACAATAGTTTATATCCAATTTTACCCTTCGGTAAGTTTTTTTGTAAAAGATATGAAAGGAATCTTTTGACGTTTTTCATACGAGGTACTTTTTGACTTTTCCGACAAAAGTACGAAGAATGTTTTTTTTAACTTATACGGCTGAACGGATTTCTAATGTTTTATAAAGCCTTATTTTCATGAAGCTTCCTCTAAAAGATTTCATGACTATTTTCAATAAAATCTCTTTCTTTTAAAATTGCATGATGTTTTGTGAAAAGAAATTGATTTTGAAGAAGAAATGATATTTTCCTCAAGAATTCAATTCAAGTGTTTTATCAAAATTATTTTCCATTTAAGATAATAAAGGGTTCTGTTTCTATCCATATTTTTACATTGATTTGACTATGTTGTGATGGAATTATGTTTATGAATTCCTTTATCTTATATGAATTGATTTATGATGTCTTGATGTTTCAAGAATCCCATTTTTGTTACATGTGTTATGCGATGATGTATGTTTTATGATTATGTGGCACACATAAGAAAGGATTCATTATAAGATGGGTGGGACCTATATCTCCCTCCAATGCATTGGGTAAAGATTTTATATCTCATGAGATAGACATGGCTGGAATGGTAGGTTATACCGGTTCAGTGAAACAGGACTGAAACGAGGATTACTCGATTCAGAAAGGGACTTTGTCCACTAAGATAGTCTTGGCAATGAGTCTTGACTAACAAGAAATGATTCTCTATGATTATGTGTGTATGCCACAAAGTTTCATGTTTTAAGTTATGATTATTGGGATTACATTTCACTTCTATGATTTATCCCATGTTATGAAATTATGATCTCTTTTGCAGGTTAAGATTTCCAAAAATGTTATGTTCTTATGTATATGATGTGATTGATATTTCTTTTGTTTACCCTTACTGAGCATTTGAGCTCACACTTTTATGTTTTCTTTTCCCCAGGATATAAAGAAAGGTTTTAGGTAAAAAAAAAAGGGGATGACCTTTGTGGGAGATATTGAAGATCTTTCACCAGGATTAGAAGATTACGTTCCGTGTTTCCAAAGACACTAAACTATTACGATCCTTGTGTGTGTGTTTTTGTTATGTACTAAGTATTCCGCAAAAGTAATGTAATGTCCATGTACGTCAGGATACGGGTCTCTACAGGTAGTGTGTTCAATGTTATAATGCTTATATATTTGGCTCAGCCTTGGCACCTGCACACTTATATTCTATGATGATGATATTAATATGGATCAATGTAGTCCCATGTTGTAATGCTTCTAGAGAGCGGGCTATGCACAATACCATGCTGTAAATATTATAATGCACTGAACCAGAATACTGTAATACCTATAGGGATTTGAACTGGAATTTTGTAATAATTATAGGGTTTTGTCAAATATTTTTAGGAATATACGATGGTTATATGTTTTTGGTTTTCATAGTTTTAATTCATTCTCATATATATTCCCAAATTTTGACGAAGTAGTTTAGATTACTTTGTTTATATTGTTTTGGAAGGCATAGTTGTAAAACATGCTTATAGATATTCAGGAATGGTGTTGAAGTATGTTATTTTACTTTGTTAAATGGTTGTGTTTGGCATGGTGGTAAGAAATTGTTAGAGATATTATGACCCAGATTTGATGTAGGTCATGGTTTTATTTTAGTAATTTTTTAGTTAATTAGTACACCTGTTTATAGATTTATTACTTAAACATCGTATAAAACTAGTTTTGTTTATACATGGAGGATTAGGCCTACTGATTTATACTCACACCAAATTTGGGATTCCATTTGGCATCCTAATAGATTTCATGGTTGCAGGTTTGGGTAAGGGAAAAGGACATTGTTTTTGATTTCTTATTTTCTCTTGGGATGGAGTTTGTAGACAAGACTGCCATGGGGTTTTGGACTCTGGACTTTGTGTGTTTTATTTGTGTCTTCTAATATTTTATTGTTTTGTGGTTTAATTTAGTTAAATTTCCCCACATAATTACATTGTTCCTTATCTATTTATTGTATTATCCATTTGGTTTTTATTGTTTTCTTTTGCAATGTATTTACTCTATTTATTTCCATTTATTTATGAATTTTTTATTCTAAGATGACACTTCCTAAAAAATGGTATACTCTCTCCACTACACGATTCAAAACCCGCTACTCTTTGGAAGCATCTAGAATATGGGGAGGCGTGTTTTATGTCATGTACCCAACCCTTTTTGACCACGTGATTAATTACTTGATTTGTGGATGTTAAAAACTTGTATTAGAAGAACAAATTTTCAATTCTTATGTATAAATATTTTGGGGACATGTATAAATGAGAACAGCGTGTGTCAAGACTTGGTAATGAGCTTGTGAAGGGAGTAGCAAACCCATGTATAGGGAAAATTATGTGTACCTAGTGATGTGATTCTTTTTTGTGATTTGTGAATTTTTCAGTTTCTTTTAGTTCAACTTGGGTTATTTACATGTTTTGTGAGGATATTGTTTTATGATGTTATTTTTTCCTTAAATTGTAATTGTGGCATATTATGGTATAATATGATAATACATGAATCATAATAGGAACACTGGGATATATATATACATGCATTGTTCATGATATGAACACATCTAATTTTTCATGTGATATGTAATTTTCTATAAAAACATGGAATGAGATATTTGATTCATTGGAAAAATTAAATGAGCTTTAATGTCAGGATAAAATAATTGAAATCCAATTCTAGAGAGACTAATATCTAGTGGTTCTCAACTGTATTCACATGATGGGGATAAGTTTTTTTTTCAAAAATGTTCTCAAAGTTGTGAGTTTGCCTTATATAGAAAATTCCCCCTTTCCATCTTATACTCGAGTATATAAAGAGTGGAAATAAGAATGTTCCTAACGAATTTGAACCTGAACATCCTGTATTTATTGAGGGGAAGATGGATGTTTATATTCACGAAGGATTCTCGATCGTTATTTTCTTTCTATGGAAAGTGAGACCGTTTGTACCATTCCATCGCTATCTAAGATGACAAGAGGGTTTCAAATTTAGCATCCTCATATGTTTAATGGAAAATGGGGACCCTAGGAAGATAATTAAGGGATTTAGTTAGTATAGAATATCACCAATAATCATGAGACACCCACATATAGGATGGTCAAACTTTATATGTATATTATTCATAGAATATTCAAGCATTGGTGGGATATTTCAGAGGAAGCTAGGTAGTAGGATAAGCTATATTGTAGGGAATTAAAGGCAATATTTTTGAGCTATTTATATCATGAATACTTGAGGGATTAAAATTCTAATGAGTTTCTATATCTAATGCAGGAGGGTTTGACAGTACTAAAATATGTTATAGATTTATCATCCTACAACACTTTGTAGCATCATTGAATGTCGATACGATCTTTTTGTCTAGATATTTATTGGTTGGACTATTTTATGAGATTAGGTCATAGGTAAACATTTTATGTTTAAAAATCATTGAATACACGATGATTCAGGTACTCATCAAAAAAGGTAATTTAAAAGTGGCCCTGAGTAGTGTCTAAGATATTTAATTAGGGAGATCAGTAAGTTGTTCTTCTAGTGGTAAGAAGTTACATTACGATATTTTCTACCAATGTAATAGTGGACAGATAAGTGGACTACCATCTCAAGGCCATACTCTATTTTACAGATATTTTTGTGGAATGTTTCATCACAAGTACATGTAGTGTCCTTACCCCGCAGTCGAGTGTAAAATATGTGGAAGACTGGTCATATTCAAATGTTCTATGGGAAATTTCCATTGTAGACATGTATAAGAGGATCAATAAAAGAACCAATATCAAGAAGGGGATCAACTAACCCTTAGCAGACATGTAGTTGGAGTTCCACAAGATGTTCATTACAAGTAATGGGACATGGTACCCTAGTGACTGATAAAAAATCCCAAGAAAGGTAAATTTACCATTGTAGTTAGAGTATATCCTAAGGTGGAGGGGAAAGTAATTTGCACATTATGGAGACTAATACAATTGATATGGATGTTGGAAAATCTAACATCATTGGTAATATTATTGTATCATATAACTTATCTTGTGTTTTTTCATAAAAGTGAATAACATTATTTTATTTATACTCATTTTCAATACAGTTCGGTCTTGGATGTAGAAATCGTAGATGCTGTTTTAAAAATCATCACACCATTGGGATCGAGGTAAGAAAACATCAACTGTTTCATGGTGTGTTTTCTAAATATTGGTGGTTACTATTTCTTTTGGGAACCCTTTATGTTGGAAATGATATGCTTTGAATTGATTCATGGTATGGATTGGTTAGTTATATAACAATATCATATATACTATTATAGGATGGGTGTTACCTTCTAATCTTCAAAAGGAGGCATCTATTCTCACCAGGATGAGTGAGATCTTTAGGATGGTAAAGAGGGACCAATTTAGTGGAGATTTGATTTTATCAAAGCTCAAATCGCAGGTATTTCTATAGATAACGGTTTAATATATCATGATTATTTTCCTTTGGTGGTATAACATTTTTGGGATACTTTCCCTAATGAGTTATATGGATTACCTCCCAAGAGTGAGATCGAGTCCATCATTAAGAGTTTGACGGATGAAAACTCATTTTCGATCCAACCTTATCGAATGGTAACATCAGAGTTTCATGATTTGAAGGTTTAATTAGAAGATCTAGAATATAAAGTCTTATTAAGGAGGAGTAGATATACATGGGGTTATAAAGTTCCCTTTGAGAAAAAAATTTGATGGATCTTTGCACATATGTGTGGATTATCAACGCTTGATCCATATGATGATCATGAACCAGTATCATATATTGTGAATTGATGATCTTTTTGATCAGTTAAGAGGTTCTATGATCTTCTCCATGATTGTCATGAATTTAAGATATCATCTGTTAATGTTGAGACTACTGTACATATATTATACTACTTTTAAGAGTAGGTATATTTTTTATGAATTGTTAGTTATGTCATTTTTGTTTAATATTGTAAAGACTCGAAAATTCTGTGGAAATTGTTTTCATAAATACATGGAAATTTTATGAGTCCGCAAAAATTTACGACCCATGATTCCGTGGGCCGGTGCGCCAAGAATCAATTTTGATGTTTTTTTCGGTTACGTTCAGTGAACGTATGAGCAGGTTTTTATAACTTTTGAACCGGTGCTCGGAATCGAAATCTGAGGGCATCGTTGAACTCACAACGCTGATATTTGCTTATGGAGACTTTCACCTTAGCGATAGATGGTCAGGAGTAAAGTATAAATCTTTAGATTTACATGGAATAATAAAATAAAATAAGTCCATGACTAATTTTATTTTATTTTTTATTACCTCCTAATAGAAGTTGGAGGTGGTACCAACACACCTTAACCTATAATGAAAGTTTATGGTGGTGGGGCCCACCTGAACATAACCTCCAGCGAGATGTTACGATGTGGGGACCATATAGGGCTAAACCCCTATTGATGGAGGAGAGGAAAACCTCTCAACTCTCCCTCATTAATGAGGGAGAACCTCTTCACTCCTCTATCTTAAATGATTCCATTGTACCATCCTTAATACGCCATTCTACATAATTAATTTCCATAATTTGAATATTGTGCTGAAAATTAAATTGTGGAAATCATATCACTTTTGTGTTGGCATTTGAAATTTAGTGGATGATTAGGAAAGAGGGGAGATTTGGTGAATGCTTCCAACAAAGAACAATGAACGCTCCACCAGCAAAGAACATTGATGACGATTCTTTTTCGAAGTTCTTCCATAGACACCTACCGATGTGGAGTGTCTTCCATAGCCGACACAACATGGGCCTGGAAGCGTGCAGTGAATGTGAAAAACGACGACCATCTTCGAATTCTTTATGGGACTCTATTAACAGATGATGACTGACTTTTAAAAGTAGGGGTTTAATTTTATCTATGTATTATCTTTTACCATGTTTTTCCTATCTCTCAAAACGAAGAACAGGGGTTGTTGTGCTTCATACTTACGAGCGTTTTTGATACCCCCATAAACGAGGAGGGTGTGAGGAAACCAACATGCCCTAACCTCTTTTTCGATCTTGTTTTTGTTGAAACTTTGGCATGGAGATGAGAAATGTGGTGAAGATGATGACAATGAAAAAGGCCGCTCTACCTGCGGCCTCCACGAATTGTGCCGCCCTCGCTGCGCTCCAGTGCTCTTCGCAAAACACCACCTGCACGATCTGCATAGAACCGGCCTACCTGGCCACCTCACGGCCGTCGCCTCGCCTGCCCACAGCCTCCCGTGTGCCCTACCAGGCCTGTGCACAACTGGTCCAGTGCCATCCCTACCAACATGCGACATGCATGCAGCCTGCCAGCGCCCTGTCGCGGCCTACCCGCTCCCTGCCTAGTACCCTGTCGGCTAGCCCGGTGCCTTGTCGGCCTACCCACTCCCTTCAGTCCGGCCTAAACTACCACCTGGCCTGATCGGCAATGCCCCGGCTCCCAGGAAAACCGGCCTCACGAGCCGGCCCACGGCGTCCCCCAAGGACGTCACTGGCTGAACCAGCTTGACCTTCTTAGTCGAGCCGCCCGAGCCACGCCCCTTGTAGTGCCAGCTGAACGGACCCTGGCCTTTGGGCCGAGCTGACAATGATACAAAATTCGTGCCAAACCACCCTCGTAGTCCGCTAGGTTGGGCCCATTAGACCATGTCAAACCTAACAAGATGACTGGGTCCACCCAGACCGGGTCAGACTGGACCCGAGCCCACTAATGACCCTTTACTTTCTTTGGCCATATCATGGGCACCAGACGATTGTTTGATAAAATATCAGTGGCTCTGGTATTCTTGGAGCATGACAATCCTTTTGAGTATACACCATTGGAGTTTGGGGTATAGATGAGATACAGTTAGGTTGGATCGTACACGAATCCATCCGGGCCCTCAGTACAGAAAGGATAATAACTTACAGACTGGGCGTCCGATTGACGCGTTGTTTGTTGCTTCGGGACCCATATGATGTGGCAGACCATTGAGATATTTCTTCATGGGACTTCGCGATAGTTGGAGTATCGTCTTGTAGCTCTTGGAGAGGATCCTCCCAGAGACGAGTGTGCGTAGTGCAGAGACCTAGTAGCTATCTAAGACCTGACGACTTTTGACCATTTGACTTAGAGTTATTCTACTAGCCCAGTGGTGAGCTCCATTTTGTCATGGAGGACCCGCAGTGGGTAGATACCTGGTGTTGCAACAGACCCATGGTGCTCGACATGAGGATTACCAAAGTAGGATATGAGGGGGAGTGCCTGAGTGACACGACAGACCCACGGTGGGGAGCACCTCAGGGACGCAACATACCCATGGTACTCGATAGGAGGAGTACCTCAGAAGTCCATGGTTAGTGCGAAGTGTCATGCTGTCATGGCATGCCCACTGTACTCGATAGAAGAGGAGTTCTCCAGCTGTAGAGGTTTCGATAATGCGACTAGGGATGTTACTTTATACTAACCCTTGAATAAAATCCCTGTTAGAGCTGAGTAAGTAACTTTTTTGTTTTCCAAATGATTGAGATGGATTACTTGATATCTTATGTATTTGAATGGGAATATACCTATGTGGGGTTATTTTTTTATTTCATACTTTGTGGTTTATCCTTGTTTAATTTTGTGAGACCTTGAGGGTCTCGGGCTCCCTATTGAGTATCGTTATACTCACCCCTGCATGGGCTATGCCCGCCGCTCATTGTGTTGGTTTCCAATGATGGACATTGATGACCGATGCTAAGTGGACAGGACTGGATGGTACTCGAAGGTGGACCACATGGACAGATAGAACATGGAGGAGACATATGGACATGGAGTGTGGTGGAGGTTTTCTGTACATACCCTTTAGGTAGTACTTTTTGGTAGATGATCTGATAGCTGCTTACCATTCAGAAGTTGTACTTGTTTTTCAGTTTCCATGTACCTTACTGTTGGGATTGTATTTACAGCCCCTTTAGTTTTTTGCACACTTTTTGTATACAGTTTTTCTTAGTGTTTGCTTCCAGTTTGTACTATGATTGTGTGTGTTTACAATTTTTAAAGGAAATACCTTCCCAGCTTAGGGATTTAATCCTTGGGTACTAGTTTCCAACCCTAGGCCTATGGATGATGAGCTTGGGGTAGTCACGGTATGAGCCCCAGGGGACGGGTCATGACAAATTGGTATTAGAGGAGTCGGTTCTACTGCAAAACATAGGAATCTGATCTTTTTTTCTGTGAAGAAACAGAGTAAAGGGTAATAACTGTGGTTTTCAGTTCAGGGAGTCCAGTGTTGATGTGGTGGCCAATGTATCCATACACCAGGGCCCTGACTACTGATCACTAACTTAGTAGACGAAAACACTAATTTCATGTGTGTTTTAAATTGTTTTTTTATGTCAGCTCAACTAGGTCAGCTCACCAGGTATGACTTTTGATAGTTTCGCATCTGTTCATGATGCCTCCAAGCAGACATCTAGTTAGAGTTCCGGGAGAGTAAACAATGATGGCCCACTGAGCTACAAGGCTCTGGTGCAGGGCCCTCTTACTATGTTGGCTCCTTTGAGTGGTGTACCAGTAGCACCACCACCCATTGGGTAGCATAAGCCACCAGCCGCACTGGCGGATGGTGCATGCTGACTGAGAGCATTGCATGAGTTTCATTGGCATAGGCATCTGAGGTTACGAGGAGAGACAGATTCCCAAGAAGCAGAGGACTGGATGGAGGTGATTTCTAGAGTTCTCCGCCTATTTGAGACACCTGTATAGCAAATAGTAATCTTAGAAACTAGTGTCTTCTAGTGAGTGACCATGAGGTTGGTCCGAATAGTGTTGAGGCTTTGGAATGTAGGCCATTTCCCAATATTGTACCTTTAGGTAGTGTTCCAGCTATATCACTGCCCGTTGGTCAGTAGTTGCAAATGGTGATACTGTTAGAGGACAGTTGTAGGCTTACTTCCTTACACGTGTTACAACATCAGATTCACCTCAGGTTCCATGGTGTGCCCAACACACAGGGGGCTGAGGAATAGCTTGAGGATGTGGCGGAGAGATCCCTAGAAATTCTACAGCTTCATCAGGATGTCGTGTTAGTCGCTGAGTATTCATCGAGGTGTACATATCTTTCTTGGTACTAAATGAATATGGTACAATCAGTGATTCAGGTCTCTAACTACAAAGATTGATGTGTTTAAAAGACCTTCGATCTAGCACAATTTCTCTCTGCATTCCTACTTATGTTAGGCTTCTACAATGAACCTTACTAGTTGAATGTTCTTTGTCTTAGCAGATACAGCCAGGGAATGTTAGTAGTGGGAAAGTAGGAAACATTCACCAGTCTCAGAGACTTGGGCATGAAAGATGTTTCAGGAAGAGGATGTGACAGGACAACCGATGTGGAAGAAACGCTAGGAGAGTAGCATGAGGTGGTGAATATTTCAACATGTTATAATCACCTTCCTTTGTAATACCCACCAGGCTCAAGTAGCATGACGAAAGGGGAAGAGAGTAGTTGCATGATGTCATGGAGTGTGACCCAAGGGATCTAGGAATGATTCAAGGTATGTTCTGTGTCTACTAATAGATTCTATATCAATAGAAATAGGTACCAATCATTCATTACTTCAAAGAATCTTGTCCCAGACCTAGAGTTTTTGGTTAAACCATTCACTTAACCCTCACGTCTGGAGATAACATTGGGAGGAGACTCGATAGTCACACTTACACCAATGGTGTGATCTGAACCTTGAGGAGAGAGTTTTGGTTTTAACCTCTTGGTGGAAGTGTCGAGGCATTACGACGTTAGTTTGGGTATGGACTGGGAAACCACATTTCATATACATATTGAATTTATTATGCAAAAATGTTGTTGTTTATCTAAAATGTTGGGATGAGGTTTTCCTAACTCGGTGAAAAAGGAAACCCAAGCAGCACATGTTAAACACATGCCTTGGAGGGTGCAACCAATCACTCTTGAGTTGACCAGCCTTACCCGTGTGGAAACAGGACTTTTGTGTTTTCATTTTCAAATATGAGTGACAGAACATGGGTACATCTTTTCAAAAGATGTTTCCATGATTACCCCCCCCCCCCCAATGGGGAGGGACGTCTTCTTTGGATGATACTACCAGAGGTTCGCTACAGACTTCTCCAGAGTTTCAACACAACTATTACCCTGTACACGGAAGGGGAAGCCCTTCGTGTAGTCAGAGAGATGCTATCAGATCTTTCAATAGCTAAGGCAGAGGCTGACTAGTGCCCCCATAATGAGGCTTTTAGAGGAAGGCGTAGGGTATGTAGTCTACTGTGAAAAATCATGGACCAAACTCGGGTGTCTCCTGATTCAAGAGAGAGTACTGGTCACATATGGTTCTTGGAAGCTACGACAACTTGAGAAGAACTACACTACCCATGACCTGGAGTTAGTAGCAGTGGTCTTCACCTAGAATATTCGGTGTCACTATCTGATGGGAGAACATTTTACCATGTACTCTGATCACAAGAGTCTCAGGTATATCCTCTCATAGAAGGACCTGATCCTGAGACATCACTGCTGTCTTGTGTTCCTCTAGGACTACGACATCGAGATAGTCTATACTTCTAGGGAGAGGAACATTGTTTTAGATGCACTCAACAGGAGGTCTGGTGTACATCTTCTAGGTGAGGTGACAAGAGAAGATGGCTCCTTTACATATATCCTTTGAAGATAGAGATCTATCAACCATTATACATTCACATATAGTCTATCCCCCACTTCTTTAGAAAGTCAGTGAGGTGGAGTGTGGAGATGATGGCTGTGAGACACGACATGCTCGAATATGAATAGGGTAGGCACGTGATGGATTTTCAGAATGTGGGGAGAACATCATCTTTTTCAGAGGACTTACTATTGTACCAGTTTCACTTTAAGAGGAAGTGTTGAGGGAGTTCCACACATCCCCTCTAGAAGTACATCCAGGTGTGGCGAAGATGTATCGGGACGCCAGAAGACACCATAGTTGGCTAGGCATGAAGAAGGTGGTAGCAGAGTAGGTCTCTCGATTCCTCACTTGTCAACAAGTGAAGGTGTAGCACCAGGTACTAGTAGGTATGATACAAAATTTATTGGTCTCAAAGTGGAAGTGGGATGGGATATCCATGGACTTTTTGATGGGTCTTCCACGTACATCCAGGGGTCACGACTCGATTTGGATGATCATCAACCGACTCACCATGTCGGCCCACTTCCTACCGATCAGAAAGCAGGGTTCAGTTGAGAAATTGGAATGCCTCTACGTGCATGAGATTGTGAGTTTAAATGGTCTAACATAGACAATTATCTCTGACCGTGACCCATAATTTACTTCTCGGCAATTGAAGGGGTTGCAGGAGGCTTTCGGGACAAAGCTTCACTTCAGCACCACCTTCCATCCTAGACAGATAGATAGACTGAGCGGACTATTCAGACCCTCGAGGACATGCTCTGTGCATCCATCATCGATTTAAATTGCACCTGGAAGGATCACTTACCTTTGTTGTAGTTTTCCAACAACAAAATCTATCACTCCACCATTAAGATGGAACCTTTCGAGGCATTGTACGATGACCATGTAGATCCCCCTTGTGCTGGACAGACCCTAGGGAGTCAGCAGTAGTGGGGCCATATATGGTATGACCTACCGTAGAGAAGTTGAAGATTATACAAAAGCTGATGAAGACTACACATAGCAGGAAGAAGACATTTATTGATAGGAGACGGAGGCCGATGGAGTTCAAGGATGGCAATCATGTCTTTCTATGGGTCTCACGCTGACATGGTCTATGGTGATTTGGCGGAGGCAACATGTTATCTCGAAGTTTTATCGAACCATTACAGGTCTATAGTAGAGTAGGAAGGATGGCTTACTACCTGGCACTTCAACCTCCGTTGCATTGGGTGCACGACGTCTTCCACGTATATCAGCTGAGATGATTTGTGCATGACCCTTCTCACATCATCGACCATGGAGAGTTGGTTGTCGATGATGGGAATAATTTCATAGATGTTCCAGTGGAGATTGAATATTGATAGGAGATGGTCCTACATGGATGGTCTATACCTCTAGTGCACATTCACTGGCAGCACAGAATCCACCAAGAGAGCACATGGGAGCGGGAGGCTCAAGTGTGTGCTGAGTACCCCCACATGTTCCCTTATTTAGATTTGTTGATTATGAGGACATAAATCCCTGAGGTGGTGAGAATTTAAAGACCCAAAAATTACGTGGAAAATTATTTCTTAAATACATGAGAATTTTACAAGTCTACAAAAATTTACGACGCATGATTCTGAGTCCCGGTGTTCCCGAAATAAATTTATGATGTTTTGTTTGGGTACGTTCAGTGAACGTACGAGCGGGTTTTTATAACTTTTTAACCTGTACACGGAATTGAAATCTGAGGGAACCATTGAAATCACAGCATTGGTATTCACTTAAGGATAATTTCACATTAATGATATATGGTCAGGATTAAAGGATAGATTATGACTTTTACATGGAATAATAAAATAAAATAAGTGCATACCTTATTTTATTATATTTGTCATAACCTCCTCATGGAATTTAGAGGTGGGACCACCACACCTTAACCTCCCATGAGAGGTTATGGTGGTGGGGTCCACCCGGACATAACCTCCAGTGAGAGGTTATTACGTAGGGACCACACGGGGATAAACATCCAATTGATGGAGGGGAGGAAAACATCTAAAATCTCCCTCATTAATGAGGGAGGTCCTCTTGAATCCTCTGTCATAAATGGTGCCAACACACCATCCTTAATACACCAACCTACCTAATTAATTTCCCCAATTTGAATATTGTGCCAACAATTAAATTTGGGAAATCATATCACATTAAGGTTGGCATTTTCAATTTGGTGGAAGCTTTGGAAAGAGGAGAGCTTGGGAGAAAGCCTCCAATGAAGAATGAAGAACTCTCCAATGATGAAGAACACCAACGAAAATCCTTCTTCGAGATTCTTCCTCAGACACCTACCAATGTGGAGAATCTTGTATAGCCAACGCAACATGGGTTTGGAAGCGTGTAGCAGACGGGACAAATGACGATCATTTTCATCTTCTTTCTGCGACTCCGTCAATGAATGACGAATGACGATTAAAATTAGGGGTTTAATTTTATCTATGTATGATATTTTACAATGTTATTCCATTATCTCAAAATGAAGAATGAGGGTTTTTTTCTTTATTATTGTGATCCTTTTTTATACCATCCAAAACACGGAGGGTGTGGGCCAAACCAACATGGCCCAACACCTCCGCCGATCTTGTTTTTGTTGAACCTTTGATAAGGTGATGAGCAATGAGGAGGTTAATGTAGAAACTAAAATGGTTGCGCTACCTATAGCCTCCACGAATCGCGTCACCCATGTGGTGCTCTGGTGCTCTCAGCCAAAAACCACTGGTCCCGCCATCCCGAGCCACGCCAAATAGGCTTGCCCGGCCGCCACCTAGCCGCCAGCCCGTGGGCCCTGCCCTGCCTGCACGCGGCCTTCCTCGCACCCTTCCGGCCTACCCGTGGACTACCATTGTCCCGCCAACGCCTTACTGTAGCATGGCCATGCCCTGAAGGCCTGCCCGCTCCCTACCCAGTGCCCTACCGGCCTGCCCGTGCCCTGCCCGGCACCCTGCCTGCCAGCCCGCACCCTGCTCGGTGCCCTACCGGCCTACCTGTGCCCTCCCTAGTGCCCTGATACCTTTCTTGGCACCCTTCCAGCCTGACCGTGCCATGGAAAGACCCCTGTCGGTCTCCTTGTGCCCTGCCTGGTGCCCTGTTGGCTTGCCGAGACTGCCCCTCGGCCTGCCCGGCCATGCCCCAGCTCCCGACCGAACCGTACGAGCCGCACTGGACTCCCAAGCCGACCAAAGGTGTCCCCCGAGGCATCACTAATCGAACCGAGTTATCCATCCAATCCGAGCCACCCGAGCCGCACCCCTCTTGGCGCTAGCTGAACCAAACCCGACCTTCGAGCCAGGCCGCCTACACGGCGACATCTGGGCTGAACCACCCTCCCAGTCCACTAGGTGAGGCCAAGTGGACCAGGCCGAAAATTACTGGCAGACAGGGTCGACCTAGACTGGGTCTTACCATACTAGGTTGGGCCGAGGCGGTCTGACTGGGTCGGACCGCACCTCAACCCACTACTGAACCTTTACTTTTTTTGGCCATATCTTGGGCACTGGACGACCGTTTGATGAACTGTCAGTGGCGCTGGTATTCTTTGATCATGATGGTCCTTATGAGTATACCCCACTAGAGTTTGGGGTATAGTTGAGATACAGTTTGTTTGGATCGTGCACAAATCCAACCTGGCCCCAGGACAAAAATGGTAATTACTCATAGACCAGGCGTCCGATTAACGCACCATCTATTGCGTTGAGACCCCTATGATGGGGAGGACCTTTGAGATACTTCTTTGAGGGATTTAGTGATAGTTGGAGTATCAACCAGTATTTGGTGGAGATTATTCTCCAATAGATGAGAATCTGTAGTGAGGAGACCTAGTAGCTGACTGAGACCTGACGACTATTGACCGTTTGACTTGGAATGATTTTACTAGCCCAATGGGGAGTTCCATGGTGTTGCGGAAGACCCACAATGGGGAGAACCTTGGTGTCAAGGCAGACCAACGATACTCGATAGGAGGAGTACCTTATTATGCTACGAGGGGTACCGCCTTGGTGATGTGGCATTCCCATAGTGGGGAGTGCCTTGGTGACGCAGCAGACCCATGGTACTAGATATGAGGATTAACTTAGTAGTCTAAGGTTTGTGGGAAGCACCAAGGTGTTGTGATAGACCCACTGTACTCAATAGAGGTGGAGTTATCCAGTAGGTGAGGTTTCGATAATGTGACTAGGGATATCAGTTGATACTACCCTTAGAATAAAATCCATGTTAGAGATGAGTCATTAACTTTTGTGTTTACTTCATAATTGAGATGGATTATTTGATAAATTAGGTATGTGTATGGGCATATACTTATGTGGGGTTATATTTTGATTTTATACTTTGTGGTTTATCCTTGTTTGATTCTGTGAGACCTTGAGGGTCTTGGGGTGCCTACTGAGTATCGTTATACTCACCACTACATGGGTTATTCCCACACCTTCTTGTGTTGGTTGCAGATGATAGGCATCGCTGACTGAGGCTATGTGGACAGGACTAGATGGTACCGAGAGGTGGACCACACGAAGTGATGGTACACAGAGGAGATGGATGAACGTGGATTGTTGAAGAGGCCTTCTGTACCTACCCTTCAGGTAGGACTTCCTGATGGACAATCTGGATACTGTTTACCTTTCTTTAGTTGTACTTGTTTTTCAGTTTCCATGTACATTACAGTTGGCCTTATATTTCCAGCACCTTTATTTTTCAGTAATCCATTTGTATATAGTTTTACATAGTGTATTCATCTAGTTTGTAGTCTGATTGTGTGTGTTTACAATTTTTAATGGGAATTTTTCTCAGCTTAAGTATTTGCACCTTGGGTGCATGTCACCAGCCCCTGGCCTATGGAAGGTGGGTTTGGGGTAGTTACAGCACGGGGCCCAGGGGACGGGTCGTGACAACTAATGTACCTATGGTATTCATAACCATAATGAATATGATATTTTATCCTTTCTTTGAAATATTTTGGGTGGTTTTTGTATATAATATCATAGCTTACACTATGTCAGCTATTGATCATTCCTAAAATCTTGACATTATCTTGATTACATTGAGAGTACATCTACTTTATGAAAAAATAACTAAATATTATTTCATGATAAATGACGAGCACTTTTTGGTCCATTTCATCAAAGGAAATAGTTTCAGTGGACCCAAAGAAATTCATATATATGATATCCTGCGAACAAAGAAATATCTTTTTCAAAATTTGGATCTTTTAGGTTTAATAGGTTATTAGCAGTATTTTATCCAAGAATTTTCCCAATGGGAATCACTAATTTCAGGGATGACAAAGAAAGTAGTGGAGTTTTTTGGGTCTGATGATTATTAAAGAAGGTTTTAAAAGATGAAATGAAGGCTAAACTCAACACCTATTCTCACATAACCTATGCTATCTAATGCATATACTGTGTAATGTTGCCCATCCAGAGTTGGGCTAAGAGAAGTTCTAATATAAGAGGATCATGTGATTGTTTATGTATTTTGGTAGATGAGAAGATAAGAGAAGAATTACCCTACTCATGATCTGTAGTTAGCAGTTGTGGTTCTTTCCCTGAGATGTTGGAGACACTATGTCATGGGTGATAGGTTTGTTAAATGTATGGATCATAAGATTCATAAGTACATAATTTCTTAGTGAGACCTTAACATTTTATAAAGGAAGTGAGTTAAGTATTTTCCGTCATTCTACTTTAAATTGGATAATATAATATGGAAGGGAAACATCATTACTTTTTCAAAGAGAAAAAATACATATACATAGGTGGTATGTGAGTCTTGTGATGAGTGGAGGAAAATGGCCCTATTTAAAGACATGTATCTGGATATCCAATAATCTCAGGGGTGGGTAGATCTATCTTTGAAATTAGTTATACCCATTCTTTTAGACAATTTTATGATTGATAAGTTTTCTAATCAATAGTGATCAGGTATAATAGAAAAATTATTTGGTGGGGACACACCATCTTGATGGTTTCTCAACAGTAGAAATTCACTTATTTTCCATGGCTGAGTTTGAGTTACTATAGGCTTATGCAAGGAGCTGATGAGGGAGTTTTTTGCATCTCAATGGGGAGAATACTAGTCCAATGAAGATATATCATGATCTAAATAGATAGTATTGGTGGCAATGAATTAAGAAGGTTGTTTCAAGATTCACAGATAGATACTTCATTTGTCTGCAGCTGAACGTTGTGCATTAGAGGCCAGCTAGGATTTTGGAGCCTTTACAAATCCAAATGTGGAAATGGGATGATGTACTGATGGTTGCTGTGATGGTATTACCTTGAATGGCCTTATTGAATAATAATGTATTTGTTTTTTTTGATTAACTAACCAATACATTCCACTTCTTACCTACCATAGAAACCTTCATAGTTGAAGATATGTGAAATATTTATTTGTGCGAGGATGTTCAGTTGAACGGTGTTTTAAGGAGTATCGTATCCTCATTTCACCTTGTGTATCTATTAGGGCCATAAGAAATTCCTAGCATCATGTTTTATTTTTAGAATAAACTATCATCCTTAGAATGATGGTCAATCTAAGTAGACTATTAAGGTTCTGAAGGATATGATATGAGACTATGTTTTAGATATAGGAGGATCGTAGCAGAAAATTATTGAACTCACAGAGTTCTCATATAATTATATCTTTTAAGAATCAATCCAAATGGAATATTTTGAGGCTTTGTATGGAAGGCCGTTTCATTTACCTCTTTATTTGCTGGAGGAAAGCGACTCATCAATTATTGGGCATAGTCTTGTGAAGGAGATGTCTGAAGAAGTATTATTGATTAGTCATCAATTAATAACCATGTAGAGAATGAAAAATATCATATATTATCCATCAATGATGTCCTAAACAATTAGAGGTTAGTCATAATGTTGTCATTATGGTGTCTACTTGGTTGGGGTACTGTCGTATCAAGAAATAAGGAAAGCTAGAACCCACATTTTTCAGACTATTTGAAATAGTGGAAATGGTGGATACTATGGCGTATCATATATCGCTTCCACAATGATAAAGATCCATTAAAAAAATGTTACACATGTCATAAATATAAATATATCATCCAAACCCTTCCAATGTGATAGATGTTGCAGTAATTGAGCTTTTTCCCGATGCATCCTTCGAGGAGAATATAAAACTGGTTATGGATCATTGTGAGAAATATATTTTCTTTGGCTATACCATTGGTTAGAGTGTAGTGGAATCATGAGTGAGTTTAGGAGGAGACATGGGATATGGAATATGATATGAGAAAATGGGGGATATACTTATTTATGGACACCTTACAGTGACACATTAAGAAAATTAGTGATTGGATGGTATAAGGTGGGGATATTTTATGATATCATCATTTTTAGGGTTGTTTCTCTCTGAGTTTTTCAATTTATCCTTGGGGGAAAAGTCTCATTTGGATACAGAGATAAATTTTTTGATAAATAAATCAAATTTCTTGGATTTATCCTCATTTTAATTAATTTAGTTTAGGTATAAAAGACACTAAGTGTTAACATGTGTTTGTGGTAAGTTGAGAAGCATTAATGGGGGTTCAGGTTGTTTAAAAGGAAAATAGGATGCAAAATATACTTCAAAATAATTACACATTGTGTAATGGGATTACATGACATATAATTGTTCAAGGGTTTTAATAAAATAGACTTTAGGTGACGAGTTTTTTTTATAATTCAATTAAAAACATTTAAATGATTGGTAACCACATTACATGCTAGGAAAATGAACAACCTATAGTTTTAAAAATGCCATGCAGTGGGAATTAATATTATTTTGTTACAGAACATCTCATCTCAAACCTAGGTTATTCTCCAATAGATATTAGAGTGAAAACCTCTATTCAATATTTTTTATTTTCATATTCAATGCTTGGTATATTACATTGTTAAGGTTCCTCCCTTCTTCCCTTTAGTTCTCCAACTGTTGAGATGAAATCATTTGGATGATTTCATTATTGGTATTGATCTTGATTAGTTTTTATCTAGGAACCTATATGTAATCATATACACCTTATTCTTCATGGGATATTTCAATTGGATGTGTTTTTGGATCAGCAGTTAATGGTATGGGTCTAATTTATAATGTTATGGTTTGATTGTTCTCATGTTTATGAAATATTGTTATTATTCTATCAATACATTCAACAAAATTGATTAATTAATTGATTGATATTTTTTCTTGAATTTGTTCATTTTCAAATGGATTTTATTTGTCCAGTTAATTGAAGTATGTTTTATAAGACATGAGACCTAGGATGATTTATTTTTATAGAAACCTAATTTTTTTTATTTTTTCTTATTGATATACTTGTTAATTAGTTTTGAATTTACTTAAAAGTTCAATATGAAATTAGGATTAAAATTAACATAATTAAACAATGATAAATATGATGTGATATTTTGATATCCAACAATATGATAGAGAATGTGTTCTATGAATTAATTCTTATATATATGGTTTGGCCTTGGCACTCTTACACTATTATGCTATAATGCTGATATTGAGCAGGGTCGACCCAGTACTATGAAGTATTGATTATAGAGAGCGGGAAGTGCCCAGTCTCCTGTTGTAATTATTATAGGTCATTTACGAAGAATGATGTAATGATTATTGGGAGTTTACCTGAAATGATGTAATGGTTATAAGGATTTTCCTCTATTGTTCTTACTCTACAATGGTTTTTTGGTTGTGGTTGGTGTGGTTGTAAGACATGATCATAGTTATTATGAAATGGATCCAAATAAGGTTATATTACCTTAATTATCTGGTTATTCATGGAATGGTTTTATGAAAGGATGATAGATATTCTGTAATAGTGTTGAAGAAGGTTATTTTTCCTTAGTTATAGGGTTGTGGTTGCCATGGTTACAGGACATTTTTAGAGATATTCAGGAATGGAGTAGAATTAGGTTATGGATGATTTTTATTAATTTTAGAATTAAATATTACACCTTTTTATCTATTTATTGCATACAGTTCATATTATACTATTTTTTAGACACTATGGTGTCAGCCTACTGAGTTATACACAAACCATATTCAGATTGTCGTTTGGAACCTGAGAATCTTTCATGGATACAAGTTTGGAAAAGGGTATAGGATATTTTTGTTGATTTTTTTAATGTAGTTTAGTTATGGGACTGGCATTGGATTTGGGACTCCGCACATTGGGTCTATTAATTGACTTTGATATTATTTTCCTGTGTTGTTCTAGTATGTCATCTAGTTTCATTACATCATTTCATTACATTGTTCCTTATCAATTTATTAGATTATCAAGTTGGGTTTTTTAATGTTCTTCCAAAATTTATTTACTATGATTGATTCTATATATTTTGTGTATTTTTTCTAATATGAAACTTTATACTGGGAGGTATAGTCTCCCCATAGTAAAATTCACACCCCCCGATGCTAGTCGATAACCTATATTGTTTGTTGAGGCACATTTGAGGTCATGTAACCAACCCTTTCAGGACATATGACAGTGTTTCAGATTAGGAGAAGTTACATGTTATGTATAAAAAATATATCATGGATAGTAAAGTCAGGGACTATGTAGTAGATTAGATAATTAAAACACAAGCTCTAAAATCAGTAAATTGAGAATTAAATAAATCCATGGATAATATATTCTAAATAATGACATGGATAATAATAATATCATTTTAAATGAAGTAAATGATTACTCTTGGTCATTAATGTTCTTACCATCATGTCCTTAGATAATACATCCTGAATCAAAAAATCGATTCCTTATACAAGAAACATTCATCGTATGGGTTTCTATAAACTACTTACCTTACTCATATGGACACATTTTTGTCTCATGATACATTTCAATCCGTCAAGGGGATATCTATTAATATGCCCCACACATATCATATATATTTCCAATTAACTACACATATATTGAACTAAATATATACTAAATAATCAATATTCCATATTAATGAATAAAAATTAGTATTTAATCAATAATATATAACATAATTATATCTCATATAAATTAAAGGACTTTTTAATAATCCCACTTCAACTGAAAACATATATAGTAATGGAATACAATTAAGACTACAACAAATAAGTGAAAATGATATTGTTTAAATCCCCAATACAAAATATGTGTACAGGGAGTTAAAAATACTTTCCAATGAAATTATTTAGAGTGAAAGGCAATGTGATCATGTGAATGTTAATGATCTCAAAAACATTGAATGAATACATGTTTAAAAATACCATTGACACATCATAGCATTACCCATGAAAAAGAAATAGGATTCAAAAATATTTCAATATAATTTAATAATAACCCATCCAAATATAGATAATGGAAGGTATCATTACATGTCATCCCAATTGATTTATATAAAGCATCAAAGGATATAGAAATAGATTAAAAATACCTTTAAATGAAAATCATTCATTTTTTTGAAAAATGAAAAATATAATTTTCAAATGGTATCATTGATAACTAAAAATTTTAGTAATTTTAAGAATATATTTTTCATGAATATAAACATGGAAAAGTGAAATGGAATTTTCAATGAATATAATAGTCATGATAGTGTGAAAAAGCATTCATTTGACAAATGTGAAAATGCCATGATTTCATTCACACTTGGGAAAAGATTCTAGAATTACCCTATTCATAAAATAAAAATAAGTTTAAATAAGAAAAATTAATAAGATAGTAAAATATTGTTGAAAATGAATTTTAATAGTCATTTGATCATAGAAAAGAACATTGTTGAATATATTATACATACATGTACATAGAAGAAAAAGGTAATCAACCAAAGAGAATTTACGGTTTAATTTTTCTAAAAACGTTTTCATGACCATTTTAAGTACCAATTAGAGTAAAAATAGGATTAATACATTAAAACCATAAAAATAACCAGAATACTCCAAAAATAAATATGGTTTTAGGAGAAAATATTACAAAAAAAATCAATTTCATTTGAACATTCTCAAATTAATTTAAATTTGCAATTGTAAAATAAATTCTTATAGCTTTCGTAACATTATAATAAAAACCCAATTAATGGGAAGAAATGTATAAAAAAGGTGAATAATACTAATAATGAAGAATTCATGATATAATTTTTCAATGGGGAAGGGTATACACTCTTTAAATGAAATTATAGAAATAATATAAATCATGTATCATTTATATGGAAGTGGGATTAAATTACCCATATGAAAAGTCTAGCATGCTTTTCATTCATTATAAGACTCTTAAATAATTAACTTATATTAATTATTTAACAATTTTACTATATTTTACCATTTTATTAACGTATTATAATCATGTTTGTTTCATTTGTAACCTTTTCTTAACTAGTTACTAAATTTATTGAGTTTATCTCATATGTTTTGAGCTTGTTCAATTAATAATACAAAAACAACATTGTTAACATGACCATTGTAAAAGGGGTTATGGTTAAATCACTTCAATAATATTAATCACGATATAATTATAATATATATACTGTAAATAAAATTTTATAATCATTAATGAATAACAGACATGAAAAATGAATCAAATCACTTTATTAATGGATGTAGTTTAAACATACGCACAATTTTTTTATCATTATCCAAAAAATAAAATTTTAAAAAATTATGTAACATGTTTTTTTCCACATTTACAATAATTTTATCAATATAAAATTAATTAATTAAAAATATGATTTAAATCATCCTTGTGAGGAGATGATTAAAAATTAAACACATTATTCTGTGGAGGTGTTAGCCCACACTCATGCATCATCGATGGTTTCATTTTCCATTGGATGGAAGAGGTGATGAATATAGGATGTGAAATAAATATAAAAAATTTTCTGTATATAATATTTAATTATGTTATTTCTGATTCATTATTAGTAAAAAATTTATGGAGTTAGAAGAATAAATATAATCAAAGAACATTGTTAAGAGTTATACCTCTTCTTTGAAAATCTTTCTATAGCATAAACAATAAGAATATATAGGATGGTATTAGTGGATAAAAATAATCAATAGAAAGTAGACGATTAATATTAAAAATAATTTTTTAATAAATATAAAGATATATGTTGCTCAAAATTTTTGAATAATAGAGGAGATGGGTTCCCTTTTATAGGTGAGGTGGGTTGTAATCTTATAAATACTTGAAATATTAAAATATAATATATTTGAGACTCCAATAAAATGGACCCAAATTGAAATATAATTAAATATAATAAGTATAATGTTGAGATAAATTCATCCAATAATAATTTGACAAGTTTATGTGGGAATTATAACCCTTAACATTTTTAAGTCCTTCATTATCCTTATTTAACCTTATGTGTGGAAATAAATTTCTCATGAATAAATGGTCATGAAAGAAATTTCAAAAATATAAATTGGAACATAAATTTTTATTTAATTTAAAAAACAATTTCACATAAATTTGATGTATTATAGTTCTTTTTATTTTTAAGTATTTAAATATTATTTTTAACAATAAATATTTTTTAAGGTATTTCTCAAGACTATTTAAGAAAATTTGTAATTACATAAATCAAGATAAAAATGGAATTTATATATAAATAATTTCACCCCAAAAAAAATAACATTTATTAATTAAATTTTTGGAACATCATAATTCATCTTAAACATATTACTTTTAATGTTGTTAATATCATTTACTTGACTTTTCTACTACTTTTCACAAGAACAACATTGGTTTTATGTTACCATTCCATGTAATTATACCATCACTAAAAATTAAAATTAATTTAATATTATAAAAATAATTTTTTCATGTTAAATATAATTTATTTTAACCATTCATATATTATTTAATCCTCATGAAAAATATATTAGATATATTAAAAGAATGAGAGTGGTATTTTTTACTTATTTTTTTTACTAAATGAAATATAAATTTAATTATCAAAGGAAAATGAAAAATTGTACATATATTTTAATATAGGATTATTATAGTATAAATAACTCATAATATAATTTAATTTCATGTTTTAGTGTGATCTTCATTCATTAACCCATTATTTTTATTCTCTTTATCTTATATCCCCTTTTCTATGGTGATTAATCATTACTTTGTTTTCAATTCTTTATGAATAAAATAAAATTTAATTTTATAATAAATTTGATCCAAATGATTGTAAATATGAAATCAAAATTTTAATATTCATTTCCTATATTTGGATTAAATTTCATTTAATGCAGCTATGAAAAATGCATTGAAAACAGTTTTTATATAAATACCCCTTTTAAGCATAAAAAATGGCTTTTAACCAAAATCATGTATATTGTGGATTCAAAATATATTATGTTTAATAAAATGGTACTTATTTTACATAAATTATAATTATAATAAAATGGTATTTGGTAATTAAAATAATTCATATGACAGTTTTCTTCAAAATCATAATATTCTATATTAAACTAAAAATCAATATTTTCGTAAACATTCAAAAAAACAATTATTATATATTATGACGTGATAAATTTGAATATTATGTTCACATTATTAAAAAAATTAAAAAAATGAAATGAAGTTAATTCTAATTATCCATGTATAAAAATCCCGGACACCATATTTTTAAGAAATGTTTTTTGAACATAAAAGGAACTTACTCTTAATGTTTGAGTTGCTCCAAAAATTATAAAAATGTTATATTTTTTTGAATAAATTATTTATATTAAGGAATATTTATCATATATATACATTATAATTTGGTGTTTCCTATTCATACCCTCCGAATTCTCCTACCTTATAATGGTATAAACACAAAACATTTAATTTCTTTATGAATCATAGTAGCTAACCATGGTCTTTTCAATTTAAGAGCTTCATAGTAATGTACTAACTACTTCTAATAACACATTATATATTTTTTTCATATTTAATGAAATAAAATAAAATTATATTAGTGTTAGATAGTTTTAATGTAAATAATAAAATAAACAAGAAATGGAATAAAAACTAATAGAATAAAGATATGAAAAAATAACTCTATAAAGAATTAAATTTTATGAAACAGTATCACCTTATTTTTAGTTTTGTAATAAATTAAATAACACCCTCCATAATAAGTTTGAAAATATTATTCCACCTGTGATTCAACTATGTAGTGCATTGAACGATCACCATGCACACTACACTTTCACCTCCTCGATCTAGGGTAAATAATTTAGAAGAAAAAATGATAATCCTTGGGTTAAAGGGAAAATATTGAGGATTAAAATTGATTCATCCCTTGGGGATAATCCTTAGGTTAGTCACTAAAGATCATGATTGAAAGAGATCATTTTTATGAATAATGGTGGAAGATCCCAAAAGTGAAACAAAATTGAAATTGAGAAATATGACTGAAAAAAGGATGATATATATTGAAAATATATAATTTTAATATGTATATTAAAAACATAGATAATAAAAAATTCTAACTAAAGGGATTATCAATTTTAATGTAAATTGTGTTCAAATTTATAAGAATGTGAATTGAAAAATTTACCTCTAAAATTTTACTCTATTCATTTTTTTGTGTATCCATATTAAATGGAAGATTTTGTGAATGTTTTTTTAATTGATGTTATATATATATATATATATTATTTTTATATGAGAAATATGGTCCCATTTGGTCTTGTTTATGTAAATTTAAGATAGTTTTATTCAATAAATTTATTCTTTCTTGGAGACTATTTTTATTAAAATGAAAAATATTACAATGAATTTATGACCTTTAAATAATAATAATATAAAGTTATAATATTTTGATCAAATTATAAATCCCATTCTCTATATTTTCCTAAAAATTTTAAACTCATTTAGACATTCTATATGGTATACTAGGGTTCATCTTCAAAATACATCCAAAATAGGCATTGATTCCAATGCCCACATTGTGAGATTATTTTGAACTATAATTTTTCAGACAATGTTCATTGAATTTATAAATGAAATATAGATAAACAATTATTTAATCCTCGAGAAAAGATAATTAAAAATATTTATTATAGTATAAATATTATATTTGAATTGAAAAATTGATTTAAAATATTTTAAATAAATAAATAACGATTTTCCTATAATTAAAAAAAATTCACTTAAAACATAATAATTTTATAATAAAACAGAATATAGAAAATATGTTGGATTAAAACATTGAAAATAAATGTAAAGTAATTTAAAATATATAAAATTTCAATTCCCTCATATTTAAACATTTCAATCCTAGTAAATTCAACCTAATTAAAATATTTGTCCTTACTAGGTTATAATTAAAATGATAGAAAAAAAGAAATTCAAAAGTATATCCATTTGTGAAAATGGGATGGCTCTTATATATATATCATACATTACCTGACTTCAGTCCATGTTCATCTTCCAGTTTCGTGAGCGTGACAAATAGATCAATGTGGAATTAAATTTTTTACAAGAATAAAATTTCAAGTATCACTCTTCTATAAGTTCCTTATATACAAGATCCATTTTCCCCATCCTTAATACAACTCAAATTATATTCTTAATACTCAATTTATCCTTTTTCATATAGTGTTCAATATTTCTATGACCAAAATACATTCACTTTTAATAATTATGCACTGTAATTTTTTTGGTTATTATTAGTTTTTTTGGATAATTTATTATAATTTCATGTGGGGTCCCAATATTCCAATTTACTATAGTTGAGACTGAATTATGTGAATAAAAATTATTTTTATTGGGATTCATGTGTTTTTATTTTTCATAATAGAAAAGTTATCCAGGTTTTAGTTTAAAAATCAAGTTTTCTCATAGTATAATTCCAATTCCCTAGAGATCTATTTAATTAAACCCTATTTTATATAATTCATTAAATAATCCCATGTAAATAAAAGTAAAATTCTTGAAATAATCATCCAATTATTCTAATTTTAGAACCAATGAAATCTCACAATACAATCATGTAATTTTCCACTAGCTAGGGTAGCATTTGAAGATCAAATTTTCAAACATGAAAAAACACTGGGAAATAAAAAATAGAAATATTTTTAAATTATATATAATTAGGTTGAGATACCCCCACCCCTCAAAAAATCAAAAATTTCATACTTTACTTTTATTTACATTAAAAAAATAAAATCATAGAAAACCCAATGATAAAGAGAGAAATATGTTATCATTTTTTCTGGTGGAATACTTTAGTTAAGATCCATTCTACTGCCACATTAAAACTTATGAAGAAATAATAAATAAGTTTTTTTAATAAAAATAACTAAAAATAATTAGAAATGGATGAAAAGGGATAAATATTTCTATATACGACCAATATGGTGTTAGGTTTTTACTACCACCTAGTCAGGAAGTTCTACCAAATTATCACCAATCCAATGGTGGGTGTTATTTCATGATCAAGATCATAAAAATAAAATTTTATTTAATGATCTCATCTTCAAATTAGCTATAATGGAACCTATATATAGAGTATTGATGACTCATTCCCATTTAAATGTTTTATAACTAGTATGGTTTGTAAAAGACACAAGAATGAGCCCTCCTCCTTTTAATTATGAATAACTACGTTTTCCATTTCATCATTATCATCATCTCATGACATTTATTTTGAATATCTATATCCATAATTTTATGAGGGGTGAAGAAAGTGAGAAATTCGTTTTCAATGTAACTATATAAAGAGTAATCTGTATAGAAATATTCCACATCATGTAATAAAGAATTTATGTTGGATTATTCACATTAGTCTATCAAGATCTCCTCATTTACTGCCTCTAATAATTATTCTATGGTTTTAGGGATCGCAATGCATTACTGTTTAGGTGAATCAACATTTTCAACCACATATTCCAAGAAAATCCAAGTGTTTTCCAAATTGTAAAAACTAATACGAGGGGATATAATAATCAACTTAACTTTAATGAAAAATATGAATGGTGTTTAAAATTATTATATCCTTTATTTATATTAGGTTCAATTTCATATTAATTTCTCAAATCCTATACGAGTTGGGTTATAGTTGATGGAAGTAGGTATTTATTCTCCAGTATATTTATATCAAATTCAACAACTTTTGTGGTTGTCTTTTTCTATCTAATGGTTGAGGTAGAGAGGTGTGGATTATTCATTCACATATGTAGGGAAATATCATACATTATATAGTTTAAAAAAATCCAACCAATACTCATACAAATCCTCTTAATACACCATATTAATATCATTTGGAATTTACTTTTTATTAACCTATTATCATAATGGTTGAGATATTTCTATCATATATTCAATTAATTCTGTCTAGTCTCGCATATTTTCTTTAAGTATAAAAATTAAAGAGTCCACTTCTTCTACCAAAGGTTATTGTTTATGATCCCATTGATGTTCATGATATTCACTAGAATATTCCCTAATCCATTTTATTTTTCACTATAGGTTTGTTATTTTTCATTTATTACCTTTCAACTATGCTTCTTCAATATTCTGAACTTCTTTCACATTAGAGTGGCCCTTCCTTGAAAAATAAATGTAATTAAAATAAATAATATACAAAGAGTTTTTAGTGTTTTTTAAATTAAAAATAACATTATTTAATTTTTTTTAATAAAAATACTACGTGAAGACCACTTGGATCCAAATTAATGGTTTAATGTAGTAATTTCCATGCCACATGGTGTTATAAAAAACTAAAATTTACTTTTATCGACAAAAAAAGTATCTAATTATTGTTTTTTCACTGGAGGACCTTAATTTACAACCACAAATTATTTATAATAACTTATTATATATTTATGTTTTCAATATTTTATGAAATAAAATAAACAATGTTGATGTTTTTGAGTATTATAATTAATGATTGGAATATAATCAATAAATTAAATATAATAAAATAGAATAATGTTTGTATGAATGTAGGAACTCCCAATAGAATTATCCAAAGTTACCCTTTATCACCATATTACTTTTTTAATATTAACATAATGAAAAAACTCTATCATATGTGTGAACATACTCTTCTTATCAAGTTTTCATTATTTTGTGCTCTTAATAATCACCATGTAAACCACACATAAACATAATTAATTGTAGGAAACTAATACAGATGAAAAATATAATCCTTGCATGTATGGTGGAGGAAAATAAAAATTAGCACTAAGATACAACTTATACCTGATCTATAAAAATAAGAAATAATAATAATGATTGTTTAATCGCCTGAGTTTAATAATGATTCATTATCTTATTAAATTTCATGGGATAGTCACTCATGATCTTGTGTTCAAGAGATGAAAGTGAAGAAGAATAGTGTGAAAAAGAGAAAAATTAGAAAATTAAAAAGATTATGGGAATAAGAAGATGTTATGTGTTATATATTTATAAATAAAAAGAATAATAAAAGAAACATCACCATCCAATATACTATAAAAGGTGGAAAACTATTTTATATAAGGTGGGTTATAAATTTATAAGTAAGAGAAGGGAAAATGTATCTCTAAATATGTAATTTAAAACCATATTTGTCATATCCCTAGTAAATTGAGTAATTTGGTAACCTGTGATTCATTTAATATTTTCAGTTACCTCTTATATATCTTCCCTTAGGCTTTAGGATAATTTAAACAAGTGTTGAAGTTATTATAAAAGTTATTTGTGAGAAAATAATTTTGTTCAGTAAGAAATTATAATTACGAATTTCATGTTTCTCATGAATTTATATCCATGAATGTGTAATAATGTCGAGCTATCACAGTTATAAAAAAATATCCACAAAATTTTTCTATTATCTTTAAAAAATTATCCTATTTAGAACATCCTTCTGGGAGATGTAGTCTTATATCCATGTCAGTATAGAATTTAGATAACCACCATTACAAAGCCTATGTAAAATGATGTTACCATTACATTGGAAAAAATTTGAAATGTACCTTTAATTAAATCTTCAATTTAACTTTAAATCATCTAGTTCCTTCTCATCCACTTCTCAAAAGAAGTTTGATTTTTTTAATCATGCTTGATGCCATTTTAATTTTAAAAAATATATTATATAACACTCTCACCTTTAGTATAAGTTTTTATATTGACGATCCACACATGAACCATCAACATTAAAGGGTACCTCGGGTCTATCAAGACATATTATCCATAGTATCAACACATGTCGTCTTTTATACCATATACAGTAGAAGTAAACAAAGCTCCATGTATATGTTGATAACTCTTGGAATATTACTTATGAACAAAAATTAAAATCCATGATAGAGAACAACAACATGGAATTGATGTAAGGATTTTTATATAAGGAATTATACCTTCCATCATTATAAGATCTTTTATTTTTATTGATTTAAAGTTACGTAATACATGGATATATTATGTTCACTAATCTATTTATTAATAAATTTATTTATTATTATCATATTTCTGAATCTATTCTTATATATGATAAGTTATATTTTATTCTACCGATTATTGAGTATTTTTATAACAATCCATTCATTTCATATAGAAACATTACATATATTTAGATTAATATTCTATACATAAAACTAAGATCAATTCCATAACTATAATGGTTTACAGTATTTATATATAAGATTTAATGTCTTCTTATTTTCTAAACTATCTTAAACATTTCCCATGTATATCTTCCCTTGTTATACTCTTTAAAGGATTACCCTACTAAAAAAATACTTCATAGCATGGGGAAAGGATCATAAGAAATGGATGAGATCAGATTCTTAGTAAGGTTAAAAAATTGAGATTTCCAAAAATGATCAAATGAAATCATAAGATAACCATAAGGTTATGATATCATGGAACTAACATACAATGTCTATAACAAATCCGAAAAAGATCATAAACATGAGTTCATTCTTAAAACATTATCATTTTAAAACACATGAATCATAAGAATGAGAACATGTCATATCTTAATCATGAATTTTTTTTCATGTGATATATTTTTGTGGGACTATCAAAAGTATTGATACAGTTTCATATGTAAAGGTTAAATACTAAGACCATTATATTCATCATCAACACATGTATCCCATAGTGGATCAAGAACATCAACGTGTTTCCTATAACTTATTAAGCACAAAAACTAGTTTCCTATAACAATATTATTTGGCCTTATAATTTACCTAAATCATTGGAGGGAGATATAGGTACCACCCATGAAATAATGAAAATAATACATATATGTTCCGAAATATAAAATAATCATCATATCATCATATCATAACCCGTATATAGAAAATATGTGTCATTAATATTTAATCAATTTATAACGTGTCAAAATTAAATGCCCTCACCAAAAAATATTATCCTTCCAAATAAAGTGTAATAATGGTATCATTTAATAATATCCATAATAAAATATATGTAACATAAAATGATTTTATCGTAGCGAGAACATGATTTTGAAAAATCAACATGAACACTTCTTGGGGGAAATAGCCTTTCAAGGTTGAAATAAAATATTTAAAAAAAATACACACATATAAAGGAAATAAAGTTCTTTTAAAATAACTATGTAAAAATTTAAATGATGATTAAATGAATTTTATTTCATGATGGAGGGAAATAAACTTCACTTCTTATAAGTTAAATTCAATATTTTTTTGTATTGTTTTTTAAAAAATTCATAGATTTCCTCCTTTACAAAATAGAAAATATTTTAATTTCAACTATTAGGTAAAATGTAAAAATGGGAAAAACTGAATATAAAAATTATAAAAATAATATTAAAAACCCAAATTGAATCATTCTTATAAAAAATGGACATGTAATGGAAATATTCCACTGTGAATAATTAAAATTAAAAAATCTTGAATAAGGATGATATTGTGAAATAAAAACTTAACTCAAGTTTATCCATTACTTATCCATGTTAAAATTTCCTATATAATAAATATTTAAATTATTATACATGTATTCTATAACAAGAATCACATCTATCATAAAATTTGTGATTTATTTATGAAAACTTATCACCCTTTTCATAATAATTTGTTATTAAAATCACTATTCTGGGTAATATCTACTTCATTTTCCAACTGAGTCCATATAATTTTAATATGAATACATAAATTAAAAAATATTAATAATGGTATTAAAATAAAAAATTTCATTATATAAAAATTTATAATCATTCATAAACATTAGATATACAAAAATGAATTAAACTATTCATTGAGATAGTTGGTCATACAAATTCTTGAACATTGTTTCAATTTTTTGACAGATCGAATAATGGAATGGTAAATAAAAATTTCCATATCTAGATCCATTATTATATCATATATCTCATATATATTACTCAAATTAAACTCTATAAATGTAACATATAAATGAAAAACAAATCACATCATATCATAGAGGTGGTAGTCCACACATATGGGAGAACGACATTATAATTTACCAATGTTTTGGATAATAAGTATGTGGACTTGATAATATCATTAAAAAGTAGAAATAACTCATAAATATAATATATAAATATTAATCTCATCATAATAACCATCTATAAGTTATGGTGATAAAAAAATGAATTGTATCGCTATATGGAAACGGTAAGCCGTACGTACACACGTGTGATACATTCACTTATTGTTTGATGGGGTACCAGATGTATAATGGGGTTCTAATAATCATAATAAAATTTAATATTATTTAGGACAATTAAATATTTATTTTTAAGATAAATATCATAGATTTATATTAATAATATAAGTGTGGAAAATGAAGTTTATAAGTTAGGGAGATTACCTCTTCTTCCAAATGAATCATGTATATCTATTACAAAGGGATAGAGGGTTGGAATTTTGGAAAGAAAAAAAGTATTGAATGTGTATTAGGAAGTGTCGAATATTTTTTTATATAATTTTCACGAAATTAGGCTCAATTTTATGTAAATAATTGATGGGGTAGGTTCCCATTTATAATTGAGGTGAGGGAAACATTAAAATTTTAAAAAAAAACTAAATTATATAAAATTAATTCTAAATATATCTCTAAATGGGAATAGATTATATGATAATGAATGATGGGGATATAAATCCTTAAATTAATATAATTTAGAGAATTTTTGGTGTAATTTTAAACCGTATCATTTTGGTTGACCTATAGTTAACTAATTTTAATTTTAACTATGATAAAACCTTTTTGAACGATAAAGGGATGTAATTTTTAATAATTAGAAAAAAATTGGCCATAAATGGTAAAATTTTATCCTTTTGGACATTATATTATCTTAATTATCTTATTACAATAATTTTATAATTTTTAATTTCTCTAATAAAATATTATTATGATAAAACATAATTATTGGGAATTTTGACACTATCCATTAAAGTCATCATTAAATACCGGAAGAAAAATATGTAATTAGATAATAATTCTTTCACACTTCCCTAATATTTCATAATGATCTAAAAAATTTTTGTTTCAAATCACCTCATTAAAATTATATCAGTTTTAAAAATTTGAAAATAATTTAATATATATTTTATATAAAAAGGAGAAATACTGCAATGGTTTTGGAAAAGAAATTAAGGAAATTATATACTATATAAAAATTAAAAAAATTTCTATGAAAAAAATGGTTTTATTATTCTAAAAAATTAATACTTATATTTGTTCATAATTCAATGTTTTATATATGTGGAAGCATACAAAATATTAAAAATAAATGGAGTGTCATTTTGATATAGTCATTGATTTAATTAATATATAAGTCATTTTCATTGATTAACATCCCAATATCGAGACTAAGGCACTAAGGATCTATTTCCATCATCAAATAATAATTTAAATGGAATGTTAGCTCCTTATCACTTATTATTTAATATATATTAACCTAATTTACTCTTTACTGAGGTGATAAATTCTACCATGGTTTCTATTAATATTGACCAAAAATAAAAAGAATCATATTAACCAAAAATTAAAATCCTAATTATAAATATATAATTAATTTTATATAATTTATTACTTATAAACTGATTAAAATAATTTTTTATGTTTTGTGAAAAATGTGAAAAAACATCATTTTAGATAACATAAACTTTTAGCATAAAAGATTATTTATTCATATCCTACGTTTTGAAAGATATTTTTTTTAATATTTGAAACATTTTATAAATTAAATAATATATAAATTTCATTAAAAATAATTCACTAATTATGATTAACTTAATTTATTATGATAAAAATTCAATTTCTTGCAAAAAATTTGTTTTATGAAAAATAATAATTTTTATTTGAAAAGATTTTAATTTTCATTTATAATCAATTGATAATAGTTGAATTAATTTTATACATATATATAAAAAATTAAATAATTTAATTAGTCTTTCTCATACCTTCTAATCCATTGGATATGTTATAACTATAATTTTAAATAATAATATTTGAATAGAATATCACTATTAATTTAAACTCGTTGTTGCATTTAATTCAAGATATCAAATTAATTAATTTTTTTGAAAATATTTTCCATAAAATATATGGTTGTTACATTCTCCCCTCTAAAAATGAATTTTCCCTCAAATTTCACCACTCAGATACAAAAATGAAGGTATCTTAATTTTATTACATCCTCAGGATCCCAAGTAGCCTCTTGAAATTGGTGGTTTTCAAAGAGATGATTAACTAGGTGAGTAGTCTTGTTCCATAGAAATTGATCTACAAGATATAAGATTTCTAAAAGATGTTACTCATTGGAAAGATGATGATCCAATGGTATAACCAATAGGTTTTGTACATGGGAAGGATCAGACATGTAATTTCTCAGGTGAGATACATGGAACATTTCATGAACTTGAGAGAGTTTCAGTAGAAGCATTAAGCTATAAGATATCTCACCTACTCAATCAAGAATATCAATGGGGTAAATACAAATAGGTTTCTAATTCAAGTAATCATGAATCTCATAAAATTATAGCCAAGATAAATACCATTAAAAACTTCTCATAAACATTTAATTCTAAATCATGTCAACTATTGTCAACATTACTGTTCTATGAAATATGAGATTCCATAATGTTCTAATAAATATTTATAACTTTCTCTTCCATTTCCTTGCCTAGATCATGTCCCAATATAATTTATTCACTAGCTTAATCCTAAAACCTTTCAGTTCTAAATGAATTTCATTAGTGGGATTCATAAGTAGACATCTAAATGATTGAGTGAAATGAATTTTTCTATGAATGGTTGACTAGAGGAAGGTGTTTATCCCATCCAACATTGAAATCCATCCAAAAATTTATATTCGTAGCCTATCAAGATTGAATGGTTCTATCAGAATAACTATGATTTTGATGATGATATATCATACTAAAACTCAAATATGTATTATGACCCTACTGAATACTTCACCATAAGATCAAAGTAAACATCAAATATTGAACAGATATGATTGAAAGTGGTAATATATGATATCTTAAAATTTACATAATATATATTATAGAATGATGTTCATAATAAAAATACTCTCTAATAGTAGTAATGTGTTATATCTTCATAAAAAGATCAAATATAACCCATATATCATTATGGACATTAGATGATTTAGGGAGTCTAATGACAAAATCAATGGTGATATTTTATCATTTCAATTCTGTTATGTTTAATGGTTGTGACATCTTCTTTGACTTATATCTATCAACCTTTACATATTGGAAAAAAATTCATCATGAATAATAATCTACAATATCTATCATCATTCCATCTCAATAAAAACTCTCATTGATGTCCTTATACATATTTGGATTTCTAGGATGAATATGGAATGATGAACTTTGAGCGTCATCCAACAACTCCATCTTTAAATATGGTATAAGAGTGGCACATACATGGTTTAAGAACATAATTATTTCATAATAATCAATTTTAAACTCAAGAACATTTCTCTTATTATTTTAATGCTATATATCTTCCTTCACACCCATGAAATTCTCTTCACATTCCTCTATCCATAATAACTTTACTCATTTTCTAGTCTTCAAAGTTGGTGGATTAAATAAAAATGAGAATTATTTTAAAAACATTGATAATATTAATTAAACCTAAGAAAACTATTGATATTATTTATCGTGGTTGGTCTAGGTAATTTATCAATTACTTCTATCTTTTAAGTATCTACTGATAAACCCTTTCATAAGATTATGTAACCAAAAAATGAATATTTCATAATCCAAAATTCAAACTAGTTAAATTTAAAAAAAAAATTCTGTAATGCCCAAATATTTATCTATGTAATCATTCCTTTATTAAAGTAATTTAATATAGTATTAATAATAAAAAACAAATAGATCCCATAATCAATACTTTATAAAGGAATAATTAGTGATAAAATTAGTGTTTCTATAAGTTAATGAACCAATATTGATGAAATAATAACATGATATTTGGAATAAGAATATGAATATTATGAATAGTAAACTATCCAAGTGATAATATCCTTACCCATGAATGTATAAATAGTATTTAAGCATCATATAAATGAATTTATGGTATAATTATATCATAGTATAGGAAAGTAAATGTGTTAAATATTATTAATTATGTGTTGGTAATTTTGTAATTCATTAATCTTTAATTACAATGTTATGATTAATTTAATAAATTAATAGAAATTTTGTTTTCATAAAATATATTCATAAATTAAAATTATCATGTCTTATAATTTTAAGATAATTTTATGAAATCTTATATAATTTTTCAAAGTGTTATAAAACTAGTTATAATTTTAAAAACTATATTTCTTTGAGTAAATAGACATTTAAATTGAAAATTAAATTAATTATCTTTATAAAATTATTTTTTATAAAATTGGGTTAATTTTTACATTATACATATATAAAACTTGTTAGGTATATTTTTTTGAATTTTTCTATAAAACATGGAATTATTATGAATAGTAAAATACAATAGTTTACAATAAAATCTAAATAAATGAATTATGGTGTCATGGATGATGTAAGGATTATGTTAGCATAAAATCTCGAACTCTTAATCCTTTTTTTAAATTTTTATCGATAATTCTTAAACCATTCATAGTCTTGATCCAAAATAATAAATTAATGAATATAATAATGAGAAAACACCCCTCTCCTCCACTATAAATACCAACCCTCACCCCCTCTTCTCCACAAACTTGACAAAATTCCGTACATATCCAAATTTGACTCAATAATCTTACCTAATCAACTATCCATGTCTAGGATATCTTTTTTCTTATCAATAGGAACAAACCATTCTCCTATGGTGGTTCTAAATGAGGGTAAATGCTAGGTGTAAAATCATCTTCCTTCTTCTCTTAATTTCATTTAAATTTAAGTTATTTTCTTCTATTATCATCTCCTTATATTATCCATGTGAAATAATAACTCCATTATTTTTTATATACTATAATTCTATCATGTTAATGGAATAATCATCATTAAAATACCTTCTATGCCTTTTATTCTAAAAATGAAATTGTCTCCCATTATGTGTCAATTTACGGACATCGTGGGATGTTCACTTTAATATTAATTTGAATCATTCAAGGATGTTTATATAACATTATAACGGATGAGAAATAATTTAAAATATATGTCACAACCCTATTTGTTTCTGTAACTAACATGTATATATAATACTAAATGATAAAACAAAATGATTTAGTTGTGATCGAAAAACCGCCAAATTAAAATATAATGATTATCATTAAATTTTATGTAATTATTCATCCTAATAGCATAAAAACAAATTTTTTATAATATAATTAAATATTTTTTACAATCATCAATAATGTACAATAATAGTTCTGGATATTTATTAATATTTTACATGAATTTCAATTCATGTATACAAGTGAACTGATCATGAATACCGTGACAATAAATGCTATGGACTGATGAAATTAAACTATAATGATCATAAAAAGACTATAAATGAACTTAGTAAATCTATAATGAATCAAATTAATTTATAAAATGTTATTTATTTGTTAATTAATGAATATAATGTGATTACACCAGATATTAAATTGATTAATGAATTCAGAAAATAGGTATGGGGAATTCTCAAACCCAAATTTACTTCTTTGGTTTTTCCATCTCTCAAAACCTTTTTCAGTGAAGATATTCCATTAATATATGTTATTAATGATTATATGGCATTTTTTATGATATAATAGTTTTTTACTTGAGTTTATGATAAACACAATGTCTTCCAAAATAACTCTTCCTTAAAAAAAATACACTTTTTACTTTTTGAAATTGTTACTTCTTCAATCAAGGATGGCGATTCATATATCATGTAAGTAATTTCATATTTCATTTAGGAACCCCAATATTATTTATGTATAATATATTAAACAAAACCCATTCCTTTCCATTGGTTATTTTATGTCCATGATTGATATACATTATATGTGGAATGTATGAAAATGTAATTCTTATAATGTGACTGGTGTACCCAAAATTATATAGTGATCTAATGAATTGGGAAATGTGATGTATCTTATGAGGAATGTGAAATATGTGTGAACATTATTCAATCATTTTTCACAACTATGTTTGGTAGTTAACCACTAAGGCATGATGTTTCATTTTTATTAATTTCCACATTTCAAGCATTTTCTTAATGATTCCTCTAATGATAATGATCCTATGCATATGTTACGATGATAATGATTATACTGACCTCATGTTATATTGTTTCATGTTTTTTATATCATCTTACTGTGTTCTATCTCACCCCTTTTTTAAGTATATCCTCAGGTGATTACTTGTACTAAGGATAATGTGAATACATCTAGGAATCTAGAGAATAAGGAAATTAATAAATAATTATGTTATATTTGAAAAATGTTATGTATGGTCGTAATATTCACAAGACACTAGACCTTTGGATCCCGGTAATGTAATGATTTTATGTTTTTTCATTAAAATTATGTAATAGTAATGTAATAAAAATTAGGGTTGCAATAGTTTGTATCAAAGCACACTTTAACTGATTTGGGAAATAGGAATAGAGAACCTTAGTTAAAACCCATAGTTTGAGACTGAGAATATATAAGAACACATGATGATTTTTAAAACAATGGGATACCACAATATATGCATTTTTAATTAATTGTTGGAACCATGACCTTTCAATGTAGTAAATGGATTTTGGTTTGTGTTTTTATTCAATCCTCATTGGAATTTCATAATGTTTAACTGGAAAGGGGTCATATTGTTCAAGAGGAAAATATTTTTAATGTGTGTTTGGAAAAGAACGTTTCAACCGAAATCATTGGCGTTATAGAACCTTTCACACAATTCTAGTATCGAGAATAGAACATTGAAAAATATTAAAGGAATGAGCTGTGCGAAAAATTTGGATTTTTTCATGGAAAACATTTCCAGTGTGAAAATCATTTTCACACATAATGAGAGATTTTGCATTACATGGTGGGTTTTGTGCGTGGGGGTCATAAAAGCCTATAAATAATAGGTGACTCCCCTCATTCGGTATGGAAAAATAGTTATAGAAGATCCAAGTTCGGAAGCACATAAAAGTTGCGTGAAAATTGGGTTTCATGGACAAGTTTTGTTTCTGCAGAAAAATTAACGTTGTGCGGAAATTTTTAAATTTTTCAGTAAAAATAATGTTATGTGGAAAAGTTAATGTTGACCACAATAAACTTAATGTTTTTTGTAAAAGATAATGTTGCGCCAAAAGGTTGTTCATAAATGGTCTACTTGCGTGAAATATTTTCCACGTGAGAAGGAAATATTGCGTGAAAAAGTGAGATCTTGTGCGGAAAGGGATGATTTTCCATAAAATTAATAGTATAAGCTGATTTTATGTTCTAAATATCCAATTGAGTGGTTCAGCTCTTTCAAGTGCATCAATCTAGGACTTTGATTCAAGTAATGTCTCATGCTAATTAGAGAATAAATCATCTATGCAATTCTATTGAGAAGAACTTCATGTTGATAAACAGAGTTTTACATCTCTCAAGGAAGTGAGCTTGGGGGAGTTGACAGAAGTGATCTGAGGGATTTAATGATCTTTCCCGGAACCATTATAAAGTTAGTGTGCCTATAATAGAGTGATTGTGACCAAATCTTACACTTCTTATACTTATAAAAATTAGTGTATTTAGGTATGACGGACACACTGTTTGTGTATGCTCCTTAGACATATCCCTTTGCAGTGAACCAAGTAAATGTTAATTTTCATCTCCCTAATTTCATTTATTTGAAATACTTATAAATTTTATACCAACGTGGTAACAAGATCCACAAATTTATAGAGAAAATGTTGATACCCTGATTCACCCCTCCCCTCTAAGGGGGTTCTTGGGTCCTTCATTAATTGCAAAAAAAGGAATAGATTATTTATTAATGAATTATTGACTTCTGTTTTCTTCTGAAAATTTATATTTTACAAAATGGTGGTAACTAGGATAAACTACATTAGTAAACCATGTGAGGGATAATGTAGTGATTTTTGAATAACATTACCAATGCCTTGGGTAGTGGAGGTCAACATATTAAAGAGATAGTTACATAATTGTCTTATCTTATAAATAATAACATGAATAATTTGAAATTTCCTCAATTAACTAAGAGGTAGAAACTTTCCATAGAGTGTTTTATGCGGGAACTACCACCAACATCTAGTTTATCTTTCGATCAACTAGTCATTAAAGAGTGGGGAAATTCAATGTGGATTGTCTTTTCTATAATTCATTATTTTGAGATGGAGAAGGTGAATCTATCCAATTATCGTTTAGATGGAGATTAAGATCAATGGTGGAATTTGATTAAGAACACCAAGATAAAGGATGACATTTAAGATATGGAGTGAGAATAATTTAAGATAATATTTCTTAAAAAGTTTTCCTTCAAACCAATCATACAAATATGGGGAGAGAATTCAATGAGCTGAAACAATATGATGTATATTCTTTCATGTCCTAAAAAGAAAATTTCACAAGACTTGAAAGGTACTATTTATGTTTTGTTGTAAAAAATGATATAAAAATTGATAGATAATTTAGTGATTCAAAATATAAGCTTCAATAGGCTTTACTAATTAGATACTTATGGATTTATGGAGAATTTTTCAGAAGTTCTCTCAAAGTGGAAAAATATTTTGGAGAATGGTCCCATGGATATTGAATAAGAAAAAAAAGATGGAGAATCATGATAGAGGATCTAATGAGAATGGTGAAAAGAAAACACAACCACCCACATGTAAAAAATTTGTGAAGAATCATCATGTGAACTGCCTCAAAGGGATGGAAAAATGTTTCTTATTTTGGAGAGATGGCCACCCTCCTCATGAATGTTGAAAAGAGATGAGAAAGTAGGAAAATGTGGTGCAGGAATCGATTGAACCATCCATGTTCCAATGTTACAACTGTAGATAGAAAAGACACTATATAATCATGTGCCTTAAACCTCGAGTCGATGACGGTAATAAATAATATCATCCACCAGAGGCAAATGATAAATTTAAGGTTTATGACATCACTACAGTGGAATTTGAGAAATAACAAAAAGTCATAAAGGGTACACAGCCAATTAACATAATAATGGAAAATGTCTTATCTGATTCTAGTTAAAATCATTCCTTTATATCATACATGTTTGATATAACTATTGAATCCAAGACCCAAAATCTTGATGTAATGATATTGATAAAAACCCCAACTAGTGATTACATTTCAACCCATGTGAGGCACTCATCTCCTATTGTATTAGGTGGGAATATTCTCCTAACAAATCTTGTAATACATCCCTTGGTGGATTTTGATGATATACTAGGGATGGATTGTCTCTCTTTATATAGAGCACACATCAAATTTCAGGAAAAGATAAGATCTTTTCATATTACGAAACATCCTATGCTCCTCTACCAATTTAAGGAAAAATATGAATCTATTTTGGGAAATCCTTCAATGGTGTGGTTATTGATTATATATAAAGAAGAATAGCTAGAAGAAATTCCTATCATAAGGGAATATAATAATGTATTTCCTCAAATGTTACAAAAACTTACCCTAGATTTTGAGGTAGAGTTCTGAATAGAATTTATACTCAGAGCTAATGCTATCATAACTTTTCCCTATAGGTTGGATCCTATTGAAATAGTGGATTTAAAAATTATGTTCCATGAGAATTTGGAAAACAGGATCATATTCCCTAGTTCATCCCCTTGGGTTTCACCATTTCCCTTTTTCAAAAAGAAGGATGAATCAATGTGGCTATGTATCAATTATCAGGAAATAAACATCATCATTATATTGAATAAGTATCCCCTTACAAGGATTGATGACTTTTTTGTTCAATTACAAGGATATTAGTACATATGGAAGGTGGATATTACTTCTATATACCATTAGATAAATTTTAAGTAGTAATATATTCACATGAAATCCTTCCCTACAAAGTATCAGAACTTTGAGTTCCTTATGATTCCCTTCAGAATTACTAATGTCCATGAAATCATCATTTATTTTATGAATACAGTCTTTATACATTAACTAGAGAAATATTTTGTAGGTTTTATATATTATATTCTCATATATAGCAAGATTAAGTATGAATATGAAGATCATATAAGTCTTGTGTAGGAAACATTATGGAAGGGGATGTAATACACTATGTTCAACAAGTGTAACTATTAGATGCTGCATGTTAAATTCTTGGGAAATGTGATCATAAGTGAGTGAATTTAGGTGAAATCCATAAAAATAAATGCAATTGAGGAATGTAATAAACCCTATAGTGTCATTGAAACCCAAATTATTCATGAATTTGTTGGTAAATACCAATTTATTAGGATAAATTACTCACGATTGTAAAACTCGATAACAAATTTAATAAGGAATGGGGGTAAAGTATGTCTGGATGGAAAAATGTGAGGAAAGCATCAAAGAGATAAATACAAGGCTAATCAATTCAATTGTAATTACATTACAAAAATGTTTAATTTGTTTATATATAGTGACGCTCTAAAGAATATATTGGGTTGTCTACTCATGGAAAATGATAATTTCATAGCCTACACCTCACGATAGTTGAAGATCCCTGAGAAGAACTACCCAATGCATGATCTAGAGCTAGAAGATTTGATGTTTTCCATGAAAATATGACAGTACTACCTTTGTACTGATATGTGTGAAATATACACTAATGAAAAGAGAATAAATTATATATTTAAATGTTATTATCTCAACATTTTAAAAATGAGATGGTTATAGCTAATCAATGAATAAAATTTATCTATTCACTATCATCTTGGGAAGGAAAACCCAGTAGCTGATTCTCTTAGCATAAAAGAAGCTGCAACACTATCCATATTGTGGATTGAGAAATACCATATCTTATTAGAAATTAAATGGATTTATTTTGAAATAATAATGGTATTGAATACATAAAACATTTCTCAAATAATTTCTCAACCATCTATCCATGAAAATATTAAGAAGGCCTAAGGGGATGATCAAGATTTATAATGTAAGTTAAATGCAATAATTGAATCGAAACTGTAGGAGTTACATATTGATGATGATGTTTTGATCCAGTTTGGGATGAGGATCTATGTTCCTTCATCGCCTAGGATAAATAAGGATCTATTGGACAATGAACAAAGCTCAACATTCTCTTTCTTTCCCAAGAGTACTAAGATGTACTATTATCAATGAGAAAAATTCTAGTGGGATAGCATGAAGAAAGAGATTGTGGAATATATCTCTAGGTTCTTGATATTTTAGCATGCTAAATTATATCTTAAAAAGTAAAAAGGGATGATGAAACCATTACCTATACTCGTGTTGAAATCAGATAATGTCACTATAGACTTTCTTAAGGGTCTTATAAATACATCCAAATGAATTAATGTGATATAGGTTGTGGTGGACTGAATCACCAAGACTAACAACATTATATATTTTCGAAAGGATCCCTATCTAAAAAAATTGTAACGATATAAAGGAAGGATGTTGTGATACAATATGGTGTTTAACTATCAATTATCTCAGATCATCATCCCAGGTTTATATCCAATTTCTGGAGTAGTCTTAAACATGATTTGAGAACTTAATTAAATTTCAGAACAACCTATCACCCCCAAACAGATGGCCAATCGAATATGACTATTCAACTAATCCTAGATATTCTAGGAGCCTAATCATTACAATTAAAAGGTGTTTGGGACCAACATCTCCCATTGGTTGAGTTCTCATACAAAAAATATATTACATTTGAGTATTAAGATGTCTCCATATGATCCTCTCTATAGCAAGCGATGTAGAACCCCAACACGTTTAGATGAAGTATGAGAAAGAAAGATACATGGAACTGATCTTGTGCACGATACGACTGAAAAGGATCAATCCATCCACAAACATATCAAAGATGATCAGGTTTGGAAAAATATCTATCCTAACAACCATCCAAGGGACTTGTAATTTGATGTTTGAGATAAAATCATCCTTCGAATATCACCATGGAAGAGAGTTAGGATGTTTTGAAATAAATGGAACATATGACCAAGGCACATTAACACCTTTGAGATCATTTATCTTATAGGATCTATAACTTATCGACTTCATCTTAAACCGAATATGGATCATGTTCATGATGTGTTTCACATATCACTCCTGAGAAAGTACATACCAGATCCATCACATGTACTGAACTCATAGGTGGCGAAACTGTAAGATGATTTATCTTATTAGGAGCATCCAGTAAATATTTTGGACTGGATAGATAAGGTTCTAAACAAAAATAAAACCCACCATTTAAAAATGTTGTAGAGGAACAATTAGTATGATGAATAAACATGGGAACTAGAGGAAGTAATGATGAAGAACTACCCAAACTTCTTTATGTAAAATTAAATTTTGAGGGAGATATTTCAAAAGGTGAGGAAGAATGTAATGACCAAAACCTTAATCAGTGACAATATTCCCTTATTATAGTAATATCACACTATAAAAAAACATAATATCACATAGATACAATAATAAATAATTTTAAATGAATAATTACTTAAATAATAAGTTATTTTTCTAAAAATTAAGGAACCAATATTGATTAAATAGTAACTTGACCTTAGTAAAAGTAATATGACCCTTATGAATAGTAAACTGGTCAAATTAATAGTAGCCTCACACATGAATGTATAATTAAAATTTATTCATCTTATATATGATGTCATAGTATAATTATATCATATTCGATGTAAATAAATATTATAAAAATTCTTAATTAATTGTTACCATTTTTGTAAGTAATAAATATTTAATTACAAGTTTTTGATTAATTTAATTATTTAAAATAAAATGAATTTTCATAAAATTTATTTATAGACTAATATTTTGATGTTTAATTATTTTAAAATAATTTAATGAGACTTTATGTAATTTTTCAATGAATTATAAAATCATTTATAATTTTAAAATTTGTATTATTTATGAGTAAATGATGATTTTAATTAAAAATTAATGTAATCATATTTAGTAAATTGTTTTTGTAAAATTAAGAATATTTTTCAATTCAATATTTATAAAAAAAATTGGGTGAATATTTGTGATTTTTCTAAAAGACAAGATTTTTTATGAATAGTAAAATATGATAATTTACAATAGAAGCTAAATACATGAATTATGGAGTCCTAAATGATGTTAGGATGATTTAAGTCCTAAATTGAAAACTATATCTAATTATTTTAACATATTCAGATATAATTATCAAACTATTCATTGTATTGATCCAAAATAAAAAACTAATGAATACAATAATGAGAATACACCCAATTCCTCCAATATAAATACCACCCCTCACCCCTCTTCTCCTCACACCGCTAAAACATTGATCCACGACCAAAGTCATCCCAATAAACTTACCTAGAACCACACCAATTTGTGGGATATCATTGTAACATATAAAGTTCAAAAGATTTTCCTTAAGTAGGTTCTAAAGCAGGATAAATCCAAGAGGTAAAATCCACTACTTTATTATTTTAATTTCATTTATTTTATTCTATTGTCCTCATATTCTCTTATACAAATCACAAGATAAATATATTATGTATCATAAACTGGAATGATATAATGTTAATGTAATATCCATCATTAAACTCATCCCCTTCTCATTTATTCTAATAATGAAATCATCGCCTGTGATATTTCAATTTACCAACATCAAGAGAAATGCACTTTTGACTTCCATTAACAACATCAAGGATGATAATAAAACCATAATAATGGTTTAAAAAATTTTAAATTTTTTTAAAACATTATTTATGTTTTGGAACTAAAAAATATATAAAATACTAAATGATAAACCAAAAAGAGTTCATTTTGATTGAAACCCCACCAAGATTAACATAAAAACATCATCATTAACTTTTATATATTGATTCATCCTCGTAAAATACAATGAAATTATTTATAATATCATAAAAAATCATGGAATATAATTAATAATTAATAATAACAATTATGGATATTTATCTACATTTTACTTGAACTTCTATTCATACCTACAAATGAACCGATCATGAAATCCATGAAAATGAATTCACCCAAACGTTGGAATTAAACTCTCTAACTAATGAAAATGAAAATAAATGAATGTAATAAGTCTATAAAGAATAAAAATCAAGTATAAAAGGTTATTTTTTAATTAATGAATCTAATCAGATTATATAGGATATTATAATAAATAAAGCATTCAGACATAAGGTAATGGGAATTCTTGAATCCAACTCTCTTTCCATGGTTTTCTCACATTCACAACATTTTCAGTATTGATATTCCATAGATATATTTTCATAATAATTATCTTATCCATTTTTGGATAAAAAATTAATTTTTACTTGATTTCATAACAAACACAATATTTTAGAAAAGAACTCTTTTTAGAAAAAATGCACCTTTTACTTGTTAATATTGTTTCTTTTTCACTCATGGTTGATGATTATAATATCGTGTATGCTATTACATCTTTAATTTGGAACCAATTTTTTTATGAAATTATGATTTGTGAAAAGAAAATAATTCTTTTATATGTGTTATTTTAGGTCCTTGAATGATATATGTTCTATGTGGCATGCATAAATTTTATGATGTGGTGGGTGGACCCAGAATTATATAGTGCTCCAATGTATTGGATAATGTGATGAATCTCATAATAAAAGTTAAATATTTTTAAAATTGATACTATGATTGTTTAAAAAATTTTGTGGTAGTTAACCACAACGATTTTTTTTATTTTTTATGTATTTAAACATTTCAAGTCTTTTCATAATGCTTCCTCTAATGATAATGATCCTCATGCTATGTTATGATGATAATGATTATGATCCACCCATGTAATATTGTTTAATGTTCTAATCTATACTATTACTAGGATTTTAGGTCACCCCATTTTTATGTATATCGTTAGGTAATTTCTTGTACTAGGGAGAATGTGAAGACCTCTAAGATTCTAGATAAGAAAGAATTAAATAAATGTTGATGTTATATTTTGTAAATTTTATGTATGGTCCTTATTTATCAAAGACACTAAACCTTTGGATTCAATTCATGTAATTATTTTTTTTATTTATCATTTAAATTGTTTAATAGTAATGTAAGAAAAATTAGGTTTAATATATATTCTTCTTTCATAGGGTATTTTTCATAATCCTCACGTGATCTTCACGCAGTTCTTTTCTCATTGAATATACAAGTATATCATCTATAAAGATGAAAATAAACTGATCATGATTGTCCTTAAATACTCGATTTGTTAAATAAATTTGGATAATGGGGGAATTAGTGATAGTATAAGGAATCACGACAAATTTATAGTGTCTATTCCTTGTATAATGTTCCATTTGGGATAATCCTCTTTCTTGATCCATAATTGATGATATAAATAATAAATGTCAATCTTGGAAAGTATTGAGCTATGTGTACTTTATTAAATAATATATCAATAGGGGGATTGAATACTTTTTATTGGTTGTGATTTTATTTATGTTATACTAATCAATGCAATGGTGTGTTTACTCATCTTTTGTCATAACAAATACAACATGTGCACCCCAAGGTGATGCACTAGGGTGTATGAATTCTTTATCATGATTTTTATAGAGTTTATTATTAAATTTATACAACTAAAATAAGATAATTATATAAGGATTATTTTAAATAATAATAACACTATCTATGAGATATATTAAACAATCATATTTATAATTTATTCTAAGAATAAAAAATTCTTCGTAAAATACCTTAAAATACTCTTGTAAAAAAGGTGTATCATTAATTTTGAGTTTCTATCCAACCACTACAGACCGATAACATTATTGTATAGAAATTGATACCCACAATATTGAAGATATTTTCATTAGATGTTCACATGCATTCTTGCATTGGTAATTGATATTAGGATCATTTGGAATATTAAATCTAAATTAACATCCATAAATATTTATCTTACATCTATATAGAGAAGTATTATTTATTCAAAGAGTCATATAAAATTAAAATAAAGGAAAAAACAAATTATTAAAAGGAATAACATTCCTATAAACAACAATTAAATAATTATTATAGACTTGATATGTAACCGTTGTGTTATTAGGAGACTTCAAATCTAACTGCACATCTAATTATTGAGGTGATATAGTGATACCCCTATAATATTCACTATAAATAATACTGTGTGGATCTAGAATAAAATAAGACATTATATGTTCTAGAATATATGATATGTATACTGTTAACCATGTTATTATGGAAACCCACATAGAACATCATGATTTCATGGGATTCCATTTTTATTTATGCTTCAGAGGATGTTGAAAATGATCATAATTTTTTTGGATATCTAAACTCTTTGTAATAATGATCATAGTCCTTGAAATTAAATCAATGGAGAATGTTTGGTGAATTAGTTAGCATATTTATTTCCTATATTGTATTAATCAACATATTCCTCACCTATCGACAATCATGGTCTTTATAACCCACATTTTTAAATTTAAATAACATCCTTATTTAAATTTAAAATTTCCACATTTTTCGCATGTATATTGTTTGAATTTATTTAAAAATTTTGATATATTTGATTTTTCCTAAGACATTACCATTATTTTCTTATCAAAACCATGGTAGTAGAGGGATTCATCATTTTCCATTTTTAATTTGAGTGCACATCAATAAAATTATTCACAGCTACTAAAGTGTCTTATTTATAATGAATTTTGGAGATATTTTTTATTCCACAAAATAACCAAACCATTTCAATTTCATGGATACTAATTAAATAATAGGAATACAATGAAAGGCTTGGGAAATTTTCCTAATAGATACAAATGTATTTTTTCACCTTTTAATTTATCTTATGAGATACCATCTTCGTCTTTATATCTATAATAAAAGAAAAATACATAAAATAGAACATCCCTATAAATTTAAACCATTATATGGATTCAATTTATGTCTATTTCCATATTGAATTATTAAGATTACACCATTTATCTATTTCACCTTCTGGATGATAAAGATGACAAAGATAAATTCCATGTTCCTATCTTTGAAGAATCTAAAACATTTTCTCATATTTGTTTATCCATTAGTCAACCACTATTGGATCATATGATCATCTAGAACAATTTGTATGTTTTCTCACAAATGATTCACTATTACATTTTCCCTTTATCGATCATTTGGGGACTTATCATTATTCATTTCTTGAGAATGTTATGTGAGAATTGAATCACGATTCTATATTCCATCTCCAATAAAATTTGGTTTCTCATGTTCAAATCAAATTATTTTACATAACATTCAGCATTAACATGATTCCATTGGGTTCTTCCCACTAAATGAAACTAATATCACAATGGTACAACCAATTATTATATTTGAAAACCATATAATTATGAGAAATCATATATAGGATGTCTAAATCCCTATAGATTGTTTTACGAAACAATTATTTTAAACATGGTTATTCATGATCATTAACAAAACCATTAATACCTTATCCTATACATAGTATTATCCCGTAGTTTTTCATAAATGTTTTCTAAACATAATCTCAAATTATTTAGTGAACACTAATATTATACCAACTACAAAAAACCTATACATTTCATACATAGATTATATATATTTACATTAATATTAAATACATAAAATTATGTTCCATTATAGAACCATATAGGTTTGTAGTATTTTTAGATTAGATATAAAATATTATTATTTTCTGAAGGTAATTAAAATTTTCCCAAAAAGATATTCCCATATATTACTCTTCATAGGATGACCCTACTAAAACAATTCTTAACTTCCTAGGGAAAAGAAACATAAAAAAGAGTTAGATAAGATTCTTAGTAATGATATAGATGTGATATAATAATATATCCCCACATAAAATATTAAGACAATAATAAGTGTATGATGTGTTTAAAATAACATTAAAATTTCATACATAATCTAGAAAATGTTTATAATCATGATTTAAGGCATAAAACATTAGTATTTTAAAATAAATGAATCATGAAAACGAGACATCATAGTAACTCAATCATGAAATATAATTTCAATTAATAAATGTGTGTGGAGACATAATGTGTATTGAAACAATGCCATATGTCAAGGATAAATACCAAGACCATTGGATTTGGCATCATAAAATGATTACCAATGTAGATCAAGCAAATGGATGTGTTTCCCATAACAGATCAAGCATGTTGACTTTTTTTACCATAATTATCTCTTAAGATATAATAATTTAATAAATGACTTGAAGGGAGATATAGGTATAAAATATCATGTATTGAAAATAATAAATTTATTTTCCACAATATAAAATATTCATCACATCACCATATCATTCATTGTATAATGAAAAATGATGTGATAAATATTTCATTAATATATTACCTAGAATAATAAACGGGTTCACTATAAATATTATCAATTTAAATAAAGAGTATGAATGGTTCAATTAGATCATATCCCTAGTAACAGATTGGTAATAAAAATTGATTTCATCATAAATGGGAAATGATTTTGAAAAATTACTAGGATCACATCTTGAGGAAAACAACCTTCTGTCTTTGAAATCTAATATTTTAAAATAAATACGCACTTATAAATTTTTTTTTAAAAAAGAACCATCTATAATTGTAAAATATGTTTCAATGAAAAATTTATTCATGATAGAGAGATAATATTTTCATTTAATTTATGTTATAAAAACAATCATTTTATATATTTGCATGAAAATTCACAAAGCACCTCATTTAGAAAATGATAATAATATTCATTATAAATTTAAATATGAAAATTAAATAATGGGTAAAAATTATTTTAATCATTTATTACATATTATTAAAAAAATGTTGAAAAAATACATAGAAAAAATGGATATTGATTTTAATTATTCTCCAATAATGAATTAAACATCAATAATCCTGATTAATTATGAGATTGTGAAATAAGCCCTCACAACAGTTTTCTTCTTTCCACATTCATGTTGAAACTGTAATGACCCAAAAATTTATCAATAGAATTTCTCCCATATTATATTAATTTAATATATTATAATAACATAAAATCAAATTAGGAAATACAATTCAATGTCATACTTTAATAAACTACTAAATTTTATATATCTTGTAAACATAATTTTTCCACTTCTTTGTTTTGAATTTAAGAAATCTATCATACATTATAGCGATCAGTAAGTAGTTTGGAGTCCGATAGAAAAAAAATAATTTTTGGAGAATAGTTACATACAATTATGAATAGTAATTTTACCCTTATGAAAGGTAATATATCCCTTATGAATTGTAAATTGGACAAGTGCATAGAAACTTACAAATGATATTATAAATAAAATTTATCCATCCTATAAGTGACTATATGATATAATTATATTATAATTGTGGAATTTTTGTATGTCATGAATATTTAATAATTAATTTAATAATTAAATAGAAAATTTATTCATAAAAAATTATTTTTAGGTCTTATGATTATATGATAATTATATTAAACCTTAATTAATGTTTTAAATTATTAGAAAAGAAGTTTTAATTTTAAAATATTTATTTTTAATAAAAATTATGATTTTAATTTAAAATTAAATTACTCATACGTAAAAAATTATTTCCATCAAATTGAGTTCATTTTTTATTTATACACATTAAAAAATGGTTACAGTGATTTTTTTAGATTTTTCTAAAATAATTTAATTTTTGTTGAATAGTTAAATTCGATAATTTACAAAATATACTAAATAAATGAATATCTACATCAATATAGATTCATGAATGAGGTAAATGGAAATTGTTTTGAAATAACATGATTCGTTTACTATATTTATGGAATCATCACTATTTCTTGTCTAGTGGAGAAATAATAAATTAATGAATATAATATTTGGAAAACCCCCCTCCACTTGACTATGAATACCAACCCTCACAACCACATTTCCATACACCTCTAAATACTTGCGACTACTATAAATTCTTCTATAATATCATAAAAATATCCTCCACCATGACCATAATACCTTGTTCACATGAAAAGAAAAAAACCTCTCCCTTAAAGAGGCCCTCAAGGAAGATACATTTAAGAGTTAATTTTTCACTCTATTTTCTTTCAAATTCCTTTTTAATTTGATTTATTTTGTTATTTTATCCTCAAATTATCTTATAAATATGTCATAATAACTCTGGTATGATTTATATAATGGTTTTATATCATATTAATGAATTATTATTCATTATAATCCTCCTACTATCTCTCCGTGATTATAAAAAAAACATCGAAACATGTGATGTGTTAATTTACCTACTTCGTGGGAGATGCACTTACATTTTCCATCAATTACATAAATGATGTAAAAAAAATTAAATTATTGAAAAAACATTTTAATATGTATTCTTAAACCCCTTTTATGTTTTAGGAAAAAACTTTTATAGTTAATTCTAAATGGTAAATCAAAACATGTTCATTGTGATCCAAAAACTACCCAAATTAACGGAAATATATTATCATTAAATTTTATCTAATTATTTATCGTCATTATTTATAAAAAAATTCATAATAAAATAATTTACACTCCTAGAAGTTAATTAAAAACATAAAATAGTAATTATGTATTTTTATCCATGTTCTACAAGAACATCCATTCATGTGCACAAATGAATCGTTCGTGAAAACTAAGATACATAACACTTCTAAACAATGTATTTTAACTATATAACTCATGAAACGGACGATAAAATAAATTAATGAAACCATAATGAACTATATTCATGTATAAAAGGTTCTATAAATGTTAATTAATTAAACTAATGTCATTATAATGGACATTAAAGTGAAGAAAACATTCTAATACAAGGTAAGGTGAATTCTCGAACCAACTTTATTTCTTTCGGTTTTCCCTATTTCACTCCATTTTCAATATGTTTATTCCTTAAAAATATTTTATTCATCATTATATTACCTTTTTTGGGATAAACTTGTTTTCCACTAGAGATTCTATTAAACAATATGTTTTCCAAAATAACTCTTCTTTCAAAAACACACATATTATGTCTCCCTAAAGGTTTACGGTTCTTGTATCATGAATTTTATTACCTATTTAATTTGGGAACCCATAGTTTATGAATGTATGATTTATGGAATTAAAATCATTCCTTTCTATAGTTTATTTATGACCAATATTGAAATACGTTCTATTTGGGATGTATGACAATGTTAATGTTACGATGTGATGGGTGTTCCTGGAATTATGTATCTCAATGGTGATATTATGATGTGATGGGAGCACCACAAATTATATAGTTCTCCAATGCATTGATTTACGTTGTTAATATCATGAGTAAATGTTAAATATTTGTGATCATGATTCTATCTTTGTTCACAACTATATGTGGTACTTAACCACTAATTCATAAGGTTTCATTTTTATGCATTTCCACATTCAAGACATTTATTAATTATTCCTATCATGTAAATAATTATTTGCATATTTTTTGATGATGATGTTTATTATCATCCAATGTTGTATTTTATCATTTTTCTATCCTCCTAATTTTCATTTACCTCACCACTTTTTGATGTATATCCATAGGTGACTACCTGTACTAAGGAGAAGTCAAGAGACAATAAGAAGCTAGGGAAGACGGAATTAAATAAATGATTTTTTTGTAAATTTTATTTATGAACCTTGTTTTACCAAGAGACTAAACATTTGGATCCTAAATATGTAAAGTTATTATACTGTTTATCATTCAAATAATGTAAATGTAATTTAATAAAATAAGTGTCACTATAGTTGGTATCAGAGGAATAATTTAGTTAATTTGGGAATTAGGATTAGAGAACTATACTGAAAACCCTAGAATGAGACTATGTATATGTTAGCACACAAGAATATTTTCTACGAATATGGATCCCATAAGATATGATTTTAGTGATTAATTTCCCAAAGGAATAACTTATTTATTCTTGACTTATTGACTTATTATTTTTCTATCCATTTTTATTTTATAAAATACTGGGTACCCAGAGAAACCAGGACGATAACCTGTATAAGGGACAATGCAATGATTTACCAAACGACATCCAAAATTCATTGGGTAGTGGAGTTAAAAACTATATGGTGATTCTTACCCAGTTTTGTCAGGTTGTGAATAATAACCTGAACAGTAGGGAATTCCCTCCTTCATATAAGGGGTAGTAATTAGATATTGGGAGTTTTATGTGGAAACAGGCACCAATGTTAATTTTATCTTATGATCCACTACTTACAGAACAATGGGTCAACTAAATAAAGAAAATATTTTCTATTCTTCACTATTCTGATATAGATAAGAAGAATCTTTAAGTTTATCATCTAGATGGAGTGGTCGACCAATGGTGGTCCTGGATTATGAACACCATGCTTAGGGACAAAATTTAAGACATGGATTGGGAAGACACTAAAATAATTTTCCCTAACATGTATTTCCCAATAAATCTTTTTACGAAGATTGAATGGGAATTCATCGAGGTAAAGAAAAAGGATGGAAAATCTATGACGGCCTATGAAGTGAAGTTCTCTAGGATTTCAAGGTATGCTTCAGGATGTTGTTATCAAAATGATATCAAAATTGATAGATTCTTTAGTGTAATAAAACAACACCATCGAATGTATCTTGAAATTCAATACTTTTGGAGTTATGAATATGGTATTTGATTTGTTGTCAATATGGAAATGTATTTTAATTCTGATCACATGTGAAAAATTTTAGACTAATAATAATGTGAATTGCCTCATAGGGATGGGGAAATGTTTTAAGTGTGGGAGAGAAGGCCACCTTGCTCAATAGTGTCAAAAAGACATGATATGGTAGGAGAATGTGGTGGAGGAAAGAAGAGCACCACACATGGTTCAATGTTACAACTGTAGTGATAAAGGGAACTATGAAATCTAGTTCACTAAACCTCGATCCCTAGAGGGTAATAATCTCTATCATCCACCAAATTGAAAGGAGAAAGGGAAGGATTATTTCATCAGTACATTGGATGTTGAGAATGAAAATTAAGATGTACAAGGTAAATTTAATATTTACTCAAGAATGAAAAAAGTATTATTAGATTCTGGTTCCACACATTCCTTTATATAATGAAATTTTTCTACAAATTTATAATCAAAGCCCAAATACCTTGATGTAGATATATCTATAAAAATAGAAAGTGGTACAATCATTAAGCCCATGTTTTGGAATCTTCTCCAGTTTTCATATGTGGGAAGATTCTTCTACTGAATTTTGTTCTACTTCCCTCTGTTGAATTTAGAGCTATAATTTGAATGTATTAGATCTTATTATATAGATATCATATTAAATTTCTAGAAAAGGAAATGAAATTTCAAATTCTGAATCATCCCATGATCCTCTAAAAATGATATTAAGATCATCAGTATCCTTTAGAAAATCATTCAACAGGGTGGGTGTTGGTTCATTATGATGAAGCACACCATGCTCAAATGGTTGAGTCAAAGGAACATGTCAACCAAGGGGAAATGGCCATAGTGTGGGAATATGGTGATGTATTTCCCAAATAGTTACCTAGTCTTCCCCTAGATCATGAGGTAGAGTTATCCATATTTTTCATACCCATATCTACTCATATCTCAGAGTGTCCATACAGGATGGATAAAATGAAATAGGAGAATTTAAAAAATCAGCTTCAATAGCATTTAAAAAAAGTTTTTCTGTTCCCTAGTGCATCACCTTAGGTTGTGCTAATGCTCTTTGTAAAGAAGAAGTATGGATCAATATGGATGTGTATCTATTATTAGGAACTCATCAAGATCACCATAAATAACATGTATCCTATCTCAAGGATTGATGACTTGTTCTATCATCTAAGAGGAGATCAATACTTTTCAATGGTGGATCTTTAGTGGATCTTCATTCTAGATATCACCAATTAAAGTCAAAGAAGGAATATATTTAGGAGACTGACTTCTGAATAACATATAGGAAAATGAGTTTTTTGTGATGCCCTTTGGACTTACTAATTCCCCTTCAATATTCATGGATTTGATGAATAGAGTCTTAGGAAATTACCTTAAAAATCTTTGGTAGTTTTTATCAATGATATTCACATATACTCCCAATAAAAGGAGGAACATGAAGAGAATCTATGATTTTATTGGAGACATTGAGAAAGGAAAGTTGTATTCCATGATTAGAAGGTGAGACTTTTGGATGGAGACAGTCAAATTCTTGGGACATTTGATCACAAGTGAGGGAATTTATGCGGACACTATAAAAATAAAGGCAATTGAGGAATGTCCCAGACCATCCAGTGTCACAAAAATCCATAGTTTTCTTGGATTAACTTGGTACTACCAATGTTTTTTTTAGAAATTTCTCACGATTATAAATATGACTATCTACGTCAACATGGAATGGGATGAAGTATTTCTAGATGGAAGAATTTGATGAAGTCTTTAAGGAGATAAAGAGAAGGCTGATCACTAAACATGTAATCACAATACCAAAAAGCGGAGAATGTTTGGTGATATATAGAGATGATTTGAAGAAAGTAGTTGGATGTTTACCCAAGAAAAATGATAATGTGACTAATTATACTTCATGGCAATTAAAGATCAATGAGCAGAACCACCCAACAAATGATATGAAGTTATCAGCTATGATTTTTTCCTTGAAAATCTATCAGCACTACCTATATGAATAGAAGTGTGAAATATATACCGATCAAAGGATATTAAAGTACATATTCACACAAAATGATCTCAACATGCGTCAATATTGATGGTTAGATATAATATGATACTATGGTTTCTCTACTCATTATCATCCAAGAAAGGTGAATAAGGTAGTAGATTCTCTTAGTAGAAAATAACATGAAACTCTATCTATGTTGTTGATTCAGAAAGAGGTAATATTCATGGATATGCAAATGATGGATTTTTAAATCATAACGGTGGTGAATACATCCTACCTTTCCCATATGATTTCCCTACCAAAAATATAAGATAATATTATGGATGTATAAAGTGATGATCTATAGTTGATAAAGAAGGAGAAAATAATTATGTTGTTGAACCATCAAGTGCTCTATATCAATGATTATGGTGTGATTTTGTTTGGAAGAAGGCTTTGTATAGTATCATCACCAGAGATAAAGATGGAGCAATTGGAAAATGAACATATCTGAACATTATCTATCAATCCTAGTCATACTAATATGTACTATGCTATATGAGGAAACATGTAGTAGGATAACATGTATAAGGAGATTGTATAATATATCCCATGGTGCTTGTTATGTTAGTAAGTTAAAGTAGATTGACAAAAGTCCAATGGGATGATGCATCTATTGCCTATAACCATGTGGAAATGTGAGAATATCACTGTAAAATTTGTCATGGGTCTCCCTAAGAAATACAAAGGAAATAATGTGACATGGGTTGTGGTGGACCGACTCACTATGACATATCACATTATCACTATTCAAGATGAAATTTTTCTTGAAAAAAGTTCAAAGATGTATGTGATGGAAGGGGTGAGACTGCATTGGGTTCCACCTTCTATTTAATTTTATAATGATACAAAGTTCACATATAGATTTTGGATGAGTCTCCAATATTATTTGTGTAAAAAAATTGAATTTTATCATTACCTATCACCCCCAAACAGATGGACAATCTAAAAGGATTATTCAGACGCTTGATTATATGCAAAGAGCCTACCCAATAGAATTGAAAGGTGGATGGGATCATCATCTCCCATTGGTTTTGTTATCCAAAAACAATAGCTTCATCTAGAGTATTTAGATGAATCCATATGAAGATCTGTATAGAAAGTGATGTAGAAATCCTACCTATTGGAATGGAGTTGGAGAATGAAAGCTACATGGGCCAGATCTTGTGAAAGAGATGATAGAGAAGGATAAAGGCATACAAAAAAATATCAATGCTACTCAGAGTCGGCAAAATAGATATGTTAACTACAATCGAAGGGACTTGGAGTTCGATGTTGAAGTTATTGTATTCCATTTAATATCACCATGGACGAGAGTCATGATGTTTGGAAGGAATAATAATATAATCCTAAGGTACATTGGCCCCTCTGAGATCATGGACAACATAGGATTTGTGGCCTATCAACTAGAACTTACAAGGAATATGGATCAATATCAAGAGGTGTTTCACGTATCACTTTTATTTATATACATAATAGATCCCTCACATGTACTGAACTATGATGTTCTATAATTGGAAGATGATCTCTCATTTGAAGAGCATCCAATAAAATTCTAGACAGATGATTCAAGGATATATTAAACACGACAACCCACCTTGTCAAAATTTTATGGAAAAACCATAAGTATGAAGATACAACTTGGGAACAGGAGGATTCTATGAAGGATAAATACAATAACATATTTATGTAAAATGAAATTTCAAGGGACAAATTTAAAAAGGTAGAAATAATGTAACAACCCAAACTTTTATCGTTATAATTTATCCTCTATTGTAGTAATTTCATATAATATAATCAATTTAAATAAAATTCTGAAACACAGTGCCACATCATGCTCAAATTTACTACTAAATTATTTTTTTCCATCAAACATAAATTTTCCACTTCTGTGTTTTGAATTTCAAAAATCTATCATACGTGATTTAGATCATGTAGATGTTTTGAATCTGAAAGGGAAAACATATTTTTTGGTGAATATTAAGATACCCTTATGAATAGTCAAGTTACCTTTATGAATAGTAATACACCCTTATGAATAGTAAATTTTCCAAGTGAATATAAACTTAAAAATGTTAGTATAAATAAAATCTATCCATCTTAGAAATGATAATATGATATAAGTATATTACAGTGTTGGTTTTTTTAAGTGATCAATATTTAATGATTAATTTAATAATTTAATAGAAAATTTAATTTCATAAAATGTATTAATAAATAATTATTTTGATGTCTTATTATTATCTGATCATTTTATGTGAAATTAATTAATTTTTTAATGTGTTAGTAAAGTAGTTTAAATTATAAAAATTTCTTCTTTGTAGTAAATTATGATTTTAATTAAAATTTATTTACTCATATTTAGAAAATTATCATCATAAAATTGTGCTTATTTTTTATCTTTACATGTCAAAAAAGTGTTAGTGTGATTTTTTTTTATATTTTTCTAATACTATTTAATTTTTGGTGAATAGTGAAATTCGATAAATTACAAAATATGCTAAATAAATGAATGTACACATCATTATTGAGTCATTGATGATGTAAATGGCCTTTAGTTCTAACTCACATGATCAATTTACTTTATTTATTCATTTCATTATCATTATTTCTTGTATTGTGATGAAATAATAAATTAATGAATATAATATTGAGAAACCCCTTCTCCCCTTATCTATAAATTCAATATGCCACAACAAAATTTCTTCACACCTCTCATGCCTTGAAATTTATAAAATTATACTCAAATACCTTACCAATAACCTATCACATGACAATAATCACATGGTCTTATAAAAATAATAAACACTCTCCCCTAAATATGCTCTCATAGAAGATAAATTAAAGAGTCAATTTTTCTCTTTCGTTCAAATTTCTTTCAAATTTCATTTCTTTTCTTCTCTTATTCTCAATTTATTTTTTACTAATTCCATGGTAACAAAAATATTATATATATAATTTTGTGATATAATTTTAATTGTTATTATTCATTATACTCCTCCCTCCCTCTCCCTTTGTTTATAAAAATTAAATAGTAGCCCATGATGTGTTAATTTACCTATATCATGGGTGATGAACTTATATTTTCCTTCAATTCCTTGAATTATGTCAATAAAACCATTAAAATTTAACAAAATTATTTTAATATTTAATTTTAAACAAATTTTATGTTTTAGAAACAACATTTATACATAATATTAAATGATTAAACAAAACATGTTTGTTGTGATCCAAAAACCTCGCAAATTAACATAAAATTATCATCATTAAATTTTATCTAATTATTCATCGTCATGTTATATGAAAAAATTTTTATTATAAGATCATTTAAAATCCTGGTAGGTAATTAATGACATAAAATATAAATTTTTTATGTTTATTCATGTTCTACATTAACATTCATTCATGTGCAGAAGAGAATAGTTCATGAAAACTAATGGAAAAGAACACTCCCAAATAATGAATTTAAGAACTATAACTCCAATAAATTACTAAAAAATAACTTATTGAAACCCTAATGATCCATATTCATGTATAAAAGGTTTTGAAAATTTTAATTAATGAATCTACTGTCATTATATAGTAAATTAAAGTGAATAAAATATTCAGATACATGGTAAGGGGAATTCCCAAACCCAACTTTCATTCTTTGGGTTTTACCACTTTCAATCCATTTTCAGTATGGTTATTTCTTAAAAATCATTTTTTTTCATCATTATATTACCTTATTTGAGATATACATGTTTTCCACTAGAGTTTTTGTCAAACACAGTGTCTTCAAAAATAACTCTTCTGTCGAAAACACACTTTTTATCTTCTCAGTCATGGTTGATGGTTCTCGTATCAAGTATGTTATTCCCTATTTCATTTGGGAACCCATTTTTATTAATTAATGATTTATTAAATGAATATTATACCTTACCATGGGTTATTTATTACCAAGATAGATGTATGTTCTATGTGGAATTCATGATAATGTTAACATTATAATGTGACTGTTTCACTTGAAATTATATAGAATAATGATGATGTTATGGTGTGATGGGTGAATTCATAATTATACAACAATTCAATTCATTGAATAATGTGATTAATAACATGAGTAATAGTAAAATATTATTGAATTTGGTTCTATATTTGTTCACATGTATGTGTGGTACTTAACCACCAATACATAAGGTTTCATTTTTATGCATTTCAACATTTCAATCCTTTTATTAATTCTTCCTATCATGTTTATGTTCTTATGACTATGTTATGACGATAATTTTTTTTCTCACCCCATGTTTTATTGTCTCATTTTCTAATCCACTTACTATGGCATTAGATAAACCCTTTTTCTTGAATATCCTCAGGTGACTTCATGTATTAAGGAGAAGTCAAGAGTCAATAAGAATCTAGAGAAGAAATAATTAAATAAATGCTTTGTGTTTTAAATGTTATGTATTGTCCTTGTTTTTAAAGAAGATAAACATTTGGATCCTTGATGTGTAATGTTTTTATGTTGTTTATCATTAAAATAATGTAAAATTAATGAAATTAAATAATTGTCCCGATGGAAACCACCTTTATGATAAATATGAATTTCTTATACATGTATTTCATATAAAATTATTATCTATCATTCCATGTATTTTTTTATTTATGAAATCTTATTAAGCATTTATTAATATTTTGTTTATAAAGTCAATGTTTTGTGGGATAACTGCTTTGTTTTCCAATCATATATCATTTTTTTGTCCTAGTACTTAAACATTGATCACGTGTACATAATTTAATTAATGTTAATAATTATATAAAAATAATATAAAATAATTATATAAATATGTATCAGAATTCATAAAATTTTTATATATTAAAATTAATTAAACATTTCATGCAGACTATTGTCCATACATACTCATGAAAGATGTTTCCATTTTTTACTGGTCGAATAGAAGAATGGAAAATAATAAATCACATATAAAAATAATTATTATATCATATATCATATATATCATAAAAACATACATAAATATCAAATGAATCCTTATTAGAATTCATTGAAAATACATATTTAAAATATTTCATAGCACATCATGGATGTGGTAGTCCACACGTACACCTGAACAATATTATCATTTTCCAAAGGATTGGATGGTATGTACGTAGACAAGATATTATCATTCCATAATTATAATTATGTCATAAATATCATTTATAGATTTTTAAACTATTATAATAACTAGACATTAAATATTTTCATGTAAATTAATTTAATCATTACATGGAGAGGGTAAGTCCTACAGACACAAGTGTGATAATTTCACTTCATGTTGGAGGGGAATGTAGGTTTCGAATTGTGTTTTAAAAATAATTATAACATTTTATAATATTTATTATACTGATGTAATTAATTTATGTTAAATATAATAGATTTAGATGTTGTCAATAAATATTTAAAATGAAATTTAGTAGTTAGGGTGATTACCACTTCTTCGAAATGACTCATTTAAATATCCCCTAAAGAGATCCATGGTTGGAATTTTTTAAAGGAAAACACATCATATATTTTAATAGGGAATATTTAAAGATAAATTTTCATCTTATGGTCAAGATATAAGGCACAATATGCATTATGTAATTAAGGAAGGAGATCCCCTTTTTTAATTGAGGTGGGAGGGGGGGATATTAGAAATTCTCAAAAGATTAAATTATAATAAATTCATTATAAAGAAAAATGCCTCTAAATGTACATATATTCAATGATAAGAGAATATAAGGTTGTAGTACCAATACCCAATAATATTTAAACTATTTGTGGGGAAATTTTATACTTTATTACTTTGATTAACCATTTGGTTTCAAATTATAATGTTAACTATAGTACAGATTTTGTCAATATTAAAGAGTTGTAAATTTGAATTATGTGTTGAAAATTGTAAATACATTCATAATTAATGATATTTTCAACTATATCATAGACACTATTTCTTATTAAATAATATTATTAATTTTAAATTATTTAATAAAATGTTTTTAATAAAATATCATTGATTTCAATTTTCACACTATTTAATTAAGTCATCATTAAATAAATCAATAAAAATGAATTTAGAATGTAACGATTTTCAATTTCTATTTTATATTATATTTATCTAGATAATCTTCTGGTAATAATTACTATTTCAATATAGATAACATTATATATTTTTAATATCATTTATTATATTTTTTAAATAACTGAAGATTTACTACATTAGTGTTTCATCAGAAATTTATTTCATTATATAATTATTAAAAATTAGAAATAAATTTATGTCATGAAAATAATTCAATTAAATTTTTATTAAACAATTAAATTATTCACAACATAATTTCTCCCTATATAGAGAAATAATACCTGTTAAAAAAATTACACTGACAGTTTGTATGTTTTGTTGATTTAAATAATATATATGTCAATCCCATTGAGAAGGGTCTATTAAAATACCCAATTTTTATCATAAAATGTTAAGGGTATAATAAAATTCATACATTAAGAATTATTATTGAAATAATGTAAATATCACTTCGTTATTAAGATATATTAGGATGATTTTACTCTTTATTAAGGTGACAAATGTTACCACAATTACTATTCACATTGACTCGAAATAAAAGGGACCGATTAAAAAATAATTTAACATTAATATTTTAAATATTTAATTAATTTTATCTAATTAAATACCAATAAATTGATAAAAATAATTATAATTCCAGATACAAAATTATATAAATACTTATTTTTATAAAATAAATTACATGTGTAACGATAAAAATGGATATATTTTTATCCAATTCTTAGAAAAATAAAAATTTAATGATTTAAAAAATTAAACAAGGAAATAATATATAAATTTAATTAATTTTTTTCACTAATAGTGATTAAATTATTTTATAAATATAAAATCATATTATGCGCATAAGAAATGAGTTTCTGAAAAAATATTAATTTTTTTTCAAATGATTATAATATTCTTTCATAATCAATAAATAACAACTAAATTAATTATATATATATACATACTTTTTTAAAAATTTAGATAGTCATATTCATACCCTCTATTGAAATGGATATGAGATTATTGTAATTTTAAATAATAATATTTTATTTGTATAACATTGTTCATTTTAAATCGATGTTGCGTGTAACACAATCTATCAAATAAATTTAATTTTTTTAATTTTTTTTCATAATATATAATGGTGTTAAAAAATTAGGTCACACAAGATGTTGTTTCTATTTTTCACCAATTAACAATGAATTTTACTATGTGCGACTTATGAATTTTTGAGGAGGAATAAAAAAATTTAAGGTATTAATTTGATATTGATTTTGTTTTCAGTGTAACGTAATTATCATTTAGGTATCTAGTTTCCTAATAGTGATATTCTACAAGATAATGTGAATTGTGATTTATATATTCTTTATAATTTTAATAAACTAACCATAAGTTATGGGTTACTGGTCTTAGGGTATTACAATTGGTATTAGAGAATGTTTAATAGAAATGTTATTAACATGATTTAGAAGAAAAATGATAGATAACATAACTCTATATCCAATCTTTAGGATATTAATGATATATTTTTAGATTACTTATAATTTATTTATAGTGAAGGAATATTAATTATATTCTATGATTTATAATTCATAGTTTTATTTATGATACAGTTATATTTCATCCACTATTTCAAAATAGTGGATAATGGAAAGAATGAAAATCTTGTTAAAAATAATAATTAACATGGGTATTTTTTTTGATAATGTCATATTGAAATGTATTGTATTAAAGAATATTGTGGTTTTACATGTGTTTATTGTTCATTTTATGAGTAATTTCTTCGCCGTATAGAAAAAATTATTTCTCTATAGCATGGTTTTACAATGTTGGAAGTCATCACGAGGAAGTAAAATTAATCCTTTAATATATCCATGAATCCATTAGTATCTAAATAATAGATAAACTAATGACATAATATATCCCTTATTTGAAATGTATTTAATAGAATATGGTTATCATGTCTTTGTATATGCTAAAGAGATAGGTTAATCAATTGTGGTCATTAATTTAATACCGAAAGAAAGAACAAATGATAGAGAATGTGGAATAAAATCATTTTAAGGAGGTTTTCCTTGATATGTACATTCATTATGAGTGTGCATCAAATATGGAAAGGACATTAAGGAATTTAGGATAAAAGGAATATGATATTTTTACTGAGTATGAGGATATCATTAAAAAGTTAACAACATATATCATGGAGAAAATAATTAATTCCCATCATTTATGGGTTAAAAAAACGATTTCCATGGGAATTTTCTCTCAAAAAAATCCTCAGATGAGGAGAAAATGACTAATTCCCCCATGATTGATAACAATTTCAATTATTATATTACATTTATAAGGATGAATTAGATAATGGGGGTGGAAAAAAACCACGTTTAAAGGAATTTACAAAAAGAAAATAAACTGACATAAAAATTTTATATATGTAATAACTATAAGTAGAAATTGTATAGAGCATGATTAAATGGAAGAAGAGTTTTTCCTAAATTTTAAAATAAGGATAATCATGATTATGAGTTTATGTTAAGTAGATAATCGAAAAATCTCAATTGATTCAGAAATTATAACATTTGTAGTTGAGGTCTCAAATGATGTCATAAGAGGTACATTGATCATAAAATAAACTTTAGATAATTAATTATTTTATTCTGGATATAAAATTTCATTTATATCTTGAATTTTTTAAAATAACATTACATCATCTCTTACTTATATAAGTATATAATTTTCATTTAAAACTAATTATGATAATCTTATAGAATCCAAGGAAGATTTATGTATCTCTATTAAAACATATTGTGATCGCTAAACTAATAAATATGTAGTTATACCAATGGTTGGCTTCAATAAAATCCTATTGATGTATTGGCTGTCAATGTTTAATTTAATAATTTATTATCATAAAAATTATATTACAACATCTAAGGATGGAATAGAATCCATTGTTTTTTAGGAGAGACTTCATTTACATAGTCTTATTTAGAACCACCTCTACCATCTCTTCTTAATGAACATCATGAATATGTCATATAATAACCCATGATTCATATCCATAAATGTTAAATCTTTATAGATGAATAATGATTATATTACAAAGACGTATTCTTGAGTACTGTTACAGTTTAGTGAAACTATAAACATGGAAAACTATCTTATTATTGCATAGAAGATATTCAATGTCTCCAATAATGATATCCCTATTTTTTTAATCTTCTTTAAAATAAATTCGTCATAACCTAGGAAAAGGAAACATTAGAATAAATGAGATACAATTATTAACATATTAACGAAAGGGAGATAAGTTAGCCCAAAAGGACAAGAAGTGTATAATAATATGATAATAACATTTGATAAAAGTACCCTTATTATTAATGATCACAATCTTGAATCATTACATGAAGACTAGTAGTTCATATAAAATTAATCATAATAAAATCAAATAACATGACCCATGATACCATACCATTCTCATAAGATTTATATTTTTTACATACAAATAATTATAGAAAATAATTTCCTTAGTTGTCAAGGATCATTAAATACATTTATGTGAATTATATGGCATAATTCACCTCATCTGTAGCAAAAACCACCATCCCCACTTCCATCCCATTCCTCATACCAGAATTGATTCACTCCCCAAACCATCAAAGTAGTCAATGTTCACTCCCAGTGCCATCATTGTAGAAAACCGTTCCTGAACCATGTTCACTCCCCATTATAGTCTTTTCAATATAATGAGATATAAATATTTACCAGATGCACTAGAGGGTGATGTAGGACCCACCCATATTTGGTTATAACTTAACAAACATCTTTAGTTATAAGGAAACCACCATCCTTCGATATAATTTAACTACCATAATATTATTAAAATCATATATATGTGTACCTCACGGTCAAGTAAAAACATTCATCATATCATAACATGTGATATGAAAATGGTTTAATAAACATTTCATCATATCATAAAACATGGAAAACAAATTGGATTCATAATCATTTAATAATTCCATCATAGATTAACCCAAAAAATATAGTAGATTTTATAAGAGTTCTACCATGATATATCTCATGGAATAAATTTTTTATATAAATTTATTGTCATAAAAAAATTAAATCATATATAGAAATAATAATAATTTTATCATTAGTTCATATCCCCAGTAAAGACTAAATTATATAAATGGATTTCATATGAGATGAATAATGATTTTGTATGATCACTTGGACAATCTTTTAATGAAAATTACCTTTCAATGTAAATCACACTATAAAACATAAAATTTTTTCATAATCATTTTCATTGAAAAGATAATTGTAAAAATATAATGAATGATTCAAAAAATAATTTAAAAAATATATTAATGAAATTATACTTTACAATTTTAATTTATTTTAAACATAAGAAAATATAAAATACTTTTATTTTAAAAATGACCTTCAAAATATATAAAGTAAGATTCAATTCAAAGAATGGTCATGATTACAATATGTTTTGTTCATGTCATAAATATACTGACCTATAATTTTTATATATGGATATTACTTATAAAATATAATAATATTCATTAAATAACATAAAAACACCATAACTTTATCAGTTTAGTGTATTTGGAAACTGGAAAACACAAACAACTGATTCATAAAACATCTATATCACATCATGTTTATTCCTTCATTACTACAACAATTTTTGGAACATCTTACTCCATATCATTTTTCATATCCTTGGGAAAATAAACGTAAGAAAGAATGATTTCAAATTCTCAGTAAGGGTAAAATTGTGAGACATCAATCATATCATAGTAATAATACATTAGAACAGAAAAAATACATTTGAAAACTATATCATTCATATTAAATATTTTGATATCATGTCATGGGATAAATCATATAAATTTATTAAGAATCAATGAACATATTTCCTGAGATCATAACATGAGACATGGCATTGTGGAATACACATAAGAATATAAAATAATCCCCATATTATTCATGGATCAATACCGAGACCATTATAGTAGACAAATATTTTAATGAACCATGTTCACTCCCCGTTCTAGTACTCTATAACTGAACCATGTTTACATCACATTCCAACCCTGTATTACTGAACCGAGATTATTTCTCATTCCAGTGCTATCTATATCATGAGATATAAATATATATCCAATGAATAATAGGGTGATATAGGTCCCAAAAATCATATAATTAAATCCAAATATATGTGTTCTATAAGATCATAAATCATACATGATATAAAAATCCTAAAAAAGAAAAGGGTTTTCTAAACATCATTCCATCATAACATTACCCATGCAAAATGAAATGGGTTTTATAAATATCATATTATCATAAACATAAACCTACCATATAAATATTAAGGATATTATCATTGAATAATCACCCTAATAAATCATAATTATCATAATAAAATGTCATCTTATATAAAAATTAATTTTGTATGATCACATAAAATTAATTCTTGTGGAAATTATCCTTTATTCTTTGGAAATATTTTTTCTTCTAAAAATTCCAATCAATTTTTAAAGAATAAAATTTATTTTAAAATAACATTTTAACGATGTAATGGAATATTGAAGGCATAAAGGTCTGATTAAAGAGGAAAAATATATTTAATATGTATATTTTAAAAAACATTCCTCTCATACTTTTTCTGGAAAAGTCAAAAGTACTTTTCTTGGAAAACAACCAAAATATTCCCCTAAAATATTTTAGTTAAAATTATTGAAATGGGTAAAAAAATTTAAAAAACTACAGAATAATAGTTAAAATATTTTTGAAAACATTTTTAAGAAACATGGACATGTAAGATAAATATTCCCCTGTAAATACCTACATATAAACTGTCTCAAATAATAATGAGATTGTGAAACTAACTATTACCTTTGATCTTATTACATTTATACATATTTGAAACTATTACATAATGGATTATATAATGTTATTAACTTATTATATAACATTAATCATAATTATAATATCATATATGATCATATTATCCCCTTTTTGTTAATAATATTTCATTATTACTATTGTTTCAGGTATTGACTACTTCATTTTCATATCCCTGTTTTGTCGTATAAGTCTCAATTACTATGCATAGAATATAGATAAATAATTTCTAGATTTATATTAAGTTAATACATATCATATTTATTCATTATATACATTTATATAATCATTCTGGAATGGTTAATATGAAAAATGAATCACATCGCATCATTGGGAAGGTAGGCCGTACAGACGTATGACCAATGATATCAATCACATAATAGTAAATGTGTAAAGAAGTTAATGATATTTATTTTGTTATAGAATAAATATAATGTTATAAATATTATATATATACATATCATTTCAATTATTATACCCATCCAATCAAAGTGGTTATGAAAACAGATTATGCCACATCGTGATGATGGTAAATCGTTAAGTACGTATGCACAAAACGTTCTTTTGATTTTTTTAGGATGGAGAAAAGGTGGAATCTAGTTGTAGCATATTCACAAAAAAATATATGAATATATATTATTCTTAATTTATTAATTTATATTGGAAACAAAGTACTTTTCATTTGCATTGTGTACGTATGCACACAATGTTCTTTTTTCTCTTATGTTTGTCCTCAGTAAAGATGATTTCCTCTTCCTCATAGATTTTCCCTAATAAATCCTCTGATGGACATTATGGTTAGAATTTTGGGAATAAAATTACCAATATAATGTGTCTAGGTAAGTTCATATAAGAAATTGGTTAGGTATAGTGATTATTCAAGTATTAGTAGTATGTGAAGGAGTGAGGGAGGATGTTCCCTTCTTTAATTGAGGTGAGGGGAACTTTTGGAAATTCAAAAAAATATTAATTTATAATAAATTCATTATCAATATAAATAACTAATAAAGAATATTTATTATTATATAAGATGATATAATATTGTTATATAATCAACTGGTATATTTTAGACAATTTTTGATATTATTTTAAACCTTATCATTTGGATTAACCCCTAACAAACCTATTTTAATTTTATCTAATGTAAAAAAAATTAGTATTAAAAGGTTCAAATTTTTATTTAGGTGATTTTAATTAAATCATAAATGCAAAATTTATAAAACATTATACCATATAATTTTTTTAATTTTATATATTTGTTAATATTTTTAAATTATTTAATAGTATATTTTTTTGATAAAATTTCCTTAGGGCTAATATTGACACTATTGATTATTTGGACTTCTAAAAATGTCAAGAAAAAATGTTAAGATATAAAATATATTTTTTACATACTTAATAGGTCATGGATATATAGAAAATTAATTTATCATATTAATTATCTAAAATTATATAAATATTAATAGTTTTAATAACATTACATTGATATGTATGTGAATGAAATAATTACTACATAATTGTTGTGTTATTATTTAATACACTTATTTTTTTATCAAAAATTAAAAATAAAATACAATGATAAATATAAATATTATTTATTTTATAACAATATTTATTGTATAATATAAATTTCGGGTATCCTTATATTAAAAATTTTATATTAGTTAAAACATGAATGTGACATATTTTAATTTTTATTAAATAATTTTATATTAATTCCATAATCTCATCTAAGTGACCAAAAAAGTAAAAATTAAATTCATATAATTTAATTATGTTTATAAATTTATTTTTTTATATTCATTAATAACATTACTTTTTTCCATGTGGATTCATAAAGGATATTAAATACAAAGAAAGTTAGATTTTGTAACATTCGATGATTTAAAAACTATATATGTTATTTTAATTAAAAAGTGTCCATAAAACGACTTAATTATTATCATTAGGTGTTAAGGGTAGAAATTTATCCAATTAATAAAATTTTATAATTTTTAGATTCGTTTTATTGTCTTTATAAATTTACTAATAACAAAAATTTCATAATTTACACTTTACCGTGGTAACAAAAATTTCCATGCTCACAATTCATATTGAAAAAATGGAACAATTTTAAAAATTTGGATATTTTGAATCTAAATATGAATTCATTTTTCAAAATAAAAACAAATATGTTTCAGAATTATAATAAAACTGTTTAAATGCAATGAAAATTAACTTTTCAAAAAAATGTGGATTTTAATACATAACATGTTTTTATAATAATTTTTTTATAAAATAAATTTTAAAACATGTAATTGGAATATATTAAATAAAAAATAACTAGCTAAAATTTAAAACTAATCTTACCCATATATTTACCATTTAAATAAATAAAATGAAAATACAGTTCTCAATAAAAAACAGTATTTTCACTATTCATTATAAAATGATTCCTAAAAAAGTAATTTTAATATAATTTTAATAGGATGAAATCAAAAATAAATTTAGTTTTCTCGAATAAGTTTTATAAGAATTAGAAACATTAATAAAAAAAGAAAAACTCATTTTTGAAGAAACATATTTTTTTTAAAGAATAAAATGATTTTACTAAAAATTTTGTGATCATTTTATAATAACATACCAATACATTTTTATTGAGTTATAACATTATTTTTATTTCATAAATTAGTTATTAATATTTAATCTTTAAAATTTAATATCTACATAATAACTATAATTTTATACTAATTGTGTCTTGTGGTTTTATTAAACTCACGATTGCATGCAATGAAAGCTATTAAATAATTAAAAATATTTCATAAAAATATATCTATGTTACATTCTATAAAACATAAAATGATTTTCCTTTGAAAATAATAATTTTGATACAATAATTTTTCGATACTTCTAACATATCACATCTTCAAGATCCTGTATATCTTCCTTAAATTTGTGGTTCTTCCATAAACCTATAACCATGGGAGTGGGATTCTTTCGTAGAACACTTTCTCTACAATCCAAGATCTCTATAGGTTGTTCTTAATAAGGATGATATTTCTACAATGGTATGAATTAGGATATTAGGTTTTGTGAAGGAACATGTATATACTTTCTCAGTAGAGATAAATTGAACACATGATGAACTTGAGAGGAATTTGGTTGAAGCACCAATAGAAAAGCTACCTTTCCAACACGATCCATAATTTCAAAAGGTCCAATATACATAGTGCATAGCATGACTCTATATCTAAATATCATTACTATAATCCATGTAGATATTCATATAAATACCTTATCACCCACTTCATACGCTATTTCTCTTCATCCATTTTCATCAATGGTTTTTTTGACTCTGATATACTCTTATGAATTGATGAATATATCTAAAATTATATTCCATTTAATCAACTAGATTAGGTCGATTTATTTCTATAACATCATCCTATTATGTCCAGGTTCTACAATTATTATAATATAATGATTCATAAGGATCCATCTAAATACTAGATGGAAATATATTATTGTATTAAAATTCTACCAATGGTAGGTGTTGATCCCAACCACCTTTGAAATCAATATAGAAAACTCTAAAAATTTCTTATATGGTTTGAATTGTCCACTTAAACAAACCATCTATATGAGCATGATAATAAGAGCTGAAACATAACTTCGTATCTATATCATGCTAGAGACATATTTAAAACATCAAGGTAAACCTTGGATCTTGATCAGATATAACGGAAAGTGGAACTTTATGGACTATTAACTCATCATTGATATATATTCTGTAAATATTAACAAGAGAGATGTCTTATCTGATAGAAATGAAGGGTTATAACTTTTAATGGAGACAAATATAATTATATAACATTATGTCCTTTAGATGTTTTTGGAAGCCCTATGAAAATGTTTATTGTGATTTTTCCCATTTCTATTCATGTATAGTTAATGGTCTTGAAAACCCCATATGTTTCTATATTTCATCCATAAATTTCTGTCAAACCAACCACTGAGAAACATACTATGAAATAACACTCTTCATTTTTTCGCACAAGAAATACACTTTCATATTTTTATATATCTTGGAGATCAATATATGAATAGAAAATGATGAAAAATGGGAATATTACAAAATATAATTTTTAAACATGTCTTGGGATGGATATAAACATGATTCCTAAATCTTATTAATCTATCACTTTCAATTTTGAACCCATGAATATTTCTCACCATCTTTCGTAGATCTGCATCTTCCTTCTTCACCTCCTTTATAACAACTATGCTTTTTTATTTTACATTTAGATATGCTTTATTAAATAAAATTTCACTTAATAAAACAAAAAATGTCGATATTTAAAATTTCATTAGGGATGAAGAACATTAAATGAAAACTCAAGATAAAAAATACTACATCTATATTGCAAATCTATTTTAAATTACCACAACATTCCTTTGCACTTAGTATTACATTGGATAACATGAGGACAAACATAAGAAAAAAGTTATCTATAAAACCTAGTAAGGGAGTAATCAAGGAATAACATGAAGAACCCAATAAATTTTAGGAAATCAAAATATCAATGGATCCTAAGAGAAATATAATCGCAAAGGCACGATATATCATTATTAGCATAGCATAGAAATGTGGAAACAAATTAATACATGATATTAGCATGAGATAAGGTCCATTACACATGTATTGGCATGAGTAAAACCTAATTTCACATGAATTATCATGATTAAAACATCATTTCCCATGAAATATCACGATACTAAAAATTACCCTATGTATTGGAGTTCTATTAGGGCTCACTCTTCATAATCATTTCAATCTCATTTTTAAGTCTGCCACATAGATCCTGGAACATTTATTCCTTCAACATCTTCATTAATTCCATGATAAAATAATATAGAATACATGAAACTAATTACCATTAAATAAGTATATGTGAATAATTTTTAATACCCTTGATAGTTGAATGGGTATGGTATTCACTACATGATGATGTTGTCTTGGAAAATCGTGGTCCAATTTCAACAACATAACAACGTCATATTGAAATTCATAAACTGGGTTGAAAAGAGATAAAGGGGTATATTATCATTTATACAAGAAATATATAGTATTGGGATCATGGAACAAAATATCCCAACATATAAAATGTAATTTAGATTCAAAATATAGAATAAATTATTGAATGTAAATAAGAAGATTGAAATCCCTTATGGAATTTCAGCATGGTAACATGAGTACACGAAAGGTATAACTGATAGATAATGGGCTATCTAATCATTCAAAAATAATGAGTTTAGTAAGGTGGAGGTGTTAAATAATACCTCAACATTTTTAAATTAAAATTAAATGGAATAACAATATAAAGTAACTTGGATAAAAATGAGAATGGAATGAATCCCATACGAAATTTAGGCATGGTAATGTGTATTAATAAAGGATCATCGATGGATTAATGATAGTGTAAGGAAGATATTATTATTTATAAATCAAATGGTTAGTAAGTGGATTATGTTTTAATATATCCCATTATATGAAAATTCAAATTAAAGACATATCACCAAAGGAGTGATTGATAAAAGATGAGAGTGGAAGATACCTTACATGAGTGTGTGAGTTCAAATGATTAATGAAGGGATTATTGCGAGATTGGGGAACCTTTGGAAGATTATATTAATGGGAGGAAATATTATTGATGTTCTCCAATTATTTTGAGTGAAGATGAGTGGGAAATTTGGTTGGTGTATATATGAAATGATAGGGTAATTGTTTATATTTCACAAACATAGGTTTTAGAATCTATATAATTATATATTCAAAACCACAATCCTTCCCATGGGTTTTCAAATGGATTTTTTCAAATATAAGTGGAAAAAATTATTTTATAAGAAAATATCCTAAGAAATTAAAATATTTCCCATTTTTATGTGTAGGTGAGTCACACTCCCATGGAAATTAATTTATGAACAAAAAATATATTATACATTTTAAAGGATTAACTAATTCATTATAAAATAAGTAAATTAAATATAAAATAAAATTAATTTAATTTTCAAACATATATTGGGATGAGAATACCCATTATTGTATTTATTACATCATTTTGGGGTCATTATGATGTCATTAAACACATATTTTATTTATAGGGTATATAATTTTTACTCAATAATTTGAATATCTCAGATTTTTTGAAAAATTAACTATTTTATAATTTTAACATCTTGATTAAAAAAAATAATATTCATTTTATGTAAATATTTTTCTAATTATTTTGTTTTTCTTTTTTAAAATGAAATCCTAGATTTATTGAAAATTCACGGTTTTGAAAAAAATAGTTTTCAAACATTAATAAAAATTACATTTGTCTTCATAAAAATTATATAAACATTTATTTTTAATAACATTAATTTGAAAATGATATTTTATTAAAATATTAATTAGTTCAAAAATTCATTAATTCCTTAAAATTAATTCCTTATAATACACATTCTATTTTATCATATAAAATATATTTCTCTTATCAAACTGACTACCTAATCATTTATTGACAATGAACTTATTTAATAATAATTTATAATAATTTTTTAATAATATAATTAATAAAAAATGTAGTTTGATAGAATAATATATATATTTATCAAAAGTATCATTTTTACCTGAAGAATCAATTTATCCATTTCAACATTTTTGAAGAATGGGAATTCTCATAAAGGAATTGATGGAATAATATTATTATTTATAGAAAGGGATTACACAATATGTTGCCAATACCTTGTTATATAACTGCTTATAACACCCACCGAAGACCTAAGGGTAATGTGTGTGATGGTGACATACTCTTAGGGAAGCTCATATAACATGCCTGGCTAGTATTATTTATAAACATGAACTTATATCATAGGATATTACGTTCAAGATTATCATTTTGAAGCTTATCTTACAATAAGTCAAGAGAGAACCCCAAGGATGCTACCTCCTTTTCGAGATCTGGAAAATGAGCTTCGTATATCACGAGTCTACTGGATGAGGCCATCCTCTCCTTTGTCTGTCTTGAAAGGTTTAAAAAATGTGATATTTATATCAGTCATGTGATCACGGTTCAACTGATATATTATCAATAGTAATGATACATAACGGTTATTTAAACAAAAAAATAAAACAAAAGAGATCATGTGTTTTCTATAAACATAATAAATTTATATAAAGGGAATTTTATTCATAAATAATCTGGTCGTTACAACATTCCCCCATTAAGAAAATTCTTTTTCCCACACTAAAATATATGAGGGTAATACTACCTCATCACTTACTCCAGTTTCAACATTATGGTCTCTCTACAAAACCTTGATGAGGGGAATCGTCTTATATCATTGAACTTTTTCACTACATTCCATGATCTTCACTGGATTCTCTTCATAGGAGTGGTCATTCTCTAATGGTGCAACCTCTGATTTGAGTACATGTGATGTTTTAGTTATGAACATCATAAAGAGTGATACATGGAATACATCATGTACTTGAGATAGGTTCATTGGGCGTGCTAGTCGAGAGGACACTCCTCCAATGCGATCAAGGATCTCAAACGGGAAGATAAACCTTTGACTAAGAATTTACTTATTCAAAAATATCTTAACTCTATTGCATGGTGATATGAATAGAAATACCATGTCTCCAAAATAAACTCTAGGTCTCTTCAAAGAATGTCAACATAACTCTTTTGTCGATTCTGAGAAGCATAAATGTGTGGTTGGATGGTCGTAACATTCTCCAGCATTTGTTTGACCATTTTTGGACCTAGAAGTTTTTTCTCCACAACTTCATCCCAAAATAAAAGTTTTATGAACTTATTACCATAAAGGGCTTCATAAGGAACCATTTCAATTCTTTAGTGGAATCTGTTGTTGAAAGAGAACTCAACCAGAAGAATTTTTTGACCACAACCTCCTTCTAAGTCTATTAATCATACTCTCAATATGTCCTCCAGTGTTTGGATAGTCCTTCCATATTGGCCATCAGTTTGAGGATGATAAATCATAATGAAGTTTATCTCAGTATTAAAAGCATGTGGGAGACTAATCCAGAACATAGAGGTGAATCATGGATGTAAATCCGATTCTGTCTATAGTGGGACACCATGAATCATTACCACTTCGTCGATGTATATATGTTCTAGTTGATCCAATGAGAAATACTCTCAAATTGCAACGAATTTTGTTGTCTTTGTAATATGATCCACAACAACCCAGATATCATTGTTTCTTTTGGATTTCTATGGAAGTATGGGGTCAAATATTATGATGATGTACTACCATTTCCATGTTGTCATGTGTTAGGGTTCTATCATCCTATTAATCATCTTCCTTTCAGCATTCACATTGTGACATACTCTACACATTGATGTTTATTCAGTGATTTTTTTCTTAATGTTATCCAACTAATAATGGTCTAAAAAAATCAGATATAACATTGTGTATCCCAGGTGAATGTAGAAATTTGAACTATGGAATAATCCAAACGTCCTTTCTTTATCTCCAAATTTGATGGAACACATAGTCCTTTCCCAAATCTCACAATTCATTCTTCATTTAAATTGAACTCTAAGGATTTCCCTTCTCTGATGATTTCCACGATCTTCTAAATCCACACATCATCCTTTAGAGCATCCATTAATATTTCCAATAGTGATTTTGGAGCATTAATTTGTGAAAGGATTGATGATATTCCCTTATTTATGATTCCCATGACCATCTTCATCAAATCTAAGATGATTGGATCCTTTTCAATTCTCATTAATGAATGAGTTTTTGGATCTTTTGTACATAGAATGTCTTCCTACTTATTCTCTTTCCATGGATGGTAGTAAATATATCATTCAAAGTCTTTGATTAGCTCTAACCATCTTTATTGTCACATATTCGACTTTTTCTGTTTTAATATACACTTGAGGATTTTAGTGATCCGTATATATTTCATAAATTTCACCAAAGAGGTAATGTTGCAAAATTGTCAAAGAAAATATAACTACAACCAACTCCTAGTCATGTGATAGATTGGTCAACTCATGAAATTTCAATTTCCGGGAATCATAGGCAATGACTTTGTCATTTTTCATCAACACAAAAGATAATCCCTTCTTTGAAGAGTCCCTAAATAACATGAAATGATCTCCACTTATGGGTGGTGGGAGAACAAGAGAAGTGATAAGACTTTTTTCAACTCCTTGAAGATCTCTTCTCATTCATCATTCCTTGAAAATAAGACTCCCTTCGGAGATAGCTTGGTAATAGTGTTTGAAAATCATGAGAAATTTCTCACCAATCAGCGATAATATCCGGCTAACCTAAGGAATATTTGAATAACTATCACATATGCTGGACTCAACCATCTGTCAATTGAATTTACCTTGGAGGGATCCACAGATATTCCATTATTGTGATTATATGCCCCAAGAATAATAATTCATTCAACCAAAATTAACACCCGTTTTACTCTGTATAGAGTTTCTCCTTTATAAAGGTATCTAGTAAAGTGATTAGATATTCTTCATTCTCCTCCAGGGTTTCGGAGTAAATTTGAATATAATATATGAATACTAACACAGATTTTATTAGGTGATCTCTAAAGACATTATTCAGTAAGTCCATTATTATTTATTGAGTATTAGTGAGTCTAAAAGGCATTACTATGAATTCATAGTGCATGTACCTTGCATGAAAATTACTATTGGGGATATTCTCCTTCTTCACTATTACTTAGTAATATCCCGACTGTAGATCCACCTTGGAGATGAATTGTGCTCTCAATAGATGATTGAAAAATTCAACAATTTTTGGAAAATGATACTTTTTCATTATTGTGAATTTTTTGAGCTCACGATAATGAATACAAAGGCACATTGACCCATGCATATTCATGATGAGGATGACTGGTTCACTACATGGTTAAGAACTTGGGTGTATAAAACCTTATCTAGATTCTCCGTTAGTTGTTTCATTAGTTCTTTAATCTCTAAAACAACTGTTATTTGAATTATTGTATATTGGTAATGCTCAAGGTATAAGAACAATAGAGAATTCAACATATCTTCTATGAGGAATACTTGAAAATTACCAAGTAAACACATCAACTAATTTTTTTACAATATGTTTTTCTTCAAGGATGGTTCCTTCCTTAGAAGGAATCATCTGATCAATATATGCATTCTCATAGGGTAGTAATATCCACATTGGGATGATGGTGCTAATGAAAACTCATCCTCCTCCATGTACTTGTACTGAATTAAGTGTTGATTCACCATATGGAGTGTGATTTACCTCTCATGACAATTTATGTTGTCTCTATATAGGGAAATCCAATCCATGACAATAATTTCATCAAATTCCACCAGAGGGAGTATGACGAGGTTCACCAGGAAGTTCAATCTAGAAATTGTGATAGGTTAGGTGTTATATTAATGGGATGATATAATTTCCCCATTTTCCATTCACACCGAAATCTCTATCTCCATGATTTGTGGTGGTGTTTGGATTTTTATACTAATATTTCGGGATAATAAATAATGCATAGAACTAGAATAAAAAAGTAAATTCTTTATTCATGACTGAGTTACAAGAGTACCTATGACCACATCATCGTCAAGATTGTCTTCGATGATAGTGATGGAAAAATCTCACCCTTTTTACAGTAGAGGTTGTTTTTTTCCTTCGAAAACCATTTGCTTAGGGAATTGGTTTGGCAAGTGTTCTGGTTATTTGTAGTTATAGAAATAAAGAATGCATTGAAGGTCAAACAGATTGTTCCTATCCTTTTTCTTAAGAACAAGATTTCATGTTGGTAATTATTGGCCAGGTGTCCTTCTCTTCCACACCTAAAGCATTTCCTCATCCCCTTTAACAAATTTTTATGGTTCTTCTTTCCGCACATTTGGAAAGTCGGGTGATGAAATTTCATAGCTCCATTGGATATATCCATCAGACCACCAGATTTATTGTCCACATTCCTCTTCTTTTCCTCATGATACAATTGTGATTAATCAATGTCTATTTCGTCTTTGAGGGCACATCATACAATTTCCTTATAACTATCAACGTCAGGAATCACGAGTTCATTCCATATGGTAGGTTTTATCCCACCAAAGAAATGGTAATCCTTGCATTCTGTTGTAAGGAAAAATCTGGAGGCATATCATGTTATCATTTTGATTTTTACCTCATATTCATTGATCTATTCATTGACTTTATTCCTAAGGTAATCTAAGGACCTTTCCACCATAAGTTGGAGGGTGCGAAGAAAATATTTATAGATATTTTTTCTACAAATCATACCATTACAAGACCTCAATCACTTCCTTAGGATTCATATTTTGTATGAATTTCATTCATTTATCACCTTCACCCTCCATATGATATGCATACATAATAACCGTCTCTTATTTGGAACATTGCTGGATGAAGAAGATCATCTCAATGGATTTGATCCACTGTTTGGCGATTGAGGGATCAGATGATCCACTAAAATTAGGAAGTATTTGTATCATAAATATCTCGATTGGGACTTCATATTTCTTTGGTGGGGAGGGGGTTTTACGTTCCTCTTAAACCATGGTTCTTTTCAAAACAAGAGAAAATTGATAGAGTTTCATGAAAATGTTTTTGATTTATGCTCCTATCAGATTAGGAATCTAATTAGGACAGTCACCACATTGATCATCACATCGGTTGTTATCCCAAGTCCTCTAATATTTTGTTATTATCTTGAATAAAAGGAAATAAAGGGGTAAGTATATTAAACTATCAATCACAAAAATTGAAATCCAATTTCCAAAATAAATTATCTTGGTTTCCTTAACTGATGAATTTATAGGTTTCAATCTATGTTATTCATGAATTATTCCCTAGAATATATTCATAGAGGAATTTTTTATTCCATTAATAATGGTTCATTCTATGATTTTGAATTTACCATAGCATATACCCCAGGAGCGTTGAACCAAGAGTTCAGAAAGACCCGTTTTCATGCACTAGTTCTCGTTCGAGTCTAGCTCCATGTGGTGTTTTTGGGGTTTACCCATAGATACATCTATTCTAGAGGCACCTATACTTGATAATATCCATACATGGATGTTTTTTATTGATAAAACACATAATCTATACTAACAAAAATTTAAGGATTATTTTATTATACTCTGTCTTATCCGTAAGGATATCACTAGAGTTTTATAACCCCAATTCCAAAAGAATCTATACCTATTATTCGATACAAACTATAACAACTCTGCTCCTTATTTCACATTTAGACATGCATTATAAGATACACATGCACTTAATACAACCCAGATGACTAATAGGTCTACTATATTTGGTACTTATGAACATTAAATTTCAACTTAAGACACAAAATAAAACATCATTATTGAAAATATCTTTTACATGACCACAACATTCCACCATCCTTAGCAGTTCATGGGATAACCTGAGGACATACATAAGAAAAGGTTGAGATATAAAGCCCAGTAAGGGATTAAAAGGCACAATATGAATAATACAATACCTGATAGGAAATAGGTATATTAATGGATTACAAGAGAAACATGAACATAAAGGCATGATATTTCAAGATTATCATAACATGGAAATGTGGAAACAACATACAACATGATATTAGCATGATCCATCGCTCATTACACATGGATTTTCATGAAAAATCCCTAATTTGACATGGATTATCACGAGGAAGCCCAAACTTCACTTAGAGTATCATGATACTATATATTACCCAATGCATTAGAGTGCTATTAGGGTGCACCAGTCATAATCATTTCAATATCTTGCTTAATTGTGCCACATATATCATGTAACATGAATTAATTAAACATCATCATTTATTAAATGATCATATAGTGTGTAATACATACATGTAAGTACCATTATATAATTATAGGTTCATAAATTTTAATACAATTGAATGATAAATGGGTATGGTATTCACTACATGATGATTTTGGAATGGAAAATCACGGTGCAATTTTGACAGCATGATATTGTCATATAGAAATTCATAAATTCGGTTGATAAGAGAAAAATGGGTACATTATCCTTTATAAATAAAATATATAGAAATGGGAGCATGGAACATAATATTCCAACATATGAAATGTAATTTAGTTTCATAATATAGAATAAATTCTTGAATTTAAATAAGAAGAGATAAATCCCTTACAGAATTTTGACATGGAAATGGGTGTACATAGATGGCATTAATGGGAGAAAATGGGGTATCTTATCATTTAAAAATAATGAGGGAAGTATGGGGAGGTTCAAAATCGTATCCCAACATTTTTAATTGAAAAGTAAAGGGGTATAACGACATAAAGAAACTTGGATAAAAATGAGAAAGGAGGGAATCCCTTACGAAATTTCGGCTTGGTAACAGGTATGTATAAATGATAATGGATGGATTAATGAGAGTGTAAGGACAAAAAAATTATTTTTAAATCAAATATACTATAAGGGTAGTATTTATGAACATATCCCACCATATGAAAATCCAATTAAAAGACATATCACAAAAGGAGTGCATGATAAAAGATGACAGTAGAGAATCCCTTACATGAGTGTGTGACTTAAAAAGTATGAAGAGGGGATTTTTTTGAGCTTGGGGCCCCTTGAGAGGATTATATAGAGGGATATAAAATTAACAACGTTTTCCCAGTATTTTGAGTGAAGTTAAGTGGGAGATTTGGTAGGTTTATATGTGAAATGAGAGGAAAATTCCTTAATATTTCACAAACATTGGTTTTGGAATCAATATAATTAAATATTAAAAGCCACAAAAAAACCCAAGGTTTTTTCCACATAGAAGTGGAAAACATTAATATATAAGGAATAGGTTCAAATTAATTAAAATTTTGATCTTGGTTATGTGGAGGTGAGTCACACTTTTAGGGAAATGAATTTAAAATCATAAAATATATTATACATTTTGAAGGTTTCACAAAGGCATTATAAAATATGTAAAATAAATATAAATCACATTATATTAATAATTAAACATATATTTAGCAATAATAACCATTATACTATTTATTATATCATTTTGGGGTCATTATGATTCATAAAACACATATTATATTTATAAGGTTTTTAGTTATTACCCAAAATGTCAACTGTCTTAAAAAATTATCAAAAATTGACTATTTCAAAATTTTAATGTCTCGATTTCAAAAAAAAAATCATTTTATGTTAATAATTTTCTTAATATGTGATTTTTCACTTTCAATATGAAAAATGGAATTTATTTAAAATTCATGGGTGTTGACAAAAATAGTTTTCAAACCTTAATAAAAATTATATTTGACGTCATAAAAATTATATACTCAATTTTTATTCAGAAAATTAATTTGACAATAATACATTTTTAAACTATTAATTATTTAAAAAATTATTTATATCAATAAAATAAATACTTTTAGAATACACTTTCTATTTTGTCGTATAAAAAATATAACTCCTATCAAACTAACTAACTAATAATTTATAGATAAGGAACTGATATAATCATAATGTATAAGAATATTATTTTTTAATATTATTAATTAAAACCTTAGTTTAATATAAAAATTTATATATTTCAAAAAAGTAAACCTTTTACTAGATGAATCAATTCATCAATTTCATTATTTTTTTAAGAAAGTCTATTCTCATAAATGAATTGATGGAATAAGAATTTTATTTATAGAATGGTATTACACAATAAAAAATTAATACCCAGCTAAATAACCCCTTAAATACCTGCATAAGACCTATGGGTAACATATGTGGTGGTGATGGACTCATGGAGAGACTCAGATCACATCGCCCAGGTGGTAATACATTTTAAAAGGAAATTCCCACATTGTATATTCCGTTAAATCATAACATATTGGCTCTCGGATTGGGATTGATCAAATGAAAAGCCTAGTGATTTTACATCATTTCCGAGCTCTGAAACATGATCTTAGTATGACCTAAGTCTACTAAATGAGGAAATCCTCTTCTTTGTCTGTGTTGAAAGGAATTTTTTAAATGAACCATATATTTATATCTGACTTTTGATCATTGTTCGATGACTATATTATCAATGGAAATGATAATTAATGCTCATTTAAACCCAAAAAAAGTGCATGTATTTTCTATATCCATAATACATTAAAAGAAATGTAATTTTATTCAAAAATGATTGGGTCGTTAAATATTTAATCATCACTTTTATAAATTGTTAAAAATTCTATTTATCAAGTTAATATTTATCCCATTCCCTTATGATTTCCTCATCATAGATATTCATGAATGGGTTTTTAGACATAATGGATCTACCACCATATTTTCTTTCACATGGTGTTACTGTAGTGAGAATTCATAATATTTAAACTACTCCAACATTATTCTTTGGAACATATTCACCTAGTTTTAAGAGAAAATATACTTTACACATTTATGATCAGTATATATATATCACACCTTTCTCCACAAAGATAATTCCTTCATATCTTAAATGAAAAAATTACTACAGTTTACTTCAAATAATGATTTTGGTTATCATTCACATTGAATTTTGACGTCATGAGGAATTATAACAGCCACGGTATTTATTACACACATAATCATGATTTATTGAATTATATTTCACTTAATACAATCTAGAATATATAAGGGTCTAGTTTCTTTGGTAATTAGGAACATTACATGACAACTTAAGACATAAAATTAAACATCTCTAATGAAAATATCTTCTACATGCCCATAACAATCCTACATACTTTGCATTTGTATGGGATAACATGGGAAAATACATAAAAATGGGTGAGATATAAATCCTATTAGAGGAGTATAAAAGGCATAACATAAATAATAAAATACTTTTAGGCAATAGTCATATTAATGGAGCATAAGTAAATCATGACCATAAAGGCATTATATAGCCTTATTATCATGACATGGAAATGTGGAAACAAAATACAATATGATAGTAGAATGATCCAAGGATCATTGAACATGGATTAGCATGATTAAACCCTTATGTTACATCACTTATCACGAGTAAAACCTCATTTCACATGGTGTATCATGATACTAAACATTACACAAAACATTGGAGCACTATCAGGGTGAATCCTTAATGAACATTTTAATCTCATGCTTAAGTTTGCAACATAGATCACATAACATGGATTATTTCATCTCCATAAATTATTCAATGATAAAGTGATGTGTAATATATAAATTAATGTCTATAACTAATAAGTACATGAGCATAAAGGATAATACCTTTGATGGAGAAATGTTCATGATATTCACTACACGATGATTTTGGCTTGGAAAATCTTGGTGCAATTTCGGCTGCATAATGGTCTCATATGGAAATTCATAAATTGGATTAATGAGAGAGAAAGGGGTACCTAATCAATTATTAATGAAATATAATGTAATGGGATAATGGAACAAAATATCTCAATATATGAAATGGAATTTAGGAGCATAATATAGAAGATATGCTTGAATGAAAATAAGAAGAGAGAAATCCCTCTTGAAATTTCCACATGGTAACGGGTGTACACGTAAGGCATTAATGAGAGTAAAATTGGTGTATAATCATTAAAAATAATTATGGATGTATGGGGTAGGTGATAAATCATTCCCAAACATATGTAACTGAAAATATAATGGTATAACAACATAAACAAACTTGGATAAAATGAGAAAGGAAGGAATCCCTAACGAAATCTCAGCATGGTAATAGGGGAACATAAGGGTATATAAGAGGAATAAATGGGATTGGAAGGAGGTATCATAAATAATAAATTAAATTTTCAGTAGGTATGATATTTAATAACATATCCCAACATAGTAATAAAATATATTAAAAGACATAACATGAAAATAATGCTTCATAAAATAGGAGGGTGGATGATCCCTTACTTAGATGTGTGACTCTAAAGGCATGGGAGAGGCCTCTTTGGATATTGTGGGAACCTTGGGAGGACTATAGGGAGTACGGGGAAGAGTTTGGTCGAGCTAAAAATGGTTTTACTAAAGAAAATTGGTAGATCGGTGGGTTTACATTTTAATGGAGATGGAATTCATTATTATTTAGGTTTTGGACACTACACACTAAAATAATCAAGACCACAAACCATCCCATTATTTTTTAGCCTTGGTTTTTACCATTGAGGAGTTGTATAAAATATTTTATAAGGCCATGGTCTGAAATTATTAATGTATTGGGATTGATCATGTGGAGATGAGTCAAACTCTCAAAGAAATCATTTTACTATGTTAAAATATTTCACAAATCTTGGAGGGTCCACTAAGTCTTTATAAAATTAATAAAACAAAGGTAAAATAAAATTATTTTAATGGAAAAATATATATTTCCTAATATCAATTTTATATTATTTTATTTCATCACTATTAGGTCATTATGATGTCATTAAACAAATTATATATTTATACGGTATTTAATTATTACCTGAAAATTTGATTATCTTAGAAAATTATGGAAAATTAATCATTTGATAATTTTGATGTCCAGATTCCAAAAAATAATATTCATTTTATATAAATAATTTCCTAAATATGTGAATATTTACTTTTAAAATAAAAATCAACATTCGTAGAAAATTGCCAGGTTTTGACAAAAAACAATTTTAAACATTAACACAAATTACAAATAAATTCATGAAAATAATATGATTATTTATATACGATAAAAATAATTTATAATAATATATTATTAAAATATTATTATTAAATAGAAAATCCATTAATTCAATAAAAAAACTTCTCAGTTGTATTTGAATATTAACCAAAAATACTATTTATGATTTAAAATTCAATTAAAATGTAACAGTAAGACAATGAAAGTATATTCATTATTATGTACCAAAATAATTCACATAATCATAAATCTATGGTATTGTTAAATATACCTTTATTACAGCATCATATTCCCTAAGTGTATGTTGTGCAATGGTGGGGTTCTCATGGGGCCGTTTGGTGAACATGGTTTGGACCATGATCTTGATGATATTGAGATTCTCCTATAAATGATTTCTCTCATAATTATGTTTTTTGATCTCATATTGGTCTTGCACTAGGGAAAATTAAATAAATGTTACCTTCCCCATAAGATATTATAAATGGGATTCATAGGGTACGTTCCTACTAGTTGAGGACATCACTTCCTTTGTCTGTGTCAAAAGGTTTTGTTAAAATAATATATTTACACTAGTCATGTGATCACTATTCTATGAATATATTATGAACTATAATGATACATATCGATCATTTAAGATCAATAATAATAATAAAAAGAGTGTGAATGTGTTTTCAATATCTATAAGACATTATATAGTAATTGTTTTTTAAAAATTATTGGGTCATTATATGCATAAGTTTTCAACATATCATTTTGAATGAGAACTCATCCCAAACCCTTCTTGGATGTATCACTATAGATAAAAAACCTCTCTCTACATTAAGTTAGTCTGAGAATAGCTTCTCCGATAACATTATCTTTAGATCTATATAATTATCTTCACATTATTCCATCCATATGAACATAACCTCTTTTCGAATCAACCTGGTGAGTGGATTTGATAATCATGAGAAATATTTCACAATATTTCGATAATATCTAGCCAAACCATGAAAAATTTGTATCTAAGTTATAGTTGTTTTTATAGTCTAGTATTCAATAGCATCTGTCTTTTATTAATCCATAAATATCCCCTCTCATGTGAATATGTTACCCAACCATGATATTTTCATAATCCAAAATTTACACATGGTAAATATTTTATAAATCTTATCCTTCCTTATGATCTTAAGCCCAATCCTCAAGTGATATTCATGTTATTTCATTATCATTTAATATACAATAATATCTACTCAAAATAATACCACAAAATGATCAAGATATTCTCTAAGGAATCTAATAAATAAATTAATGAAGATAATGGGGGAATTAGTTAGACTAAAAGGAATAACTATAAATTCATAGTCTCAAAATCATGTAAGGAATTATGTCTCATTTATATCATCCTTGATAATTAATTGATGATATATAGGATGAAGATCAATCATGGAAAAGTATTGAGCCTTATTCAGTTTGTCAAAAAATCATCAATATAGGGGAGAGGATATTTTTTTGTAATAATGATTTTATTAAGTTCTCGATAATCAATCCATGCTCTCATTAATCCCTATTTCTTCTAAATACATATAAAAGGTGCACCCCTAGGTGACATAGTATGGTTTATGAATACATTTTCAAGATTATTTTGATGTTTCATCTTATTATTTTGCATCTAAATTAGGGCCATTTTATAAGGAGAATACTAAATAGACATAACACTCGACATGAGTTCTATTGAAAAACTACTTCACGATTCTGTGTAAGAACTTAAAATACCTCTAGAAAGTATCAATAAATTTTATTACAATTGGTTTATCCTTAATGCTGAGTTCGTCCCCAACCATATGATATAGATAACCTTCATTTATTAGAATTAAGACTTACAATATGGGAGCGATTTCCACTGGATGTTCATATTCATCATTGCATTTATATATGATCATACATTCATCCATAATATGAAATGTCACATCACTAAATCAAAAATTTATATGAGATCTATATAAGGAATTTATATCCATGCCATGAATCACTTATAATTCAACTAGAGGAATGCTCACAAGATTTTCAGGATTCCCTTTCCCACAAACATCAACCTAATAAGAACAATAAACTTTTGATGAAATCATTTTTCCATTTGGATTTCTCATAGATATCTCAACATATAATTATTTATGATGTACGAAGATAACTATAGAAAATTCCATAGAAATAATAGAGTGGATTGATCCAGAATCAAATAAAATATTAGCTTCTTTAGAGTGGATGTTATGTATTCCTTTCACCAATTCATTATCAAACTACACATCCTTAGTAGATATCACATGCTATTTTCATTTTTATTTGGACTTAATAGGTTGCTAACATTAGGCATCATCGATAACTATTGGATTAGTGCATTTATTATAATAATGCCCATTTTCCATGTACTGGTAACATTGATATTTGGGATGTGAAATCTATGTAACCTTTTCTATACCTTCATAATTAGTGATCTATTTCATATAACTTCGATAATCCATTATCATATGATCATATTTTCCATACATAGAAAATTTATTATTCCCCATAATATAGATTCTGACATAATTCTTTCAAAACACTGAGTATAATGGAATGATCGTCTTATTTTCACTATGGATTTTGGATTTTTTCTGGAATTCCATTTTTCTATAATTATCGAACCCATAAGTTTTATCAACATATCCAATATCCATATCATCCATAATACACATCAAATTATTTACATATATGTAATTAATTTCCTTATGGATAATTCCCGTTATAGACATGATTTTATGTCACTGAATAATCGATCAACCATACCGTTATGTTGAATAATAATTCCCAAATCATAACTTGAAAGTCCTATAATATTTTCATCATAGGTACCAACAAATTCACCATCATTTTTATGATGCATAAGGAACTACTTCTCCATATAATTTTTAATTATATGAGTAATGTACTTATTGAATAATTCGTTCTTGAACTCATCTTATTCTATAGAATTAGTTTTATATCATTGTGTCATATTCTTGATAATATTACTTCATTGATCCTCTTATCCTTCTAATAAATAGACTTTCAAGATGGATTTCTCATGTTCTGATCATTGGAAAACCAAAAATATGTTTTCATTTGTACTAATCCAGTTTTTAGACACATGTTAATCCGAAGACCCACTAAAAGAAGATGGATGATGTCTCTTTAAGGACTATACAGAATAATGGTCCCTACATTCCTTATTCGGAATTATGTCATAATTCATAGCGTGAGAATGTTGTGTCGGTTTAGCAACATGATTTTTTATTCCAACTCCCATAACATTCAGTCTATTTAGATGAAAATCATTTTATATCACATTTTATTCAGAAATAATTCAGTTAATTCAGGTTCCATCCATTGACTACAATAAAATAATAGTGTGAGTAATACTAATCAAAATTAGAAAACAACAAAATTTATGAAAATTACTTATAAAATTGAAATTTATGAAACATTAGGATTATTTCCAAGGTTATTAATGATCGTTACCAAACTCTAGGATTGTATCCGATACATATAATTATCCATAGGGTTCTTACTAAGGTTTTCTCACCTTAGTTTCCAAATAATAACTAAACCTTTCTCTGATACCAAATATAATAGACCATAAATTTGATATATAGATATTACATCTAATATAAATGAATATTCATTAAATAACATAATAAAACCATTCCAGAACCATATATGTTTATTATCTTTGGAAAATAGGTAATATAAAAAATTAATTCATAAAACATCTACATAACTTCCCACTTATTCCTTCATTACTAGAACACTTTTTGACATATCCCACTTAATATATTTCATCATATGCTGATGAAAATAAACATTAAAAATGATGATATATGATTCTCGATAAGGGTAAACAAGGAAAAATAAATCATATAAATTCCATAATACATAAGAATATAAGAATAACATTTCAAAATTATACCCTTTATATCAATGATCATGATATCATGTCACGAGATAAATCATATAAGTTCAAAATTAATCAAAGAAAATATTTAATGAGATCATATCATGAGACATGAAATTGTGTTATACAAAAAATCATATAAAATAATTTTGATATTAGTCAAGGATCACTCCCAAGACTATTATAGAAGACAAAGTTCATTATAGAAAACGAATACTCCTTGTTCAAACCCTGTATTAATGAACTAGATTTAAATCTTGTTCCAGCCATACATTACTGAACCAAGATCATTTCATGTTCCCATCCTATCTATATCATGAGATATAGATATTTACCTAATGTATTTGAGGGATATATAGTTCTACCCATAACATAAACTATTAAAAAGAAATGGGATTTATATGTATCATTCTATCATAAACATAATAAAACATAGAAATAATTAAGATAACAACCTTGAATAAACACTACAATAAATCATAAGTAATATAAAATATCGTTACCTAAGACGGAAAATAATTCATCAATATCACTTCAAAATAAGTATTGAGGGAAATATCATTTTTTTCATTGAAAATGTATTATTTTCATAATAATATGAAGGAATTTCTAAAGAAAAAAATTTCTTTGAAAACTAAATTTTAATATTTTAAGGGATGATTCAATTAAATAAGAAATTATGAAAGCGAAAAAATATACTCATTTCATATTTGTTAATGAAACATTTCTCTCGTACTTTTTCTAGAAAATTCACAAAGTACCTCATTGGGAAGAAAAAGAAGATTCCTTTAAAACTGTTTATTAAACATTCACACATGGGTAAATATGAATTTAAAAAATTTTATAATAATTTTTAAGATACTTTGGAAAAAAAATTTAAGGAACAACTATTTTGATGGTAAATATTCATTGTAAATACTTACATATATTCAATCATTGAAAATAATGAGATTGTGAAATTAACCCTTACCTTAGGTGTGATTTCCTTTAAACGAATTTTAAACTATTATATAATGGATTAATGAATTTTTTTTAATTGTTTCAGAATCATATTTATAATTATGGTATCATATATGATTATATTATCACCTATTTTTTAATAATATGTCAATATTTTTCTTTTTTCAGGTGTTAACTGCTTTATTTTCTTATTGATGTTTTGTTGTATAATTCCAAATACTTCTATAAAATATATAGATAATAAAATTTAAATAATTATATTAAGGTAATATATATAATATTGGTTCATTATATACATTTATATCTACATCATTGAATGATGAATATGGAAAATGAATCACATCACGTCTTTGAGATGGTAGGTCGTACGTACACACGAGCGATGATATCATTCCCTTAATAGTAAATGGGTAATTAATTTTATACTATATATTTTGTTCCATAATGAATATCATGTTATAAATATTGTATATATCTATTATTTCCATCATTATACACATCCAAATAAAGTGGTGATGAAGAACATATTACACCACGACATATAGATTGTAAGCCGTTCGTATGCAAGCACAATAAATTAGTTTTTGTAGTATGGATAATAGTTGGAACATGGCGGTTCTATAATGATAAAAAAATATCAGTATATATATGATAATTTACATATTAATTTAAAATTTAAACAAAAAAATAAGAGTAATTACAAGAAGAATCAATCTTTAAGAATTCGATAAAGACGATTACGACTTCCCTGGATAACTTCCCTTAGTTATCCTCTTATGGACATTGGGTTTAGTCATTTGAGAAGAATATAACCTATATTGTATGCATAGTAAAGATAATAAATCGATTTTGTGGGGTATGGTTGATCATGAAGGTTCAATGGGATGTTATGGACTGAGAGAGGTGGTTCTCTTTTAAAATTGAGGTTTGGGGAAATTTTGGAAATTAAAATATATTAAATTATTATAATTCAAATAACAATATAAATACAAAAAAATATATAAATTAAATTGTAGGATGGTATAAAGTTGTAATAGTATCATCCAATATATTTTAGAAATGTTTTGGTATTATATTAGACATTCTCGTTTTTTATTAAAACTTAATTATCATATTTTAATTTGAACTAACGTAAAATATTATTTAACATTATTTTTTTTATTTTTTTATTTATTGATATAAATTAAATAATAAATGAAAAATTTATAACATTTTAGACCATTCTATATTTTTATTTATTATTAATTTATTTATTATTTTTAATGAATTTAATAAAATATTATTTTGATATAATGTCATTACTGTCAGTTTTTACACAATTTATTTTTTGAAATTTTAAAATTATCAATATAAGAAGTTAACTTCAAAAAAATATTTTATTATATCCCTGATAGGTTGAGGTAATATATAAAAATTTATCGATCACAATAAATATCTGAAATTGTATTCATTTTAATATTTTTAATTACATTTATTTGATATTTCCATTAATAAAATAATTTCTACATAAATATTGTGTAATTATTTAATATGCACATTTCGTTAATAAAAATTAAAAATACAATACCAAGGTGAAATTAAAATTATAGATTTGATAATAATATTTATAGTCGAATATATCTTTCGAGTTACCTGATATTTAAAATTTTATATTATTTTAAACATGAATGTGACATCTTTAAATTTTTATTAATTAAGACATTATAAATACTATAATATCATCTATGTGACCCAAAAATTCAAAAATATATCATTTTCATGAAATTATGTTTATTAATTTAAAAATTTATTGTTATATTCATTCATTGCATAATTTTTTCCCTTGTGGACACATAATGTATATTAAAGTCAAAGAAAGTTACATTTTGTGACATTTATTTATTTTAATATTATATAATTAATTTTTAAGCAAACATGTACATTAAATAAATTAATATAGGTCCTTAGGTTTTAATGGTCTATTTTAATTCCTAAAATAGAATTTTGACATGTGTTACATTCATTTTATAGTTTTTTCCATTTTATTTTTAACAAAAAATTCCTAATTTTTTCCTTATCATGGTAATAGGATTTACAAATGTTATTATTAATATTAGTAAAAATAGGGCCATATTCAATAAATTTTGTCCTCCTAAATCTAGATTTGGCCTCCATTTTTTAAAATTCAAAACATCAAAGATGAATAATTTAAAATAAAATTGGTATAATTCAGTGAACATATACTTTAAAAAAATTCCTTTTAAAAACATAAAATGTTTTTATAATAATTTTTTGTAAAAAATCAATTTCAAAAATAATAATTAGTCAATTTTATAATAAAAATAAACTGATTTAAATTTTAATCTAATCCAAAAAATAATCTTACCCTGTAATGACTTAATAAGAAAATAAGATTTTCATTAAAAATAACAACTTTCTTTATTATATAAAAACAATAAAAAATTGATTTTAAGATGAATTTTATATAATAAATTAAAAAATTAGAATCATTTTATGAAATACATTTTCTAGAACATTTATAAATATAAAAAAATATGAAAATATAATGATTTAATAAATTATATTTTTTAGGGAATAATGTAATTTTACTAAAAAATATGTGATCATTTTCAAAGAACCTACGATAACTTTAATATTTAGTTGGACATTTATATTTATCTCAAAAATTATTTTTTAAAACCTATTTATGCTAATTTATAGGCTAGGTTATAACAGTCATTTAATACTAGTAGTGTCTCGTGGTTTGTTTAAACTCATGATTTTATTCAACACCAGCTATTGATGAATTGAAATTATTTCAAAAAACATATTTGAGTGTTTAATTACACAAAAAAACAAATATTCTATTAACATGTTCAATAATATAATTGCGAGAATTGTTTCTAAACACAAAATTAATAATAACATTAAAAAATTTAGTAAAAATTAAAAACTGGGAAAATTTTCATTAATAATTTATTTTAATAAAATGTTAAAAAATCAAAAAAAAATTATAAAACATGGTTTCAAAAGATAAGCATGTTTTTGACCGAATAGATGACTTTTCATTAAAAACATTCCTTTTGTAATCGTGAGTACATAATAGGTAAATAATGAAGTGAAATATGTATTCTCACGAACTAACTAGTGGACAAGAAAATTAATGAGTTTCTTGATATATATATATATATATATATATATATATATATCACATGTTTAATCAATAGAAGCATCATCACAATCAATCAAAATAAATGATGATATTTTAATATAAAACTCTTACCAATCATGTATCATTAAAATGTAAGACCCCTAACGGAATAAAATTAATGGAAACATAAAATATTATGAGGATAGATTCATTATATTACATGTCAAAGAAGAAGTATATATACCTGGTAAAAAAATATAGGTTCATAACATAACATATATATCAAAGAATGAAAATTATAGAAATAACCTCTTACTGATTTTCTATCTTTTTAATCATAAACCCCATGAAATAGGGATCATACAATGGATATGTAAACCACAATATTTTTCAGGATGACAATCATAATAAACATTCATGGGAAATATATACATCAAATAAATTAAATAGCTGGTGAATATTAGTTATGTCACATGGAAGTAAAATGTGAGATAGAAATCCATTACCATAAGTCTTGGTTTCCATCGTACACATTCAAACATTATGTATAATCAATATAATTTGATTATACGTATATTAGATAAATGTATTCATATATATAATACCATATTTAATTATTATATCCATTTATTACCCATTTATTAGAAATCTCAGGTATATTTCATGTTTTGGGTAATAACCGTTTATATTTTTCATATATGACTATAGTTGTAATTTATCTGGCCCTCAAACTTTGATCAATGTTTCATCTATTATGAAAAAGGTGAAGATGAAGGTTTTTTTATTCAGGTTTTTTCTTTTGATGGGAAGGTACATTTTGGATAAATTAAACCACTTCACTTTTTTTGGAAGCTATTGTTTTGGGTTTGTTTTGAAGAGAATATTATTCATTTTTTCTGAAAACTCGACACATGTGTTAAAAATGTTTGTTCTCAGAATGATAAGGAAATAAGGAAACTTGAGTGAATAGAATGTTACGATACTTTCCGATGTAATTGTGATGATTATTTTTTGATTATTATTTCATATAAATCATGATTTGTATTGTGAACTTGTGATGCAAGCCTGGTAGAAGAATGGGGGATTAAAAGAGATAATTCTAATTAGAAAACAACTGTATCAATATTGAAGAATTAGTTCCAAATCTTTTTCAAAATAATCGTATCCATATTGAATAGGAAGTTCCAATTATTTTTTCATAACAATTGTATCTATATTGAAGAAGTGGTGCCAATTGTTTTTTAAAGAAATCACACCAAATTAAAGCGGTAGTGCTGAGTTGTTTTTGATATTATCATATCTAGATTGAAGATGTGATATCGATTTTTTCTTAAACAATTGGATTCTAGGTGAAAGTAAAAGGTGGTACCTATGAAAGGTGGCGTTGATGAATTTGGTGCTGATATACAAGGAGGTGATGATGAAATGGGTGATGGCGATGGAAAATTTTATGTCGATGGATAATGAGACACTGATTGTTTTTCAAAACAATAGTGTTCTGGTAGAAGAAAATGAAAAATATTTTATTGATTGAAATTGAATCATAGCCTGAATAAATTGTATCTTTTTTAGGTATATCATCGTTTTCAGATTGTATTTTATCGTATCCTGGCATATAATTTTTTTCAGATTGTATTTTATAATAACGATAATGATCCTTACTTGAAATAAACATTTCCAGAAAAATCATATATAGAATGATCATGTCAAGAATAATTATATCTGGAATGATCTTATACATAATGATCATAACAGGAATGATTGTAACAAGAAATAATCATATTCAAGATCATCAAATCCAAGCTATTTGTATTCAGAAAATATCATTCTTTGATTGAGATGAACATAAAGTAGGAATGACTGGAAAGTTACAATACATTCTAATTTAAGTTATACGATGCTAAATATGATCCTCAAAGAATTCATTGTCATGAAGGTAGTCATGATTATAGCATTGGGTTTTTAATTAAGTATTGTTTCTCAAGTGGTTCAATAGAAAAAAGGGAAGAATATTATTGAAATATTTTTCAAGGGGGAGGCGAACATTCAAATATATGATCTTAATTTAAATCAGTTTTGAGAATTGTAATCAGAAATTGGCCTTAGGTATCATACTCAATTGATCATACCAATGTATTCCTAACAATTTAAATTGATCTTAGTAATTTAAATGGGATTTTGAAGAAGAATTTTTGAACATGGTATATGTTTTGAGAAGAATCGATAAGCATTGACGCAGTCAAGAATTTCTCCGATTTTTCAGGTGAAATTCAAATATGGGGGAATTTGTGTGAGTAGGAAACATTTTGGGATTCCTTCGTAAACTCGTTTTGGGTCAGCTATAAAAGGTTAATGTACTTTTAACTTTGTGTGGAATGTACTATTCATCATAAAAGAGATATAAGATTAGAGTTTTTAGTGGGAGAATGTGATAACATTTTGTTTTTTATTAAATACATTTCGATAGGGATTTTATTCAGTTGTGTTCGGTATCAGGCTTACTTAATAAGAAATTGTATTTTCCATAAAATGTATCACAATATTGAATATTTACGGACTGATAAAGTATCATACTGATTTTCATTGTACTCAGGGATTAAAGTGGTTCTAGTTAATTTCCATTGTATTCCATCATAAAATTGATCTACGAGTATTGTTTTGTAAGAGTCGGACTCAGAGGAATCAGACTTAGAAAAGATCAGACACATGGTTACATAAAAAATTCCAAGTAGTTTTTACATTTTTTTTGGGTAAAAAATTGATTAATTGTATAAAATTTGATTTAATTTTTCGAATTTAAATGAAGCATAGCTAACATGAGCTGTTACAAAAAATATATATTAACCTATTGTGCTAAGAGGATGAAAATGCACTAGTATTATTATTTCATATTGATACAAGAGTGAAAGGGTACATTCTACTTGTGGTATTCCAAGGATTTATTTCTAGTGTATTTTATGGTATTGGATCATTTCTATACCATACCAAGGATGTAGCTATTATTATTGAATAATGAACCATATAAATCATTGTGTTCCTTTGGATGTATGATGATTTTTTTATCATTAAGGAATTGAAATCTTCTTCAAGAGTTGAAGGTTGTTTCAATTTATAGTAAACATAACATAAAATGAGTATCAATAATTCAACCCCTCCCCCTCAGTGATACAATACTCTGACTGGGAACTTTCAATTAATATCAGAGCCAGGATCCCTTCGTTAATATTTCCTGATTGAGAACGTGAACTGTGTGAACAATAAATGTATTTCTGTCTTTGATAGACGGTACTATCAAATATAGAAAGATGGAATGTTACCATATCTTATTTCTATCAGTTATCATGTTCTTGAAGCTACAACAATTGGGTTTCTACCCATTGATGATACTACCCCACTTACACTTACTAACAAGATGTTTCTTGAGTATTATGGAAGAGACAAGAATGATATATTATTATCACTTTTTGAATGTGAATTATTGATAATTAAATGTGTTTCCATATATAAAGGTACAAGTGATATATTAAAAAACATATACGAAGGAAAAAAAATTAAAGATGGAAAAATTAAAAATATGGAGATTGATGTATGATGATTTAAAGATGGGTGAGCATTATTCTATTGTAGAATTCTTTACTAGGGTGAATGAAAATGTGAATACTATCAGATTTCTTAGGAAAAAGTTGAAAGACTCTACAATTGTGGAAAATATAATCATAATACTACATGAAAATTTTTACGCAAAAGTGTTTTCATTGAAAGACATAGATCTTGAAGCATTATCTCATGATGATTTACATATAACTCTTATCAACTATGAAATTAAAAGAGAAAATTATATGAATATCAAAAAAATGGTTGACAGAGAAATTTATATTATGTCAATGAAGATTGAAAAGTAAAAGATTATTTTTTTACAAGAAGAAGCTGTTGATTTTGACTCTGAAAATTAGGTTTATAAAAAATATAAATGAAATCATATCCTAGTTTTTAAAAAATGAGATAATAGGTAAAGGTAAATAAAAAAGGAAACTTCCAATGAGATGTTTTGAATGTGGAGTATTTGGTCAAATTGTGACTAATTATACTCATGGATTGAAATAAGAGGGTAGTGACTATGAAGAAATAAATTCAAGAAGACTGTAAAAGAAAAAGGAAGACAAAAGAAAACAAAAAAAATTCTTCTAATAAAAATAAAGAAGTATCTTATCAAATAATGAATAAGAACAAGTGAGTGATGTTGAATTTGATAAATACATTTATTATGATAATGAAAATAAATTCATTGAAACAATTGATGATGAAGAATTCAGAAGCAGTAGTTGTAAAGAAGAAGAAAATCAACATGAAGATTATTTGAAAGATGAACTGAAAGAGTGTCAGAGAAGTACCAGAAGGGTTGCATATCCAAATAAGAAGTTGGAAGATGAATGTTAATCAACAAGAGATATAGAATGTTCTACTGATGGAAGGGTGAAGTTGTAGAAAGAAATTGTTAACATGAAGAAATATTTTGAAGATGTAAAGAATATTAATGTGCATTTGGATGTGAGGCTGAAGGAAAGAATATGAAGAGTTGGAACTTTTCCAACAAAAAATCTCTAAAGAAGAAAAAAAATTCTATGTTTCCAAAATACTATCACTCAGGTTGGTGAATTTTCACGTATTGAGAAACTTGAGAAGGTTCAACAAAATATACCTTCAATGGGTGTGAAGAAGACTGGAATAGTGTTTGAAATTATGAATGCTGGGAAAGTTATGTTTGTAGTGAAAGTAAAAAATTTAGAAGTTACAAAAACATCATGTGTCTGAAAAGGATTTATATGGATCCGTAAAATTTCAAATACTTCTGAACTTATCAAGGATAAAAAGAAGAATAATAATCCAATTGAAAATGAAAGGAATATGGTTGAGAAATATTTTCACAATTCCGATCAATATGGAGGATTCAAAGGAAAATTATCTTTCTTATGGGTATTGTTGGCATTGTGGGGGATTTATACACATAGAAAATAAGTGTTGGTTCAATCAATAACATTACTATTAACAAATTTATTATGAAAAAAAAGATTTAGGGGGAGTAAATACCATCAATAAATGAAAAATGAGATGGTTCTCTTGAAGAAATATGAAAAGAATGATGCGAAGATTAAAAATAGGTTACAATCCTTGGAGAATATTTGTGAAATATGTGAAAAACATGGACACCTTGTAAAAGGATGTCATCTTTTATTACTAACTCTGCAAAATATTTTGAATTCTCAAAGGCTGAAGGTGGATAATGAAAGGAATGGAGAAAAGTCACTTGTTGTTTAAACTGTATTAAAATCCATGAAAGGATAATGACCTTGGATATATAATAGTGGGTGTTCTTCTCAAATGACAGGATACATGAAATTATATACAGATGTGAATGATTATAAAGAAGTTGTAGTGACAGTTGGTAATAATGAATAATTGAAAATCATTGGTGTTGGGTTCAGCCATGTTAGGAAAATAAAAGATGAAATATTAGAAAAAATTGTATGTTGATGGGCTAAAAAACAACCTACTAAGTGTCTCACAATTGTGTGTGGTGGTAACAAGGATAACTTCATGAATGATGGATTTCATGTAATGAGTGAAGATTATGGAAATATTTTTTCAAAAGGCCAACATATGAAAGGAAATTTGTTTCCGGTTAGTGATTCAAAAAACTCCTTGTTACATGAGTATGATGGAATGGAATCAGTTATGGAACAAAATTCGTGGAAATATGTGTCATATAAAAATGTGAAAGTTATCTAAAAGATACAATGTTTGATTCATTCTTGATTTTCTATGAAGAATATATTGGTGTTGCACTATCTTCTAGAAATGAATAATTATGAATGTTGTTCAAAAGAAATTTCATATTGGTTCAAACCAACCACTAGGGACAATCCATTATGATATATCTGTTCTAATGAGAAAACAATTAATACATGTATATTAGTAGTTCATTACTTTAAATAATGTTTTTTCTCACAATTCTTGTGTTATGTATATTAAACAAAATTCAGATGTTTTGAAAATGTTTAAAAGATTCAGTAGAAAAGCTGAGAATGAATGTGAGTATTCTGTTAAGAAGTTGAGAACTGATAATGGTGGTGAATACAGAATTTATGAGTTTGAAAACTATCTTGAGAATCATGGAATTAAGCATGAGTATAGTTCTCCATAAACTCCCCCCAAAAAATAGGGTTTCTGAAAGAAATAATATAAGCCAGGTGGAAATGGAATGAACCATGTTACTTGAGCATGAAATTAATCTTTACTTTTGGGAGAAATCAATGAATAATTAATTTTATATTCGGAACTATTATTTCTATAATCCTCAATTAGCTATGAATCTATAAAATGTTTTTTGGAAGAAATCCATTTTTGAAACACTTTACATTTTTCAAGAATCCATATATTATAAAGAATAAAGTTGGAAACTATGGTATGTTTGAGTAGAAAGGTGAGGATGGAATCTTTCTTATCTATTATATAGAAGAAACATGAAATAGATTCTTAAAAAAAGAAACAATTTTTTTGACTCAATTTTTGTAAAAGATATTCAAGATTCTGAGAAAGAGAAACATTGTAACACCCCGACCCCAGTTACCTAGAGTCGGTGCATTATTACGTATCATTGGCGTGATCACAAAAGATCAAGCCTCGAAAGACTGGCTAGTTTAGTAGCCTTGGAAACACTAGATATATTCATAAATATTACATTATATCATAAAGTGAAAAATACAAAAATATCTTGTCTCTATATACCACACTATATCCCCACATACTATTCCTGCAAGTCAATCATATTATACTTTTTCAGATCCTGGGAAATATAAAACATCAAAAGGGGTGAGATCAGATGCTCATTAAGGATAAAAATATAGAAGAGACTTTCATAAATATGCACAAACATTTAAGGCGATGTATAACTAAAACAAAATCCTTTTAAACTTGAACATCAGAATAATATGGAAAAGATAAAATGAAATAATTCCATTTAATTATTCACATGGATATTCTACTAATCGAATAATCACATGCAATATTGATAACCACTTTAATAATTATGGAATGCATAATGCCAGACTATCATAACCACATAGTCAAGGCCTTATGCCAAGACTACAAATAAGATTTTTTCAAGGCCTTGTGACAAGACACTAGTTTGTCCCATAAGACCTACCGATGCATCTTGGATATATAGTGGGATCCACCCATCACTTACTGAGTCTAATGCATTCTTCATATGAAAAGTCTAAACATAACATAAACATTCGTATTGAAACAAGATTATGAAATATCAACAATTTATCCATAAACCATGAATGTATTAAAAATAACACATCGATATTCAAACATATCACAAAACCTTCAATACAATATGGATGTTTTGTATTATAACAAATCAACATAAAATACATCAAAGGATGTTGACATAGAAGAAATAAAAACTATTTTAGAGAAATATCACCTTTTTGAAATCATTTAAATGTCACATAATTATAAAATAAAACATTTATTTTGAAAATACTCTTATAATCTTGTAAGGGATGCTTTGAAGATTTTATAACGATGAAAAATATCCACACCCACCGTCTATGATAAAAAAATATTCTTACCTTAAATTTTTTGAAAAGGTCAAAAGTATCTAGTTTGGAAATTGACAGAAAGATTGCATTCAAAAATTTATATGGTCAAATAAGTGTATAAATGACTTTAACCCATTGTCTATTAAAAAGTAAAAATGTTTTGAAAGACATTTTTATGAATTATGGATGTGGATGATAAGACGTCCCAGTAGATACTTACCTAAAAACAACATTCGATAATAAAGAGATTGTGAAATTAATCATTACCTTGTATGTTTCATTGGTTGAGGGTAGGTTAACCTCAACTATAATGGTTAAATAATTGTTATTAAATTATACATGTATCATATACATTAATATTATATCATATATGATCTTTTAATATTGCTTTTTTAATAATATATTAGTATTATCATCATTTCGGTTGTTAACTGATACTTTTTCCTATAAATGCATTTTTATGTATAATGTGTTTCTTATGGATAGGTTTTATCTTATTCATATACAGAGTTATATAATTTCCTTAAAAATTATTTTTAATCATCAATTAAAAATTATTATTGAATGGATATGATGGGGAACGAATCTCATCGCGTTAATGGAGACGGTATTCCGTACGTACGTATGAGTGATAATATCATTCTATTGATATTAAAATAATATATAATTGGATTTTCTATCATATATAATGATTCATTATCAGGTTATATTTATTATTTACATCAATTACATCGCATTATCGTACCCATCCAAATAATAATGTATTGAATAACAATTACACCATAACGTGGAGACGGTAAGCCATACGTATGCACGTATGGTTACATGTCAATCATAGGATGGATAAAATACTGAATATGGTTGTACCATATTTATAATAACATCACAGTATATATATGATACTCGAGTTATTATGTTATAATGGAAATTAAAATTATAGAAGAAGTGGAAGAAGAAAAGAACATGAAAAAGGATAATGAAATTATTACCTCTTCTTTGGGTTCTTCCTTTTCATTTGATCAAAAGGGCTCCATCGGTTGTCTATCTAACTAAAGGAGGGACTTTAGGATTAAGGGAGGACATTTTATAGGGTATTTGGGAAGGTGTTGGACGATCCAAATGGTTCTAAGGTGTGAATTAGAGAGAGGGGTGAGTACTCATTCATAAGACGGGTGAGGGGAACCTTAGGAAAAGAAAGAAATATTATTTTATAATAAAATCAGTTTTGGTTTCTAATGGCTCAAAACTGATTTATATCGAGGATACATTGGGGATATGTCGAAAACCACTCAACCAATAGGTTTTATACAGGTTTGGGTTAGTATATTAACCTTATCGTTTAGTTTTAACTCTTAGTTAATTAGTTTCACATTTACCATGTCTCTTTGAATTTTTATATTATATGGTTAATAAACATAATATAAAATTCCAATATAACCCCAATAGGTTCATTAATGATACACATATAATTATATAAGTCTTTTAACTGAACCTTAATTATTTAGGATTAGAATATCAATTAATAATATAATTTTGTTTTGAAAACTCTTTTATGTCAATTTTGACACTATTTGGTATTTTCTTTTTTCTAAATTCATAACATGATTATTACTCCGAACATAATTCAATTAATAAACAATAACATGTAATATGAACCTATAAAATTCGTTTAAATCATTAAAAGTCCCAAATTATTTTTATTTGGGTATTTATAATATCAATTATTTTTATATTTCACTATTAAGGTAATTACGGCACCATCATTATGTCATAAATAAATTAAATTATTTAATGTCTAAAAATTATAAATAAAATACCATTACATAGTAAATAGTTTTAGATTTCTAATAAATATTTATAATCAAATATATCTTATGTGTAACTCTATATTATAAATGTTTTAGTTAGTAAACTTTGATTTTAACTCTTTTAACTCTTCTTTGAATAAAAAAATAATGAATTTCCAAATCTAATCCATGTGGACCAAAGAGGTTCATATTTTATTCCTAATGTTTTTTTGGTCAAATTATACTTATCCGATAGAATTAGGACATGTTTTAGGGTAAATATAATATCATTTTAACCTTTAATTACCTTATTTACTTTTAACTGTGCTAAATAAAAGTAAAAAGTTACTATTCACCAAAAATTATTTTCATCTCATTGAACCACATTTTACTTACTGATATCAATCGTATTTCTTGGATTTTTGAAATTCAATTCATATATGTAGTAAAATTATGTATTATGCAAATTTGAAAATTTTCCTAGGAGATGGGTAAAAGACGGTAAAAAGTTCAATAACATTTTTATATATCTAAAATTGATATAAATTGACTAAAATGTATTACATTGAACTTATATAGGTATTATGATTTTATTTTTATGTAAAATGAATTTAAATAAAATAAATAACTATTTAAATAAAATGCCGGTTTTAACTAATAACTTAGTGTTTTCACTATTCATAAAAATTGATAGTTTTCATAAAATTACAAAAAATTAACCCTAGGATAATTTCGATATTCTGAATCCCAAAATGAAGCCCATTTTAAAAAATAAATTTTTTTAAATTTCAAAATGTGGGTATTACTATTCAAAAAAGCTAATTTGATTGGTTGTGGTTTGTTAGAACTCGAAGTTGCATACCACACACGCTATTGTATTATTGAAAGAGAAGTGTATCATGGAAGCTTGGGATGTTACATTCTACCATCCTTAAATAAATTGTGTCCTCAATATTTGAAACTGTTCTTTGAAAATAAGAGGTTGAAAATAGAAAATACCTTTGTGAAAAACACATATCGAAAATAGGGTTAATAAAACATAGTTTTAATAAGAGGGAAAGGGAAATGAGAATGTCACCACAAAATTAGGATTTTGAATAGGATAACATTAGTGGCAATTATATACACGTAGGTAGAGGACAAAAAATATTTATAGGGATTGATTGAGGTCATCAATCAAAGACAAGGTTCAAGTTAACTAACTTTTTATGAATCTTCTAGGGGAAAATATTAGATTCTAGAATTCGTAAATTCAGAATAAATTAATACTGATGATGATTATATGATCATGTTAATTGTAAATATGTGGGTAATAATCCAAAGTAAAATCCAATTAGAGATTTATCAAAGTTTTAGTAAATTAAAATGATAAGGTTCATGTTGATTTTCATGGGATTTCATATTTTATATTTGAAATCTTATTTTAGATTCAATGTTATGATTCCATAGGGATTATCATTATATCAAAAAATAATGCAATTTCTATAAATATTTATAAAACATTCTTTTTAAAAATAATGAGAATTTAAAATTGTATTATAGTTGAATAAAAATGTGTTTATAAATTAAGATATAGTCAATAGTGTACTATAATGAAAATATCATATATTGAAGAGAATTGTTATGGAGAAGTGATAAGGTAAGATCATTATGATGATAATCATATGGGTGGTTACTTATAAAGAGTAAGGATATTCATTCATGTGTTCTTGCTATCACATATGAATATATGATCTTGAATATGGTAATAGGGAGATCTATCTACTACTGATATTCTCATTCACATTTGGAAATCAATGTCTCTCCTAATGAAAATATTTCCCATTATTAAAAGTGATTGTGAAGAAATCTAAATATCAAATTCAGTCAAAAGAAAGGTGTAATTTTTCAGGGATCGTGTTAGAGGGTAATGAATTCTATTTATCAAATATAAATGATAAAATTTAATGATTCATCCAACCATTAATTTGAAGTATTTATTTTCTAAATCATCAATAATCATGGATAAACAATTTCCATCTCTTATAATTACTTTTCTGTTAGTGGGTTTTCAAGTTATTTAAAACTAATAAAATCAAGAAAGTGATAGGATCTACTATTTTTGTTGACGTAATAAAAATTAATATGTTCATATTGATCATTATTATTATTTCATACAATAGAAGAAGATATCATAATAGTGGATCATTAATATATCATGTTATGTAGGTTTTATTCCAAATGAAAATAATTTGTAAAAATCACAACTAATTGACACCCCTACATTGTATTGTACTAATTAATCCATTAACATCATATTGTATCATATCCATGATGTCTACTAATATCATACATTTTCAGTGATCAATAATGGATTGTGGGAGTTATTTTAATAGCACTAGAGTTTAATATTTTGATGATAATAATTTTCAATGTTAAAAGAATCGAATTTAACATTATATTACCTCATTTGTTATTGATGTTATTGATTCAATTATTATATGTTATCAACAAATTTTAGGAGAAAAAACGTTGAATTTTATTAATAATATAGTTCTTCAAAATTAAGGGAATTTCTAGAATTTTATATTATAATATGTTTCAAAAAAATATTAAACAAAAGTGGTAAAGTTAAAGACACCCAAATAAATATATGAAAAATTATAGAATATATATTATGAGAAAATTAATACAAAATAATAAAATTTATATCATTGGGTTACTAAATTCATTGGGGTCAAAATAGGTAAGTATTAATGTTTTGATGACTTTTTCATAACTGTAAATGCAATTTTTCGTTAGATCAGTTTATTTTGAGAATAATATGGAGAATATATTATAGAAATTAAATTATTGTGATATATATATATTTATATATATTTAACCAAAATTTTATATCTATAAACAATAGGGAATAAGATTCCCTTAATGAGTTAAACAATTCCCTATAGAGTCACGAAAATTTAAGAACTACTATTTTTTAGAGAAGTACAAGGTTAAAATGGATATTAAATCCCTGAATAAATTTAAAATCATGGAAAATGAATATGAGTTCTAATGTGAATGAGATGGATATTCTGATAGTTATGAAAATTATAAGAAAATCTACTATCTCATACCTACTTGTATTATAAAATGAAAAGGAAAATATAAAGGAATGTTTTCTTCAAAATTCTCTAGATGAAGTGAAATTGTAAATTATTCTAAAAAAATTTCTACAGACAATAAAAACATGAAAATTGATGACGAATAAAATGAAGATAAATTAAAATCAATGTTTAATATAAAATATCATAGAAGATATAAATATGTTAAAAGGATAAGTAATATTTTCATGAAAAAGAATATAAGTATTAAAATAAAGAAGATGTAATATGTTAATTCTGAACTTAATTAGTAGAAATGTACTATGAAAAATAATAACTTTATGAAACATGTATTAAATGAAGGATAACGTTCAGGTACTGAAGGAAATATGAAAAAAGATGAATCACATATGATTCAAATTCTGAGAATACAACTTGAACTAAATATTGAAAGAGACATTATGACCAAGAATGACGTTAGAATCTTTAAGAAGTAAGTTAATAGGATGAATAAATTTGAAGTTGAGTTTCACAAAAATTAAAATGACTATACTACTGAGATCAATGTTTTCAATTTGAATGTTTCTAATAAAGAATACATCATAATAGATTTAGATAAGAAGATTGAAAAACAAAAGGTATAACCTAAAATAATTTAATCAAGCTGTCATAAGGATTATAATTCCCTTACGAAAATGAATATTGATTATGAAAAATAAATTTATGTAATTAAATAGTCATCTATGATTTCTTAGAAAATTAGTGAGAATTATCATACAATTTTTGATACTGTTAAATATAAAAACATTAAATTTTTAAAACATAATTTAGTAGGCCCACATGCAATTTTGAAAAAAAAATAGGTTAAGGAAAACCTCTATAGTAGTCATACTATAACCAAGGTACTTTATAATAATTATAATATGATTTTTTTCTATAATAACACTAGAAAAGTAGGTTTTTTGAATCTAGTTAGAGAACCTGATTTCATGGGAGATATCAACAGTTATATGGTAGATCTGATTTTTGGGGATACCTGTAGTGATTTTGGAATTATAAATTTATGTAATTTGTATCATGGTATGGAATGTATATTTTTAGGAGTAAAAGAAGACCATTATATTTTTAGATCTATATATATTGAAGAAGAAACAAATTTCTGAGGAGGAAAATTAAAAATTCGAGATCATATATGATTCCTACCTGAAAGAGGTTCAAATGACTCATTGAGTTTTGTGGAAAATGTGATCAGTATGATCAACATGTTGGGGACTGTTTGAACCTTATAGTAGGTCTAATTTTTTTTATCACTAATGATATAAAAGAACAAGGTGAAATAAACGATGTGTGGATACTCATTATAGAAGGGGACCTCAATGTTTATTTGGGGATCTAGCCTTGAATCCAAAATTGTGGATCCTTATTTCAAATGATTAGAGATACAACAGTCATATGAAATATTGAATAACATGATGATGTTGAATTTTATTTTGGCAATGAAATTTAAAAAAAATGTTTTATTTGTCAATCGGATCAAATATAGCATATTAATTTTTATTAAATTGAGTGATGATGACAATGTGGTATAATTTATGGGATATATTTGTCTCATAATTAGATTCAAATATGAGAAGAAAATTACTTCAGGTTAATGAACCAATGGAAATATTTTTCATATTATAGAATTAAAATATTCCTATTACTTGAGTTAAAAATATGAAAAATAATACATGGAATAGAAGTTTGGGTTAACCAATTCAAATAATATTGAGAAATAAAACCCAATGTGATTTATTTAGAGATTTAAAATATCTTAAAATAAGAAGTGATAATGTTTCTAAGACATGGAAAAAAGGTAAAATCACCCATGTAAATAATTAAAGAGTTTATATCCAGAAAATCAAACCATGAGATTTAAAAATTATGTTTTTTTGAACCCCTGAGAAACAATATCACCCAATGGGATATCTATTTAGCCATATTTACACATAATTACAACTAAATGACTAGTTTTAGGTATATAAAACCAATGACTAGGGCATTGTAATGCTCTGACCCCCGAAGCCCAGAGTTGGTGCCTTATTTTAATACATTGGCATGATTACAAATAATGAAGTCCCAAAGGACCATTCAGTTTAGCAGTCTTAGAAAATATATTACATACAAGAACATTTCATTAAAATTTATAACATAAAATAAAGAAAAGATAGTACTTTGAAAACTCCATTATTACCCTATCATAACCCTGAATATCAATCATAATACACTGCTTGACATCATAGGAAAATAAAATATAAGAAATGGGTGAGATCAGATGCTCAGTATGGTTAAATAATTCAGTGTAAGCTATAAACGTTTATGGAAAGATGAATAATAAAAACAAAATTCTCTTAAACATAAACATCAATGAAAAATTTAAAAAAAATAAATCAAACATTACCATATAAACATGCACGTGGATATTCTACTAGCCTAATAATCACATGTAATAACTAATTTCTTAAAAAGGGAATTCATAATGCTAGACATAATAACTATTACATAAAATAATTGTGCCAATACTATTCACAAATATTCTATCAATGACTTGTTCTAAGACACTAGTTTATTTATGAGTCTTAGTGATGTATCAAGGGGATATAGAGGGCCCCTAATATCACTTATTAAGTCCAATGCATTCTTAATTTGTAAAAGGTGAAACATAATATATCATTCTTATTAAAAATATCATACAAAATGTCAATACATTAACCATAAAGCATGAATGGTATAAAAAACCACAGCCATAGTCAAACATTTCATCAATTATTCAATAAAATGTAGATGATTGTATTATAATAAATCAAACTCAATCATGCATGATATCCATTAATGGATGTTGACATAGTTGAAAAAGATCAGTAAAAGTCCATGACATAAATATATATTTTTCATGAAATCATTTAAAAGTCAAAAAAATATATAAAGTAAGTAATTTAAAATAAATTTTTGAAAAAAAATTTCCCATACAACTTTGAAACATTTTAAGTGAATTAACATTTTAATACAATAATTTTTATATAAATAAATCCTTAAAATAATTTTGAAAATATGGAAATTAATTAAATAGAATTAGAAAAATAAATCCTAAAAACATTTAAAATGATGATCTAGATAATGTGTCCCTTATATAAAACCTTAAAAGATTAATTTTGGAAAATGTTTTATGAAACATGGAAATGGATGATAAATTTTTCCTAGTAAATATTTACACATAAATAATCTCAAATAATAATGAGATTGAAAAATTAACCAATTTCTTATGTCTGATACTCTCCATACGACTCTGAAAGTATTTTATAATGTTTTCAAACATATTATTAACTTATATTAGAATAAAAATAAAATTTATGATATCATATATTATTCTTTTATGACTTTGTATTACCCATTTCGTATCAATTCCAAGTTAATGCATCATTTTGGGAAATATCACATTGTTTTTCGTACGTGTATTGAATTGTTATTCATAATCATATTACTTATATCATGATTTACATACATCCAGAATGTGTAATATGATTTATATATCATACATATTCACAATATAAATATATATAATATATAGATATATAAATGGAATACACCATTCATGGAGATGGTAAGCCATACGTATGCATGTACGCTGTTTCTGTTTTCTTATCGAATTTAAAGGACATAAGTGAATGAAATATATGTATATATATATATATATATCATGTAGACTTATTATTTAATATATTTAATAATGATGAATAATATATTTTTTATAATCTTTTATGGATGGTTAAAGTGGAGAATTAATCTCATCGTGTCATGGAGACAGTGGGTCGTACGTACACACGAGTGACAATATCATTCTTTTAATGATTAAATAGAATAGAATAAGATGGAATATAAATATTAAATAAGAAATATAATTTCATATTTATTATTTATATCTTTTATATTCATCGTTATACCATATAAAAATAGTGCACATGAAAATCAATTTACACCATGGTGTGGAGACGGTAAGTCGTACATATGCATGAATGGTGGTATTGTATTTCATGGGATGGGTAAAAAGAATAATATAGTAGTACCATAATATTAAAAACATCTCAGAATATCTTATATTATAGATTTATTATTTTTTATTGTAATAACTTATTAAGAGGAAGTATAAGGAAAAATGAACTTTGAATAAAGGGATAAAACAACTACCTCTTCTTCGGGTGTCTACTTTGGATTTGTACAGAAGGACACCTTAATATGAATTTAATATTAATGTGTTGGCTATATTATTATGTGAGGGAATTTGGGAGGCAATTTGGGTAGGGTTTTGTCTATCCAAATGTCATTGGTGGTGTGAGATAAAGAGAAAGAGAGGTTCCTTTTTATAAGAGAGGTGAGGGGTATGTTAGGAAATGTTTGAAATATTAATTTATCATAAAATTATTTTCGGATTAAAATAGCTCAAAATTTAATTATTTATATGATAATATGAACATGGGTTGAAATACTCTCATATATTAGGTTTTAGACATGTTTAGGTCATAAAATTGTCCTTATCTTTTAGATTAAACCGTTAGTAAAATAAGTGAACTCTTAACATGTCCTCTTGTATTTTTACACTACATGGTCAATATAATTATTATAAAATACAATAGAACCAAAATATGATAATTAATTAGATTTTTATCACTATAAATTTTTTTGGCCAAACAATGAATTTTTGGATTTTAATATCATTTAATAATATTTTATTTATTTTGAAAACTCATTTTTTGTCAATTTTGACACAATTCAGTAATTGGTTTTTTTAAAGTCATAATAAATTTATTCCTTATAAAAAAGGAATTAACACATTCAAAATTAATCAATTTAATCCAAAAAATTAATGGATGTCATAGAAATTTTACAATTACATTTATTTAAATATTTATAAATTCATTTATTTGAATCATTCATTAATGGTGTAATCAATACTTCATAATTGTGTCACAAATAAATATATTTATCTAATGTATAAAAATTATAAACAAAATACCATGATATAGGAAAAAAATTTATCTTTCTAATGACTATGTATATACATAGAGATCAGTTATATAACCCTATATTAAAATCGATTTACAAGAATATATATGTTTATGTTTTAATTTTCTTTACATTAAATTAATTTTTATATCATGTCATTTATTACACCCATGTTGTACCCAAATTCAAAACATTCATCCTATGGATGATCATGGTCGAATATATCTCATAAAAAAGTATTAGGTCATGTGTAAGGGTAGTTTTATATTTTTATATTTTTATTATTATACCCTTATTTTTATGATTTACCCATTTACCATGGTAAATAAAAATAATTACTATATCCAAAAATAAATGGTATAAATTTACAAAATTTGGAACATCAATTTACACATATTAAATCCATATTTCCAAAATCCGAAAACAAAAGTTGATAAAATTAATTTAAAATTAATTTCCATTATCAAAACCAAAAAAGCGTGTTTTTTGAAGTAAAAACTATCATATGATTTACATGTGTTTATGTCAAATTTCAATTTGAAATTACTTCCAATGACCTACATTATATTAAAAGATAAAAATATAATTTAATTCCAATTTAAAACCACTCAAATTTATAAATTACCATTGTAAATTATTTCTACTAAAAATGATGTTTTCAATTATGGTTGAGTATTTGTCAATATTAATCAAAATACGAATGTTATCCAAAAAGTACCAAAAATTTATTTAAATTTAATTTTTATGTTCTAATTATAAATAAGAATTCAATTTAATTAAATTTAATATATAAAAATTTCAAATATTGGATTTAAAAAGGCTTCTACATTAAAAAGATGAAAAAGTGCATTTTTTGAAAAAATACTTATTTTATATGAAAAAGTTAATTTGTTCTTATATTATGTCTAATAAACACAAAAGATGAAAGTTAAAATTATACGAGAAGTATAAAATTCAAAATGTGTTTAATACTATTCATAATAGCTTTTTTAAACTGCTAGTTTGATAGGTTGTGGTGCGCTTGAACTCGGTGTTGCGTATGTGACACATTATTCTATTATTAAGAAAAAGAGTACTGTGGAAGACTGGGGTGTTACATTATCTTCTACTTCAATAAATTGTGTCATCAAAATTTAATATCAATATTTAAAACTAGGGGTTTCATATTTATAAATATCATTGTTGAAATATCGCATCATAAGATTGATTAACGAGGCAACTATTTTAAAATAAATAAAGGTAGGTATGAAGGTTACCAGAAATAACACATACCAAAGTTATATATAGAAAAACATGGATATGGAAGAGAAGAAAAATATCATGTTGATATAGAAAGTGATAAAGAATAATAATAGGATAAAGATAACTACCAGAAAGCTATAAATCTACAACGATCTAAGGAACCATTTGATTCATCGCAAAAGAAGGTACTTGAAAATCATTTTTTGAGTTTCTGATCCACTTCCTAGTGCTGTAGAATTAATTTAATTCAAAGACTAAGAACATAAAAATCATATGTAGAGTTTCATCCTCTACCACACTCTAATCTTTCTCTTAAAAAGATAAAACATGAAAATATTTTATTTATCTTAATCGTATAAGGTTTCAAATATAAAAAGTAAAAATTTAAATTAACAACACTATTTTACAATAACCAAGAAATTCCTAGCTTCCATTGGTATGTGATAAATCCTTGCCACAGTTCGGTAGTGGGTTATATTCCCGAATTTTTGTCTGATGTGATAGTTTATTTCCCGACCTAGAGGTTATTCTATTTCTAAAACTATAGTATTATAACATTCCAAAAATAATATTTAGAAATGTTTTAACCTTAAACAATAATATTCAAATTTCAAATTAATAAATTATAACCTTTAGAGTTATCCAAAATACATCTATACAAACTCTCTCTAATAGGATTCTAAATTTCCAAAATCAATTATAACATCAGATTCCTCTAACAATGTAATGATTCACCTATTGTCACATAATGAATATATAATTACATTATCCATATTAAATCCATAATGAATACAAAAATTATTGTAGTAAAATTTTTATATATATGACATTCCTCTTATAACCAGACTATAATTCATGAATACAAAAACAAAAATACATTAATTATTAACCTTCGGATTTTTTAAAAACACAAGTTTGACATTGATCAGTTATATTATTCTGAACTATATTTCTTTTACTATTTGGAAAATAGTTTCTATAATGACCCATATCATTAAAATTATAACATTGTATGAATTATTTATTTCCCTTACAATCACAATCTTGGTGAACTATTTCTCCAAATTTGTGAAAAACTCCCATTACTTTTATTCATGTAACGGGGTATTTCTTACAGTAATTATCACATAAGGGAAATTAGTTTTTTTTCTTTTTTTCTTTATCTATCTCTTCATCCACCTTTCTATTATTCTCTTTCGTTACTTTAATTTCATAAGACATAGATAATTTATTTTCAGTCTTAATAGAACACAAGACTATATATTCGTAAGATGATAAAGATTGTGAAACCAATTAAAGTCTGTGGAATGGTTTTAACCCATCAAATAATCGATCAATATTACATATTGGGTTACGTATGTAGTTTGTAGAATGCCTTGCTATCCTTGTGGAGTTAGCCTCATAATTTAATTTATTCCCATCCTTTATTTTTCTCAGAATTAGAAATTGCATTTCCATATCAACTCATTGTTCTCGAGTAAAGTATTTCTCTTTGATAAGTTATATAAAATTTCTCCATTCCATATTTCTTACATCTTCATCCTCTGTATTTTGAATTAATGACCACCATTGATCCGCATCTCTTGAGAACAGATAAAATTCCATTACAACCATTTCCCTTTCATTAATTCCCATAGAAAAAATATTTTATATAAGGATCATATCCACTGCACAGCTAAAAAAGGATTTATAGTCCCCTTGAATGTTGGGGGATTATGTTTCATGATGAAGTCTAACATTGATCCTCTGCATTGTGGATTAGGATAATCTATACAGGTAAGGTTATTATTCATAACCACTGTTAACTGTCCCAGTATGGTTATAAAATGTTTAGTACTAGTTTTGTCAACATCTCCACTATCATTATCTTTTATAGGAGGGAAATCTCTACATGGGTTGCATTTATCGATTTGATTTTTATTTATTCCACTAGGCACATTTTCTAAATAATAGAATAAAGTAGATTATGTTATTAATTATAATTCATAATTCCAAACTAGTAAAATATATAACATAAATTGAAATATTTATTCATCTCTAATCTATAATCATAAATATGGTTCCATTGAGGACATATTTACTAATAAATTTATCATAATGGTTTGGAATGAAAATATGAAATATCCTATGAATATCCCCTGGGAGTGTCAACCCTAGTGTGTAGTATGGCCTGTGGCCATGTACCTAGTTACCCTGATTCAATCTTGGAACACCTTATCAGAGTTTTCACATAAAGGTACATCTATAATAGAACTACATCCACTAGTAGTATCTGGAATATGATGTATTTTCTAGGAATACCCATAACATCACTATTTTAATATTATAGGATTCTCCTAAATACTTATACTCAAATTCTTTCATAGTGTTATGATACCAAATCAATGCTTTGTAAATATATTACCAAGGTTTTTTCTAAACATCCTTTGAGACCAACAGTACAACCCTGATCAAAAATGCCTGGAGTCGTTGTATTGATTTAATACATTTTCATGATTACAATGAATCATGTCCCGAAGGACCAATCGATTTAGCAGTCTTGAAAAATTTATTACATACAAGAACATAACATTATAATTTATAACATAAAATATAGCATATATAATCCTTTGAAAACACTATTATTACCATATAATATCTCGGAATATCAATCATAATACACTACTTTGCATATTGGGAAAATAAAAAATAATAAAGGGGTGAACTCCAATGCTCAGTAAGGGTAAATAATTCAAAAGAAGCTATAAAATTATAAGGTAAGATGTATTTTAAAAATAATATAATTTTAAACAGAAACTTGAATAGAATATGGAAAAAATAAATTAATAATTACCATATAAATATTCAAATGGATATTCCACAAGAATAATAATCACATGTAATAACTAATATCATAACGATAGAATGCATAATGTATGACATAATAACTACTACGTCAAGGCCTTGTGCCAATACCATTCACAAATATTCAATGAAGGCATTTTTCCATGACATTTTATTGTCTCATGAGACATACTAATGCATCAAGGTTCTCTATAGGGAACATCCCCTCACTTACTTAGTCCAATGCAGTCCTCATTTGAAAATGGTGAAACATGACCTAATCATACGTATTAAAACTAGCATACAAAATGTCAATAATTTAACCATAAATAATTAATGGTATATAAATAGCACATCCACCGTCAAACATATCATTACTCATTAAATACAATATTGATTATTTTATGATAACCAATCTACCTCAATCAAGAATGATATCCGGAAATGGATGTTGACATATTTGAAAATGGTCAGTAAAACTTCTTGAGATAAATATCCTTTTTTCATGAAATCATATAAATGATTAAAAAATTTATAAAGGAATTAATTTAAAAGATATTATTGAATCAGAGTTTCCTATAACACTATAAATTTTTTTAATGGAGTTATCCTTTGAAAACAATCATTTCCATATAAATAAATAGATAAAATAATTTTGAAAACATTGACATTAATTCAATGGATTTAGTAAAATAAATTCTATAAAAAAATTAAAATGATGATCTTGTTAATGATTTATTTACATAAAAATTAGAAAAATTTCTTCTGAAAGAAAAATTATGATACAATTACATGGATGGTAAATATGTCCTTGTATTTACATACACATAAACAATCTCAGATAATAATGAGATTAGGAAATTAACCGTTACCTTATGTCTGATACCCTTCGTACGACTCCCAAAATTCTGTATAATGTTTTTAAAAATATTATTGACATATATTAATATAATAAAAATATTTATGATATCATATATTATTCTTTTACGACTTTATATTACCCAATTATAAACAATTCCAAGTTAATGCATCATTTCGGGTAATATCACTTTGTTTATCGAACGTGTTTTGACTTGTTGTTCATGATCATATTACTTATTTCATGATTTAATTACATACAGAATGTATAATAATATTTATATTTCTTATATATACAAAATTTAAATACATATAATACATAGATATATAAATTTAATACCCTTTTCATGGAGACAGTAGGCCATACGTACGTATGAATGTTGTTTCCGTTTTCTTATCGTATTGAATGGAAGTAAGTGAATGACATATATGTAAATATAAATAAATATATATATATATATATCATTCCAGTAGACTTATTATGTAACATATTTCCTAAGTATGAATAATAATTATTTATAATCATTTTTTGATTGTTAAAGTCGATAATTAAATGGTATGTAATTGGATGGAAAATGAATTTTATGAATGAAATATAATTTTTTATTTTTAATTATATCAATTATATTCATAGTTATACCCTTAGAAATATAGTGCACATGAAAAACAATTTACACCACGGTGTGGAGACTGTATGTCGTACGCATGCACACATGGTTGTATTTTTACTCATGGGATGGGTAAAAATAGGAATATGGTTGTACCATAATATAAAAAACATATCAACATATATGATATTATTTATTTAATATTTTACTATGATTACAACTAAGTAAGAGGATGTAGAAGAAGAAATGAACTTTGAGAGATGTGATAAAATGATTACCTCTTCTTCAGGTGTCCCCTTTCGATTTGTACAAAAGGACTCCTTAATATGGAATTATGCCCAAAATATTTCCTCTTAAATGAAATAAGTGACTTTGGGAGGAGATTTGGGAAGGGTTTTCCTGAGCCAAAGGGCATTGGAAGTGTGAATAAAATAGAAAGGAAGGTGCCCTTTTATATGCGAGTTGAAGGGCTCATTAGGAAAATCATCAAATATTAATTTATTATAAAATTATATTCAAATTAAAATAGATAAAAATTTATTTATTTAGAGTATATGATGGGGATGAGTCAAAATAATCCCAACTAATAAGTGTTATACATGTTTATGTTATAAAATTAACCTTATCTTTTAGATTTAACCCCATGTAAAATAAGTTTACTCTTACCTTGTCCTCTGGTATTTTTATACTACATTGGAAATATCATTACAATAAAAATTTAACAGATCCTAAAGTGGATAATTTATGATATTCTTTTCACTGTCCATGTTTTTTGACTATAATTATATTTTTAGTATTTTTAAATTATTTAATAAAATAGTATTTGTTTTAAAAACACATTTATGTCAATTTTGTTAGTATTTTGTAATTATTATTTGTTAAAGTCATAATAAATTGATTCCTTTGAACCAATGGGTTTTAAAAATCTCTAAATGTAAATGTCATTCAGAAAATTCATGGATGACATAAAAATGTTGAAATTACATATATTTTAATATTTATAAATCCATTTATGTGAATCTTTTATTAATGAGGTAATCACTACATCATAATTGTGCAATAAATAAATATATTTATCTAGTGTCTAAAAATAATAAATAATATACTATGATATAAGTAATTTTTTTTATATTTTTAATGACTATTTATAGACATATAGATCAGTTATATAACCCTGTATTAAAATTGATTTAGTAAAAAATATAAGTTTATGTTATAATTATCTTTACTTTAAATTAATTTTCATACCATGTCATTTATCACATCTAAGTGGTCCCAAAATTCCAAGCATTCAGCATAATTATTATCATTGTTGAATATATCTCATCCAATAGGATTATGACACTAATTAGGGTATTTTTTTATTATTCTATTTTTTACCCTTATTTACATGATTTACTCTTTAACCATGGTAAATAAATATAATTAATTAAATTACAATTCATAATATCGAAACATAAAAGGTACCTATTGAAAAAATTTGGACCATATGATTAAAAATATGAAATCCATTTTTCCAAATTCAAAACACACAAGTTTCAGTAATTATTTTTAAATTAATTTTTGTTGTCAAAACCAACAAACGGGTATTAAGTAGAAAAAACTATCAAAAGAATGACACATGTTTATATGCAATTTAAATGTGAAATTACTTCAAATGAATGAAATTATATTAAATTATAAAAATATAATCTAAATATAAATTAAAACCAAAAAAATTTATAATTTATCACTATAAGTTATTTTGAATAAAAAATTTATTTTCAATTAAAATGTTGATTTTTTCACTATTCATCAAAATATGAAAGTTATCAGAAAAGTTAAAATATTATCACAAATAAATTTTTATGTCCCAATTCATAATATGAATTTAATTTAATAATGAAAAATATATAAAAGTATCAAATATTGGATTTATAAAGGGTTACCCATTAAATGGTGGAAAAATTACATTTATTAAAAAATACATATTTTATCTGAAAAATTGAATTTTTCCTTATATTATGTCTAAAAAACACAGAATATGATTGCTAAAATAATTTGGATATATAAAATTCAAAATTGGGTTAATACTACTCATAACTGCTTTTTTAACGGCTAGTTTGATAGGTCTTGGTATGCTTGAACTCGGTGTTGCGTACATCACACGATATTGAAGTATTAAGAAGAAGTGTACCCTAGATGTTTATGGTGATACATGAAATGAAAATGTTTAAAAATATTAGAATAATAGAGGAGAAATAATTGTGCATATGGAAAAATAAATTCAGATATGAAAATGGGTTGTAATTTATAAAAATAGATTTAGAATAATATCATGAAACAATTTCTAAATTATTATTTTAGTACTCCATAAAATCCTTGAAAAAAATGGGTTATAGAGAGAAATAATAGTATTTTGGTGTAAATTATAAAATTAATGATGGAAAAAAATATAGTCTAAAAATATTATATTAGATAGAATCTTTATGAAAATCAATTTTTATTCAAAATAAATGTCTACTATGAATTGATTCTTAAATGAAAAACTCTAAAATATTTTATAAAAGGAAGTCCACTATGGACTACATTACAATTTTTGAATTCATTTTATTATAAAAACTAAAAATTTGATGCAGGGAATTTTTGTTGAAATAACTAATGAGGGTTTCTTTTTGAAATATCTATTAAATTTAGGAGACCAAAAATTATATAACAAGAGGTTTCAATTTTTTTTAAAATATAAAAATTTAAAAATTATTGAAAATAATTCAATTTTAATGCCTTTTTATGTATATGAATTTAAATTTTAATATAATAACAGCAACTATATTTGAATGATGAAGGTTCTGTATGAGAAGAATCTGAGCAATATATAATATAAATTGAGTCAGATCAGACTAGTGGTCTGAAGGGGTCTATGGGGAAAACACAAAAGTACTGATTGTTCATGAGGCATGTAGATATAAATAATATCATTATATAATATTATACACCTATTCATATTTTATGAAAACATAGATAATATGTGAAGATAATAAGTCCTACTAGAAAGTCATTTTTTCAAAATTGAAACAAAAATATCTAAGAAATTAATACTAAATTATTGAAATAATCAATTTATAATGATTATTGGATTGAGTTTATTAATGAATAAATATTATAAATTGAAAATAATTACATTCAAGATCTAGTTCCATGACTTGATGATAAATATGTTAGTGGAAGTAATAATATTTTTCGAAACATGCTAATTGATCAGGAAAACGTTATCATGAACCAAACGAGAATTTCTTACTTGCGATAATCTCAATTTTAATGTGTTTATTTTTAAGATATATTTTAATAGTCTTCATTATTTGTAGATATGATGATTTTCCATATATTTCTAGGATATATACACTATAAAATCTATTAAAAGGATTTCATGTATATAATTGTAAATAGAGATCCAACAATATGTATCCATTGTGAATCCCAATGAGTTTTTCTTGATAATAATGGAACAACAGAATATAAACAATAAATGGATATTTATGGTTTTAAATAGGCCCTAAAGGATTACTATTGATTGTTGGGATACAAATTTAAGCATTTGAAATTCAACATAAGTAATGTGTACAGAAAAATGTATATCCATCATATGAGGATATATATAATTGTTATTATTGAATATGTTGATGATATCATTTTTGTAGGTGATCATGAGAATAATTATCAAAAATTTTCCTATGAAATAATGCATAAACTTGAGATGTCTATGATCAGTGAGATGAGATATTTCTTGGGATTTAAATTCATTCAAGAAGAAAATATTATATTTTTATCTTGAGAAGAGTACTCTAATGAAATATTAACAAATTTTTAGATACTAACTCAAAACACATATCTTACTCGTTTATGTGAGAAAAAAATTGACTACTGATTTTGAAGGTGAGAAAGTTAATAAAAAATATTTCCAATTATTTATTGGATTCCAACTCTATCTTAGAGATTTTAGGCTCTATCTTATTTATGATATGATCAGTTCTGAAATATATCAAAGTGATAAAAAAGGGACACATGTTATGGTCGATAAAATTTATTGGACTCATTTTAAACATAACATGAGGTGTGGGATTTTAGAAAAGAATAGAAACAAATTGAATCAATCTAATTATATATATATAAATTGGGTATGTGATTTTTATGATAGAAGGTACAACTTAGATTAAATTTTACGATTCAGAGATTGCTATGAATATCGGCACTGTAGGAATGAAATATTAATCACATGGAGTACTATAGAGGATGAATATATTTCTACAACAAATACTTGTACTTAAATTTATTTGATGATGGATAAGATGGTATATTTGGGGGTGATTGTTAACATATCCCTTGGAATTTATTTTATTAATCAATGATCCAAATAACATTCTAAAAATCCAATGTAAAACTCAATGTCTATGATGATTTAAATTATATATCAATTTAATATAGAAACTTTTTTTAACTTGAGATATTAAGATAGAATATTCCTCCCACTCAACACCAATTTGTATATATTTTCAATATGTTTATCCTTATCGAAAAATTTGAGTACTTTTGGATGAACATGGTTGTTCAAATCCTTCACATCATTAATAAATATGGGGAGTAACACCCAATGAGCCATGGGATATCTCGAAAAAGTTGTATAAAATGTGAAAAAATATTTACTTGAAAATTACCTTTTATTTTCATATGTATTCTAATTTTGTGGATTTTTTTATTGTGAAAAGGGGGAGTTCTTTAATATGTGAGTTCATGGTTTGGTGTGGTGATTATCATATCACATGAAAATAATTATTATTAACATTGTGTTATGTAAATATATAAAAAAACAAATATATCTTCAAATTGGAATTTTTTAATTTCACTCTCAATAAATAGTTAGAAATTTTTTGACTATTACTCACCTTCAGTTATTATAATTAGATATGTGTTTTTTTGGATGATGTGAGAGATGTTTCTATAAAATCCAAAATGGAGAGATTTTCATTAGAGTTGATTTATCAAGTTGTTATTGGTATGTATTTGTTTTAAACATGATTAAACAACGTAATAGAAGGGTTTTTAGACTAGAACATAGAGTTATGGTAAGGAATGATTCAATAGATTGTGGAAACATAATTTTTATGGATGATGAGCTATTCCTCAAAGAAATGTGGAATAGTGTTCGTGAATTGGAGTAACTTTATGGCCCATATTTTAAAGAGTTTTGAGTAAATTGAAAAGGATTGGAGATGATTTTAGAACACCCAGGATTGAAGTGATCCATGTTTTGAATTTCTAGACATGTGGTCGATCAACTGATCATGTAGTTAAATTATACTATCAATAATTTATGAATTCCATATATTATTTCTTATTAATATATACCCATTAAAAAAAATACAATATGAATGTTGTCTATATTGAAAGTTATTGTTGATAGATTTATTTATATGTGGTTATTTTTTCTCTTAGAGAGAAATAGAGAGGGATTTCTCATGTTCGATCCACATGGTCAAAGAGAAGTACATACATTCAATCAAAATTACATCAAATATTGAGTAAGAAATTTTGTTAATTTAGATTACTCCATGAAGTCATTCCATATAGTAAATAAATTTTGTGTGGTGGAATGATATGGTTACTTTCCCCGCAATCACTATATACAGTTTGAAATCAGACTCACGGTCAGTCATGTACATAAATTGTTTTATTAAATATTTAGATTAAAAAATGTGTTTAAAGAATTCATAAAATTCGATAAAGTTATATATGATGAATCTTTTCTGATCTAGTAAATATTAATATCATGTTCTTAGTTTAAGTATGAAACATTCGAACATTAATTAAATATTTAATGAGATAAAATGGAATATTTGTTTCCTATTTTAAGGGGATTTCATATTTGTTATTTGAAATCATCTATCATAGTCAATGATTTGACTATTATGGGATTATCAATACAAATTAAAAAATTGATTGTTTTCTTAAATTATTTTTGAAATATCATTTTCAATTTAATTAAAATATACATAGGAAAAATAGAAAAAGATTTTTTTGATGAATTAACCTATAGATGATAATCTAGTATATTGAAAAATGTTAAATTAATGGATATTGTGAAAAAAAGATAGAATGGGATCTAAAACTACTTTCAATCATATGAAAACAAGATTCAAAATAAGAAGGATGGTGGTTCATGCATAAAGGATGTCATGCTTTAATATTTCATCGTGAATAAGGTAAAAGGGATATTGATCTGTTATTGTTTCTCACATTTGAATCTAGCTATTATGATATATCCTAAAGAAGATATAATGCTTGCTACATTTTTATACATAATCACTATATATATTCGGTTTATTCAATAGGGAAGAATAAATTTTCAATGCTGGTGGTAATGGGGTAAAAAACAACATTCATCTAATATTTCTAGAATGTTAAAGTATTTATCCTCCCTTACCATGTACTAGACAATTAGAAACTCTTCCAAATTAAGTAATGTTCATTTCCCATGTCTTGTAATAACATTTTGATTTGTCTTCTTCCGATTATTTGACCTAAAATATATCTAGAATGAATTATCCTCTCTTATTGTTTTTTAAGATTGAAAAATAATATTGTTTTTATTAATCATTCTTGTTTTTTCAGACAGGTGAGGAAGATATCCAGAGAGTGGATCATGAATCTAAATAATCATAAATGGTTCATTCCCAAAGGAAATAATTTTTTTTAAAATTAACCACTAATTTACCACTCATAATTGGTTTAATGAATGATACATTCACCTCACCAAATTGGAAACACATATATAAGCCTCAATAAATTATTACACTACTGTAATCAATGGAATTAAAAAAACTACAATATTTTCATGAAAAGAGATTCATACACAAAACTATTTCATTTTGGGGAAACATGTATTATTTATGAAAATTAAGGATGTAAATTTGTATTTGTGTATCAATTACAAAAAATAAATGGTATTAATATAAATTTCAAGTATCATTTACCTCACATTGATGATATATTTAATCAATATCAAGGATGTTTGTACTCGTCCAAGAATGATCTCTAATTTGGTAATGAAAAATTAAAAGTAAATAAAATTAATACACCAATGATTTATTTTCACACATGTTATGGAAATTATGAGTACACAATAATACCCTTCGGGATAAAAAACGAACCATATTTTTTTTGAAATAAATGGATATATTATTCAAGCATTATATTGAAAAAAAATTTTAGTTTTTATTTTATATATCATGATGTAATATATGTGTTATAATGATTATGAAACCATTTATATATTATCATTGACACTATAAGAGATATAGAGCTATATTTTAAATTCGATATGTATGTTTTTTGGATTCAGAAAGTATCTTTCTATGGACCTATTATCATCAAGGATGGAATATAATTTGACCTCATTATGGAAAATATAATTAATAAATACTCCACACTAAATAATACAAGTATGATACATTATTTTCATCGATGATGTTAGTTTATTATCAAGGAGACAAACATTAGAGGGGGGTGTGAGTCATGGTAAAAAAATTAATAAATTTTTACCTTGAAAATGATCTTGTTCTATTATTGTGTGGAACGTACATAATTATCCACTACATTAAATCTACAGATGAAAAAATTAATAGATAATATATAGAAATTAAATAGGTTAACCGTAACCATTAAAGTCTAACATGAATGAAATTGAATCTATATTGATGACCCAAAAAACTAAAATAACTATCTATTTATTTTAACTATTGGAGAAATATTAATGATCCTCTACACTCATTATACGAACAATTTTAGAAAGATCAATGCATCACATCATATGAAAGAACTCACTACCCTGAAAACCTTGATCCTTTTCAATAGATGATAATGTGAATAATTTTTTTTAACATTGTCTCTTTTACACAATTTAATAACCTTCCAGTGAAACGAAGAGCCTAAAAATTACCTATTCAATGAATTATTTAAATCTCCTATTATATATAGAAAAAACTCCACATTCCTCATGATATACTCTCTAGTAATATTATTAAAATTTTTCCTCTATATTATCTACCCAAATATTTTATATAGTTTTAGACAATACAACTTCCTCCATTCAATACAAGTGTTATGATCAATAAAAATAATGTCTTACTTCTTGAGATAATTCAATGTCTCAACCAGACTTAAATATACTATATATCGACTATTTAAGATGAACTAAATTACTCAAAACTCAAGAATATTCATGGATTTAATATTTCATTATTACTTCTCAAATAAGCCATGGTATGGACTTTGACATAATTGAATACACCATCTCTACATATTATCTGATGTAGAATATTCGAAAACAATACAAAATGGGGCTTAACAATTTTTTGCAACCATTTTATACTCTCAGTGCTGTTGACACCTATAATGGTCTAGATTTACAATAACTACTTCTCATTCAATGTGTGCAATATCTCCCAATGATCTCCAAAAAACACTTTAAATACACTTGTTAAACTATAATGTGATCCCATCAAAATTCAACATACTCATCTGTAGGACATGAGGTTATAAAAGTATAATTTTTTGTTAAATTGATATTCTATATGATAATTGTCATAGTTTCAGCCAGAGGAAAGCATCATCTATTAAGTTACAATATAACATATCTCCATTGTGTATACAACAGAATTTTTTTGTATCACTAAAAATAAAAAAATATTCAAGAGGATTTCCTAAACGCTATGGTTTATTTTATTATTGAATATCTTGATACATCTAAATCCCACATTAAAACATCCCCCATAAAATAATAAATTAATAAATATGGACCACACATAGTACCACATGAATGTTGGGAAGGTACCAGTTATCACATAAATCCACTCATGAAAACCTCTACATGATAAGCTAATAAGACTTAATCACATTCCACCTTACATCATGGACCCAATTTACATGAACCTGTGAAAACATCCATGAGTTCTCATATTCACACCCCTCTCTGCCTGTTTAGCAATGTTGTTCCTTTGGTCAACCACCATCCTATGAAAACATCCACGAGTTCACATTGGGTTTATATTCAAAATAGATGTCCTTTCCATCCCCACATGGATAAAATAATATGAATAAATATCAATCCTCTACGAATAGCATGTATTTCACACCCTTCATCAAATTTTTATGAAACATAATCCGCAAAACCAAAAATTGGTTTCGTATAACAATACCAGTTTCAGTTTTTGGACATTTCCAATCAATTCAAAAATGAACACTTTGCATTCTGTATGCGGAAGATAATTCCATTACTAAGAACACATGAACCCATTAACGATGTTTTTTACTTCAAATAGTGAACCAATGATTCATTGACTATAATATATATGATCATGATAGAAAATGATCAATTTTAAAAACAAGAGTTAAATGAATGAATTATAGTACTATAACAAATCATTTCTCAGAAAAATATAATCCTAAAACCACTACTACCATTTCGAACCCATAAAGTCATTAACTGCTATATATTTTTTCAAAAACTACCTTATATTTTCAACCACCATAAAATATCATCTACCAATTTTTCAATTAACCCAAATATCACTTCCTTGATGATGACCACATGGGAGTAATAATTTCATAACATGAGTGGAGGAGAGAATTCATACCATTCTTTTTGAATGAAATCCTATGATGTAGTAGGGATTACATATCTGATTCCATAAAAATAAGATAGATTTTTTTGGAATTCGTGATCCAAATAATATAATTTGAAATCATGCTTGTGTAAATCCATTTTCATGATATTGGAACATGATTCTGAATAGTCACACACTCCAATTATAGAACCTTTTGTTCAACATTATACTTCAAAAAGTGGTACTTTATTTCAATTTTATTTTTCCATGAGTATTGAATGGTGTTTTCTATAATGATTATAACAATAAATATTTCATAAATAATGAGAATCAGAGATAACAAATCAATTGGAATGTCTTTAATATGTTATTGAATATATAAAAATTGAGTGCATTCTTGCATCACAATGATATATTAATCATTTTAAGTGCTTAAGGATAAGTAGATCTTCTTCATTATTTTCTATGAAATTCAATATCACCCAATGCAGATGTCAAGACCTGTCCTCGGGGCCCGTGCCATGACTACCCCAAGCCCGCCATCCATAGTCCAGGGGCATGAGACTAACACCAAGGCGTAAATCCCAATAAAAAGGGAAGACATTTCCTTTATACAGTAAACAAACAGAGAGAGTATGCAAGAAGAAGTAAACACTATGTAAAACTGGGTACAATAGTATGTGTGAAAAAGTAAGTGGGCCAGAATACAAACTTAAACTGAAAGTAAGTACAACTGAAACAAAAGTACAACAACTAAAAGTAAAGAAGCAATGTTGAGCCATACACTGGTAGTCCCACCTGAAGGGTGGGTACAGATATCCACCTCATCTCTTTGGATCCAACCGTCTGCTTCGTGTATGTCCTGCACAGTGGTCCACCTCTAGGTACTGACTGATCCACTAGCCTCTACCACGATCAGTGCTGTCCGTCGTCTGCATCCAACACAACGTAGTGCGGGCATAGCCCGTGTAGGGGTGACTATACACTACTCAGTAGGGACCCCAAGTCCCCCGAAGGACTCCTAGAATCCAAATAGGATAATCCATAATGGAAAGATACTATCACTAAGTAACATCCAACACTACATAGGTATATGCCCATACATATACCTAAGTCATCAATTCTCGTTTGGCTCTAGCATCCAAGCCAAGTTCGATGACATCCACATAGGAGTACAACTCAATCCACACAGGATAACACAACTCAATCGACATAGGAAATCAAGTCAATTATATCGAAGATATCGATTGAAGTCAAGATTCACCTTTCACGAGCATACTTCTTCGTAAGACGATTGAGATGAACAGATGTAGCCACTAATTCATCTAAGTCGTCGGACCCACATAGGATCGATAGGTACTAACCCCCGCAATGACCCACACAAGATCGATTGGTACTAACCCCCGCTATGACCCACACAGGATCTAACCCAAATAGGATCTGTATGCGCTGGCCCATACAGGACCGCTGAGCGCTGACCCACACTGGATCGGTATGAAATGATCCACACAGGACCGATGAGTGCTGTAGTCTTCGCTGTCGAAGCCATGGAATATTTCTGTATAATCGTCATCATAGTCGTAGTCACATCCAGCTCTTGGGTTCCCACACACAGCAATCTCATTTCGGGAGGGTCCGCTCCATGAGCTGAGGGTCCGCTCCGAGTCTGGTCCCTGATGCATCGCAGTAAACTACGTACCCTACTCCCTCCTCTGGTAGCCTCAAAATAGGTGCGCTGGTCAATCTATGTCTCAGCTCATAGAATCTCTACTGACATCTTTCTGACCACATGAAAGGTTTCCCCTTCTTTTTCAATGCTGAAAGTGGTGCTGCAAATCTAGAAAAGTATAGCACAAATATCCGGTAGAACCTAGCAAGCCCAATGAAACTCCGCACCTCCGTCATGATCCTAGGTGGCTCCCAAGCTAGAACTGCCTCGATCTTCGCAGGATCTACCGCAACTCCTGCCTCAGAGATGACGTGTCCCAAGAAGTGGACCTCACGTATCCAGAACTGACACGTTGAGACCTTACCATAAAGCTGGTGCTCTCGGAGTGTGTCCATTACAACCCGCATGTGGTAGGCGTGCTTCTCCTCAGTTGTCGAGTATATCAATATATTGTCGATGAGGAATAAGACAAATCGATCGAGGTATGGAAGAAAGATCCTATTCATAAGACCCATGAACACTACTAGAGAATTGGTTATGCCGAAAGGCATAACCAAGAAATCATAGTGGCCATCTCGACATCTGAAGTTCGTCTTCTGCACGTCCTCATCCCGAACTCTAAGCTGATGATAGCCTGACCTGAGGTCTATCTTTGAGAACCATCGTGCTCCCTTGAGCTGATCGAAGAGGCCGTCAATCCTCGGTAGTGGATACTTGTTCCTCATGATCACCTGGTTCAGGCGATGATAATCGAAACCCAGTCACAAGCTCCAGTCTTCCTTCTTGGAGAACAAAAATGGAGAAGCCCAGGGTGAAACACTGGGTCGGATAAATCCCTTACCATACAAGCCCTCCAACTGTACCCGTAGCTCTCAAAGCTCGGCGGTAGCCATCCGATATGCTGGGGTGGATATCGGGGCTGTCCCGGGGTATAGTTCAATATATAATTCTACCTCTCTGCAAGGAGGTAGTCCTAGAACGTCATCGAAAAAAATGTCTGCATACTGATGCAACACTGTAGGTAAGCTCTGACTCCGCACGTCAACTTCTCTTAGGATGAGGCTATCCAATTGATTAGTGATGGGCTATCTTCTCCTCTGTGGGATTCCATCCTGCATTTCAAAGGCTCCCTTCTCGTCAGTGAAGGTGAACCTTCTCCCATCGGTGCGAACACATCACACCTTGAGCCTAATGTAGTCGATCTGATCATGGACTGTAGATAACCAATCCATGCCCAAGGTGACGTCGTAAGGCCTCGATGCTGGTACAAGAAGATCCCAACTGAAGATCTCTCCTCCAAGAGTAATATCACACTACTGGAACTAGTGTGTAATCTTCGAGTCTGATCTCCTTGGATTATCTAGCACTGAGGATCGAGACAACGGCTCGGTCGGAATCTCCAAGCTCCAAACAAGGGCAGAAAAAATGATAGAATGACTCACTCCTGTGTCTATAAAAACTACAGCAAGGGTGTAGTAGAAATAGACAGTACCTAGAATGGTCACGGGCGCGCCGTGGTCGTAGGCCTCTGCTGCCTGATGTTGTGCTTGTCTCTGTCCGCCATCTCCCTGTGGTCGGCGTGGACCTCCTGGTGGTGGTGTTGGTAGAGCCTCAAAGCATCTCCCACCACATACTGCTCGGCCATCTCCTCTGCCTCGTCAGCCTGCTTGATAGACTGGCTCTACGCTGTATGCCCCACACCGAGCTAGTGTCCTGAGGTCGTCCGCCTAAGGGTCTCATCCGCATGAACCCATGTGTCATCCACCGAATGCCAGCTGCAGAAGACTCTGCTATGTGATGCCCTGTGGTAGGTCTCACTACTGGTGTTGTCTCACTAAGAAAGCTCTCAATGATAAGGGCTCTCTCCAGTACCCCTGCATGTGTCGGAATACTGAGAGAGATCAGTGATGCCCTAATCACATGCCTCAATCCCTGCTCGAATGTCCAGGACAGAAAAAATGGTTCTCGTACCATGTCCGTCAAATAGCGTGAGAGATCGGTAAATCTCACCTAGTAAGGGGAGACCATCAAGCGGCCCTGTCGTATCTGTAGTAGCTCCTGGATACACACCGCACAGAGGGTGGCTGGAACTAACTCCGAGTGGATGAGGATCTCAATGTCCGTCCAGAGGAGTCATGCCTCGTCGTGCACCTAGAGCATCAAGCTCCACCATATGCCTACTTTCGCGTGTAGGAGACTCGCTGCAAGGATCACCGTGACGTCTTCTGGTGCCCCTACCAATCGGGAAACTCGTACAACTGCCTCTAGCCAATCCTCGAATGCCTGAGGGTCCATCTCCCCGCGGAACCTGGGCGGTCTCTGACGCCGAAACTCTTACAGTGCACCATGGCTGTGTGCACTCTCAGCGGCTGGGGCTATTAGCATCGGTGGCTCGACAAGTAGTGGTACCACCAGTGCCTCCACAGTAATAGGGCCCTCCAGCGAGACCCCATCGCTCGGTGGGCTGCCATCACGTACAAAACTCAGAACCCTTGCTTGCTACCGTCGTGGGGAAATCCTGAAAAGAGACAGGTGTGTCACGGTCAATATAGTATACCTGGTGACTTGACACAAATTAATCACAATGAAAACATGAAACACACATGCAATCAATGTTTTCATGCACTAAGTCGGAAATCAGAAGTCAGGGTCCTGGTGTACGGATACACCAGCCACTGCACCAAAACATGACTCCCCGGACTAATAACCACACTCAATACTATTAACACTATTGCTTCACATATAAAAAGAATAGAGTCCTTAGTTCTACGGTAGAACCGAACTCCTCTGATACCAATTTGTTAGGACCCGTCCTTAGGGCTCGTGTCGTGACTACCCCAAGCCCGCCTTCCATTGGGTAGGGGATGGCGACTAGCACCAAGGCATAATTCCTGATAAAAAAGGGAAGGTATTGCCTTTATATAGTAAAAAACACACAGTGTATGCAAGAAGAAGTAAATACTATGTATAACTGGGTACAATAGTAAGTACGGAAATGTAAGTGGGGGCAGAATAAAAACCCAAACTGAAAGTGATGTACAACTAAAAAGAAAGTATAGCAACTGAATGTAAAGCATCAATGTTGAGCCATCCACTGGTAGTCCCACCTGAAAGGTGGGTACAGATAGCCAGCTCAGCTCCTCGAGTTCAGTCGTCTACTCCGTGTACGTCCCGCCCAGTGGTCCACCTCCAGACACCGACTGATCCACTAGCCTCTACCACGATCAGCACTGTCCGTCATCTGCATCCAACACAACGTAGTTCGGGCATAGCCCTTGCAGGGGTGAGTATAGGCTACTCAGTAGGGACCCCGAGACCCCCTAAGGTCTCCCAAAATCCATAGAGGATAATCCACAAAGGAAAGATACAATCACAAAGTATCATCCGACACTACTTAGGTATATGCCCATACATATACCTATGTTATCAATTCTCGTTCGGCTCTAGCATCCAAACCATGTTCGATCATGTCCACATAAGAGTACAACCCAATCCACACAGGATAACAAAACACAATCCACATAGGAAAACAAGTCAATCATATCGACGATATTGATTAAAGTCAAGACATAGCTCACACAGGTATACTTCTTCGTAAGACAATAGAGATGATCAGATTTAGTCACTGATTCATCTAAGTCGTCAGAACCACATAGGATTGATAGGTACTAGCCCCCGCAATGACCCACACAGGATCGATAGATACTATCCCCCCCCCCCCCCAATGACCCACACAGGATCTGACCCACACAGGATTGGTATGTGCTAGACCACACAGGACCGCTGAGCACTGACCCACACAGGATCGGTAGGCACTAATCCACACAGGATCACTGAGTGCTTTAGTCGTCGCTATCGAACCCACAGAGTATTTCTGTACGGTCGTCATCGTCGTCATAGTCAAAGCAATCTCTAGGGATCCCAAACACAGCAATCCCATTTCGGGAGGGTCCTCTCCATGAGCCGAGATCTGATACATCAACTGAAACTAATTCTGGAGTTGATGTATCCAAAAGTTCTGTATCGTCAATAGGAACTCAACGTGCCAGACGGCGCGTCAATCGGATGCCCAGTCTGAGAGTTATTTGCTTTTTCGTCCTAGGGGCCCTGTTAGGTTTTATGTAAAAACCAACCAGATAACACTCCAACTGCATCCAAAACACGAGTGGATTATGAAAAAAGTCCCGTCTCACTAAGAGAAATCCAACAAAGTCAACGGCACGTTAATCAGATGTCTGAAGCTGAAGTTATAAGTGTTTCCGCTCCGAGGGCCCGATTGGTTTTGTGTACAAACCAACCCGGCCGAATAAAAAGTTTTTCGAAACCTTGAGTGTAATATACTGAAAACACCGTCTCTATCCAAGGATTGCATCGTAGCTGACGGTGCGTCGATCGGAGGTCTGTAGCCCATGTTATGGGAAAAAGACAGAAAGAGGTCCGAAATTGGGGTTTCGGGCCCGGACCGACCCGGCCCAAGACCCCCTGGGTTGGCCCGAACCGGGTCGACCAGACCCGGGTCCGGGTCCATCCCAATTGGTCACGACCCGGCCCGACTGGCATGACCCTGCCCGGCCTGCGCGGTCGGGCCTGGCGCGCTCGGGCGGCCCATGTGGCCAGCTCGACTGGCCGAGCTGAGCGAAACAGTGGGGGCGTGCAGCCCCCCTGATAGACAAAACACGGCCCCCACATGGGGGAGGGGCCGCTCTTGTATCCAGACGAGGGTTACGACCCCTAGACATTATGGTAACCAGCCGGCTTGGCCGGCTGGTGGGTCATTGCGGGACCCCCCTGCGGGTCCCGCCTCCTTATTCCGGCGACCGGAAGCCAGCCGCCGCTCCCCCGCACCACCACTGCCATATGCCGTGGCCTTGTACGATCGGCGCGGCGCGACGGTGCCCTGCCCATCTACCGCGGCCTCTCTCGGGTCGCTGCGACTTTGAGGTTCTCCAGCACAGTGCGCCGATGTCGCGTTTCCCTGCCCATTCTTCATTTTCTCCGCACAGTGAAACGGCACCACACTACCTTGCTCGTGCCACAACAAAATCAAGCATCAAGGGGGGAGGAGGGTCATCCGTGTTCGTGTGGTCTGACCTCCTCCCTTTATTGTGATAACAGATGGCCCAATTTGAAAATGAAGGACGACAATGAAAGTATTCACAGAGAATAAATTAACCCCCACCTCAAGCATTGCTGATTCGTCGCGGGGAAGGGACGTTACGGGAAAGAGAATCGTCGGTGTTGCATCGTCGATCTCTGAGGATGGAGTCTCTCACCGGCTACGGAGAGGGTAGAAGATGATATGAAAAACTCCCCTTTGCGGTGATGGAGTTCTTGGTCAAAGGCTCGGTGTTCTACTTCGGTGACGGTGCGTTCTTCGCATTCGTCAAGGAGGAAGAATGTTCTTCAGAACTTAGAGATTTCCTCTCCAAATCCTTTCGCACAACAAACTAACCTCTTAAAAAATAAGACTTTTTATTATTTAATTAACATGAAAACAAAAAATTCATTTCCAATTTCAAAATGAGACAAAGAATTAATTTTAATGAATAACCTAATCAATTAATTAATTAAGAGTCGAATATCATTTAATAGGGGGGGGGGTGAGTTACATAATTAATAGGGGTTGAGGAAATTGAATGGGCGGGGCTCGTGTGGGCCATAACCCACTAATATCCTTCCTAGTGGAGTAGTTAGGATGTGGTTCCCACTTCAGCCACTTAGCATAGGTTAACATTACTTAGAATAAAAATAAAATGGTTGCACCCTTTTTATTTTTATTATTACTTAACAAAAATATTAATAACCTCACCAGAGCAAATGAAACTCTGGAAAAAGTGTTCCTGAACAATTACTGGTGGTGTAGTTAAATCGCTGCCTCAAAATTCGATTCTGAGAACCTATCCAACATTTAGGAAAACACGCTCGTTCGTTCACTGAACATACCGGAGCTAAATTTCCAAAAAATATTCTGGGCACACCGGGCCTCGGAATCAAGTGCCGTCAGAAACTACGTTCTTGTAAAATTCCAAATAATTTTAGGGAAAAAAAATCCCTCGAATTTTACAGGTCATTACAGCAGATCACACATACTGATATAGATTTTTTGTCATCCACCAACATGACCAATTTTAATCAATATAACCAAAAAATTTATAAAATTATTGTTTTCAAAGATATATCCTAAAATATCTGTTTTGTTATTATATTGAATGGTATGCCTAAGAAACATCATGTGACTTTTTTTTGAAAAAACTTTATAATGAAAAGATTGACACGATGTAAACATGATTCCCAAAAAAAGTAGTCATCATGTAGTGTAGACTACCTATAATTTCCTTATATAGAGTCACATAAATAACCTTGCCTTCTCCATAATTAGACAAATTCAACTCCATGTCAATCAAATTTTCTATTGGTATAGAATTTTCAATTTGAAATTATTTCAAAAACTCCATTGTATATTTTTATTGACAGATAAATGTTCCATCCTTATATTGAATTACCAATAACACAATGAAGAATGATAACTCACCAATTAAAAAAACAACAAATACCCACCTCATTAATAAAAGAAATACATGAATTGAGTTTCTACAAATTCTTGTGAAATGATTCCCTTAAAATATATAAGAACATCCATCCACTGACCATTCTCTTTTTTGATTTAGACGATCTGATCAACCACTCCTCAATAATAACTATGATTTGTTGGGTACTTGTGTAGCCATGAGTACCCGGATTTTGGTATTTTCATTAGTCTATATAAATAATTATTTAATCAATATTATTTTATCTCATAATCATGAATGTGAAATACAACATGATGGTATATGTATACTTCATCCTTAGAGACTCCATTTAGGAATGATCATTTAACATCCACTTGTCAGATTTTAAATATCTCTTTCATTATCATAGAAATAAATAACTGGACAGTTTAAAGTCATCAAATTGGTGAATATATCACATCAAAATTAATTTTAATGATTTTGGAATATACTTTTTACCTGATAAGTTATTAAATTCCACATCACTATTCCATATTGATTTAGTTTGTTTCACAACGCCAACATTGTTATTATCAAATTCAAAAGTTTTGGTCATGTTAAAACTTACCAATTATTATTTATTAGAATTTTTTCATCCATATATTTCATACCATTGACTCATGTTCTATATATAGAAGATCCACTAATTGATCTTCGATCAACATAAAATTTTAATGAAATTATGTACTGATCTTGTATTTTTCTATTTGAAACCAGAGCTATCTGATCATGGAATATATTATCATTAATGATATCCTCTCTATATAAACTTCTACTAGTACACGCTATTCATTAATTTTTTCTTCAAAAAAAGATCTATTATCAATGTTCATTTCAGCCCTTTGATTTCCCCCTCAATTAGGAACAACATCATTAATTTTCTCATAAAAACTGTTGCTTTTATCAAAATACTCTGAATCAGAGTTGAAATCCTCTCATCTAGATTCAAAATATTATTACTTTTAGTCATGCTCACATCATTGAAATAAAAAAATCACTCATACACTTATTGTATAACATATATTCTCTTATTAAATTTGAGTAACAAAGAATGAATCCATTTTCTCTATATGTTTGAACCATTATATTTTTTATTCTTTCAAAATATGTTACTTGATTCTAAACACCGATAAGTATTTTATGGTGGGATTATTTTCATACCGAATCCCATATGTAGTTTTGTATTTGAAGGACCCTATACCACCCTGTGGGGGGGGTGGTGTATCAGGGTGTTAACTTTTTATCTTCTTTTTTAGATCTTGTTCCTATATTTGTAGGAATTAATCTAAACATGTATGATGGATATGGGTAGTAATTTAAAACATTGACATGGAGATATATATAACACAATAATAACTTGGTTCCCCTATAAAGGATACATCTAAGGAACATACACTAACATGTTTCCAGTCATATCCAATTCCACTGATTGTCATTAGCTGTGGATTACAAAGGTTCGAGCACAATCACACAATCCCAGGAACACAGCCCAATGGTTCAAGGATAACTCACTGCCTCCCTCAAGTCACTCTCATTGAATCCCCCTAGCTCACATCCTTGGGTTAGGTCCCACTCAGATAGTATATGTGAAGGTCTTTTCAACAGGTAATCATGGAAGACTTTGTCTCTTATTTAGCATGATACTTTGCCTGCATCAGAGTACCAAATTTGTTCTATTATATATTCACTACTCTCCTTAGTGAAATCAACATAATTATCTAGGACTTATTGTCCTTTTCATCCAGAATCAAACAACCTATGTTAATTTTCAAACACTGAAGATCAGCTTACCCGACGTGATCAGAATCACCCCTTCGTCATCCATGTTTTCATGTCATAATGCATGTAACATTTATATTGAGTACTATTCTCCTTATTTTTTACAATGATGAAACCAAAATCTAGTTTATCCATTGAAATTCCTTCACGTATGCATGTGGATACAAGAATGCATGAAATTTCCTCTTTTATTTCTCTTATGTGATTCTTTAAACACAAATGTGTGTAGTTCTTTATGAAACACACATGACCACCTATTTTCTTTTATTCATCCTCATGAAATTCATTAGGGTGTTTTTTTAGGATTGTATATATATTTTTCTTTTAACCGTAATGGTTTTAACCTATTATCACATGAAAACTTCTTCTTCTCACCAAAAAACTCGACCTCGGGATCCTTAAATCAAAGCATGTACGTGCATGTATGTGAACTTTACTTCTCTTCCAATATTAATCTTCACCAAAACATAATCCCTTGTAAACAGTAGACTATAATCATGAAAACCTGAAAGATTGATTCTTCACCTCGTGAATCTAGGGTGTCCATGGGTCATTTTCTTCACACAGAGGATGTGCGGTTCATATTTGATATTCACGTGCATTGATCTGCCTCTTCACAAAGCTCAGTGGGAGACATAGGCTCAATCATTATCTCATGATAGTGCGGCCTTATCAAATCACAATGAAGGATTTTGAAAACAAATTGTGATTTTATGGGTATCAGTTCTTTGTAATGTTGGTAGAAAGTGAAAATCACTTATCAAACACTTGTGAGAACTCTACCTTGTAGAGCAGAATGATCATAGGGCTCCTGGATTATATTTGAAAAAATGGTGCACATGGAGATGAACAGTTATTCAAAAAAATAAGCTTTTTGATAGGTATGAGAATCCCCATCACTACTCTTGGGTTCCTCCTTTTATAGGTGATTGGAGATCCTCTTATGTGTCCACAACCCGTGTGAAAATCCACTAAGATCACAGTTTTAATGCTCTCGATATCCCTCTATTGAAAGTCTTCAAATATACAGATTAGATTACCCAAGATCTTCAAGGTCTTTCCTTTTCAATGTGAGATCCTCTTCTCCCTGATCATGTGAATGGTTTTAAAATAACTCATTCAATCTCCATTTAAATCATTGATCGAATCCACTTGGCCTTGGAAACATTGTTTGGCTAGTCGGAACCTTATTATCAAGATATCTCATGCATCCAAGATGATTATTTCATGAATAGTCTCGGTACAATCTAGTATCCTTCACGATGCCAAAAATGATAATACATGGGAATTCAGGACAAGGTTCTACATCAAAGCAGATGAATGGATGTGGAGGCATTTGGCGTTTGAGGTTGAAGACGACGCGTTTTAAACCATAACCCATGAGAGATCTAGTAGAACATGTTCTATTTACCACAACACGGGATGATGGAATACCACAATTAGATCCAACTACCTCTGATTTATTAGATAGTTGATAGAGATGTGGTATTAGATGAATGTCCAAGATTGCCTCTTTTTTTATTAACATGTCCATCATTGATTGGATACACAAAATTTATAAGGTTTATCAATCAAATCGCCTAGCCTATAACCCAGATTACTTCTTCTCCATCTATATTACCTCCCCATACTATGATATCTACTGCCACACATTGCACCCACCCTTTACTCCCAACGGGTAAACTCTACGTCCATTATGCCACTTGCGAGCTGGCCTCGCTTGCTTCCCTGTGGGTGCGGTCGACTTATGTTGTCCCGCATGAGACTCGGGTTGAGGATTGCTGGCTAGCTAGTGGGTTGGCCTATTTTTTTAATATAAGGAAAATAAAAATACTTAGTAGAAAACTAAGTATGAACTCAAATGCTTTTCCATCATTAAACATAGACCCACCTATGCATGGAAACCTTTCACTTCCACTCCTAATCTTCTTCAACCATTTATCTTTGGAACATGAATTCCAGTGAACATCAATAAACCGTAAAAGGATGCAACCTCAACATTATAAACAATTTATCACACATGATACAAGTTAATTCAATATAGGAACATTGCATAAATTGTCTGAATTGATCAATATATAGAATTTCCAAAGCATAGAATCAAATTGTATGAATCCATAACAATTCTGCATACATCTTCACATCAACCAGTCTCCAATCACTTTGGAGTTCCTTCTTCATTTTGACCACCATTTCAACTATTGACAACACATTCAAATTAAACACAAAGTGGCCGCAAAAATCCCTCACATTGTATTTTGTCTTAAATACCAAAAAAAAATCTCCTAAAATGAATGTGTCAATGTCAAACTGAGAATCTCCTCTATCCCCTTACATTTTTCTCTCCACCATACATTCATTTCACTTCTCCCTTGTTATTGAAAATAAATAAAAAATTTATGGTATAGAGTGTATCATTCCTCACATAAGATATGTGCCATCAATCATTTCACTCTAATCTACATGATCACATCACTGTGTAGAAAACAAGAGGATTTGATTTATACAACCGAGCTATCTATTATGGATTGACTCATAATACAACATGAGATGATAACTCATATACATTTATTCAAAGGACTTTACACTTTCATTATAGGTTAAATAGAAGAAATAATTTTAATAAAAATCAACCTGAAACTCCTACACTCACTTCAATAAGTAGATCAAAATCATCCAATGAATTTAGTAGGATATTTGACATTAAGGAACATACAATTTTCTTATATCACTGATTGATTTAGTTACACCCCCATTGTAAAATAATTTTTATTTTTAGTAACCAAGGATGAGATATTGAAAAATGACATAAATTATCGAATGACGTGATTTTAAAACAATTATTCAGAGTAATTGAAATTGATACCAGTCAGAGTAGATAACAATTTGAATAATAAGTATGGAATCTTTATTATGTGTCTCTCCCTCAAGGTAACACTTCTCAGGTTCTCCTCATATGGGCTTGTTTCACCTTCAATTTTCTATATAATATGAATAATTAGAATACAAAAATATTTAATGCAAGAAGGTGGATAATCCCTACTCCATCAATGTGAATATAAAAGTTTAGATGATATTCCCAACCATGATGCTCAATTACTCACACTTTCAAAACTAATATTCAATTCTGACTATGTGTGTGTGATTCTAACTACATTATCCATTATCCTCATACATTAAAAATCCTTTGGCCAGATAACTACTATGTAATTTCGAATTGATGCTTAAATATTAGTTCTTCCAAATGGATTTTTCTATGAGTTATCCTTATTAGATGTTCTTCTGGATACACTAACCTACGCCTCCTTTGAAATAGAATCTATGGACTTCTCACCATTCCTTCTTGGAATTCTCTTGGTAGATATTGATTTTGAAACATTATTATAATTTCATCCCAAATATTCTTCTTCTTTTTTAGCCATATTATATGGTATTATCTTCTTATAATCCTTTGAATCATATTGTGATGATCATATACTTACACTATGACCACTACCTTTACATAAAACACATATGTTTTGAAGAATTCATAATCTGTTTTAGTATACAGATTCTTCTGGATCTATGGATGTTTATTCTTATTCGTTGGCTTTATCCCCCTTGACATGGGCTTCTTTTTAGCCTTTTCATATTGAGGTTTGTACCAACAATATATTGAAAAAATACCAATCCTTCTACATCACCAACACAGGCCCACAAATCATGACATCTAGATTTGGTGTGCCCTATCTGGGGATACACCTTCCACATTCATGTTCTTCTTTTCAAGCCTAGCCATGGTGATAGGTATATACTTACTTTTCTTCGTCCAAACATGTTTAAAATTCTTCTTCTATCCTTAAATTATTATTCAAAAAAATGTAGAATCATTATTACAAGTTTGTATGAATGGTGCCTTCTTCTCAGCTTCTTGTGACAGACAATGAGTGAAGCCGTGATATTATAATCATATGATGGGGGTCTTTTGATAGGTGAATCCTCTTGTGAAAATTGAGTTCCATAAGCTATTTTATCATTATTTTGTGGAGAATCAATATGTATATTCTCAGGATTGGTCATCTAAGCTTCCAATTCTAGGCATATCGTATTGATGATGAATGTCTGGTCATTAGTCACAGTAATATTATCTTCACAATCATTATTTAATCATTGAAAGTCATATTCATGCATCTTAACATTTTTTGTAACAATTAGTCAAGTTCCTTTAATTTCATGGAGGTTTCATCTAAACATAAACTATATACTTTAGTTTTCTTCTACATCTCATCCTCAATTTCAAGGATCTTTTCTTCCAGAGACTTATTTCCTCCTTCTTTATTTTCAAATGCTTCAATCTATTTGGAGAGAATTAAACATTATGAAATTATTCCTACTATGACCTATTCCATATTTTCACCTTCTCTTTTTAGTCTAGTCATTTCAACCTGCATGAATTGAAATATTGTACAAACAAAAAAACTCTCTTTAGTAATATCATGTAGATAAGTTCTTAGTTTCTCTTAATCACTTAAGAATGAAATAGAAGTGTCTTACCTTTTCTACCACAAACACATGAGGTACATGATTCTTACATACCAAACAATAAATATTATTATCAGAAATGCATGGAGAAGAAGATGATAACTCATCCTTGGATGAAAGGTACTTATTCAATTGATTTTTTGCTATCTTTTTCCTCTTTATCAAGGTATTTCATGATATAAAATTCTTCTCAAATGTGACTAAATATTACTTAGGAAATAACTTCATTATTGACATATTAAAGGAAAATAAAATCTTTCACCCTAATATATTTATAGTATAGTATCCAATATCCCAAAAAAAATTACTCTTGGATACCAATTTAATGACCCAAGACCACATGGGGGTTGAATCATGATGTAAATGTTTTATCTTCATTACTGGATATTGTTCCCACATTAGTAGGAACTGATTTAAACCTGTATGATGGATATGTGTAGTAATTTAAAACATTAACATGCAAAAGGATAACACCTCACTTTTACTTGGTTCTCCACTATGTCTTATGTCCAAGGAGCATACACTGGCAGATTTTCGGTCATACCCAATTCCAAAAATCTTTACTAGATATGGAATACAATGTTTTGGGAACAATCACTCTATACTTGGAAAACTACCCAATGGTTCAGCTATATCTCATTAATTCCCTATATAAACTCCCACTGACTCTCCTAGCTCACGTCCTTGGGTGAAGTCACACTCAGTTTATAGATGCGAAGATCTCTACAATAGAGAAGCATGGAAATCTTTGTCTCATGTTCAGCATGTCACATTACATGCACCTGTGTCCTGAAATCTTGATATTTTATATTCACTCTTCTCCTTAGTGAAATCAACTGAATTCTATTGGAATTCATCTTCTTCATGGCTAGAATCAGACAACTTATCTAATTGTTCAAACACTGAAGATAAGCTTACCAGGAATCATCATAATCACTACTTATTGATATGTTTATACATTTGATCATTCATGTATTATTTATATTCACTTCACTTACTCTTCTTCTTTGTATAGGTAAAACCACAGTCTAGGTTCTCCTTTTCAATTGCATCACATATGCATGTGCATACATGAATGCATGATTTTTCTTGTTCTTTTTCTGGTGTGATTCTTTAAACCCAAATGGGTATAGTTATTTAATCACACACACATGGCCTCATATTTTCAATTCTTATTTCTATTTCTGTTTATTACATTTTTTTGTTAGGTTTGTCTGTATATTTATCTTACATCTCAATTGGTTGTAACCTCTTATCTCGTGTTAAATTCTTCTTCTTACCACCAAACACAACTTCTTACTCCTTCAATCATAGCATGTACATGCATGCATGTGAAATGTCTTTATATTGCAATCTACTTCTTCACTAAAATATAAAACCATATAAATTGTAGAATATAAAAATGAAAACATGAGGGAATTATTCTCCACCTCATGAATCCAGGGTGGCCATGATTCATGTTCTTCATGTAGATGATGCGAAGTTCTTCTTTGTGCATGAGCTGCATAGATCTTCCTCTTCTCAAAGCTCAGTGAGAGACAGAGGCACAATCATTGGCTCACAATGGCATAACCTTTGAAAAGAAAAATGATGGGAATGGATCAACAATCGTGTGTTCATGGGTACCAGTTATTCATGAAGTCATTTGAGAGTCCAATTCACTAATGAATCACTTGTGGGAAATCTATCTCGTAGAGAAGAACACTCGTGGAACTCCATAATGATCTTCACAAAATGGTGCACATAGAGATGCACTATTTTTTGAAAATCAAAACTCTCAAGTATGTGGGTGAATCCCAACATTTAATCTTGGACTCCACCTTTTATTGGCGAGGGGAGATCCTATACTACATCCACAATCCATGTGATAAGCTATCGAGATCGTAGACTAATTTATCGCGATATCTGGATATTGAAAGTCTTGAAATCCACAGATTTGATTAGCCGTGATACTCGAGGTGTTCCATTTTCAATGAGGGATCTTCTTCTCACTGATCACATGCATGGGATTAAAATAACACATGAAATCTATTTTTTAAATGCTTTATGAATCCATGTGGTCTAGACAACTCCATTTTCCTTCGACGAATCTTCATCATCGAGATATCGCATGTAAGCAAGACAACGATTTAATGGATGATCTTGCTATGATCCAATACCTTCACGATTCCAAAAATAATATGACATGTTGGATTGGGATATGAATAATCATCAACTATGGTGGATGGAAGTGGCGACATCAGGTGTTAAAGGTTGAAGAAGTTGTGGTTTAAAATTGAACTCGCGGGAGATCGAATGGTTAATGTTAAATGTAGGACAATGTGGGATAATGGATGGACACGATTTGATCCCTATACCATGTATTTTCATGAAAATGAAAGATATGTAGGATTATATGAACATCTGAGATCAAATAATGTTTTATAAAGCACATCCCACATCGGAATGGAAACGCGACATTGCCGCGTATTATCAATATACTCGCCCCGCATACAGCTCAGATTAATTCCTCTCCCTCCACGGTACTGCCCCGTACCATGTTCTATGTGGTTGTGCTATGTATCCACCCTCTATTCCCTATGGGTGAACTCTGAATCCACTATATTGCATGTGGTCTGGCCTGGATGGCATCCCCATGGGTGCGGATGACTTTTGTGGTCCCACATGAGCCTCAGGATGAGGTTTGCTGGCCAGCTAATGGGATTTCTTATTCATTAAGTAAAGTGAATAAAAATACATATTAGAAAACAAAGTATGAACTCAAATTCATGAATATTTTTGAATAAAACCCATCCCACCCATGGACACCTTTCCCGGTCTCTTCTCATCTCCTTGAACCATTTCTTTTTGGAAAATTAATTCAGTTGAACTTCAATCATCCTTAAAAAGATATAACATCAATGTTGTAAAAGATGTATCACATATGATACAAGTTAATTAAAATTCAGAACAGTTCATCAATTTTCTACATTGATCAACATGTATAATTTTCCATGTGTGGAATACAATTCTATGAATCCATAAAAATAGGTCATGTTTCTTCACTTTAATAAGTGTCCAATCACTTTGGAGTTCCTTATTCATTTTGAATATTATTGGCAACTATAGACAACAAACACAACATATACAAAAAGTGGTCACAATAATATTCAATTCGGAGAAACATACCATAAGTAGATATATAAACTAAAATTAGGACCACATATTTCCAACACATTCCTTTTAGAGACTTTTTAATAATAATATTTAATTTTGTATTCTTATTGATTCATTTTCTCAATTCATCAACTAATTACTGTTATGTATTTCTCAAAACTAAAACATAGTGTTGAATCATGTTATATTCATAATAACCCCTTACATGGGTATTTATTAATTCAATTCGATTATTGGAGTATCTCTTTTCTTATTTTAAACTATGTGTTCATTATCATATCTATGGTATTAAGTGATGTAATTCTGAACATCAGTTTTTCGATTTACCACTATTCTGGATATAGTCAACTAGGACCTAATTAATGGGATGAATTTGGAGGAATAAAACTATCTAATATTGGGATGTTTAGAATCCAAACCAGGAACTGTTTCTTTTTAGTAAAGGAAACATCAATTAGTGGTTAATCTTGAGGAAGTGGTAGTCAGAAACCTTGTACTAACAATTTCATTATAGTTTATCAGTGTTTTAAATAGTGACACATGGTTACTCAGTGCATAAAGGATCTAGTTGATTATAGAGGCTATGGTAGGATAGGTCATATTCAAAACTTATATAGGAAAATTTTACCAATTCCTAGTGATATTGGATAAACAAAAAAACCCATTTTCTGGAGAGGGGTCAGTAGTAACTCAAAAGATTTGAAGCTATAGTACCATCGACCACACTGGATGAGGTGGTGGTCGAGGGAGTGGAAAAAGGGAATAGGATTAATAGACCCAATAGTGTATAAAAATTAAGGGTAGTCATCATCAACTTAGGTCCATGGTTTGGGCAAGTTACATGTAGTGCAACCAATTTTAGAGGAGTAGAGTGATGGAGCTTATAATGGACAATATACTATTATAGTAGACTATTGTTTAGTATCTTATTTATTTGAAATAGAAACATCACACTCTATTATATCGTTGGAAAGTATGGAGAGTTTGGAAGATGATATATAGTACTTCTATGGTGTGATAACACTCCAAAAAACACTGGGTTGTGGATGAGAGATTTTTCTCTCTTGTTGGGAAATGTACCCATGAGACAAAACATCATCATTTCAAGTGAAAGCTTTTAATCCATGACATAAAAAGGTTTTATGTTATTCTCTGGATGGAATAGTTATTTCTTTATTGATCTCATATTAGTTTTTTTCACCATAGGGTGTCATTTACATCACTTGAGGGCAGTTGGAATGTTCATAATGGGGAATGATATGTCAATGTGTCTCAAACTATACCTATGCATCCTAGGATATGTAGAGTGACATAATATATCACTATTATTTTATAGGATGATCGTTGGGTACGAAATATTATTTTCCCTCATGTGGAGGCTTTTGAATTTTATGTGCTACCTCTAGGGAGAGATGTAGAATTCACTATCGATCTTGTGCCAAGGGAGGCACCAGTGCCTATACATCTTTACATGATGAAACATATGTAGCTTTTGGAGATGAAGAAGTGATTGTAAGGATGTTAGTATTATGGATTTATAGTGACCCATCCTTAACTAAACTGGATATAACTTATTTTAGATGAATGTTTATTACATTGTAAAAATACAAGACTGAGGACAATAATAGTTAATTGACTTAGGATACATGAAAACAAAATATTTTATCCCAGTGAATGATTGTCAATATCAAGAATAACGATATAAACCAATAGAACTTATACCAATAACTTGTAATCATAATATGGGGAAAGGAAACATAAGATACGGGTGAGATCATATGACTCATATGGGTAAAAATGGAATGTGTAAGCATAATATGAACTGATATGTTATTGAGCATGATCATAACATTTAAAAATCGTACCATACATATTAGATATCATAATAATGGTTGGAATTTAAAATACACAGATCATAAGATAACTAAGAGCATGTTTCATAAAAAAATATCATATGAATAATAAATGGAATTTTCGGAATGCGCAATGGTTTATAAATTTATGAACATGTATAAGTAGAAAAAAGTTCACTCATGAAGTTGAGGATATGAAATCTGGACCCAAAATCAACATGTAGTGATGTATCTAGGTCAAGGAATTATATTATGAATATGTACTCAACTTCACACATAACCTTATGGACATGAAACTGGATACTTTCATAACTTTGTGAACATGTAATCAAGTTCACGCAAAACATTTTGAACATGTATTCAGGTTCACAAATAAACTTATGGACATGAAACCAGGTCCATGTGTAACACTGTGAACATGTAATCAAGTTCATTCCAAACATTGTGAACATGTAATTAGGATCATGCATAATCTTATGGACAAGAAACTAGGTCCATGCATAAGATTGTGAACATTTAATCATGTTCAGGACAAACATTGTGAACATGTAATCATGTTCATGAATAAACATATGGAAATATAACCATGACCATGAATAACATTTTGAATGTTTAATCATGTTCATTTGTAACATTTATAGTCATGATTTATCCATCATTACCCAATTCATTTGGGGGAGACATTGGACCCATCCATGTCATAATAAAATCATTAATACTTGTGGACAATGTAACAAAACATCATCATATCATAAACCATAAGAAGATATGGGTTTTATAAACATCAAATCAAAATACATGAAATTTATTGGGCTTAATTAAAATTTCCTCAAATTATAATTTATGTAAAATAGATAGTTTTCATTTCAACAATTCATAACATGTGAAAACAAGTGTGTTGCAAAAGAATATAACCGGTGGAATATAAATTGGTGTCATAAGTGTCATTCCACCAACAAACAACCATTGAATAATGGATATGAATGAATTTTTTTATAATGTCTTATATGGGATTGAGTAAAATCAACAAATGTCATATTGGAATCAATATAATATATAAGGATTTTAAAATATTTCAAGGGAAAATATCCATTATTATTTTAAAAAACTATATTTAAAATATAAAACAATTTTAAAATAATTTACATTGAAAATAAATTGAAAACTAACAAATAAGGATGGAAAAACTTTTGAAAACATTTTCCATGAAAAAATTTTCCTTGAAAACATATTAAATTAGCATGACATCAATTTGAAAACAATTTTCATTGAAATCTTATAAAATAATATTGATTTTTTTAAAACTATGTACATTGAAACTTATAAAAGGAGCATGAAAACGTTTTGAAAACAATTTCAATGAAAATATAATTTCAAAAAATTCATAATTATTATCCTTTAATCATGAAAATAAACATTCAAATGATTGAAGTTGGATAAATCCATACATGTTTTACAAGGTAAAAATAACATTGATTTTTCATGATAAAAATTGTAGAGAAATTCCTCATTCTGAAAGAGACAAGAATATTCCATTAAAAATATTGATATAAGAAAAACAATTATAAATTTATTTTAATATTTATAGGTTTTTAATAGAATATTATTTGAAACACTTTTTAGAAATCTTTGTTTTAACATAATACTGATTTCTGACCGAATAGAGTGTAATGTTGGGATTTATTAAAACCACTTTCTTAACTATATTACATAAAAAAGAGTATAAAAATGAAATAATTACCATATTAAATAATTAAAAACAATATTATAATGAAATTTATTGAAATATGGGTCCTAATATTTCATAAAATTAAGAATAAAATTAAAAAATCACGAAAAGTGATGAGATTGTCTCAATAAACTCTTATAACATGGTAACTTGTGATCATACTCTCCATGTAAGAAAGGGAAATGTAACAGAAGAATAAAATATCATTAAAAGAATAAATTTCAGGATATAACATGAATAATTTAATTATATACACCTAAAAAAATAATTTCGGAGTATAACAAAACCGAAGTCCCAAAGAAGGCAAATTGGGACACAACTATTTTACTGATTTGGTAACTTTGGAAATATAATCCCAATGAAATAATGATCATAATATGGATATTTTAATACCCAAAAATATATATATATATATAAGATATATATAATAAAATCATGGGTAGTAAATACACCACATAAAAGTCAAGAGTTGGGAATGTTGATGGTATCTCATGGAAATAAAAAGTGAGATAAAATCCACTTACCTAGTGTCTTCACTCTCGCTGTACTCGTTCAAAAAACCATATAGAAAATATAATTTTATTATTCATTTTTTACAGAACCATACTATTATATATTATACCATACATGGTTTGATTAAGTCCTTATATTACCCTCTTGTTAACAATCTGATCTTATGGTTTCACTCCAGGTAATATTCCCTCTATTCTTCACATGTGTCTTAATTTGTTTAATATTTGTTATTTATAATTATAAAATGATTTAAATAATTTAAAAAATGTTATAAATATCACTTATATACATTATATGTTTATTATAATAATATATATAATATATTAATGTGAAATGGAATACACCATTCATGTAGATAGTAGGCATTACATATCCATGAACACTATTTCTGTTTAATTATCACATTGAAAGAAAATACGTAAAAGACAAATATATATATATATATATTTATAAATAGATAAAATTATTTATGTTGTTTTATGATATAATATATATAATATATATATATTCACTAAATCATTCCTTAATATATCCCATGTGGTGTATGAACGAATCATATCACTTTGAGGGGGAGGTAGTCCCCACTTTCTCAAACAAAATTATTGTATTAACACAAAATGGAATGTAAAGAGACATGTATTTTAAAAAATAATACAGTATATTAAATACATAATTTATGTAATATATGAAATATAAGAACTTATTTTCCATCTTAATGGACACCATGGTGGGTGGTAATGGAAAAATGAATAATCATCGTTTCATGAGGCAGTATATCACCTTATAGAGAAACAATATATTTGTTTCTAATTAGATGGACGTGTGAGTATGTTTACATTAAAAAGTTTACATAAAATCATAAAATTATATTTGGAATAATTTTTTTTATATTAATTTAATAAAAATATTTTTAGGGAGTGGAGGATGAAATTAAAATAAATGACTTGAGAGAAGACATGCCTTGTAAATGGGTAACTCCTTTTGGATTATACCAAACGACTTCCATGGATTGTAATATGAAAAATATAATGATTCTTGAATGAAGGTAGGGATTCAGAGAAGTGTATTTATAAGAGAATTTCTAAACTAATGATGTTTTTAGGTGTGAATAATAAGGATAGGTTGTGACCTTTAATATGGAAGGAAAAAGACTCACATGGAATAAATGAATAAAATTTAGGTGTACAATTGTTCTTACCTAAAAAGAGTCATAAAAATCCAAAATTAATCAATAATGTAAGTTTTGTGGCCTAATAATGGAAATAAAATTGTTTTCTTATAAAAATATAGGTCATTTTTTTCCCCAAAGATTGAGGTTTAGTCTCAAATTAAGTTTAAGTTAACCTTAGCTGTTTTGATTTATTATAATCACTTTTATAAATAATTTTGGTAAAAATTAATAATATCTTACTAGACATTAAATATTATTCTATATAAAATTTTTTATTTATGGTTTTATAAATTAAATTAATATAATTTTAAAAATTATTTATATTGGTTATCTCACAGATGGGACCAATTAACGAGTTTTCAAAGTTGAAAAATGTCCAAAATTTTTTATGTTTCTATATTCAGTTACAATGTTAAATTGATTATAATTACATAAATGTCATTAATATATTTATAATTTATCTAATTTAACCATAAAAAATTAAAAGTATAATATATCATTATTAGTTATTTGAATGAAAACGTAGTTATTACTAAAACAATTTATTTTTCACTATTCATAAAAAAATGATTTTTCTCAGAAAAATAACAAATACTAACCCTAGAATAATTTCAAAATTATAAATCCAAAAATAAATTATATTTTATCAAATTCAGTTATTAAATTCATCTAACATTAATTTTATTATTAAAAGAGGATTATTCTAGAAAATGGTATTTTTTAATATAACAAGAATTTACCAAAAATTATATCATTTGTAGCCAATAATATTTATCTATATAAAAAAATTATAAAAACTATTTTAAAATTATTTATTAACATTCATATATCTATTTTTAATGAATAGGTTATAATTATTTCATTTAAATAATTATAAAAAAATGATGTTTCATAGAAACATTTGTGTTTTATATAACGTTTGCCAAGTCAGTGTTACAGGAAATGCAAACCAAGTTGGTATTGTGTGTAGTGAAATCCAAGTCATTGATGCGTATAACACAAGAAAATTTAGTGTTATGTGAAAATAATATTTTAAATAGTGTTTAAATAAATATATATATATATATCCAGTGTCATGTGAAATAAAAAAATATTGAACAGATAAATTAATTCGGAAAATATATTTCACAAAATCTAAGGGTGTTACATTCTACCCCCCTTAAAATGAATTTCACCATTGAAATTTTTCTTGTCTATAAAAGATTTCATACATGAATCTTTCCATTCATAGAAACCCACATTGTATAAATTAATACTAAAACATCACATAAAAAGGGATAGTTGTAACCCTAATAGTAACCCAAATTGATATATAACTAGGTTTTCCCAATGGAGAAGATAGGTTTTGAGTGATTATTGTACATGAATGGAAAATGTAAATTTTTATATGGATTTATTGGGTTCATAGATCACAAACAATTGAGTTACAAAAGAAAAGTTGAGGGCCTAAAAATCATAAATTTTTGATGATTTATAAGGCCATAAGTTCAGTAAAAATTAAGGTATTAGGACAACACATATTTATTTTGATCATTATTCAAACATTGAGTTATTCTTTTATTGATCATGAATATAAGTAAATATTTAGTGTTGATATATTTATATAAAAACAATTATATTACTTAGTTATTCCTTTATCAAATTATAATTCATTCATTACTTCATGTAATGGATGTCTAGAAATTTTCTTTGATGTATAATGTGATAAAATGCAATTTTAGTCGATCTAAAGCCCTATTAAAGAATTAAAATCATAACTATTTTACAATATTAATATGGTTAATACATTATTCATTAAACATAATAAATAAAACTATTGTTTAATAATAAATAATTATTCATTAAAAATAAATATACATTATCCATGATAATGCATAGGCTAGTTTTATGTGTGAAACCCATATAATCCATCATTCATGGGTTCATGATCCACAACACTGCTGGACTTCATTGGTTGTCAACCAACACAGACAATGTCCTTTTCTGAAACCACAATAATATAATTTCCAAAAATAAACAAGATTTATATATTTTAAATAAGTTTAATCACTAAATATCCTTATAACCAAAATTTTCAATACAAACTCATTGAATAAATAATTTCTCTGATGTTTTTAATAATTTTTTATGAACTATTAATCTTATAACCCTTCTGAAAATGAAAATACGAAACTTTATAAAGGGATTCATCAAATCATCTTAACATTTATTCCACCATATATCACAAAGTAGCTTTGGATTGTCACATGCCAAACAGGTGAATACCCTCTTGGTAAATTACCATAAATCCTTTTGGAAAACATTCATGATTTATTATTCCCATGATTAATAGATATATTTTTAAAAAATAAGATGTTGTAAAAATTAGGCTTGAGAAAATAGAAACGATTTTCAATAATAAATTCTAAGGTAATCGGTACCGTCAAATTTATTTATTCCCATATGACATATCACTATCCAAAGTTCATTATCTCAATTTCAGGAATTAGTTAAGTGTTTCCATCAAACAATCAAAATATCACCTCTCTAATAAATCAATATTCTATATCTTCATTACCATTCAAAATATCCTTTTAAATCCTTAATTGATAATTATACTAAAAATACTTATACATTTCATGATTAATATAATATAATTATTGAATCCAAAAACATAAATACTTTATTAATCAATCTTCATTCTTAAACCATTACTACGGTTTCATAAACAAATTCCATTGTACCCTGTTCCTAGAATAATAAGTTTGAATCATGTATTATGTTTACTCAACCTCAATTTAATCAAGAATTTTATGTTTAATGTATGAAATACTTGAAGAACATCACATAGCTTTTACATTTCATTGGTGATCCCATTAGCTTCAGATGTATAACCAATACTTGTAAAAACATCCGAACTTTCTTTAAGAGATTTACCCTTGGGGTATATATTCACACAATGCCCATGATTTATACTTATTAAACACTAAATTTTAACCATTTTCATTATAGTTATTTCCATTTAATAAAATAATAGAGAAATTTATTAGAAACATTTATCATATTAGGATACCATATAATCATGACAATTTACTAATAGAGTTCCTAAATCATGAATCCCACTTCTTTAATGTATGAAAAATAGGATTATACTACTTTATTAATATCCATACAATACTTAAATCCTTTATAATTTTTTGTTAATTTATTGTGAATTCCCAAATCATATCCCCTATGAGTGTCAAACCAGGTGTGTTGAAAGGCACATTGTTGTGTACCAGATTACCCCAAGTTAGGACCAAAACATCTCGTCATAGTTTTAACCCCTACGTACATCTATTCCAGATCCACAGCGCATTGAAGTATCCATATATTTATGTATTTCTATGAAACCATTCACTTTATCCTTTACCAAAATTCTAGGACTTTTTCATAAATGTGAACTCATCTTTTATCCTTAGAGACATCCCTAGTTATATCCAATGAAATAAACCTAATAATATTACTTAATATTTCTCTTAATATATTGAATAGTTTTACTAAACCATTCCATTGATACCAACTATAGTGAACCAAGATTAACATACATGGTTATTTCATCATTTTAGATGAATATTTTAAAAATTGAAAAAATATAGGTTTGAGGACCATAATAGTTTAGAGTCTCTGTAAACATGGAAACAAAATATTGTATCCTCCTAAATGGTCTTAAACATATCCCATAATTATCTACACCTTTAGTACTTCTACATAAATCAATCTTCATATCCTGGTGAACAGAGACAAAGGATAGGGGTGAGATCATATGCTTATTAAGGGTAAATAAAATAAATGAGCAAGCATAACATTTGAAATTAGGGTGTGCAAACATGAGCATAAAATTTGGAGATCATTCACTAAATATTATATATCATAATAAATATTGGAAATTTAGAAGATATATATCATAAGTTAATTTTTATCATAAGTCATGAAAGAATAGTATATGAATAATTCATGGAATTTATGGCATGAACATTTGTTTGTAACATTTTGAACATGTTTAAGTAGAACAATGTTCACTCTTTATGTTAAGTACATGAAATTAGGCCCCAATACTAACTTGGGGAAATGTAGCTAGGTCCATACATAACATTGTGAATGTATAATCATGTTCACATTTAACAATGTGGAAATGAAACCAGGTCTATGCATAAAATTTCGAACATGTAATCAGGTTCACATATAAATTTTTGAACATGCAATTAGGTTCATGCATAATCCTATGGACATACTACCTGGTCCATGCATAACACCGTGAATATGTAATAAGTTTCACTCATAACATTATGAACATGTAATCAGGGTCACACATAATCTTTTGGACATAAATCCTAGTCTATACATAACATTTTGGATATGTAATCAGTTTCACACATAACATTGTGAACATCTAATCAAGATCATGAATAAAATTGTGGACATGATACCCGGTCCATGCATAACATTGTGAACATGTAATCATGTTTATGCATATCATTTATACTCATGATCCATCCATAATTACCTAATTCATTTGATGGAGATATAGGTCCTACAAATCTCAAAATAATATCATTTATATATGTGCATAATCTAATAAAAATTTATCAGATCAAGGACCATAAAAATAGATGGATTTTATAAACAAAAAATTGTTATACATAATTTTTTTTGGCATGGATAAAATTTACCCACATAATAACCTATGGAAAATATATATATTTCATTTTATCAAATCATAACCCAAGAAAAGATGCATGTTTCGAAACAATATCACTCGTGGAATAGAAATGGTTTTCATAAGATTCATTCCACAAAAACATAACCTTCCATGAAAGGATATTAATGGAAAATTTGGATAATATCATAGATTTTAATGAGTAATAATAACATATGTCTCCTTTTAAGGAAAATAACATAGACGTATATTTTGAAATCATTTATTGAAGAAGATATCCTTTATTATTAAAAAACTCTCTTTCTAACGTAAATCCTTTTGAAAACCATTTATTTTTAAAATAAATTTAAATTTTAAAAATAAGGATGGAAATTTTTTAAAACCTTTTCCCTAGAAAACATATAAATTAACCTTGAAAATATTTTGAAAACATTTTTCCTTGAAAAATTATAAAATAATCATGAAAATATTTTAAAAAACTATTTTAGTTCAAACATATAAAAGGACCTTGAAATCGTTTTGAGAAAAATTTCATTGGAAATATCATACAAAAAAGTTTATTAAAAATTATCCTTTATACATGAAAAGAAATCTTCAAAGTATTGAAGGTGGATAAATCCTTATAAGTTGTACGAGGTAAAAAGAACATTATTTTTTCATGGTTAACAGGGTAGAAAAATAACTCATTCATAAAGAGAGAAGATGATTCCATTAAAAATATTGGTAAAATAAAAAAAGGGAAAAATGTATTTTAATTATCCTAACTGATTAATATAATATTACTGGAATCCCATTTCTGAAATTTTGGTTTTAATGGAACAAATATTTCCGATCGAAGAGACGGTAAAGTCATGTTTTATTAAAAATAAAATTTTAACTATCATATATACTATAGAGTATAATAATGGTACTAATACATGTATAAAAATTAATAACTAGAGGATAATTAATTTTCTTATTATAGGGGTCTAAATATTCTATCAATGGAATCAAAAACATAAACAATCATGATGCGCGATAAGATTGTCTCAATCTACTCTTATAACATGGTAACAAGAAATCCTAATATCCATGTAAGAAAATGAAACATAATAGCAGACTAAAATAACAATAAAGGATTAAATATTGTGATATAAAATGAAAAATGGAAGTACATACACCTCAAAAAATAATTTAGGTGTATAACAAAACACGAGTATCAATGAAGGCAAATTCAAAAAAAATATTTTACCAATTCAGAAATTTTTTAAACTAAACCCCTTGAAATAAATTTCTTAAAATGGATATGTGAATACATATAAATTTATGTATAAGATAAAAATAATAAAATCATGTGTTTTATTTACACCATACAAATTTATGGAGTGTCGAACATAGAATGTATCTCAGGAAAATAAAAAGTGATATGAAATCTGCTTACCTTCTATCTTCACTCTCATTGTACTCATTAATACCACTAGTCTAATAAATATAATTTTATTACAAATCCTTTAAATAGCCATATTATTATCACTAATAACATATATGGTTTTATTATGACCATATATTTCCCTCTTGTCAGCAATTATATTTTAAGGATTTAGTTTAGGTAATATTCAATTTATTCTTTGAATGTGTATTAATTTGTTATATATTTGGTATTTATACTATATATAATGATTTATAGAATGTAAATCATGATGAAAATATAATTTATATAAATTTTATTTGTATTATAAAAATAGGTAAAATATCTAAGTCTGAAATGGAATACACAGTTCATAGAGAAAGTAGGTCGTGTGTACGCATAAATGCTATTTCCCTTAGATTTTCATGTTGAATAAAAGAAAGTAATATATATATATATATATATATAATTATAAAATTATATTTCTGATATCATATATATAATATATATTCACTAAAAACATCATTAATACAATCCATGTGGTGTTTGAATAAATCATATAACTACAAGGGGGAGGTAGTCCACACTTCCTAAAATGAAACAATCATATTAACAAAAAATGAAATAAACAAATATATGAGTTGTAAAAAAGAATAAATAATATTAAATAAATAATAAATATAATATATGACATGTACAAACAATTTTTCCATAATAATGGAAACCATGTTAGGTGGTAATGGAAAAATGAACAATCATCACTTCATGAGGTAGTAGTATCTCGTACATAGAAACAATATGTTCATTACACATTAGATGGAGGTTTGTGTATGTGTAGGTAAAAAAGTGCATAAAAACATTGTTTAATAATGGTTAAACATTTTATGTTATATTATCAATGAATAATGTTAGTTGGAGGGGATGGATATGTAAAATAAAATAAATGACTTAAGGGAAGACAATAACTATTAATCGGGTAACACCTTTTGGATTGTGAAAAATGTTTCATTGGATTGCCTTATGGATAAGGTATGGCTTATATAAGGAAGGTAGGAATGTTAGGGAGTGTATTAGGTAATGATATTTTGATCATAATAAGTTTTAGAGGTAAAAAAGTGGGATAGGTGTATGCCTTTTATAGGGAAGGAAAAAGAATCACTTGGAATTTTTGAAAACAAGTTTGCGGTACACAAGTTCATACCTACAAGGAGACATAAAAAACCAATATAAATACATAATGTAACTTATATGGAAAAATTATGTCCATAATATGAATTTTAAAAATGGGATTTTTCATTTGGGCCCCTATGATTGAGGTTTAGACCCTAATTATGCTTAATTTGACCTTAATCTCTGTGATTAATTTGAATACATTTTACTAATATTTTCGGTAAAAATTAATTTGATTTTATTATACTCAAAATATTTTACAAAGTAATTTGTTTTATGTTAGTCATTAAAAATTCAATTTACAAAATCCTAATAAATTAATATTTTTGATATTCCCATAGATGGGATAAAATAACAGGTTTTAGAAGTATAATTTTTTTAAAAAGGTTGTTAGGTTTTTATATTAAATTTCAAAATATAATATATTATAATTAAATAAATTTTATTATTATATTTATAATTGATCTATTTTTTCTTTAAAAAAATATTATATAATTTATCATTAATAATCATTTAAATTAAATTGCAGTTATTAACTAAATCTCATTATATGTCACTGTTCATCAAAAAAAGAAAGTTTTTTAGAAAAACACCATAAATTCACACTAAGATAATTTACGAATTATAAATCCAAAAATAATTTTTCTTTAATAAAAATAAATTTATAAATATTTATAAATATAAATCTATTATTAAAATTAGGTCATTTATGAAAATCATAATTTTAAACATAAGAGGACTTTAACAAAAATTACATCTTTATTTATGAATATGTTTTTATCTATATAAGGAAAATTTAAAATAATATTTGAAAATTATTTATCACAATTCATATATATATGTTTAATATCTAGGGATTATTTTTCTCATTTAATTAACTATAACAATAAAATGTGGTTTTGTAGAAACATCAATGTTGCGTGTAATGTATGCCAAATCGGTGTTGTTGGTAGCATAAGCCAAGTCAATATTGCGTGTAATGCAATCCATGTTGGTAATGTGTATAGATCAAGCCAAGACAGTCTTATGTGAATGGAAAATTTGACATAGTGTTTTAATATATATATATATATATACATATATTGAACTATTTACAGTGTCACGTGAAAGGAACAAGATTGGAAAGATAAATTTATTAGAAAAAAATATATTTCAGAAAATCTCACGGTGTTACAGGATTTTTATTCCCTTGTAACTCACCATGGTCTTCATTAATTATTTTTTATTTGAAATCAGATGTCACTCTAAGGAATTATGTTGATTACCAATGGCTGAACTTAATCATATTTATGAATTAGTATCCACTTCCTCAAATAGATGACCTCTATTATCATCTATGACAAGTGAGGGTGTTTTGTAAGATTTATTTGAGGTTGGGCTATCAATAGGAGGGTTTTGGGCTTCAAACACACCACATTAAACATTCCAATGAACATATGGCCTTTCTGTGTTTCCGGTAATTTTGTTCATCTTTACGAACATAACATGATTTTTTAAGGACTTGATGAATATGGTTTCCCATCCATTACAACATTCACTTTTTGTAGTCCTTTTGGACGAAATATTGAGGTATTCATGCACTGAACATAATTATTCCCAATATCATGAAATCCTGTTAAATGCACCGAGTGAAAGCTCTATTTCTTCAGAGCTCACCAAAGACCTCTTTTAGATCAACAAAGTTTACATCCTAAGTCAAATAATATCAGATACAAGACATTAAGTATACTCAGAGAAGGTAAATAATTTAGTTTCCAAGGAGTTTCCCAAGAACATCATTGATATATAGTGTTTTTTTGGGAAAGATATGTATTACATATGCTTTATTCTATAATTTTAATGACTTTTAGGGTTTCTCACATTCATAACTAAGAACAGTGTGAATCATGTATGGTAAGATTATTGTGAAAGATACTTACTTTAATTGAAAGGTAGGTTGACTTCAACACCTATAATTATCCAACTAGAGTTGATTAAAAGTATACAATTTATTTTGATGCTTCTAGAATCAAACTGGTAGTTGTCCTGAAGCATTATGAGAGAGTCCTGGAATATGAGTCTCATAATTTGAGGACACATGAGACAAATTATTCAAAACATGACCTCATATCAGTAATAGTTGTGCATTAATTATACATTTAGAGACATTATTTTCTTTGGGAGTATTTTTTGGTATTCAAAGTTTACAACATGGCCAGGTATATCTTTACACAGTGTGATCTGAATCATATATAATGGAGTTGGGTTGACTACATAGATTCATTAAATTTTTATCTTTCCAATTGTAATGTAAAAGGAAATATAGTATCCAATTCTCTAAGTTGGATGACATAGAAATTGGAGGTTAGGTATGAATGTCATGAGTTGAAGCTTATTGACTTGTTTTTAGATTATCATGTAGGAGTTCAAGAGAATCATCGGTAGACCATCTTATTAGCATTATCAATGAAATTTACTATTATGGAATAGGTAATGATGGGATGTATTTACAATCCAAAGGGACTAGTATTTAGGGAAAGTATCTCAGATGAGGACTCATCATCTTGTTGGAACATTGATAAAGACGAGGTCATACACATACATGGGTATGTATGGGTACCGGACAACATGTCAGAGGAGTTGATGGATGAATCTCATACCTCATATTTTGAAATATATCCTAGTGTCAACAAAATGTATTGAGACATACATCGCTTGTATTGGTGGACCAGAATGAAATTGTAGGTATCACTTTTTATTAATAAGTGTCTCACATTTCAATAAGTAAAGGTTGAACATCAAACGATGATAAGACTTTTACATTTTTAGTACATTCATTAGTAGAAATGGAATGATTACACCATGGACTTAATGACAGATTTACCCATATCACCTCATGAAACAAATACTGTTTAGGTAGTTATTGATTTTTTGATAACGGTCGAACACTTGAAACCTATTCGACGGTCCTTTTCAGTATACTTTTTAGGGAGTCTATATGATATAGATGTCATAATCTTTTATGGAACTCCACTTTCTATTGTATCTGATAGGTATTCCCCTTCCACAAACCAATTATTCAAAGGGTTAATGATTGACTAAGGTACAATGGTGCTTCTTAGCATGGTATATCACCCTCATACCAAAGGTTAAATAGAGTGTATGGTTCAGGTGTTAGTGTAAATTCATAGTGCTTGTTTCCTTGTTTTTGGGGTTCTTGGGAGAATCATATACAATCAGTTGAGTTTTATTATAATTTTATTTTCTTGGATACCATGAAGATAGCTTCTTATGAGGCCATATATGGAAGTTCCTTATGATATTTTCTATTATGGTTAGAGGAAAGGTATGAAACCCTACTCTTAGCTAGTCTCATTTAGTAGACTTCAGATAATGATAAAGTAATTAGGAATCACATGATGACTGCTCAGTCTCGGAAGAAATCATATGAATAATTCGGTAGATTACCTCATGATTTTTAGTTCATAAATCGAGTTTTTATTCATGTTTTTCCCAGGTGGGTCCATCGATGAACGCATAGATAAGGTAATATTTCAACTCAATTTGTTGGAATGTTCAGTTTTATAATAAATCAGACCAGTTTTCAACATGATTTCATTTTCTTAGAGATACAAATTTTTCAATGACATTTTTCACATGTCCCAACTCCACAGATATTACCCAAACCCATTGCATGTTAAATTACCTAAAAGGGTTGCATTATATGTGGATGATTCTTCTGTGGAGTACCTAGTGTGAATCATTTATTGGAGAATGAAGACACTCTGATGAAGGATGGATCCTAGAGAATTTCTTTTTTCACTAAATAGATGAGTACAAGGTGAGACTTAAGTGCATTAAACTAAAATATTTTCTCCATGCCTGTATATATTCCAAATGATCATTTATTTACCTTGTTAGACCCTATATCTCGTCAAAAAATGCATGGACGACTAAGTTACTTTAATAACAAAGAATTAAATAAACTAAAATTCCCTTATTATAATTATAAATAAAAATAATATATTTTATAATACAATAAAGATTTTATAAATGAATAATGATTGAAATAATATGTATTTGTATAGGTTAAGGAACCTATTCCAAATGAATAATAACATGACCTTCAAAATAATAATTTGAACATTAGTAATAGTAATCCAACCAATAGAATAGTAACCTCACCTGTGAAAGTATAAATTATATTTATGTATCTTATAAATGATAATATAATATAATTATATCCTTGTATAAGTAAATAAATTTTTTTAAAACTTATTAATTATGTGTTGGTATATTTTTGAAACAAAAATGTATATTTTTAATTATTTAATTAATATAAATATTTAAAATAAATATATTTTCATAAAATATATTTATGATTAAATATATTTTTTGTGTTATTGTTATAATATAATTTTATGGGATCTTAATTACAATTTAAATTTAATATAAAATTAGTTATTATTTTAAAGTCTTTATCTTCCACATACATACTGATTTTAATAAAATAAATAAATTTCTAATTTTTTCAAAAATATTTTCATAAAATTGATTTAATTTTTGAATTATACATATTGAAAAATGGTTTTGGATATTATTATGATATTTATAATATAGTTTTATTTTTTGTGGATAGAAAAATATAGTAATATATGGTATTTAACCAATAAATTAATTATTGAATCATGGATGGTGTATGGATAATTTACGCCCATAAACTATAACTATTCCAAATAATTTTAAGATATATAGTGATATGGATTAATCTATTTATAGTCTTTATCTAAAATAATACAATAGTGAATAAAATAAAAAAACAACACTCTCCTTCCGAAAAATACCACCTATCACCCCCTCTTCTCCCCACACATGAAAATATTTTAAGAATATAAACATTACGATGAATAATATTCCCAAACCCCTCACCCATTTCAAGGATAATTTGTTCTCATCAAAATATGATTTCCAATTTCATTAAAGAGGTTCTCATGGAGAGGAATTTAATGGTAAATTCCTCCTTCATTTTCTTTTCATTTCATATTCTCTAATCACCAAAAATAATCCAAGTGGAATGATAACTACATTATCATATATATAATGGAATTTTATTATGTTAATTATTTAATTTATAATCAAAACTCTTCTCTACTCCCATTTATTTTAAAAATGAGAACATCATCGGTAATGTATGAATATAAAACTTTCATGGACGATGCATTTTCATTTTCCATTACCACATTCATGTCTGGTAATAAAACCATTATTATGGTTATATAAAATTATATTTTACATATTATAATTTATTTAACATTATATAATAAATATTTATATATGATATTAAATATAATGATATGAGTTCATGATGGTCATTAAATTTTCCAAATAAATTAAATCAATTTCTCTATCAATTTCTCTAATTATTCATTATCATACTATTTTAAAAAATGATATATAAGATACTTTAATCTTATGTAGTGTCATTAATAACATATATTCTTAATTCATGAAAAATTATCCTCATTTTACATGAACATATATACATTTATACAGTTAAAACGACCAAGAAATCCAAGAAACTAAATGCTCAAAAAATGATGGAATTGAACTCTATAACAGATTATAATGTTTATAAATGATCTTAATAAAATTATAATAAATAAAATTCATGTACAAAAGGTTATTTATTTTATTTTTTGAATGAATCTAGTTTTATTATCCAGGATTTTAATTTTATGAAATCAATCATATATAAGGTTAGGGGATTCTCTAACCCAACTCCTTTTCATTGGGTTGTTCCTAATTCATGCAAAATTTTACTGTGGATGTTATTATAATATTCCTCAAATATAATTTATTTTTACTTACCTTTCATTTTATTGGATATACGTGTTTCATATAAAATTCAAATAAAACAAATTATATTTTTCAGAAGAACTCTTATTTATGAAAACACATCGTTACTTATTTTATGATTTCTTTTTTTTACTCGAGATAAATGATTCATATACAATTTATATTATTTTGTTTTTATTTTATGAATCCGATAGTTTATTCATGAATGTAGGATTTATGAAATGAAACCAGTTAATTTCAATGATTTAATTTATGTATCACATTGATATACAATTTTTGTGGTATGCATGATTATGTAATTCTTATGATGTGATAGGTGTGCCCAAAAATTTATAGTGATCGAATGCATTTGGTAAAGTGATGTATCATATGAGATAAGTAGAAATATGTTTGAAATTGATTCTATATTATTTCACAATGATTATTTTATGTTTATGTACATATGTTATGCATGAACATGAATCATGATTTGTTCAAAACTATGTTTGGTAATTGACTTCTAGGAAATGATGTTTCATTTTAATTCATTTCAAAAGTCATTGAATTTGTCTAATGCTTTTTGTAATTATTATTATGATGATACTATGATTATAAAATTATTATGATGAATATTCTCACCCCATGTCATATTTATTCATGTTCTTATATAACATCTTACTTTTATTTTATCTTACCCCTTTCTTTGATGTATATTCTTAGGTGGATAATTATAATGAGGAAAATATGTGGTCCAATATGAATATAAGGAAGAAGGAATTTATAAATTTCTAGGTTTTATTTTTTAAAAGTTGTCTATGGTCCAAATTTTCCCAATACGCTAAAATTTTGGATCCTAGGTTTATAAAACTATTATGTTGTTAATCATTAAAATGATGTAATAATGTTGTAATAAAATGTAGGGTATATATTATTTGTATTAGAGCATGTTTTATTTAATTTTAGAATTTTGATTAGAAAAAATTATTGAGTGATTAGGTATTTGTAAAACACTAATATGATCTATTTTAAAAAAATTCTAAAATTGGGATCTCATAAGATATTCCATTAGAGTTTATCACATAATGGAATAAATAATTAATTCATGACTTGTTGACTAATATTTTTTTTGAAACAATTTCTTTTTTACAAATGATATGATCCTAGAGAAACCAGGAAAAAAATGGTGAGAGAAAAAATACATCGATTACACAATCGACATACCCAATTCCTTGGGAGGTGGAGTTAAAAAACTTCATGGTGATTCTTACCTAGCTATATTAGGATATGAAAAATAACCTAAAAAATGTGGAAAATTCTCCTTTAACTAAAAGGGAGAAACTAGATATCAATTATTTTATATTTTAATGACCACCTAAATTTATTTGATATTTCGATCAACTAGTCATAGAATAGTTGGTCAACTCGATAAATAATATATTTTATATACATCAATGTTCTGAGATGGAGAAGGTAACTCTTGGTATTTATTATTTAGATGTACAGTCTTATCAATGGTGGTCATTGATTACGAGCACCATGGAAAATGAAGAAATTGAAGTGATGTAGTGTAAAGACATTAAGAAAATATTTCTTAAAAAGTATTTCCCTAGAAATCTTCATATATATATATTGGGAGAGATAATTTATAGAGATGAAGAAAAAAGAAGGTGAATATATAACGACTTGTGAAGAAAAGGTCACAAGTATTACATTTTACAGATTGGATTTTGTTATAAAAATGGTAGAAAAATAGATAGATTATTTAGAGTTTTAAAACCACACCATTGAAAGGATCATGAAATACATGACTTTGGGATTTATGAAGAAGTTTTTCGATGTGATATCAATTTGGATATAGAGTTTGGAGAGTCTTAACATGGATATGGTAAAAAAATATAAATATGGAGTATCAATATGGAGGATCTAATGAAAAAGGTATAAAAAATTAAACCAATAAGATATAAAAAATAATCGAATAGAATCATGCGAATCACCTCAAAGGGATAGAGAAATGAATCATATTTGGGAGGTAAGGCCACCAAGATCATGATTACCAAAGAGACATGAGGAAGCTTTACTATATGGTGGAGGAATAGAGAGAACCACATATGGTTCAATACCTCATCTATAGAGAGTGATGAAAATATACAAGCCAGTGAACTAAACCTCAATTACTAATGGGTAATAAGCATAAAAAGTCCATACAGACTATGAAACAACCAAAATATTATTCCATGACTACTAATAATGTTGTTCCCACTAATGATTTGGTGATGGGTACATAGGATATTCATTCAATGATAGATAATTCATTGTTTTATTCAGGATCTATGCATTCTTTTATATCATTCATGTTTAGTATAACTATTCAGAAACCACCTCAAAATATAGAGGTTGATTTATCTTTGAGAAACAAAAAAATGGGGAAATTATTTAATGCATTGTATATAACTCATCCCCAAATAATTTTTTTTGGATTGAATCTCTATGAAAATATTGTCTTACATTCATTGGTGGAGTTTAACGTGATATTGAGCATGAATTGACTATCTTTACTTAAAGACAATATCAATTGTTGGGATCATGAGATCACTATTCACATCCAAAAGCATCCCCCAATTCTATAAAAATGTAAGTAAGAGTATGAATATCCTTTGTAATCATTTTCTCAATGAGCATAAATATATAGATCAAATTATTGATAAAAAGGTGAGAATCATGATCAATGATATTCCAATTGTGAGGAACTACATTAATGTGTTCCCGAAAGAGTTTATTAGTCTTCCTCCTAGTAAAGAGGTTGATTTATCAATTGAAATTACTCATGAATCTCTTACTATAAAAAATAATCCTTACATAATGGAAATCATTGAGTTAGAAGAACATAACAAGTAGTTACAAGTGAACATATACAAAATTTTTATAAACCAGACTGCTTCACTATGGTGTGATCCATTAATCATCATCAGGAATAATGACGGACCAGTGTGGATATAAATTGATAATCATGATATCAAAAAATCATGATAAAGAACAAGTATCTCATTCCATTGACTTATGACTTGTTTGATCAACTACATGTTTCAATGTATTTCACTAATGTGGATCTTCGATCAGGATTTCAACAATTAAAGGTATGGAATAAATACATTCTAAAGAATTACATTCAAATTTGGTATGGAAACTATGAGTTTATAATGTTTCATTTTGGACTCCTTAACTATATTTTAATATTTCTAGACATAGAGAATAGAATCATTATAGATTACCGTGAGAAATTTTATAGAAGTCATTATTAATTATATTATGATATTCATCAAGAGAATGGGGGAACATGATAAGTATTTGAATATTATTTCAATGTCTATATGAAGGGAGAAACATTATGAAAAGTACAGTAAATGTGAGATCTTAATAGAGAATGTATCTTTCATGGGGTATGTTATCACCAATAAAGGATTATCTGTGGAATGTTCCATGAAATTGGCAATCGAATAGTGGTGTATTCCATTATCGTTAATAGAGATACATAGTTTTCTTGGTATTTCTAGTTATTATCAGTGATCTTCGGAGAACATCTCATGATTTTAGAACCAACTAACGAAGATGACTTGGAAGGGAGAAAAGTTTTTAAGGAATATTGGATGTGAGGACTACATCAATGAGTTAAAAAGAGGTTTATCATCATGCAAGTACTCAAAAATCTAACAAGTGGGGATCTCTTTGTGGTATATAGTTATAAATAAAATAAGGGATTAAGATTTTTACTAATGAAACATGATATCGTGATAGCCTATGGCTCAATTAATATGAAAATTAATGAGAACAACTATCCCAAACACGATCTGGAGTTGGAAGGTTTGATATTATCAATGATAATACACCAGCATTATCTCTCAAGGGAGAATTATGAAATATATACTAATTATAAGATCCTTATATATATATTCACACTGAAATAGATTAACATTTTCCAATTAATATGGTTTGTTCTCTTGAAGGATTACATTTTCTCAATCCACTACCATCATAATAATGAAAATAAATTGGTGGATTCTATAACTAGAAAGGATCCTGAAACAATATCAATGATGATAATTGAGAAGGATTTGATATTCTTAGAACATAAAAGGATTGAAATGGGAATCATTGTTTAAGGAAGATAATTAATCATTTCTAAATTTTTTTTCAACCATTACTCATAGATAAAATAATGTATTGTCAAATAAATTATGTGGAAATTCCAAAAAAGGTGGAAGCAATTAAAAATGGGGAATCCATTGAGTTCAAAATGGATAAGGAAGGAGTCATGATATCTGGGTCATGACTACATGTACCATAAAATTTAGATATAAATAATTATCTTCTGAATTATGCACATAGCTCAACATTCTCTTCATCTATGCAGCACAAAGATGTATCGAAATATAAAAGAGAACTTCTGGAGGGACAATATGAAGATTGAGATAAAAGAGTAAAAATAAAAGTCCCTAGTATGTCAGAAAGTGAAGGATGAAATAAAAAAGTCTAATGGTATGATTAAACTATTACCCATACCAACAAGGAAATGGAAAACTGTCACCTAAGTATTTTTCACCAAAAATTCATAGAGACCTAGAGGAAACAATGATATATGGGTTGTTATGGATCATCTTTAAAATACAACTCACATTATCAAAATTAGAGGGGAATTACCACCAAATAAAAATGCATGGATATACATCAGATTATTTGTAAGGATGAATGGAATACTAATATTGATTATATTCGATTGATATCATAGATTTACCTAGATGTTTTAGAAAACACTAAAATTTGATCTAGACACTGAGATGAAATTCATATGTCATAACTTCTTGAAATAAATGGTCAATAAGAGTGGACTATTGACACACTGAAATGAATTTTGAGAGATTTTTCTATGGACTTAAAAAGATAATTCTACCAACATATTCTTACAGATGAGTTCTCTTATTGAAAAAATTTCCAATTGAGCATCCAAATGGCTCCATATTAATTCATTTATTTTAAAATATGTAGAAAACTATCATATTGGTATGGATTCGATGAATTTAAGCTACTAGGACCTGAAATTGTTATTGAAATGATATAGAAGGAAAAAAATATTAAACAATTCAATGGTATTCCAAATTATATATAAGAGTTATACAGACAATCATTGACAAGACCTAGAGGTTTAGGTTGGGTACATGATATTCTTTTATATTTGTCTATAGAAATGGATCATGTGATTTTGGAAGAAATGAAAGAAGAGTCCTAGGTACGTCGGTCCCTTAAATATTATTAATCGTGTTAGATCCATGGACTATCAACTATCACTTTCACCAACCATGTATCTAGTACATGATCTATTCCTTATATCCCTCTAGAGAATGTACATTCCAGATCCCCCACATGTACTAAATTCAGAAGTGGTACAGATGGAAAATGATCTCTCTTATCAAGTGAAACCAGTGATGATCTTGTACTATATAGATAAATTTATATGCAACATGACTACTCACGTGGTGAAAATTATATGAAAAACTCAAATGTACAAAGAGAATACGTGGGAACCAAAGGATGCAATAAAGGAGAAGTACCCTTACTTTTTTCCACCATAGTGTGTCAAATGATTTTAAAGGGAAAATTTTCATATGTGGGGAAGAATGTAACAACCAAAAAATATATCAAGGGAAATGACTTTCTTATAATAATAAATCACATAAATCACTTTTAGAACACAATAATATCTTTATAAATTAATAATGAATGGAATAAGAGGTATTTCAATATGTTTAGGAAATTATACCAATGAAATAGTAACATTACCTTTGGTATAGTAATTCGACTATTATGAATAGTAATACAAATAATAGAATAGTAACCTCATATATTAATGTATAAATAAAATTTTGGTATCTTATAAATGTTAATATGATATAATTATATCATATAATAATTAAATAAATTTTCTAATAATTAATAATTATTTTTTTGTATTTTTATAAAAAATTAATGTTTATTTTAAATATTATAATTATTATATTGGTTTAAGAAATATTTTATTTTAATAAAATATTTTAATAAATTAATTTTTTTTTCTAATGATTATAATACAATATTATGATTCCTTAATTAATTTTTCAATGTATTATAAACTCGTTTATAATTTTAAACTTTACAATTTCCAAGTAAATACTGATTTTAATTAAAAATTAAATTTCTCATATATAAAAAATTATTTTCATAATATAGAGATAATTTTTGATTTCTAAAATGAAAAAATGGTTAGGATGTTTATTTGTAATTTTTCTAAAATAGTAGAATTTTTTGTGAATAAATAAATGCAGTAATTTATAGTATTTGAGAAATTCATGAGTTATTAAGTCATAGATAGTGTATAGATTTTGTAATCCCATAATCATGACCTATCCCCCATTATATTAATATATTTAGTTGTACGGTCAAAACTATTTGTTTTATTTATAAAAATTAATAAACTAATGATGAAAATAATCAAAGAACACCTACTCCTCCACTATAAATACCACCACTCACCACCTCTTCTCCACACAACTCAAAATCATTAAAGCTTGTAAAAATTCCTCCCAATAATGTTTAAAAACCCATTCCAATCATATATGTTCCTTTTGTCTCAACAAAATATGAAATCTGATTTTCCTAAAGAGGATCTCCAGGAGAGTAATTTAAGAGGTAAAATCCTCTTTTATTTTCCTTCAAATTCTTTTAGTTTTATATTATTTTATTATTCTCTTCAAACATACCAGTATCAAAGTGTCATGATAAATACATTATATTATATATAATATAACTATATTATGTTAATGTAATAATTCACCATCACACATCTTCTCCTCTCAATTTTATTTTATAAATTAGATCATCTTCTATGATGTACCGATTTACCGCCATCCTGGATGATGAATTTTCATTTTCCATTACCACCTTCAAAGATGGTGATAAAACCATTATTATTGTAAAATAATATTTTATTATACATATTATAATATATATAATGTTCTGGAATCAATATATAAACATTATATTACCTAAAATGATATCAGTTTGTGATGGTTATAAAATCATCTAAATAAATTAAGTCATTTTTAGTAACTATTTATCTAATGATTCATCCTTCTACCATATAACCATGTGATATATAAGATCATTTAATAATATATATTTGAATTTATAACATATAATCTGAATTATAGTAAATTGTTCCTCATTTTAAACAGATATCTATACATGTATATAACCAAACTGATCATGAAAACCAAGAAAATGAACACTCTCGGAAAAATGGAATTGAAATATATAACACATAATAATGGAAATAAATAAAATTAATAATATTATATTAAATAAAATACATGTACAATAGATTTTTTATTTAATTGTTCAATGAATATAACTTCATTGTCAAGGATATTAAGTTGAATAATGCTTTCAGACATAAGGGTATGGGATTCTCAGACCCAACTCATTTTATTTTGGTTATTCCTTTTTAATGCAAAATTTTATTGTGTATATTTTTATAATATTACTTTAACATAATTTCTTTTTTATCCCCCATTATTTTTTTGGATATATATGATTCAAAACATATTTTATGAGAAAGACAAATATCATACAAAATAACTCTTCTATCGGAAATCACATCTTTTACTTCTCTTGAGATTGTTTATTCTTCACTCGAGATTGGTGATTCTTATACCATATATGTTATTAAATTTTTCTTTTGGGAATTGTAATGTTTATACATGAATTCATGTTTTATGAAATGAAACCCATTCCTTTCTTTGAGTTAATTTGTGTATAAGAATGATATATGTTCTACGTGGCATGCATGATTATGTAAATGTTATAATTTAATGGGTGAGCAAAAAATATACATAAAACCAATGAATTGTGTAATATGATTTATATGATGAGTAAAAGTTAAATATTTGTGAAGATGAAAATAAATTTTTTTCACAATGATAATGTAACTATTATGCACATATTTTTTCATGAACCGGATCTGGTCACCCTCAAACCGGCACCAAACCCAGCCCGTGCCAAGACTTGAAGGGCGTTCTCGATCTCCAAGGGCTGGAACAGGTTCCCAAGTATCATATAATGTTAATTAGAAATGATTTACCTAATTATATAAACATTAAACAACAATCTAAATCAATATAACAAATATGTATTTTTCAACTAAAACTGTATTTTAAAAATTTATAGAACTGAATTACATAAGTTAAAACCATGTTTCAAGACCATTAAAAATGTACAAAACCAAATAAGGACAGCCCAAGAACCCTCATGGCAATGGGAACGGCCCTCAAGCCATCTCCACAAGGCATCACCACCAAGGACCTTCCAGAAACCTAAACCACTCCAACTAAAAACTGTACCCAACCTACGACATCAAAAATAACCATGTATACTTACACCCAAGGGGGTATGTATGGTGTGATCCAATTCCTAATAAGATTCCACTAGTAATATATTCCATGTGATAAACATTTAATGATGAAAATCATGCATGTTTTAAAAAACATGAGATGATAGTTAAAATTTCTAAAAGATGCAATATTAAATAAAAACAGTTTTCAGGTGGGCTAATTTAAAGAATAAAAAGATTTAAAATAAATACAATAGAAACATAATTTTCCAGCCTCTCATACCATATGTCGACGATATGCACAAAATATCTAGTGATCACAAGCAATAGGAAATAACCGCTAGGCACTAGCTAGCTATGGGTGCCAGGTACCTTATATCTCAGTGAGAGTAACTATAAAAAATTACCATTCTCGTGCACGATTCACTAGTAGGGAACATACCCATAACCTAGTGGTCTCTAATCTTCATCAACATTTCTTAGTTAGAGTTGTGAGCGTTAATCTTGCTAGGTGAAACTGAGTCCAAACCCCACAGATTCACTAGCATACTAGTACACATCCACCCACCATAATACCCGAGTTTTCACATTGTGCTCAATCAAGTTCAACAAGTCAATGAATATAATTTTCAAATGAAAATATCATTTCCATACCATAAATTCACCAAACACCCCACATGTATAAAACACAAGTATCAAAATTCTACTTTTTATTCTGATTTATTTTGAAATCCAACTCAAACCAAAAATAGCCCACAACACTTTTCACATTTCATTAAAAATTCCACAAATCCAATAAAAATTTTATAAAACCATTACAATATATTAAAACTCTCATAACATCCCACTCACTTGATACATAATACCATTTTTTTCTTTCAGAATCATTTTATCACAAACTTACACGAAATAGACCACAAACAAGTTTCCCTCCAACATCACAATTTATTAAAACATTTCAGAAATTTACAAAATATTATAATTTTTTTGGACATCTTAACACCTCACTTCAGCTTTAAAAAAACCTTAACAGGTGAACACACATACCAAAAAGTAGAAAATCACGCTTTTCCTACTTTTTTTGACCAACTAAATCATTTTTAATTTTCATAAAAAGAACTCAAGTGGTGACAATATATATTTCACACAAAACCCATTTCAAAACCACCATTTAAGACTAAAAAACAAACAAATTCATATCCAAAAAATAATTGGAAGCCCTAAAGACATTTATAAAACCAATTTTAGGTTTTATAAAATTTCCTTGAATAATACTACAAATGATTAAAATGAAAACACACATTTTCATAAAATGCTCTCATGGTGTATAACAATGTTTTACACATAAAACCTATTCAAAAACCCTTTTTTAGGCCCACATGACACTAATAAATTACCAAACCAGAATTGGAAGTCCAGAAAGGATATATTAAACTAATTCCATGTGTTAAAAAATACACCCAAATAATACCCCACGAGTAACACATTAAAACACCCAATTTCAAGTTAAATGCAAATATAAAATGGAACACTTAACCAAATTAATCATAAACAGTTTTGGAAACACACCCAATATACGAAGAATGTGAAAAATGACTAAATAAAGTAATATAACTCAACAATAATTTTTTATACATGGAACCACATACTGAATGTGTCGAATCCCTCAAAACATTGTCTGAAACATTAATCACACCACTGCCTCATCACAAGGATGATAAATTCATCCATAGACCACAATATTTAACCAAAAATACAAAAAATAAAAACATATGTTCAAACCATATCTTCAAGACATTTTAGAATATAATTAAATGGGGAGGGAACCCTATGGAGAATGAAGAAATTGAAGAGAGAAACACTTACTCATAACAATCTTGAATAAATCGAGACAAAATCCACTGGAATATGAATTTGAAAACATCCAACCATTCAAGGGAATTTAGAACAAGGATTATGATATCATAAAAGAACTAGAATGGGGGAAAAAGAGTAATAATTGAGAGAGTTATGATAGAAATACCATACCACTTCAAATATACCCGATTTTAGAAACCCTGAGTATTTCAGAACTCAATCATGATGAATGCGAGCTCTATAGAGGGTGGAAAGGTAATGGGAGCGCGCCTTGGATTCTTAGGTACGAGGGGGAGGTTGAATCACCGAAATTTTCATTATAATTAATATGATATTAAAAAATTAAAGAAAAATTTTAAATTAGGAAAATGGGTTTTTAGGTTGCCCAAATTCTCAAATAAAAAACTAAATACCCCATGATTATAAATTTATAATGGCTCCAAATTTAAATGTGGTGTTAATATATCAGGAGAGGGAATTTATAAGGTGGAATTTGTGAATAATATTAAAAAATTAAAATGTTATAAAAGAAACAATTATTTTTTTAATCTGGAATTGTGCTCATGGTTTGGCCCAATTCATGAAAACTCACAAAATCTCCAAAAAACCATTGGAAACCCCCAAAACAAAGCATTAATGTAAACTAAATTAAAAATAAAATTAAAATAAGCTATTTATGTGGAAATTATCCCCACCTTGAAAACATTCCACCCCAGAAAGTCACAACAAGGTCAAAAAAACAACGAAACCCCACTGAGAAACCAAGAGGTACACCCTTGCCAGGTTTCACCCCCAAAGGACAAATCACCATTAGTGATCAATTAAGGAAGGATTACTCTCACACCCGAAACATACTCCAATTTCCTGAAATTATCAATCAAAATCATACTTTATCACAAATAAAATCCTCAAACACTATCTGAACAAGACACAAGCAATTCACCCAAACAAACAACACCTTTGAACAAGGTTACACTTACCTTACATTAACTAAACCATTGGGTGGTCTCCAGTCCCAATGTTTACTCAAGGAATATCATGGTATCTAGATAGTTCCAAATGAAACTTTATACACCATGCCAAGACCATGGATAATCTAAGTTACTAGTAAGGGGGACACTAATATTCTCCCCACCATAAGAGACAACTAATATTTTTTTTCGAGACAGAATCAGGACAATAATAGGGGGAGGCCTGTATGGACTCCCTGGTACATAGGGTAGAATTCCATTAAAAATTTATTAAGGAACATACATGATAATTATAGTGGTTACCCCCACCATATGAACCAACCATCTTAACCGACCAGCATGGACCGGCACAGAAAAAACACAAAAATTTCATGATTTGGGAATCTCACACGGTTAGTCAGCACGGTTTGTGAAACTGTGAAATGAATGTGATGATCAATCTTCCAACATGAATTCAAGGCAAACAATCACCCTTATTCGTTCACAAACCATGTGCTCATCCTGTCTAGACAAATTTCCAACCATTCTCCAACGACTCAATGGAATCCAAAGGGGGAGGGAATGACATTGGGTGATGGCATGGGTAATGGTCCTCCACCTATTTCCACCAAACGTGAGCAATAGAAAAAAGATGATGATACCAGAGGTTTAAACTCTTCCTATATTTCATATTTAGGATAGGAATTTTTACATGGGTTAAAATAAACCAATCATTTCCCATGACTATGAGCCAACTTCTCTCCAAGACATATAGCAGGAGATGAAATGATTAAAGAATATTCAGCCTCACAGTTAGACTTAGGAAACCCACTGTGTCACGACCCAGCCCTACCCGGGCTCGAGCGAAAACTACCCCAAGCCCGCCTTCATAGGCCAGGGGTTAGCGACAAGTGCTGAAGGCTAAACAACATAGAGAGGCCTTTTCTTGAGTACCTGTACAGACACACATGCAACACACTCAATGCGAATGTGCAGAGTAAATGAAAAGACAAGCAGAGTATGTTGCATCTTCTATATATATACCACAAATGTGTATCGACCTCTAAAGTAAAAAGTAAAATCTTGAGGTAAATTGAAAAGAAAAAAGGAAAAACATGCACCCACCCAGAAATGTGCCAGAACCTGGTACCAGGTGAACAAAAGTAAAACAGTTAGAAGGGTTCCCTACCTTGAACCCGACTACGACCACTGCACACGGTCCAAGCTCCTGAAATCCTATGGTCCACTAAAGTTACGACCAACCTGTCATTCATCTGGAAGGGCACACTAAGTACAGGAAAATCCTAAGCAGGGGTGAGTATAGAAATACTTAGTAGGATACCCCGAAGGCTTGAGAGAGCAACAAAGGAGGTACCGAAGGGTGAGAAGTATATCGAACATGAAAAGTAAAAGAGTACAATAAAGAGTCTATATAAACCAAACAAGAGGAAGGATGTAGACTCGTCCAGACACCAGGAGCTAGAAATGGTTAGAATATTAACTTCCCATCGAGTCTTCACCACCTACATCAGGAGAGTAGACTCGTCCAACCATGAGAAGCTAGACACGGAAAGCACGTGGCGTACCCTGCGCGTATTCGCCTCACATAGAAGGAGAGTATCGAAACCCAAGAAGTGGGTACCGGAACAAGGTATATACATATCCTTATGCTCAATCAAGAATCCCGAACAAGATTTTAAGGGGATCAACATCCCGTAGCTCATCCCAAGAAAAGAGAAGCAAAAAATCCTAGAAATAACCCCCATAAATTCCCAGCATCCCACACGTCTACCCTGAACTGCAAGTCAAAGGGATCAAATCACCGCACCACAACACTATCCACATTGGGCAGCACTGACTCGCCAGCATGATTTTAGGTCACATCTCAAGGACGCGTCTCGGTGGGGAAAAGTGACCCTCATACTTGAGAGTTCCGGGTTAAGTCAAACCACACCTCATTACTACCCCACAATCAAGTGGTCTCCTCAATGTCAAGGTCGTTCCATCACTGACCCGTACAACTAAGGGTCCCGCTCCAGTGATCACGGATGAAAGCCTCAGACTAGCCTAGTAGAAAGGACTGAGTCTGGAATGTCAACGAGTATCCCCCTATTGGAGGGTAATTCATAATATAATATCGTGTGACCCACTTCCTAGCCCTGTTGGAGGGTAAACCCTAATAAGATATTAGGTGACCCACTGCCCAGAACTGCTGGATGGTAAACCCTAAAACATCATCAGGCGACCCACTGCCTAGCCCCGCTGGAGGGTAGACCTGGAATACGTCGACGGGTGACCCACTGCCCAGCCCTGCTAGAGGGTAAACCTAGAACAAGTCAACAAGCGACCCACTTCCCAGCCCTGCTGGGGGGTAGACCTGAATCTAGACGACGAGCGACCCACTGCCCAGTATCTGCTGGAGGGTAGACCCTCAAGAGTCATCGGGTGACCCACTACCTAGTCTCTACTAGAGGGTAAACCCTAAGAAGTCTTTGAGAAACCCCCTTCCCATCCCTGCAGGAGGGTAAACCATAAGAAGTCGATGAGTAACCCACTGCCCAGACCCGCTGAAGGGTAAAACTAGAACTGCTCTATTCATCTCTACTGGATGGTGCAACACTGGCCAACCAAACATGGAGTGGGTATCGCGCAACCACATGACTCCAGAACAAACCAGGGGAAAACACTCAACCCTGCTGGTCTAAACCATCAAGAACAGATCCTAGGGAGAAACTCCACCCTGGTGGTCAACAATTGAGAACAGAGGGACCCTCTACGTCAGGAGAGTTCAAAATTATGCGAATCAGAACATGGAACGCACTTGGGGCCCACACGACGTGTGGCCCCAAGTCAACCCCATCCAATCGCACAAACGCTCTCAGGTACAAACATCCACATGTACCTCCCAGAGTATACCATGTTTCCAGCCCAAAGGCTAATGTACACATGACACCCAACATCAACGTGAAGGCATAACATAACAACTCCAACCTGCCACCTCAACGGCTGAGGCACAACTATCCACATCTCTTTAAACACCGACCTCACTCTCCCAATAGTGCACACCATCACACGCCAAATGACCTCTATAAACACGGTAGAAGAACCGCCACAGGGAACATTTCATGATTCAACATTTAAATGTGACATGGAAGGAGTCTCTGTACATCCAAATGGATCGCACCGTCATAATACTCATGAAATAACACGCAGGATAGACTACCTACTCACCTAAAACAGATATCTGATGGAAAAGGCACCAACACCGCCTTATGCCCAAAGGAAGTCCTATGATCCCGATCCTTAGCCTTGAAAACAGTCGGGCGTATCACACCATTGCAATCCCCTCAGGAAACATGTCAAAAAGACTACTTTCTTTAGCACAACAGATATCTGGAGAAAAAGATGCATTCCAACACATCGCACATGAGCGGTGCTACGTGGGACCTACATCCAAGTCCCAAAACACAATGAACGGATCACACCATTGTGATCCTCTCAAAAAAGTACACATGTTCGACTAATCACTTTTCCAAAATGGACACCCGGTGATAATGCTGGAAATCACCATCAATTCCGGAAAAGGCCGTTGCGGGGCCCACACCGGCATGCGGAATTAAAGCAGGAAGACTGCGCCAATGCAACGCCCTCAGAAAACATCTAGAAACGACTACCTGCATGGCCTGAATAGACTTCCGATGAAATGTTCGTGAAATGCTGCACGTAGCTCGAAAGACAAAACGTGGAGCCCATGCGTCAACTATGGTCTCAATGCCTAAAACTGCCCTGTAAAAATATGCCTCAGTGCCAGGGTCGCAATGCCACTAACAGCGTGCAAAACGGACTATGGACGTGTCAGCGCCGCCCAAAACAAGAATTTCGGCGTAGCACTTAACGCGCATGACGCGCCATGTATCTCCCATCCTGGAAATTAAAAATCCATGAAATCATATCAAAAAACACTCATCGAGACAAGGGTTACTATGCCGCTGATGGCGTGTTAAACGGACACCCATAGCGATATTTAGGGGTGTCTAAAGCCAGAGGGGTCAAGCCCTTGGGCTGGACTGGCCTAGCCGGCCGGTCCACCCGGCCTGGGTCGGTCCAGCTCGCTGCGCGGGCCCTCAGATTTGCCGCGCTGGCTGGCCACAAATCCATGGTCCATGCTTGGACTGGCCGAGGCCGGTTGTCCAGCGTGATGACCCGCGGACTGCGGTTCTTGTCCCCCACTGGGTTTCACGCTGCGAACCCATCCACCGTCGTGCCGCGGGTGTCTGCCGCCTACCGCATAAGTTTCTCGCCGCCGCACCGCCTGAAGACCGAGATGCCGCCGTGCCGCCTGAAGCCCGAGCCGCCACCGCACTACATAAACACTGGAGCACCACCGCCTGCAACCTGTAGCACCACCACAGGAATGCGCCTCACAGCTGCCATGGGTTTCCGGACCACCCTGGATCCACCGGAAAACCAAGAATTTGACCGGAACTTCCCGAGGTAGCCCCAGGAACCCCGGGACTCGGATATTCGATCCGAGAAGAGTGCCGGAAACCATAGAACAAATAATACACATTTTTGGGCTTCAATTGTTGATCATATATCAATCCCATAGTATAAAATGGGCTCAAAGATTTTGGGAAATTGAAAATGAAAACGAAAAACCCCTACCTTGAAGGGCGTAGCCCGACGCATCGTGTGCGAACCGTCGGAACCACTGCACCTGACTCGATATTGCCTCGCCAGAGCTGCCTCACCGGATATGGAGTATAGGGGAGGGTTTGAGGAATAAGAAGAAGATGATGATGATGAAGGGGTGGGGGTGTTTAAGTACAAATCACTTAAACGCTCGCCTGATAGGCCCGAACCCAACATTTCAGTAGGGTCAGGATTAAGCCTCCCCTAGGTTAAAAATCACGCTCCGAGTGCAACGACGGGCTCAGAATTTTAATCAGAGGACCCGTTCAAAAGATACAACTCCCACACCGGAGGCTTCCTAATTACGAAAACGCCCCATGGGCCATTTTCCACTAATGGATGACACCCGCAGAACTTATACCCCTCCCAGGGTAAATGGCACGTTATGAACTCAACGGTGCCTTCAGGTTTCCAACCCAAGCCATTGTTTAAGAGATACATGAGTTTCACCATTAAATTAATTAATTAATAAATTTATTTATCAGTTTAACATTCTGAAAGTGAGCGAGGGGTCAAAACGTCCCGCACCGACATGTTTTATGTCGTTCCTACGGTGAACACCCCATTCCGGACCCATCCGTATACTCGAATATATGATCTAAAGCACCTTTTAGGAGTTATCGCATTTATTTGTTGTGTCTAGTGTGAACGCACTGAAAATTTAATTCGTGCAACCCAAGGGCTCGGAATCCCACGCCGTTTGGTATCGCTGCTCTGAAAAAATAACAAAAATATTCCAAATGTTTCACAGAAGAAATTGGGTTCTTAGACACTGAATGAGAATTCTTCTTTCGGTTCCACCAAAAGCTACACCGCAATCCCAGATGAGTTTTCCAGACATATCACATTCCAAACTCATTTTTCCCTATCCTGATATTTCACTAAAACACGGGATAAGAAGATGCACACACATCACACCTTGTTTCTTCATGTGAGAAACCATATAAGTAAAGAACACCTAAACTCACATTCCTCTAAAATAGATGATTTTAAAGTTTTTCAAAGGGAGACATTCGCCTAACATAACAGGGACTCTCAGAGGATATCACTACTTTCACCTATACGGTCAATCAAGCACATGACATCATAAGGAATCACCGAACATGACCATTGCGACTAATATAAACAATTCATGGAGAGGGACCTTATACAAAATCCCCGAACAACACACAATTATAGAAAGTAGAGACAATATCGTATTGTGGCCATATTTTCCACACCGGTCGTTTAACAAGAACTCATGGTTCAATGAAAAATTGAAGAACCAAAGGCCCTCTTAGACACCATTGAGACAGTCATCCACACTAACATCACTAGACCACATCCAACTTCGATGAATCAGGAAACATAATAAACTAAGGTCTCTTTAAACCTTCCACGATAAATCTCCCATTACAAGAGGATCTAAAAATAAAATAATGGAATGGGTGTAGAATCAATCTAAAAATATCAAGAAAAAAATTCCTTATATTAATCAACATGAGGGTCTTAAAATGGCGAAACAATCCCAGTTGCACTTCAGTTGTGTACTAACCATTAATGGGGAGTACCCTACCAAACGGGAGAACCTAAGGACCAAACCAAGATGGTCCATTGGTAAAAAAAATTCCCCAAAAAAGATCCAAACATATTAATGGAACCACCATAATGTTGTCCAGAGACATATCTCATAGGAGACTACTAACCAGTCCTTCTACCAAGCTTACTGACCAAATACAAACCCAAAACTCAGTTCAAATAAGAGGGGTTCATGGACTCAAAAAATCCCACAACTTCAACATTTTCCAAAAACAAAAAATATACACCATCACAAAAAATTCATCAAAAAATCATGTTATTCTTTAAAAAATTTCTATGAAAACCAACGTTTCAGCAGTTAGCATATCCACCAATGTTACCCCATGGGCCTCACACATGTATGTTTTTGTGCCACACCAGGCACCCTCCTCATATTTTTCGCGACACTCATCCAGTAATGCCATAAATCATCCATAATCCCATATAACCCCATGCATGTGGTTTCTCACGTAAATACCAAAGGTTAAAACAAAAGTTCATTCCTCTTTTCAATACCAGAACGGTCAACCAACACATCCTTTTCCTCAAAACTACTAACAACGAGATCAAAATCCCAACTCACATCTTACAATACTTTTCAGAAAGACACATACTTTTAGAAAATAACTCACATTCAAGATATTAACATCAATTTCAAAACATATCATCCCATTAAAACACTCTTTTGTTGTTTATAAAACTCTATTGGAAACATTTTTTAAAACCAACTTCAATAAAGTTCCGGCTTTCAAAAGTGGTGTAAGAACACCATTTTCCTTTTCAAAACAATTATGAAAATTTAGTCCTGCCATTTCATAAACCAAACCTTTCCCTCCTTATTTGAAAATAATTTCCCAAAAATTTTATGATTCTTGAAACCAAGTCACTTTAAAACTATAACGCCAAGATTTAAAAACTAAAGAACAAAATAATGCAAGAGGAAATTAGTTTTAGTGGGTGACCTAGAAATATGGGTGTCAGCCATATTCCAATAAAATCACCATCACATAGAGTGTTCTATGGAATAACCATGTCTCCAAATGGCTTGACAGGCCCTACGAGCTTTCTGAGTCCATTAACCCAACTCTCTTTTCATTTCCCCTAATCATCATCAAACTATGAAAACCAGAGGACTTAGATAAATCCCGACATCCCTGGCAACTTGAATCCCGACTTGAGGTGTGGTGATCATGTATACTACCAATAACCAGAATTTCATGTCCCGAAAATATTTACTGCAGACTATCCCGACTATTTACCAAATAACATATCTCAAATAGTTAACCAGAACCCCCTCTGATACCATTTTGTCACGAACCAGATCTGGTCGCCATCAAACCGGCACCAAACACGGCCTGTGACAAGGCCTGAAGGGTGTTCCCGATCCACACAGGCTTGAACAAGTGCCCGTGTATCATATAATGATAATTGGGAACTATTTACCTGATTTTATAAACATTAAACAACAAACAAACTCCAAAAAAACAAATCTGGATTTTTCAACTAAAACCGTCTTTTACAAAATTTCATAAGGGAATTACATAAGTTAAAACTCTGTTTAATGACCATTAAAAAGGTACAAAACCAAATTAGGACATCCCATTAACCCTCATGTCATGGGGCACCACCCTCAAGCCATCTCCACAAGACTTCACCACCAAGGACCTACCAGAATCCCGAACAAGTGGAACTAAAAACTATACCCAACCTGAGACAACAAAAAAACCAATTCTATTTACACCCAAGGGTTTATGTATGCTGTGATCCAAATCACAATAGGATACCACCACTAATATATTCCATGTGATAAACATTTAATGATGAAAATAATGCAAGTTTTCAAAAACATGATATGCTAGTTAAAATTTCAAAAAGATGCAACATTAAATAAAAACAGTTTTCAGGTGGGTTAATTTAAATAATAAAAACATTTCAAATAAATAACATAGCTACTGAATTTTCTAGAATCACATACCATATTCCTATGGTATGCATAAAATATCCAATGAGCACAAGCAATGGGAAATAACCCCTAGGCAATAGCTAGCTGTGGGTCCCATGTACCTCGTATCTCATTGGGAGTAACCATAAAAAATATCCATTCTCGTGCATGATCCCCTAGTAGGGAACATACCCATAACCTAGTGGTATACAATAATAATCATAATAGTTTTGTTGGAGTTGTAAAAATCAATCATGCCGTGTGAAACTGAGGCCACACCCCATGGATTCACTAGCATACTAGTACACATCCACCCACCTAGATACCCGGGATTTCCCTTTGTGCTCAAACTAGTTCAACAAGTCAATGAATATAATTTTCACATGAAAATATCATTTACATATCATTAAATCACAAAATATCCCACTTGTATACAACAGAAGTAACAGAAGTCCACTTTTCATTTAGATTTATTTTGAAATCTGACTCACACCAAAATAGCCTACATCACATTTCACATTTTTTTAACACATGTAAAAATACATTAATTTTTTTAATAAAACCATTCCAATATATTAAAACTATCATAAAATCCCACTTACTTGTTACATAATACCCTTTTTAACTTCAAAATCATTTTATCATCAAACATACACGAAACATCCCACAAACAAGTTTTTCTCCAACATCACAATTTATTAAAACATTTCAGAAATTTACAAAACATTATAAAAATTATTTACATCATAAAAACTCACTTAAACTTTCAAAACCCCTTAATAGGGGAACATACATACCAAACAGTACAAAATCACCCTTTTCCCACATTATTTGACCAACTAAATCATTTAGAATTTTCATAAAAAGAACCCAAGTGGTGTCAATATATATTGCACATAAAGCCCATTTCAAAACAACCATTTAAGACCAAAAAACAAACCAATTAATATCCAAAACATAACTGGAAGCCCTAGAGAAATTTATAAACCCACTTTAAAGTTTTATAAAATCACCTTGAATAATACTACAAAATATTCAAATGAAAACATACTTTTTCATAAAATACTCTCAAGATGTATAACAATGTTTCACACATAAAGGCTATTCAAAAACACATTTTTTAGGCCCACATGACTCTAATACATTAACAAACCAGAATTTAAAGTCCAAAAAAGATTTAGTAAACCAATTCCATATGTTATAAAATACACCCAAATAATACCCCACAAGTAACACATTTAAACACTCAATTTGACGTTAAAAAGAAAAGATAAAATAAACACTTAACAAATCAATCATAAAACGTTTTCACACCACACCCAATATATGTGGAATATGAAAATTTACTAAATACAGCAATCTAACTCATCAATAATTGTTTACACAAGGAACCACCTACCGAAAGTGTCGAATCCCTCAAAACATGGTGCTAAACAACAACCGCACCACCACCACATCACAAGGATGATAAATCCTTCCGTAGTCCACAATATTTAAAAATAATGACACCAAATCAAACCATATGTTCTACCCCTAACTTCTAGACATTTTAGAACATAATGAAAGTGGGAGGAAGCCCTATGGAGAATGAAGAAATTGAAACGAGAAACACTTACTCAAAACAATCTTGAATAAAACAACCCAAAATCAATCTGATTCTGAATTTTAAAACATCCAAAAATTCAAGGTAAGTTTGAAAAAGGATTATGAGATCATGTATAAACTGTAATGGGGGAAAAAGAGTAATAATTTAGAGTGTTGTGATGAAAATAACTTACCTCCTCAAATCGGCTCGATTTTGGAAACCCTAAGAATTTATACACTCAATCACGATGACAAAGAGCTTCAAAAAGGGGGGAAAGGAAATGAGAGCGCACCTGGGATTCATAGGGTCGAGAGGGAGGTGGAATAACCGAAAAATGAATTACAATGAATAATATTTCAAAAAATTAAAGAAACAATTTAAAACTGGAAAATGGGCTTTCAGGGTGGCCCAATTCTCAAATAAACACCAAAATACCCCATGATTATTGATTTATAATGGCTCCAAATTTAAATGTGGTGTTAATATATCAGGGGATAAAATTTAGAGTTGAAATGAGTGAACAATATTAAAAAATGAATATGTAATAAAATAAAAAAAAATTATTTTTAAATCTGGAATTTGGCTCACAGTTTGGCCCAATTCATGAAAACTCACCTATTCTCCATAAAACCATTGGAAACCCCCAAAACAAATCATGAATGGAAAATATATTAAAAAGAACTTTAAAAAAAGTTATTTATGTGATATATTTTTATGCATGAACCTGATGCTAGCTTTGTTTACATCTACCTGTGGTAGCTAACCAATAATATATGATGCTTCGTTTTTATGAATTTCAATATTATGTGCCTTTATCTAAATCATCCTACCATGATTATGAGGAATATTTTATTATTATTTTATAATTATGATCATTATGTTCACCAAATTTTATATTTATTTATGTTATTATCTATCCTCTTACAGGGATTTTATCTCACCCATTTCATTGATGTATATCCTAAGGTGACTACTTATACTAAGAAAAGCATGAGGTCCAATAAGAAAATAGTGAATATGAAATTAAATTATTGTTAGTATTTTATTATGTAAATATTTTGTATGAACATAATTTTACAATGACTCTAAACCATTGGATATTGTTATTTAACACTGTTATATTGTTAATAATTTAAATAATGTAATTGTAATGTAAGAAAAATAAGGTCCACTATACTTACTCCTCAGGTCCAGCTAGTAACTAGTATATATGAATATGACTATATATGTTATCAAATATATAATACATATACATATATAAATATTATGTATTATTACAAATATATTAATTCACATGGTATCTGAGATAAGGCTCGTCCTGATATATGTCAATGCATGTAAAGTCTTCCAGGTGTCCATTATGAACCAGAGTTGATTAGTAATTATTTCCAGCATCATTTAATATCTATTCTTCCTACACTCTAATATGATATATACATTTACTGGATTGTTGTAGATAATATTAGTGGCTGTCTATTGAGTTTAATCTCATACACTATTCGAAACACCAATTGGTACCCAAAATGACATTGTGGTTGACGATGTTAACAAGGCAAAGCTCTATCCATGGATGCTTGATTTGATTTTCTTCTAGTTTGGGAGAATGGTACAATTGGATTGAACATACTCTCACGATAATAGTGGATATTTATTTTGGACTTTCTTCACTTTGGTATATCATGTTGTATACCATTGTGTTATATATCCCATATATGCTCGTTTTGTACATCTGCATTCCATGGCATCATTTTGTATTTGACCCATGCAATGACTATTGATTATTATTGTTCTTGGATGTGTTCTATTATTATATTCTTTTTTATGTAATTTTTTTATTCTATTCATTTAGTTATCTTTTTTGTTTACTCTTTTTATTATTTCTATTATTTTTTGTTGCGATACATTTATATGAGGGTATAGTCTCCCTGCCATATCACTATACACCATCACTTCTAGTTGATAGCCTCTGGATAATGGGGAGGTGAACATGAGTCCATGTCACCCATGGGATGGGACATGGTTTTAGTGTCTCCCAAATCATGAAATTATGATCTTAAAGACTTTATGACAAAAAGTTTATAATATTATTGTGATGTTTATTTGGAAAAGTCACTTTGGTGAGGTAGTCTATTTGAAGAGAACGCGTCATTGATCTTAGTAGACTGATGGTGAATTTACTTTTACAGATGTGTGGATCTAGTCAACTACTGAGGAACATGAAATATTATACTACACCACACCTCATTGAGTTATGAATAATATAAGGAAATACTATATTAATGATTTATAAAAAATATTACATGGAAAAAAGAGAATATTTTCATATAATATTAAAAAATGTTGCAAATAGGTTGTTTCAATTATCTAGATACTGAAATATTGAGTCAATCATTGAATCTCCACAAGTATAATTCATATTTAATAAATCAGTATAATCAAATTATATTTGTATATAATTGGAAAAAAATATATAAAATGAATCGATTAAATCTGAACCATTGTGTAGAAAGAAATAAAATAGATGCTATAAAATAGATTAATATAGATTTTCTAGGAGTATCAACTTGTTAAGACATCATCAATGGGTATGTAAAAGAAAAAAAAGATAGATATATGATAAATTCTTTTTTAGATGACGATCAATGAGGGGAAAATGGAATAATGTGTTCTTTTTTTGGGAAGCATTGAGCATCCTTACTTTTTTTGATCAATGAGTTTAGAGGGTCATTGAGACATCACCATTGTGTAATCAAAATGAATCAATGAACTATACTTATTTTATGTGAATCAATAAATCATTAATAGAATAGTTTATTGACTATCCATATTACGGTTACTAATGTATGATTATTTTTGTTCCATTGATTCCTTTCCTATATTTTAATGAAAAGGTTAGGGGAGATGATGAGTTTTCTACACTTTGAGAGAAAAAAATTATGATCTTGGGATTCAATAGATAAAATATATGTTACCCTAGTTCACCAACCTCAAGTTAATTTCCGATTTTGGAGTCCAAAATTCTAGTGTGAATTTAGGAATCATAAAATAAGGTTATCTATATTCAAAATCAAATCAAGTATGTCCATATTAGACAGAAAGGATATGATAATAATCAGAGGAATGACTTATAATTTGATGTAAGTGATCATGTTTTTAAAATGGTATCGTCAGAGAATGGATTTATTAGGATTTTTAGAAATTTAATCTATTTTTGAGCTATAAAATTTAAAATTTTAGGGATAATTATAGTTGTGTCTTATTGTTTTCCTTTTCCACCAAACATCAATAATTTTCATTGAGTATTTCATGTCAGAATGTTAAAAAAGTACATGCCAGATCATAAAAATATATTGACATTTGATGAATTAGAGATTGTGATTGATATATCATATATTTAAGAGACTAAATATATTTTGGACACAACAGATAAGTTATTATGGAATAAGAAAAATAGAACAGTTAATGTTCTTTGGCGGAATCACATTCTATAAGAAGAAGTATAAGATCCTGAGGATGCAATGAGTAATTATTACCTTTATTGTTTCATGGATTATTTTCGACCATAAATTTTGTAGATTAAATTATTTTATGTGGTAAGAGTGTAAAAAATGGGATTCAACTATAGAAATGTAATTAATATTTACTCATGTTTCTAATAAAATTTACTAGGAATGTTTGGGATTTGATAAAATCCAGTACCCCAAAAATTGTTAAACAAAACAAAGAGTGTTCAAACATTACAATGTATTTTAAAATGTATGGAGTCAATTAATATATGCATATCTTCTTCCACCATTAGTGTATAATAATATAGGGCTCTAATGGACCACACCTTGTTAATTTCCATAATCTCATTCTTTAACCAAGAATATTCCACTTGATTTCCCTCCCAGTATAAATGGGACAAGACTAGGTTAAGCCTCTTTACCTGGTCCATACATTCAATCAAATGGGGTAAAATCCTCCAAGGGTCATATACGGTTCTTCTTTATAAATTTATCACTACATTTTTATAATTGGATTCCATCCAAAATTTAATATAATTATGTTGGAAACCAAGGTTATCAACCTGAACCATGTCCCACAATTCATCATCATACATAGTTCTAATGCCAAAAAAGTGATGAAAATATCCTTTGACTGTATAAGCTCGGATTTTTTCAAAAAAAATAATTATATGGATATATTATAAGTCCATGAAAATTTATGGCGTATGATTCTGAGTTCCGTTGTGTCCATAATGAATTTATGAACATTATTTTTGGGTATGTTCGGTAAACGCAATAAAGGTGTTTTATAACATTTGAATTGTTGCTCAGAATTAAAATTTGAGGACACAGTTGAACTCATAGTGTCGATATTCGATTAAGGAGACCTTCACCATTACCTTAGTAGGTCAGTGGTGGAAGATAGTTTTTCACTCTTTCATGGAAAAATAAAAATAAAATATTTAACATTTTTTTCGAATCCTCTATTTTTGAGTTGGGGTGGTGGGGACCACCCGAGCTAGAAATCTCCCCAATTTGATTTCATGGTTGTGGGAACCACCAGAACCCATTTTAATGGGGGAAACCTCTCAACTCTCTCATTGATAAATTGATCCAACTATAATTAATTAAATTTTTAAACATTAATTAATTTCCAGAACTAATTTTAATTAATTGGATCTTCATTATTTTTTGGTTAAATGATTTCATTGGAAGAGGAGCGTGGGAGAATTGTGTAGAAACATTATCTCCAATGAAGAAAATTTCCACTCCAAAAAAGAAAGAGGAACCATCTCTGATTCCAAATCAGAAGAGATTTGCAGAAGCAACGAACGCTGACATTCGTCAATGACTTCATCTTCTACCTCTAAAATCCTCCAACGAAGGACCAGGTAGGGTTTACTATTTTGAATACCCCTTACCCATTCCTAACGTTCATCATGATTCCAGAACAAATAAGGTGCTTGTTACCATTCCAATGAAGAGGGTTTAGGCCAAACGAAGATGGCCCTAACTCTCTGCAACCTCTATGGATTGTGGTGGTTTTATATCATTCGAAATGTCCCAAGATGAGTGTGGAAGTCTATGAAATGATGAACGGGCCACCTGGACATGCCCGGTGCCCTGAGGAACGTCTATGGAGACCTGTGCGGTGACCGAAACCTTTGGGGTTGGGAACGGTGGCCAATACTCCGGCCATCTGCGAAGAAGACGGAAGTGGTGCAACCGCACCGTCAAAGAGAGGCCCTGGCCCGTCGGCTGCGACGGAGTGACGGCGGAGTCCGGCACACTACCAGCCCTATAATGGGGGTGGAGGCATGCTTCTGTGCCACCTGGCATGCAGTGGCCATGACTCATGGTAGTGGCAGTGATAGAGGGGTGGCTGGCTCGCTGCCGGCCACCAGTGATAGCACAACATGCGACCACGCCGCGCAGTGGAGGGCTGGCTCTTCGACGAATCGTGAGCTAAGTAGACCACCAAGCAGGCCGGGCCGCACCGGTGGGCCAGGTCAGACCTAGGGCCTAACCTGGGGTTGGGAAGGGTTGACCTGAACCGGACCGGGTCAGCCTAGTCCGGGTCGTTCTAGGTTGGACAAGACTCGGACCAACTTCGACCTTTTTCCACTCTTTCGGACATATCCTGAGCTACATGCGTCTGTTTAATGAACCATCTACAATGCTATAAACCTTGGATCAATATGGCCCTTTTAATATACCCTAATTTTTTTTGTGATAATGTTGGGGTTACGAACAAGTTTGATTGAACATGAATCCACCCGGGCTCTCTGGACTAAAAGTTCAATAACCTACAGACCGAGCATCTGATTGAGGCACCATCTATTGCATTGATACACCTTGTACATGGCGGTCTGTTGGGATACTTCATCGTGGGACTTATTGGAAGTTCGAATATTGACTTGTGGCTTTAGGATAAGACCCTCCTGAAATCAAGCGAGCTTAGTGTGGGGACCCTATGGCTGGATGTATCATGAGAAATGGATCCTATGTGGGTCTGTGATTTGGGATCCTACGTGGGTCTGTGTTACAATATCCCTCACAAATCTGCTCTATGAATCCATATGGGACTACTCAAGGATCCTACGTGGGTATGCAATTCAATGATCTTATGTGGGTCTGATGATCTAGGATCTTACATGGGTAAAATGATTTAGGATCCTACGTGGGTCTGCCTCTTAACAGAGTAAGATGATTCAGTAGTTACATCTAGTCATCTTTACTACCATACCTATGTTATACATTGTGTGAATTGAGTCTTCACCTTTGTGGTAATCTTCTGTGTGGTGTACCTTTGTGGTAGATTCCTTCGAGGTGATACCTTTGTGGTGTTGTTCTGTATGGCGTTACCTATATGGTACTTACCATTATGGTGTTACCTTCGTGGTACTTACCTTCATGGTGATACCTTTTTGGTATACTTCTATGTGGCATTACCTTTGTGGTAATTACCTTTGTGGTGTTACCATCATGGTATTCTTTCCTTCGTGGAAATGTTGTACATTGGCTAAGGGTTTGGGCCATGAGATTACTCATTAATGAGATTGGTATACTTGATAAAATATGTATATGTATGGGAATATACCTATGTAGGGTTTTCAGTTGTTTCATGCTCTGTGGTTTATCCATTGTGGATTTTGTGAGACCTTTGAGGGTTTTGGGGTGCCTAATTAGTATCCTTATACTCACCCCTTCACATGATATGCTTGCATCTTGTTGTTTTTGGTGTAGATGACGGACATCGCAGAATGAGTACGAGGGTACCCAGACTAGAGGTATCTCAGAGGTGGACCTTAGATGAGGCGTACCACAGAGACAACTATTCGAGAGTTGTGCCTACCCTTTAGGTAGGATCCTGGGCGGGTGTTCACATGATCTATTTTTAGTAATTCTTATACATCCCAATTTTCATTGTACTTTCTAGTTGGGCTTGTATTCTGGCACCTTTTTTGCTTGTTGTATGCCCACTTTTTATTATAATGTTTACTTGTGTTCATATCTTACTGTATGCTTGGTTTGTGTGAGTTTACAGGTTATAAAGGACATACCTTCCCATTTTAGAGAATATGCCTTTCTGTGCCAGTCGCCAGCCCCTGGACTATAGAATGTGGGTTTGGGGTAGTCACGACACAGGCCCCGGGGGATGGGTCATGACATTGACAAAGGAACAATGCGTTTAGTAGACCCCTCTACTCTATCATGGCCTAGACATAGCAAAGGCTGCACTATATCAATGTTTACTATAATCCATGGAATAATAGGATGAATTCATAATACTAACCTAATAAAATGTGGTTTAAATTCCTGAGAAAAACTAATTGGGTTCTCAAAGAATTTAGGTTATCCATGATATTATTCATAGTCACATTTTTCACCCATGCATTAGCATCAATATTCATATACATCAAAATTCCATTTCAACTCACAGATAATGGAATATTGTCAAATGAATCATCATTCATTGCCTTCAGCACAACATGAATTCTAAAGTCATATAAGTAAATAATAGTTCACTAACATGTTCACTATTTCCAGATGATTATAATAATAATTGGAAGCCTCCCATTTATAGATCTGTACAAAATTGTAAGTAAAATATATATCCCTCATCCTCAAAAGATCATGTGAAAATCCATAGTCTATTGAGAGTTGATGGATGTTATCTTCATGTTTCATGCATAAGTGGAATGAAAAGAGAAGATACTATCTATCTCTATTTAATTCATCATGTGTGGAAATAATATTCCTCTAAATCCTCCAAAGAATAAATTATGAGAGTCATACAAAATGTACCATGAATTTCATCAACCATGTGAGTGGAGAAGTGTAACCGTCACCTTCCATTTTGTAAAACTCTTCCATGTTGAATTCCCCATTATTGTTGGGCCTCCAGATCAAGGTGTCAAGAATCCCTGAATGGTTAGTTTTGAATCTCTAGCCTATTTTGATAAAGGACAAGGTCATCCAATCTGTCAATGTGAATCATACAATTAGTAATGGACATGTTTGCATTGTCATGTGGTACACAAATTATATCCTTCATTATATTGTTGAACTATAACGAATTTCATCAATTCAGAGAAGAATTCCTCCTCACAATCCAAATTTTGTTTTGCACAGTGGAACTAATGAAATTCATAATTAAGACCCAAATAGAGAATTTAAGATGATGTGGATATCCATCAAGTAGTTTCATCTTGAACTTGTGTGGAAGGAAATCACAAGATTAATTAGTGGAACTACAAGATTCTACATGAATTTATTAATCAAACCATCATTAATGATATTTCGATAATTGATAGTAAGTTATCCAATTCCAAAAAGATTGATTCATTCTTTCTCTGCAATATTTATCAGCTTCGTCTCATTATTGAAAGAGTCAAAATGAAAATACATATTATACCTTTAATATCATTAATACGATTTTTTGGCCACTTGTAATGAGAAAAGGGGCAATTAAATATAGATGTAATTATCAAGTTGACATGAATAAGTCTTCCTTATTAGGAAATGTATTTCTCTTTCCATATATCAATTTTAATGATGATTCCAAGAAAATGTTTCCTAATATACTTACTTTTTTACTTTCCAAAAAATAAGGATATACCAATTTCATTACATGGTTGAGATACATTATTTACTCCAAGAATTTATTAATCTAATTTTTCCTTACAATTGTTATTCAATCACCAAGAATAATAAATATATGTTCCAAATTACTGATTATCCGGCTACTTCTTCATAATGATAAAAAGTTAATTGAATGAAGAAAAGGATTATTTTGATGCCTGACCAAATATTATAATGTAATGTACATATAAAAGGTGTAATCGATTCATGTCACCTCTAGTAGCATTGATTTTCATGTAAAATTCTATATGTACATTGTTATTAAAATATCTACTCATATAATATTATTAAATAATAAACAAAATCCCTGATAATGTATCCACTTATCTAACTCCTGTATTACATTGAAAAATCCTATTGGTGACACATTTATATAAACATACAACCATGCTGAGGTAATAATGCTATTGAAAAATTTGATGAAACCCTACAACATCACATATATACTAAGGATAGTAATAATAAATGTCCAACTAAATGTGTCAAACACCATTGAAATTTCAATCTTAAGTGAAAAGTTTCATTCATTTATCATCTTCTTCATCTGTTTAACACTCTTTGAGGCTATAAATAAGAAATTTCAAATTATTAGGCCATGTAAAAATAAGAAAATTATTTAGAGATATATAATATTTAATAATTGCTCCCAGCGTTCTCATTATAATCTTACTAATGATTTTAGTAATAGTGTTCCCAAGATAAACTACCCTAAAGCCTTTGATAACAATTTTACCTTATTTCTTCAGAATCTATGAAATCAAGTTTGAATAAATTTCATTAGGTATAAAGGCATGATTAAAAAAGTCCCTCAATATATTTTCATATCCTCTATCACAGTATCTTAGTAGATCATAATGAATTAAATAGTTAACCCATCAAATGTAGATACACTATCCATATTAAGAGAGATAATATCCACTTGGACTTCTTCTTTTTAAAGGAGCTCTAATTATATCTCATTTTTTTCTCATAAGTGGAAGGTATTATATTAAACACCATTTTAGGTGTCTAATTAAGAATTTTTAAATACATATGTATTTATTATTAGTATAATTTTACATATACATGGAATTATTTTCATAAAAAGTATATTAAGTATAGAATCAAAATGTTTTTTTTAACGGTGATATTTTTATATTAATGTTAGAAATGTGAATGTTTGGGTAAAAATTGAAATTAGGTATGATTATAATAGATGTATTGTGGATAGAATTTAAAATAAAATGTTTTTTAAATAGTAAAAAGGATCTCTGAACCCCAAAAGTGTTTATTTATTAAAATAATGTATTTTAAAGTAATAAAAGTTATTTTCAAAACATGTAATGAATATTACAAAATATAAATTATATTTTAATATTTTTTTAAAAAATTATTATAAACAAGAATCATTTTTACATCAAGAATAATATATTTTATAGAGGGATCAATTCCTAAAAAGTTGAAATCCAGAACAAGGTTCACTATTTAAAATACCATTGTCTATAATAATGGGAGAGATAATGGTTTTCAATTTTTTATAAAAAATATTCCAAGGGTCCAACATTGAAATTAGAAATCATTCACCCTTTCGAAAAAACAAAAAAACTTCATATTCCTTTACAGAAAAAATTCCATAGTATTTTATTCTATCTCATTTTTTCTCTCAAGAGTACCTTTATGTATTTTATATGGTTATAAGATGGTCTAATCAATCTTATGATCCTTCATATCTATGTGAAGGTTCTTACAACATCCCGACTAGGGTACCACACAATAGTGCCCGGAGTCGGTGTGCTATGTGACCTAAAGCATGCCCCCCATTACGCAAGGGGCAGTTGACTAGTAGAAAGGGTCTACCATCAGTCATGAGGAGAGTATACCCTCTTTGTTAGAGTAAAATACCTGTATAAAAATTTAAATAGTAATCAAATATATAACCATAACCAGAAGAATTTCAATCTCACATGAGGAGAAAAACTATAAATGCAATATCAATACCAAAAAAAAGATATTGCACACTATTTTACGTGTCATGTACCAATATGAAACTCAAAATTATAGACACCAGTATCTCCCAAGGAGGTCCCTAACCATGTTCAGTTCTCTCATACATGCTCTATCTCAACTCATCCATCTAATACATGGCCTTTTCACTTTTCCTATCATATAACTAAGAAATCTATTTAGGTACTTATTAAGAATCCCATGTTGGGTGTAAATACAGATCAGTAATCCAAATCCAATGACACCAAAAAATTTATCTACTCAATATGGGTGTATGAAGTTGTATAAATAAATAAGAACAATGGGTATGTAAATATTTATAAAATTATAAATTAGACTTTATTTAATAACATAATCCCTCGGGTTCCTGAGGTCTCCCTTACCTCAATAACTAATTCGGCCCAAGCCACAGTCCGGAATCTCCCAAAGGGATATCAATTGTATGAATTTCCATTTCAAAATACATAATAGAAATTCACATATTTATTTCAATGTTACCATTATTTTATTATCATCTGAATGACCATGTTAATATTCGCCATTTCACAATTGAATGACCATGTTACCATTCATATTTTCATAAGTGTATGAACAGATTACCATTCACCATTTCAAAATTGAATAACCATGTTACCATTATTATTTCCATAAGTGAAGGACAGTGTGTACTTCCACTATTTACTAATACATAATTTAATGATCATGTTACCATTAATAATTTTTTGTGGAATGACCATGTTACCATTCAAATTTTGAAAAATATTAATTTAATGGGAATGTTACCATTCATAATACATTGATGAATGAATATGTCACCATTCATCATTTAATAATATATAATTTAATTATCATGTTACCCTTTATAATACATGATTGAATATCAATATCAATATTTTCAATTTAATAACACATAATATCACAATTTTACTAACTAAAAATTAATTTTTTATTTAGAAATCACTTTTAGCGAAACGTGAGAAAAAATATACGTTTAATCATAAGGACATGTCTTATAAGAGATCAAAATGTTATTGAAACTGAATTTAAGACTATTAGCTAATTACTCCCTAATAATTTTCCAAGAGATAGAATGAACTTGTGTATCTGGATCACCAGTAATGAAGTCTTCAAAGAGATCCACCATATGATCCCAAGTTTTAGAATACTACTTTTTTACTTATGTTTGAATTATTAAAACCCCTTCTCATTAGAAGATCATATTTGTCGATCCATGCAGCCTGCTCGCTCTTGAAAGCCAATAGAAGTGGCCTACGCATCATCTTGGATGCCTTTTCATTGGTATAATTGTTATAAAGAAACTCATTCACAATTTTTTATTCTAACTAAACAAGTAGTCCCATGGGTTTCTCTCAATCTACATTCATCAAAATACTTTTATCCGCATTGAGGTCACTATAAACAATGATCTATACATCAGGGTTCCCTTGTATATTACCAATAGAAACAGGCATGCATTCCATCTCCTTTGATTTAATTTTTTTACCTGACCTAATCTCTATTTTCATTGGATGGTACGAGTAATCATTGTTCCCACTGTTTTTCTTCCCTATTATCAAGTTGAAATATCCATATTCCCTAATAGATTTGAATCCCTTTTATTCATTTCATTGAACAAGATTTTTCAATGCTTCCCATCCATATTGTCCTTTGTGAAAAAACCAAAAATAACTGCATCATCAGAAAAACCTGTTGATTGTGTTGTAATTTCATTCTCTTGGTAACCCAATCCCTCCAAACCTACCAAAAGATTATAGGATTGGATATCCCACTGGCTTTGTGGTTGGCATGTGACCCCATGAACCACCTGCATGGATGTGGTACCCTCGATATTCAATACTCAAATTTAAAAAACAGAAATCCCTTACTGAACCTAATGGAGCCAAGTATCTACACTTTTTTGTCCCACCAACTCCGATGTAAGTCCCCTTTGGAGAAACATGGTCTTTATCGCCTTCATTCCCCTCAACATCCTCCAATGGTTGAACCTCCTTGTTATGGACTACCCATAACTACCCTACACCTAGGGGTCAGTTAGCAAGGGTAAATACATTCTCATTATTCATGTTTCTCATTTATACAACAATTTATTATCATCTTGAATTATTTTATAATATTTATTATTCTAATATACCGCACACTTTTCAGTTCAATTTACAAGGGAAAATAGATCATGTTCTACAACAAACTCATAACCCATTTTATCTTGCATATAAATGTCATGAAGTTACCCCATGTTCCTAGAATAACGAATGAAAACTCACCTCTCATGCATACCGGTCCATAAGTCAAATCATAAAAAATATCAACAACAATTATCACATCACACAAAAACTGCATCACCCATGGTGAAATAATATTCAACTATAATGAAACACAACAATCACAAAAGTCCAACCCAAAGTACATGGGTTCCCCCAAACATGGGTTATATACTCCCTTTCTTGAGCTCATAATGAAGGCCTAAATCTTCATAGTCTCCTATCTACCCAACCCAAATAGAAAGTCAAAAAAATTGAAAATTGTGCTCTAATACCACTTTGTCATATCTTGACCATGGTTCAACACACCATTTCCCCAAGATTGTGTGCCACTTGACATAAAAAGTGCCTCCCCATATTCCAAAGGTTAATGAATATGAGTGAGGGACTGTTATCAGTCATAGGGAGACTATACCATCTTTGTCAGAGTAAAACATAAGAGGAAAATAAATAAACAAGAACCAAATATATAACCATAAACATAAAGATTATTATCTCACATGATGAAAAAATATGGAAATACAATATCAAAATTGAACAAAAATTATTCCCAACTAATGTACGTGTCATGTGTCAAAATAAAAACTCAAAATTAAAGACATCGAATACTCCAATGCGGGTCTTAAACCAAGTCTCTTTTCCTCATCCATGATCCATCCCAAATCATATATCTTACATAATTCATTATCCCTTATCATGTATTACAACTATGAAATATATTCAGGTACCAATTAGGAAGCCCGATTAGGGTGTGAATACAACTCAATTGGTAACCACTAACTGTGTAAAAAATAATATCTCATCATTATACGTGTATATAGTTGTGTAAATGAATAATTAAAATTCATAATTAAACATTTATCTCACTATTAATTATTCTTTATTTAACAAAATAAATCCCCAGGTTCCCAAGGACCACCGAACCTCAAAACCTATGTCATCCCATGCTAGAGTCTGAACTACCCCCAAGGGATATTACATGTCGGAATGTCCATGTTACAATTTAACATTGAAATTAAAATTTTATTGTACATGTAACGATTCTTATTTTAATAATTGAATGACCATGTAACCATTAATTATTTCTTAATTTAATAGTCATCATTCCGTTATTATTTTCATAACAGAATGATCATGTAACCAGCATCATTTCGAAAGTCAATGACTATGTTATCATTCTCATTTTTATAAGTCAATAACCATGTTACCAATCAACATTTCATAATAATAAAATGATCATGTAACCATTCATAATACTTCTTGGAATGACCTTGTTACCATTTCTCCATTTAATAATACATAGTTGAATGAGCATGTTACCATTCATAGTACTTGGCTGAATGATCATGTAACCATTCCACATTTAATAATACATAATTTAATGTAATGTTACCATTCATAATACTTGGTTGAGTTTCATGTTACCATTAACTATTTAATAATACATAATATAAAAATATCACATTTTTCAAAAAAAAAAACACATTAATTAATTCAAAAATTAATTAATAAAATTGAACAATTGGATATTCACATCATCCCATTAATTAATTAATAAATTAGTTCATCAAATAATCTCCCATAATTAATTTCCAAATTAATAAAGCACATAAATCCCATTACTTAAATAACACCTTAATTAATCAATATGCCTCAATTCGATACACCATAATTAATTACACAATTAATTACCTCAACTCTCAAATATCAATATCCCCTACTAAATTCATCAATTAATGATCTCAAATATATAAACTAAATATATAAAAATTAATTACGCAATTAATTATCTGAAATAAAAAACTAATATCTCATAATTAATTGATCAAATAATTATATCAAATCAACCAACTCAATATTTTATAATTAATTCATCAATTAATTAACTATATCCCTAATTCCACAATTCCCCTAAGTTCACTTATTATCAATTAATTATTTCACCAAATTAATTAATTCAACCATGAATAAATTGATAAATATATAATAGAATTCCTATAATTAAATACACATAATTGTGATCAAGAACTTGGGATTTGAATTCATTGAAAACTATTCTCCCAATTGAAATACCTAATTTATACAGATGAAAGATATAGAATGGGATCTGAATCTAAATACTAAATCCAAGATAGAAAAAATTAATATTTCTTATTTATAAATCTAGATACATGAGATTAGATATAGTTTAAAATAATCTTTATCTATATCCAACAAAACAAAGGATAACAACCCACTAAATGAATTGGTGAAGAATGGGAACGAGAGGAGAAGTCCCCTAGGATGAAAACACATACATGAAGAGAAGTTGATCAACTAAACTGACTTTGAATCACCACGAACAGAGTTCCAGAAGCCTCGGAATCCCCCCATAAGTATCAAGAATTTATAGAGATTAATTATAAGTCAAGTTAAAGAATCTGATGTTATTATACGGTGGTTTGGTATTTTATTAATAATTTTCATGTGATTAAAATCATGTATGCACAGTTCGCTACATGGGCAAGAAAGATTCCCCATATCATGTGCCTAACCATTTGCCTCTTCTTGGGGTGCATGGTTTCTCCTATAAAGGTTCATAGTTTGACAATACATGTTCCATCAATGAAAATCCCCATTATCCAAGGTTTCATTATTTGTTGGGCCAATGTACACCGTTAGGGAAAATCACTCGACAACCATGCACTATTCCGTTTCTTCCATTTTTCTCATATTTTCACCCAAACACACGACAATTTAAAAAAAATACACAAATAATAGAAAACTAGTACATAGAAATGTGTCTAATACATATCTAGAAAATGGCAGAGTTTTAGAGATTATAACCTCTTCTATACCTTCATTTTTGTAATCCTTACAATTAAATTTTTTTAACTATGAATGTTATAATAAATCAATTTTAAAATTTATTTATAATATTAAAAAACAAAATATCTTTATTAAACAATTTTATAATACTTTAATATATAGTTATAATGCTGAAAAATTCTTGTAACCATAAAAAAACTTAAAATTCCAGCAAATTTAAGAATGTTAGGATTATTAGAAATGAAATCATCATATGGATACTTATATGTGGATAAATGATGTAGATTAGATTCACCTTTTGGAAATAACTAAATAATATAGGGTTGGGTATTAAATCAATATTCCATCATTTCATAATAAATAGACATAACTTCCCATATAGTTTGGTACCCTCAGTGGATATTATTTGGATGATTCAAAATATATTTAGAATCTAAAATGTTGATTTATTTACTATTGAAATACCTTTACAATGAATGTAACCTCCACTACTATATAATTATGATTCCATAAATAAGGGTATTATCCTTTACAATGTGAAGACGATATTGATTCTATATTGATTTTGGGATATTAAATAAGATAACCACATTGTTTTATTGAATAAGGTAATATTGAAATTTATAATATCCATTATTTTTATATGAATACTATTTATTAACTAGAAATGAATATGTAATATGTTCCATAGGTATGATTATTATATTAATAGTTCATTATTTATCATAGAAATGATGTATGCATTGGTCTTATTATGTTATAGGTGGGGCCTACAAGTATATATACCTTTGATGCATTAGTATGTATGATAAGGAAAACTAATTCTTATTTGGTATAATCTGTACCCATTTATGTATGATGTATTGTAATATGAAATTGAATGTGTTTCTATGATATCAAAACATTATTAATTTATTCATTACAGGATTTGATAATTTATTCTATATATTATTCTATGATCCATTGATATATTCTGCTCACAACACCATTTATTATGGAATTAATTTATTCCTACCATATAATTAATATCATCCTTATGTATGATAGCATACACTATACACTACCCCTTACTCAGAATATATGATGACCCCTTTGTATTATTTTTCAATTTCTCCTAGCAAACCAAGAAGAATAAATTTTTTGAATTACATATTTGTAAGGATAAATAATAAATTTTCATATATTTTGAAGATGTACCATTTATTTTCAATGTAACATAATGTTCATTTATAAATATATTTTCCCAATTCTAATAAACTAATTTATTATATATATAATGATCTATTTATTATGTATTGTTTAAATAAATTAACTACTGCATCTAGGTTACTTGAGTTGAGTCATTACTACACATGAATTATTTGATACACATATTTTTTATCGAATTCCATAGGGAAATAGAAAATAATATGAGTGATATTAAATTTATAATAAGGTTTAAACATATCAATTACCCACTAATAATTAGTTTATAGACATGTGGGATATCCTTATCAAAGGATATATATATGATAAATGAGATTATGGTTTCATAACCTATAATTACATGATATTATAAAAGCTTATATATTATTTAATTTGAATATTAGAGAATAAAAGGATCATAATGGAATAATGATACATATAAAATTTCAGGGAGTCATGTGATATTACTCATCAAATATAGAAATATAACATTTTAATATCAAATAGTCATAAGTGTAAAGTCATATTATATACAAAGTTTATTTATGAAGAAAAACAAAACCTAGTTGATCAGAAACCCCTTCCAACATCCCATAATGTAGTGGTTCATGTTTCAACTATTTCATCACATAGTGGATAAATCTTCACAAATAAACTCTCGTACTTGTATCATAACATATAGAACAATATCCAATTAATTTGTGGGATATATCAGCATTTATTATCATATAATGAAAAAAAAACATATTGTGCCACATGAAATTAATCATACATCTCATCTTGTATAACCCAAGGGAATAAGATAGTTTTTAAAATTATTTCAAATTGAATCGTAAAAAATGAAATCTTTAATTATTTTGATTGGTACTAAAAATTGAATAAAAAACAAAATTATATAATAATATAAATTATAAGATGATTCATTAATCATAACCCCATAAGGGATATATATTTATAGGATATATAATAGATTAAATGAAAAATTATAATAATATCTTTGATAAAACATATTTAACATTCTCGTATAAAGGAACTGTTATAGGATAACTTTGAAAATGCATTTTTTTGAAGGTGAGAAGGATAATTTTTTAAAACATTATATCAAAAAAATAAACAATATTAAATAATTTAAAATAAAAAAGGATTATGTGATGAAATTTTTTGGGGATGAAAAAAAATTCAAACATGAAGAGAAATTCGTTTATAATATTTATAGATAGTTTTTGAGAAAACCCACCTAGAAGAAAGAGTAATAAAATTTCATTTTGGAAAAGGTTATAGATAAAAATGAACTGTATATAATAAAATACACATATTGATTTTAAAATTATAAAATTATAAAATTTTGGTTAAGGAAGAATATGGACTTAGAGAAGAAAGAGTTAATATAGATGATGAGAATTATTTTAAAAAATATATAATTTTATGAAGAATGAAATCCATCATAGAAGAATATTTTTAAATGGAAATATAATCTCTCAAGATAAAATCACAATGAAAATATAAAATAGATAACCCTAATTATAAATTCAACCAAAAATAAGATATTCAAAGAATAAATATTATGAGAAAATGAAATATAAATTTTTTAAATTAAAACAGAAACCTTGGATTCTTTCTTACCTTCATGGACTCTAACCACATATATAGGAAATATTGGTTTATTAATAAAATATATAAAAATTATACTTATTTATATTTTACATGATACTATTCATTTATAATATCTTATTGAATAATTATTAATCATTTATTTAATAAAATTAATGATTCATTCATAATTATCCTATTTATTATATGGTAACATCCATATGGAGGTTCGAGTCCTTATTTCTTTTTCATGTGTTAATAAAAACCATTTCTTATTTTGAGGTTAAATTTTTGTTTGATATAACTCTAAATTATACTAGAAATTTTATAAAAGTTATGGTATTGATTTACAATAGCGGTTAAAATTTATTTGTTTAGTGAATTTCAATCTAATAATAAAAATAGAGTTTATTTTAATAATTAATATTCATTAATATGTTACGACTAATAAATTGTAGAAAAACCAAAATATAAAATTTTTAAATCAATTTTATTGAATTTTAGGTTTCTTGAAAATTTATCATGAGACTGTTATAATATCATTCATGTATGTGGTAAAACCAAGAAAAAAAGGTGTTATAACTAATGAATTAGTAAGGAAACAAAGTTATCTTAAGATAATACCATTATTAATGATGTGTAATGATGTTATTAGAACATAATTGGAGTTGTTAATCTGATTTAGGAAGAGTCTATATGACAAATTATACGATATAATGAAAAACTCATTACCTTATTTGATAGATTCTATTTTTCTTGCAACATTTTACTTTATATTAAAAGACATAAGAATATATATCATGACCAAATGTTACTAAAAATATAATAATATATAAGGAGGCTAAAGTTTCATGGTTTTCAATGAATAACAAAAGGATATGAGTGTTTTGGAATGAGTGTAATATAGATCCTTTTATAGGTGAAAATTAAAGACATTTATTTGGAAACCTAAGTTAGGTAATGGGTAATGATTAAATAGTATTATAGATCGGTTATTTATGTAATAAATATTTACTTTTATACAATCTATAGAATCTAAAACCTATAAAATTAATGATTTTTTATTATTTCAATTTTAACAAAATTTTGTTTTTTGGTATACCTATTTTTAACACCTTTTACATTGTTAATAATTTACAATATTAATTATATTTTTACTAAAAATACATCATGTCCTTGATTATCTAATTTCTAAATTATAATTAAAAATTTTGACTCCAATTTAAAAGATTCAATTTATAAATGTGGAATTATTAATTTTAATGTAAGAAAATATAACATGTAATTTTTTAATGAAAATATTACATTTTAACATAAAATATATATATTTATATTCCTTTCCATTTAAATGGAATTAGATAAATTTTTACTTATTTTAATGAATATATTATCAATACATTTAATTAATTCAATTTTTTGTAGTGGTTAAATAATATATTTTGGTATTGATACAAAATAGTTACAAATTATCTTTGAAAAAAAATCATTTTAATGTTAAATGATTTTATTCCTAATTTAAATTGATTTTTTACTTATTAAATAGTAATATATCTTATTTTTAAAATAGAATAATATTAATAATAAATCGTATTATTTAATAAATTGTTTTTACAAAATGAAATTTTATAAAAATTCCAATTGTATAAAATACATATTATGATGAAAATAAAAACAACATCTGTTATAATAATAATTATCAATTTTTTCTCTTTGTAAATACTAATTTATAAAAACACCTAATATCCTCAACATAATAATTAATCATAACAAGGTAATTTATGTTATTTACAAGTGGTGATTCTAATGGAATGGATTTCATGGTGATTTATGCAAGCTTGATAATCTCCTAGAGAATATTTCCCTCGAGCCATATTTTTGGATGTTCGACTTGGTATTGGTTTAATAAAAACACTAATAATGCTACCACCTTTGGAGGATATGAAAAATGAGTACCTTAATGAAGAATTATACATTATGAGTCATTTTATTTCCCTTTTTTCATTGATTTTATAATGTGGTTACTTGAATTTATACCCATAAATTCAATGATTATGTTACAAATGTTATATTTTAATAATATAATACATATAATTTATATCATTAATTGTTATTATTTTTAATAATGATTTCAGTTTATATATATGACCAATAGTCATATTAAACTACTATATTTATCCTCACACACTTTATAAAAATCACTCATTTCTTTCATTCATTTCTATTATATTTATCTAATCTATTTTGAAAATTGTTATGTTATTCCCAATGTTATAATCGGAGGTATGATATTCAGTACAAACCATGACGATGTGGATTTCATGTTTGGGGTCTTTTTGAATAATTTTATTTTTAATCATCTTTTAAATGTTATAATGTGGTTTCATTTAGCTATATTTAAATATTTTTCAATTTGAATTTTATATTTATACCTTGATTAAATATTATAATTTTTCATTTTTGTTCATTGTGCAATGTAAAATACACTATCAGAGTTTATAGAGGAAATTTATCACAATATGTTTAGGGGTATAATTATAAATAACATAAATAATTTTCACATCATAAATTTTATTACTCTAATCAAAAAATGAGTGTACCATTCTCTTATTAAATATAATGGTTCCCACATATCATCCAAAAATATATGATTCTTCCATAGAACACTGACTAGGAGGGAGGACTTTTTTTTTAGAAATTGACACCCTCATCCAATGATCTCCACCATTTGTGTAAAAAATAAGGTAATTTTTTTATAAATAATTTCATGTATTTTGAATATAATTTAATTAGATTTCATAAATATATCTACACTATATGAAAATTATATAATTTTTTCGTTGAAAGAAAAAAGCATTATTTCTTTTCAAATTTGGTTTTCATAAATTATATGGTTTTATTTAAAATATTAAATTTATTATTTATAGATTTTAAATTTGAAAAATTTTAATGCATTTTTGAAATTATAATATCAAAATTATTTTATGATGAAATAGTTTTTTTGAAAAAAAATTATTTTTTATTGAATAGAAAAAATATATCAATTTTTTTAAAACATTCATTTATTTAAATTACATATTGTAAAATAAAAGTAATTTGATGATTTTTATTTAATCTAAATGAAATATAAATATTATTTATATTCATATAATCTAATTAATTATGTTTCATTCAACTTTATTCTTTCTTTTTGTATAAATTCATTTTATGATTGAGAAAATCATTTTTCTAAAACAGAATTCTTCATTATGTTTTGGGTTTTAATATTAAATAAATTTTTATCATTATAAACACTAAATAATGATAAATGGATTCAATATTTTTAATTATGATGTCCAAATTGGGAAAATATGGCCCTTTTATCTTTGGTCATTTTGAATAGTTACCACTCTAAATATAAATAGATAATAAACGTAAAAAATGTGATAAAAACTAAAAAGAAACCTAAAACAGTCATTTAATAAATTTATTTACATTTTATATTACATATTCATCAAAGATTTATATTCATTTAAGTTATTGTCTAATATTACTTTAAAATCACACACACACACACATATATTATTTTAAATAAATATAAATTCTAAAAATTCACACTCATAATTTTTAAAACACTAATATGTTTTTAATGGGAAAAGAACAACATACTTTTGGATAAAAATTTATATTATAAATATACATATTTTTTATCATTTTAATTTATTTTTAATATTTAGGGATGAAATAATTATCGAAAATGCAATTGCAACACTGACATAGTGGTTGTGTACGCTATAGAAAAATCAATAATTTTTTAAACATTGGAAATAATACTTTTTAGGTAAGTTATATTGTACCACTAATATTATAGGTACATATAAAAATATTGTATTTTTAATGGATTTTATTTTATTTCCATTTTTATCATTTTACATTTAACGTAAAATTAAATTAGTAGTTCAAAAAATGACTTTAATGATATTTCATAATAATATTTATTTTATTAGAAGACTAAATATACATAAAAATATTATCTTCAGAAAACATAATGCGATACTATTGAAAAATATAATTCATGGATGTTTTATGGTACCCTTTTCCTTTTATGGTAACATTCATAACACCAGATCTGTAAAACACATTGATATCATAACCGTTTTGAAAAAGGTTAGAGGGGTTAAAAAATTGACAATGATAAAAAATTGTCCAAAAAATTAAAAAATTTATTTTGTAATATTAATTTGACCCATATTCTTCTATTATTATAAATATATCATTTTGGATCCATTTTTGCATAAGAAATAATTTATATTAATTTAATAATTTAACTAATTCTAAGAGTTCCATTCTATATTTTAAAAAAGGAAACCATTTATCCAACATTATTCACAGTTCAAAAAACTTTTTATTCATCAAATACATATCCAAAATCCCATCCTAAAATTTTTCCCCATGTTTTGGAGGTTCTGGTTAGATTTGAAAACAAACATCTCATGGATTTTTCTATAAAAAAAAGTTATTTTTAAGAATATTTATAGTTATTAATAAATAATTTTCAATTAATTTCTTATCTTAATCAATAAAATATATTTAATGGATGTTGAAATAATTAAATAACTATCATATATAGAACGAAATATTATTACATTAATTAAATAACATCTATCCATATCATATTTCATCAAATGGGGATTGAAATCATTGTTCATGTATATGCGTTGATTACCCCCTTGATGAAGCGATGTGTATAGTTTTCATTAATTTACACTCACATATGAATATAATAATGGATTTAATTTAAATTTATGAAAATAATTAAAAATTCATAATTCTAGGATACATATATATAATCAAATTTGTTTCCTTTCCATCCAATGAAAAATGGAAACGACATTCACGTGTAAGTGAAGACTACCACCTCCATGAAGCGACATGATTCGCATTTCATCAACCCATCACATGGATGCAACAGATAAGTTTATTTAAAGATTTAATATGATATTTATGATATAATTATAATTAAATAAAATTTTTAAAATAATTATGTACTTTCCATCATGATCCTTGAAAATTGGAAACGTTACTCATATGTATGTATGACCAACTATCTCTCGGAATATAACATATTTCATTTTTCATAACCATCATTCATGTTTGTTTGAAAAAGTATAATATATATAATAAAATGAAAAATATTACATGATTATTATTATGAAAATTATTTATGAATTACCTCATCAGCTATATTCATCCTATCAAAGTCATTTTCGACATATAATTTGAATATCATCTAAATGTATGACCTAAACATAAATTATTAAATAATTTCATATAACACGGTAATAAATAAAATTAAATAAATAAAACCATGAAAATTGTTCTTAATACATATAATAATTAATACAAGTTTATTATTTAGGAATACAAAGAACATACAAGATGATTCAAACATGAGGTAAGAGACACATTATCTTAAAATCTCATTTTAAATATTTCCAGTATTTATTTTTAAATAATTCCAATACATATCCATACTATTAAAATTATTTTATGGATGTATTTATATTATAAGATATTTATTACATTTAATGGAATAAAGTTATGAAAATTTTCTTGGATAATAATTTCCCTATGGTTTTTAGACACAGAATTGTGAAAAAATCCCTGAATTGAAAAAATGTTGATGAATTATTAGATTGGTATGAAGAAATTTTTACGATATTTTATAGGTATATATTATATTTTATATGGGGACTTGATAATCTCGATAATATATTTTATCCATGGTTTTATACACTTTTTTATGTTAATTGGCCAAAAAGAATTCAAAAAATTATGTGAATGGTTTTTATGTTTGGAGAAAGATTATTTAAAGTTTCAAGAGAACTCTATTCCATGATATGTCAAATGAAAAAATAAATTATAGTAGAAAAAAATGGATAAGTATACAACTAATAATAATTAGTTAATAACCAATCGTGTTTCAATTAAGGAAATATACATTTCAAAGAATGTTTGATTATATCTAGATTGTGTTACGAGTGTGGTAATTATGGTAATTGGATTCATGACTGAAAAATAAATTTCCTTAATTAATACAAGAATGGGGAAATAGATATCAATAAAATGGTGTGTCTTTTTAATTGGAAAGAGTTGGGAAATTATGATACCATGTGTCTAAAATTAGTTACATAGTGTGAAAATCATTAATAATAAAAGTAAAATGTTTTGAAGAATCATTTTCTAATAATCTGGTTGATGTTTGGTCATAAAATTAAGTCATGCTTGGTATGTTGCTTATTCATTAGAATTATACCAACCCCCGATTTTACGATGGGTCTTTTAATTATTTAATTATTAATAACTTTTTATGTAAACTAATGATAACACCTAATGAAAATAAGATATAACATTAGGAAAAAAACTAGTGGGAAAATTAAATAAACCATGTTTTATTGGAATATCCATACTATTAAAAGTGTAATGGTTTTTCCAAAAACATCTTATTAAGATTTCCATAGAGTAATTTGATGTCATTCATTTTATAGATTAAATATTATATTATTATGATTATATAGATTACATATCTTATAATTTTATGTTAAATAATATCATACCAATGATAATTTATCAAAAAACTGAGAAATTCATTTGATAAAGTAGTGATTTTTACATAGCTAATGTTTTTATTAAAATGGTTTTTTTATATTAGTGTTTCTCTAGTTGAAAATGAGTTTATTGATGCATTTACAATATATTTTTATAGAGTTATTCCTGATGGAGAGATTGATTTTTTTATAGACTCAGTGTCTAATAATAAGCTAATTTTAAAACCTCTATATAGATTGACTAAAGTAGGAGTTTTGAATTGATAAATCAGTTACATTAGTCTATAGATAAAGGTTTCATTTGTTTTTCTAATTCACCTTGGGACGATTATATTTTATTTTCTAAAGAAAGATGGTTCAATTTTAATTTTAATTAGTCATGGAGCCTTGAAAAACCTTAATATTAAGAATACATAATCTTTTCCAATATCTATTATTAGTTTTTTCATCTCTAGAGAGAATCATATTTTCTCAATGACAGATATTAAGTAAGAATTAAATCAGTTGAAGGTGAATTAATAACATATAATAAATGTATCACTTCGGAATAGATATGAGAAATATGGGTAGGTGGTTATGACCTATGGGTTGTCTAATGCATCAGTTTTATTGATGGATCACAGGAATAATGTTTTTTAGAAATTTATAAATAATTTTTTGGTTTTTTATTGATGATAATATTATATATTGTAAATTTCATGATGATTATAAATACAATTAATTACTTTTTAAATAATGAAATGAAAAAAATTTATTGAATTGTTAGTAAGTGTAAATTTTCATTGAAAGAATTCTTTCTTCATGCATATTTTTTTTAAATATAGCATAATAGTTGTCCCTAATAAAACTAAATTTTTTTTATAAAACATTATACCTAAAATTTTAATAGATAATCCTAGTTTTCATTTATTAATGGGATATTATAATTGTTTTAGTGAAAAACATATCGATTAACTATCCCACTGATTAATTTAAATCGAAACAAAGTAAAAATTTTATAGATAAAACAGTGTGATGATTGTTTCAATGAACTATAAAGAGTATTAGAGAATGATACATTTTCAAATCCTTAAACATTTTTTTAAAATATTCATTTATAGTTATGGTTTAAAGAAGGTACATGGCTATTTCTTAATACAGAATGATTATGTAATTTCTTAAGCTTCACATTAAAATTAAACTCATGAGTTAATTTATTTTACACATGATCTAGAATTTTATATTGTGGTTTTTATCTTTATAAATATTTTTCAATCATTTATATGAACTAATTTATGAAATATGTACTGATAATAAATTATTTATTTATATACTCACTCAATAAAAGTTTAACATGGGACATAGAAGTTGGCTGGAATAAACTAATGATAATGAATGCATGCTTTAGTACTTTATTGGGAAATTAAACTATGTAGGTGATTCTTTATGTTGGAGATATAATTATATATAAAAATTAATATATTTTGAATATAAATATTCGGTTAATTATTTGATGAATTCTATCTATGAAATTATGCTGGTAGGAATTTCCTCCATTTTTCGTTAAGTTTTTGTGTAGTAAAAATTGGTATAAAGTTTTACCCAATATGAGATGAAGGACTGTGTTATATAAGATTAATGTAAAATATATTAATAAGGGAAAATTTATAGATATTATTTTTAATTAATAAGGTGTTATCATGGTTTGAAAGAGATTTTGTGCGACTTACGATTCCCAGTTAGGGAGATAGATGTTGGGAAAAGTTCATATTTCCCAACTAGTTGGTAATCATGCATTTACTAATATTTATAGAGACCATAGAGAGTATTACGATTGGGATGAAGTAATAATTTTTTTTATTTACCATGAAGTGTGTTAAATTTCATCATGTTAATTAAGAATGAAAATTACTAAAGGCAATAGTTCATCCTTTTCTAGTGGAAGAGTGTAAATGAGAAAATATAATGATAAATTTCATGGTGGGATTACAAAATACATCTCAAGGTAATAATTTAATTTTTTTTTTACTATTGATCAACTAACTAAATTTTCGAATATCATAACCATTACATATCATATCTATTTATATCATATTTTTCAATTATATCTTAAATAGATAGTCACAGTATAATGACTTACTCTGTAACAATCTTAACCCCATTAACTTATAGTCGATAAATTATGTTATTACATTGGAATGATTATATGGAATATAATAACAATGGAAGAAGTAGTTTAGTAATTTTAAAAACCAAATATATAAATGATATCCATATTACATTTGGAATAGGAAAAAACATAATACATTAAAACATTCCATAAAATTAATCCTTGAAACCCCAATCGATGAACTCTTATTCATAACCAAGGGAAGGGAAAAAAATAAGGGTGGGTACAAATGAATATTAAGGGTAAAATAGAATAGAAGATATAATGAATCAATGAGAATAATAAACATGAAAATCTAGATGATTGGAAATTCATTCGATTTAATCAATAAAATGTGAATTAAATGAATATATATATATTTCCTAGTGAAAACCTCATATATAATAATAATTGAATGGGGAATGAATGAAATACTTAATTATTAAAGATAATTTATCTAGAACATGAAACACTATACCATCACAACCAATTCCAAACAAATTTTATGTATGTTGGGAGAAACCATTATGATTCTTATTGAAAGAAAACACTATGTTTTTTCTCCAAATAATTTTTCTCATGATACCATTAATTAATTAAGGGGATATATAATTTTGGGCCCAAGCCAACCCTACAATTCTAAATAATTCATAATTTTTTGAATAAATGGTTAAAAAATATTTTTAAATTAATTTTTCCCATAAAACATTGAAACACTTTGATACCATGATGTCAATGATATTAATGATTTGAAATATAAAATGGGTGGTATATTGAAAACATAAAATAATTTGGTTGTATAATATTATAATATGTTTCAATGAAAGGATATCAAGACAAAGTCACATAAAAATGTATTGATTATGTGTATTTTCCATAAATAAACATGAAACATGTTGAAATAAATTAGATAATAAATATTCAGTTCAAACATAACCTTAGAATTACATAATAAATGAAATATATGTTTAAATTAATGAATAAACATTGAGTTAATAATTCTATTAACACTTGTAATCAATCCCAATTGTATGCCTCATAAAAGTAATAATTATAAAATGAAACATTGAATACCATGAAGATAATACAATTTATGATATTTTTTTATCAAATCGAATTTTATAAACACCTCATAGATGAAATATTTTGTTAATAAAACATATATATCCTTGATGTAAAAGTTAGATGAGAAAACCCTTACCTTCAGATTTCTTTTAGTGGTGTATACATTTACCTTCAATATAATGGTTTAAATAATGTTATTACATAAATGAAAATATATATTAATTTTTTAATACATTATATAATCCCATTATATAATCTCATAACCCATTAATCAATAATCTTTCATTATTTTCATTACATTTGGTGGGTTCGTTTCAGGGTTTCATAATCCATTCATTGGTGTATAATTATGGATTATATTGTCAAATAGGAATTAATCTCTATAAGTGGAATAAAATGCAAATAATTAAATTATTGGGGTATTAATTTTAACATATATAATTTTTATTTCTCTTATCAGAATTTTAAATATTATAAAATGTTATTGATAACCACATAGTTATTTTTGGTGGATTATTCCAAACACCATAGACTAGTTTCCTATTCTTTACTATTATGAGTATATATTAGTTACATATAATAAAATAGGATAAAATATAACTATTAAAATATTATTTAACTATACTAATATATTTATGACCATCCATGAAGGATGTAACTGAAAATAAACAAAATCATTATTCTTGGAGATGATTAAACGCCATAACTTGGATAGTAGCTTCATTTATTTTCAAAAGAGGATGTAATAAAAGGAATGAATATATGAAATTATATTATAAACATAATATTAAATAATTTTTTTATATAATTATTATTTCATGATGGATGAGTGATGTGAGGAGAATTTAGAAGAAGAAAAAAACATATGTGTTTTAAGAAAATTACCCCTTGAATTCACGTTCTTCAGAAACCCATGAGGATATTATATTTACAGTATTTGTGATACCATTAGAATTTTTATGTGGGTATAATGATTAGAATAGGTAATGGATGATATTTTCGGATATTAAAGGCTTTTGGGTAGAAATTGGGTGGTGAGGACTGGTATTTATACATTAGGCATTGGGAGTTTATGTGATTAAAAAATTATTATTTTATATTTAAAGAATACACATTGTTGTGGAATTAATTTTCATGAATTTTTAAAAAAAATATTTTAGAAGCTGGTTTGGATTAATAAATACAACAATAAATATTCAATTCCGTATTTTTAGGTATTTTAATCCTTTACCTTTTTAACATTAACCAGATTCACTTTTTACCTATACAAAAGTAAATAACATATGTACCATCATAAACTTTTTATTCCTATATCTAATACTAAAATTTAAATAATAGAAATATTATTTTAAAAATTTATTCAATTTTACTATATTCGATATATATAATTTGAAAATTTTGATTTGAAATTACTCCCATGTACACATTGAAAAAACATTTTTTAGATATGAAATGTTTAAAAGATTGAAATATTTTATATCAAATTTCAAATTCAAATAGATCAAAATTAACTCAATTTGTTTTATTGATGAATAAGTAAAATAATTATATTTTAAAACAAATTAAAATATAATTAAAATATATAAATAAATTAGACAAAAAACAAGCTCTTAATTAAAATTTCTTCTATTTCACTATTCTTTAAAAAATGAAACATCTCTGAAAAATAAATAAAAAATTACCCAAAGATAATATTTAAAATCAGATTATAAAAACTGATGTTGTTTAATATAAAACATATAAAAGTATCAAAATTTTCATTTAAAACATGTACTCTATAAAAAGGTGGTAAAACAACCTTTAAAAATTTATATCTTTTTATTCTTTAAGTAGGATTTATTCTTATGTTATGAATATAAAACCAGTTTGAATAATTTGAAAAATTATTTATTGAGTATATAACATATATTTTCACAAATATGTTTCACTAAAAGTTATTAATTTAATATATTAATATAAAATACCGATGTGGTCATAAAATAGATTTTTTAAAAAAACAAATTTGTATGTTCAATTGGTTCCGATTTTTATTTCTAATTAATTAGCAACCAATGAGTTCATTTTATAAAAATGTGTAAATTAAATTTTCATAATTCAGTTAATATAATTAATTCCCTCCATTACAATTTCTAGGTTTTAACTATCACAATTAAATAATAATATGTTATATTTTTTTTCTTGGTGTTTTGTGTAATGTAAGATATCGAAGAAATTGAATTTGTATAAGAAAATACATACCCTAAAATATCATTTTGTTACAATATCCCCTACATCAATAAATTACATCAAAATAATTTGAAATTTCTCTTTGAAAATCAAAGGTTGATACTTGAACATTACGTTGTGGATATTCCAAGTAGTAAATTGTGCTAATAAATCATCCAATTTATAAGCGGGAAATTGAGATTTGAAGGGTTTAAAAAATAGGATTTCATATAGGACAAAAATATTAAAAATTTAATACATTTAAAAGGAAGAAAATTAAATCAATCAAATTTTTTTACAGTGGGATAGATAATATTGCCATTAGAAAGATTACCATCAGAAAACTGTAAGTATTATTATCGATCAAATGGTTGTTGATTTAATAAAAAGGAAAGTAAAAAAGATAACAAAATTTATACAAGATTATTTTTCTAGAGTTAATACTATCTATTTGATTCTAGATAATCACTTGAAAAAAATAATCCTACATTATTTAATTATATTTCAGAATCATGACCTCATCCTTTAATTGTGATTTGATCTATTTCAACATCATCTCATATAATAGAAAATGTATATTAAAGATGAATTATTTTTTCTATATAAATTTTAAATGAATAATAATATCCCTAATTCATTTATATAGTCTCTAAAAATTTATTGAAACCAAATATGTGTATCACATGATCTAAAGAAACCATAATATTTAAATCTCAATATAATCCACTCCATAAAATGTTAATCTTAAGACTCATCCAAAATATTTTTATCAAAATTCAAAGACAACAAATCAAAAAGGAAAGTCCCTAAATTTCTAAAATCGTCATATTTTCTACATAATATAGATTTCATTGTAACATAACAAATATATGAATCCCTTTATAACTATTAAACCTATATGAAATCAAGCATGATTTGAAAATTAAGATCTTAATTTTTTTAATATATTTATTAAAAATAAAAATGTAATAAACAAGCAAAGATAACATAAACAATCAAATAAATAACCACTTTTATGTTCAATAATACTATCCAATATTTATATCTTTATTTTTATTATACTAACATAAAGTGTATAATAAGGGATATCATCCCTTAATCATGTGTTATTTAAATTATCAACCTTCCACTGAATCACTTATCTTGGTTTCGATACTATTCAACATGTTCTCTCAAATCCTTAAATAAGAATTAACATGAAAAATCTAATATATTTATATATATCATGATTTTTATATACAAATAATAATTGATAAAATTATTAATTAATCAAAATACTCATGATATTAAATCATTCTACTCAATTATAAAACCAATATTAATGATTCATCATGTTATACATTAATAAATCCATTCTTTCATTTTACATTTCAATTATATTCATCATTTTAATTATAATAATTATTTTTATATCCTTTCTAATTATATTAATGAGTTTTTCGCCTCGTAAATAGTATTTCGTAATTCTCATACATTCCATATTTGAAACATTCACCCCTTAATAATACGTTTAGGGGACTAATATCCCAATATTTTCACTTTCACTCCGAAAACACTTATCATATATCTTTATTTCCAATCCAAAAAAATCATCCTATTAACATTATAAATATATAGAAAACCAAATATTTTATCCCTATGATCTTTACCACTCGATCTCTTAGATAAAATCTATCATTTTCTTCTTGTGTGAGTATCAGGGTTGGTGATGGTGAATGTTTTTATTCATATATCATGATAACTAATGAGGAATAAACATGTTATCATTTAATCTAGTCATCATCCCATTTGGTTTTTCATTAACACGAAGTCTATAACATTCAATGTTATCCTAGTTCATTACATTTCCCATAACTGGCTAAAACCGAAAATAAATTTTTAAGCATCAAACTAAACTAATCAGAGTGAGGTAATATCATAAAAATTATGTCTATGAAATGACACATTATTCTCAATATATGATTATTTAGGTTTAACCTAGGTTATTCATGGTCATTACCAAATCCATAGGACATTTTATATACATATAATTATCCTAGAAATTATTCATAGGTTTATATTCTATTCTATTTATTTTCCTAAATCTAAATCTCATAGTTTCTACTAATCATCTTATGATACCAACTATAATGAGCCCAACCCTAGTAACACAGATCCAGTGCCTTAATTTATTACATTGGTATATTTATAAAGAATCACATCCTGAAGGAATGAATAGTTTAGTTGTTTTGGAAACCATATAGTTAAATGGTACTCATTTTACACATAGAATAACAAATAAAATAGAATACATACAAAATATGATAAACTTAATACTTGAACACTCATTCATATATCCAGACTTCATAATATGGGTAAAGGAATAAAAATAAGGGTGAGATCAAATTATCATTAAGGATTAAATACAACGAATGATATAAAGATTTAATGAGAAAAATCAATAAAGAATGGTAAAAACAGAACACACATTTCCTTTAATTAATAAATTAAGTATAAAATGAACACATAGATTTTTTCATAGTGAAAATATCTTTTTTAATAATAGCTATCTTAAAAATGGAAATAATGCATAATTATTGGACACCATGTATTTCGAACATGAACCACTATACCATATAAATCTATTATCAAGTAATTTTAAGTGTATAGTTATAAAACCGTCTGATTCTACATGGAAAAAAACATGAAGTTTTTGTCAGAAAGTGATTTTTATCATGATACTTATCGATGCACAATGGTGCTATATAATTTCAGCCCCACTAATCACTAAAAGTCCAAAGAATTCATCATACATCAAATAAAATATTTAAAAATAAATTTTTAAATTAAATTGTCCCATTCCACTTTGAAAACATTAAATACCATTAATATAATGATGTTCATTATATTATATATCCATGTTGTCATATATACCCCACAGATAATAAGGTGAGTATTTAACATCAAAATAGGCCATAATGAATGGAGATCAGGATCAAGTCCCTTATAAATGAATATATTATGTGTAATATCTACAAATACACATAAAAATGTGGAAATAAAACATGAGATAATACTAATTTATTTCAATCCTAATATTAGTATAACATAATTAATGAAATACAAGTTTAACCAAATGAATGAAAATTGAGTCATGAAATATCGTACAATATGTTATTAGTTGAATCATATTCCCCATAAAATTAATAATTATAAAATGAAACAATATACAACATAACGATATTTATATTCAACTTATGATATTTAAAAGGACATTATATACAAATCAAAAAAAATATGTGGTGAATAATGAATATATCTCTCAGAAGTAAAAGTGTTATGAGAAACACAATACCTCACACCTTCATTTGGAGGTTCATACTTTATCCTTCTTAATAATGGTTTAAGAAATGTTATTAATTCATTAAAGAGTTATATTCATATTATTATTACCTTATATAATAATTTTTTAACATATTACAACCCATTAATTATTAATATTTAATTATATTCATTGTTTTGGGTGCCATCATTTTACAGTTTTATGATCAGTTCATTTGTGTATAATTATAAACTATCTTATAAAATGTGAATACAACTATAGTAGTAAAATTAAATTTTATTAATTAAATTATAAGATTATTAATGGTCTCATATTTCATTTTTATTTATTGTATGAGGATGATTTATTTGATAAAATGTTAATGATAGTTGTTTAGATAATTTTTGTTGTTTTTATGAACACCACCGAGTAGTATTATTTTATTTACTATTATGAGTATATATTAGTTCCATATTAATTAATAGGTTATAATATAAATATTAAAATATTATTTAACAAGAAAAGTATTATTATGAATATCCATGAAGGGGGTAATGTAAAATTAACGAAATCACTATTCATAGAGACTGTAAATCACCATAACATATACAATAGCTTCAATTCGTGGAATAGGAGTACGTAATAAAATGGATGGATATAATATATTTCATTATAAAAATAAAATTACTATATTTAAATGACTATGTAATTATTATATAATTTTGTTTGAAGGATATTGGGATAAATTGGAAGAATAAATGAAAATAAGAGAGGTGTTTGTAGAAGATTTCCTCTTGAATATTACATCCTTCAGTGATCCTTGAGGACCTTGGATTTATTCATTTAGTTATTATTTAAGAACGTAACCATGAGTAGATTTTGTATGATATTTTTTTGTAGTTATTTTAGGATTCTAATTTATTTTTTGGTCTAAATGCGGCGGTGATGTGTGGTTTTTTTACTTAAGGAGAGGTGAGTTAATGTGATAAAAATAATTATTTTTTTTATCTTAAAGATTACTAAACTGAGGTAAAAATAATTTCCATTACTATGGCTGGAAATTAATATTTTAGAGGCTTGATATTTCTAAAAAAAGACATTAAACATCCAATAAAATTTTTAGTTTTTAGTTATTTTAAGAATTTACCCTATTTACTTTAACCAAATTCATTTTTTACCTATACCACGGTAAATAAATTTTTTTTCCATGGTAAATATTTTTAAATTAATAATAAATTGAAATGATATCATAATGATTAAATTAATATTCTAAATGTAAAATACATTTCAACAAATTCCTTATACTTAATTGGAATATTTAGATTTAAAATGTTTCCTACAAACTCAATAAAAAAGTGGGTTTTTAATATGAAAAGGTTTAGTGTTTGAAATGATGTTATATCAAATTTCAATATGAAATTGAATCTGATGAACTAAATTGGTTTGAATAATTTATAATTGAAATAATTAATTTTTAAATCCAATTTAAAAATATAATATATCTATATATATAATTTAGATGAAGATGTATTTTTCAATTAAAATTTAATACTTGTCACTATTAATAAAAAATTAAAATTCAATGAAAAAAATAGAACTTTTACCCTAACATAATTCTAATATTCAAAAGTTAAATACTATCATTCATTTTTTATATAAAACATAAATATTTTTAAAACTGGTGCACTATAAAATGGTGCCAACAATGCATTTAGAAATATGTACTTTTTATTCTTAAAATCAGATTTATTATTTTATTATGTATATAAATCATGTTTTATGTATTTAAAAACATTTTATTGACATAAAAATATTTTCATTAACATCTTAAACTATATGTTATTAATTTAATTTATTAATATAAGATTATTTTATTCTCATAAAATATCTTTTTTATAAAAACACATCATTTAAATTCAGTTGGTTCTCATTTTTATTTCAAATTAATATGTAACCGATGAATTAATATTATAAATATGTGTAAAATATATTTTCATAATTTAGTTAATATGATTCATCCCTGCCATTCTAATGACTAGGTGACAACTATCATAATTAAATAAGAATATATAATTATTTTTCTAAGCTCAGTGTTCTATATAATGTATAATATCGAAGAAATTTAATTTATATAAGAAGAGGCATACCATAAAATCTTGGGGTGTTACATAATCTCACCAATGCTTCTTTATATGATATCTGGATCACATTTAATTTTAAGAAATGCCTTTATAAGACATTTGTTACAGAATTAAATTACAGTAATGATTTTCATCCTCACTCTGATAGAGAGTATGAGTGTAATATTTGTACCTTGCAAGATATGTGCCATTATTGTTATATATATTATAAAGGATGTTGTTATATTCATATTTAATTAGTTTAGTTTTTATTATTAGTATAGTTTTCATGATATTAAACATATAAATTTTTTCAAGAATTTATATGGAATGTGGTTTTGGAATTCATATTGTTTTGATAAAGTAGAATAAATTATGTTTTTGGGGCATGATTGTTAGCTGAAACGGTGAGAATGTGAAAATGATTCAGTAACATAAGAGTATTCCATTCAGATAACTAGTGTAATTTTCATTCTATTTATATAAGAGACTATGTTTTTCTAAAAGTGTCTCCATTGAATAGTTTTATGTGTTTTGGTAAAAATGGAAAGTTAATTCCATGGTTGATTAGATAATGTTAAATAATAGTCAATATAGGTTATATTTATAATGAGTTTATTTATTGTTGAGTTTATCTCTTTCACACAATGTATTTAATTTTTCATTATTATGAATGTTTGTTCTTGATGCTTCTCAAGTTTTGATATACTATGTAGCCTAGATGGAGGAAAAAATATCTTATGAGGAAAAAAATATTTATAATATTGATTATATATATCAAATGCTGTAGAATAAGGTGATTCTATAGCTTAGGGTTTTGTGGAAACACTATATTTTTTATGATGAAACATCAGAATCTAAAAATTCTATGAAGGAAAAATATCCTCACTTATTTAAGAAATTAATAAAACAGTGAGGATATAATTTCAAAAGGGGGAAGCAAGTTTCAACCTAGGTAATTTTTTGATAAATCATGGTTATATATTATTAATATTAAATAAGAAAACAATATATATTTATATTTGTTATAATAATATTATGTAATTTTTCTGTTGAAAGGTAAAAACAATATTTTTAATCAATGTGGGTTTTTATGCATTATAGAGTATTATTTAAAAGATTCATTTAAAATTCATTTAATTTTAATTTTAAATACTACTATTATTTTATTTGAAATAAATATATCAAAATTATCATAGGGTGAAATTTTGGCATTTTATGAAATGATTGTTTTTTAGTGAATATTGAAAAATACAAATTTATGAAAAACTATAATTTCATTAGATTAAATATCTTAAATAAAAATTACATATGTTATATGATTTTTAAATATAAAAATAAAATTATTACCATGTTATATATAATCTAATTAATTAAAAATGAATAATCTCTATACGTGATTTTTGTAATTACAAAATATTTTAAAAAAACACATATTCATAAAAAAATGTTATTTGTTACATTCAATATTTTGATATTAAATTAATTTATGTCTGTTATGAGAAAGAAATACATAAAAATGGATTCTATATATTAAATCTGGAGGTCTAAAATTTTAAAATATCTCCCATTTACTTTTGGTCATTATAAATAGTACTCGTGATAAATATTAAACACCTCGAAAAGGGTAAATCATGTATTCGATGATAAAAATAATATGATAATGACTACAAATAACCTTGAAAATTAATTTAATCACTTATATGAGTGGAATTAGAACACCCTCATCAAATATTATATTTTTAGGAAATTTTGATCCATCTATCATTGAAAATAAATTATATATCATTTTATGAATATATAATGCAAAAATGGAATATAATTTATTTCAATATATAATATATTTTCTGATGGAGATAAAAACAACTTATTTAATGATATAAATGCATATTATAAATATAAATAATGTTTTATTTGGGTAGTTTGTTTTAAAATGTTATTGATGAAATCATTACATTATAATGGAGTTAATACTATTTATAAACGCATGTTTATATAATATTTCAATAACATATCATAGTTTAGTGAAACTCGGTATTACGTACAACTCAAGCTATTGGGGAAGGTCGCTAATGCGTGTAACGCAAGAAAATCCAATATTGTGTGTAGTGAAATATTCCTTTTGTGTTGCGTATTACAGAATACATAAAAAATTCTCATAAGATCTCAGGGTGTTACATTATACCCCCCATAAAATGAATTTCACCCTCGAAATTCATCACTTCGTAACAAACAGATGATCGTACCTCTCCCTCAGCATATCCTTATGTTCCCATGTAGCTTATTCTAATTATTGGATCCTCCATAAAACATAATCCAAGCGAACAGTCTTGTTTCGTAGAACATTTTCATTACGATCCAGAATCTCAATCGGTTGTTCTTCATTATAATGTTCTTTATCCTGCGGTACCACTGTTGAGATTAGTTCATTAAAGGATTAGGTATGTATTTAGTAGGAGAGATACATGGAACACATCATGAACTTCAGAGAGAATTGGTGGAAGTGCCAATCGGTAAGCAACCATCCCAACATGATCCAGAATTCAAAAAGGACCGATATACTTAGGGCTCAACATTCCCTTATTTCCAAATATTATTACTCTCTTCCTAGGAGATATTCATAATAACACCTTATCTCCCACTTCGAACTCAATGTATTTTCTTAGGTTTTCGGCATAACATTTTTGTCGACTATGAGCTGTTCTTATATTTCATTGAATATATATAACATTCTCTGCCAATTCATCAACAAGATCGAGTCCAAACAAATCTTTTTGCCCAACTTCATCACAGCAAGTTGGAGTTCTTCACTTCGTTCCATAGAGGGTTTCATAATGATACATATTAATACTATAGTGAAAGATATTGTTGTAAAAAATTCCACCAATTTTAGGTGTTGATCCCAACAACCTTTTAAATATATAGAGGAAGCTCTAAACATGTCTTTAGGAGTTTTAATAGTCCTTGCAGACTGACAATCTGTCTGTGGTTGATAAGAAGTGTTGAAACTCAACTCTGTATCTTGAGCATGCTGAAGACTTCACCAGAACATAGAGGTAAACCACGGATCCTGATCAGATATAATGGAAATTGGTACCCCATGAAATCTTACCATATACTTTACATAGATCTTGGAATGCTAGTCAAGAGAGAAATCTTCTCTTTTAGAAATAAAGTGTACCGACTTTGTAAGATGATCAACGATAACCGAGATATCATTATTTCTTTTAAATGTTTTTGGAATTCTGATAACAAAGTCTATAGTGAATTTCTCCCATTTACATTCTGGTATGGGTAATGGTTGTAACATCCCCATAGACTTTTGTCTTTCAGCCTTAACTTTCTAATAAACCAAGCATCGAGAGACATAATCAGTAACATCTCTTTTTATGCCATCCGACTAGAAGTACACTTTTTGGTCCCCATACATATTCGTGATTCTAGGGTGAATATAGAATGATGAACTATGATCCTCATCCAACATTTCCTTCTTTAATTCTAGTATGGGAGGAACACAAACCATATTCTCGACCCTTATTACTTCATGATAATCAATGTGGAATTCGGGAACATTTCTCACCTTCTTCTGTAACTCTAGATCTTCTTTCTATTCCTCTTTAATCATAACATGTATATATGGTTGAACATTCATTTAATAAAGATAATATTTTTCCTCTTCAATTATAATTTCATGATCCGTCCTTAAAAAATCCATAAATATTGGATCTTTCATTATTCTCATTATGGATAAGATGGTGTATTCTTCTCGGTTTAATGAATCTGCCACCTTGTTTTCATTCCAAGGGTGGTAATGTATGGATTAGTCGTAATCTTTAATCAACTCAAACCATCCTCTTTGGCACATATTCAAATACTTTTGTGTGAAAATATAATTTAAACTTTTATGATCAGTATAAAAATCACACCTTTCACCATAATGATAATGCCTCCATATATTTAATTCAAAGATTACCACAGTTAACTGTAAATCTCTACTTGGGTAAATTTTCCCACTGATTTTCAACATTCGTGAGGAATAATCTATCACCATATCATTTTGCACGAGAACAAACCCAAATACCTTCATAGATGTATCACTATAGATCACAAACCTTTCTCCACTACAATGCAGTGTGATCACAGGTGCACTGAATAGCCCTCTTTTTTAATCCTTGAAATTCTCATCACACTCCTCCGTCCATACAAAATCAACTCCTTTTTGATTCAACCTAGTGATTAGATTAGATAATCGCGAAAAATATTTCACAAAACATTGATAATATCCAGCCAAAACAAGAAATCTTCAGATCTTAGTTACTTTTGTTGTTCTCGACCATCATTTGATAACTGCTTTCTTTTCTGGATCCATGGATATCCCCTCCCTTGAGATTATGTGACCCAAAATGAATCTTTTTGAAACCAAAATTTAAACATGGTAAATTTGGCATAATGTTTCTCCTCTCTCAGGGTCATAAATACAATTCCTAAGTGATCTTCATGCTCATCCATTCTCCTTGAATAGACAACAATATTTTATATAAAGACTACCAAAAACTGATAAATATATTCTCTAAATACTCTATTCATTAGATACATGATCATAGCATGAGAATTAGTAAGACCCAATGGCATCACTATAAATACATAGTTTCCATACCTTATAAAGAAATCCGTATTTGGTATATCCTTTTTACCCTTAATTGATTATACCATGAATGTAGATCAATCATGGAAAGGTGTTGAGCTCCACGTAGTTGGTAAAATAAGTCATCAATTCATGAGAGAGGATATTTTTTCTTGATAGTGTTCTTGTTAAGTTCTCGAAAATCAATGCAGCGACTCATTGATACATATTTCTTCTTAACAAATAGTACATGTGCACTCCACGATGATGCACTAGGGTGTATGATTCATTTATTTATATTTTCTTAGAGTTTCTTCATTAATTCATGCTACTCAATTAGTTCCATTCTAAAAGGTTCCTTTGAAATGGACATAGAACCCGGTATGAGTTCTATTGAAAAATCATCTTCAAGAATTTGAGGAAGACCTAGAAATTCCTCTGGAGAGTCATCATCAAACTCCCATATAATGGGAATATTATTAATCTTGTGTTTCTCTCCAACAATTTGAGATTAATAAACTTGATTTATTGGAATCAAGACACATAAGACGGATGAAATTTCCACCAGAAGGTTATATTCATCCTTGCATTGATAGATGATCATTGATTGATCGGGAATATAAAATGTGACTTCCCCCCTTTGGAAATCTATATGAGCTCCATATAAGGAAATAAAATCCATGCCACGAATCACATCAAATTCCACTATAGGAAGGATCATAATATTTCTAGTAAGCTCTTTCCTAAAAATATGAATTAGAGAAGACCTATAAACTTTTGATGCAACTATTGTGCCGTTAAGAGTTTTCATGAATAACTCAATATCTTATTGTTGAGTTAGTACATTGATACCCTTATAAAATACATCAGAAATAAAAGAGTAGGAGGATCTATAATCTAATAAAACATTTTCTACATTAAAGTTGATGGTAAGTGTACCTTTCACCACTTCGTTATTGTACTCCACATTGCTGATATAAATTGCATGTGATTTTCCTTTGACTTTTTACTTAATGTGTTTGTTGATGTCGATCATCATTAACAACACTTCAATTAGGGAATTGATTGGAAAAATTCCCCATTTCATTGAACATGTAACATTTAACTGTAGGAGGTGCATTCTGTGTAGCCTTTTCTTTGTTTGCATCATTAGACATCTTTTTCTCATCATTGCAGTATTCTATTGCCTGATAACCTTCTTTTACACATTTAAAACATTTAATTTTCCCTTTAAGACAAATCCCTGAATGATTCTTTCAAAAAATTGAGAATAAGTGAAAACTCATCTTATTTTTAGTGTGGTATTTTGATTTTCTTTCAATTCCATTTTCCTCATCTTATCTAAGCCATATGACAGATGGGTTACTCCAATCTCTATCTCAACCGTGAGGGAACATCGAACAATTTCCTTTTAGCTATTGAAGTACCTTATGGCTAACACCTCTTGAACACCTGGTTTTACGCCATGAAAGTATCTATATATCTTACTCATAGGTTGGATAATAATTCCGGATGTCTACCTTGAAAGTATTGTAAAATTTTCTTCATAGGTAAAAACAGATTCATCATCATTTTTATTTAATTAAAGAAACTCCTCCATATTTGATCGAAGAATATGAGGGAAGTACTTATTGAAAAATATTTTCTTGAACACATCACATTCCATGGACTCAATTTCATATCTTTGCATCATGTTCTTGATAATATTATACAATTTTTCAACATCACCATCCAAACGATATACAACTAAGATGACTTTATCATATTCATAACATTGTAGAACTGAAAATATCGTTCCAATGGTACTGATCCATTTTTAAGCCACTAATGGATCAAAAAACCCGCTGAATGAAGGTGGATGCTTCCTCATTAAGGATTCAACATAATTTCACTCTTTCCATTGCTCATTTGGAACTCCTGCATGATTCATAGCATGAGAAAGTTTTGTGATATTTGCTACAAGATTTTTCATTCTAACTCCCATAACATTTGGTTGCTCAGGTAGACAATCATTGCATTTCTCGTTACATTTAGCATTATCATGGTTCCTTCGGGATCCATCCATTGACTAAATCCAAGAAGAATAATGTGAGAAACAATAATTACAATAGGAAAACCACATAATCTGGAATAAAATTTTACACTTTAGGTTTTATTATAGGTTCTTTGTGGAAATTTCTAGAAAACTAGGTTTGTGTCCTATATTTAGACATATCCTTAGGGTCCTTACTAAGGCGTTCACATCCTAGTTTCGAAAGGTTGACTATACCTTTCCTCTGATACCAACTATAATGACCCATAACATATATAAATTTTTAAAAATTCATAATTTAATAATATTAATTAAAACATATATCAAAACCATGACCGGACCATATAGGTATAGTGTCTTTAGAAACTGTGAAACATAAACAACTTCTACATAAAGCATCTACGTTGTCTCTTGTTTATTTGATTATATCTAGACTCATTTTTGGAATATAAAATTTAACACCCTTCTTCCTTACATTGGGAAAAGAAACACACAAAAGGGTGAGCTCAAATTCTCAGTAAGGGTAAACAAATAAAATTTCAATTATATCATATTATTAAGATTATAATATTTGAAAATATAATCCTGCATAAGAAGTTATAATATCATGTCATGGGATAAATCATAGAACTTCAATGTAATCCAAAAAATCAGAACATATTACATGAAACTTTTAGGAATAAACAAATAATTAGAGAAAATCATTTCATATTAGTCAATACTCATATCCAAGACCGTCATAGTGGAAAAAGTCCATTACTGAACCGAGTTCACTCCCCGTTCTAGTCCAGTATCATTAAACCAGATTGACATGCCATTCCAACAATGTCTATCTCATGAGATATAAATATTTATCCAATGCCTTGGAGGGGGATATAGGTCCCACCCATATCATAATTAAAACATTATTATATGTGCCAAAAATCATAAATCATACATCCTAACATAACACATGTAGTAAAAATGGGATTTTTAAACATCATGAAATCATAACATAATCCATATAAGATTAAAGGACTTCATAAAAAAATAAATACATCATAACATAATCAAATCAATGTAATAAAAGTGTTAGAATCATAACCCAATATCATATTAGATCGAAAATAATTTTGATAATACACATGAACTCAGTTCTAGAGGAAAATATTATTTTTTCTTCAAATTAATTACCTTTTCTCAAAATGACATGAAATTCTAAAAAAAATCAATTTTGTTGAAAATAATCATGAAATAGTCCATAGGAAGCATCATGGAAATAAGGTGTTAGAAAATCATAAAAACTCATTCATGACGTATAAGTTGAACAAAAACATTCTCTTCATACTTTTTCCGAAAAAGTCAAAAAGATCCTTATATGGTAAAAAAACGAATGATTCCTTAAATACCATGTAGTAAAAGTCAAAAATGGGTAAAAAGGACATTAAAAATACATGAAAACATTTTTAGAAAACATGTAAATGGATGATAAATATAATCCTAGTAAATACTTACGACTAAACTCTCTCTATTAAGAACGATATTGGAATAATTAACCCATACCATAGGTCTGATATGCTTAGTATGTATCCTAACCTCCTGTGTAATTATTTAAATAATGTAACATATCTATTCCAGATTCATAATTATTTTTATGATAACATTTATGATCATATATTTATATGTTTGATAGTAACATTTCATTGTTACTTGTTATTTGGGTATTAACTGCTTTATTTTCATACATATTTTTTGTGAGATAAGTTAATATTCTAAATTTTATGTTATAGTTATATAATTTATAGAATTGTATTATTATAATATATAACATATTTATTCATTCAATTAATTTATATAGTCATGGCTTAATGAAGATTATGTAGAACGAATCACATCACACCGTGGAGATGGCAAGTCGTACGTATGCACGACCGATGATAACGTTACCATAAATATTGAATGGTATTGGAGTGGATGATAGAATATATCAGAATTAGTATCATGTTATAATAATAATATATATTTATTCTTTACACCATTATACCCATCAATGTAAGGTGGTGGAGGAAAACATATTACACCACGACGTGGAGACGGTATTCTGTACGTACACACTGGTGGTGATTTCGTTTTTCGTAGGATGGATAGAAGGTGAAATAGGGTTGTTTAATATTTATAATAACATATTAGTATACTAGTGATACTGATTTTATTACTTTATAATGAAACAATTAAATAATAGGATGTAGAAGAAGGAATAAATTTGATAGAATCTGCAACGAAAATTACCTCTTCTTCGACGTGTCTCTTCTAAAATTTTTCTTAGGGAACTAAAGATTGTATTTGAAGAAGACCAAGAACTATAGTATTTTCATATAGAATCTAAGAAGGGAAATTTTCTGGGTTTCTCTGATCTTTAGGTATCAAAATTTTGTGAAGAGGAGAGGGAGGAGGTGCCCTTTTATAAGAGAAGAGAGGGGCACCATTAGAAACCTCAACAATATTAATTTATAATAAACTCAAAACCCATGTAAATACTTCAAAAATAACTCAAATTCAAATATTATATGATATAGGGTTGTAATATCATCAAAAAATAAAATTTATACATGTTTTGATTTTATTTTAAACACTATCATTTTGATTTATCATTTTTAATATATTTAATTTTATTTGTGGTCATATGATTCTAAATTCAAAATGTTTATAAATACATAGTTATTTGTTATAAATATTCAATAATAGGATAAATTATGAAATTTTAGACCATAAAAATTTCAATTTTTAATTTTAAATAATTTTGTGATTTTTAAACAATTTAATTATATGTTATTTTTATAAAATATCAATAGTGTCAATTTTGACACGATTCGTTAATTTGAATTTAAATAATATCCCAAAACATAATATATTCAAAAAAATATATATTTAATAGATTCATAACATTCCATATTATTCTAGAAAATTCTTGGATAAAATTAATTTGTTTATATAATTTTTATTTTAATATTTTTAAACCCATTTATTTGATATTCCTATCAATAAAATAATTTCTACATCACTATTGTGTCATCATTAATGATAATTATTTAACCACTAAAAATTATAAATATATTAAAATGATGTATATAATATTATTTTCGATCTTTATACTATTTAGTTTTGATTTTTTATGAATTTTATCAATAAATTAAAATTATTACACTTATAAGATATAAGAGAGTGACGTGTTGTCAATTTATTTGGTTTTAATAATAATTATATCGTTTTCATGGTCAAAATTCCATGAAATGAATCTCTAACGACCCTTAGTTGATATGTGTCTACTTTTATTTATCCAATAGAATTTTGGTAGGTGTTATGGGTAATTTTATTATCGTATTTTTACACTTAATTATCTGATTTAACTTTAACTATAGTGAATAAATATTATCGTAGAAAGTTTTCTTAATATCAAAAAAAAATTAACCTATTAACTTAATTTTTACTCACTTAATCTAAATATGGAATCAATTTTCAAAATTCAAACCACAAATGTTACAGTAATTAATTTAAAATTAATCCTGTTGTTAAGAAAACATGTTATAAAAGTTAAAACATTACCAAAGATTGAGATGTTTTTACCTATTAATTCAATGTAAAATTATTGATAATGACTTAAATTATATTAAATGGTAAAAATATATTCTATTTATACATTAAAACCATTAAATTTTATCATTATCCATATAAATTATCTTGATGAAGTAATTTGTTTTAAAGAAAAATTTAACATATTTTTACTATTCATAAAAATATGAAAGTTATCAGAAAAGTATCAAAAAATTATATAATATAAATTTTTATAACCTAATATAAAATAAGAAGTTTATTTTTTCATATTTAACTCATAAAAATTTCAAAAATTATATTTAAAATGGGTGCGCCATCAAAAGGCGGAAAAACTGCATTATTGAAAAAAATAATTCTTTTATCTAAAAAATTTAATTTTTCTCATATCATATGTATGATAAATTAAAATGTTACTTAAAATTAAAAATGTATTTAATACTATTTATATTCGATAGTTTATATAATATTTTTATAACATATCTTTGTTTTGTGAAAATTGGTATTGCGTAAAATTCAAGCTATTGAGGAAGGTTGCTCTTGTGTGTAACGCAAGCCAAGACAGTGTTGTGAGTATTGAAAGATTCATTTGGTGTTTCATATAACATAGTAAATAAATAAAATATTTCTCATAAAATCTCATGGTGTTAAATCTTGGGATTCTTCTCACACCCTATTTTGGTAATGCTATTATACCCATGTAGATTATATGATTGTAGTTATGGATAAGGGAAACCACCCTTCATCATCAGGTACTTGATTTTTGTTGTAGATGGAGAGAGTGGGGCCAAGTTGAGGCATGTGATACTGTTATAGATTACTTTCAATTTCCTTATATTGGATTGCATTTTCTTTTATATTTGTGACATATTTTGGATAATTTTTTAGATGCGTACGAAATTCATCATTTATATATACATATATGCTCTAATTGTTCTATTACTATCAGTCATCCACTGTTTACTTATGTTGTTTTGTATTACTACTTCCTCTATGGTTTTATTATTACATAAACTATGTACAAACAACCAATAGGGGAATTTTTTTCCCATTATCATACATTGGCCCTCGCTTCTAGATGGATGCCTTTGGAATTCGGGGAAATGTTCTTGAGGCAATGTGTCCAACAAGGTACGGGGAACCCTTGGTGGAACATGAATCCTAGACATTACAATGTGGCATCATAGTGACTTTTCTTTTACAGTTTTTATTACTTTTTTATAGAATTAGAAATATATTAGAAGGAAATTGAGATTGTTAATTAGCTATACCCAAAATTTTCTACCTCGTGTTCAGGTAAAAGATAAGTTACCGTGAATGAAATTGTGATTTTTGGATTTTAACCTTTTACAATTGAATCGACTTCAATATTAGGATACACATTTGTTTTGTCCTATTATTATTGATATCATTATGGTTCTATTTTGATAAAACCCAATGAGATAACGGTATTCTATCTCATTCATTATATATAAACTTGATAGAAATCACATTCCATGTATTCTTTCCATGCCATTTAGAGAGGATTATTGATTTCATGTTGTTGTGATAGATATTGGGCTACATATGTCTAGTTTTGCGATACATTCAATGATTGAAATACCCTATATTTTGTTAGAGTTTTAGTATATGTAATGTTTCATTTTGATGGATACCAAGCTTGGCTCCCTAAGGTTTTATGGGCCCTCTTGAATCAGAATTAGGTAGATCATGTTTGAATTAAAATTGAATTACGTTAAGATATAAAGTGAATAATGGTGAAAAACATTTTATTCACAAGTAGTATGGGACCTCACTGATTAGAACACGGCATGAATTAGACAAATTTTATTATTTTCAGGGTTTTAGATGTTTAAGAGTCTTATTGTGCAGAAAACCCCGAAAACATGGGGTGTGATGTTATTAACACACACCATGTGTTCTTATGTTATTGAAGAAATTTATTTTATTATGTATATGTTGTGTACCATATGTACACTCCATGTTGTTTTAGACCATGTTACTAACTGTGTGAGAATAGAAACATGGTTGGTAAAATTTTGGTAGAACATGACCTATACTGGGAGTACACGGAATGTTGTAATCGACCGTGTATCTAGTTGTGTGACTAATGAAATGAGTGGATGAGCCATTTTTTGTACCCTTTTTGTCATGGGTGTTCACATCATGTGGTGTTTCACCAACAGAACCCAACTATCTCTTGATGAGTAGAATTACCAAGGAAGGAGGGAATATTTTTTTACACACCATGTATTTGGTGGAACACGCCATGTGTGTGGGGTTTTACATGACCAACGTGGTTGAGGTGCACGCCCATGTTATGTCTTAAGAGAACACACTGTTTAGTGTTTCTATACACTATGTAACCCTCATAGGTAAAACATCAATAACATTCTCCACATGTTCTTTTCTAACTATTCTAATGTAATTTTTTAGTTAATATTGTATTGAGGTGTGCATTTGACATTGAAGATTCATGCCACTAATACTTCCTCCAGTTGTATGCTACGTAAAAGGCGATGAATAGACACTAGAAATGGTACATCAATGAATACCAATAGATAATCTAATCATGAGCTTCTTGAAACCATTTGTTATATCAGACATAGATTCTAAAACATAGTTCTGTGAAGGATTTATGAGGATTATCAGATCTTTAAGGGAGCACTATATCCTACTCCAACTATGGAAGAGTTGACATGAGTGTTCTAATAGCAGAATACTACCACTTTTTTAGAGTATGGAGGACAATAGGCTGTAGAGTCATGGATGGTGGTCATTATTTCTATCTTATAGCATCTGTAGATGCTTCCTGAGTGGAGGGTGAAGCTCGCAACTTACAATCTATGTGATTATTCGAAGAGATTTTTGGATTTTTTTTCACATGAAATATATCATTAGGATATGTATTGCGAATATCTTCAGAGGACCATCTATGATTTCTTCTACCTGGAGACTTTGAGGGATGACCAGGCCCACATGTTCATGAATTTAATGTATGGTGACCTTTTAGTGATGGATTAATAATCTATCATTATAGAGAATTAGGGTTTCACACCTGTTCAGGGGGGTTACGATTATCACTGGGTAGGAGATTTGAGGAAGGTCTCAATTACGACATCCAATTGTAGGTGAATGTTTTTATGTTGATTTTAATGACTGGTATATTAAACTAGGCACTGATTACCAAGGGAAATATGAGGGAGTTTGGAGGTACGAGCTTAGGCGGTTCAATATCCAGGACAAGTAATACTTCCACTTATAACATGAAGCACGGGAGGGATCCTTTACGTGGTGATTTTAGTAGAATGGATGTATCATTAGGTTGCAAGGTGAGGTGCTACCAATGTCTAAAGAGTGGGAAGTCGAGACTGTAGTGCCTGATTGACCACGTTGAGTGCTGATCTTGTTAAATTATGGGTCATCTTCAGAATATTTGGTGGAATTTCTCACAAGAAGCTAGTAAGTGGGGATATGTTATGACTCCACATACACATGTAGGGCCACCAGTTCCTCTTCAGTCTTGGAACTGGAGTTCATGAGACCATTATGGTTGAGGAGGTGTTCATGGCCATGGTATTCAAAAGAAAGGTTTTTAGTGGAAGTAGGGTGGTTCGGCTCAGGGTATCCATCATAGGACTGCGATAGAGGTTAGATTTTTGCGATGGAGTAGACCCATCAAGACTAGGATCACATACCTAATTTTATTAGAGGTGTGATTCATGTTTCCTTAGTTTTAGATTTTGCTATTTTTGATCTAGGGGATTCCCATAGTTTTATATATGTTTCAATTACAGAGAGCCTTTGACTATTTATCTTTATTTCACATAATATTATGATTCTAGGAACTCCATTAGGGATTAGGACGACTAGTGTATATCAGTGAAAGGATTTATATGTTATGGTTGGTGGGTGTCACATCTTATAGGGCCTCTATGTCTTGAGATGACATGCAGTGATACTACTCTCAGAATGGTCTGGTTTGTCTTTATTAAGTAATTTTTTGACTCCTATCATTGTATGGTGAGTTTCACATCACAATATGGTATATCTTTTCTACACAAGGGTGAATTTGATGTCCAGGTGTGTAGAGCTAGACCGAAGCATAATTGGATGGGAGGAATCACATACCGTATTTGTAGTTTATATCCTAATGAATAGGGGAGTTCACATGTGTAGTTTCCTCAAGTGGTTGTTTGTTTAAAATATTTATCTCTAGGAAAATATTCAGGTTTACCTCTGGTATGAGAGGTGGATTCCTCTATTGAGGTTGTTCCACGAGTGAAACTAGTATTCATTAGTCCTTATTAGATGGAGAAAATAGAATTAAAATAGATCAAGATGTAGTTAGAGGAGTTGTAGGGAAATGAATTCCTCTAAGATAGTACTTCACCTTGGTGTTCAGCTGTCCATTTTACGAAGAAGGAGGATGGTACCCTTAGATTTTTTGTGGATTATCAGAAGATGAACCAGTTGACAGTCATGAATAAATATCCCATGTCGAGGACTGATGATCGCTTTGATCAGATTTGAGGAGACTGAGTGTTCATGAATATTTACATGAGTTTAAGTTATCATCAGGTGTGTATTAGACCATCATATATACCTATTACAACCATTCAGTGAAGGTATGGTTGATTTAGGTATTTGGTTATGTCATTCGGTCTCATGAAGGCGCCTATAGATTTCATTTAACTGATGAAACTATTGTACCTTCTTTACCTGGATTCTTTTGTAGTAGTTATCATGGAAGTCATCATAGTGTGAACTCACACTCGACACGACCACGTCATCCATATTGAGATCGTATTGAGTACATTGAGATAGAATCAGTTATATGATATGATCACAAAGGGACACTTTTGGATGGACCATATCGAATTCACGGGTCATTTCATCTCAGAAAAAAGAGTATCAGTAGACCGAGAGATTGTGAGATTGGTAGTTTCCTGGGAGCAGCCGAAGAACATCTTCTATTTATAATTATTTCTAGGGGCGGATCATTACTAAAGACATTTTATTCAGTGATTTTAATGATTATAAGCACCACTAATGGGCATGACTAAGAATGTTGTGAAGTACATGTGGATAGATTCCAATGATTCAACCTTTCTGGAGCTGAATGAGAGATTTACTTCATCATAGATACTAATTTATACAGTATCCGATAAGAGTGACACAATTTACTACAACACATGAGGTATCAGGTTGGGAGTGGTGCTTATGTAGGTGGAATGAGTCATTGTATACAGGTCTCAGTAGTTGAGGCCAAATGAGAGGAACTATACTAAACATGATCTCATGATAGCCATAGTTGTTCAGGCCTTGCGCTATTTGATACATCATATTTTGGGAGATCATTTTTTGGTATACACTAACTAAAAATCCTCAAGTATATCATTACATAGTGTTATCTGAATTTCATACAATGATGGTGAGTTGAGTACCATTAGTCTTTTGACATTAATCAAGGATAAACGCCTAGGAAAGGCAACAACGTGGCTGATGCATTGAGCATGGGGACTCAAATACAAGTAGTTTAGGAGGGCATCTGTGAGTGGTTTCTTATGGATATATTATCTGAGATGTATTTAGAGGTGCATGAAAAATATTGGTAGATGTTTCTTTATTCTATATTTGTTACCTCTAATCTACTGGATCGAGTATGAATGAGAAAGATATCAGATTTTGAATGCCTAGTCCTACGAGATTGTGTATCAGGCAAGCACCCTTCCCATGGGTGGACCATAGGCAAGGATGAGGTTTTGCATTTTCATGGGTGGTATGGGTGTTAGAAGACATACAAAAGGTGTTGTTTCAATATTTTCGTGCCTTAGTATGGACATTTCATCCTGGTGTCACCGAGATGTATTTGTATCTACATCATCATTATAAGTGTCCTGACATGATGAGGGATGTATCTGGTTTTTTTATGAGATGTTCCACCTGTCAGTAGGTGAAGGTGGACCATCAATGACCGACATGGATGTTACATAATTTACCCATTACTGAGTCGAAGAGTAATGACGTCGCGATAGATTTCGTGATGGTTTCAGCAAGGTATCATCAAATAAATGATGTTGTATTGGATATTGTTGATAGACTCATGAGGGTTTCACATTTCCTTCCAATCAAAATAACCTTTAGTGTTGATGATTTTAGAAACATTTACATCCAATAGATAGTATGTTTTCACAGGGTTCCAGACTCTATAATTTCAGATTGGGAGGCCTGATTTACTTCTCATGACTAAAAGGGACTACAGAGGGATTTGGGTACATAGGTAGTTTTGAGGATAACATACCATCCCCAGACTTATGTCCAGTTAGAGCACATGACTTAGTTTTTGTAGGATATTCTTCAATTATGCTTCTTGTATTTCAAGGGATCTTGGGAGAGACAGATACCCTTGTTAGGGTTTTCCTACAATAATTATTTCGGGGCAATGATTCAGAATGAACCTTATGAGTCTTTGAATGGTAGGCTATGCTAATCAACCTAATATTTTATGGAGGATGTAGAGATAGCTATGATTGGACCTCATATTACCTAGGAGACCATTTAGTTGGAGGAGTTGATTTGGAAGAGGATTACTACTACGTAGTTTTTGAAAAAATAATATACTGATCGACCAAAATGACATTTTGATTTCAAGGTTAGAGATTAGGTTTTCTTTCATGTCACACCAATTATGGGACATTGGAGGATTATGTGACAAGGGATGTATTCACTAAGATATGTCGGGCCAATTTAGGTTTTGGAGAGAGTTAATCCGGTTGAATATCGGTTGTAGTTACCTCAGAGGTACCTGGATATGTACGACGTATTTCATGATTCACAATTATGACAATACTTTTACAAATCATCTCATTTTTTTAACACAAGGAGGGCGAGTTGAAGGTGGATGCCTCCATTGAGGATCACTATATTTGGATTGTGGATCGCAACACGAAGGATCACCATGGATAGTATTTTCCTCTGGTATGGGTGTTGTGGTAGCATGGGAGAGTGCATGATGAGACTTAGGAGAGGGAGGTCAGTGTACAATTGCAGTGGCTAGAGTTGTTCATGGAATATTCTTCACCACACCTGTAGGGGGAATTCAGGGAAAAATTACTCTATGGTGGAAATATGTTTGATCCTATATCTTCAATTCAGGTATCGATATTTTTAGGATATTTTGAGGAAAAAGGAAAAAAATATGATTTTCTATCTACATGTCGTGTACATCTGTGTAAATTATTTGTACCTATCATACCACGTACACTTGTGTTTTTACCTTGTAATGGCTAAAAACATGGTTGTGTAGTGACCTGGGAGACATTCTTAACTCGACAGCCAATTGATTCTTTTACACAACATGTAGTGTTAATGATAATGGCATGTAGTTTTTTATTTGATATATTATATGGGCGAACAAATCATATCCAAAACAATCTTCTTCTCCCCGTGTTTTGAACAAGAGCACTCAGATTAACTGAAAAAGATTGAACCCCTTGTTATCCATCTGGGTTCTGATTAAGATAACTTCAAGTGCAACGGAATCCCACTACTGTGTTCTCAAACCAAATAGACCCTTATTCCTGATTCATCCTCTCTTGGGAGTTATTCAATGTTAGGTGTATTGTATTTTTCTGTAGATATACGCCAATCTAGACCGACATTCAAGAATATCAATCATTAGTCATTGAAGTAGGTGGTTTGTGCATTCTGTTGTTTGCCATTGGATTTTATATGATAAAAGTTCCTCATTCCTACATTTTTGGTGTTGCTTGACTTGGATTTTATCCCTATTATTACCTTCTATGGTATGATTGATTGATAAAAACTTTTTGCTTATTCATACGGTAAGATGCATTGTCTTAGGGAGACTCATGGGTGTGTTTCCCTTGTTGCATTATTTACGGCCATTTGGCCTAGGATTCCATTGAGGCATACCTTGTTTTCCATGCCTTGTTTGATTATGTCAAATGCATGTGATATGCATTGAAATTTTTTATCCATGATGTAGTTATAGATTACATGATATGCTTTGATAATATATGAACACTATTTTTCCAATAGACCACGAGAGCCTTGGACTAGGAAGACTAGGGGGACTTCCAGATTATTTTCATTGATATGACATGTGCACTATTTATTTTATAAAGGAATATAATAGACATGGACTAGGAATACTGTGTGGAGATCCAGATTATTTATACATGACCGTGATAGACTTTGTGTATGTGATTGACCAGATGGTATTAGACTATTAGAGCTTTCCCAGAGGGTCGTTATTTAATTAATTGATTCTTTGTTGGACCAATGGGGTTAGAACATTAGAGAATTCCCAGAGGGTTATTAATTAATTAATTCATGTTGTGTTGGCCCAAAAGGGATTAGACAATGAGATATTTTCTAGAGGGTCATTTTTGAATTATTGAATTATTGTGAATTGTATTCCATGACAAATAATAATCATGGATTCAATCGTACCTGATTATTTAGTCAGAATTATGAACATATAAATTTTTTAATTTATATAGGGGATAAAAATATTAGGATGGATCCTATAGTTACAAGATTCAACAGATGAATAATAAATGTTAAATTAATGTAATTGAAATTTTTAGGATTGTTTACTTTGAGTACTTCCTACTCTATTGATTTGTTTTTTCATTTTACCTGTTATTTATTTTCACTAACATATAGGCACAAATCATTCTGTGGTATCCCATAGGGATTCATCTCACACCAAGTTTGGGTCATGCTTTTTCACATAAGTATATTATATGATTGCATGTATTGATAATGGAAATCACCCTTCTTCATCTAGTAGGTGATTACCGTTGGAGTTGGAGAGCATTGAGACCATGATGAGGCTTGAAATGCTGTTGAAGTTTACTTGATACTTTCTTGTATTGGATTGTATTGTATTTCCACATTTGTGACATATTTTGACAAATTTCTTAGATACATATTATGAGAATTATATATATATATTTATTCTAGAGATTTTTAATTACTATCATTCTTCCATTTTTTTACTTATGTTATATCGTATTACTGCTTCTACTACGGATTTATTATTAATTCTGATGTGTAAACTCTACCAATGAGGACCTAGTTTCCCATTTTCACACCTTGGCCCTCGCTGATAATTGGCAGACTCTGGCATTTGGGGAAAGCGCTTAAGGTCATGCGACAAACATGGTATATGAAACCCTTTAGTGACACCCAAAATTTGGATGTTACATTAATGTAGATAGAAATGGAATCACTGTAAGATATTATATTGTAGTCTAGTTTGGTAGACCAATGATTAAGAAATGGTCAAAGATAAACGATGTTGGAGAAAATTTCTTCACATGATCCAAATGATCCCACTATATTTGAGGCTATTCGTTCCCCCAGTCCTTACCCTGTGTAATCAATAATTTCATTACTCTTTCTCATAAATATTAGTAAAAAACATCAAATAAAATTATATTACTAAAATTCTACATGGTGTAGTTGTATGTGATTATTATTTAACAACACCCATGTAATACCGTGTTGAAAGGCATACAATGTATAATATCCTAGGAGACCAGCTAAACAATCATCCCATCCCAAAAGATCATATGAGAGTGGGGATTGAGGTAACATAGGAGTTAAGTGATGAGTTTCTTGTTCCACATGATGATTAAGATATTACAATAGTCTATGTTACTAAAAATTTAATCATATATAGATACATGACATACAACATTAAAAAAAATTCTTATTGAAAACAATAAACTCTTAATGATAAAAATTAGGAAATGAGTAATTATATTATAGATGAATAAAGCAGCAGATAATTGAAAGGTCAAATCAAGAAAATATATTGAGACTGTCTAGAAAAGAAAAAGAACTTCAGAGAGTACCTTCTCTCCAGTAGTTCAAGAGAAAAATTTATTAACATTACAACTTCATGAATAGACCAAATTTAAAGAAAAATATATGTCTTACATTCACTATGATGAAGAAATATTTGGAGTTTCAATTGTTGAAATAATTAGTTTCGAGACTCTAAATGAGATTCTCATGCATGAATGGCAAGGAATATTGATTTTGAAAACACACAGAAGGTAAATTGTCATAATAATTCTCTAAAAATAGTGAGATAAATATGTTTATTAAATTTAATAACTTTTAATATTTTTAAGGGTGTTTATATTACAAATATATGAATAAAAGATCACATGAATCTGGGTTTGGAATCATTAATCCCAATATCAGTTCTATAGAAGAAATTAATTAGGATTGCGATGAAATAGATAATAAAAGAGTTGAGTTACTCCAAGAGTTTAATAAAAAAGTATCATATGATAGTATCTTTTTGATTCCCACAATGCAAGGGTAAAAATCTATAATCAAATCATTTCAAATATATTATTAATTTTTTCATTACATAATTGATTTTATTTTTTAGGAACCAGTATATGTTGATAGTACTCAACATAGACCCCCTGAATATTTTTTTTTGGATTCAATAAATGGAATCCAAACAAACTGACCAAAAATAACATCTTTTGAGAATATTTAATACAATACAATGAAAATTTTATAGATAAATTTAGAGTTATATGTTCAGTATTTGTTTTAATGAGAATGTTTTTATGACAGGGCAGTCTCTCAATACATATTAAATCATGGAAGAAGGCCTACTATTGAAATGCTATAGCCTATGGATTACTACATATGGAAAAAAATTAAGGTATATATATAAAGATTTAACTATAAAAAAATATAATAATAATTTAATTATTTTGGTGTATGTGTTTTTGTGTTTGAAACAAGATAATGAAATTGATTTTGGATATTATACTTACAAATTTATGAGTGAAATCCTATTCCATGAAAATACAACATCTCTATATAGGTAATTTTTGATAGTAATTACTATTTTCATTATTTATATTTCAAAATAATATTTTTGTTAAATTTTTTTAAAAGGTTGGGACCGAAGACTCAATTTATTATTTAATCCAAATACCTCTTTAGACTGGGTAGAGGGAGACCCATTACATAGCCTAAAGGCACAAGGCCAAGTGGCCTGAAAACAAGGCTTGAAATCCCATTTTTGTCCCAAAGGACCCCTCGGTGAATAGTACTGCTACAGTACCACGCTGTTACAATACGTGCTACTGTAAAACCATGGCTATAGTGCCTGTTACAGTCCCTCCACCGTTACAGGCCACCACCGCTACAGTTCTGACACTGCTACAGTATAGCTACATTGACCTGCTACAATACTACTACAGTACCCCAGAAATTCTCCCCTTCCCATGCATGATATATTTTTGATCTCGTACGAGTAAATACCATCGAAAAAATTATGGTGTGTGAAGTATTTGTGTCATAATGATCATATATTATTCTTCATCTCTTTCTCACTGAGAAGATTAATGGAGGAAATCAACTTGTTAAGAAGAATTGACCTATAAACAATAAATATTTTGGGTAAATGAGGTGGTGGCGGTGTGGGTTGAGGTTAGGGCAGATGTAGAGGCAGAGGAAAAGGTGGAGGAAATGTCAAATTCAGAGACTAATTTGGAGGAGGACTCATAGGCGAAGAATGTGGTAGAGGAGTATAAGAAGTGTTGTCTAGTAAACAAATATATTATTTTGAAATGAAGTAGAATAAGGATCACACTGTGACTGGGTTTGAGAAAAACTATTTAAAAATTAACACAACACCTGTCACCTAAGATAAGAGAAAATGTGTACTTTCCAGTTTAAAATGGTACTTTAGTAAAAAAACAAATGTGGCATACTCAAAATTTAAAAAATGAATTCAAATTATTTTTATACATTAGGATAAATATACATGAGTTACTTGAGATGTGTAAGATTCAGTTTCACATAAATACGACGCATGGTGTGACTGATATGACTCAAAGTGCATCTTTTTTATTCAAAACTAACATTAATTTAAATAATTAAACAACTAACATACTCAATACTAAGAAAATACATTTCGATTGTTTTGATAATTTATGAAAATGATCCACAAGTCATTTGGGACCTATATCATTAATCTTAGCTTCAATGTAACGCACAGTGTGACTGGTAGGACTCCATGTGTGTCATTTTTATTCAATACATACATTAATGATAAAGAAACTGACATACTCAAATATGAGAAAACATATTCATATATTATTGGTACTTTTGGAAAATGATCCATACGTCATTTTTGATGTGTAGGGATCATCCAAAACTCAATATGATGCATTCTGTGACCGGTATGACTCCAATTGTGCCGTTTTATTAAAATATTTCAGTAATTTTAATAAAAAACAACTAACATACTCAATAATAATAATAATAAATCTGATTGTTTGATACATTATGAAAAAGATGCGCGAGTCATTTGGGACATGTGGAATTCGGCCACACATTAATTTGATGCATGAGGTGAGCGGTATGACTCCAAGTGCTTCTTTTTTATTAAAATTTTACATTCATTTTAATAAAAAAACAACATTAAAAATAAAAATTGAGTAAATAAATTCATAATGTTTTGGTACTTTATGGAAACAATCCATACTTAATTTCTATCATGTAGGGATTAGACACACCTAAATTCAATGTCCAGTGTGGCCAATATGACTCTAAGTGCCTCTTTTTATTCTAATGTGACATTAATTTAAATCAAAAAAACTAATGACATACTAAAAATTGAAAAAACACATTCAAAATGTTTTAATAAATTATGAAAATGATTAATGTGTCATTTTAGACATGTATCATTTAGATGAACCTCATTCCAATGCATAATGTGACCAATATGTCTCAAAATGTGTCTTTTTTTATTCAACTCAAAAATCAAGAAAATTCATTCATATTGTTTTGGTAACTATAGTAAAATGATCAATACAACATTTTTGGATTATAGAGATCAACCATGCCTCAATCTTATGGACGATGTGACAAGTATGACTCTAAGTGCACCTTTTTATTCAATACTAACATTAATTTTATTCAATGAAATAACTTATATACTCCAAAATGAGAAAACAGATTTTTATTGCCTTGATAACTTTTGGAAATGATCAGTCAGTCATTTGGGTTCTGTAACATTAAACCACACCACAATCTTACACACAGTGTTATAGGTATGACTCAAAGTTCATCTTTTTTATTAAAAATTGACATTAATGTTAATAAAAATCAACATACTCAAAACTGAGAAAACACGTTCATATTTATTTGGTACATTAGGAAAAACAATAAAGTTTTCATTTCTGATGTGTAGGGATCATTAACACCTCAATCTGACTCACAATGTGACTAGTATGACTCAAAGTGCATATGTTTTATTCAAAAGTCACATTAATTTTAATAAAAAATCAATAGGCATAACCTTTAATGGTGTTTGATTTTTCTTGTATTTTTGTTAGAAATATTATTTAATTTAAATTTATTATATGAATCTTATTTTGGTAAATTTTATTGCTGTTTATGTAGATGAAATGTGTTGTTGCAACACACTGCACCTGTTTCAGGTGATGTAGTGTGCTGCTGCACCACACTACAGTTTTCACCTTTATTAGTGCCATTAATTATGCTGATAAATATTTCCTTTATTGGTGATTATAAATGCACTGATAAAGTCTATCTATATAAATGAATTAAAATAGCTGATAAATCACAATTTTATCATTGTTGAAAAATAATTAATAATTTATACTTTTATCAGTGCTGATAAAGGTTCTCTTTATGATCACTAAATTAAAGCAATGATAAATGAGGTCTTTTATCATCGCTTTGAAAAAATCTAATAAATAGTACATTTAGTAGTTATTTTATATGTGTTTTTAAAAGTCATGGACTTCTAACTATGATAAGGTCAGCAGCACTTCCCAAGCACTCTAGAAAGCGTGTTTTATAGTAGTTAACGTTTAAGCGAACGTTCGACCCACCATCTCCATGGAAAGTTTATCCCATTTCATAATTATATATTATATAAATCATTATAATAACAATATAATTAATATTCATGATATTAATATCATGTTTTACATTTTATATATCATGATATAATTATAAATTTAAAAAATGTAAGAATTTAAGGAATATGTGAAAACAAAGAAGATGTTACATGAAACACAATACTAACACATATGTTATAATAAAATGGGTGATATAAAGCCATATATGGTACTAGATATAATAATATGGTAATTTGGTATATTTATAATATTCTAATATTTATTATAATACTTGTTTTAATGAATACAATGAGATTCAAGACATATGGTAATGAAATTTCATCTCAATTTTTAATTCTGTGAGATACATTCCATATTAACCACTAGATTATTTTGTGGGGCATATATACTGACCTATTAATGTTATATAAATAATATATTTTATTTAAGTATACTCAAAGATTTCGTTAATTTTATTCTTTCATGGAGATCAAATTCTATGGTAACTCATTTATTAAGGGGATTTAAAGTCTCAATTATATTTATATGAGATTTATTTTTTATTAACCAGTTGTTCCTTTAGTGAGGTTTATATGATGACCAAAAATATATTTTATAATTACCCTAATAAATAGGTATTTATATATCCATTTCTTGATATCTATTTCATGGGGTTTATATTTTAAAAGTAACCAAATCGGTATAGTAGTTTTCTCATAATTTTCCATCATTGAGACACATTACATGAATTTAAAAAAAAATAATATTAAAAAACGTTTTAGAAAATTATTTTAATGATGATATTTGAAGCCCATTTTCTTTGAAATTTTTTATTAAATTTATTTATGGTATTAAACTATTAGTTTAAATGTTTTCAATGTATTTAAAAAATGTATTTCAAAACGTTTTTAGATTTATTAATATATTTTCAAAATGATGTTTCCAATGAAATTGGATTTCAATGATCTCAAATATTTATTTATATTTTTTAAAATTATATGAAAGGAAAATTGTTTTAATTTTTTATGGGTTTTTAAATATTTTTAAAGAAAAATGGTTCTCAAAAATGTTTTCAAGATTTATTTATAAGTTTCTAGTGAAAAAGTTTTTCAAAATTATTTTGAGGCTTCTTTATAAGTTTTCATATTATTTTCAAAGAAAATGGGTTTAAAATGTTTCATTTTTTTAAAATCCTTACTCAATGAATATATGATATTTTCCACAAGAAATGTTTTTAAATGATATTTGAAAAATATTTTTCTTCTTATACGACATATGTTTATGTTACTCCTTCCATTCTAGGAAATGATCCTATGGTTCCATTAATATCCTTTATCTGAATGGCTTATGTTTTTTTGAAATTCTTTTTATGAAAACCCATTTCTACTTCATGGGTTATATGTTTATTACACTTATTCCTCTTCCATGGGTTATATTTTTATGAAAAACTATTATTTTTATGGGTATATGTTTAATAAATAATTTTGAAACTTGTCTCCTTTTCAAATTTTAAAAATTTATTACAAGTTTATGACACCAATTTCATTTCATGGGTTATGATACGACTGTTTATGATATTACGTAACAAGATTTTATAATTTCAATATGAGATAGGTGGGACCTATATCTCCATCCAATGCATTGGGTAATGATTTATATATAATGAAATTGTGATGGGATTAAAGTCAATGAGATTAACACAGTAAGGAACATAGGGAAACCTGACACGCTAAGGGAAGATAGGGAAATATGATTCACTATGGGAAGAATGGGGAACCCCATCCAATATTCGAATTTTGGTAAACCCAACCATTTCCAAACAAAATACTGCAACTGGGTATGATTGTGTATCCCGACCAGTTGGTGTAATCTCCATGAATATGGAAAGATGGGGACACCCAATCCACTATGGGAAAATATAGAAACCCAATCCCTTTCAAGGAAATGACTGTGACTGGGGATGAAGGTGTATCCATCATAGTAGGTTTATTTCCCATGATGTACAATGATATTTTATAAAAATGCATGTTTAATTATAATGATTGATTTTACCTAATTACGTGTATTCCACAATTCCATGTCTTACTCCTTTGTTATGCTTTCATGGACTATTCGATTTATTTTCTTTGGATTCATGACTTATAAAATATTACATTAGTCATGTTTATGATCTTTTATATGCAAAGTATTCTCTTTTAATGATATGATCACATTCTCATACCCATATGGTCATGTTTATTCTTTAAATATCTCTTTTGTTTACCCTTACTGAGAATTTGATCTCACCCATTGTCTCTATCCATAGGTTATGAAGATATATATTTTTATGATATGTATAATTTCAATTCTAGTCTTGTTGTAAGGTCCCATGTATTTTAACTGGGTTAAATTATAACATTTTGTTATGTTTTTTCATTTACTGCATGTCTCGGTTATAAAAATCAAGCTTCAAAAAGATGATACACAAGTTATTATCTTATAAATTTTTGATAATAGGTTTCGGTAAAGGCTCTAGGAGTTTCCTAGATGGAAGGATGGGTTTTGGGAGAACAGGGCTATGTAGTGACATTCGCATGGGCTGCACGTAGTTATTCAGAACAATATGGGTTAGTTATGCCCAATAAAGCAGGTTCCCAGTAGTGGATGCACGGTTTGTGCCCAATCTATCAGATTGTGAAAGTCAAAACATATGTTCTACCTAGTTTTGAGTTTCGGGTTAAATTTATTTAATTAATTTCATGGTTGAATCTAATTTAATTAAATGATCTGTTGGGGGTTTATATTAATTAAATTATGTTCATAGAATTTAATTCAATAACATGAATTAGACAAAATATTTAATTAAATTCATTTGGAACCAATTTAATTTAATAATGATTAATTAGGTGTTGAGTTTTTTTAAACACATTATGTTGATATAATTTAATTAAATAATTATTATTTGGAATATTTATTTAATTAAATTCCTTTTTAATGTAATTTAATTAAATGATTCCTTATATGTAGAGTTTGGGTTTTATCTAAAAAATTAACGGTTCATATGAATTTAATTATTTGAGGAAAAATGGGGGTTTTATTTAATTATATTATGTTGAGATAATAAAATTAAATAATGTTGAGTATATGAATTTATTTAATTAAGATAATTGGATAAGAATTTAATTAAATGATGTATAAATTTGGATTTAGGGTTTTTCAACAATATTTAATATTAATGAGTAATAATAATAATATGATGGATATTATTATTATTTTTATATTAATTATTATAATTATTTTAGAGTTTTTAATATATTGTTTTATGAAGAATAGAAAAGGTAGGTGCACCTCTCCCTCATCCTTTATGATGGGAGACGCACCAATGGTGCATCATCCATGGGTAGTGCACCAAACACTTCCCTTGGATCCCTCTAGACATGTCGGGTCGTGGTGGTTCCTTCATGGATGGTTTCTATCTCATTGAGGTAAGTTGTTCTCTGCATTTTTCATTCTTCGTATCAGCCTTTTCAACTCTCCTTCACCCATGTTCGATTAGGTCAAGACCCTAGGTTCGGGATTAACCAAATTTTCAAGCTTTTTATGATCCTAGGTGGAACAAAAGATGTCTCAGGACACGTTGGACCATATTCAGATGACCACTGATGAAAGTGAATTATCTCAGTTTGTTTTAGATCACAACTGTTATTCTCATGTAAGGATATATACTGGATAATTGGTTTCACACCCCTGAAGATTGATGATTGTGGTTTTTTAGAGTTCACTTAATGTTTTCAGTGTGGGTTGGTCCCTAATACACCATGTTTTATACTGAAATAGTTGTTAGGGTGTTGTGATCCTTTTTCAACCGAGAGAGAATTTATGTTGACGTTTGTGTGTCCGAGCGAGGAAGGACATTGAGTTAGAAAGTATGTTTGGTTAATTATTTGAGGTATGAGCCCTCAACTTTTCTCAATTCATAAAAAGCACTAGTTGTTTAATTATTGTGGATGTTGAATTTCACTTCATCTAATAAATAATTTTTTTACTTTTATAAAATTATTTTTTAGATTAAAAATATTTTTTTTAACAAAACCCCTAAACTAAGGTGTTCTACCTTGGAGCTCAAAATAGAATGATTAGATTTATATGTTCTTTTAATTCACTACTGGGTGTTTTTTTATTTCCACCCTTACATGTTGACTCATTTGGGTAATGTGGTAATTATGAATATTGGGCAGTATAAGATATGATAATTAATTGGTGAATTAATTTTGAGATATTAATTGGCTATATTGAGATAATTAATTTATTAATCATTTATATTTTTTGATGTTATAAAATAGAAAATTAATCTAGTGAATAATTATGGTTAATTAATTTGTCTATGTTGATATAATTAATTATGAAATGATTATGTGTTTTTTTGATAAATAATTAACCAGGAGATTAATTATGAGTAATTAATTGGTTAAGTTGAGATAATTAATCATGAATTAATAGTGTTCCTTTTGATAGATAATTAATCTGGGGATTAATTTTGCGATATAAAACTGGTTAAGATGAAATAATTAATTATTAATTAATTGTGTGCTTTAAAATGACATTTAATCAAGAGATTAATTATGATTAATTAATTTGGTTAAGTTGAGATAATTAATTATGAATTAATTTTGTGCTTTGAGATAATAAATAATTGAGGGATTAATTATGATATATTAAACTGGTTATGTATAGATAATTAATTATTAAGTAATAATGTAATTTGAGATGATAATCAATCATGTTATTAATTAAGAGATATTAATTTGGTTAGGATGAAATAATTAAATATTAATTAATTATGTTCTTTGATAATTGAAACATAGACAATTAATCTGGGGGTTGATGATGAGTTATTAAATTGGATTATTTGAGATAATTAATTGGTAATTAATTATGATCCTTCAGAATTTTAATTGAGAAAATTAATCAGGGGATTAATTATGAGGTATTAAATTGGTTATGTTGAGATAATTAATTTTTAATTAATTATGTTGCTTTTGATAGATAATTAAATAGGGGATTAATTATGAGATTTTAAATGTCTTAAGATGAAATAATTAATTTGGAATTAATTATGTTCTTTGAAATGATAATTAATTAGGGGATTAATTATGGGTAATTAATTTGTTTATGTTGAGATAATTAATTATGAATTAATTTTTTAATTTTATATGATAATTAATCGAGGTATTAATTATGAAATATTAAACATCTTAAATAGTGATAATTAATTATGATTTAACGATGCTCTTTGAGATAATATATAATGATAGGAATTATTATGAGATATTAATTTGGTTAAGTTGAGATAACTAATTATGAATTAAATATATTCTTTGAGAATTGTCTTTGAGATAAATAACTGAGGGATTAATTACGAGATATTAAAAATGCTATGTTGAAATAATTAATTGTGAATTAATTATGTTCCTTCATAAATGTAATTGAGATAATTAATTAGTGGAAAAATTATGAGATATTAAATTGTTTAAGTTGAGATAGTTAATTGTGAATTAATTTTGGGTTTTGATATTTTTAATTAAGATAATTAATTGGGGGATTAATTATCAGATATTAAATAGGTGAAGTTTAGATAATTAATTATGAATTAATTATTTCCTTTTAGAATTATAGTTGATAAAATAAATTGGAGGATTAATTATGAGATATTAAATTGGATAAATTAAGAAAATTAATTGTGAATATAATATTTTCTTTTAGAATTATAATTGAGATAATTAATTGGGGGATTAATTATTTTATATAAAATTTGGATAAGTTTAGATAAATAATTGTGAATTAATTATTTGTTTTTGATATTATGACCTATTTATTTAATTGTGCAATTGAATATGGAGAGCTGAGATTTATAATGAGATAATTATTTCTAGAAAATTAATTATGAGAAACGTACTGTGTTGTTGATTAAATAATTGATTAGTTAATTTATCAGATTTTTGTACGTATTTAATTATTGATTAAATTAATTGATTTGAGCATGGCTAATGAGAATAATGGGTGGCTCTTGCCTCATTTTTTTGAGTTAAATGTGAATCCCATGTTAATGTTATAATTGAAATACATGAGATGGATTGCCTTAAATATAAATGTGAATATTCTTTCTAATGTGTATTTTAAATGGACTAATGAAATTCATTATAGGTTATATTCTTCATGGAAAATATAAAAACAAGATTGATAAATGGAGATATAGAATTTGGTCATGGGAAACATAACAACTAAAAAGTCATAAATATGCAATGGGAAATGACACCATCGATTCAACCTAAATGAAGGTAAAATGGTTAACTTTTTGAATCAAGATCCTTCTCCTAGGGTTGAGAAATCAATTTATCATCAAAAAATATTAATAAGGAAATATACATAATTAATAATTGTAATTTTATCATTTCATAAATTTAAAAAAACAATATCATATTTTCCTCCAGATGATTTGTATTCCAAAAATTATTATTCCTAAAGCACTAAAATTAACATCAAATGGATCACATAATGAAAAATTGATAACCAGATATCCTTCCTATATTTATTCAACAAGAAAACAAATACTTAAAACATGAATTAAAACAATCCTTATTTTTTTAATATATACCTACCAAATATTGAAACCCAAATATTTTAGTTATTTGATCACATATTCTTAAAATCTAGACATAAAATTTATCTTTGAAACACATCAATCACACATAATGTATCATGAAAAAATTTATATCAATTAGTTATATAATGTCAAAAATTTGATAATAATTTTAAAAAACTAATTAGATCCCTATAAATCAAAATTAAAATCATACATGCTCTGAAATAATAACTCATCATTTACTCCTCAAATACAATCCCATAAGATCATGTTAACCATAATAAAACAAGGTTTTTAAATAGTGAATTTCTACTAAAATAATATTAACCACCTAATAAATTTTTAATCACATGGTTATCTCTAAAATACATAATATGTTTCGAAAATCAACATAATCCTTATAATTCAAATCATATAAGAAAAAAATGTCTTCATACTAATCAGGACATCCCATGGGCTAGTGGTGGGTGTTGTAAGGATGATTCCCTTCACATGAGGTTTAAAAAATCCCTAAATTGTTGAATGTGCTGGGTTATTGCCCAAAATATTGGTTTCCCATTTACTAAAACATTATTAATATATTTTTTATAAATTTCCCAATTTTTTTTATTATCCTAAAAATACCCTTAGTCATCAAAGATCTTGTAACCCATAATGGATTCCAATACCTTTAAATTTATGTCAAAACAATGAACATATCAATCTTCATTAAATAAAATTCTCACATATTTGACATTAGGGTAACATATACCTAAACCATTTATAAATACTCAATAAATTTATCCAGTTTACTCCCATCATATAAAAGATTAAAATATTATAGTTATTTTGAAATTATGAACATATTTAAATCCCATTAATTGAATCTATATAGGTAGTCACGCCAGTCATTCAACATTAATTATTAACCATTATTTTATATCTTAATGTTTAATTCTCCATTACTATAAAAAATGTGAATAATGTCTTAATATTGATAAAAATAAATTAATAATCTGAAATATAATCCATACATATCATATGTTATTGTATTTCCTACGTCATCAACTATAATACAATCTGGAAATTCTAATCATTTATTTTAATGGTTTTGATAGTTTTGTTAGTGGGGTTTTCCCATAGGAAATTGAATTTTTATAATTATCATACACCCCATATAAAAACTATTAAATAAATTTCTTATGATGAAATTTATTCCTCGTCATGGAAATAATTTAATGCACAATTTTTAATTGTTATGTTATAAATTTATACCCTCCGTCACCACATATAAAATATATTCATATTATTTTATGAAATTTACATTAGTGATTCTTCCCACATTTATTTCACAAATATCATGAAATATTTTTCCTTTATAACCATTATCTTCTACACAGACATGAATCATTATTTCTCTCAACTTTAATGAGTGGAGAAATCCACCTAGGATAACATTGTTACACAGAACTTGTGATTAATGTTTATGTATATTTTTTTTCATTGTAGTTTTCATTTAATTTTATTTATAATTCATAACACTACCATATTTTCCTTACCATCCATTATTAATTTTCTTCCTATGGGATCCATCCATTTAATAAAACCAAAAACCGTCAATGTGGGAATATGAACAAAATCATTACAATTTATATTATATGGAAGAAAAAAAATATTACATCCTTAAGAATATAATTTTATTTTCAAATATTTATATTTATCCAAAATAACAATAATTATCCCTAAAACTCTAGCTGCTGTGGTCATATAAGTCATTAAACTTATGCTAAAATAACATCTTAACCACTAATGTTATCTAATTCCTCTATTGATATGAGATTTAATGCCCTAACATTAATAATTCATATTGTAATTTCAGTAGACTATAATTGACTTAATTTTCATTATTGAGTGTATATTTTTTTAGTTTTTAGAGAATTAGGTCATAAGTCATGCATAAAAATTATTATATATCAAATTTGAAACTTCTACTCAATTTCCAGTTTTTTAAAAAAATATTTTAACTATATAATAATAATTATTTTTAGGACACATCTTCAAAATATTCATTTTGGAATCATACATGTCCCTAATTATATATACAACCCTATGAAATAAATTATAAAATTTGGTATGAGCACAAAATTCTCAATAAGGGACATAAAAATACAAGAAAAATTGTTATTCCATAAAAATATGCATTTTCAAAATATATTTGGGCTGAAAATAGGAATTTCCACCCCTAGAAAATAATATTCTCATCCCAATACCATTCATAAAAATGTTTATTATAAATATTAATTAAAAAATTAATCCCACTATGGCTTTTTTACAATCATGAAAACAACATGATTTATTTTACAAAGTTGTAACTTTCACTCTTATGTATGGGATAACCATCGTGGTTATAGATGGGGTACCCATAAAAATTACACATGTATTAAAAATAATGGTTAAATTTTGGGTAACCATCATAATTAAATTTGGACTAACTGCCAAAATTATAATTGTATTAACCATCACAATAAATTTTGAGTAACCATCGCAGAAGCTCATGGAAGAAACATCATGGTCAAATTGAAAATAATAACAATGATTTGCCATTATATTGACTCATGGAAGATCCCACTTAGCCATATTTCAAACTTCAATTTTGTGTAACAATAACAATTACACATAGAATAGACCTCATTGTCAACATCTGCTCATTACCCAATGCATTGGAGGGATACAATGGGGATAACCTTTCATATAAGTTGTATCAGGATCACCCATGGGATATAATGGGGATAAAAACATCTTTTATTCTATATATGTATCACTATTTTCTAAAATAAAATGTAAAAGTACCATATTATATTTGTATCACATTAAATATTTCAATATCCAACATTCTAGTCATTATAAAATCTTTTCCCCCATAAGGAAACAATTCTCTATATTGAAATATTAATTCTATTTTAAAACCCTTGAGACTATATAAAATAATGTGGCATAAAATTACCTTTATATTTCATTTATGTACATATAATTAGATTCATAAAATAATTTTAAGAATATGTATATGGAAATGAATGATTTGGAAATTAAATCATCAAAGTTAATTATTGAGTTAGTGTGTCCCTTACCATGAGCTTGGATTATCATGTATGTTCATTATATTCTTAAATAACAAATATATATTAATTATTTTGTTTCATGAGAACCTTTTTTAGTTTTATTGTCTATTTAAATATATTTAATAACATTTTATACTCAATTAAATTATCATTCATGTTCACCATGGTAGTTTTGAAAATAATTGGTTCATAAGTCTAAAATGACATTGATTGGTTGAATATGAACAAATAAATCTCTTATCCACCATCTACATAATAAGAATCATAAAATAATTTTCACATTATACATAAATTTTAATTTTAAAATCAATAATTATTTATTGTTATTGAATCCAAAGTACTTTAAAATCATAGACATGATAGGTTATACATACGATAGAGAAAAGTTTACTTTTATTAATGATATATATTGAATAGAGGTAAGAATTATTTTATATTTATAGAATTATCATTATATAATATATAAAATATTATTTATTTTACCACACTTATATATATTTCATACAAGTTATGTGGTGATGTAAATTGAATCACAACACATCATGGAGGTTGTTGTCCACACGTTCTCACAAATGACATAATTATTTTCCTATGAATAGAATGGATATAAATTATATGATATATTACGTTTTTATAATGAAAAATATTTCATTAATATCATATATAATCACTATTTCCATCATTATAAATATTTATGATATGTATCGATGGAAAACGAATTACATCAGTCCGTGAGGTATTAGTCATTCAGATATATGATCGATGCATTCCTGTCACGACCCGTCCCCCACGTACTGTGTTGTGACATCCCCCCAATACCACCTACTGAAGGCAGAGTATTGGTGACTAGTGCCAATGGTTTCATGTTGTGTGTGGGAGGAATTTTATTTAGTACATGTATTCACATACAGACAACCACGTCCCAAAGCTAGATTGGTAAACATGAATGTCACTAAACAACCACTGAGTAAAAGTACAAACTGAAGGTCAAATGGGCAACAAAAAACCCCTCAGAAGATGAAATGAAAACTGAAAATTAAAAGGAAATTATGAATTTCATTTGACGGAAACCCTATAGATGGGTACGTGTAGAGTAGTCTCTAGAACCCATAGAAGTACACCATACTTACCAGGTGTCATTGGGCACCACTATGTCCTGGGAAACCAAGTCCTCCATCAAGGTGGTAGTTTTCTTCACAAGACACAAATCGTGCGGGCGAACCATGCGCATGGGAGAGTGAAAATTTACTCACTAAGGACCCCAAAAAAATAATTAATTTTCACAATGAAATATACAATGGAAACCATGAATCAAGACAGCTCACACAAGGTATAATCTAGAGTAGGATTGTAGGACCATCAATCATATCATCGAGCACCTCGGGCTATTGGAGAAATCCTACTCAATGAGTATAGTGGGACTACAGGGTTATATAGAGCATCTACCCACTAACAATGGGCTGCTGGGGTACTCATCCTTGATGAGTAACATGGGTATTATAGGTTATACAAAGCCGCTCCCCACCATGGGCATCCCGGGTTACACAGGGAAACTTCCCACAATGGCTATACTGAGGTACTACTCCTATCGAGTACCATGGGTCTAATGGGTAACACAGATTCTCTCCCCACTATAGTTATACTGGGTAACATATAACTGTTTCCCACTAGGCTGTCATAGATGATCCAAATAGGGTTTCTTTTCAACAATCTTCATGTCTCAACCAACCATAGGGTTTCCGCAAGTAGTTCGCTTGATTCTGGGAGAACTGATCCTAAATCCATTAATCATATTTCAACATCCATGAAATAATCCATATAGTAATTCAAAACATACACCTCAGCATGGGGGTTCCAATTATGAAAACAACTAGTCAATCAGACACCCGATTTGAAAGATATTTGTGTTTTCTCTAAAAGGTCTTGGTTGGGTCTCGGCCCAGTCTAACCCAAACCAGCCTGAGGTCCACTGAACCAAATTGATTCCAACAACCCAGATCCGTCCAAGTCTATGTTCGGCCAATAGGTCCATGTGTCCTAGACGGCATGGTTTGCCTTCGGCGGATTAAGCCTCACCTTGTTGGGACATGATAGGACACCGCATACGCCCCCCTGCCCCGCGGGTTGTTAGCGGGGTCACGTCCTCCACCGTGGTCATTTGAATGTAGCCTTACCACATGCGATGTGTCCAGGTATCCTTGTCTACGATCATAAATCTATTGGAACAGAGACCGAAATCACTTTTCGCACCATTGGGTCCCGATCCAACCATAGAGATTCTTTTGGCACGCCGTCTTGGGGCGCCGCCACTAGGCCACGACCACCTCCACACTAGAAGTTTCTTCTGCGGACCATCATATCCTCTATGGTGTCCCAATCTTTGCACTGCTAGATCCTATGACCTCTGGTGGATTCCATCTCTGGTGTAATGGTCTCTAATCGTCCTTGCCTCCCCTTTGAATATACATCCACAAAGAACACAGAAAACAGACAAGGGAGAGGGTATTAGACATTATTTGTGTCTTCCCACACCCTCTGCATTAGAGGTTTACAAACATGTGAAATATAATTGATGTTATATCTCAATTAATCAAATAATACCAATAAAAAACCAAATGAAAAGATTCCTCCCATAAGAACGAGTGATCCACAGATCAACCTATTTCTGGGTTAATCTGCATTTGTTGTTTAGAATAGTGAATGCGGAAACTTAAAACAAAAACAAACCCCTAACTCAAAGGTTTTAGTCATTGAAGTGGTCTATCCACAAGGGATCAAGTTCTTTTGGCATTTTCCACATTTCAATTCCATTCTTCGAGGAGCATAAAAGTCTCTAGCGATTCATCGGCATTCAAGGTTCATCATTGGAGTGATTTATTGCCAATGGTTTGATGGAGGAATTCCAAAAATTAAACCTCCTTCCTCTAACACATATTCCCTATAAAATAAAACACATAATAATGTTTCTATTACACTACATCATGGAATCATTACGCTGTTTCATTAATGAAATAGAGTACCTGTTAGGCTACATTTAATGCATTATTACACTATATATTTACAAGACATTAATGAGATTCATTTAATGAAACTCATAACTGTTTTTTCACCATACACCAGAAGCACCGTTCTACCACCCAATGGTTTGTAAAAACAAATATAATAACCTATTATTTTATTTTTTCCATAAAATTCTGCAAATTAACTATTCTATTCTACCATTTTTGGTCAAAGTTAGGTCCATTCTAACAGAATACCTCCATTATGAGTTCAATGGTGCTGTCAAATTTTTGATTCGAACACCATTATAAATGATAGAAGAACCCTCTGGTATGTTTATTTAAATTAACTCAAAAAAAGTTCAATGTTCTATTCCAGGAACACTGGGCCTCAGGATTTGGTATTGTGAAATCATCTACTCTAAAAAAATACATATAATATTAAAAACAATTGATGGAAATTACGGGATATTACATTACACCCCCCTTTCTGGGTTTCACTTCCTCATTAGAAAAAATAAGGTTAAAAAATTAAATGGGGGTGCTAAGCACGAATATGAGCCTTCCAGTCCCATGTGATCTCTAGGTGATTCTCGTGCTACCAACGAATGTGCACCAGAGGAATCAACCGTCCACAAAGGACCTGCTCTAGTCAATTCTCTATCTAAACTAGAAAATTTTCAAATATCTCCACATAATCAATGTCATGTTTTCCCAGTCTAAGGCATGAAATTGATCATGTATGTACCACCTCAACTATGACACGTTAAAAACATCGTGCTCCCAGTGCATCTACGGGGGGAGATCTAGGTGGTACACTACCTCACTATCTCTAATAAGAATATGAAAAGGTCTGATAAACCTCAGCAATAACATTCCACCCCAGCCAAATCTCTGAAATCCCTATTGGGGTGATACCCAAAATAAAAATATAGTCTCTATATTCTAAATCCAAGGGCCTCATCCTCCATTCATCAAAATATTTGTGCCTACTCTCTATTGTCCTCATCCACTCCTAGATTATTTGTACCTTCTCAGTGGTAGCCCGTACCAAATCTAGACCCTTGAGTGCTCACTCCCCTTGGTCTGTCTAGCATAGAGGTAATCTTCAAGGATTCCTGTACAAGATAAAAAATAGTTCCATACCAATGGAAGAGTGATATCTATTGTTTTATGAAAATTACACTAGTCTCAGGTGGTACTCCCAACTGTGACCAAAATCAAGGACTCATGAACCATGAATTTCCTCCAAGGTCTATATATTTTTTCCCATATGACCAAATGTTTGAGGGTGTATGGTGGTGATCAATCACAGGTGAGTACCAAACATCTCCTATAATCCCTTTCACAACTAGGACGTAAAGCATACAACACAACCAGTGACGATCTTCAACCTCAACCTATGTAGCCACACTATCTTCTGGATATAGAGGAATCACAATCCCTATACCTATCCATACTTTTATATGGGTAGGAAGTGACCCAACATTGTGAGGCGGTCAATGATCACCCCGACAAAATTGTGGCCCCTAGACATGTGTGTTAACCTCATCATGAATTTCATTGACATACCATCCCATTTCAACAGTGGTAGCTCAAGTTTCTAGGACTAGCCTATTGGAACATGATGATCAACCTTCACTTGATGACAAGGGAGGCATCTTGAAAAAAACTATGCCACTAATTTCTTCGTCTTGGTGCACCAGTAATAATATCGTAACTACTGGTACATCTTATCCATGCCATGATGTACCGCAAAATGGGATGCATGGAACCCCTCAACACCTCCCCCCCCCGAAACATCAAAGGTACTAATGCGACCTCCTTGAAAAGGATAAAATTCTCACCACCCATCGAAAATATATCATTAGTCTATTTTGAGGATAGTTGAGCACATCTGGCCTCACATTTAATATCCAAAACATGAGACTCCCTAACTCACTATAAGAGTGGGGGAGTGAACATTATTGACTAATGGTAAGCTGATCCATCATTATCCACAAAGGATATCAGAATTGTGGCTAATTTATTTGTACCTTCATTCAGAAGTTGTAGACCAGACCTCCTAATGAGCGCATCTTCCACAAAATTCTCCTTCACTAGAGTATAGAATAACTCAATTTCATTTTATTTGTGGAACTGCATCCATAACTATTATATCATGTTTTGGTCCTTCTATGAGAAGAAATACATGAGACTTTTGTGGTCAGAGTAGCTGGTAAACCATTCTCCCATCAAGTATTGTCACCACATGATCAAGGAAAAAACCATTGCTGCAAACTCTAGGTCATGGGATGTGTAGTTAAGCTCAGGATGCATCAACTTCTGTGAGCTGTAGGTGATCAATTCTTGTTACTGCATCAACACACAGCTGAGTCTTGTGCTTAATGTGTCGTAAAAGACTACATACCCAATTCCCTCTTCTTGTAGCCTCAAGATGGAGGCACTCGTAAATATCCACCTTAGCTCTTGGAAACAATACTGACACATCTATGTCCCCATGAAGGGTTTACCTTCATTTTCAATGCTGATAATTGTGATTATAATCCAAAAAAGGTTGGTACAAACCTACAGTATTATCCATCCAACCTCAATAAACTCCTCAACTTAGTCATGCTCCACCGTGGATCCCATGAATGAATTGCCTATATCTTCATCGGATCCACTACTGCATTTACATCTGAGATGACATGTCATAGAAAGTGGTCCTCCCGAATCCAGAACTGGAACTTCAATACCATACCATAATGCCGGTTCTGATAGATTGTATCCAAGACTATCAGCAAGTTTGTAGAGTGATCATCCTATGACATTGTGTACAATAACATTTCATCAATGAAGACCACTAGGAAACAATAAAGTTATGGCTAGAAGAACCTATTAATTAGTCCAATGAACACCATGATGGCATTGTTCATAGCGAAAGGAATCACAAAATACTCATAGTGGTTATACTTTCATCTAATGGATGTCTTTGGTATGTCCTCATCCCGTACCTGAAGCCGATGATAGCCTGATTTGAGGTCAATATTTGAGAACCACATCGCTCCCATTAGATAATTGAAGAGGTGATATAAATTTAGTAGTGGGTACTTGTTCTTCAAGTTCACATAGTTCAGGCGCTGGATGTCGATACATAGCCTCTTCCACCCATTTTCCTTCTTGGAAAACAACAATGGGGATGCCCATGGTGTTATGATGGGCCTCACGAAGCCCTTATCCTACATTTCTTCCTACTATAACCAAAAAATTTGAAGCTCCGTAGGAGCCATTTGATAGGCTGGCGTGGATATTAGTGTCATCTCAGGGTACATTTTGATGTTAAACTCTAACTCGTTATGATGAGGTATTCTTAGAACAACCTCTGGAAAGACTTCCTCATACTCATACACCACTATAGAAATTCTTGTACTCCTCTATTCCACCACACATAGGATGATGCTAGCCAATTTTTGAGTGATCCAATACACCCTCCTCTAGGAATGTTCATCCTATGTTGAAACAATTACCTTCTCTCCAGTGAAGGAATACCTGGTCCCATCCTCATGGACACACTACAGTGTTTTCCTGATATAGTCGATCTGAGAGTGGATTATAGATAACCATCACATACCCAATATGAATTCATAAGTCCTCATCGATGCTACTATGTTATCCCAGCAGAATATCTCACCTCATAGAGTAATCTCACAATGTTGAGGCCAGTTTTTTAACCCCGAATCACTTCTCTAGTAGTCTCTAGTTGTAAGGGTTGAGTAAATAGCTCCACTAGAATCATTGAGCCTCAAAAGAAGTTTGTGGAATGGAAAGTGTTACTAGAACCTGTGTCAATAAGAACTAGGGATATAGAATAGAAGACACATTCCATACCCTTATTCATCTCTGGAGAACATTTTCAATTTTCCTCCATTACCTGAAACAGATATCGCCCATGTCCATTGGCTTCCTGAGCCCATAGTAGACCACCTGGGAGATGTGGTGGAAAAACCTCTAATAATCATCCACTTATTTCCACTCAGCATACTCCCCTACCACGTCTTCTCCCCTATGGATATCCTTACCTAATCCTCTCCCTCTTCTATGGAAATTTCTCGACTGTCGGTTGATCATTTGTGCAGAGGGATGGGTAGTAACGATCCATGTGTCGATGTCCACCGCATGTGAAACACAACATGGTTCCCTTATACTCACTCTACTTTGGGATCCCCGCACTACCGACTTCGATTCATAAGGTCATTCTTGGAATGGTCTGGCCCGCTAGGGTCCGCGTGTCTGCTTCCTGCTTCTCACTATGCAATACTCTTCAACCAGATTTATGCTAGTGCCTCTGGCTATTGCGGCATGCTATGATAGTAAACTATAAATAAGAAGGGCTTGATCTAGAACCCAAACCTGAGTAGGGATGATGAGAGACACCATGGATGCCTGTGTATTCTATTTGAGTCCCTTCTCAAAGGTTCGTACCCTAAAGATAGGGTCCATCATCATGTCTGTGGAGTAGTGAGATAGGTATGTAAACCTTCCAATGTACTCTCTCACTTAAATGTTTCCCGACAATAGGTGAACCCTATCCTCTATGATCACTGAGCACATTGTCATGGGTAATAAATTCTCCTGGGGATGTCACTTGATGTAATCCCAAGAGAGGGTCACCTCATCATGTGTCTGAATCATCAAGATTCATTGTCTCCCTAATGATCCCTATAGAAGTTTCACAGCTATGATCACCATTTGGTTGAGTGGCCTCCTAAATAAGTATAATAGATGTGTCACCGCCTCCAGCCAGTCCTTAGTGACATGAGGATTAGTCGCTCCCATTAATCTTTGAGGTCTCAGTCTGTGCAACTCATTCAAGGCACTAATCCTATGTTCATCGTTTAATAGTATCACTAGTAGTAACTACCGATCAACTGGTGGTGGTTTCACTGGTCCACCACCTGGAGGGGAAATATCTATATAATTCATGCAACCATTTATTTCATGTAATGATTCAAAAAGAATAATTCATGGTCATGGTGTATGGATATGTTGGCTGCTGCACTAATACTAGACTGCACAAATCTTAAAGTCAAACTTGAAACATTTAAATATGTTTCCTAAATAGAAAACTATAGACTCTTAATCATTGAGATATAACCAAACACCTATGATTCCACATTTTCTTGACTCGTAACCCGTATCTCATGCCATGACATCCCCCTAGACCAACTCCCGATGGTCATGGATATCCAACTAGTGTCGAATGCATCAACCTGCAAGTGGGAGGAATTTTCCTGATTATCTATTCTCATGCACAGACAACCATGTCCCAAATATGGAACAGTAAACATGTATTTCACTAATTATCTAGTGACTAAATGTATAAAAAAAATTCATATAGTCCAGAATAATAACCCAAAAAAAGATGAACAGAAAATTGGATGCACAAGGAAACTCTGAAAGTTGTCTGCTGAAAACCCTACCCGATGTGTAAGTGTAGAGTAGCAGCTCGAATCCATAGAATTATGCCCCACATTCCTAGTCTCACTAGTCACCACAGGGTCCTAGGACACCAAGTCCCCTGTTAAGGTGGCAGTCGTATTCACCAGACACATCATGTGTGGGAAAAGCCTATATAGGGGTGAGTAACAATATACATTGTGGGGACCTCAAACCAAAAAGTAATTACCACAAAATAATCCAAAAAGGAAATAATGAAGCATGAAATCTCACACTAGGAACAATCTACTATATTAAAGTAACACCATAAGTAATATCATCGAACACCTTGGGCTGCAAGATAACTCCTCCTCAATGAGTACAGTGGGCCTGACGGGTGACACAGAGTCACTTCCCACTACCTGTGGACTGTTGTGGTACTCATACTCAAAAAGTATTATGGGTATGATTGGTCACACAGAGTCTCTCACCACCACGGGCATGCCGGTTTACATAGTTTCACTTCATACCTTAGCCATACTGAGTTAATTCTCTTATCGTGTATCGTGCTTTTATTGAGCCCATTCGAGCTAAACCCCACTATAAGTCAATCGAGTCACAAATAGCTTCTTACCACTTTTCCATCATAGGTGATCCATACTATGTTTCTTGTCAGCAATCTTCAGGTCTCATCCTACTGTAGGGTTTCCACACATAGTGTACTTGATTCAGGGAGAACAACTCTTAAATCCATTTGACTATTTTAATCATCAATTAAATCCTCTATATAATATGAAAAATGATATTCCTCATAAAAATGGTTACAATGACTCAAATAACTTTTCAATGAGATGCTCGGTATGAAAGATATTAGTGTTTTTTCGAAAAGGGGACAGTTGGGATCTGGTCCATCTGACCCGACCCAAGTCCAAATACCTAGGTTGTCCGACCCAGGTCTGTTGACCGATCCCGGATCTTGCCTGCCTAGGTCCGTCCCGATGGGGTAACTCATTCCCAACCATGTCCACCATAGGTGGACCGAATATCTCATGGCTGGGATGTGATTGGATACCTCGTCTGCACTCTTCCCTATAGGTCATCCGTGAGGCCACCTCCTCTGTTGCGGTTAGTGGACCATGGCATTTCTGTGTACGACACAGTGTGATGACCTGTTCATGGGGCACTAATGTGTCTGGGTGGCCGGGTCCTCCCTCCATCGGTACGGAGGCCAGTAGCGTCTACCACACCACTGCAGCCCAATCCAGCTGTGTAACTTCTTTCGACGTGCTGTCGTGGTTAACCCCCACCTACCCGCAGCCACCGTCATGGGCCGCCTATATAGGCCACTGCCAGCACCCACGGACACGAACATCTTGTTCTTCCCTGGACTACAGAGTGTGCTATGGTGGTCCGTTTTTTTCATTTTTCTCACCAATGGACTTTGAGGGATACTATCCCCCCTATTATGGTATAGAAACATTATTTCCACCTCTCTAATGATGCGGCCGTGAATAACGCCCAAAATGAAAAAGGAGGAGTGGATAGAGCGTTTTTTGTGTGTCACTGTTCCCCCCACATTAGATGTTTATGAACATGGAATATAAAATTGATGTTCTATTGCAATTAATCATATAATACCTTCCCCAAACCCATATAAAAGTTCCCTCCCGCAAGAATGAGTGATCCGTAGAGCAACCTATTCATGGGTGCTTCCACATTTGTTTCATAGAATAAAGAATGGGGACACATAAAACAAAAAAAAACATATACTCAAAGGTGCTCATTAATGAAGATGTCCATCCGTGGGGGTTCAGGTTATGTTTTCATTCTTCACTTTCCGGTTCCATTCTTCAAGGTGCATTGAATTCATTGGGGATTTTTTGTTGTTTACCATTCTTCATTGGAGAGAAGTCTAACCATAGGTTTGTCATAGGAATTCCACCAATTGACCCTCCATTCACAAATGCATTAACCCATTATGAAAAAATATGTCGCAGTATTCTTGTTACGTCGTGTCGTCGCGTTGTTGCACAATTTCATTTATGAAACAATGCACCTATTATGCTAAATTTAATGTGTTGTTACACTGCACATTTACGAGCCATTAATGAGCATCATTTAATTCGACTCATTTTGGAATTGTCATCATACCACAGTGTCATCATGCCACTGCCCAACAGTTGGAAAAAAAATTAAAATAACCTTATAAGTTATTCTTTTTTTAAAAAAAGTCCAAAAATTAACTACTTTAGTTGACCCATGTTGGTCGAAGATTGGTCTAGTCTAGGAGAATCATGCTATTCTGAGTTCATTGGTGCCCTCATATTTTGAGCCAAGCACTAGATTAAAAGATCAAAATACCTACTCGTACGTTTACTTAGACGAACTAAAAAAATGTTCAAAATTATTTTCAGAGATCATTGGGCCTCTGAATTAGGTGATGTGAATGTGTTTGTTCTCAAAGTAATTCTATATAATATAAAAAAATTACACCGAAAGTCCTAGACAATAGAATTTCATTCCCATTTTATAGTGGTTGGATATTGATTTTGGTTTTTCCTCTTAGATAATAAAATCGTATTGTTTCAATTATTTATTTAAAATTATTAATCATTTTCCAAAGATTATTTATATCCGTAATTGAAAACCCATCGATGAAATCATTCTTTATAAATCATTTTATATTAAAAACATTAATCAAAACATCATTTATGGAAATATTAATTCCAACTAACACATTAATATTTAAAATAAAAAAATAATGTATAATAAATCCAAATAATTATTCAATACCTTGAAAATCTAAACTTATATTATTAATAAAGGCTTAAAAACATTAAATAACCTTCTTAGATATAAATTTAAAGTTTAAAAAAAATTAGTTATTAATTTTCACATAAATGACCTCGTAATAATTTTAAAAGAATCATAGAATGAATGAAAAATTATTACAGAAATAATGAAGTAATAACCCAGTTTATCACCATTTTTTCGATAAACACATAATACTATTGGGTATTATATATAATTTATAGGGTATATAATTTTACAACCATTTATTTGACTAGTCTTAGGGCTCAAAGGTACTCACATATCATATATTTTAAAAAATTTATGTGTGAATCTACTACAGACGGGAAAAATATCCTAATAAGAAATTCTAATGTGCATTTCAAAAAGAACACATTATTTTCATAAATCTGTAAAAATTTGATTTCAATAATAGTTCTAAAGAGGAATTATCATGTGACCATGAGAAAAAATTCTCCATATTGTTTAAGAGACTAACTGGTAGTGCAACTATTAGATCCATTCATCCTAAAAAGAGGTCTCATGTATAGAACCTAAGCTTGACGTACATGGACATTACATTACTTTTGCGAAATAACTAATACATAACAAAAACAGACACACAAGGACCGTAATAGTTTAGTGTCTTTGGAAACTTGGAACATAATCTTCTAATCATGGTGAAAGATCTTGAACATCTCCCATAAAGATCTTCAACTTTTTGTTTCCTGACCTAAAACCTTTCTTTTGATCCTGGGGGAAAATAAAACATAAAAAGGGTGAGCTCAAATGCTCAGTAATGGTAAGCATTGATAATTTAAAACATACCATATACATTGGAACTTAAAAACATGAACATAATGTTTAAACATTAAAATCATGAGCGACGACATAAAACATGGAAGTACATAAGGCATAGATCATAATGGAACATAAACCATGATAAAATAGAATAGGAATAAAACATGTAATTGTGGCATCCAATATGAACTTGTAATGCTTTTTATAGTATCCAAGGCATTTCTGCCAAGACCATCTTTGTGGACAAAGTCCCATTCTGAATCGAGTTCACTCCTTGTTTCAGTCCTGTAACACTGAACCGGATTAACTTACCATTCCCACCATGTCTATCTCATGAGATATAAAATCTTTACCCAATGTATTGGAGGGAGATATAGGTCCCACCCATATCATAGTGAAATCATTCTTACTTGTGCCACAAAAAAATATACATCATTCAAAATAACCTAATAAACAAAATGGGTTTCATAAACATCATTCCACCATCACATAATCCATATAAAAGAAATGGATATCATTTCATAATAAGAAAAGCGAAACCATTTAAATCCTATAGACATGATACCTGAAACATACACATATGAAATAATGTCATCTTACATGAAAAATGGTTTTGATAAAATACTTGAATTGAATTATTGAGGAAAATATCCTTTCTTCTTCAAAATCAATTTCTTTTCACAAAACCTCATGAAATTTTAAAAGAAATACATTTTGTTGAAAATAGTAATGAAATATTTTTGAGAAAGCTTCATGAAAATAAGGCTTTATGAAACTTTAAAAATCCTTTCATGTCATATAAGTAAAAAAACATTCTTCTCGTACTTTTGTCGAAAAAGTTAAAAAAGTACGTCGTAACGTAAATAAAATAAAGATTCCGTACATAACAAGTAGTAAAAGTCAAAAAGTCATAAATGGTAAGAAATGACTTTAAACATACATGAAAACACTGTTATAAAACATGGACATGGATGATAGAAATATCTCCAGTAATTACTTACGAATAAGCAATCTCGGATAAAAATGAGATTTGCAAAATTTATCCCTTACCTTTTTTCTGATATGATTCGTATATATCATATCCTCTTGTATAATGATTTAAATAATGTCATTTACTTATTACAGAATAATATTCATTGTTATGATATCATATATGGTTCACTTATGACTTTATGTTACCCGTTCTTTTGTGAATTTCATGTTAAAGAGTGTTTTGGGTTAAATCGTTTCATTTCTCGCCCGTGTTTTGACTTGTAATTATTCATATGATTACTTAGATCATGATTACATAATTCCAGAATATAAAACATGATTTATATATAATATATATTCAGAATATACATATATATAATAGATCGATAAATGGAAAGAAATACACCGTCCATGGAGACGGTAGGTCGTACGTACGCATGAACGGTGTTTTCGTTTCCTTATTGAGTTGAATGTAATTAAGTAGATTACATACATATATAAATATATCCATTATCTTTATAATTTAATATATTTCATTATTATTTCTTATATATACTTTATAATCATTCTTAAATGGTTAACATGGAGAATGAATCTCATCGCGTCGTGGAGACGGTAGTCCGTACGTACGCACGAGCGATGATATTGTTTCCATAATTATTGAATTGAATTGGAGTGGATGATAAAATATATAATAATCAGTATGATGTTATAATAACTATGTATAGTTATTATTTACAACATTATACCCATCCATGTAAGGTGTTGGTGGAAAAACAGATTACACCACGGCGTGGAGACGGTATTCTGTACGTACGCACGCGCGGTGATTTTGATTTCCGTAGGATGGATAGAAGATGAAATGGGGTTGTTTCATATTTATAATAACAAATCAGTATATTAGTGATACTGATTTTATTACTTTATAATGAAACAACTAAAGAAGAAGAAGTTGAAGAAGAAAGAATCTTGAAAGAATCGGGAGAAGAAATTACCTCTTCTTCGATACGCCTCTTTGAAACCTCCTCTTAGGGCACTAAGATTGGTCTTTAAAGTAGACCAGAACCTCTAGGATGTTTCTAGGGAATTGGATAATTTAATTTTTCAGGGGTTGGCCGAGCGTGAGGGCTCAAATTGGTGTGAGTAGGAGAGGGAGGAGGTTCCCTTTTATAAGGGAGGAGAGGGGCACCTTTAGAATTCTTAAAAATATTAATTTATAATAAATATAAAACCACTTAAAAACCACAAAAAATTACTCATATTCAAATATTATATGATATAGGGTTGTAATATCATCAACCAATCAAATTTAGACATGTTTGGATCTTATTTTAAACATTATCAGTTTGATTTATCTTTATTTAATCTATTTAAGTTTATTTGTGGTAATAAAATTATAAATTTTAAATTATAAAAAATAATTACTTATTTGTTGTTAATTTTCCATAATTGTTTACTTTATAACATTATAGACCATATAAATTGAAATTTATAATATTTTAATAATTCTGTGATTTTTAAACAATTTTATAATATGTTATTTTTATAAAATAACAATAGTGTCAATTATGACACTAATCATTTATTTGAATTTAAATTAAATATATACAGAGGATATGTTCGAACTAAAAGCTTTAATAGATTAATAAAAGGTCATATGTATCTATAAAATTAGTGGATCACATTAAATAGTTCAAATAATATTTATTTTATTATCTTTAAACCCATTTATTTGGTTTATCTCTTAATAAAATAATTACTACAACATTTTTGTATAATTATTTAGTATACTTATTTGTTGAAAAAAAATTTAAAATAAAATCCTATTATGAAGATAAATCTATTATATTTCACAATAGTACTTTTACTCGAATTTATCATCTTAAAATCACAATATTTAAATTGTTATATTTATTAAATTATGAAGGTGACAACTTTGGCATCATTTAAAATAAAATAATATAAGTGTCATAATGACTTTTATAAGGATCCAAGTGGTTATATATTATGTCATTGGATGCTTAAGGTGTATATATACACTAAAAATAAGTTTTGTTTAGGTTTGTGGGCCTTTTAATGGGTATTATTATTTCAATAAAAACTATATTACTTATTTTCCACTTAATAAATAATTTCTGTTCATTAATGTATCACCATTAATGAAAATTATATAATCCCTAAAAATTATAGATAAATTATCATGATGTAGAATAGTTTATTTGATTTCTGTATATTATTTATGTTTGATGTTTCATGATGTTTATCACTAAATTAAAATTATTATACTTATAATATTTAAGAGAGTGACATGTTGTCACTTTCATTGGTTTTAATAATAATTAAATTATTTTCATGGTCAAAATCCCATAAAATATATCTAATCTGACCCTTAGTTGATATGGGTTTACTTTTAGCTATCCAATTGAATTTTAGCATGTGTTAGGGTAATTTTATAATATTATATTTACCCTTAATTACCTGATTTACCTTTAACTAAGGTAAATAAAATTTACCGTAGTTACTATTCATAATTCCCAAAAAATAAAAAGTAGCCTATTAGAATAATTTGGAACCACTGATTCCAAATATGGAAACAATTATTTCAAATTCAATACACAGAAGTTGCAGAAATTAAATTAAAATTAATCTCTTTGTCGAATGAAAAAAGGTTTTTGTTTAAAACATTGCAAAAGATTGAATTGATTTAACCTACGAATTCAATGTAAAATCAATGATAATGACATAAATTATATTAAATGGTAAAAATATATTCTATTTATACTTTAAAACCATTAAATATTATAATTTAACCATATAAATTATTACGATGAAAAAAGTATTTTTTTATTAAAATATAGCGTGTTTTTTCTATTCATAAAAATATGAAAGTTACCAGAATAATACGAAAAATTTATCCAAATTAAATTTTTTATTTTCTGATTTCAAAGAAGAATTTTATTATGTAAAATTGAACTTATAAACATGTCAGAAACTAGATTTAATGTGGGTGCGCCATCAAAAGGCGACAAAACTGCATTTTTTTTTAAAAATACGTATTTTACCCGAAAAATATATTTTGTTCTTATACCATGTTCTAGAAAATGTGTAAGATAAAAAATAATGTTATAAAATAAAAAATATAGTTAATACTATTCATAACGGCTAGTTCATAACAATATTATAATAATATATTGTTGTTTAGTAAAACCCGATATTCCGTACAACACACACTATCAGGGAAGGTCGCGATTGCGTGTAATGAAAACCAAGTCAGGGTTGCATGTTGTGCAAGAATCCTTCGTTGTTTCGTATAACATAATCCAACCATATTTCATTTATAAATTGAATATATATATATAAATACTCAATGTTGCGTAGAATAACTATTATCAAAATTGTGTGTAACACGATCCAAGAATAGTGTTGCGTATACTGCAAGCTAATAAAGTGCTACATATAGCGCAAGGTAATCTTGGAGTAGCATACAACACAAGACATTAATGAAATAAAAAGAATATTTTTCATAAAATCTTGGGGGGTTACATTCTACCCTCCTTAAAATGATATTCACCCTCGAAATTTGTCCGGGTTATAAATGGTTTACTACTCGAATGTTTGATTAATAGAAGCCCACATCGTAAAATAGAATACCAAAACATGGCTTTAAAAACTAAAGTATGAAATGTAATGGTTACCCAAATTAACTCATCACTGGGTTTCCACGTAGGAGAACATAGGTGAAAATATGGATATGGAATAAAAATCTAACCATCAAGTTTTGATAGAGAGTGGTAGAGAACATGGCTATGAAAAAGCCAACAATCAAAAAGATATTGATTTGTGAGGATCTATGGTACCATCTGATTCATCGGATATAAGGGAGATAAGAAAATATTTTTGGTTTTCAAGTTCATTTCCCTAAAGTTAATGAATTAAAAGAAATACTTTCATGATTTTGGTACAATCTCACTGTTGTTCGTGAATTGAACAATTTCCAATTCATCCCCTAAAGAAATGAAGTTGAATTTGTTATTTGTGTTGTGTTAGAAGATTATTTGATAGAATGATGGGTCATTCCATCTCATTCAAACAAAATGTTAGCAGAAGTTATAATTCCATTTTATGGTTATAATAATCGTATATGGTTCCAAAAATGAACTTATACTTCATATATTATACCGCTTAATAAAATAAAACTAGTTTCTACTAAATAGGGACTTCCTGTAGGCCAGTGGTAGGTGATAAAGGACAGTCGCACTTCGGTTGTGGGTTCGATTCCCACAGCCTTGTCCAACGCGATAGGCTATTGCCCATCCTATAGGTTGTACTTTTTCTAAAACTACATTACTATATCATCCCATCAATAATATTGAAAAAAAGGTTATATCCTTAAACAATACTAACTTATGTCCAACATAATCCATTCCTATCTTTAGGCTTATACATAATATTGCAGTCCATTGTCATATTATAGTGAAAACGATTACCATAGATTTAATTTAAGAAGCATGTTAATACCATCGTTGATCCCCATATATCATAAGATATGTTTTGTTTGTAACATTACAAACGTTCGAAGGCCTTAATCATGTATTCTCTTGAAAAATGAATACCCATTGAACCTTAGTGAAAACATGAATGCAGTTAAAAGTTAACACTTTCCACATATCAAAATCCTTAAAATTCTATATACTCAATCCATGATATCACATATTCCTTATATCAATCCTGAGCTCATGAATACAATCAAACATCTCATTATCTTCTTATTCCTTCATTTTCCACATATCATCTACTTTACAAAAATATCAGAATAACATTCCATGGTTATTGGTACCATTCAACATATACTTTCAAATACTTTTAGTAAAAACAATAGTGTAAAAATCCTTAGATGATTCTTTATTCAATAGTACCATTAACTATACAACATAACTCTCGATAAACATACAATCATTCCACTACCTTTTAAAACAACCGAATGAGCTTCAACACTTCTTTCAGCTCAAATATCATTTGTAGTCTCCACATCATCATCCACAGAAAGACTACCCATATGACCTTGCTGATTCTCTTCATGAGATTTTCCATTAGGGAATTGGTTTGCATAATGCCCATACAATCCACATTTAAAACATCTAATCATTGTTGATGTCGTAGAAATACCATTATCCTTGTCCATGGTGTTAACTGAACCTTTTCCTATGCACTTACGGGCTCTGTGTCCTTCTTTTCCACACCCAAAGCATCTTCCAGTTCCTTTGAAATATTCTCCTTCATGCCTCTTCCCACATTATTTACATAGGAGAAATTGAACATTCTTTCCTCTATGATCACCACGAAACTCCATATTTCTCTTATTAGACGAGTCAGGAAACTTACCAAATTTGAGTTTATTGATCATATTATGAGATTGCTGATTCGGCATAATAATGATGTTTGGACTTCCAAATCCCGTTTAATTTGGTTTCTCATGAAGAACATCATTCCATTTTCCGTCATATCCTCAATTATTGTGAATCTTCCTATTGTAGCCATTTTCTAAAACCCAAAAAGAATAGTGTGAGAGGAAAAAATCATGATAGGGAAAATAACATAGTAAAGGGGGACCACCCTCAATATCTAACATCTTAGAATAATTCTATGATCATTACCGTAGTTCTAGGAATATATCCTATATGTATTTTTATCCTTAGGTACATCCCTAGACATACCTTAGAAATATCTCTAGTGATCTCACTAACGTTTTCGCATCCTAGTTTCCAATGGTTGACTAAACCTTTCCTCTGATACCAACTGTAGAGACCCTAAGTTTGACGTACATGGACATTACATTACTTTTGGGAAGTACTTAATACATAACAAAAACAGACACACAAGGACCGTAATAGTTTAGTGTCTTTGGAAACATTGAACGTAATCTTCTAATCGTGGTGAAATATCTTCAACATCTCCCATAAAGATCTTCCACTTTTTGTTTTTCTAAACTAAAACCTTTCTTTTGATCCTGAGGGAAAATAAAACATAAGAAGGGTGAGCTCAAATGCTCATTAAGGGTAAGCATGGATAAAATAAAACATACCATATACATTGGAACATAAAAACATGAACATAATGTTTTAACATTAAAATCTTGAGCAACGACATAAAACATCGATGTACATAAGGCATAGATCATAATCGAACATAAACCATGAGAAAATAGAATAGGAATAAAAAATGTAATTGTGGAATCCATTAGCACATGTAATGATTTCCATAGTAGCCAAGGCATTTCTACCAAGACCATCTTAGTGGACAAAGACCCATTCTGAATCGAGTTCACTCCTCATTTCAGTCCTATAACACTGAACCAGATTAACATACCGTTCCAACCATGTCTATCTCATGATATATAAAATCTTTACCCAATGCATTGGAGGGATATATAGGTCCCACCCATATCATAATGAAATCATTCTTACTTGTGCCACAAAAAAAACATACATCATTCATAATAACCCAATAAACAAAATGGGTTTCATAAACATCATTCCATCATCACATAATCCATAGAAAAGAAATGGATATCATTTCTTAATAAGAAAAGTGAAACCATTTAAATCCTAGAGACATGATACCTGAAACATACACATATGAAATAATTTCTTCTTAGTTGGAAAATGGTTTTGATAAAATAATTGAAATGAATTCTTGAGGAAAATATCATTTCTTCTTCAAAATCAATTTCTTTTCACAAAACGTCATGAAATTGTAAAATAAAGAGATTTTGTTGACAACAGTAATGAAATCTTTTTGGGGAAGAATCATGAAAATAAGACTTTATGAACCGTAAAAATCCTTTCATGTCATATAAGTAAAAAAACCATTCTTCTTGTACTTTTGTCGAAAAAGTTAAAAAAGTACCTCGTAACGTAAATAAAAGAATGATTCCTTACATAACATGTAGTAAAAGTCAAAAAGTAAAAAATGGTTAAAAATGACATTAAACATACATGAAAACACTTTTATAAAACATGGACATGGATGATAGAAATAACGCCAGTAAATACTTACGAATAAACAATCTCAGATAAAAATGAGATTTGCAAAATTTATCCCTTACCTTATTTCAAATATGCTTCTTATGTATCCGAACCTCCTGTATAATGATTTAAATAATGTCATTGACTTATTACAGAATAATATTAACTGTTATGATATCATATATGGTTCACTTATGACTTTATATTACCCGTTCTTTTGTAAATTTCATGTTAAAGAGTGTTTTGGGTAAAATCGTTTCATTTGTCATCCGTGTTTTGACTTGTAATTATTCATATGATTACTGAGATCATGATTACATAATTCCAGAATATAAAACATGATTTATATATAATATATATTCAGAATATACATATATATAATAGATCAATAAATGGAAAGAAATACACCGTTCATGGAGATGGTAGGCCGTACGTACGCATGAACGGTGTTTTCATTTCCTTATTGAGTTGAATGGAATTAAGTAGATGACATACATATATAAATAAATCAAGTAGCTTTATAATGTAATATATATCATTATTATTTCTTACATATACTTTATAATCATTCTTAAATGGTTAACATGGAGAATGAATCTCATCGCGTCGTGGAGATGGCAGTCCGTACGTACGCACAAGCGATGATATCGTTTCCATAATTATTGAATTAAATTGGAGTGGATGATAAAATATATCATAATCAATATGATGTTATAATAACTATTTATATTAATTCTTTACACCATTATAACCATCCATGCATGGTGTTGGTGAAAAAACAGATTACACCACGGCGTGGAGACAGTATTCCGTACGTACGCACACGCGGTGATTTTGTTTTCCGTAGGATGGATAGAAGGTGAAATGGGGTTGTTTCATATTTATAATAACAAATCATTATATTAGTTATACATATGTTATTACTTTATTATGAAACAAATAAAGATGAAGAAGTTGATGAAGAAAGAAGATTGAAAGAATCGGGAGAAGAAATTACCTCTTTTTCGATACGCCTCTTTGAAACCTCATCTTAGGGCACTAAGATTGGTCTTTAAAGTAGACCAGAACCTCTAGGATGTTTCTAGGAATGTGGAGAAGATAATTTTTTAGGGTTTGGCCGAGATTGAAGGCTCAAATTGGTCTGAGGAGGAGAGGGAGGAGGTGCCCTTTTATAATGGAGGAGAGGGGCACCTTTGGAATTCTTAAAAATATTAATTTATAATAAATATTAACCCACTTAAAAACCTCCAAAAATGACTCATATTCGAATCATAGATGATATAGGGTTGTAATATCATCAACCAATCAAATTTAGAAATTTTTGGATCTTATTTTAAACCTTATCATTTTGATTTATCCTTATTTAATCTATTTACGTTTATTTGTGGTAATAAAATTCTAAATTTTAAATTATAACAAATAATTACTTATTTGTTGTTAATTTTCCATAATTGTTTACTTTATAACATTATAGAACATATAAATTTAAATTTATAATATTTAAATATTTCTGTGATTTTTAAACAATTTTATAATATGTTATTTTTATAAACTAACAATAGTGTCAAATTTGAAACTATTCAATTATTTGAATTTACATTAAATATATACGGAAGATATGTTCGAAATAAAAGCTTTAATAGATTCATAAAAGGCCATATGTATCTATAAACTTAGTGGATCACATTAAATAGTTCATATAATATTTATTTGATTATTTTTAAACCCATTTATTTGGTTTATCTTTTAATAAAATAATTATTACAACATTTTTTTATGATTATTTAATATACGGATTTGTTGCATAAAAATTTAAAATAAAATCCTATGATTAATATAAATCAATTATATTTCACAATAATACTTTTACTAGAATTTATCATCTTAAAATCACAATATTTAAATTGTTATATTTATTAAATTATGAAGGTGACAACTTTGGCGTTATTTAAAATAAAATAATATAAGTGTCATAATCACTTTTATAAGGATCCAAACGGTTATATATTAGGTCATTGGATTATTAATGTGTATATATACACTACCAATAAGTTTTGGTCATGTTTTTTTGCCTTTTAATGGGTATTATTATTTCAATAAAAACTATATTACTTATTTACCACTTAATAAATAATTTTTGTATCATTAATGTATCACCATTATTGACAATTATTTAATCCCTAAAAATTCTAAATAAATTATATGATGTAGATAATTTGACTAGATTTTTTTAAACTATTCATGTTCAAAGTTTTATAATGTTTATCACTATATTAAAATTATTATACTTATAAGATTTAAGAGAGTGACATGTTGTCACTTTCATTGGTTTTAATAATAATTCAATTATTTGCATAGTCAAAAGTTCATAAAATGAATCTAATCCGACCCTTAGTTGATATGGGTTTAATTATAGCTATCCAATTGAATTTTGGCATGTGTTAGGGTAATTTTATAATATTATATTTACCCTTAATTACCTGATTTACTTTTAACTAAGGTAAATAAAATTTACCATAATTACTATTCATAATTCCCAAAAATAAAAAGTACCCTATTAACATAATTTGGACCCAATGATTCCAAATATGGAATCCATTTTTTCAAATTCAATACACAGAAGTTTCATAAATTAAATTAAAATTAATCCCGTTGTCGAATGAAAACAGGTTTTTTTTTAAAACATTGCAAATGATTGAAATGATTTAACCTACAAATTCAATGTAAAATCAATGATAATGACATAAATTATATTAAATGGTAAAAACATATTCTATTTATACTTAAAAAAAATTCAATATTATAATTTAATCATATAAATTATTACGATGAAAAAAGTTGGTTTTCATTAAAATATAGCGTGTTTTTATTATTCATCAAAATATGAAAGTTACTAGAATAATACGAAAAATTTATCCAAAGTAAATTTTTATTTCTTGATTTCCAAGAAGAATTTTATTTTGTCAAATTGAACTTATAAACATGTCAAAACTAGATTTAAATTTGGTGCGCCATCAAAAGGCGGCAAAACTGCATTTTTTGATAAATACTTATTTTACACGAAAAATTTATTTTGTTCTTATACCATGTTCTAGAAAATTTGTAAGATGAATAATAATGTTATAAAATTCAAAATTTAGTTAATACACTCTATCAGGGAAGGTCGCGACTGCGTGTAATGGAAGCCAAGTCAGGGTTGCGTGTTGTGCAAGAATCCTTCGTTGATTCTTATAACATAATCCAACCATATTTCATTTATACATTGAATATATATATATATATATACTCAATGTTGTGTGGAATAACTATTATCAAAATTGTGTGTAACGCGATCCAAGAATAGTGTTGCGTATACTGCAAGCTAATACGGTGTTGCATATAGCGCAAGGTAATCTTGGTGTAGCATAAAAAACAACACATTAATGAAATTAAAAGAATTTTTTTCATAAAATCTCGGGGTGTTACATTATACCCCCCTTAAAATGAATTTTTCCCTCAAAATTCGTCAGGGTTATAAATTGTTTACTACTCAAAAGATTTTTTAATAAAAACCCACATCATAAAAAGGAATACCAAAACATGGCTTTAAAAACTAAATTATGAAATGTAACGGTTACCCTAATTAACTCATCACTGGGTTTCCACGTAGGAGAACAAAGGTGAAAATATGGATATGAAAGAAAAATCTGACCATCAAGTTCTGATGGAGAGTGGTAGAGAACATGGCTATGAAAAAGCCAATAATCAAAAAGCTATTGATTTGTGAGGATCTAAGGTACCATCTAATTCATCGGATATAAGGGAACTAGTACATAATTTTTTGTTTTCAAGATCATTTCCCTAAAGTTGATGAATTAAAAAAATACTTTCATGATTTTGGTACAATCTCACTGTTGTTCATGAATTGAACAGTTTCCACTTCATCCCTTAAAGAAATGAAGTTGAATTTTTTATTCGTGGTGTGTTAGCAGAGCATGTGATAGAATGATGGGTCATTCCATCTCTTTCAAACAAAAGGTTAGCAAAAGTTATAAGTCCATCTTATTGTTAGATTAATCGTATATGGTTCCAAAAATTAACTTATTCTTCATATATCATACCGATTAATATAATAAAACTAGTTTCTACTAAAAAGGGACTTCCTGTAGGCCAGTGGTAGGTGATATCGGCCAGTCGCACTTTAGTTGTGGGTTCGATTCCCACATCCTTTTCCAACGCGACGGGTTGTTGCCCGTCCTGCAGGTTGTCCTTTTTCTAAAACTACATTACTATATCATCCCATCAATAATATCGAAAAAAGGCTCTATCCTTATACAATACTATTTTATGTCTAACACAATCCATTCTAATCATTAGGCTTATACATAATATTGCAGTCCATTGTCATATTATAGTGAAAATGATTACCAGAGATTTCATATAAAAAGCATGTTAATACCATCTTTGATCCCCATATATCATAAGATTTATCTTGTTGGTCACATTACAAACGTTCGAAGACCTTAATCATGTATTCTCTTGAAAAATGAATACCCATTTGAAACTTAGTGAAAACATGAAGGCAGTTAAATGATAACACTATCAACATACCAAAATCCTCAAAATTCTATATAATCAAACCATGATATCACTTAGTCCTTATATCAATCATGAGCTCATGAATACAATCAAACATCTCATTATCTTCTTTATTCCTTCATTATGCGCATATCATCTACTTTACAAAAATATCTAAATAACATTCCATGGTTACTGGTACCATTCAACATATACATTCAAATACTTTTAGGAAAAACAATAGTGAAACAATCCATAGATGATTCTTTATTCAATAGTACCATTAACTATACAACATAACTCTCGATAAACATACAGTCATTGCACTACCTTTTAAAACAACCGACTGAGCTTCAACACTTCTTTCAGCTCATATATCATTTGTAGTCTCCACATCATCATCCACATAAATACTACCCTTATGACCATGCCGATTCTCTTCATGAGATTTTCCATTAGGGCATTGGTATGCATAATTCCCGTACATTCCACATTTAAAACATCTAATCATTATTGATATCATAGAAATACCATTATCCTTGTCCATGGTGTTAACTGAACCTTTTCCTTTGCACTTACTGGCTTTGTGTCCTTCTTTTCTACACCCAAAGCATCTTCCAATTCCTTAGAAATATTCTCCTTGATGGCTCTTCCCACATGATTTGCATTGGAGAAATTGAACTTTATTTCCTCTATTATCACCATGAAACTCTATATTTCTCTTATTAGATGAGTCATGAAACTTAACAAATTTGAGTTTATTGATCATATAATGAGATTGCTGATTTGGCGTAACAATGATGTTTGGACTTCCAAATCCCGTTTCATTTGGTTGCTCATGAAGAACATCATTCCATTGTCCGTCATATCCTCCATTATTGTGAATCTTCGTATTTCCAGCCATTTTCTAAAACCCAAAAAGAATAGTGTGAGAGGAAAAAATCATGCTAGGGAAAACAACATAGTAAAGGGGGAGCACCCTCAAAATCTAACATCTTAGGTTAACTTCTATGTTCATTACCATAGTTCTAGGACTATATCCTATATGTATTCTTATCCTTAGGTACATCCCTATACATACCTTAGAAATATCTCTAGGGATCTCACTAATGTTTTCGCATCCTAGTTTCCAAAGGTTGACAAAACCTTTCTTCTGATACCAACTGTAGAGACCCTAAGCTTGACGTACATGGACATTACATTAATTTTGCGGAATACTTAATACATAACAAAAACAGACACACAAGGACCGTAATAGTTTAGTGTCTTTGGAAACTTGGAACGTAATCTTCTAATCGTGGTGAAAGATATTTAACATCTCCCATAAAGATCTTCCACTTTTTGATTCCTGACCTAAGACCTTTCTTTTGATCCAGGGGGAAAATAAAACATAAAAAGGGTGAGATCAAATGCTCAGTAAGGGTATGCATGGATAAAATAAAACATACCATATACATTGGAACTTATAAACATGAACACAATGTTTAAACATTAAAATCTTGAGCAACAACATAAAACATGGAAGTACATAAGGCATAGATCGTAATGGAACATAAACCATGATAAAGTAGAATAGTAATAAAACATGTAATTGTGGAATCCATTATGCAAAATTAATGATTTCCATAGTATCCAAGTCATTTCTACCTAGACCATCTTAGTGGACAAAGTCCAATTCTGAATTGAGTTCACTCCTCGTTTCAGTCCTGTAACACTGAACCGGATTAACTTACCGTTCCAGCCATATCTATCTCATGAGATATAAAATCATTACCCAATGCATTGGAGGGAGATATAGGTCCCACCCATCTCATAATGAAATCATTCTTACTTGTTCCACAAAAAACATAAATCATTCATAATAACCCAATAAACAAAATGGGTTTCATAAACATCATCCCATCATCACATAATCCATATAAAAGAAATGGATATCATTTCATAATAAGAAATGTGAAACCATTTAAATCCTAGAGGCATGATACCTGAAACATACACATATTAAATAATGTCATCTTAGATGAAAAATGGTTTTGATAAAATACTTGAAATGAATTCTTGAGGAAAATATCCTTTCTTCTTCAAAATCAATTTCTTTTCAGAAAAAGTCATGAAATTTTAAAATAAAGAGATTTTGTTGAAAATAGTAATGAAATCATTTGGAGGAAGCTTCATGAAAATAAGGCTTTATGAAACCATAGAAATTCTTTCATGTCATATAAGTAAGAAAAACATTCATCTCCTACTTTTGTCGAAAATGTTAAAAAAGTACCTCGTAACGTAAAAAAAAGAATGATTACTTACATAACATGTAGTAAAAGTAAAAAAGTAAAAAATGGTTAAAAATGACTTTAAACATACCTTAAAACACTTTTATAAAACATGGACATGGATGATAGAAATAATGTCAGTAAATACTTACGAATAAGCAATCTCGGATAAAAATGAGAATTGAAAAATTTATCCCTTACCTTATGTTCGATATGCTTTGTATGTATCCGAACCTCCTGTATAATGATTTAAATAATGTTACTAACTTATTACAAAATAATATTCATTGTTTTGATATCATATATGGTTCACTTATGACTTTATATTACCCGTTCTTTTGTAAATTTCATGTTAAAGAGTGTTTTGGGTAAAATCGTTTCATTTGTTGTCCGTGTTTTGACTTGTAATTATTCATATGATTACTGAGACCATTATTACATAATTCCAGAATATAAAACATGATTTATATATAATATATATTCAGAATATACATATATATAATAGATCGATAAATGGAATGAAATACACCGTTCATGGAGACGGTAGGTCGTATGTACGTATGACTGGTGTTTTCGTTTCCTTTCTTGAGTTGAATGGAATTATGTAGATGAAATACATATATAAATAAATCCAGTAGATTTATAATGTAATATATTTCATTATTATTTCTTATATATACTTTATAATAATTCTTAAATGGTTAACATGGAGAATGAATCTCATCGCGTCGTGGAGACGGTAGTCCGTACGTACGCACGAGCGATGATATCGTTTCCATAATTATTGAATTGGAGTGGAGTGGATGATACAATATATAATAATATGTATGATGTTATAATATCTATTTATAGTTATTATTTACACCATTATACCCATCCATGTAAGGTGATGGTGGAAAAACAGATTACACCACGGCGTGGAGACGGTATTCCGTACGTACGCACGCGCGGTGATTTTGTTTTCCGTAGGATGGATAGAAGGTGAAATGGGGTTGTTTCATATTTATAATTGTCACGACCCGACCTCGGTGCCCGTGCCGTGACTACCCCAAGCCCGCCTTCCATTGGCCAGGGGATGGCGACTAGCACCAAGGCGTAAATCCCAACAAAAAGGGAAGGCATTGCCTTTGAAAAGTAAACAAGCACCACAGAGTAAGCAAGCAGAAAGTAAACACTAAGTAAAAACTGTACAAGCTGTGCTGAAAGTAAAAGGGGCCGGAAATACAAGCCCAACTGTAAAGTACAACTGAAAAGAAAAACAGCAACTAAAAAGGGAAAACTGCAGCGTCGAGCCGTCCTCTGGAAATCCCACCTGAAGGGTGGGTACAGATAGCCTCCACTGCTCCTCGGGTCCACCTGACCGCTCCGTGTACGCCCCGCCCAGTGGTCCACCTCCAGGTACCATCCTGCTCTGCAAGCCTCAGCCACGATCAACGCTATCTGTCGTCTGCAACCAACACAACGTAGTGCGCGTATAGCCCGTGCAGGGGTGAGTATAACGATACTCAGTAGGGACCCCGAGACCCTCAATGTCTCACTAAAACCAACAAGGATAACCACAAGAATATCTCAACAGATAAACTCTACTTAGATATATTCCCATACATATACCTAAGTTATCAAGTAACCCATCTCAATCATGAGGCAAACACAAGCTCAAAAGTCTCAGCTCAAACCAGGATTTCCATCATCGAAACCGTAACTGCTGAAGAGCTCCGTCTCTGGAGTGTACGGTGGTCCTGTCACAACTCCGAGGTACTTGTCACTAACTTAAGACTGCTGTAGTACTCCACCTATCGAGTATTTCGGGCCAGCCGCTACCACCAAGCGCTCCCATGTGCCGCTACAACCAAGTGCACCACTGTCGTGGGTCTGCCGCTACAACCAAGTGCTCCCATGTGACGCTACAACCAAGCGCACCTCTGTCGTGGGTCTGCCGCTACAACCAAGTGCTCCCATGTGCCGCTACAACCAAGCGCACCTATGTCGTGGGTCTGCCGCTACAACCAAGCGCTCCCATGTGCCCCTACAACCAAGCGCACCTCTGTCGTGGGTCTGCTGCTACAACCAATCGCTCCCATGTTCCGCTACAACCAAGCGCACCTCTGTCGTGGGTCTGCCGCGACAACCAAACGCTCCCATGTGCCGCTACAACCATGCGCACCTCTATCGTGGGTCTGCCGCTACAACCAAGCGCACCTCTGTAACACACCGAGCCGTTCGATCAGCAGTCATCGGCTCTCAATCAACTACACGGTCTCCGTGCTCCGCCCGCTCGTCTCCGGGAGGGTCCACTCCACGAGCTACTGGTCGATACTCCAAGTATCAAAAATTCCCGCAAGGAAGTATCTCAAAGAACCACCTCGTCACAGGGGTCTCAACGCAACAGACGACGCGTCAATCGGACGCCCGGTCTGTGAGTTATTAGCCTTTTCATCCCAGGGGCCCGGTTGGTTTCGTGTGAGAACCAATCCGGCCGTAACTCAACTATACCCCGAACACTCATAGGGTATACTCATAGGGACTGTTTTTCAACGTGATCACCAACGCCACTGACGGTTCGTCAAACGGACGTCTGGTCTGAAAGATATCATCTTTTCCGTTCTAGGGGCCCGGTTGGATTTCGGTGCGATCCCACCCGGCCACTATCCAACTGCATCCAAATCTCGGTGAAGCATGCCAAATGTTCTTGTATCATCAACAGGAACTCAACGCAACAGACGGCGTGTCAATCGGACGCCCGGTCTGAGAGTTATTGGCTTTTTCGTTCCAGGGGCCCGGTTGGATTTCGGTGCGATCCAACCCGGCCACTATCCAACTACATCCAAATCTCAGTGAAGGATGCCAAAAGTTCTGTATCATCAACTGGAACTCAACGCAATAGACGGCGCGTCAATCGGACGCCCGGTCTGAGAGTTATTGGCTTTTTCGTTCCAGGGGCCCGGTTGGATTTCGGTGCAATCCAACCCGGCCACTATCCAACTGCATCCAAACCTCGAGTGGAGTAAGTCAAAAGATTCGTCTCACTTATAGGAATTCAACGAAATAGATGGCGCGTCAATCGGACGCCCGGTCTGTTATTTATTGGCCTTTCCGTCTCACACCCACCCTGGGAAACTTCCCAGGAGGTCACCCATCCTGATCACTAATCTAGGCCATGCACGCTTAGCTATGGAGTTTTAACCACGTAGGCTCCCGAAAAGGAAGGTGCACCTTGAGTATAGTATACCGAAACGACCGTCTCGATCCCATTATCGTGTTGCCGCTGACGGCGAATCGTTTGGAGGCCCGTAGCCCAAGATACGAGCATTTGAGCGAAAACTGTCCGATGACGGGGGGGTACGGGCCCGGGCCGACCCGGCCCGACCCCCCGGGAGTCGGCCGAACCGGGTCGACCCGACCCGGTCCGACCCGGTCTGGTCCGGCCTGGCCCGGTTCGGCCGATCGGCCGAACGGCAGAGGCGCGGGGGGCGCCGCCCCCGCGGCCCGGTGGTGCCGCGGCCCCCCGCGTGGGGCCACACTGTGTCATGGAGGCGGCTTCAGCCGCGTCCGAGGGCACCAGACCCGCGCGGCCGCGGGTGCCGCCTCCGCCGCAGCTGTAGCCGCGGCGGACTGTCCGGTGGCGCGCCGGGGCGCCGCCGCTCCCGGCTGCCGGCACCGCCGCTCCCGGCTGCCGGCGCCGCCGCGCCGGCGACCCGCGCCGCCGGCGAGTTCCGCGGGCCACCGGGATCGCTCCGGTGGTCCGATTCTCTTCCCCTCTGCGCCATTGCTCCTCCCGGGACTCGTTCTTCACTGCGGGATCGTCAAACTTCCGTTGCGGCACGTTCCGTCGTCGCCCACCAAATCCGCACAAAATGAAGAACGGCGGAGGGTCGTCAGGCCTTGTTCGTTTGGCCCGCACCCTCTGCGTTAGAGAAAAACAACCGGGAGAATATAAAATGTTCAACACATGAACCAACAATTTTAATAAAATAAAATTGTTTCTTTGATTCCAGTTCTTTAATATTTAAAGAACGTTCACGGGAATATACAGAGGGGTATTCCAAATCATAAAATCCCTACCTCGCTGGACGTCGCGCGTGAGCGCTCTTCGTGGAAATTACTCGTCGCGGAAGGTGGAGATCGTCGCGTCGTCGCGGAAGGGTGTCGCGTCGTCGCGAAACACGGCGTTGAGTCGAAGAACTCAACGCACCATGAAACAACAGTTTTAATTTAATTAATTAAATCCGTGTTTTGGTTAAGAACCACGGATGAGATAAAAAGGAAGGTCCGAGACTCTTACCTCAAGAAGTCGATCGAAGATCCGTCGCGGAGGAAGAGACTTCGCAGAAGAACGTTGTCGGTGTCGCAGATCACGGCGTCGCGTCGTCGATTTCCGGGTTCGGCGTTCTTCACGTTCTTCGTGTTCTTTGCGTTCTTCGCGAAGGAGGATGAAGGTTCAAGGATCCTTTCTCAACGAGTAATCCTCCAAAAGAAAAAGGTTGGTCTTATTTTATTATTATGTCAACACACGAAAAAGGGTAAGTAACGAACCATCAATTCGTTGAATTAATTCAACGAAAGAAACATCTCATTTAATTTAGGAAATAAACCGCCCAATTAAATGGTCAGTTCAAGCCGCCTTTAAGTGGCTTCAAGTGGCTTCCAAGTGGCTTAAGTGAAATAAAATAAAGTTGTCGAAAAATTATTTTATTTCTTAACTTTAAACCCGAAAATTAAAAACCACACCCGAGCAAACGCAACTCCGGAAGAGGTGTTTCTAAGCGAATACCGGCGATGAGATTTCATTGGTGCTCTCAGAATTCGATTCCGTGCACCGATTCAAAAGTTAGAAAAACTCGCTCGTCCGTTCACTGAACGTACCCGAGCCAAACTTCGGAAAATGATTCCGGGCACACCGGGCCTCGGAATCAGGTGCCGTCAGAAACTGCGTTCTTGTAAAATTCCAAAGAAAATTAAGAAAAAAATTTCCTTGAATTTTACCGATCTTTAGAATAATGAAAGATAAATATATTAGTGATACTGATGTTATTACATTATAATGAAACAACTAATGAAGAAGAAGTTGAAGAAGAAAGAAGCTTGAAGGAATCGAGATAAGAAATTACCTCTTCTTCGATATGCCTCTTTGAAACCTCTTCTTAGGGCACTATGGTTGGTCTTTAAAGTAGACCACAACCTATAGGATATTTCTATGGAAGTGGAGAAGATAATTTGGCAGGGGTTGGCCGAGATTGAAGGCTCAAATTGGTGTGAGGAGGAGAGGGAGGAAGTTCCCTTTTATAAGGGAGGAGAGGGGCACCTTTGTAATTCATAAAAATATTAATTTATAACAAATCTAACCCAACTTATAAACCTCCAAAAATGACTCATATTATCATGATGTAGATAATTTTATTATATTTCTGTATACTATTCAGGTTCGATGTTTTATGATGTATACACTAAATTAAAATTATTATACTTATAAGATTTAAGAGAGTGACATGTTGTCACTTTCTTTGGTTTTAATAATAATTAAATTATTTTCATGGTCAAAAGTCCATAAAATTAATCTAATTCGACCTTTAGTTGATATGGGTTTACTTTTAGCTATCCAATTGAATTTTATCATGTGTTAGGGTAATTTTATAATATTATATTTACCCTTAATTACCCGATTTACCTTTATCTAAGGTAAATAAAATTTACCGTAGTTACTATTCATAATTCCCAAAAATAAAAAGTAGCCTATTAACATAATTTGGACCCACTGATTCCAAATATGGAATCAATTTTTTCAAATTCAATACACAGAATTTTCAGAAATTAAATTAAAATTAATCTCGTTGTCGAATGAAAACATGTTTTTGTTTAAAACATTGCAAAAGATTGAATTGATTTAACCTATGAATTCAATGTAAAATCAATGATAATGACATACATTATATTAAATGGTAAAAATATATTCTATTTATACTTTAAAACCATTCAATATTATAATTTAACGATAAAAATTATTACGATGAAAAAAGATGTTTTTCATTAAAATATAGCATGTTTTTACTATTCATCAAAATATGAAAGTTACCAGAATAATACAAAAACTTTATACAAAGTAAATTTTTATTTATTTATTCTAAAGAAGAATTTCATTTTGTCAAATTGAACTTATAACATGTCAGAAACTAGATTTAAAGTGGTTGCGCCATCAAAAGGCGAAAAAACTGTATTTTTTGAAAAATACTTATTTTACCCGAAAAATTTATTTTGTTCTTATACCATGTTCTAGAAAATGTGTAATATGAATAATAATGTGATAAAATTCAAAATTTATTTAATAATATTCATAAAGTCTAGTTCATAACAATATTATAATAATATATTCTTGTTTAGTAAAACCCGATATTGCGTACAACACACGCTATCAGGGAAGGTCGCGATTGAGCGTGATGCAAGGCAAGTCAGGGTTGCGTGTTGTGCAAGAATCCTTCATTGTTTCGTATAACATAATCCAACCATATTTCATTTATAAATTAAATATATATATATATATATATATACTCAATGTTGCGTAGAATAACAATTATCGAAATTGTGTGTAACACAATCCAATAATAGTGTTACGTATACTGCATGCTAATACGGTGTTTCATATAGCACAAGGTAATCATGGTGTATCATACAACACAAGACATTAATGAAATTAAATGAATATTTTTTATAAAATCTCGGGGTGTTACATCTCACCCATCATTAAGATACACTGATCATACACGGATGTCTCACATAGTAAAGAGACACCCTGATCCTATACAAATATATAATAAAATTATTTTATATTATCCGCATTAAATGATTGATTGAATAATTATCAGGTGTCCTTATAATACCATCATTATTTTAAGATCATAGGTATAGATCTCATGTGATCACATGATACAACCATATTACATGGGTTATTTAAAACTGTATCAATCATCCAATTATTCAAAGATATTGATTACCCACCATATCATATAAATACCCCACACATATTTCATATTAGAATATAGGGTAGGATAATTAAATCTATATAATCTAATTTACTTCAATTTGTAATTCTGATGATCTAATGTAAATCCACCATAAAAAGCATTCCATGATGAAATTTTGTGAGGGAAAGCCTTTGAACGTTCTCCATGAGAACATATTTCATACATTGTATCATAAGGTTGAATAATGAATATAAATAAAACATATAAAACCTTAATATTTTATGATATAATTATCTATAAATAGATATTATTTCATTGATATCATTCTTTACAAACGACACCGAGTTTAAATGAACTGCAAAAAACATTAGAAATATTAGTATTTAATTTGACAGCAATTGAATAAACATTAGACTGATATGTATGAATTTTACAAAAAAAATTAAGGATAATTCATTGTTAATACATGTATAAAACTAATTCATTGGTTATAAATTTATATAAAAAAATAAAAATCAATTAAATATAAAAGAGTTATTTTTTCTGAAAACATTCTTAATGAACACAATATGTTTTTATATTAATTAAATAAATTGAAAACATTTTGTGAATGAATTTAATTAAATGTATATATATAATCTATTCTTAATTATTGAAAATAAAATATTTTTATTATACGTATGGGTTAAGAATCAATTAATTATTATACTTAAAATTTTGTTTCCTAAAAAATTATTTTAATCACTCTTTCCCCACATTTTTATAATTTAATTTCTACCACTAAGAGAAATTTTATAATGAAAAAAATGAAATTATATTTTAAATCATGATAATAAATATTTCTAAATAGGATCCTTCAATTTTTGGTTTATTCAATAGTAACCTTGATATAAAAATTCCCCTCAAAAGGGTTAAATGGTTGAAACTTGGTTAAAAAATCGGGTTAATATTGAAAATTACAACAACAATTTTCATTATTGTACTAGATGAGTTTAATCAAACCATTATCATACATGTTTATAAAATATGGCCATTTTGGGATATTTTTCTTTGATTAAGAAAATTATATTAGTTTTAAAAAATGATTAATAAAAATAGTCAATCACTTAACATTAATAAATCAAAATTTATTTTATAGTTAATAAATAAGATATATTCTTTTATAATTGTTAGTTTTTATGATAAATTAATTTTTTTTATCATGGTAATTTATTTTTAATTTTTATTGATCGAATAATTACCTTAAATTCATATGCAACACCAAAAATGAATTTATTCCAATAATAAACAATAATGCATTTTATTCTAAAAATATATAAAGTAATAAACTTGGGTTAATTATTTTCTTCTAAAAAAATATAGATAAATTATAAATATTAGTAATTTTGAATGGTTTATATTTTAATTAAATTTCTATCATATTTTCTCTAATGTCTAATTAAATGAATCGTGTTAAAAAAAGAAAATAATATTTAATTTTGAATAATTTTTCTCCAATTATTTAATAAAAATAAAATAAGTACATATAGAGAATTATAAACAAAAATAGTCTATAATTTCATTCAATCCACATTTATGAGCTAAATTTCACCTTATAATTAAAATTATATCTCTTTTTATATTATAAAAGTCAATACCCCTATTAAGATTACATTTAGTTAAACAAAGGGTTTGAACCAAAATATAGTGTTTAAAATGAAAAAAAATGATTTATTAATAACATTTAATGATGATATTTTGAAATTGCAATAATTTTATTAGAATACAAATTCATTTGAAATAATTTTTTTTAGAATGACATCATTTTACTCTATTTTTTTTGTAATTCCAACTCTGTCATTTCCCTCCCTTATAAAATGAAACTCCTTTACTCTTATAATAAAAAAACATTATGGAATTTAGTTCTAGAAATACTAGGAAAATTAACTAAAATTTTTTTCCTATGAAAAAATTATTTTTTATTTTTCTTAATATTCCTTTGCATGTTTCTTTAGGATATGATCTAAATAAGGTCTCCCAAAGAAATGTAAATCATCTTATCCTCCTTCATTTATTTTATTTCATCATGTACCACCAATAATCTGTTGTATTCATAAATAAATAACTATATTATCCTTATTATTTTAATATTTTATTATGTTCAATAAACTACCATTATCAACGTTCAATCCTATAAAATTTTATGTGAATGTATTTCTTGTGCGTACGTGCGATCTACTATCTCCATGTAGCGATACAAATCATTTTCAATCCCAATATTTCATGGAATTCTATTATGATTGGAATAATGATATACATGATATTTGTGAAATTATTATTATTATATGAATATATTACCATATCTACATTCAATCCTTCAAATCTATTGGAAAATTATAATGTCGCTCGTACATGAATGTGGACTACCACAATGACGAAGCGATGTGAATTGTTTTTCATTTTTGATTTACTTGGATGATAAGAAGGTAATAATTAATGAATATATATGATATATATCACATTATAATTTTTTTAAAAGGTTAATTATTATTTACAATTCTTTCATTTTATCTGAGGAAATGTGAAAAAACATTCGTGTGTATATATGAACTACCATATCTAAGAATGATTAAAATAATTTATATATATATTTAATGATCGATTATTAATCGATATATATTTAATATATATGATATTTATATAGTAAATTAAATTATTTTTGGGATTTAGCCATGATCAATATAAATGTAACACAACTCTATAATCAAAACTTCTATTATAAATGAAATATATAACACATGGAAACAAATAATTTTAAAAAATTATTTATAAAATTGTGTTGAAATTAAATAAGGGGATCATATATGATATTATAATTTTGTAATTGATTATTTAGGAAAATTATAATAAATTTAAATTTACTTTGATTGAGCTTAATGTGCCTTCTAAAGAATCCATACTAGAGTTATTGGATTTATGATTCAATCTCATTTTAATCTAGAATGTTTATGCTAGAATTTTAATTAAAATAAATTATATGATACCATAATGATAAATAAATATAACGTTATTATCATAAATTATTTTCATTGGAATAAATATTTTCCTTTTAACTTTATAACATTATATACCTGAGAAGGAAACATATGTTTTTAATGAAAACTTACTTTATTTCTATCTTTGGTAAAATATCCTTTTTCTTATTTTCCAATGTTTTAAAGAAATTATTTAACTATTTTTGTTTAATTTCCTTTTATGATTATTTAAATACCTTTTTCCCATTTATTAATTAATGGTTTAAAATGAATATTATTTTTATTTTATGAATGACATACTTTTGACTTTTGATTAAAAATGTGAAATGAATCATTATTTTAACATATAAAACATGAATTGAACTTACCATTATCTTGACCAATTAATTATTTGAAGAATAATTTATATTTTTGCATCTTTTTTGGGTTAAAATATAATCCTTTATATTTTTGATAGTTTTTATATTTTAATATGTGATATATGGAAAAAAGTGTATATTACTAAAGAAATATTCCATTTGTCTTTTAGAAGAATATTTCTTCTATTATAACATACTTTGATTTAACTTATGTTTTAATATGGATATGATCCAATTATAATATATTTATTATTTATCTAGATGATTTATTGTTATGCTATTGAAATATCATGGAATCCCATTTTCATTTCCATGGATTATGTCATGATGATATTTTGGCATACTTACAAATGGATTTATGATTATGTGATGGGTTCGAAAAAAATTATATATCATCCCAATGCATTAGATAAATATTAATATTCTTTGATCGTGATGCTTAGCCTCCATGTTATCCCAAAATAATAAGTGGGTACACATTAGGTTATCCTAGGCCCATAAGATCCCACATGTGAGGTTATCCAAAGTCAAGGAATGCACAGAGGAGGTTCTGCCAATCCTAACATTTTTATCAATGGCTTAAAGGTGGGTCTTGACATTATATTTCAATTATTAAGATTGTTCCACACTTTATTCCACTCATTTATGTTGTGATCATACGTGAATGTTATGCTTTTATGGCTCATATTCATGGATCCCTGTATGATTCATGTCTTATGAACTGCTAAGCTCATGCCATGACGCATGTTTTTGATCTATGGATTATTGGGTATGATTTTCAATGGATAATATCTTGTTTTAATACCCATTATCCTCATATTTTGTTAACTCATCATTGATATCTCTATTTTTTACCCTTCATGACCATATAAGGTCATCCTTTATTATGTCTTCATTGGCTAGGAAATATATAATTTTTTTAATGATTTCGGAAGGGTTGTAGTTATAATGAACTAACAGGGAGGAAATATAGATATTTTATGAACCAATTGATTATGTATCGATGATTCCAAAGATAATAATCCACTAAAGTAATGGAAAGGATTGTAATTTTATATATTGAATATTATTATAATAAGAGGAGCTATTTTTTTCTAAATTATATGGGACCCAAAAAAATATACACATACATAAATATCCATCACACAAAGAAAATAAAATATAGGTATCTCTTGGATGTAATCATAGGGAGGACACCATGCAAAGACATCATGGGAAGTCCATCATGTGATGTATATCATGTAGATTCCATCAAATATAGTCTTCATATGAAGGGTCTCATTTTGAAAACATGAAACATAGGATATATCATAAAGTATAAAAAATAATTAAATCACATGGAAACTATCATGTAGATTCTATAATGAGGATGCCATCATATGGAGGTGATAATTCATAGCATCACCCAAAATAATTTCACATAGAGATCCATCTGTCACAACCATGGGGGCTCCCCTAACCCAAGTTGTGGTCAGTGATGGTCTAGGGTCCTAGGATGTCGACATATTTTATTTTATTATTTCACTGATCCCCATTAAAAATTATGTTTCACATTGTGAAACTTTTTATTCATGCTGTAAATGTGTTGGGTCTCAATTTCTATGACCCCAACATTGATCATCAAAGAACACCTTGGGTAGAGATACTTCTCATGGCATCTAAAATGTCATTTAGAAAAAATTCTCTACATAGTTTCATCATTTACCGATTGTCGAGAAACTATTCTTGGATTCTTAAATTATCATGACTCATTATTATAATCATAGTTTCTTCATTCACATAGTGTGGATATACTCTTTATATATTCAAAAAATACCATTAGTTGATATTTTCATCTCATATTCTTAGTTAACCTTTATCCAAGATTCATTTATCATTTTATTCATTTACTATGATTTTCAATAATCCTCTAAAATCAATCATCATTTTAATTTGGAATAATTACCATGGACTTCTAATCCACCTTGAGTCTATATTATCTTCTCAATCACATCATTTACCTTGAGTTGATATATTCCTCTCAGTTTCCCATATGGGCTATATTCTATGTGTAAGATAAAATTATAACATCCTCTAACTAATCTACTAGGTCATATATATCAGGGAAAATCATGTTTATTCCCCACCCTCCCACTTATTATTACCCATATACAACATATAAATCCCCTATGTGCCCCTTTCCTGGATTAAGCCTTAATCATACAACCACCTATGTCACTAACCATGTAAGAACTTCTAAGAAGCATGCATGTGTAATCCTCAAAACAATAACCTTGAATTGGTATAATTCACATGGTTATCATATATGATACTCTTACTTAGGGTATGTTAAAAAAATCTTCACAGGGAATATAATGTATAATACATACTCAGTGTCCTATTATTTCCACTTTAACTAGACATAAATACCACCAGGACATCTCTTAAAAAATTCCTAATGAATTCTTCATTGCACACTATTATGGAATATGGTTGATCTTATACTATATATTATTTCTCACATTCAGAATTAATCACATGATATTAGAGTATTAATAGAATATCATTCAGGAAAAATTGAGTTATATAGTAAAAATCACCTGAAGTATGAAATTCAAGAATTTAAACATCATATCACATGTCTTTATCGTATGATATTAAATTTCAAGGACCAGCCCATAAATATGAATTTAAACAGTGTCACAGAATCTATCTGGTATTTAATTACTATTAACTAGAATAAACACTATACCTCATTGATGGTTGAACCCAACATCATCAAATATACCTTTTCTCTGATGGGAAGATCATTAGTTTACCCTTTTTACATTGAGTTGAAATTCTCCTCTTGGTTCCCCAAAGTAAAATTAGTTGTTATACAACTATTAGTTCACATACATAGGCATCATAATTGGTGTAATACCCAAAAAATCTAGCTACCTCATCTCAGATGAGTAGAAGACCTCATTATACTAAGGAATATTAATATAATCATATTTATCAAGAAATGAGTCTGAGATGTATGAAATGATGAGACAAATATGGTCCATACCTTATTTTTTGTTACCAATAGATCTGATAAACCCAAAATATCCACTATTTCATATTCCCCACACTAAAAATTTTTATTTATATTTTAACAAGTATTCCACTGTTCAAGACATTAAACTTCTCAAAATTGGTCCTAGAATCATGAGCTTAAAAAGATCAACATTGGTCCTTATCACAAGACTATAAAAGGAAGAACATGTAACATTGCGAGGAATTAAATATAAGGGTTCTGATTCAATTTATAGGGTTAATAGTTAAGCACTCATTATAGTCCTTATCCTAACACCACTACAACTACCACCTCCTATGAAGTTGATAAATTCCTTAGAGACCAGGTGTTTGGATTTAAACTAACGAATCGTGGCTAATGAATATAAATATATATAACCTATGATAATAATGGATGTTCACATTCCAAAAGATTTCAATAAGATCACTAATACAATAGAATCCATTCTAACTCTGGTATTTAGGAATGATTTGTGAATATTACAATAATCATCACGATATTCCAATAGTTGGAATTTATCCCCAAAAAAATGGATAATGATCCTAACCTCCCACACTCAGAACCAATACGAATTAGTTATTGTATATATTAAGAACCCCCCCCCCCCCAACTAAGCACATTTATTTGGAATGTATGTATACAATTATGATTCACATTGAACCCTCATAGATTATGAGGATATCAATTGATTATATTTGAATGTCACCAAATGAATGAATCTGATTCTATCATCATGATATGTTTTTATAAATGTTTAAGGGAACAAATATTAGATTATAAAAGGGAAAAATAAAATCAAAACCCTATAATTAAAAATAGATATAGAATAAACCCTATCCACCATGGCTATATAAGATATTTATTAAGAATAAATATCGATTAAGAGAGAGAGAATAGAGATGTGGGAGAGGATTTATAGGAATTAAAATATGAAATAATTCACATTGATGGAATTCACTACGAATATTAGCTGGAAGATTAGGGAAACGGTGGTGGAGATACCCTAAATGAAATCTTATGATGTATAAATGAAATCAGAGGCTCAAAAATCTAAATAATATTCCCTAAAATTTAAAATATTAATTTATTAATGATACACGAGGTTTTTTAAGACACTAGGAGCCCATATAAGGTGGTTCTCTATCTCTTATCCTCCAAGTGGTGCCCCTATTTAATAATTTTTTTACATATTGAATATAATATGGTCAACAACAAAAAAATATAACATTTATAACTTCTTAATAATTTGATTTGTTAACATGAACATCAATCATAATTTTTAAATCAATAAATTGGAAATGAAATTTTTAAAAAATTATATCATAGTAATTAATTTATTATTAATAGAATAATATAAATGTATAGTTGATTAAAAACTGTTATTATACATTTCAATAATTGATTGTGTTAATTATTTCAAATATTAATGGACAAGAAAGAAAACCAAGAGATAAATTATAAAATATGAATATACTGATCAAAAGATTCAGTCTAGTGGAAATAAAAAAAGTGGCCACTTGAATTAAAAAATTCAAATATATTTGTTATTTTTTTCATAAAAACAACAAAACTAAATATTTATTTCATCAATTTTTATTGAATTTTAAAATAAGATAAATTTTTATTTTATAATAACTGTTTCTTTAGGTATATAAATATTATAGAATTATAGTAATGAAATTAAAAATGAGTCTAGGTATGATAACATTAGGTTTTGGTCAAACAACTAACCTACGTAAAAATTTTATGACATTAAAACATAAAAAAATTGTATTTTGTATTAATATAAATCTCTATATAATGCTTAACGGAATGGTGTTGCTAATTGGAAAAATCAATATTTCATTAACATATACCAAAATATATTATTAGTATATAGAACCATAAAAGTGATCTTAAATCATGATTTATAATTAGTATAATTATTTTTATTTTTTATTTTTAATATCCCAATAATATCAAATTTACTTATGAGATGTGGTTTTGAAGGATAATTAATTTGAATATCATGAAGGTATTTTAATCCCCATGTTTTTTCCATGATTCAAAAAATTCATTTGTGATATTGAATAATGTGTTGAGGAAGAAAATTTTCAATGATATATACCCTACAGATAATGATAAGTATAAATATAAATATAGAAACATTTAATGAAATTGTTATATATGATCAAGTAATTTCATTAATATCATTATCATTTGATGATGGTATTGAATAATTGTGACTCCCATAAATACTCACCCAGATTTTTTGTGTTAGTGTAGGTCTTATTTCCAAAGGTAGTTGGTCTTTGGAATATACCAATAGAAACTTGGATTGTGTGTTGGTGGAGAGGATAAGAGTACCCTCACCACAATAGGGGTCTTATTTTGAATACCAATACTATATTATGAATTTATGATTTATTTGTGAAATCCTTCATAGTAATAGTACACATTACAAAGGTCATGGGATTTATCAATTTTTATCCTAAATTTAATTGAACATCTATATTTGTCAAATTATCTCTATCTATCTTCTATTAATTTTTTTTAATTTTTTTATCATCGTGTATTTTTTAACTTTATAAATTATCTCTATCATGGGAGGATGCGGGTGTTGTAGATTTGGGATCAATCCCCTGAGAGGGGATTCTTATGTGACCATAGGATAGGAATCAGAACCCACAACAATCAGTGCTTACTAATGGGAAAATATTTACCATTTAAAAATACCAAATAAAGAATATTTCAGTGATTTTAGTGTTATGAATACATGGACAATTGTAATTCATTTTATAGTCATTTATTTAATATTACATCTAATTCATTTATGTTCATGTGTATTGAAAATTATTCTATTTAGTTAAAATCCAAACAGTTTTTTGTACTATGTGAATTGTACGTAGAAATGGTTTGTGTGGTGCTTATCATCATTACCCCATTCTATTCCATCTTATGGAATTATAATTATAAAATAGATGTTATGGTTGGGGATTACACATGGTTAGAGGAATATATATATATACGTCCATCCCTTTCATATCAGTAACTAGATTATGAAGGTAGACTTGGATAATGTTAAATGTAAACTAATGAATAATTATTGGGGCATACACTATATCAAAGACCCATAAATTCACATAAACTAGTTATCTATTTGTAACTAGGCATGGATAGTGGACTAAAGTCACATGTGATTTGACCTAATGAGGAAGGGTTGTGAGTTCAATCAAATTATGGGACCATATGTGCATTTGTGGCTAATTTGGTGGACTAAGGAGGATGCTAAAAACATGAAGGAAATTGAATCTAACATAAAAATCTAGGATGTTCATAGTGATATAGTGGGTATGTGCTTGTGATTGAATATTTGGGACCCTTTTTATTATATGAATATATCATTATTCAAACTACAAATATCCTATCACTACTAAATGAATATAATATATACATGTGGATATATCTATGATTGAAATGTTTATGGATATGTGTATGATATAACCATAGGAATGTTATAACACTAGCAACAAATGCTATATAGATATGGTCATCCCATGTGTGGCTATATGATCGGGTTAGATTTTTTTCAGTTGAAGATGGTGGGATGTTCTCATAGCCATGATCAACGTTTTCCCATGGTTATATCATATATTAAAATGTCCCTATTCCCACAATGATTTTGGATAATGGAAATATGACCTAGAACATAACCCCTAAAGTCATATAAATTAAAAACTCTAGCTAGAACCACATACACCGGACACCTATAGCCATGATCATTTATGATTATGGCGATATCCCTTTGCACAAAAACCCTATAGCCATTGTCATACTAGACCATGGATATAATCCCTTAACCAAACCCTTATATATATCATCATAGTAGATCGTGGATATATCATGCCCACACTGAACCCCTATAGCCACTAACATAAATGACCATGGATATAGTTTACATGTAGTAAGAGACATTATGACCATTGATATAGGTAATAAAAATTTAATAATTAGAATTTATATAATAATTATTATATAATATAGTTTCTTTTTTTGATATATATATATTATATTTAATATAAAATATTAATGTAGAGAAGTGGTAAGGTGTCTTGATGTCATTCATGGGAATGGGGTATAAAATCTTGAGAGATACAATTTTTTCACAGTAGATACATTGATATAGGCTCATTGTTATAGGTTATGAGGATCCCAGATGCTGACTACCAGATATTGAGCATAAACCACTTTATTTAAACACAATAATAGATTCGAATTAGGATTTGCGTATATATATATATATTAAATTATTTTCATAAGTCAAAAATGAATTATTTAAATATTATTACATAATACCAATAAGGAAAGTATTTTTGTCTCATAGGATATGAAATATAATAATTTTATTGTATGGAAATCATAAAAATTTCCTCATAGTTGAACTGAACTAGAAACCGTTATAAACAACTCATAAGTAAAACATATAATCATTAATGAGAGAAATAAAAAAATAACGGGGTGACCTAAAACACATAACAAGGGAAAAAATCAATAACATTACATCTAGGGTTAAATAATAGGAATATACAAAATCATGGGCATGATTGAAATATATAATTAATAAACATGGAATAATAATATTTTCAACTAGGAATAACAAAAATAATTATAGTCTCACATGATATCACATATCGTATATCATAGGAAAGTATGAAAATGAGATTAAAGACATGATCCTTATTAGAATAACATAATATTAGAATGTAACAATGTTTCATAAGATAAATAATAGTAAATAATAACATATTAATGATGTAATCACTAATAAATTATCATAACATAGTGGGATTTGGCTCACAACCCTTGTATCATCTTTGTATTGGGATGACAACCTATAACCTCTTTGGCTTAGTCTACTATATGGTGCCCTATTAGCCTTGTTATTAGGAATAAATTCATAAACATTATTGGGTTTGGGCCACTACATATATACCATCATGAGGATGGGAGACTACCCATGTACCCTCTTGGCCTTGGGCTACTACAAGTGTACTATTTTGATCTAATGACATATTAACATTACAACTAAATTGGAACTTTTTAATGGAAATAAAAAATCATGAAATATTATGTCATTCTTTTTTGTGCCACGAAAACATTATAATATTAATTTTTTAAGCATCAATAAATATCCCATGCCAAAAATATGGGTTTCATTTAATATTTTATTTAGTATTACATAATCTATATGTACAAATAATTTAGAGTTAGGTATAATAATAGGTATTTTTCGTAAAAAAGGATCATTAAAATATTTAACCGAGATAAAAAATATCTTTTTACAAAAATTGGGTAAATAAAATTTTAAAATAAGGGAATATAACTCTAGTTATAAAATTCATTATGAATTTTTTTATTTGGAATCAAATTTAATACATGGGAGGAAAAATTCAATGAAAATAATAGTTTTCCTAATGAGCGAATGGGTTCCAACAGAAGAACCCTAAAATTGATTCTATAATAAAAATATGATTAACAGAAAAAAAAGTTAATGTTATGGGTTAGTTTGAAAACAAATTTTCCAAAAGGATAAGAAAAAACTTTTTTGAAACTATTAATTTGTAAAAAAATACTCAAATAATGGAACCTTTAAAAAGAATAAATATTTCAAAAAAAATGATATAATTTTTTGGAAAACATTTATATTATAAAATAATATATGTTTTTGTAATATTGAAATAAAAACAATATAATGAATGAAAAAGGAGAAATAAAACCAATTTTAAAACACTTTATCTTTAAAATATTCATTTTTAATAGAGCCTTGAATAATACTTAATGGTTTTCTAATGGTAATGTGGTGTGGAAGATAAAATGATAGTTTATAAAGTGTGGAAAAAAATTAATATTTAAAAATAATTATTTATTTCCCACATCACACATAGTGAAATAGAAAATCATTTAAAATATTAAGAGGGGGGTATTTACATCACACGAGATAACAAATAATTTGGTTTCGAAATAAAAAAAGAACATTTTTGGGAATTGAAAATCATTAAATGGAAGAAAAGAGATTATTAGTCGAGGTTGATAATTTTTCATAAAATTGTTATAATTTATTATTATATAAATACATAAATATAATTCCATATAAAATAAGATGGACTTTAATTATAATATAATCATATAATAGAAGAAATTAATTTTTATATCCTTTTTCAAAGTGAAATAATTATGATTCATGAAATGATCGACTTAAGAAATGTTTTAATAAAAACTCCTTGAAAGGGAGATCATGGAATTGATCTTCAAATATCATGAAACAAATAAAATTAATTACATTATATATCAAATAGGAAATATAAAAACCATAAAAAACAATTATATGCTTAAAACAAAACATGTCTCAATGAAAGTATTTTTTTGAAACACCATTTTTTAATCTATATTAGATGAACATTTTATATCCTTAGGTATAAAAAAAATTTCCTAAAAATGAATTTTTAGAAATTATACAAACCATATAAGAATTTATAAAAATAATATATATTCATTTGTTACAAACATATTGGTTAGTCATATTTTATTTTCATAATTGTAAGATATTAACTATGAATGTTTTTAGTAATAGTTTTATAATTAGGGTATCAAATATTATTTATTGATTTAAATTTCTTCATTTTATGAACATTATAGGTATTGTATTATATTATTTATATTTATTTATACCTTTTAATTTAATTTAATATTTATTATATATATTATTCAGGGTGATGAAGTTGATGAAGTGATTGTTTCATTAATGTTTAATGAACAATAGGGTGGTATGATAATAAACAGTTTAGTATTAATATAAACCTTCAATAACAATAATATAAATATATTTTGATCATTATTTTATAATAACAGTTTTATGTATGTTTTTGTATTCATCCATGATGGAATTTTATAGAATTATTCAAGTAGGTTTTCAAAGAAACACAAACAAGAATAAGCTTTAATCTATGAGTGAGTATGGTTTACAAATTTGCCTTTGAGAATGATATCATTATTATAGAGGAATAATAATATTATTTATTTGTTTTTATGGTGATTAATTTTTTTAAGATATATGGATGATAATATATGTACTAGATGAAATATAAATTTTTTCACCTTCATGAATGTGGTATTCCACATGTATACATGGGTATTGCAACTATTTCCTTAAAATGGGAGGGAGATAGGGAATAACATATAATAAGATAAAATTAATAATGTTATAAATTCCATATTAAACTAATAGATTCATCATTTAAACTATCCCCAAAATATTATTAAGGAAAACAGATTTGGTGACCTATATAGGTGGTAGTTTCCTCGTAATAAAAGCGATATCATTATTTTGCAAATGGTTAGGAGGAAGGTTGAAAATGGGTGTTCGATAAACATAATATAATTTTATTAATTATATCATTTTGGTTTAATGTCATTAACATGGTTATACTGTATTCATATAAGGTAGAATATGAAGAAATGAAAAAGAATTGAAATCAGGGTAATTGGGAATATTATCATAGTCCTCGAAAAGGTTCATTGTAAAATTGGATTATGGATTTGAGAGGTGGTATTTTGGGTAGAAAAAACATATAAGATGTTAATAAGAGATTTATAGTGTTATTAGTGGTATTTTTATAAGGACCTTAAATGAAATGGGGTGTGAGGAGACCTGGGGTGGGGAATGCTACTTTTGTAATATAAGGAAACATATTTTATTAAAACATTCATTACATTAAATAATGTCATGGAACTATTTAAAGTAAAACAATACACAATAGAAAAATAAATTCAATACCCGATAAGGTCTGGAATCCCCTAAATAATTCATTTTTTATAAATTATTTTAGTGATATAAGGCATTTACCTTTACTTCTATTTTTCTACCAAACTTATCTTTTACAAGTTTAACAAAATTTTGACATTAGTACGAAATTTTAAAAAATAAAATTAATATTTTCTATATTTCCTAATAGAAAAATGATAATTTTAAAAATTAGGAAATTTCAAAAGATTTAATATCTAGAGGTGGGGAAATAAATTTTAAAATTATTGAACATAACATGCAGAATCCATTTATGGGAATAAGACTGTATTCATATTTATAATGTATATGTACCACAAACTTTTTAATATATTTTACATTCAAAAAATATTTTGGTTTATTAAAAACTAATAATATTTATGTCTCTTCTAATGAATTTATTAACTCAATTATATTAAAATAAAATTTACTTAAAAGGAAAAACCAAAAAAATATTCTTGGCAAATTTAACTTATGTATTTAAAAATTTAATCATATGTCTTTAAAATATGTTGTAGGACATCCCCATTACTAAATAGAAAATATAAACGATTTTTCAAATGGGAAAATGGTGATCCAAAACCAAGACATATGTCTTAAGAATTGATGGATCATAGGCCTATAACATATCAATCCCTGAGCCTTATGAATAGATATACACATTGATATCCTCCGACTGATGATGCCCTATGTGTGATAACTACCATAGACTAAGGATATCATACCTCAACATTTCTGAGATATGAACTTATCAATGATATTATTCATGATTTAGAACCATAAATATATTTCCTCATCAAACGTAATATATCTACCTTTCAGACAACCCCTCTATAGTCATCGTTTTGTTTCTGAATGCTAACTTATGTTCTTCACATTATTCTGATATTTCCCTAAACAAGCACGACTACCACCCAACTATATCCATTCAACTATTATTCCCTTGAAACATAGTCGTCTTATAATTCTATAGTACTAAAAATATACATACAACGACATATAACGGACCATTCAAATCACATGGATCACAACACTCACCATTTCCACCTGACGTTACTATAGGATGGTCTCCCTTTATTTTAGACTTCATCTCTACAATCCCCCAAGAAACGAAGGGATCCACACTAGCCATCACATAATTTTTCGGTGTGCTTGAAATTATTTTACCTCCATTGATATGTAGGGGGTTGGATTTGAATGGACTTTATTTTTAGATAACCAAATCTGGGGACTTATAGACACCACAACTCTTAGAATTCCAGTTCATAGAATATCATATATCACTCTCGTCCTCCGTATAGGGTTTTTAGTTTAATTCTCCTATCGACATTACCTTCATTGGGGTTTACACAAAGAATTTATATCCCATAGTCTTATTGTACTAAATTCATTTTATAAAGCCAAAAACCTTTGAACCCCATGGTTTTATGTATTTTAATGACACAAAATTTGGCCTATTTCTTCTCATTGGATCCATACTCTCCATAAATTTCATCCTATGGTTTGGGAGATCCGTTTCTACCATAGTCACCATAGAGTGTTTCCTCGAAAATTTGGAACTATAATTCTCTACTACCACATGAATTTCAACACCAAACATCGTATCCTTATGCTTTTCTATGGTTCTAATCTCTTTGTAGTCCCCTTCCCAATGATATGTTTAACCCTTGCTATTGAGGGGGATCTCATCTTGCCACATTGTCGGCTCTCTATCTTCCATTTTAATTTAAATTATTAAAATATCAATCACAAGTTATCTAAATTAAAAATAATAATTATGAATTGTATGGTTTTTATTTTAATTACATATTTGGGTAATTAAATTTAATTACACACTTACAGGTTTTTCTTATATAATTATAAAGCCCCAAAATTTTTATTTTTTTCACGTATTTTCCACTATTTTGCTAAAAATCACTTTTTGAAGAAAAATTACAAATAAACTATAAAATAATCATTAACTTTTCAATATAAAAATTAAGTTAATATTATAAAATTATTGTTACAAAATTTATACATTATTTTAAAAATTTAACATATAAAATATAATGAAAAACTTGTTTTCATGAAAACGAACATTCAAAAAAATTACTTTCACTTAATATTATTTAATATCAATTTCTCATTTAATTAATTATGATATTTTAGATTATATATTATAGAAATATTATAAACATTTTCAATTTAGTTAAATATAATATAATATATATTTTTTGAAAAGCGTATAGTTTTCTAGAGAAGAACCCCTTTTAATATTAGAAAACATTAATTATTTAAAATCTAAATTTATTAAATATTAGTTTATTAACACCATTTTATTTAATATTGGAATTATTAGTATTATAAATTAATTTAAAAAATAAATTTAATATGTCAAAGCTCATTTTATCTGTTTTTAATGTGTATAAATCTCTCAAATATAGTATTATTATTGAGATAAAAAATTCCAATATGTCAAGATGGTACTTTCTCCCCACATTTAAAAAATTGTTCCCATATAATTCTAATTATAAAAAACTATTCATAACATATAATGGTATCTAAAAGATAGTCGAAAATCATGATATAAATTTTAAATTATGTAATATATTTTAATCCTTATAATCATCTTATCCAGAATTTTTATATTTTCTCAAACCATATGAGAAGAGACTTTATCATTATTTGGTATTAATACCAACATTATATATAACATACTAGGTAAATAAAGAATAAGGAATTTTTATATTTATAAATATTTGAGAATTAAATTTGAATTTTACTTCAATGGGGTTGCTATGTTCGATGGCGTACTCGATACACAACAACAGATTTCATTGAAACTTATATTGCACACTAATAATATTATTTTAAATGGTACTTAATACATAGCCGTTTTATTGGTGGGAATTAATAGAAATACCAAAAATAATATTTTATATGTTTTTTAAATGTTTTTACATTTATCCAATAAATGTTAGAGGGTTAAAATGCGAATGAATCCAATTTAAAGATAAATACTCTAATATTCACTAAATGGTCAATTTATCACCTTTTGAAGGCGAACCCTCTTTGATTTATATTTTTGGTCACTCTTATACATTTTGTAGGATGAAATAAAATTCTTCTTTAAAATCGGGACATCAAAATTTACATTGTGTATATTTTTGTTATTTTCACGATAAAGTTTATTTTTAAATGAATAGTGAAAAATGTTGTATTTTAATTCAAAAAATCATTTTTAATATAATTTATTTATATCGTTTGATTATATTTTTTTTTATAAAGTGTAATTATAATATATTTTTACCATTTAATACAATGGTGGTCATTGGAATAAATTTCACTTTGAAATTGGACTTAAACAAGTGTCAATCTTTTAATAAATAATGTTTCTTAAAAACATGTTATTTGTTTTGACAACGGGAAATAATTAAAAAATTCATTAATGAAACATATATGTTTTTAATTTTTCAAATTAGACATATTTTTTCAATTTGGAATATCGATTATAGCTTAGGGGTAATTTTTGGTTTTTTCTGAAAAACATGAATTTTTGATGAATTGTGAAACCACTAAGTGGTAGTAAAATAACAAATTTTTCGTTTAAATGAAAATTTATCACTTCTGTGAATTTAATTTAAAAAATCTGACATGCAGGTTATCATTAGTAAGTAAAATTTTGTTCAATTAGATGAAAATATTTTTTTTTTGAATAGTAATGTTTTACTTTTATTAACCCCAATTAAAGGTAATTAGTATAATTTTAGTTAAAAATCATGTTATAATAATATAAAATTACCTTTACACATGTCCAACCCTTATTGGATGAGTCTTGGACGACCAAGAAAAATCATGGGTCAATTTTGGGACCCCATGGAGACACATGGTTAAGATAATGACAATGATACCTTTTTATTTATAGTAAAAATAAAAATGTCACAAACATTTTTTGTTTTACTAAAACAATTATTACATGTTGATATATAATTGATATATTTGACTATAAATATTCATTATAAGGATATTAAGATTTACTATATCATTGTAATTTTTTCATAATTTTTAGAAATGAAATAAATAAAACTATTTATGACACAATGATGGTGCACTGTTTACGTCATTATTGATTAATTTAAATAAGTATGAAGATAAAGTTTAAAAAAATATTGAAAACATTTCCAATTCCTATTGGATGATTTTATTTCAAACATGGGCCACCATTTATTCTACTTTCATTATTTTTGGATCTTTATAAACCGAAAATTGTTATATAATAAAATAATATTTTCAAGATTTCCAAAAGAGCCCCTCCTTTACCTTATAAAAATGCCCCACTTACTACCCTTTTCCCACTCTTCTCAAGCCCTTTGTCTCATCCAACCTCTACTCAAATAAGCTGCCAATATCCTTCTATTAATTGTAGAAGCCTTACTCTAAGCCGAAATCACTTCAAGAAACACTTTTGGTTCAAACCAAGGAGAGTTACCCGAATTAAAGTTAACGTCTTCTATTATGTTCTTTTTTTTATTTTGATTCTCCAACCCCCTAATATAATTTTATTACATTATTTTGTATCAACACCAGTATCATAAATATATTAGGATGTTTTTATGATAAAGATTCAAGCTACACATACACACACCTCAATCTAATGGTTGAAGAACATATTGTTTCTGTCGACGGTGAACTACTACCTCATGAAATGATGATTGTTCAATTACCTTATACTGACTCTCATGGTGTCCATTAATATGTCACTGTATTTATATATGAAATATATTATGTTTATGTTTTCTGTATGCTATAGTATTTCTCATTTATGGAATACCTTTATTGTTTCCATAATGGGTAAACTTGATAATTTCATTTTAGGAAGTGCGGACTACCGCCCCCTCAAAGTGATTTGAATCCTTAATGCCATATGTGGGAAGTATAAATGATGAAGTTAATAATATTATATATGATATTATACTGGAATAATAATGTACCGCTATATCATAATTTTTTCATTCCACTAAATGTGAAATAGAAATGAAAGTAGCGTTCATGCGTACGTATGGTTTACCATCTCCATGAACGGTGAATTTCATTTCTTACCTTCAAATGTTATGTACCATTATAAATACAAATTATACTAGATATATATGATATATATGAAATCTACATCATAAATATCATTCTCTAGACAATGTATATTTTACCACAATAACATATTGTAATTATAAGAAGTTTATTTTTCACTCAAGTACCAAATATCGACAAAACAACCATTATTAAATTAAATGATTATATAATATTAATAACATAATAATAAGTAATATAAAAAAGGTAATGAACATGAAAAAGGTTCATAAGAAAGTAGAAAACAACTTTATTATATTATTCAGGATAATATATAAAGATCGAGTCAATTCATACATGAGGTAAGGGACTTCAACTCTATCTCCTCTCATTGAGGCATATTTTTTTTAATACAACACTTTCTTCTATAAGATTTATAAACACCTTTTACTTTTCATTTCATTCAAATGGAATCTTTTTCTACGAAGTCTTTTAATAAATGAAAAAAAGGAATGTTTCTTTTAATGTATGCGGTGAAAATGATCATTCTACCACCATGACTATTATTTGATCTTTGGCTTCCTTAACAAGCCGTAATGTTTTTAAAATGAAAAATAAATACCATATACTCTATTATGTATTTTGGTATTGAAAATGGTTTTGATAATGGATTTGTTATGTCAATATATTTAAGTGATATATTGTGATTGAAAAGTGGAAATATTTTCTTTCCTTTATATTTGTTGTATATGTTATGAACTTTTAATGGTACTTGGAAATTTGATAGGTGGTTACGTGATAATCCAAGAAGGGTGGTTACGTTATAACCTCCAATGCATTGGGTATGGAAAATGACCATATGGCTATTCCATTTATTGACACATGTGGAAGTCCACTATATGGGTATTCCTTTTATGTATGTTTATGTTACAAGTTACCTTTATTTGTTATGTTTTATTTATATGGGGGTTATGGTGATATTTTGGATACAAAAGGGTATGAAAAGATATTTTATTCAGTGAATAGTAATTACTACATCTTATAGGTGAAATGTATTACTTATGATTAGGTATTCATGGTTTTCTTTTTTTTGAAAAATAACAGTTTCCTTCTTTGTGTATCCCATACTGATCTTTTTATGCCCATCCCTTGTTTTTCAATTGTTTTTCATAGGACATGAAGTGGAACAGTGTCAAGGATGGGATCAAGGAAAGTCATGCTGTTTAAAATATGGAACTAGACATGACAATTTTTTTCATGAGTTTTTATTTTATGGAAAAAATGAAAACTGAGTAGAAGTGTCTACATTGTAACTTTTCATATGTAATTTTTATGGCCTAATTCCATAAAACTCTAAACATGAGAGGATCCTCAATGTTAATTATTTATTTAATTCAATATTAAGAAATGTTTTAAGCTTGGGTCCTTATATTTTGTATCAAAGTTTGGTTTAGACAACCTTAGGAGTTAGAATATTGTTAAATTCATGTCCTTAAATTAATTTATGGTATGATAGAAATGATATAGCAATTAATGATTACCTTGTTGCTTCGCCTATGATAAATATGTATTAAAAATTGATTTCCACAGAGGAAACAATGAAGCTAGGTTGGGACGACATCAGGATGAAAACAACCTTTCAAAACAGCAACTAGAGATGGTTGGAATCAGAACTGAACTGTTTGTTGTAGTGATGGCACAATTGACTCAGATTATAAATGGTGGTGGTATCCATACACTAGATCAGCCAGACCAACCATAGAGTAATATGATATTAGTGGAACATTTTATAAGGAAACATCCCCCATTATTCAGAGGACCATCAGACCATTTGTTAGCAGTAGGGTGGATTAAATCACTGGAAGATATTTTTGATGACAAGGGGTGTTCAGAACATCAAAAGGTTAGTCCCGTTGTTTACCATCATGAAGGTGAAGTTGATTAGTGTTGGTCGATGGTAAAAAATATCAGGGATAGTGAGGAGACTGATGATCTTTATCTGATGAATTCAATGGTATGTTTCTTCAGATATATTTTCCTAAGGTGGTTCATCTTAGGATGGAAACAAATTCCTATAATTGAGGTAAAAGGTTGACTCAATGCCTACTTATGATGCAAAATTCACTCAACTGGGAATGTATGCTCCAAATTTCATACTAGATATTGATAGTAAAATCAACCGTTTTTACTCACTGTTAAATCCAAAGTATCAAAGTTCATTAGCTTCTCGTGAGTTCAAAAGCATTGATAAACTTGCTTGATGTGCGGAGAAGGTGGATATGGAGTTTGTTGATGATCAAGCATTCTTTGAAAAACAACAGAATAAGTGGTGTTGTTGGGAGGCAAAGGGAAATAACTCATCAATTATTCATAGAGATAAGAAAACCAAATATCCATCCTATGATAAGTGTGGTAAAATGAATCTTAGAGAATGTTTAACCAAGTCTGGAAAGTGCTTTAGGTGTGGTAAATCGGATTATATTGCCCGTAACTTTAGAGAAGATAATCAAGAAGGAAATTAAAAATTGTGGTAATATTTTTTTAAGTGTAATGAAATGGGTCATTATACAAACGAGTTTCTAACTAAGAACTCAACTGAGGGAAAGTAGCCAAACTACAAGAACAAAGGGGTGGTGAAATCCTTTTCAAATACTTCAGCAGATGCTGGGCCATCGATTGAAGTAGTATCAGGTACACTATTTGTTTTTTATGATTATGCCAACATATTTTTTGATTTAGGGTCTACACATTCATTTATTTCTGAGAAGTTTTATAGTAAATTTGGAATTCCATCACAAGATATGAAACCTGAACATATGGTAAAAACACCAGGGGAAACATTGGGACAAAAGAAATTATAATAATCTTCTTATCATTGTGTTTGGAATTAATATACCATAAAACCTTATTTTTTTTGCATCTAATATAGTTTGATTTTATTTTGGGAATGGATTGGCATTCTGTTTATCATGATAAGATTGACTGAAGAGCTAAAGAGGTTTCATTATAGAAATATTTTTTTTTCTGTACAAGAATGAACCCTTAATTTTGATAACATATCAGGAAGCTGAGAAACTAGTAAACAATGGAAATAAATGTTACCTTTCACATATTGTTCAAAATAAAATAACTTTTTAGATTAATGATTTTCCAGTTGTAAATGAGTAACTTGATGTTTTCCCTGACGAGTTTCCTGGTATTATACGTGATCGGGAAGTTGAATTTATTGTTGTTGTAGTTCCTAATTATATGCCAATTTCAAAACCCCGCTATCTAATGTATCATGTTGAACATTTAGTGATAAAGAAGAAATTAAAGGAGTTATTAGATTAATGTTTCATTCGACCTAGCAAATCAGCATGGGGTGCTCATGTCTTGTTTGTTAAAAAGAAAGATGCTTTAATGAGACTTTGCATTGATTATAGAGAATTTAATAACATCAATGTAATGAACAAGTATCCTTTCCCTCATATCGATGATTTGTTTGATTAGCTCCAGGGAGATCAGTATTTTTCAAAGATTGACTTGTGTTCGAGGTACCATCAGTTGAAAGTAAAATAAGTATATGTTTCGAAGAATGTGTTTCGTACTAGATATGGACATTACCAATTTGTAGCAATGTCTTTTTGGTTGACCAATGCACCTGTTGTATTCATGGATCTAATGAATATAATTTTCCATGAGTTCTTGGATTAGTTTTTGGTTCTGTTTATTGATGATATTTTGGTTTATTACAAAAATAAAGAGGAACATGAATGTTTTTTAAGTGTTATCTTAAAATATATAAAAGAAAAGAAACTATATGGAAAATTAATCAACTGTGAATATTTGTTATAACAAATTTCTTTCCTTGGTAACATTGTTTCAAAAAATGGCATAACTGTTGATCTTACTAAAAAAAATTAGTTAAAGAATGTCCAAGACCCACAAATAAAACAAATATCTATAGTTTCCATAGTTCAGAAGGTTATTACCAAATGTTTGTTGAAAATTTTCCATGGCTATCTAGCCCAATGACTATGTTAACTAGAAAATGTATTATGTTCATTTGGATAAAAGAATGTGATGATTGTTTTCCAAAATTGAAAATAAGATTAGTGAATGCTCCAGTTTTGGTACTGCCTTCTAGAAATGGTGAGTTTGTTATCTACAATTATGCTTCATTGAAGGGACTTGGTTGTTTCCTTATGATGATTGATCAGGTAATTTCTTATGTTGTAGGTTATTTGAAAACTCAGGAGTTAAATTACCCTAAACATGATTTATGAAATAGCTGCTGTTTTTTTTCTTTAAAAATTTGGAGGCAACATTTTTATGGAGTAAATTGTGAAATATATTCCAATCAAAAAATTTTAATTTATATATTCACTCAGAATGAATTCAACATGAGACATAGGGGATGGATGGAATTAATCAAGGATTACGATTGTACAATATTTTACCATCATGGAAAATAAACAAAAGATGTTGATGCTTTGAGTTAGGAAAATTAATGCTTCATTAACCATGCTACGTTTGGAAGGAGATCCTTTAGTTTTTTATTTGGTGAACTTTGGAATATATGTTCATGGTGGAGGAAGTTCTTCTATTTTGTTTCAGGTGTCAGTGAGATCATCTCAATCAGATAGAATAAAGAAAGCGCAGAAGAAAGAAATTGAGTTGCAGAAAAATGTAGATCTGGTTGAAAAGGATATGTTTCCTGAATTTTTCATCGATAATGATTTTATTTTGAGGTTTGGGAAGAGATTATGTGTGCCTTGTGATTCACAGTTGCAAAATGATTTGTCATGTGAGGCTCATATTTCCTTGTTTCTAGTTCATCCTAGCAGTACTAAGTTGTACAGAGATCAATGGGAGTATTATTGGTGGGACTGAATGAAAAGAGATATTGCTAATTTTATAGTGAAGTGTTTGACTTGTCAGTAGGTTAAACCAGAGTTGCAGTTTCCGAAAGGGATGATTCAGTATTTACCGGTGCTAGAGTATAAATGAGAAAATATATCCATGGACTTCGTTGAGGAATTACAAAATACATCTCAAGGTAATAATGCAATTTGGGTTATTGTTTATCGATTGAGTGAATATGCTCATTTCCTTTCTATTCGAGATATTTTCTCCCTAAATCAACTTTCTCTATTGTATGTTAAAGAGATAGTCAATTTACGTGGAGTCCCCCTCTCCATTGAATCTGATCATGATCTAAGGTTTACTTCTATCTTGTGGAAAGGACTTCAAAAGTTGTTTGGAACTGAATTAAATTTTAGTACATCTTTTCATCCACATTTATATGGGCACTCAGAACGAACAATTCAGAACTTGGAGGATATGTTGTGTGTTTTCATGATGGATTACCATTTAATTTAGGTCCAACATCTTTCTTTGGTTGAGTTATCTTATAGTAACAATTTTCATTTCAGTATTCAAATGGCTCCGTTCGAGGCATTATATGGAAAGCAGTGTCGAACACCATCTTTTTCGGATGATATAGGGGAAAGGATGCTGATGGGACTGGAATTGGTAGAAGAGATGGTAGAAAAAGTTTAGTTGATTTATAAGAACATGATAATAGCTCCAAGAAAGTAGAAAAGATATGAAGATAACCGGAGGAAGGATCTTTCTTTTGAGGTAGGTGATCATGTTTTTCTCAAATTTTCTCTATGAAAAAGTGTGATGCGATTTGGTAAGAAGGGAAAGTTAAGTCTGAGGATCACTAGACCTTATGAAATCCTAGATAAAGATGGATCATTTGCATACAGAATGGATTTACCTCCATTTTTGTCCCAAGAAAACAATGTTTTTCATGTTTCATTGTGGAGAAAGTATATGCCAGATCCATCTCATGTTTTAAGCCCAAATATAGTTCATTTGGAAGAGAATCTCTCTTATATGGAACAACCAATCTAGATTCTTGGTCATAGAGAGAAAGTGTTTCAAAAATAAGAGAATTCATCATGTGAAGGTTTTGTGGAAAAACCATATGGTTGAAGACGCAATGTGGGAATCTGAAAATGCAATGAGGGATAAATACCCCCATTTATTTTATAAGTGAATAAAATTGTGAGGACACAACTCCCAAAAGGGGTATGGTTGTAACATCCCAGGTAAAAAAAGAATAATACATTTTCATATTTATTAATATTTGTTAATTAAATATGAATTTTACATTAATGGGGTTTCTATGTTCGATGGTGTACATGATACACAACAATGTATTTCTTTGAAATCATACGTTGCACACTAATAATATTATTTTAAATGGTTGTTAACATATAGTCATTGTATTAGCGAGAATGAATAGAAATAACTGAAATATGATTATATATGTTTGTTAAATGGTTTTACATTTATCCAATAAATGATAGTGTCTTAAAATGTGAATGAATCCAATTTTAAGCATAAATATTTTAATATTCACTAAATGGTGAATTTATCGAATTTTGATGGAGAAACCTATTAAAAATATAGTTTTGGTCACTCTTATTCATTTTATTACACCGAATAAAATTCATCATTAGAATCATGACATCAAAATTTATTTTGTGAGTGTTTTTGTTATTTTTCTGATAAGTTCTTTTTTAAAATGAATAGTGAAAAATTATGCATTTTAATTCAAAACCTCATTGTTAATCTAATTTATTTGTATGGTTAGATTATAATTTTAATTGGTTTAATGTGTAATTAAAATATATTTTCACCATTTAATCAAATGGTGGTCATTGGAATTAATTTTACTTTGAAATTGGACTTTAACAAGTGTCAATCTTTTGATAGATATTGTTTATTAAAAAGACGCTATTTGATTTGAAAACGATAATTAATTATAAAATTCATTAATTCAACTAATATGTTTTGAATTTTTTAAAATAGACATAATTTTTGAATTAGTAATATAAAATATAGGTTAGGGTGAATTGTTGTTATTTTTCTGAAAAAATTCAATTTTTGATGAATAGTGAAGCCACTATGTGATAGTTAAAAAAACTGATTATTCGTTTAAAGGAAATTTTACCTCTTATATGAGTTGAATTTAAAAAATCCAACATACATGGATATCATTATTAAGAAAAATTTTGTTCAATGAGATGAAAATAATTTTTGGTTAATAGTAATGTTTTTCTTTTATAAACCGTGATTAATGGTAATTATTGTAATTTAATGTAAAAATAATGTTATAAAAATATGAAATTACCCTTACAAATGTACTAACCTTATTGGATGAGTCTTGGTCGACCAAGAAAAAAAATTGGTCAATTTTGGGACCCCATGGAGCCACTTGGGTAATATAATGACATTAATACATTTATATTTAAAGTAAAAATAAAAATGTCACAAACATGTATTGTTTTACTAAATTTTTTTGACATGGGGTTATATAATTTATATATCTAACTATAAAAATTCATTAGATGGATAAAAATATTTTCTATATCATGATGTTTTTTTATAGTTTTTAGACATCAAATAAATAAAATTATTTATTAACCAATGATGATGTCGTTTTTATGTTATTATAGAATAATTTCAATAAATAAGAATATAAAGTTTAAAACAATATCCGACACTTTTCCAGTTATTATTGTATTATTTTATTTCGAACATGGTCCACCTTTTCTTCTACATTAAAGATTTTTGGACCTTATGAAAATGAAAAGCATTATATAATGAAAAAATATTTTCAAGATTTTCAAAACAGCACACCCTCTCCCTTATAAAAGACCACACTTCCTACCCATTTCACACACATCTCAGGACCATGACATTTTACGGGTGGTTACGTGATAAACCAAATTATAGGCGGTGCCTGGATAAACTAGGATAGGTGGATACATAATAACCTCCAATTCATTGGTTATGGAAGTCGGCTGTATGGATATTCCATTTAGTTACATGTGTGGAAGTCGACCATATTTTTATTCCATTTAAGTATGTTTATGTTCCATGTTAAATTTATATATTATGTGTTATTTATATGGGTTTATTGTGATATTTTGGATATAAAAGGGTATGCAATGATATTTTATTCAATGAAGTTTATTTACAACTTAATATATGTGAATATTATTAATTATTATTAGGTATTCATGGTTTACATGTTCGTTTGAAAAACTAACATTTTTCTTCTTTGTGTATCCCGTACTGAGCTTTTTATGCTCATCTCAGGTTTTTGAATTTTTTTCATAGGAAATAAAGTGGAATATGGTCAAGGATGAGATTAAGGAATGTCATTCTAACTAAAACATGGAAATGGACCTGACTCTTTTTTAAAGAGTTTTTATTTTATATAAAAATGGAAACTGAGTAGAAGTATATACTTTGTAACTTTTGAGATGTAATAGTTACGGAATAATTCTCTAAAACTCTAATCCTGAAAACATCCTCAATGTGAATTATTCATTTAATTGTAGATTAAGTAATTTTTCAAGGATGGGGCCATTATATTATATATCATTCTTATAAAGGGTTTTCATAATCACAAATGCATTTATAGACTATAAAATGTTTTTATGAAATATAATTTGATTATTAAAAAATATAATTTTTATTCTAAGTATATAGAACCATTCCATTTCCAAAATAAAATTAAAAAAATCTAAAGTAATGATAATAATATGATTTTTTCCAAAAACATAAAATTAGTATATGATAATATCATGATTATAATATAACTATGATAATTAAATATCAAATCATTAGGGTGGTGATTTGATGATCTTAGGAGACATATTATGTATAAAAAATATAATAGAGAGGAATCATAATAAGAATTTACAGTATGGGGTTGAGAGTTTTTGTGACTTCAACGACATAATTATCACTCATTACTTCAATAGTATTCCTTTTAGAGGATTTCCCTTATTCTCATGGTTTACTAGGATTCTAAAATTTGTTATAATTCTTATAATTTTTATTATGGTATTTATTTTTATATTTCCCAAATTACTAAAATTTCAAGCATTGGTAATTATTTCCATTCAAATCATTTATCTGATTATTCACCCTCACTGAATAATAATGAGATCAATAGCCAAGCCTTAAATACATGAATCATTTTTATGATCCTTTGAGAAATTACATTGGATTATTATACCCACAATACTGACATGTATATGGTTGAATATTCATTATTCATTGGTTTTTATCAATGAAATTTAATGAAACCTCATCATTATCTTATTTGTGGTGCCTCGAAGATTGTTATTGTTTCACTACCTCTAATTAATGGTTAAGAATTAAAATAAGAATTTAAATAATCCAGTATTTCTTTTTTGTTTCTCATTGGGTGAGTCATTTAATTTTCCACCACTCCCATTTTTTACATGGATCATTAATTCTTTAGGAATTACTTCAAATAATTGAAATTTGTGGTATGAGAATACATAAATTAATATACGCTAAAAAACTATAATAATAGAAGGAATTAATCCTTAATAAAATTAATAAATCTAAATTTGGAATATATATGTTAAAATTAATGTTATTCATAACAATTTTCGATTTAATTCCACTAACATAAATATTTAAAAATCCATCATAATGGTTCATGAAGTGTGTGGGAATTATTGAAGCATATCCCTAGGATGTGTCTAACTATTTTTATAGTCTTGTACCAACTCACCATGCACCATGTGAAGTGAAATTTTATACTCCAACAATAATTTTTTGTGTAGATACCCATAGGTTTATCTGTAACTCATAATAATCTACTTACTAGTATCCCTAAAAGGAAGTAATTCCTAAAAAACCACACAATCTATAATCTATCAAAATTTAAGGTTTTTTCCTATACATCCACTAGTTCATAGAGTTTTAAAAAATTTATCATGTAATAATTATAAATTTACTAATAAAATGCATACAAATTATTAAATCTTACATGGATACCATCTAGGTAACCCATACCAATACATTGGGATCTGGTAAAAATGATTAATTAAACACTTTTATTGATATAAAGTTAGACGTGACAATAATTATTTTATTTTATTTTCATAAGATAATCATTACATATCAAAAATTATCACAAAATTCCAATAACTTAAGGATTACTATATTTGAGGATTAGCTACATGTAAAACCCATATTAGGACACTCATGATGATTTAACCATACATAATCTATATTATACCCATTCTAGACATCTCATAGTTTATCCCTATCTTCATATCAAAGGTAATTAAATCATAATAAAGGGGTGATCCCTAAAAATTATTAAACAAAAAATTGGTCAATTCTTCCTCATGGGTAAGATCATAATAATATGATATTTTAATTGGATGGTGGAAATGCATTATTAAAAAGAACAATGAACAATTTGAGTGTTCCACAAGACATAATAAATTGATATGTAGTCTCAAATAATCATACATGGATAATTTTATAATACTACATAAATATGAAATAATAGAAATGATATATGATATAGTAACATAAAAATAGATTATTGAAATGTGCCATAAGGGAATGTATATGAAAACATAACCATAGGGATAAGGAAACAATACATAATTCTGAAAACCTAGTTTTCTTAGGATAACAAACTATGCACCCTAGTAGGATTTGATTGACATCATGGGTACCTTTCTGTGTTTGGTATAGTACATGTGTTCCATATTTGGCTTTAACTATAAACTATGTACCCTATTTGTGTTAGGATAACATTTCATTTAACGTCGCTAGCTTGGGTTACTACTGGTGTACCCTCTTAGACATGAGGTACTGCAAGTGTACTCTCTTATTCATGGTTCTATACTGGACAACCAAATATCATCTGGGAATTTGAATTCTACATAATTAACCCATCGGGATTAGGCTATAACATGTGTACCCTCTTTGCATTGGGTTACAAACTGTGAACACTATCTGTCTTGGAATAACAACTTAGATACCCTTAGTCTTGGGATTCTACTCTTATAGAGTCATGGGATTATGATAATACCCATGAACAATTGTTATATTCATATAAAAACTATGTACCCTCTTGGGATTGGGATAAAAGTCCTGTACCATTTTAATATCATGATATATAAATTTTACTAATTCTTTGGATGTGTACAATGGACACAGTCTGTTATAGAATATTAAATCATTCATGTATGTGAAACAAAAAAAAGAAGACTTTAATATTTATAACATCACTAAATTGTATCCTAGAAAAGATATGGGTTTCATTAAAAAGGATATAGAATATTTTATAATATATATATGGATAAAAGTTGGATGAAGGTGTAATAACATATATATAGTGTGACATAAAGAGGATTAATGATGTTACCATAGATGAAAAATACATTTTTATAATTGTTAGGTAAATCAATTTGGAAATATATATTAAATAACCCATATAATTTTAATAATAATTATGAATTATATTTATTTGTAAAACCATTTTAAATCATGTAATGAGAAATATCATCAAAATAATTTTTTTAATGCATAAAAAGTTTCTCAATTGGGAAAAAATTATAAATTAATTTTAAAAAATAATTTTTATTATTATCTTAATCGTGTGAGGTTACATGTCAAATTGAAAATTTATTTTCAAAATTATTAATTAAAAAAAAGAAATCAATTACTTTTTTGTAATTACACTGAATAATGGATCCTTGAAAAGATCCAAAATTTTGAACAAGGAAAAGTGATGTCATTTCAAAAACATTAAATTTTAAAAATAATAAAAAATAATGAATCCTTTAAAAATATATAATGTTTTAAAATTGATAATTTTGATGTTGTTGAAATATTGTAATTTGAAAATAATAATTCATAATATACCATTATAAAATGTTGTGCTTTTCATTAGTATTTTATTTTAATGATGAAAATCACTCTTAAAGTGATTAATATTTTATTTAAATTGATGTACAACTAGTTTGATGTCATAAAGATAAAACTCATTGAAGAGTATTTTGTGAAGTCATATTAATATTATTGAAAATATAATATAGTGTACCAAATATCAGCATGTGGAAAAACAATTATGGCGACATAACACTAAGAACCATACTATAGAATGTTATGAGAACTAGGATGATTACATAACCCTTAAAACCATGACATGTCCTAGATTTTTCAAATTCCATTGTGATATTTATGAAACAAATCCTACCATTCATGGAGTATTAAATGATATAGATCCCTAAATAGTTTCTAGATATACACCATAAGGAAATCCTTATTCCAATGTTTTTCTTTGAAATATTGGTCCACATCGTATTCCATATACAACACCAAGACAAGTATGAATTTGGAAGAACCCCAAAATGAATCCACATCACAACCCAAAGTCCATGCCCCAAATTCCATGATTTTGGTGGAACATACAAGTATATATTCATGACTCCATGAAGCAAAAAAATTCCTTACACCATATATCCATTCTCAGTGGCACATAACAACATTTAATACATTAAGAATCGGTCGTGATCCCTACATTTAATTTTTCAAAATATCATTAAAAATTGAAATATTCCAAAATTTTATCCCCATAGTATTCCAGAACATTAATCAAGTATCTTGATCCTATAAAAAAAGACCTCTTGATATCATATATATCTACAATAATAATAACAATGTGATCATCTAATCACCAACATTTTACATTTCTCTCAAAGGTCCCTATGTAAAAATCTTATTTCCTTCAGTGTGTTTGTGAAAATTTTTATATCTTATCCATTCTCATTATTCTCTCAATATATAATATTTTTTAATCAAACTAATTAGGATATTATAGAATATGATACATAGTAATGATCCCCCTTATTTCTTTTAATATTAGTGATTACTACTATTAATGAAAGGGAGCATTATTTTCCATTTATTTCATTTTAAAAGGAAAGGTCCTACTACAAGTATGGTTTCTATCATTTAAATTAAGAAGATAGAGTACATTATATCTTCATTCTAACTATAACCTAAATTGAAATGGATAGATTTCGTATCATTGAATCCATTAACATCAAGGGACTAATACATTAAATCATCCCGAAATTGAGGAGATAGAGATGGTGGAATCTTCCAGTACTATTTCTAAAATTCCATACCGAGTATATTATCTTATTTATCTTCCACATTTTAAATTATTTTTCACTTTCAATCATTCAAGATATATATTTTTAAACCATAAAAAACATTATCATTATTATTTTTCAAATCTCATAATGATTTATTTGCAAATAATTGTAGAAATCACAGTTCATTTATTCATAAACTTATATTATTATAAATTATTATATTTCTTCTATTTTAAATAAAGTTTCTTTAAATTTCTATATTCAGTATGTTTAATTTATAAATTATTTTCTAATGATATTTTGAAATTTTTTTTATTAATTTTATATTTTAATGGATAAATCACCCCACCCATCCTCTTGTCATTTTATTTATCCTCTACTAATATTTGGAATCTAAATATTTTTTTAATACCATTATATTAAAATTTATATCATATTTTTACATTCAATATCATTAACTAATTTTTTTTAAAATGATAATTTTAAATTTCATTTTAAATCACTCCTAATTTTATTGATGAAAAAAACATGTGTTATGCTCCATTTTTTTAATGGATATAATTATTCTTATTATGAATATAGAATTTTCAAATTCATATAGATTTTGGTAATCATATTTATAACATTTTTATTCATTGTTAAACTCTGAAATATGATAAATATTAATAGTGTACCCCTAATGAGATTTCTAATTTGAACGGTATTATAAATAAATAAATGATTTAAATTATGGTTTATATATAAATGAGTTTAATAGAGTTTATTCTGGTAAAAATAATCATTAAATATGAAAATTATTAGAATATACACATAATGGAACAAATACTAGTAAGGACATGAGGCATGAACTATATTGGCAGGAATTTTAGAGTTTCTCTATGCATCTTACGAAGTCTATCACTAAAATGTTTTCTAGATTTACTGATATTTTTATTTTAAAAACATGACATTGACGAATATATTTATCCATAAAATTATTTATTGATAATCCATTGGCATACCAAGAAATTGGGATCTATAGTACACCACGATAAAAGAATAAATTGATATAAAAAATATTCCGGTATAGGACATCATTTGTTCTCTCAAGACATATGAGATAACCCAAAGGAGAGAATCTGAAAAAGGAGTACAACGAGATCTTGGAATCTAAATTAACAATTTTGTTCATAGAAAACAAGTATTAATCATCTAGGAGACACTATAAAATTACCAACTATACCATGATTATAGAAAAATATATGAAAGAGAATATATTGGCTTGAAACAAATAAAAAAATTAAAATTTCTATGTATCATGTTTTGGAGGAAGAAATAAGTGGTAAATATTGATGGATTGTCTCTTTTAAAAAAATTGTATAGATAATAAATAAGGTAAGAAAGTCTAAAGGTTTCAGATTGAAGTTCCAGTGAGGACTTTATTTATAAATAAGAATCAAGAGACGAATGTCTAAAGTGAATCATAACACTTGTTCAATATTTAATTGAGGTAACATAAAAAATTTTACACTTTCCTCCTCATTATTATTCCCACTCTTCTAATTCATTTAATTCTCTTGAAATGCATGAAGTTCTTATCAGTTCCAATAATGAAATAATAATTTTTTTTGATATTATTTAAAAATTAAAGGATCTAAAAATTTAACACAATCATTTTTAAAAAAAATATTATATTCTAAATGAAATATGTAATTTTTATTAATTCAAAATGAACAAAATAATGTTGAATTTTTTTATTGGAAATTTCTAGAACACAATATTTTTTTTCAATTTACTAATGGAGAAGAATATTTAAATAAAATTTTACACCATCAAAATATTATTTAAAGTAATTATGGGATTTTTTTCAATCAAAACAAAATTTCCTAACAACTCTGAAAATAAAAATTTGGAAATGAAATTTTTTAAAATAAATTATGAAATTGTTTTATAATGTGAGGAATCTATTTTATTAATTAAATTGATAAATTTATAGTTATGTTCAGCCTAAAATAATTTATTTTTCTTCTCATATATCAAATGTGAAAAAACATTCCAAACTATTTTGGACTCTAAAATCATTAATTTATAACCATAGTGGACTCATGACATGTGTAAAAGAAATTAGTTTCATGAAATTTTAATAAAAAAATTAAAAATCCAAAAGAAGTTAAACAAACCATTGATAATATTTTATTAAGAAATATGTGTTGTGATTCCTATGAATGTAATCCTCTCAAATATTTTTAGGGAGGACGTGTCACATATAGAGATAATTATAAATGAAAAATTAATTTTATAGTTATAATTTGGTTATGTATATCTATTATTATATAATATGTTTATATGTTAATGTTTGTATCAATAATTTACTTTGTATTTGTCAACAATGTGATAGGGGTTTTAATATTACATTGAAAATTGATTTTTGAAAAGTTATAATTGTAAAGGAAAACCATTATTTTCTACATCCCCTTTCAAAACAATTATATTGTAGATGTAGAATATCTAGAATATAAAAATATTAAGTGTTTATGTGCACATGAAAAATAATTTTGAATTTAGAAATGGTTCCTTGGTCATTGTAATATTCACTATTTTTTCAAGCTCAAATGTTACTAATTATTACATGATTTACCTAAATTGTATTATAAAGATAACCTAGTTTTGGAACCTTGAAATGTTTTATAAAATGTATTTATTCATTTAAAATTAAAAACATTATTTCAAAATAAAAATAATTATTACTAATCCCCCATGATTTTTTTAGACCAACTTATGTTTCCATTATTGGTGGTAAACATTATATATATTAAATTATCGATTTAATTACTAGATTTACATTTTTTCATCATAGATAATAATAATGACTCATATAATGCCTATTAAAATTAGAATGAATGTTAAAAATGAAAAAATGAATTAAAATAATTACCCTTAGAAGTGATGATGGAAGAGTATTTGATAAAAAAATATTATGATTTTTATACTTCTAAAGGTTAACATCTATCATTTTCTAATTATAAAACACCTCAATAAAATTGGGCAGTCAAAAGATTATGTAGGACCCCCTATGAAATATCTAGTACTACCTTCAATGATTTTTCCCTTCCCCAATATTTTTGGGCTATGGTAGTCAATATAATAAAAATTATTTATAATAATGTCCACATATGAACCATCTCCAAAAAACCACCTTAATATCTTTGGAATGGAAAAATTATAAAATTTAGATTCTATAAATTAATAAAATTAAATTATTTTTCATTAATAACAAGTATAATATAGTAATATTTTCCATATATATGAAAAATGATTCATGCTTGGGTACTCTAACTCAAATAAATATTTCCAATTTTTTTTAATAAAGGGTCTAAAACACCAGAAGAGTCACTTAAAATAAAATTAAACATGAATATTCATAATTTAAATATGGAATCTGAAGAGGTTTTTGACAAACCACGTTTGACCATTTATAAAGATAAAAAATGTAATGTAATTAAATATTCTATAAAATCACCATCCTATACATTATACATTTGTTGAACTCAATTAAAAAACAATCCTCTTGATATTTTTATCATATAATTAAAATCTCTAACTAATAATAGATGGTTATTATTGAATTAGGTAGACAATTTAGATTTTCTCTCACATGTTTAACCTATTTCACTTTATAAATAAATTAATAATAAAAATTATATTATTTACAAATAATAGGAGTTGAAAATTTAAAAGGTAAAATGTTTTATCTCTCATGCTTTCTCTTCATAATCATTCTAATTCTTTCACCTAGTTGTTTAAGAAAAATCATATACAACATTATATTATTTTTTAAAATGATTTGAATTATTTCTAAAGGATATAATGAAGAATAATTTATTGTTTATTTTTTAATCATTTCATCAATTTTTTTACTCAAATCCATTATAATATTTTTTTCCTATTTAAGGATCCTTTATATTAAAAACATTTTCTAGGTGGATTTCACAATTCATTTTAAAAAGGGATATATTTCTGATTTTTTTTGGACATACCTCCTAGTTTTGAAAATACTAATTTACAATTTTATAAATTCATATTAACTAGTGAATTATAAGGTTTAAATAAATTCACTTGGGAATCAATTGAGAGGTTAAATAAATTTCATTTAATAATGATTTCAAAATAAAAAACTAGGATTTCACCATCTTATTGTATAAATATTAAGGTTATATACTAATTGTTCATATTTCTATTTATAATTTCATTTTTATCTCAAATAAACATCATAAATTCATTGAATTCTATAATTTAATGAGTATAATGTTTGAAATGAGTTTTATGCGAGAACATAAATTAATCATTGTTATTGAAATTTCACATATTTCTGATGGAAACTTTTTGAACCAGATTAATTCCACTAATGATATTATAAATATATTTTACATGGATCATGCTAATGATATTAGAAAACCCATGAGTATAAAAAGTAACAAGATGTTGTATGAATCTAGTAAATATTATGAACATAATTATTTCTAAAGTGTGAATATAAGTCTATATTAACTAACTATAAAACATCTAGACACAAAGTTTATTTCATGATTTTGTGTTCATTTAAAATTGAATCCAATTTAAAATCAATTAAAAGTCCTCAATTTCATTATTTGAATAAAACTAAAAACCATAAAATATCTTATCTTATGGAAACCGATTTTGAATGTTAATTTTTTAATTATTTGGTATAATTATATAATGATAATAAATGACCTGTGGAACTTGTCATATATATGAAAAATCCCTAGCTTATTTGAGTAGTAAGAAGATATAATATATTGTGACTTGTACAACTGCAGAATAATATATATCCAATGGGATTCGTTGCGCCCATGTTATATGAACAATAAATTCTCTCTTGGTATTTTATAAAATATATTCTTCTCTCCCTATCATGTGTGACTTCACTTGTATGATCATAATTTTTAAAAATACTATCCAACACTATCAACTTGAAAACATTTACTTGAGACACCATTTTCCACCCGATCACATTACATAAGATGATATATTTATTGAATTTGTTCTTGGAGACAATAAGTTTGGAGATATCTTTATTAAACACCATATTTATGAACTATTTGACTTCCTTAATGGTAATTTGGGTTTTATTTTCTTTCGATACATATCTCTGAATAACAATTGTTTTTATTTTTTAGAAAAAAATTCCAAAAAATGTATCTCAGGTAAATAATTTTTCTAAAGTATTCATTATTTTTAAATATAAAAGTTAGTATGATACTTTTAGGAAAAAAATTATTATATGGATAAAAATAAGATGATGTTGTTATGGTGTACATGAAATTAGGGACTTATACAAAAAAGAGTTGATTAGATTTAACGTCCCTTTATCCATAATGGGAGTATTGAGTTATACATATTTTTCACCTAATTAGATAATATAGGGAAATTTTCAATGATTTATAATTATGAACATTATATAATAATAATAATAGAATTATTTTATATAATATCATGATTATATTTATATTATTTATTATACTCTTGTGTAATGGGTAAGTAATCTGTAATATATTCAGATGAATTAATTAAGGGGCCTAATATTATTAATATTGAAATAATTCTAAAATATAAATTATATTTTTCAAAATAATTTTCATCAAATGAAATTATTATTTTTTGAAAAAATTTATATTTATTATTTTTTAAAAAACCATTCTTAATTTTTTTACCGTTTTATTGGTTTTTATTAAAATTATTTAATTTTTATTATCATGAGATTTATTAAAAATGTTATATTTAAAATATATAAAAGTTATGAATTTTTTAACCCATTTTTATCTGTAGAAAGACCATTAATTATAATAATCATATATTTAATTTTTATCACTATGATATCAAGATGCATGTGTGTCTTATTTTTTATATTCTTAATCGGGTATGTTTATTGTTTGGGGATAATTGCTTCAAATAATTCGCCACGGAGGGGATGTTATGTTTATGAGAGAATTTGTAACATTCATTATAATATTTTAAACATAATAATTATTCAACAGTTTTTAATGACCAAAAGGTGGTTATTGCTGCGCTTCCCACCATAATTGATTTCAATGATCAAGAACCCTTAAAGACTTTAATATTTATTCTTATGTGATATACATCAATATCAGTGTTTTCATGATGATACAATTTTAATATTCCTTTTTAATACATTTTATACTCAATGAACAAGGAATATGGTTTAATACATAAAACCATAATATAGAACATGAATTATGAATTGTTCATAAGTAAAAAACCAAAAAAATCTACGGGAACACATAATATGATGTAGCCATAAAACCCATGTCCTAATATATCTTCATCAAAGCCGTTTGTGGTATTTATTGTTAAAATCCAAACATTAATGCAGTAGTTGAAGTATTACATCAATGAAACCTAGTGAACTCCATACTTTATGGTAATCCATAAACTATTATTTGTAATTTTCATTACATATCCACAATGCATCTGAGATTATACACTATAGTGGCATAAAATATAGAAGAACAACAAAAGGGATTCATGACATAGCCCATAGGGTACACCACATATACCTTTATTTTGGAAGAACATAAAAATATATCTTCGAGTCTGCACAACGTATAATGTTTTCATATGACAGAATTTCTTTCTTAGCATCACAGAACATCCAACCACTCTAAGATAACCATACAAGAGACCTGAATTTATTATTTTTATGTTTCATTTAACTTATTCATTATCAAATATAAACCATAAAAAGGATTATATAACATTAACAATGGATTGTAGTCCTATTTATAGAGACCTTTACATGCCTTCGATATCTAGAGTAATACTGAAAATAAAATCATCCAATCACTAATGTGATCTATTTATCACAAATCTTACTATTTATAATTTGTAAATAATTTTAATTTGTGTGTTCTAAATCATTTATCTTAGCCACTTAAATATATTTTCAGTTTCTCCAACTATTTCTTCATATTTTTAGGATATTTGAGATTAAGCTACAAAAACCATCTTCCCCCTCTTTTTTTAATTTTTTTTCTTATAACCACTAAAGTTATGGATCATGGTATTCTATCCATTTACATTAGAAAGAATAAGAAATAATTTTCTTGTGGTTTTTAGAGTTTCTATAAATAATTATGTGTCTATTTTATCTAGTTTCTGAATATAATACAAAAACATAGTGTTAGTTTTTGTATATTTTATATTATTAAATCCAACAGACTAATGAATTAAAAACAAATGGTATTTACGTGGGAGATTTATAGGTACCTTTAATTAATATTTTTGAATGACATTACTAAATATCAATTATAATTTATCTGTTAATTGTTCATTTCATTCAATTTTTTTATTAATATGTTTAATTCATCAGTTAATGAGTAATATTTTTTATTTTTTATAACGCATAATGTTATTATTTTAAAATTTCGTAAATGAATCACTCTTACTTTTATAAATATACTTATTTTATGATGTTTAATATATTGTTCCACTCTCAAAATTGGATTTTCTTAATTTTTATAAAAATGGTTTTAATATTTTTATTCTTTTTATAAATTAGATTGGAAAATTTGATTATTTTTCATTAATATTTTTAATCATAAATTCACCAACCATTCTCCCAATTTACCTATATATGATCTATAAAATACTAATAATTATTTTCGAAATGGAATATGGAGTGGAAGGTAAGACATATAATTATGAAAGGATATAAATCCTTTTAAATATTTTAAAAAACTCTTCATTGAAATTTTAAATTGCAAAACAATTAATAAAATAACCATTCCAAATAGATGAATATAAATTTCAAGAGGAAATTATATGAAAAATTATTGTTTATAAAAATATAAATGATAACATTGTAGGTATGATAAAATCTATATAAGTAAGAAAAGATATTCTTTAGAGAGAATGAGAATTATTAAAAACATCATCAATTTTTATGAATAAATAAATTGGGCAATATAATTACCAAGAAAATTTTGTGTAAATTAACTATAATATCATTAAAAAAATTTAAAAAATCTTTCAAAAGCTTATTAAAATATGAATAATTTTGACCCAAGATAATAAGTTGAGTCAAGAAAACCCTCTTCGGCCATAAGAAAAGTTGTAATAAAATCCCCATGAAATGGATTTCATGAAACTAATATTCAAATATGAGGAATAAAATACTAATAATGATATTATATATCCAATATTCAGTATAAACAACAAATAAGATAAATTATGTAAAAAAATTAATCAATTATCAACGAATGAAAATTGAGACAAAACAACTTTGACTAAAATACTGTTTAGCTGAATGTGTTCTAATTTCCAATAAAAATTAATATATTAATCACCTATTTAATAAAATTATTAATCCATTTTAAATTTTATAAATTTCATTTCAAACCATTTAATCCAAATATATTTTTAGTTATTTTTAATTCTCATCATCATATGGTACTAGGATGGATTAATTATTAGTACTAGTTTCATAATGACGGTGGTGATTTTTTCAATGATTCAATGATCATAATGAAAATATAATCATATATAATTTAATAAAATTTATATAATGAAATACACTATTATAATATCACTAAATATGTATCTTAGTTAAGGTTACTAATGATGAATATGGTGATGATCTTATTTTTGTAAATTTTAACAAAAAAAATGTTCGTATAATAATAAGAAGTTAAATATTAAAATAAAAGTTCTAGAACCATAAAAAATATTATTTTATAAATAATTTATAATATCACCAGCATTAAATTTTCATAGTCATAAGTTATTTAAATTTTTTTGAATTGATTAAATTGGTGATTAAACTGACCCAATCCTGGACATGCTATAATCTATGGGTGAGTGTGGTTAAGAAAGTAATTATTTTTGGATAATATTAGTTTTATTGAATACGAATGATATTATTTGAATGTTATTAAGGTGCATAATTATAATTTAATATATTTTTTAATGAGTAAAATCATATATGTATAATGAAATACGTTTCTCTCATGGAGTTGGTGTTCAAAATAAATGCATAGGTGAAGTGTTTGTTTCCAATGAACATGAAGAAGATAGGGAATGATATATAATTTCATCATAATATTAATGTTATAAATAAAATATTAAACCATTAAATTACCGATTTAACCATCCAATTATGTTATTTACGATAAATGGATCACCTCTGTTGTGAAGATGGTAGTGCACATGTAACCCAAGAGCCATATTTATATTAAAAATTATTGGTAGGAATGTAGAAAATTGATAACCCATAAATATAATTTTTTTTGTAAACTTATGATACTAAACCGACCTCTGATACCAACTATAAGGACCCAGCCTTAAACCCTACTTAATCTTGAGTTATTACAAGATTTAACATTGAGGAACTTTTTAGGTTTAGAGTTTTAGAGAATTAGATCATAAAAATTGCATTACATTCCACATTTAAACAAAGTGGTTATATAAAAGATAGTATTCATTTTTTCCCATCAATGGAAACATATTTTAAAAAAATTAATCATGGATTTGTTCTTGAAACTTCATTGACACTATCATCATATCATGTACCTCTCCCTTGACCTTTGGAAAACATTTAAAAAAAGATGGGATGAGCATAAAAAGCTTATTAAGAGTTATAAAAATATCGACAAGAAAAATGAGTTCATATATAAATAAGAATGAAATCATACTTTATGAATAAAACATAGGAACTTTAACATACCTCATCAAATCATGAATAAATCATAGAAATCATAAGACATAAAAGGTAACTTGAGGCATTCATAACATTCTTATATATGGAGTAACCCTCTTGGTTATGTTTGGAATTCCCACCACAGTATATTTCCTAAAATCTCTTTGGAGAAACCTTATCGTTTAACTCCTTCGCGTTACCCAATTCATTGGAGATCTATATCGGGCTCACCCGCCCTTAGTTTATCATGGAACCACCCGTCTTCATAAATAGTGCCCAAGAACCATAACATAATCATACCACATAATTCATGCATAAAGGAAACATAACATTTCCACATTTCAATCACAAGATATCAATAAAACACATTGATATAAAGAAAATTATGAAAACCATTTTCAATACCAAAAGAAAAGAAAAGTAAATCATGGTATTTATTTTTCATTTTTTTTTAAAAAGTATGGCTTGTAGAGGAAGCCAAAACTCAAATAATGGTCATGGGGGAAGAGAAGTCGTTGTCGCCGCATACGTACAACAAAAATATTCCCTTTTCTTGTTTAGTAAATAACTTTGTATAAATAATATTAATTTTGGATAAACATAAAAGTAAAATGGGTTTATACACCGTATAAAAGAATGTTCTGTAAAAAAAATATGCCTCAATTAATGGAGATTGAGATGAAGTCCCTTAGAATGACAGTATCCTTGGTTTAAGGATAAATCAATTACATATTTATGTGTGACAAACGAATAAACCAAATATAAGTGGATATTAAGTGTAAAACAATCAGAGCTTATTCACACACATTCATATAACGACATATTCAAGGATTACAAGTTTATCCCAAAGAATCAAAATTGGGTTAAGAAGTTCCCTTGCAAAAATTTGACAGCCTTACGATGTCACTACAAAATTCAGAAAATGAGTTGATGAGAGATAAAAAGTGTATCTCATAACTTGGACATAAAATTTAAATCAATAAGGATATATAAGAACATATCCCTACATAATATTATGTGAATTAAAAGACATAACAAAAGAAGTCTTTTAAAAAGAGGAGGGCGAAAGGTCCCCTTACCGACATGGGTATCTTTCGAAACATACACCCCGTGAAAGAAGGACAATACAAAATTGATTTAAATATTCATAAATTAAAGTATATTACACAATGAGAAAAATAATGGGCAGTACATACACCACTCAAATGAAATTGTGGCAAATGTAGCATAAATCTCAGGATAATAAAAGTGAGATGAAAAATCCCTTACGAAAACTCGGCAGCCTAACGACGCCACTTAAAACATCCAAAATGGATTGATGAGAGAGAATAGGGTCTCTCATCATATTAACATAAATATTACAGAAAGAGGAATATAAAATAACATCCCCAAAAATAACAAATAGGAGCTTAAAAGAAGTGACATAAAGGAGAGTACTTAAAAAGAAAGGGAGAGGTTAGATCTCTTACGAAAATTCGGCAGCCTAACGGCGCCACTCAAAACATCCAAAATGGATTGATGAGAGAGAATAGGTTCTCTCATCATATGAACATAAAAATTAAAGTAAGATTAACATAAAATAACATCCCAATAACAAGAAATAGGATCTTTAAAAGGAATGACATAAAAGAGTGTACTTAAAAAGAAAGAGTGGTGTAAGATCCCTTACGTCAAGTCGAACTTGTCTTCTTCGTTTCTTTATATTCCTGAATAATAAACATTGTTCAATTTATAATTGCTTAATTAAATCCTATAAATATTATTATTTATTTCATATCACATATTTTAATGTTATAATAATTGGTTAATAATATGAGTTCATATTAGAAGTTTTTGTCGATGTTTGGTACATGAGACAAAAATTGAACTTGTTGGAAAATAATTTTCCATTTAGTTATAGGTACATCATATCTAGAATAGTATTTATGTTTTCAATATCATATATATCCAGTATATATTCATTTTATACTATTCCATTGCATTTGGAGAAAAAAATTAAAAGCACCGTTCATGGGGACAGTAGACCGTACGTACGCATGAACGCTACTTTCATTTTTTGTCATATTAATGGAATTAAAAAAAATGAGAGAGATATATATATGTAATAATTCCAGAATTATATCCATCATTTAGATGTAATATATTACATATATATCCATTATATATATGTTCTTATAATATTATATGACATTTTGAGATAAGAAATGAAATCTATTGTTCATGGAGACGGTAAGCCATACGTATGCAAGAACATTACTTCCATTTCTATTTCATATTTAATGGAATTAAAACATAATGATAAATAATATTATTTTAATTCCAGTATGTTATCTTATATAATATCATTAAATATATCCTTTATATGTATCACATATGGTATTAACGAATCAAATAACTTTGAGGGGGCGGTAGTCCGCACTTCCTTAAATGAAGATATCCCGTTTACCCATAATGGAAACCATAAAGGAATTCCATAAATGAAAAATACAGAATTTTAAGTAAAACATAAACATATTATATATCATATATAAATATAGTGTCATCTTAATGGCCACCTTTGAAGGTGTTAGAAAATTTTTGAACAATCAACGTTTCGTGAGGCAGAAATTCGCCATCCACAGAAACAATATGTTTTTTAACCATTAGATGTAAGTGTGTGTAAGTGTAGATCTAATCCTTCTTATAAAAACAACCTAGTATATTTAAGATACTGGATTTGTTACAAAATGAATTAATAAAAATATTTTAGAGGGTTGGAGAAGAAAAATAAAACAAAAGGACACAAGTGAAGACATTACCTTAAAATCGAGTAACTCCCTTTGGTTTGAGCTCAAAGGCTTCCTTGGGAGGACTTCTGCCCAAATTGAGGCTTCAAGGAGTTATAGAGGGATGTGGAGAGACAAAATGGGCAGGTTTGGGCCGAGCCAAAATCTTTGGAAGAGTGGGTATGGAGGTAGAGGTGGGGGCCTTTTATAAGAGGAGAGAAGGGGCACTCTTGGAATGTAAAGAAATGTTACTTTATTTTAGAATGATTTTAGGATTTTAATGGTCCCACATTGATGTTTTTCGAGGATAAGGTTATAAGGGTTCGAAATCCACCCATCTAATAGGTTTTGTGCATGTGTAGGTCTTATAGTTTACTTTATCATTCCATTTTATTTAAATCGTTAAATAATGAGGTCATCGCTACATCATCATGATGTCATAAGTAATATAATATATTTAATGTATAAAAATTATAAAAAAAAATACTATGATGTAGGAAATTGTTTTCTATTTCCAATGAATATTTATAGTAAAAAATCCGACTTTTATAACCCCATGTAAAAATTGTTTTAATAAAACATTTCATGTTTGTGTCATTTTTACTTTAACATTAAATAAAAAGGTATTTATGTCATTTTCCTACCCAATTGTCTCCATGGGCTCCCCAAGTTGACCCATGGATATTATTGGTCGTCCATGACACATACAATGAAGTTAGGACATGTTTCTAGGATATTTCATTTTATTATAACATTATTCTTACATTAAACTACACTAATCACCTCTTATCGCGATTAAAAAAATAATAAGTTACTATTCACAAAAAATTATTCTAATCTCATTGAACAACATTTTAAATCTTAATGACAACCATGTATATCAGATTTTTTAAATTCAAAACACAATGATGGAAAAATTTCATTTAAACAGAAAAATCAGTTTTTAGAAGTACCACTTAGTGGTTTCACTATTCATCAAAAATTGAAGTTTTTCAGAAAATTACTAAAAATTCACCTGAAGATATATTTTATATTCCAAATTAAAAAATGATTTCTATTTTAAAAAATTCAAATCATATAAGTTTCATTAATTAATTTAATAATTAATTCCCGCTGTCAAAACAAATAGCGTGTTTTTATGAAACAAAATGTATCAAAAGAGTGACACGAGTTTAAGTCTGATTTCAAAGTGAAATTAATTACAATGACCACTATTGGATTAAATGGTAAAAATATATTCTAATTTAACATTAAAATAAATTCAAAATATTATATAATCTTATAAATAAATTAGATTAAAAATGGGTTTTGAATTAAAATACATCATTTTCACTATTCATTAAAAATTGAACTTTTTCGGAAAAATACCAAAAATTTACTCAAAGAAAATCTTGATGTCCCGATTGTAAAGGAGAATTTTATTTTGTCAAATATAACACATAAATTTGTCAAAAAGTGGATTTAAAAGAGGTTCTCCATCAAAAGGCGGTTAATCGACCTTTTAAACAATATTGGAATGATTACGCTTAAAATTGGATTCATTCACATATTTAATCCTATAACATTTATTGTAAATAGTAAGAATATTTGACAAACATATCTAATCATTTTATAGTTATTTCTGTTCATTCTCTCCATTACCACGGCTAGGCATAAACTACCATTTAAAATAATATTATTTTATTATTAGAGTCCAATGCAAGATTCCCAAGAAACTCATTGTTGCGTGTTGGGTACGCCATTGTGCATAGCGTCCCCATTAAAGTAATATTAATATTTTAGTCACAAATATGGATAAATATGAAAATTTCATATTCTTTATTTACATGGGGTGTTATAGGTAGTCATGTATTCATGGTGGTAATAGGTAAGGCATGGATATATAGGCACACGTATATGAGAAATTGGTTAATAGGGTGCTGAGGTAGTTTTCATGGGTGAATTTAAACCCATGCAGGTGACCTCAGTGAATAGGGTGATCTATTATATGGCTTGGGTATGACCACATAGGGGGGACCTGGGAAAGGCTCCACATAAGAAGAATTATGAACCCTAATAAATAATTCATATAAGATTAATGAAATATTTAATTCAGATCAATGTGAATGGGAACAATATTGGGTATACTATAACATCTGGTTTAGCTCTATTATGGATGAATTGATATTTCCCGTTTTACGATAGATAGATCCCATTTAATGGAGATCCATAGTCACATGGTTGTATCTCCAAATGAGTGTATTTTTTGTGTTTATGGAAATAACCTATGTTTCATTAAATTTTCTTATTCAATAAAACACACAATTTCCCCTTCCTTTATTTTCTCTAGTAATATGATTTCAAAACACAACTAAAGGGGATATTGTGTGAGTTGGGCCACGATTAAAAGAGCTTATTTTGTACTGGTGAATCTCCATCATTTTAAATTATATCATCTCACACATTGTCATAAAATTTGGTATCTAGGGGTCCTTATATACAAAAAATTAATGGGTGTATAAATAACCCTTGGTAATAACTCAGGACAACAACCACTTTTAATAGAGCAACTGATATGTATTTGAGTTTGCATAGTTGTGTTGTGTGGAATAATTCTAAGTATAAAATTTTTTGGATCGATGGTGGATATTATTTATGTATTATACATAGATAGGGTATGAAAGAACCTTCTTCTATTTTTAAAGAAGTAATCATGGATCCATATTGGTTTCCCAAACACATTGAAAATTTTCATCCATCTTGATGAAATCATGTATTTTTTTTAAAAAATAATTAGTGATAAAAAATCCCAACCATCAAAGTTGGATTTGATCTACCTTAATATTATGAATTTTTTTATGTCGAAATTTAAAATGGGATGAACATGGGGTTTACATGCATACTCAGATTAGGTATTAGTATTTCACTAACGTGTGGTTGTGGTGTGTTTCCTATCATGTTATTATATCTACATAATATTCAATGATATATGTTTTATTTAGAAAATTTTAATTATCTCTAAATATGAATATTCCAACTTCATCAATGTGTGTTAAAAACCAATGTTAATCCTAATTATATTACTCTTTTATATTTCATGTCCAATGCTATGGTATTTAAGCCCTACGTACCACTCTTTTATCAGTGATCAGTATAGGTAAAAAAATTTAGGAGTGAGGAGGAAGAGAAATGTAATGACTGGATTTTCATACACTAACAATACTATTGAGTAGTGAATGGAACAATGAACAGGATTTTCTAGTCAACTATATCTGGGCATGGTACACTGGGCACCTAAACCTAGAAATTGATACATAATCTAGATAAACTTGGTAGAAATTCATACTTATTGAAATTTTTACTGTCTTAGTTTTATATTTTATTTCAAGATAAAATTTATTCATTTATTCCCATCCATATTATTTCCCTATTGATAAAAATTTACTAAATTATCATATTGGAATTTTATAGATCATAAAATAGTGCCCGTGTAGAGATACATACCATCCATATTTAATAAATTACTAAAGTCATTGAGTCCAATAATATTAGACAATGTTGACTATATATGTATGATTTTAAAAAACACTATCTAATACATCCTCAAAGAATCTCACCAAGATTTCCATCACCTACATATACATAGGATTCTAATCGATGCTAAAATCCATCATTCACCCCATAACATGTTGTAATACTGGTTTTCTAGATAGTCGATTCTAGTTCTAGGAATATCTAAATGAATAATGAATTCATCAAACCTGATTTGAAAAACTGAACATACATCATGAAGTATATGAAAACCACTACAAATAATCAAAATTCAAATCTAGAGCCATAGTCATAATGTTACCCATTGATCTTCTTTCATGATATTAAGGGCTAACCACCAGTGTGGAATGAGGGTTAGAACATTCATAAAATAGGTGGATTCAAGCTTGAGTATATGTGGTCTAAACTTGTATGAAAAACATTCATATAGTTTGGGAAACATATTTAAGACACTATGATATAAATGATTGATCGGGTATAAATTATGTATCTTTAAAATAATTTATAAATCACGTCATATCTTCTTAGCTAATTGATCTATTTTATGAAAACCTTCCATTTTCAAAACATAGAGATGATATTATTATTTGGGATGTGTATACGCATTTTGAGCTAGTGATATACAGAGATATGTATGATAAATTCCTCAAACATAATATTTCCTATATGTAAATATATTGAAAAATAATTCAACGTGTATAATAGGTGATAGTGCATGCTTATTATGGGGTGTATGAGATGATTCACACGATGGTATTGTGAAAGATCTTTTTGAAGTTGTTTTGAATGGAAATTAGAACCCTAATCAACCCACCACTATTTCTTGCTCTTGTTGCAATATCCATAGAGAAGACATGATAATGGATCAATCAATATTAAGGAATAAATTGTGTTATGAGTCTCCTTGTAAACATATCGACCGCAATTGAATATGGAGGTGGAATCTGAGGGGAACTATTTCACAAAAAATATATCATCAAACTAGATTACACCACTAATGAAGGCGATACCTCCGCCATTGATTTTGTTATTACTACCTATGAGTACTCAAATTTATTTTTCACACAAAATCACCATAATAATCGATAAACACTATTGTTTATGGAATCCATGTTGATTAGCCTTCTCTAGTGAATCCACCTCCTCACATGGATGTCTCAGATTTTTATATAATCGAATCTTCATCAGCTTCATAGAACAATCCAAGAAGAAACCATATCATGGAGTAAGATTATATCTCTTAATATCATGTAACACTTAGTGTTGATGTTACAACAATTATTCTTATTACACATTAAAGGTAATTATAAAAAAATCCATGAACTAATCACTAATACATCCATTTTTTGGATGGGGAGTATGTAAGGTTGAAATAAACTAGGTCTTTTTAAAAACAATAAAAATGTTATTATTAATTTTTTGGGTCTTGTTTGTATATCATGATATTATGTATGATATTAAAAAATTAAGTTTAAAACATGGATTACATGAAATTTAATATCACAAAGAATAATATTCAATAAATCATATCAAAATTTTACATTAAATGATTTAGATTGAAAAAATATTTCATTTATCGTTTGTGATATTCACTCAATGGAATCAAACATAGAAGAGTCTAGACCATCCACACATTTTATTGAATATTTATTGAACTTCATCCAATATAAAATGTGTTTTGTGATTGAGAAATGAATGCACATCAATGTCCTTATAATCGTGAGAGATCTAAATATCTATCATAGCACATGGATCAAATAATTCAGGATCATCCATTTTCATTATCTCACCTGGACTTTAGAGAGTGGTTAATTGGAAATATAATTAATGAAATCAACTCTCAACCTCATTTTGGGTATTCAAAATATATAAATATATAATTTATAACTTCCAGAAATTTTATTTGTTTACTATTGGGAGATAACCATTTTAAATGGCCAAAAATGTTTAAAACAGTTAAATATTACTATAAAAGTTATGAAAATATTATAAAAATGTATATATATAAATGGTGTAATGTAGTAATATACGGGTTATTAAATAGACTATCCACATCCAAAATGTTAAATGAACCTTGAATATTATTTATTTAATATTCTTTTATAAAAAATTCAAATTATATTCATAAAATAACGATTTAATCTAATAAGTAAATAAATCCAATAGTAATTATTATGTTATCGAATATTTTTAAGATTACTTCTTTCTTATGAGTTCTTATTTATTAAGACATTACCTGAACCTCATAATGGGGAACACCATGCCCTAAAATCAAATTGACTATAATTTTCAATGTTCGTGAATATTTCTTTATTTACCCACTAGGACCTAATATTTCTAGCATTGAGTATTGACCAAAAAATATGATTGGATTATAACGACCAATTAATTCCACTAATGATATATGGTTGTGTCACAATAATGATAACCTCATGTGAACACAAATCATTTATGATAATAAATTTTTATAATTATTTATAAAAAATAAGGATTCATACGTCATATCATCACCCATTACTAGATAATTTATTCATGAACATACCATGTATACTTACATTTATTAATAATGGAATGGATTTAATAAAGGAACTACTATCCCGGTCAGTAATTCCTAATATATCCCTTCATTTTAGAGGATAAAAATTCTGTTTTAATGATTCATCAAATTTGATACCATCAATAACACACCAAACATTAGCTACCTCTCTATAAAATAAGTTTATTTTTTTCATCTGAAATCAGATTAAATGATCAAATGATATATATTTAAAATGAACTCAAATTGTGTGACTAATATATATTCTAAAAAATTAGACCAACAACTGAAAACAAAAATATGTTTTTTTATATTATTGTTTTTCTCCCCATGATATCATCTCTTTGAGAGCCCAATGTGTGAAATTCATGATATGAAGTCTCAATACATATGATTCCCCGTCAATAGATAGTCATATATCATCTATTTCTAGTAAGTATCAGGTTTTTATGTCACATGTCATGTGTTTATGGTTAATTTTAGAGTATATTATGCTACTCAGTATATCTAAGAACTACTAAATCCATTTCATATGAAAAACTATATAAGGAATTTTCCATATAAATATAGTTTTTATAAGTTTTGACAATATTATTTTGACTATAAATAATTATAACTATATTTGTACATGATTTTATGATACTATAAAACTGTTCATGTTTTGTTTAGGGCACCTGCATTCACAACACTCACACATTTATTAGATCCAACTCACTAACCATTAATATGTTATCCCTCATGTGATAATATCATTACTTTTCTAATTAATATATTTATTAATTTTCCTATCCATGCCATCCTTTATCGATAGTCAATTATTCGTAATAAAACTCATTGAGTAAAACTTCCCAAGAGATGATATCACTGAGTATAACATTCTTTATTATATCACAATCTTGATATCTTTGTTATCACCTTTAGTAAGATTCCTGGAACTTGGAAAAATCAATACATATTTCATGATTATTTAGCTATATAAAAATCTACAACATACTATATATTTATTTTTATGGATTCCACTATATTAAATGTTATTATTTTTCTCATTTCCATATCTAATATATGATATGAGATCATATTGATCATTTATAATACAATTTTTCTCTATTTAAAACTAGTGCATCATTATCTATAATTACTAAGTAGATGACCATTTTATTTCCTCAAGTACATATTGGATATCTTATATAGTATGAAGAACAATATAAGTGACAGATCCATTGAGGAATATTAGAGATTTAGAATCACTATTTTAATATATCATTTACATCACACATTTATCTTTAGAGATATTTTTTACATGTGACATTAGTGAAAATTATCTCTTTAATCATTCCAAGATTAATTTTTAAAACCATGTTAGTATATTTACATTTACAATGTCTATGAAACTATAAGAGTTAAAAGAGTAGATCTTATCCTGAAGACCATAAGTTTTTTCATTAAATAAATATTTTTAGAGTTATATTCTACCCATTTTTAACTAAATCATAGAATAATAGTTATTTCTATATTTTTTAAGATATTTCACATAGAATAATATAGTTCTCCCACATCAAATTTCATACACATGGCATGATTCTATTCCAAATTAATATTCTATGATCATTATTCTTGTATTAATCTATAAATGGATCTATAAAACATTAATTCCATATAGGAATTTGATGGTGTCACCAACAAATTAAAGTTTAATCATATTAAAACCATCAGATAGAGGTGATCCTCATGCCAATTTCTCAGTATTACAATCATATCATTTTTCAATGATATGTATAGCTTTATTCAATCTAATATATAATACATTGTATAATAAATTAACGTATTGTTATGAGACAAATACCGCTGATATATATTTTCTCTCAAATACTAATGAACAAATTTACTTGAATTAGAGAAATAAGAAAAATTATTAGCTCTTTTTTTAACATATAATCTATATTGATTAATTATAATAAAATTTTCAAACCAAATCTATTTTCATATAATAATTTCTTATAGTATGGATATTATTTATTATTAATGAATAATATATCACCTCGAATTGTGATAATAAATGAATCTCGCGTTTTTTTATCATTACAATGTACAATATGTATCTAAAAACATTACTCCAATAAGATTTATTATGAATCTTGTTCCTATGAAAACAATTTTTTAATCTATAAAATTTATTAGGCTTAAAAAACTCATAATATATAAAAATATATTTTATGATGTAATGTATTTATTTGAATCAATAACATTATATGATATAAATTTTATTTTATTATTTTCATATGTTTTGGTTTAACACCTCTATTTTTGAGTCATTTCATGATAATATAAAGAAATACTTTTCATGATTCATATAAATCGTCATTAAAACATCTTTTAATTGCATTATATCTCTAACGTGTGAATGGAAATATGCGTCTAGGAATTTTAGCACTTAATATTTTAGTTATGATCAATGTATTTATGTATGAATCATCATTTATACTATTTCCACTAACATTATTTATGTAATTTTTTTAAAAATAGTTTGTTTAAGAATAAATCCAGCTAATATTTTTAATGCTTGATGAATACATTCCTATGATACACTCAAAAAACTCCTCTAAAATGATCTATAATCTTTTAAAAAATTATTTTTATCTTCACATTTAATTCAATTTAAAATAATATGGGAATTTAATGATATTTTTAAATTTAATCATATATTCAACTTTAAACAAATCAAAATATCTAGATGAAATAATTTATAAAGCTGTGGGTAAAGAAATAATTTCTCACGGTTTATGTTTAGAAAACATGATACGTAGGTATGATGATAATTCCTCATTATTGTTTTCTGAAAATAGTCGAAATACTATAATAGTTACATCCATGAACATGGCTTATATTTTTTCAAAAAAATATTTCTCCTTCCACAATTAGGTTTGAGTAATGCAAATTTTTTGAAATTTTTACCATCTTTTAATGTCTGGAATAATTATTAGTTAAAATGAATTCCATAAACAATATTCATTCCCAAATGTTTAGGTAATATTCAAAAAATAATTATTGTTTCACAAGATCTATTCACATAGAAATAAAATGTATCATTCTTATCACCACTGATATTGGTATAATCATTTCATATATTCATAGAGAACACATGTCATCATGTATTATTGATTATTGACTTCCTTGGATCCTTTATATAGATTTAAATATATATATGAATTTTTTATCTAATAACCAATTATTATAATTTAAATATTACATTTAATTATGAATAAATCAAAAGTAAAATCTTGTTCTATCCACTTATTAAATTTAATTCAGTTTATCATCTAGTAAATAATATTTCAATAGGCTATGAATATTTCATCCTATTCAATGAACTACCTCTTTATCTTTGGTGTCTTAGAATCTAATTGTGAAGGTTCCTTTCATAGTTTACCTTATATAGTTAATTTTCTTATATATTGTTTATTGTTTGCACTAATAAATAATGACTGTACATTATTAATGTTCTCGTATTATTAGTGAACGTATTCCAAAAAAATATCAATATGGTTTCTCAATAACATTATCAAAATAACCCTAATTAAACTGTTGAAACAAGATGGTAATGATGAGAGAATAAGAGGAGCTAAATGTTTATGATTAAACTTGAAACCCAATTCATTTCGGTAATCAACATACTTTATCATTATAAATACTCGATGACCAACATGAATTCCATATTTAAATATATAAAAAATTAATTTCATCACAATATCATTTATCTCTCACTTAACATTATCCCTATTGACTTCTCAAAGACTATAAAACATGGAATAATCATCCATGTCCACGTGTTACTTTTGTAAATATTTGGATACTAATGATAGTATGATTTTAAATAACAAATAATTCATTATTGAGTTTCCTACATAAATTCTTCTCATTATCACTATATTTATAATGGGGCTAATCAGGTAGTGGTAACTCCATCACATATAAATTTGTTTGATGACATAGTATTATATGAAATTTCATTTACCACTCATGGAATTTGTTTCCTATGAGGACACAATAAATTTCTATTACTAATCATAGTGTATATATTGTATCACATTAAATTTTATACAAATTCAAACACAATAAATTTATTAATTTTATCTTGATTTTGAATTATTTTCAACATTAAGGATTTTTTATCTATTACTGTATCTTAAAATTTATCAAATTCTAGCATACCTCGACAAACAAATATAAAATTTTTAGTCTCATGAGTATTATATATAAAATTATTTTTAAAACCACACCTCATTGGATATTTTACATCTATTTCACTACTTAAAGATTCCTAACATTGGAATATTTATAGCCATCAAGATTAACACACTACCCACTGATCAGTTGAGTGGAGTATCATCTCTTGTAATGAATAACATTGAATTTAAAAATAGTTTCCTATAATGATTACAAAATAATGATAATACAATATCATTAATACTAATTTTAGTTATTTCAACCCACCACTCTCATAATAATGCCCATGTATTAGGAGGGATCCTCCACTAGGTATAACATACACCTCATAATTGTATCATTCCTCAAATTTAAGTGATTTGGGGAATTCATGTATTTAATGATTTATTTATGGTTTTTAGTCCATATTAGATAATCTTATCCATTTCTATTTAATATTTTTGTTGTGAGATCCCACACACATCATTATAATGTCAAAAATGTAAAAAATTCACCATTAATGTTCATTTTATCTATGAACGATCTCTTTTTATTTTATTGAATTATACATCAAATATAAAAATTCATAATATAATAAACAATTAATAAATAAAATAATATAATATCATCAAGAATTGATTCAAATATTAGAACTATTTAGGGATTTATATATCAACCTATAAACTGGGAGTAACTCCTTGATTCAGCATACATGTTACAAAAGTTATAGTGCTTACCTGATCTAATGCGTGAAATATTTCATTGGTGTTTCACCATGTCTCAAAGAGAAATGTGTCACCTAACTTCTTTTAACTATAAAATAATACTCATACGTAGGGGTGGGGATCTCATGTAACAGCCCGAGATTTTTTGAAAAATATTCTTTTTATTTCACTAATGTCTTGTGTTGTACGCTACACGAAAAGGATCTTGCACAACATGCATCCTTGACTTTCCTTGCATTACACGCAATCACGACCTTCCTCGATAGCGTGTGTAGTACGCAATAACGAGTTTCACTAAACAACGATATGCAATTAAAATGTTATTAAAACTAGCCGTTATGAATAGTAATAACCACTTTTTGAAATTTTGTAAATTTTATTTTTCAAAATGGATTTCATTTTTGGATTCGGAATATCGAATTTAGCCTAAGGTGAAATTTTGGTACATTTCGGATAACTTTCATATTCTGATGAATAGTGAAAATTACTAAATTATAATTAAAAACAACCTTTTTAATCGAAATAATTAATATTGATAAATTATTAATTTGAGTGGTTTTAAAGTATATTTAGAATATATTTTTACAATTTAATACAATGTTGGTCATTGGATGTAATTTCACATTTAAACCAGACATAATCAAGTGTCAATCTTTTGATAGATATTGTTTCTTAAAAACACGCTATTTGTTTTAACAGTGGGATTTAATTATAAAAATAATTAATGCAAATTCTATGATATGAATTTGGTAAAATAGACTTCATTTTTGAATTCGGAATATAAAATATAGCTTAGGATGAAATTTTTGCATTGTTCTGAAAAACATCAATTTTTGATGAATAGTGAAACTACTAAGTGGTAGTTAAAAAAATTAATTTCTTCATAAATCTTAATTTTACCGCTTCTGTGAATGGAATTACAAAAATCCGAGAGACACGGTTGATGTCAGTAAGTAAAATGTGGTTCAATGAGATGAAAATAATTTTTGGTGAATAGTAACTTTTTACTTTTTTTTACCACGGTTAATAGTAAATAGGGTAACTAAGGGTAAATATGATATTACTATTACCCTAACACATGTCCTAATTCTATTGGATAAGTGTAATTCGACCAAAAACAACCTTATTAATATAATATGACCATTTAGGTCCACTTGGATTAGATTATGACATTTAATATTATATTATTTAATGAATAGTTAAAATAGTTAAAATCAAAGTTTAATAACTAAAACATTTTTATCATGGGGTTATACATAAGATAAATTCGACTATAAATATTCATTAGAAAGCTAAAAAGCTTTCCTACATAATGATATTTTATTTATAATTTTTAGACTTTAAATAAATTAATTTATTTATGACACAACGATGATGCCGTAATTACCATTTTAAGGAAATATTAACATAATTGATGTTATAAATGCTCAAATGAATGTAATTTGAGACTTTTTATGACTTAAACTAATTTTCTAGGTTACTATGATATATTAGTGTTGATTTAATCAACTTGGTGCGAACATATAATTCTTTTATGACTTTCACAAAAATCATATATCAAATAGTGTCAAAATTGACACAAAATAGTTTTTAAATCAAATATTATATTATTAATTGTTATTTTATTCCTAAAAATATAAGGTTCGGAAAAATGACTTAGATAAGGATATATTTATTAATAATATACAATTTGGGGTTCGTTTGGCATGTTATAGTAAGTGTATTAACCATATAGTGAAAGAAAACAAAAAGACACGGCAAAAGTTAAATTATTTAACTTAGAGTTAAATCTAATTGATAAGGTTAAAATAATACCCTAAACTTGTCTAAATCTTATTGGTTGATAGGATTTCGACCCTTCCCCACTTTATCTTCGAAATAAGACCCTTTGGAACCATTATAAACCGATTTTGACTTTAATATAAAATAATATTTTGAGATATTCCTAAGGTACCCCTCTCCTCCCTTATAAAAGGACACCTCCTCCCCCTCCTCCTCACACCAATTTGAGCACTCAAGCTCGGCCAACCCCTGCCAAAATCTCTTCCCCACTTCCCTAGAAACATCCTAGAGGTTATGGTCTTCCTCAAAGACCAATTTTAGTGCCCTAAGAGGAGGTCTCCAAAAGGCGCTTCAAAGAAGAGGTAATTACTGTTACCAATTCCTTCATCTTTATTTCTTCTTCCACTTCTTCTTCTTAGGTTTTTTCATTATGAAGTAATAACATCAGTATCACTCATATACTGATATGTTATTATAAGTATGAAACAACCCTATTTCACCATCTATCCATCCTACGGAAAAAGAAATCACCGCGCGTGCGTACGTACGGAATACCGTCTCCACGCCGTGGTGTAAACTATTTTCCACCACCACCTTACATGGATGGGTATAATGGTGTAAAAAATAACTATAAATAGTTATTAAAACATCATATTGATTCTGATATATTGTATAATCCACTCCAATTCAATTCAATATTTATGTAAATGATATCATCGCTCGTGCGTACGTACGGACTACCGTCTCCACGACGCGATGAGATTCATTCTCCATGTTAACCATTAAAGAATGATTATAAAGTATATATAAGAAATAATAATGAAATATATGACATTATAAAGCTACTGGATTTATGTATATATATGTATGTCATCTACTTACTTCCATTCAAGACAATAAGGAAAGGAAAACAGCGTTCATGCGTACGTACGGACTACCGTCTCCATGAACGGTGTTTTTCATTTCATTTATCTATCTATTATATATATATATACCGAATATATATGATATATAAATCATATTTTATATTCTGGAAGTAAGTAAATCATGATATAAGTAATGATAATGTCAAGAACAAAAAGTCAAAACACCTACGATAAATGAAACGATTTTACCCAAAACGCTTCTTTAACATGGAATTTACAAAAGAACGGGTAATATAATGTCATAAGTGAACCATATATTTTGTATCATAACAATGAATATGATTCTGTAATAAGTCAATGACATTATTTAAATCATTATACAGGAGATTCGGACACATACGAAGCAAAACGGACCTAAGGTAAGGGAAATATCACAATCTCATTTTTATCCGAGATTGTTTATTCGTAAGTATTTACTGGGGTGTATTTTATCATCCACATCCATGTTTCATCAATATGTAATTTTATTTCCATCCACCTACAATTGTTTAAATCCATTTTTACCCTTCGGTGAGTTTTTAGTAAAAGAAATTAAAGGAATCTTTTGATGTTTTTCGTACGAGGTACTTTTTGACTTTTCCGACAAAAGTACGAAGAATGTTTTTTTTACATATACGGCACGAACGGATTTATACTGTTTTATAAAGCCTTATTTTCATGAAGCTTCCACTAAAAGATTTCATGACTATTTTCAATAAAATCTCTTTCTTTTAAAATTGCATGATGTTTTGTGAAAAGAAATTGATTTTGAAGAAGAAAGGATATTTTCCTCAAGAATTCAATTCAAGTGTTTTATCAAAATTATTTTCCATCTAAGATAATAAAGGGTTATGTTTCTATCCATATTTTTACATTGATTTGACTATGTTGTGATGGAATTATGTTTATGAATTCCTTTATCTTATATGAATTGATTTATGATGTCATGATGTTTCAAGAATCCCATTATTGTTACATGTGTTATGCGATGATGTATGTTTTATGATTATGTGGAAAACATAAGAAAGGATTCATTATAAAATGGGTGGGACCTATATCTCCCTCCAATGCATTGGGTAAAGATTTCATATCTCATGAGATAGACAGGGCTGGAACGGTAGGTTATACCGGTTCAGTGAAACAGGACTGAAACGAGGGTTACTCGATTCAGAAAGGGACTTTGTCCACTAAGATAGTCTTGGCAATGAGTCTTGACTAACAAGAAATGATTCTCTTTGATTATGTGTGTATTACACAAAGATTAATGTTTTATATTATGATTATTGGGATTTCATTTCACTACTATGATTTATCCCATGTTATGAAATTATACTCTCTTTTGCAGGTTAAGATTTCCAAAATGTTATGTTCTTATGAATACGATGTGATTGATTGTTCTTTTTTTTACCCTTACTGAGCATTTGAGCTCACCCTTTTATGTTTTCTTTTCCCCAGGATATAAAGAAAGGTTTTAGGTAAAAAAAAGGAAGATCTTTATGGGAGATTTTGATGATCTTTCACCACGATTAGAAGATTATAGTCCGAGTTTCCAAAGACACTAAACTATTACGGTCCTTGTGTGTGTGTTTTTGTAATGTACTAAGTATTCCGCAAAAGTAATGTAAAGTCTATGTACGTCAGGCTTCGGGTCTCTACAGTTTGTATCAGAGGAAAGGTTTAGTCAACCTTTGGAAACTAGGATGCGAAAACGTTAGTGAGATCCCAAGAGATATTTCTAAGGTATGTCTAGGGATGCCCCTAAGGATAAGTATACGTATAGGATATATTCCTAGAACTATGGTAACAATATTAGATTAAACCAAAGATGATAGATATTTAAGTTACTTCCCCTTTATTATGATTTTTGCATCTAACACTATTCTGTTTGGGTTTTAGAAAATGGCTGGAAACAAGATGATTCACAATAATGGAGGATATGATGGACAATGGAATGATATTCTTCATGAGCAACCAAATGAAATGGGATTTGGATGTCCAAACATCATTATTATGCCGAATCAGCAATCTCAAAACATGATCAATAATGTTAAATTTGGTATGTTTCCTGACTCGACTAATAAGAGAAAGATGGAGTTCCATGATGATCATAGAGGAAAGAAAGTTCAATTTCCCCTATGTAAATCATGTGGAAAGAGGCATCAAGGAAAATGTTTCAAGGGAACTGGAAGATGCTTTGGGTGTGGAAAAGAAGGACACAAAGCAAGTAAGTGCAAAGGAAAAGGGTCAGTTAACACCATGGATGAGGATAATGGTATTGCTACGACATCAAAAATGGTTAAGTGTTTTAAATGTGGAATGTATGGGCATTATGCAAACAAATTCCCTAAGGGAAAGACTCATGAAGAGAATCAGTATGGTCATATGGGTAGTATTTATGTGGATGATGATGAAGAGACTACAAATGATATGTGAGATGAAAGAATTTTTGAAGCTCGGTCAATGGTTTGAGAATGTAGTGGAATGATTACATGTTTATCATGTGTAATTTTGGAATAAAGAGACATCTATGGATTGTTACACTGTTGTCTTTCCTTGTGTTTTGAAAGTGTATGATTAATGTTACCAGTATCCATGAAAGGTTATTCAGATATTTTTGGAATGTAGATGATATGCAGATAATGAAGGGATAAAGAGAATATAATATGTTTGATAGTATTCATGAGCTCATGATTGATATAAGGACTAAGTGATATCATGGTTTGAGTATATAGAATTTTGAGGATTTTGGTATGTGGAAAGTGTTAACTTTAAACTGAATTCATGTTTTCACTAAGGTATTCAAGAGAATACATGATTAAGGCCTTTGAATGTTTGGAATGTGACCAACAAGACATATATATGGGGATTAACGATAGTATTAAATCTCTGGTAATCGTTTTCACTATATTATGAGAGTGGACTGCAGTATTATGGATAAGCCTAAAGATTATAATGGATTATGTTGGACATAAGTTAGTATTGTTTAAGGATAGAAGTTTTTTCGATATTATTGATGGGATGTTATAGTAATATAGTTTTAGAAAAAGGGACAACCTGCAGGACAGGCGACAGCCCATCGCGTCGGACAAGGTCGTAGGAATCGAACCCACAACCGAAGTGCGACTGGCCTTTATCGCCTACCACTAGCCTACAGGAAGTCCCTGTTTAGTAGAAACTAGTTTTATAATATTAAGCCGTATGATATATGAAGTATAAGTCCATTTTAGGAACAATATATGATTAATCTCACTATAGATCGACTTATGTATATAATTTTTGCTAACCTTTTGTTTGAGACAGATGGAATGACCCGTCATTCTATCACATGATCTGCTAACACTTCACAAATAACAAATTCAACTTCATTTATTTAAGATATGAAGTTGAAATTGTTAATGGAACGAACAAAAATGAGGTTGTACCAACATAAAGTAAGTATTTATTCTAATTCAAATTCTTTAACTTTAGGGAAACGATCTTGAAAACCAAAAATGTTGTCCTAGTGATCTTATATCTGATGAATCAGATGGTACCTTAGATCGTCACCAATTTATGGCTTTGTGATTACTGGCTTTTCCATAGCCATGTTCTCTACCACTCTCCATCAGAACATGATGGTTAGATTTTCCTTCCATATCCACATTTTCACCTATGTGGAAACCCAGTGATTAGTTTATTTGGGTAACCGTTAGGTTTCATACTTTTGTTTTTAAAGATTGGTTTTGGTATTCCTTTTTACGATGTGGTATTCTATTAAAGAAACTTTCGAATAGTAAACCATTTATAACCCCGACGAATTTCGAGGGCGAAATTCATTTTAAGGGGGGTAGAATGTAACAGCCCGAGATTTTATGAAAAATATTCTTTTTATTTCACTAATGTCTTGTGTTGTACACTACACGAAAAGGATCTTGCACAACACGCATCCTTGACTTTCCTTGCATTACACGCAATCGCGACCTTCCTCGATAGCGTGTGTAGTACGCAATAACAAGTTTCACTAAACAGCGATATGCTATTAAAATGTTATTAAAACTAGCCGTTATGAATAGTAATAACAACTTTTTGAAATTTTGTAAATTTTATTTTTCAAAATGGATTTCATTTTTGGATTCGGAATATCGAATTTAGCCTAAGGTGAAAGTTTGGTACATTTCGGATAACTTTCATATTCTGATGAATAGTGAATGTTACTAAATTTTAATTAAAAACAACTTTTTTAATCAAAATAATTAATATTGATAAATTATTAATTTGAGTGGTTTTAAAGTATATTTAGAATATATTTTTACAATTTAATACAATGTTGGTCATTGGATGTAATTTCACATTTAAACCAGACATAATCAAGTGTCAATCTTTTGATAGATATTGTTTCTTAAAAACACGCTATTTGTTTTAACAGCGGGATTTAATTATAAAATTAATTAATGCAAATTCTATGATATGAATTTGGTAAAATAGACTTCATTTTTGAATTCGGAATATGGAATATAGCTTTGGATGAAATTTTGGCATTGTTCTGAAAAACATCAATTTTTGATGAATAGTGAAACTACTAAGTGGTAGTTAAAAAAATTAATTTCTTCATAAATCTTAATTTTACCGCTTATGTGAATGGAATTTCAAAAATCCGAGAGACACGGTTGATGTCAGTAAGTAAAATGTGGTTCAATGAGATGAAAATAATTTTTGGTGAATAGTAACTTTTTACTTTTTTTTACCACGGTTAATAGTAAATAGGGTAACTAAGGGTAAATATGATATTACTATTACCCTAACACACGTCCTAATTCTATTGGATAAGTTTAATTCGACCAAAAACTACCTTATGAATATAATATGACCATTTAGGTCCACTTGGATTAGATTATGACATTTAATATTATATTATTTAATGAATAGTTAAAATAGTTAAAATCAAAGTTTAATAACTAAAACATTTTTAATATGGGGTTATACATAAGATAAATTCGACTATAAATATTAATTAGAAAGCTAAAAAGATTTCCTACATAATGATATTTTATTTATAATTTTTAGACTTTAAATAAATTAATTTATTTATGACACAACGATGATGCAGTAATTACCCTTTTAAGGAAATATTAACATAATTGATGTTATAAATGCTCAAATGAATGTAATTTGAGACTTTTTATAACTTAAACTAATTTTATAGGTTACTATGATATATTAGTGTTGATTTAATCAACTTGGTTCGAACATAAAATTCTGTTATGACTTTCACAAAAATCATATATCAAATAGTCTCAAAATTGACACAAAATAGTTTTTAAATCAAATATTATATTATTAATTGTTATTTTATTCCTAAAAATATAAGGTTCGGCCAAATGACTTATATAAGGATATATTTATTAATAATATACAATTTCGGGTTCGTTTGGCATGTTATAGTAAGTGTATTAACCATATAGTGAAAGAAAACAAAAAGACACGGTAAAAGTTAAATTATTTAACTTAGAGTTAAATCTAATTGATAAGGTTAAAATAATAACCTAAACTTGTCTAAATCTTATTGGTTGATAGGATTTCGACCGTTCCCCACTTTATCTTCGAAATAAGACCCTTTGGAACCATTATAAACCGATTTTGACTTTAATATAAAATAATATTTTGAGATATTCCTAAGGTGCCCCTCTCCTCCCTTATAAAAGGACATCTCCTCCCCATCCTCCTCACACCAATTTGAGCACTCAAGCTCGGCCAACCCCTGCCAAAATCGCTTCTCCACTTCCCTAGCAACATCCTAGAGGTTCTGGTCTTCCTCAAAGACCAATTTTAGTGCCCTAAGAGGAGGTCTCCAAAAGGCGCTTCAAAGAAGAGGTAATTACCGTTACCAATTCTTTCATCTTTATTTCTTCTTCCAATTCTTCTTCTTAGGTTGTTTCATTATGAAGTAATAACATCAGTATCACTCATATACTGATATGTTATTATATGTATGAAACAACCCTATTTCACCATCTATCCATCCTACGGAAAAAGAAATCACCGCGCGTGCGTACGTACGGAATACCGTCTCCACGCCGTGGTGTAATGTATTTTCCACCACCACCTTACATGGATGGGTATAATGGTGTAAAGAATAACTATAAATAGTTATTACAACATCATATTGATTCTGATATATTGTATAATCCACTCCAATTCAATTCAATATTTATGGAAATGATATCATCGCTCGTGCGTACGTACGGACTACCGTCTCCACGACGCGATGAGATTCATTCTCCATGTTAACCATTAAAGAATGATTATAAAGTATATATAAGAAATAATAATGAAATATATGACATTATAAAGCTACTGGATTTATGTATATATATGTATGTCATCTACTTACTTCCATTCAAGACTATAAGGAAAGGAAAACAGCGTTCATGCGTACATACGGACTACCGTCTCCATGAACGGTGTTTTTCATTTCATTTATCTATCTATTATATATATATATACTGAATATATATGATATATAAATCATATTTTATATTCTGGAAGTACGTAAATCATGATATAAGTAATGATAATGTCAAGAACAACAAGTCAAAACACCTACGATAAATGAAACGATTTTACCCAAAACGCTTCTTTAACATGGAATTTACAAAAGAACGGGTAATATAATGTCATAAGTGAACCATATATAATATCATAACAATGAATATGATTCTGTAATAAGTCAATGACATTATTTAAATCATTATACAGGAGATTCGGACACATACGAAGCAAAACGGACCTAAGGTAAGGGAAATATCACAATCTCATTTTTATCCGAGATTGTTTATTCGTAAGTATTTACTGGGGTGTATTTTATCATCCACATCCATGTTTCATCAATATGTAATATTATTTCCATCCACCTACAATTGTTTAAATCCATTTTTACCCTTCGGTGAGTTTTTAGTAAAATAAATGAAAGGAATCTTTTGATGTTTTTCGTACGAGGTACTTTTTGACTTTTCCGACAAAAGTACGAAGAATGTTTTTTTTAACTTATACGGCACGAACAGATTTCTACTATTTTATAAAGCCTTATTTTCATGAAGCTTCCTCTAAAAGATTTCATGACTATTTTCAATAAAATCTCTTTCTTTTAAAATTGCATGATGTTTTGTGAAAAGAAATTGATTTTGAAGAAGAAAGGATATTTTCCTCAAGAATTCAATTCAAGTGTTTTATCAAAATTATTTTCCATCTAAGATAATAAAGGGTTCTGTTTCTATCCATATTTTTACATTGATTTGACTATGTTGTGATGGAATTATGTTTATGAATTCCTTTATCTTATATGAAATGATTTATGATGTCATGATGTTTCAAGAATCCCATTTTTGTTACATGTGTTATGCGATGATGTATGTTTTATGATTATGTGGCACACATAAGAAATGATTCATTATAAGATGGGTGGGACCTATATCTCCCTCCAATGCATTGGGTAAAGATTTCATATCTCATGAGATAGACAGGGCTGGAACGGTAGGTTATACCGGTTCAGTGAAACAGGACTGAAACGAGGGTTACTCGATTCAGAAAGGGACTTTGTCCACTAAGATAGTCTTGGCAATGAGTCTTGACTAACAAGAAATGATTCTCTATGATTATGTGTGTATGCCACAAAGATTAATGTTTTATGTTATGATTATTGGGATTTCATTTCACTACTATGATTTATCCCATGTTATGAAATTATACTCTCTTTTGCAGGTTAAGATTTCCAAAATGTTATGTTCTTATGAATACGATGTGATTGATTTTTATTTTGTTTACCCTTACTGATCATTTGAGCTCACCCTTTTATGTTTTCTTTTCCCCATGATATAAAGAAAGGTTTTAGGTTAAAAAAAAACGGAAGATCTTTATGGGAGATTTTGAAGATCTTTCACCACGATTAGAAGTTTATAGTCCAAGTTTCCAAAGACACTAAACTATTACGGTCCCTGTGTTTGTGTTTTTGTAATGTACTAAGTATTCCGCAAAAGTACTGTAAATTCTATGTATGTCAGGCTTCGGGTCTCTACATCTCAATAATGACGAATACATAAAAATAGTTTTTATTTTGAGGTGTATTCCCTTATACAAAATATTTTACAAAAATTTTATTGGAAAGATCACCATTTATGAAATAATTATTATATATTAAGAGATTTATATATATATATAACTAAGTAAAAATTGATTTACCAATTTCTTTTAATCAATTAGTATGCATTAAAATCATGTAAATACAATTTTCTAATGATTTCAGTTTGAGGGAAATTTTTATGAATAAAATAAAATTAAATATGTAAAAATTCACAGAACCCATGTCTCAGGCTCCCAATTTTTTTATTTATAAAATAAATATTTTTTACAATGTTTTGGGAATTTTTATAATTATATATAGTATCCCATTTATTTTTTTGTTAATATTATGAGGAATTTATGATTATGGGGAAAAAAACTGGGTTGGATGGGAAGAGAAGGAAACAATCCGGATTGACTGGGTTAGTTGTGTTGCATTGTCCTCCTATCTTGTGAGGGGAATTTTTGAAGGGGTTGGAACCTATCAGAACCTCATGATTTAAAATATTTTTAATTTTCTATAAATATATATCACTAATTATTTTCATATGTGTTATATAACCCCCCCCCCCCGCCCAATGGGGGGGGGGGTTATTTGACAATTGTTGCATAAATGCCCCATAATGTCAATTTGAACCCCATTTTAAAATATCTAACATCCTACATTTTATTATTGAATTTTTTTTATAGAAGCTTTCTCCCTCTCATACAATTTTTTAACTTATTCAACTACATATATATGTATATACATCCCATGTGCATATATATATAATATAATATAGTATATAATATATGTAGGTATATGTTGGTTTATCAATGCACCATTTACTATAGTGATACCATTATAATTCCCTATTCTTGAATAAATGATGATTTAGTTTTTTATTTTTGTTTAATTAATTATACATTAGTTTTAATACCAAATGAATAATCCCAATGAATTACAGATGCATAAAAAATTATATGGTAAAATATTTTGCCACAAATTTATGTCGTAACATAAAATATGATATACTAATATTCGAATTCAAAAATATATTTAATTAAGTATAATAAAATTATGAGAAATATAATAAAAAACATTATATCAGAACTGTACAACATCTAATTTATATCAGAAACATGCTTCACTCATCATCCATCATCTTTACTCGAAAGAAACATACACTGAACCCTATAGATCATCCTTACACATTCTAGAAACTTGATTGAATGTAATTCCATGATGTAATGGTGAAATAATGGATAATTTAAGTCTCTTAAATGTCATCTTTCTTATGGGATATCAATCTATAAATCATTGAACATGAATTAATTGATTCGTTATCCTCGCTACACATTCTATCTCACAAAAACTAGATATAGGTGGACTGGATTGAGAAATAGAGACACCACCTATCACACTTATTTGTGTCCTAGAAATATTTAAAAATAGAGGTTATAAATTCGTGGAATTTCTTTTCACTTTATGGAAGGTAATTATTCAAAAAAAACCAAAAACATGTAAAAACACATAAAATATTCTGAATATATTGTGAATATTTTATTTAAGTTACATGTAACATTTAATCTTTTTTATGTGATGAAATATTAATCATTAACTCAAATCGAATCTCCAAATAATCTTGAATGAACATTTAATATTAAATATATTATATTTTTTATAAAAATATATTCTATTATATTAACTGAATAACATGATAATATAATATGTAAGTGAATATTATTTTAATAATCTCAAATAATTTTGATTTTATTTATAACCATTGTTATTTAGTAAACTCTCACATTTCCTCTTCCTTGATGTGGGTCCCACCCTATCCAAACCTCTAAATCCCTAGAATTAAATGGGGTTTGGAATACACTTTTTTTATGAAACTCTATGTAATTATCTTTATAACACTATGTAATAATCACACAGAAATAGAGGAAACTAGAAACCCATCGTGTCTCCTTTGGAGATAAGGCTTGTTCATAGAATCAAAAAATTTCCTATAAATGCCATGTTATATAATCTCATTTTCTTACTATGTCATATAAATTTGTTTGAAAACTGCAATCCATCATACATTCTTTGATTATTTATTTTTGACAATATTAGTTAAAATTACCTTCAGTCTCTCTAAAAAGGGACATAATAAGGATCATACCATCCTAGTCAATAAGGGATAATAAATTTATTCCTTTCAAATGTGAAATTTTTCTTAAACATTCAAAAAATTAAATTCCATCCATAATGCACCCAATAAAATATTCCTCACTACTACATAAATGTCATATATTCATCATAAATCAAAGTATTACATAAAATGGTTTATATTGATAGTAATCTCATTATTTGTTCCCAATAAAATTTCCAAAAAATAATAACATCTACTGACACCTAAAACATGTTGTGTTACTATTAGAGGGTCAGTCCCCAAGACCTTTTCTACTTGAGAGCACTAATTGTGAACATAATGATAATAAATCTCAATGGTTTATTTCCCATAATACTTGAAAGTCTATCATAATCAATTACCAATTAGTTTGATGAATATAGAACATAAGATATATTTTTTATATTATTAAATAATTTTTTGAGGTTCTCAATATGAATGGGATCTATTAAAACTTTTTATTTTAAAAATAGTCTATGAAAATTATAATGTATTAGTGTATAAATGATTGTTGAAACCATTATGGTAAGTATACATCTTTCACATCAGTATTGATACCTTATTTTTTAATTAAAACGAAATATTTATTTGGTTCTATGGTAATCACTTTCACAACACATATCAGATTCACCGTATCTTTATGGGCATATGAATATGAAACATTTACTACAATTATTTTTAGTCTAATATCTAGAAATCCATAACTATACAATATAAATTAGTGCATCAAAATAAAAATTTATATTCATTACAATGTTTGAACCAGAAAAAAAATATATTTAATGGTCCACCCAAGTGATAACTTACTCATCTTTTTTGGAATCCAGATTTCAAAACATGGTTTTCACTTATACTGTAGAAGTAGAAGAATACAGATCTCATATATTGAGAATTCAAGAATAATTTTTAAAATAGGAAATCATACAATATACATTCAATAGAAAAAATAGATAATGGGATTCTTAGATTAAATAAACACATCCCATTTTTAAAGTTAAAATTTATTGGCGTGACGATCTCTCAAAATAAGTTAATGATTCCCAATATACATTAAATGATAAAGACCATGAGGCCAACAAATTATTTCATAACATATTTTTTCATATCATTATTATTTATCATTTTTCACTTAGTCACTATATGTATACAATATTTGGGCCTTCCCCACATTTCAATTTTTATGAATGAAACTCATATTTCAAATATTTCTATCGAATTATAAAGATTTTATATTTCCTAAAACATAAAATAATGATAATTAATGTACCTCACATAGATTAATTTTATATTAATTCATTCCCCTATAACATTTAATGATAATTGATATTGTGCATCATAATTTCTAAACCCTTGAGTCAATTATGATATTTTAAAATGAATTCGTTATATTTTAATTATGTACGCCCTGAACAATAATTTTAGGGAAAGTATACCTATACATATGAGATCAACATTAGTTAGGGAAGGATTGTGAGATAAAATAATACATATTTTTATTTCCCTATATACATGTGATATTATTATAATATAAATTATATAATAACCTAGGAACATATAAAATAATTTTTTTTATTCTGATATAAAATTGTAAAATTCATTATAAATGTAAAATTAAATAAGTGGTATTTATAAAAATTAACGATTCATTACTAATAGATTAGTTACATCTCATATAAAGGTACAAATTAAATTGATCTATATTAAAAGTGAATATATGATTTATTTATATCATTTAATAACTAAATAAATGTTATGAAAGTGATAAATTATGTGTTGGTATTTTTGTAGAATATAATTGTGTAATTATAATTTTATAATTAATATAATGATCTAAAAGTAAATTTATTTTCACAAAATATTTTATTAAATTATTTTTTTTATTGCATTTTTTTTATTTTATAAATTTTTTATACCTTAGTTGATTTTTCTATTTTTTATAAAATGAGTTATAGTTTTAAAATTAGTATTTTTTGAATAAATTATGATATTAATTTAAAAATAGAATTATCATATAAAAAAATTATTTTCATAAAATAGATTTTTTTATTTTAATTCTACACAAAGGAAAATGTTAATGGTAAATTTTTGGGTTTTTTAGAAAATATTTGATTTTTTGGTGAATAGTGAAATACAGTAATTTACATTATTTAACAAAATATAAGAATTATTGAGTCATAGATGATTTATAGAATACATAAGCCTATAATATCGAACACTCCTTAATTATTTTAATATATATAGTGATAATTCAAAAATAATTAATAGTTCTGATAAAAAATAATAAACTTATGGATAAGGTAACAAAAGACACTTTTTACTCCACTATAAATATCACCCCAACCACCTCTTATCCTCCCACCTCAACGAATTTTAGTTTTTATAATTTAAAAAAAATCACTTCCCAATCTGCTTCCCCAAAACCAATACCAAATGTAATCAAAAAAATAATAAATCCAATTACTTAAGTAGGATCTCTAGGAGAATAATTGAAGAGGTAAGATCCTCATTAATTTTATTTTTTATTTTCCTTTTAATTTAATTTATTTTATTAGGATATCATCACCTCCCCTTATTCATGTGTGATGAAAATTATATTATCTTATATATAATTTAATTTTATCATAATGATGGAAAAATTCAACATAAAACTTTTTTTGTCTTCCTTTTATTCTAAAAATGTGAACTTCTTCTATGATGTGTCTATTTACGACCATCGTGGATGATACATTATAATTTTCATTATCACATTCAATTCATTTCATTAAACCATTATTAGGATTAATTAATATTTTATTATACATAATTTATTTTATATAATTTCCTAGTACCAATATACAAACATTATAATAGATAAATATGATATAAGTTCATGATGGTCACAGAAATTTCCAAAAGAATTTATTTCATTTTCATTAATGTTTTATATATTCCATTCCTTATTGATAGAAAAAATTTATATATGGTATCAATTAAAAATAAAGGAACATATTAATAATATTTATTTATAAATTTGTATTTCTTCTTCCATTCGATATGAAAATACATTACAAAGCGATCATGGAACCCAGGAAAAGAATTCACACGAAATAATAAAAATAACAAAATTGTATTAAAAAAACTGTGGAATTTTTTTATAATATGTTCATTTAAGGTATTATAAAAATTATAAAAACTATATAACAGATTAATATCAATCTTTAATTCATTATACAAGAGTTTTTAACTTTTTTTAATCAATACAAACATGAGGTAAGAGACTTTTCTTCAAAAATTATTTTAATTTATATCTTTACAAAATTCAAAAGCAATGTTTTTATGATGAATGTATTCATGTTTTATGATTATTTTTTGGTTCATGGGAATTTTTTATGACGATGTTTGGGACCAATATATCAATTTAATTCATTCGTTATGTTTATGTTGGAGGTAGTTCATATAGTTACTCTATGTGTGACTATAATGGTTACAGCCTAAGGTAGTCGTTAGGGTTACATCATAAGGTATCTGCGAAGGTTACATTATATGGTAGTCATGATGGTTACAAATAATTTGGTATCCGAATTGGTTATTATCATAAGTAGTCAATTACCCCATGTTAATAAAATGTTTTTTATGTTTTAAATGTTTTATGGAATACTCATGTTTCTGTAATGTAACTATATGATACATAATGGGTAAGAAGTATATATTTGTAAAAATGATTTCATATGTTTATAAGTATTCAGAGACTAATGTTTTATAAACTTCTTTTTTATGTCCCTTACTAATATTTTTCACTCATAGTATGTTTTCAAGTGATTTTCACAGGGTTTAGGGAAGGTTAAGATAAAATATAGAGAGAATAAAAATGTTGTGATGAATTAATGTTATATTAAAAATTTTCTATTATAGAAAAAATAGATACTATTTTAGTAGTATCAAATTTGTATGATTATTGGTAGTAAATTTTTTATGAAATAATTTTATAAAACACTAAACCTTAAAAATCGTTGGGAGTGTATTAAGTATATTCTATTTGAATTAACTAAAATATGTAGTGTTTACTTCTCGGTCCTTGTAGTTGTATCATTGCTCAATTTAGATAAATTTGGGGTTAAGAAGATGACAATAGAATAACATAAATTATTTTTACCTTATGTTAATGTTAAGATGATATATAATTTGAATATTATTATGTTTCTTCATATACTATATGTCTTTTCAGAGTGGTTTTCTGAAGAATAAATAGGGATGCTAAAGTAGGAAGGCACTAAGAAGTTGAAATCATTCGGAATCTGCAACCTAGAATGGTGGGAATTAGAACAATGGCGTTTTTAACAATAATGGATAATTTTAAACATGATATAAATGGGGATAGAATCCATGCATGATAATATCCAAAGCTACCACAAAGAAACATGATAATAGTGGGAAAATTGTTTAGGTAACATTCATATGATTTTCTGTGGATTTTCTGACCCAATTGTACCTGATTGGTGGATTAATTCCCTTTAAAATATATTTTATTTCATGGGGTGTTCATATAATCAAAAGAATAATATTTATATTTACCATTTTAAAGTTTAATTCAGTAAGTGGTTGTTCATGGTATATAATATCAACGACCGCGATGAGATCAATTCCTTGGTATATGATGAATTTTAGAATAATTTCCTCAAAAAAATCCTATTGTGTTTCTATATAGGATGTAAATTAAGTTACTTGAATTTAAACAAAAGGGGGGAGATTATGTTATTATTTATAAAGACAACTTCACCTTATTTTCAAGGTATACAACAAATCATATTCAGTATCTTCATAGAAAAGTTAATCATTTTTACGGAGGTTTGAATCCAAGATACCAAGGGGATTTTCCCTCTTATAAATTCAAAATATATTAGAAATTTTTTTGATGTGCTGAGAGGGTATAAATGGAGTTTTTCTATTATAACATATACTTTTATAATAAGAAAATAAAGATTTCTAGATGAAAAATAAATGAGAAAATGTCAATCATATAAATATGAAGGTAATAAAATTTGGTTTCCATTTTTGGGGGAAGTGTATTATAAAGATCATAGTAAATTCATTAAAAAATATGATAAGTGGTTTCAATGTGATATGTTTAGAAATATCATCCATGATTGCAGTGAAAAATATATTATTGTTTGTATGTCTAATTATACTAAACAAAATGTAAAGTGTTTCAAATATTGTGATATAGGTCATTATGAAAATACCTTCCCAAAGAAAGATCTAAATTAGAGTAAGCATCTAGAATATAAGAAAAGGAGTAGTGAAATCCATTGATAATACTTTAGTTGATGTTAGTCCATACAATGAAGTGGTATCATCTAAATTATTAAATTACCCTGAATTTTTAAATGCCTTGTTTGATATGGGGTCAACACATTCCATTATTTTTATGAATATTATGGTAAATTGAAAGATTCACCGTAAGAAATGAAATCATAAATTATGGTAAAATATATAGTGGAAATTTTAAGAAAAAAGGCATGATAATAATCATAATGTTGTTTTTTGTTGAAATGAATTACCTACAAACATTTTTGTTTTACCCCTAGTAGAGTTTGATTTTATTTTGGGTTTGGATTGGCTATATGTTTACCCTACTATCATTGATTGTAGATATAAAGATGTTTTTTTCCTAAATATTTTCATTTTGTTTAAAATAATCAACCCATACAATTTATAACATATCTAGAAGTTGAGAAACTCTTAAAAGATAGAAATGAAAGTTATCATATATATATTTTTCAAAATAAGGAAACCGTTTAGATAAATGATCTTTAAGTGGTAAATGAATTCTTGTATTATTTTTATGATTTGTTTCTAATTATATGTCTTCATTGGGATGTTGAATTTAATATTTTCTATGTTTCTAATGTTAATCCAATATTTAAACCCCTTATCAAATGGATCCAGTTGAACATCTAGAATTGGAAGTGCACTTGACGAAGTTTCTTGAAAAGGGTTTAATTAATTGTAGATCTTTAACTTAGGGTGATCCTGTTTTGTTCTTAAAAAATAATTATGATTCTAGGAGAGTTTTTGTTAATTATATATATTATTATAACATTACTGTTAAGAATAATTGTATGTTTCCTCGTGTTTATTACATGTTAAATTAGCTATATAGACATCATTATTTTAAGATATTTAATTGAGATATGGGTGTCATTAGATGAAGGTGCGGGATGATGACATTCCAAAAACAACATTGCATACTAGTTAGGGGCATTATGAGTTTGTGGTTATTCTATTTGGTTTTAAAAATTCTTCTTCTGTAGTTACAATTATTATAAAAAGACTCATCGATGAATATTTGGAAAAGATTAATGTTATTTTTGATGATGATATATTGTTTTATTAAAAAAAATTAAGGATCATGAAAAATATATAATGATTTTTATGCAAACACTTATAGAAAATAATCCATATGGGTAAATTAGAAACTGTGATTTTTAGTTGTAAAAAATATCTTTTTCATTTCCACATTTTCAATTAGGATGGCCTAACAGGTGATTCTGTAAAAAATATTTATTAATGGAATAAATCTATAATGTTTACATTGTTTTTTAGTTTTGATGAATTAGTATGTTATTAAATATGGTTATTGATGAACATTACATAGTTATGTACCTGCTAAAAAAGTTAACATGTAAAGAGGTTAATTTTTTAAAGAATATTGTGATATTTATTTCAGGAAATGAAAAGATGTTTGGTGAATTCTATAGTTTTATCACTACCTTCTATAAATAAATATTTTCTATATATATATTAATTCATAATTTATGGGAGTTAGATTTGTTTTTATGAATAATGATTAGGTAATTTCTTATGCTTTGAAACAGCTAAAACAACCTGAGTTAAATTATGCAACAAATGATTTTAAATTAGCAGCTATGATTTTTTTCAATAAAAATATATATAAATCATATATATGGATCAAAATGTTAATTATATACTAAACATAAAAGTTTTAAGTATATATTCACTCATATGGAATTGATAATGAGGTAGATAAGACAATTACAACTAACAAAGGATCATAATTTCATGATCAATTACCATCCCAGAAAAGAAAACAATGTGTTAGATGACGTAAGTCGAAAACATAATGCTACATTAACCATGTTACATTTGGATCCTAACCTCTTAATTAATGATTTAATAAATTTTTTATTGTAAGAAATTCCTCTATTTTTTCTGGTGTTAGTGCAATCTTCACTATAAGAGACAACTAAACAAGTGAAAAAGGAATATTATGAGTTTCAGAAAGGTATAATTGGTGAAAAAGGTAAATTTCCTGAATTTAAGGTTGAAAAATTTTGTGTATTGATATTTTGAAATAAAAAATTCGTTCCTTGTGATTCTAAAGTAAATAAATAATTTTTATGAGAAATCATTGTTCTTTATTCTCAATTCATCTTGGTAACACTATGATGTATAAAGACCTTAGGTTGTATTACTGGATCGATGGAATGAAAAGAGATATAAGTAATTTTATAATGAAATTTTTAACATTCCAAAATTTTAATGTATATAAAAACTACCAAATCAGATGCTTCAACTTTTTTCTATTGTCAGAGTGGAAATGGGAAGATATATTATTGTACTTCATAGTGGGACTACCAAACACTTCTCAAGGTAATAATGCTATTTGGGCTATTTCTGACCAACTGAATAAATCTACACATTTCTTTCCTATTTGAGATACTATTTTAGTAGACTATATTTCTCAAACATGTATACAATATATTTTATGGTTACATAGAGTTTATATCTACATTATATATGACCATGATCATAGATTCACTTCTAACTTTTAGAAAGGTCTTTTAGAGATGTTGGAAAATGAATTAAATATGCCAACTTATTTTAATCCATAATATGATAGACAGTTAGGGAAACCTATTTGGACAATGGAGTATATTCATTGAGCATGATCAAAAGAATACTGGGGAAGATGAGATCAATAACTTTATTTGGTAGAGTTTTCTTATAATAAAAGATTCCATTCCATTATATATATTGATTCTTTTGTATAATTATATGTAAACAGGTGAGGAAATCATTCATTTTTAGATAAATTTGTGGAAAGGAACTTAATGGGACACAAATTAGATGAAAAGGTATATGAAAAATTGATGATGATCCAGTAACAGATGAGGACATCATAGAGCAAGAAAAAAGATACATAGATTTTAGGAGGAAATACCATGATTTAGAGGATGGAGATCTTGTTTTACCTAAAATATATCTTTGGAAAAGTGTTATGTGTTTTGGTAATAAATGAAATATAAGTACATGGTTTATTAGACCTTTTAAAATCTTGGTTAAACTAGGACTGGTTTCTTAATAATTATAATTTCCTTCGTGTTTATCTCAGGTACACAATGTTTTTCTTGTTTGAATGTTGAGACAATATGTACTAGATTTATATCATGTTTTGAGACCAAAATTAGTTTAGCTGGAAGAGAACATTTCATTTGAAGTGAAACATACTCATATTCATGATCATAGAGAGCGTGTATTGTGGAATAAGGTTATTCACTTGGTTATGGTCTTGTGGAGAAACTACATTGTTGATGAAGCAACACAGAAATATGAAAATGATATGACGGAAATTTATCCTCAATTATTTAATATGTAAATAAAAATTTTGATGATGCAATTTCTAGAAGGTGTGGAGAATGTAACAACCTAGGTACATATAAAATAATTTGTTCTCTTTGTGAAATGAAATAGTAAAATTCATTATAAATGTAAAATGAAATAATTGGTATTAATACAAATTAAGGAATTTTTACTACTAGAATAGTAACCTCACATATGAATGTGTAAATAAAATTCATGTACCTTAAAAGTGAAAATATGATATATTTATATAATTTAATATGTAAATAAATGTGTTGAAAGTGTTAAATTAATTAATGGTACTTTTTTCAAAAATAAATATTTAATTTTAATTTAATAATTAATTTAATGATTTAAAAGAAAAAATACTTTCACAAAATATATTAATAAAATATTATTTTATTATCTATTTCTTATAAGATAATTTAATGAGACCATAATTAATTTTTCATAGTGTTATAAAATTTATTATATTTTTAAAATTAGGATTTTTAAATAAATTATTATTTTAAAAGAAATTAAATTTATCCTATGTTGAAAATTATATTCATAAAACAAGGTTTATTTTTTAATTATAAACATCAAAAAAAGTATTAGGTTTAATTTTTTGTATTTTTTGAATTTTTTTGAACATTTTGTAAATAGTGAAATATACTAATTTATGGTATTTGAAAAATACATGAATTATTGAGTCATAGATGATATAAGACTGATGTATGTCCATAATCACAAACTATACATATTTATTTTAATATATTTACTGATAATTATCATATTATTTATATTCACGATCCAAAATAAATATTTAGTAAATATAATTATAAAAAAACACTCATCTACTCCACTATTAATACCTCCCCTTAGGACCTATTATTCTTTCACCTCAAATTGTTTTATCCTATTAAATTTTATCCCATTTTTTTCCCAATCCTATTCCCCACATCTAATACCAACTAGTTTCACTAAAAGGCCAAAACCATGATGCCCAAGGAGGTCTCGAGGAGAAACATTTATGTGGTAAAATCCTCATTCATTTAATTTTATTTTCTATTTAATTTATTTTGTTTTATTATTATCCCTTTATCTACCCATATACAAGAGGAAGGAAAGATAAATTATAGTATGTATATAGAAATTTTATCATTTTTATTGAAAATTTATCATCCAAATTCTTCTCATCTCCCTGTTATTCTAAATATTAGAACATTGTCTGTGATTTGTCGATTTATCACCATTGTGGATGATACCCATTAATTTTCCATTATCTACATCATGGTTGGTCATAAATCCATTATTATAGTTCTATATGATTTTTTATACATATTATAACTTATAAAATTTTATATAACCAATATATAACAATGATAATAAATATAATTATATAAGTTCTTGATGTCGATAAAAAGCACAATAATAAATTAAATAGTTTTCATTAATGTTTTTCCTAATGAATCATACTCATAAAAGGAAAAAAAATTATATATGGTATCATTTAAAACAATGGAAACTTATTCATTACATTTATGTGTATATATGGGGTTATATTCCATTCGATAGTAAAATCCATTACAAATAGATAATTGAAATTCTGAAAAGAATACACTTGAAAAAATGGATATAACAATATATTATTAATAAATGTGTGGAGAGTTATTATAATATGATTATATAAGGTAGTATAAAATTGATTATAGTAATTTAATGGATTAATAACATTATTTAAATAATTATAATCTAGGTTTTAAATCATATTATGTAAGACAAACTTGTGGTAAGGGACTTAACTTTAAGAATCCAGATTTAAATTTTTTTTCTTTAAAAATTTCCAAAACAATGTTTTTATGATGAGAGTATTCATGTTTTATGATTATGTTTTGGTTCATGGGACTTAGTTATAATGAATGGTGGGACCTATATCTACCTCCAATTCATTGCATATGTTTATGTTGAAGGTTGAATATACGGTTACTCGAAGTGTAACTACGATGGTTACACCGTAAAGAGGTTTTGAAGGTTACATAATAATGTAGTCGTAAGGGTTAAATTTTAAGGTATCTATGAGGTTCAAAAATCATATGTTATCCATGTGGGTTACAATATTAACTAATTATTTCCCCATGTTACCTAAATCATTAATTTTTATTTCTACACATTATGTAAATATCATGTTTTGACAAATTAACTATATGATACTTAATTGGTGATAAGTATGTTTTTATGAAAATAGTTTCACATGTATAAATGTTTTCAAGGACTAATAGTATAAATACCAATTTTAATGTCCTTAAATAATATTTTGTTCACTAATCCCATGTTTTATTATGATATTCAATGTTTTTAAGTATAAGTAAGAGAAAAGAAGAAGAAAAAAAGAATATTGTGAAGAATTCAAGTTATATTAAGAGGTTTTGTGTTATGAAAATAATGGAAACCTTTTTACTTGTACTAACATTTTATAACTGTAGGTTTTCATGTATAATGGAATAAATATAAACATTAAAAACAATTATATCCCATAATTATTAAGAAAAATAATGGTGTTAATATTGTATTTTTGTATACTATTATAAGAAAATTAACCGGCTTTATCATTGAAGAATAAAAATACCATCAAAGGATATTTAAATACAATTTTGAGAAAAGTATACATTTAACCTGAAAAATAAAATATTTAAAACTAAAAATTTCTAGATTGTTAAGGTAATTTTTATATTTTAATACTTATGGTTTAATCCTGTAATATATTATTGCATTAAATGAGATTTCAGGACTATAAGAAAATATATACACACTATATAAGTTAAAAAACATTCCTTTCACAATTTCAATAAAATAAAAATTTCCTTTTTTTTAATATAACCATAAGATATATTTAAAAACCTTTGTAAAATGTCAATGATGGGTAATAATTTCTTTTACAAATAGTATGATAATAATAAAAACATTTTAAATGGTTTTTATAATACATGGTTTTTTAGGAAAATATTTTTATTACCGAATAGATATAAAATTTCTGAATTTCTCGAAAAAAAAATCACTTTTGTTATAAGTACCAACGAGTAAAAAAATTAAACTATTACATGAAAAAGACATGAAAAATAATATGATAATAAAATGAAAATAATTTTTTATACAATTATTTAATAATTTCTATCACTGAAAATTTAATAATTAACAATACCAAATAAAATATGATTATGAATAATCATGTACAAATATGATAAAGTTGAAGTGAGAATTAACCAATTAATAGATTATATGTATCGAAATAAAATTCAAATTACAAATTTATAATAAAAAAATATGTCATAAAAAAATCATTACAAATATAATCATAGAATATAAAATGCAATTACGGAGTAATTTAACCCAATAAATAGAAATTGTGTTATGAAATCATTTATATCATGGTAACTTTTATCTAAAAAAACTTATATAATATAATAAAAATAAAAATAAAAATAACATGAATTTTATAGAATCATGATATTACATGAAAAAGGGTATTATGTACAACATATAAAATAAATCATGAGCACAAACATAAAATATTCCTTAATGAAGGGAAATTAAGATGAATCCCCTTACAGATTGATTCCTTTTGTATGAATGATAATTATCCTCATTTATATTAGTTTGAAATATGTTAATAACTAATACCAAAATAATATTAATATTTATAATGTCTTATATGATCCTTTTATGAAATCATATCTCATGTTATTTTATAATCATTCATTATTTTCATTGTTTCATGTTTTAATTTCCATGTTTTGTCATGTTTTTTTATTCATGAATGATTCGGTTATTTCACTCATTGTATAGTTCCATTATATTAAAAAATATCATGAGATGATTATAATATCTATTCATAATTTGTAATTTTATTATCAATCAAGATTGATTGTTTGGAGAAAAGATTTATGTTACGATCATGGAGATGATATGTTGAACTTACACACGAATAACATTTAAATTTTTCCAAAACTCATTAACAAAGTGAGTAATGTTGTAGTTTATCATTATAAAATGATAATAATATAATAAATAAAATATTATTTAATTATAAATACTTATATGTATCTTCTAAGTGTTGTGCTGTTGAAAAGATAGTAACATAACTTTGTGAATGCGGTTCTCCATATGTACATGAACTCTTTTATCATCATTAAATGATTGAAAATGTAAGGAAGAAGATGATAAATTATCATTTAATAATGATAAATATTTCAATAATATCATAAATATTCCATATATGTTACATATATTCATCAAAATTATACCTATTACCTTCCATGTATAACATTAGTGAAAAATGAATCACATCGCTCCACGAGGTGGTAGTCCGTCATACCCGTGAGTGATGTTATCATATTACAAGAACAATGGAAAGTAAAAAATTTATATATCATATATTGAATATATATGTATAATAATGTTATAAATAATCTATATAATCTTTAGATCCATCATCATACCCAATTGTTATATGTGACAATGAAAAAATAAATAACATCAGTTTCCAATGAGACAGTCTTCCATACAGATGAATAAGGATTTCATAACCCATTTGATAAAAGTGGGGATGGTATTAGGTCATCAAATTAACATAAAAACATATATATATATAAATAATGATTTTTATACCACCATCATTTAATCATATTCAATTGATATGGAATAAAAAATAAATTAATAATCCTCGTTGAATATCATTACCTATTCTAGGGGTTACCTCCTTAGGTTTGCACAAAAATATATATTAGGATGGATTTTTCCCAAAATAAAGCTCTGAAGATGAGATGAGATAATTAATGAATTCATTTGGGATGTTTTTTTCAGAATCTAAAGAGATTTTATCTTTTACGAGTAATTGATATAGGGTGTCATTTTATATGTGAGGTGAGTGGAACCCTTATAATTTTTGGGAAAAAAGATTTACCCCACTATTTTCACATGAAAAATGCATAAAAAAATTAATTGTTCATGGAAATTTTAATTTTAATTTCTAAATAGTTCGATGAAATATATTTTATACTGGTTTATATTCTAAATTAACCCTTTTACTTTTAGTTTAATCTGATGTAAACCCATTTTAACTTAACGACGACAAATAATTTTTACAATTTTCACAATTCATTTTAATTTAAAAATAATTTTAGTTTATTAGAATATATAAATTATTCCAATTCCAAATATTTAATATATTTTTAAAAATTATATTCCCAAAAGTGATATAATATAATTGAAAATTAATCCCAACATACACAATGAGAAAGTGAGTTTTGAAAGAGAAAATGTTCAAAAGATTACGATGTTTTTATATAAAAATTCATTTTAAAATATTTTATGAAAATTATAGCGTATTAAATGATAATATTTTGAATTAATTATTCTATGGAAACATTGTAAAATTTAATTTTACATTATATACAACAAAAATGAAATGGCACTTTCGAATTAAAAAACAGTATTAGTCAATATGAATCAAAACATGAAACATTTCATAATATCGAAAAAATTCATCCTAATGTAGTTTACAAATTTGTGTTTCTAAAATGATTTTTAAAAAATATATTTTCTAAAATTGGTAAAATTAATTATAAAATACGTTTTTAATTTGTGACAAAACCATCTTTTTAAAAAAATACATTTTTTCAGAAAACATTTCTTTTTCATTTTAATGATTCTTAATTAATTTATAATTGATATACACCATAATTTTTGAAATGTAGATCGTAATATAAAAAAAAAGTTGATTTATTGGTTTTATATTAATACTATATTACAATTCATTCAATCTCATCATTTCATGTTCAACATGGTATGGAAGATATTAATTTTCTGGAAACTTATTTCAAGGGTGGTTTACGATGGGTGTAGCATGTCACATGTGATATTGAATAAAAGGTTATTAATTAATAATTTAAGTGTGTTACACCCTCAAATATTAATATTATTGGTATAATTATACTAATAATCTTTATCACAACTTCTTAAAAAACATATACAGAAACATTCATGATATTTAAATCTATTAGATTCTAGTAAATGTTTTATATTATTATCAGGGTTTGGTGTACCAAGATACATTTTTCAATTTTCTCTAATGAATTTAATCCATAATTGTTTTTAAAACTTTTTTAATAATTCTCCAATAGTTTATGATATTATTTCTAAACATCTCATAAAACTAATCGTAATAAATAAAACTAATATTTTTTTTGTTTCGTTGAGTGTTTGCTAGTGGAGACTCCCTATGAATTTTATTTATTCATGATACAATATTTTTTCACCCAAAAAAATATGGGAATCTCTATTTTTTTCCATCCACCATCACATAGGATATGATTTAATTTTAGTTATTCACCCACCATAACCAGTATATATATTCCACCCATTTTAATATAATTGACTTACTGCATATAGACATATGAGAATGAGAGATTTAGTTTTTCTTTATACGACCATAAGATGATACTTCTGATGTTATCATATTCGTTCTTCAAATAGATTGATTATTTATATAAGTAATATGTTTTCTTAATATTGGATGTTGATATATTCTGAAATTCGGGTGATGATTTTGCTTGAGAAAATTCGATGTTTCTGAGTCTCAGTGCCTACTCAAGGAACTTTAAATTAAATGTGATTACATGTTAATCATGGAATAACACTTTATCATTACAATAAACCTATAAATTTTATATATTTTACTCATGGAATTTACTCACAACATTCAATGATAGGTGAAGTACCTTGAAACATTTTTACTTGATATCCAATTGAGTATTATTAACATGAATAATTTCATTGTGTGAAAATTTTTGTGCATTGGGAGGTTCCTTAAAAAAAACCATTTTAACCACATTATTAGAAAAAATCTTTACATATACTTTTTACTCAAAGATAATATTTTAATTTTTATTTAATTAAATTCATTCCTTTTCTTTTGTGTGTTTTTTAAGTGTCACATACTCTCATTACATATTTCATAATGCATTATATATCTCAAAACACAATGCTTCCAACACTAATATATATTCATGAAATAAATTGGTAAATTTATGTATAAATGTGCAATGTAAAGAGGGAAATTTTTTATCTAATTTTTTATTTACATGTAAAAATATTAAACATAATAAATAGATTCATATTCACCACAACCAAAGAAATGATCTTGCAGGATAAATTAAACTTGATATCCATGAAATCATTACAAAAAAAATATCTTTTAATTTTATTGGATCATCCTAATCCATCCTTTTAGAGGATAAATTAGGATTCTTCTGGGACTCCTAATTTTATTATTTATTCATGAATTTTTCTAAAACATCCATGTTATAAAAAATTAGGATAACATCCATTTACATAAACTAAGGCATTACTTCCATATCTTTCAAAAATCATAACATCATGTTAGACTATTAAACACAATTGGTAATTGATTTATTGTCCCAAACAAAAGTAATATTAACTATAATTACATTTCATATTCCCATTGGGTTGTGTAATCACCCAAATAGGGGGCCTAAATCTTATTTTACAAACATTTACTAAATATGATCAACATAAATAATTTCCATATTTTTTTAATCAAACCACTTTATTTGGACAAGATAAATGGATCGTTAGAAATTATCCCCCACACATATCCATTTTTTATATAAAAAAATTAATATAAATAACAATCTTGTTTTTTTACATAGTTGAGACTCAATGTGATAACCTAATAAATGATGTGTTGTCTCTCATATAGTAATGAATTTATTTACTAATAATAATTTTGTACAATTAACAAGTGGTGTGGAAAGTTACAATCATAAATCACACACTTCAATATATTATTAATGTGAAGGGTTTTTTTAATACACCCCACAATTCAGATATCTCTAAAAAATACTATCATATATCCTGATAGGAGTGTTGGTGTTTTTTATGCTAGAACCAAACATAATTAAAACATCTATAAAAATTCCCTACTAAATGGATCTTCGACTGCATATTGTAATTCATCTAAAAATCACATGCATTTCAAACATATCCTCCATATTGTATCATCTTCTTATAGATACTGCACTTACTTGTACATGTATTTCTTAATCTTCCACAAGTTAGTTAAATAAATTCATGAGTATCTCATTCTCCGGTATTATGGATTAGGGGAACATAGTATACATCGAAACATTATGTTATAGTCTTCTCAACTATTCAAATTTAATATTTTTATGGGAGTGCTTAGTCGGTTTCATCATATCATTTATAATTGTAATCACTACTTTCTTTCTCACACTAAGAATGCATGTTGATCCACTATTTATACAAACCAGATTCATTATAAATGGGGGGATATGTTCCCTTAAACATTAAATTTATACTATCTCAACTCTTTAATTTAAAATCATTACAATATTATGAATATATTGGTATTTTACTTCCTCAGATATCCCATAAATTTTGATTTCATGTATCTTCAACTCATCATAAAATACTTAATTGAATAATTTTATTTCGATTCATAAATATCATTATTTTAACATCCATATTAGCATCATCAGAAGGACTGAAATTACAATAATGTAAAGTTCATATATTTTATTACTATTAAAAATTTTCCAAAGAAATCAATATAATATAATTAGTTCTATGTTTTTCCACAAAATAATCTTATTTAGTCTTTGTGTAATCAAACATTCATCTAGTATGATTCATGTGCTTTAAGTGCTTTCTATTTGATGATGCTCCATTATTTTGGAACAAAGATTATACTTTCTTAATCTGATTGACTAAAATTCATCTAACAATGATCTAAAATTTTATAGGTCATTGTTGTCATATCATTCTAATTTAGATAATTCTCTTATATTTTAATTCCTTTAAATACTCAAGATTTACATGAACTAATTATTGTCTAATTTGTTGATTTTCTTGGAATCTAATTCTTTGAACATTAGTCCCTCTCAAATTCCTCCGGATTATTTTAGCTCCTTTTTTATCTTATGTAAAATCTATATCATGCAACTTTAAATATCATTGATTCATTACATGTTTCCTCAACTTTTGGTTTCTGGATTTTCTATTTTCAACATACCTTAGATCAATTTTTTACTCCACATAAATAATGTTCTTCTAATGTATGAATAATATAATTTTTTTACTATTTATTACACAATATTTAGTGGTTCTGTTTCCATATAATGTAAAAATATAGAAAATCACCCCTATTCTATATATACTATATCATTAAACACGTAAAACGCCATCTACAATCTTAGTCAAGAATCTCCTTCTGGAAATAAAAATACATAAAATTTTAGGTTACCCAACACACTCTGTAATAGAACCTTCTATAGATCAAACATCATTTTTTGGTTAGTTCGTATTATAGTGTTCTTCACTTCATGAATTTTTCTTATTTATGGATTAAACAATCATTATATTTTTTATAAATGAAACACTACGTCATTATTAATTCATCTGGGTTGTACTTCCGTTAGATTATCATGGTTTGGTCAAATACATTGATTTATCCTTCGATGGTTATTATTTTGTATTAAATTCATCAATGATTATTCATTAACCTTTGAAATATAAATTATAGACTATAATATTCACTTATTATATCAACTAATTTTTAAATATAGTCTAATGTTGGGATTGTTTTTTATTATTTAACTGTATTCATGAATAAAATGAAGAATGGTTGTATTATAATCTATTGTCAATGAATAAATCTAAATATAAATATTTCCAAACAATTATCCATTATATGATTCTAAAACATTTCACAATTAATTACATAACATTTGTTCATCTCCTAAAATTAGTTCTTCTATTTATAGTGTTTTATATTCTGATATTTCATCCATCAATAAATGATTTTAGTAGAATTTATTCTATAAAATCCATAAGAATATTTTAATTCCATTACTTATTCCATCTACAATTTTTCTCCCACCTAATGGGTTCTCCTTTGGGACTATGTGGCTCAGAGGTTTCTTCATTTGGATCAAATATTATAAACTTCTTCTCCTTCATCTTAGTCATTGACTTTGAGACACTGTTTTATTAAACAATAAAATATCTAATCATCACCCTTAACTATAATTTCACAATTTTATATAATTTAACATCGACATGGTGTCTTATAGTTTAATCTCATAAAACTCTGACTATTTATAACAAGTTTAATGTCATGCATAATGTATTTTAAGATATTAAATTTAGATTTATACAATAATGAACATATTATATGTAGTATAATGACTTATATTTGGGACATATTAACTTTTCATTTGAGTTCATATTAATAGGAAATTTTTATATAGTTTTAGTACAAAATTATGAGAGGTTATGTTACCTAGTATAAAGTCTCCTAATTATGATGTTACATAATGTATTTTAAACTAATATATACAAGAATTTGGAAAATATAGGTTATTATTATCTAAATTTGAATTTACAAAACAAATGTGATCATATGATACGTATTTCATGAAAATCATTACATTAGTGACTATTGTGAGGTGTTCACCATCCAATGTAATAATAAGGTAATATATATATGTGTGGTCCTTATATATTGTGTATATTATTTACCACTTAATATCCATCTTTATGTTTTTATTTTTAGTAATAATTGGAGTTCTCAGAGCTAACACATGTCCTATGTGGATGAATGGGTGAAGAAAAACATTCTTATTGAATGGTAATGTAAACAAATTTTGATGATTTTTATGTTTTCCTAGTATGAATAATATTTTCTTTAAAACCCCCATAATTAATCAATTGATACCTATAAGTAGTCATATTTTGACAGTCGATCACATATAGTGATGCGAAGGAATGGAAATTGATTATTGATTAGAAGAATAACCTATATCCCAATTAAAAGAGAATTTAGGGGTTCATGTGGTTTAGTATGAATCATTGTCTGAAAATCACACAAATAATATTTAACTTTATCTAGTAAAATATTATTTCTTATAATAACCATACTCTAAAGTAAAATATATATACTATTGTAAAAGGTATTTATATACTCGTTTCACTCTATATAGTATATGTATGTGTTTGTAGGATTGATATTTCTCTCTTGATATAGCCTCTTAAAAACTACATGAAAAAATTGTGAATTGTTTTTTATCAATATTATATGATGAAAAAATTAATTAACAATTATATTGGAATTTAACATATTGATAATATATTTCATTCTGACTTCATTATGAAGAACTACATCAACCCTTTTCAAGAATAAATAAGATAAATTAATGAAAAATATGAATTTTATGTGAGTCGTAAAAAGGTTAATACCCATAAAATTTCCTCCATATATGTTAAATGGATAATACAATATTATAGTATGCTATAATTATGAATTTTGTTAGATGAAATTTTAATTTTTATGGAAATTATGAAATACCTTCATGAATTATATGCATTCATACATCATTGATGTCATTAATTTATTCTATATCATTTTTTATCAAATAAGAGACCACCATACGATGTGTGATGTGAATGATTGTTTCATCCTGGCCTAGATCATCCATAGTTATAGGTGTTCTGGCCAATGTGTCTTATAGTGAATTATTCAAATTTATAATATATGACATTATAAGATCTTTTTTTAATTATACCATGACCATCACACATCATCAAGAATGGTAATCAAATAATCATTTTTGATAGCACAACAACCATTACTTTTCAGGATTACCAACTCGTAATAACTCTATTGGTCTAAATAGAAATACGATATTCGAATGAGAATTGTCAATCCTATAGTGTGGGGATACTTTTCTACCAATATATTATTATATCATTCTTATTTTGTGAAGAAGTAAGAAATAAAAAACTTTCTATTTAGAAGAAAATACAATCCCTAATAAAACCTTGTTGAGATTTATATTTTTCGTCATTTATCCTATTGGGATCTAAGAGGAAACATTACAACACATATCCTATAATTCGGATGTTCTATGGATAAGGGGGTACTCTTTATCTGGGTGTTCCATATATAATAATGAATTTTTATGATAAGTAGAATGTTAAGGGAATTTATTAATAGTTTCCCATTGATAAACGTTGGATACAAAAATTAGATGTGAAGGAATTTCATATAACCTCTCATTACACTAGATTCCAATTTTACATCTAGATACCAATATTACATTTGACTTGATCAATAAAATATATTATTAAAAGATTTTGGAGATTAAAATATTGTATCATATTTTTTATTTTTAAAATAGATAGAAGATTGTATTTCTGACGATTGAAACAGAAGGTCTCAAAGTTCATCATTATCTGACTAAGATAATAGAGAACAATATTCTTTCCTAAATCATTCATATAAGAAATTATTATTCTAGAAAATCATTATATATATTCCATGAAGCATATGAGAGGAATACATTTCAAATAAATCATGATGAATTATGGGCTAAGGAGATACATAATTATGTCATTAATTTTTCTCTATAAATCCTAATCTTCATTATAAGTGACCCCTTTCTTTCTCATGTTTTTAAATGGATGAAACCCATTATGAATATTTTCAATGAATAACATGAGGCATGTGAGCCTACCATAAATATATATTAATTACATAAGGTTTATAGAGGGATAATTTTGAGTATGATATACATATTTTAGATACCAAATTCAATTCTGTGATTTTTTGTATGAAAAATAATTTTTTATATTGATATAATATATTTGTGTTTTATGGTGATTTAAACGATGATTTTTTTTAACAAAACCTATTTCAAACTACATCATGAGTAGTATCATGATGAAAAAATTTCTACAACTTTTCCACTACATGATCTATATTACACTCCATGTTGTCCACAAAATTTATTTAAAAAATTGTTCTTGGAATGTTTGTATATACCGCCATCATTCTTAATGCCAAATAGAATTACATTGTAATAGTATACCCAATGGGGATCCCTAAAGGATGTTCTATATATATAATCATGAAATATTTGGATTTATTTATAACCAAAATAATCTTCCATAAAGGATAGGTCTTGGAAGATAGACATTTCATCATTATGTAGATACATTGTAACACCCCCACAATTTTAAAATATGAACATAATATTCGATAACATTTATGAAACACAAAAATATGATTATAAATGAATATAAAATCATGAGGGTTTATGATATATGTAATATTATTAATAAATTAAATATATTCTATAGATCTAATTACACTAAACACTGATTTTGTTTTTAATTACACACAATAATGACATTCATCGATAGCTTGCAGTACACACAAGAATTTGTTATATTAGAAAAAATATATATTATAAATAATATTATTTAATATAATAGTTATTACCAATATATTAGAATGGATGGATTTAATTTGATCTTATAACCTATGAAAATATATAATTTACAAACATTTAAGGGTTACCTATTTATTATAAATAATAATAAGAATAATTGAAAATAAAAATCAATGATTTCTAGAAATCAATATTTATTTTAATGTATTATTTAATCAATTTAGGCACACATAATTTAAAATTTAAACATTAAAAATTATAGAAAATTTATGTTATATAATTAAATTCATTTTATAATGAGTGATACCAAATTATCTTATGATGCAATTATGGTATCTTTCTAATAAGTATAATTTTTTTATAAATAGTTAAAAATACTGGATTTCAATTGAAAATTACATTATATTTTAAAGAAATTATAATGTTAAATTATATATTTTAATTTTCAGTAAATAAATATAATAAATTCATAAATATATTTCCAATTTATTCCATCCTAGTCATTTTCATAATAAATTTAGATATAAAGTCATTTTATACTTTTGATCATTTTCTCTTTTCATGCCCTCTTTCTTATAACATCATCAAGAATAATTTTAAATTATTATTTTTTAAATTCCTTGAATAAATTAAGTAAAATTAGATTCTAAATTTTTTAATGAGAATAAACTGTAATTTATTATTATGGAAAAGTAAATTTTCACCATTGTGATTAAGGAAAACAACTTAATTTATTCATAATTTTAAGGTAAAAACAAGTTTCCTATGAGAATATACATTAAACATTGGTTCCCAACTAACCTAAAATACAATAAAACACACATGTAATGGAAATATTTATAGAAAATACATTATATTATATATAATAGAAAAAAAATTTAGGTTTGGGAATGTAAATAAAATTTCTGTGGAGTTAACTCTATCAAAAAATTACTATTGTGCCACTCACCCCACTAATAAAAGTACAACCACTCTCCACCCTTATTAACTCCATAAAAAACCGAAATTTTCAGCCATTAACAGTCCAAATTAATTAAAAAATCTCTATAATAATACTATAATAATTATATTTTGAATAATTTAAACCATTGAAGGATTTAGCACAATCCTAAGGAGGATACCTATAGATGATATGGCATTCTTCAACTAAATTCTCTATTTTACTTATTTCCACACGTCCTTATATTTGTATTATAATATGTTGATATAGTGAAATAAATATATTAAATTTAATCGGAGGTTTTTTTAACAATTTCATGATATAAAACATCTCCACATCCCCCATATGGTGTACAAAATCACCATTTTTGTGTTTGAAAGTCTACCACCTCGTGAACTGATGTCATTAATTTTACAATTTCCACCTACAAAGGATATGTATGATGACGGATACTAATTTTATATTTTATATTTTTAAAATATTTATAACTATATAGTTAATATATCATATATATACCTTTACCATACATTCTGTAAGAGATATGATAATGTCACTCGTGTTTACAGCAAACTACAACCTCATTAAGCAATGTGATTTGTCTTTCACTGATTATTCACATGTAAGGTTATAAAAAAATTGAATTATTAAATGTAATATAAATTAAATAATTATGATATTAATTAGGTACTAATAATTTTGAATTATAATACACATCATTTTCATTCCTTCATTTTCACTCATGTAAAGATGATAACATTATTCATGTACATGTGGACTACTGCATTCACAAATAGATGCGGATCAATTTTCATTAACAAAACACATGGAATATATAAAATTTTATAACATGTTATATTTTATATTATGATCTTTAATTTTCGGTATAATATAACATACATAATTCCATATTGATCAATGAAAAATGGTAACGTTTCTCATGCACATGTATGACCTACCATATCCATGATCATAAAATATTTAATTTTTCATAAACAAAATTCATGAATGGTTATAAAAAAAATTTACATAAAAATATGATAATTATTTAATTATTATTAGTACTGATATGATATATCTATTTTATATAGACAATATTCAGATCATTCATAAGGTAACATGCTTGAGAACAACAAGGGAATTAATACCAAAATAATGAAAGTAGTTAAATATTATTAACAAATAGGTAATTATATTCCATAAAAGGGTAATATATGATATAATAAATATTTAAATGGTTATATAATATGATAATAACATGTTTTAAAATAGAATACATGAGGTAAAATAATTTTCAAAAAAAATGAAACCAAAATTAAGGGATTCTGTGTAAACATCATTTAATTGAGGCATATTTGTTTGTTATGAAACAATTTATTTTATATAGTGTATATACATCCAATTTTACATGTAATATAATTAATAATTCATAATTAATGGATATTAATGTTTGAATTTTTATCATTTCATATAAGGGTATTTGGATTAAAAGAAACCAAGTGGTAAAGCATTTTACAACTCAATTTCATTTTATTATGCTATATTAATTATTTATGGAAATTTTCTGAGTATGTATATAATAATTTTTGAATATATCTAGTTATATTTTAAAATAGATTATGTGTATTGAAAATTTATATATAGCTAATTTATTCAATCATTAATTCGCAATTTAATGTTTTTATCATTTTGAGTTTTTATTTAACAATCCCATTCAAAATGGGATTATTCATTGTTGAATTACCATTAAATTAATGTATTCTATAATAATTTAATAATCCCTAATTTTTTTGATAATATAGTTATTAATTATCATTTTTCATTTATAATACTATTTTCCCAATATTTTGTACTTAAATTTTTTTTTAAATGTTTTTAAATAAATCACAACCTAATTTCACTCTTTCATTATTAATATGATTTTTTTCATAACCCAGTTTCAACAAATGATTTCAAAAATATTTTTATCCTTTTAATAACTATTTATTATATGAATTTTTACCAATTTTTCCTTTTATTTGTTTTCAATGGGATATTATTTTTCCTTTGTGAATCAGACAATTTTATAACCATTTTAACATGGATAAATGGAATTTTCGTTATGGTATGTATGGAATTACCTGCTAATATGACTGTAATTTATTTGATTCTTCCATTGAATGTTTATGGGGATGAGTTTAAATAAAAAAAATTTAAAGGTGAATTCCAATGATTTTTGTCAACTTTTCTTTCAAAATGAAAATGATATTTACCTCAAGAATCATTTTAAATATATTTTTATAAAATTTATATTCATCAATGATCAAACCATTTATTCTTACACTAAAGGGTGTATTTTACATTAATACCATTATTATTCTTTTTTTGAATTTTTTAATATTGTTTTTGTTAAGGAATATTTTGAGATTCACTTCAATGATTCATTCATATTTTTATTACCTTTCCCTTTAATTATTTTCTTTACATTAGACATTAAATTTACCTTAAATATAAATATTATTAATAATAGATTTTTTTTTGTTTCCAAATATAATATATCATTTTTAGTTAAAATATTAATTTGAAATTTGTTTGATTAAAATGGAAAATTTGGATCAATATGTATTTCGATATAGATATTTGATAAGGCACATTATTCATGAATTAAATCAATTATTTGATATATGAGGAATGTCCTAGACCAATAAAAAATGTATGGGTCCTAGTAATATATTATCCCTTGATACATCAACAGTCTTATTGGATGAATTATTTTGTTAGACTTATATATGTGGGGTTTTACCCAGTAATGTTTAAATCTTCTTTTGATAGGTTTTGAAAGTAATGGTATGATGTACCTAGGAAACATTTCATCGAATAGTTACACATTGAATTCATCTATATTTAGATATTTCATTCCTGGATATTTTCATTATGACATTATCTCTACCAGTATTTCATTCCCATTTATTTGAATATCAAGTGATTAAGTTTTTTACCACTCCATTTCAATTATTCATTATCATGTTATGATAATTATGTTATTGATTAAATGTAAATTGTTTTTAGTTATTTATCCTTCAATTTTTATGTTCTTTATAATTATTTTATTTAATACATGCTATATGATTTTAGTTATTTACCTTGTAATATTGATTTTTAGTGGTTTATTATTCATTCCATTGTACGGAACTATTGTATGGATTTGTAGATCACCATTTTCTGTTTATTTTTTATATCATTTTATTAGGTTTACAGTGAATGACATGAAGATATACATTATATGGAATAAATTTACAATAAAAAAACAATCTTTTTAATTTCTGTATTCAAATATAACACAATACTCACATATGTATCTAGTTTGATAAGACTAAAAATATATTAGGTCCATTAAGATGTGATATCATTGTATATTATGCTAATGTATTGGTAGCAGGAAATGGATCTAGACTGATAGGGTCAGGGGTTCCAATGGTTAGTATAATAGAATTTATAATAGAATACTTGGATAAAACATTTAGAAAAACATAGATTAAGCATCAACATATTTTTATAAAATTTGATTATACGTGTAGAAAAGAACTATAATATTTTGGGTTGGTAGATATTATTTTGTTTTTTTTCAATACAAGCTTGATTAGATTTTACAAGTGGGATTGGTTCTGTCATAGATGTTCCTATGGGTAACAACCCTATAACGGTGCATTGGGATTAACATATCTATAAACTGATACATGAAAATCGTCTTTAATACTTACCTAGTTTGTCACTCAAAGGGGATATTCTAAGGATATTTTCCATTCTCTTTATAAACCATTATAAATTATTTGAATAGATAATGATAATGAATGACCTATGTTAAAATATATAATGATGAATGACTTATGTTGAAATAATATAGATGTGGTATTTATATATTGGGATTGAATAATTAATTTATAAAAGTATTTTTAGCAATGGTATTTTGGTCATATGAATCAATAAACATCTAAGGACTATGTTAAATTGTAGAAGCACAAGTGTCTTAATTATGTTAAGAGTTATAAATAAAATAATGAGATCATAATATTGTGTTTGATCATAAGTAATATGTCCTATCCAAATCAATTTACGTTTTATGTTATAGGAGTATACCAAGATTAAATATATTTTTGGTATAAATTTGCGACAATACAAATAAATAGTTTAGTAATTATTTTAGTGGAAAACATATTTTAGGAATAATTCCTTTATATTATATATATATAAGGTATTAATGGCCAATAGGATTAATATGATAATTATATTTATTATAATTTATAAAAACTCATTTAATACCTTCATTGAATGGTTATTTAATGATTTATTTTTGTTAATGTATGTAAGTCAATTTTGGAAATATTATAAAAATTATATTGATATTTTATTAAAAAAGGAAAACCTATATATCAGCTAAAAACCAAATCATGTATGGAAAGGAAACGTTTCTTAATACAATGACCAAACCATTATAAGGGTTTAGTGCTTACCACTGACCTATGTGAAGTATTGGTAAATAATCCATTGTTTTTAGTAAAATGATTAAAAATAATAATAAATACTATTGAATTAACCAACATAGTTACATTTTAAGGACAAAGATTAATTTATTATATTGGATAACATGTTCAAACTATATTATTTTTGGAAATCAATTGGAGAAAATTTTATTACGTTTTTATAGATCACATGATCCATTAAATGTAAATGTTATTGTTTCAGGCATAAAAAATACATTATTGGTTATTAAATTCCTAAGGTAAAGGGATAAATTGGAAATTGAAAGAAGCCTGACTAAAATAAGAAATTATTTCTATAAATATATATCAAAAATTTATATTTTATTATATTTTTAATTAGTAAAATAATTAGTCTGTATTATAAAACTGACCTTGAAGAAAAAATGTTATCATAATACCTTAATATATTTTTTAACCAATGGTCTTTTAAATCATCGCATATTTATGTATTTGAGGTACTAAATATTCCATTGATCACTCAATTTTGATATGATTAATGACCATAATAAATATCTATAAACATGTACTCCATTATTCTATGACTATATCATCTCATTACACTATTGTTGTCTAATCTAGGAACCTAGATATATGTTATTTCATGTGAACTTTGAACTTCCTAGTTTGTCTTTCTGTGAAGAAATTTTATTAACACATTTACAATGTATCTTTTTCAACAAATGAATTTTATAATTTCAAACCCTTGATTACTGAGAATTTTTTTTAATATTTAGGATTAAATTTATTTTGTGTAATGAAATTATAAAAAATTGAAATTTTAAAATATGAAGATCATATTCAATGGAATGCATGACATGCCAGAGAAAGATTTAAAAGGAATATAAATTCATGATATATTAACTATTTTAAATAAATTAAATAGACTATATATCTTCTGATTCTTGAAAAAATGATTTTATATTGTGTTAAACGCAATAATAAATCTATTTGATATCATGTGTTGCATGCAAGATAGTGTTTTACTGAACAAAAATATACTTTTAATAAAAAAAATTATTTAATAGTTGTCACATAACTATTGTAATATATTTTATACACAAGGATATCAAAATTATGATAATATATATATTACAAACATTTATTATAAAAATTATTTATAAGAAAAATAAATTTATTTCTATAACCAATTTTGATTCGAAAAGAATATTCAAATGTTTTTTAAACACGTAATTTTAAATTAAATTTGTACAAATTTAAAAAATTTATATGAACAAATATAGTTTATTTATGTAATATGAAAACCAAAATAATGTTTGGATTATTTTTTGAAATTTTTTAAAATTTTTTGAAATTTTTTTAATTTTTGATAATTAATGAAAATAATGCGTTTTAATAAAAGAGTGTCTTTTCATCTAAATAATTTATAATGTTAAATTATATTTGTAATTTCTATTAAAAAATAATTTTCAATTATAAATATATTAATAGAAGTTATGTTATACGAATAAATTTTACATTGAATTTAGATATAAATACTTTGAAAAATGTTCCACATTTTCACTTTAAAAACTCATTTTCTTATCTCATTTGTGAGATTTATTTTAAATTAATTTTCACACTTTTGTGAGTAAAATTTGGAAAAATGGATTTAAAATTTTAATTCATGATAATTTGTAATTTATAAAATAATTTTTTATAAATTTATTAGTGAAAATAAATAAAATTAATTACAGCAATTAAAGTAAGAACTATTTTACTAAGGGATAAACCATTAATATTAAGGGGAAAATGACTTATAAAAAAATGAAAAACTCATTATCTGACCATATATAGACATTTTTCCTTCTATTATCTAATATTTTACATTATTTGGGCCGAGTGACGTGGAAAAAATTTTAGGTAGAATTCACTATTTGAGAAAATTTCACGTATGCCACTCACTTCACATATAATTTACCATCCTTATCCTCACATATTCACACATTGAAAACAAATTGTATTAGACAATACATGAACATAAAACTCTTAATGTTCCCTATAATCATTCTATAAGAATTATATAGGTATGAAATATATCATTGGAATTATTTTGTGTTATCCTTAGGAGGATACTAGAAGAAGAGGCAATATTCTCCCACTAGATTATTTATTTTACATATTTCTCCATCTACTTAATTTTCTATTTTAACAATATAAAATAATTCCCTAATTTTATTCATATAATTGTATTATTTTTATATTAATTAGATGGCATTAAAAAATATCCTCCTCCAAAAAATTAGTAAAAAAATCATCGTTTGTGTATACGCCGGACTACCTCCTCATGAGAAGATGTTATTCAATTTTTATATTTGTAGTTATCATAGTTGGGATTGGTAATGGATATAAATAATAAATATTATATTTATAACATATTTATACCTCTAATTTCACTATATGATTTATTTATATTTACTATCCATTCAATGTGATTTACGATAATATCGCTTGTGTGTATGGTGGACTACCACCTCATGAATCCATTTTATTCTTACTTGACTTATTCTTCACAAGGAATGTGATAAAAAAATGATAATGATTAAATTTAATATAAATTACATAATTAAGTTATTAACTAAATATTTATCATACTTTAATTATAATACATATCATTTTAATTATTCCTTTTACACTCATTTAATTTTGATTACACTGTTCATATATTCGTGGACTACCTCCTTTCACAAAGCAATGTTTATCTTTTATTATCACAAAACCACATGTATGATATATATATAAGTATATAATATGTTATACATGATTTCATTATAATTTTTAAAGATTATAATATTACATTCCTCAATTCCATAATGATCTATAAAAATGTAAATATTACTCATGTATACGTACGACATGTCGTCTCAATGATCATAACGTACATAATTTTTCATAAATTTATTTCATGAATGATTATAAAAATAATCATGATGTAAAAATTTTATAACTATTGCATTATTAATATATTTTAGATGATATAACTATATAATGTTGGAATGAATCATAACATTCATACAAAAACATACATGAGAAAACAATGTAAATATTGAATGATTATTAAAAAATGGGTAATAAGATTTTATATAATGATCATATATGATAATAAAAAATTTAATATTCCTCTAAATTAATTTAATAATTTTTTTAAAACAATAATAGGCGATGTTAAATAACATTTAACCTAAGGTAAGTGTAAGTTGGGGGATTTTTTCCCAACTGCCTTTCATTGAAGAACTTATGTATGTCATGCACCAATTTATTTTATGTTTTTAATATATAGAACATTTGATATGTAATTACATAAATACAAAATCTCTATGAAATTTTAAATTTCATTTTGAATTATTTAATCAATGTATATTTGAATTAAATTTTACTCTGTGTTAAATAATTTCATAACTCAACTTCCATAGATTGGGTTATATTACTTCTTCACTGAAATTAAATTATTATGTATATAATTATTGTTATTATATATTATTTTATTTAAACTTTTTATTATGTGTATTTAAATTTTATTCACATAATCTATTCATTGATTAATTATCACTTCTGCTTTATGATCATTTTAAGGGTTTATTTAAGAGTCTCATTCTAGAAGAGATCACTTATTCATGAATTACAACCAAAGGAAGTCATTGGATAATTGTTTAATAAAGTATTCAATTATATTCTCATATGAATATTAATTATTAATTATTATTGTATTATATCATTTTCCCACTCTTTTTTACATAAAATGTTTCATAAAATATTATTTTAAGTAAACCAGACTTCATTTATTTCTTCTGTAGAAAATGTTTTTCCCGAAAAAAAATTATTTCTAAAAATGTTTTAATGTTTAAATCAATTTTAAATGGAATTTTAAAAGTAAATATTACCCATTTTTATTTAAATTTTTTTAAATGGATTAGTATTTTGAATTTTCAAATATAGCACTTTATATCAATTATAACATAAAAATGAATTTTCATTATGACATGTAAAAACATACCTACTAACAAGACGACCATTTATTTAATGAATATATTTAACGTTAATGAGTATTATTTTAATGAAAATGTTTTGAAAAGTGATTTTCAAAGAAATGATTTTTCAAAAAAAAAACAAAATGAAATGTACATTTTTCATTAAGAATGCTCTAATGATAATTTTATTATATTTATATTCATTGATGATAAAAAAATTATTATTAATCCAATGGTTATGTTTTATATTAATACAATAACTATTCTTCCACTGGATGGTTGAAAACATTTTGAATAAGCAATGTATTTAAATTTTATTACATCATTCATTGCTATCATCATTAACCTTCCCTTGACTTTTTCACTTTCTTTAATACATTAAATTTCCCCTAAATATTTATATTATTTATCATGAATATGTTTATTTTATAATACATGTTACATTTTTAAATAATTTATTTATATTAAAATATATTTGATTAATTTCGGAAATATTGATGAATTCATAGTCTTAAATTGATATGGATATTTGATAAGGAACATTATTTATGATTTCAATTTATTATTGGATATGTGAAGAATGATTTGGACTTGTTTGATACAGGTGGGGCCTGGTCAGGGAAACCCCTTAATGCATAAATAGTCTCATGGGATGATTCAGTTAGCATGCCTTAGTTAATTGAGGTTTTACCCATTATGTTTTAAACCAAATTGTGAATTTTCTGGATCATAAAGTAATCTTATACATTGGAAACATTTAATCCAATAATTTTTTATTGATTTTATTCCATATTTAGTTATTTATATCCCATATATTTTCACTAAAACATTATCTTTCAATGGATTTCTTTCTATATTATTTAAATTGAATGTGTTTCTGTTATTTACATTTCTATATCGAGTATTACATATCCCAATATTATAGTCATTTTATTGATTAAATTCTTTATTTTTAGCTATTTACCTTTTAATATTATTCATACAACTCATTCTCAGCATATTTATTATATGGAATTTGGGTTCTATTATTTACCTTTTTATATCTATTATCATAATTGATTCATTATTAATATTGTTGTCCATTGCCTTTATTAGGAATGTTATCTCTCCCACATGTTTATTTCATTCATGAGGATTTCATGAATTATATATGACTTATAAATATGTATATGTTAGGTGGAGTAATGTAATTCTCAAAACACATTATATTGTAATTTTTGTATTCAATTGTAATATAAGTCTCATGTATGTATCGAGTTTACCAATAGTACTAAATTTTTTAGTCCTTTGTTATATTATTTCCTTACATATTACGACAATATAATTGTAATAGGAACCAAATCCAGTCTATCAGTGGCAGTACCACTACACTTATGATAAGAAATTAGAAAAAATATACATAGAAATGATGGTTGAGATCCTAAAAAATCAATGTAATAATTGATTTTATCATTATTCTTCTTGATGGGTGAATTTTATGATCCCCTTATGGTATAGAATTTATATGAAAAATATTTCCTAGATAAAACTATCATCATTGGATTCTACTTTTAGGACACAAAAAAGATATATTTTTTCTCACTACATGTTTATGGCATTTTTGGATATCCTACAAACCCATATGATTTGGTAGATACATTGATATCCAACAATAAAAACACCATTTAATATCATTCAAATACATAGAAATTATATATATATATATTGAGATTAATTTCTCATATTCAATGGGATACATTGATGTACTAATCAATATAGGGTATTAATACTCCCCTCTACCTAGATCTACTTGTCTGAGTTCATCAATAGTAATGGAAAATCATTCCAAAAATACCCGAAGAAAAAATTTTATTTCATCCTCATCCATTAAATCATTGTGGAAGTAAGAATATAGATCAACTCCTTGTGATCTATGAAATCATATGGTAGTATATTTTTCTTTAAATGGGATAAAATAATTCTTCTAAATGGTTTTTTTTCACTTGAATCATCATACATAAATATAACGGGAGAAAATACTAATAGACCCCATAATATTATTTTTTATTCATGTGAAATACATAGAAGATCCTTTTTGATTTAATCTATATATCAATTTCACCAACACTAGTGAAGAGAAACTGAAGGGAAAAATTGATACATAAGGAATATAAATTTTTTCTTATTTTAGTTTTGAATTCTAAATGGACACATTATGTTGACAATCATATGAGTGGAATGTTATTGGAGGGATTAATTCTTTATCATATGTAAATAACGTTGTCCAATAAATCATTAAAAATTAATTTTTTTCCTTAATTTAGTTGATGAGAAATGTGAAATCATCATATAGTAATTTACATGGACTGATTTGAGAGATTTATAGAATATTGTGGGACGAAATCTATTTTTATATTATCTATCGATAACTATTTATCCACCATATTTTAATATACTTGGCCTCTGAATTCATTTTCACATTAGTAAAATTTTAATTACACACTTTAAATTACTCTAACATTCCCATAAATAGTGTTTTTCATGAATTTATTATAGAAATCATGAATCACTACATAATCATGGAGCCATGGCCTTCCTAGAAATACATTAATTTTTCTGTCTTGTCAGACAATAATGAATTAAGAGTATAAAATGAGATATACCAATTGAGTACAACTTGACCCTCTTAATAAGACTTTGATCACTATTTCCATACCCCAAAATGTCTATATTGGATTGTAAATAAGAAACATAACTATGGCCATGTTATCAGAGGGTTTGTATCTTTATCAATTTTATTCCAAAATCAATATTGAATATAGGTCATTTGATGTTAATATCATAACAATTATTATATATATAATGGTTTTATATTCAAATGTTTGGGATCATCCTAGTTTTTTTTGAATAAATAAAATTTTCATGTAAAATTGTATATATGTTTTCTAAATTATGTACGAATCAGTATTCAGAGCATTAGTACCAAACATTTTATAGCTTTAAGAGGATAAATGAGGGATTACTAGAGTTTTTCATAATCCTAAAGGGAATAATAGATTGAGATATTGTCTAAGATAACATTGAGGTGATTAATAATGATATACAATTTCAAAATATATCGATGATTTCTACCAATAAGTTCATTCCATGATTGTGGATTTGAGAACACAGTTTACTATGTGGGTGATTCATTACAAGGAGTGATTTATTAGAAATTATTTTCATATGTGGGTTGGTTTGTGCCATCTTATAATGTTTTTATGTTGATCATAATATTTTACAACATCTAGTTATACTTTTAATATAACAGTAATCAATAAATCCTTTTATAATATTAGAATACATTAATATTCCTATTCAACATGATGAACTCCCTATCTCATCATTTTTACTACATTAATTAATTCATCGAAAATGATTCATATCGTTCAGGTTGAACCATAGTTTATTCTTCTAGGATCCCTATGTAATCTTGATTATTGTTGATGGAAAAAGTACGATTATTTTTTTATTCTCCAACTTACAATGGTTTTCATCAATTGGATGAAATTGGTAGATTTATATTGTGATTAACATTTAGAAGAAGGATCTATTTGGTGGTGCACTGTCTATCCTCTATATGATGAGGGTAATAAGACTAAAAGAGTCGAGAATAGAAGGGGTACTATAAAATTCATATCATTCAATCCATTTATCTTATTAAAATGGATTTGATGAATCATGGATGGTTTTGACGATGATGATTTTTCATCTAGTATCAGAAATGAAATTTAGGTCCCAAAAAGTTGACTCTATCAGGACCTAAGTATTACAAGAACCTAAATAACTGATTTCCTAGTCATAGAATATTCATTTTCTGGATACTTCTATGTAGACCATCTTCCCACTCCCTTGATTCTTGATTAATAGTTATGTCATATGTTACATGTACCAAGTGTTTAATCAATTTAACCATCCCAGCGATAATCATCATATGGGGTATATCCTTAATGATAAAATTTCTTGGATATTGTGCCCATTTATCTGGTTGATGGTGTAGTAAACATTATGACCATTTAAACTATATTCATTGTGTTTTTAAATTTCTAAAATATTAACCATGTACATCCCTAGGGTAGTGATGAAAAACCACATAACTTGTTCTATTTGGAAGATGTAATGTCAATTCATCTAATCATTAATGATTAGGAATATATTCTTATTTTCCCTTATAATAAGTTAATTGATTAAGCAATTATTTTTTATGAGGAAAAACATGATATTAATTATGTTTTGGGGTTAGAGCATAAATAATCACTATTTTTATCTTGATTTTCATAATCTTTTCCCTATTTTGTTTCCCCCATTATTTAAATGGAATTGTATAGGTCATGGATTTAGAATACTGAATGGAATCATATAATATTTTCTCAATATGAAAAATCCTAGAAACCTGAAGATTAATATAAGGAAGAAAATAATATTTTTATAGTATTCTTATATATTTTCTCAGAATATCTCCAATAACTTATTTTTGAGAAGCTATATATTTACTTAATATATTAGTCTTTTACGACTAGAGATAATTTCCAAGACACTCTTATTATAATTTTATTTATAAATAGAATTGTTAATGACCATCATATTAATTAGTGTTTAGTTGAGCTGCTAAATTACATTTCATCAAAGGTCATCCTTATTTGAGATAGTCCCAAATAGTTTGTTTTTATACCATAATAATCATGGTTTTTTACATGTTTTTACAATGAACCAGATAATTTTATACCATATATTTCTCTATTGTTCCCGTTATGGGGCCACATTGGGACATGAATTTCATGAGGTGGTTCTGCAGATCTATCATCCCATTAAAAATCATGAATGTGGGATTCAAATTTTTTAGTATTGGAGGATCCAATGTCACATAATATGGATATGGTATCCTATTTAGTTTTTATGGTTTGTATAATCCGTTTATGGATTCCATTTGAGTGGAAAGGTAATCAATTACATTCAGGAGTTATAGTGAAAATATCTATTGGGATGATTTTCAAGTAGATATTTTGAGAATAACCTGATATATTCATCCCACAAGTTCATGTTTTTTATATCCATCCTCATTCATCTTGGTCTATATCAATTGATATGGTGGGGTTACTATCATAGTGAATTACACACTTAATTATCCACCAATTTTTATATATTTGGACCCATTTTCTAGTTAAGGTAATGTTTGAATGACTATACCCTACTATTATTAAATTATAATCCCCCACATGATTAGAGGGATTCTCTAGAAAATATATCTTGGCCTCGTCTTATGATTTTTCACTTAGTATGTATATTTCCATTGCATAATTCATTATTTTCCCAACTAAACATTCCTATATTGACATCATAAGGATAAATATTATCCTCAATAGAGGGACAATCAACTTCTTTATATTGAATATATTATATGGATAGTGCCATAAATTTTTATTTATTCTTTTCTAAAGAGCATTGAGTATGTGGTTGATATATGTCTATAAGAGCTACCACATCAACGATATTCCATTAATGTCTTGTATGAATACCTTATTTTTTAAATTTTTATAAAATCCACAATTTTAATGGATTCCACATCATCATGTTCTTTTATTTTGTTGTAAACATCGACAACATTCACTAATGTGAATCATGTAGCAATAATAAGATCCCCAATTGTGTCAATGTACTAACAGAAATCATCATCAAATGGATATTCATAAAGGGAAAAATAATTATCCAATTTGACATTTGGATTATTTGTAATATACTTGAACTTTCAACTCTCATTGTGTTTGATTACATCTCATCAATGATCCAATGAAATAAAATTTATGAAGTTTTCCATAAGGGAACCCCCAATGTAATTCACTAACATGATCCTGAAAAAGGAGATGGATTATGAAGTGGGAGAAAATTTAAGGCTATTTCCTTTGATAATTCCTTAATACCTAAATATAAAACATTCCTTGGGGGAGGGGAAATTAAAATTTTCTCCATCATTATGTACTAAAGTACATTTAACTTTTCCACTATTACGACCTTTCCTCAGTGTGGATTTGATGATTTTGTTGGATGATGGTGGTTGTAAAAAGTCTTTTATATTTGTAGGATCTCATTTCTCCATTATTGTACTAATAATTTTTCCACTGAAACCATCCTCAATTCTCATTCCTCTGTCGTAAAATGACTGAGAAACAACACCCTTATAAAGTGAGATATGTTCTCAATTACATGTTTTTTCGTGATGGAATGTTTTGTGTTCCTAAAAAGGATTATTTATTATCATTTTTAAGAACCATATAAAAATTTCCATATATGAATAATTCATATTGAGTGTTCCATTCCTAGGATCTAGGTATGGTTTTACCCAATTGGATAGTCCATATAAAATATGGAAACCTAGGGCAAAATACATTGACTGAAGAAATGAAATGAAATTTTTATTTCTTCAAAGATTATTATTTTTAAGGAAGAGGGGTAAAATATTGTTCTCCATAATTACACCACCCTATGATACATTTTCCAATTGTTTGGAATTGAATCATGGGAAACCACCACCATATATAAGAGGTTGTAATGTTTTAGACAGTCTCATTTTTTAATTGAAATTGGGTTCTAGGACACAAATACAACAGCTTGGTCAACATTATGGGAAGCCTCTTTTTTTCATGATATGATTATCCTAATCCAAATAAAATAAGTATGTATACTAGAAAATATGGGTTTTCACCCATTTTTTTGATGAAATAATTGTATTCATTCATCTTTTGATGCCTTAGAATGTCATACTGATTGGTTTCCATGGGTGAGTAAATGATCAAAACTATTTTCATTATTGATTATTTCCACATGAGAATGTATTTTTATTAATCATATATGAGTGGTTATTTTCTCACATCTATCCATAAAATACATTTCTCCATATGTTTTTAAGAGATGTATGATCATACAGAATCTCCCATATTTTTACATTGGGTGCACAATTCGGTGGAGGGACAAATAAAAATAAATGCCTCAAATTACCGGTCAGTGTGAATGAGACATCTTTTATAAATGATGTGGTGATATATATACATAAATTCATATTTTAAAATCCCTACTCATTTGTTGGAAACATTATATTTTCTTCCAAATAGGGAAAACCTTCATGTAGAACAAATTTATTTACATGATTTCATTAACATTGAGGTCATGAGAAAGACCCAATAGTTTATTCATAACTCTCAATAATGAGGTGAACCCCATTATTTTTGAATGATTTCTTAATTAAATGGCCCCTATAACCTAAACCCCAAGGATAGACTCTTGTGTTTTTGAAATGGTTTTCAAAGGGATGAAATTTGATAATACTGGTTTGTTGGATCACTTCATGGGGAGGACCATCACATTAGCTTTTTGATTTATCATATAATGAAAATATGAAACATATAACCTATATAGGATCTCCATAGTTATAAAAAATTATGATGTAGTAGGATCCTACAAATTATGAACTCTAGGGAGGACCTACAGAGTTACTTATTGTCTCCTAATATAGTGGAAATTCACATTAGATAATCTGGGTAGGGCATCTAGATTTATTGGTAATGGAACTATGAGGATGGACATTAGAGAAGATACCCTAAGGAATACCCACTATACTATTAGATATGGTGTCATAGCGAGGACATTCTCAGTAGATTCTTTGGGGAGGTCCTACAGATTTTTATGATAAATTATTAATGGGAGGTCCTTTATAATAAACACTATAAAAAGGACCTCTAGATTTGGGGGATAAAGACATGTAGGCTGTACCTTCATAGAAGATACTCAATATAATACATTCATAGATTTTGGAAATAATACTATGGGGAGGAATATCACCTCAAATACTCATAGGAGACTATCTCAGGTTCATAGTTTGGATTCCATAGTGAATAACATTGTGTTTATAATTTTTTTACCATCATGCAGTGTAAATTGAAATCAATTGTTTTAATTGTGGTAGAAATAAAATTTTTAACATATACCATGTGGTGGACCTCCAATGTTAACAATTTATCTTCAATAAGGAAGACATATATTATTATTGATTTTTTTCCATCATGCGATGGACCTTTACATTGGATTTTATTTTATTTCATTGGAATAACATCTACTATATATTTCGTGGGTATGACCTCCATATATAGTGTCTTTGATTCTTTGGGGGATATTCCATTATTACATATTATTGATGAAATGGAATGGGGTGTACCTCCTTGCATATTGACCATCATATTATGGGGACGACCTATACAACTATAGTCATGAGTAGTATTATCATGACTATTAGTTTTTTTATGAAATTCTATGAGTAGGAACATCTTGGGTCATAAATTTTAGTATTATTGGTAGGAACAATAGTTTTTTAAGATATAGTGATCTATGGAGGACCATTACACGTGATTCTCTTAGGAGGACCTTCAAAGATGTTTTATATAATACTAATTGGAGGACCCTCACATCCATGGTCTCTATATCATCTTTATGAGGATATGTAAGATCCATATGTTACTATTAGAATAATCTAATGAGAATTGATGATTTTGATGGGCGATTTGAAAAATTAATCCTTTTAAATGGTAGGTTTACCATATATTGTCCCCAATCTAGATGTTTTCAACTAGGATAATTATGTTGGATCATTAATTATAATTGGGGTTATGAAGGGTGGGAACTGACCAACATGAGTGGTATCACTCCTTGGTTTCTCCATGGATTTAATTGTAATATACTAACAGACATAATCAGTTACCATCTTGATATACTAACAAGTTTCATTTCTTCGTATTAGAATTTTCAATTGGCCATTATTGGATTCCTTTTTTAAATATAAATTACCTTTAGTGGTCACCACTAAAATATACTAATGAGATATATCAGTGTTGTTTTAAAAAAATACACATTCCATATCTTATTCTTCTATATCCATATATCCTCAATTATCCATCCTTCTAGGCATCCTTGTTTGAATTACCTAGGTGGGGATCTCTAAGGTGATCTCATAAAAAATACATGAAAACATATTCCATGTGGGTCTAGTGATGGTGGTGTATGGAATGAGAACCCATAGAAATCACTAAAAATGGGAGGGGGAATTCTATTTCTACCATTAGATATCTAATGTAAGGGTGTTATGTGTTTCTATAGTCTAGAGAGAGACTACCCAAGTAGTTTTTTGTGGGAACATGTTACTATTTTTTATTATAGATCTTCATTAGTAAGATATGTACTGGGTCCTTAGCTCATCACGGTTCTCATGAGATTCCTCGTTTATTTGGATATATCTACTGTGATTTTTCTCTTATAATAGGGGATTTACCAACCACTAGTATAGGTATTGTATTGGTGAAAATGTTTTCACAATGTCAGGGCCTCATACTTCATTACAACAATGGAATTGTTCTTGTATATCATTTGATAGTGTGTAGTATGCTGCGATTCCCAAAAGAGTCCACTATTATATTCATGAAATATATAATTGGTTGGTGTATTTAGATATTCAATTTCTATTTTGTAAGATATATTAAGGGAAACAACAATAATAAAAATAATCCATTTAGTGAATGTTCATAAGAAAAAGATCAAAGTAAATCAATATATTTCATGTGTAAAGTATTCAAAATCAGGTTAACTATTTTCCCCATGTTATATAAATATGCATTTTTTGATTCCATACAGGACTACCATCCAAAGGTAATATGTCCCTAGGACATACCCATTGAACCATGGATTAGGAATTAGTTGATAGGATGTGGGGTGAATTATCACTTATGTTGTCTTACTGACCATTCCAATAATCTCGTACAGATATAAGAGGTTTTAGTGAAAAACTACCTATTAATAGTAATGGTTTTCTTGGTTATAAGAGTAATTTATCATTTCCATGAATCTATGTGAACAAAATAATGTATCAATGTATCTCTATCTATCTCATAATATCTTATTATACCATGTCTTTGGGAAACATAGTTGGGAACATTGGATTCTATCCCCATCTAGTGATGCAGTATGTGTTTTGGATCTAGGATTGATCCCAAGATAGGGGTTAATATATATAACCCTATAATGGGAATCAAAACCCATATTTTAATGTTCTACTTAATATGAAACAAAATTCCTTTCTAGGTAACTTTTTAAGGAAAATTTCATTTAATTTTAATTTCATGTATCCATGAAAATTTAATTTAAATTTTTTAAACATGCATCAATGAACACTTTTTTGAAATTTATCATCATTTGGAGTTGAATATGTGATATTTACCTTCAATTCATGTAGTTAAGACCAATATTTTTAATTAATTTAGTAATTATCTATGTGGTACTAATTCTAGATACTCCCTTTCTATTTCATTGGGACTATTGTTTACTAGAAATGAGATTGTATGGTTTGGGATTACACCTTGTACATAGATCACATATATGTCCACCATTAACATAGTGGTATATGGATGAGGAAGTAAGACTAATGTAATGATTTATAACACTCAATGAATAATAAAAAGGGAATATAGTATACCATATCCCAATATATGAATGGCTACCATATTTATATTGGTTAATAGACTCAGAATTTGTATTAGACTCATGATTGATATAAACCAATGAGGAAGGGTTAAGGAAAAAAACTAGATTATATGCCTTATTTTCATCAATGGATCATTATATTGGTCTAGTAATATGGAATATTTTTTAGAAGGTTAAATAATATTTCATGGGTATTTAGGAAGATATTATTGATATATCTTGTTTTAACTAGGGGACTAATGATAGAGAACCACTTTATTAAGGGAAACACTAATTTTGGTAACATTGAGGGTCATATGGTTACTGATAAAAACCTCATTAATAATTTTCATATCATATGTGATCCCTATTATCATATGAACACATGATCAAGGGTAGTATTGTATTTTATTATTCCCTGGAGGATGTCTGGACAAAAGGTCACCTTGATAGGTGACCACATAGTATGAATCTCCCAAGTGGGAGACTAGGGACAATGAGGAACCTATTTTGGTTAAAAGGGAATTTTTCCCTGAGTTATGAAACTTTGGTAAATAAGAAACTCATTTATATGGATTTGGTGTGACCCTTTTGGGAGTACATTAGTATAACTCAATGAAAGGAGAACTAAGAAATGTGTATTTGATGAATGAGAGGATGAATTCAATTCTACCACAGATACATGAGTTAAAATAAATAGGATTGAATATCCTATGAGATACAGAAACAGTTCCATAAATAATAATAATTAATTCCATTTTGGGATGTACATGGTGTTTATATGGTGCACCATAGTCTCTTGACTGTATATATTTTGGAAGGTACATCACGGTGGTTTTGGTGATGACTTGGGGTAAGTGGGTTTTAATACATCAATTAAATAAATGAAATATGTACCACTTCCATACATTAATTACAAATATTTTGGGGTATAATCTCATGAAAATGGGTATTTGGATAAGTAAGGTTCCATTTTTTTCACTTTGTTCCTATCGGGGAATCTCCATCAACCTTATTAAATCTTCCATTACACTTGGTATAATTTTATTTCCTCATTATGTAGGAAATTATATATGGACACAAAGGAAAACATTAGAAACCAATTTGGGTGGAAAAATAATGTGATAATTGTCAATGATGAATGCTTCAGTAAGGATGGGCATCTGGAATGGTGTAGTGGCAAGGTGAACAAAACACAGATTCCATATGGATAGGGCATGTAGGAAACATGTAGTGTTGGGTGAAAAATTATTTGGGTAAGATAGTAGTTTCTCAAACCATGTTACTTTTATCCCTTATTTATGAATTTTTAGAATTATTTATTTGATCAAATTCTATTTCAAATGTACTCAAAATGAAAAGGAATGGCCAATAGGGTGTAAATTCATCTGAATAATTTTCTGTAGAAAATTTTCAAGATTATTTAGATGATTCAAGTGATAAGAGAGGCATGAAACAAGGTTTTTAAAATATATCAATATAGATAACTAATGTGGATCTTATTAATATCATTTGAGATAATAATATAATTTTATAACCATGAATAACATTGGGGAATTACATTCTTACTAGAATACAATAACTCTTTTAATCTATGAACGTGAATCAGAATTTACAACCCAATTATTAGATCAATGTTATGTTTGATGTGTTTAATTAGATTTATGAGAGATATATATAAGAGTTTTTGTTGTATCTAAGAGAAAAATATTATTATCAAGAATTTTTTTTAATTGAAAAATATCATTTTGAATGGAAAAAATAATATAAAAAATACTATTTAGTTTTAAAATCGTAACTAAATAATTATGGATTTTGAATTTGATGACACTTTTTCCTCAATAAAAAATCATTAAATGTTATGTTTTTTAGGAAATTTATACTAGAAGAAACTAAAATGTATTCTAATTGTACATCATGTTAACCCTCTTTAATATAGATCATGAATAGGATGATTAAATAGAATAATTAGAATGATTTATTCATAAAGGTGATCGCATATTATGTATAACCTAATTAAATATTGTTAATTTATCAATACAAAACCCTCAATAATGGTAATTTATAGTAGAAAAATAAAGATAATGAATTTTAAGAGATTTAAGGAGAATAAAAACCAATATGTTGAATTAAATTACACTAGTTTAATCATTTTGATAGTGCATGTGTATAACATAATTTGAAAAATAAATGAATTTTATACATTAAATATTGTCCTACCTAAATAAATTAATAATATACAACTTATATAACAAGTGGGATGAATTTTCTTTTGAGATTTCATGTAAACCGAGTAATATATTGCATTTTTATTTCTCAAATAAATACACATGTATGTTTCTAAAATGATTCTGAATGAAATAAAAAAGATAAATATTAAATCATATTAAAACTAGAAATTATTTTTCATATATTAAGATGAAATGTAAGTGCATGAATATTATTTTTAAATTATTACTGGTTATATACACTTCATAAGAATTCCATGACAAGACAATATGTTTTTTATTACTCTTATTGATTGATTGAAATATGACCGAAAATAGGGTTTATCAAATGGTAGAGAAATTTTATTTATGTTACAAAAGAGGTGATTTTTTATATGTATTAATGTATGAATAAAAATAATTCCTTATATTAGAATGGATTTTTATTTCTATGTTGATATTTAATATCGGGCACCTTAAATACAATTCTATGGATAATTATTTATTAGTAAAATTAATTTTTAATATAAAATCAAGAATAAAAATAATGATGCATATAAAAAATAATTATTTATTTATTTTATAGAATAAAAATACATAACTGAAATTATTTTTATGATTTTACAACTTTAGTACATGAGCGGTATAGTCACTTAGAGAATCATGATAATATAGGCCAATGAAACTGCAATCAACATGAAATTGAATTCACTATATCATTTGAAGTCAAAACATATTGAGATAAAATACTACATTATCAGGGAAATGGTATAAAATAATGATGATAATAAGGAATATATATAAATAATATTGTATAATATTGATATATATATAAATCCATTAATGAAGGATTCCTTTTACTATACATGAGTGTTTTTGGGAGTGTATGTTTTCCCCAAATCATTATTGATGTTTTGAATTTATTTCTATCTTTCATTAATTTAAATATTTCTAAAAATTGGAATATAATATTTGATTTAATGTATGTAAAGGTGTAGAATTTATAATGAAATGAAGAGTTGAAATTTTGGGGGGGAATGATGTGGGTGAGTTTGCTAATTCTTTATAAATGGTTACAAGTTGTAAGTTGATATATTTTTTAGAGATCACTATTTCTATTCGATCTGGAAGTAGGTTTCCAAAAAACACCAATGGGGAGATCAGGGTCCCACCCAACAAATAGAAGTACCATAATCAAATATTGTTTAAGAATGGTAAATATAGAATCCCCATTTTTAGGATTAATAAATAAATTAATGATATATATACAGGGTGTTTGATTAATCTCTCAAAAATTACTCTATATAGTTATGTGGTGTTTAGATTACCCACACAATTGAGATCATAAGATGATTAGATTGATACGTTAGTGATTTATGATCTATGATATTGTTTCCATGTTTTTTTATATTATCATGGATTAGTTTGATCTTTATTGGATATGTTAATGAAGATAATTAATTATTATTTGAAAATTTATGCATGAAAAATACATTAAAATATTAATAATAATCCAAAAATATACAATGGAAGTATAAATTATTACCTTCATAAAAATAATGTTTTAATTTTATGTTTTGCATCATGTGGTTTAAATGATCTATAATAGATTCATAAGAAGTTTTTATTGAGAATAATTTAAAATAATGTTTCATGAGTGATGTTTTAGTGAATAATACCATTTAGTATATGTTCATAAATATATTATAATTTTTTTTATTTTTTTTTAAATTATTAGAAATAGAATTTTTTTTCTTACAAAACATAATATTAAAGATGTTTATACTAAGGATTTTATTTTTCAAAATATCTTCACAATGATTAATTATTTTTATTCCATAATTTGGTCAAGATATATATGAATCTAAATTATTTCATTGGGGATTTTAATTTTTGAACTAAAATATTTCATAAATGATTTTTATATATGAGGTTGACTAATCATTGCACAATATTTTTTGGAGTTACAATATGAGTTATGAATAACTATAAATATTTGGTTGTTTTATTATATTTCTATAGATAATATTAATGATAGTATTCGAAAACAAATGGTGGAATAACTGCGATTATAAGACCTTATTTTAGGATTACAAAATGTTGATCACATGATTTATACCAAGAGAAACTTTAGATTAATCGAATAAGATCATTCATAATCATTATGACTCATATATGATTTCATTTTTATGTATTTTAACAATATACTCATATAAATTTTACTACAATCTTATTCCTCATAAAATATTTTATTTTTTGATTATAAATAAAATAATAATTTTCCTAGATTATAACAACTAATTAGATAGAATGTATTAACTAGATAAAACATTTATTGTGAAACTTATAACTTTATCTATAATATGGATTTCATTACATCTTTATTTATTATCATAATCAATTTTTTGGGTCACTTTTTTGATACCTAATTAATATATAAATAGTTATTGAAAATGTTATTTTGGTTTTATTAAATCACCAACATCTCTTAGTACATATCATTTTTATTTCCATGGATTATTAACTATCTATTCTTTTTTGGGAATATTTAAATTATTGAGAATATAGTAAAATTTAAAGGACATTTAATCATTAAAATACTAAATTATAAAACATTTAATAATAAAATACTATAAAATATTCGGAAAATTTTATTCGAATCTATTCATGTTTTGTCCATGGAAAGAAATTTTTTTGATTAAATCTATACAACATTAAAAGAAATAGAACATAATTAAACAAATATTTATTTCAGAGTGAAAGACCATTTAGATAGATTGATATAAAAAATTGATCACATGAAAGTTATTAGCTTCAGACACCTAAAAATATACAAGATAAGGTATAAAAATTTTTTAAGGTAGTTACAAAGGATAAATATTCAATTATTTATTTTTCTTTCAATTTTTTATGATTTTGAGATATAACCAAATGGAGGTGATGAAAAATATTGTAAATAGGATCATCAATGGTATTGGACTATAGAGGGATCCTAGGGAAAATATAAGTGAATCTAAATTTATATGGAATTTTTCTAAATGTTATCCACCAATATACAATAAAAATATTTCAATTTTATAATAAATAAATATTAGTCAAGTGAAATTTGATTATTTTTAAAGTAACATTGGTGTAAATTATTCAATGGTCAAGTAAAAAATTATTATTAATTAAAACATCATAATGAAAAATTACATTAATGAAAAAGGAATTCATTATATATCAATGATAATGAATATTTTAATAGTCAATTCTTTTCAGTTATTTTGAGAAATTCTTTTAGCGTAAATTGATGGTTTCAAAGAAAAATTCCATTACCAAGATTATGTATTCATATAAAATTATGTGAGTTAAGTTAATGTATGTAAAACTAATTCTCATGATGTTTAATTTCAGAGAATTGATCCAAATAATTTATTCACCATATAGTATAATAATGGTATTTTATTTTAAAAAAATATAGATAAAATTTCATTGATAAATTTAAATGAATATAGTAAATAAGGTGATTTAGATTATATTTCTAAGAGAAATAATCTAAAATTAAACCATTTTCCACATATTTAGTCATTTTAATGATATATAAAACAAAAAAAATTAAAATGTACCATTTTTATCTTTTTGATTAAACATTATACCTCAAAGGATCACATGCCAAGATTCAAATTACTAAGGATAATATAATAATTATAATTTAATAACTAAATAATAATCTATAAATATTTTTTTTTGAATGTTATGTAATTTTTTATAAAAAATTGGTTGATAAGAAATGAATAGTGTTGGGAAGGATATAATGTAAGATAGATTTCAGGTTAAAATGTAGAACATGAAAAAATTAATAATGATCACAGTTCATTTTTTATATAAACAGGAAATAGAATATTGATATTTGTAGAATACGTTTTTTTAATGAGGAAAAATAATAGTGTTGAAAAATATATATAATATAATAAAAAAAGTTTTGTCATTAAAATTAATCAGTGTTTTTAACTAAATAAGTATTATTAAATCTGTAATAAAACTATAGGTGATCATTAGAAGGATAAAGAGCTATGTTATATGGTAAAGGAAATTTATATATAATATTGAAATATCCAACCTTTATAATAAAAAATTAATCACTTATATTTCATATAAAATTCAGAATAACGGTGCACAAATTCCATAGTAAAAAATATATGGGATTTTATCATAAATTAAAGTAAAATGTTTTAATATTGGAATAATGTCATAATAGTAATTTTTTAATATTAAATTCAAACATAGTGGATGCATGGGTCATAGTATAACCTTTTATAATAAGGAATTGACATATCAATAAAATCATGGATTTGATATAGTTGAAAATGTTGCTGTGAAAAAATATATATTAATAAAATAAAAAATCAATTTAAGGGATGTTGTATTCAATCTCCTCATTTTTTAAATAATTAATGTAATTACACGATAAAAAATATTCTATTAAATGCGGTATATATTGTTGAGTGAATTGAATATTTTAAAAATTATTAAAATATATGACCCATTTATTTAATATAATTAATAAGGATAATAATTACATGAACTAAAGTAAATAAATATAGCATAGATATAAAATAAGTTCATAATATTAACCACTATCTAATATATAATGAAATATAACTGCATTATGAATGTGATATAAAGAAAAAAATTTGAATAAATACTGTATATTTGATATTTTTTTAATAAGTAATATTTCAATCAACAAAATTATATTAAAAATGATTTCAAAGTTCCAAATTCTTAGAAGTTATATTTATTTTTATCCAAATAAGTATGAAAATATAAACTCTCATCCAGATTTAAAACATTTTATGGAAGAACGTATTTTATCAAAATGTTTATAAAGGAAATAGTTTCCCTAATTCCCTTACTAGCCAATAATTTTAGAAGAGCCTGTGTGTTTATCCTCAGAACTTCATTAGTTAGAAACATAAAAATAAAAAAACTACTACTTATAATTTTTATGTCTTAATAAAGAAAAAATATATAGAATATTGAAAAATTGGAATAATAATTTTTTGAGAAAATTATTTTCGAGAATAATCATAAAGAACTTCGAAAATATTTATTTTCAATATTGATCTTCCTCAAATATTTATTGAAATCTGAAATTATAAATATCATAAATTCTTCTCTAGAAATCATGGATGTTAGTTGTCTTCTATGTATAATGTTATATTTTTAATATTATTTGTTAATTATTGGATTTCATTATAATGTATTATATTATATTCTAATATTTTTTTAAAATATAATGAATTTATTGATTTATAGTGTCTTTTATAAAACTCTACGGTTATGTTGGAATTGAAACTATATAATGTATATGAATTTACTCAGCCCACCAACAACTTATGTAGGATGGTAGTTAGTCTAAGTGTGCCAACCAATTCCAACAAATAATATTCCATTGGTTTAGGACTAGAATCAATAAGGAATAACAGATGATGAGAAAATATTTTCTATGAACTGTTTAAATAATGAAACATATTAACATCTAGATCAATCAATCAAGTATGAATTTCATATCCAAAATAAAAAAATAAGGATGAATCTTATAGAAACAAATAAAAAATAATATAAAATTATCATACTGTATAGTTAATGAGAAATATAATTGGATATGATTATTAGGTGACGACAGCCCAAGAACAAGTGAAAATACCCTCCTCATCATAGAAAAACTCAACATGAGAACTATCAAATTTTATTGAAGCAATGAATGACTAATAACTAGCTATTCCAACTCCAAATCCTTAATGATCATCCATAAAATTTCCATCAATCATATTAAATAAAAAATGTGTGGGTAAAATACCAATAAAGTGGTGAGTAAAAACATACCATCTAGAACTAATTAAAGGCATTAAAATAATAATGAAAAAGAAGTCAGTTAAAAACTAACGAAAATAGAATATTAAAATAAACTATAAATTCTGTATGAAATGATACATTGAAAGAATTAATGAACTAAATGTATCATAAAAAACATCCTCAAATACTTGATTCCATAGGAAACAATATAAGTGAACCACTAGTCAATAATGTTAAAATTAATACCTATCTATAACAAATTTTTAAGTAAATATTATAAATCATTTCGATCACATGAAGAAAATAAAACATCGAACCAATATATTAGTTTATGGAGTAAAAAAATAGATAAAACCATAGTAATGATCATGAAATATAAAAGAACATCAATAATTTTACTGGAAACAAAACTCATATAGAATTACGGTGATCGTGATGGAAGTATCAATCAAATATATTTCCTGAAAAAAAAATCTGTATTCTTATGAGAATCCTTTTAAAAATCCTCACTATGAGATCTCTGTCATTAAATACTGCCTAAAACATATGATCATGAACTCAATGAGGAGTCGTATATCAATTAAAGGATTACAAAACCTCAAATGTGGTTCCCATACCCAATACCATGGGGGAATTCTATACCACATCATCTCTAAAGGTAAATCTCATAATAGTGATATTGTAATTATAAAGGGACTCACTAAACACTCACTGATAATGGTAAACACACCCAAATCTACATATGAGTATAAAATCCAACAATATAAGGGAAACTAACCCTCATTGGGTTTTCCTCAACTAAGGGTATACATATAATATTATTATTCTTATCCTCTAATCATTATCATTATGTGTTTAGTGGAATGATAATATTTAGATTACTCGTAGGGTAAGTGTTACTCTCATTCTCCAATAATTATCCAATGAAAATGATAAATGAGGGATGTTTCCAAACATTCTACATCCTAATATAGTGATAATGACCAAATTATAATGTGATCCATTTATTAATTTCTTATGCTTCCTTCTTTATGTTACCTGAATAAATTACACTTATATGATATATATGGGAGGAATAAAATCAGGATATTTCATATTTTATCTATGATACACCTTATAAATATCAGTTTTTATTATGACATATCATAGAAACACATCCAAACATTAATTGAAATTATGTTCACATTAACTTCATCTATTTTTGAGTATAAACTCTATAAAAAGTATTTTTGACCCACACCTTGTAATTTTTGTGACACATGGGGTGTTTTGAACCCTTTTCTCACATTATAGATATCTTTTAAAAGAAATATTTGATCTTACAAATATAAAAAAATAGAAATTATCCAAAACAGATAAGAAACTTGAGTTGATTTTGACGCATACCATTTTATCTAGATTTTCAATCAAAAAAAACTATAATGAGAATATTGATCTATACAATTATGATATTAAAGAAAAATGTTATGAAAAACAGCAGATTAGGGAAATTATACATAATTTATTTTAAATTAAAATGTAGAGTCACCTTGATTAGAAGTTGGGTGTGTATAGTTTCTACCCAGTATTGATATTTATCATACACTATGTGTCCTCTATGTGACACGTTTTGGGGAATTCAGGAGTTTCTTACTGATGTAATTTGGGTCTCTTTTCATATGACATAACAGATGATCCTTATAATTTAAATCTAAATTTTTTGTGTATTAAATATGGTATATATGATTATATACCTCAACCATACATATATATTACTCATATAAGATGTTTAATTTTCATCCTTATATGGTGTCAACAAAAATGATAACATATCAAGTAACTCTATTGAATCTATTGGGTTCACTCTCTCAAAAATGTTGTATGCATAAAATCCAAAATATTCATATCAACACTAACTCTAATATTTCTTCCTCTTAAATACCCTTTTCACTAGCCAACATAAAAAACCCTCATCATTGATTCTATTTTTATCTAACACACCACTACCGATCATTGTACACCTAATACCCGCAAATTTTTATTCCTATAATAGATGAATCTTGGTCAATTCCTATTATAAACATGTCCTTTATTACAACATGAATTTTATCCACATTATATATGTCATGATTAATCACCTTTTCATTATCTGAAGATGCTTCACCACAAGGTATAATTTCTCCTACACCATAGTCTATTATCAAACTACCATTCATAAATACTATCATTTCGGACAACTGATCACCATAAAGGCAATAAGGGATTTATTATTATTATCAATATGAAAAAATATACTTGTATGAGAGATAGGGTAAGATTTACCTACAAGATCATCTTTACACCCAAATCGGGAATTACAAATGAAAAATTCTAATTGAACCCTATCATATCGAGTGGAGTGTGAAATAAGTGGGTGAGTGTAGGAACAATGGTTGGTGATCAGAAAACCACACATTTGTTTTTTAAAACATCTTTTATCAGGAAATTTTCATGTTTTCTCAAGAATAATAAAATAAAGAATTAAATTTATTTTAGATATATATAATCAAAAAAAATTCTAGAATATGTGTTTAAAATTTTTTAAGAACATAGAAATAAAAATATATATAATTTCATCCTCAATGATGATTCATCAATGCTTTAATGTATTCCCTTGTTTAATTATTTCAATTACACAACCCCAATGCTAAATAAATCTAATATATATATGCGTTTTGGTGTAAAATATGGTTCAACCAAATTAGATAAATTAATGAGCCATTTTGAGATTGAGTAATAGGATACTTATTAATTTTTTTAAAGTAAATAATCTTGTTTGGTTTAGATTGAGAATCAAAAAAAAAATTATACCACTGAAAAATAAAATCTCATACAAAGTAATATTTGAATTAAGGATTAATATTTTTGGCTATATTTTGTATATATCAATGTCTTATGGACGATAAACATTATGTAATGATTAATTATTTAAATAAATTTTATATAATCTCTTAGAAATTAACTAACATGGAAAATTATAAAAATACATCCCATGAATAAAAACTAGTCTCTAAAGTAAATAAAACCTTAGTTAAAATTTACAAGATCATTTACAAGATTAAAAGTACATTTTATCCACTATATATTTGAGGCCTCAATACACATGAATTAGTATACTCATCCTCATATAATAACCTTGGTCTTTAATACTCTCCACATATTTAAAATTTTAATTTCAAAAATAAATCCATCTAGAAAAAATAAAACATGAATCTCACAATCATACGCATGAGATTATAGTAGATTTATTCACATGTTTTTATTCAATTTATAGAGGAATAAGGATATTTGTCTCCTAAAGACCAGTTATATCCACTACATTTATTAACATTAAATTATAGATCTATCTTCGAGCCATCAATTATACAATAACGTGAATATTCTATAGATTTAATCAATGTAATACAATGAAGTGTACATAATAATTTCTTTCATAAACCATGCTAATCATATTATTTCTAATTCCGTTACCCAACACTGGTAATTCCTTATGACCCCAAAAATTACATCCTTAAACCATAATCTTCAAATTTTAAATGGATTATTATCAAAAAAAATATATATTATAGAGAAATAACGATCAGAAAATTTTGTAGTGACATAATATATTTTTTCATGATCTCCCATCTAACAAAATTAAATTCTTCCACCACATTATCAATTAGTACCCTATACAACCAACATAATATCTTAATTGTTATTCCACCCATAATTTTTTATATATTGTATAATACATAACTCCAAAAACCCAAATCCACTTTATAATTTGTTATATAGGTACAATGAAAAAGGAATATAAACACATTATATCAGTTATTTTATTAGTAAAGGAAAACTAGATACAATCATGATTCCCTTATTAAATTGTAAATTTAGAAACATATCTTTATAACCATTCATTTTTCAGTAATATCATTCATATCTTTATTCTTCAAATTTTTGGGAATGGAAAACTTTTAGAGGGTGATATCATATTATTAATTGGGGTTACATATAGTGGAATCTATCATGTTTATATAAGGAATAACCAACATGGAAGGGTGGATAATAAAAACAAATTCCACTAAATTAGAACATCTGTTTAATGATAATCAATCGATAATATAAAAATTTAATATACATTGATATCGGAAAATGAATTATTAATATAGAAATTGAATAATTATATATATTCATGATCAAGGCCCCCCAAACAAGATATCATGAATCTTACAATCATGTTTTCTGAACTAATTAATTATTCTTAATAAATGAGTAAGTGTAACACAAATACACATATAATATATAATTAATTATGTTTTTTATCATGAAACATGTTGATTAGTCAATGGAGTCTATATAACATGTCCCCAACCATCACTTGGATGCCCTATACATTCCTTATATTTTGAATGATCAGTGCAATTCTTTATCATAAAGCCTTATAAATAAATTTCATTTGAATTGAATAAATAATAAATAACATCAATAATATATCATCATATCATATTTTGAGGTAGAATAAATATGATATCATTGGATCATATCATTTTTAAAAATAAGTTATGATTTATAGTTTAAAATAACTTCAAAACACCATTATAAGTATTCATGAAGAACAATACCCTTTTAACATTGAAATAACTTATTAAAATATTAAACATCTCCAATGGTTAACGATTTTATTTTTAAAAAATATTTAAATCATCTAATGGAATCATAATAATTTTTTTTGTTAGTTATGTTATTAAATTAATTTCATGGAATGTACATTAAAAAAATATTCCATTCATATTTTCAATAAAAAGTCAAAAGAATCTCATTCATAAAATGACAAAAATATTATTTATAACACATTTTGAAAAAAAATAAATCTTAGTTAATAATGACTATAATAAACTATAAGATAATTTTTAAAATATAATTTATGAATTTTTTTTATAAAACATGTATATGGAATGAAAATGATTTTCAACTGAAGAGATAAATAAATTCAGTTTTCATTAAAAATATAATGTTAGTCTCTTGAGTACATAAAGAGAGGAAAATTAAATGATGGAATGTAATATACTACAATAATAATATTAAAATACAATTCAAAATATTAATTATAGGAATATCATGAAGATTTAACATCATAAATTTATTCATAAACAATCCTGGTAAACAATTAAACTGTAATATAAAAGGCATAACTCAAGTACGATATTCCAATTAACTAATTTTGAATCATTTATTATAAATTTACATTTTATATATTTCAAAAATATAACCATATAATTCATTATAAAATTATATATCATTCCTTAATATTATTTCAATACCATTTTATTAATAATTCTTTATTAAAATCATTGTTTTTGTGTGTCACTTAAATCATTTTTCATTAGATTTTTAGTTTGGAAGTTTTTTTCTTAATACATTGATCAGGTTTCTATAATCCATGGTATTTAAATTTTTATATCAATATATTATATATTCATTATTCATATAGTTATTAATAAAAGTTATAGATAAAAACCAAATGAAAACGTTCATCGAGACATTATGTCGTATGTATGGATGAACATTATTTTCCTTTTTCGATGGATAGAAGAAAATAATACTAAATAATAATTCACTTTTATAATATTTTTTATATTTCATATATATCATATATATATATATATATCCTTGTTATAATCAATTTAATGCGAAAATGAAAAAATTACATCGCTTTGAGGATGTGGCAGTGAAAATGTATTCACAAGCAATGTTATTGTGTTCTAGAGTATGTGAAGGTAAGAAGATACATATTGTATTATAATTATAGAAGAATAATTATTTCACTAATATCATATATACTCAATTTATATATCTTTATAACCACATAATAATTATAGAGATGGTAAATGAACTACACCACTATGTGGAGCGGGTAAGTAGTACCTACCCATGAGCGATGTTTTTTATTTTCATATGATGAAAAAAGATGGATAATGGTTTCACAATAATCTTAATAACATCTCTATATATTAATGGCAATTTAGTTATTTTTTGGCTTATATATATATTACATAGATTATGAAGACTAAGAAATATATTTGAAGATGCCCATGAAGATTATTACCTCTTCTTCTGTAGAATTTCTTTTGAAAATTTATAAAGGACCACATAAATGAATCTTTAAGCATAGAAACAGATCAACTTTGAGTATATAGATGTTGAAAATAGAATTGGGTATGTTATTTTGAATCAAGGATACTCAAATTGGTCTATATATGTTACAGAAGGGGAGTTCTTTTATAAGTGATGGAGGGGATCTTTTTGAAATTCATCAAATATTATTATATAATACTTGTCCAAGTCATGTAAAATGGTTCCAAAATGACAGGTTTTGTATGATTAGGAGGATATAGTAATAATATAATCATCCAATCAACTTTGAGTTGTATTATATATAATTTTAAATCTTACCATTTTGATTAACCCCTTGGTTATCCAATATCATTATTGACTATGGGAATGGTTTTTTCTCAATATTAAAGGGTTCAAAATTTAACTATAATGTTAAATTTTTATAATAAATGGTTACATGATGATATTTTATACACTACCTTATATCTATTCTCCTAATTCATGTTTTTAATGATATTATGTAATTTAATAATTATTTTTCAAAAAAATTATGATTCAAATTTTGGGAAACTATTACATAAATTTGAATTTTATGTCAAGAATATAGGGACAAAATATTAATCTAATTCTTAAATATATTAGTAATATGTTATATTTATTTATAAAATTTATAGAAAACAATAATTAATCAAAATTGTCTTACATTTAAAATTTATTAAAAATGTTTTTTTTAGTAAACATTAAAAAATGTAGTATTAATATTGCATAAGAATTTATGTTATTTATACGAATACAAAAAATAAATAAAAAATATTCCTTTCATAAAAAAAATTAAATTATGTTAAAAAAACATTTAGATATAATCATTACATTTTACTATCCATATGTGATTATATAAAATTAATTTGGGATAATTATTTTATTATTCCTACAATCAAATTAAATAAAGATGAAAATTTGGAAAATTTTGCGACCATATTATTAATTTAGCCAAGGTTTTACACATTTACCCTTATTGAGGTGAAAAATTTTTACTATGGTCACTATTCATAATGAAAATAAATAAAAGAAACATAATTAAAAAATTTGACCTCATAATTACAAATACGATATATATTTTTCATGATTAAATAATTATATATGGTAGAGTTAAATATTAATATAATTTTATAAAAAGAAACAACCAATACTGTTTTTTAGAAAAGTGTGTTTTAAGAAACAAATTCAGCTTATATCAAAATCATGGATATTTTTTATTGTAATAAACATTATTAGATTATTTTAAATCAAATTTATCTTATATAATGATAAGATCAAATTAATAAGGATAATATTAAATTACATGATTTAAATAAGTGGAAGTATTTGAAAATTTAATATTTTTAATATTCACACAAAAATAAATCATTACAAAAAATTAAGAAAAATTCACCCATGAATAAAACAATTATTTATGAACAAATTATATAATTTTTATCAATCACATTTTATAAAAATTTAATAGATAAATTATAATATCAATGCACAAAATGTAATAAAAACAACTTTTAAAGAATATATATTATTATAGCATAATGTATCATTTTTGAAAATCAATTTCTTATTTTAGAATTATTAATCAATACATTTTTTTCAATAAAATATTTATACTCATTTTTTGGATTGTGTTTAATAAAATTATTACCCATCAATGTAATATATATATGACAACTATTATGTATTAATATTTCAATAGTGTGTTTTGGTTCATTTAAAATTGTTATTGCATGTAATGATTTATATAAATGAAATGAAATTTATTTAAATATTAATATATCATAAATTATTATGGTTTTAAATTATAAATCCTTATAAGAATATAAAACCAAAAATTACATCACTCTGATTCAAGAAGCTAAGGATACTTCATCCTCATCATTTCATCAGGTTTCACATTGATTCCTCAATTTTATGATTTCTCTAAAAAAACTCTTTCTAGATGAGTGGACTTATTTCGTAGAAATTTCTATATGTAATCTATAATATACTATTGTTGTTTAAAATAATATAAGACTTTATCTATTGGTATAACCACGTAATTTAGTACATTTTAATATAAATGTGTATACTTACTTAGTAGAGAACATGAAACACATCATCGAATTGAGGGGGATTTGGTGGAAAATCTAGATGATAAGCTACTCTAAGGATACGATAAATTTTTTAGAAGGGAAAATATATATAGGGATCATATTTCACTTCATTATAACACTTAAAACCATATTTCATTGAGATATTTATAATAATACCTTTCCACCAACATAAATATCTAGATATCAACAACAGTTGTCAGCATAACTTTTTATGGACTCTGATCATCCCTTATGTGATGTTGAGTGGATCTAACCTTATATAAAAATTTTGCAAACAGATCACGCCCAAATAAATTGATTTTTTCATCTTCACCATAAAGCATTATAGTTATACACTTCCTATAATATATGGAATTATAAGGAGAAATTTTAATGCTCAATTGGAGGATATTATTGTTAAAAAATCTAAAACATGAAGGTGTTTCTCAACCACCTATGAAATTAATAGACCTTTCCCTAAGCATTTATTTAGGTGTATGAATGGTCCTCCATTACTGGAAATATTTTTTAGGATGGTATGTTGTAATAAAAATAAAATCAATATCTACATGATTAAAAATACATCTCTATAACTTCTTATTAATCCTCTAATCCTAATCTTATACAATTGACAGTGTTACTCTATGATATCTCAAGTCATACATAATGTATAAATCTTTTATTAACATATAGAGTACTATTATATAAAACTAATAAAATTAAATTATTTTTCAATGAGATCAACTATAGAACAATGTGAACTGATGCATTTAGACGTTTTTGGATGTTTGATGATTATATCCATGGAAATGATTTCTAATTTCCATGCATTAATGGGTAATGATTGTAACATCCACTGAGATTTTTGTTTTGTAGCCATAGATTACTAAAACATTATGAATCTATATACAAACTATGTAATACCCCAATTAATTTTAACCCCTAAAAATTTAATTTTTGATATCTATAGTTCAATAATGTTTTAGGAGTAGTAGATAATGATCATGTATGGTATTTATCTAATAACTCCTAAATTTTCATATCGAAGGAACACAAACTCTATTCGTGATGTTATCATTCCATCATTATCATGGGTGAACTCAGTAACATTCCTCAACATGTTTTATTGTTCATATTGTTCCTTATTATCCTTATTAAACCTCATAGGGATGGATTTTTCAATATTCAAATGAGAAAGATATGATTTGTACCATTTCATAAAGATTTCAATAATAAACAATATAAAAAACATAAATATTGGATCTATTTAACTCCTTATCTTTGGAAAACTAGAATGGAATTTATACATAGAGTTTCATCCACCATGTTTTATTTTATAGGGTGGTAACATATTAAATAGTCCTAATATTTGATCAAACTCAACTATATTCTCAATATCACACTAAAACAATTTCTACATAAATATATAATTCAAAAGTTTATGATCAATATATTTATATAAATAAATATATATATATATATAACTTTTCCCCATATTTGTAACAGCAATATTTCATTCATAACATAATTATCATTTTCAAATTCAAATCATGAACTAGGAATGTTTATTCATTAATTTTAAATTAGTGATATATTTAAGCTATCACCTTATCATTATACATGAGGATGCATCCCAACCCTTTATTTGGTTCATAACTATATATCATAAACCCTCCTCTACTGTAGGAGAGTTTAATCATAGAAACATTATCAAATTCTCCCATTCATTCATCGAAACTCTTATTACATTCATATATCCAAAAAAACAAAACACCATTCTGAGTCAATGAGGTTTGTGTAATAGATATTCATGAGGAATATATTACAATATATAAATAGTATCCATCTAAACCATGAAAAATACGGATATCAGTTTCCATGGTTAGTCTAATACAATTAACGAAGACATATGTCATCGACGAATCCCCTGATATAACCTCACATGAAAATATAGGGCCCAATAATTATACATTTTTCATCTAAAATTAAAACAGTGTGAATTTTGAATATATCAACACCTTCTTCAGTGTCACTAGAATAATCCTCAAATGTTCATAATGTTCTACCATACTCTAAGGACATATAACAATAACATCTATCAATACTACCATAAAGTGTTCAATGTAATATTAAATTATTACATTGATTAAATACAATATTATTGTAATATAATTGGTTTTTACTAATAATATTACTATAAATTTATAATGAACATACCAAAAAATACTATCATGGTTATATCCCTCTTCATGACCCTTATTTTATGATATATAGATAAATGATCGATTTTGGAAAAATATTTATCTCATTATAATTGATCAAAAATATCATCTACATGGGGTAATAAATTGTTATTATTAATAATGATCTTGTTATGTTCATGATAATTAATGAAGATACACATTTACCCATTTCCCTTTTAAAAAAGGTGAACCCTACGGTGAATCACTATGATTAATGATGTAATTATCTATAGTATATTCTATTTTAATAATTAATTCCTCCAACTAAGAAAGTTATATTCTATATAGAGTGTTTGAAATAGGATTATAACTAGAAATGAATTCGATTAAAATCACAACATCAAGATTCAAGAGAATACTATGAAATAATTTTTGATAGACATCATATAATGACAATAATGTAATAATACCTCCAATATTTATATTATCCCAAACCATATATGTTATATAACCCTCATGATGTAGAGACCCGTATCTTGACGTACATGGACATTACATTACTTTTGCGGAATACTTAGTACATAACAAAAACACACACACAAGGATCGTAATAGTTTAGTATCTTTGGAAACTCGGAATAAAATCTTCTAATCGTGGTGAAAGATCTTCAACATCTCCCATAAAGATCTTCCTTTTTTTTATACCTAAAACCTTTCTTTATATCCTGGGGAAAAGAAAACATAAAAGGGTGAGCTCAAATGCTCAGTAAGGGTAAACAAAAGAAATATCAATCACATAATTTTCATAAGAACATAACATTTTTTGGAAATCTTAACCTGCAAAAGAGAGCATAATTTCATAACATGGGATAAATCATAGTAGTAAAAATGAAACCATAACTTAAAACATTACTCATTGTGGCATACACACATAATCATAGAGAATCATTTCTTGTTAGTCAAGACTCATTGCCAAGACTATCTTAGTGGACAAAGTCCCTTTCTGAATCGAGTAATCCTCGTTTCAGTCCTGTTTCACTGAACCGGTATAACCTACCATTCCAGCCATGTCTATCTCATGAGATATGAAATCTTTACCCAATGCATTGGAGGGAGATATAGGTCCCACCCATCTCTTAATGAATCCTTTCTTATGTGTGCCACAAAATCATAAATCATACATCATTGCATAACCCATGTAATAAAAATGGGATTCTTAAACAACATGACATCATAAAACCATTCATATAAGATAAAGGAATTCATAAACATAATTCCATCACAACATAGTCAAATCTATGTAAAAATATGGATGGAAACAGAACCCTTTATTATCTTAGATGGAAAATAATTTTGATAAAACACTTGAAATGAATTCTTGAGGAAAATATCCTTTCTTCTTCAAAATCAATTTCTTTTCACAAAACATCATACAATTTTAAAAGAAAGAGATTTTATTAAAAATAGTCATGAAATATTTTGGAGGAAGGTTCATGAAAATAAGGATTTATAAAACCGTAAAAATCCGTTCGTGCCGTATAAGTTAAAAAAAACATTCTTCGTACTTTTGTCGGAAAAGTCAAAAAGTACCTCGTACGAAAAAGCGACAAAAGATTCCTTTCATATTCTTTACTAAAAACTCACCGAAGGGTAAAAATGGATTTAAACAATTGTAGGTGGATGGAAATAATATTACATATTGATGAAACATGGATGTGGATGATAAAATACACCCCAGTAAATACTTACGAATAAACAATCTCGGATAAAAATGAGATTGTGATATTTCCCTTACCTTAGGTCCGACTTGCTTTGTAAGTGTCCGAACCTCCTGTATAATGATTTAAATCATATTATTGACTTATTACAGAATCATATTCATTGTTATGATATCATATATGGTTCACTTATGACATTATATTACCCGTTCTTTTGTAAATTCCATGTTAAAGAAGCGTTTTGGGTAAAATCGTTTCATTTATCGTAGGTGTTTTGACTTGTTGTTCTTGACATCATTATTACTTATATCATGATTTACTTACTTCCAGAATATAAAATATGATTTATATATCATATATATTCAGTATATATATATATAATAGGTAGATAAATAAAATGAAAAACACTGTTCATGGAGACGGTAGTCCGTACGTACGCATGAACGCTGTTTTCCTTTCCTTATTGTCTTGAAATGGAAGTAAGTAGATGACATACATATGTATATATACATAAATCCAGTAGCTTTATAATGTCATATATTTCATTATTATTTCTTATATATACATTATAATCATTCTTAAATGGTTAACATGGAGAATGAATCTCATCGCGTCGTGGAGACGGTATTCCGTACGTACGCACGAGCGATGATATCATTTCTATAAATATTGAATTGAATTGGAGTGGATTATACAATATATCAGAATCAATATGATGTTGTAATAACTATGTATAGTTATTCTTTACACCATTATACCCATCCATGTAAGGTGGTGGTGGAAAATAGATTACACCACGGCGTGGAGACGGTATTCCGTACGTACGCACGCGCGGTGATTTCTTTTTCCGTAGGATCGATAGATGGTGAAATAGGGTTGTTTCATACTTATAATAACATATCAGTATATGAGTGATACTGATGTTATTACTTCATAATGAAACAACCTAAGAAGAAGAAGTGGAAGAAGAAATAAAGATGAAAGAATTGGTAACGGTAATTACCTCTTCTTTGAAGTGCCTCTTTGAGACCTCCTCTTAGGGCACTAAAATTGGTCTTTGAGGAATACCAGAACCTCTAGGATGTTTCTAGGGAAGTGGAGAAGAGATTTTGGCAGGGGTTGGCCGAGCTTGAGTGCTCAAATTGGTGTGAGGAGGAGGGGGAGGAGGTGTCCTTTTATAGGGGAGGAGAGGGGCACCTTAGGAATATCTCAAAATATTATTTTATATTAAAGTCAAAATCGGTTTATAATGGTTCCAAAGGGTCTTATTTAGAAGATAAAGTGGGGATGGGTCAAAATCATATCAACCAATAGAATTTAGACAAGTTTAGGATATTATTTTAACCTTATCAATTAGATTTAACTCCAAGTTAAATAATTTAACTTTTACCGTGTCTTTTTGTTTTCTTTCACTATATGGTTAATACACTTACTATAACATGCCAAACGAACCCCAAATTGTTTATTATTAATATATATATCCTTATATAAGTCATTTGGCCGTACCTTAGATTTTTAGGAATACAATAACAATTAATAATATAATATTTGATTTAAAAACTATTTTGTGTCAATTTTGACACTATTTGATATATGATTTTTGTGAAAGTCATAACAGAATTAAATGTTCGAACCAAGTTGATTAAATCAACATTAATATATCATAGTAACCTATAAAATTAGTGGAAGTCATAAAAAATCTCAAATTACATTTATTTTGGTGTTTATAACATCAATTATGTCAATATTTCATTAATAAGATAATTACTGCATGATCGTTGTGTCATAAATAAATTAAATTATTTTATGTCTAAAAATTACAAATAATACCATCATATAGGAAATCTTTTTAGCTTTCTAATGAATATTTACAATCGAATTTATCTTATGTATAACCCCATATTAAAAATTATTTACTTATGAAACTTTGATTTTAACTATTTTAACCCTTCTTTAAATAAATTAATAATAAATGTCCAAATCTAATCCAAGTGGGCCTAAATGGTCATATTTTATTCCTAAGTTTGTTTTTGGTCGAATTACACTTGTCCAATAGAATTAGGACATGTGTTAGGGTAATAGTAATATCATATTTACCCTTAGTTACCCTATTTACTATTAACCGCGGTAAAAAAAAGTAAAAAGTTACTATTCACCAAAAATTATTTTCATCTCATTGAACCACATTTTAGTCCTTGATAGTAACCGTGTCTCTCGGATTTTCGAAATTCCATTCACAGAAGCGGTAAAATTAAGTTTTATGCAAAATTCAGTTTTTTAACCTACCACTTAGTAGTTTCACTATTCATCAAAAATTGATGTTTTTCAGAACAATGCCAAAATTTCATCCTAAGCTATATTTCATATTCCAAATTCAAAAATGAAGTCTATTTTACCAAATTCATAACATAGAATTTTCATTAATTAATTTTATAATTAAATCCCGCTGTTAAAACAAATAGCGTGTTTTTAAGAAACAATATCTATCAAAAGATTGACACTTGATTATGTCTGGTTTAAATGTGAAATTACATCCAATGACCAACATTGTATTAAATTGTAAAAATATATTCTAAATATACTTTAAAACCACTCAAATTAATGATTTATCACTATTAATTATTTCGATTAAAAAAATTGTTTTTAATTATAATTTAGTAATTTTCACTATTCATCAGAATATGAAAGTTATCTCAAAAGTACCAAAATTTCACCTTAGGCTAAATTCGATACTCCGAATCCAAAAATGAAGTCCATTTTGAGAGTTAAAATTTCTAAAATTTAAAAAGTGGTTATTACTATTCATAACGGCTAGTTTTAATAATATTTTAATAGCATATCATTGTTTCGTGAAACTCAGGATTACGTACCACACACGCTATCGAGGAAGGTTGTGATTGCGTGTAATGCAAGGCAAGTCAAGGATGCGTGTTGTGCAAGCTCCTTTTGGTGTAGCGTATAACACAAGACATTAGTAAAAAAAAATATTTTTCATAAAATCTCGGGCTGTTACACATGAATACGTAGAAAAATACATATGATAGAACTAATTTCTATTAGGTTTCCATGTTGGTCCTCACACCGAAAAAGTACATTTGGATGATTTCAAATATAGAATTTACCTTCACATCCTATACAATAAACATGATATCTATAATGAGTGATCCATTATACTCCCAAAAATATATTTATTTAAACTATAGGATGAATAAGTATATTTTAAGAATCATATTCCCAGAAACCTATATTGGATAGTATCTATAGATACGACATGTGATCATTTTTTCATTTGGGGTTTTCTCTTCTAACTCAATATCTAATCATTGAGATGGTGATGTGGTACCCTTATAAAATTCTATATATATATGAGTGGGTAGAACCAAAATAAAATAAAACACTTCCACTTTCATAGTGGATAATAATTTGACCATTCACCACATCATTAGGGAGTCCGACACCTATTGTAGAAATTATATAATCTTGGAATTCTCTCCTTGGGTTATTTTCTGATAAGTTCCATCTACTATTGGGAAATTGAATTAAATAATTACACATATATTAATATTTTATATAAAAAATAACATTTTTACTATTTATTGTATTAATTGTAATTATTAACACTTTATATGCATGAAAAATAAACACTTTTGGATATTAATTAGGTCTCTATGTTTTTTTATTTCATTATTAACATGTGTGGGAAAGCCCATACACCCCTAACTATTCATTTAAATATTTATTTTTTCTTGGTTCTAAATAGAATTGTAATACCCCGACCGTAGTTACCCAGAGTGTATACATTTTTACATAATATTGGCATGATATAAGTAATCATGTCCCAAAAGAACAATCAGTTTTGTAGGCTTGGAAGTGCTATATACATACAGAAGTCTTACATTACATCATTAAATGAAAAAAAAACAACAACATTGTCTTCATTAACTATATTCATATCCCACAGACTATCCCTGCAAGTCAGTCATAAAATACATCTTCACGTCCAGGGAAAAATATAACATAGAAAGGGGTGAGTTCAGATTCTCAGTAAGGAGAGCAATATAGAGGAAAATTTTATAAATAAGCATAAACATTTGAGTAAATGTATAAGACTAAAACAAAATCCTTTTAAACTTGAACATCAGCAAAATATGGAATATTTAAAATCAAATAATTCACTTTTACTTATTTACATCGATATTCTACTAGTCGAAAATCACATACAATATCAGTATCCACATTCATAATGATGGAATGCATAATGCCAGACCTTTATAACCCCATAGTCAAAGATTTGGTCCAAGAATACTAATAAGTTTTTTTCAACGCCTTGTGCCGAGACACTAGTTTGTCTCCGGATACCTACCGATGCATTGGGGGGCTATACTGAGCTCCACCCATCACTTACTAAGTCCAATTCATTCCTCGTATGAAATGGTTTAATCAAAACATAAACATTCATATTAAAAATAGCAGAAAAATGTCAATACATTATCCATAATCCATGAATGGAGTAAAAATAACACATCATAGTCAAACATATCACCAAACCTTCAATAAAATAATGATGTTTTTTCATAATAAATCAAAATCAAATAATCTTAAAATCCATGAAAAATGTTGAAATAGATGAAATAAAAACTATTTGAGAGATACTTCTCTTTATATTATGAAATCATTTAAAAGTCACATAATTTTTGAAGAAAAAATTTATTTTGAAAATATTTATATAATCTTTTAAGGGAAGATTAAGTGATGTTATAATGGTGGAAAATAGTTTCAGCCATCGTATAAGTGAAAAAACACATTCTTACCTTAATTTTGTCGAAAATGTCATAATGTACCTTATTTGGAAAACAACTGAAAGATTCAATTAAAAAACTTATAAGGTCAAATAAGAGTATAAATTAATTTCACCAATTTTTTGTTAAATAGTAATTTATTATGAAATACATTTTAAAAAAACAGAGATGTGGATGATAAAGATATCCTGGTAGATAATTACATATAAACAACCTTTGATAATGAAGAGACTTTGAAATAAATCCTTACATTCTAGTTTTCATTGGTAAAGGGTACATTAAACTTATTTATAATAGATAAATAATTGTTATTAAATTATACAAGAATCATATACAAAAATATGATATCATATATGATCTTCTAATATTGCTTTGTTAATAATATTTTAGTATTATCGTTGTTTTGGGTGTTAACTAACTCAGTTTATTTTATATGTTTTGTTACATAAGCTTTGTCTGTTATGTATGTGTTTTATCTTATTTATATCTAGAATGATATCAAGTCCTTAAAGAAATATAATCATCAATTAAAAATTAGTATTGAATGGATATGATGGGGAATGAATCTCATCACGTTCATGGAGACGGTAATCCATACGTACACACGAGCGAAAATATCAGTTTTTTGATTTTAAAATCATATATAATTGGATGGTATTTCATATATAAATAATCATTATAATGTTATATTTATTATTTAAATCATTTATACTCATTATTATACCCATCCAAATAATGAAATATTTAAATAACAAACTACACCACAACATGGAGACGGTAAGCTGTACGTACACACGTGTACTGACTTTTTCTTTCATATGATGAATAGAATTACTAATATTGTTCTAAAATTTTTATAATAACATAAAAATATATATAATATACTGGATTTATTATATTAGAATTTATACAACAAAGAAAGAGAAGGTGGAAGAAGAAAAGAACATGAAAGAGTTGACAAAATATTTACCTCTTCTTCGGGTTCTTCCATTTGATTTGATCAAAAAGATATATTAAGATCACTTTATTACTAAATTAATGCCTTTATGTTGAAGTGAGGGATTTTTAAAAGATATTTGGGTAGGTTTTGGCTGTTCCAAAAGGCTGTTAAAGTTTGACATTGAGAGAAGGGTATCCGACCTTTTATAAGATGGGTGAGGAGCACCTTAAGAAAAAAATAAAATATTATTTTATAATAAATTCATATTCAGTTTATAATGGCTTCAAAGTCAATTATTTAAAGGACTGGGTGGGTATGGGTCGTAATTATTTCAACCAATTGATTATAGATAGGTTTAGGTCACCATATCAACCTTATCATTTATATTTATCGGTTAGTTAAATAGTCTGACATTTACCATGTCTTTTTGTGTTTTTATATTATATGGTTAACAAACATACAATAAAAATCCAAGAGAACCCCATGTGGATAATTATTAATATATATTACCTTATTTAAGTCATTTGGCCGATTCATTTATTTTTTCGAATAGAATATCAATTAATAATATAATATTTGTTTTAAAAACATTTTTATGTCATCTTTGACACTCTTTGGAAATTTATTTTTTGAAAATCATAACATCATGATTTCTTCGAACTTTTTACATTAAATAAATCTTATCTTGTCATATTAACCGATAATTTTTATTTTAATTCATCAAAAGATTTAATTTACATTTATTTGAGTATTTATAATGTCAATTATTTTTATATTTCATTAATAAGGTAATAACTGCATCATCATTGTTTCATAAATAAATTAAATTATTTATTGTATAATAATTTTAAATAATATAAAATTATATAGAAACTATTTTTAAATTTCTAATAAATATTTATAGTTTAATTTATCTTATTATTATCTTATATTAAAAATGGTTTAGTTTTTAAACTTTGATTTTAACTCTTTTAACTCTTCTTCAAATAACATAATAATAAATGTCATATTCTAATCTAAGTAGACCAAATTGATAGTATTTTATTCTTAAGGTTGTTTTTATTCAAGAAACACATGTAAAATATAATTAGGACATGTGTCAGGGTTACAATAATATCATTGTTTCCTTTGATTACTATATTTACGTTTAACCGTGGTAGATTAAAGTAATTAGTCACTATTCACCAAAAATTATTTTCATCTCATTTAAACACATTTTACTTACAAGTATCAACAGTGTCTCTCAGAAATTTTTGAACATCAATTCCCAGAATCGGTAAAATTATGTTTTATGGGAATTTTCTAATGCTCCTAGGAGGTGGGTAAAAGATAGTAAAAAGTTCAATAAAATTTTATATATCTAAACTTATTATAAAATAACTCCAATGAATTAAATTTAACATATATAGTTATTATTTATATATTTTTACCAAATATAAATTTAAATAAAATAAATATTTATTTAAATAAAAATTTGTTTTTAACCAATTACATAGTGTTTTTCACAATTCATAAAAATTGAATGTTTTTTGAAAAATACCAAAAAATCACACTAAGATAATATCTATATTCTAAATTCAAAAATTATGTCCACTTTGAAAATAATGTTTTTTCAATTTCAAAATGTTTGTATTCGTATTCATAGCGGCTAGTTTGATTGGTCTCAGGGTGTTAGAATATCAATGTTGCGTACAACACAAGCTATTGCATTATTCAAAGGGAAACGTATCGTGGAATATTGGGGTGTTACATTCTCCCCTCCTTAAAATAATTTCAACCTAGAAATTTATATAATACTACCACACATAAAGATTCAGGTGGGTCATTCATCATAAGTTCTTTGGGTTCCCATGTTGCCTCGTCCATTTATGGTTTCTCCATAGAACTTTTACTAGACGAGTCATCCAGTTTTTTAGCACTTGTTCTCTTGTGTCATGAATCATGACAAGGTCTTCGAAATAAGACAGATTGGGTTCCAGTTCAAATTTTTCATAGGTCAGTACATGTGTTGGTTCATACATGTGTTTTCTAAAAAGTGATATGTGTAACACATCATGAAATTTGGAGAGACTTGGCGGAATTGCCAAACGATAATCTACAACCCCAATTCATTCTAGAATTTCGAAATATATGATGTACTTGGGACATAATTTAATGTTCTTACCAAAATGTATATCTCCCTTCCATGAAGATACCTTCAAGAAAACATGATCTCCTATGTGAAATTCCAAATCCGTCCTTCCGTTATTGGCATATCTCTTTTGTCTACATTGGGCTTCTTTGATGTGGGTTTGGATAACCTTTAACCGTTCCATTGTTTCCACAAAATGTTATGGGCCAACAAGTTTTCATTCACCAACATCATCCCAACATGTTGGTGTGCGACATCTTTTTCCATATAACACTTCATATGGTTCCATATGAATACATTAATGGAAGCTGTTGTTATAGAAAAAATTCTACCAAATATAAATATTGATCCTAGATAACCTGAATGTCTAGTGATCAGGATCTCAACATGTCTTCTACGGATTGAATAGTTCTCTATACTTTTCCATCTCTTGGAGGGGGGGTATACAGTTCTCAAACAAAGTTCAGTATCCAAGGAATTCTAAACACATTTCCAGAATATTGATGTAAAATGGAAATCAAAATCAGAAACAATAAATATGGGTACACCATGGAGTCTTATAACTTCATTAATATACAGTCTTTCTAAATGTTCATGTGGTGAATCTTATCACATAGTAAGAAAATGTGCTGACATGGTTTGAAGATCAACAATGACCTATATTTCATAATTCCTTCTAGGAGTCTTTTGTAGTCCCATGACAATTTCAATCGTAATATTCACCCATTTCAACTCAGGTATGGGAAGAGGTTTCATGACATTTCTATGTTATTGCCTTCCAGCATTCACTTGTTGAAAAACAATACATCATGACACAAAATTAGAAATATCCATCTTCATGTTGTCTCACCAAAAATGTTCCTTTAAATCTCTATACTTCTTGGTACTCCCAGGGTGTATATAGAAATTGGAGCAATGAGCATCATCCAACAATTATTTTTTTATATCAGGTAGTCAATAACACAAAGTATGTTCCCAAATTTCAAAATTCCCTCTTCATATATGAAGTCAATCAATTTCTCATCGTTCACATATTTAATCTTCTTTTAAAATTCCGAATCATCAGCCTGGGGAATTTTTATCCTTTCTAGTAATGATGGTTTTGCAGCAATTTGAAAATGTATTGATGTTTCACCTTCCATGGTATATCCATCTTCACTAGATACATAAAAATAGAATACCTTTGAACTCTCATCTTGTTCAAAACTCCATGTTTCTTTCTTCATAATGCATCTTCCACCATCATTTCCATCTCTGGGTGGTAGTGTATAGTGCAATCAAAATAATTGAGTAATTCAAGCCATATGTTCTTCCTAATGTTAAGTTCATTGTATTTTAAAATATACTTCATACTCTTGTGATTGGTATATATCTCACATTTTTTCACCATGGATATAGTGTCTCCAAATCATCAAAGTAAATATTATAGCTGCAAACTCAAGTTCATGAGTGGGATAGTTTTTCTTAGGAATTTTTAGCTATCATGATGCATAGGCAATAACTCTATCATTCTGCATAAGGACACAACCAATTATTTTATTTAACACATCACAATAAATAAAAAACCCAACATTTCCCTATGGTAGATTCAAGATAGTATAATTGAATAATCTTATCTTTAGATATTCAAAACATTCATCACACTCGTTTGTCCAAACAAATTTAACCCCTTTACGTGTGAGCTTGGTTAATGGGTTATCCAATATGGAAAAATTATGGACAAAACGCCAATAATAACTTGCTAAACCAATAAAATTGTGTACCTTAGTTATACTCATCGGGGATGGCCATTCTTGGATTGCTCTACTTTTAGACGGATCAATAGAGATTCCATCCTTAGGGAAAATAGGGCCAGGAAAACAAATCTGTTGAAGCCAAAATTCACATTTAATAAATTTACTATATAATTCATTTCTTCTAAGAGTCTTTAGGATAATGTCCAAATGATTTTCATGACCTTCATTGATTTTGGATTATACAAAGATATCATCCATAAATACGACTACAAATCCATCATTATATTCCTTGAAAACATTGTACATTAGATCTATGAAAAAAGTGTGCATTAGCTAGCCCAAAAGGCATTACTATAAACTCGTAATACCTATACCTGGTTCGAAATACTGTTTTCGAAATATATTCCTTATTAAAACACAACTGATGATATCCTAGTCTAAGTTCAATCTTGGAAAAATATTGATCTCTATGAAGTTGGTAAAATAAATCATCAATGCGAGGTTGGGGATATTTGTTCATTATTTTTATTGCAATGATATCCCTCTAGTAAATTCACAACCTCATAGATCCATAATAATTATTAAAAAAAGTATAGGGTCTCCCCATTAAGATTCACTTGGTCGAATAAATACATTATTACATAACATTTATTTTTGATTTGTTAGTTACACTAATTCCACAGTGTCCAATATATACATGGTCTTTGATATGGGCCTTGAACCAGGAATTAAGTCAATAGAAAATTCAATTTCTTGTTCTCGAGGATGTCCATGAAAATCCTCTGGAAACACATCAACCTATTCTTGAACAATAGTTACATCATATATTTGAACATTTCTTTCCTCACCCTTAGTAATTTCATTCCCTTACTCTCCAATTATTGAATTTAGTTGAGCTATTGGGGGTGAATCTAGATAAGAATCAGGTGGTGACGTTTCTGCTCTAAATATAAGGTACTTTTTATCATCATCCAAAATTTTAACCACCATATTATAATAAAAAAATTTCATATAATTTTTTTAAAGACAATCCATACTGAGGATAATATCAAATTCAATCATGGGTATAATGATGAGATCAGTAGATAAAGAACATTTATATGCTCTAATGTGAACTGATTCATAAACCATTATTGCAATGATACTTCCCTTAGGAGTTTTAACAAAAACCTAACTTGGTAAATCAAATAGTAAATATCTAATTTATTACCAAACATGGAAGATATGAAACAATACGATGGTCCCGAACCAAATATAAACTTAGCTAAACATGAGGAAACCATTAAATTACATGCCACCATGCCTTTCGGAGATTCAACCTCAGCAGTAGTGATCGCATTAGCTTGACCATGATCCCTTGGCCTTTTCTAATGTATGTTTCCCTGACGCTTAGGACATTCATTTTCATAATATCTCGTCTCCCTGCAATTTTACCATTGAAAATCGGTAGCTTCTTTCGTTCCCTTGAAATCAATATCTGGGTAGATTTTTTCACCACAGTTGTAACAGATTTCCATTCCCTTCAAGAAAGTATTGGGGTATTTGATCACACATTTACTACAGGATGGATATTCATCTTTTCCCTACTTCCCCATATTTCCATTTGTAGAGTGATCAGCAGATCTCTTATTCTCTTCCTTTTCTTTAAAGTTGTATGACTTGGAGAATTCTTTTTCTGTCTAAATCGCACATGAGATAATATATTTGTACAAAGAGAAGGATTGTGAGACTGTTGCTTGATGGAAAAAGTTTATAACCCATCAATGAAACGATCAATATTACTTGTTCGGTTAATTATATAATCTACCGCATGCCTTTCTAACCTTGTAAAGTTAGGAACATACTTTGCAACATTCTTGTCTTTTTTGCCTCAGACTCATAATTTGTTTTCCATATCTGCTCGATGGTCATTTGGAATGTTTTTTTCTAAGATAAGATCTTTCAAATACCTCTATTCCATACTTGATACTTTTTTATATTCCTTTATATTTTGAATCAATGACCACCACATAATAGCATCTCTCATGAGGTAATAAAATGCCATGAAAACATTTCCCTTTCGCTACTCCCCAAAGAATGAAATATTTTCTCTAAGGAACATATCCATTACTCAGATACCAATGTATTTGTACTCCCATTGATTATCGGTGGTTGTTTCCACATGAAGATGTCTAACATTTATCCTCCGCATTGTGGATCAGGGTTCCCCATACAGGTATGGTTATTATTCATAACCATAGTGATTTTTCCCAGTATGGTGATAAGCTGATCAACACCAGTTTCATCACCAACTCCACTATAATTATCTTTAGTAGGAGGGAAATACCTTCATGGATTATGTGCATTGATACATTTTCAATTTCTTCCACTAGGTTCCATTTCAAAACAATGAAATACAGTAGATTATTTTATCGATCCCAATACATAATTCCAAACATGTAAAACACTTATCATAAATTGAATAGTTTATAGATATAATAAAGAATCATAACAAGTTTTTCTTTGTGGATGTATATACTCATAAACCCATAATAATGGTTTGTAAAGAAAATGAGAAGTATCCTAATCATATCTCTTGGGAGTGTTGTAACAAAGAGTGAAATAAGGCCCATTGTCATTCACCGGTTCTCATTCGAGTCTAGCTCAATGCAGTGTTTTTGGGTTTTACACCTAGGTACATCTATTCCAGAGCCACCTCTAACTGCTCATATCCAGAAAAGGATGTGTTTCTTGGAAAACTATAAAAATCACTACATTACCTAAATTCTAGGAAGTTATTCTCTATTAATCCTCAAAGACTATCTTAGGGTAATGTCCTCTACTCCAAGTTTAACTTAATCTAGTTTCCAAGGTTTGTACTATAATTTCTATGATACCAACTGTAATGCCCCGACCCCAATTATGCAAATTCGGTTGATTATTACATAACATTAGCATGATATAAAGAATCTTATCTCTAAAGACCAATTAGTTTAGTAGCATTGGAAGTGCTAGTTACATACATATGTCTTACATTACATCATAAAATTAAAAACCACAACAACATTGTCTTCATTAACCATAGTCATATACAATAGACAATCCCTGTTGGTCAGTCATGAAATACTTCTTCACATCCTGGGAAAAATATAACTTAGAAAGGGGTTAACTTAGATTCTGAGTAAAGATAACAATATAACATAAAAATTCATAAATAATCATAAACAATTAAGGAAATTTATAAGCCTAAAACAAAACCAATTTATACATGAACATAAGAACAATTTGGAAAATATAAAATCAAATAATTCCATTTTCATAATCATATTATTATTCTACTAGTCGAATAATCACATGAAATATCAATAGACACTTTCATAATGATGGAATTCTTAATTCCATATTTTTATAACCACATGGTTAAGGATTTGTGCCAAGAATACAAATAAGATTTGGTCAAGGACTTGTTCCAAGGCACAACTTTATCTCATTGGACAAACCGATGCATCGAGGATCTATAGCGGGCTCCACCTGTCACATACTAATACTAATGCATTTCATATAAAATGGTTTAAATATAATATAAGCATTCGTATTAAAAATAGCATACGAAATGTCCATACTTTATTCATAAACCATGAATGGTGTAAAAATAACACAGCCGTAGTAAAACATATCATAAAACCTTCAATACAATATATAAGTTTTGTATCATAATAAATCATCTTCAAATAAGATTAAAAAACATCAAAAGATGTTGAGATAGATGAAATCAAAACTGTTTGAGAGAAACATATACTTATATTTTGAAATCATTTAAAAGTCACATAATTTTAGAAGAAAACTTTTAATTTAAAAATAGTCTTATAATCTTTTAAGGGAATCTTCGACAATGTTATATCAGCGGAAAATAGCTGCACCTGCCGTATAAGTTCAAAAACATTCTTACCTTAATTTTGTCGAAATGGTCCTAAAGTACCTTATTTGGAAAAAACAGAAAGATTACTTACAAAAACATATAAGTTCAAATAAGGGTATAATTGAATTTAACCCATTGTCTGTTAAATAGTAAAAATGATTTGATTTTTTTTTTAAGAAAACACGGATGTGGATGATAAAGAGGTCCCAGTATATAATTACGTATAAACATCCTCATATAATGAAGAGATTGTCAATTAAATCATTACCTTTTAATTTACATGGTCGAAGGTACATTAAACTCTTTTATAATAGATAAATCATTGTCATTAAATTATAAAAGAATCATATGCCTAAATATGATATCATATATGATCATTTAATATTGCTTTGTTAATAACATTTTAGTATTATCATCGTTTTGGGTGTTAACTTAATCATTTTCTTTTATATGTTTTGTTATATAAGCCATGTTTTTATGTGAATTTTGTATCTTATTAATATCCAGAATGATATCAAATCTATAAAATTTATTTTTGATCATCAATTGATAATAATTCTTGAATGGATATAATGGGGAATGAATCTCATCGCGTATGTGGAGACAGTAATCCGTACATATGCACGAGAAACAATATCATTCTTTTGATATTAAAATCATCTATAATTGGATGGTATATCATATATATAGAATCATTATAATGTTAGATTTATTATTTTCATCATTTATATTCATTATTATACCCATCTAAATGATGAATTGTTTGAATAATAAACAAAACCATGAGGTGGAGACAGTAAGCCATACATACACCTATGTGGTGACTTTTTCTTTCATAGGATGGATAAAATAACTAATTTTGTTGTACCGTTTTTATAATAACATTACAATATATATAAGATTATGGATTTATTATTTTAGAATGGAAATAAGAAATAATTCGGAAGTGAATGAAGAAAATAACCTGAAAGAGGTGATGAAATATTTACCTCTTCTTCGGGCACCTCCTTTTGATTTGATCAAAAGGGAATATTATGTTGGCTTTCTGAATAAAGATAAGGCCTTTAAGATGAATTGAGAAAATTTGAGAGGATATTTTGGTAGGGTTTTGCCGATCCAAAAGGCTTTGAATGTGTGAATTTATGAGAATGGTAGGTTTCCTTTTATAAGAGGTGTGACTGGCACCTTAGAAAAAACATAATATATTATTTTATAATAAATTCATATTCAGTTTATAATTTCTCTAAAGTTACTTAGTTAGAGTCTAGGGTGGGGATTGGTCTAAATCCATACTACCAATATATTTTAGACAGGTTTAGGTCACCATATTAACATTATAATTTATATTTAACTCTTAGATAAATAGTTTTATATTTACCATGCCTCTTTATATTTAAATATTATATGGTTAATAAGTGTACTATAACAAGACAAGCGAAGACCAAGTGGTTATTTATTAAAATATATAACCTTATATATGTTTTTTGGTCGAACATTATATTTTTAAGAATAGAATATCAATTAATATTATAATATTTGTTTTAAAAACTCTTTTATTTCAAATTTAAAACTACTTGGTAATTGATTTTTGTGAGAATAATAACAGCATGATTACTTTCTTAAAAGTTAATTAAATTAATCCTAACATGTCATATTAACCAATAAAATTCTTGTAATTCATCATAAGTCTAAATTTCAAATTATTTGGGTATTTATAATAACAATTATTTTAATATATCATTAATAAGGTAATTAGAGCATCATCATTGTGTAATAAATAAATTAAATTATTTAATGTCTAAATTTTTTAATTAAAATACCATTATGTTTAAAATCTTTTTAACATTCTAATTAATATTTATAGTCTAATTTATCTTATTTATACCACTATATTAAATGTCGTTTAGTTTTTAAAGTTTGATTTTAACTCTTTCAACTATTCTCTAAATAAAATAATAATAAATGCCCAATTCTAATCCATGTGGACCTAAATGATATTATTTTATTCATAAGTTTGTTTTTGGTTGAGATACACTTATAAAATAGAATTAGTACATGTTTTAGGGAAAGCATATTAGCATTTTTACCTTTAATTATCTTATTTACTTTTAACCGTGGTAAATAAATGTAAAAAGATATTATTCCCCAAAAATTATTTTCATCTCATTGAGCCTCAGTTTATTTACTAATATCAACCGCGACTCTCGGATTATTGAAATTCATTTCACAGATGCATTAAAATTATGTTTTGTCTAAATTTTCAAATGCTCCTAGGAGGTGGGTAAAAGACGGAAAAAAGTTTAATAAAATTATATATATATATATATAAACTTATTATAAAATAAATCCAAATAATTACATTAAACTTATATAAGTATTATGTATCTATTTTTTTGTAATATAAATATAAATAAAATAACTAATTATTTAAATAAAAAGTTGGTTTTAACCAATAATAGAGTTTTTCACTATTTATCAAAAATTGAAACTCTTCATGAAAATTACAAAAATACACCCTAAGATAATTTCGATATTACGAGTTTAAAAATGTAGTCCATTTTGAAAAATAAAATTAATAATATTTCAAAAAGTGGGTAGTAAAATTTATAACGACTAGTTTTATTGGTCACAGTGTGTTAGAATCTTGAAGTTGTATACAATGAAAGATATTGCATTATTTAAAGGGAAACATACTATGGAAGCTTGGGGTGTTAGAAGACCTCTCTTTTAATGAATTCCCTTGAATATATAAGACCTAGAAAATAAATTCTCCATATTGATGGAACATGAAAATATATAATAATATAGTGGGCATTTTTGAGATACTAGTTACCTTCACATACTTTCTTTATTCACATCAAAGAAACAATTAATAATTCACTATGTACCATGTTTTTAATCCCTGATATTCTTGGATAATATTATCATTGTAGGTTTAAACTCTACCGCAACATCTTCTTCCTTCTACATTAATGTGAGTAACTTCCTCTCCATTTCAAATTTCATTACCCAAGAGAATTATTTCTCAAGGAATCTCAAATTAATAGTTCTGAATTCCACACAATATATTTTTTCAACATATTTAGTATTCTCAATAAATGTCTACCATTTATCTGAATATCCCTTTAAACAATAAAAAAACAACCCATCCAACTTTGTTACATCCCAATGCTATTTTTTTCCGGACTTATTCTATTATATATATACCAATGGATTAGAAGATCCATTAACAGATATAGTATTCTATCACATGATGTTTCAACATAGGTTAATCATGATATGGAAATATATCGTCCTTCATATGCTCATGGTTATTTATCATTAACATTTTCAAAAAAAAATAATATGGAAATTATAATCCTAGTTCCAACCCCAGCAATATTACATTATTCTGTAGGATAATAAATACATTATTTACAAGTATTGATTTTGTTTCATATGATAGGAACCACAAATGAATATTGTTATGAACTGAGTTAAATGAAAATCATTATGAATTGTAATCCTAAAAATATATATTCGCTCTAATTTTTTATGTTCTCAATTACTATAGGGGATTCTTAATATTATAATTTTACATATTTTTATATAAAAATAACTTCCCAATGTTCCAACACATCATTATCTAATACTAACATTAAAAACCCTAACTATAGTAACCAATATGCCATTTTAACATTATTATATTGTTATATGATACACAGAATATATCCATGTTGGACCAATTAGTTTAATAACATTGGAAAATAAAATACATACATGATACCCATGTTGAATTGAAAATATCAAAACATATCATTATAAATATCATTGTATCCTTGAAATCATTTTTAATAACCTTCCTAAAATCCTGTATATTTGTAAATTAATAAATTCTAGGATCAGATGAACATTTATTTTTATGTGTAGTAGATGTAAATTTTACAAAATAAGGCATAATCAACACTGTAAGGTGGATAATTATAAAAATATATAACAAATCAATAGTTGAGTTTAATGATCATCCATGAATAATATAAATATAAAAACTATATCGTTATTGGAAACTATATTATTAATAAAGGAAATGCATAATTGTTTACATACATAATCATGGGCTATAAACCATGATATCATGAAACTTGTCATCATGGCCCCTAAATGAAGACATCATTATTAATACATGGGTATGCATAAATAAAATAACATTTAATATATAATACCTGCTATTTTTTCTCTTCATACATTTCAATGAATTGATGGGTTATATATAATCTAGTCTCACTGATATGTTGTATGTCTTATGAATTCCTTATATTTTAAATGATAAACACAATTTATAATCAAAATGGATTATAAATTAAAAATTATCAATATTGAATAAGTAATAGAGAACATCAATGCATAATATTTGATAAGCATACTGAAATAAATTAATAATGGAATTATTTTATCATGTAACCATTAACATTATGGGTTTTATCATAGATGGAAATACCTTTGAAAGAACAATGGAACATTTACAAAGAAAAAATACAGTATTCACTATCAAATCAATTAACAAAATATAAAAATGTCCCAAATATTAATGAAAATTAATTCCATTGAAATTAATCTATTAAACATGTAAGGGATTATTTAAAACATTTCACAGTCAAGATGATGAGATATTCGATTCAATTTGTGTATGTTAAAGCAATGTTTTCTTTTGCATTTTTAGTATAAAGTCAAAAGTACATCATTCAAAAAATAAAAAATATTCCTTTCAAAACAATTTTTATAAAATTAAATCCCAAAGAAAATATATTAAACAATCCAAGAATATTTTTAATATCATTCTAGTATAATTTTTTTTACTAAAAATGGATATATATGTGAAATAAATTTCGAATGAAGAGAGAAATGAAGTATATTTTCTATAAGAATATTATTTTGTAATATTAAGTAAATATAAAGAGGAATGTGAATGAAAAAAACCTAATATCATGAAATATATATAAGATAAATAAATTAATCGAATTATTTATAGGTAGATCAATATAATCATCTTTAAAAACTTAATTAGAGATAATTTCATTAATCAATGAGAGTATAATAATAAATTGTTACCTCAAGTAATAGTTTCCACATAAGTGGATTTTAATATAATTTATAATATATATTTATTTATTATAATTATGTAAATGAACCATATAAATATATATAATAAAATATATAGACCTTTATAACATTCTAATACCCATTTATTAATTATTAATTATTAAAATTTCTATTTCTTGATGATAATTATTTTATTTTTGATTATAGTTTTATTTTGGATTATCTAATCCTTGTACGTTGATAATGGTTCCATCATCTTAAAAATTATTATTATTATATAAATATAATATATATTCATCCATAAATGGTATAGATAAAAAATGAATATAACTATTCAAATAGATTGTATGTTGTACATAAACATGATTGTTGTTTTCACTTTTTAAAGAAGAGATTATAGGAAAGTTAAATAATATTTTACATTTAAAGGATTATTTATATGTCACATATATCTCATATTGAAATTAAATCTATCTTTTTTAATATCCATTTCTGTTGGAAACGTAAATAAAATCACATCACTCAGTGGAGGTTGTAGTCTATAAGTATGCAAAAACAATATTATCATTTTTCAATGGAAGGGAAGGTAAGAATATTGATATGATATTATAATTAAAAAAATAATAATTATTTTATAAATAACATATACCATAATTAGTTAAATATTTATAACCATACATGAAAAATGGACAGGAATAAAAAATATACATTTACATAGATATTGTAAGCAATATGTACACATGAGTGATTTTTTCACATTTTATTGGATGAAAAATAGATGGAAACTTATTATACAAAAATAATAATAAAAAACCATTATATTTTTAAAATTGAGTATTTATGTTTTAATTGGTAAAAAATATTTGAAGGATGTACAATAAAAATAAAATTTGAATGAGTTATTAGTGATGATTAGCTTTTATTTGCTAGACTTCTTTTAGATTCCTTTTTTGGAACCCATGGAAAGGAATTTAACGAAAAATATATCCTATATTTCATGTATTAGGGTGTTTAGAAGAAAATTGCGAAGGTATTTACCTATCTCGGATTTTAATGTTGTGTAATTAAGGGAGGTATGGGTAGTTCTTTTACATGTGTGGGGAGAGGAACATTTAGAAATTCATGAAATAATATACTATTATATGTGTCTAACTAGTGTAAAATAGTTCAAAAATTATGAGGATTTGATGATATTCCAGAAACATTATTAATACAATCATCCTATAAAATTTATATTTGTTTAGAGTTCATTTTAAACAATATCTTTTTAATAAGTCCTTGGTTAACAAATTTTATCCTCATCTATTGTAATGACTTTTTTTCAATATAAAGGGTTATAATTTAATTTATTAGGTGAAAATTTAATAATAAATGGAGAACAGATTATTTTTTCAACCATATCATATTCATTTATCCTAATTCATTATTTTTCATTTTAATGTTAGTTAATAAATCGTTTTTCTCTTAAAGATTACAATTTTCATTATGACACTATTCATAAAATTGGAATTTAATTATGGAATTAAAATATAATCCTTAATAATAAAACTAATATATTATATTTATATGTTAAATTAATTTAATAAAATATTTCATCTATATTTTATTACTTTAAAACAATTATGATTATTTTCCTATCACTTAAACAAATATAGTTTTGGGGTTGTGCAAGCATATAAGGTAAGTATACCGTTAATAAAAATTAAAAATAAAATACCATTATAAATTTTAATTAAACTTGATCGAAATAATATTCCATATTTTTACATAAAATATTATTATCACTACGTGGAAATATGCAATAAATTTAAATAAGGAGTGAGAATTTAGAACTGTCGTTACAAAAAATAGTATAAATTCCATTATCAAAGTCAAATGAAACTAAAATTCCATATATTCAAAAATTTTAAGTATTTAGTAGAACTAATACATTAAAAATTAAATAAATACAGTGTTTTATGTTAATTTTGATACCTTATCAGATGTTTTTAACCTCATTTTTATTCATTTTACCCTTGTTAAGGTGACAAATAGTTACCATATTCACTATTCAAAATGAACAAACATAAAAGGGGTATAATTAAAAAATATTAACCACGTGATTAAAAATATGCTACCAATTTATCAATAGTAAATCTCTATATGTGGAATAATTCATTATTAATATAAAAGTTTAGAAATAAATGAAAAACCATTTTAGAAAAATGGGGTTTTAAGAAAAAAATTAACTTATATCCAAATCATGTATACTACTTACTGAAATTTAATTAATCGAACTATTATTAATTAAATCTATCATATGTAACGTTCTGTCCAAATTAATAATTATTATTTATAATACATGATTTAACGAAAATATAGTATTTCAAAAAATATTATCTTGTTACTATTCAGTTAAAAATCAATCCTGTTTAAAAAATCCCAAAAAATCACTCTAAGATAATTTTTATTTATTTATTTAAAATATTAATCTTCTTTTGGAATTTTATATTTATACAATTGACTGAAAGAAATTATAATATACATGAAAAATTACTAATTAAAAAAATAGTGGAAATCAAATTAATAAAGCATAAAATACCATTTATAAATATCAATTATATATTTCTAAATAATTAATCAATAAATGTGTACTGAATAAATTATTTATAAATAATTTTTTATAATATGGTTAATACTATTTATAAAATCAAATAGATAATTTTGGAAATAACTATCTTGAAATAATATTCAATTACACGGTACAGTTCCCCTGAACCTAGTGTATCATGTAAAGAGTGATATTAAAAATATTATTTACAGATATATATATCACAAATATCATGTTGTCAAAAATTCTTACACATAACCTCTTTATTAAGCCCTATATATCAGTTACTCAAATCTGAATCATGAAAATTACACAAATTTCCTCATTTACTCCTTTTTGGAGCCTCTATTAGAAAATATTCCTTCAATACTGGTAAATATATCATCCTATATCACTGATAGATTACTGGGTCATTCTCTCCCTCTATAAAAATATAATTTTAATATCATCTTGAAACAAATCCACCTTTTTTACCTCCATGAATTCATATATCATCTTATCAATGACCTATTATGTAAAAATCTATGTCAAAAAACCCAAACCAATTTAGATGACCTTGATCTGTTATCTTCATACTCAATTATTAGACCTTTAATTACTTGAGTGAACATAAAACAACCTAGAGAATCACATTTATCTTTAACATTTCATGAAATTTGGATATACGTCGTGTATTCCTAAATATTATTTTTCTTTTATAATAATTTACACTATATTTTTAGTAATTGTATATAAAAATCAAATACTTCACAGTATATCTCCCCATAAAATTAACTCACCTTTTAATTAGCGTGTCCATATAATAGATAAATAATGATATTTTTTTAAAAATTAATCTTCCACTGAATCATTCCCTATTTATATGTCATAATATTAAATCATCCTTTAAAAATCCAAAATATTATTCCTAAAGGGATGTAAAATTTTCTAGTACTAACTAGCCTTTAAATTAATATCATACATCAGTTATGGGGGTCCACATTATAACTCTAATGAAAAATATTAGGTTATCATAAAAAATAATATGAATAATAAAGATGCGAAAAATATGAAAATTTAATATTTATTTCATGATTAATAAAGACATTATAGACACCTTCCCTAAACTGAAAAACAATAAATAATCGAGATTTAACATCCAAAAAATAAATCATTATATTAAAATATATTATATTATTATGGTTGTTTCTTTAATAATTGGTTAATAAATCATATAAATGATGGGAATAATGTGGTAATAGATAAATTTATTTTCATTCAAGGAATATATTATTGAGAAATGATTTTTCATGAATTACAATAGGAAACGTCTGATTATGCCCATATGACCATGGCTCCTATACTATGATTCACGATTATAAAAACTACCACATCATCATTGGTAGAACCTGATATTCCATATTATATTAGAAACTAGATCTCTCAGTATAAAACCCATATCAAATTCAAGATAAAAAATATTTTTATATTGGATAATCTCTCTCTAGAAACTATGTTTTTATGGAGGACTCATACATCATCGAGGGAGTATATATCAGTTGAGTGACTAAAAAACCATTAATGGAGGACCTACACCCATGTCATCAGGGGAGAACTAAATCCACTGATCGAGGTTATATATCCATATCATCAACAGATTACTAACTTCATTGATGTATGAACCACACACCATTACTTAAAGTAATAATAAATCCATATATGGGTGAATCGCACCCATATCTATAGGAAGAAAATATTAATGTAGATTTTCAATTACAATAAGGTGTGAATTGTATGTTTAATAAAATTAATTTTTAACCTTATGGAAAACTGTTTTTAAAAAATATAAATAAGTTAAATTCACAAGAACTCTTTTAGTTCTAATAAATAGAAATTCTAGGTTCTTGAAATGTTATTCCATAAATGAAACTTAATGAAATTTTACAAGGAATGTATTCTACCTTAAAGAGTATAAAATTTTATTAATCAGAGTACATATGTGAAAAAGAAAGTATAACAATGTTATACCTTCTTAAATAATCAAAATTCACAAGAAATAAACTTAAAAAAAAGTAACAAGTATGAAATCTATTAACCCAAAGAGAAGGGTATCCAACAACCACGGAAAAAGTTTGCTTGATTTATACTTTCAAGAAAGTGTGTATTAACCAAACTACGGTAAACCATAGATAGGAATATCAGAATCTTTATTTATATCCCCCCAATCCATCAATCATTAAGGTAGTCAGAACCTCTGTCTTCCTATCCCTGGATGTCCTAGAACATTAAGGTAGTCAGAACCTCTATCTTTCTATCCACGGAATTCTTCGATTGTAGATAACAACAACCAAAGTCCCATGAAACAATATGACCATGATTTTTATAACCAAACAAAGAATCGGAGTATCTCTCTATATAAATCACTTCAGCAACATGAAACTTATAGAGTGATGTAATAGTTATGAGATCCTTTAAATGAGCTTCTATTTATAGGAACTTCTCTAATGGTCGGCTCCCTCCTCCAACAGTAATATTATTTCATGAATCTTCGAGGGTATTTTTCACATGTCACTCAAACAACGTTTAGTTATAAATATATTGTATGACATTGTTTCATAACAAATGTAGGAAAAATGAAGTTACATAACCAAATATATTTTTCAGAGTCTATAGGAAAATTGAGTTTGGAGTCTAACAAAATAAACATTTGGAGTCTATAAATCATGAATATTCATATTATATTTTCCATAGATTTCAGAATCAGAATTATATAATTTATGGAGTATTAATGTCAATAAATTAGGTAGCTGAATTATCAAAAATTTAGAGTCCGAATTATGATGAATTAGGAGTCGGAATTCTGAGGAATTCTTAGTCTGAATTATGAAGAATTCATAGACTAAATTTTGCATAATTTGATGTTTGAATTATATGGAATTTATTGTCTAAATTATGAGGAATTCATAACCGAAATTCCGAGGAATTAAGAACCATAATTTCAGAGAATTTAGATCATGAATTTCAATGAATTTGGAGGCTTAATTTTAGAGAATTCTGAACCTGATTTCAGAGAATTCGAATCCTATATTCAAAACACTGTATTTCAATGTAATTATAAGATTTAGAGGTTTTAGATATGATAAAAATTATAGGTTTAGTAATAAATAGATGTATAATTAGAGGTATTATAAAGAGAACAACAAAGAAAAATATAATGAAAAATATTTTCTAGGAAAATGGAAATTTTCCATAGAGAACAGAAATTTTCCCTAGAGAATGAAAAGTTTCCTTATGAGAATAATCATTAGGGAAAATATAATTTTTCTTAAAATAAAATAATTTTTATTTTCAAAACATATATGAATGGAAAATTCATAAGGAAACCTTATTGACTCATCAATCTCCCCCTTTTTTGGAAATCACAAACATCCATACAAAAAAGAATATAAGGAATTTTTTTTTCGTTATGATATTAAAAGAGAAACTTATCCCAATTTATAATTGAATCATTGTCTATACGACTAACTCCTGCTTAGGTTTCTAAATCCCTATGGATTGTATTTTTTAATTCCTTAAAAATTAGTTTCTTTTTTAGGTATAACGAAATTTACTATGATAAAACTCCCACTTAGATAGACTCCCCCATACATAGGGCATTATCATCTTTACTTAGTATTATTTTTAACATTCATTTCTCACCTATTGTGATCTTTAAAAAGGAATAAAGTGAATCAAAAAATAGGGTACCTGAAATATTGTTACTATACAACAAAATATGTAAAGAACAACCAAAATTTGATTATGATTGAAAGAATTTATACAAAAAAGGAAATACAACAAAAGATCAGAGTTAGGGAAAAATCATCCTTCTTTTTCATTAGTCTTAATATTATTTAAAATGGTATTCATATTTTTAATCTTTTTATTATCCTCTTTAAAATTCTTTAGCAGCTAATCTTAATCCTCATTTTTCTTCTCAAGAGCATTGATATTTTCTTCATGAGCCTTGATAATTTCTGTCTGAGTCTTCAAAATATAAACTTTATTTCTAATCATTTATTCAAACTCAATTATAAAATCTCCTTCCCTTTTTCAGATTCAAGGAATAATTATTAGGAATCACATTCATGTCTTTGTTTTCCTTCTTCTCAGCTATTTGTTCAATGTTCAACTTTTATGTGAATGTTGTAGTAATCTTTTTGAACTTGTTATCTTTTGTATCAAAATATTCCTTGACATTTTTTTAAAAGTCATAAAATAATCATAGATTTTTATTTTTCTTCCTTGAACACATTGTAATTTTTTATGTATGACAACTTTTATGCATCATACCTAAGGAAGAAATATTTAAATTTGTCCACAAGCCTGATAAACATATCTATAAGCACGGAAGGAGAATCTGATTTTTATTAAGTTAGTGTTGATGCATCTAGGACATCGAGTATATAATCATAAAAAATGGAAGGGTATCAACCAACATATTAAATTATTGGACCACAGAGTCATGTCTTAAAGTGGACAATTCCAAAGCAGATTCACGGGTTAGTGAGGTTTCATTCTGTATCACATCATCTTTTCTCTTTGACGAACCCCCAACAACTTTCATTACCACCAAGTACTTCCTAGGTGTATCAAACAACACCAGTTTTCCCTTATCAATTCATGGAATGATCTCCGCAGCCTTTAGTGATTCATGTTCAATATCTAATAATTAAACTATATTATCTTCCTGATCATTTTTTTTCTTGTAATATTCCACAAGTCCATCTTTTTGATCCAATTCATGATTTCTACTCTCGTCTTTAGATGATTCGTTTACATATTCATAACCCTATTCTTATTTTCTTGGGGTAGCATGTTTTGAAGATTCGGTTTGATAAGTCTAGATATGAAATTTCCCATAAGGACCATCATTCTCATAAAAATCTATACTTGCCTTATGACATCATCGATGTCATCCCATTCATCATATTCTTCTTCCACTTCCACTTCATGCACAATTTCTTCTTCTTCTTCTGGTTCTCGAATCACTGTAATCATTCCCGAAGTCACTAGATGTGATTATTAAAAAAATTATTTTCTTACCTTGATTTTTTAAGTGTATTTTTAGGTGTCTTTAAGAAGATATTGAACTATTTAAGCCTCCAACATATTCTTCCTTAAATTCATTAACTTTTCATTCTTATCATTTTCTTTAGTAGCCTTAATCGTTAATGCCTTTTCATCACTATGTTGCAAGAAAAAACTAGGCTCCCCTTATTTCTTACTCTTCATATTTTCTCTCTATATGGAATCCAATTCATCTAGATAGGTCTTTTTCTTCTTAGATTTTGGGGGTCCGGATTGGGATTCCTGAACTGCAAGATATTTATCTTTTACTTCTTATTCCTTTACATTTTTCTACTTCCCATATTTCATGGATGTCTTAGCGACTTCCAGTTTCATTGATAAAGCATCTAATTTAGATTCAGTTAAATCATTGAATTCTTCAAATTCACTTTTGAATCCATCCTTTATCCTTCTCAAGGTATCATCACTAAGTAACATAAACATTACATTTATTGTCTTAGTTCAAAAATGAATTTTGATCAAATCAAGAAAAAGAACTATGAGCTTGGAAATAATATCTGGATACATAAAAATATGATATTTGATAGTTCCATTATTGATATATTGAATTATAAGAAAGATATAGTTCAGAAGGTTAGTTTTCCTAAGGTTTAGTAGAAAATTTAGAATATAAATGTCATTCTTATTCCGGGTGTCATTATCCCCTTTTCTCGGAATGATAAATCCCTAAACCCATAAATCTAGAATCTGAAATTTTTTAGAAATATATTTGGTCTTCATTATATTCACCCCTAACAAAAGAAGACACTCTATAGTCTCTCCTTATCAAAACTTCCTGAAACATCCGGTAGTTTGTGGGTGCAGAATTCAGCTTCTCCCTCATAATGAATTTCTTTCGATATTAGTGGCCATACTGAAAGAAAGACAATATTTTTTTCCTATAAAAATTAAATTAAATATTTTCTTTTCCATCATGACCAAAAAACCCTATGGATTCATAATATTATTCCAGATTTTGCGAATAAACCGAAGCATGTCGTTTTGGTTTTGTGACAGGTAGACTCTCCCAACCATTATAATTGATATTCATTAAAATAAATGAATGATATTTGGAAAAGAACTTTGGATCTAATAACCTTTACCTATAGATCATACACTCACATATTTTCTTTTATAGATGACATTTTCTTCTTCAGGGATAGTTCTAAAGACATTTATAATTGGGAAAACTAGAAAATTTGGAACGAACCTTATGTAAAAAAATAGGGATTCAGCACCAGAAATCTTGATAACTGATGTTGGACAACCATCAGGAGACATTATATAGTCATTTAAACTGAAAATTCATATTACCAAAATGATCTAATGATTAAAATAATATTCATATGATCTTATGTTTGAGATAAAATTTGGAGAATTTTTTTTGAAGATTTTGATCTTTTGTGATTTTTAAGATAAAACAATGGATTTAAGGAAATTTAATCTAAAATATATGTATAAAACAAGAGGAAAATAACAAAAAGAAGAATTTGATTACGAAAATTTATGTAAGAAAACACCCATTCCAAATTTCGAGGAAAATTATTATTAATAACGAAAATTCATCACAAATAACATTAGATTACGGAAAATTTTAACAACAAAAAATTTTGACTGGAAATTTTTTAATATAAATATTTTGATTACGGAAAATTTTGAATACCAAAATATTTTTTTACAAAAATATTTATTATGAAAAATTTAGATTACAAATATAATTTTATTATGTAAAATTATTAAAACAAACAATTTTATTATGGAAAATTTTGATTTAACAAGAAATTATAATCCCCCTATGGAAAAGTGTTTCTTACTATAAGGAGATATGTTTCAAAAAAAGATAATAGGGAATATTAATATATGGTTAAAATTACAAACATTTTTTTAATGTATACAAATATATTTGATGGAATCGTGATCTCTTATTCCGATAAACTGAATAATGATGTATCCAGTTTTGTTTGGGATCCCTATGAAAGTGATGCCTAATATCTATGTGTTTTTCAAGAGAGTTATGTGTATACATTTTTTCTAGGGGAATGGAACTAGTGTTATAACATAATATATGTGTCTTTTAAAACTAATTCCATAGTCTGCGAGTGTGTGTTGCATCCACAACACTTGGGCAGAACAACATCTAGCTGTTACATATTCAACATCGGTAGTGGAAAGTGATACCAAGTGTTTATTTTTTGTATGACCAAGATTCTAATGAATCTACTAAAAATAACATGTTCTAGATGTACTTTTTCTATCCATTATACATCCACAAGAATCAACACCCAAAAAACTTTTAAAACATATTCATTTCCGGAGGTATAAAAGGGTCCTAAATCCATGGTTCACATTAAATAGGGAAAAATTTATTTCATTGATTTTAAATTGGATTACATGTCATTATATTGATATCTAGAACATTAGAATACAAAAAACATTTTGTCTAGGTGACTAGATGTCAAGAAAACTATCCTTCCTATCATACATCTAAATGATGTTTGATTTACTGGTTTACTAGTTTCATCAATATCAAGAAAATATGAGGTACCAATGATAGTACTTATACACTAAGTGTTGTTATAAAAATACAATTTAAGAAGATATTTAATATACTTATGTTGAGATATATATGTTCCTTCTAGTTTTTGAGAAATTTGAAAACATGGGGAAATTGTTAACTCACCTATCATACTCATTTCAAACCCATATTTCAATATATTTTAAAATTAATCGGTTAAAGATATCTGAATTAAACTACATGTAATGTCATCGACATAAATTTGAACAATAAGACCATTTTTCTTAACTTTCATTATATAAAGGGTTGGATCAGCATTTCCCTTAACATAATCTTTTTGTCACAAAAATCATGTAATTATATCATACTTGGCTCAAATGGATTGTTTAACTACATATAAGTCTTTGGCAAGATTGGAAACTTGTTCAGGATGTTTGGTGTCTTCAAAACCAGAAGGTTGATAAAAAAATTCTTGAACATATCAATTACGGAAAAAAAAATTTAAATCCATTTGAAAAAGTATGAAATTGATTATTGTTGTAATGTCATGTAAAGTTTGAATATATTCAAGTCTAGCTACTGGAGAAAAAGTTTCTTCATAGTTTATTCCCTCTTGTCGATTTTAGACATTAACAACTAATCTAGATATATTTCATACAATTTTTCCATTTTCATCACATTTATTCCAAAAGAACCATTATACTCTAATTATAGAAGTTTCTTTAGGTCATTCATCCATGGTCCTGACATTATTCCTTTCGAATTCATTTATCTCATCCAATTTGTCTTTTATCTAATCATCATCACCTAAAGATTCATCAGTGATTTTTGGTTTAAATTTGGAAAGGAATGATAGATGTTCTAGTTAATTTCTTAAGGATCTTCTAGTCCTTATATATTGATTTACAACACCAATGATATTATCATTGAGATGATTCTTAAGAAACAACTTATTTGTGTTTTGTAATACCGTTTCATAAATATATGGTAGGAAATATTCAAGGGTTAATTCATCAAAAATATTTTCTTGAAAAAATTCATTATCAGAAGCATATTCTCTCGAGGGTTGATAATCAGTTTTTGAAAAAAAAATCTAAAGATTTAGTTTGCAGTTGTTTAAAAAAATTGATCAATTTCTACAAATTTTACATGCATAGTTTCTTTACCAATACATGTATTTTTATTAAAAGATCTATAAGCCATAGAAATTGTGTAGTATACTAGGAAAATTTATTCATCAAATATGGGTGAAAATTAATGTAAATTATCTTCTTTATTCATAATGAATACATTGAAACAAAATATATTTAACTAATAAAGTCTAGGTTTTCTACCATTCCACATTTCGTAATGTGTTTTATTAAGAAAAGGTCTAATCAAAACTAGATTTATACTATATAAATACGTACATACATATTCCTCAAAAAAAGTATTTAGCTAAAAAAAATTCACTCAACATGGTTCTAGTTATATCTTGTAGAATTCAATTTCTTCTTTCAACAACACCATTATATTTAGTAGTTATTGGTGCTGAAAAGTTATTAGTAATGCCTTTTTTATTTAAAAAATTTTCAAATTCAAAATTTTGAAATTATCCTCCATTATCACTATGAATTGTTATGAATGAACAGTTTTTTTATTTTTAACTTGGGCTCTTAAATTTTTGAAATAATAAAAAGCATCATATTTCTTTGTTAAAAAACAGAACAATGTAAATCTAGTGTAAACAAAAACTAAGAAAAATACATAACATTTTCCTTCAATATATCCAGTTTTTGTTCGAAAAAAATATCCATATTCACTAATTATAATGCATCAGAAGTTGAGACCACATAAATTGATTTAATACATCATTTATGTTCCTTGTCATATTGAAAAGGATCACAATATTTTGAATTATCAAATATACGATTCCTTATATCCTTAACAAGTCATTTCATTGGTAGTTTTCATTGGTTCCTAAGGTTACAGTGCCCTAAAAATCTATTCAATAACAATGATTGATCTTACATTGCATAAGGAAAGGTAGATATTGGTGCTTGAGGTCTTCTATATTTAGTGTGAATACATTCTCTTTACTATAAGAAAAATGAATAAACACTTCATTGGAATTGTGTACTAATAATTTTTCATTCCATAAAGTAACAAGGTAACCTTAATCACATAACCGACTTATTTTAATGAGGTTGTGCTTAAGACCCTTAAAAAAATAAAACATATGAAATTATTGTTTTTCCAAGATGAACAATGTTACATATATAAATAATTTCCCCCTAAGAATTATCTTTGAATGTTACTTTTCCTCCTTTTTCCTTAATAATATTTTCAAAAAAGATTTTGTTACTATTCAAATATTAGGAACATCCCCAATCTATGTACCATGTATTGCTATTGTTACTTTCATTATATTCCTGAAAATGAAAAAGTTAGAATTTTGGAACCCAAACATTCATGGAACCAGAAATTTTAGAAGGAAATATTTTAGGTATCCACATTTTCTTAGAAATATAATATTTATGAATACATAAAGACAATGTTTTATTTAAATGAAATTTTTTTCCCAAATGTCCACCACACCGACATTTAGTGCAAAATGGATTACCTTGAGGAACTAAATAGTTATTGTTGATAAAATGTTTAGAATGGTTATAACCCAATATAGAACAATTCCTTATAGGTAAGATTTGGGAATACATATTGTAAATGTTTTCCTTACCAGAGGTAAGGTTTGATAACACTTCCTCAAGGAAAATATTTCTGACTTTAGTTTTATAACAAAGTTTCTATCCTCAAAAACATTAGTTTTAGAACTAGAGTTAATATCTAAAATATTTTCCTTTGATGTTTCATTTTCAAGATCCTTATAAAGTTTATCCTTTTATGAGTTAACATCATCATGATTTTTAGAAATACATTTAAAATAAAAAGTTTCATTATCAAGATATTTAGAAACATCTGATACTTCTTTTGTTAATAATTTTATTCTAGTGTTTTCCTTATCTTTCTTTTTTTTTGAGTATATAATTTTTATTCTCAAGAAGTTTAGAAAACCTAGACACTTCTTCATAAGAAGGTAATGTAGTATCTTTTAATGAGGAAGATTTTTCATTTGAAGATTCAAAATATATATCATCATTATAATCTCTATTCAACAATACAATTGTGATAGATTCAACATTGTTTACCATGGCAATTTGGAAATGATTTTTGATGGGTAATCGTAATATTAGTCCAAGATTCTTCTATCTAGAAGATTAATACTATGAGGATTCATCAGAAGAGTCACCCCACTGGAACTCCAGGAGTAATTGGATTTTAAATCATTATTTTCTTTAGCCTTATAAAACTTCTTTCAATTCATCATAGAATACTTTTCCATTATATCATTTCTCATAAACACAAGAAAATCTGGCCTGTAATTCCATAATATTTTTCATTTATAACATGTGACTTCTGCGTCTTTCGTGAAATTTATTTATTTATACTTATATCTATACTGAAAGTCTTTCTTTAAACTATATTGTTCATCATTCGGGAGATATTAGATAATTCATTTTTAGACTGTGAACATTCACTAGACTCAGATAAATTAGTGACTTCCATATACTTATATCTTGTAACCATTTCAGGAGACATTACTTTACTATTAGTAATGACTATAATACGTTTTCCATTTTTCTTCTTATTTATAGTAGTATATCTTTTCATTCTTGTCTCATGTTTAAGAGGAGTTCCAAAAATCTCATGATGAGTATTTTGAGACACTTACATATTCTCATAAATATCTAATCTCTTATATTCCAACTAATAAGGCATGATCTCTATAATCTTTTCCACAAGAGCTTCATTATCTTGAATTTTCTCCCATAGATGGTAAACTATTAAGAATTTTCATAATAATTTTTTTTACATTGCAAACTGGTTCTCCATATGGAAATAGAAATTATTGATATATTGATCTAATCATAGCTCTTCTAGACACTATGAATTTGGATGTACCAAAATTTGAAACATCCAATTTATTTTATATATAATTTTATTCTTCATAATATGAAATATGACTATATATATTCTTAGTTAGGGAACTGAACAATGTATTATATTCCTTGTAGTTTAGTTGTTATTCTAGGTTTTCTTGATTGGTAAAAGTTTTTAGATCATTTTTAGAAATTCATTAATCTCTAGTATTTATGACAATTCTTTCCACTACAATATTAAAAAAATTCTTCATAAGATCCTTGTAATACTCATAATCATTCCCCACAAATATAGGTGGTCTCGTAGGATTTAGAATGTTAATCGAAACCCACAACCATTCCTGCCATTCTAAATAAATATCATTCCAAAAAAATTTGTTAATTTTAAAAGTTTTTTGAAAAGGTAAAAATCTTTAATTAATGAAAACATTATAATAATGAAATCTTGAGAAAGAAAAAATATATGTGAATATTTTTATTTCAAAAACCTTCTCTGATTCCCATAGTAATATTAAAATATGTCTGTAGATTATCAATTACAAGATTGGGGGGTAGTAAGTCTAAAATCATTCATTTTGAACCATAAGGAATACAATTTAAAACAATGTTAAAAAAGATAAATTTACAAGGCCACTTTTAGTTCTTCTAAAATGATGAGCTCGGTTCCAGAAATGTGATTCTGAAAATGAAACTTGAGGAATGATTGAATGATTCTTCCTTAAAGTGTATGTATTCTAATAAATTAGAGTACATAAGAGTAGAATAATGTTCAAGGATGTTATAAATTTCTTTGACAATATGTAGTATTAATAAACATGAAACAAAATAAGTATGAGTTACAATGTCTTTTAACCCAAAGAGTAGGGAATCCAAAAAATGTGGACAAAGGTCCCTTGATTTATATTTTCAAGAAAGTATGTCATACCCAAACCATGGTAAGCCCTCGATATAAATATCAAAACCTATCTTTTTATCCTCGAAATCCCTCAAACATTGAGGTAGTCTGAACCTCTATCTTTATATCCCTATAAGTCCTTGAAATTTATAGTAATCAGAACAATTGTATTTATATCACCGGAAGCCCTCGATTGTACACAACATCAATCAGAGTCTCACAAAGCAATCTGACGAACATGTTCAAAAATGCTCAAATCATGAGAGTCTCTCAATCTATAAATCAATTAAGCATCATGCAATCTCTATTGTGATGGAACAGTTGTGAGATCGTTTAAATGAGCTCTTATTTATAGGCACTTCTCTAATGGTCAGCTCCCTCCTCCAATGATCATATTTTTTTCTTGAATATCAGTGGGACATATACACATATCACTCATACAATGGATAGTGAGAAATAGATTGTACAAAATGATTTCATAACAAGTGTATAAAAAATGAATTTACATAACCAAATATATTTTTCGGAGTCTAAGGAAAAATTGTGTTTAAAGTGTACCAAAAAAAACATTCGGAGTTTTAAAATCAATGATATTTGAAATATGTGTTCTAGATAATTCAGAATATGAATTCTATAGTTTCTGGAGTCTGAATTTCAATTAATTTTGTATCTGAATTCTGATGAATATGGAGCCATCATTCTGAAGAATTTAGTTCCTGAATTCTGTGGAATTTAGAGTCAGAATTCTGAGGCATTCTGAGTCTGATTTTTTTAATTAAAATTAAGAATATAAAGGAATCGAAGGTATAAATTACAAAGAATTAGGTGCCTTAATTTTGAACAATTCGGAATCTGAATTCTGAGGAATTCAGAACATGAATTTCTGAGAATTCAGATGCTGAATTTAAGAGAATTTAGATACATAAGTTCAATGAATTCGGAACCAATGTTCATTGATTTCAGAACCTGAATTCAGAACGCATTATATCTGAGGAATAATAGGATTCAATGGTTTTATATTATAATGAGAACAATGAAAACAAAGGTAGAATAAAAATTTACTTAGATAATGGAAAATGTTCTTAGATAATGGAAATTTTCATTAGATAATTCTATATTTCCTTATGAGAATAATCCATTGGGAAAATATAATTTTCCCTAAAATAATGTTTTTATGATTTTCAAAACCTATAAATGGAAAAGTCAAAAAGAAACCTTATTGACTCAACATTATCTTTATAGGAGAAACTAAAACCAATCCAACATATAGGAGAACCACAGATTGTTATTGACATGTCAAGAAAGGTATATATAAACCTATTATATATATGTGGTCTTTTACTTCATCCATGGTTGTTTGAGAAGTTATTACCTAACCCCATTAATATACATATCACTCATATACATCAAGATCCTTAACACAATTCAAGGGTTATGCTGAAAAAAAATTCATTGATGGGGTATAGTAGAATATAAATAAAATTTACAATGGGAAAACTCACACAAAAATGAGTATAATAATATTCATGTAATCCATAGAAGTTCTATGCTATTATTTGGATAATTTATTTCCAATATAAGGTCAATCTATTCATTATAATATGAAATCACTACTATAATGATTCCACATTCTTAAATTGAAAATTTCTTTACTTCTATGTAATGTAAAATCCAATAAATTCATATCATAAAAATGGTTCCTTGAAGCTTTGAGATATCTAAAACTTCATTTTATTTTTAGTATGAAAATTACCCATTCACATAATGATTATTAGGTTCGTTGGTATGAGAACCAAAAACAGGGATTATGGACACATTTTTATCATGTCCTATTAATTGAATAGCAAAAGACTCCCCGATGCATGTTTTTACATAGAATATAATCTACAATGATACAAATATGACACTACCTAACGCACCAATTTATTTCAAGAATGATTGTTTGGTCGAGTGCTCCACCCCTATTTGAACATCAATAAGCTATGATCTATTCATTGTCAATAAGAAGGCATGACACATTACAAACTTCATTCTTATACGAACCTATAATGGAACAACACATCACTACAATATTATTAAATCCTTCATAAAAATGTTAAAATCTAAACAATAATATTATAATTAATGTGACTTAAATAATTCAAAAAAATTATATAGGAATAAACACTAGATTTTATGAAAAATAAGAGATCGTTATCTTAATGTGAATATTTTCCTAAAATAAAAAGAAGACTCTTATTCATAATAAAAAATCCATGAATGAGTAGAAATAGAAATTAAAAACCTCAAAAAATATTCTACTCAAGCCCTTCCAACTTTATTACCTTGTGATCACCATTGGATTATTTATTATCTATATTAAACACAAAATGTGTATGAGGAATAAATATTAAATGATGATTATAAACATACCCAGTTGTCACCCAAATGATAATAATAAAGGAAGTAGTGGAAATATATATAGAAACATATATTATAGTAAAATAAATATAAAATATATAGGTATTATATATTTACCAAATAAATGTATTAATGAAGTCATGTTGTTTCAAATAATTTTATAAAATATCATATACCCTAGAAAAAATAAAATTAAACACTCAAACCATTAGTAGGAAATTGTACCTCTTAGTAGATCATTACCAATGATAGGTTGAAATACTATTATCCACATGATGAAACAAAAAACTCATAGCGCTATATAAATTCATGGGGAAGAAAATAGAGTATAAAATTCACATTTTACCTTTTCCAAATCAATAAACCACAATAGTGATACGAGAACCACCACTCACTTATCACAGGGTTCATTGAGCTATATATATTATTGAATCATGGATCTTGACATAATTCCATATTATTTTTAGAATCCATTAGGAATTATATAATACATGAAAATAAAACCGAATGAAGGAGTGTATTTGAGCACACGTACCTCACCCACACGACATATATATATTGAGGGAGTATCAAACCCAAAAATGGGGGGCTTACATCCTATTCCAGAAGGGAGTACCCTACCACATTTTCCATAAAGGTAAAATTTACCTCATCAATAATGGTATGATAAATGTAGTCTTCAAATATAATTATAATGAAGGGAACAGAACCCCAATATTCGGGGGAGTAATAATTTTTTTTTGTGTTAGGGTAGCATTAAAATAGTTAATGATTCATCAGTAGAGGAAACACCTACTATAATAATACAGAACACCTTACCTCAATGTCACTAATGTTTTTGTGTAAGGATAGAACTAGGAATAATATTTGGATAATTCCCACTCTCCAACACCCAAAATTGTATAATGATCATGATTAATGAGAGAAACTAATAAATTTTTTATATCCCAATCCAACTACCATTAATGCGAAATAATTAGAAAACATGATGAATTAATAAATACACATTTAAATATCCATATATATAAATCCCTTATAGGGTATTTTTATGAGAGGAATGAAATAAAATAAATGCCTTATCAATCATTTGTTTACCTCATAAGTATTATTTTTTATAGAGACAACTTAAGAAACTCACCTAGCCATGCATTGAAATAGTGGACATAAATGATGATCCCATAGGGGAGTACCTACTATATAAAAAATGTACAGAACCCACACTATATCATTAGTTCATTTTAATGGGATTACTCAACCTTTTTTCCACCATGGATGACTACCCAAAACTTGGTTATCAACTATTGTAAGTTAAAAAATTCAAAAACCATAAAAAATATCTTCAATTTCCACTAATTTAAAAGTCATATAATCAAACACTATAAATAAAAATTCATTTAATATAATAATAATTAATTTTATTTTAGAACTTGGGTAACAATGTATGAAAAACACTATAGAGGGGGTAATACATGGAATATACATTATCTAATATGAAATGATATCACTATGTTATATATATGCATGAACTACTACCAAAAAGTAATTCCTTTAATACTAATACATTGTTCTATGGGTGAACTAACATATGAAATCGATGTGTTTCCTCACAATGTGCATTAAGACTCTTCTAATGTAAATTATTGGACAATGAGTTTCATTACTAGTTATATTCCATGTATATCAAATAAGTAATTAGGTATATATTTTTTGACCAGTAATTTCATTCGCCTAAAAACAATGCACAAATGTCAAATAAATATAATTTTTTCTATATTTATAATTATAAATATTCCTTTTTGACCAAAGTTTTCCAAATTCACATACATGGTGTGTGAATATGGTCAACATTCCATGCGCCAATGTGAAATCTATTTTTTTCATTTTTAAAACTCCAACTTCAAATCAAAGTATTCATAGAACACAAGTGATATCATCACTGACCTAATAACCACTTTCCACTCCTTCCATATGATTTTCACCACACAAACTACTGACACTTCTCAGGATACTACCATGCCCAAATATATATTGAGATAAAACTATCCACCACCATCTCCCACATCATTTGTCAAATTTAAGAGATCCAACACACCATTTTTATACATTCGAGTACAAGATCCCATCCGACCGAAGAAACTATTTGTTGTCTCACCCCCAATTATATTGATATCTTATTCCACTATCACCTATAATGAGAACTGACCAGGATTTAGCATCCCAATCATTATAATTAATAGATAGAAAAGAGATAGTAACTGATGGATATAGTGACTCTAGGGTATTTCCACACATTTATAAACCAAAATTGTCATGATAAAATAGAATACTATTACCTAAAGTGTTTGAAATATGATAATGAAAGAGAAGGTATGATGACTATATATTTTCTGACCACACTTCCTTTACACCTGAAATTATATCATTGAGGTCATCACATAATTTCAATGTGTTGACATGAATAATGAAGGAAAAAAGAAATATTTTATGAAAACAATAAAATTTTAGCACCAGTAAAAGGTTTTTATATCACTAAATAATAGGGATACGATAATACAAATTAATATTAGATTGATGAAGATTCCCAAATTCATCAATTTTTGTACTCAGTCTATGAATTTATATAAACCAACTCAATGGTGGAAATCCAATAATATTCTTAGGGTTTGAATATTAATGAAATATATAAATAATTACTAGGATTAAGTGGATTTATATATATTGAGTATTTATATAACAATAAATTTTCTAAAAATACCATGACATGCCCGATCTGGAAATCGATGCTTGAAAAAAACTTATACATCCTGTAATAAAAACACATTATCCCCAACATAAATATCAATAAATATTTTCCATATGGGGATCTATTTTGGAGTTCAAGACTGATTAAATTCAATCAGTAATACAATAATAATTAATTAAATATTAAATTATGTTTTAAAATAAACTCTCTAGGAAATTTTCGTAATCCATCATATGGGTATACCTCATTCACTATGATAAATTGGCCCCTCAAAAAACCCATCTTCTTTACAGGATTAAATTTACTACTTTACTCTCCCTGGGAACAACACCATAAAACTCATGAATGAAATAATTCATTACCCAAGGAGAAACCTCACATCATTTAAGTATTAATTGAATTATATTATTTTCAGATAATTATTTTGATGATGTGAACGTCATGTAAAAAGTAGTAAAATGAATATTTTTATTTAGATTTTTAAAAACAATGGATTTTAATGATGTCATTCAAATAATGGAAAAAAAATTATCCTTTTTTATAAAAATATTTAATTGTAAAATAATATTTCATAAAATTGATAAATATAAATAAGATTCTATAATTTTAACATCACAATCAGAATTTATTTTAGAATCACTTATTCATAATTTATAAATTTTCAAAAGTATTCAGATTTAAGAAAATATATTTAATCTATAAGACATATATGAATTCTATTTTCTCCTAATTATAATATTAAAAATTATATAAATAAAATTAAATTAAAGAAAAAATATATAAATAATGATAATGTGGGATTCAAAAAGGATCCATTTCTTAAAAAATAACAAAACAGAATGACATAAATCAAGAAATATCATAACCTTAAGATCCTCATTTTTTACTCAAAGATACAACTAATATATCCAAGATCATAATTATTATTCTTAATAATTTCAATTATCTTATCTAAAAAAGTTTCTTGACTTCCCAATTTTTAATTTATGTTCTCAGCTTTTTATTAACCTAAAAATTGTTAATAAAATATTGTTTAAAAAGAAAGATATAAAATTTCAACTCTTTTTGTTTATTAAGGAAAAATAGATATGTTTTGAAACATAATGTTACTATAGAATATATAAATTTATATAATATATTATTATGATATCTATAATTATACTGGGATTTATGTAATCCATTTTTAATAACCTATCATTTTTTTATTACAAAGATAACTCATTCCCCATTAATTTCATCTAAAAAACATATATCTTTACAGATTCTTCAAGAATTATTTATTATTAAATTTAGAATGGAAACTGGTGATAATCTTCCTTAAAATATTTATCAACCATATAAAGGATCCTTTTTAAGATATAGATTTATTTTTAGAAGCATTATTTTTTTAAATCCTATAATAATATATTCTCTTAAATGATCTATCAAAATTAAACATCATAATATTATTATTTTTACAAGAGATTCTTGAGAATAATATAAATAGTTTATTTAATAATTTTTTTGTAATTTAATAGCATAAACATTATACTATTAGTGTAATATTATTTTGATTTGGATTAATTTAATCCATATTTTAATTTAAACTATTTTGAAGATTATGTTTTTTTATGAATATTCATAGTGACGAATATGATCCATTATCATTCAAAGAAATTAATTTTAGAATCTCAAAAATATTTATAAATAATTTTTAATCACCTTTGATTATCTTTTCCTCCAAATAAAATTTTTATTAACAGAGATAAATTTAAAACATGGTAAAAAAGTGTTTTAGGTGGGACTAAAATAGTAAAAAACGAGGGCATCCCCTCTAATAAAATTAACACCCTCTGGATTTAGGCTGTTAGGGTTAAAGAGACAAGTGATGATGGAACTCTGATTCGTGAAAGATGGCAGGTAATCTGCAACCTTATTGCCCTCGCTCCACGTATGAGTCACATTGAAGTTTTTGGATAGGAATGATTTACATTTCCTGATAATGTAGGTAATGGACTAGGGGATGGATCCTTTCTCGTGTAGGGAGTCGTGAAGTATAAAAGATTCAGTCTCTGCTGGTGAGATGTAAATGTTCCTCTAAGTGCAAAGTGTGAGCATGGTAAGCATTTACATGGCCTCTCCCATAAGAGAGTTACCGCTTCCAAAGGATAAAGTGAAAGAAATAACCACATTCCCTCTAATTCCACACACCACTCCTCCTCCTCTAATGATGCCCATAATATATGACCCATTAGTGTTCAGCTTGAAACCACTACCTGGAGGGTGCCATTGAACCCAACTTCCCTGCACTCTGTCCATGGAGGTACGAGACAGAGGGTTACTGGCCTGCAGAAAGTGTAAAGAAGGGTGGTTGTTCCATCTATGGAAAAATAAAACCAGGTCCTCCATCAGGAAACATGTTCTTGAGATAATGGACCTCATCAAAGGAAGAGCCCCCTCTAACCTCTACTGATTTCTGGCTTACCATAATCTCAAACACTTAGCACTAAGAATAAACGATCGAGTCATCCTCTCCATACCGGGGTCGTGTGCCGCATGGAACCACTATTCCAAAAATGAGTTATCCTTCTGTTCGTAAGGTGAAAGATACATAAAACCACTTAAGAATGATCAGGATGCAAGATCCCAATCACTTTTAAAGATGATATGATTATTTATCCCTCATGTTTGATGATATAGCAATGGTAGCTCGAGGAAAAGCTAATAATCAGTTTTTTTATTTTATCTTCCGTAGCTAAAGAGAAGTTCATGATACACTAGATGAGGAAGTTTTATTTTGCTGGGATTATGTTTCACCACAATAAGTCATTCCAATTTTCATGTTGATCATGAGAAGAAGATAGGTTGCGAAAATCCATGGAGGTGAAAGTACTAGAGGTAGAGTGTGTAAACACACGCCGATTAGGTTAAAAAGTAATCACAATAGATTCAAGATATTCTTATTTATCGTTGTCAAATAACATCAACGTGAAACTGGAAAACATTATACCTATTTAAGGGTGATCATAGGAGCCAAACAACCAAAAAAACTGAGAACATAGCCTCCCCAATTCTGATAACAGAAAGAGATATTCCATACTCCCACAATCCAATGAGAATGATGCTGTAGGACTTGTATAAGAGTAGTTATTTTGACCAGAAAGGAGACGTGGAATTGTGCATAAACTTATCATTACCCCCATGGTTGAGAGACGTTTACCTGCACCATATGGTGTGTTCCTCTATAAAATCCCATGCCAGCTGTCCTGAGAATAGTGCAGCTTGTTCTGGAGGCTGCACACCTTAATCCATCCTTTATGGAAAGGTCTCTCCACACTTCCCCATAAGGCCCGATGTCGTTTCCCCTCATAAAAAACATCTCAAATAAAGATAAAAAAACCTTGTCAATATTCCTGATGACCCACTGCAGGACGTTAACAGATTCCAAGCGTGGCAATGCCAAGCACACAAGATCTTGTAAACTAGAGCTGAAGCAATAGGCGTGCCCAGATACTCCATTGGGAAAGTTCCACGCTGCATGTCCAAACAGTAACACAGAGAAGCAGAATGGCTGGGAGAACTCTTTTGATATACGAAAATATTACTTTTGGAATTACTAAGTACCTACCCACTCCAGTAGTAGTAATTATCAAGGATCTTCTTGATACCGTGAACAGAGCCCATGCCCCCATTGGTGAAGATGATAGTGTCGTCTGCAAACATCAGCTGGGAGATTGAAGGAAGATTCTGTTTCCTTTTATATGGAAGAACATCTCAAGTAACCATGCCCTGTTTGATAAGGTGACTAAGAGAGTCATGAGCAAGGATGAAGGTACTCGTATTTATTGGGTCACCCTGCCGTAGACCTCTTGAGGCCATGAAGAAACCATGAGACATTCCCAAGAAAGAAAGATCCAGTCAAGATGAGATTAAACAGTGGAAGAGTAAATCCACAGACCATGGTGAGAATCCACTGGCTGCAGGAACTCTGTTAATTAATCTCCATTAAATCCTATCATAATCTTTATTCATGTAAAGTTTTATAGCCATGTTGTATCCTTGTGTTTTAATGTAGATGTCTTGAATAACCTTATGAGCCAAAGCAATTGCTCCCAGAATAGAGCGGTCTCTCACAAAACCATGTTCCTCTATCGAGATCCACTAGGGTAAGAGGTTGGACAACCTCATATTGATAATACATGCAAGGATCTTGTATGGAAAGTTTCCCAATCTAATTAAACGATAGTGAGAAATAGATAAAGGATGATTGACCTTTGGGATGAGAACAAGGGTTGTAGTGAAAGCTACTCGTGGTAGACTCCACCTAGAAAGAAATCTTGGATAGTGTCAATGATGTCTCCCAAAACCACATCCCACACCCCTCTCATACACTTTTTCTAGTATTTGTAGTATTTAAATTTTAATAGGTATTTAGATATAATTACATGTTTTAATATTTTCAATAATATAATTTTATATAAATTTTACCTAGTCTATATTTATAATGAACCATCCTTAAAAATTATATATTCATGTGTCATTAGACTATAAATAAATTTCTTATATTCCCAAAGACTTTATAGGTTTATAATTTTATATAATTAAGTCACATTTAAAACATAATTATTTTAAATGTACAAGGTGGACACATCCAATATGTATCCATTTTTTAATAATATTTAACATATAAAATAAATCATTATTATTTTCAAGGTAAATATTCACAAATTTCATCATGAATTCATGTATTCCCTTCCCTATCATTAATCCCTATAAAAAACAATCCAAAAAATGGATGACGTAAAAAATATTATTATGGGATAAAAAATAAATTAATCTTTGGTCTAATGAAAAACATGAAACCCCATGTAATGGTTAATTTTATTTTAAAGACCCGAATCCTAGTGGCTGAGATCTAGAGGATCATATTCTTATATTTGTATAATGGTCATGATTTCCCATTTCAATGTACCAAATATTTTAGTATCTTTGATAAACCAGAAACAAACATAATTTCTACATCACTACATGAAATGAAAATACAATATACCAACTCCATTGAAAATAGCCATAAACTCATAGATTATACATGTAAGTCATTCATAATATACATCTTTTCATTTTAGGAAAAATTAAATCATAATAAAGGGGTGAGATCAGATGAACATTAAGGGTATGTAATATACTAGAAGTAATCATAAACATAAACAATAAGGAACGGTGAAAAAACAAAAAAAAAATCCATTAAGACATTGTCTTGATCATAAAATGGAAGGATTAAAATAAGAATAAATAAATATATAGAAATAATGACTTCAAAATTAACCATAAATATTCTAAAAGTAAACTAATGACATGGGAAATAAATTAAAAATTTCATAATTATGCAATTCATAATATTGGAAATCTTTAAGATATCATCAAGGCTTTGGCCAAGAAACTATAGATAAATGGGTTAAAATGAATTTTAGTTTTTTTCATTAGACCTACTAATGCATTAAGGGGATATATAGAGCCCCACCCATCACATAATAAGTAAAATGAATTTATCATATCAATGTGGTGAATCTTAAAAACATATACATATTAAATGTAAATAAATTTACCCAATTATTAAACATAATTAATAACTATTCTGAGTAATTTGGTGAATGGTGTCAGGATTGAACATCCACAACCAAACTAATCATAAACCATTTAATAAAATATGGTAAATGAGATCACAAATGATAAATAACTATTAATAATAAGATTCAATAGAAGTTAATTAAATATATTATAATACCCTAATAAAGTCACCACAGACTTTTTGAAAGAAATACCATTTATTACTTGGGAAATTAGATTTATTTTGGAAATACATTTGTATTTTTCAAAAAATAATATTTTAACATGTATATAATAGATGGAAAATGGAATTAAAAATGAAAATATATTTCAGGCATAAATAATTTCTAATTTAATTTAAAATTTGTCAAAATTTCAATTATGAATCATTATAAATGATCCACTTGAAGCTGTTCAAGGAAAAATAATATATAGTCCATAAAATAGAGAAAAAATTTATTTATGTATAAATCCATGAATGAAAATATTTGTTTTTTATGATAATTTGAGTTATTTTTTAAAAGTATTTGTGGATTAAAAAAATATGCAGTGTACTTGAAATTGGGAAAGAAACTAGAATGTTCCCTTAATTTAGGATTACTTATCGAGAAGAATTGAGAAGGGAACCTTACAAAACATGTATTGACCAAAAAAATAAATATGAACTGATCTATAAACATGATTTTTGAACATTTAAAAATAATTTTTAAAATATATATACAAATAATTAATAATTACATTGAGTAAAAGAGAGAGAAATCATAGCCCAAATGAAAAATGGAGGTTTGGGGAGAATCCCCCTACCACTTTCAAAACAGTCAAACTATATAGCCGGTAAAATTAATTAAAAACAAATGAAACATTTTATTCCAAGAAATAATGATATTAATGATATTATATATCAAATGGGATTATATAAACACCATAAATAATAAATATAGGTGAATAAGGCATATCTCATATAAATGAAAGTGAGATAAGAAAAACCCTTATCTTTTGTCTAAAAGGGTTACAAAATGGTAATTAATTTACTTGATAATGAAATTAGATTCCTTAATAATATAGTTAAAACCATATTCAACATTTATGTGATTTATTATTATTTTATCTAGTTCATTTATAACCATTTTGATTTGTTATAATATTCAATTTCATCATTCGAGTGTGTTTGTTCCCTTAGTTTTCATGACTATTTCAGTTGTATACAGGTAAGAAAGATAATGAAAATTGGAATAGTTTTCTAGAATTTAAATTATCGATTATTAATGAACTTATATGTCATTTTATTGTCTTATATACCATTTTTTAGATATTAGGCTGATTCATTACATAAATCTTTAATGATAACCATTTAAATTATTTTGGAATTTTTTCCATCATCTCAAACTCGTTTTTCCTAAGGAATTAATATTAGGTATACACACTATTCCTAGAAAAATTAATATTTTTATTACATATCTTACTATCTATATTGACCATGAAAATGGTTCCATGAGTATCTTTGAATGTGAAATTGGAAAAAAAAAACTCGTCGATCTTAAAGGTATAAAATCGGTACCTCATAAACAATGTTTTCAATTTTGTAATATAAATGATAAGTGAAGGTAATTTATGGTTTATATAAAATTAACATAATAATATCCTAGTATATAAGATATATTTAATTTATCATGTATCTTTGGACAGGGGATGTTAGGAAGTAATAATTGACAAATGAAGTTAAAAAGAAATTAAAAGATAATAAGGGGATTTTCATATTGAATTCCTCTCCTTGAAATACTTTTTAATGAGCATTAAAGTGGTATTTTGGGTTATACCAAAATGAAAATAAATTTTGGGAGAGGTTTTACAGTGGCATTGAGCCTAAATTGAACAAGATTAATTACTCTAAAGGTGTGGCAAAAAGAGGTGGTGATGGGTGGAGTTTATAGTGGAGGAGAGAGGTGTTTTGTTATTATTTTAATAATAAGATTATTATTTTGGATCAAGACTATGAATAGTTTTGATTACAATTAATGAATAAATTAAATAGAGAAGGATATTTCATAATTATGTTCTCATATAATTCAAACATTTTTCATTCTTCAATAATTAATTTACTTGTTAAATACCATAAATTATCATATTTCATTATTCAAAAATAAACTCAAATTTTTTAGAAAAATACACAAATTTCACAAATTTTTTTTCGAGATGTAGAATTCAGAAATGGACTCAATTTATCAAAACAGGTTTCTAAATATCTGGAAAATAATTTTTAGAAAAACCACCATTCACTTGAAAAATAATTATTTTAATTTTAAAATCAATTTTATAATACCTTACAAAATTAATTAAGGCCTCATAAAATTATCTTTTAATCATATGAAAAAAATATTCATTTATTAATCTATTTCATGAAAATAAATTTTCTTTTAAATCGCTATATTAGTTACAAAACTGTAAAAACAAATTTATTTTTCAAAAAAATACCAAAATTTAATTGATTTTTTATAAAATATTTATATTTTTATTCCATGATTTAGATATATCATATTTCACTCATAATATATATAACATATTTTTTTAATTTTATAGGAAATTTTACTATTCTATTAGCTGAATTACGATTCCTCAAGGTCACATTACAATTTCAATGGTCATGTCTCTATTTTTTTATTATATCATGGTTTTAAATATGGGGGTTCTAGGAAACATAATATATAAATGATTTTAAAGAGAAAAATAATAAAATCATGGGGTGTTACATTCTCCCCTCCATCCAAAAATTCTTCCTCAAAATTTCTAGAATATAACCTAATAAATATATTTGTGTATTTAATCATCACAATTTCATCTCATTCCTACTTCACCTCTTATGTTTTATGATTTTACATAGTATATTTACAAGCCATTTTATTCAATTCCTCAGAAACTTTTCTCTAGTATCTAGAATCTGGATAGGCTCTTCCCAATACTATAATGTAGGTTCCAATTCAATTCCTTTAGTAGTGAGAACTTTCTTTAGGTATGTTATGTAAATCCTTAACAAAGAGATTCGGAACACATTGTGTATTATAGAAAGGCTAGGTAGAATTTAAAAATGAAACGACACAACTCCAATTCTCTCTAGTATTTCAAAATGTTCTAATATACATAAGAAATATTTTCCATTTCTAACCAAACCTTTTGAAACCCTTCCATGGAGATACCTTGAAGAAGACATTATCACTCACTTGAAACTTCAAATCCTTACTCTATTTATTGGCACATATCTTTTTCCTACATTGAGCTGCATTAATATGTGTTTGAATGGTATATAACATTTTTATTGTTTCCAATACAAGTTTTAGGTCTCCAAGACTACTTTCTCCAACATCATCCCAACATGTTGGTGTACAAAATCTCATTCCATATAACACATAATATGGTGCCATTTATAAACATGAATGGATACTATTATTATTAGAAAACTATAAAAAACATAGATACTGGTACCACATACCTTGAATGTTAGTGAGAAAGATAACAAAATGTATTCTATGGTTTTTATTGCGCTTTCAGACTATCCATTACATTGATGATGATAATAATTAATCAAATTAATCTAAATTTGAAGAGAAATCAATATAATTTTTTAGAGATTCAATGTAAGTAATTGATCTCAATCCAACACCATGGAAATATTTCAACTATAAATTAATAAAATTTCATTAATATAAATTCATAGAAGGCACTTTGAAAGAAAATCCTTTCTTATAGAAAAGAAACATGCAAATTTGGCATGTCGATAAAAAACTATACATTTTTCATTATTTGTTCATTTATTATTTGGTAATCTAAGGACAAAACACATTGTAATGAAAATAAATTTACATGTAATAATAGAGGGATGTTTCATGATACCTTGAGGATATTATCTTTCAACCTTCACCTATCTACAAACTAATCATCTTGGTACATAATCATAGATTTCATGCCTCATATTATCACACCTGAATAGTTCCTTCATATATCTATACATCTTAGTTCTTCCAAGGCCTATAGAGAAATTTGAGCAATGGCCATAATCAAATAATTTCATTTTTAGATTAGGTATATATACAGCACAAATCCTCTTCCCAAATTTTAAAATTCTGTTTTTATAAATAAAGACTACCAATTTCCTAGCATTTATAATTTGTTTTTCTGAAAATTCTCATCATCAGGCAGAGAACATTTGATACTTTCCAATAAAGAGTGTTTGGATATCATTTGGAAAAGTAGTGATGTTTCACCTTCCTTGATAATTCCCATATCTATAATTACATGTTCCATGTATATAGGGTCCTTTCCAATCATAATTTTTATTAGAACTCCATGATCCTTCATTATTAATACATCCTCTTCCTTTATTCCTTCCTTGGGAGGCAGTGTATTCAACAATCATAAACCATGTGTAGCTCAATCCATCAACTTGCCTCATGTTGAATTATTTCTATGATATGATATGTTTTAAGAACATTTGATCTATATATATATATATCAAAAAACTCCCCATATTGATAGTGTCTATATATATTCATATAAAAGATTATAGTTTCTTACTCAAGGTCTGTAGTTAGATAGTTAAGCTCGTGATTTTTTAACATCCTTGATTTTTACGAACTAACTATATCATTTTGAATAAGGAAACAACAAAGTCCTCGCATTGATGAATCACCATAATTATCTAATCCTCCTTTTCCCAGTGGTAGAGTCAAGATTAGATAATTTGATAATATTCTATTCAATTTTTGAAACCATTCTTCAGATTCTTTTTTTCATTTAAATTTTATCACTATAAGAGTATTATTTGTTAACATGTTTTCTAATCAAGAAACATTCCAATCAAATTTATAATAGTGAACAACTATAAAAATTAAAATACATACCGTTTTTATGTTCATTGGTGTAGGCCATTCCTGAACGACGTTTCTATTTGCATAATAAATAATGATTCCAAAAAATATACATAGAATATCCCTGAAAAAAAATATTTTGAATCAAAAATTCACACTACCAAAACTACCCATGTAAATATTTTCATCTCAGAGTGTTTGGAACAACCTTAAATTCATTATCATGGTCATAATATATTTTTTAATACATAAATATATCATCAATGAATATTAAAAAAAATTATCATGATATTCATTAAAAACTCTGTTAATTGGATACATTAAAACATAGGGTGTAATAGTCAGTCCAAATATTATTACAGTAAACTCATAATTCCAATACCTTATTCAAAATGATGTATTTCTAATTTATTTATTCTTCACATGTAATTGATGATATCCCGATCGGTGATCAATAATTGAATGATATTGAAATATATGAAGTTGATCAAATAAATCATCAATGTTAGGTAGTGGATAATTATTCATTATGGTAATAACATTTAAATCCCTATTGTAAAAACACTAAATCATTAACCTATATTCCTTATTAAAAAAATATGAACTCCCCATGTTGACCGAGTGGACAATTTAGTCATCTTATCCCTATATTCATCTTGTTGATTCTTTAACTACATTATATCGACTGTTTCCATTCTATAAGAAGTATTTGATATAGGTATTTCATCAGGGATTGCATCAAAAGAGAACTATACATCACACTTTGGGGTATCAAAAGGTAAATTCTTGAAAAAGGCATCAATGTATTATTAATATGCACATAGTCATTTTGGAGTCTACCTCTTCCAATAGTAGGTTTTATCTACTCATTATCAACAAGACTCTAATTTAGAATAGATACTGGTGGTGGATCTGTAATTAATTAGATGATAATGTCTCACTCTTTAGATGATAAATTTTATACCACCATCATAAATCAAAACCACCTTCTCTTTGTAAAATATTTTTGAATTATACTTTTAAATACAATACATGAAATGTATTTTATCATAATAAACCATTTATAATATGATAAAATAAATTAGATCATGTTTATGTGTCATAATAAAAATAAATCAAAAAATCTTTGTTGAAATAATGTTTTAACTATGAGTCATTACTAAAAAATCCCATGTTAATGTGAATTGTTAATATATAATTTTTAATGTAATCTTGTAAAATATACAAGAATGTGATGATCTAGAAACAAATAAAGATTTGGTAAAATTTTAGGAGATGATTTTTGTTCCTACCACTACGTCATTAGGGACTTCATTATAATTTGTTGTGACTATACAAGAATGTACTTTTCCCTTGGACTTCTATAGGGAAATTTTCTTTTATTTTTAGGAAAATAATTTTTATAGTGTCCTAACTCATTACAGATGAAGAATTTCACATTGATGTCTTCATTCATTCCTTGACAATCGTGGGCGTGGTTTCAATTTTCCCCATATTTTTAATAAACTACAATTACCAATAGCCTCATTCCATTATTTTTATTTCCACATTTATTTCATGTTTTAAGTTCCATAATTTAATTTATATATTTTTATTTATTTCCAATTATAGTGTAATCATCGCCCCTATTATTTTATTTTATCCCTTAAAATCCATATTGCTTTGAAAATTCGTTATACACATTGATTGCACATGATACTATATCCCATAGGATGAGGGTTTCTGCGATAAAGGATCTATTCTCATAATTGGTTTAAGACTATCAATGAATTAGTCTATCGTTCTTCTTGGATTAAATACATAGTACAAGTCATGGATTTCTAACATTTTATTTTTGGATTTATACATGAAATGTTTTCATCGTATTTATGTCTAAAAATCAAGCATGTACTCTATAATACCACTCACTTTCAACGAGGGAAATATTTTTCTATTAATATTTCATTATAACCATTTCATTCTTTATTTGAAATTTTTTCTTACCCATTTTTATTTTGAATTAACAACCACCACTTATCTAAATCCCATGAGAGATGATAAAATACCATGACAAAAGTATCACATTCATTACCTAATAATGTATTAAATATATTCTCTAAGGAACACCTCCATTTCTCAGATAAAAATGGGTTTATATTCCCATTGAATAATGGAGGTTGTTTTTGTATAATGAGGTCTAATATTGTTACACTATGTTGTGGATCAGGATACTCCATAGGATAATTTGTATTGATTATAACCCCAGTATATTGTCCCAATATAGTTATATTATGTTCATCTATAGCTACAACTAATAATCCAACATTATTATCATGCATAGGTGGGAAATCATAAAATGGAATATGTTCATTGATATAGTTTCAATTCCTTCAACTAGTCACCATTTCTAAAAAATGGAATACACTAAATTATGTTATTATTCACAATAAATTGTTTTTATCTAGTATAACACTTAACATAAATTTATAATTTATGGATAACTAATATCATAATAATAAACATTGTTTCTTGTGGGACCTATTTACATATAAATCCATGAAAATGATTTATAAGGAAAATTTTATTTATACTAATCATATACAAAGGGAGTGTGAAACCTCATTTGAAACAAGTCACGTTGTCATTAACTAGGTTATATCAATTTTGGCCTGCTGTACATTGGTGGATTTATTCCCCCTTGGTACATCATGGGCATAACTGCATCCACTTGTAGTATCTAGATTGGGACATATTTCTAGGAAGAACCAGATAATATCTTCCTTAAAAAATTGAAGGATGTTATTATATTATTATCATTATTGTATAAATTAGAGTTATGTTATATAATCTATGTTTTATAAATCATGTTTTCTTGGTTTCTACAAAACTTCCTCTGATACAAATTATATTGAAGCCAAACCTAGTTTCAGGGAGAAGGTTCTTTAAATTATTACATTGGTACTAGGAAAAACCCTTTACATCTCGATGGAACAAATATTATATTATCTTTATGAATCCATATATAGAAAAAATTTCTATATTAGATCATTAATGGAAAAAACAATATTGAAACTCTTTTGAAATCACCCACAAAATCTTATATTATCCATAAAAGTCATTCATAATATAAATCATTGCATATTGGTGAGAAATAAAAAAATAAGAAAGGGTTGAGCTCATATTCTCAATAAGGGTAATAAATACCTCATAAGATATCATAAAACAAAAATAATAATTCAGTATGAATAAAAAAATGTGTTATTAAAAAACAACATTGAGCATAATATGATAAGAATAAAATATGAATAAATAATTCCATAAAAATAATCACATGAAAATTAACCATTGATATTATAATAGTAATATTTTCTCATGGATTATACATTACTAATGTAATAATTAAAGAATGAAAAATTTTAGACATCATAAACAAACAATTAAGGCTTCGCCATGTCACCACACATGATGGGTAAAGAACCGATCTAGTTTCTCTCATGAGACCTAATGATACATTGAGGGGTTATAGCGGGCCCTGAATATCATTTACCAAGTACAATGAATTTATTATATGAATGTGTTGAATTTTAAAAAACAAAAACATTTTAAATGTAAATAACTATCCCCATCCAATAAACATAATCACCATCCAGTCTGAGTAATATGTTGAATGGAATCAAGATAGAACATCCACCGTAAAAATGATCATAAACAATTCAATAAAACTCATAAGAAGATATCATGATTGAAATATATGAATTAAGAATAAAATAAACATATGGTGTTGAATTAGATGAAAATACCATAATAAATTCTTCATGTTATTATTGAGATAAATAAAATATTTTATTTTTAAAAGAAGTGTTCTTTCAAAAAATAATTTTTATTTCCCATAAAATAATTTTTAAGATGTATACCTCAAAAAATGAAAATAAAGGGAAAAATATAATATATTCTATTTATATATATTTTCCTACTCATGTAAAATCACGTAAAAAGAGAATTTCATAAACATTAGAAATGACATGCATTAGTGCATTTAAGGGAAAATAATAAAAAGTAGTTAAAAGGAAAAAAATTTGTGTAAAAAAATATGTTAAAAATATAGTTTTTCATCAAAAAAATAATAATTTTAGAAAGATAATGTATTCATAAAACAGATTATGGTGTTCATAAGAAATTGGGTAACAAAATAGGGAAGTTTCCTTAAATTGGGCTTTCTTGTCGAGAAGAATTGAAAATGGAAACCTATAAAACATGTATTTACCCATAAAAATAATATGAAATTATCTACATACAAGAGTTTTTAATGTTTGAAAATAATTTAGAGTAATTATATAAATTTATATAATGATTACATTGGGGTATGGAGAGATAAATCTTATCCCAAATGCAAAATAGAGGATTGGGGAGATTCCCCTTATAACATTACAAATAGTTTAACAGTATGAACCATAAAATTAATGAAAAATAAAATGAATCATTAAACCAAAAAATATAAATATATTAATGATATGATACAACAAGAAGTATTACACATACCCCATATAGAAGAAATAGTTGAGAATAAGGAATATCTTATAGAAATGATAGTGAGATGAGAATAACCATTAACTTATGTACAAAAATGTTCTTCACTTGTACATAATGTCCTAGATAATGAAATTAGACTCATTAATTATTTAATTTATGAAATATTTATCATTTTAATGATTTATTAAAATTTTATTATATTCATTGATCACCTTTTTATGAGATTTATGATTCAATTTTTTCAACCTAGAGTGTTTGTTTCCTTTGTTTTCATAATTGGTTCACTTGTATACATGAATTAAATATCATATAAAATAAAAATAATTATCCATAATTGATATTATATTTAATTAATGAAATTAAAATATATTTAATGTTATTAAAAAAAAAATTTCCAATATGATCATGATTAATTAGATAAAGCGTTAATGATCACTATTGAGATTGTTTATTCATTTTTTCAAACATCATTAACTTGTTTTGTCTTATGAATTAATATTTTGTATATATAATGGTTATATAAAATTAAATATGTTATATTTAACATATTATGGAATATTTAAACCATAAAATTTATTTCATGACTGGACTTAATGGTGGAATAGAAATATAAAAACTCGTCATCTAGGAAGGCGATAATTCTGCACCCAACAAACAATGTTTTAATTTTTAGAATAAAAAGGGAAATGAAAGAGAATTTATAGTTGGTATACCATTATCATAATAAAATTAAATTATATAAAAGGTACCATATTTATCATTTCACTTAGGATATGTTTGCTGAGGAATGGATAAAAAATATAGAAACTAAGATAAAATTAAAAGATCAGAATGATGTTTTACCTCGCGCATTCCTCTCCTTGAGAACTTCCTTAAGAAACATTGAAATGTAATTTTGGGGGAGACCAAAAAGGAAAAATTGTGGGGGATATTTTTGGGAGATATATTGATCATAAATTGGAAAAGCTTCATTGCTTTGTATGTGTGAGGATAAGAGGTAGGGATGGGTTGGATTTATAGTGGATGGGAGACATGTTTTTTTATTATTTAATTCATTAGTTTTTTATTTTGACGCATGAAACTTAATTGTATTGATTCCCATGAATAAATAAATATTATAGTGAATTTGAGTTATACATTATTGGCTTAAATCATCCATACATCATCCATGACTCAATAATTCATGTATTTTTTAAATACCATAGATTACCATATTTCACTATTCACAAAAATTCAACTATTCTAGAAAAACCCCAAAATTTAATAATAATCATTTTTAGATGGTTATAATTAATAAAATAGAAACTATTTTATCAAAATATGTTTCTAAATATATGAAATTTATTTTTTAAATATAATCATCATTCACTAAAAAAATACACAATTTAATATTAAAACTGATAGTATGACACATTTAAAAAATAAATAAGGAAAAGTAAATGTTTTTATGATAATATGACAACAAAATATTAATATTGGAATAATTTTCATGATGAAAAAAATATTTTAAATAATTTTATTAACTATAACATTTTAAATAGACATTTATGATTCAAAAAAATATTAACTCTTAATTTATCAGTTATAAAATAGTTATTTACTTATTACATGAATTAAATATATTATATTTTCATTCATAAGATACTTACATTTTATATATATAGTTACTGAGAAAGTTAAAATTATGTTTTCCATATTACTATTCATAATGGTCAGATTACTATTCCCATGGTCATGTTAATATTTTGTAATATATCATGGTTTTAAACGTGGTGTTATGTGCAACATAAGCTATTGAAGATCTTAAAGAGACATACCATAAAATATTAGTGTGTTACATTTATTATTAATGTTATTTGAGTGTATTAAAGAAAAAAATTTCATTATGAAACATATATAGAGGTTTTTTATCAAGGAATGTATTTAATACCCATAGTAAGAAAATAATACCACCTTTAGGCTATATAGATCATCATATAAATATAATAATAAATAAATCAATTAAATTAGAATAACAATAAGAATAAATTATAATCTAATTACATAGAGAACATAATCGTTACCCAATGCATTGGCGAGATATAATTGGGATCACCAATTTCATATTCATTATCCGGCTCAACCATTTTTATATAATGCTCACGTAAAAAATCATGAATACAATTTCTTCTGATATCTACTTTTCATTATAAGAATATTTGAAGCACACTTTTGAACCCATATTAAAAATGGTTTTGAATATTGAAATATATTATTCCTTTAGGAAATCCATTCGAGTACCAAAATATTCCATTATTTCAAAACCCCATTTTATATTCCAAAATAGACAAAAATGGGAAATATAGGTTTTCATTAATGAAAATATGAAATCATGTAACGTAATCCAAAAATCAATATATAGGTACTTTGGTGGGAAAGGAAATTGTTTACATATATGTTAAAATAGTATATTCCTATATTCATTTGTAAATAAGGTTTGAAATTCAATAATAAGATTCTATTAATTTTCTGAAAAATATTGAAAAAAATGATAAAAATCATTTATAAAATAATAAATCCAATAATAAATTAATTAAAAAGAATGGAAATGTATGAAGGAGGAGTTATAAGTAAAACATTAAAATAGATTTTTTACATGAAATGTCCCTTTTCATTGTGGAATCATTTGAAATATAAAACCCATGAAATAATAACATTAAAAAATTAAAATACCATGAGAATATTAAAAATCATTATATACCTTGTCAAAGGGGTAGTATATAATCCTCATAAAATAATATAGGTTCATAATATAAAAATATGCCTCAACTAATGGAAATTATGACTATCTCCCTAACCTTGAGTCTGACTCATCATGTATGTTCATTATCTTCTTAAATAATAAAATAATGTAAATTATTTACATTTTTATAATGTTTTTTAAATACTTATTGTTCCATATATTTCACTTATTACAACGTTATGTACAGTTTCAAAACTGATTATGATTACAGCAAATGTTTTGATTATATTCAGATTATATGTCCAAAATGACATTTTTTTAAATATGGTCAAAGGGTTATTATAAATATATGTAGAATTTTCATCACAGAATAATTATCGTTTTTTAAAATAATTTTATCATTTAAACCCAATAATTAAATATTTATATGAAAAATGATCTATGTTATAATCCTAGACCTGATAGGCCATAAATACACATGAGTAATGTTTCCAGTATTCAATGATCACTATAGAAAATAGGGGGTAATTAATAATCTTTAGATAATCATTATCATATCATAAATACCATATTATTTCATTAAATATAGATATATATTTAATCAATCTGTTTTTTGATGAAAAGGAGTCATATCACTTTGTGCAAGTGGTAGTCCCCACATATTTATGTATGATGTTAAAATTGTTTATTATAAGAAATATAATGATATATTAACATTCAATAATGATAATTATTTCATTAATATCATAATTATATCATTTATATCATATATAGTAATCATTATTATCCTTATTAACTTCCATGTAATCTGTTTTTGAAAATTGAATAACAATGTTTTGTGAGACGGTAGTCCACCATACAGAAGAGTGACATTATCATATCCCTCATGAAATTTGAATTAGGTAGTTATACGTGAAATACTAACTCTATAAGTATAAATATGTTACAAATAACAAATAAATTGTTTAAATATATCAATATAACAAGTTGTGAGAGGCGATGATGGAAAATCAATCACATTGGTTCAAAAGTGTCACAACTCGACCCCAGGGCCCTTGTCCTGACTACACCAAACCTGCCATCCAAAGGACAGGGGCTGATGACTAGCACTGAGTAGACATATTCCAAAAAGGGAATGATTTTTTCTTAAAACCTGTATGCATTCACCAAAGAAAAAACTCCAGAATGTAAACTAAATGTAAAATATAACAGTCATTGAGATAACTGATGTGAGTAAATCAGAAACTATAAGTACACAGAGGCCATAATTAAAGCCCAAAACCACAAAGGAATGTAAAAATGGAATAGTCCTTCTTCTCGAGACCCCACCAGAAGGGTATGTGAAGGGTAGCTACCTGTAGGTGTAGAAGTATCATATGTCCCGTCTCACAGAGAACCACCTAGTCCTAAACAACCAAGGTCTCCAACAATGTGTTCATCTGTCTCGACTCACTGAGTACCACCTGTTCCCAGACCACCAACATTCCATCAAAGTGTTTGTCCTCCCTTCTCACTAAGAAACACATAGAACCCAACCACCGTGGTCTCCATCGAAGTGTTGATCACCTATATGGGACACGACACGTGCAGGGGAATCCCATGTAGGGATGAGTAACTCAATACTCAGTGAGGACACCAAAAATATGGGGAATACCACAAAAGAATGTATGAACAAGGTACTGTCATCTCATGCAGGTATAATCTAATGTATGTAAAGTAAGACTATTAGTCTTAACAAGGAACACCTTGGAATGCTTAGGTAGTCATTCCTGATTAGTAACATGGGTCTACCAGGTCAAACAGATCAACTCCCCGCTATAGGTCTGCTAGGTCACACATTGCCTCTTTCAAATTAAGCCATCATATCTAGTCCACACAGGTCCACATATAGGTGGTCGACACATGGCCTCTTATAGCTGGTCCACACCGGGCCTCTTATAGCTGGTTCACACAATGTCACTCATAGCTGGTGCACAGAGAGCCACTTGTCACATTTACACATAAGAACACATATCATCATGTCCTGCAGGGTAAATTAGACCCTCTATTTAGTTTTCTTTAGGTATTACCCAGCCTCAAGATTCCTACATGTAGTTTTCTTTATTCTGTAAGAATATACACTTCAAGACACTAGTCACATCTCAAATGGCACAAAATCTCACCATGAGTACTCCAAAAGGACCGTCTTGTCACAAGGTTCCAAACACTATAGATTAAAAATCAATTAAACACTATGTCTAAATGATAATTTTGTTTTGTTAAATATGGGCATGATACGTCTGAGCCAGGTCCGACCTGGTTGGACCTAACTGACCAACCTGGCTCAGGGGGGGGGGTCTTCCATGAGCCTGTTTGGTTTGGATGACCTGAATTCATCCTTATTGTTATAGTAAACTCCAATATTTCATTGAAAATAGTCCAGTCCCATTTGGTCTTACTGGACCTGTCCCGGTTCAGCAGTGGGTCCAGCCCATCGGGTCGCCCTGCGACCTGGTTTTATAAGACCTAACCCAAAACTTGAGAGTCGGTTCTTCCCAAGCCAGGGCCACCCATCATCCCATTTCATACCACTGTCCATACCCACATGGCAGAACAGTTTCCACCCTACCCAGATGCCTCTTGATCACATGTTCCAGGACATCATTCCCTCTCCTACCGTGGCTCGCCAACATGGTGTGATTTTCCAATGTGACGCCCTTGCGGTGCCACCCTTCTGCACCAGTCTAATCATAGGTACATTTATTTATTGACTAAGTCGAACGGGGTAATTTTAAATATCTCTATAATTTTAATCAAGAAATATTTATCATTTTCTCAAATAATTGATACTTTTAAAACCAATCATTACATATTTTTAGAAAAAATCATCAATGTTACAATCCTGGAGATGATATGTCATACATACACATGAGTAATGTTTGTACTATTCAATGATCACTATTGAAAAAAATGTGGGTAATATATAATCCTTAGATAATAATACTAATATCATAAATACCATATTATTTATTTAAATATACTTTTATATATCATCATTGTGTTTTTGGTTGAAAAAGAGTCACATAACTTTGTGGAAGTGTAAGTCAACACGATTTCTTGTACAACAATATAATTTTTTATTATATGAAATAAAATGATATACAATCATTTAATAATGGTAAAAATTTCATGAATATCATATTCATATAATTTATATCATATATAGTCATCAATATTATCATTATTACCTTCCATGTAATACATTTTAAAAAATTAATCCTAGTGATTAATGAGACGGTAGTCCACCGTACATAGGAGCAACTTTATCATATCACACATGAAATATACATTAGGAATGTATATGTGAAATAATAACTCTATAAGTATAAATATGTATCAAATGACATATATATAGTTTAAATCTATCATTATAACATGATGTGAGAGGCGATGAAGGAAAATGAATGACATCAGTTCGCGAGTGTCACGACCCATCCTCTAGGGCCCGTGCAGTTAATACCCTAAGCCCGCCTTCCATAGGTCAGGGGTTGGAGACTAGTTCTGAGTATGAATATCCCAAAAAGGTAAGGAATTTTTATTAAAACCTATAAACATGAACCAAAACTCATACTGTAGAAGGTAAAAACAACATAAATCACAACTGCCACTAAGAAAACTATTGAGAGTATATTACAATATAAAATTAAAAAGGGGCTAGAATAAATTCCCAAAAGCATAAAGGGAAGTACAAATTCAACTGTCCATCCACTCGAGACCCTACCTAGATGGTAGGTGAAGGGTTTCTACATGTATCTGTAGAAGTATGCTCGTATATCATGTCTCATTGAGCACCACCTATTATAGAACCACCAAGGTCTCTCGTGATGCATGCATCCATCCCGTCTCACAGAGCACCACCTGGTCACGGACAACCAAGGTCTCTGTAGATGAATTTTTCTGTCCCATCTCACTTAGAATTACATGGTCCCAGGCCCCTAATATCTCTATCAAGGTGTTGATCACATAAATGGGACAAGATAGGTTGGCGCAAAACCCAAGCAAGGGTGAGTAACATAATAGATAATAATAACCCGTAAACATAAGGGAAAACCCGAAAAATAATGTATACACAAGATATTGTCATATCTTGATTGTTTAATCTAATATATTTAAGGAAAGACTATTAGTTGAACACTGAACAACTTGTACTATTAAGGTAATCATCCCTAATTAGTACAATTAGTCGGTTGGGTCACATAGAGCCTCTCCCCACAATGGGTCTTATGGGTCTCACAGAGATGCTCCCTACATAGGCCATCATAACTAGTCCACACAGGGCCGCTTATAGCTAGTCCGCACAGGGTCACATATAGTTGGTCCAAAGGGAAACACTTATAACTGGTTCAAACTACGATTCTAGTATCAAGTGCACAATGATCTGCTTGTATCTTTTCCACACATGGCTGCTTATCATATAGGAATGCATGGTCACATAGATTCACTCGGCATAAATATTCATGTCTCAACCACACGCAAGATTATCGGACGTAACACACTTGATTTCGGTAAAAACTACTCCTCAATCAATCGGTCGAATTTAAAATACCATGAAATATCACATTGAGTACTTCCAAAGGACTGCCTCGTCACAAGAGTACCAACCCTCTAGATGAATCCTCAATCAGATACCCAATCTAAATGATATTGGAATTTTATTAAATGATTGTAAGTTTTGTCTTGGCCCAATCCAACCTAGTTTGACCGAACATACCAAACAAGGCCAGGGTCCTCCATTATTCGACCTAGTTAGGCCTCCTCGACATGAACAGAATTGGAATGGGATGAATTGGTCTATCCTGGTATCTAGTCCAGGCACATTGGGCCTTGCTGGACTAGGCCCGATTTAGTGTTGGTCTAGCCCGCTGGGTCCCCTTGTGACCCAGTTTCATCCGGCCTGGTTTGCAACTATGATGCCAATTCTTCTCCAGCCCAGGCTTCCCAGTGGACCGATTTGAGACACCTGCCCAACACACTTGTTAGGTAGATATACCCTTGGAGAGACGCCTCCCACACATGCAGTCTAAGACTGAGTGCCCACTCATGTTGTGGCCTGATAGTGCATGCCACTTATCCAACACAACACTCGAGGGACATCGCCCTTCCATGTTGATCTGCTCACAATGAATAATCCCCCCCCCTCATGGCTCTCTGATTTTTAATGGTTCCATTATGCCACTGTGGTCTGTAGACCGTGGACTTATACCTTATGCAACAGCATCATGGTCGGGTCTCCATTTATTCCTTCCTCAAGCCGACAACCACCATGTTGATGGCTCCTTTCGCCATATCCTACCTTTTTTTGTATTCTAGTGTCTTCATTGTGGCCTGGTGTCGTGGTCTAGTGCCACCACTGCGGCCTTGTGTCACGGTCTTTCTCCGGTGTCGTGTCCCGCCAAGATGTGGCCCTTCCCTCCTGGTTCATCAATAGCTGATGCACTGCCATCTATAATCCCACGTAGAACAAGGGGGAGAGAGTATGGGTGGATAAAAAATTACACCCAAAGGACCAAGCGGTATTTTTTCATATTGGTCTGAAATTATTCATGTTAGAAGGATCATGACATATAAATTATAAATAAAAAATATTTTATCATGATATCAACCTATAATTATATTTCCCAACCCTATAAGGAAAATCCATCCATGGATCAAATTGATAGAGAGTTTATTTTCATTTTTTGTTTATAGGGGGAGATCAGAAAAAGTCATTAAAAATTTAGACCCATACTTAGTTGGAGTTTTCTTGTATTAAAAATCTGTTTTTGAATGCAATCAGTGCCTGAAGGTCCTTAATATGTCATCGAGGAAGGGATTTCTTGAGGTGGAGGGAGAGGTCTCAATGTTGTTGGTGATCATCATTCATCATTCGCAAGGGTGATCCTTCTAATATTTAGATAGTTTCTACCTTCGTGTCAATATTGCACTCCTAGTTTAATCATTAATTGAAGAAGAATTGTTCCTATTATCATTACATTGTAGTGTCGTTAGGTTGTTTCATTTATGAAACAATGTTCTGGTTTTATTTATTTATAATTTGATTTCTCATCAACGATTTTGAAAGATCAAAATAAAATTAAACTAATCAAGTTTATTTTATTTTAAAAATTTTCTTAAAATGTATGAAAATTAACATTCACCCTTGACCTGATTAAGTTGTTATTAGGATTTTCCTATGTATAACATCTCATTACCAACTCAATAGTGGACAATCTATGTTAACATTTGTTATTAAAGAGGATTATAAAATAATATAATTTATTTTATTTAAATTATTTTATTCATGGTTACATACGAAATATCAACATTCATAAAAACCCTGCCCCGACTGATTATAGGATCTGCCTAAGGAAAGAACACCCTCATGAGCTCAACAGTGTTCTCAAATTTTCATTCTGAGTTACCGTTCACATGTTATAAGGATTTGAATATAAAATAACACAATTTTATTATTTTATTCACAGCCAAAATCAACTTTCCACTGTTAGACCGCACCAATAAATGTTACACCCTTTCTAGGAGAATCCAGATGCTCTAATTTAAACAATCCCCTATGATTTTTGATCATGGAACAAGTTTATAAGATAGAAAAATCTGATCACACATTTATTTAATGAACCTTAAAAATAGTTCAAAATTTTTTTCTGACCACTCTATGCCTTGAAATTACGTGTCTTCTCACATACTTGTCTCAAAATAATCCGGTTTAATTTTTTAGAGAAAAATCATGGAATTATGGGGTTTTATTTTACACCATGTTTTAGGGATTTACATCCTCATAAGATAAAACAAGGTATAATCAAACAGAATGGAGTAATGAACATGATTCTAAACCTCCAACCTCCATGTGATTTCCTAGAGAGTCACGTGATACCGATGAACCTTCACTAGAGGAATCAAATTTCTATGAAGGATCCTCTCATATAGATCCTCTATCTCCACCGGGTACTCCACAAATGTATCCACATCATCGATCTACAACTCATTCTGGTTGATGACATGAGAATGTTCATGCTTGTATCTCCCCATTGGGGATACATGGAAGATGTCGTGAACCCTCTCTAACAGTGTTTGTATATCCAAGTGGTACACAATCTTTCCCACTATATATAGTATCATGAAAGCTCTGCTGAAATTTGGAGAAAAATTGTCACCCGGACCAAACCTCTGTATCCCTCATTGAGTAGAACATGTCAGAATATGTTTCCCCCATTCTCAAACTCTAAGGGTCTCTATAAACTATCAGTATAGGACTTCTATTAGATCTATGCAATCTCTATCCACATTCAAATGACCTCAACCTTCTCAATAGTATCATTTACCATCTCTGGACCCATGAGTGCTGACTCCCCTTGTCCTGCCTAGCATAATGGTGACATGCATGGTAATCTGTACAGTTCCTCTAACAATGACATACTGATAGTAGACTGGTAGATTTTGTTGTTTGTGACCTCCACATGTGGTTGGTGTTCCACCCATTTATTTAAAATTAAATTAACGAAATCATAAAGCTTGTCCTCAATGGTTTTTTTGGTTTGATCTATTTGACCATATTTCTGTGGATGAAAGGCTATGCTCAGGAATATCTAAGTCCCAAAACCCTCATATAATCCTTTCAATAACTAGGATGTAAATATATCTTAATGATATGATACTATCGTAGATGGGACTCTGTGGATTCAAACTATATCCTACATGTAGAGGTGCCCCATGCTCACTAGTGAATCCTATTATTGAATGGGTAGGAAGTGGGATGACATTGTAAGTCAGTCTACAATCACCAATATTGTATTTTCCCCCTAGATGTACAAGATAAGACCATCATTAATTCCATCTATATTATATCCCAGTTAATCCTTGGTATATCAAGGGGTTGTACCAAACCTAGTGGAAACTGATACTCTGGCTTCATACTCTAATAAGCAAGGAATCTCGAGAAAACTCTGTCAAATATTTCTCCATCAATGGCCACCATTACTGATGTCGGAGGTCTGGGTACATCTTCTCCACACCTATATGTATTCAAAATTTTGATGTGTAGAACCCCCTCAACACCTCCTCCCATAATTCTACTTGTACTATAGTGCATCCACTGAAAAGGATGAAATGCTCCCCAGATTTAGAATATCCATAGGGGGCATGTCCAGTGGACATATGGTCACATATAGTCTCATAGTTAGAATCTCCATGTTGCATCTCCCAGAATCACTATATAGTAGAGGGGAAACTACCATCGACTGAAGATATGCGACATCTTCCCTATCCATACAGGATATCTGTGGTGATAAAAGCTACTCTGAGGCATTCTTCAGTAGCTGTGAACTCAATCTCTTACTGAGTGAATCTTTCACCATGTTCCCCTTCCTAGGAGTATAGACTATCTTGAAGTCATAGTCATGGCAAAAATCTATCCCACACCGTTGTCTCTGTTTAAAATCTATCAGGAAAAAGAATGAATTGAGACTCTTGTGGTCAGAGTAGATGATGAGTCGTTCCCCCATAAAGTAGTGTTGCCACATCATCAGAGTGATTCTTACCACTACCAACTCCTGGTCATGAGTCACATTATTATTCTCATGATTTCTAAATCATCTTGAACCATAAGCAATCACTAATTTCCCCGAAACCCAGACACAAAAAATCTCATGTCCTGATGTGTCACAATACACCCCATAGTCAGAAACATCCTATGGAATCCTCTAGATAGGAGCCCAAATCTAGATCTACCTCAGGTGCTTAAAGATCTGTTGATATCCTTCTATCTACATGAATGGTTTTCCCTTCATCGTCAATAGTGTCAGTGTTGCTTCCACTCTGGAGATGTCGGATACAAATCTCGGATAGTACCTATCAAACCCAAGTAAAATTCATACATAGTTAGTGCTCTAGGGTGTCTCCCAAAAAAGAACCACCACAATCGTTGATGGATCCACCAAAACTCTATCCATTGAGATGACATGTACCAGGAAGTGGAAAATTCATAACTAGAACACACACATCAAGATATTTACATAAACATGGTTCTCTCAAAGTGTGTCAAGAACTATCTATATTGGTATCATGTCTTCCACCCCAAATGCTGAATACACTATGATTTCATCAATGAAAACCACTACAAACTGGTCTACGTATGATAGGAATATCTTTTTCATGAGTCCCATGAATATTTTTTGGGCGTTGATCATGCCAAAAAACTTAAATAAGTACTCATTGTGGATGTAGAAAAGTCCAAAATTTGTCTTCAATATGTCCTTATCTTGTACTCGAAGCTGGTGATATCTTGATCCAAGGTCTATCTTTGAGAACCATCTCTTGTCCTTCAGTGGATCAAAAAAGACATCAATCCTCGATAGAGTATACTTGCTCTTCACAGTCACCTGGTTCATTTTCTGGAATTCCATACATAACCTCATGATTCTGTATGACTTCTTGTAAAAAACATATGGTTTTACCATGGTGAAATGCTGGACCATACGAACACCTTCCACAATAAGTCCTCCAACTATACTCTCAGCTCCTAGAGCTCTACGGGAGTCCTCAAATATTCAGGTGTTGATATTAGTGTCGTCCTGATGTAGAAATTCATGGATAAATCTACCTCTCTATGAGGAGGTATTCTTGGAACATCCTTTGGAAATACAACCTCATACTTGTCCTTGACCCTGAGACTGATGTCAGTTTCCTTCTTTCCCACTGCAGACATCCAGTAGCTATATCTGCTCAGTGAACGAACATTCAACCAAAATGGTTCTCTCTAGCACCCTATCATAAGTAGAAATGTATAGAGGAATACATCATGCTTAGATATCCCTAATAACATCACAATCATAAGTACGAGCCTTGAATCACTAGTTCCATCGTATTCATCAACTACTTGGAAGGGCCGGTATGCCTTGATGAAAACTCAGCTACTAACATGTGGTCCCACCGAAGCTACAGAAGCTCTTGGAAACACATAGCCCTTAGCTTTTATTGAATGATCCACTTATTAGAGAGAGTTTATCATGATATGTCAATTGAAAATTTACCTCTTCATAAGATCATGTGATCTAAACCCCATCATCAGCCTGATGCACCATTTAGAAGGCTCACTATTAGGACAACCATCTACTCTATTGGTGTCAGGACTAGATGCAAAAATTAGTTACCAAATCATGTTCGTCCTCATCCACTTGTGAGTTAGGAACACATCGTATCCTACGGGGTATCTATTTCTATGCTCGTGTAAGGAACTAAGCCTACATGAATTCTCTACCAGTAGCTCCGGTTGTCACTGCTGACCAACGGCTGGTGGTGAATAGGAGACACCTTCTGATGGTGACATCTCAAAATATGTCTCTATACCAAAGCCTCATAACTATGTGGACCATCATCGCGGTCACACAATTGACTCCTGGATGAATGTCTTCATAGAGAAATCTTAAAAGAGATCAATATGGATCATGATTAATAGATTATACCTAGAGAGATGACTCTGAGTTAGAAAGATCATTTCAAATTATTTGTTGATGCATGAAACTAGTGTTTCATGTACTAAGGCATAAAGAATAATTCATGGTCCCAGTGTACAAATACATCAGCCACCACACCATCACTGGATACCCTATCTTGAATGTCGAACTCCAAACACTAAACATTGTTACCCAAAGAAATTTACAAACACGTATTTCATCAGGTAAAACTGACCACCTGTGATACCACTTTGTCACCAACAATCCCCTAGGAACCACATAGTGACAACCCTACACCCGCCGTCAATAGGCTAGTGGCTAGCGAGTAGCACCGAGTAGGAGTATCCCAAAATGGGAAGGAATTCTCCTTAAAAACTATACACACACACACCATAGCTCATATTGTGTAAATTAAACACTAAGTAAACCAAAACTATCATTAAGACAACTACCGAGAGTACAATAATAACTAAAATTACAATGGGGCCAGAATATAATCCCAAAACCATAAAGTAAAGTATAATTACCATGTTCTATCTGCATGAGACTCCACATGAAGAGTAGGTGAAGTGTAGCTTCTTGTATCCATAGAAGTATGAATTTTTATCCTATCTCACTGAGCACCACCAGGTCCCAGACCATGAAGGTATCCATAGAAGCATTTGTCCAGCCTGTATCACTGAGAACCACCTTGTCCCTGACCACTAAGGCCACCGTTAAAGCATCAATTTATCTCATCTCACTGAGCACCACATAGTCCCCGAACCACAAGGACTATGTCAAATCATCAATCACCTGAACAAGACACAACACGTGAGGGAGTAGCCCGTATAGTGGTTAGTAAAATAATAGTTAGTAGGGGCCTCATAAAAAAAGGGAAAGACCAAAAATGAAAGTATGAACAATGTAATGTCATATGACACATGTATAATATAATGTATTAAATAAATACTATCAGTCATAACAATGATCACCTTGGAATACTGAGGTACGCATCACTGATGTGTATCATGGGTATGCTGGACCACACAGAGACACTCCCCACCATGTGTCTGCCAAGTCACACATATCTACTCCCCATAGTTACCATAATATCTAGTCCACACATGGTCGCTAATAGCTGGTCCACATATGGCTTCTTGTAGCTGTTTCACACAGGGTTGCATATAGATGATCCACACAGCACATCTTGTAGCTAGTTCACACAGATCATTTTATAGGTGGTCCACATAGAGCCTTTAATCATCTATGTCTTCATGGTTTCTTAGACCTTCTCGGTAGTAGTATTTGAATCTCATCTATCCACATGATTTATTCATGTAGTGCATTTGATTCTAGGAGAATCTACTCTCAATCCATCGGTCACATCTCAACTACCATGAAATATCAATTAGAGTATTCTCAACAGACCTTATAATCACAAGTCTCCCAATGCTATAGACAAATCATCAATAGAACAACCGGTCTAAATGATATTTTTGTTTTAGTAAACTGCGGTCGGTTTGGTCCAGGACCGGACCGACATGGATGGGCCAACTCAACCAACCTGACCAGTGGTTCCTGCATGTCCCAACCTAGTTTGGCTGACCTGAACGGAACTGGATGTATATGGGCTAGCACGGTCCAACCTCGCCACACGTCCTATCCCATTAGGCCTTGCTGGACTTGACCCATATTCGACTTTGGTCCAGCCCACTGAGTTGCCTAGTGACCAGGTTTCATCTGGATAGGACCAAAACTAGCGGTACGATTCTTATCCTTCTCAGGATACTCCTGGTTTTGGGACTCCAACGGGGAATACAGTTCAAATCATACAAAACCTACTGAGGTCGACCGCCTCCCCCGCACGTAGTCCCAGACTATGTGCCTTCTCTTGTCGTGGCTCACTAGAGCTGGCCACTCCTCCAACACAGAACCTGCGGGGAGTTTCCCTTCTGTGTCCACTCTCTCAAATAGAATAGTCCCCCTTATGGCTCATGACATTGTCTTATGGTCATCTTGCTGATGTGTGCACCTATGACATGGCGGTGTGGCCTCATCCAGGCCACCAGCCTCCATGCAGGTAGCTCTTGTCACCACCACAGCGCGCTTCCATCATGCCACCTACTTTCTTCTGCGGTAGTCGGGTGTCACTGGACGGTTCTACCCCTTCGGACATGTTCTTCCTCCACAACCTTGTACAGAAGTCTCTCGCCGGTGTCACAGCTCGCTTGGACGCGGCCCTTCCGCCTAGTGCTTCAACAGTCGATGTTCCGCTATCCGTTACACCATGAAGAATGGGTGGGGATATATACATATATATATATATATATATATATGAAGTGGACATCAAAGAACAAACAAATATAAAACCATCCTTTCTTCATGTTGGTTTGAAAATGGTCATGTTTGCGGGATCATGACGTATAAATTATAAATCACCATGATTTATTCCTTATATCAACCTTCAATTAAATTTCCTATCCTCAGAAAGAAAAAATCTATTCACAGATCATCTTTTTAGATCGTTGATCCATGTTTATCATTTAGAGGGAGCAGCGGGGTAAAGAATTCTTTAATAATATAAACCTATACCTAGTTAGAGTTAAAACATAGGAAGAATCCATCACTGAATGAAATCCATCCATGAAGGCCCATGATCCATCATCGAGTAATATACATATTAATGAGAAGAGGAGTGGTCAACATCATTGGAGATCGTCGTTCATCATTTTGCAATAGTGATTCTACAATGATTTAGAATGTTTCTCCAAACAAGTCAACAAAACACCCCATGTTAAATCATTAAAGGTGGAATTATTTTCTTGATATTAGTGTGTTGCAATGTCGTTACACTATTTAATTTATGAAATATTGCTTTAGTTTCATTACGTTTCAATGTCATTCCACTTCAACAATTTCAAGAGGGTGAAATAAAAATAAAATAATCATGTTTATTTTTACTTGAATTTTATTCTTAAAAAGTAAGATGATTATCTTTCACCCTCAACATGCGACGATAGATGTTAGGCTCCTCCAAAGATGAACATCTCATTAAAAACTCAATGGTGGTCTTGAATTTTCAATCCGAGTTTCCTTTTTTGAGTTATAACAATTCAAAAAAATATATTATCTTTTATTTAAATTATTTTATTTACAGTTATGCCCAAAAGGTCCAAATTCACAGTAGGCCTGCACTGGCCGATGTTAGGCTCTGCCTGTGGAAAGCATGCCATCACAAGCTCAACGATGGTTTCATATTTTTATTCCATGTTACCTTTCATGAATGATAATTATTTGAAAAAAAATAACTATATTTAATTATTTTATTTTTGAAAAAAACAACTTACCACTGTTGGCCCGTGTTGGTCAGTGTTAGGCCCTTTCAAGGAGAATCTCGATGCTCTTATATCAACGGTGTCCTTTTATTTTTGATCTTGGAACCAATTTTAAAGATAAAAAAACATGCTCTCATGTTTATTTAATGAACCTTAAAAATAATTCAATAATATGTTTTGGCAACACCATACCCCATTATTATGTTCCATCTCCGAGCCTGGCCATGAAATAATTCCATTTATTTTAAAAAAAATCATGGAATTCTGGTGTATTATATTGAGGCTGTAGTCCACTATACACAAGAATGATGATTTTAAATGACATTTTATAGAAATTTTGTCTTTTATATATTATTAAATTATTAAAAAAGTTGATATATATTTACCTAATATAATTTTTCTATTTCCATGATTTGCCTTTAACAAATTTTTTCCTACAAAACAATATCCTGATGAATCACTTTATTCCGAAGTAATTTCTATATGTGGTCAAGAAACTGAATAGGATATTCCAGATAAGAAAATATCTTCTCTAATTGAACTAATTTAGGGAAAACATGAGATGAAGCATGAACATATTTTTTTATATAAAGACATCAAACAAATTATATACTTGTGTAAAACTACAAATAAATCCCCTCGGATGGAAACTGAACAACCTTTTTCAATGATTTAATTTTTTCCAATGAATTTAAAACATAAATTACCTTTTTAGAAAAACACATAACAATTTTACATTGAGTTAATTTGATGAAGAAATGATCACCTAACTCAGAAGAGGGATCCTTTCTATGGTTATACACATCACTTTTCATCATACTTTGTGTCATTCTCAAGTGTTTGTAAATAAACTGCACTTTCTAAGCCATTTCCTCTACCAAATCTTGTCCCCTAAACACCTATAACCTAGTTTAACCTAGAATTATTGTGTTTTAAACTATTTTACATTCAATTTCTATAAATATTCCATATGTATACTATAATTAAAACTATTTTTTTAAGAAAAATAAACCAAAAAATGAAGTTGATTATAACGTCCTATGTAATCCATCAAATAAAATGAAGCATATATTCTATTGATTGAATAATCCACTATAAATGTACATTGAAATGATTGAGAAAAGTTTTAATTAAATTTAATCCAACGCACCTCAACTTCTGACGTACTTTCAAAAATTTAAATTTGACCATTGGATCATAGTCATATACAATTAAGAGAGGAACTCCATTTAACCAGAATATCTCTTCAAGGTACAATCAACAAAGGTGATACGAAGACATTATATATTTAATGGGATAGAAATGTTAATATTCTGGTAATTTATCAATAATTACTCACATTGTAATATTACCTCATGATGTTTTTGGAAATCCCACCCTGAAATCTATTAATATATTCCCCATTTCCACTTTATCGTTGGAAAATTATGAAGAATTCATTCAGTAAATAGTGTTTAGATTTAAACTACAACCATGTTAAACATTTAATTGATAATCATAAATAACTTTTTTCAATCCAACCCAAAACTAATACAATCAATGTTATCATTACATCTTATTTCTGTCCAAATGAATTGAAAATGGAGAACTATGAGCTTTACTCAACATCTCTTTCTTCAAATAGAAATCAAAAGGAAAACATAACATGTTTCCAAAATGTAGTACACATTTATCATTGATATTAAATTTAGGTAACATAACCATGTTAACCGATTCAATATTTCCATGAAATCATGATCCTCAATCAAATGATTTATCATTTCTTCTGATAGTAATTACTACACCACAACCTGAAAAAAAAACAGAGGATGTATTTACATCCAAAACATTTAGGTTAACAATAACCAAATCATTAACCAAAAAGTCATGTCATAAAAGTAACATGGTTAATGTATCATTATTTTTCCAACTCAATTCATCTTCCACTATGAACGCTTTTTTTAAGATGGTAATGAATAATGAGATTCTAGCATTTGATCTAATCCATCATTATTCTATGTCTCCTGTTCAACTCATTCTGAGTGAATATCTACCATTTTTTTATATGTATATATTTATCAGTTTAATCTAAAAATATTTCACATAAAATAATTTTAAGCAAGTAACAAATTTAGCTATTTAAAATTAATTATTGGGAAAATTAACTCTTGTGGATTCAATTAAAATTAAGAATTATAAATTAAATGACTATTTTATATCATGACACAACGATGTACATTAAATGAACCATCATGTATATGAAAATTTCACCAATTCTATAAAGTAAGATAAAACTATTGAATTCACCGATCCCATTTTTATTTAATATATGGAATCATAAAAATATATTATCTAAATGAGATAAACACATTTTTCGAGTTATCTTAGTAAATGGGCTGGATAATAGAGAAATATTTTCCCAAAATATTTTCTTTTTACCCACTAAATCAAAGAAAACTATGAATCTCAGAAATATTTTTGGGTCTTTTCCATTCTTATAAATAATTATTTTAATAGGTATAAATGATAGGCCTTGGTTAGAAACAATATATCCAATGAAGGATTTTTTTAAATGAATCACACTAACAGAATTTCCAATTAACTTTATTCTCTATTTTGGTTTGAAAAATACTTATTTTGTGTCTTTAATGATACTAATATCTTTTAGAATATACCAAAATATAATTTATAAATTCAACAAAAATATTATCCAAGAACTTCTGAAAAACCTTGTTCATATGGTCTATAAATTTAGAAGGTGAATTAGACAACACAAAGGGAATAACTGAAAACTCATAAGTCATCTATATATTCCAAAATGTTTTCTTTGGAATGTAATCCTACATTACCTTAAGCTGAGGATAACTAGACCTTATATCACCCTTTGAAAATATTTTTCTCTTGGGATATGATAAAGAAAGTCATTTACATGTGTACAATGATACATTTTACCAACAACAATGTCATTAAAAAGTATTTAGTCATAAAATGTCACATTGAACCATCCATTATTTTAATAAATAATGAAGGGTCTCCCCATGCGGATGTTCTAGATCATATGAAAATATATTCTATCAACTCTTGAAATTAATTTTTTAATTATAGAATTTTTTATTGAAACATATTATAAGGTGGTTTATAAATATTACTTGCATTAGAAACAAAGTATTAAAGCATATTCCACCTCAAGGTCAAGAATAACAAAATGAAAATAACTATGAAATTCTTGAATGCATTAATTTACTAATGGAACATCACTAGATTGAATAACATATTTATTTTCAACAATATCAAGTAGGTAACTTTCTATTCTATCTCTAATTAATTTCTTAGCTTCATGGTATGTCATCAAAGGTTGAAATCATTGACTGTAATTTTTTTAAATGTGAAATCTATATTATCATGATAAACTGAAACCCAATGCATTAAAAGAATTATATCAAACAATACTATGGATAGTTTAACATGATATTGGGAAAACTCTATCTCATTGATAATAATAAGAAATTTACTATAAATAATTTCTTCATTAATTCTCCCATATAGAGTTTTCACTAAAAGTTTTATCTTACTTTCATGAGGAGAGATTCCAAATTTAGAAGAAAATATTTTTTAAATGAATGAATGTTATGATCTAGTGTCAAATTGGGTAATGAATTAATTTGAATAAACATCTACCACGCCGATCACCACATCACATTATATACCAACATCATCTTTAGTACTGTATAATTATATTTTTACACTTTTCTGTCTATAATAATATTTATTTCCCCCAAAAAATAAGTAACTTAATACATATGTTAGAATAATTTTCCAACTCACTAAATCTAAAAAATATCACAATTAATGGAAATTGGTTATCTTAATCTTTGACTATTCGTATCATTTTTCATTGTAGTGATGTACCATGTGACAACACAAATCACACCAATAGAATATTATAGATCCTAAAAAACATTCCAAGAATTTTATATTATCGCACTAAGAACATTTCAAGTAATTACCTCCATATATCATAGTTGGATTCTTCTCTGCCACTTTGCACCTTGAAAATATCTCACTTTTGTCATATTAAGGAGCATAAAGGCAAGCAAAGAAATTATCAACTTTCATAGCGCAAAAAAAATTATCATGACATTTAAATTCTTGGGTGGTCTAATATCATAAAAACATGGTTTTTTCTTGATTAAAATCTATTCATATTAAAATTTATGTTATAATAAAAAATATAGAACATAGGTTGAAATTATTATTAAATTGGACTCATACATGGCCATAAAATGATCTTATGTTTTTCTGAATTCTAGTACTTATTTCCTTATATGGAGTTGAAAAATTTTATGGAAATAATTATCAAGGAAGAGATTCTTAAATTTCTCCAATTCCATGGAATCAAGTTCATCTCTTAATTTATTATTCTTAATCAACAAAAAAATCAATCAACTTCATCTTCAAAATGATAAATAGAAATAATTACATTTAGATGTTCCAAACACTCCATGACTTCATTTATCATATCCAAGTAAATGATCTATCTCATAGATATTAATGGGTAATACTATGTACTGAATTATTGTGCATTTTTTATCATGCAATTGTCCAATAAAAACATGTTTTGGTTTTTTATATCTAGGTACTCCCAAGTAAGGATACAAAATACATTTATAACTTGTTTTAACTTATCCATTTCTAAAAAAACTCTTTTGTTCCAATTCAAACTATCTTAGGATGCTGATTTGGACAGTTAGTTTCTTCTTGATTCCTCCCAAATGTAAAATCTTGATATCCTCTACAAAAATATATTTTGAACTCAATTTTTTTAGAAGAATCAATGTTGTCATGAACCAACCAAGGTAGACCCTAAACCAGTCACCTGAGTCGATATGCAACAATGCCCAAAGGGAGTTCCTGATCCCCACGGGCTGGAAACTAGTGTCACACATCACTAGACTACAAAAGGAAATGATTTTCCCATCAAATAAACAAATATATGAACAATGAAAAGAAAAAATAGCCTAATATATAAATGAAACTAAACTGGACATCATTTAAACAAGAACATTGAGTAAAATAGATGATACAACTGAACAACCAACCACACTAGAAGAATACACCATCTCTATGTGACCACATTGGTCACCCTAAAATTAAACGATCACTCATCTCTCAAGGTGACTGAACTGAATTGGAAAAACAGCTGAAGGTCTGAAAATAGAAAATAAATATAAGCGTGAGCATTAAAACTCATTAGGTTATCCTGATAAACTATTCCCATTACAATTCCATTCAAATAAAAGAAACATCAAATAAAATTTTGAACTACAATATATAAAATAATGTTATCCAACATTTTTACTCAAAAAATAAAAAGCATTTCCCATAATCTTTTCCAAAACCAAGGTCGTTCTTTAAGTGAGGCATTTTCATTTTTAAGGGGAAAGTGATGTTTATATTTTAAATTTGAAAAATGAGGTTAAAACACATTTCTTTTGAAAACAATTACATACGATTTACTAAAACCACAAATAACATTCATATAAAAACATTACACATGAAAGCACAATAGTAAACACACAACACGAGAAATGAAAGAATATATATACAAGTATCGCATTCAACACAACAGGAAACTAAGAACGAATATATATAGGAGAAACCAAGAAATCAAGAATAATATAGAACATAATAATACATGTGACTCATCCCGAAAGCATGTCCTACCAGATAACATCATCTCTCCCAAACACCTGGTCATTACCCTACTTGGCATTGATCTAGGGAACAAAACCTATATCACTAAACCCGTGTATCCAACTACTATGGGCCACTAGCTAGTACAATAACATAGACCAGTACAACAAAATTTCATAGAGAATTATATCAATATGTTAGGTTCCCATTCCACATGTTTATAATAGTGGTGAGAAAACCGTTTCTAGCCAAACATCCAATCACATTATCTATATAATAAGAATTCCCACCAGGCATCACCCCGAGCCACTTCCAGGACTGATCTTATGCCATCGAAAAAATCTACCTAAAAGAGTACGATGTGAGGAACTCTAATAATGGATCATAAGTATTATAAAATTATTAAATCCAATCCATTATATACTTATACAGGGTATGATAACATTCAAAGGATGTTTTCTTAATAAACACTTTCAACTTTTATACAAAGATGCCAAACGGGCCTTAAATCATTTCACAAAACCAGCTTTTATTAATGAAAAAAATAAACATTTAATAAATGGGTCTAAACACATAATTTACAGATAATTTTTTTAAAAATACTCTTAAAATATTCCCATCCTACTTTCAAACCAAAACCATTTTTTATGAAAGTCCCAACTGGGCTACATTTCATCGTCACACAACCAAATGATTTTATAAAGCTAAATACACATTTCATATGAATGAAGACCGTTGAAAAACATTAAACAAACAAAAAATCATTATTTCACATGACATATAATTATTAACTAGTCCAAACCAATATTTACATAAAACAAATTACTCACAAAATCCACCAGGGCATTTCATCAAACACATAGTGTGCAATATTTAACAAGAAAATTCTATTTATCACATAATAAGGTATAAAACAACACTTGGTACACCCAAAAATGAAACCAAGGATCACAAATAAATATTAATTAATCAAAATAGGTTATAAAATCATTGAAAGAAAAGAATATTGAATTTAAAATGCAAGTGAAAAGGGAAGCCTACCTCAAATTCTCAAGGGAATGGAAAAAAGACACCCAACATCACTCGAAGAGGGTTCCAAAAACTTAGATCTATGAATCAAAACCTCAAATAAAAAAATACCCCTAAAAACATGGGAAACCATCACCCGAGGTCGATCATGACCATTGGAAAAGAGGGATCCATGGAAAAATGGAATATGAAGGAAGAGGGAAGATGGATGAGAATAGTTTGATGACAAAACAATGAAGAATCACAAACATTTGGTGATATATCATTGCAAAAGTGTCTAAAACAAAAGCGAATGAATTGGGGTTCCCTCTGGACGATATCCAATAGGTATGGATGAAATTGGGAGGTGGAATCACTCAAATACTGTATTTGGAGTGAAATTTATTAAGCCCGTATGTGGCTGTACATTTTTTCTGCAAGGTTTGGAAAACTATGCACAAACTATGTGAGGGATACTATAATGAAAATACAACTTCTCATGGTTAGGTTTCATGGTTTTGGAAAACCGTTCTCAAAGATTGTGGGCTAAAAAAATTCTAAAACCCTCAAATGGCACCCCAAAAACTAGGGAACTCTAACAAATCATCCTTGATTGATTTAGACTCAAAAAGGGGACACTGTGGGTGTCCAATATAGTCCCACAAGAATATTTCTGCCAACAAAACAACGGAAAACCAGGATTGAAATATTATACAATGGAAACACTTAAATACTCAACCACCTACACACCATAGATCTAAGTAAGAGAATGAGTTTCTAAACAATCTAGATCATAAACCAAACATTGAAAAACTCAGTGTCATAATTCTCCAAACCATTAACTCTTTCCGCCCAAAAAATACATAACACATTACAACTGATTGATCAATTAAAAATGTATCTTTATCAAAATTATCTAGACTCTAAATCCAAGGACATATCATCCCCCATTAAAAGAACTTGGTCCTCTATCTCAACAAAAAGACTAACTCACAACCACATCCTGAGAAACAACTAAAAGATGGAGTCACTACCACCAAAATGAAGAAAATAAACAAATTGTTGGAACTTCTATACATGAACCTAAAAATGGCCCAAAACCAATAGAATTAATGAAAACCAAATATTCCAGGGGAAGACAGGAACTTACTCTCCTCAATTAAAACCCTACTAGAATCCTAAAAATCCACAAGAGAAAACTCCACAGGACCCTTGGTGGGTCTACCCATAATTAACAACTAGTGATCAATGACAAAATGTGAAATCATCATGAACCATGAATGGGTCACTCCCTCATAGGACCACTATAAACTCCCTCTCAATAACATACCAACCCAATATATGAGGAACACAACATGAGCAATCGACCCGCCAACTTCAAAACGGAGGTAACAACAACTGGGCCAACACATTTGACATGGACCAAAATCCCACACCTCTTGGGAATGGTATGGAAGGGGATTAATGATTAGAACACTAAACCAGAAACAAAAATTACCCACAGAAGGCCTCACCTGATTCACCTGTGAATCCCACTCAAGAAAATGAATCAGGAACTTGCATTACATACCACCTATTTTGATGAATTTCATGATGGGTATGTACACCACACTCCTTCTGACCATAGAGAGTTCATATTGACAAAGAAACCACAATAGAATACTTCAACTGCCTCACCAGAATGGTGGAGGCACAAAATTCACTAGACATCACATAAAATCTGGATTCTGGACTATTTTCCAACATTTCTCCATGTCATATGGATAGAGCTCTGATGGATAAAGAATCTACTGCCTCGCAGTTAAGAGCCGGTAATCCATAACTAAAACACATTCACATAGTTACAAATGAATTAACATAACACACCCAGGTAGAAACAATATATCAAGAGGCACCGCCATACTCTATTCCAAAACAACACACTTGTACAAAAAAACTAACTTGGAGATACAAAACACTATTTTCTCTAAATCGAAATGAGGATAAAAATGAAAAAGGTACAAAACAAGAACCACAAAACATCACCAACCATAGCTACTGCAACCGAGTGAATCACCGTAATGCGAAGACACATCAAATAAATCCCAAACATCTCTCTATTTCAAAAAAGGGATGAGGAATCATTCTAAGAGGTGGATTTATATTCTAAAATGAATTGTATGTTGATCAAATGGAGTGTTTTCGAATTTATAACTATCCATTTGCAATCACAACATCAAAAAAATCTCTAGAAACCCATATAAAATTTCTCCAAAACCTTGCCACCAACATGATTCCATCCCAAGACACAACCACTGTATCACTTTTTATTCATAAGGAAGCAAAAAAAATCAAAGACAATTCCAAAAATTACAAATCCTAGCCAAACAACCAATAGTCTACAAAACATCACAATTTTTTAGATTAAAACAATTTTGAAAAACAAAAAAATCAAACTTGGATGATTTACACACTCACCAATGGTGTTTTATTGAGTTTCACTCACATGAACTTTTTCTTGCCACCATGGTCACCCAACCACCTTCCCATATCGGGCATCCATCATCATATCCATATAAAGTCATTCATGTGATCACCCATGAATACAATAAAGGCTAAAACAATACAAAACCATTCCAAAAAATCTTGTACCATCCAATTCAGACTAACCACCAAGTCAAAAACCATTTTCAAATTTCCCAAAACAAACCATTTTACCATGCTTGAAAAAGAAACCCCATAGGTCTCCATAGTAATCCACTCACATTATAGAAAACATTTTTCAGCAGCTCAAAAAACCACACTTCATCAAGAACCATATGATTAATTAACCATTCAATTTATTATAACCCCACTACCAAAATAAGTATTCCATTTGAAAATACCTTTCCCATTAAAATTTTTATCAAGGAAACTTTTCATAATCTGATAGCCAGTAGAACTAAAACACATTTTAGAATAACTCCCACCACTAAAAACAACTTTCCAAAACATATTCATCACATTTAAACACATTCCAACATCTCGAGACATCCCATTAATAAAATTAGAATCACATCGATAGAATATATTCCTTAAAGACAATTTATTTTAATAAGCCATGAGTTAAAATTAGGGAAATTCCCATCCTGTTAAATCATTTTCACTTAATCCACATGATTTATTTCAGAATTCCCAAAATCCCAAAAACATTCTCATATTAAATTATGAAAACCCATTATCCAATTTTCAACAATCAACCATTACTTTAAAACCCATTTTCACAATTCTCATACAAAGATTTTCCAAACAAAATTCAAAAAAGAAAGAATGTTACAAGGGACCCAGAAGAGGGAACTAATCCCAGTGGATGACATGACCATATGGTTGGCAGGCATAATCCAAAGACACCACCAACACATAGAGCCTTATTAGGAAAATAACCTACCTTCAAAAGGATTTCCAGAACCTAATATCTCATATAGACCATTTTTCAAACTCCACATATCATATCCCAACCCAAAATAATCAATATAACCAAAGACACTACTAATACCAGACATCCTATGGGAACTCGAGGAACGAAACGCGAGAGTGTTCATGACGCTAATCCCAATAATACACCTAATGTCCCAAAAATACAACTACATCTTCCATTACATCCTCAAATAATAAAAGGTGATCTGAAAAGAAAGGTCTTCTAAGATATAACCTTGCTAGGATACCATTTTGTCACGAACCCACTCGTATCGACCCAAACCCAGTAACCCGAGTCGATCCGTGATAAGGCCCGAAGGACATTACTGATCCCCACAGGTGGGAAAAAAATGTCGAACATCAGTATAGAACACAAGAGAATTATTTATCCCAATAAAGAAACAATAAAGTACATATAGGAAATAAAAAAAATCTCAATATATTAATGAAACTTAACTAAAAATCATTTAAATAGGAACTGTGAGTACAACAGATGATACAACCGAAAAAACAACAACACTAGAATAATAAACCATCTCCATGTGGCCCTATAGGTTAACCTCATACACAATGATCACACGTCACTCAAGGAAAATGAACTCAAGCTGAAAACCATCAAAATTTATAAAAATAGAATATAACTCTATGTGTGAGTATTAAAACTTAGTAGGTTATCTGAATAATCTATTCCCAATGAAATTCCATTAAAATAAAAGAAACATAAAAATCATGTTTAAACTACAATATATAAAACTATTATTATTTCTATAGTTTTACTCAATAAAACATAAAACCCATTACCCATAATCATTTACAAAACCAATTTCATTCTTTAAGTGAGTAATTTTCATTTTTAAGGGGAATGTGAAATTTATATTTACAGTTTTCACAAAGTGGTTAAACGATTTTTCTTTGAAATTAGTTTTTATAAGATTAACTAAAACCACACATCACTTTCCAATAAAAACCTTACACATGAAAGAACTATAGTATTCACACACAAAGGGCAATAAAAGAATATACATGCAAGTATCACATAGAACACTACATGAAACTAAGAATGAATAGATATTTGAGAACCCAAGAGATCAAGAATATTTCAGGACATACTAATACATGTGGCTCATCCTAAAGGCATTACCTACCTGATGACATCATAATGCCCAAAATCTCAGTAATTACCACACCTGGCCTTGAATGAGGAGCCGAATCCGATAGCACTAAACCCCTATATCAACCTGTTATGGTCCACTATCTAGTAAAATTACCTAGACCAGTGCACAAAACATTGTCATAAATATCTATAAATATTTTTCATTCACATGTCTCATGTATCTAATAGGGATGATCCAACTGATTCCATCCAAGAATCCAATCATGATTTGTATGATAATAATTCACCACAGGCATCACCGTGTTCCACTCCCATGACCAATCTCGTGCCATAGAACTAATCAACCAGAAAGACTCCAACCCTTGGTACTCTAATAATGGTTAATAATGATTCCCAAATGAGGATATTCCATACATTATATACTCATACAAGGCATGATAACATGCAAAAGAATGTTTTCTTAATAAATACATTCAACTGTTACCCAAAGATAGAAAACACGCCTTTAATAATTTCACCAAACCAACATTTATTAATGATACATAATACACTTTTTATAAATGGGAGTACACACACCGTTTAATGATACATATATTTTTAAATTACATTTAAAATATTTCCATCCCACTTTCAATCGAATACCAATTTTTATAAAAGTGCCAACAGGGACACATTTCATCATCACACAACTAAATGATTTTCAAAATCCAAATCCACATTTCATATGACTTAAGAAAATTGAAAAAACATTTAAAAAAAACAAAAATCATTAATTCACCTGCCAAAAAATTATTATAATGTCAAAACAATTATTTAAATACAACAAAGTACCCACAAAAGACAACCAGTCATTTCATCAAACACATGTTGTGCAATATTTAACAAGAAAATTCTATTTATAATAGAACAAGGTATAAAATACCACATTGCAAACCAAATAATGAAATCATGGATCATAAATCAATAATAATTAATAAAAAGTGGTTATAGAAGTATGAAATGGATGAATTTTTAACTGAAAAGGAAATTTCAATTGTAAAACTACTTCATATCCATGTAAGAAAGGAAACACACATGAAAACAACCAAAACCCGCATAAAAAAATTGGAAAAATCACCATAGTTTTAATAAACCATGGGAGTATAAGGAAAAAAGAACAAATGGAAGAAAAACGAATAAAGTAGAGGAAGGAGATGAATGACTAACATCAAGTGATAAATCACCACAAAATGGGACCACAACGAACAAATATGTAAGGGGAATCCATCTGGTCAATATCCAATAAGTAAGGATTCAACTGGGATGTGGAATCACTAAAATCAGATTTTTAGTGTGAATTTTATTAAGCTCCCAAGTGGATGCATGGTTATGCTCCTAGGTTTGGTAAACTTTTCCCAAACTGTGCGATGGATACTATAATGAGTATGAAACATCGAATGGTTATAAAAAACCATTATAAAACCATTCAACTTTCAATATTATAAAAAAACTTTCAAATGACACCCCAGTCACTAGGTAACCCCAACTAATGATCCTGGAAGGATTTAAACACAAAAAGGTGACACTCTGGGTGTCTAAAACTATCGAACATGCCAATTTCTCCAAAAACAAACAAAGTAAACCCATGATTGAAATATTATAAAATGGAAACACTTCATTATTGAACCACCTTCCCACCTAAGACTCAAGGAAAGGACCAGGATTCCCAACAAACTAGATCATAATCAAAAACCTTCAAAACTGGGTGTGACATATATGGTAATATTAAATTACCATATAATTTTAACATGACAATATAGAAAAATATTTAAATGTCATGTTATTAATTTCATCCTTACCTGTAAATTTATATAATACTTTCTCAAATACCAAATATACGAAATCATCCTTAGACATTACATATTAATGTGTTATTAGATTAGGAATCACATATATTCATTCAAAAAGATAATTTTGGTTTGTGTTTTGACCATTACTTAAAAAATGATACCTATAAAAATCATAATGTTAAAAATTAGACACTTTCTATTAGTATCCATTTTTTCATAGGATATGAATCTTTAAAAAAAAATTATTTTTTTTCAGGGAAAATATTTTTGAATTTAAACTTGACTTCTTCCTTTCCATTTCGAATACTTAAACATTGTGAAAAACAATTTTAAATGTAGAATTAGCATAAAAATTATTAAGGTACATTATAAGAATTAAAACAATTATTCGATTGAAAAAAATTAAAACAAGAGTAATTTTTACCATTATATTAAATTTTCGTTGATCGTATGAAATTAAAAATTACCACATAAAAATCACACAAATTTTATTTCTCAATGAATGACATTAAAAATGATAGAAAGAATATAAAATCCCTTTTTACAAAACATACCATATCATATTAATATTAATATTAAAAATCCTATTCATTTATATAACTATATGACCAAATTAAAATATAATTCTCTTGTGAACATATTCATTACCCAATGCATTGGAGATATATAGAGGGGATCACCCACATTTCAAGAGCTATATTGGTCCTCTAAGAGTATTTGATCTATTATTTACCAGGGAAATATTTCATTGATAATGAGTATTAAATATCATCTTTTTTATAGTTTCCATTTATAATCAATAGAAATATACTAGATTTGCTAAAATCATTTTTCATTTTATATCATAATATATAATTCAAACTATGGTTCAACAATTATCCGAAATTAAAATTTATAAATTTTCAATCTCGGAATACTACCATTGTTTTTTTGGAAATATATTTATTTTCAAATCCATCACAATGGATAATAGCTAAAAGATGTATAATCCTAAGAATAACTCTTAAGATTGTCAGTCAAGGAGTGTAGTGAAGTCCATTTTTCACAAACCAGTTAACACTTGAGTGATTCCCAACATGAATTTTTCAGTGTTATTACCACACTGTACATCTGTTCCAAAATAATTTCTACACATAGTATTTAAAAATGGATTAATGGCCTGGAAAATCCATAATCCTTAAACCATACAAAAACATTAAGATTATCTTCCATAATTATCCTATATTTATATCATTTGGTTATCATCCCTCATCTATGAAATATAAAATCTAATTTTAAAGGTTTCTACTAATCATTGTCTAATACCAAATATAATAACCGCTACCCAAATAAGCTACAGAGAGTGAATTAAGTTGTTAAATTTTACTAGATATAATTAATTTTAACTGTAAGGTAATAATCATTTATGTATTTGTGGAAATATAGATAAATACATGATGCCAAATTTTCGTTATGAAAATAATATAAATAATGACAAAAGTAATGTAATATTATCCTTGAAACTCATTCTACGAATTCATCTTCATATCCCAGGGAATGGAAATATAATAAATGATAGCTAAAATTATTAAAAATGATTAAGTATGGTGGAGGCTAGAAAGATTCTTAAATCACCACCTATATATAAAGGTAAATTTCCCAACACACATGCAACATAGATAACATGGTATAACATTGTTAATAATTAATGTTATATAATAGAAAACACATTCTATTTAATAAATAAAACAGAGAAGTATATTCATCCATAGAATATATTATAGTAAAAATATCATGACTAATAATCATTACATGATTCTCTATGAATATAGTGCTTAATGTTTTGACCACATTTTTCCCACTTACATGATACATTTCTCATCATGACCTTTCACAAGAATATTGAACACCTACATGGTAAAAACTTATATAATTTGGCCAATTGATTTGTTTCATGAGAAAACTAATGTAATGAGGGGAAGTATAAAATTAGGTCCCACACATGTCAAAAAATTCCAAATAATACCACATATATCAAATACATTATTTGATTCAGGGATCAATTTTCCTTATCAAATATCTGTACTGATTAAAGAATGCTAGTTTACTAATATTTCCTTTAGTTAATCAAATAACATGAAAAATAGACACCATATGTAAAAAAGTTAATAAGATCTATAAAATAGTCATATACTTAATATAAGAATGTGGAATTAAATTTTAAATGTAATTTAAAATGAAAATATGATAAAAGATAGTTCTTTTTTTAGAGAAAGTTAATAATATGAAATGAAAATGAGATTTTACAATAACATTTTACACTAGGTAAATCTGAAGTCATATAAACAAGGATGATAAAATTAAAAATGGATATTAAAATACCTTGAATTATGAATCATTCATGATATTACTTTTATAAGGTCTTGTATATAAAACACATAATCTTTAAATTGTTCTTAATAAAAAGAAATACTCATTGTAATGAAAATTTAGATGAACTCCCTTACCCCTCACTTCTTTTAAGTTGATTATGCGTTAAAATATTGTATTTTGGATTTTAATTATTTTTATTAAATTTCACAATAACCATAGTAATATTCATAATATCATATATTATCCTTTTATAGAATATTATTACATATTCTTCAATAATCTTCTAATAATTTCAACTTTTTGGGTCTTAATTTCTTTTTTTCACTAAATGTTTTGTTATGAATGTTCTGGTTTATACTGATATGATATCATTTAATACTATAAATAATAAAATTTATTAAATAACAGTAATAATTTTTAACAATGTTTCTTTTAATATTAATCATTAATTATTTTTTAAAAAAATTAAGTATGTTTCGATCATGGACATGGTTGGCTATACATATTCATGTGTAACATTTATATTTTACCTGATCTTTATGGAAAAGAGTTATGTAATATTTTACTTCTACAGAATAATAATAATATCATTAATATAAATATATATATATATATATCATCCATGTGGTATTTTGATGCATAGAGGGTCACATCACTTCATGAAGGCAGTTTTCCACAGGTACATGAACAATGTTATCATCATTATGTGTTTGAAAAGCAAATAAAATAGTATATTTAGTATATTAATATAATGATAAATATTTATTGAATTTCATAATTACTTAATTTTTTTCTAATATAATAGTTGAATTTATCTTTATCACCTTCGTTGTGAAGCATTTTTGAATGACGAAACACATCGCTTCTCATGGTGGTAGTCTGTTGTACACATAGGTGACATTATCATATATAAAACAAAATTAATGCTATAGAAATATATATTATATAATGAATCCTTAGGTATAAATATATTATAAATAAAATATATAAAATTTATATCCACCATCACACCCAACCTTGGGATTAGGAAATGAAAAAATAACCGAAATTGGTTCACGAGGTGGTTGACATCCATACAAAAAAATGATGATTTTGTAAACCATTTGGTTGAAGGGGAGATGATTTTAGGTCATTAAAATATTAAAAAAGTAATATTATATAAGGTAATTAAATAATCATGGAATAATTAAAATTTAAGGTGGTGTAGAAACAAGTAAAACAAAGAATCTCATTGAAGAATATTACGTCTTCTTTGAGTATCCTTCATCGGTTTTCATTTAATCCATATATTAGTGGATTTATACCAATGGTAAACCTTATAGGATGAGTTAAGAAAATTAAGAATGTTTTTTGGATAGGTTTTGGAAGATCAAATTGGTTTATATGGTGTGATGTGAGTAGTATAGGGGGTTCCTTTTATAAGTGGGTAGAGTGTCATAGTTGTAATTTTTTGATAGAGTGAAAGAAAACAATATTTTTTTCATGTAACCAAGTCATAAATATGGTAAAGTAATGGGAATATGAGTTTTAAAGTCAAATATATCGATAAAAATAGTTTAGAAAATATATATAGGTCATTTGGACCACTATAAATTTTAATCCCTCACTAAACCCGTTTTCACCAGAATCATTGTAATTAATTTTAACTATTTCCACTAACCACTTTTGTAGGAAATTATATTGGAATTATAAGACATTATAAATTATTATGATTACAAATATCGAATACATTATTCAGAATTTAATTATCATATTATGAAAATGTTAATTTAAAATTAATCCCACTGATGTTACAAGAAAGAATGTTTTCAATGAAAATACTCAAATGTTTACCAAAAACATATTTCTTAGTTCAAAATAAAAATGGTTAAAATTTAATAAAATTTATTAGTTGATATAAAATGTATATAGTTTTATATTAAAAACAATTCAGAATATAATTTATCATTATAAATTATTTAAATGAAAATGCATTCATCTTTTAATGTTCAATATTTTTATTATTTATCAAAAAAAATGAACCTCTTTAGAGAAATCTAAAAATTAATCATTTGGTAACTAAAATATTATGATTTAAAAATTTTGTTTTATTTTTTTCAAATAAATATTCTAAAAATATAGAATTTAATTTTCTAATTATTTGTGAAAAATCATTATAAATCTGCATTTTATAAAAATACCATTTTTTAGAAGAAAAAAAATTATTTTTATTTCAAATGATACTTATTTTATTATTAATTTATAGATAGTTAATTTAAATGTATAAACCATGTATTTTAATAAGTTTTTTACTCCTTTGAATTAAAACCATTCTAGCGGCTTAGAAATAACTATGAAATTAAAAAATAATATGAATAAAATATTGTAGTTCGGTAAGAAGTGGTCATGTGTGAAAACAAGCTATCAAAGGAACTCGTTATTTTGTATAACTAAAAATAAACTCAGTGTTTATTGACATGAAATCTATAGAATGTTTTCAATTTATTTAAAATTATTAATATATCATAAAGTATTTGGATTTTATATTCCATTATACACTTGGTGCTAAGTGTCATATAAACTATCAAGTATAATGCTCATTATATTTATGTGGGTTAAAATCTCCCCCACCTAATATAAGTTGAAACATAACATATTTATCATGATCATGGTATCTAGGTATTGATATATAGAAATACCATTATTGAAAAACCCACTTTGTAAAATATTTAATAAAAAATCAACTTACTAAGAGATAATAAGAATTACAAAGGATGTCTAGATAAATCACATAACTATGTTTTAGAATATGAGAACATAGGTGGTAAATGAAAACATAGATATAGATGAGAGAACTAACACCAAGATTCTAATTGAGAGAGACAAAGAAAATTGATCACAATAATTTTGGTGATCGAGATAAGGATAATGAACAAAAAACTATAAACGAAATATGTGTGAAATTTTTTTAATGATGTCATCAAAAATGATGGTAATATTACGATATTTTATTTTAATATCTATTTGTCCAAAATTTGATGAATTATTATACAAACAAAGAATATAATGAATTATTCAAACTTTATCCATTTTTATTTCATAAGATTAATTACATCCTTTGGATTTTTTAAATTCACCGATGACTCTAAAAAATTAATATACAAAATTGTTTTTTATGTAAGAAGCACTAAAATTTTATTTTAACGGATCATAATAGGAATTATATAATGAAAATTCATTTCATAATCCACTAGTTATTATTATAACAAAAATATTATCACAATTTATCAAATACGAATAATTATCCATATGATAGTGTAGTAAATTAGTATCTAAAACTTCAACCAAGGATCAACATAAACCATCTCATAAGTATTTATCCTTATTACCTTTCAGAAATATTAAAATATAATTATTTTACATAATTTCAGGGAAATGAAAAAATTATTCTATCATTAATCTAAAAACAACATGAGTAGATACTAATAATCTCCTACCGAACATGTGAATACCTTCACCATATATTCTCTGAAAAAATGGTAACAACATCAATTTGTATTAAGCATTATTGAAAATATTCATTATTACTTATTGAATAAATAAAACAAAAAATAATTGATATAATCCTTAAATACAAAATTTAGTTGACTACATCAATGATACAATAATCCACTCTTAAAAATAAATAATTTATCAGTTCCATATTTGTTGCTACTATCCATTTGACATTATTGATATAAATCAATTCATTACCCCGAAATTATTATCTCAATATCAAGAAAATATTAATGGATATATTTCCCTCAATCGTGTGCTTTCCAAGAAGTTCAGCATTCCATTGAATTACTTTTCATTTTTATCAATACCATAAAATATGAAATTTGAAATCCTTAACTAAAAAGTATTGCAGTAAAATCCTTATATTATTCATAATATCAAAAATAAAATACTCTAATAAAATATCTTTGGATCCAAATACACAAAAATAGTAATATTTCCCCTTAATGTATATCAACAGAATAGGCTTGAACCTCTCACCTTGGCCCCATTTTTTATACATTCCATTGATTATTGGGAAATTCTTTTTCTATTTGTCTGATATTCATACAATTGAAACACTGAATTGTAGTATTTTACTTCTTCCCTTTTCTTTATTATTCCTAGAAACTGTTTTCCTTACACATAAAAAACTCTCAATCCCACAAAAAATTTCCTATGGTGATTAAATCAACAGTTATCACAAGTGGAAAAAATCTTCTTTCTCTTCTTAAATTTATAAATTTTTCGTTCTTCCCTACACTTCTTATCTTTTTTACATTTTAATAAATAACTCATGGAGATATATTTCTAATTATTGATATCACATAAAAATATTTTATCATATGGTGAGAATTTTTGGGACACCATCACCATTAAAAGACATGGATTAATAAATTCAAATATGTTGTTATATTTACACTCCTTGTTTCATATGAAATCCATTGAATACCAATTTATCCATATAAATGTATTTTTATACTCTACAAATCTATATTTTCGTTTTGGTTTATGGTATGGAAGTTTATATTCATTTATGTTTGTCTATCACAAGAGAAATATTTTTTATGAATGAATCCACCAAATAATTTCATTCCATGATTTATATTTCTTATTCCTCTCTAGTAATAAGGACAAAAAACAACTATTAAATCAATATAACCTTTTATAAAAATCAAAAAAAGTGAAAAAAATACTTTTCATCACATCCGAAAGCCATATAGTTCTTCTCTAAGGAAAAAATAAATTTAGCAACCTCCAATGGATAAGTATTTTTACTAAATGACAAGTTCCTCTATACCATAAAGTAATCCAATATAATAGAATATAATTTTGGAATAGTATTCTCTATTCAATAATTATCATTTATCATAACCTGATTAAGTTATTGTAATATATCCATAACATAATTCTTTTCCATACTAGTTATATTGGATTTATTAATAAGGAAATATTTGTATTTCGAATAAGTACTTAATCCCTTCTTAGTTCGATGATTAATTTCTAAAAAATGGAATGTGATGGATTGTCTCACAAGACTATGAATATAAAATAATTATTTATAATATAAATATTTATTAACACATATAAAAATTTTAAAATTCATGTATTGTAATTCTTAAAATCTCAAACCTATTTTATTTTGGAATATAATTTTTATCAAATCCATTATAAATGTTTGTAGAGAAAATTCGAATTATTCTAATAATATCCTTTGGGACTAACAAACAATGTGCTAATTAAGGCCAATTGTATTGTGTGAGGTAATTATTGAGCCAATCTTAGTACACCTTTATTAGATTTATTACTAGTAGGATCATATATTCCACAACCACATCCACTTATAGTATCCAGATAGGGATTTATTTTTTTGTAAAAGACACATAATCCCTACCATATAAAAACCCAGAGATGATTTTATATACATATACTAAATGTATATCATAGGTTTATGTTCCAAAATATATTATTTCTTAATTCTAGTATATAGGGTCTCTACTAAATTTTCACTGATAATAACTGTAATGACCCCAACCCCTATAGCATGAAACTGATACCAGATTTATTACACTGACAAATATATAATTGGGTAAATCCTAAATTATCATTAAGTTTATTATTTTTTAAAACAAAATATACATACAAGATACCCATTATATATTGGGAAATTAACATTAATCATAACAAAATTAAAATCTCACCATCCATTAAAATCATTCTAGGAATTCAATATCATATCATAGAGAACGAGAACCAGATAGGTGTGATCTCAAATGATCAGTAAGGGTAATCTACTATGGAATCTTCCATTCATAAATTATCATAATTCACTTAGAAATGTAGATAAATGGACATACATTCTACACAAATACCTCGTTATTTCATTATCAATGTGGAAAGGTAAAGAACTGAAAACACACGCCATTTGTTATATAAATTAATGATGAAATTCATAAAAAAATAATTTTAGAAAAAAAATTCTTGGATAATAATAATAACTCAATTATAAATTTACTATATCATCAATTTTTGGATTTCATGATTCATAGGTACATGATACATTTAATTTCAAGACCTTTCACAAGACGGTTTTAAATTTACTGGGTAAAAACCATCTAATTTTTCCAACTTATTCATCTCATGAGACTACTGATGTATCAAGGGGATATCTATAAATAGAAGACACCCATTCCATGTCATACCAAAAACATCCTCATATATAAAATAATATATTTAATTAAGGAATCAATGTTTCTTATCAAATATACATATGTTGTAAAGAATAATATTTTTTCAATATTTCCCCAGTTAATCAACTATCATTAAAAGTAGACATGATATATAAAAATAAAATACGGATAGGAGAAACCATATCTATCACAAAATAATATGGTTAGTTAATATTAATGTAAATTTTAATGAAAAATTATTTCAACAAGGTGATTGTTTCAATTGAAAATTTACAATCACAAAGTAATATGATATTGCACAATAACTTTTACTACTTGGTAACATTAATGTCAATTCAATTGGATGATATAATTAAAAAAAATGATAAAAATACCTCGATGTATGAACCCGTAATTCTTTTACATGTGAAAGGGGTGGCATATACACCACATAAAAGTGTATTAGTGCATAATAACTAATTATTCTCAATATGGAATATAAATTAAGACAAAATCACATACCTCACACTTTTTTTTGTTGAACATGAGTTGAAATCCTATATATATGTTTAAAACATGTTATTAACTTAACCTAGAATCATTTTAATATACTATAATAATATATACGGTCATTTTATAACATATTATTACATTTTTTTTAATAATTTTTAATTATTTTCATTGTTTTGGGAGTAAATTGTCATTTTCTCATATGTGTTTTGTTATGAATTTTAATATTCAATAGAATATCATATAGTTTTATCATCTAGAGAATAATAATAATGAAATAATTATCATATTTGTACATAAATTTTATTTTTAATATATATCCTTAATAATGATTGTGAGAAATGAATTATGTTACTGTCATATAGATTGTAGGCCATACGTATGCATAAGTAACAATTCTATTTTTCACTGATCATTATAAGAATGAGCTATGTATTGTTGAAACATTATGAAATAATTAGAATTTCATTAATATAATATTATATAGCTATATATATCATCCTTGTGGTTTTATGATTTAAAAAATAATGCATCTCTTCTTAAATGTGGTAGTCCACACGTACATGAATAATGTTATCCTCTTTACATTATTGAAAAAGAAATAAAGATAATGGTATATTATGTATTTATATATTTATTAAAATTTAATTAATATAATATTATTATAATTTACATCCCATACAATAATTAATATTATCTTTATCATCATTTATGTGAATCGTTATGGGAAGATGAATCGCATCGCTTCACGAGGTCGTAGTCCACCGAACATTCATGTGATGTTATCGTATCTCATAGGAATGAAAGGTAGAATGATATAAAATATAGTGACTCATTAGGTATAAATATATTTTATAAATATCATATATATACTTTATATTCATTATCAAACCAAACATATAGAGGTGTAAATAAAAAAATGAATGACATTAGTTCGTGAGAATATAGTCCACTATTCATATGAGTGATGATTTTGTAAGCCATTTGATTGAAGTGCTGATGGTGTTAGATCATTTAATTATTCTAAAATAATCACAATATATGGAATATATTTATTTTAATATATATTCCAATTATAATACAAATTTAATGATTTGGAGAAATACCAGATATAAAAAACCTCGTTAAAGAACATTTTCTCTTCTCTGGGAATCCTCAATAGGTTTTCCATAAATATTTCATAGGATAGATTTAATCCTATGATAATGATTCTTAGCTGATGGGATGGATTTTCGTAAGTGGTTTTTTAAGTATTTGATGATACAATTTATTTTTAATTTGTTAATACAGGAGGATAGGGGATAAACATATATAGTTGGAGAGACTCGATCACTGGTATTTTTTTAAAAGGGTGAAATGTGAAAAACTAAATTTATTTTGAAATGGCCCCAATAATAGTAGATTATTATAACATGAATGTTTAATGTCTATATATGGTTATCCATTGGGTGTTATAAATTTTTTTATCTTATTTGGGTCCTTATGTGTGATGTTTAATCCATCGATAATTTTTTTTAAATTAAATGATGTAATTAATTTTTAATGTTATCATACAAAAAATTAGTTAAAATTTATTTTTTTCATTATATAGATTATAAATTTTTATAATTACAAATATTTAATCACTTCTTTCTAAATAAATTCACATATTTTAAACATTTTAATTTAAAATTATTCCTACATATTTGATGAGAAGACATGTATTTAAAGATAAAATGTTCAAAAGTTATAGTGTTTATATATATATATTCAATGTAAAAATGATTCCAATGAGGTAAATTAGATTAATTTATATAAAAATTAACTAATGTTAATTTAAACCCAAATTTAAATATATTTGACCATTAAAAATTATTTATTAAAAATTTATTTTTATATTAAAGTAATTATCTTTCACTATTCATCAAAAAATGAATGTTATTTGAAATATTCTAGACATTCAACATAAGATAATATAATTTTTTTTTTTAAAATTGGAAGCTTATTTTTAAATTAATTTTATTTTAAATTAGAATATTTTAATTTTAAATTATGTTTGAAACATTTTAATAAATTATATGTTTGAAAAAATAGTATCTTAGAAACAATTTTTTATTTAAATTATATTGAATTAATTAAAAATTATTAGATAGTTAATAAAAACATATAAAATATTTATTTTTATAAATTAGAAACTTTTTCACTCCTTCCATTCCAACATCTAGGCAAAAACAAGCATATTAAATAGCAATATTAACTATATATTGTTGTTCAGTAAGACTAGATCTTACTTGTAACACATGTTATTGAAGAAACTCTTTATTTAATGTAACATAAGATTTACTCATTGTGGAGCATATTGGAAGCTATAAAATATATTAAATTTATTTAAAAAAGTTAATATATCTGAAAGTTTCATAATTTTATACTCCATTATAGGATTTGTGTTTCCTTTCATAAACACTTTATAATATGATGTTCATTGACATTTTAGAGTCTAATTGTAACATTTGTGATTGCACATATTTAATATTCAAATAAGAAAAAAGGAGAAAGATATGAGGGTGTTTTAGTGGGATATTTAAGGGATAACATGGGTGTAGTAAGGATCATTGTTTTGGAATCATTATGGTCGCAAGATTATGTGTTCACTCGATGAAATATGTATACCTAATACACTTTGAGAGGTTTATGATATATAATCATGCTCCTTATTTATAAATGATAAAATGACCATAATTCATGGTTGTACTTAAATAGGGTATTCATCATCCAAAAATTATAAATCCTTGGGGTTAAAATTTTATATCACTTAGTCTAAAATAATTGTTGATGTTACCCTTATGGAATCATGGAAAATAGGATATGGAAATCTCATATCAAAGTAGTGTGGGTAGGCTATAACTACCAATTGTCCTTTTTATATAATTTATCTTAGTTACGTTAAAGAGTGTTAATTCCACCAAACACATACTATTTTACACTTTTATTAAAAACTCTATTCTAGAAGGGTGGGTAGAGAAATGAGATACAATAAATAATAAGTATTTATTAGGATAACATGAGAAAAGTACCTTAAGATATGTGTAAAACATTGTAACGAAAATTCATATTTGTAGATAAATTATCAATTTAATCCATATATTCTAAAAATATTGAATAAACATGTATCTATTTTAGGTGGAATAAATATAATAGTAATCTAAAGGAATCATATACAAAATTGATTGAATGCCCCTTGGTTACCTCATTATGGAATCTATGATATAGTGACTTATAAATTATTAACTATGATATCATATATTTTTAACTGAGATAAACAAAATATTTTACAGTTTTATCAATAATACATAACCATTATATTGTATTTTAATTATATTAATCCAGTTTTCCTATTTGGAACTAGAAAAAGTCTTTCCTCTCCCATCAATGAAATCAATATCACTTTGTAAATCCCACCCTTTAACCCAAATTTTATAAATTAATTTTATTTTAATTCCATATTATAGTAAATAAAACTACATGAAAATCATTGGTAAATTTATTTGGAAACAATAACATGTGTTCTCAATGTGTTTCTTCTAATTTCTAAATAATCGCTTTCAGATTCCTCATTATTAAATTTCCCCCCACCAGTTGTCTTAAATAAATCATCTCAAGATAAAATGGTTTAAACGGTTTACCATATTTCATTTCCCTTCTTCAAATATAGACCTCAAATTTTTTCATTATCCCTTTATAATATAAAGCATATGTGTATTATGGAAATGACATAGACTTAAATTTTAGTTTCTTTACCCCATAATGTGTAATAAGTGTTTGAGGTGGGTTAACGCCTTGGTTTGGGTTCCTAGGGAGATGAAGAGGGTTGATGTTATGATTTTTTTGATGGCATTTTAATTTGTTTTTGTGAATTTGGATGTTGTTTTTTAGTTATATGGATGTAATATACAATATATATTAATTTATTATTGAGGGGGATGTTCAAATTTATTTCCCCTTTATGAGATACATGCATAGAATTAACATTGTTTAGTATATTATACATTTCATATTGGTGTGTTTAAGGAATTTTTATGGAATAAAATGTTTGATATAATTGATTAAAATTATAATAATGGTTGGATTAAAATGGTGTAACATGGAATAATTTTAAGGGAGATAAATATTTTATGTGCACATTAAATGGTGGGGTTATGTATGAGGTATTTATGGAAATTAATAATCTATTGATGGGCATTGTTGGTGGTTTTTATTTTAAAGGGGAGAAGTTTTTTAGATATTTATGGTTAAATAGATTTTTCTTCTCATGTTTAATTTATTATTTATAATGAAACAAATTGTTGTTTCCCAAGGACTAAGACATGATCAGATAATTTTTTATGATATGTTGGATCTCATTATGGTATCATTGTATATCGTTGGTTGTAGTGGAAAGATCATGATTTTGTTTTTTGTTTTGTCATTCATATCCATGATTTTATCATATGTCTGTGTGGTTTTACAATAGGGTTTTGAGAAAAAAAATATTCTATGTGGTAATTACATCATAGTGGTGGTCGTGATATTTAGTAACTTTTCTTCCATTACAAATGGTAATGAAATTTTAATCATATTCATGGACAATATTATCTTAAAAAAAATTGCATATTTTAATGGAAATTATTTATGTTATTCATGGATAGTGGGTTGGGTATTGGTTATGATGAGGGAAAATGGGTAGTGGTATATAAAATGGAGTTGTAGGGAGATTATAAATTTTTTTGATTGTGATGCTTGTTTAAAATGGATCAAAAAAATTAGAGGACAAATTTTTTTAATGTATGCCTATAGGTAAATATAATGAGGTATATGACTTTGATGTAAGGGACATCATATGTTTTATAAAATTTACTCATGTCATGGTATGGCAATGTGGGGTTTTGGTTTGCCTTTTATGGATTATTTTGAAAAAAAAATCTTAGAAATGGGATTCGTTATGGTAATTATGCAAGATTTTAATATTTTAAAGAAAAATTTTATAAGGAAGCATAAGAATAATTGTTTTTGCATGGTTATATTTTATTTTAAGTATATATTTAATCATGGTAACAAGTAGATAACACTACATTTTTTGGATCAAATATTTGGGTTTTTATAGAAAATAAACCAGGAAAAAAGGGCATTAAAGGTTGGATAGGGTGTTTTCTATGATAAAGGGTGAAATTTAAATAGATACTAAAGGGGTTGTTAGGTGAATTTCATGGTTTTGTATTCATTTTAATAGTTTTTATCATTATCCAAAATGATTCCTTGGATTACACCAAATTCTATACTTATTAACCTTAATATGGATATTGGTTCTTTGGGAGATGTGTTATTTTATAATTTTCCTATGGTTAATTTAATATAAATTACAAAAATAATTTCTAAAAAGTTATAAAAAACTCTTAATGATATGTAAATATATTTCAAATTTTAGAAAATACATATCCTGGATCCTAAACATTAACATATTTAATGTCAATTTTATGAATACTTATTTTTCATTAGAAATGTTTTACTGATAGAATACATACCTATTAGAATGTTGAAATGTTATGATTAAATATTTATATTTCACATTGAATGTATGTTTTTGATATCTTTGAGAATCTATGGGTCCTTGTAGATGTGATTTTATTACATTGGAAATTCCTAACCCACAAGACATCATTTTATTTGGAGATAACATTAAAGATTATTTAAAATACATTACATTGTCCCCTGAATTGAATATTCCTTAGTTTACCCATTAGTAATACTGATTTTTGATTTCTACATCAAAATAATTTCATTGTCATCAATGTATAATCATATTACAATAAACAAATCTAGGTATAGTGGCCTCTACTATAAATCTTTTATTGGTATATATTATACATTAGCATAGCACAAAAAAATTTCGGCACTTGTGGTTCAATAGAAAGGGTCATGTTTTTTAATTGAGGACCTAAAATGATAACATAATTTTTTTTATAGGATACGAAATAAAAATATAAATAAATATCATGCTTCATTCTTTATTTTTTTCATAATCATATAGCCTAATCTAAATTTTATTTAATTTACCTATTAGATAATGCTCCTTTGTTGAAATTATTACATAATAAATGGTGAACAAATTATGTCATGCACCATGATTTCTTATAGTCCCATCAAAACATAATTATTGAAGTGGGACCCAAAATCAGTAATGTTTTTTTGATGGATTCCAAAACATTAAAAAAATTTATTCCTTAAAAACAAATAGTAATACCTTTATATGATTACTCAATTTTTAATTGGGTTATACCCATTTCGACACAAACATCACAAACATAAGGACATATGTGTTTCCAAATGAGTTTCTTAAGTATCCCCAGAAATTTAATCCCTTGACATCAAACACATCCACTTTCGGAGTTGAGTGTTGAGATATCTCATTGATTTATACAATGTTTCCCATACTTTGGAATCTAATTTATAGAGACCCATACTTTACATACATGGTTAATACTTCAAAATTAAATCAAACTTATTTAAACATATTAAAAAACCATGAAAGGACCATATAGGTATAGTGTCTTTAGAAACTGGGAAAAATAAACAACTGGTTCATAAAGCATCTACACTGCCTCCCATTTATTTCAACATATCTATTGTCCCTTATTGGATTATCTTACTTAATAACCTTCTTCGTGACCCGGGGAAAGAAAACATACAAAAGGGTGAGCTGAAATTTTTATTAAGGGTAAACAAAAAATATCAAACACATCATATTCATAAGAACATAACATTTTGGAAATCTTACCCTTCAAAAGAGATCATAATTTCATATCATGGGATAAATCATGGTAGTGAAATGTAATCCCAATAATCATAACGTAAAACATTAAACTTTCTGATATACACACAAAATCATAGATAATCATTTATTATTAGTTAAGACTCATTGCCAAGACTATCTTAGTGGACAAAGTCCATTTCTGAACCGAGTTCACTCCTCATTTCAGTCATGTTTCACTAAAATGGTTTAACCTGCAATTCCAGCCATGTCTGTCTCATGAGATATAAAATCTTTACCCAATGCATTAGATAGATATATAGGTCCCATCCATCTAATAATGATACCATTCTTATGTGTGCCACAAAATCATAAACCATACATCGTAGCATAACCAATGTAATAAAAATGGGAATCTTAAACATCACGACATCATAAAACAATTAATATAAAATAAACGAATTCATAAAAATATTTCCATCAAAACATAATCAGATCAATGTAATAATAGGTCTAGAAACAGAACCCTATATTATCTTAGATGGAAATTAATTTTGATAAAACACATGAACTCCATTCTTGATGAAAATATCCTTTCTACTTCAAAAACATTTTTCCTTTCTTAACATTTCATACAATTTTAAACTAAAATATGTTGATAAAAAATAAACATGAAAACGTGTAAAGGAATATTCTTTGAAATAATGTATTAAAATTCCATTCATGTCTAATATGTTAAAAAAATATTATTCCCGTACTTTTTTCAAGAAAATCAAAAACGTACCTCATGCGAAAAATGAAAAAAGATTCGTTTCATATCTTTTAATAAAAACTCACTGATGGGTAAAATTGGATTTAAAAAATTGTAATAGGATATAAATAATATTACATATTGAGGAAACATGTATGTGGATGATAAATATTCCCCAGTAAATTCTGAAGTATAAACAATCTCAGATAAAAATTGAGATTTCCAGATTTTCCCTTACCTTAGGCCCGATTTGCTTCGTAAGTGTCTGAACCTCCTATATAATGATTTAAATAATGTTATTGACTTATTCAAGAATCATAAATATTGTTATGATATCATATATGGTCATATTATTAGCTTCTAATTAGTAATATTTCATTACTACTTGTTATTCGGGTGTTCATTACCTTTTGTTCTTATGCGTGTTTTGTCGAATAAATTATTATTCTTCTCTTTAGGTTATAGATACCTCATATCCAGAATGGTATTAGTGTACTATATATCATATTTATTCATTAAATTCATTTATATAATCATTATGCAATGAAGATCATTTAGAATGAATTGAATCACATTGTGGAGGCGATATTCCGTACGTACGCACGAGCGATTATATCGTTCCCATGATCGTGGAATTGTATTGTTGTGTATGTATAGTATTTCAAAATCAATACCACTTTACAATAATCATACATAGTTATTTATTTTCACTATTATACCCATCCATGTAAGGTGGTGATGGAAAATAGATTACACCACGGTGTGGAGACAATATTTCGTACGTACGCACGCGCGGTGATTTTGTTTTCCATAGGATAGATAGATGGTGAAATAGGGTTGTTTAATAAATATATTAACATATCAGTATATGACTGATACTGATGTTATTAATTCATAATTGAACAACTAAATTAAAATAAGTGGAATAAAAAATAAAGTTGAAAGAATCAGTAAGGAACTTTACCTCTTCTTTGAAGCGCCTCTTTGAGACCTCCTCTTAGGGCACTAAAATTGGTCTTTGATTAAGACAAGGACCTCTAGGATGTTTCTAGGGAATTGGGGAAGTAAAATGGGTAGGTATTGTCCGATCATGAAGGGTCAAATTTGTGTGAGGAGGAGAGGGAATAGGTTCCCTTTTATAAGGGAGGAGAGGGGCACCTTTGGAAATATAAGAAATATTAGTTTATATTAAATCCCAACCCTACAAGAAAACTACCAAAATGACTCATATCCGAATATTAGATGAGATGGAGTTGTAATCTCATCAACTAATAAAATTTAGACATGTTAGGAATTTATTATAAACATTATCAACATGATTTATCCTTATTTATCAATTTAATTTCATTTGTGGTAATAATATTATAAATTTTGAATTATTATAAATAATTACATATGTGTTGTGAATATTCCCTAATTTGAAACTTTATGACATTTTCTACAATATAAATTTTAAGTTATAATTTTTAAATATATTTGTGATTTTTAAACAATTTTATAATATGTTATTTTTATAAAATATTAATAGTGTCAATTTTGACACTATTTATTTATTTGAATTTAAATAAAATATATACAGAAGATATGTTCGAAATAAAAACTTTAGTATATCCATGAAATGTCATATGTATCTATAAAATTAGTGGAGCACATTAAATAGTTAATATAATATTTATTTTAATATTTTTAAAACCATTTATTTGATATTTTAATTAATAAAATAATTTCAACATCACTATTGTGTCATAATTAATGATAATTATTTAATACATAAAAATTCTAAATAAATTAAAATGATGTAGATAATTGTGTTATCTTTTTGTAGATTATTCATGTTCGATTTTTCATTATGATTATCACTAAATTAAAATTATTATAATTACATGATTTAAGAAAGTGACATGTTGTCACCTTCTTCAATTTTAATAATAATTAAATTATTTTCATGGAAAAAAGTCCATTAAATGAATGTAATCTGACCCTTATGTGATATGGGTAGACATTTAGTCATCCAATAATATTTTGGCAGGTGTTAGGGTAATTTTATAATCTTATATTTACCCTTAATTACCGGATTTACCTTTAACTATGGTAAATAAAATTTACTGCAATTACTATTCGTAATGACCAAAAATAAAAATAAGTCTTTTAACATAATTTTGACCCACTGATTCCAAATATGGAATAAATTTTTAAAAATTCAAAACACATAAGTTGCAGTAATTAATTTAAAATAAATATCGTTGTTAAGAAAATGGGTTTTATAAGTTAAAACATTGCCAAAGATTGAAATGTTTTTACCTATGAATTCAATTTGAAATTAATGCTAATGAAATACATTATATTAAATAGTAGAAATATATATTATTTATACTTTAAATCCATTCAATATTATAATTTAACCATATAAATTATATCAATGAAAAAAAGTTGTTTTTAATTAAAAATTAGCATATTTTTTATATTTATCAAAATATGAAAGTTATCATCAAAATATCAAAAATTAATCCAAAGTAAATTTTTATATCCTGATTCAAAAGAAGAAATTTATTTTGTCAGATTGAACTTATAAACGTGTCAAAAACTAGATTTAATGTGGGTGCACCATCAAAAGGCGGCAAAACTGCATTTTTGTAAAAATACTTATTTTACCCGAAAAAATTATTTTGTTCTCTTTACATGTTCTAGAAAATGTGTAAGACGAATCATAATGTTATAAAATCCAATATTTTGTTAATACTATTCATAATGTCTAGTCCATAATAATATATCATTGTTTAGTGAAACCCGGTATTGCGTACTACACACGCTATCGAGGAAGGTCGTGATTGCGTGTAATGCAAGCCAAGTCCGTATTCTATGCTGTGAAAGATTCCTTTGGTGTTCCATATAACATAAGACATAAAAAAATATTTCTCATAAAATCTCAGGGTGTTACATTCTACCCCCATTAAAATGAATTTCACCCTCGAAATTTTTCACTTCAATACAAACATATGAGGATACCTCTCCCTCATCATATCCTAAAGTTCCCATGTAGATTCTTCTAATTGGTGGTTCCTCCATAAAACATTCACCAAGCGAGTGGCCTTGTTCTGAAGGACATTTTCACTACGATCTAGAATCTATATCGGTTGTTCTTCATATGAAAGATCTTGCTCTAGCGGTACAACTTATGAGCTCATTACATGTGAAGGATCAGGAATGTACTTTCTCAAGAGAGATATATGGAACACATCGTGAACTTGAGAGAGATTCGGTGGAAGTGCCAATCGGTAAGCTACCATCCAAACATGATCCAGAATTTCAAAAGGACCGATATATCTAGGGCTCAACTTTCCCTTCTTTCCAAATCTCATGACTCTCTTCCAGGGAGATATTTTTAAGAACACCTTATCACCCACTTCATACTCTAGGACTTTTCTTCAGTTGTCGGCATAATTTTTTTGTCGGCTCTGAGATGCTCTTATGTGTTGTTGAATAGATCTGACCTTTTCTTCCATTTCATCAACAAGATCATGTCCTAATATCTTTCTTTCCCCAACTTCATCCCAGCAAGTTGGAGTCCTGCATTTCTTTCCATAGAGAGCTTCATATGGAGCCATCTGAATACTAGAGTGAAAGCTATTATTATAAAAAAATTCCACCAAAGGTAGGTGTTGATCCAAACCACCTTTGAAATCCATAGAGAAAGATCTCAACATCTCTTCTAGAGTTTGAATTTTCCTCACAGACTGACCGTCTGTCTGGGGGTGATAGGCAGTGCTAAAACTCAACTTTTTATCCATAGTATGCTGAAGACTTCTCCGTAACATTGAGGTAAACCTCAGATCCTGATCAGATATAATGGATAGAAGTACTCCATGCAATCTTACCACTTCCTTTACATATATCCTGGCAAGCTTATCTAGAGAGAAATCCTCTCTAATAGCACAGAAGTGTGCAGACTTTGTAGTACGATCAACTATGACCCAGAGAGAATTATTGGCTTTGGATGTTTTAGGAAGTCTAGTGACAAAGTCCATAGTGATGTTTTCCCATTTCCATTATTGTATAGGTAATGGTTGTAACATCACCATAGACTTCTGTCTCTCATCTTTAACTTGCTGACAAACGAAGCATCGAGAGACATATTCATCAAAATATCTTTCCATTCCATCCCACCAGAAGTACTCTTTCAGGTCCCTATACATCTTAGTGCTTTCAGGATAAATAGAGAATGAAGAACTATGAGCCTCATCCAGTAGACCCTTATTAAATTCAGGGATGTGAGGAACACAAACCTGATTCCGGAACATTATTATCCCATCACAATCATGGTTGAATTCTGGAAGATTTCTCACCTTCTTTTGTAACTCGACATATTCTTTTTGTGCCTTTTTTATCTTCACATGTATAGATGGTTGAACATTCATTTTAGAAAGATAATATTTCTCCCCTTCCATTAAAATTCCAAGATCCATCCTTTTTAAATCCATAAATATTGGATATTTTGTGATCCTCATCATGGAAAAGCTAGCATGGTCTTGTCGACTGGATGTGTCTACTACCTTGTTTTCTTTCCTTGGGTGGTAATGAATTCAGCAGTCGTAATCCTTAATCAGCTCCAACCATCTTCTTTGACGCATATTCAGCTCATTTTGTGTGAAAATATACTTTAAAATTTTATGATCAGTATAAATATCACACCTTTCCCCATATATGTAATGCCTCGAAATCTTTAATGCAAATATTACTGCCGATAACTCCAAATCATGAGGTGGGTAATTTTTGTCATGGATTTTCAACTGTTGTGAGGCATAAGCAATCACCATATCATTTTTCATTAGAATGCACCCCAGTCCATTCTTGGATGCTTCACTGTAGATCAAAAACCTCTCTCCACTGCACGGTAGTGTTAGCACAGGTGCATTGGCTAACCTTCTTTTTCGCTCTTTGAAATTCTCTTCACATTCCTCCGTCCAAATAAACATAACTCCTTTTTGAGTCAACTTTGTGAGTGGGTTAGATAACCTTGAAAAATCATTAAAAAAATGTCGGTAATATCCATACAAACCAAGAAAACATCAGATCTCAATTACTGTTGTTGGTCTCGACCATCTTTCGATAACCCCTATTTATGATGGATCCACAGATATCCCTTCTTTTGAGATTATGTGACCCATAAATGCATCTTTTTGAATCCAAAATTCGCACTTGGTAAATTTGGCATAAAGCTTATCCATTCTTATGGTCTTTAATATAATTATCAAGTGATCTTCATGTTCTTCCATGCTCTTTTAATAGACAAGAATATCATCTATGAAGACTACCACAAACTAATCAAGATAGTCTCTAAGGACTCTATTCATCAGATCCATGAAGATAGCAGGTGCATTAATAAGACCAAATGGCATCACTATAAATTTATAGCGTCCATAACTTGTACCGAAAACCGTCATTGGTATATCCTCCCTTTTGACCCTTAATTGATGATACCATGAACAAAGATCAATCTTGGAAAAGTATTGAGCTACCAGTAGTTGGTCAAATAGGTCGTCAATGCGTGGGAGAGGATATTTTTTTCATGATAGTGATCCTATTATGTTCTCGATAATCAATGCAAAGTCTCATTGATCCATCTTTCTTCTTATAAAACAGAAACGGTGCTCCCCAAGGTGACGAACTAGGGTGTATGAATCCTTTATCAATATTCTCTTGGAGTTGTTTCTTCAATTATTGCAACTCAATTGGGGCCATTCTATAAGGTGTCATTGAAATTGGTAAAGCACCCGGTATGAGTTCATTTGAAAACTCAACCTCAAGATTTGGTGGAAGACCTGGCAATTCCTCCAGAAAGACATCATCTAATTCCTGTAAAATGGGCATATTATTAATCGTGTGTTTTTCTCCAACCATTTGATATAAATAACCTTCATTTAGTGTAATCAAGACCCATAGGATAGGATAAATTTCCACTGGAAGATTATGTTCATCCTTGCATCGATAGACGATCATAGATTGATCAGGAATATGATATGTGACTTCCCTTCTTTGGAAATTTATATGAGCTCCATATAACGAATGCCAATCCATGCCAAGAATCACATCAAATTCCACTATAGGAAGGATCACAAGATTTGTAGGATGCACTTTCCCACAAACATCACTCGTAGAAGAATTGTAAACTTTTTATGCGATTGTTGTGCCATTAGTAGTTATCAAAGCCATGTCAACATCTAATTGTTGAGGTAATATGATGATACCCTTAGAAAATTATTTATATTCAAAAGATTGGGTGGATCTAGAATCAAATAAAACATTTGATACTTTAGAGTGGATGGTAAGTTTTCCTCTCACCACTTCCTTGTCGTACTCCACATTGTTGACAGTAATTGCATGTGACTTTCCTTTGTCTTTGGCCTTAAGAGTTTTTTGACGTTTATCATCATCATCAACCCTTGTATTTGGTAATTTATTGGAATAATGCCCAATATCCTTGAACATGAATCATTGAAGTGTAGTAGGTTTATTATGTATATCCCTTCCTTTGTTTGCATCATTAGACATCTTCTTCCCATTATTTCGACATTCAATTGCCCGATGACCTTATTTTCCACACTTATAACATTTTCTTGTCCCCTTAAGACAATTTCCCCCATTTTTCATTCCACACTTTGAGCATAAGGGAAAACTCATCCTCTTTTCAGTGGGGTCTTTAGATTTTCCTTTGAATTCTATTTTCCACTTACTTTCAAACCCATGTGACTAATGGGTTACACCAATCTCCATCTCAACCTTGAGAGCACATCGAAAAATTTCCTCGTAGCTATTGAAGTCTCTTATGGCTAACTCCCTTCAAAGACTTGGTTTTAAGCCACTAAAGAATCGATCGATCTTACTCTCAGGTTGGATAATAATTCCGGAAGCGTACCTTGCAAGTCTTGTAAAATTTTCTTCGTAGGTACCAATGGATTAATTGTCCTTTTTCTTTAGTTCAAGAAATTCCATCTCCATCTTTTTTTGAAAAATACGAGGTAAATACTTATTGAAAAATAAGATCTTGAACTCGTCTCATTCCATGGACTCAATTTCATCCCTTTTCCTCGTATTCTTAATAAGATTCCACCATTGATCAACATCATTTCCAAACGATACACTGCTAAGAAAAATTTATCATGTTCAGAACATTGAAGAACTTAAAATATCTTTTCAGTGGTACTGATCCATTATTCAGACACTAATGGATCAGAAGACCCACTAAATGAAGGTGGATGCTGCCTCATGAAGGATTCAACAGAATGTTTCTCCTTCCTTTGCTCATTTGGAATCCCGGAATGATTCATATCTTGATAAAGTTGTGTGATCATGGCTACATGATTTGGCATTCTAGCTCTAATAACGTTTGGATTCTCAGGGGTACAATCATTGCATTGCCTATCGCATTCCGCATTAACATGGTTCCTTCTGGTTCCATCCATTGACTAAAACCAAGAAGAATAGTGTGAGCAACACTAATTATAATAGGAAAACCACATAATCAAGAATAAAATTTCACACTTAAGGTCTTATCATATCTTATTCATGGCCATTTATAAAACACTACGATTGTGTTCTATGCTTAGAAATATCCTTAGGTTTCTTACTAAGGCATTCACATCCAAGTTTCCAAAGGTTGACAATACCTTTCCTCTGATACCAATTATAGTGACCCATACTTTACATACATGGTTAATACTTAATAATTGAAGCATACTTATTAAAACTAAAACCAAACCATGAATGGACCATATAGGTATAGTGTCTTTAGAAACTGGGAAACATAAACAACTGGTTCATAAAGCATCTACATTGTCTCCCATTTATTTCATCATATCTGTAGTCTATTTTTGGAATATCTTACATAATAAACGTCTTCGTGACCTGGGGAAATAAAACATATAAAAGGGTGAGCTCAAATGCTCAGTTAGGGTAAACAAAAAATAATATCAATCACATCAAATTCATAAGAACTTAACATTTTGGAAATCTTGGCCTGTAAAAGAGATCATAATTTCCTAACATGGGATAAATCATGGTAGTGAAATGTGATCCCAATAATCATAACATAAAACATGAAACTTTGTGGCATACACACATAATCATAGAGAATCATTTCTTATTAGTCAAGACTCATTGCCAAGATTATCTTAGTGGAAAAGTCCATTTCTAAACCGAGTTCACTCCTCATTTCAGTCCAATTTCACTGAACCGGTTTAACCTGCCGGTCCAGCCATGTCTATCTCATGAGATATAAAATATTTAACCAAATTATTGGAGGGAGATATAGGTCCCACCCAACTCATAATGATTACATTCTAATGTGTGCCAAAAAATCATAAACAATACATCATAGCATAACCCATGTAATAAAAATGGGAATCTTAAACATCGTGACATCATAAAACAATTCATATAAGAAAAAGGAATTCATAAAAATATTTCCATCACAACATAATAAAATCAATGTAATAATAGGTTTAGAAACAGAACCTTATAATACAGTACATGGAAAATAATTTTGATTAAACACTTGTACTCCATTCTTGAGGAAAAAATCCTTTCTACTTCAATTTTTTTTCCTTTCTTAACATGTCATTCAATTTTAAACTAAAAGAATTTGATTAAAAATAAACCTGAAAACTTGTAAAGGAATATTCTAGAAAATAATTTTTTAAAAATCCATTCATGCCGTAAAAGTTAAAAAAACATTATTCCAGTACTTTTGTCAGGAAAATCAAAAAAGTACCTCGTACGAAAAACGACAAAAGATTCCTTTCATATTATTTACGAAAAACTCACCGAAGGGTAAAATTGGATTTAAAAAATTGTAGGAAGATATAAATAATATTATAAATTGTGGAAACATGGATTTGGATGCTAAATATTCCCATGTAAATTCTGATGTATAAACAATCTCAGATAAAAATTGAGATTGCGAGATTTTCCCTTACCTTAGGTCCGATTTGCTTTGTAAGTGTCTGAAACACGTGTATAATGATTTAAATAATGTCATTCACATATTACAGAATCATAATAATTGTTATGATATCATATATGGTCATATTCTTAGCTTCTTATTAGTAATATTTCATTACTACTTGTAATTCGGGTGTTCATTGCCTTTTGTTCTTATGCGTGCTTTGTCGAATAAATTCTTATTCTTCTATTTAGGTTATAGATAACTCATTTCCATAATGGTAATAGTGTACTATATATCATATTTATTCATTAAATTCATTTATATAATCATTATACAATGAAGATCATGTAGAACGAATCACATCACATCGTAGAGACGATATTCCATACGTACGGACATGTGATGATATCGTTCCCATGATCGTGGAATTGTATTAGAGTGTATATATACTATTTCAGAATCAATACCACTTTACAATAATCATACATTGTTATTTATTTTCACCATTATACCCATCCAATTAATGTGGTGATGGAAAATTGATTACACCACAGTGCGGAGACGATATTCTGTACGTACGCACGCGCGATGATTTCGTTTTCCGTAGGATGGATAGATGGGGAAATAGGGTTTTTTTCATACATATAATAACATATCAGTATATTAGTGATACTGATGTTTTTAATTCATAATGAAACAACTATATAAGAAGAAGTGGAAGAAAAAATAAAGTTGAAATAATCGGTATCAGACATTACCTCTTCTTTGAAGCACCTCTTTGAGACCTCCTCTTAGGGCACTAAAATTAGTCTTTGAAGGAGACCAGGACCTCTAGGATGTTTCTAGGGGAGTGGGGAAGTGAAATGGTCAGGGATTGGTCGAGCTTGAAGGCTCAAATTGGTGTAAGTATGAGAGGGTAGAGGTTCTTTTTTATAAGGGAGGAGAGGGGCACCTTTGGAAATATAAGAAATATTAGTTTATATTAAATCCCAAACCCACTTAAAAACATCCAAAATGACTCATATACAAATAATAGATGATATAGGGTTGTTATATCATCATCCTATAAAATTTAGACATGTGAGGAATTTATTTTAAACATTATCAACTTCATTTATCCTTATTTATCAATTTAATGTTATTTGTGGTAATAATATTCTAAATATTAAATTATTATAAATAATTACATATGTGTTGTGAATTTTCTCTAATTTGACACTTAATGACATTTTAGACGATTTATATTTTAATTTATAATTTTTAAATATTTTTGTCATTTTTAAACATTTTTATTATATTTTATTATTATAAAATAATAATAGTGTCAATTTTGACACTATTCATTTATTTGAATTTAAATAAACTATATACAGAAGAAATGTTCAAACTAAAAACTTTAATAGATTCATAAAATGTCATATGTATCTAGGAGATTAGTGGAGCACATTAAATAGTTCATATAGTATTTATTTTAATATTTTTAATACCATTTATTTGATATTTTAATTCATAAAATAATTTCAACATCACTATTGTGTCATAATTAATGATAATTATTTAATCATTAAAAATAATAAATAAATTCCTATGATGTATATATTTGTATTAGATTTCTGTAGACTACTCATGTTTTAAGTTTCATTAAGTTTATCACTAAGTTAAAATTATTATACTTATAAGATTTAAGAAAGTGTCAAGTTGTCACCTTCTTTGGTTTTAATAATAATTAAATATTTTCATGGACGAAAGTCCATTAAATGAATCTAATCTGACCCTTAGGTGATATTGGTCTACTTTTAGTCATCCAATAAAATTTTGGCAGGTGTTAGGATAATTTTATAATCTTATATTTACCCTTAATTACACGATTTACCTTTAACTATGGTAAATACAATTTACCGTAGTTACTATTCATAATGCCCAAAAATAAAAAGTATCCTATTAACATAATTTGGACCGCCTGATTCCAAATATGGAATCCATTTTTCAAAATTCAAAACACATAAGTTGTAGTAATTAATATAAAATAAATCTTGTTGTTAAGAAAATGGGTTTTTGAAGTTAAAACATTGCCAAAGATTGAAATATTTTTATCTATGAATTCAATGTGAAATTAATGCTAATGACATAAATGATTTTAAATTGTTAAAATATATTCTATTTTTACTTTAAAACCATTCAATATTATAATTTAACCATATAAATTATCTCAATTAAAAAAGTTGTTTTTAATTAAAAATTAGCGTATTTTTACTATTCATCAAAATATGAAAGTTATCAAAAAAATATGAAAAATTTATCCAAAGTAATTTTTTATAAACTGACTCAAAAGAAGAGTTTTATTATTTCAAATTGGACTTGAAATTGTGTCAAAACTAGATTTAATGTGGGTGCACCATCAAAAGGTGGCAAAACAGCATTTATTGAAAAATACTTATTTTACCCGAAAAAATTATTTTCTTCTATTAACATGTTCTAGAAAATGTGTAAGATGAATAATAATGTTATAAAATTCAAAATTTAGTTAATACTATTCATAATGGCTAGTCCATAATAATATATCATTGTATAGTGAAACCTGGTTTTGCGTACTAAACACGCTATTGAAAAAGGTCGTAATTTCATGTAATGCAAGCCATGTCTGTATTGTGTGATATGAAAGATTACATTGGTTCTGCATATAACATAAGACATAAAAAAATTTCTCATAGAATCTCAGGGTGTTACATACTGCATCCTCCCACCAATTCTCATTAATTTATTTATATATTTTTTCTAAAGATTACACCTTGTAATATTTTTTCAACTTTTCTATTGATTCATTAGAATCCTATATTTAGTAATGAATAAAAAAAATCTATAATGTTATTCAAAAAAAATTAATACGAATTACTAAATTAATTTATCTGCAAAAAATTTGAACATTAAGGAATTAACCCAATAATAATATTTAAATCATTCAACAATAATTTATTTTCATGGAATGTGATGCGTTGGTAATATTCTCATTTTCTATGTTATTTTAAATATTAGAAACCCATGGATTAGATTACAAAATATAATAAAATATATTCCAATATAATAAAATATATATAGTGTATATTTTTTCCCCTTCAACAAAATGTTTTATTGTTATCCATGAAAATTGAACCTTAGAAAGTTCCAAATAAGGTTTGATGTTATTAAAAATCTAACCACATATAATTTCAATATATATATATATATATATTAGTGCAGTGATTATAAAATCCCTTTATAATATTTATTTCATAACAAATGCTTTAAAATATGATACCAATACACTATCCCATAGATGTTCTTAAAGTGTACTTTTTTTCCTCACACAACTAGTTGATAACATTATACTAATTAGTATATACCATGATCTTGGGGAGACCAAATTATTTTTAAAGTATTTATTGATTCCATAAAAGATAAATTAATGATAATTAAAATTTAATTTAATTTTGTATGTGTTAGATGGTGAGAGATATTTAAGAAATACATGAAAAAATTATGGTCAAATTACATATATCCATGAAATGTTTCAATCCCATTTATTCTGAATACCTTAAGAATCTGTTCTACCAAATTTATTTTTATTAGTTTAATAATAAAATGTTTCTTCAATATCTTGTTTCAAAGTAATTTTATTAATTAAAACATGAAATGAATATTTTAATATATGAGTATAATGAAATTTTACTTAAATATATTTATATCATATGCCATGTTTTGAAGGAATACCTTGAAGGATCTTCCATATACAATGAAATTACCCAAGAAAATACCATTGAACTCATATTATGTGACCAATGTACTAAGATTCAAATAATTATGAAATGTATTCAATATTTTATACTAGTTTAATGAATGGAAATAATAAAAAATTATTCTATATAGGCATGTAAATAAGGTTTTGGCTTAGTGAGTCAAATTCATCGAAATTTTTTAATTAATGTATCCTTCTTTAATGCTAATGTAATATTTCTTATTAATAAATGATGAATGATTTCAATAAATAAGTGTAGAAACTGTTTTTTTCTTTATTTTGATGTTTAACTTTAGAAAATTGAAAAATAATTTCCATCACATGATAGTCCTTGTAGGGATCATTTCATTAATGTGAATCTTAATCCCCATCATTAATCATTTCTTTGACATTTCTTGGATTTGTATAATCGAGATAATATAATGAAAATTCAATTACAACATCCACTATTATATGGAATTCATTTGTAACAACATCCATCATTTGGAGTGTAATTATCTTTTATAGATGTTTACATAGTCTACTTTCATTCTCCTATATTAGCTTATGTATTAGAATTATGTGTTTAATTCCATTGATGTTAGAAATACTCAATTTTTTCTTTTTTCTTCTATCTTAGTACATGAAAAAATGTATTATATTGTTCCTTTAGAAAATATATATATTATCATTGATAATGTACCTTTTCATGCTAGAAACAATTATTCCAATTATTGTATTTGTGGATTGAGTTCACTAATCAATGTCATGAGGATTATAGGGGTCAAATTTAGGCTAAAATCTTACAACAAGTGTTGTATCTATTATTTATCTCTAGATTTATAATAAATTTCAAGGTTTATAGTTTATAAAATTTCATATATGAATTTAATACCATTCCCTCTTCTGATTTCTAAAAATAATTCATTTTTGGATGCTTCTTATTAATAAAAATATCACCTAAATCCTCTAAATCATCACAATTATTAACTAATTTGAAATAATTATAGATGAAATGTTTAAAATCAAAAATAAAAATTAATATAACTTTATCCAAATCAATCCAATACATAACTATTTCTATGAATTATCTCTAAATGATAATGTTAAGATCACATTAATGTTATATGTCATGAATCAAAAGGTTAATGAGAAAGATGAATTGATATACTTTTATAAGAACATATTCAATTATTATATGATTATAATTCAATAAATGCAAATCTAGTTAGAGAAAGAGATATTTTTTCTGTTTAGATAATTATATATTTCAAAAATAAACATAAATAAATTAGAAAAAAATTATCTCCCAATGTGAAAATTAAAATATCAAATGTACATGATCTAATGGTCCATGAAAGGAAAAAATAATTCTTGATCTGATAACATTTGAATTATTCATTATTTAATATTTGTGGATCACTAATGACTAAAATATATTAAAATATAATAATCCAATTACCATTTATTATATCGAAACTCCTTCAATAATATTTTATAAAATGGAATTTAAGAGATGTGTCATTGAAGGGTATATTGATATAGTGATACTTAAATATCTCAATGGTTTTTTTGTATTAATTATTAAATCATCATTTTCTAAAATTCATAGGAAATTGTATAGGGTGAATTTTATAGAATTTTTTTCTTATAATATTATATACATTCTAATACTTCTTCAAATTATTTAGGTTTCTTATTCTCATTTTAATTGTCTATCTTATCATCTACCACTATATCATTTTTCTATGTATCTATAAATCTTTCATCCATATATGGCCTCCTTGTGGTAATCAATGTGAATGGTTTCCTTGACTTATAATGTTAGAATCAACTCATCAAATAAAATTGAGATCACCTCAATTGGTACATTATACTATAGATCAAATTGATTACCTATTATTCCCACCACTGGGTAGACAATATATACTAGTTAAAAAACTCATATCTGTAAAAATCATATCATAACATATCCAGAATAACTATATTACCATTTTTCACAAATGGATTGAAATTAATAATGATTTGATAGGATATGACCATAGTAAAAGATATATCATGAATGGGATGATTCATCACTTCTTCGTCCTTACATCAAGACGTAATAATATTCTACCTTCGATATAATGTGTGATCTAGAACATCATTTCACAAATTTTTATTCTAAGTCTAACCCAAATTATGGGGAACGAAGAATAAAAAGTGTAGTAAAACCTCTAATGTTTGGTATAGACCAAGGGAGGATCCTCAATTTTTTTATAACAACCTTGTTGGTGGGTCTATCTCAAGCTGGGACTACCTCCACTAGTAATTCCTCTACCAATTCTGTACTATGTTGAATAAAATGATAATTTGTGACATGTATAATTAAAATCAATTAGGAAATAATAGAGCCATGGATTTTATCACCTGATAGAAGGGTCAAAAATAGTTCAGGGAAAAAATCTTCCCCATGTAAAATTACTAGATATATAAGTGGGAAAACACTATTACGATTCATAAAAAAGATTATTCCTTTTATATATACCACTGGTTATTGAGTTTATGTAACTAAAAAATAAAATATAGAGGACACTATTCTTAAATATAATTAATGCTGTTTTTAAGAATCTTTAAAATAAATATGTAATATAAGGAATGAAGTAGATGATACTATCTCTACCAAACCAAAATGGATAAGGTGAAATGACATTGAATGCAGTAAGAATAAAATTTATTCCTTCCATAAAGACATGTTTCTCAATTGCATCACCTATTATATGGAATTTAACCAGATAATGATTCTAGAAATCAAGAAACAGCTGATGTAGGATAAGATGGCCATCCAAATTACATCTCTGACCATAATATATAAGGCCACATGGTACATAAAATAATTTTCTTCAATGGTATAAAAAAATAAGATATAAATGTTCAAAACCCAAGGAAAAACTCAATATCCTAAGTTTCATATGTTTCAACCATATTCCAAAACAAAAATGACAAATCGTTAGAGGAGTTATCCCAAAAATTGGACCAATATGAACCATCCCACCAAATGATTTATCGTGCATGAACCTACCAAATGAGATATTCAACTAATGAGGTTATCTGATTCACATACATATCCATTAACATATTAAGAACCTGGTTTGAAGACATTCCACCTAGTTCTGATGAGAACCATCTGGATAAGGATGATTGTGCATTCTTCAAACACATTAAACACCAAGATTTTTTCTTGTCCAATGTTCTCAGTATTGGTGAATAAGGGACAAATTATTCCATTCACATCTCTTTAGAATAGATTCTCAATAATGTTCATGATTCATTATGCATGGATTATGGGGTATATTCCCAATATCAATTAGGGATCCAATATCTTGGTTACATGTTGGGACACCCATCATTGCCTAACCATCCTAATATTAAAAAAATGAAATTTTTAAATAATTATTCATTGTGGCATAACATTGAGGGTGATACTGAAATTTATTCCAAATATAATACTTCTCAGTTTAATTAATAATTTAAGATTCTTCATGACGTAATTATGAAGGTGAATCATGGATAATTTCCCCATGATGTAATATGAAAATCACTTTGTAGATGTCATCCTTGATGTCAAACACCACATAAAATTTGATTAGTGATTTTTGAAAATTTTAGTACATTTACGTGGTGAATATCAAATCTCAGTCAATGTCACCCTTTGACATAGGGATGGCAGAATTTCCATTTTTCCACCTCATTATCTGGTGAGTTATAGAAATTTTTTAAACATAATTACTTCCAAAAATAGTTTCGGGTGTGTCACTGTTCCCTAATCAAATTAAGGCACCATTCTTATCTATGACCACTATTAATTCATATTATACAAAAAAAATTGATCTAGATTTGTGAAAAAACTCCAAAATCAAGAATTCATCTATATTACCATACTAATAGAGTAATATGAAATAAAATTGGGAATAACAATTGTCATATATATTTTAATCAAAGAAGAAGGAATCTGTATTCCTTCAAACTAAATAAATTCACCTCATATTTTCCATCTTCCATGGAAAATGACTGGATAAAGATCCCATTGATAATGTGACCTAAAGTGGAATAATTGAATGAGAATCTAAAGAAATATACTGATCATTACATTATAATGATAAAATTTTCTTTATCTTTATTTATTTGATTTAAAATTATATTGATAAGGGATATTTAAGCCCCAAAAATACAAAGATCAACTAAAACCTTATTCTAAATCAGAATAGAACACATACTCATTGAGAAAGAATCTGATATACCCATTTAATAGAGATGGATGAATTATGTAATATTCTTTTATGTATAAATATGTTTATCTATACATAATATGTTTACTAGAGGAAAACCTTTAATAGAATTTGAGGATTACGATACAAGTAGTGTTAGTAATGAATAATCATCCAAATTATTCTCCATTCCATTAATTTTAAAGAATTATAACTGAAGAAAATGTTTAATGAAGTATTTCTCAACATATAGACAAATTGAGGTCTAATAAATATTTATAATCCTTAGACTAGTACCACATACATTTTGTATATTCTCACTACACCAAATGATCACAAATCATTATTACTAATTTAAAATTGTGTCCTAGTTGTATTCATATAAACCATAGGACAAAAAATCCTTTAATTCATGACTCTAATGTATATATGAAAACATCAAAGCCATCTAAAATTATAATATTGATCCACTAAGGAAATCCAATATGTATGACATTAAACTACATGGTGAAGGTGTATGTTTTAATACATTAATATTTTTGGAACTATTAGCATCAATTCATGAAATTATGTTGTATGACATATGGTCACTTTATATAACCATCCCTCTATTTCACATATGATCTAGATCTATATACAGGTTTTATTGTCTATGTTTTTAATAACTTTTTCTTATTTTTATCCAATTATAATTCACTATGAAAGAGTTATCTCACATAATCCTATAATTCAGACCAAATCTGTTTCACGTTTTCTTTGTTCTCAAGCCTAGACGCATTTCCATGTCATTTCCAGTGACATAAAATGAGCCAAAATTGTGTACAAAAGTAAATTACATCATCCCAATTTAATATTAGGACATATATAGTGTACCCTATCATAATAATTTTTTTCCTTCTTCCTTCCTCATGGGATAATGAGTGAACCATGAAATAATTATTATGGGCCCATCCACAACCACATTTAAATATACTCATAGTTTATTGGATATGATAAATTCTTATGGAATTAAATTATTCTATTCTATAAGATATTAATTTGTTTTTTTTTATATGCATTTTTTGTATGACCATAAATTACATGGAATATTCATCCTCATCACATGAGGATAAAATACATGACACATGTCCTTATTCCATGATATTTAAAAACAATATATTTAATCCTAGCCACATGATGTTTAAATTTCATATTACATCATCCATTCTACAAGACCATAAACTATTCCAAGAAGCTACCAAAAAATGATCTCAATCAATAATAATGATTCTATAGTTGCAAAATTAGTTCCCAATACATACTTTGGGGGTGGGGGGTTCAGAAGAACCTTAAATTTTGTTAGGGTTCGATCTTCTTTGAAAAACAACATTTAGAGAAAATCATGGCATAACAAAAAATTTTAAAAACCATATTTAAACCCAATTAATCAATCCAATATAATTTCTACCTATTTCTCATTAAATGAAAAAAAAATTGTGAGTTGAGATAATCCTTGTGGAATCCCTAAACAATAATTCATCCATTCCACTCGGTTCCCTCTATCACTGAAGAATTATTGGTAATGATTGATTAATCTAAAGGGAAACTGGTAGGATATGGTACAAATAGAATATTTTATTCCTATTATTGTGATGTAATACTATGGGTATTTTTATTCTACAAAGAAAGGTAAACATGAACCCCAATGATTATCCCCAGATTGGGTGTGTTATCAGACACTCTACGCCCACTAGTCACCATTTATTGACAATTTCATTAGTTTCTCACCACTAATAATGGTCATTCTACTCACACTGGTATCTGATTAAAACATTTGAATCACAATTTACTTATTAAATATTCTTATATTATATTATATCGTGATCAAATTTTTTATTATTCAATCATACTTTGTTTCTTATATTAATGATAATATTGTAACATTATCATAAACAATGTCAATTTTTGATCCATGATATAATACATTTAACATAATATAATGGTGTAGTAAATGAGACCCAAATTATATACATACAATTAATATCTACATAAGATTTCAAGAATTATCTTTTGATCATACTAAATCCTTATTTAATTCTAATTTTATGAAGTGTATCCAGTCATTACTCACATGGAATCATTAAAATCCCCCCAAATGATTCATAAATAAAGAGAATAAATCTAAAATATCTACTTGTATGATCATATATTGATGTTCCTTCTTTCACCAATAAGAGGGGATGATGGGATGTGTATGAAAAACTACAAGGCTAAGAAGAAAGGGCTCCAGAGTAGCCGCATGACTCTTCTTGGGATGAAGTATTAGGTGCACCAAGAGAAATGAAAAAAAGAAGGAAGAGAGGATCTCAGCTTAAGAGAAGGTCAGATCCTAAAATCAGGGAGACAATTTCGATGTTCATAAAATTTGGATAGTGTATTATGCATGTGGTTTGGTGATTTCACCCATTAGAAATACTTGATATTTAGAAATTCCCCTAATAAATTTTTGGGATAGACCATCAGATTAATGTGAGTTGATAGATTATCAATAAATGTAGAAAACACAAAACATGGGAGAAACTGGAATAAATATGAAAAAAGGGAAAGCGGCCGTGACCCCGTTTGGCAAGATATTGTAATGGTGCCACTATAAATAGTATGATAATGATGGTGTGACCATGATAGTGCAACCGTGATGGTGCGACTGTGATGGTGCGACCATGAATGTGCCACTATAACAGGTGGAATCATTTGATGGAATAGTTTTTTTGGAAAACTCCCAAAAAAGACACTTTGATCCCTACACAAGCTAGGATTGCAGTATTTTCAAAAAAATAAAGGACTGTGGAAATATGGTTTATTGAATCACATACCTATCAAACTACTCTCATCCTTGAGAATTTAAAACTAACCTGGAAGAAAAGATGTCTTGTAAACCATCCCTTAAGAGCCTTTTTAAGAGTAAAAAACCTGGTGTTGAAAAATGGATGGTTATCCTCCACATCTAGGAACACCTCTCTCACATCTATTTCCTGAAAAAATTATGAGCCACTAAAGATCAACTATCCATAAGAAATATAACAAACACCATGGATCACAATGTCTAGATACATGGATTAGTGAGTTCCCTCCTCCATGTCAATATATTATCTGATTTTGGCACCATTAAGTCTCTTGCACATTTTTAATCGCATCATCATTAATGAGTCTTGATTAGAGATTAGGTTCCCCCTCACCATAGTGATGAACATTCAAATAGAGGGATAATGGAGAAACAACTTATCACATAGTAAGTAGGGTAAACTATTTCCATATAAGTAGGTCATAAGGAAAAAACATGATCAAAACTCAAAACAACTTTGGGTACTAGGCAGACATTTGTTCCTCCTTATCCCATGTACTGTCCTCGAGGCCACCACGCCACCATAACACACCAACAAAGGTAATAGTTCATCCACAAAGAAACATCTCCTTATGATCCTCGATTCCCATAGTTCTCTCCATGAGAATCACATCATATTCAATATCCAACTATCCCTAGTCATGATCGTGGGAGTCATCGTGTAGATATCGACGGAGTTGAGAGACATAAAATATGTCGTGCACCCTATCCAACCACGGTGAAAATTCAAGATGATATTCCACCTCACAGACTTGTCCCAACACCTCATAGTGTGAAATTAATTAGAAAGAGAGCTTATTCCCCTACCAAACCTCATTTGTCCACACTGTGGGGGATACCTTTGAGAAAACATAGTCCCCGACCTCAAACTCCAAGGGTCTAACCCTGTTATTGGCATATGAATTCTACTAGTCCTGAGCTTCCTTCATCCATTCAGGAATATGCTGAACCTTCTCTATTTTGCTCTACACTACCTCATGGCCAAAAAGACATGCCTCCCAACCTTATTCCATCACATGGGTGAATGAAACAGTCTTCCATGTCGGGATTTAAACAGATCAATTCCAATGGTAGAGTGATAGTTAGTATTGTAGTAAAACTCTACCAGGGGAGTTTCTCATACCAACATTCATCTGATGTCTAAGACACATGATCGTAGCATATCCTCTAATGCCTGGATGCTCCTCTCTTTCTTCCCTTCTGTCTGAGGGTGAAAAGAGTTGTTAAGGCATAACCAGGTGTTACAAGTATATTGTTATCCCTTCCAGACTTATGATGTAATGAGTGTATCCCAATCCAAAATGATGGATCTTGAACTCCATGCGGCCTTACCACATCACTCACGTACCTATGTGAAAATGGTCCATTGATCTCCTCACTTTAATCACTAAGATGTGAAACCATTTCATAAATAGGTCCACCATTACCCAAATGGAATCAAAGCCCCCCTCAGTGATTGGTATCCCTACGATGAAATCCATCGAGACTTCATCCCACTTCCACTTGGGAACCACTAAGTGTTGCAACAGACCATTGAGAACATGGTGTTCACCTTTCACTTACTAACACACTAAGAACCATACCACTAACTCTGCCACTACCCACTCTACTCTGGGCCACAAAAACTGGCATTTCAATGCTTGGTACATCATGGTGAATATGGATGTAACATTAATGGTTATTTATAGAACACCTGGAGAACTCTCTTGTGCATTTCCACTGATACAAACAGCTTCCCACAGAACAACATCTGATTATGACTATCCTCCAAACATCCCTCTAGAACATCATTCTGGCTAACACAATCACACATCACTTCAGCCTTTGAGTCTCGCCACTAAGACTCATCCACCTGTCAACCATGTAATACTGCACTATCATCTGAAACATAGATCCTCTATCATCTTCCACTCTAAAGCCTTGATTTAATGTAGCCAACTCCCATATTTACATCCAAGCATCAATGGAATCCAAACTATATATCATTTTGTGACTTCCTACTCAAGGCATTTGGCACCACATCACCGTTATTGAGGTGTAGTAGATCATAATGTTTTAGTCCATAAAAATTCCATCCACCCCACTTCCACAGGATTAGGTATCTCTAAGAGAAGATACACCTGAAATTATTGTGATCATTGAAGACCATGAATCATTCCTCGATGAGGTAATCCCACCACAACTTCAGTGAGAATTCAATATATGAAAGTTATAGTTCATGGGTGACCTAGTTATGTTCGTGAGGGAGTAAATTACTAGACCCATATGAGATCCTTCCTAACATAAACAATATATCACACCCACGCCCTTGACCAGAAGCATCATCAAACACTTCAAACGTTACCACTTCTTCTACAAACCTCAGTACTAGGGAACTTACAAGCTTCGCTTTTAGATAACTGAATGATTTTTGTCATTGCACACTCTATACAATGGAATGATCTTTTCTGGTCAAATATATTAATAGAGCCAAAACTCAAGAGAATTTGGGTATAAACCTTTGAAAATTACCTGTGAGACCTAGCAAACTACGAACCTTTTCCACATTCTTGGGATCTTCCCATGAAAAAAACTAATTCAACCTTCGATTGGTCCAACTATATTCCCTATTGGGACACCATGTGTAACATCCCCAATTGATAAAGGGTTAAATGACTAAATGATATGACTCATGTCAACAAGGTGCACCTTCCTTTTCGGGAGCCTGTTTGATTAGAACTCCACAGTTAAGCGTGCTTGTCTTGGAGTAGTGATCAGGATGGGTGACCCTCTGGGAAGTTTCCCAGGGTGTGTGTGAGTGAGGACAAAGCACACTGGAAAGGACATGTGTTGGCCTGTGGGGAATGTCATTGGTCATATGACCCGTTCGGGCACGTGGGTGGACCCTGGTGTGGGCCCCACGTGTCTGCGGGGGCAACTGGGGATACCTGGTGGGCCAGGACCCGACGACCATGTTAAGGCGGGGTGGTTGTGCTGTCACTGGGGCCTGGTTGTCACATTTGGTATCAGAGGAGGAACCCAGCCTTAACTGCGTGGTGCACTTCCTGGGTTGAGATGTAGGGCCCACAATGAGGGTGTTGTGCTCTAAAGGGAGAGTGATTGTAACATCCCCAAATGATAAAGGGTTAAATGACTAAATGATATGACTCATGTCAACAAGGTGCACCTTCCTTTTCAGGAGCCTGTCTGATTAGAACTCCACAGTTAAGCGTGCTTGGCTTGGAGTAGTGATCAGGATGGGTGACCCTCTGGGAAGTTTCTCAGGGTGTGTGTGAGTGAGGACAAAGCACACTGGAAATGACATGTGTTGGCATGTGGGGAATGTCATTATTCATATGACCCGTTCGGGCAGGTGGGTGGACCCTGGTGTGGGCCCCACGTGTCTGCGGGGGCAACTAGGGATACCTGGTGGGCCAAGACCCGACGGCCATGTTAAGGCGGGGTGGTTGTGCTGTCACTGGGGCCCGGTTGTCACACCAAGTCCCTAAATAATTGCACCTCTCATGTCCAGAACATGCACTTGGATAACATACCATAGATACAGTGGTGTTAGAGGACCTCTAAAACTATCCTTATATGTTATTCATGATCGTTCTTTGATTTTGAGTACATCAGGATGTCATCAATGAAAAACAAAAATAACTTGTCCATATACTCACAGAAAACATAGTTCATGTACGCCATGAATAGAGATGGTGTGCATGTAATGCTGAATGGCATGACCACGAACTAAAGAGGCCCATACCTACATTTAAAAGAATTATTTGGGATGTCATCCTCCATCACCCTATATTATTGATATCCAAACTGTAGGTTTATCTGATAGAACCAACCATCTCCCTTCAACTGGTCAAATATATTGTCTATCCTTTTGGGAAGGAGGGTAATTGTTTTTAACCATCACTTGATTCATCCTCTGGTAGTCTATGCGAAACCAAATACCACTGTGTACCTTTGTTATGAAAAAGAATGAAGAACCCCATTGTGACACACTTTTTCAAATAAAACCCTTATTTATTAGGTCATCCACCAGAATCTGCAACTCCCACAACTCAAAATGAGACATCTGATATGGAGCCATCGAAATTGGACTGGCCCCAGGTTGTATGTTTATCCCGAACTCAACATCACATTGAGGAGGTAGAGTGATATCCACTTTGGGGATGATCTCCATGAACTCACTAAAAATACCTAAAACATCAACCAAATATTTATATCCTGATTTCATTGACATATCGACTAACAAGAAAAGTAGGAGCTCCACACACTGGATTCCCTATTAGAAACTCCACTATCCAACAAAAGATATATGATGGCCGTCCATATCTGATAACATGACCATTATCCAGATGTATTCGATAACATCATGGATGTAAAACAAATAGTAGATTCCTAGGGTGTCATTTTATGGATGAAATTGTAGCAGAAGGAGATCAACAATGGACTGATGCTACATCAACATCAGTCTGCATCCTCAAAAAACATCAAACAAGTTGGTCTGACCTCCAACTGGTGTACTCAACACAAGGGGAATGGAAAATCTCTCTATCTCTCAATGCCTTGACCCAGGTCATGGTATAGAATGGGTCCATCAGAGGAGTGTGAACCACTTGAATCAAAAAAATTACATGCATGAATATAAAGAAGATGATCGTTCCTCGTACAACTTATTGCCCTGCTAGAACTGGTACCTCTACAGCATGAAAGTTCTCACTCCCATATAATTTCCCCCTCAGCTATTTTATGCCTCCCCAACAATACACTGGTTGAGATCCTTGAGGAGATCCATAATTTCAGCCCCTTCGGCACCGTCGGCCCTCACTAGAGAAGGATGTCACTCCCCCTATAGCTAGAAGGGAATGGTTAGATATTGCTGCTGTTCAGGTAGGCACTAAATCTTCTCACTAGCATCGTACTACACTTGGAAAAAGTACGGATGATGATGATTCCCAGGAATAACACAAATAGTGCATCTTGGTCCTATGCCCCTAGAGAAAGGGTGGGGACCGAGAGATCGGAACACGAATTGATGATGCATATTCACTAATGGTGGAAAAGTGGATGGACCTGATGATAAAGATCTTCTACTGATGACCTTCCCCTTTGATGAAATCATATGGAACTCTTCTTGTGGGACACCTCTCGGTGAGTGAATCCTCTTCTCAACATCCTCCTTCTTTTTATCCTCCATGTATGTCAGTAGAGTGAAAGGGGTAATAACATACTGAATTGAATGTAAGAGTGTGACCTCTAAGTGTCTTTCCCTTGATTCCTCATCTAGAAAGAGATCCTGAAAAAAACAATGTAGATACTTAAACATGATCCCCAACTACCTTAAAGACATTATCCCATCCTAAACAGAATGCATCTTCTGCCTCTTCGTGGACTTCTTCATGGAAGAAGTAAATTTTTCTTAAAACACCTTCTCAAATTCAGTCCTTGAGAGAACAGCCTCCTTCATCTCCCTGAGGAAAATTTTCAACCACTTACACACTTCTCCTTGCATTTGTCTCACTACAAGAGGACCCATGTGCTCTATCAGAGCATAGATCAAGATGAAAGATATCACCATCTAATCAATCATGCTCTATGTCTCTATGTCCGAGACGTTGCACTCCTACTTTCCTAGAGTCTTATGTAGGAAGGAAAAGAGCATCATCATCCACTGGTCGTCCTCCTCATCTTGATCAACCCTTCCCTCTGATCAACCTGCTCGGCCTCAATTTTTAGAACTTCTCGATGATGATATCTAGGTTCTATAGCTGATAATAGAAACAAATAATTCCTAATCCTAGGTATTGAAATTTAAATTTTGTTTGAACTCATTATTTATTATAAAATCTCCAAAAAAAAGACACATAATAACACTAGTCATTATGATGCGTGTACCTTCCCTAGGGTCTCTACCCTGCTATCAGTGTATCCTCACCTGGCCTTTCAGTCGGTCCATAGTCTATTTTTCAGACCACAATTGGCCCTGAAATCCTGTGTCCTTGTTGGAATTCCCTACCCTATTTCTAGAAAAAAAATTATCCTAATAGTGTTTCCCTACCATCATATGTAATCCTATCTTATCCTAGCCATGTACTCCATCCTATATCTTATCCATCACTTATGATATCATTCTATCATGACCTGCCATCTCTAAGATGAGGGAAGGGATGAAAAAGATCTATTTCCTTCCTTCTTTATTTTTATTGATAGGTAATGACCCTCGGGTCATGCCTTCAGTAGGCCCATATTGGCGACTATCACAAAGGGTATATAATCTTACACAAATGGAAGGAATTTATCTTTTTATAGAATAAGATCTGGATATAAGATGGAAAATCCTAGAAATGCCAAAGACTAAAGATATAAGTAATGTTCATAATCCATTTCAACATTCATTTTCAAATTTAAAACTAATACAAAGAAATAAAGACTCACAAATATTGTACCATGGAATGTAACTAAATAGAAACAATAACTATACGAACACCGGAGAATGTAAAATCTAGCATCGTCCTCAAAGTCCTCTTGGAATCTGAAAAATGGTTTTACATATGTATTGTGTGCATACAAGTATAATTACTAGGTAAACTAAAGATACTCATGTACAACTGTGGGAACAAGCTAATTCCCCTGTGAAAAAACAGTGGAATTTCAAGAAACTACCAAGGAATACTAACCAACCCAACCTCAATGAGTCGTACTTATCTGAGTAAAGAAAGTCATGAAATATAATAATATAATTACATTAATAATTTGGTACCTCGCACACCACTTTCCCACTATTTTACTACTCATTCTTAAATATATGATGTCTTGATGATACCACTATTACCACACGTAGTCCCACTACTGCAACATGTCCACACACACTTGGGCCTCAATCCAAAAACAACCTCACCCACAAAAACCTTGGCCAAAATAACCACTCCCATGCCTAAAAACACATGGGCCCCAACAACCACTCACTATGCCCAATGATTTCTGGGCCTTATCCCGAAGGAACATGAGAAAGCACACCTGACCCACAAACACCTGAGCCCTTCATCTAAAACAAACCATTTCCCAAAGGATCAAGGAATTTGGTAAGCCTCATGCCATTACAACCTGATCAGATATACCAGAGTGCCAATATCCGGAAGAGTGTGAAATGAAGAAAATCAATAACCATCCATCCATTCTCACACCGTGATGTTAGGAAAGATATCGTTAACCATGAAATGAAGGATTTCATAACATAATGTTCAACAAGGGTGGGATGTGAAAAGAAAACAAAATTAACTGAAATATATTTGTATATATATGTTATCAAACACACAATCACAACCTATGGGTATCACACAAACAAACAACTAGACCACACCAGCACCACTTTTCCTTATACTCCTACATGCATAACCACATAACAACCACTGGAAAATCAAATCACATCCCCCTTTTCGTTCAGTTTCTATTTATTTATTTAAGTTGATTCACATTAATTATTCCAACTCCACCAGGAAACTATGAAATATAACCATGCCAAGAAACCAACAAAACCAAAATGAAATCCCACTTCATGACAACACAAAACTAGACTTGCATTCCCACTACGCATCCCTATTCAACTACTACCAAATATCATTATCTAAATAAATACTTTTTATTCCTCCTCTCACAGCCCATCCTTGCATCCCACTTTTCCAAAAAAAATACCCCATGCAGTCACACTGTAAAACGAGTCCACAACCACAACGCAGTCTCACATCAAAATGTTGCTTCGTGACCACAATGATACATAAAGGTAGTGGAGATACCTACAAGTTCATCCATTCAACATCCAATCACTCTCTTGGATTGAGACACCAATGCACAAAGGACAGTACCACTGCCTACAAGTTTATCCATTCCACAATCAATCAGTCTCCTAGACAGAGACACCAACACAGAACGGATAGTCCCAATGCCTATGAGTTTACCTATTACTCAATAAATCAATATCATGGACATAGAAACAAACACACCCCATCTACCACCCCACATACCAAACCAATAGAACCCAAAACAGAACACACAACATGTAACAAAAACAATCAAAACAAATGTATTCAAATTTTGCCAAAATTGTTTATGTAATTAGAACTTTAATATAATCGGGGTGACCAAGGAATCGTTTTGATGACCTCATTATAGTTTTGATCCTGGGGTATTATTTTATTTAATTGAGTTCACATGATTAATCATATTTCATTTTTTATCTGTATTAAAAACTGTCACAGCGAAATAACACCAGTGAACAACAAAATAACACCAACAGTCATGATTTTTAAATGGTATACAGAATAAAAAATTAAAAAATGAATAAAAGATAACAAAATAAAATAGGTGATCAACCACAAACTACACCATTCCCACTATTTTATTGTCACGAGTTATCTTGAGATCATATTAAATCATTGATTAATTCATGTTTTAAGAAGAGGATCCAGTCATTCCTCGTAAGGAATCATTATATAACCCCATCATGATGCACAAATATAGATAAGAAAAAGAAAATTCTTACTTGGATGATCAATGATTGATGTTTCTTCTTACGATAAGAACATGCGATGGCGCAACATACAAGAAAAACCCCAAGGCAGAGCGGGACGGGATCCTTCAAGATCACATGAATCATCTTAGGAGGAATTCATTGTCTCGCTAAGAGAAATGAAAAGGAATAAGGAAGATAGGATCTTGGATTGAGAAAATAAAAGATACTAAAATCAGGGTGGTTATTTCAAAGTACATAAAATTCAAATCGAGGCCCAACCATGCGGATTGGTGGATTCAAACATTAGAATTAATAGAGATTTAATAATTCTCCTTCGAAATGGTGGATAGAGACGATCAGATGGCTGTGAATTGATAGATTAAATTTAAAAAGAGAAAACATATAACATGGGAGAAACTGGGAAAACTTGAAAAACTAACCAAGGAGGTGTGACACCATTTTGTGAGAAACCGCAACAGTTCCACCATAAATGGTGCGCCCGTGGTGGTGTGACAATGACAATGTAATAGTGATGGTGCGATTATGAAGGTGAAACTGTGATGGTGCGATCATGATGGTGTGACCATGATAGTGTGATCAGGATGGTGCCACCATAACGAGTTGAACCATTTGGTGGAACTGAGTTTGTTGAAAAATTCCTAGAGAAAGACACTAGCATCCATACAAACACTATTTATAATAGATTTTTACAAAGGAAAGGACAAGGGAAATATAAATTATTACAACTCTGATATATACACACCTATTGTTGATCGCCTCCACAACCACACCTCGGTCATGATCCCTGAGGATCACCTTTTGTTCGGCCTCCTCCAGCACTATCTACCCTCGGTGGAGTGGGAGACCACAACCCTTACTATAAGAAATGTCTAACCAGCAAGTAATTCTGTTGAGTTGGGAACAAATACTACCCATACCCAACATACTAATATATAAATAGGAACATGCTCTCAATATTTCCATGAACTCCATAGACAAAGCACCTCAGTCCTTGGCCCATGGGTAAAGGGTGAGGACCATGAGATTGGAACTGGAACTCCTGTATCCAATTTCCCGGTGGCTAAAACCTAGAAGGCCCTGACACTAGAGACCTACCATTGATTTTCTTCTCCTTTTATGAACATGGATGGCTCCCCTCTCATGGTACACCTCCCTGTGATTGAATCTTATCCACTACATCAGCCTTCTTCTAAAATCTATGTATATCAATAGGGTAAAGGTAGTGAGATAATAATGAAGTGAAGTTTGGAGTTCCTCCTCCATGAATCTCACTTGTCACTCCTCATCCAGAATGAGATAGAGTTCATAGCATAGAAGTTACTTGAACTTCATCCATAGTTCCCTCACTAACATACTTCCCCACTGGAGGAAGATCATATCCAACATCTTCTTGTCCATCATCATCGAGTAATGAAACTCTGCCTGAAACTCCTTCTCAATGTCATCCCATGATACATCGGTCCCCTTGCTCTACCTGAGGTAATGTGTTATCCAATGATGTGCCACTCCATGCATCTGTATCACTGACAGTGGAACCCAGTACTCCTTTAAGACATGAATCAAGTTAAAGCTAATTGTGATCTTTTCAAACTATCCATCTGCCTTTATGTGTGAATTTTTTCCTTCATACATATCTATAGTCTACTACTGAAAATCACGAAGGGTCATTTTCTACAAGTCATATTCCTCTTCTTGATCGGCCCTATGCGAATCAAAAAAGTCAACCTGCTAGGCCTCAACTGCTCATACCACACGTAGGATACGTCTAGGTTATATAGATAAAAAGGTAAACAAGGATTTCCTAAGCCCCAATAGTCTGAAAATTTATTTTAATATTTATTTTACCTATTTATTTAAATTAAATTTCCAGAATTCCCAAGACACATAAGGACACAAGTCATTCTGATACTTGTACCATTCTTATAGTCTCTACTTGGAAATCTTCATAGCATCATTTTGTCATTCAGTAGGCCCAAATTCCTTGCATCCATTATTGGGGGATCGAAAATACCATTCCCTATATGGTCTCCCTAAACTATTTAATGCACCATGATTTCCTAATGATGTTTTCCTACCGTCAAATGAAACCCTCACTATTCCTATCTATGAACTTCATCCTATCTCTCAACCACTATGAATGATACCATTCATTCACGACATGCCTTCTTCAAGATGAGGGATGTGGCATCAATGTTCCACACCCTTCCTTCTTCAATATGAACAAGAGATAATGACCCCCCATGTTCCTCCTTCTTTATTCGTCAGAGGGGTGAATAACACCAATGGTATATAATCTCACACAAAACAGAAGGAATTACCCTTATCAATGAAAACAAGATCGAGGTATAAGACAAAAAAAGTCACAAATAATGCCAAAAATTTATATAAATGAAACCAAACTCTATCCCATGCATGATATAAATGTAAACTTCAAAAAAGCTAAAACCAATGCACCAAAGAAAGTACCAAATTAAGGATTCTATGTAGCAGCACAAAAAACTGTCTCAACTCCAAAGTTAGTAAATTCCAGAATCTTCCTCAATGTCCATATGGGATCCAGAGAATAACATAAGATTAGAATACAAGTAAACTGTGTTCGAAAATAATATTCACCCATGAATAAGTGGTAGAATTATACTAATGCCTCTATGAAAACAACATAAATGAATAACACCTAACCAGGAAACTGACTATACCAACGTCAAGATAGTACACTCCACAAATAATGCATGTCAAATAAGATAATAATATAAATACATCAATGGTTTGTGTACCCCACACTACTTTCCTACTAGTTATTTTCTCTTCCATAATTGATAACATCTTGATGATAATCATCTTCCCAAATTTAATCCCACTAGCTCAACTTCCAACACACAATTGGGCCACAAACCTCACATATCCCACTCCTAGACACCAGGGTTTCAACACCACACCTCTCACACGAAAACACCTAGGGCCTCATACCGAGGACACCATTGAAAAAAACCTGGCCACAAACACCTAGGCCGCTCACCCACATCACAACCTACCAAAAGGATCTTGGTATATAGTAAACCTAAAGACATTGCATCCTACTTGGATACACTCGAGTGTTATGATCATGAAGAGAGCACAGTGAATAATGTTTGTAACTAGCCATATGAAATCACACTGAGATGTTGGAAAAGACACTGTCCCCCATGAAATGGGGGTGTTCATCATGTAATACTCAACATGGGTGGGGGGAGTATTTAAAATAAAAAATAACTACATGTTTATACATATAGGTAAAAACCACTCAACTCAATCTATGGGTTTCCAAACAAGAAACCCTCCCACACAAACGTCCTTTTCTACTACCCCTACATGAACGTATCACCATGAACGACATTCACTTCCAACAGTTGATATATACCCCTAGAAAATTCATTTACCCAATTTTCATCATCTATTTATCAATTATGAATTTATTCATTCCATCCCTACTTAGGAAACTAACAAACACAACATTCGTAACCATTTTTAGAAGTCTAAAGGCCACCAAACACTTCCAAAGAAAACTATGAAGTAGTGGGAAAGGTAAGGAAGTTCTCATTTAATGTACATTCATAAATACAATAGAAGAAAAACAACCTGATATCCCACTACAAACCCCAATTTTTCTAGAAACACATTCAACCATATTCAACTATCATTCATCAAAGTTAACAAGATCAATCATCCTCTCACTACTAGAATGGAAGCCCCAATGCACAACCACACCACACCCAACACACCCTCAAACATGAAGTCACAAAACTACCCAGTCATATAGCCCTAATTCCCATCCACTACCCCGAAGCAGTCCCACTGCACAACATGTCCATCTATTTTTTAATCAATCAACATCTTAACCCGATATTCTGTCACACCTCCAGTATAAACCCAAACACAAATACCACAGTGAAACACCACCAACTAGCATCCCTGCTACATAGAAAATCAATACCCCAAACATAGGGTATTTCTCCAAATCCACCACCGTACTCATAACAAGGGTACCTAAAAAAATTTACACCTTCAACCCCAACTATGAAGTACAAAACCCAACCACACACATCACACAACCACACCATTTATCCAAGCGTATTTAGATTTAGCATGAGGGGTTTTTTAATTCCATTTTAAATAATATGGGTGATCACAAAACATGTTTAATCCTGTTACATCCATTTATTTAACCACGTATAGATGATAAATAATATTTAATCTTACATCCATGTATCAAAGCATTAAAAAAATATAGAACACCACAAGTGGGAAAGAATAGACAACCAATGACCATGTTTTTTAGAAGGACTTACAGCACATAAAATTCACAACAAGTTTGATGAATAACAATTAAAAAAGTATACATTACATCATCAATTACCTACTAATATTTCATTGACCGATGTTATATTTTGATCATCGTCTTCCATTCAGACCGTTTACTACTTGTTAAGGAAAATATTTTAGCTGTTCTTCCTGAGGAAACATTACCACACCCACCCATCATTATACAAAAATAAATAGAGACAGAAAAATCCCATCCTAAAACAGCATGGGAGCAAAATTCTTCTTAGTTCCAAAAGAAGGGGGTCTTAATAGTAGATGTAGGAACTCCATAGGAAAATTATCGATGGATACACCACAACACGTGACTCCACAGGGAGGGATAGTTCTAGGAGTATCAAGATAACAAATAGGAGTGTAACTATAATTTATAAGAAGTCATATTCTATATCAATAGAATGGAAATAGTATCAAAATTAATTAATGTGGGATCATGGTAAATATCACATGGATTGAATATCTGTATGTCCCCGAAAAAATAGGATATTAAATATATAGTTAATATCCCTTTAAATTACCTAAAAACTCCCAAAAATTTATTTAAACTTGGTTTACATCAAATAAAATGTGAGATGGGTGCAATTGGAAAAACTGGAAAAACTACAAATTTGGAAATGGGTGAGCAACCATTTGGTGTGCTTTCATTTTAGTGTGCCATAATTTTAGGTGAATCAATTTGGTAAACCTATATTTTTAGAAAACTACCAAAATAATCAACTTTTTCCTCCAAGAACATGATGGGCACTAGATTTTCATAAAGTAATTCTCTGGGGAAATACCGATCATTACAAATTTCATTAGTTAAAATGTTCATAAACCATCCATATGATGAATGAGAATGATATCAATATAACATATACCCATTAGAGTAAACATAATGCATTTTTCTCATTCAAAAATTTATATTCCGAAATAATATCTTTAAACACATTCTGGAGGAAAATATTCATTTGATTTTATTTGTTTTGAAAAATACTCATTCATTGAAAATAAATTTTTTTTAAAAATATTAAAAATTATTTTCATAAACATGAAAAGGAAGAATCAATGAAAAAATTATTGGAATCAATTTTTAGAAGACATGGTAATTTAATGAAACATGTTTTTAATAGAAGAGGGATATAATGTCATGTTTTATTGAAAAATATAATAAGTCATTTTAAGTAAATACGTGTTCTAAAATTTTATTTTTACTTGGATATATCATTATTAAAAATAGGAAATTAAAATTAATTTTTTTACTAAAAATGATAAAAAGCACCATTTTATGGATATTCAATAATAAACAATGTATATTAAATGTGATTGTGAATCAACCCTTTAAAATAGTCATAACACCAAACTAAGAATTCATATATAAATTGATTCTTTGTATCAGTAGTAAATCCACATAATAAAAGTGTATATATGAAAATATATATTCAAATATATTATACACATATTTATAATATAAAAATTAAGAATTAATATAACCTAATGATATGAAATTGAGTTTTGAAATTATTTACAACTAAGTAACATTAAATTACATTCATCATTGATGAAAGAATAATAATTGAATCATAAAATAAAATAAATATTGACTTATTCCTGATAAAACATTTCAGAAGGTTAGTATATACATGATATGAATGAAATTGGTGGTTAAAATCTCATGTGTCTTGTGGAAGTAAATATTGATATAGAAATCTCTTACCTTATAATTCATTTTTGTATAACATTATTTATCCTCATATACGGTTATCATGAAATTTTCATTAACTTATTTCAAAACCATATTAATATTTATGACATCATATATGATCCTATTCTATCATATTTCACTCATTCAGTAATGATGTTTCATTATTTTCTTTCTTTCTGGTTTAAATTTCCATATTTTATTAGTTTTGTTTTATTATGGAAGTACTCTTATTTGAAATGTTATATAGTTATATCATACATATACTAATAACAATGAAATCGTTATCATAGTTTTACATAAATTTTACTTTTAAAACTAATCCTGAATGATGGTTCTAAAAATTGAAATCAGTTACGATCATTAAAACAATAATTCCTTCTTATGAATGAGTAATGTTTTCCATTTTTCTATGATAAGTATTGAATGTTTATAAGAAATATACTAACTATCTATTATTTTAATAAAATAATATATACCATAATATATAATTTTATATTTCATACATGATTTTTTGTGGGGAAAATAGATTCACATCCCTTCAGGATGATGATATTCTACACATACATGAACTACTTTATCACCATTACATGAGTGAAAATGAATAACATAAAATTATATATATTATCTTTATGTAATTGAAAATATTTCATGAATATAATAATCATGTCATTTATATCACATATAATCCTTAAAATTATCATTATCACCTTCCATGTGACACATTATTGAAAGGAAAATCTCATTGCTTCATGAGGATGTAGTCCACTGTGCACACGATTGACATTATCATATATCCTATTTAATTAATGGTAAAAATAAATTTGTGATATACTGACTCCAGTGAAAGAATATGTAATTAATATAATATATATAATTTTTATCCACCATCATACCCAACCATGATTTGTGACAATGGAAAAATGAGTGACATTTGTTCGTGAGGCAGTTGTCTTTTAAACACACAAATGATGATTTCGTTACCCATTTTATGAATGTAAAGACGGTTTTAGTGCCTAAAATTACTATATGAATATCCCATAATTTGGATGATATAGAGGATATTATAGAATCATGGTTTTAAAAAACATTTAAGGAGTTGTAGAATGAAATAAGTCATGAATCCCGTTGAAGAACATATCCTTTTCATTGGGGTTCCTCTTTAGGTTTTCAATAATTCATTAAATGGTTTTACTTTTCCCCAAACTAATGTATCTATGATTATTGGTAAGATGTTTGAGATTTATTTAGGTACTAATTTTTCAATTTAAAGTCATATGAATATATTAATAGAGGAGAATAAAAAGTGGACATTTATATTTTTGGTGAGTGGTACCATTTTAGTTTTTTGAATGAGTGAATTACAGCAACATATCTAGGTCATTTTCTCGCGTATATTTAATTTTTAAACCCTCATTAAAATTAATTTTACCATAATCAATGTAATTAATTTTAACAATTATCACTAATAAAATTGGTAAAAATGAATTTATCCTAATTATACATTATATGGTATTATGATTTCAAATTTGGAATCTGGTTTTCCCAATTTAAATCTCAAAAGATGAAAAAATTAATTTAATATTAATCCTACAGACATGGCAAAAAAAGTAGGTTTTCAATGTGAAAATGTTCAAATGTATATAAAGGTTTTATATATATTCAATTTGAAAATTATTTCAATGTCCTATATAAGATTAATATTATTATAATTGAACTATTTACAGAACTAATCAAATTCAAAATATAATTTAGAAGTCAAAATTATTTAGATGAAAAGGCATTTTTCAATTAAAATTCAGTATTTCATACTATTCATCATGTAATTAAATATTTCATAAAAATAATATAAAATTAATCATGATATAATTTTAATATTTTAATAAAAAAATATTCCCAAAATTCACCATAATTTTCTAGTTCATTTGGCCACTTAATTTTAATATTTAATAACTTAGTAAACTTGTTTTTAACTTAATCATTGTTCTTATTTTTAATTGATTTAACTAATCAATTCGATACAAAAATAAATTGGAATTATTATAAATTTTAAATTATTTTTATTCTAAATATATAATCCTTTCTTCCAAATAAAATTAAAATAATTTTAAATAATTAATTTAAAATTAATATTGTTCATTTGATGAGAAATCATGTTTTTTGAGACAAATTGTTCAAAAGTTATGAAGCTTTTTTATGTAAATTCAATATGAAAAAGATTAAAATGACCTAAATTGGATTAATAGATGTATAGTGGAACAATTTTTACTCTAAATCCAACTCAAAATATAATTTGTCATTATAAATTATTTAATTAAAAAGGAAGTGTTCAATAAATATTCAATATTTTTCACAATTATTTGAAAATTAAAATATATTATAAAAATCCTAAACAATGATCCGGATATGATTTTTGTAATAATATTTTAAATATGAATTTTTTTTTCATATAAATATTCTAAAATTTATAATAATTAATTTTAAATTATATGTTCTGAGAACATTTAAACCACCATATAAAAAAAATTTAAAAAAAATAAATTTTTATTTTAAATAAATCTTATTATCATTTACTAGAAAAATATAACAAAATAATGTTTTTATAAACTATATATATATAAAAAATTAATCTAATTCATACCCAACATTCCAACGACTAGTTAATAACTATTATATTAAATAAAAACTATAATGATTATATTTTGGTTTAGTAAATCTAATTCTTACGTGTAACTAAATCATCTAATGAAACTTTTTTTGAATGTAAAACAAGATAACCTCATTTATTTTTTGAAATGGTAGCTATAAAATATATTTAATTTATAAAAAATAATAAATATTGAGTAATTCCTAAGGATATTATATTATGTTCTATAATTGGTGTTCCGTGTTCAACAAGCTATTGAATATGTGGTTTATATTTTAAATTTTTTTTTCAATAAATAATTAAAATCTGATTATAAAATATATTGATTTTATGATATAAATATTAAATAATTACAGCATGGTAGACTTCAATAATAACAATCTTAAATAATGAATATATTGTGAAATATTTCTTTACTACTTTGATAACGTTTGAATCATAATACTGATGAAAGAAATAAAATAATATAAACCATTTAACACAATAAAGAGAAATAGATTTGATATATAAAATATAAAAATGGAAAGTATATTCACCACCCAAAAAAATAATTTTTTAATATGGTGTATGTCTCACAAAAGCAAAAGTGAGATGAGAAACCCTTCCCTCGGGTATGATTTCCTTCTTATGCATCCAAAATTATAGTACAATTAAAATAATTTTGTTATAAATAAATTATATAACCATTATCAGAGATCTATTATGATATATGATTTACTATAAAGCTATTATCACATGTTTATTAACAATTATTTGTTGAAATAACTATTTCATGTGGAGATTGCTTCATTTTTTATGTATGTTTTAATTCATTAATTTTGTTCCCTATAATTTTAGAATGGTTAAATCTTAAAAATAATTTGGGACAAAATATATATATCTTATATTTTCTTTACATATGTATTCAGATTAATCTATTAAATTTATATATAGAAAATGGATTATACTTATCATGGAGTTAGTAGGTAGTATGTACGCATGAATGTAGTTTCAATTTTTCTCAACTGATAGAATAAAAGGCTAATTTATATTATTTAATATTTTTATAATCACTATTGTTTCATATATATACTTTATATTAATCTTTTACATTCATATTACCATCTATTTAAAAATAAAATAAAATAATTAGCATTGCTACGTGGGGGATGTAGTCTACACATATGCATGAGCGCCATTATTATTTTCCAATGGATGGGTAGGTATGAGGTCAAATGTGATAATATATTTAAATAATTACTTTTATATAATAAATATCACATATATTAATAAACATTATCCTTATATTTATTCATGTAATGAATAATAATAAAAATCCCCATCGCTTCGCGAGGTGGTACTCTATCATACAGACAAGCAACATTGTTGTATCCCCCATAGAATGGAAAGTACTAAGGTATATGTGAAATCAAAATTAATAATGAATAATAAGGTCATTAATATCCTAAAAATTTGAAAAATACACCATTATATACTTCTATTAATTATTTTTATGGAAACTAATTATATAGGTTGGTGAGGTGGTATTCCACCAAACACCTAATTGATTATTTCATTTCCCTTTTGATTGATGTGGAGATTAATATTGGATATGAAATAAATATAGTTATATATAATTATATATTATATATAATAGTTATTATATTATCATAGATTAATAATATCTTGTGGAGGTGGATGGATAAATAAAATAAATATGCATGTTTAAAAATATTACCTCTTCTTTGGAGAGTCTCACTAGGTTTATACCTAAATCATTATTATTAGGGATTAATAATAAAAATGATGACTCATGGATGTTAGGAAGCATTTAAATATGTTATTAGAGGTGTGTTTGACAGGTTTAAAGGGTTTTGGATGTTTGTTGAGGTGAGTAATGCGGGTTACCTTTAATTAGTTGGGGGAGGTCACACACATAATTTTTGAAATGATAATGTGATACACATGTTTTTCTCATTAAAAAAGTAAAAAATATGTAATTATAACAACATTAAGGTTATGAGGTTTATATATGGTTATATAATGGGTTATTTAAACTTATTAGGTATTTATCCTTTATATTTTTAGTTTACCCCCATAAAAGACCAAATTTTTCATTAATTTTGGTAATTACTTTTCCTTGATTTAATTAATAATTATAGTAAAAAATTAATTTTCCATATTATATATTATAAATTATTATTATTTTAAATATTAAATCAATTTTTTCAAATTAAATTTACTAAATTGGAATAGTGCAATATAAAATTAAACCATCGATGTGACGAGAGAGTGGTTTTCCAAAAGAAAAATTATCATAAGTATATAATGTTATAATATAAAACATCAACATTAAATATAGTATAATGATGAAAGTTAGATAAACTATAATAAAATTGATCTATTTTAACTTTAATACCAAATTAAAACTAAAATTAACTTTTTAAATAATTTAAACAACAATGCGTTTTCCAATAAAAATCAATATTTTTACTATTCATAAAAAAAATCCATTTAAAATAATTCTCAAGAATTCTAGAAAATATAATTATTACATGTAAAATTATAATATAAATTTAATTTTAAGAACATGTATTATAAAATTTTAAAAACATAATTTTAAATTATTTGTGAAACACTTGAGTAGACAACCTTTTAGAAAAATTATGTTTTCTAGAAAACACTTCTTTTTCATTAAAAATGTTTTTATATTATTTCCAATAAATTTATTACCATGGATTTAATTTTTACTTGTTTAATATATATAATTTTCATAAATTATATATCACTATTCATACCCTATAACATAATGGCTAGGTTGTAATGGTCTTTTTTATATAATAATATTTAAATAGAGTTTCATTTTTCATACAATCCTCGTGTTTCATGCATTAAAAGCTATCAATGGGATTGAATTTATTTAAAAATTAATATACAATAAATTCTTGTTATGTAACAATCTCATTAAATATTTTTCTGTGTCATATATTCTATCGAATATTATGATCATATTTTTAAATATTAGGGTGTTACAATTTTGGTGTTTTGATCATGCCCCTAAAAATGTATTCCCACATATCCCTGTGAATGTAATATGAAAACACATATAATAGTGACACTTAATGGGGAACATTATAACTATTATGGTATGCTTTAATGAACCATCATGGTATCATTTGTTGTCTTGAATCCATGGCCAGTTTCATGAATATTAACAACGCTCTGAATTAAAAAGCAAGAGAATGGTTCCTAAAAATGGTTGGTGTGGGACATATGAATGATGAGACCATTATGGGTCGGCCTATTAATCGGTAACAAGATAAGAAAATTTATGATTAGGGATTATATAAAATTAGAGGCCCATGTTATTTTCCCCATGTTATTCCATGAATGAATATTTTGCTTTTCATTTGAGAGATGATGAATCATATCTAGATCGCCACCAGATGCATCCTGCGATCACCACCAGTAGAATCCCGATACCATCAAAATATTTATGCCTGAATCATTACTATATGTATCCTTGGATCGTCCCTAGTGAAATTATTTTTATCTCATTATCATTAACATAATGATATCTTATAATAATCACATGTTATATACATGGATCAACACATATAAGATATTAATTATGATCACCTTAGGATCATACCCTTTGGAAAGTTTGGTTACTCTAATGATAACCATATGGGATTATAATAATCATTGTTTTAGTGATGGATAGATCATGTTTTAGATTAAACCAAACAAGAAGACTAAATTTCAGGAAACCAAAAGGAGTAGCTCTACTCAGGATATTTAAGAATAAAATTAGAGAATCTAAATTCAATATTAATATATAAAAACTCATAGGGTTAACTAGAATGAAGGTAAAAATTGTTTATATTATGATTTTCATAGAAGATAAAATTTATTTTTTTGGTGTATTGGTTTTGAACTTCGAATTTCTATCCATCATATCCTGGTAGACAAGAATCCAAGAAAAATAGTTTTAATGACACCATTTAGGGTAATATACATTGATAAATCGATGAAATTTAATGTCTTGTAGTGTTGATATTCAATATATTGTATATATTACCATTACTACAACTTTTTATTCTATTCATGTGATTTATTTAAATTACCATAAAAAAATAATCAATAAAACAATTTAATCTCATTTCAGTCTTTCTCTATGTGATAAATTAGATATATAAGATCATTAATATTGTTTTTAAGTGTTTAAGAAAAAAAATAGTGCAACTTATTCATGATTTTCCTTAGTGGGATTCATGCCTTCCAGAAAGGGAGTTAATATGAGACTGAGTTTGGATTATACATTGGTGCTTCCCTAGAATTACTAAATAAAAAATTAATTAATATTATGCTTAGAGGGACTATGGAATAACCGTACTATAAAACCTGTGAAACAAATCCTTGTTCTTTAAAATGTTTGACCACATGATACTGACTGGGGATTATGAAATACCTTTTATATAGAGTTTCACTCTGGATGGTGATCCATGCTAAATTTTTTGGTGAAAAACATAGGGCGGATCTCCAGTCATGGTGTATAATGAATCCATGAGGAGTATCTTAAATCCGGGTGTATGATAATATCAAGATGATTATTTATACCATAGGTTTTTTGGGAAGAAATGTGGAGTATCTCAATTCATGAAATTCTACAAGATCATTATTGAAGATAAATAATTTCTACATTTTCATGATGATGACCACTCACGTAGCTATAAATTAATCTAACACAAGAAGTTTTTTCATCTCATCTTTGAAAGTTTATGACCACTATGAATGTTCACATCCTCTAGGCTAGGGTTAGGGCTCTATGAAATTATGTGGAATACATGAATGTGAAAGGGTTCGTGGACATTTTTCATAACCCATTAATTATTAACAATTCTATTAATTCACAATGTTGTCGAGAAAGTATCAAGTTGAATATGTAGTGAAAGGTAATACAGTGGGCTTTTCATCCAACTATAAAATGTTTTTTTATAGTGGGAGTGTGTGAAAACAAGTAATGTTACCAATTTGTGATAATTCTTAGAATGTGAAAAACCACATATAAAGTGAACAATAAACTTTAAATTTTTATGAAATATAAGTTGTTTTTAAGTTTCCATGTATGTTCGTATAAACCTAGAAAGTATACATCTTCCTAAGTGTGTGTTCCATGAAAAAATTGTGTTTCTAAATATAATGTGTGTAATCCTAGAATCATTTTAATATAATCATATAAATTTTGTGGTCTTGTAAAATAATGTGTGTCCATGATGAAATTGCATAGTCTAAAATAGAGGGGTGTAGTAATTTTACAGTTGTTAATTTTCATTTCGTCCAAAATCATGCGTTACTCAAAAAAACAATAAACATTGATATATAGGCCTATATTTTATCCTTGACAAGTCAAATCATGGAATATTAAATAAACTAATATTCATGCTACAAAGTCTCATTATGGAATCCCTACTTCAAGGATAAACATTCACATAAGACCATCTTCCATGGTTTTATGGTTTTGATAGAATCATTATTGGTAATGGATGAAATATATGGTCAAATAATGCCTCAAGATAGAGAAATATTTTTTTAGTAATATTCACCACTCATGTGTGAGTAAAAATGTTTCACATATAAATCAAATTCAATTCTTCTTTAGGTATAGATATATTATTCTTCTACAACTAGACATATATTTTATGGTTGATCTATATCATGTGTTTGACAGTGAAGTGTGATGAACATATTTTTTGTTTCTAACAGACCTCCATACTATATAATTGGATTTATTCAAAATGAAAAGGATATAATTCTATGGTAAATGTTGGGTAATTTTTCACATTCTTGAAAATATGGTTTTCTTCTACACTCTAATCACTTATGATGGATTTTCTCAGAGGACTGTCTCAACTGAAGAGGCTTGTTGGTACAATTATGAGAATATTGTCTCATGTTGTATGACATACGAGAATAGGATTGATAAAGGGAACCCTACCTTGAATTGTTAGGCCCAAATTATAGTAATGTAGATGTAATAGAATGAAACTGGAATATTAAACATTATCCAAGATATGTGGTTTTGATTTAACTATTTATCCTCTGAGAATAGGAACTGAGACACATATTGTTTTAATAGTGGGTACAATATAACCAAAATAAATAGAAATTTTCATTAGCATATCGTGTATACAATTATTTATTCACTATTTACCTTACCATTATATTATATAAATTTATGTTTCTACATTTTAATTTTTAATTTCCATCGACTAATTTTCATATCAATAGGTTATAAAATATCTCATTCTATAATGAGAACCATGAGATACTACGACAATAATCTTAAATAAATTTTATATTACCTAGGTAGATCATTCAGCCTAGAAATATTTTATGTTGGACAATTAGTCATTGGAGGATCATAACCATAAAAAATTATTTATATAATGTTTCTGCTTGGTTATCGCTTTTAGTGGCATCATGAGGATAAACCCTCCAATAGGAACACCACATGTTTTGGGTGTCATTGGATATTCAAATCTACGAACATGTGTATTGGTCTCCTGACTTGAGATCATTATCAATTTGTATAATTTAATGGTTTAATTGGATGAAATTAAAAACCAATGATAATGAAATTATGGCGAGGTAACTTATTTCTGATGAATCATTGGTGGTAAGACATTTGATGAATGATCCGGAAAGAATTTTTTTCTTCATAGTTGAGGATGTAATATATCATAGGCCTTGGGGATTTGGATTATAGTACATTAATAAATTTTTGACCATGGTAGTAAATGGTAAATTCATCCAAGTATATAAAAAATTAATAATTCTGGAAAAGGATAATGAAATAAGTGTTCACCCTTCATTATAAGCTATAGAAGTATAAAGAGATTATATTACACAGTTCATGTCTATATGTTGAATTTATTTTCTATGACTATTCCTTATCTATTATTGTCCCTTCAAGGGTTTATTGACTCCACACTTCGTTAGTAAATATTACCCTCTACTATATATACAGGGGAATACTAGGTAACAAAAAATATTATATTCCATAATTTTCAATATTCTGGAAAATAGGTAGATTAGACCCGGTGGGCCACAATACTACGGTTTGATATTTTTCCAATGATGTACAATCACCAAATGAATAAATAAATTCATATTATTAATGTTAATAATTATTTTCATTGAATTTATTTATTAAATGTTTGTACAACCATTAAAAAAATATATGGAAAATATCTTATGAATGAATATTAGTTTAAAATATTCATGATTAATTAAATATTTTTGGTAATAAAGAGTAGAGTCAATGGATCATTTTTTATCATTCCCTATAAATATTATACTACAATAAATTGATTAAAATATAAATGATATATATGAATCAATATAGTAGTCATAATATATAATTTATAGAGTGTGTTAATTATTAGATGGGTAAGGAGCCTTTTCCATTTAATTTCATAACACACAATAAGTAGGAGATGTGAGGCTCTCACATATGAAAATTTATGAAGATATCTTGAGGTATTCTCTCTCATATACCAAATTATTGAGAGATAAACATTATATCAAAGTGATCATATCAAGCTCTCCCTTCTTCACCACATGAATGGTGATATGGTGATCGTTGGAACATCAAAGGTGTAGTCGGATCGCCAAACTAGCACAAAAAAATTGACGATCGACACTACTAAAAATTTTTAACGAATGAATGGATCATCTAGAGGGACAATTATTAGAACCCAAATTGTAGAAAATTCCAGTTAATATAATATTTTTAACATGGATTTATATCAATTCAGGAATTTATGGTTTGTTGCTTAAATTTCATCACGTGTGAACCTTACACTTATATCGGGGTAGTACCTCATCGATGCTGACGTTGTTACATCAATATTTGGTGAAAAAATTTAAATTATCATCCCACAAGATTCGGTTCAACACCCTAGTACCATAAAATGGTATCAGAGTGATTCATGAAGATATTATACTAATGAAAAAAAAATTAATTTTTCATTAAATTTAATGGAGGTAATCATTCTGATTCCAACATTACATATGACATTACAATACAATGTTTTGAATAAATTTTGAAATCAATCATGTGGAATTTTAATATTCCATGAATATATATATATATATATATATGTTAATGTTATTACTAAAAACTCAAGCATGAGTATTCACCGTTGATCCCAGACATTGGCTGAAATTCATGTATCAGTAACAATTATTTATGGGTGTCGAGTATTATCGAATGATGATGTTTTACATAACAATAATTAAATATAATTTATGACTAATTCATAGTCCATGATAATTTTACAAAATCATGTAAATATACAATGGTGTGGTATTTTTGACACCGTTGGAATTCCACAATAGTGTTAATTTGTTTTCTCTTCTTCCTTTTTCCGTATCATAAATCTTTCTTATACATTTTTTCATGATGTTGATTTAAGTAAAAATAAATTTATTTTGTTTTAATATATCTTTTGTTAATATTATCTTATATATTAGTGCACTTATCTCTCTGTTTTGACATTTATTTAGTTTTATTATTCTTATTTTTTTTCATACTTTAATACTATTTTCTGATATGCATCTATGAGGTTTTTCATTTCATATGAAAAAAGAGAATAATATTTGATTACATATCTAATTGTTTTAATTTATAATTATTTGAAATTTAATAGTTCTATTTTATTAAACTCTAATGTGATTCAGATGTTTAAAAATAAATTTTCATGAGCCAAATTTGGACATCCAAGGGTGATTCATTTTTTTTGTTCCCTTCAAAGCATTTTATTTTAATATGCATCAAAATATTTTTATATTTTTTAATTGTTTTATTTTTATTAAAAAAATGGTATATAAAAATGTTTAATTACACCACTAGGAATTTCAACGGTGACTCATGATTCCCGTTTAGTTGAAAAATGTATTTCTAAAAATTTTTGTTTCTCATTTTTTGTAAAATATTTCAATTTAATTAAAATCTTAAATGATTAATATTTTATTCTTAAATATTCTAAAATCTTTATTAAAAAATTGTTTATGTCATTTTTTCAATATCAATGTCTTATAGTTATTATTTTTTTTGATGCCCTGTTTTTCACATTATTCTACTACATGTCTCATATATAAAATTGTATTATTATTTAAATTAAAATTTAATTTTTATTTCATTAGTATGTATTACTTTTATTATATTAAACAATAATTTTAATATTAAATTAATAATATTTTCTATGACTGTGTTTATGTCCATAATTACTTAAATAGAATTAATGTTAAACTATATTATTTTTATTATTCTCTAATAAGCTCCATGAAGAGATTTCATAATGACTCACTCATGTAGATCTCTGAAATATTTCTTAAGGATAATAATTCAATAATAAAAAATATATACCCATGTAGATAAAATGATATTTTAACATTTTAAAATTCATTCCATGAGAATACGTTCACAAATTACCCTACTCTTCTAAAATAATTCAAAGATACCCTTCTTCTACTGATTCTTATTTTTCAAGATCACTGAAGATCATATTAGTTAATATATTCCACTCCATTTTTATTAAGAAACATAAGAAACATTGAACTAATTCATCATCTTATCATGTTTATATTTCATTTTTTTTCATTGTTTTTTCTCCACTGTAATTCATCCAATATTATTTTATGTATTCGATAGTCGGGTTTAATATTTTCCCATCCAAAATATGTTCTTTGGGTTATTCCACTCATCCAAAAGTAATGTTGTGTAATTCCTCTCATCTGAAGGGAAGATTGTAGAGAACCGAAGATTGATGTACATGGACATTACATTACTTTTGAAAAATACATAGTACAAAACAGAAACAGAAACACAAGGACCATAATAGTTTAGTGTCTTTGGAAACTCGGAATATAATCTTCTAATCGTGGTGAATGATCTTCAACATCTCCCATAAATATCTTCCCCTTTTTTCCTTACCTAAAACCATTCTTTATATCCTGTGGAAATGAAAACATAAAAGGGGTGAGCTCAAATACCCAGTAAGGGTAAACAAAGAGAACATAAAACAATCAATAAAAATTTTAATGCAAAAACATGAACATAAAATCTAAACATCAAAATATTGAGCAAGGACATTAATCATGGAAGTACGTAAGGAATATATCATAAGGGAACACCAATAATGATAAAATAGTATGGGAATAAAACATGTAATTTTGGAAACTTTTTATCACATGTTATGATTTGCATACTAGCCAAGGCATTACTGCAATGACCATCTTAGTGGACAAAGTCCCTTTCGGAATCGAGTTCACTCCTCGTTCCAGTCCTGTATTACTGAACCAGATAAAATTATCGTTCCATCCATGCCTATCTCATGAGATATAAATCATTACTCAATGCATTGGAGGGAGATATAGGTCCCACCCATCTCATAATTAAACCATTATTTATGTGTTCAACAAAATCATAAATCATACATCATAGCATAACCCATGTAATAAAAATGGGATTCTTAATCATCATGCCATCATAAGACTATCCATATAAGATTAAAATACATCATAAAAATAACTCCATCATAACCTAATCAAAACAATGTAATAATAGGGATAGAAACATAACCCTATATTATCATAGATGGAAAATAATTTCGATAAAACACTTGAACTCCATTCTTGAGGAAAATATCGTTTCTACTTTAAAAAAATTCCTTTATTAACATGTCATAAAATTTTAAACTAAAAGAAGTTCATTAAAAATAAACTTGATAAATTGTAAAGGGAGCTTCATGGAAATAAAATTTTATGAAATCATAAAATCCATTCATGCCGTATAAGTTAAAAAAACATTCTTCTTGTACATTTGGTGAAAAAGTCAAAAATGTACCTCGTAACGTAAACAAAAGAAAGATTCATTACATACCATGTAGTAAAAGTCAAAAATGGGTAAAAACGACTTTAAAAAAACATGAAAACACTTTTATAAAACATGGTCATGGATGATAGAAATATCTACAGTAAATACTTATGAATAAGCAATCTCGTATAAAAATAAGATTTGCAAAATTATCCCTTACCTTAGGTCCGATATGCTTCGTACCTGTCCGAACCTCCTTTATAATGATTTAAATAATGTCATTGATTTATTATAGAATCATATACATTGTTATTATATCTTAAATGGTTCACTTATGACTTTATATTACCCATTCTTTTTTAAATTCCATGTTAAAGCAGTGTTTTGGGTAAAATCATTTAATTTATCGTATGTGTTTCGACTTGTCGTTCTTGATATTACTACTTATATCCTGATTTACATAATTACAGAATGTAAAAAATTATTTAAATATAATATATATTCATCACATACATATATATTATAGATCGATAAAAGGAATTAAATACACCGTTCATGGAGACGGTAGGCCGTACGTACGCATGAACGATGTTTTCGTTTCCTTATTGAATTGAATGAAACTAAATAGATGAAATATATATATATATATATATACAGTAGCATTATTATTTAATATATTTCATTATTATTCAATATATAATCTTTATGATCATTCATGTATGGTTAACATGGAGAATGAATGTCATCACGTCGTAGAGACGGTAGTCCCTACGTACGCACGAGCAATGATATCAATTCCATGATCATGGAATTGCATTAAAGTGTTGGAATAATATTTCAGAATCAATATCATTTTCCAATAATCATATATAGTTTTTTATTTACATCATTATACCCATATAAGTAATGTGGCGGTCAAAAACAGATTACACCACGGCGTGGAGACTGTATTCTGTACGTACGCTCGCGTGATGATTTCTTTTTTCGTAGGATGGATAGATTGTGAAATAGGGTTTTTTAATACTTAAAATTAACTATCTGTATATGATTTATACTGATGTTATTACTTTATAATGAAAAAAATAAATATGAACAATTAGAAAAAGAAATAAAGTTGAAAGGATCGGTAACGGACATTACCTCTTCTTTGAAGCGCCTCTTTGAGACCTCCTCTTAGGGCACTAAAATTGTTCTTTGAAGAATACCAAGACCAATAAGATGTTTCTAGAAAAGATGTGAAAAAAAATTTCGGGGTTGGCTGAGCTTGAAGGCTCAAAGTGGTTTGAGGACGAGAGGGAGGAGGTTCCCTTTTATAAGGGAGGAGAGGGGTACCTTTGGAAGAACTAAAAATATTATTTAATTATAAAGTCATATTCTGTTTTTAATAGCTCCAAATTGATTTATTTCAAAGATAAGGTGGGGATGGGTCGTAATCCTCTCATCCAATAGAATTTAGACAAGTTTAGGTATCTATTTTAACCTTATCATTTAGATTTAACTTTAAGATAGATAATTTAACTTTTACCTTTTCTTCTTGTTTTCTTACACTATAAGGTTAATAAACTTACTATAACCAGCCAAAGGATCCCCAAGTTGTTTATTATTAATATATATAACCTTATCTAAGTATTTGGGCCGAATATTTGTTTTTTTATGAATAAAATAACAATTAATAATATAATATCTATTTTAAAAACTATTTTATGTCAATTTTTATACTATTTGGTAATTGATTTTTGTGAAAATAATTACAGAATGACTAGTTTGAAAAAATTTAACTAAATCAATACTATAATGACATATTAACCTGGAAAATTAGTGGAATTCATAAAAAGTCTCAAATTACATTTATTTGGGTATTTATAACATCAATTATGTCAATATTTCACTAATAAGATTATTACTACATCATCATTGTGTCATAAATAAATTAAATTATTTAATGTCTAAAAATTATAAATAAGACACCATTATATAGGAAATATTTTTAGATTTCTAATCTATATTTATAGTCAAATTTATCTTATGTATAACCCTATGTTGAAAATGATTTAGTTATTAAACATTGATTATAACTATTTTAACCCTTCTTTAAATAAATTAATAATAAATGTCCTAATCTAATTCAAGTGGGGCTAAATGGTCATAAGTTATTCCTAAGCTTTTTTTGGTCGAATAACACTTATTTAATAGAATTTGGACATGTTTTATGGCAATAATAATATCATTTTACCCTTAATTACCCATTTTACTATTAACTGTGGTAAAAAAAGTAAAAAGTTACTATTCACCAAAAATTATTTTCATCTCATTGAACCACATTTTACATACTGAAATCAACTGTGTCTCTCAAATTTTTGAAATTCCATTCACAAAAGTGATAAAATTATATTTTATTAAAATTTTCAAATTCTCATAGGAGGTGGGTAAAAGACGGTCAAATGTTCAATAAAATGTTTATATATCTAAAATTATTATAAAATGACTCCAATGAATTACATTGAACATATATTGGTATTATGTATCAATTTTGACCTAAAATAAATATAAATAAAATAAAGAATTGTTTAAAAAAAGTCTGTTTTCAAATAGTAACCCAGTGTTTTCACTATTCATCAAAAATTGAATGTTTTCAAAAAAAACTAAATTTTCACCCTAATCTAATTTAGGTATTCCGAATCCAAAAATGAAGTCCATTTTTAAAAATAAAATATAGAAAATTTCAAAAAGTGGTTATTACTATTCATAATGGATAGTTTTAATAATATTTTAATAGTATATCGTTGTTTACCGAAACTCGGTATTACGTACAACACACGCTATCGTGGACGGTCGCGCTTGCGTGTAATGTAAGCCAAGTCAGGGATGTGTGTTGTGAAAGATCCTTTTGGTGTATCATACAACACAAGACATTAATGAAATTAAAAATAATATTTTTCATAAAATCATGGGTTGTTACATTCTAACCCCCTTAAAATGAATTTCACCCTCGAAATTAGTTGAGGTTATAAGTGGTTTACTACTCGAAAGTTTCATTAATAAAAAGCCACTTCATAAAAAGGAATACTAAAAATTAATTTTGATAACGGAATTATGAATCTTAACGATTATCCAAAGTAACTCATCACTGGGTTTCAATGTAGGAGAACATAGGTAAAAATATGGATATGGAAGAAAAATCTAACCATCATGTTCTGATGGAGAGTGGTAGAGAACATGGCTATGAAAAATCCATCAATCACAAAGACATAAATTTGTGATGATCTAAGGTACCATTTGATTCATCAGATATAAGAGCACTAGGACAACATTTTTGGTTTTCAATATCATCTCCCTAAAGTTGAATATTTTGAATTAGAAGAAATTCTTACTTGATTTTGGTACAATCTCACTGTTGTTCATTCTATGAACAATTTCCACATCATATCTTAATATAATGAAGGTGAATTTGTTATTCGTGAAGTGTTAACTGATCATGTGATAGAATGATGGGTCATTCCATTTGTTTCAATGAAAAGGATAGCGAAAGTTATCAAATATACATCAGTCCATCTATGGTATGGTTAATCATATACGATTCCAAAAATGAACTTATATTTCATCTATCATGCCGCATAATAAAATAATAATAGTTTCTACAAACTAGAGACTTCCTGTAGGCCATTGGAATGCGATAAAGGTCAGTCACACTTCAGTTGTGGTTTCGATTCCCACAGTCTTGTCCGACGCAATGGGCTATTGCCCGTCCTGCAAGTTGTCATTTTTCTAAAACTACATTACTTTAACATCCCATCAATAATATCAAAAAAATTTATATCCTTAAATAATAATAACTTATGTCCAACATAATCCATTCTAATACTTAGGTCCAAGCTCTTAGTATAAAGAAAACTATTACTAGAAAGTTTATCTAACAAGAATGTGAATTCAAGCATTTATCCCACATGAATACCTTAGTCATATATACTCTTGAAACATAAATTACCATATAACCTTAGTGAAAACATGAATACTATCAAAACATAACTCTTTCCTCGTACCAAAATCCCGAAAATCTATATAATCAAACCCATATATCACTTATTCCTTATATCAGTCATGAGCTCATGAATACTATCAAACATCTCATTCTCTTCTTATCCCTTCATTATGCGCATATCATATACTTTCCAAAAATATCTGAATAACCTTCCATGGTTATCGGAACCATTCAACATGTACTTTCAAATACTTTAGGAAAACCAATAGTGTTAAAATCCTTAGATGATTCTTTATTCCATAGTACGGTACATTATTCTTTATAAACATACAATCATTCCACTAACTTCATAAACCATTGACTGAGCTTCATCATTTCTTTCATCTAATATTTCATTTGTAGTCTCTTCATCTTCATCCACATAAAAACTACTCATATCACCATGCTGATTCTCTTAATGAGATTTTCCCTTAGGGAATTGGTTTGCATAATGCCCATTCTTTCCACATTTAAAACATCTAATCATTGTTGATGTCGTAGGAATACCATTATCCTTGTCCATGGTGTTAACTAAACCTTTTCCTTTGCAATTACTGGATTTGTGCCCTTCTTTTCCACACCCAAAGCATCTTCCAGTTTCTTTGAAACAATCTCCTTGATGCCTCTTCCCACATGATTTACATGAGTGAAATTGAACTTTCTTTCCTCTATGATCATCATGAAACTCCATCCTTCTCTTATTATCTGAGTTGGGAAACTTACCAAAGTTTAGACTATTGATCATATTATGAGATTGTTGATTAGTCATAAAAACGATGCTTGGACTTTCAAAATCCCATTTCATTTGGTTGCTCATGAAGAATGTCATTCCATTTTCCATCATATCCTCCATTATCGTGAATCTTCCTATTTCCACACATTTTCTAAAACCCAAAAAGAATAGTGTGAGAGGAAAAAATCATTCTAGGGAAAACAATATAGTAAAGGGGGAGTACCCTCAATATATAACATATTAGGTTAAATTCTAAGATCATTAACATAGTTCTAGGACTATATCTTATACGTATAAATATCCTTAGGGACATACCTAAACATACCTTAGAAATATCTCTAGGGATCTCGCTAATTCTTTCGCATCCTAGATTAAAAAGGTTGACTAAACATTTCCTCTGATACCAACTATAGAGACCTGAATCATGACGTACATGTACATTACATTAATTTTGTGGAATACTTGGTACATAACAAAAATAGACACACAAGGACCGTAATATTTTAGTGTCTTTGGAACTCAGAATATAATCTTCTAATCGTGGTGAAATATCTTCAACATCCCCCATAAAGATCTTCCCCTTTTTTCTTACCTGAAACCTTTTTTTATATCCTAGGGAAAAGAAAAAGTAAAAGGGGTGAGCTCTAATGCCCAGTAAGGGTAAACATAGAGAACATAAAACAATCCAGAAACATTTGAATGCAAAAACAGTAAAATAAAATCTAAACATCAAAATATTTGGAAAAGACATGAATCATGGAAGTACGAAAGGAATATATCATAATGTAACATCAATCTTGATAAAATTTCATAGGAATAAAACATGTAATTGTGACAAACATTAAGCACATGTTATTATTTCCATAGTAGCCAAGGTATTACTGCCATGACCATCTTAGTGGACAAAGTCCCTTTCTGAATCGAGTTCACTCCTCGTTCCAGTCCTGTATTACGGAACCGAATAAAATTATCGTTCCAGCCATGTCTATCTCATGAGATATAAATCTTAATCCAATGCATTGGAGGGATATATAGGTCCCACCCATCTGATAATGAAACCATTCTTATATGTGCCACAAAATCATAAATCATACATCATAGCATAACCCATGTAATAAAAATGGGATTCTTAATCATCATGCCATCATAACACTATCCATATAAGATAAAAGGACATCATAAAAATAACTCCATCATAAAATAATAATAAAAATGTAAAAATAGGGATATAAAGAGAACCCTATATTATCATAGATGTAAAATAATTTTGATAAAACACTTGAACTCTATTCTTGAGGAAAATATCATTTCTACTTCAAAAACATTTTCTTTTATTAACATGACATACAATTTTAAACTAAAATATGTTGATTAAAAATAAACATGAAAACTTTTAAAGGAAGATTCATGGAAATCACGTTTTATGAAATCATAAAATCCATTCATTCCATATAAGTTAAAAAACATTCTTCTCGTATTTTTGCTAGAAAAGTCCAAAAAGTACCTCGTAACGTGAACAAAAGAAATATTCCTTACATTCCATGTAGTAATAGTAAGAAATGGGTAAAAAGTACATTACACATACATGAAAACACTTTTATAAAACATGGACATGCATGATAGAAATAGACCCAGTAAATACTTATGAATAAGCAATCTCGGACAAAAATGAGATTTGCGAAATTATCCATTACCTTAGGTCTAATATGCTTTGTACGTATCCGAACCTCCTGTATAATGATTTAAAATATGTCATTGACTTATTATAGAATCATATTCATTGTTATGATATCATATATGATTCATTTATGACTTTATATTACCCGTTCGTTTGTAAATTCCATGTTAAAGCAGCATTTGGGGTAAAATCATTTAATTTATCGTATGTGTTTCGACTTTTCGTTGTTGATATTATTACGTATATACTGATTTAAATAATTCCATAATGTAAAACATGATTTATATATAATATATTTTCATCATATACATATATATTATAGATCTATAAAAGGAATGAAATACACCGTTCATGGAGACGGTAGGTCGTACGTACGCATGAACGTTGTTTTCGTTTCCTTATTGAATTGAATGAAACTAAATAGATGACATATATATATATATATACATAAATACAATAGCATTATTATTTCATATATTTCATTATTATTCATTATATAAACATTATGATCATTCATGTATGGTTAACATGGAGAATGAATCTCATCTTATCGTGGAGACGGTAGTCCGTACGTTCGCACGGGCGATGATATCATTCCCATGATCGTGGAATTTCATTAAAGTTTATGTATAATATTTCAGAATCAATATCACTTTGCAATAATCACATATAGTTATTTATTTACACCATTATTCCCATCCAAGTAAGGTGGCGGTCGAAAACGGATTACAGCACGGCGTGGAGACGGTATTCCGTATATACGCACGCGCGGGGATTTCGTTTTCCATAGGATGGATAGATGGTGAAATAGGGTTGTATCATATATATAATAATATATAAGTATATTAGTGATAATGATTGTATTACTTCATAATTAAACAACTATCTAAGAAGAAGTAGAAGAAGAAATAAAGTTGAAAGGATTGGTAACGGACATTACCTCTTCTTTGAAGCGCCCCTTTGAGACCTCCTCTCATGTCACTTAATTTTGACTTTGAAGAAGACCAAGACCTCTAAGATGTTTCTAGGTAAGTGTATAAGAGTATTTGGAAGGGGTTTTCCGAGCTTTAGGGATCATAGTGGTGTGAGGAAGAGAGGGAGGAGGTTCCCTTTTATAAGGGAGGAGAGGTGCACCTTTGGAAAAACTAAATAAATTATTTTATTATAAAGTCATATTCGGTTTTTAATAGCTCTAAATTGATTTATTTCGAAGCTAAGGTGGGGAGGGGTCTAAATCCTCTCATCAATTAGAATTTAGACAAGATTAGGTATCTATTTTTACCTTATATTTATATTTAACTTTAAGTTAGATAATTTAACTTTTATCGTGTCTTCTTGTTTTCTTACACTATAAGGTAAATAAACTTACTATAACCAGCCAAAAGAACCCCAAGTTGTATATTATTAATATATATAACCTTATATAAGTCTTTGGGACGAATATTTGATTTTTAGTAATAATATAACAATTAATAATATAATATTTGTTTTAAAAACTATTTTATGTCAATTTTTACACTATTTGTTAATTGATTTTTGTGAAAATAATTAAAGAATTATTAGTTCTAAAAGAGTTAAATAAATCAATACTATCATATCATATTAACCTTGAAAATTATTGTAATTCATTAAAAGTCTCAAATTACATTTATTTGGGTATTTATAACATCAATTTTTCAATATTTCACTAATAAGATTATTACTACATCATCATTGTGTCATAAATAAACAAAATTATTTAATGTCTAAATATTATAAATAAAACACCATTATGTAGGAAATCTTTTTAGATTTCTAATGAATATTTATAGTCAAATTTATCTTATGTATAACCCTATATTGAAAATGATTTAGTTATTAAACATTGATTTTAACTATTTTAACCCTTCTTTAAATAAATTAATAATAAATGTCATAATCTAATCCAAGTGGGCCTAAATGGTAATATTTTATTCCTAAGGTTGTTTATGGTCGGATTAAATTTATCCAATAGAATTAGGATGTGTTTTAGGGTAATAATAATATCATTTTTACCCTTAATAATCCTATTTAATATTAACCGTGGTAAAAAAAGTAAAAAGTTACTATTCACCAAAAATTATATTCATCTCATTGAACCACATTTTACTTACTAATATCAACTGTGCCTCTCGGAGTTTTGAAATTGCATTCACAAAAGTGATAAAATTATGTTTTATTAAAATTTGAAATTTTTTTAGGAGGTGGGTAAAAGACGGTCAAAAGTTCAATAAAATGTTTATATATCTAAAATTATTATAAAATGACTCCAAGGAATTACATTGAACATATATAGGTTTTATGTATCAATTTTGACCTAAAATAAATCTAAATTAAATAAATAATTGTTTAAATAAAAAGTAGGTTTTTAAATAGTAACCCAATGTTTTAACTATTAATATATATAACCTTATCTAAGTCTTTTGGCCGATCCTTAGATTTTTAGGAATAAAATAACAAATAATAATATAATATATGTTTTAAAAACTATTTTATGTCAATTTTGACACTATTTGGTAATTGATTTTTGTGATAATCATTACATAATGATTAGTTCAAAAAAAAGTTAACTAAATCAATACTAACATGTCATATTAACCTCTAAAATTAGTGGAATTCATAAAATGTCTCAAATTACATTTATTTGGGTATTTATAACATCAATTATGTCAATATTTCACTAATAAGAAAATTGCTGCATCATCATTGTGTCATAAATAAATTAAATTATTTAATGTTTAAAAATTATAAATAAAACACCATTATGTAAAAAATCTTTTTATCTTTTGAATGAATATTTATAGTTAAATTTATCTTATGTATATCCCTATATTAAAAATGATTTAGTTATTAACCATTGATTATAACTATTTTGACCCTTATTTAAATAAATTATTAATAAATGTCCTAATCTAATCCAAATGGGCCTAAATGGTCATATTTTATTCCCAAGGTTATTTTCTGTCGAATTGAACTTATCCAATAGAATTAGGACATGTTTTAGGTTAATAATAATATCACTTTTACCCTTAATTACCCTATTTACTTTTAACTGTGGTAAAAAAGTAAAAAGATACTATTCACCAAAAATTATTTTCATCTTATTGAACCAAATTTTACTTACTGAAATCAACCATGTATTTTGGATTTTTGAAATTCCATTCACAAAAGTGGTAAAATTTAGTTTTATTAAAATTTGAAAATTCTCCTAGGAGGTTGGTAAAAGACGGTCAAAAGTTCAATAAAAAGTATCTATATTTAAAATTATTATAAAATGACTCCAATGAATTAAATTGAACTTATATAGGTATTATGTATCAATTTTGACTTAAAATAAATTTAAATTAAATAAATAATTTTTTAAATAAAAAGATAGTTTTTAAATAGTAACCCGTTGTTTTCACAATTCATCAAAAATTGAATGTTTTTAGAAAAATACCAAAATTTCACACTAGGCAAATTTTTATATTCCGAATCCAAAAATGAAGTCCATTTTGAAAAATAAAATTTACTAAATTTCAAAAAATGGGTATTACTATTCTTACTGGCTATTTATAATAATATTTTAATAGCATATCGTTGTTTAGTAAAACTCAGTATTGTGTACAACACAAGCTATCGTGGAAGGTCCCAATTGCATGTAATGCAAGCCAAGTCAGATATTTGTGTTGTGCAATCTCTTTTTGGTGTAGCGTACAACACAAGACATTAATGAAATTAAAAAGAATATTTTTCATAAAATCATTGGGTGTTACAAAGATAAAGTCATTACTCCTAAAAAAGGTAGGAATTTTTGGACTCCATATAATGTCATGGGTTATACCTCCATGTGAAATAGGATTGTGGGGTCATACAACCTGGTGAAAACTGATATTGGTCTTGAATATTATGGAATTACATCAAATACCTATATATTATCTAATGTTGATTTTGGAAATATTACTGTTAATGATGCAATTAAATGTGTTTTAAATTATAAATTCATGAATTTCTTATATTTATCATTGAGTATATGTTTTTATAGTCAGATTTCACCCTTCAAGACTACTTCTAACATTTGATGTACATTGATATTTACTCATCAAGGTACATATAATTTATAGAGAACAAAGCTAGGTGTACATCAAATAGAATTTCTAGAGTTCAGGAAAATAGAACAAGGGAGTATAAATGAAATATACAGTAGATTCACATTGATTTTCAACTGTTTGGTTGATTTGTGAGAAACCATGAAGAATGTAGCACTCATTGAAATACACTTGTGAGCTCTTCCCAAAGATGGAATTCAAGGAAAGTTATTATTTATTAATGAAATGATTTCACAGAATACTCTTTAGATGAACTGAAAGGATCATTACTTGTGTATGAGATGGAAATGAAGAATGAAAATACTAATGATAACAATAGGAGAAAATGAATTTTATTTAAATCAAATATAATTTTATTGATAATTTATCTGATTCTGATTTACATAAAGGTTAGAATAATGAAATTAAAAAGTTCACCAAAGGTGTTTATAACTACATAGAGGGAAATAGAGGCTTCAAAGAGCAACTTAGAAAATATTATCCAAAGGATATAAGAAGAATTTGTAAAATAGGAAAGAATAGTAAACATCATACTTCAGAATTAATAAGTTATGAGTGGAGGAAAAGCGTCACATAAAATCAGATTGTCCAAAGTTAAAACAAGAAGTAAAGTATAATCAATAATTAAAGGAACAAATAAAGGCATACCATACTAGATGGAGTTTAACAAAAGAGTTCAAGTAATGTTATGCTAGTTTTAAATGTGAAAAGGAATATGAATATCTAGGATTGATGGATTGTACTGTAAATGATGAACTTTTGGACTATTATTATAAATCTAGTTATGAATATGGTATGGAAAATTAAATTAAATATTTAACATCTCATAATAAAAAATTTCAAAATGATATCTTAAAAGTGGATGAACATTACAGGGAATTACAAAGATAAAATAAGAAGATCAAATATTAAAACAAAAAACTGAAGGATTCTGTTTTATGTAATATTGAGAAGAAAATGTTTTTAGATTATAAATTGTTAATAGTAAATTTTGAGGATGTTAAAATAAAATATTTATTTTCTAAAAATTATTTAGATCAATAAAAAAGTATTAAAAAATACATTAATGATTTAGAAAAACTTGAAAAATAATTTATAAATCTTAAACCTGAAAAAAAATATTGTGATTTTTTTAGATATAGATCAAATACAAAAACTTGTGATGAAATTGAAGTTGTTTATAAATATAATTAAAAACATAAAAAGGAAATAACTAGTTTATAGAATGATTTATATGTCATTGGATTAGGCCAAGAGAAATTTAACCAAATAATGGCTATGTACAAACCAAAAAATGAAAAAGGGTGTTAGTTATAATAATCAGATTCACCTGATGTATAGAACTTCATTTCATAAAGGAATTATTTAAAATGTTTCAAATGATACAAAATTTAATAATATCATGAATGGGACATAGGAAAATGAATATTCATTGATGATTTCTCAATAGTTCTGGACACAATAAAACCATTATTTCTACAAATTTATCTTCCATATTATCGTACAATAATGGTCTCACATCTGTATGGTACCTAAATATTAATCTACTAATACAGTGGGACCCAAAACTGTATTGGTACAAAAACAACAATGTATTTAATTTATATTGTAGGAAGATTGCCTAAAATTCTCCAATGTCACATAGTATATGAATAGTTGTTTCTCAAAGAAAATGACTAGTGAAATTTATAATTTATTATCATTTAAGTCTTGTGATGGAGATACATTCACTTTTACTAACAACTCTAGAGATAAATTTAATGGTTTTAGAGAAGTTGGTATATTAACATATGTAATTATTTATGAATTTCTATTTTTAGAAGTATTAAAAGAGAACCTAATTAGCATATCATAACTTTGTGATGATGGAATATATGAAAACTTGTAAGACAATAAATTTATTCTTTATAAAGAAAATATATAGTTTATTTATTTCTCATAACTTACAATGAATAACATAAAGTGCTTAAATTATATTGATATAGATCACAATATGTTTCACAAGAGGATGTTACATGCTAATCATTGAAAATTTTACAATATGGCTAAACATATAATGGTTCTAGAACATACAAAGATAACTTCATGTAATTATTATGTACGTGATTATTTTATGAATGGTCAGAAAAAAATAGTTGATATCTATAAATAAATTCAATACGGCCAGATGTTTAGAATTACTACACCTTTATATTTTTAGACTCATGAGAACTGCTAGTTTAGGTTATAAAAGATATTTTTTATATTTTTTGATTATTATATTATATTAACTTGGACTATATTCTTATCTAATAAAAGTGAAACATTATGAATATTTATTACATTTTTAATACATTTAAAATAAAAAATTTCATATAATTTCTTCTATTATAAGTGTCAATGGTTGATAGTTTGTAATTTTTGAATTTTAATGAATTGGTGAAAATAATTGATATTTTAATAAATTTTCATCACATATAACACCATAATAGAATGGTGTTGTATAGTGGAAAAATTGAACTATTTAAGGAATGGATAGAAAAATTATTAATGAATTGAACATTCCATAATATATTTTGGATGAATATATTAACACATCATCATATATATTAAATAGATTTTACATAAGACCATTGCTAAAGAATACTAGATATGAACTATTTTAAAATAAAAAACCCAAAATTGGTAATTTTAATTTTTTTGATGTATTGTCTATATTTTAAATACTAATGATAATATATAAAAGTTTTATTCAAATAGATAAGAAGGTATCTTTTAGGGATACTCTAATAATAGTAATATTTATAGGGTATACAGTAAAAAAATATGACAACGAAAGAATATATGCATATTAAATTCCTTGAAATTAATGATATATAGTTTAACGATTCTATTGAAAATACTGAATAATTTACTGAATTTAATTTCAATGAATAAAAAACTAAAAGTAATGATGTATTCATTTATTGGGAGAATGTTTCATCTCAATATGATCCTTTAATTTTTGATACTGCTAAAGATCACCATATAGATAATGTTATTAGAAATGATTAGCCTAGAATAAGAATTTGAAATTCTATTTTAAATTTTTGGGAAAACATTTCTTTGTAGATTATTTTTTTTCTTATTAATATTAAATTTCATTAGAATGATTCTAATTGGATTTAATATATACAAAATAATGAATAATTTTATATAAATAATATTTTCAATTTAGTTCAATTACCTAAAGATACAATGTCTAAATGATCTAAATGGAATTTTTAAAACAAAATTAATGAATCTGATAATATAGTTTTAAATGAGGTATGATTAGTTGCCTAAGGATATATTCAAGAAGAAAGTATAATTTTTTTGGGATTCATTTTCACCAGCTGGTAGAGAAGAATTAATTTTGATTCTATTATCATTTGTAAGATTTAAAATTTTTAATCTTTTTAAAATAAATGTAAAAAGGGATTTTTAAATGTTGTTAATTAAGAATTGTTATTTGTTAAACAACCACGTGGTTTTGGAAATAATTAATTCCAAATCCAATTTTTAATAATGTCTAAATCATTATAAAGACTTAAGAATGCACTTCAATCTTAGTATGGATGACTAAATCAGTTTTTTTCCAAATTATTATGTTAAATGTTTGTTTGACCCAACCGTATTCATTAAAAGTGTTTTCAATGATATACTATTCATATATAATTATGTTGATGACGGAATTTTTTAATCTACAAATGATAATCTATGTAATGAGTTTTCAATGTTACTGAAAAATTAATTTCACATGAGTTTTATGGGGGACCAAAATTTGATACATTGTTTTAAAATTAGTCATAGAAAAGATGTAATTTTATTAAATAAATACAAATATAATGAATAAGTTGTTAAAAATGTTATACTTGATACCTTTAAAACTATTAGAACACATATGCGAAAAAACACTGAATTGGATACAGAAAAATCTTCAATTCAATCTGTGAAAATTTGTATAGAGTAATGATTGGGAGTTTTATTTCTTATTTCATTGAGGCTATATATTATGTCTGTTGCTTAAATATGTGATATATATCAGTCCAAAACCAATGAAAATAATCATATTTCTGTAAAAAGGTTAATATGGTTTATCAAAAGAATTGTAATTAGAAGGATATTTTCTCCGGATGATAATTTATTTGATTTATCATCTTACTTTGCCTCTGACATTGGAGGTTTAAGACATTATAGGAAAAGAACACCTGGTATATGTCACTTTTTAGGAAAATTTTGATTTGATGGATTTATAAGAATTTTTTTTGTAGCAATGTTAATAGCAGAGGCTGAGAATGTTTCTACTCCCCTTTAATGATCTCAACTTATTTAGATTAATCTAACCATATATGATATAAATATTTATTTTAATGAAATACATATTTTCCCTGATACAACTAGTGCTACTTAAATTTATAAAAATCCCCTTTAGCACTCGAGATCTAATACAATTGATGTTAGATTTCATTTCATTGGGAATCATGTTTATAAAGGTGATATATTTTTAGAGTTTATTTCAACTGAGAATCAATTAGTTGATATTTTCACTAAACACTAGGATTCTATTAAATTTATGAGAATTGTGTTTGAATTGTGTGTGATTTAAATTTATGTATTGATTTTTATTTTAGTTTTTTCATAAATATATTCAATGTATGTTCTACCTATTCAATAAATTAATGCTCTTTCTTATATTATTATTAATTTATATAATAATGTATATCTGAGCACAATAACTATCTCTCAATTTTTAATAGTAATGTTTGTAATTATTTTATTCTTAAATACTATTTTATTGGGTTTATTATAATATCCTTGAATATTTTAATTTATTATAAATTTCAAAATTGGGGAGTGTTTTATGATATTTAATAATTTTCTAATGGGTTGTTTAAAATTTTTAATAAATATCATGTTCTTTAATTTACAAAAAATGGGGATATTTTTTGTAATTGGGTGTTATCTATTTTCTCTATCATTTTTTTTTATAAATTTCCATTATAGAAGATTTAATTATAGATAATTTAAAGAAAATCTTATTAAGATTTTTTAATTTTTTCTTACTATTTTACAATATTTTATTTTGATATTTAAAATTTAGGCTTATGTCCTAGCATCAATAAGACCAAACATCATAAGAGATTTATGAGGACCCATAGGTCAACCCCATGGGAGGTCTAGTACATAATGGCCAACAATGAAACATGGCATCAGCATAGTACCATCATAAGGATATAAGGCCCATGTATAAGACCCATGTAGCGTGCACCCACATAGTGATCTCAAGTGGCCAACATGTCTTTAGTGTCTGTTGTGTAAGCTCATTTTTTTTGGATAATCCACACCATTCATTAGATTATATATTGTGATCCTTCAATATTTTAAATTCCATGTGGGACCATTTGGATTAATCATGGATCATTCAATCATATTTTCCTTAATCTCATCCCTCTATCTCAACTCTATTTTTCATCATGTCCCATGCAATCGATTCATTATAACAATCAAAAAAAATTAATATCTTATTTGTTTCATTTTCTACTATTCTTCTACAGCTGACCAACCAGTTTCATCATCCATTCTCTAGGAATCCTTCACTTATGCAGCGACCTATTGTTCTTCTATACGTGTTTTTTAATGATCCTCTATCAAATAGAAGACTGTTCTATTTAGCCCTCATTCTTCACCATGTCACAATTTTTTTAAACCAATATTGTGTTGTTTTTGACATAGTTGCTTTTAAGAAAGTTGTTTCATTTAAAAAACATTGAAAATCATAATGGTATTTAATTTTTACACAATTGGAAATTCTCAATTTTGTGTAATTATTACACCATTGGAAATTCATTTTTGTTTTTAAATTTTAAATTCTTGGATATTCACAATGTGTCATTATTTTCTACACTATTTGAATTTTGCAACGATGTGTTATTTTTCTCTCTCTTTTGATTCTCTTATCCTTGGCCTAACCAATTCCTCTACACATTTTCATGATAAATATTTGTAAAGAGATAAATTTATTTTTTTACTATAGTATGTATATATATTCTCTTATATATTACTGTGATTCTCATTTTGATTGGATATAAATTCAATTTGTTGATTCTTATTTTTATTATCATATTTTAATACTATTTTATGAAACTTTTTTATGTGGTATAATATTTTATTAAAAAACATAGAATCATATTTGAATTAATATCTAACTGTCTGAATTTATTATTCATTCAAATTCAATTATTTTCTTAATCAACTCTAATAGCATCCTTTTGTTTGGAATTAAATTTTCTTGAGACATCATTATAATCCAATGGTGGGTCCTGAGATACTATTGGACATCCATGGGTGAGTTATTTTTTATTATCCTTTTCGAACCATGTAATGTTAATATGGATGAAAATATATTTTTCAAATATTTTCATTAAGTAAAAATGATATTTAAATTTTTTTTTACACCACCAGAAATTTCTAATAGTGTGTCATGACTCACCATTATTTGAAAAAAAATTTCCAAAATTATTATTTTATAATTTTCAGTTAATTTTGGTAAATTAGATTTTTTTATGCTTAAAAATCATTTCATCTTTGTTTAATAATTATTTATATCAATTTTTATAGAACATGGATTTCTGTAGAATAATATTTATGATGATCTATTTTTCACATCATTCTTCTACATGTCTTATATATAGTATTCTATTTCTATTTCATTATATTTTTTATTTTTTTAATAAATATTACTTGTAATATATTAAAAATCATTTTCATTTTTCATTTTTAATATTTTCTTAACATATGTTTTTTGTCCTAAAAACATCATAAAAATTAATATATTGGTCATATTACGTTTTTTCACTAACAAGTTTTATGAAGAGTTTTGATAATTACATAGTCTTATATATATTTGATTTAATTCTATGGGAGAATAATTCATGAAAAAAAATAATTTCACCATCCACATCAAATAATATTTTCACATTCAATAAATATATTTGACGAGAATATGCTCTGGCATTACCCTGTTAATCTCAATTAATTCATAGATAAACTTCTTTAACTTATTTTTTTTCCTTTATCCCAAAATTTCATATTCATCTACATCTTACAAAGCTTTTTGATCAATAAACAAAAAGTTTTATCACAATTATTCATCATTACTAAAGTTTCTATTTCATTTTACTTTTATTGTTTTTCCTGCACTATAATTCATCCAACCTTATGTTTTTACAAAATATTTTTTTTTGCTTTCCCCATACAAAAGTATTCATTGGCTTATTACTCCCATCCAAAAAATGTTTAGGTTATTCCACCCACCCAGAAAGAAGGTCGGGTTATTCTTCCTAGAAAATGGTATTTATTTTGTGCCCCATTATAATGTTAGGGGTTATTCTTATATGTGAAAAAGATATGTTGATTTATCCCATCATTTTAAAAAAGTACATCTTGAATTATTGCAATCGGATTATTAATCCTAGTAAAAAGTAAGGATATAGAGCATACCAGTCTCCTCATAAAGATGGGGATATTGAAGAGATGACTAGGATCTTGAGATCTCAACCTCTATAAAAATTAAATATTTTAATTACATTATTTCTTCTGCATAATTGAAAAATAACATAATTGTTATAAATATATATTTTGAATAATAAATAAAAACTAATTGTTTACCCAACCTCTAGTCACCTCTTCCATACAAATATAACTAACATCTCCATTTTCTCTAATGGGCCCACGCTGGTCCGTCCCGACACACACATGCCCTACGTTGGGTTTTCGAGGCCTAGTTAAAATTTTATAAAAAAATATTATTAAATTAATTAACTAAAATTTGGTTTAAATTTAAATTATTCCAAAATTTAAATTTATGGCATAAAATTTAATTTTAATTTTCCTAGATAAATTAATTTAATATAGATTTTAAAATTAAATAAATAAAATAATTTAAATTTTTTCTGAAAAATAAATTATTTTTTTGATCTAAAGATATATATATTGAATTAAAAATATTGAATAATCTTTAATACAGTTAAAATCACACGAAACTATTTTAAAGAATGATTAATTTTATCTATTAATTAAATTTAAATATGAGAGTTTATTGTGTATTGAAGGATAACGAGCCATAGACAGACCAATTCATGACTGGTGTATTATTAATTAATTTATTAAATTTTTCCAGTGGTTGTTTTTCATAGTTAGTTTTATAAATATTGTTTGGAGATTCATATTTTAAATTTTTTGAATAAGGGTCATGATGTCCAAATTATCTTTTTTATTTTGTACTCCTGAGACCCCCTCAAATGTGTTCAAGTATTGTAGTACAATGATAAAGAATAGAACTAAATTAATTCAAGTCGAGTTATGGTGATGGCCTATAAAGAATATTAATGCATTTGATGGGTGGGCGTTGTAAATTTTGATACAAGTGATGTGACTCAAGTAGCGACCCCTAGGGTCTCAGTTGATCCACTATTTACTCAATGAACCAACCTATATTATCATCTCATAATCATAATGAAATTTTATTTCCTCATGGTCTGTTATTTAATGTAAATGTACATTATTATTCATAGTGTAAAGTAAAAAACTACAATGAAATCATAAAATGAACATATGAAACGACAAATATGTTATATTATTTAATGGTTAGGTGTGAGTGCAATCAAATAGTTTGTGATTACGATATTGAAAATTATTTCATTTCTTCATGAAATAATAATAAAACCCTCAATGAAATATCATGTGTTTAAACATCTTCCATGATTTTAATTTGAACAAAAAAATGTGTTCGGAGTGCTCTTTGTCCAATGTTGACATTACCTCTTACTACGAGGGAGTTATTTTGAGAGTGATAGGATTATTTAACTAAATTAGGGAGAATATGACTGGGAAAATATTTATTGTTTAAAATTTAGAGTAAAATCTTCATTAAATCAATTATTTGATTTTAGAAGCTAGGAATTCACTCAAGAATTTATGGAATTGCATGTTAATGTGGTTGGTTGGTCAGATTCCTATACTGATCACTCTGAGTAGTGGCATAAATAAAGATGGAATACTATGACTGGAAGCTCAAGGATACATTCTACAATAATAATCTTGTAGAATAGTATTTTGATTGAAATTTAGAGTGTTTGTAGAATTAAATAAAAATATGGAGACAATTAATGAGTTGTTTAATTATTCAATAATTTCTAAATCGGTAATAAAGATAAAATTTAATACCATCTAGATTTATTTTCCTATAAAATAGAGTGTTATACAATAATAAATACTGTTATATTTAATGGAAAATTTAAATGGTCACACTAGAATTAATTTTCAAAAGTACTATAGAAACTTGTGAAAATACTATGACATAGGTAATTTAATGTTATAGTGTCCCCAATAGCTATTAATCCACCACAAGAGGAGATGGTGTCTTGAAAAAGTAGTTAAGAGACTTATTTATTAAAAATATGATAGTTTTTTTAAAATTATATCATCATTGTTCATTGTATTTTATGGATACAACATTAGGAGATGGATGATATCACATGTTATCTCATCTTTGGGAATTTTGTAATGAGAAAGAGAATTAAGATATGAATGTGTGGTAGTTACATGAGATATGTATAAATTGATTCATGTATCATGAAATTTTAGTGGACCCCTTTCTCATATTAGTTTCACTTATTTTATCCAGTTTAATTTATGATTATAAAGTGAAATGTATATAGAAAATGCTTCATTACATTTTGGGTAAGGTTCACAATGTAAAAAAGAACATTAAAGAATGATTCATTTTTAGTCCATTAGGTGGACAAGATGAAAGTAAAGATAAAATGGCCAATGGAATGTGTCGTGAAAAATACACCATCACCATGTCCTTCAAAGAAATTGTTTTAATATAGGTGTTCATTTGATTCGAATATCATGAAATAAATATATTGAAGTTAAAATGATTTCAACATGAATCATAAAAGGGAATATTCACTTCTTGTTTAGTTTATATTCGAAATTATTGTATCTTTAAAAATTTGTGCTATTAAATAGAATACATAAATCTCATTTTTTTTTAATACAGTAACTATGAATGTAAAGAAACATTATAAGATTTAAGGTGATTTCTCCCAGAAACTGAGAATGGTTGTTTCCCACAACAATTGTGAGATGTGAAATAAATCTAATTGCCAAGTAATTGTTTCTAATTGTAAAATTTATTTATTATAACTAAAACATTTATCTCATGTTTCAATTTTACACTAGGGTATATTATCCCATGATTAGGGATGAATGTTTTGTTGTGGTGGTTCATACTAAAAAAATTGTTTAGTGATAAATTAATCATAGGGAATATGGGATGAATATAGCATGTACAACATATATAAATAGTTGTGGAAAAATAATTCGTTGTCATGTAAAACTAAAAGTGCACATCAAGGATATACCAAATATTAAATTTGGACTTGGAAGAGCTAAAAATATTATGTTTTCTAAATCTATATACATGTTTTTTTTCTCATAGAAACCATTATAAGTAAAGGTATGCCACAAAGCTTTCAGAATTAGTTTAACAAAAGAGAATGAACTATTATAAGGGTAAGCTAGGGGTAAAAATAATTCATTAAATCCATTTAAGGGTTTATTAGGGAATGTGATGTATGGTATATGCATGGTCAGAAGATCTGATTTTCTTCGTTTCTACATGAAAAAGTATATTTGGAGATATCATTATTGAAAAAAATAATATAGAATGATGTAATTACAAAATGAAAATCAAATTATCTACATCAGGCCATTGATATTAATAGGGAAGATCACTTATGAGTCCTACCAGTTAAAATTGATCAAAAAAATGTATTGTGCAGAAATTCAAAAATACCAAAAAAATTTACACAATTAAGTCATAATGTATGTTAATGGTGTATCGATGTTGGGTCATATATCCATTGTAGATACTTCAATTATATTTCATAAATTTTTCCGCAAATAATGATATTTTCAGTTACCTATATTCCACTATAATAGAAAATGGATATCTTATGAGTCAAAGTATGATGGAAATATTTTATTTCATAAGATAACTGTTCGGTTTCATAGGGGTTCTTAGGATATAAATATACTTTCATCATGTAAAATTAAATGTTTATATAAATAATTTATCCTAAAAGTTTCATATGGTATACAAAAATATCTATATTGGAAAATACAAAGGGATGTTAAAGACTATATTTATATATATTGGTGGACATCTCTATTTGAGATATTGGGATCCATATTGACTTGTTTTTATTCAATTATATATATTAAACTTTTTATGGCATTAGAACAAGTTCAACAAGAGAAAATGGAAGATAATGTTTCATTGACACATATTATGTAGGAAGGATAACACCATATTGATGGTTTTGTATTCACCATGACCACAGATCCAGTATTCATTATGAAAAATAATAGCTTCATGTAATCAGTAAATGGAAATTATATGAGATTGAAAATATCAATTCAAATTCAATAACGGGTTTCATGTACCCAAATGAATATGGATTATAATTCTGAATATTTTTGTGGCTAGTCAAGTGGTACTATACATTGATGATACAAGAGTTGTTCCAATATGAATCAATTGGTAATTCCATGTTGATATGCCTAAATCCTTTAGAATTTTAATTTTCATAGACAAATTATATGATCACATTATTGAGCATTGGATTTGAAAACCACTAATTTTGGAAGGTGTCTGTATGACTGAACAAGAAGGGATGGTGAAATCACATATTTCCATCAGTGGATGAATGTTGTTGTATGATTAATGTAAGAAATAAGATAATAGAATATTCATTTGTGATGAATGTGTTAATTTTAATACAAATGGTTAGGGTGATCTCAGTGATATTAAATGTGAAATATGATGAGTAACATATGCAAAAATAAATCATGGCCTAATAGTTAGTTAAGAACATGATGGATGAAATTCTATCATGATCGAAATAATGTAACAACCTATGGTCTAGTGAACATGATATACTCTAGTAGATATATTGGTAGAATAGACGTAGAAATTCATTTATATACTTAAAATTTATTCCAAAAACACGTTTTTACCATTTGGGAGATAATTTTTACAAGAGATACCTCACATATATTTGTCTAGGTAGACATATTTAGGATATTAGAGAAGATGAACGTGGTGAGTTGAATTATATACAGATTTGTGATAGTTAAATTATCTATTTATTGATATGTACAAGAGATCATATTTCCATGATATTTATTTTAGTTTGAATATATCAAATATATCTAGGAGAGATTCTAGGTAATGGGAAAGAACTATCACATTGAACTTTAGGAGTACAATTGATATTTAACTGAAATGAGGAAATGAATGGAAAATGGTTTTTAAAGGAAAAAAATAGTCTTTCACGGATAAATACGATCTAATATCGCATTTATAAAATGGTAATGTGTAGGATAATCTTATTCAATATAGTTTTTTTTGTATCTAAAAATACCAAGTATGTTGCATATTTTAAGGAACATATGAAGAAGTGTTAAATATGAATTTTTTTTCTATTTTTTGTAATTGTTCCTAGTATTAAAGTATTTTCATAATGTAAATTGTGATATTATTTTTAGCCATGATGTAATGTTTTAACAGTGGAAAAATGGATATACTCATGACATCATTTCTTGAGAAATATTACTCAAGAAAATGAATGTGCATATAGAAAAATTACAACACAATGGAAATGTGGAAAAACCAAAAAATAAATTTTTGCCTCAGCAGAAACCTGAACATAATTATGTGAGAGATAACATGGATGGATAGAAAGTAGGATCTAAGGGAATTGGGAGGGTTTTTATAGTTCATTCCCTAGAACCAACTCTAATAGTACATTTGATTATAATAACGTGTATACAGTTAGTTATGCATGTTTTGACATTACCATTACATTGTATATGTTTATGGGTCCTGTTTCTAAATGTTAATGTCTATTGAATAATTTTTTAATCAAATTTTTATAGAATATAAATTTCCATCATGATAAACTTGAGATTTTTTGAAATTAATCTCAAATAAATGTCATATTTTCTAGACACATCATACTGATTAGAAACATTTCATTTTTGACTATCAGATGCTAGAGGATCATAATCATTGACAAATATATTCATTAATTTCAAACATGGTGATCTGTAGTTGTTAGATCATGAGGACATACCCACCAATATGGAAAACACATGATTTTTGTTTCAATGGATGTTTCTATCTATGGACATGTTTATTTGTCTTCGAGATTGATGTCATTATCATTGTGACCTATTTGATTTCATACTTGGGTTTATGGAAAACCATGATAATGAAATTGTGGGGAGGTTGTCATGACCCATCCCCTAGGGCCCATGTGATGACTACCCCATGCCCTCTTTCCATAAGCCATGGGTTGGTGACCTATACTAGAAAATCATATCTCTAAAAAATGGGATGGAATTACCTTTAAACCTGAAAACACACATACTAGGTACACAAAAGGAGAAAACCATTTAGTATAACTACTTAAAGTAAATGTGTGAATAGAATTTGAATGGGATAGTATAAAACCCCAACTAAAATAATGTACAACAAAAATGGAAAACATATCCTGAGGTCATTCTCCAAGGATACTACCATAAGGGTAGGTACATATGATCATTGTGGCTGTCCACATCAACCAGTCAACTCCATACACCATCTAGTCCTGGATTCCATATCTTGGTCAAAGTTGTCGGTCATCTGCACAAGACAAAACAAGGTGTGGGAGAATCCCATGCAGGGGTGAGAATAATAATACCCAATAGGGACCCCGAGACCCAAAAAAGGCTCTCATAATTCCACAATGGAAAAATGACCAAGAATGATATCAATCACGAATCACAAGTAAAATATTGGTCACACCAAGTATAAAAATTAATGAACATGAATAATTATGATTAATCATAAAGCTAAATAATCTTATTCTGTCAAGAAGTTCCACTACTGAACCACGAATAGGAATTTCAACTGTTGATCCAAACAGGATTGTATGTCACCTATCCAAAAAGGGTCATATTTCATCGATCAACATATGGTTCATATGTCGCTGATCTAAGACAGACCACTCTAAGGATGGTCCTTGTCATTTAGTTCTATTACTGATCCATACAATGTCATAAGTCTTTGACCCATACAGGTTCTTATGTCGCCGATACATGATAGGATGCTCTAAAGCTGGTCCTCATCGGGTCGTGCTACTACTGATCCACAAAGGGTCGTTAGTCATTGATCCACACAGGGTTTTAAATTAATGATCCACATAGGGTCGTAATTTTTTGATCCACATAGGGTCATAATCAATGATACCAATCCAAAAATGGGCAACTGTCTACATGACAACTAGCCATAGGAATCCCTCACATGGTGCGCATGGGTTCTATAGATTCAGCTCATCATGAAATCACTCATAACATATTATAAATTAAGTCCCATGAAGAATTATGTTAATGTATAGACAGGTAATATGGTTTCGAACTCAATATATGATATTTCAATCAGATTCTTAGTTTGTAAGTTATAGGCATTTTAGTACTGAGGGCCTAGTTAGATTCTAGTTCGATCCAACTCAGGCACACTCCAACATTCTCACAAACCCAATTGATTTATCTCAAAAGGATTGCCTCATCCTAATGGTTACGACCCTGAAGATAATTTATCAAACAGACGTCTGGTTTAATGTTATGTCACATTATGAACAACTGGGTCAAATTGGGTTCAGGGCCGGGCCGACCATATCTGACCTAATTTGCTCTGCCCAACCCGAACTGGATGGGCACAACCAGAGCTATGACACCTCCTTCTCAGTTTGTCTCCAAGGTACACTGAATGAAATCCTCGCTGATGGCGATGGTCGGCCACCCACTGTCCTTTGCGGTGCCTATGGGTGCAGCCAGCCTCTCACGATCACTAGTCTCCAGCAATTCCGTGTCGGTAGTACCACAATTTTTTTTATTCTGCAGGCCACTGGTGAATCTCTAATGGTCCAATTTTGTTCTTCTCTACACCTACGGACATCCCGAGGTGCCGCCATATTAGTGTGGCCCTCAAATTCAACATGCCACCATGTTTCTGAATCTCCAACAAAGAAAACATCAATATCGAGATCAGTAGAGGGTCTGATCCTTTTTCAGATTGACACGCACCCTCCATGTTAGCGTTACATCATGAGAAGAAAACCAAAACCACACAAGGATAATGTTTTTTCCCGAATCAAAACCCCTAAATATCCTACCACAGATTCAAGTGAATCACAGATCAACCTGTTATTCAGTTCATCCATGTGTATCATAATGTTAAATAACAATTTATGATGAATATTTAAACACATAGAAAGATTTAAATCCATTAACTTGAACATGTTGCAATCACTGATAATGGAGGAGGATAATATACTGTTGGATGGTGATCATTGACATTCATTGATCCTTGATCAAATTCTCATTCTTGGTTAGAGAGGGTTTCCACCAGCGCTTTATCAATATTTCTCCCACAATTGATCAATCCTTTGCACTAATGTTTTCTTTAACATTAGAGTCAATGAGATTAACTCTCTGCTCATCAAAGTGATTCATTAATGAATTCATTAAGGAACCCATTAATTACCTGAAAGTGTAGTTACAAAACAAGTGTAACTCTTTAATAAATGACCTGTTAAATCTGCGGTCACCCCACCATCCCTCAGTGGTATTAAATAAATAATAACATTTAGTTATTATAATATTTTATTATGAAATGTCCAAAAGTTTTCTTTTTCAACTGACCCTTACCAGTCAATGTAATATTTTTCCTAAGTGAATCTCGGCACTGCGAATTCAATGGTGCTAACAGATTTTCAATATTATAACTGGATCAAAATTTAGAAAAAACTCACCCGTACATATACTAAACGTACCTTGAAAGAAGTTCAAAATTATCTTTTGGGCTCTCTGGGCCTCAGAATCATCTTCTGTCAATTTCATCTCTCTCACAATAATTCCATATAATTAAAAAATTACATAATTTCCTTTCCTTTACATTCTCTACACCATAGGACATTACATCCCCAAAATTAAAAAAAAATACTAAGAAAACCAATGGGGATATTGAGCACGAATCATAGTCTCCCACATTCATGTTCCCTCATAGTGGTTCTCATGCATCCACCGAACTCACACAAGAGGAATCAACCACCCCCATAGGAAATTCTCTAGTCAGTCCTATATCTCTTCTTGGAACTCCAAAAATGTCACCTCATCGTTAATGTCAAGCTCATCCAATTTGATGACTTGCACTGGATCATGTACGTATCTCCACAGTGGAGACACATGGAAAACATCGTGCACCCTATGTTTCATTGAGGGAAGATCTAATCAGTATTCCACCTCTCCAACTCTGTAGAGAATCTGAAACGGTCTGATGAATCTTGGATATATATTTTTTCCCATTCCAAATCTCTGCAATCCTAATCGAGTTGAGACCCAATGGAAAACAAGACAACCATCCTCAAACTCCATGGGTCTCTGTATCTTGTTAACATATGAATTCATCATACTCTTTTTAGTATTGATCTTCTACTGGATGACCTAAAACGTCACAATGGTAACCCGTACCAACTCTGGACCCATGTGTGTTGACTCCGCTAGGTCATTCCATTATATATTTGATCTTCATGGTCACCCATACATAGCGTCAAATGGTTTCATTATGATGTTGGTGCGATAACTATTATTTTATGTGAACTCAACCAAGGGTATGTTATTTTTTAAATGTAATGATTTGGTCAGAGACCAAAGCACAATTGATTGATAAACAAAAAGGATTACGAGAGGTGAAAGGATGGGATTTTTTTACAGTATCTATCAAAATGATATAGTAATTCGGATGGAATAGAGTCCATCTAAGTCATGATCTGATGTATTTCTTTGTTGGAAAGAGGATCAGCAACAACATTAGGTTCACGGTATGTATGAGTAGCTATATAATCGATCCCATGGAGCAAGTTTAGACAATTCATTCAACGAGTTGTAAGTGTCCAAGAAAGATGGATGTTTCCATTCCAGATGGCATGAATGATAGTGGTTGAATCGCTTTCAATCCATAGCTTTCTCCAACCTCTTCGGAGCGCAAGATCAACATCATGAATGGACCCTAGTATTTCTGCCTCCAGAGATGTAGAGTGACCACATCCATCATAGAAACATCGCTGACACTGGCTAGCTGAATCTCTGAAGATAGCACCATAACTAGCAGGGCCTCAGTTGCCTTTGAAAGCTCCATCAACATTCACTTTGATCCATCCTGGCATTGGTGATTTCCAGAACACTTCAAAGGAGTTTTTGGGATTTGGATAGATTCCAGGAACACAGAGATGACGAAGGATCTCAAAGTCACCAATCTAGTTGTTGCAGCAGTCTTTTTGGATTGAGGCAGCCTCATGAACCGCAAGAAGAATTTGATATTTCCTTGCATTTAGATTGAAAGAGTGATTATTATGAATGAGATCATTTCTAAAATACCATATCACATGCAGAAGTTCGGCCACTACCGCCAGAAAAAAGATTTTTAATCTTCAGGGAAACATCATGTATAGTACATTTTTTTAATAACAAGGAAATTGAGTCAGTAAAAAACCATCTGTAATTAAATAATTCAGAAATATAATTCCAAAGAGCAGAGGCCATCGCAAAGGATAGAAAAAGATGATTAACATCTTCCCTATGCTGATTACACAAGAGACATTTAGAGCAGAGTTGAAAACCAAAAGTTTGAAGACCAGTTTCTGTTGGTAATCTATTATGGGAAATGCACTAGATAAGGGTGAGCCTATAAGGTTTAATCTATGGTTTGTTGAAATTATTGACCCAAAGAAAACTAGAGTCATTTTTAGAGAAATTATGATTATAATAATATTTTGAATCAAGAATCCCATTGGTAGAAGGTTCCCAAAAAGGAAATCACCATCAGTAGAAAAAAAAATTATTATCAATAATATGTGAAATATTATCAAGGAGATCATGTTGGTGAGATTATAAGACATCATTTATAGTCTGATTAGTATCTTCAAGAGGATTATTAGAGGGTAACAAGGATATCAGAGGGGTACCACACCAATTGGCACACCAAAACTTTATGGAAGAATCATCACTGACTATCCATTTAGAATTTTGCATGATCTTGTGATAAGAGTCCCGGATAGAAGGCCAGATGGATGAGTTGATGAAATTAAAATTCCATTTTAAAAGCTTAATGAGGAATCTATGGTTCAGGAAATCAGTAGCCTTAGAAGTGGAATTAATAATGTGCCAAGTGAGGCGGGCCTGAAGGGCATCATTGAACAACATTAAATTTTTTATTCCAATACCACTATTAGAAACGGCTTTACATCAATATTTCCAAGGTATTGTAACTAGCTTCCTTTCAAAGATTCTTCTAGACCAAATGAAGTTTTTAATATATGTATTATTTTTTTAAGGTTGCTGGAGGGTTATTTATAGACCATAAGGGAACAGACCATTTTAGAAACAATGGTTGATTTAACCAAACAAATTCTCCCAGCCATGGAGAGGGATTTCCCTTTCTAGCTAGTGAGTTAATTTGTGATTTGATCAATGATGTTAGAAAAATCGGTTGCGCTGGGATGACCCCAAAATATTGGACACCCAAGTAAATGAAAGGTAAAAACCCTCTTTAATACCCAGATAAGAGGTGATATTATATTTCCTTCTTACAGGAAAATTTTTCCCAAAAAATATATACAATTTGTTCCAAGATATTACATAACCTGAGATTTGTTCATAGTGAGAAATAGCAAGCTTGAGAACATGAATATTTTTTGATCTTATTTAATGAATGAAATAATATCATCAGCATATAAAAGGTGGGAGGGGCACATTAATTCATGGAAACTTGTATGGGTTTAAGCATATTTTGATCAACCAAATTGTTAAGAAGCCTGCTAAGGTAATCCTCAGCAATAACAAATAGGATAGCAGAAAGCGGGTCGCCCTGCATGACACCTTTTGAGAAATTGAAGAATCCCCTAGGGGTACCATTAATTAGGATAGAGATATAAGTAGAGCGAAAAAGCGTCTTAATTTTACCATTTAAGGGATCACAGAAGCCAAAGTTTTTTAGGACTTTGAAAATAAATTTCCAGTCTATGGTGTCAAAATCCTTTCTGATATCCAGTTTGATAACCATATAACCCCATCTTGTGATTCTATTTAAACTATTGGTACATTCAGAGGAAAGATAGATACATTCTTGGATGGACCTTCCTTTAATGAAACCAAATTGGTTCCAAGAGATGATTCTATTACAGATAGGAGCAATTCTATTAACAATAATTTTGGTATGGATTTTATAGATAGTGTTAATCTAAGCAATTGGTCTGAATTGATGAATCTTAGAATCATTATCAACCTTAGGAATTAAGGTTAAAAATTGAACATTGATTCCATGGGGTTGATATCCATGAGTGAAGAAGGTCTTAACAAGGTTACAAAAATCATTGTGTATTATATCCCAATGTTTTTGGAAAAAAAACATTATTGAACATGTCCAGACCAGGAGCACTGTCAGGATTTAATCCAAAGACTATGTCATTGATTTCATGATCAAGAGGGGTGCTCAAAGGAATTTCATTGTCTCTTTCATCCACCATTAAAAGAATAATATCTGGTTTAAGATCAATATTTATATCTGGACCATTAAAAATGTTATAGAATTATGAGGTGACATGATCCGTAATGTCTTATTCAAAATGAATGATCAAGTCGTTATTAATGATCATGGAAAGAGGACAATTGACCTTTCTAATTCTTTGAAGATAGTTACAAAATTTGGAATTTCGATCACCATCAGTAATCCATTTATTCCTGAACATTTGTTTATGAAAAATGTCCTTAAAATTAAGTAAATATTTAATTTTAGAAGAGATATTAGCTTCCACATGTGGATCCATATTTAAATCTGAATTAGTGTTCTAAGTTTGAATACGACTGAGTTCATCTTCAAGATAGGAGATTTTGAGATCTATTTGAGAATTTTTATTTTTACACCAACCTTTGAGATCCTGCTTGAGAATTCTCAACTTGCGTAAACAAGAAAAAGAATCATTATGGTGTTTCATGGAGTTCCAGGTGTTATAGATAAAGGCGACACAATCAGGGTTCGAAGACCAAGAATTATTAAATTTGAAAGGAAGGACATGCTTTAGATCATTCATAAGAATGCTATCAAGGATAGGATGATGATCAGAGTTGAGTCTTGAAAGATTTACATTGGATATTTTGTCCCAGTTATCAAGAGTCTTCATGTTGACAAAAGCCCTGTCAAGTTTACTAGCAACATTTTTGTTGTAATGTTTCCTGCACCAAGTGTATTTTGCGCCAATAAGAGTGATTTCAAAGAGGTTAGAGTCATGAATAGTAGATTTAAATTCCTTGGAGGGTATAGAAAGGTGTGATGGACAAATTTTGTTAGAAGGGGAAAGGATGGAATTAAAGTCACCCACAACAACCCATGATTCTTGTATGTGTTTAGCCATATCGAGGAGTTCATGCCATAAATCGCTCCTATCCTGATATCTATTCATGGAATAAACCATAGTGAAAATGATATGTCAACCATTCCACCCAAAATCACAGGTAAGATTTTGTTCAGAAATTCTAAAAATGTTGACATATTTTATAGAATTGTGGAAAAAGATCCACAAAGAGTCAAATTGAGGACCGCTTTTACAAGAACCTAAAAAACTATAATTGAGTGACCCAAATCTCATGTAATTCATTTTAAATATGACTTTATGTTATGAAATGTCAATGAGTTGGTGTTTATGAATGTTTAAAATCCTCTTATGTGTTGTGGAGGTGTCATTGTTGGCCAAACCTTGACAGTTCCAATAAAGGATATTAATTTCTATTTGCGGTTTGGGTTAGAACCCTTATTTTTTTAGATTTACCAGATCCCTTCTTCTTTTGGGATCTCGCGCCCATTGAGGAAGAATTAGGCTTTTGTTGACTCTCATGAGTTTTAGAACATTGAGAGGAATCAGATTTCAGGTCTGAATTTGGGCTAGGAGCAGCAACTGGAGTGCTCATAGGAGCAGGAAAGATCAGTGTGTGATTTTTTCTGCTCTATAAATAGTGGCATGTTTAGATGAGAGCTGTTTCTAATCTCTAACTAGAATAATATCATTATCTGGGGAGGAAAGAGGGGGGTTAGACGGTTCAAGAGAGGAAATTTTAGAGGAAACAGTGGTTGGAATTGGGCTAGCCCCGACAATCTCTAGAATAGAATCCTGAGTAGAAGGTTGCGTAGGATGAGAGTATGTTTCAGACTCAGACTGGACAGTTTCTGGTTCAACAAGTTTCAAATAATCTGATATATAATCATAAATAGTAAAAGAATCCTTCTTGTCAACAGGACGGCTGGGTACCATGCTGTTAGTCAAACATGAGGCAGGTTTACAGATTGTTTCAGAATATGAAACAGAAATAGGCAGTGTGGTGTGTGACATGCTGTGTGCCAAATGAATGCAAGCAGGATCACACCTTTCAGCATGTAAGATAGATTCGTTAATAGGACTAGAAATTTTTTCAACAAAAAACCAGAGTAGATTTGTCAGACTGATGCTGCAACAGAGCAGAATTCTACATGTCAAAAGGATTATTAGACACCTCCTTGTAGACTGAAATAGGTTCAATATTCAATGTGGAAGAAGAATCAAGCGTGTGTGATGAAATGTGAGCAGTAGTAATTCTAGGAGAGGCAGGATTAGTAGATTGATTCTCTATACCCGGAACATTAGAAACAGTAGTAACAGGTTTATCATTTGATATGGATTGCACAATGTTACCTGGATCTACAGTGTTCATAACCTTACCATGGGACTTGATAGAAGCAGTAGTATTTCCCTTGAGAACTGAAGATACGGTGGCCTCCAGGTCCCTACAATTATTCCCATTTAAACATGAGGTACTAGAGGAAGAATCAATAAAAGCAGGATTGGAAATAGTAAAAGGGTATCTCATAACTGAACTACCACTGATTCCTTCAACTACTGGTTTTTCTAAACCATTGGTATTTTCATTGTTTTGTAGGGCCTCTTCTTCCGTAACCAATTCTCCCCAAGATTTTATTTCTAGGGATATAAGGTCATTGTATTTTTTAACCCATATATTTTTCTTTGGGGGGGGGGGCTCAGAAATATCAATGACATTATTACCTTTTTTAGCATGCTTTACTTAGTGCCAATCATTATTAATAGTAGGGTCCATTTTTTTCCTAAATACCCCACAATTTCTATGTTTTTCCCAATCAGTTTTCATACTCCACAAAAGGGTGGCTTCTTTTCATACACAATACTGAGCTCAACTTTATGATCAGGGGTATTAAATCCGATGTTTGATGGTATTTCAATGGCTAAGTTTACTTTAACCATAACTCTAGCATAAAGGCCTAGATCCCCATTCAATGTTCTATGATCAATTTTAATAGCGGATCTAATGCATGAAGTAATGTCATTTAAAATCTTTAGATTCCAATAATACCAATTAAGCCCATGAATTCTAAGCCATACGTGTGCCATAAAATTTTTGTGTGTGTCTGGGTTAAAGGCAGGGTCCCAATCCAAAATTCTATAAAAATTCAGGCTGAATCTATAGATTACCCAGCTTCCATACCTGATCAAGTTCACCTTGAGAGCTAAAGAGGATGTGATAGTAGCCTTTGTCAAGGGGAACCATCTTCTATTTTGAAGAATTACAATAGTGATCAATCCTACTCATTAGTTCGGAAAGAGGCCAGGGTGTACCCATGTGTTGTATGAGAATTGGCCTAGGACTGAGTAGTTGCATAATTTTTCTCTTTGCTTTAGGTCTTCTAGATCAGCATCGACCAAGAATCCAACATCTTCCAGCTTTCTGTAGAGAGGTTGCATACATTCCTTCACACTACTAAGATCATCACCTCTTTGCGCATCTAGGATGGAGACAGGAATAGATCGAAGAGGAATTTGAATGTTTCCTACTTAGATTTATGAGGAATCAGAATCTGAAGAAATAGGAATAGGAGGGGAATTAAATTCCCACTCCATATTGAAGCCGGCCAAACAAAAGCTCATGGAGAAACAACAGAGAAATTTAGGGTTTGGAGATGCCCGTTGGAGAAATGTTTGAGAGCTCCCATCCTTTTAATAAAGACCATTTCTTTGTCATGACTCAACAAAGGGTAAGTGATTCTACTAAATCTACTCAATATAAGAGATGAAAGCAAGAATCATGTGCTCAAGAATTTCTATGGGATGCACTTTCTAACCATTTGTCTGAGTATAAAAGGTGGTGCTCAAACATAGCTGGCTCCCTAATGACTACTACAATTCCTTCCACAGCAGGTAAATAAAATGATCATCATGATCTAAGATGATTGTTGATGGTTCCTCGTGATGATGTATTATCTCTTGGATATAGAGGAGTCCCAATACCTTTACTCATATCTACTCCAGACTGGGTAGGATGTGAGATGACATGGTGAGTCAGTCAATGATCACCCAGATAGTGTCGTGGCCCCTAGAAATATTTGGTAACCCCATCCTGAATTCTATAGAGACGTTTTCCCATTTCCACCCTGGTATCTCGAGTGGCTGAGTCAAGACTGCTAGAACCTGGTGCTCGGCCTTCACTTGCTAACAGGTGAGTCATCATGAAATGTACTCTGTCACTTCTTTCTTCATCATTATCCACCAATACTAACACCAAATGTCCTTCTAAATGTCCACCACCTCATGATATGCAACCAAACAGGATGTGTGTAACTCCTTCAACACATACTCTCATAGAATCACTGGTACTATGGGGCATCATATGAAAAGGATGGTGTGCTCCGTACCTTCAGAAAATCTTTCAAGTGCCTGTCCTGGCGATATCTGAGAACATTTGGGCTTGCAGTCAATGTCCCCAAGATGTGACTCCATGAATTACTAAATAAGTGGGGGGGAGTGACTTCCATATTCTAGAGGTACGCTACTCCATCACGTTCCATGATGAATAACTGCAACGCGGCTAGATGCTCTATAACCTCACTCAACAACGGTAAACCAAACCTCCAGCTGAGTGCATATGCCTGCACATTCCCATTCCCATGAATGTATACTATCACAAAGTCATATTACTGGAGGAACTCCAGCAATCCATGATATCTTAGGTTCATGTCATAATGTGAGAAGATATACATGAGACTCATGTGATCAGAGAAGACAATAATCCATTCACCAATCTTGTAGTTCCGCCACATCTTCGAGGCAATGAACCCTGCTGCTAACATTAGGTATTGGGTAGAACATTTTTTCTCATGTGGTCCCAACTATCATCCGAATTAGGCGATCACATCTTGCTGAAGAATCAAGACACATCCTATTCATGTCCCATATGCATCATTGTAGACTACATACCCAACACCCTTTTTTCTTAGCCTCAAGATGATGGAATTGTTCAGTATCCATCTCAGTTCATGGAAACTCTGCTGGAATGTATCTATCAATAAGAAAGGTTTTCCCTTCGTTTTCGATTCTAACAAGGGTTCTCCTAATCAGGAAAAGTCAGGTACAAATCTCTAGTAGTACCAAACCATTCCCAAAAAATTACGCACCTAGGTCACACTCCTTGGTGGCTCCAATGAATGAACCAGCTCTATCTTTTTCGGATCCACTGCAAATCAAGCCTTTGAGATAACGAGTCCCAGAAATTGGACCTCCCAAATCTTGAACTGGCACATTTAGAGCATAACATAATTTCGGTGCTATTAAAGAGTATCCATAACTATCTATTGATGAGTTGAATGTTCCTCCTCCGATGATCAGTACATCAAGATGTCTTCAATGAAAACCACCATGAAACGATCGAGATAAGGCTGGAAAATCCTACTCATGAGTCCTATGAACAATGTTAGAGCACTGTTCATCCATAATGGAACCTTCAAGAACTCATACTAACCATAGAGAAATTAGAAGGTCGTATTTCATACATCCTAATCTCATACCCTAAGTTGGTGATAACATGATCTATGGTCTATCTTTGAAAACCATTAAGATCCCTTTACCTTATTGAAGAGTTCATCAATCTTCTAGAGTGGATACATATTCTTCATGGTCACTGGTTTCAGGTGCCGATAGTCCACACAAATCCCCAAACTCCCATATTCCTTCATTGTGAACAAAATAAGGCTACCAATGTAGAAACACTTGGCCTTATGAACCCCTTCCATTGCAAGTCCTCTGGCTATACCCTCAACTCTCGAATCTCTGCAGGAGCCATCTAATATGCTTGTGTAGATATCAGTGTTGTCCCAGTGTACAAGTTGATGTATATTTATACCTATCTGTTAGGATGTAGTCTAATAACATCATGAAGAATTACATAAGCCTACTGGACCACGATTATAGGATAGGCCCGACTCCTCTCGTCTACTGCTCGGAGGGTAAGGATAGACAACTGACTAGTAATTGGATTTATCCTCCTTCGAGAAATTCCATCCGGACCTAAAAAGGTTCCCTTCTAAGAGGTGAAGGAAAACTTGGTCCCATAATCATGGAAACACCACACATTGCACTTAAAATACTCAATATGAACATGGACCGTGGATAATCAGTACATACCCATGAATTCCTTATAAGGTGTCAACGCTGCAAATAAAATAATCCAAAAAATAATCTTTCCTCCTAGAGTAATCCCTCACTACCTTCACTGGTGTGTAATCATCGAATACTCTCCCATACAAGTCTTTAAACATAAGGATCAATCTAACAACTCTATCTGAATATCCGAGCTCCGAACAAGATTCGTGGTAATGAAAGTGTAACTAGAACATATATAAAAAAGAACTGTATCTAGGGTTGAGTTGACATAGATCATACATCAAATCATCTATTGAGAACATTATTTGTAGGCCTCATTTTCCTAAAACTGAGTTTGTCCTTGTTCACCAGCTCTCTGAGGTCGGGGGTGGACCACCTGGAGGCGATATAGGTTGAACCCCAAATCGACACCCGCCGCATGTTGTATGGTCAGATCATATTCCATGTATGCAGACCTATAGACATCCCTACACGAATCTCTACCTCTACCATGGTGGTCCCCCAACAATCTATAGATTGTCGAAGCGGAATGTTGGGTAGTCGTGAGCCTTGTGACCCTACCCGCCGCATGAGTAGAATAGTCTACTCCTCTAATGACCACCTCTATCCCGTGAGATCTACACCTCTGAACCTACATCTTGTTGCCATCCATCAGAAGGTGTGGCCTTCTGGGGCCTCTCCGTCATCCACCTACCGCCTTTTGTAGATGACTAGGCTACGTGTCATCCCATGGTGGCTCTCGCGGTCAGTGCCTATTCAGCTAGGAATCTATCCAAAATAAGTTCCCACTCTATCACTCCAGTCTGTGTCGGTATGTTGAGTGATATCATCGACGCTCTAATATCCTATTGAAGACCCTTCTCAATGTTTTGGGACTTAAATAATGGGTCTCGTACCATGTCGGTGGAGTAGTGGGAGAGGTCAGTGAATCTCACTGAGTGCAGGTCTACTATCAGTAAACTCATCTATAAATGTAGGAGCACCTAAAAACACATAAAGTGTAAAGTTTCTAAAATTAACTCCACCCTAATGTGGCTCGTGATGTCTAACCAGGTGATGGTGTCCTCATCGTGCAACAGGAGCATCAGGCTCCCCCATCTTCTTTTTGTTACATGAAAGCGGATAATATATAGGATAAATATCTGGTCGCCTTGTGTCTTGGAAAAATGGAAAACGTATCCAACAATCCCCTGCTAGTCATTGGATCCAGGTGGATTAGTCTCTCCTAGAATCCTGGATGGTTTTATATGTATTGGCATCTTGTAAAAAACATATGTTCTATGTTAAATATGTTATATCTAGTGTGCTGACTCAAAATAGAACAAAAGAAAAAAAATTAAAAACACACACAAACATTGTTTTTGTGTACTGAGTCGGAAATTAGTACTCGGGGGGTCCTTGTGTATGGATATGTTGGTCACCGCACCAACATTAGAATCCCTGAACTAAAATCCATACTCATAACACATAACACTATTTACCCTATGAAAATATCAGAGTCATAATTCATCGGTAGAAACTGACTCCTCTAATACCAATTTATCACTACTCGTCCCCCAGGGCCCATTCCGTGAAAATCCCAGGCCCACCTTCCATAGGCCATGGGTTATCTTCTAGCACTGAAAAGGAATATACCTAAAAAATGGGAACACGTTGACATTATAGTTGAAAACAGACATACCAGGTACACAACAAGTGAAAACCATGTAGTGTAACTGCTAAATGTAAATGTGTGAATAGAAGCTGAATGAGATAGTATACAAAACCCACGAAAATAAATTAATGTAAAAAAGAAAAATAGCACCCGACGTAATTTTCCCAGGATCCTACCTTATGGGATGATACAGCTCATCCCTACAGCTCTCCATGTCAACAAGTAACCTTCGTACCCCATCTACTCCCGGTTCCAAATCATGGTCAATGATATATGTTGTCTACATAAGACACAACAAGGTTCGTGTGAATGACGTGCAATGGCGAGTATATGAATACCCATTAAGAAACCCGAGAAGTCCGAAGGTCACTCAGAGTTCCAAAATGGAGAAACCCGAAATCATGATTATAATCAGAAAGAAAAAGTAAAAGACAGCTCAGAAAAGATATACAGCCTAACGAATAGTAATAATGATGATTAGTAATAAATATAAATCATCATATTCCCTTGAGAAGTTTTACTAATAAACCACGAAGAAGTTGTTCTATTTCCAATCCTCACATCTTCATAAGTAACTGATCCACACAGGGTCGTATGTCATCAATCGAGACAGGTTTGTTAGTTGCTAATCAACGACGGGCTACTCTAAGTCGTGTCCTCATCAATTTGTGCTATTGCTGATCCACATAGGGTCATAAGTCATCGATCCACACAGCGTCGTAATTCAGTAATCCATGATGGGATGCTCTAAGTGTGGTCCTTATTTGGTATTACAACAACTGATCTACACAGGGTCATATGTCACTGATCCACACAAGTTCGTAAGTTGAGGGTCCACATTAGGTCGTATGTCACTGATCCACATATGGGAGTAATTCGCTGATACCAATCCACAAAGGGTCAATCTCCACCTAACAGCCAGCCATAGGATTCCTGCACTTTTTGTGTTTTGGTTCCATAGATTATGGTCCTCAATCCATCAGTCATAACTCAACAACCATGAAGACCCAATAATAAGTAACCAGAAATACATCCATGTAAAAAGGGTTCCAACGCAGAAGATGAAGCTTAAATCAGATGTACGGTCTGTATGTTATATGAATTTCATTACTGAGCGCCCAATTGTATTCTAGTTCGATCCAACAAATCTGAATTCTATCTTTTTCAAAAACTCAAGTGGATTATCTGAAAATGAAAACATATTCTTAAGGGTTATGGTACCATAGACGATTAGTTATACATATATCAGTTATAGAAGCTATGGCCCATTAAGAGATAATTGGTCAAATTGGGTCTGGGTCCACGCTGACAAGGTAGGACCGACACCACCTGATATATTCCAGGTCGAACCGACCCGACCTGCTAGGCATGACCTGAACAAGATGGGCTCAGACCGGTCAGGGCCACCAGACCGGCCTGTCCAACCTGGCTGGGCTCATCCCGACTGTTGGTCATGAGGTCTGCTCCCCCCCCCCCGAACAGATGTGGTCCGTTCGGGTTCTCTGAAAAGCAGTGACAAGTTGTCGCCACCCATCCAGATGATCGGTCTTGTGGACTAGTCTAGGGAGGGATCCACATAAACGGGTCTTCCACTGCAACAGCAGGAGCCGCAACACCTCCTCTACTGCATTCCGCCTACCTTCAATTCGAAAGGGGATGGTCGGTTTCCCCCTATATGTCATGGCGCATGCGGCTGCCACCACCCACTCGCGGCATCCACTGCCAGTCATCCGCACTACCATGCCGATGGTGTCGCACTAACGATACTTTTTCAAGACACTAGTGAAGCTCCGATGGTGCGATTTCATTTCCTACGGCCCTCCCAAGATTCCACTGTCACTTCCTGGCCCCATGTTTTTCCTTACCGCTATGTTTCCCGGTCTCCCACGAAGAACACATAAAAATCGATATTGGAAGAGGGTGAATGCCTTGTTCGGATCATCTCACTCCCTTCGAGTTAGCATTATATCATGGGAAGAAAATACAACCCACACTATGTTAAAGTTTTAACCATAATCAAAACCATGCAAGAACAACATATCAACTAAAGTGAATTGTAGATCAACCCATTATTCAGTTGATTTGCGTTCGACACAATATTAAAGAACAATGTATGATGAATATTTAACACTTATAAATATTTAATTCCCCTACCATGAACACGTTGGATTCACTAATTATGATGGAGGATAATCCTTTATTAGAAGGTGTTCCATATCGGTTGATGATCTTGGATCAAATCCTCATTCTTTTTGGGAGAGGTTTCCTTTCGTCACTTCATTATGAGTTCTCCTGCGGCAGCCTAATCCATTGGGCCAATGGTTTTTTTAACATTTGAGGTAATGATTTTTACTCTACTCTCATCAATGGGAGTAAATTAATTAATTAATGAACCCATTAATTACCTGAAGTTTCTGATACAAAACCAATTATAACAAGTTATTAAATGAACATTTAAGTATGTGGTCCTACCACCATCACTCAATTGTTTTAACAAAAGAATAAAATAACTTTTAGTTATTTTGTTATTTTTTTCTGAAAATTCCAAAAATTAAAATTTTCATCTGAACCTTGCCAGTCAATGTTACAATATTCCTAATTGAATATTAGAGATTTGAATTCAATGGTGCTATCAGATTTTCAACCCGAGCATTGGTCCAAAAAATAATAAAACTCTCGCCCACACATTTAATGAACATACCTTAAAAAAGTTTAAAATTTCATTATGGGCTCTCCTGGCCTTAGAATCATGTGACATCAATTTTTGTAATCTCATAATAATTCCATATATTTAGAAAATAAAATTATATGGAATTTCAAGGTATTTACATAAGTTTCCTATATTGGTTGATATGTTGGTTATATGGCATAGGATGAATGGGCGAGAAATAGTTTTTCACTTTGGAGATGAAGAAGTACTATATCATGGGCTATTTTGATAGGGATAGTAGTGCATTCATAAATCCATGGCCATGGTAGTCAAGGGTAAATCGATCAAATTAGATCAAAAAATAATAAAGAATAAAAACGTCTATTAAAAAAGTGTGAATAGTTATTTATGAGATATCTAAAGAAAATGAAATTATAACAATATTTTCATGTTTTTAGGTTGGTTGTCATAGATATGAATATTCTTTATTTCATTAAGAGATTTGATTTGATTCAAGAAAAATCACTAAGTCTATGAATACTATTCACTATTATCACAATGATGTCTTAGTGGGTCACGAAAAATATCATACTTTAGAATCTACCCATTCAGGTGAATAGGCATATATGACAAGATGGGCCCCACTACTGTGGTTTGAGATTTTTACAAGGATACATGATCACAAAAAGAATAAAAATTTAATATTATTCATGTTATGAATATTTTACACTGAATTTATTTTTTAAATGTAATTACATGGATTAATGAAGATACCTATAGAATATAATATGAATGAAGATTAATTTAAAATATTTAAGGTTCATTTAATATTTGTGAGATCAATGGGAGAGTTAATGGCTCGAGTTTTATCATTTAATATATTTATTATTTTACAAGAGACTGATTAAAATATAAATGATATTTATGACTCAGTACGACATAAAAATATATTGTATATATGGTGTGTTAAATATTTCTGGGATGAGGAGAATTTTTAGTGTGTTATCTTTATACAAAATAAGTAGGATTTGAGAGGAACCCAATTGGGTCTATTTAGGATGATTCATTGAGATATTCTCTATACTTTCACACTTTTTATAGTGATAAACTCTTAATCCAAGTGATATGATCAAGATCGTAAACACACATCACATGAATGGTGATGTGGTGATCCTTGGAATGTTTAAGGAATCATTGGATCATTGTGATTGAACCTAGAATTTGATAATCAAAGATCCTCTGAATTTTTTGAGGTTTGTGTGGATAATATTGATGGTTTATGGTTTGGATACTTCAATAAGTGATCATCGGTGACAATAATATGTCTAGAGAGACTTTAGATAAACCCATGTATTTATGGTTTTGTTTTTAAAAATTTATTCACACATATTTCAAGCGATTATAACGGGGGAGTGTAACATCGATGATGGCGTGGATACATAGATCATCAGTGGTTTGTTTAAATCACCAGCCCACCAGATTCTATTACACACCCCAATACCTTCAAATATCATTATATAACGTACCATGAAAAAATTTAGATAATATGCAGGGGAGAACATATAGTCTTGTTTTGGTGTAGGTCAATTAGGGAATAGCGTTCATCGATATGGATATCACCCTAGAAAAGAGGATATTTTATTATTATCATAGGACCATATATATAAAACCAAATTTCTATTATTTCATGCACATATAGAGTTCACATGTCACATGATAATTCATTTTTAATATACCAAGTTGATAAGTTTAAGGTCCATTCATTGTTGACTTTATATCACATCATTTTGAGCCATGCAGAATGGACTATTCACCCTTGTAATAGGTTTGTTCTCTAAATTATTCTTTGTCAATGTACCAAGAGAACATAGATCAAATTTATTTTAAGAATGAATAGTTCTATCCATGATCTTTATATCTTATTATTATATCTAAAAACATTATATTCTAATTATGGTGGGACCTATAGGGTGGGAGGTTTGGTTTTTCTTGGGTCGTAGTTTATTCATTAATAACATGAAAAGTGTTTTTCTTCTATATTGTTTTTCAAGAACACAATTTTTCTATATAACATGACATATATACCCAATAAGAAATATATCATAATTTTCCCCATAAACCATTTTTAGGGATTTAAACTGTTGAGTAATAGGTCTCGTTCCATTCAGATTAATTTATTATATGATAGATCAAGGAACTAATTTTTAAGCAATAATAGGTTTGATAAAGTTCTTTTGAATTTTATCTGTGTACATATTTAACGAAGTGTTTATAAATATTACGATTATTTAGTATTGACCACGTGTTTTTGGTGATTAATTTCATGTAGTATGGATCATGTGTTTCTAATATTTTATTTCATTCAACTTTGAACTTGTTTTGTTGCGGAATAAGGTTGAACAACATTGAACAAAATATGAGGTAGTCTACCTAGAAACAAGGGAATCATTCATCTTACGTGAATTGAATAAAAGGTTACTAATCTAGATAGACTCGTGGGGGGTTCATATTGATTAGGTTAATTTTTCTTAAACTAATGTATTGTTTTGTTAAGGGGCATGAAAAGGACCATGTAGAATATAGGCATGTTCTAAGAAAATTATTTCAACAAGTATATTTATAGCTTAAAAGTTGACTATATCAACAGGATGTGTCAAAGTCATAGTAAGAGAATCATATAATGATATTAAAGGGAACATAATTGGATTTCATAATCTATATTTTGATGTGAGTATGATTTAAAACTATGTAGCATCAAGGTTATTTCAATTTTTAGGAATAAATGGGTTTTAAAAGTATAAATCACAACATTAGATTGCATAAACCATTAGAAATTTGATAGTGGTGTGATTGGTTTGATTATTAGTGATTGTGGAAAATAGTTTCACACATCATGGAAAATTATCATGGGGTTAAGTGGATCCATTTCACTGGGAAGAAATTGTTCTCATAGTGTTACACTATGGTGAAAAGGGTTTTTTGTTACGGGTAATTTGTGATTGGTGGCTGACCGATCAAAAATATTACATTGACATAGACTATTTATGATGGGAATCATATCCCATCACATATAATCGGTAAAAAAGAAGAATTTGTGATGGAAATATATTTCTATCAAAAAAAGATTTGATTCGTTCCATGTGAAAAACCACTAATATATTATTTGTGATGGGAATATACCCCCTTCAAAAATACTATCTTGTCATCTCTGTTATATGTGAAAAGATTTTACTCCCACCGCACATGTTGTATCAGCATGAATGTTTTTATGACATATCTGATCTCAAATACATTCTTCCATTTTATGTTATTTACAACGGGTTTTCTCCGATCGCAAATAAACTTTTGGAATCAGTTATTTGCAATGGGACCCATCACAAATAGTTTTTTAAACTGCCCCCATAATTAATGATGACCACACTTTTTGAAATAGGTGCCATCACAAATAGTATTATTCTTGATGGGAATATCATCACAAATACACCGGTCTCAAATGGTCAATCATATGTATATACCCCCAACCAAATTTTTTCATTTCACTTGTCTCTAAATTTGTCCCTCAATTTTTTCACTCATTTTTTTCACTTCACTTAATTTTAAAAGTTTTAAATATTATAGTAGAGAATCATTTAATCTTTTCATCCACTAAATGATTATGTTTTAGTATATTTATTTTATTTATCTATTTTTAATTTTTAATTCTCTTTTATATTACTAACAATTAAAATTAATTAGTCGTATTCAGATTTAATTTGTTTTAGTTAGTTTTATTTTTCATTAATTATTTTTAGAAATATATTTTCATAATTAGCAGTAATGTTTTTAATTACATGTAAATTGTTTTAGTTTGTAATAATTTAGTCCAATTATAATTAATTAGTAATAATTAATTGTGATTTGTAATAATTATAGGTAATTAGTATTAATTAGTATTAAATATTATTAATTAGTAACAATTAATATTAACTAGAAGTAATTAGTAATAATTATTATTAATTAATTATTATGATTATTAATTAGTAATTATTATTATTAATAGTAAATAAATTATTTTAATTATTATTGATTACTATTAATTAGAAATAATTAGAAATAACTAGAAATAAATAGTAAAAAATTTCATTAATTAATATTAAGTCATAAATTGATAGGATTTATAATAAATTGATATTAAATATTATAAAGTATTAAAAATTAATAAAAAATATAAATTAATATAAATTATTGATAAATTTTAAAAATTAGTAATAAACTATTAAAATTAGAATAAATAGTAATAAATTAATATAAACTAAAAAAATTGATCTCATTAGTGAATATTTTTACAATTCGATGAATTTTAGTAAAAATTAATATAAATTAATAACAACAAAAAAAATTTAAAATTTAAAATAAATTTATATAATGTAGTATATATTATTATGAATTAAAAAATATATATTAACTAATAGAAATCAAGAATCATTATTATAAATTAGAAACATAATAATAAAAATTAATGAAAATAGTAATAAATTGTTATAAAATAATAGAAATTAGTATTAATTAGTGGTAATTGTAAATAAATAGATTAAACTAGCCAAAACAATTTTGAAATTTAATAAAAATTAATAAATTGATATAATTTAAAATGATTTGATATAAAATATTATTAATTTTAATAAATTATTAGAAATAAATAAAATGTTTATAAATATATAGAATATAATAATAATTAGTAAATAATTATTTATAAACTAAAATATTTAGTAACAATTAGTAATAAATCATTACGAACTAATAAAAATTAGTACCAATTAGTATTAATTATTATAAATTAGTACTATATAGTTATAAATTAATAATAAATAATAAATTGATAGAATTTACAATAAATTTACATAAAAAAATATAAAACATTATAAATTAGTTTATATTTAATGAATTGATAGACTACTAGATATTAGTAATAAATTATACAAATTAATAATAAACTAATTAAAAATTAAAAAATTAATGAACTTTGAAATAAATTATTATAAACCGAAAAAATTAGTTTTAATTGGCCGTAATTATTAATTACTAGAATATATTGTTAAAATAATCTTATAAATTAATAAAAATTAATTAATTGATATAATTTTTATTATACTAAAATAAAATAAAATATATTGTTATGAAATAATATTAATTATAAAAATTATAAAAAATTATAAATTACTAATACTTTTTAAAAATTTGTTATAAACTAATAAAATCATGAAAAATTAATAACAAATTGTTATAGAGTAAGAAAAATTAGTAATAATGACTAGTAACAATTAATAATTTTTATAAATTATTAAAATATTGTGCCACAAACCGTCACCACCTGGCACATTCCTACCAAGGACTCCGTTAAAGAAAATATAATCTATATAAGACACGACACATGTGGGAATAGCCCAGGTAGGTTGAGTAATAAAATTCATAGTAGCGACCCCAAACAACAAAGGTATAACACAATGAAATACAAAAAGAAAACTACCAAAGAGGTACTTGACGTGTATCCTATAAGAAATATAGTCAAAATATTTACTAGAGTCATCTCACATAGGTGTAATCAAAATTAAAAAAAACAAGTATATCATTCATAAACATTTAACGCCTTGTATTGTTGAGACACTAATCCCATATGTGTTACATTGGCTTGCTAAGGAACCTATAACCTTTCGTCACATATGCTTACTAGGGTACCTAGTTCATCTTGTCACTTATACCTACATGGGCACTTAAACCGACTCATCACTTAGGCCTTATGGGGCACCTAGACCTTCTCATCACCTATCCAAGTTTTGGATCCTAAACTTGCTTATCATGTGAAAGATTCTGGTAGAATCTATTCCTCAATCCATCGATAGAAACTCAAATTCCAATAAAATCCACTTATAGTATATCAAAAAGGTTGTCTCATTATGAGGGTTCAAATGCCACAAACATATCGTCAATCGGTCAGGAAGTTTGGGAGTTTTGAGGATTTTTGTAAAAAGTGGTTAGTCGGGTCTGGTTCTAGTCCGACCCGAGTCCCCTGTCACAACTCGATTCCCCTGACTTGACCCAAGTCGGAAAAATCCCACTTGTTCTGACTAATGTTAAGTCATTTCTAGGGTAAACCTGCCATCCTAAACGATATGATTCCATCATATTACTATTCTAGGAACCTATTTAAGAGTTATTCCATAGTTTCAAGAAACCATTTCACATGTTCTATTAAAAATATATAATTTGTCAACAGAACTTTTCTGGCACACCGTGCCTCAGAATCGCACACCATCTGAGGTTCTGATCTCAGAATTTTCCCAGGAATTTTAAATAATAAAATAATTATAATACAAGTCATGAAATATATTTATTATGTAATTAAAATTTATAAATTGATTGAATTTGTAATGACCCATCTTCAGGGCCCGTGTCGTGACTACCCCAAGCCCACCTTCCATAGTCAAAGGGCTAGTGACTAGCAGTAAAGGTGTAAATCCCTAAGATGGGAAGGCATTGCCTTTATAAAAGTAATAAATCACAACAATGTACGTAATATAAGTAAACACTAAGTAAAAAATGAATAAAAAAGAGTGTTCTGGAAAGTAAATGGGCTAGTATACAAACCCAACAGAACAACTAGTACAAGAAAAAGGGGACAAATAGCTGAATATAAATATCATCTCCTGGATAATCCTCCAGGAATTACTACATGAAGGGTAGGTACAGAGGGCCACCTCAGCACTCACGTCCTTCAGTATCCTCTATGTGCCGACACGTCGAAAGGTCCACCTCCGGTTATCGTCTAGTCATGGCTCTCTTGGCCTCTGTCAGCGATGTCCGTCATCTGCATCCAACACAATGAGGTGCGGGCATAGCCCATGCAGGGGTGAGTATAACGATACTCAATAGGGACCCTGATACTCTCAGGGTCTCAAAATATCCACTAAGGATAAAATAAGTAAGAAATATATGATCATGAAGTAACAACCAATCCCTACATAGGTATATTCCCATTCATATACCTAAGTGACCAATCACAGTCTAACTCCATCTCTTGATCCCAAGATCAAACCATTTCCACAAAGGAAGAAAAGTCAACCACCATGATGTTAATGGTTAAAATACATGACTTGGCTCATACAGAAATGCCACAATTGTATAGAGATATAGATGATCAGATGTTTCCACTGGACCATCTTAGCTATACGACCCATATAGGATACAGTCCAGCTATCTCGTCTAAGCTGTCGCACCCACAAAAGATACAGTCCAAATATCTCTTCTAAGATATCAGACACACACAGAATATAGTGCAACTATGTTTTCGGAACCACACATGATACATTCCATCTATCTCATTGTTGTCAAACCCACAGAGGATTCCAGTATAGTAGTCATCGCTTTCGAACCAACACAGGATTTGAGTACAAAAGTCATCGCAGTCGCAGCTAGCTCTAGGGTTCCCGCACAATGTACGCTCGATTCTGGGAGCGTCCGATCTTCGAGCAAAGAGTTAGATACATAAAGTATCACTATGTCCTATGTTGATGTATACTAAAGTTCTGTCTCATCATAATAAACCCAACGCAACATACGGTTTGTCAATCGGACGCCCGGTTTGAGAGTTATAAGTGTTTCTACTCCGAGGGCCCGGTTGGTTTCGGAATCGAACCAACCCGGCGAAACCCAAAAATCGTCAAGACCTTGACTATTATACACCTAAATGACTATTTCAATCCAAGGTATCATACGCAACTGATGATGGATTGATTATAGGTCTGTAGCTCACGTTAGGGGAGAAAAACAAAAAGCAGCCCAAAGAAGGGGGGGGGGGGTCGGGGTCCGGTCCGACCAGACCCCACCCTCCCTTGGGCGACTCAAATCGGGGTCGAACCGTCCCGGGTCCGGGTCCATCCTGGTGGGGCGCAGCCCGGCCCGTAGGCTGTGGCTCATCCCACAAGAGAGCTGCTTAGCCCCCAAGGCAGGTGGGTGTCCCGCATGAAGGCGTCCCGGCTCGGTGGCCGCTGCTCGGCCAGCTGGCCTAGTGTGATACTAGGTGGGGGGGGGGCAACCCCCTGGTTCTCTGTAATGATGGCGCCAGCTGGCACAACCCATTTATCCCATAACCTTCAAGGCGGGGTCCGCTCCACCATTGCGGCTGATGTCGCGGCGACCTTCCACTGTCGGTGTGTGAGGGGCGCCGCTGCACCTAGGCGGTCGGCCGGTGATGGCCGCCGCCTCCAGTCATTGGTGCCGTCACGCTCTTTCGCGGGCCACCGAAGTCGTTCCGGTGGTCCGTCTGGCCTCCCGTCTGTGACTATGACTTCCTTGGGTCTTTCTCATCACTACGACGGCCTGAAAACATCGTTTCCCTTCCATTCACCCATAACCCATCGAACCGCGCATCACGAAAAAATTGGAGGATGGTCCAGACTTGTTCTTTATACCATACCCACCATGTTAGAGACTCAAACAATTATCCAACATATAATTTTCCAAGTATGTAGGTATAATTATCATATTTAAAAATGATACAAAAATCCTTACATCTGTTTAAGGGACATTTTTCGTAGTAGCGGGAAATGGTGTCGTAAAAGATGGTGTCACGGAATATGGTGTCGTTCTTTCAACCTCAGAGGGAGAGTCGATGTTGTTGGTGACGTTCTTCATGTGTGGTGTCTTCTCCCTTGACGTGGTGGAATAAGAATGAAAAATATGTTTGATGGCCTTTTGTTCTTCATCGAGAGAGTATCTCATAAAGCTATGACACATACTTGGTAAACAGAAGACGGTTCTGAGCACACATCTGAGCCTCCCGCTCCCATGTGCTCTCCTGGAGGATCCCGTGTTACTAGAAAAGGCTGAAAAGAGGAATCGACCATCCTTATAGGACCCGCTCCTATCGATCCTCGATCTCCAATGGGACCTCCGTGAAATTCGTCTCATCATCGACGTCCATCTCCACGTAGTCGATGATGTGGGACGGGTCGTGCATGTATCTCCTCAGCTGAGATATGTGGAAGACGTCGTGCACCCAATGAAAATTAGGTTGAAGGACCAGACGGTAAGCTAGCTCGCCTACCTTGGTGAGGACCTGGAAAGGTCTGATGAATTGAGAAGTCAACTTATCGCCTCAGCCACATCTCTAAAGACCCCATCGATGTGAGACTCGTAGGAAGACGTAGTTTCCATCCTTGATGTCTAGTGGTATCCATCTCTTATCAGCATCAGACTTATGTCTGCTCTGTGCAGTCTTCATCTGCTTCTGTATGATCTGCACCTTCTCCGTCATAGCCTGAACCATCTCTAGACCTACATGTGCGGACTCCCCTGGGTCAGTCCAACATAGAGGTGACCTGCATGGTCAGCCGTACAGAGCCTCGTAAGGGGTCATCCCGATAGTGGAGTGGTAGCTATTGTTATATGCAAACGACACCAAGATTAAGTGATCCTCCCAACTGTGACCAATGTCAAGAAACATGCATGAAGAATGTCCTCGAGAGTCTGAATGGCCCTCTCAGTCTGACCATCCGTCTGAGGATGGAAGGCGGTGCTCAAGTGAAGCCGTGTCCCAAAAGCCCCTTCTAACCCCTTCCATAGTCGGGAATTGAAATGAGCATCTTGATCGAACACGATCTTCGATGGAACACCGTGAAGCCGTATGATCTCCTGAACATAGAGGTGTCTCATGCTCTCCATTGTGACCTATTCATTGATCGGTTGGTATTGGTCGGAATTGGTGAGTCGGTCTACGAACACCCATATAGAGTCATGTCCTCAAGTTGTACTTGGAAGTACCATCACAAAATCTATGGATATCTCATCCCTCATCCACATTGGGACCTCTAAAGACTGAACCATGCCTATTGGTACCTGGTGCTCTGCCTTCACTTGCTAACAAGTGATGTAACATGAGAAAAACTATGCTACTACCTTCTTCATACCTAGCCACTAGTGTTGTGGTCGATGTTCCTAATACATCTTCACCACTCCGGGATGTACCGCAAGAGGGGAAGTGTGGAACTCCGGCAACACTTCCACCTATAGTGAAACTGGTACCATGGTACATCCTCTATAATAAATGGCATTCTCCCCACCTTCAGAAAATCCTTCTGGTGCCTGTCCTGAGGATATCTGAGCACATCGTGTCTCGCAGTCAACGTCCCCATGTTGCACCTCCCTGACTCACTAAAGAAGTGGTAAGTGACTGTGAGAGACTTTAGAAAGGCTCCTCCAACCTGATCCAAAATGAATATCTGCAACTCCGGAGATGTTTGTCCAAATCATGAGTGAATCGGCTGCAAACACTTATACATGATACCATCCTCTGCTACCTGGGATTACCTTTTCGCCGACCAAGGAAAACCACATATCAACGTTGTAGATAATCCACAAACTTTTTTCCTAATACAATCAATCTGTTTATGAACTATGGATGCCATGTCCATACAAAAAATAATTTCGTAAGGCCTCAACACTGCCACAAAGAGGTTCCAACTGAAACTCTCACCTCAAGGGTCTGATCACACCATCAATGTATGTGTGATTATCGAGTCTCCTAAATAAGGTATCTCCAAACGCGAGGGTCAAGTCAACGGCTTAACCAAGAATTCTAGGTCGGGGAAAAGATTTGTTGAAGGAAGGAATGATTTGTATCTACTTATATTGATATGGAAACTAGTAGTAGACATAGATCGTACCTCAAATAATTCCTCGATCCCTTGGGTCGCACTCCCTGACCGCATGCATCTTTTCTCTTCCCCTACCCTCCAGCACCCATAGCCTAGTAGGGACTACAAAGGAAGGTTGTTGTAACATGTCGAAATGTTCACCACCTCATTCTTCTCTCCTAGCTCTGCATCCATGTCTCTTTCCCTGCAGATTCATCTGTCCTTAACAATTCTGTAAAGACCCGTAAAATTCAAGGGAAATTTTTTCTTAATTTTCTTTGGAATTTTACAAGAGCGCGGTTTCTGGCGGCACCTGATTCCGAGGCCCGGTGTGCCCGGAATCAATTTTCCAAAGTTTGGCTCAGGTACATTCAGTGAACGAACGAGCGGGAATTTCTAACTTTTTATCCGGTGATCGGAATTGAAATCCGAGGACACCGATGAACTCGCAACGCCGATATTCGCTTAAGGAGCCCTTTTCCGAAGTTGCGTTTATTGCGGGACGAAAGTTAGTTTTGGGATGAATTATAAAAAGTTGAATAAAAATGTGGAACACTTTTTATTTTACTTTTGTTGGTTAACTTCTCTCAAAGGAAGTTAGGGGTGGGACCCACACCCACTTAACCTCCCTTGAGAGGATTAAGTGTGGTGGGGCCCACACGAACCTAACCTTCCATCTTCTCTCAAACTCCCTTTAACCCCTCTTGAAATGACATGACTAATTGTCATTTAATTTTGGAGTTATCTTATTTGAATTTCAAACCATTGAAATTCAATTTGTTATGTTTGTGAATAAAATAAGACTCTATTTTATTTTATTTGGTTAGAATTGTTTAGCCATCTTGAGAGCTTTTTGGGTTCTTCTCCTTCTTCTTCAAACTTTGACGAAGAACGCTCAAGCTTTGACGAAGAACGCTCAAGCTCCGACGAAGAACGCCGCTCCTCTCTTCTTCATCTTCCGTGTCAACGAAAGGGAATGTCGCTTCCTCCTCGGACTTCCTTCTTCGGCATACGATGATTCGCCGACGACGTACCTCTTCGGACGTACCTCTTCGTCATCAGATTTGACGAACGACTACCGCGACGCCCAACCTCCGCGACGTTGTCTTCCGCAGGTCGTTGACTATCTTCAAACTTGAACCCAAGGTAGGGGTTGTTGTTGATTATTTATTTATTTATTTATTCTTGTTCGTGGTTATAGCATGACTAACATGAGGATATTGGATATTTAAATATGTGTTATTGTGTAACGTGAGGGGGGTCGGACTGCATGAACACGGCTGAACCCCCTCCTTTGTTCTTGATAATTTATCATGCGGTTGAAACACGATGGCGTGGTGCCGTCGTACCACACAGATATTCGCACTTATATTGTGTGGCGCCGTCGTGCCGCGCCGTGGATGGATCATCAAGAACGTGACGCCGTCGCGCCGCGTCGAAGGGAATCGAAGGCGCGGCGGAGGGGCGCGGTGTCGTCGCACCGTGCCGGACGACGAACACCGCAGCCGGTTCCGGGCCGCGGCGAGACGGGAAGACCGGCGGCACACCGGGCCACCGGCGTCGGAAACCAGAAGGGGACCGGCTTTCCGGTCCTGTTGGAGAAAAAACATCCGGCCAGGTGGCCGGCCGGAAGGTCAAAGGCCGGGGGAATAAATTCCCCCGGTCAACTCTCTAAACCCCCCCCCCCCCATTTATGAGGGGGGTGGTTTCCTTGAGGGGGGGCAGGCGGCCCCCCAGTTTCTCCTCAAAGCAGGCCCCCAGGAGGGGGCCGTTGATTGGAAAAAGGCGCGGCTTAGCCGTGCCGCCAATTATGAAGCGGGGGCTTGCCCCCCGCACGTGGCGCCGCCGGCCGGGCCGGGTCGGACCCGGGTCGGGTCGACCCGGTTCGGGCCGACCCGGGGGGGGTGGGGGTCGGGCCGGGACGGCCCGGACCCGGACCCCCTGTTTTCGAGACGGATTCGGTCTTTTGGCCATAACTTGAGACACGGACCTTCGATTGACGAACCGTCAGCGGATACGCGATCCTTGGATCGAGACGGTCGATTCGGTATATCGCACTCAAAGTTTCGGAATATTTTGAGTTCACCCGGGTTGGTTCGTTCACGAAACCAACCGGGCCTTTGGAGCGGAAACGCTTATATCTTGAGCTACGGACGTCCGATTGATGTACCGTCAGCTTGGTTGTGTTCCTCTTAGTGAGACGGATCTTTTGGCATACTCCGCCCGAGGTTTGGGCGCAGGTGGAGTATGGTCGGGTTGGTTTTTCCTTAAAAACCAACCGGGACACGGGGACGAAAATGCCAATAACTCTCAGACCGGGTGTCTGATCGACGCGCCGTCTGTTGCGTTGAGTTCCTGTTGACGATATGGAACTATTGGATACATCAACTCTGGACTTTGTGACAGTTGATGTATCAGCCTTTCGGCTCGTGGAGCGGATCCTCCTGTACGAGCTTGCTGTGTGCGGGAACCCTAGTGCTGGCTACGACTGTGACTGCTACTACTGCTACTTCTACTACTGTGACTGCGACGACGACAGTACAGAGATCCTGTGTGGATTCAACGAAGACGACTACAGCACTCAGCGATCCTACGTGGATCAGTGCTACAGGTCCTGTGTGGGCCCGATCCTGTGTGGGTCCGATCCTGTGTGGGTCTTTGCTCTCAGCGGTCCTGTGTGAACCAGCGCCTACAGGTCCTACGTGGGCCCGATCCTGTGTGGGTCTTTTGAGAGGGTTAGTTACCTATCGATCCTTCATGGGTCCGACGACTTAGATGGATCAGAGATCATCTTTATCGTCTTTCGAAGAAGTATACCCGTGTGAGCTGAATCCTGTAGCTTTCCTGTGTGGATTGTGTTGTGCTATCCTGTGTGGATTACGTTTTGCTTTCCTGTGTGGAATACGTTTACTTTCCTGTGTGGACTGAGTTGTACTTGGGCTCAGAGGTTGGAGCATATTTGAATTTGATGACTTAGGTATATGTATGGGCATATACCTAAGCAGTGTCGGTTGTTACTTCGTGATTGTACCTTTCTTCGTGGTTTATCCTTTGTGGATTTGAGAGACCTTCAGGGGTCTCGGGGTCCTTACTGAGTAGCTTATACTCACCCCTGCACGGGCTTTTCCCGCACTACGTTGTGTTGGTTGCAGACGACGGACAACGTTGATCTTAGCTGAGGCTTGCAGAGCAGGACGGTACCTGGAGGTGGACCACTGGGCGGGACGTGCTCGGAGCGGACGGCGGGACCCGTGGAGCAGTGGAGCTATCTGTACCCACCCTTCAGGTGGGATTTCCAGTGGACAGCTCAGCGCAACGGCTTTTACTTTTCATTTACTGTTTTCCCTTTCAAGTTGTACTTTACTTTAAGTTTGGGTTTGTATACTGTCCCATTTACTTTTCCGCACTTTCAGTTGTACTCTGCTTTTTCTTAGTGTTTACTTTCTGCTTGCTTACTCTGTGGTGTTGTTAACTTTACAAAGGCAATGCCTTCCCTTTTTACCGGGATTTACACCTTGGTGCTAGTCGGCAGCCCCTGGCCTATGGAAGGCGGGCTTGGGGTAGTCACGGCACGGACCCCGAGGGCGGGTCGTGACAAATTGGTATCAGAGGAGTTCGGTTCTACCGCGAACTCTGATATTTTCTATGTGAAGCAATAATGTTTAGCGTATTGAGTGTGGTTATCAGTCCAGGGAGTCCAGTGTTGGTGCGGCGGCCGACGTATCCGTACACCAGGACCCTGACTTCTGATTTCCGACTGAATGCAAGAAAACATTGATTGCGTGTGTGTTTAAAAGATTTCATTGTTATTTCTTTGTATCAGCTCACCAGGTATAATGTTTGACCGTGGCGCACCTGTTTCCTATTCAGGATGGCCCCACGACGGCAGCCAGCTAGGGTTCCGAGAGTCGAGTGTGACGACAGCCCACCGAGCGATGAGGCTTCGGTGCAGGGCCCTTTGTCAGCAGTGGCACTGGCGGTAGTTCTACCCGCCGAGCCCCCGATGCTTCCAGCACCAGCCGCTGATGATGCACGTCGCCTCAGCGCACTGCATGAGTTTCACTGCCAGCGACCACCCAGGTTTCGCGGGGAGACGGATCCCCAGGTAGCAGAGGACTGGCTGGAGGCCGTGGTATGTGTGTTTAGGCTAGTGAGGACACCATCAGACCTCATGGTGATCCTCGCTGCGAGCCTACTACTCGCAGCAGCAGGATGATGGTGGAGCATGATGCTCTAGGTGCACAATGAGGCATAACTACATTTGACGGACTTTGAGAACCTCTTCCGCTCAGAGTTCGTCCCAGCCACCCTTCGTGTGGTGCGTATCCAAGAGCTTCTACAGCTGCGGCAGGGCAGCATGACGGTCGCTCAGTACTCGGCGAGATTTGCTGATCTCTCGCGCTACTTGACCGACATGGTACGAGACCCATTCTTCCGGGCCCAGACCTTCGAGCAGGGTTTGAGACACGAGATCAGGGCATCGCTGATCTCCCTCAGCATACCGACTCAGATAGGAGTACTGGAGTGGGACCTTCTTATCGAGAGCTTCCTTGCTGAGTCTACACCAGCGCAGCGACCCACCGCAGGGCGGCACGTGGCCGAGTCATCTGCAGCTGGCAGTCGACGGATGACTCAGGGGTCCAGACAGACCAGACCTTCGGGCAGACGACCTCAGGGCACTGGCTCAGCAGTTCGGGGCACACAGCGCGGAGCCAGTCTTTCGAGAGGCAGACAGTGCTACTCGTGCGGCGGGCTGGGCCACATGGCTCGTGACTACCCGACCTGCCGTGCTGAGGAGAAGCAGTCAGTTGAGGGACCACTGAGGCAGAGGCAGAGGGTCGACCGTGGAGGTCCGCAGGGAGGAGGCGAACGAGGCAGTGGAGCTGGTCGAGCAGCAGGTGGTGGGAGACGCTTTGAGGCTCTGCCACCACCCACACCAGGAGGTCCACCCCGACCACAGGGAGCTGGCGGGAAGAGACAGGCACAACTCCAGGCAGCAGAGGCCTACGACCACGGCGCACCCGAGATGATTCGAGGTACTATCTGTGTCTATTCCAGCCTTTCTGCAGTTCTTATAGACACAGGGGCGAGTCACTCTTTCATAGCCGCTGCCCTTGTTCGGAGCTCGGAGATTCCGACAGAGCCGTTGGCTCGATCCTTACGGCTAGGGACTCATACGGGAGAAGACTCGATGATTACGCACTGGTGCCTGCAGTGTGAGATCACTCTAGGAGGCGAGAGCTTCGGCTGGGATCTTCTTGTAGCAGCGTTGAGGCCTTACGACGTCATCTTGGGCATGGATTGGCTATCTACGGTCCATGCACAGATTGACTGTTTTTGGCGCAAGGTGCGATGTGTACGCACCGATGGGAGTAGGTTCACCTTCACTGGCGAGAAGGGAGCCTTTGCAGCACAGGATGGACTTCCGCGGAGGAGATGACAGCCCATCACTCATCAGTTGGCTAGCCTCATCCTTGGAGCAGTTGACGTGCGGAGTCCTGGTTTTCCTGCAGTGGTGGATCAGTTTGCGGACGTTTTTCCCGACGACGTTCCAGGGCTACCTCCTCACAGAGAGGTAGACTTTTATATTGACTTGTAACCCGGGACAACCCCGATATCCACTCAAGCATATCGGATGGCCCCCGCCGAGCTTCGAGAGCTACGGGTACAGTTGGAGGACTTGCAGGGCAAGGGGTTCATCCGACCCAGTGTTTCACCCGAGGCTTCCCCGATATTGTTCGCCAAGAAGGCGGACGGGAGCCTGCGGCTTTGTTTTGACTATCGTCGCCTGAACCAGGTGACAGTGAGGAACAAGTATCCGCTACCGAGGATTGATGACCTCTTTGATCAGCTCAAGGGAGCACGGTGGTTCTCGAAGATAGACCTCAGGGCAGGCTATCATCAGCTCAGAGTCAGAGACGAGGATGTGCAGAAGACGACCTTCAGATGTCGGTATGACCACTACGAGTTCTTGGTTAGGGCTTTAGGTGTAACCAATGCTCCAGCAGTGTTCATGGCTCTCATGAACCAGATCTTTCAGCCATACCTCGATCGGTTTGTCATGGTGTTCATCGACGACATTATTATTTACTCTACGACTGAGGAGGAGAACGCCTATCACTTGCGAGTTATACTAGACACACTCCGAGAGCACCGGCTTTATGGTAAGCTCTCGAAGTGCCAGTTCTTGATACGTGAGGTCCACTTCTTAGGACACGTTATCTCTAAGGCGGGAGTTTCAGTGGATCCCGTGAAGATTGAGGTTGTGTTAGCATGGTAGCCACCCAGGAGCGTGACTGAGGTTCGGAGTTTCTTGGGTCTAGCTGGGTACTATCGGAGATTCGTGCCAGACTTCTCTAGAGTTACGGCACCACTCACAGCTTTGACGAAGAAGGGGATACCCTTTGGGTGGTCAGACAGATGTCAGCAGAGCTTCCAGGAGCGGAGACAGAGATTGACTAGAGCACCTATCTTGAGGTTTCCTGAGGAGGGAGTAGGGTACGTAGTCTACTGCGATGCATCAGGGACCAGACTCGGATGTGTTCTGATGCAGGAGCGGGCAGTGATCGCCTATGGATCAAGTCAGTTGAGGCCGCATGAGCAGAACTACGCTACGCATGACCTGGAGTTAGCAGTAGTGGTATTCGCTTTGAAGACATGGCGACACTATCTGATGGGCGAGCGCTTTACAGTCTTTTCCGATCATCAGAGTCTCAGGTATATCTTCTCGCAGAAGGACCTGAACCTGAGACATCGACGATGGCTCGAGTTCCTCCAGGACTATGACTTTGAGATAGTCTATACTCATGGGAAGGGGAACGTATTAGCCGATTCCCTCAGCAGGAGGACGGGCATTCAGCTACTTGAGGAGGCGACGGAGCAGCTAGCCTCTTTACAAATATCCTTCATGGATAGAGATGGAGCAGCCTTCCTCCATTCTCTCACAGTCACCCCTCCACTACTGCAGCGGGTCAGAGAGGCACAGCGTGAGGACGCAGACTGTGAGACACGGCGTGCACAGATTTCCTCGGGACAGGCACATGATGGTTTCTCCCTTGGATCAGAGCACGACATCCTTTTCAGAAGACGTACCATGGTACCAGTCGTTTTACGAGAGGAAGTGCTGAGAGAGTTTCACACTTCCCCTTTGGCGGTACATCCTGGAGTGGCGAAGATGTACCAGGACCTCAGACGGCAGCACTGGTGGCCGGGAATGAAGAAGGCAGTAGCAGAGTTCGTTTCTCGATGCCTCACCTGCCAGCTGGTGAAGGCAGAGCATCAGGTACCAGCGGGCTTGGTACAGCCCTTGGAGGTTCTGGAGTGGAAGTGGGACGTCATATCTATGGACTTCGTGACTGGACTTCCACGCACTTCCAGAGGTCACGACTCCATATGGGTGATTGTTGACCGACTCACCAAGTCGGCACACTTCTTACCCATTAGAGAGCAGGGCTCAGTGGAGAGCATGGGACGTCTCTACGTTCAGGAGATTGTGCGGCTCCACGGCGTGCCATCATCTATCGTCTCCGATCGAGATGCTCGCTTTACTTCCCGGCTTTGGAAGGGGTTACAGGAGGCGTTCGGGACGCAGCTACGTCTGAGCACAGCCTTTCACCCTCAGACGGATAGTCAGACGGAGAGGACCATTCAGACTCTCGAGGAAATGCTCCGCGCATGTGTCCTAGACTTTGGTCGTAGCTGGGAGGACCACCTACCCTTGGTGGAGTTTGCGTACAACAACAGCTACCACTCCACCATCGGGATGGCACCGTACGAGGCGTTGTACGACCGACCTTGTAGATCTCCTTTGTGCTGGACAGACCCTGGGGAGTCAGCCCTAGTGGGACCGGAGATGGTCCAGGCCACGACAGAGAAGGTCCAGCTCATCCAGGAGCGGATGAGGACAGCTCAGAGCCGGCAGAAGTCATATGCTGACAGGAGGCGGAGGCCACTGTAGTTCAAGGATGGCGACCATGTCTTCTTGCGGGTCTCACCTCGACATGGTATTCGGAGATTTGGCCGAGGCGGCAAGTTATCTCCGTGCTTCATCGGACCTTTCCAGGTCCCTAGCAGGATTGGCGAGGTGGCTTATCGCCTGGCTCTGCCACCTCAGTTGCACCGGGTCCACGACGTCTTCCACGTATCTCAGCTGAGGAGATACGTGCACGACCCGACGCACATCATTGACCATGGGGAGCTTTGACGTTGATGATGGGGTGACTTTTACGGAGGTCCCGGTGGAGATAGAGGATCGACAGGAGCGGGTCCTACGTGGGCGATCGATTCCTCTTGTGCGCATCAGATGGCAGCACGGAACCTCCAGGAGAGCACATGGGAGCGGGAGGCTCAGATGCATGCTCAGTACCCTCATTTGTTTCCCTAGTTTTTGATGTATCTTTACGGGGACGTAAAGCAATGAGGTGGGAGTAATGTAAAGACCCGTAAAATTCAAGGGAAGTTTTTTCTTAATTTTCTTTGGAATTTTACAATAGCGCGGTATCTGACGGCACCTGATTCCGAGGCCCGGTGTGCCCGGAATCAATTTTTCGAAGTTTGGCTCGGTTACGTTCAGTGAACGAACGAGCGGGAATTTCTAACTTTTGATCTGGTGCTCGGAATTGAAATCCGAGGACACCGATGAACTCGCAACGCCGATATTCGCTTAAGGAGACCTTTTCCAAAGTTGCGTTTATTGCGGGACGAAAGTTAGTTTTGGGAAGAATTATAAAAAGTTGAATAAAAATGTGGAACACTTTTTATTTTACTTTTGTTGGTTAACTTCTCTCAAAGGAAGTTAGAGGTGGGACCCACACCCACTTAACCTCCCTTGAGAGGATTAAGTGTGGTGGGGCCCACACGAACCTAACCTTCCATCTTCTCTCAAACTCCCTTTAACCCCTCATTAAATGACATGACTAATTGTCATTTAATTTTGGAGTTATCTTATTTGAATTTCAAACCTTTTAAATTCAATTTGTTAAGTTTGTGAATAAAATAAGACTCTATCTTATTTTATTTGGTTAGAATTGTTTATCCATCTTGAGATCTTTTTGGGTTCTTCTCCTTCTTCTTCAAACTTTGACGAAGAACGCTCAAGCTTTGACGAAGAACGCTCAAGCTCCGACGAAGAACGCCGCTCCTCTCTTCTTCATCTTCCGTGTCAACGAAAGGGAACACCGCTTCCTCCTCGGACTTACTTCGTCGGCATACGAAGATTCGCCAACGACGTACCTCTTCGGACGTACCTCTTCGTCATCGGATTTGACGAACGACTACCGCGATGCCCGACCTCCGCGACGTTGTCTTCCGCAGGTCGTTGACTATCTTCGAACTTTAACCCAAGGTAGGGGTTGTTGTTGATTATTTATTTATTTATTTATTCTTGTTCGTGGTTCTAGAATGACTAACGTGAGGATATTGGATATTTAAATATGTGTTATTGTTTAACGTGAGGGGGGCCGGACTGCATGAACACGGCCGAACTCCCTCCTTTGTTCTTGATAATTTATCCTGCAGTTGAAACAAGATGGCGTGGTGTCGTCGCACCACGCAGATATTCGCACTTATATTGTGCGGCGCCGTCGCGCCGCGCCGTGGAAGGATCATCAAGAACGCGACGCCGTCGTTCCGCGTCGAAGGGAATCAAAGGCGCGGCGGAGGGGCGCGGTGCCATCGCACCGCGCCGGACGACGAACACAGGGGCCGGTTCCGGGCCACGGCGAGACGGCAAGACCGACGGCACGCCGGCGTCGGAAACCGGAAGGGGACCGGCTTTCCGGTCCCGTTGGAGAAAAATCGGCCAGCCAGGTGGCCGGCCGGAAGGTCAAAGACCGGGGGAATAAATTCCCCCAGTCAACTCTCTAAACCCGCCCCCCATTTATGAGGGTGGGAGGTTTCCTTGAGGGGGGGCAGGTGGCCCCCCGGTTTCTCCTCAAAGTAGGCCCCTAGGAGGGGGACCGTTGATTGGAAAAAGGCGCGGCTTAGCCGCGCCGCCAATTATGAAGCGGGGGCTTGCCCCCCGCGCGGGGCGACAAACGGCGGCAGGCCGCGCCGCCGCCGGCCGGGCCGGGTCGGACCCGGGTCGGGTCGACCCGGTTCGGGCCGACCCAGGGGGGGTCGGGCCGGGACGGCCCGGACCCGGACCCCCCGTTTTCGAGACGGATTCTGTCTTTTGGCCATAACATGAGCCACGGACCTCCGATTGACGAACCGTCAGCGGCTACACGATCCTTGGATCGAGATGGTCGATTCGGTATATCTCACTCAATGTTTCGGAATATTTTGAGTTCAGCCGGGTTGGTTCGTTCACGAAACCAACCGGGCCTTCGGAGCGGAAACACTCATATCTTGAGCTACTGACGGCCTATTGATGTGCCGTCAGCTTGGTTGTGTTCCTCTTAGTGAGACGGATCTTCTAGCATACTCCACCCGAGGCTTGGACGCAGGTGGAGTACGGTCGGGTTGGTTTTGCCTTAAAAACCAACAGGGACCCGGGGACGAAAATGCCAATAACTCTAAGACCGGGCGTCCGATCGACGCGCCGTCTGTTGCGTTGAGTTCCTGTTGACGATACAGAACTTTTGGATACATCAAATCTGGACTTTGTGACAGTTGATGTATCAGCCTCTCAGCTCGTGGTGCGGATCCTCCTGTACGAGCTTGCTGTGTGCGGGAACCCTAGTGCTGGCTGCGACTGTGACTGCTACTACTGCTACTACTGCTACTGTGACTGCGACGACGACAGTACAGAGATCATGTGTGGATTCGACGACGACGACTACAGAACTCATCGATCCTATGTGGATCAGTGCTACAGGTCTTGTGTGGGCCCGATCCTGTGTGGGTCTGATCCTATGTGGGTCTTTGCGCTCAGTGGTCCTGTGTGAACCAGCGCCTACAGGTCCTACGTGGGCCCGATCCTGTGTGGGTCTTTTGCGGGGGTTAGTTACCTATCGATCCTTCGTGGGTCCGAAAACTTAGATGGATCAGAGATCATCTTTATCGTCTTTCGATGAAGTATAACTGTGTGAGATGAATCCTATTTCTTTCCTATGTGGATTGTGTTGTGCTATCCTGTGTGGATTACGTTTTTCTTTCCTGTGTGGAATACGTTTACTTTCCTGTGTGGACTGAGTTGTACTAGGGCTCGGAGGTTGGAGAGTATTTGAATTTGATGACTTAGGTATATGTATGGGCATATACCTAAGCAGTTTCGGTTGTTACTTCGTGATTGTACCTTTCTTCGTGGTTTATCCTTTTTGGATTTGGGAGACCTTCAGGGGTCTTGGGGTCCCTACTGAGTAGCTTATACTCACCCCTGCACGGGCTTTTCCCACACTATGTTGTGTTGGTTGCAGACGACAGACAGTGTTGATCTTAACTGAGGCTTGCAGAGTAGGACGGTACATGGAGGTGGACCACTGGGTGGGACGTGCTCGGAGCGGACGGCGGGACCCGTGGAGCAGTGGAGCTATCTGTACCCACCCTTCAGGTGGGATTTCCAGTGGACAACTCGGTGTAGCAGCTTTTACTTTTCAGTTACTGTTTTCCCTTTCGAGATGTACTTTACTTTCAGTTTGGGTTTGTATACTGGCCCATTTACTTTTCCACACTTTCAGTTGTACTCTGCTTTTACTTAGTGTTTACTTTCCGCTTGCTTACTCTGTGGTGTTGTTTACTTTACAAAGGCAATGCCTTCCCTTTTTACCGGGATTTACGCCTTGGTGCTAGTCGTCAGCCCCTGGCCTATGGAAGGCGGTCTTGGGGTAGTCACTGCACGGACCCCGAGGGCGGGTCGTGACAAATTCCACTTCTTGAAACATTATATATGCTCATGTCTCTGAGACTGGAACTAGTTCATAGGTTCCCACTGCTATCATTCACCGGCCATATCCATTCAGCCAAAGAACGTTCAACCACAAAGGATATCTATAGAACCGTAACATAAGTAGGAATGATTTAGAAGATAAAGTGTGGTTCAGATGTCCTCAAAAACACCTTCCTCAGAGGTGTGAGCTCTAAAGCACTGATCACATCGTATTCATCGAGTACCAAGAATGGTCAGTATGCCTCGATGAACACTCAACTACCAACATGACATCCTACAGAAACTGTATCAACTCTAGAAAAACTCTCATCCACCTCCCCAAGCCAGTCCTCAGCTGCCTATGGGTCGGGCTCACCTCGGATATTGAGGGATATCTGGTGCTGAAACACATGTAAGGCACTAAGCCTACATGTGTCCTCTACCGGTACCATCGGTAGTGTCTACTGACCAACGGGACGTGATATAGTTGGAACACTACCCGAATGTACCATCTTGGAAAATGACCGAATTACTGAAACCTCATCACTATGTGGACCATCCTCATGGTCACTCACTGAAAAAGATTAGTAGCTACGATCAAAATATGCTCTTCTAGAGTCTCATCTAGGCGGAAAACTCCAGTACTCACCTCCATTCAGTCCTATGCTACCTGGTAATACGTCTCACCTCAAAACAACGGAGGGTAATGCTGCTGAAAATCATGCAATGCGCTCAGTAGGTGTGCACCGTCCTCCAATGTCATTGGTGTAATCTGCTTCCCAATGGGTGGTGGTCCTACTGGTACACCACCCGAAGGTGCCAACATAGTAAGAGGTCCCTACACTGAATCCTCATCGCTCGGTGGGACATCATTGTTTACTCTCTCGAGAACCCAAGCTGTCTATCTTCACAGTGGCATCTTGATAAAGAAGAGGTGGGCCATGATCAATAAGTTATACCTGGTGAGCTGACTCAAAGAGACCACAAAGAAAAATCTTTTAACACACACGCAATCAGTGTTTTCATGCACATAGACAGAAATCAGAGGTCAGGGTCTTGGTGTATGGATACATCGGCCGCCGCACCAACACTGGACATCCTGGAATAAAAACAACACTAAATACCCTTAACAATATTACTTCATAGTAAGATAGATCAGAGTATTATGTTCTATGGTAGAACAAACTCCACTGATACAAATTTGTCATGACCCATCCTCAGGGCCAGTACTGTGAATACCCCAAACCCGCCTTCCATAGGCCAGGGGCAGGAGACTAGCACCAATGGAGTAAATCCCTAAGCTAGGAAGGCATTGCGTTTATAAAAGTAAACAAACACAATAGAGTACTCAACAATAAGTAATCACTACGTAAAACTGAATACAAAAGAGTGTGCTGGAAAGTAAATGGTCCAATATACAAATCCAACTGAACAACAAATACAAGAAAATGGGAACAAACAGGTAAAAGTAAAGACCATCTCCTAGATTGTCCTTTGGGAATTCCTACCTGAAGGGTAGTTACGGATGGCCACCTCAGCACTCACATCAACCAGTTTCCTCTGTGTTCCGACTCGTCGCAAGGTCCACCTCCGGGTACCGTCCAGTCGTGGAGATCTCGTCCTCTGTCAGCGTTATCCATCATCTGCATCCAACACAATGAGGTGCGAGCATAGCCCATGCAGGGGTGAGTATAATAATACTCTATAGAGACCCCAAGACTCGTAAGGTCTCACAATTTCCACTAAGGATAAAATTAAAAGGAAATATACAATCATAAAGTAAAAACAAATCCCTACATAGGTATATGCCCATACATATCCCTAAGTTACCAATCACAGTACAACTCCAACTCTCGAGCCCAAGCATAATCAATTTCCATAAAGGAAGAAAATTCAATCACCAAGATGTCAATTGTTGAACGCCATGACTCATCTCACACATGTATTCCACAATTTTAGAGAGATATAGATGATCAAATGTCACCACTGGTCCATCTAAGCTGTCAGACCCACACATGATACAGTCCACCTATCTCGTCTAAGTTGTCAGACCCACACACAATACAGTCCAACTAAGCTTTCAGACACACACATGATACAGTCCACCTATCTCATCATCTTCGAACCTATAGAGGATTCCAGTATAGGATTTGTCGCTATAGAACACACACAAGATTCCAGTAAAGAAGTCATCGCAGTCACAGCCAGCTCTAGGGTTCCCACACACAACATGCTCGATTCCAGGAGTGTCTGCTCCTCGAGAAAAGGGGTCGATACATCAAATATCATGAATTCGTGAGTTGATGTATCCTGATGTTCCATATCATCAACATAAATCCACCGCAACATATGGCGCATCAATCAGATACCCAATTTGGGAATTATAAGTGTTTTCGCTCCGAGGGCTAGGTTGGTTTCGGAATCGAACCAACCCAACTGTACAAAAACTTCTCCAAAACCTTGAGTGTGATATACCGAAATGACCATCTCGATCCAATGAATCCTACTCAACTAATGGTGCATTGATCTGAGGTCTTTAGCTTATGTTATGTGCAAAAAACCAAAAGTAACCTGAAGAAGGGGGGGTCTGGGTCCGGTCTGACCCGGCCATACCCTCCCTGGGTTGGCCCAAAATGGGTCGACCCGACCCAGGTCCGTGTATGGCCCATTAGGGCACAGCCCGGCCCGATGGCTATGGCCCGTCTAACGTGAGAGCAGCCCAGCCCCCGTGGCAGGTAGCTCGGCCTGTGCGCAGGCTACTCGGCTCGGTATCCGGCTGCAGCTCGGCCAGCTGTCCGAGCACAAATCGGGGGAGTGGGGGTCACTGTAACGATGGCACGTGAAGGGCGCTGCTGCCCCTGGTGGATGACCGGTGCTGGCCATCGCTTATGGTAACCGGCGCCACCATGATGGCAACCCACATCGCCGATGTCTTCCGCAGGCCACCAGAGTCATTTTGGTGGTCTGTTTTGACACTCGTCTGCGCCTATGGACTCCTTGGGTATTTCTCTTCACTACAATGGCCTCCGTACATCATTTCCCTTCCATGCACTAGTCGCCCGACAAACCTCACATCACGAACAAATTGGCGGAGGGTCTAGACTTGTTTGTTATCCCGTACCCACTGTGTTAGAGTCTCAAAAGAATATCCAACATATAATATCCCAAGTACAAGGATTTAATTCACATATATAAAAATTATACAAAAACCCCCTACCACGGTTCAAGGTACGTTTGTCGTAGTCATGGAAATCACTATTGCAGAACATGGCGGCACGGAAGACGGTGCCATTCCATCAATGTCGGAGAGATATTCATTGTTTTTGGTGACGTGCCTCACGGGCAGTGTCTTCTCCCTTAAAGCGGGGGAAGAAGAAAGCAGAAGATGTTCGAGGGCCTTGAGTTCTTCAATGAGAGAGTACATCATTCTTCGTGGGAAGATTAATCTACCTATTCTTCAAAGCTCCACCAAAACACAAAGTTACAACCCAAAAATAATAGCTTCGCTATTATTTTTATTCTTGTTATGAATTTCAAAATTATTTAAATTTGGTGAGCCAATTAAATAATTTAAAATTAATTATGTGAGTGTTGGCATCATTAATGGAAGGAGGTGAAAGGTTTAAGAGTTAATGGGGGGATTTGAGGGGTTAGGTGCTAGTGTGGGCCCCACCACACTTTATCCTCACATGGGAGGTTATGTGGGGTGTGGGCCCCACCTCCAACTCCTCTTTGGAGAAGAAAACCACACCATTTACAAAAATTATGTAACACATAATTTTTTATTTATTTAAATGAAATCCCAAATATTAACGTTTCCTCCTGAGCAAACACAACTGTTGTAAAGGTCCCCTTCGGTAAATATCGACGTTGTGATTTCATCGGGGTCCATATATTTCAATTCCGAGCTCTGGTTAGAAAGATATAAAAATCCTCACGTACGTTTACTAAACGTACCCAAAAAAACTTCAGAGATTGATTTCGGACACACCGGGCCTCGAAATCCGGAGTCCTCAGAAACCTCAGACTCGTATAATTTCAAATAATTTAAGGAAAATGTTTCCATTAAATTTTCAGGTCATTATGTAATTTATAATAAAATTATTTTAAATATTAATAAATTATATAAATTACTAGATTTAAAAAAAAAATTATAAACTAATATAAATTTATAATAATTAGAAAAAATAAGAAATAAACTAATAATGTTTTCTACAGAATTAGTAATTAATTATTATAAACTAATAAAAACTCATAGTAATTAGTGGTAATTAGAAATAATTAGTATAAATTAATAAATATATGCAGTAATTAGTAGTAATTATCAATAAAATACGATAATATGTAAATATCTTCAGAAATTAGTTGTAGTAAGTTATAATTAATAAAATGTATTAGTAATGACAAAACATTATTAAAAATAGATATGAATAGTAACAATTATTAAATAGTAGAGATAAAATAGCATAAATCGCTGAAATGAGAATTTTAGGAATCGTTTACATAAATTGTTTTCATCACCTAAGGATTGAAAAATCATTTGTTTACACCTTTTATGTAAATCATAAAATTTTAATCATCAGGTGATTGGAAATGACATATTTGTCCCACCCATATCCAAATTTGATATTAGGGTGAAAACCCGAGGAATAAAGGATGTGATGTGTTTATATAAGAACCATAAATAGGGGGAGGATATGTTTCAATGAAAGGACATGATTGATATAAATTGGTGTAATGAAATATTTTGACATGGTTGGAAGAAATTTGTTTTATCACCTGATTTTTTTAAAAATATGATTTACAAAATTTTAGTATATCATAGAATTTACAAATATTAAGGTAATTATAAATGATGAATTTGTGCCAACAATGTACAAATTTTTAATATGGTCACCAATACCAAGGAAAATAGGATGTGTTGTGTTGATGGAAGTAGTAGTCGGACGAGGAATATAGGTGTCGATAGCGATAGGATAAACATGAAAATATGAATGAGTACATGTAATAATTATTATAAGTTTTAAATTATACGTTTTAAATAGTAAAAAATATAGAAAAAATCATAAACAGTAGAGATAAATTAGTAAACATTAACTGTAAATCACAATACTATTTAAATGTAGTTGAAATTAGAAGAATTAGTAAAAATAACCATAATTAGAAGATATTAGTAAAAAGGAACATTAAATCACTATAATTAATAAAAAGTAATTGTTTTTAGATAGAATAAGAAAAAATTAGTAAAAAAATAATTAAATAGATAAAATAGAAAATAATTTCATGTAAATTAATTATTTTTTTAATTTCTACATTTTTTGGATAATCCTATTCTTAGATAAAATTTATTATAACTAGTTTTTTTAATTTATTATTTAGATAAATATTTAGAATTTATTACAAAAATTGTCTCTATTATATAATCAATATTTCACTAATAATTACAGGAATCCAAACAATTCTAGTATAAATATTGTCTATATTGATGGTGTTGAAGCATTTTTCTCATTTGCATCATCAAACCCATAAATTGTTTCTGAAGGGAAAATTAGGTGTCCATGTATGAAATGTGATCTGATGAGGTTTTAAATATTTTATACTGTTGAAGGGATAAATTTCATTTTTTGTGAAAATATTATGTTTTTTGATGTCAACATGGTGGACTTAGTTCTGGAGAAGATACTAATTTTTTTTATAGATTTATCATGGTTTAAAAATTTAGTACATGATATAGAGGGTCCATCTTTTCGACAAACTAAACACATGACGATATTGATTTATCTTCTAATTTTGATCTATCCACATTTTTTGATTTGTTGAAGTTCATTGAGGATGTGTTATATCCTGGTTGCAAGATAAGAAAATTTAAGTGATTCTAAAATTTATCGCTATTAAATTAGGTAATGTAATGTCAAATAGTTGTTTTGATCAGATATTCTATTTGGTTATTGAAGAGTTGACATAATGAATTTGTTGTCTATAAATGCCTGTAAGAGCATGATTCTACTTCGTAATTTGGATCTTGGTTATCAAAACATTCAAGAATCATCAAATGATATCATCTTATGTAATGGTGAAAATGAGTCATTAGTTAATTTTCCTACTTGTGGAAAATTGAGGAACAATGCAGATCAACTAGGGAAGTTTGGATTAATTCATGTAAAATATTTAATGTATTATCCACATAAACCTAGATTTAAGTATTTATTTATCTCTAAGATCACATCGTCATTGATGTTATGGAAAAAAAATAATATTTCAACCATTAAAACCGGCAATCATAAGAATGATGGTTATTCATGGAAATATTTTGACCACCTAGACCATTCTTTTTATTCAAATGAATGAAACCTGACAGTGGGTTTTCCTGATGATGGTTTCTATCCATGTGGTTATTAGGGTAGTCAATATTCTCATTGGCCCATCTTTAAAACACTATACTATATACATCCTTGTATGTTTAAGAATGATCCATATATCTTTTAGAGTATTTTAAATCCATGATATCAATGAATGAAGATCGATGTTTATTTTATTCCATTTATTGATGAGTTAAATTTATTATGTAGTAATGGTTTGAGTACTTGTGATGTTATTGTAAAACAATATTTCTTAATGAATGCTACATTGATGTGGAAGATTAGTTATTTACCATCATATGAAATATTATCTTACTAGAGGGAAAAAATATAGAATTATTTCTATACTATATGAGAGATAGACAATAATTTGTTCTCTTCAATGAATGAAAATCAGGTTTCATAGATTTTTATTGATATTTTTTTCCTACTAACAATTCTTTTTGGGAGGAACATATATCATTTCAAAAAATGTTCAACTAAATGATATGGACCAAGAACAATTATCTCTAGTATGGATTTTAAATCCATTATCTCTTCATTACCTCACATTTTATTTAGACTGACTATAATCCAATATAATATAAATTGTTTTGGGAAAGAACACAATTGGATAAATCAGTCAATTTTTTGGGATCGTCAATATTGACTGGATTTTTTGATACATCACATGTTTAATGTCATGCATATTGAGAATAATTTTGTTAAATAATATATTTTATACAGTTTTGGACACACCTAAAATGTGTGATGATAATGTAATGTCATGATTATATCTTTACCAAATTCATAGGTGACTAGAACATGAACTGTTTAAAAATTATATATCATAGATGTTAGTGGGGAAAATAGGCTTATACAATTTCCAAAGAAAATAATTTATTATTTTTTTATTTGATTACATATATGAATATTAGAAAAGGTTATGTAAACAATTTGGGTATATATGTCATAATCGGTCATATTAACCAATTAGAAAGTCATGACTTGCATGTTATAATTGAATTAACTACATCTATTTGATTTACAGGGTTTTTGCGTTGTTTTATTTGGGATTCAATAAAAAGTTTCATATTTTTTCTTAGTTGTTTCTGCAAAAACAATATACTATGATGAAATGACTAGAAATCAAGACGATGTTGTTTTAATTTTATGGAAATTAGAAAAAATCATCCTACTTATTTTTTTGATGTAATTGAAAATTTTATATTATAATTACTATATGAATAAAAATTTGGATGTATGATATAATTTAGATGGATGTACCAAATTGAGATATGCTTGCAGAAATTGAATAAAATGATAGGTAACAAAGCATTTGATGCATGAACAATTGTAAAATCTTATTTATAAGATAAAATTACATTCTTATGGTTTAATTATTTTTAATATGAATATCCATTAAAACATAATAGAAATTTAAAATAAATTGCGAAATGTTTTTGATGAAATGAATAATAAATTATCTGATTTTAATCAGTCCCAACTTGACTATTTTTTAGATGATGAATGATCGATATCATATAGTTATCCTCACATGGATCATACATATGTTCTACTCAATTATGAATGAATGATTCAATTTTTACTGTGAATAATGCTGTAAAATATTCTATAAATTATTTATGTAAATTTATATTATTTTATTTTCATATTATATGATAATCATCTGAAGAAACAAATTCCACATATTACATATGTTACATTTAAAGATCATCATCAAACTAATATTCCGTACGAGTATTAAAAACTAGTAAAATAAATTTTTTATGTTTCAACATAAATAATAAATTAATTACTAATTATATGAATAATTATTTTAATTTTTTTTGGTATCTAAAAAAACTAATAAAATTGATAATCAATTGTGTGTATTAGGTAACCGAATATCTGAAATGATTTATTCTTATAATTCATATGTGTTGAATGGTTTCATAGTTCATAAACATGCACATGGTGATTAAAACACAATGAATAATGTTTTTTTCATAATAGGATATCATCATACAAAATGTGAAATTGAATTTTACAACATAATAGAAGAAATAATTGAACTATGTTATCAGGGAAAGAATTACAAAATAATGACTAATTATCTTTGGTCGGATACTGATTGATGCTTGTGTCTTCATAAACACTATGGAATTGTTGATATTAAATATAAAATCCTCCTTATATTATATGAACCATTTTTATTGCCTCATAATGCATATATAATTTATTATGAAAATTATTGTCTTGTATCAATAGTGATTAGAGGCTGGTGGAGAAAAATAAAAATGAAATCTCATGAAAACCAATTTCTCAAAAGTGAATATGGTTCGGGTAATGTGATGAGAATTGAAGAATATCAAATTAATACTCCAACTCCATGTTTTCCATGAAGAGACATCACTATAGATGATGAAACCCAATTGTTATGGGTTGATTGTGATGATGATGTTTTTGATGTAACTAATGAATTTGAAATAAAAATAGATTATGAAGATGAAACTAATATTGAAATTTATTTTATTGGGGAGGAATATGAAGATAAAAACACCATCATAAACAATGATGGGGTTGGGGATGATGATTGATAGAGTTAAATGTGTTTTATAATCATATATAATACATATCCATATATAGTTATTAATTTCAACTGTTTTATAATAGTAGTCATTTCTTGTTTTAGATGTATGATGAGTGGCTATCTGTTCTATTTCATGAGTTAGAGGATGATTTAGTATGTAGTAATGAGTATGATGCTTCTACCTTTGAACCATATATTTTTGGCAGTTCAGCAACAACTCAGAGTGGTCGTGAACATTCATGATTGAGGATTCCAAACACTTTCACCATGTGAAATCCATGTCTTGAGTCTGATACACGCATGTAGAGGTATGTTTAGTTATGTATTTTAGTTAGTTTTCATATGTTTTCATTAATTTACTTATATACTATTTGATTGAATATTTTTTATATTTTTTCATATATTTTAGAATATATCTATTCAACAGGGGAATGTTATACTGAATAATTGTTTTTATATATCACGACTGATAAGGGATCAGATTCCCATTGATGTTCAACACCACATGTTTGATCTTCGGATGATATATTAATAAATAATACTTATTTTGAAATTTATTTAATTAGTAACTCAGCATTATTAAATTTGTGTTATGTTTGTTATATCCCATAAATGATAGTTTGTGGACCTCTATTTGAGAGGCATGGGACGTATTTATATATGATCATTGTTGCAGATTGTTTCATAATATGAGGAGGACGACCATGCAGAATGCATGAGTAATAGATTTTGATCAGTATTGTTGCGCCCTCCAACCAAATTACATCAAATCAACATTTTGGGATGGATTAAGTTCATACTATATTGGATAGAATTTTAATAGGAGAGTATAATTAGGCTGACATAATTGGGGTAGGCTAGAGGTGATCCATTAAGATGGTAATTGTACAATCAGTACATATCGACAACATATGATAAAATCATGTTTAATTATTTATAGAACCTTAAATGTGAAATATTTAATTTTTACTAATATAGGTGGTCAAATATCAAGATATTATTATTTTTGACATTTATAAGAGGATGTACATAGATCATATCACTAGAATGATTATAGGTGGTCACCATAGGCATATTGTTGCCAGTATAAATTTTTGGAGTTTAATAATTAACTGAAAATAATATTTTAACTATTACAATATAGAAGTGAAATTTAAGGAGTCATATGAGGATGTGACTTCTCAGACACAGGAAGATAGTTATACATAGACCTAAGGATCAGACCACTAGTACAACAACATTGGATGATGTAACATGAATTTCAGTGACTTAGTATGGCTTCATGAAAGGCTGAGTTGTTTATATTGGATCTGAATTGACACCTAATAGATATTATGGTATTTTTGCGATGTATGGGTCCATCTTGAGGGGTGGTCATAGAGATTCATCATTATGTGATGCATAAATGAGGAGTAGATTCACTCTCATGGTGAGGTTATAGATACCATGCGTGGGGAGTATGAGGAGATCTATCGACAACAATAGCAGTAATAGGTGGAGATGCATCAATGTATGGAGTAATAACACAAGAAGGTGATGGATTGCATGTGACATCAGAGTCGTGGATTTTGGGTGGAGTTCTATAAACCACATCCAATAGACTCCCACACTCCTCCTTAGTTATTTAGGTATTTTTTTTAAACATTTGAATATATATATATATATATATATTTGTAATATTTTTATTAATTCATAAACATAGAGTTCAATATAGTTAGTAACTTAAATTATTTCTAATATTTTTCGATTTAATTATTTTTATTATTAATTAAAATATTCTTATTTTATTTACAATGGGTGATCCCTCTCATCGCAAATTAAATTTTATTGAAATTGAGAAAAGTTATTTATGATGGACAATAGAAGAAATAATATTTGTGAGGGACCACAGCAAAAAGTTCTATTTTTGATGGACCATTGCAAAAAAAATACTATTTGTGCTGTTGTTTTCTACATAGGATTACTTGTGATTGGATCCCATATCAAATATGTATTTATAATCGAAAACCATTGGAAATAAATCGTCTCAAATAGTACAATGTTTTGAAGTGTTAATTCATAGGAACATATGTTATTGGGGTTTTCCCCATTTAGTGATGTATTTCATTTGATCATTTAATCCCAGTTTTCAATACAAAAATTAATGACGGGAAAGTGGAATGATTGACTCATGGTCGTGAAAATCCAAGATGAGTACCTTAACTCATGGAATTGGATTATTGATTTAGATATCAAAGGTATGGAGTAATATCATGGAGAAAATATGATTAAATATGTGTTTGAATACCCTTAAGGCAACACCAATTTTATTTCACAATCTCGTGGAGATGGGAAAAAAGAAAATTTCAATAGTCCATGATCTCATAGATAATTATTCCACTCCATGGGAGGATGTGTCTTTATCGTAAATGATACAGTATTAATAACCCAATTTATGTGTTTGAACATGGGTTTTAATACTATAATAGTTTTTTTAATAAATAAAAATACCCTCATATATTATTTAAATTTTCAATATACTATTCATTGAATGTATTATTATATTTTAAATAATTAATGATACCAAATTTGAAGATCAATTTTATACCACTTTGACAATAGTAATTGATTAATGGATTTTCATTTAATGTAAAATATTGAGTTTTTTTATTGTTTTACTAATTTTAACTTTTTGGACATTAATAAAAAATAGACCAATATATTCAAGCCCCATGGATAACTAACTCGACCACATAGTGGACTCTAGGTCTACCTAATGGGAGAGCCAACCCATGTGATCCAGAAAGGATGTATGAAATTAGATGGGAAGGCTTGTGTAAGTGGACTATAAGAGCATGCACATATATGGGTGCATTATATGGTATAGGATTCCTATGGTCCTCCTCAGGTGTGGCACAACATGTGTTGATTTTGGTGAGGTGTATCATGTGATGATCCCATATATCTATATCATAGTAGTTGTGGGAGGAGTATATTGATATAGAAAATCCTTGATCATGGTGGTATTCAATGTGGGATGCGATAGTTTGGTTTACTTTTCTTATGTCGTCAAATGATACTATTATTTCCAGAGTAGTATGATCAAATCCACTACAACTATCTGATCAACTCAAGAGAGCATCTCTAACCTCCCAAAAATCAACCAGGTCATTTATGTACAAGATCTCGACCACTCTATAATTGATTAAAATTATAACTGTCCATATCATCTCTTATCACTAAAGGAATAATAATATTTCAATTAAATAGGTCTCATTCATGCAACGTCATCATGAACAAATATTAATCTATCAAAGAATATAAACATTGGAAAAATGAATTTCATGAGAATACCTTGATATTTTTAATGCATTTCATTCTTCCACTAATCAACTATAGATCACTTTTAAAAGATGAAAATATTTCAAAGGTATATTCTCTTCACCAATGGTTCAACCTATCATTGCAAACTGGTAGTAGCATTATCCATCCCCAAGAATTTCCACCATCCCTAGTTCGTTAATGGTTAACCATTCATCAAAAACGATAGTCACAAGACCCCCCTTCAATTGAATCAAATACTACCAAAACATTAGTAAAGAATCACAACTCATAAATTGATATTAATCTCATTTTATTATTTCCATGGATCATCTACTAGCATATTTCCTTAATAACTAGTGGAATTTTTCACTAAACCAATGGTAGTTCTTCCATAAAACATAATAGAAGATCACTGAATGATAGATCACTAAATTATAGATTACTGAATCGTAGATTATATGAAATGGTATATCAAAAAATGGAAGACCCCTGAATAGTAGATCACTAAATGGTATATCAGACCAAATGGTGTATCTTCTTCAACAACTTGCCAGCGGTTTTTACCTTTTTACCACTAGGTATATTCTTTCTACTATTAATTAGAAAATAATTTTTAAAAAAAAATTGTATTCTTTATTTTGTTTTCTATATTTGGAAAAAAAAATTAATTTTATCTTGAATATATATATTTAAATAATAAATAGATATTGTTTAAAAGTTACATTGAGAATATCAACACATGTATTTATATTCATTTTGACACATATTTTTTATGAGTTTGTGATAATTTAATAAATTTATTTTTTATTATTATTAATTTATATATTTCATAAATTTGAAATATTTATATTTTTTCTAACAATGAATATGGATGATTTATGATATTAATTCATTAATAAATAAAAGAGAATATACCTATATGTGAATTAACTAAAATTAAAGTAACAAATATATTTTATATATTTCTTGGTTTTTGTACATGACTTTATTTGACTATCCAAATTGAATTTAAATTTTTTTTGGAGTAAATGATTTTATTTTTTACTATTAAAATCATCAAAAAATTTATAAAATAATCCTAAAAAAGATCATTATTTTATGATTCACTATAAAAATTTATAAATTACAAAAACAAAAAATAGAAACTCTCATAAATTCATTAAGATTTAATTAATCTCAACTATGAATACTATTCTATTACATCAATCATGATGGAATTTTAATTTTCATCATCCACTGCTATAGTGATCGAAGAACTCAGGCCACATCAAATTCCAAATACATCTTCTCTTCTTTTGTTCTTAAATTATTTCATTATTTCATCTTTGTATTTATTCTTTTCATCAGTTTGTTATTATTAAGTTGAAGTATTGTTTCCCATCTAGAATCCACCCTCTTGTGTTATTTCTCCCATGTTAAAGGATGGTCTGTTTATTATTCTATGAAAAATGGAAGGTTGGTTGTGACTCGTTCAAAAGGCATGGTATAAACTCCCATGTGGGAAAAGGGTATTTTTGTATGTAATTGGGTTATCAATCTATAGAATAAGTGAGGTATTCGTATATACTAGTGTTCTTACTATTTTGTTAATATTGAAGTGTAGATAAGGATCTAGGTGAACCAAACTACTATAAAAAACATCATCTATTATTTGTTTCTTTATTCTATATCATTTTACATTGTTTAATCAATATAATAATCATATTCAATTGAATTATTTTAAAATTAACATTAAAACCTATCCATTTTCACTATTTCCATATATTGGGTCCTAGAAACTGGTATCATAGTGGGTTTCCATTTAATGAATTGGTTTTTTCTATTTCCTTATATTTTTTTACTGTCCATTATCAACATTTTAAAAGTACATGGAAAAGAACCACTACTTTGTTGCAGAATGTGTGGAATTTGAGATGATAAATCTCATCTGACCACTATAGTTCCATGGATGTGACTACGCTTACATGGTGAATCAAATGGATTAATTTATAATAAATATTAATCAAGAATTATAAGATATTATGTAAAAATATTTTAAACTTCTTGAAGTAGATTGAGAAACACTAACATGTAATGGTCCAAAAATATGTTCTAAATTACAATGTTATAAATGACTTATATTGTTTTTATTTAAAAATATTTATATCCATATTTCATCAATTAAAATTACCTCTGACATCTGAAGTACATTAACATTAACACTTCAAGGAACTGATAAGTTTCATAAAAAAAGTCTAGTTATTCACGTAGTTGAGTTTCAAGAATTCAGAATGACAGATCATGAGATTATAAATTATATGTATAATATATTCAACAAATATATTAATAACATGGTTTCACATGATGATTCCTTAAAGGGTTAATACGTTATCATAATATTAATATAATATATACTAAAAATAGGTCAGTCAAATAATTTTGATATTATACAGAGTAATGATTCCACTATTTATTAGATAGATGAGATGATATGATCAATTATTCAGTATGAGATAGAATTAATGAATGAAAATGATAATAAACTTTGAAAACAAAAACCTATAGAATTTAAATATAATTTAATTTTTAATATTTAGCTCCCCAGGTTATAATTTATAGAAAATTATAAAATACGAGATATTGAATTTTTCCAAAGGATTCTATATGTATGTAAAATAAAATAATGGATTTAAGAAGTGTAACAGAATAGAAAATCAGAAGAAATAATAAAAGGGAAGTAAAATAGGTAAAATTAGTAAATAAGATGTTCTAAAAATTAATATTCATTGATTATAGGAAAAAATGACATATAAAACCATATAATCAAAAATTAAAATAAGAATATAACGAAAATAAATACAGGGATCTAAAAAGAACATATCATTCTAGATGGAGTAGTACAGATTTATCAGACATCAATAATACTAAAATACTTGATTACTTAGAAGTAAATAAAAAAGTTAATGAAAATCTTAAGAGGGAGATATCTTTGAAAAATGAAACAATTCAGTTTTTTCTTTAAAAAGTATAATTTTATAATATGATGTATTTGAAAAAAATAATGATAAAAATATATTTCACTATAATAGTAATATTCCAAGTATATATAGTCCACTTTTTTTAAATAAGTAAATGAAAATTTTTAAATGTTACATGGTTTAGATGTAATATCAATGATAATAATGAAAATTAATGTTCATTCTGATTTACTCACTTATTAAGAAACACCAGGACATCTATTTTTAAGAATATATCCTCTATATTTCACTATATGATATATATTAAATTTGAATGGGTTTTTAATAGATTTATTACTAATCTAGTTGAACATATAATAACTTGGTTACGAAAACAATTATCTACATTGTTTTTTATGACAAACCATCCTAAAGTGTATTAAAGACACATTGTATATGGATTTCTGTTGCTCTTGGCACATGAATCATTTCATCTCTAACTTTTTTATTTTAATTCTTTTAAGTTTTTCTCGGTGGATTTTGGTGACAACTCTAAAGGTATGTGCCATGATTTGTGAGAAGTATGTATATCAAAATATATTATAATTTCAAAATTATTATATATAGATGGATTAAAAAAATATAATTATCATATCAAAAATTTTTGATGATTGTTTGAATGTACTATTTGATGATAATAAATTTCATTTCTATAATGGTAATACTATTAAATATTATTCATATTTTTTATAAATTAATTATAACATACCCAGTAAAATATAAAGTTCATAAATTATATAGAATAAATCACCTTCTTTGGGAAAACTAGTTGCGATATGACCATTTTTTATAGTCATACAGGTTATTAAAATATGTATAGGTTCTGTGAGATCCTAAATCTTGAGCTCCTAATTATTCCTATGTGATTATAATCTAATGTTTAAGTATAACAAATAGTCTTTTTGATCATTTAATATGGTTAATAATTCTAAATGCATATATTTATGTCATCCTGAATTTTCTTTGACTGATAAGAACTATTAGTTTAGGTAATACGATATACGTGTTTCTAATTGTAGTCTATTTCAACAGATTGAAATGGAAACTAATCTTATCCCATAAAACGTAATCTTTTAACATGTTCATTTCATTATATATAAAATTTTACAATCAAAATGATCAATTAATTTCAAATTTAGAAGTGATAAAGGATGAGTATTTGTTAACTTACACATTGGTAAATTTTTGTTAAAATAATGGATCGTTCCATATTTTTTATTCCCCTAGAACTACAAAACAGATTGGTGTTATAAAGCTGAAAAATATAACACATCAATAAATAGAAAGGATGATTGTTAGTGAATTTAACATTAAATATTTTATTAGATGAATCAGTTAACAGAACATGTTATATCATTAATATATTTTACATTTTACCATGAAAACAACTTATGAATTTTTTAATGAAATTCAACAGAAGAATAGTGAATTTAAAGTGTTTGGATATGGAGTTTATATATAAAATAAGAAATATAATATAAAAAATTTTGACTCTAAATGTGATAATGTATATTTTTTTGGATATTCAAATAATAACAAATCATAGATTTTATATAATAAGAGAACTATCAAAATTGAGGAATCTATTAGTTTGGATTTAATTGAAAATAAATAAAAAAATACTATAGATTCTATTTGTTATAATGAGGAAGTTAAATATTTCAATTTTGATGAAGATAATGTAGTAAATATTAACTTATCTAAGGATAGGGATCCAATATCTTCTCAATATAATCTAATTAATTAGAAAATTTATATTGATCTGTCATTATAAAATGTTATTGTAAAATTTTAATCATGAATAATATGATGAAAATCTATAATCAATTTTTTACTAATTATTCATTTATAGATAATATTGTTCCTGTTAATATTAAGGAACTATTAAAATATTAAAATCAGCTAAATTATATTCTTGATGAAATTAACCAGTTTTTTAAGAATTACGACTTGAATTTAGTTTAGTTTTCTAAATATAAACAATCTTTTGAAAACTACTGGTTTTTTGAAATAAAATTGATGAGTCTACTAATATAGATAGAAATAACTCTATATTAGTTTATGAAGGATATTTCTTGGAAGGATTCATTGATTTTGAACATATATATTCTATGGTTTCTAGACAATAATCTATTTATATTTTATTTTCTTTTGATTAATTCTAAAATATGATGTTATTTTAAATTATTGCAAAAATTTCGTTTATAAATTATATAATTATAGATGTTTTTTACTTCTATAAAGAACCAAATTTCAAAATTTATGAATTGAAAAAATATTTTCTAAATAGTACAATGTATTATATATTCAAAAAAATATCCACGAACTTATTATTATATAGTAACAATATTTTACTAAAAAAATGATTTTAATAAAAGGACGTTTGATCCACCATATTTATAATGACAATTTACTATGATATTTTAATTGTATAAATTTTTTATGATTATATTTTATTTTTATCTACTATCAATATAATTATTTATGAGTTTTAAAAATTAATGAAAAATTAAATTGATATGAGCCTAATGGGGAAATTAAATATTTTACTTGGTCTTAATATTTTAAAAATAAAATATGTTTTTTCTACATAATAGAAAATATGCAAATTATTAATCTAAAAAATTAATTCATGATTTATATAAAATAATTACAACCCTAATTATCCCTAATTCAAAAATAAATGACGGTGAATATGGAAACAATGTAAGTGATAAATTATATATATAAATGATAAGGAACCTACTATATATAATTGTATCATGGGATGAAACTTTTTACGATTTCTATATGTGTTCGAGATATCAGTACAACAAAAAAGTGACATTTACTGTATCTTAAAATTATAATTAGTATGTTAATGGAACATTCATGTTGGTATATTATACTATTATTAGAAATATTTTAATCTATTGTTATTTTTTTATTTTGAATGTGGTTGTTATAGACTATATATAATGATCACATCATGTATGTTTGACTTATTAGGAATGTTTTTAATATAATGGATTTCCAAAATTAAAATATTATTTTCCCAATCTACTATTAAGGCTAAGTAAATTTCTGCTAAAAATTGATGTCCTCAAAGTTGATGGGTAAAAAATAATTATCTGTTTTTAATGATTGCATATAAAAAATGACTATATATTATAACAAAAAATATAAAATTTATATATCAAATACCCCATAAATTTTTATTATCATAAGTAAATAGATGTTATATTTAATTTTTTATGATATAGTGTAAATTAATCTGAATTTTTTTCAGAATACATTCGAATAGAAAACCCACTAGAAGTTATTTTTATTAAATATTTAGATTATGGGTTGTTTAAAAAGGTAATATTTTTACTAGGAATGATGATTTTTTAATATTATATTGAATTTTAAATAGTTTTTAATAATTTTAATCTATTTTTTTAAATTTTCATTAATTATGGTGGTGTTATTTCATTCTTGACAAATCTATTTTTTAAAATACTTCTTTATTAATGCTAAAGACTACTTTATATATATGCTTAAATGTATTCTGTATCAAATTTATATTTTTTATGAAAAATTTTAGTTACTTAAATATAATTTAATTTTTTATTAATTTTCAAATGTTAGATAAATATTTTTTTAAATAAAAATTAGATTTTTTTATTTAACATTCAAAAAGAGGAGACTTTTTGAACTTGTGTTTTAAAAAAAATTAACAGTGTTTTAGAAAAACTAAAAAATCCAAAACATATTATAAATAATTATAATATAATTTTCATTTAATTTATTTTCATTATAAAAAATTAACTAAAAATTATTATATGTTTAATTTTATATTTCATTATAAATCATATTGTATTATTGAAACTGTACTAAAAGTTAAAATTTTAGTTTTTTATTATTCATTAATGAAGTATAACATGGAGGAATTTTGTAAAAAATATCAAAACATTAAATCCCTTGGTCTAGAGTTATCAACCAGATAGGGGACTCATGGTCTACCCCAGGTAAGAGACAACCCAAGTGACCCTACAAGGAGGTCTGCATGAATGTGTATCAGCCAGTGTATAAGGCCCACATGAGTGAAACTAGGTGGACATTCATAGTCTGGGCCATGATATTTGTGGAAATATGGCAGTATGGAATAAACCCTATGGTATGTGGTTTTTTGTAACAATTGTTGATCCACCATATACATCTTGATGTGATAGTATTAGAGGATGACTGATATATAAAAGTCTCAACCAAGGATATCTCTTAAGATGGATGAAGGAGTGTGGTGTGCGGCACAATTTCTATTAAATGGTACAGTTATTTCATGTCTCACTTGATTAAATTAAAAATTATATTCCATAAAAAATAAAGAGTTCTTCATAAACCTATTAATTCTTAATCAGTTACTTTATAGAGATACTATATTCTAGTCTTGCATTAATCAATGGTCAAACCATACATCTCCTCTCTTCCTACCGAAGGTCCAAGACTAGGTAGAGCAGACTGAATACATGTATGAAACTTTATAATACATTCAAATTCATTTTCAATTAGTAGAAATATTAATATACAACATTATAGGAATAATATCAAAAAATTTATTCAATTCCATTAACTTTACATTAACAGTAGATCCCCTTTAATGGTTGACCTTTTCATCAATGGAATAATTTTTTCACCTATGATAGAAAATGCATATGGAAAAAGGTAGAAGAAGGATCCAACCAGAATAAGTTATACCAATATTTGGTCTAAAGAAATTTTCTTCTCCCCAAATATGATGGTAGTACTCCCCTATTTAAATGTTATAAATAACCTTCTATGTTGGTATTATATCTAGGAACTTCATCAATGGTAGTTCCACCATGTTTTTTTCATTCAGTACCTGATGTGCCAGTAACTCTCCTTGTGTGATAGAATCTTTATTTAACAAAATAATGATTTATATTCATTGAAACAGAATGATGGATCACTAAATGTTATATCACCAAATGATAGATCACTGAATGTTAGATCATAAAATTATAGATCACTGAATGGTATATTAGAGAATGGTTGAATATATTTAATAGTAGATCATTGAACAATATATCATATTGAATGGAATATTTTCTTCAAAAATATCTTTTCAGTTGTAGAAACACTACTACCACTAGTTATATTATTTTTACCATCCGTGAAGAACCATCTTATTTGTTAATTTTGAATTTTTTGTCAATGAGTTTTTTAATATGTCTGCAAGAAAGAGGATAACTAGAACATTCATTTGTGTTCCCTATTATGTTTGTGTTTCATCCATGAAATATTAAAGATCATATATTTAGAATAATTATTGATTTTTATAGAATATTTATTAACTCATTGGATTTCATTTGGTAAGAAAATTCTTATGGATTGGTGCTTATTCCAATTAAATTGTTATGCATTCATCTATTGGAATTAGTTTGCATGCAGGGAATTTTCACATTTTCTATATTATTATTATTGGAGTGATCATATGTTCAATGAAATGAGTCAAGTAGGAAATAATTTCTACTATAATTTTTGGGAATGATGTATAAATTGAAGAATAACATAAAATGTATAATTATAAGATATAGAATTTAAAAATGACATGAAATATGAATATTATTTCATGATAATTTTTTAGTTGTGAAGGACAATGAAATTGTTAATTTTCATTCTTAAATGATTTGAGATGTGGAATTTGAAAAACATGCATAAGATATTATTCATGATGATGAATTGAAAATGAAGAGAAGGAATTAATGGGGTTTATATAATAATATTTATATTTTTCTATTTTTTTTGAAGAAGGATGGATTGAAAATTAATAGTTAGTAACTACTAAGTGTTATGTGTGTTCGTTTAAAAATATGCATCCAGCACAAATGTCCTATTTTCCATAATAGGACAAGGATTTATTGTACCTATTTGTCAACAATTCCCATGGGAGTATCTTGAGATAGATCATGTGTGGCATAGGAATCTTGGATGTGTATCAGGAATTATTGATAGAGAACCAACATTGATTAAATGATAGAAATGGAAGCACTACCATGTATAATGTGACATTGGCATAGAGAGCTATAATTGGGTTGTGTCAGTAGGGATTTGGGAGTACACCTCATTAGTTGGTTCTGGATAGCATAAGGCACACTTGGATTAATAAGGATTCAAGGGGACATAAGGAGAATCAATGAGAGATGAATGCCACAAAAGTTATTTTTCCTCTACTAAAAACATACTATAATTTCATTAGCCATTTAATTTAGATAATTTCATATATTTGATCATAGGATATCCATTTTCTTCATCCTTTTTTTGGAGTATCTAATAACTTGTATCATCATCAATTGACGAGACACAGAGCTCATTTTTGAATCCACTGGACAAAATAGAAGACCATAAACCAATTAAATAGGGTTTATTAATCATCCAATAATTCGGGTGAGATCCAAGAACAAATTAGGTTTGAAATTAATCCTTTAATAGTCATGAACAGAAGGATCCCAAGAAAATATATTAAAAAGGGTCCTTTCGAAAGAAAAATATTTTCATAAATGATGAGTTACACTTCAAATAAACAAACATGAATTTATTTAAACATTGATGCATTTTTACCGAATTAAAAAAATGGGTGGTAGTGGTATTAAATGGAGGAAGAGGATGTCTCTAAGTATTATATTTAATTCCACAAATCAGGAGTAAATTGTAATGATATGTTGTATAATGAGGATCCTTAGATACTCAAACATGTATTTTTTTCATTATGAATAAATACATGATTCTTTGGGTATATAAATGAGCTCGAACATTTGAGTATCTACAATCAGTTATTCCAAAACATTGTGGTTTGGAATACATGCATGAAGGGAAGAGTCAATATTTGTATATATTTAATCTGAATAAACAATTTTGGACCGAGTCTTCAGGTATTTAAATAATGTGTGAAGAAATAATGAATCCTAAGAATTTATTTAATTACATCGTTGAGATATGATATTTTTTATCCAGTATTATGAATATAGATAACCTGAGTGTTCCCTAATTTTTTTAATTCAAGATGCATTGTTACATGAAGGACATGTGAGTCATGGGTGATCATTTTTTCATGTGAGATTCATTGAATGGGAAACCAAAATCCCACTTATATTTAAACATTTATACATAGAGCGTGATCCACCAGTGTTTTAATATCCACAAGAAGAAGAATAATCAAAATAGCCAAAACATTTTGCGTATTTGATATTAATAGTATATGAAATAAACAGTTTCCATTCATGTATTTTCAATAGATAGAGAATAAATTTATTACACCCAGAATTATTTAATGATGGAATTTAAATCATTTTATATATTGATATTTCCATGCCCCATAATATTGTGTATTAATATGTTCATGGAACTGATTGAAAAATTAAAAAATGAATTTCATAGTTATTTTGTTTATTTCATTTGGAATAATGGTTTTAATTAAATTTATATTGATTATTTTTTTAAAATTATATATTTATATGTTGTTTTATATATATATATTTACTATATTTACAAATGAAAATATTCTCTTAATGACATTTGTAATTTTTTGACTTCTTAATAAAATACATGGTTATTATTATTACTTTACGATTTTTTTAAACTTTTTATATTTTTTTTCAAACCATCATGTTGCAATCTTTATGATATTAATAAGTAGAGGTATAAATGAAAACGGTACTATTAGAGCGTTAATTCAGGTTAAGGTAATTGATTAATATGGATATATATATATATATTGTTTATTATAATGATTCCTTATGTGATTTTTGATAAATATCCTCCAAGATCATTCGAGTTAATGTGGAAACTAGACATTAAAAAAATATAACCAAAAAAACCATTAAAATATAATATTGAAAAAGATCATTACTATATCATTGAATATAAGAAATGAGATAATTATAGTTATATAAATATAAAATTCTCATATGAGCTTTGTGTTTCAATAAATTTATAATGCGGCTACTGTTCTATTTTTATGATCATGAAGGATTTCATCATTTTCATCATCCAATGCTGAATTTATCGATTATCGTGAGTTATAAAAAAATTCAATATCATCTTATCTTATTTTTTAGAAAATAAGCATTCATTATTTCCTCATTATATTTCCTCTTATCATGTATTTGTTCTTCTATAGATTATTTACAAATTTCCCATCTAAATGAAGATATATTGGGTTATTACTCCATCTAAAAGTATAGTCTCATTGTTCCTCCTAGACAAATGATTTGTTGGAAGTGTATTCTTCAAAAATAAAGGGTTATACTACTTGGTGGGAAGATGTTATGTTTTTATATATTCTAGTTATCACTGACAAACAAAAGTGAGATGTAATTAAACACCATTACCTTCATTGATTATAGGACATTTATGATTATATGAGGACCAGAGATATCAAAACTAATATAAAAACATCATATGTTATTCTCTCCGTCTCTTATGAACATTTAACATTGATTAGTCACTCTGGTAATCATATATGACATAATTAATTTAAATGTACTATTCACCCCATGTCTTTACTATTTCCATATAATTGGAAATAATATCACAGTCATGTGTAGGGGTATAAATGATCTACTGAAATTATTTTCTAGGAAATTTGGGTCCAATGAGTATACCTTGTCAATTTATTGGGCCATGTAATGGTCCTTGAAATCATTATTCATTTCCCATTTTTTTTATCATTTTTCTAATCCATGAAAGGGAATGACATAGTGAGTGGGGTAATGAAATTTTCTTAAGAAAACCTATAAAGGCTTTTAACCTAAAATGTTTTATGACACATTTGATACATAGTTTATGGTATATAAACATTGACTATTATGGGATATAATTTAAGTACATAAAATATTGACAAACTACTATTGATGTTTGAGGCCAAGTAGATTTAACAAAATGATAAGGTAGTATACATATAAATATGGATGAGGTAATCACAATTTCAATGAAATCACATTAAATATATATAATAAATGTTTTGAAATGTTTATTATTATTGTGACAGGACCCATGAGATATATGTTTGTAGTTGGGAATATAATAGCATATTTATGTGTCATTAATTTCATAGTTAACATGAATCAATACAAAAATAGTTCATAAAACATAGTGTTTTATAGATCTATATCATACGTAGGGAGAGGGAATATTTTAATATTTTGTTACATAATTTCACTAGAATAATGATAAACTCTGTAAACTATAGTAAGTATGGGTGGTCAATTTTATTTTCTGAAAGGGTAATTTCCAAAATATATAATATGATTTGAAATATATTCTAAAAACCTATATATATATACAATTATCACATAATTAAGGGGTTACATAGGGAATACCACACTATGTAGTTGATTTTCATGAAGGGAAGACATTATTTCATGCAGTTAGACATCAAACGATAAAGACAGAGGTTGAATGATTTTATGGGGACATAATAAGGAACTTTTATAAGTGACCATTTATAAGGAAATATAATATGAAAAATGATATGGCCTCATATATTTGGTGGACCCATGGGAGAGAAACTTGATATGACTAGAAATATTGGCACTATGAAAAGGATAATAAATTTGGTAATAATCATGTATATTTCTATTGTATGATTAAATACCTACATAGATCTTATAAAGTGTCCATTTTATGACATATAGTAGGTGAAACTAAACATGAGGGTTGGATAATATATCTGTAACCCACTAAAGTTATGGGGAAATAAAATGGGATACTATTTAGGTTGATCACGTATATTGAAGAGTGACATTTTATATCTCGAACATATAGAATATATCCTTTCATAATGTTTAAGATCGTGTGATATGGTTTGATCCAAACTATTTATTGTCACCAATGATAGACTACAAATCATATAATTTAATGTCATCTAAAAAGGCAATTGAGTATATAGGTTTAATTTTATAAAAATTTTACTAAATTTTCTATAAATTTATGATGACATGGCTTAGAGAATCCTCAGTATTGTCTTTGATAAATTTAGGAAAAAAACATATATATATTTCAAGTATGTTTGAACATGGGTAAAGTGAATTAGGTATATAATTTCCTCAAATTTATGAATCTTATATGATAAAAATATGTAATGTAGGAGGTGGATGGCTGTTAGTTATAAATAAACAAGTGTCTCACCATCATGAAATTGTGGATGTGCATAAGGGTGATCTTTTCATCAGGATGGAAACATTATTAAGTGGTTTCATGATATGATCAAAGGAAACAACACTATTCTCCATTCAATAAGGGGACCACTTGGATGAATTGAAAAACTTATTACTAATTTATATGATAGTGTAAACCATTTGGATTCACTCATGGTTCCAAGAATTCCAAGAGGAGTATCTCGACTCAATGAATTACATAATTGTGAGATATACCTCAATGATATTGAGTTAGTTATATAGAAATCATTGATATAAAAAAGGTTTTAAATAAACCATGGATATACTACCATCTTATGGAAATGTTACATTGGTTGGTGGAATATACCATAATTGAATAAGAGGGTAAAATACACCTCACATTACATGTTCTTAGGGCTCAAGATGTAATTGGTTCATCATGTTAATTGTTTATGATCAATTATGATAAACATTTCATATAATTTTAATTTTATTTTGGATAAAATTTTCAAAAATAAATTTCATAATATTTTTAAAGCCCTCATTTCATGTAGTTTTGGGTCATGTGACTATGAACACATATCGTATTTTTTAAAGACATGCAACAAGGGCATATATTTCACGTGGTTTAGAATTTTATTACTAGGAGCAACATGTGAAGGGAATCATTCATATCAATATCGCATGTTAAAGAATTATGTGGACTTATTTAAATGAATGGATATCTAGGTACATGATGTAGATGCGGGGAAACCCAAATAGTTGAATGGAAAAAATCCCTATGGTGAATTTTAGTGAATATTCCTTAGTTTATAATATATTTTGGGAATACCCATAGTGAATGGGAATCATAAAAACACTTTGTACATATTCTAAAAAATGGGGAATTTTTCAGGTTACTGATATTTTAACACACCAATATATGAATGGAATATTTATATTTAAATAATTTGAAATATTCAATAGATTGTGTTACATACAACCCTAAGTTTAAACATACAATGTCACATTATTAAAATGTTATGTGTCTATTATATCCATGGTATGGATTGGTGGGTATGAATAGAAATAACTAAATTATAAAAAGATATTTTTTCATAGATTAATAAAATTAATGTATAATTTACTTTATCATATGATTTAATAATTCAAGAAACATTTTTCAAGGAATAGGATAACAATAAATCCAACATTATGAGTAAAATTTGTTTCACTAAAAAAATATATGTATCATTTTTATTATGTATATTAAAACTAATATCATCCACTTATAATCAATGAAATAGTTATAATGATATAAAAAATTTAATTTTGGTTGTTGGAATTTTGTAAATTGTCCCCATTAATTTGTGGCTCGTATGAATAGTAACCTTGGTAAATTTTAACTCCTCAATAAATGGTAAATTAGACTAATATTGGTTAAAAATAAGTGATAAGGCCTTATTTTTTCTATCCTAACTATAAACACATAATAAAAATTCTTATATTACCACCATCGTCTTAAAATTGATATTTTTAATGGATAAATTTCAATTAAAATGAAATATATATTCTTTAAATTAATGAATGTTTCAAAATGTCACCCTATTAGTTTTAAATATAATGTATGTCTTCATATAGGGAAAAAAGTTCTAAATTACTAATAATTTTAATTTTATTCAAAATAAAACTATTTTCATGATGGTAATTTATATATAATTTTTAGGTATTACATAATTACCGTTAATTATTTCATAATGCTAAGAAATTATTTTTTCAATTAATGAAAAAATAAATTAAATGATTTTTTAAATAATAAAAATTATTTAATTTGATTAATTTATAGTGTTAAATGAAATTAAAAAATTATTATAAAATATTAATATTGTTTTAAAATCATATATTATAATTAAAATATTTTATTTATGTCATTTATCGTAAATTAAATGAATTATGTCAATATTGATAATAAGGATACGTATCAAAATAATATTTCATTAAATAATCTAAAAATAATAGAAATCTAGAAATAATAAAAGGTTGGAATTATTTTTTACAATAATTTATAACATGTCCATTTATGATACAATATTTAACATTTTAATAATAATTAATACCTTCAATATTGAAAATTATTTGTCGTAGTTAAAATTAAAATTATTTAACAAAGGGATAATAAAAATGATAAGATTTAAAATGACACCAAAACATGGTGAAATTTAATTTTTTGAAGGGTTAACACACCTTAAATCATTATATTTTAATCCATGGAATTTTTTTTTCATATTTCATTTTAATGTATTTATTTTAATTTAATGTTTTGAGAAAATTTAAAAGATCCCCTCACTTCAATTATGAGCGGAAACATAATCCCTCAATTATCTACACCAAATTGAGCCTTATAACTCGAATAAAATAAAACATATCACTGTTAAACATCTCTAGAACCAATTTATTTGTTTTTTCATCCCAATATATCAATTCATGAACATTTTAGAAGATTTATAAAGTATTTTTTCCAAATAAAGGGAAATTTCTTTAACTAGTGAATTTATTTTCAGAAATTATTTTTCGTTATCTAATTTTATGTTATATATCGTAAAATAATAAATTAATTATACTAAGTATTCTTATATTTTTTATGATTATTATCAAACCATTTTACTCCCTCATTCCCATTAAAGTAGAAGTTAAATTATCACTTTTGTGGTTATATGGAATTCCATATCCACATAGAGGTAGAATTGATTTTTCATTACTATATTCTATTGGTGGGTATTATGATGGGTTTAATATTTAAAAATTATTTTTTAAAAAATATTATACTTATAAATTTATAATATAATGTATATATTTTTACGAACCATTCTTTTGGCAAATGAATACAATGTTTGTTTGTACATGTGGGATATGTCTTTTAAGAAGAAATGAAATTCATTATTCAATTATATTTTACTTAGATGGTAATGAGAATGAAATTTTTGAATATATATGTCGTGTATGAATTGATAGTGATCCTATAAATTTGGATTAATATTTAGAATTATTTCATTTCATTTATAAAAATTGGAAATATCCATTGTGTATACGTGAGGCCTAACATCTCCATGAATATTGTAATTAGTTTTTCAATATATAAATATTATGTCTGACTCATAATTTTAATATAATGAATATATATGATATTTTTATCATGTTATATATTCTGGATGTGATGGAAATAATATAAATAAATAAGTAATGTAAGTACTAAACTAAATAAAAAATGACAAAAGAAATAGTTACCCACAGAATTGACGATTTTAAAAAGGAATTATTTATAAAATGGTGTGTTATAATTTAAGAAATGAATCATATATGATATTACTATTATTAAAATGATTTTCATATATAATTATAATAAATTTAATTTTATTATGATTGTTATTTAGTGCTTTTGACCCAATTATAAATTGATGTAATTGGTTTTACATCACAATCTAATTGTTTATTGGGATTGATTATGGTTATTCCTCAAATGAGAAAATATTATTATCTAACTCTAATGAAAATTATGAATTTTCTTTACCAATATTTATTTAATTAATGTTCATGTCTTACTATCATTTTACTCATTTTATATAATTAATAGAATAAAAATATTTTCTTAATGAAAATTGACGCCATTTTTATATTTAGTGAAAAAAAATTGTTCATACAAATCCATGTTTTCTAAAAAAATAATTTATGTTTTTAATATTATCCTCTTATTTTTCAAATTATTTATGAAACATGTTTTTATATTTAGAAAATAATTTTAATGATTTATTTTCTTCATTTTCAAAATGAGGTATACTTTGACTTTTCGGAGAGATGTTTTGACAAAATGTTTTTTGAACTTATACAATATAAAAAATGTTCTTTTATAATGTCATTTTTTCCTTTGATTATTAATATGCATTTTTTAATGGTTCATTTCAAATTATTTTTTTCATTAGTAAAAGTATAGTTTTTTTAAAAATATTGACTTCAAAATGGATGTATTATTTTAAAGAATAACGTTTTAATTAACTTTCAATGATATTTATATTCATCAATGATATAAAGCCTTAATTTATCTTATGATTTATTGGGGATATGATACAAGGATACAGTAATTATACTTTCTATTAATGGTTCATGACTATAAGTAATAAATTTTTATTAAACCAATTTTCTTTTCCAAACGTTATTCTGTTATAAAATAATCAAATGTTAATGAAACCCATTTTTTCCTTAGGTCACACTAAGAAGAAATATTTCGAAATCCAATTTAATTTCAAGGGTTAATTTATAAGGAATGATTTATGATCTTGTAGAACACAGAGTTATGATTTTATTTATGTGATTTGTGGTACTTATATCTCCCTCAAATGCATTGGACACATATTTATATCACCAGAGATAAAAAGGAAAATAATAGTGAGTCAACATAGTTATATAAGGTTAATTTCCCGCTATAACAGTTTTAGGTGTGAAACTTGAATACTATGATGGTTTGGGGTGTGACCACAATCCAGTATTATCATCTTTGGAAGGAGCAGTGAATACTAAGGAAATGCTTTTCTATTATTATGTGTATTACACAAATCCATGTTTTATGAAAATGATATTACCTCGTGGATTATATAATTTGATTACATGATGATACATATCTTATGAAATTATATTTTTTATTCCATGAGCCAATATTATGATATATAATATGTAGGGTTTATTTTTTAAATGTTTGTCTCATTTTTTCATATACTTTTTCTCATGTTATTCTTGTTTTATCATTGATATCTTTTATTTTTACCCTTATTGAGATTTAGAGCTCCCGAATTATTATGTATACTTTCCTTATGATATGAATATAGAATTTATGTTTGATATGACTAATATAGGTGATAATTATGAAGGTAAAATATGGATATGACATAAAACTATTATGAACTTGTTTTTTTTGTTTCAATTATTCAACTAAGAATATACATATATGATTATGGAATAGATCATTATATTCAATATGTAATATTCATACATTTATATATAATTTCTATATATGAAATGAATATGTCACTATATTTGTCATTACTAAAACATTATTTAAATTTTGGAATCTAGGGTTAGAAATATTTTGGGAGAACCTTCGGGATAATTCAATGTATATGATACGATCATACTGTTTTGATAATGATTTTGAATGACTTATAGTAATCAAATGTTGTCATCGAAAAAGTTGTCACAATTTAGATATCCTATAAATGTTTTTTTATCATTATTATATAGTTTCTCATAAGATTTATTATTTCTCACACTAAGCTATTTGGTTTTAGTCAATGGATATAACCATAAGGAATCATGTTAATGCTAAATGTGACGTATAATGAAATGAGTTCCCTCTGATATTCCAAATGTTATGGGAGAATGAATGTAATTTTTTTCTAGTATCAATTAAATTTCTATGTCTATGAATCACGCTGATCGTCTAAATGAGAAAATTATGGAAGAATATTTTTTGAGTTCTTCAAGAGAAACATTAACAATTTTTTAGTGGGTCTATTGATCAACTTTTCATGGAGAAACTACTCAGTACCATTGATTTTTTTTCCATTTATCATGGTTAATAGAATGAGAATATTATTTTTTCTCTTTATCATTTTTTTGGATAAGATGATCAGTGATGGAAAGTTATCAATAAAATTTACCAACAAAATGAAATTGAATCTATAAATTTTGATGAATTTAAAAGCATATTTTTTAAAAATTTATTTTCTAATATTCATCATTTTAAAATGAATAAGTAATCCTTGGGTAAAATCATAAAGATGGGGAGTCTATTAGTACTTGTGAGGAAAATTTCTAAAGGCTTATGAGGTATGCTTAATGAATTATCATCTATAATAAAAGTAAGGAGGATTTATTATTTAGTGGATTAAGACATATATTATAAATGATATTATCCATAAGGGACTTCAATACATATGATGAAATACAATTATGTACTGTCAAGGTTGAAATACAGATTGGATTTTTACATCAATATCATTGTTTTGATAATAAAATAAATATTTGATTAAAATAGAGTAGTAAAAAAAGAGAGAGAATACAATGATATTTCCATTATGATCAATGTAATAATAGTGAAATAAGGGAAATGGTTTTTGGGAAATTGGTAAATGTTTCAAGTGTTGAAATTAATGTTATCGAGAAATCAAATTTAAATTTGATTAGATGAAGATACCTGAATATGTGAATAGATAGAATATTCAATTGAATGCAACACCCAAACTCTACATTTTTTTTGAACAATGTACAATAATTATGAATACCTTTTCTTATAATATAGAGGATAGTAATGGAGATCGAAGTTAGAAGCCTCTAAATTGTAGAGGAAATTAAATTCTCATGAAATTAATAATTCTAATGAAGGTTATGATAAATAAGGGGTGAATGGTACACTTACCATCAAATATTTACCTACTAATGTCTAATTTGAATTTGGATCTTCCAACTATTTGATATTTATATACTATTATAATGATATCACAGTACAATCTCATAATTTATATGTTCATTTTATAGGAAAACCCCATAATTATATAAAGTGGGAATCTAATGTTTATGTTTATTTTTTATTTACATTTTTTGGAATATATTTGTTGAAAATATTATCATTGTTCCTTTAATTCAATTTGATATTATTTTTCGAATGGATTGGATTTTTTTATTTAAATCCAACATAAATTTCAAGGGATGTGTTGTTACGTTTGATATTCTGAATTAGCCTATGATCTCTTGTAAGTGTGATGATAAAATTAACTTTTGTTGAAAATTTAATCTTTCAAATTGGTCCTGATTCGTATATATAATAGAAATATATCTCCAATTGTTGTATAGAAGATCATCATAAAATATATACATGTTGTTGAGGAGTTGATATATGACTTTATAGTAGATCTTTTTGGTCTTACATCGAATAGTGATGTCGAATTTCAATAAAACTCATTCTTTGTGATACTCCATTCTCTATGAAAAAATATTTAATGGCCCAATAAAGTTTCCATAAATGAATAATAAACTCTAGGATAATATAGAAAATGGATTCAATTTGATATATGTGTCACCTTATGGTGAAGCTTTTCATTTTTCATGAATAAAGAAGAATCAATTCAACTCATCATTTATTATCAATAATATAATGAGATAATTATAAATATAAGGTATCCTTTACGTAGTATTGATTATTTTTTGATCAACTACATTAAGATCAATATTTTTACAAGAACAATCATTATTATGGACATCATAAATTGTGGTTCAAGTAGAAGGATAAACACAAGACAACATTATGGATAAGTTAATGACATAATGAATTTATAATGATTCAATTTGGTTTGAGTAATCCACCACTATCATCATTGAATTAATGAATAAGTATAAGTCATCGGCCTTAAACCTTACTTAATATTGAATTAAATGAATAATTCACATTGAGGATCTTTTCAGGTTTATAGTTGTAGAGAATTAGGACATAACTATTACATCTCAAAAGATTACAAAGTAGACACTTCTACATATTTTCCATAAAGTAAAAAATCTTAAAACGAAACATGTCTAGTTCCCTGTTTTAGATAGCTTGACTTTTACTTAATCCCATCCTTGACCATATTCCACATTAAGTCCTGTGAAAAACATTTCAAAAACATGGGGTGAGCATAACAAGCTCAGTAAGGGATACACAAAGAATGAAAACTGTTCGTTTTTCAAAACTACAAGATAACCATGTATAATTTATCAAAGCAATACCTTTCACCTTTATGAGGTAGTAAAAAATATTCACTGAATAGAAGATCCTTACATACCCTTTTGTAACCAAAAGATTACCATAAAACCCATATAAAGAACACATAACATATAAAGGTAACTTGGGACATAAACAAACTTAAATGGAATAACCATATAGTCAACTTCTACACATATCACTTAATGGAAAATCCATACTGCCAACATCCATACCCAATGAATTGGAGGTTATAACGTAACCACCTGTCCTGGTATTCATGGAACCACCCATCATATGGTTTATCACGTAACCAGCCGTCAAAGTTCCAAGTAAAATTATAAAATCACAAGACATAAAAAAAAATAATGGAAAGAAAACATTTCCACATTTCAAACACAATATATCACTTAAATATTTTGACATAACAAATCCATTATAAAACCAATTTTCTATACCAAAATACATAATATATTATATGGTATTTATTTCATTTTAAAAATAGTACGGTTTTGGAGGAAACCAAAGACCAAATAATACTCGCGGTATTGGAAAATTTCTTTTTCACCGCGTACGTTAAATGAAACATTCCTTTTTGTCATTTTGTAAAACGCTTCATAGAAAAAGATTACTTTTTTATAAATTTTAAAGTCAAAGGGGTTTATACACCGTATAAATGAAAGCCTTGCATTAGAAAAAAATATGCCTCAATGAAAGGAGATTGAGACGAAGTCCTTTACCTCGGGTCCGACTTGACACGATCGTTCTTTAATGTCCTGAATAATAAACATGAGTTAATTTATACTTTATTAAGTACCTCTTTCAAGTTCATTATTCCTTTTATATCACTTATAACCATGTTATGAACATAATGTAGTCATTTAAGTTAATAACGGTCGTTTTGTCTATATTTGGTACTTGAGTCAAAAGTGAACTTCTTATATATACAAGTTGTTCATGTGGTCAAATATACATTAACTCAAGAATGATATTAATGATTTAAGTGACATATATATCATATATATCCAGTATATACATTCATTTATAAAATTACATAATCATTTAGAGGTAAGAAATGAAATGCACCGTTCATGGAGACGGTAAGCCGTACGTACGCATGAACGCTACTTTCAATTCTATGTCATATTAATGGAATTAAAACTAAATGAAAGATATGTATATTAAAATTCAAGAATTATATTCATCATTTAAATGTAAAATACATCATATATATCGATTATATATATGTACTTATAATAGTACATTACATTTGGGGATAAGAAATGAAATGCACCGTTCATGGAGACGGTAAGTTGTACGTTCGCATGAGCGCTACTTTCATTTCTATCTCATACTTTAATGGAAATAAATAATAAGTATATAAAGATATATTATAATTCCAGTATAATATCATATATAATATCCTTAAATCTATCCTTTATACATACCACATATGGTATTAACGAATCAAATCTCTTTGAGTGGGCGGTAGTACGCACTTCCTAAAATGAAGATATCACGTTTACCCATAATGGAAACCATAATGGTATGCCATTAATGAAAAATAAATAAGATTAAGTAAAACATAAACATATTATATATCATATATAAAAATAGTGACATCTTAATGGTCACCATGAAAGGTGTTAAATGAAGGTTGAACAATCATCATTTCGTGAGGCAGAAAATCGCCAGCCACAGAAACAGTATGTTCTTTAACCATTAGACAAAGGTGTGTGTAGGTGTAGCTCTAATATGTATCATAAAAATATGCTAGTATATTTAAAATACTGGCGTTGTTACAAAATAAAGGAATAAAAAGAGTTTAGGGGGTTGGAGATGCAAAATAAAACATAAGAACACAAGAGAAGACACTACCTTTAAATCGGGTAACTCTTTCTAATTTGAGCTCAAAGGATTTCTATGAAAGACTTATTTACAAAGTGAGGCTTATAGGAGTAATATAGGTATGTGGAGAGACAAAATGTTAATGATTTGGCCGAGAGAAAGGCTTGAGAGATGTGGGAAAGGTGGTAGAGGTGGGTGCCTTTTATAAGAGGAAAGGAGGGGCACTCTTGGAATGTTATAACGGTTTACTTTATTATAAAATGATTTTCGGATTTTAAAGGACCCAAATTTATATATTTCGAGTATATAGTGATAAGACTTTTAAATACACCAATCCAATAGGTTTTTGACAAGTTTAGGTATTATATTATACATTATCATTTCATTTTATTTAAATCGTTAAATAATGAGGTAATCGCTGCATCATCATGGTTTCATAAATAATTTAATTTATTTAATGTCTAAAAATTATAAAAAAAAATCATCATGTAGTAAATCTTTTTATATTTCTAATGAATATTTATAGTAAAAAATATGACTTGTATAATCCCATTTAAGAATTGTTTTAGTAAAACAACTCATGTTTGTGACATTTTATTTTTAACTTTAAATAAAAAGTTTTTAATGTCATTTTCCTACCAAAGTGGCTCTATGGGGTCCCCAAGTTGACCCATGGATTTTTGTGGTCGAACATGACACATAAAATAATGGTAGGACATGTGTCTAGGTCATTTCATATTATTAAAACATTATTTTTACCTTAAATTACACTAATTACCTCTAATCGTGGTTAAAAACATTAAAGTTACTATTCACCAAAAAAATATTTTAATCCCATTGAATCAAATTTTACTTCCTAATGGAATCCATGTATCTCAGATTTTTGAAATTCAAAACACAAAGGTGGTAAAATTTCATTTAAAAGAAAAATCAGTTTTTCTAAGTACCACTTACTGTTTTCACTATTCATCAAAAATTGAAATTTTTCATAAAATTACCAAAACACCACCCTAAGAAATATCTGATATACTGGATTAAAAAATGATGTCTATTTTAAAAAATTCAAAACTTATAAGTTACATTAATTAATTTAATAATTAATTCTTGCTGTCAGAGTAAATAGCGTGTTTTTGTGAAATAATAAGTATCAAAATATTGACACTAGTTTAAGTCCAATTTCAAAATGAAATTAATTCCAACGATCACTATTGGATTAAATGGTAAAAATATATTCTAATTTCACTTTAAAACCAATTCAAAATATAATATAATCAGATAAATAAATTAGATTAAAAAGTGGTTTTGAATTAAAATACATCATTTTTCACTATACATTAAAAAAATGAACTTTATCAAAAAAATACCAAAACATTACACAGTAAATTTTAATGTAACAATTCTAAAGAAGAATTTTATTTGTTCTAATAGAATTTATAAGAGTGACCAAAACTATATTTATATACGGTTCTCCATCAAAAGGCGATAAGTCGACCTTTAGTGAATGATAGAGTATATATGCCTAAAATTGAATTATTTTCGTATTTTAAGCCTTTATCTTTTATTGGATAAATGTAAAATCATTTAATAAACTTATATATTCATATTTTAGTTATTTCTATTCATTCCCACCAATACAACGGTGACGTGTTAACTACCATTTAAAATAATATTTTTTTTAATTAGTGTGCAACGTAAGATTTCAAAGAAACTCTTTGTTGCGTATTGGGTACGCTATCGAACGTAGCAACCCCATTAAAGTAAAATTAATATTTAATTCGTAAATATTAATAAATATGAAAATGATTTATTCTTTATTTACCTGGGATGTTACATGCTTCCCCCCTTTTGGGAATTGCGTCCTCGCAATTTTATTCTTTATCAAAATAAGTGAGGGAATTTATCCCTCGTAGCATTTTTAGATTCCCACGTGCCTCTTCAACCGTATAGTTTTTCCACAAAACCATTACTTGATTAATCACCTTATTCCGCAAAACTTGCTCCCTATGATCAAGAATATGGACTGGTTGTTCCTCATAAGATATATTCTCTTCTAGCTGAACCACCTCTGGACTCAAAACATGAGATGGATCTGGCATATACATCCTTAAAATTGAAACATGAAAAACATTGTGTACCTTAGATAAACTCGAAGGTAATGCCACTCGGTAAGCAACTGATCCTCCTCTCTCATGAATTTCATATGGTCCAATGAACCTTGGACTCATCTTTCCTTTATTTCCAAATCGCATGACACTTTTCCACGGTGAAACTTTGAGAAAAACATGATCACCTTCCTCGAATGATAGATCCTTCCTCCAGTTGTCTACATAACTTTTTTGTCTATTCTGAGTTGTTCTCATGTGTTTCTGAATCAACTGATCTTTTTCTGCCATCTCTTCAACCAATTCTGGTCCCATCAGCTCCCTTTCACCGACTTCATCCCAAAAAGCTCGAGATCGACACCGTTTACCATATAATTCCTCAAACGGTTCCACCTGTATACTGGAATGAAAACTGTTATTATATAAAAATTCATCCAAAGAAATATGTTGGTCCCATATTTCCTAATAATCCATCGAACAAGCACGTCACATATATTCCAATGTCTGAATTGTTCCTTTTGAATGCCCATCTGATCAATGATTAAAAGTTGTACTAAAATTTAATTCAGTACACAACTACTTTTGAAGGCCCTTCCAAATGTTAGACGTAAACCTGGGATCATGATCATATACAATGGATAGGGGAACTCCATGAACCCTGAATATCTCTTTACGATACAATTGATAAAGTTGATCTAGAGAGAAAGTATCTCGAATAGGAATGAAATGATCATATTTAGTCAGGAGATCAACAATAAACCAGATTGCATTGTTACCTTGATATGTCTTCGATAATCGCACAAAAAAGTCCATCGAGATATTTTCCCATTTCCACTCTGGAACTGGTAAAGGATGAAGCATCCCTTTAGGTAACTGCTGCTCTGATTTAACCTGCTGACAAGTCAAACATTTCACAGTAAAATTAATAATATCTCTTTTCATTCCATCCCACCAGTAATACACCCGCAGATCTCTATACATCTTAGTACTGCAATGATGAACTGAAAACCGGGAACTATGAGCCTCACATAACAACTCATTATTCAACTTTGAATCACCAGGAACACATAATCTCTTCCAAAACCTCAAAAAAATCATTATCAATATTAAATTCATGAAACTTACCCTTCTAAACCTGCTCTACCTTTTTCTGCAACTCATTATCTTGCTTTTGTGCTTTCTTGATTCTGTTTGACAGAGAAGATTCCTCTGATACCTAAAACAAAACAGAAGTACCTCCTGCAACCACAACTTTTATACCAAATCTAATCAAATCCATAACCAAAGGATCACGTTCCAAATGCAACATTGTTAATGAAGCTTAACTTTTTCGACTCAAAGCATCAACCACTTTATTTTCTTTTCCTAGATGGTAATGAATTATACAATCATAATCCTTGATTAATTCTAGCCATCTCCTCTGTCTAATGTTCAATTCATTCTAAGGGAATATATACTTTAAACATTTTTTATCAGTATATATTTCACACTTTACTCCATACAAATGATTCCTCCAAATTTTTTAATCAAAAACAACAGCAGCTAATTCCAAATCATGTGTAGGGTAATTTACCTCATGTGTTTTCAACTGATGTGAAGCATAAGAATTTACCTGGTCATTCTGCATTAGGATGCAACCAATTCCTTTCAATGAAGCATCACTGTAGATAACAAACTATCGATTCCTAGAAGGTAGTGCCAAAACTAGAGCATTCACCAATCTTCTTTTCAACTCCTGTAAACAATCACCACATTCTATTGTCCATATAAACTTAACACCCTTCCAAGTTAGCTTAGTCATTGGACTAGATAAATGTGAAAACTTTTCAACATACCTTCGGTAGTAACCTTCCAAACCAATAAAACTATAGATCTCAGTCACATTTGTGGTTCTTGGCCACTTTTCAACAACTATTGTTTTTTCTGGATCCACAGTTATTCCATATTTAGAAACAATATGACCAAGGAAAGAAATTTTTTTTAACCATAAATCACACTTGTGGAATTTTACATACAATTTATTTTCTTTTAAGGTTTGCAAAATAACCCATAAATGTCTTTCATGATCCTCTTTACTTTTATAAAACACCGAAATATCATCAATATCATCACTATCCCTGATATTTTTCATCTTCGACCACCACTGATCTACTTCACCTTCATAACAGTAAACAGCAACACTAACCTTTTGATCTTCTGAACACCCCATGACATCAAAAATCTTCTACAATGCATTAATCCACCCTTCTGCTAGCACAGGGTTTGATGATCCACCGAATGATGGGGGATGTTGCCTCATGAAATGTTCCACCACTGACATGTTCCTCTGTGGTTGATATGGCTGATCTCGTGCATGGATACCACCACCATTTATAGCCTGGGTCAACTGTTCCATCACTGCAACAATCTTTTCAGTTCCAATTCCGACCATCTCAGGTTGCTGATTTGGAAGGCTGTCTTCCTCCTGATGTCGTCCCAACATAGCTTCCTTGTTTACTCTATGGAAAACTATTCCGAACATTTAAATATCTTAGGCGAAGCAACATGGTAATCATTAAATGCTCTATCATTTCAGTCATACCATAAATTAATTTATAATTTAACAATTTTCTAACTCCTAATGTTGTCTAAATCGACCTTTGATACCAACTATAAGGCCCCAACATTAAACCTTACATAATATTGAATTAAATAAATAATTCACATTGAGGATATTTTCAGCTTTAAAGTTTTAGAGAATTAGGAAATAACTATTACATCTCAAAAGATTACAAAGTAGACACTTCTAATAAGTTTCCATAAAATAAAAACTCTTAAAAATAAACATGTATAGTTCCATGTTTTAGATAACATTAATTTTACATGATCCCATCCTTGAGCCTATTCCACATTAAGTCCTGTGAAAAATATTTCAAAAACTTGGGGTGATCATAACAAGCTCAGTAAGGGATACACAAAGAATGAAAACTCTTAGTTTTTTAAAACAACAAGAAAACCATGTATTGTTTATCAAAGTAGTAACATTAACCTTTATGAAGTAGTAAAAACTCTTCACTGAATAAAATATCATTACATTCCGTTTTGTAACCAAACTATTACCATAAAACCCATATAAAGAACACATAACATATAATGGTTACTTGGGACATAAACATACTTAAATGGAATAACCATACGGTCGACTTCCACACATATCACTTCATAGAATAGCCATATGGCTGACGTCCATACCCAATGCATTAGAGGTTATAACGTAACCACCCGTCATATGGTTTATCACGTAACCACCCGTCAAATTTCCAATTTCCATTATAAAATCACAAGACATAAAACAAATATAATGGAAAGAAAACATTTCCACATTTCAAACACAATATATAACTTAAATATATTGACATAACAAATCCATTATAAAAACCATTTTCAATACCAAAATACATAATATATTATATGATATTTATTTCATTTTAAAAACATTATGGCTTCTTGAGGAAGCCAAAGACCAAATAATAATCTCGGCTGCGGAAAAGGTCATTGTCACAGCGTACGTTAAAAGAAACATTCCTTTTTGTAGTTTTGTAAAACGCTTCGTAGAAAAATATTCATTTTGTATAAAATTAAAATTCAAGGGGGTTTATACACAATATAAAATAAAGCCATGTATTAGAACAAAATATGCCTCAATTAAAGGAGATTGAGACGAAGTCCCTTATCTCGTGTCCGACTTGACTCGATCGTTCTATAATGTCCTGAATAATAAACTTGAGTTAATTTCTACTTTCTTAAGAACAATTATCAAGTTAATTATTCCTTTTATATCACTTATTACCATGTTATGAACATTATGTAGTCATTTAAGTTTATAACGGTCGTTTTTTCGATATTTGGTACCTTGAGTCAAGAGTGAACTTCTTATATTTACAAGTTGTTCACATAGTCAAATATCCCTTATATCAAGAATGATATTCATGATGTAGAAGGAATATATATATCATATATATCCATTATATACATGAATTTATAATATTACATAATAATTTATAGGTAAGAAATGAAATTCACCGTTCATGGAGACAGTAAGTCGTACGTACGCATGAACACAACCTTCATTTCTATGTCATATTAATGGAATTAAAACTAAATGATAGATATGTATATTTTAATTCCAGAATTATATTCATCATTTATATGTAACATACATAATATATATCCAGTATATATATGTACTTATAATAGTAAATTACATTTGAGGATAAGAAATGAAATGCACCATTCATGGAGACGGTAAGTCGTACATACCCATGAACGCTACTTTCATTTCTATATCATACTTTAATGGAAAGAAATAATTATTATATAAAGGTATATTATAATTCCAGTATAATATCATATATAATATCATTAAATCTATCCTTTATACGTACCACGTATGGTATTAACGAATCAAATCACTTTGAGGGGGCGGTAGTCCGCACTTCCTAAAATGAAGATATCGTGTTTACCCATAATGGAAACCATAAAGGTATGCCATAAATGGAAAATTAAGAAGCTTAAGTAAAACATAAACATATTATATATCATATATAAATATAGTGACATCTTAATGGCCACCATGAAAGGTGTTAAAAGAATATTGAACAATCATCGTTTCGTGAGGCAGAAAATCGCCAACCACAGAAACAGTATGTTCATTAACCATTAGATGAAGGTTTGTGTAGTTTTAGCTCTAATACTTATCATAACAACATTCTAGTATATTTAAGATACTGGTGTTGTTACAAAAGAAAGGAATAAAAAGAGTTTAATGGGTTGGAGATGCAACATAAAACAAAATAACATAAGAGAAGACATTACCTTAAAATCGGGGAACTATTTTTTATTTGATCCAAAGGCTACCTTGGGAAGACTTGTTCCCAAATTGAGGCTTCTATGAGTAAGACATGGAAGTTGGGCGAGTATTTGGGCAGCGATTGGCTGGGCCAAATGGCATTGATGGTATGAATAATGTGGTAAAGGTGGGGGCCTTTTATAAGAGGAGAGGAGGGGCACTCTTGGAAAGTTATAAAGGTCCCAAAATTTTATATTTCAAGGATAAGGTGATAAGAGTTCTAAATCCACCCATCTAATAGGTTTTTGACAATTGTAGGTCTTAGATTTTACATTATCGTTCCATTTTATTTAAATCGTTAAATAATGAGGTAATCGCTACGTCATCATGGTATCATAACTAATTTAATTTATCTAATGTATAAAAATTATGAAGAAACTATCAGGATTTAGGAAATATTTTTATCTTTATAGTGAATATTTATAGTAAAAAATATGACTTGTATAACCCCATTTAATAATTGTTTCAGTAAAACAACTCATGTCTGTGTCATTTTAATTTTAACTTTAAATAAAACGTTTTTAATGTCATTTAACTAAAAAGTGGCTCCAAGGGGTCTCCAAGTTGACCCATGGATTTTTTGGTCGGTCATGACACATAAAATAAGGGTAGGACATGACTCTAGATCATTTTATATTATTGAAACATTATTTTTACCTTAAATTACACTAATTATCTCTAATCGGGATTAAAAACTTAAAAGTTAAAATTCACCAAAAAATTATTTTAATCCCATTGAACCACATTTTAATTCCTAATTACAACCATGTATGTCAGATTTTTGAAATTCAAAACTCATAGGTGGTAAAATTTCATTTAAAAAAAAATCAGTTTTTCTAATTACCACTTAGTGGTTTCAGTATTCATAAAAAATTGATGTTTTTCAGAAAAATTCCAAAACATCACCCTAAGCTATATTTGATATTATGGATTAAAAAATTATGTATATTTTAAAAAATTCAAAACATATAAGTTTTATAAATTATTTTAATAATTAATTCTCGGTATCAGATCAAATAGGGTGTTTTTATGAAACAATAAGTATCAAAAGATTGACAGTAGTTTAAGTCAAATTTCAATGTGAAGTTAATTCCAACAACCACTATTGGATTAAATTGAAAAAATATATTCTAATTGCTCTTTATAACCAATTTAAAAGATAATAAAATCATATAAATAAATTATATTAAAAATAGTTTTTGAATTAAAATACAACATTTTTCACTATTCATTAAAAAAATGAACTTTATCAGAAAAATACTAAAAATATACACAAAGTAAATTTTGATGTCCAGATTCTAAAGAAGAATTTTATTTAGTCCAATAGAATGTATAAGAGTGACCAATACTATAATTATAGACAGTTCTACCTCAAAAGGAGATATGTCAACCTTTAGTGAATGTTAGAGTATATATGCCTAAAATTGAATTCTTTTCGTATTTTAAGCCTTTATCTTTTATTCGATAAATGTAAAAACATTTAAAGAACATATATAATCATATTTTAGTTATTTCTATTCATTCTCACCAATACAACGACAACGTGTTAACTACCATTTAAAATAATATTGTTTTATTTTTTAGTGTGCAACGTAAGATTTCAAAGAAACTCTTTGGTGCATATCTGGTATGCTATCAAACATAGCAACCCCTTTAAAGTAAAATTTATATTTAATTCATAAATATTAATAAATATGAAAATTATTTATTCTTTATTTACCTGGGATGTTACAATAATTTATATAGATATTACCTTGATTAATTTATGGTAGTTATTATAGAATTTATTCTCATTTCTTCCAAGAGAATTGAAAATCATGAGGATGATTTGATAATTATGTTGAAGGACCTAAGGAAGGATAAGAATTATTAAAAAGTAAATTTGTGAATTTTAGCATTATAAGGTTTCATTATGGGGTTATTTAATCTAATGTGAGGGTATATTAGCATACCCATTAATGATTGATGTTATTGGAAATTATCACATACCAACCGCTATATGTGAGAACCGTAGTTTTCATTGTTTTTGATGATATTACCAGTGATTCATAGTTAATATTTCACTTCTATTAAACCCATTCATTGATTAAACTATGAAGGCAAACCAAATTCAATTAATAGATGAATTTGAGGAATGTTTTAAGGAACTGAACTGAAGGATAGTCAGCTCACCTATGCTTACATAATAATATAATGGAGAAGATACTGTAATATATATAGATGCATAATTGAAGGGACTGATATTAATCCTCATTTTGAATGACATGGATATAAATTATAACTCATGATAATTGGAGGTAGATGTGAAAAAATAACCAAATCATTATTTGGATTTAGATATGGTGATTTTTCTTTAAATATATAGAGACATTGTCTATATAGATGTTCTAATATAAAAGGAGTGTCATAAATCTTATCTTCTCAAATGTGTGATAAAAAATTTATCCCTGTAATGATTAAAGAAGAATAGTAATAAGATGTTGAGAAACAAATGAGGGTGAAAAGTGTTCATAATTTCAATTTTGATTGCGGCAGATTAACAAGGTTCATGAACTGTTTATGTGTAACTTGGCTACCATATTTGAAAAATGATCTAATGGATGAAGCACATAGGCCTTCATTCTCTACAAATTCACAAAGTTTGATGATAAATTGGGATTTTAAAGAGTATTTAAGGTGGTATGACTTGAAGAGACATATTATGGAGTATTTTTATCAATGCTTGGTCTGTCAAAAAATAAATGTTGCTATATATATTTTAAGGCGATGTTAAACCCACTTCTCTTATAAGAATAGAAATAAGAGAACATCCCCATGTATTTTTTCATTTAAATCTGCAAAAAAAACCAAATGAAATAGGGGTTATTGGTGTGAAATTTATTATATTACAATGTAAACACACATTATCTCAATTAGAAAATATTTATCTCTTGATTATCATAATCGCTTATCAATTAAGGTAGTAGGAATATTTCATTCTGTGCCACTATATATTATATGTGATGGGGATTTCTGATTTAACATGATTTTTTCGAGATTTATTAAGTTGGATTTGGTAATATAACTACAATTCAACACATTTTATCATCCTATGATAGGTGGTAAGTATTATAGGGCCACAAAAACTCTAGAATACATGTTTATATATCAATCATTGTACTTCAGATTTTTTTTAGATACACAGATTCATTTGGTAGAATTTTACTACAAAAATATCATTCACATTATTGTTCAATTGTGTCCTATTGAAGACACTTATAGTAGGAAGAGAAAAAATAAATGATTATGAAATGAATTCAAAAAAAAAGAATGGTTCCTGATCTAGATGATAAAATGATAGACAAGGATAGAGTCATTAAACCACACAGAAGATAATTTCAATGTAAACAAAAAAATTATGTTGACAATCAATGGAAATATTTGATGTTTGATGTCGGTGACAAGGTATTGTTAAGAATACATCCCTATAATAGGTTAATTTTATTTTGGATGAATTTATATTGGTTCCCTATTTATATTGGTGCATATGAAATTCTTGATAATATTGGGATACTATCTTATCTATTGGCACTTCCACTTAATATCTCTCAAGTTGATGGTGTGTTTCTACTATATCTACGGATGAAAAAAATACATCATCCCTAAAATGTATTGAAATTAGTGACCAAACTACTAGAAAATGATATTTATTATGAATAAAAAATGATATTGATTTTAATATTAGAGTTAAATTGTGTTGAAGTTACACCAGTCACCTAGTTATTGTTTTTTGTAGAAAACTCAAATTTAAGGATGTTATATGGGAACCTAAGAATGTTATAAGTAAAAAGTGTCCTTTTATTTTGAATTAGTCTTATTAATTTTTGGGGCTGAAATTATTTTAATTGGGTAGAATTTGACACGACAACATTTTAATGTTTTTTAATAGTTTTTTATATTTGATAGTGTTTACTACATGCAACAATGAGATTAAAAGAACAAGGAATAATTATAACCATATTATGTGTGCATTAGTTCATAACCGTTTTATTTGATTGTATAATAGTAATAAATAAATTGAAAAAAATATGTGGTTTAATTTTTATAAAATTATTTAATTATTTATCAAATTATTGTAATTAAATGAAATAAAATTCAAAATAAATGTTATATTTTTTTCTAAAATACAATTTTGATGTGCATGATGTATTTGTATATTAACAAGGTATGTTAGCCACTGTTATTTTTTATTTTAATGAAATGTATTTATTATTTATTTTAAATGGGTTTTTAAACATTATATAATTACTTTTCCAAGAATAGGACAATAATAAATCTAGTTTTATGGTTAAAAAGTAATTTTTTAAAAATGTATTTGTGTCGCTTTTCTACCACATAAATTAAAATTAATTTCATAAATTTATGGGTATTTAATAAGATAAAATTAATTATATATCTATAATTAGTAGTCTTAAATTTTTTAAATATAACATGTTATTACTAGTCAATGTGAATTGTGGCCGTGCAAAAATTTATCAACTTGGTAAAGGGTAAATAGGTATACACTAGGTTAAAAATAAGTGACAAGGACATAATTGTTTTATCCTCATTCTAATTGGATGAGTTAATTCAAAACCCATCAACATAATATAGATATTGGGATTTTTAGTGGACACATTTTTATCACACTAACTTATATATTATTTATATTAAATAACATTTCAAAATGCCCCTCTCTTAATTTTAAAAATAAATTACGTGTTCCAATAGGAGAAAACTAGTTATGAACTAATATTGATGTCCATAATGTTCATAATGAATTTATATTCATGATTTAAATTTAATTATAATATTTATGTATCATATAATTATGTTAATATCTAACATAATTCCCAAACAATATTATTTGAATTAATATAAAAATTAAATAATCCATTTTGGAAATATTAAAAATGATATAATTTAAATATGTTGTAGTGATATATGAATTTTTTTAGGTGAATATGAAATTTTATTATTTTTTAAAATATTATATTATAAATTAATCATATTTATAATGTATCTGAAGCCAAATTAATTGAATATTGTCAAAATTGAGAATAATTATATTTTACCAAAATAAATTATTTTTATATTATTTAAAAGTAAAATAGTTCTTTATGTTTTACAATTTTTATATTATATGGTCTAAAATTCATGAATTCTGCTTTTATGGGATAATTTTCACCTTATATGGAAAAAATACAATAATTAATATTGAAATGTTATTGCAGTAGTTCAAATTAATATTTGTTAACTAATATTTAATCAAAATTACAAGGTTTTTAATGACACAAAACCTCTTTAAATTATATTGGTTAATGGTATTACAATTATATAAGAAATTATCTTCATATATATTTCCCTTTGGACGGATTTTTCTTCAGAAATAATTTATTATAATGAAATCAATTTGGAAATTCAAAAAATGACCCTCAACATAGTTATAATGGGGAACCTCCTTTATAATTTATTTACACCACATTATGCCTTCTATATCAGCGAAAATATTCAAATTTGACTTCTAAACATTACTATAAACCGTCTAGGTATTTCTCTCTCACCAAAAGTCCTAACTTAGATCACTTTAATGGAGATCTAAAGGACTCATTTCAATGAATAGGTGAACACCATAAGAAATCACATTCTTTTCTAATATTATTTACACCCCATAATTCTATTGTATATTTAATTAACTAGCCACATAAGTATCCTAAATATTCTAAAATTTTAATATGAATATTAAAAAACCATTATAAAATCACCTTCCCATAAAATGAGAAGTGAAATTATGTCTTGTGTGTATGTACGACTTATCATTTCCACGTAGCGATAGAAAACATTTTTTGTTACCATGATTTATGTATTAGTATCATTATGAGTATTATATTTTTATATGATATTTATGTAAAAAATTATACTTATTTAGTGATTATATAATTTCTACTTTCTTATCATATAATCCTTTAGGAAAAAATAACATTTCTTGTGCATTGATTTAGACTACCACCAACATGAAGCTATGTGATTCATTTTTTTCTATATATTTTACATTGAATTTAAAGAGAATGAATATGATGAATATAGGTAATATATATATGATATAATAGTTATCCAAAAAATGTGATATAATATTTACCATTCTTTCATTCCTTCTGTCGAAAAATGAATCATTGTTCGTGCATATGTATGGCCAACCATCACTATAAACAGTGCAATTCATTATTCATCATCTGTATTTTATGGATGAATAAAAATATATATATAATGAATATTTATTATTTGAATATAATTAATAATATTCTGGGGGTTATGAAACCCAGATAAATGTATGAGGACGGAACTACTGAATGTAAAACTCATGACAAACAAATTAGTTAACACCTAGAAATGGAAATTTTTTTAATCAATTTTTGGTATAAAAAGACATATATTTTTTTAATGGTATAAAATATGTTATTACAAGTTTCAAAATTACTATATTATATAATTTTAATAATATTTAATTAATTATACTTGAGGATAGAGTGCTTTTGATCGAGGTAAAGCTTTTGGTAAGTAGTTTTATGCTACAATCTCATTATTTTTTGAGATTAATTTAGACTATGCCGTTAGTGATGAAATATTATGATCTACATCACATGAATGATATTAATTTTTTTATCCATTTGTTATTAATTGAAAAAAATGTTCCACTTATTTTCCATACCAAATTTGCAGAAGATATTGAGAATATTTTTTTATAAAAAATATATTTCTTTTCTCTCTTCACATGAAAAATAGTTTTCATCCAAAATAAATGTTTTATAATAAAATTTGATACATTATTTTAATATTTCAATATTATTAATTAATTTAGTTCATACACATGTATGAATTATTAATAATCTATTTCAATTTAATCCTTTTTTTCTAAATGATGTCCTTTACTAAATTTCCAAAAAAAAATTGAAACAATTATATTTTTACTTGTCCAACATGACTAAGATTTACTATCATAATGAATAATTTTTTATTTAATGGTTCATATATAATATTAAATTTTTTTTTAAAAAATATTCCTTTATATTTTCATCATTTAAAAAAATATTTCAATAAGAAAAGATATTTTTCAAAAGAGGTATTTATGGATGTTTTAATTGTATTTATATTTATAAAAATAAAAAACCCTTGATTTTATTTATTCATTAATGGGGATTTGATCAATTGATTAATTCTTTATTCCTTCTTTTGATGTTATATGAATATTATGACAGCATATTAATGAAATAAATTTCTTTTTTGTTGGTTATGTTGTGATGAAATGGTGAAATGTTCATATAACACATTTCTTACCCCTGGGTTATGCTATAATGAAAATTTTATGAAATTAATTTATTTTAATGGATTCGGATATAATGAATTCATAATGAAAGTATGGAATATGGATATATTATTTTCATTATGTGATGGGTAAAACCTATATATCCATCCAAATCATTTGTTAAAAATTGATATCCAGTGAGATAAATATGACACAAATCGGCAGTAAACCCAGTTAAATAATATTATTTATCCCCTATGATTGTATTGGGAATGAACCACGACTACTATGTTGGTTTACGATGTGAACCCATTCCACAATCGTAGTCTCGGAAATTAGACTTGACTATTATATAAATTATTTCCTATTCTTATGTGTATTCCACAATTCCATGTCTTATGAAAAAAATTTATATCATCAAGATTTTTCTTTGATTCCATTAAGATTAGTGTCTTATAAAATACCATGATATATTATATAACTCAATATAATGATATACGATAAGTAGTATATAATTTGAAATGTTAATATCAGGCTCCCATATAGGGTTTTCAAGTTATTCTTATATGATCATTGATATCTCTCTTGTTTAACCCTACTGAGCTATATAGATAATCATTTGTTATTTTCATCATTCTTGGGTTATGAAGAACAGTTTTGTTTATGATTTTCTAAGAATGGTTATAGTTATGAAGATCTAAGTCCGATGTGATGTTGTACTATTAAAAATAGTTTTTAATGTTTTCATTTTTTTAATTATATTAGACCTATATAATTCTAACATGGAATGTTATGTTATGTAAATAATATTAATATTTATATATATAGTTTATATGTATGATAGGTATGGGTCATTATAGGTTATATTCTCTATAAAAATATTGTGGGTAAATGGGGCTATTGAAAAAACATCTCAAAAGAATGAGAGCGCTCAAATGAGTTCACCTCTTGCAAATGAGGTCATTACCTAACAACATCGGTTCATAAAAAAATAAAAAACATGATAAAGTATTCTAATAAAGATATTGATAATTCGTGAGAGTGTTGAAATGCCTATATTTTCAAACCGATCCATAAAAGGTAGATCCAATCTCGAGAATGTAAGTCAACCAGAAAAGAAATTATCATATTCTACAAATGGATTTTATGTTGGATCCATGTGTTGTAGGGATATTACCCAGAATTATATCTCATATAAGGAAACTAGGATATATATAGTAGTACTCTCTATTAAGTAAACTAGCTTCAGAAATGGACTATTTGTACTATATATTCCAACATCAGACCATTAGGATGAAGCACCATTATTTTCAACATCACTTTTAGAGGTAATCACGCCATTATGTTTAACATGATGTTATAAGTACTTTCTGATTTTTAGATTATTGTCATTCAACAAGTTAATTAGTCACACAACATTTGAGTATGATTCATATCTAGAATTATAATCAACGTAATCAAACAAATTTTATAGGTTAATGTTACTAATACTCAGTATGTCATATAAGGGTAAATTGGTATAATAATCATTTTATATAAGAGTGAAAAAATGGATTAAAGTTAACCATGAGGTTTAGAATCATGTGGTGAGGATTAAATTATTTTTAATTTATGTGTATTCTGTAAGAAGAAATGATTGGTTTTGTGTAGATCATATTCAAATTCAAGGTTCCCCATAGGTCAATGAAACTCATCTTACTATTGATTATGGAAATTACCCAGCTTGAACAGGTGAAGGGTAATGCATAGTGATATAGTGCGAAAATAATTAATTATCGTTATTCAACCTAGTTTATTAAACCTAGATTCACTAAGTATCCTATGGTTGAAGGAATCATGCCTCAAATAGCTATGATAAAAAATTACCTATAATTATATATCTCATATAAGTATGGAGGAAATATTATTATTTTGAAATAGGATAAAAAAGGGAGGGATCTATAGAATCATCATGAACAAGAGCATTGGGATGATACTCAGACCTGTGACTGGGTTTGGAATATGTTGTAATAACAAAATAATAAAAACATATAAGTATAATAATAAGGAAATTTATTAATTTTTAATAGAAAATTTAATTCATCAGATATTTTTGGATCATGTTTAGTTAATTGAGAATTAATGGATAGTTTTTATGTAATATTAATGAATGAAAACTAATATGAATTAATTTATATCCAATCTGTAGCATAGAGAAAGGACACTAATATGAATTCATTGTTGGGACTTGGTAAAGTATTTATATTTCACTATAATTATTTTGATAATCATAATCAATCCGCAAAAATTTCATTGCGTGTAGTCACTATATATACTATACACATACATAGGTATGCGAGCTCTATGTTTATCATGGGTTTGCAGAAAATGAGGTTTGTGTGCTAGAAGTTTATATACAGATATGGGTCATCTATAGAGAAGAAAAGTTCTATAGAATGACCTTATAAATTTTATTTAATCACCAAGTGGATATAGTTCTATTTATTATAGTTTAGATTCATACATCTTATAATATGTACAAGTAGTTTAATGTTGTATGGTGACGATTCCAACTTCCAATTTTCTATCATGTAACAATGACGATGTCACGTAGGTTTCCATATTAAAAAATGAAGTAATTAATGTTTTTCATGTATTAGTGAAATTATGTTTGTGATATGAGATTTATTGTGATATTTATCTGACCTCTATTGTGTAGTTTGACATCATGTTGTAGTGAAATTGGTAATCCATGAAAAATTATGCTAAATATTTTTTGAGGTAACATGTTGTATAATTTATGGTGTTGGGACAATATCCATGACTAATCAGTTGAACAAAATTTATTTTGGTTTTATACATTATATAGAAACTTTTAATATGGATATTTACTATAATAATTAGTTTAAATTCATGTGGACTGGGATTTTGAGAACCCCATGTGAATTGAATAGAGAATTTATACTAGTTTTAATAAAATCAAACAAATTTTTGGTTGGGACTAGAATAATAATTTTGGATAAACAATAGTTCACATGTTGTTAGAATCAATCCATATACATTTTAGATTGATCTTTTTATAATATTCGATTGGTAAAGTCTCGAAATCAATAAATATGACTCAATGACTAGGATAGTTTGATAGGGTAGGAGAGCTCTCATATTATATTAGATCATAAATATGGAGGCATCATTTCTCAATATTTTTTTAAATGAATCTATAATAGAGGATCCTATATAGATCTATCTCATTCCTAAAATTATTGTATTTTCATTTCAACATATAATCATAGATTGTGATCCATGAGTTATTGAGTTTCCCGTAGAGATCCAGTTCTCGAGTAAGAAAATTAGTCTATGTGGGGTATTCCACTCTATGCGATTTATGGTCTTCTAAGAAATACCATATGTCATATAGTTTAATATCTTATTGGTAAGATAATATAATTGGTAGTTTAGAGTCATGATCTAAGGAATGGATTACATACATTTGAAAAGGTTGCAACACATTCACGTTAATCAAAGAGAATCTCTAGGACAAAAATATCATATGATTAAGGATCTATATGAGAATCATGTGAAAAATGGTAAATCATCTGAATGATATACATTTTATGAGAGGGAATGTATGGGGGGATTTTAATCTTGGTGTAAGAATGAATTTAGACATGGATATCGCTCTAGTATAGGAAATAAATGTTAATAGTGATGAAAATTCATGTATGGACCTATGATAGGAGATATAGAAATAAATACATTTACAAAAGGAATTGTAATCATGCAGAATTTATTTTATAAATGGGGATCCCTATATGAATTAGGTCCTTGTGAAAGGGAATGTGGATTTTATTTTTGGTGTAGGCCCTTACATAGTTCATACCCTCATACATGGAAATCAGATCGTAATGATGGGAAATACGAAGTTGGTTAATGTTATGAAGTTTGGGGATAGAATAATACAACTTAATATCATGTGAAATGTTCATTAGTACTGTCCAATTTACGATCTTCTATCCTAAACCTACAAAATTATTTTTGTTTTCATTGGAAAAGTATGTGTCCAAATAGTATAACATCTTATAATAATGATATAGATATAATGTTTTTTATGTTTATATGATAATGAACAATTCAAATAGTTTACATTCATACATAATAGAATTATGGGGGTATGATGTTTATGGTTTTTATCCATGGTAAATGTTTTACTAAAATTTAGGGTATTTCAATGAGAACAATAACTATGTTTTTAACATCTTTTTGTGAATATATATATGTTTTATGTGATTTAACATTATGAGTGCTTCATTGTGTGGGTTAGAATTAATTTAATAAATTTTGTTTGTATTTCTAGGATTCTCAAACATTATTAGTAAATAATCTATATGTTTGAAGAGCTTATATTTTTTTATAAATAATCTTTAAATTGTATGTTCCAAATAAATTTATTATAAAAAATAGTTGGAAAGATGTTTCAATACTTTATCCTTGGGTATCTTTCACATTTAGAGATCAAGTAAGTTACTCATAAATTATCAAGTGACATATTTTTTTTCAATATCTAATAAAAAAATAAAAAAACTAAGTCTTATAATGAGAGAAATATGTTCCAGGTCATTGCTACCCCTTTGGGGTTCTACTAAAGGTGTCCACATGGATTAAGAAGATGCATGGATTCTACTGGATTCAATATTTACTCATATGTATACTATTAATCCATTATGTATCAAAAACACCCCAAATTTTATGCCATATAAATTGATGGAAGGAGAATTTGTTGTATTGGTTTATCAAATATACATCCTTAGATCAACTAAACCTTTCTATCAAGATCAAATAATTTTTAGATGTAGTAGAAACATACCTAGAAAGACTCTATGGTTAGACTGAATGCACCATTATTTGCCTATCATTAAGAGAGGGGCAACACCACTACATCCCATGTCTGCCACATATACCATAGTCAGTTTGTGAATTTTTATTTATTTGGGATCCGGGAATTGATGCTTAAATATCTATCAATTTTGGGTCTAATGTTGAATCATTTTATGATCAACAGGATGATGATAACACCTCTAATGTGGGGAATCGTATTGTCTCAATGACAATTTTTTAATCATTAGTGTTTAGTAGTGTCCATAACTCTCTCTATTATGGTATGAAATTATGAAAATACACCCCATAACTATAGGTTAGAGTGAGGTGGAACAATTTCTACAATTCAGCCTATGTTGGAGTGGAATAAATGAAATTTCCCTCCCAACCCTTTGGTATGGGGTACATTACTACAAGGAGGAAATATAGTGAAAGATGCTTATATTTCATCATAGAGATGATATACTTTAAGTAAAAATATCATTATTTCTGAATGATCCCCATTTGAGCATATATGTTTAGTGATCTAATTTTTATTAGAAATTTAATTTTCATCCTCATGGGGTGTAAAGGAACCTCACATGAATATATCCATTCATTTAAAAATATTAAAATTGGTGGATAATTATTGGATTCCATGTGTGGAATGAAATTAATAGATTAGTTATAGAGTATGAAGGAATAATGTATCAATATAGAGTACTAAGACATCAATAAGATTAATGATTTCCATATTATAGGATGTTGGGGGATCATTAATCTATCTTTCTCCCATGCTGGCAGTAGAGTAAGGGAAAACCTACTAAGATTTAGATGACTATATATTTGTCTGATAATATCTATCAAGAGTTAACTAATTAGAAGTTGGTGAAATCTCATCACCTCTATATGATACCATATTTGTTGTGAAAGTTACATACTGATTATCCTTATAATAATAGGATCTCATTTGGTGATATAGTTTCCATTGTACTGTTTGGTGAGATGTTTCTCCATCTCTTAAAAATGGGTGCATAATGTCTTAATTATTCTATATTGATTGTGTATTTTATCAAGAACCCTCTTCTCCTTGTATCACCACTATCGATAATTTCACATCTGTAGAGGCTGATAAGTAGAAGGTACTATAGTTTTATCTGTAGAGGTAATTTTGGTAATAATATACTGAATTAGTCAGGTCCTAATGATAGTTTGTAAATTATATACTCTATTCTTTATCATTTATAAATTATAATATTATTAATTAGTATATAGTTTATTTTCCCATTATTATTCTTCATTAGGGGTGAATTTTTTAACAACCACCATAGACACCTTGAAAATTTACAATTTCACATAACCATAATCAAATATCTTCTTTTCGAGATCCATGGAAGTTGTGAATTCCTAGATCATTTTTCAATGAATACAATGGTATGGGCTATTGTATGTATGGTCATCCTTTCTTTCTTAATTTAGCATCTTCATTTTAGGAAAAAAATACATAGTTTTTCTCTATGGAATAAATGATTTACTCTAACAGATAATCACTATAGATGAGTTAAATTATATTATTCTCACCCTTAAAGTCACATCACCCAATCCTTTGTTAGATTGTGGATAAAAATTGATGATTCAGGGTTTCCCAAGATCCCAAATGTTTATGGTGGATCTGGATGATCTATTTACATAGTACTCTAAATTAAATGTTTGATAAATAATATTATAGTCATAATTACATGAAATACATCGAGACATACTATGGGTATGAGTGTAGTAGAAATCTTAACCATTTAGATCTACATACTAATCTCTAAAATATTTTCTTATAGATGTTTTATTTCTATGAAATATGTTTGACCGTTCCACATTAGAATAAAATACATAAATATCTCATTATACTATTTTTTATAATTAGATAGGTTGATGATAATTATTTTTCTCGATTAAGAGATGAATTAGAAGACGCAATAATGGTGGTGATAGTCACAACATTCAAAAAACATTGATTTATGGTTAATATACAATGAATATGTGATGGATTACAAGGTCTACACAAAAAACCAAGGTTATAATCCTCATTTTATTCTATGGTTCCCATAATTGGGATACAATTCAAAGATAAAAGGGATAAATAATTCTCTTGATATACTATTCCTTATAATGATGATAATTTTGTACACTAATTTTTGTGTGGAGGATGAATCAATTCCACAAATTATGAATATGACATCTTTTCATGTTTTATTAGTGAAAGAAATTCATCAGGTGATTCTGTTTGAGTAGTGATATCGCCTAGTAATTATTTGGATTCCATCTCCTATTTCTTCACAAAGATACTTTTTTGACGTAGAACCTGATGATACTCTATTAGTGGTAAATTATTAGAATTAGTAATTGTTATAGTCAAGTGGGTTGATTGCTATGATCTCAAGTTTTCATGGTTTCTATATTCATCCTTTTTAGGTTGATAAATGAACTCCTTTTTTTATTTTATCTAAAGGATTCCTAGAGTATTCATCCTAATAATCATACATAGTAGGTATGTTACTTTTGAATAATTCATCAATGATCTACTCAGGTTCCACTATTCTTTATTTAATAATGCTATTTTTTCTTTTACCAAGATAGTATCATAGTTTCTAGGTGGCAGGTGGGATATGAATATCGTATGTAAATTTTCTTCATTGATATTATCATGGATTATGGAACAAGTTAGGTGAATATTGATTAAATTTAATAATATTAATTTTTTAGAGGAGAAATAGATTACCTTTCTGTTTTAATTGCTATGATTAAGATATTTTCAAATTGAAAAAATGTTAGTGAAGATCCTTATTGTGGTTAAATGTTGAAAATTCTACTATCCCTATGGGATTGGGTTTCCCCATATAATTTGTATCCACCAAGTATTGATGTGTTAAATTATATATTATATTACTAAAGGTTAGTTATTATTGTCCCTATGAAACATTCAAGATACATTGATGGGTCTCAAGGGTATTTGAAGAAGAAGGAATATTGGAAAACTCATGGGTTGTAGTGCTTAGCTACCCTTGGTGAAAACTCTATTTGGATGTCGTGGCCTATATAATTAGGGAATGTGAAACATTCTCTATGACATCAGGTGTAATTGGTGAAACACATTGTTAATGATTATGAAAGTGGATTGTGACCCTCCTTAGATACACTTGGTTTGTTTCATGGGAAAAATGGAAATCCTTCTCCACCTACGAACAATATGGACTTGTTGTTTTATTGTAAACAAGGAAAAAGCTCTTGAAGTGGTTAGATATGGATACCGGGGTCACATGCATCAGAATAAATTATCAGTAAGACATTATTTAATTAGGATTCCACAAATTAATACATTCATTCACATCATATGAAAACTATATGATTTCATTGAGATGGAACTCACATGCCATGGAATTCACCTAATAGATCTGGAGGCATTGGGTTCATGACAACAGACATTGGGGCACCAAATATTTGGTATTCATGAATGATGAAGACCTTATTTAGAGACTTAAAAAATAATTTTATATTATATTAGGGTATCTTTTGGGAATTACTATCATGTATAATGATCCTGAATTCTAAGGGTACATTTTTTATTTTATATTTATTCTTGTGAATCTATATTGTTCTAAAAATAAACTACAAAGTATGAATCCCATCAATGTTGAATCAGAAGTAGAAGTGCATGGACTATTAATCACATTCCCACATAAATGATTAAAATATGTTTCAGCATATTTTATGATTTAAACATCTAAAGAATATTGAAATAGAATTTTATTACTATATTTAATAGACATTCAACCTTTTTTAATGTGAACAGTTTGGAAAAATTTATGGAGTCAGTTTAGGTTCAACATTATGATTCATATAAAAGCATTGAGGGCTTCCTCATATTTTATAGTTCTATGTGACGGTAATTAAAGACCAACATAACAAATGTTGGTATTTTCTAGTGTTTCTTAATATCGACACATCATAAAACCTGTTCGTTTAGAGGATGGGGGTTGTGATCATATTAAACTAGGGGGAGATTATTTCCTTCTACGATTCTCTCATATAAATATGAGATATTTCTATGAATACAAACCAAATCTTAGTGTTGTAATGGTTCTTAATCTATAAAAAAATTATCTAATATATGAATCAAAATGAACATATATTTCCATAATTGGTTCTCAATCATTATTTTATTTTTTTATGGTACATTTATTCAAATATTAATCGTTGTTCCCTCTAAAATTTATCATCATACCTGGAGGAATTGGGGGTTGTGGTGTTGTGATTGAGATCCTTTGAAGGCATTATTATATATAATTATGAAAGGAATCATATCCCACATAATTTGGTGAAACATAACAAGACATGTTATACTTTTTATGTTAATGTGACAAGGAAGGATCTGGTTCTCTTTATGTACATATAGCCATAACTCCTTCTAGTCATTTTAGAATTATGAGAAATTAGTGACTAGGTGAAAGGTTCCTATAAATTGTTGGGGTGGGACATTTGACTATGAAAAAAAAATTTAGTTCCTCATGTATATTCCTAAATATATAGGATAATGAAACACCTCAATATTTTATGATATGTGTCTTTTTAAAATTTACCTTCATCAATAGCTTAAATTTCATAGAACACCAAGCATAAAAAATGATTATATTTTATTATTGTGACCTAGAAATTGAAATGGTGGACATAAAATGGATTAGAAAAATTGTGAAAACATAGTTTACATATTTTTTTCAAATTAATTAATTGGTTACAATATAATTATAATTGGAAATAAAAAACAATTGAACATAATAGATGCGTTCATATAGAAATTATATTTTTAACCACAATGAAATTTTTCGCTAAAATAATAAATTAGTTTCTAATATTTAAAGGTATTAATGATAATTTTATATTAAATATTGAATAAAATAATTTTAAATTCAATAAATAAGTTTTATAGGTTTATGATTAGAATAAATCCAATTTTAATTATAATAGATAACTTTTCTAAAATAAAAGTTTACCCCCTTTTAATGGAGTGAATGATCAAAAACAAAATATTGAAACTTTTAAAAATTATATTGAACAAAACAAAATCCATTTCTCAAATAAGAATTTCAAAATTCATTTAGGGTTAAATTTTGGTAATTTTATGACAATATTTATTTTAAAGTGAATTGTAAAAAAATCCTGATTTTTATAAAACTATCATTTTCTTCATATTAATAGTATATTTTTTATTTCAATAATAACCTCACCTATGAATGTGTAAATAATTTTTTTTATTTTACAAATTAATATGTGGTATATTTATATAATGGAATAATTAAATAAATGTTTTAAAAATGATAAATTAAGTGTTTATATTTTTGTAAAACATATGTGTTTATTTTATATTTTATAATTAAAATAATAATTTAACAGAAGATTTATTTTCATTAAATAGATTAAAAATTTAATATTTGGTTTTCTTATGATTATAATAAAAATTAATGAGAAATTAATGTTTTTTTCAATGTGTTATAAAATCAGTTATAAATATACAATCAATATTTTTTAGGGTAAATGAAAATTTTAATTAAAAATTTAACTTTTTATATATAGAAAATTATTATCTTAAAATGTAGGCCATTTTATGAATTATAAAGATCAAGAAATTATTGGGGTGAATTATTGTGGTCTTTTTGAAATAGTTTAATATTTTATGAGTAGTGAAATGCGCTAATTTATAGTATTTGAAATTTTAGCCAAATAAATTAACTATTGAGTCATTCTTGGTGTATGGATATAGTAATAAAAAATTGGTTACAACTAAACTTTATTTATTCTATATTTAGTCATAAAAACCATCACTATTCATATTCTTGATCCAAATTAAAAAAAAATCAATTAAATATATAAACACCCCTCTCCCCCACTATAAATTCAACACCTGAACACCACTTATACTCACACCTCCAAATATTTTAATATTATATATAATCTATCTATTTAAATTAAAAAATCCATCACCCACATTCAGTTCTTCATATTATCACCAAAATCCCATTTACAAGTCCCTTACGGAGGTTCTCAAGGAGGCAGCACTCAAGAGGTAAAACATTCTCTCTCATTCAATTTATTTTCATTTCTTATCTGTTCCTAAAATCCCCTATAAAAAGTGACTTGATAAATTCATTTTATTTAATATAATTTTTTTATTTTAATGGTATATCAACCATCCATTATATTCTCATCCCATTTTTATTCTAAAAATGAGAACATTCTCTATGAGGTGCTGATTTAACACCTTCATGGACAAGGAGTTCTTGTTTTTCAATAAAACCTTCAAGAATGGTCATAAAATAATGTTTTTAGTTAAAAAGTAATTATTATATCAAATATAATTTATTTAATGTTATAACCACTTGATATACATTATATTTACTCATGAGACAAAACGAGTTCGTGATGATGAAAAAAACACCAAAATAATCTAACCAGTAATCATTATTATTTTTTCTAATAAATAATACTCATATCTGAAAAAAAGATATATAATACTATTAAATTTTAATGTATTTCATTAATACTATATAAATTAAATTCTTGAAAATTATATCCTTTTTAAATGGTCTTTCATGCATGGATACAAGTGTACCAATCATGAAAACATATGGAATGAGCACTCCAAAATGAATATATCGAACCACATAACTTATCAAAAAGGAATAAAATGAACCTAATAAAATTAAAATAAAAAAAATAAATATTTAATCTATTTTTAAATAAATAATTAATTAATTAAATTTCATTATCAAGGGTATTAAGTGCATGTGCATAATGATTTCAGACAAATGGTAATGGTATTGTCATCTCACTTTTATTTATATATGGTATTCCTTTTTAACCACTATTTATTGTGTGTTGTGTATGTATTCTAAAAATTGATATATCATATAATTTATATATTTATATTCATTTTATTAAATTTATTATTTTATGATGAATAATTTTATGGGTTATATGGTTTGACTATTTTCAAAGTAGTAAGGGATTATCCCTAAACCTCCATTTTTTCATTTTTGTTACACTTTCTATCTCATTACCCTCAATTTAATTATTCTATATTTTTATATAATTCATTTTAATTATTTTTATATTTTCCAAAAACATGTATATAGGTATCTTCATCAATGTTTTGTTGGAAATTCATTACTTTATAAGGCTTCTTTCTCAATTATTTTTCATTAGCCTACCCAATTAATGTGAACGTCCATGTTTCCTACTCCTATTCTTGTGTACTCCATATTATGTTTTAAGACAAAATTATTTATCTAAAATAAATTATTTTAACATAAAAAAATATCTTCTATAATTTCTTGTTTTATACAAAAAAATCATTCCTTTATATGTTTTAAATACTCTTTAGTATTTTCCTGTAAACAACTCTAAAGTCGTATACTTCTGAAGACTCTAAAATGATATTTTTATGTCTTTTCACTTTTGTTGGAAATAATTTAGTGATCAAATATAATTTCATTAATCCCAAATTTTCATTTCTTGGATATACATGTTTTTAATATGAATTTATGGAAAATAAACGTGATTTTCAGAAATAACGCTTCTTTTAATACTAATAAGGATATTTCCCACTGGAATTCCTCGATGATGTTATTAGATTATCTATATCTATTTTAGAATTATATATTGAATATCATGCTTTATTGGGATTTATATTTTCTGATATAATCTACCATATTTTATTAAATTGTTTATGATCATTTTGATTATGTATGTGATATATTTATACCATTCACCATATTACCCGAAGTGGTCAGTGATTAAGTAAACTAATTAGGGAATGTTATATACATTTTTAAGTATATATTGTTTCATCCAAATAATTTTAGGAATAAATTGGAATTATTAAGTTATGATTTTTTACTTCTCTAGACCCTCCATATGTTGTTAGGTTTAATAAAAAAAATTAGATATAGACTTGGCCAAGCCCTTGCCCATTTTTATTCAAATATGGATTTGGCTAAGTCATTAACCATTTATTTTATGATTTATTGCATGAGGCCATGATTTCATGTTTTAGATGTCCAAAATAATGCATTCCATTATTATGATATTAGTAATTGATAATATATGTTATTATTCTACTTGTAGAATATCCATGATTAAGATTAATTCTCATATGATTATTTACATGGCCCTATTTAATTAGATTTAATTCATGCCATATTAAACTTAATATTATGTATTAATCACATCTATTTTGAGTTATTCACCTTGACTTATTTTAATGTTTATTTATGAAATTTTTTATTGGTGACCCTTAATAAGAATCTGATCCCACCAATTACTTTTGATTAATTTTTCCCTTGGATTCTTAGATTTATGTTATGATTGAAAAGTTTGGATAACATATGAGAATCATAATATTTCTAATGGAACTTCTATGATTTATTTAATTTAAAGTTTCAATGTTATAATTATGTTTTTATCAAGTTTTTTAGTGATTCTATACTATTTAGTCCATTGGGATGCAATAACTTGTATCTTATTTCAATTTAATAATGTATAAAACTAGCTCTGAGAATTCGGGGCAGTGTTATTACAGTTTTTATTGAATGAATTTTAGTAGAAACATTGGAAAATCGATTTATAAAACATAGATTAGGGAAAATTGCCCTAATATTGATTTCGATGATAATTATAGAAGAACATTTTATAATTTTTTTGATGTAATTATTATGTGGGTATTCTGATAAATTTATCCATATATGGATACTTCAAGTGGATGTGGTTCAAGAACAAATGTACCTACAAGTAACAACTCAAAGAATATAATTTGGTCCTACCATGGAAAACCCACGTACACAACAATAGGCCTTACTGTGCACCCGGTTGAAAACTACAGGGGGATATTCTTAGGAAAATTCAAATTTTCATTATAGAAAATTATGAAGGATTTAAAAGTATAAAATTTTCCAAATAAAACATGTTTATGATTTTGAAGTTATCTATTCAAAAAAATTTAATTTTTGTTATTTATTTTTGTAGTTAGAGATTATTCATTATGATTCATTAGCCAATTTAGTGTATTCCATTGTTTAGAATTGGAAAATCAAAGAAAAAATGGGAACATCAGTTGTGTAAATGCTCTAATGTGTAAAAATGACAATATCTATTACGGAATTATGTAAATATTTCAATAGGAACAAGTCTCCGAAAAAATATAATTATATGAAGATATAGTTTAATTTTCTATCAGAACATATAAATAATTCACTGTGTTTTAGGAATTCAAAGGGATGCTAGGGAAGAAAAGGATTAAAGAGAAAATAACTGATAATGGGATAAGGGAAAGAAGGATTTTACTACATGTGATAATCATGGAAGGAAACATTTTAGTTACTTCATGCAGGGAAAGAGTGTTTTCTCCATGTGTGGATTGAATGTTCACTAGGATTTTTATTGAAAGGGAAAAAGAGAATCCATACAATTCATCAACTGTAAGGAGATGGTGCACTATGCAAATCAATGTCTAAGAGTCAAAATAATATACCCCAAAAGTGGATAATGGATCTTGGTAATGGTTATGCTACTACCACATATGAAGAGGAATGATTAGTATTCTAGTGTCACGATTCATGAATTATATTGTTTTATTATTTTATAAATAATTTTATAGTTATAAGAATCATGAGATATATATGTATTGTACAACAATAATTATTATTTAAGAAATCAGTGGTATTTTATAATTATCACCATTAATCAAGAAGATTTATTGTTATTTTTAGTTAATATTTTTGAAAAAAATGACATGGTAATGATAAAACGAAATATGTTCTTTATATTTAGATAAAAATAAATATATTTTTATGGTATAGAATTGGTGACCATAAAGGATGATAGGGATCATATGATTTATGTAATGCAATAATTATTAGATGTTTTTATTTAAGGATTCTATTCAATAACCTAATATTATACTCATGGAAGCATGAAGAGGTAATAAAATTTTAAAAGATATTAAGTATTCCTATATTTTGTATGTGGGAATAAGAGTAACATTATTAGAGGAAGTATTTTATTAAGATGATTTTTGGAATTTAGTGACCATCCATTTATATATTTCATGTTTGAAATTGGACAGACATATTTTGAATGAGTCTTATGTTTACCTATGTATGGAATAGATTAAGGATATTATTGATTAAGATTAATGTATGATATATAAAATTCTATAACATGTTCTAACCATATTTGTTTCAAAAAAAATTTAATGGATGGAGGAATGACTGGTGGATCATATAATTCTTAAAAGTTCTCCAAGAATTAAAATGTTCATTTAATACCCATTTCCATATTTATGAAATGAAGTGAAGATAGATCAAAGCACAACCAAATGACGAGTTTATGACATGGATTGGAATAATATATATTTTCTAAAGTCCTCTTATAAGAAAGTAAAATAAATTCTTAACTCTTAGAAAATGATTTATTGAAAAAAATGCACCTATTTACTTTTCGTTTATAGAAATCAATAGTATTTTAAATAATCATTTTTTTTTATTTTTTGATGGAATACCATCTAATAAACATGTTTTATATAACAATACACCAGAAATTGATAGTTATATTTATTTACCATTTCCTTGTTTTCACAAAATGTTCTCTTATTTCAGAATCATAGTTTTTTGGTGACCTTCCCACATCTTTTTACCTATATTTATGATAAATTTTTATAAACGCATTAAATTATAAGGGATTTATACAAAAGATTATTCAAGTATCAACCATTAATTTTTCATGTGAAATTTTAAATTATAGGGAATATATTTATTGAAGCAGGGGAGATCGTAACACCCCATTATTTAATAGAATGTCTCATTTTAAAATTTGAATTCTTTGATACATTACGTTATAAAGTACATTGAGCATAAAAAGTTGGATAAATATTATTACTATTACCTAGAAATTGGAATGCTGGGAATAAAAGGGATTGAGTAAATTATGAAAATATAGTTTCCACATTTTATAAAAATTAAACCATTTATTATAAATTATTTATAAATGAAAATAAAAAAATGAACATAAAGGATATGTTTCTATAAAAATACATATTTATGACCACAAAGATATTTTAAATTAATAAAATTAATTAATATAAATTATTGAAATATCTTAATGAAATTTATATATTATATATTTAATAAAATATTTTTAAATTCATTAAATATGTATTATTGTCTTAAAAGAAGTATAAATCATACTTTAAGCATAAAAATATATATTTTATAAAAGAAAATTTTACAGTATTTTAATGGTTATCCAATTTAAAAATTATATTTTCACCCTTCTATAAATTATTTTGAACATAAATATATTTAATTTTTTAAAAGTGGATTTCAATACTATATTAGGGTGAATGTTTTTTATTTTTCTGAAAATATTTATTTTTCAGTGAATAGTGAAAATCCCGATTTTTATAAAACATTAATATTTTTTATATTAAATATATATATATATATATATGATTTAAATTCTAAAAAACATGAATAAGTTTAAATTAATATTTGGATGTATTATAAATGAAAATATGGAATATTTATAACATGGAATAATTAAATAAATGTTTTAAAGATGTTAAATTAAGTATTGATATAATTTTCAAACATATATATTTATATACAATTTTATATTTAAAATATATATATAAATAATATTTATTTTCACAAAATATATTCATAAGTTAATATTGTTCTCTTATGGTTATAAGATAATTATATAGGACAAAAATTAATTTTTCAAAGTGTTATAAAATTAGTTATAACTTTGAAATCGGTATTTTCTGAATAAATGATTATAATATTTAAAAATAAAATTTTGCATATTTAGATAATTATTATCAAAGAAGGGATTCCATTTCTAAATTAAACACATCAATAAAATTTTATGTTGATTTTTTGGTATTTTTCTGAAATAGTTGAATTTTGGGTGAATAATGAAATACTAAAATTATGGTATTTAACATTTTAGCCAAATATAAGAATTATGGAGTCATGAATGATGTATTGATTATGTAAAACCCAATTAATTAGAACTCAAAATCAATATTTTTTTATTTGGTCATAATAATAACAACTATTCCTAGTCTTTTGTCAAAATAATAATCAAATTAATTAAATAACCAAAAAACACATCTCTCTCACTCTATAAATAACATTCCCACCATCCCTTCTCCTCAGACATCCAAATACATAAATATTTCTTAAATTAATTCCATTTCTTATCCAAAATCACTTCCCCGTGTTTTTTCATTTCTAGTCTCACAAAAATACCTTTTCTAAGTCCCTTAAGGAGGTTCTCAAGGAGGTGACAGTAAAGAGGAAATAGCTCCTCTCTTTATCCCAGTTTATAATTATTTTGGTTTCTTACCATTCCTTCACATACCCTACAAAAAGTGATATGATAACTACATTATCATTTATATACATTAATTTTATTGTTTTATTTTTATATGAACCATCAATTCTATTCTTCGCCTGTTTTTATTCTAAAAATGAAACCATCTTCCGTGAGTTGTTGATTTACCACCTTCTTGGACGACGAGTTTTAATTTTTAAATTCTACCTTTATGGATCATCATACAAAAACTCATTTAAAAAAAATTAATATATGTAATAAACATTATTTGAGTTTCTATAACTATTATATATATATGTGTGTAATATTAATTCATAAGATAATAGTAGTTTAGGGTGATCTAAAAAATGTAAAAATAATCTAAAAGGTTATCATCATCTTTTTATCTAATAAATCATCCTCATATCTAGAAATAAAAGGATATTTAATAAATTTAAATTGTCTATATGTTAATTAATGAAATATATATTCATTTCGAGATAACTATGTTAATTTTATAGGATCCATTATACATGCATACAAGTCAATTAATCATGAAAACTAAGGAAATGGACACACCCAAACAATATAATAGAATCTTATAACTCATCAAAATGTCCATAAATGAAATTAATAAGATAGTAATAAATCCAATACATTTCTTGGAGGTTTTTAATAAAATTATTATTGAATCTAAATTTATTTTCCAAGAACTTTGGTGTAACTGTAGAAAAATCTCATACATTAGGTAAGGGTTTTCTCGTCTCTGTGTTATTTTAGTGAGATATTCCTTATTAATCACTATTTATTGTTTGTTCTCTATGTACACATACAATTGATGAATCATATAGTGAATATATTTATCCTCACGGTATTAAATTTCTTATATTATGTTCACTAATTATTTGGTGTATATGGTTCTACTATTTGAAAGTGTTAAGGGATTCTCCCCCAAACACTAATTTTTCATTCAGGTTACGATTTCTCTCTTGTTACCACAATGTAATTCTTATATATTTTTATAAAAACATTATAAAATTATTTCTATATGTTCCAAAATCATTTATCTATATCATTTCATACATATTTTATGATAAATACGAGCGTTTATATGGTTCCCTTCTCAAATCTTCCCTATAACGAATCCCGATTGAGGGGAACATCATAGTTTCTTACCCATTTTCAAGTACACTACATATTCTGATCTAAGACATCATTATTTTTTATAAAATAGGAATTTTATCATGAAAAACTATGTTTTTTCATTTCTAGTTTTATAAAAAAATTATTCATTTTTTAAATAATATTTAGTATTCTGCCTTAAACCTCCATAAATATCCTCATTTATAAAGTTTCTTAAGTAATATTTTTACTTGTTTTCACATCATATGGAAATAATTTAATCCTAAAATATAATTTTATTTTACCACAATAATATTTTATGGTGTATAAATGATTATATGATAATTTTATGACAAAAAAAATTATTTTTGAAAACAACACTTCTTTATAACGTAAAAGGGTATTTTTTAAAAGAATTTATCTATGATTTTATTAAAGTAATATTATCTATTTCAACAACCTCATTTGAATATTATGAATAATTGAAAATGATATTTTATGGTATCATATACCTTACTTTATAAAAAGTTTTACGATTAGTTTTATTGTGGATGTTCTATCATGATATCATTCATCCTATTACCCAAAATGGTTAATTATTATGTTTTCTTATTGGGGATTGTTGTTTAAATTTAGTATTTATATTTTTATGAACCCATTAATATGAGGAATGCATTGTAATTATTTTTTCATGGGAGGGGACCACTATATCCTCTCGATTCATTTGTAGGTCTTATGAGAAAAACAAGATATAGAATTTTCTGGGGCATTTCCCTTTTATTTTTAAATTTGGATTTTGCTAAGGCATTAAACAATTATTTTCAAATGATTGGGAAAAGGAATCGAAGAAATGTTTCAGATGTCCAAAATTATTTATTCCATCATTTTCATATTAGTAATTAACATTCTTTTTTATTATCTCACTAGTATAATATATATGGCTATGATTTCTTCTCATATGATTATTTACATTGAATTATTTCATTTATTCTAAATCATGATAAATATTATCCTTTGATGTATTTTTTTAGTTATTAACACGTTCTAATCACTTATATTTATTTATGATAGATTTATTTGTATTTATTACCCTTAATGATCATCTTATCTCACCCATTTTTTTATGTTTTGTTTCCCCCCGTGATGCCATGATATATATTATGATTGACATGCATGGATGATATAAGGGTATAGGGATATTACTAAAGGATTTTATCTGTTTTATATCATTTTTAGTTGAAATATAACCATTATGTTTGTATATGGTTTCCCAATGTTACTAAACTACTTGGTACTTTGGGATGTGATTGATTTTTTGTTATGCCAATGTAATAATGTAAGGCATTAGATCAAAACCACTATGGTCAGGGTTTATTGAAAGAGGTTTGATTTTTGATTAAAAATAATATGATTCCCAAGATATCTTCCCCATGACAGGCCAGAAAGGAATCATAGGTTATTTATATGAGTGATTATGGGTCATCCATGTCTCATCACTAGATGAATATTTTCAATGTGACAAAAAGCATCCTTATATAATCCATAGTGGAAAACCTAGCAAATAATCATAGAAATAATATTCAGCTTATGCTTATTTTCATATGTAGATCATATTCTAATCAAATAGGGGGTCTTGTGCTTATTAAATATGGGAGGTTTTCTGTGATCACCACTGGAAAATCATCTTTGTAATTCTAGGAAATAACATAATCAATCCATGTGTTTCTTATACTCAATTCCTATGTTATTTCTAGATCATTGTTGATCCCACACCAATTAAAAATCTAGAATAAAATGAAACAAAGAAGATTATCATGACTAAATGTATTTTGGAAACCAAGAGGAGAATATCATGTCAATGTGTATTTGGAAAAAACTAGAGTATTATCTTGAATCTAAGAAAAAGATGGTTATATTATACTCTCCTATAGAGACTAAGTGCTTTTATACATCGATATGACATTATTGTTTTGGAATATTAATTAGATTAGGCAAAAAACACCTTAGGACAATAATATTTTAGTTTCTATTGAAACATGGAAACATAAAAAAATGGTATATATGTAATCTAATCATCTACTACAGTGATATTTATAACTAGAACCATTATTAAAGATGTAAAAAGTAATTCATTTCATCATAACATATAGAAAAGAAAACATAATAAATTGTGATATTAGATTCTTAATAAGGGTAAATGAGGGATATATGTAAGCATAAAATGAGCATAAGAGTATGATAAAAATAGAAAAAAATATAAAAACCAAAAACTTTCTAACAAAGATCATAACCTCTAGTAATATAATAATGTTTATTAGTTGATAAGACATGAAACATAAGGGAATAAAATTTCATGATCTATAGGTGAATAACATAGTCATATGACATAGATTTTTGGAATACACATATGCATATAAAATAGTTTCCATATTAGTTAGGCCTCATTTCCAAAGCATTCATAGTGGAATGATATCACTCCATAAACTATCATAATAGTTACGAATCTATCCCTAGACCAGTATTAATGAAAAAGTACCTTGCTAAATTGTGTTTATTTCACATTCATGTCATGTATATATCATAAGACACAAAATCCATACCCAATGCATGAGAGGATGATATAAGTCCCACACATATCATAATGAAAAGAATATTAAAACATTCCAAAATATCATAAAACCTTTATCAAATCATAAACCATTAAATGAAATTGGATTCATAGGAAATTCATCTAATCATAACGTATATAAATGTGACATGTTTCACAATCCTTTCATTATAGAATAACCTTTTGAAAAAGTGAAAGGGTTCATAAAAATGTTATCACTATAGAACTCGTGAAAGAGACATGGGTTTCATAAATATCATTCCACCATAATCAGAATTAATTTATAGAAATAATGATAATTTTAACCTTGGATCATATCCCAATTAAGTCATATTTAATATAACATTATGTTATCATAGTCTGAAAATTATTTTGATGATCATTTAAAACATTTTTTTAGGAAAATAATATTCATTATTTAAAAAACAGTTTTCGAAACATAGAACCATTTATCATTATTTGAATATATCATTGAAACTCATAAGGTAATGTTAAAAATAATAATGGTCATGACAATGGTATGTTTCATTCATGTCATAAATATTAAAACATAGACTCCTATAATTTTTTTTGTAAAATTGAAGCATGTAATGTTTGGAAAATGATATGAATATTAAATTAAATTTATAAAAACAAATAAAAGTATGTGTAAAAATGTAATTCTAAAATCATTGGAATATAGTAAAAAATTTAATTTTTTTAATGAAAACATGGTTTTGGATGAAAATATATTTCTTACATAAGAGGAAAATAAATTTGGATTTTCTTTATATCATTTTCTAGATTATTTAAATTTCCAAATATTTGATAAATTGTACTATCACATGACATATCAGGAATAACACTATTAGAATAAAATTTATGAGTTTATAGAGAGATATATCAAATGAGCTTATTATTGGATCTATAATCTCAATCAATCACAATAAACAATTATACTATTACATAAAATAATTACCACATTGTTATCTTTGAATCATAAGACCCATGATGGAATAACATAAAATGGAACATATAATATCATGTGGATAAATAAATTCATGATATTTCATGTGAAATGAGTTTTATATAGACCTCCTAAAAGGATATAGGTCCATAACTTAACATACAACTCAATGAAAGAAAAATTGAGACAACAATCCCTTACCGTATGAATTGACATATAACATAATTGTTCAAACCTATTGTATAATAAATATAAGTTTATTATACAAATATTACATAATCATATTAAAATATATCATACAAAAAATTATTTTATAATATCCTTTCATTACCCATTTATTAACAATTTCACATTAATGTCACATTTTGGGAAATAAGTACATTTTTATCATGGGTGTTTTGAATTGTTATTTTAGGTACTATTACATAGTTCATGGTTTAATCATATATATAATTATATAAAACATAATATTATCAAGTATTTTAAGAATATATTTTTCAGATTAATTTTTAAAATTTTAGTGATAAAAAATGAAATACATTGTTTATAAAGATGACTGGTCGTACGTATGTATGAACATTGTTTCCATTTTCATATAAGATTGAAAGAATGAAAAGTATGAGATATTAACAGAATAAAAATAATTTTTATTCTTATATTTCATTTTTTAAACCATCCTCAATATATTCCATGTAAATAATTAATTAATTAAATCTCTTCTTGGGGTGGTAGTCTACTGGACATATGAGGGAAATTATAATATTATAAAAAACTGAAAGTATAAAGGTATGTATGATATAATAATTAAAGAATAATGAAAAATTCCTAAATATAATTTAAAAATAATAAACCCATAATCATTTATAGACTTTTTAGGTGGTAGTGGATAAATGATTGACATTTATTCATGTGCTGGAAGTCTATCTTGCACATGAAAGTGGAACTTGTGACACTTTTGATGGAAGTGGAGATGGTTTTCAGTCATAAGAATAATATAAAAACGTGTAATCATATTTAATATACTGTGATTTTTCTATCATCCTAGTAAAATAAAAATTTAAGGTGGTGCAGGATGGTATTAAACAAAAATCCTTGTTGATGAATTTATCCTCTTCTTTTGGTAACCTTCTTAGGATTCCACCAAAAGACTTTCTACAATAGTTTGTTGTAATAAAATAGTATTCTAGTGTGAGAGGTGTTCAGTTTGGTATTGAATTAGGTAGGTATTTATAGAACAAAAAATTGTTTCATTGTGTGAATAAGAGAGCAGAGGGAGTGAAATTTTCTATAGAAGGTGAGTGGCACATATTTATTTTTTTGAAAATGGAGAATTCCACAGAATTTTGTTCATGTAACAAGGCCCCAATAATGGAAAATTATTGATAATATATGGTATAAGTCTAAATATGTCCATATAATTTTTTTACATTTTTTTGATTATTTATATCCCTTATATTTTAAGGTTAACCCAACCCCCACATGTTAAACCTATTTTTACCTTAATGACTATAATTGATTTTACTGTTTTCACTTTTCATTTTTGTGAGATATTTATTTGACCATATTATATAATATAAATAATTCTAATTCTAAATATTTAATACAGTTTACCAAATTATATTAAAATATTTTTTCATTTTAATTTTAAAATTATTCCTTGAGACGGGATGAGAATAAGGGGGTTTTAAGAGAAAATATTAAAATGTTTACAATGTCTTTATTTGAAAATTCTTACGAAATTAACTAAAATTATCTAATTTGGAGGAATGGATTTAAAATTTTAGTAAATGTTCATTAAATCCAATTTAATATATAATTCATATTAATAAATTAAATTTAACAGGAAGTTCTTAATTAAAATTAATTATTTTTCACAATACAACAAAAAAGAAACTTTTTATACTATATCTCAAAAAACCACCATAATCATTTTATAACATTATAATTTCAAAAATAAGTTTTATAATTTCAAAATAATATTCCGAATGTTTTAAAAAATTATTTAAATATTTCTCATAAAAAAACATATTTTCAGAAAAAAATTGATCTCCAAATCATATAAAGAATTTATCAAAAGGTGAGTTCTTATAATGAATATTATTTATTTATATAAAACCAATGATATTCACATTTAACAATTATTTATTGTTTTTCATATCGCTATGTTTAATGGATATGTTATAATTATTTCCATTAAATAATATTATCAATAATATATCTTGTTTTTGTTTAAAAATAATGTCATGTGTAACAGAAGCTATCCTAGTGTTGTGTATAGTGAAAAAAATAGTTGTGGATTCATGTAATGAATGAAAAACATGGTGATGTGGGAAAAAAATCTATCAAATAAATTTATTTTATTTTTAAAAATTAATAATTCATAATAACTGATAATGTTACATTCTACCCCAGTTAAAATTACTTTCTACATCAAAATCATCATTTTGATATAAAAAATTGGGATATGTATTCCCCATCATGTCCTAAAGGTCCCATGTATCATTATCAATTTGATTTTTTTACTAAAAATAATTTACCATTCGATTAATATTTCTTCAAAGAACATTCAATTTATGATCTAGATTCTACTATTGTTGTTCCACATATGAAATTCCTTAATCTTGTGAAATAACCTATGAGTTCAGAACATTTAAAGGTTATAGTTTAAACATCCTCATGAGATACATGTGGAACACATTTTGTGAAGGAGCTCGGGGAATAGTGAAAGCAATAAAGAATGTACAATTTTAAATTTTTATTTATATATCCATGATATAAACATAGAATCCACATAACCCTTTTCCCAAATTTCTAAAAGGATCTTGTGTAATTCAATTTATGCATGAAGAATATATTAAAATTAAAGCTAAAGCCATACCTCATTTGTTTGAAGTCATCAGTTTGATTTTCTTGTTGTAGATGCTTCATGGTTTTAAGATGTTAAACTAGACATCCTATAGATCATCCAAATGTGATAACAATTCCAGGTTCATCGATATTCATTTCCTAGGTGCTAGTGTGTGAAATCAAAGAGCTTTACGACGTCCCTTCGATTGCCTAAAGAATGCATACTCAATCGAGAATGTGGGATCAATATGACCTGGTACTTCTTTTTGAATCCCTCTATATGAACTTGATAGGAGGGAAGGATATATTTATCTCTCCAAATTCGTGAAAATGTTAGAGCTCAAAATTGAAGGGGAAAAATGAATTTATATATTGGTTATACTTTCCAAAATTTCACTTTGGTCCCCAAAATGTAATAAACTTAATTTTAAACCATTGGAAACATGTATGACGTAATAATCATTTCATAAATATCACAAATTTATTTTCAATGACTTTTAACACTATAAAAGGTTTTGTGATAAAATATGAACCATTAACTAGTTCCATATGCTATCTAATTAATTTAATGAACATTGAACATCCAATGTTCAGTAAAAAATTAATTTTTTCATATTCAATTTTATGTTCAAAAAATATGTGAATTCCATGAGAAATAAATTCAATCATCATTATTATAAACTAAAATAAAATAAATTAATGATTTTTAATTGTGATCAGTTAGACATGGATATTCATCGACCCCCACACATGCCCACATCTTCCTAAACAACAATTCATTAGAATGGGTGGAGCTTCTGGGCACACTAAGTGTGTGACCCTCTAGATCCTTATCTCAATTGGAGTGATTCCAACCCACAGATCAAGAGTGGAGTCTATCATCCATTCATGGAACCTAAGGAGATAATTAAAATTCCATGAAATGAATAAGTTCCTACAAACACAGTATGTTTCATATAATCTCTTTATCAAAGAGATGTCAATAAAGCAGGATGAACATTTTTTTCATCCTCCTTTTCCTTGAATTAGAATTTTATTATATTTCTGTGCAGTCTTACCATGGACTACAATGGTAATGGATTTAATGAAGGTTCTACCATCATAATCAACTCGTCCTGAGATATCTATTACTATACTCGTAAGTGACGAATCCATTCTTGATCATTAAATCAATGTGATGTCACTAATAACTTAACCAATACAAACTACCTCACCACAACATTATTTCTATGGTTTTCACCTTGCATAAAAGTATGAAATTAAATTCCATATATTGATAATGATCTTTGGTTAGGAGACCATTAAACATGTTCATGGATATGAATGCCCAATGACACATGAAACATGTGATATTCCTATTATTGGGCATGTCCTCATGATCTCAACTACTAGAGATCATCATGTTAGAACTTCATTAGAGGAGGCCTCAATTATTATGAACCCTCAACACCTACTAGTCACATATCAGTTGTGTCCAGTTAGAATGGTGTCACTGGACCATATGAAATTACATTAATATTACGATTAAAGTGTCTCTTGGTTATCTATATATCATAAGTTCTAATATAACCCTTTGACATGACACATAATCGAAAGACCTTACCACAAACAAAGTGGATGCAGAAGTATCAACACTATTATGGAATGATAAACACATGTATGATAAAAAATAATATAATTGTAGTGGTAATCAAAAGTACAACTCAATTTTTTTCTAGGGAACCCACATTTAACACTCTAACATGCACTATATCCAACATTATAACCAAACTTCATAGACACAGACATGATTAATATTAGGTTTATGCTGAGTAACGACATTGGCTTCTAGGCCTTCCATTGTTCTGCTATGTGGAAAATCTACTATAGGAACCTCATATCCTTGTGTTAATTTTACTAAGAGACAAAATCCCTCCGTATTTCACTTTTTTCCACTCTGATAAATTGACATCTTAGATTTTAAGAATATCATAATTTACATTAAGATGAAACATTTCATACTAGGTAAATTTCCAAGAACTAGTATAAATCATTGCATTAATCTACATCTTAGTTGACATAGAAGCTATAATGTTCTTGTTCATTATAGGTATGGCTACAACTTGATTATATGAACTTGTATATCTCATTATATTAGTCTAAATATGATATTAAATATCATATATCAAAGGAAGAATAATATATGTACACTCAAATAAAATATCATTTCTTCTCCACATTCTAGGTTAATATCATTTATACATGCTGAAGTGAAATTAGATAGTCTTGACTGTTTCACTTGCAGTGCTGCTGGACACAATTGATATCTTCCAACTATAAATCATATATTATAAATATAAATTTTTTTACATAATGTGGCATATGTTATTGATCCATCCCACAAGCGTATAGACATCAACTGACCACGTATATCTCTTCCCATGTCATGTACATGTCATCCTAAAGATATTATGTCTTGTGAGATATGTTACAATTAATCTCATCAGTTGTTACATAATGTATTTTTTGAAATATTATGTCACTATATGGACAATTAATTAAGTCTAAGATACCATTAGATCCACTATACTATATATTGTTCCCTAGAAATCAGGTTTCTAATTTATTTCACTCACTAAGGAGTAACATTTATCCAGATCACATCTAAAATTAAGACCAATCTATTTTCCATTTTTTTCAAAAATATTTTACATGGAAAACCATATGAACCCCCAATAACTTTAGTTCGACACATTGAAAACATTTATTTAAAATGTATAATCTATGATCCCATTTCTTAATTCAATTATATACCATATTTTAATAACTTGAAATCTTTATTAGCATTCTGTGTCATGACCATCTCTTTCTGGTTGTGTTATATAAACAACATCCATGATTGGTACTAATTACGTTTAGGTTTAATTTAATTAATATAGAAATTATCTATGACCAGTAATATTCTAATGGATTTAGTAATAATAACTTGGTGAAACCAATCATGACTTATCGGTAACACACTTCTATCATCCATGTATCAACTCATTAGAATACCAACCACTTCAATCAAAATATAATCCTCTTTGTATTTTGATATATGGAATCCATTTATTGATTTTTAGTTGGTCTTATAAATTTTTTCTAATTTTCATATACTGATTACATGTTGGAAATATTATTCACAATGAATAATCAATCACTGACCTCAGTGAATAAAAAAACCATCACCATGGTTTTATACAAACTACATAATATGTGTCTCCTAAACATACTATGTACTAAATGTGCTTTTAGAACTAGTTCCAATGCCAATTATTTATTCATCTATATCATTTACAAAACCAATGTCAATATTTCTCCTAGTGTCTCAAAAGAGATGTGCATCCTTATATAGAATTATAGTCAATCACGTGAATACCACATTTCTACTAGGTATTTATGTATCATCCTAAACAACTGCGAGGATGATTACAATAGTTTCACATTGTTTTTGTTCTTCATAAATGTTTTTTATGTCCTAACAAACTCCTTATATCCATGAAAATGTCGATAAAACCTAATGGATTTATCATCATATGATGAATCGTTTGATATCCATTATTCATTTTATTTGGAATATGATTAAGGGATTAATCCATTATTTGTGAAGAACGACATGAAAAATAATGGAAGTTTCAGAAATTTGTAACATTGATACTACTTACATCAATACTCTGATTAAAAAAATGTTCATTTATGAATTTCTCCATGGTAAACATTTTTGATCAATGTTTAAATGTTAGAATTTATCATAGATCCTCCTCATTAATGGAAATATTGTGATGTGGATAAGAAAATGTACATTTAGTAATTACTCCATGCTGCATTATCATGACAGATGAATGCTTCGTCAAGATATTCTTTGGTATGCCAACCAGAAGCAACTCATATATTCAAACTGTTAATATAATACACATTAATTTTCCTTAATAATAAAAATAAATCTTATGAAGTGTATATACACCTCTATTTTACCATTAGAATAGTTTACATTCACTTTTTGAGCTATTTCCAAATGCTTTGTGAAATTCATTTATTTCTAGAGGTTTATTCGTCCAAACTAAAGACATTTATAATACAAAATTATTTAGTTATGCCAAGCCTTAATACCATTCTAGGTATTTCTCATGACTTCCACTTTTAGTTTTACTTCAAAATTAACTGTGATGACACAATAGGGTATATATCTTACATTTCATATTCATCAAGTATTTCTTGCAATTCAAGTAATAATGAACTATATTTCTAGTATAAAATACCATGGAGAACATTTATTCATTAATTTTGAATAATATATAATTATTTCAAATGAAACATGAGATTAATTTATTTGTTATACCCAATAATATTTCTACATGGATCATTCACTTGGCAATTTGTAATTCGTGTACTTCTCACAATTGGCCTATGTATCAACCCTTGTGAGCCTCATTGATAATACACCTACCTCCGAGTAACGATTCTATAATTACATGGTTACGATATTAGAATAATAATATTTCACAAGAATATTGTATTTAATACCCAAATATTAAAACTAAAATATTACCATTGATGAATATTTTTTGAAGAAGAAGTGGGTAACTTGCTTCTTTAATTTAGTGTATATATTTTAAACTTACACTCTTTATTTTATCATATGAAATGAAAATAACCTTTTTTAATACCTTATTCATTAAAAAGGTTTTCTAATATTCCATTGACATTAATTTCATATTGGTCACTTCACCTTTTATTTCAATTTATTTTCCATTATAATTAAAGATGATCCATTATTTAATATTATTATTTACTTGGATATCAATACCTAAATTGGTAATGAATTATTTATTCAATACATATTCGTTTTGAAACATAAAAAGAAATTAGAGTATGGCTTGAAAAAGATATTTAAATATGATGTATTGGAAGATCACATCCCTTAATTAAATTTACATAGATCAAGTGTAACCATTACCAATTTGTATCATTGCTTTTCTTTCTCTTTGAAAACATCTAAAAAACGAGATTTCATGTAATATCATTCATGTCCTTGTGTAGCGACTACAACAGACACTAGAGTTTGTAGAATCCATAATGATATAACTATGATATGCTTTGTAAATTAGTCTACATTAAGAAATTTCACCCTCTCATACCTAAGTTATCTTAACTGGTGTTGTGGACACTATCATCTTGAGTTTATAATATCATAGTATAATGCACAAGCACCCATAATATCTCTGATTACTAATCCTACTGAGGAAAATTACATTATCTAATATTTATCATATATTTTATTATTATGGTATAAATTTAGATTTTCTACAAAAATAAATTTTATAAGATTAATACCTTTTAACAAGATTATTATTTTAGAAATTTTGATTAATTAGTTAATAACATAAATTTCTCCCACTATTTTTATCAAAATCTAGTAACTCTATATGCTATATTAAAAATACTATGTGTCTTGAGTATTCTTGTGGAAGGTATACTTTATCCTTCCTACATAGTCTAGAAGATATGGTTATGCCACTACTCGTAGGGTTCAATATTGGATTTCTCTTGGATAAATATATTAACTTGCAGTTCCTTTATCTGTTGAGTGAAGTCCAAACATCAAATATCATAACAGTATTTACTCATTTCATACCTCTAATATTATAGAATGATAGATATTTATAATCCTTACTACCAATTGATTTATGTCGATCCACCACTCGCATAAGAAGTCACTAGTAGTAAGATACACCATCATCAATGGAATGACCAGATACTCAAAAACCAGATTTTATTCAATGTCAAATGGTAGAATGTGATTTAGACTAAATATATATTTGAGGGCTTTAGTATTTTTAATATGTTGGATGGAATAATTTACTATTTTTAATATATGTACTATGTGATCTCACTAACAACTGATAATTTAGTAAATAGAAATATTCATCACGCCACATGTTCACTTTATCTTCAATTCTAGTTTATCTTTTCTCTATGTGATCCTACATAACAAATAAACATTCATAAAATAATAAAACATTCACGTGGTAAAATAAATAAATAATGAAATGATCATAAGGTGCTTAATATTGGATAGTTCGTTGAATGAATAATGGATTTACGGAGACCCTAGGGGAACACCTTAAGTCAATACATACATGAATTTTAGTACACGTAACTCCCATGAATTCCACTTGTTTGGTCTATGACATATCTTGAATTGAACTTTGTCACCACAGGCACGACTGATTTTTAAATTTGTTCTCACACACAGGTGAGGAGAACTCAAGATTCAAAATTAAATTTTTAGAACATAAATGTGGACATGAAGGCCCTTATACAAATTAAATATATAAGGATGATGAAAATATAGTCAAAATAAAATAATTATTACAGTTTTTAAAACATAAATGCAATAATTAAATTATATATTTAATAAAAAAACATGCATGAGTCATTCTCGAATCATGATCAGTAAAAATGAATTTATATTCTAAAAGGAAAAATATAATATACTAAAAGTCAACTCAAGGGTATTTTTAATTTGCTAACTTGCCTTAAAATAATTTAACTGATTTTCAATACATACCACATCACCTAAAATAATTTTATTAAATCCCAAAAAATTAAATTTATCATCTAAAATTATATTTAAAATTTTTTTGGTCTATGAGACATAAGACAGATCCTGGAAAATTAATATAGGACTAGTGACAGGTTAATACGGTCAGGCTGGTCATACCTGGACCGAATTGTTCTAGCCCGATAAGGGGTATCCATTTAATGGAAATATTATATATATATATATAATAATGTAAATCGAAATCAATATTTCAATAGAATATTTATTCCATATTTATATATATTTATTTAATAAATCATCCTTATGAAACATCGAATAAGATTCCATGGGAATATTTCTGTTAATAAATAATGATGCTTCCATTAAATTCATGAAACTAGCTTCCATGGGAAACTTTTCCTATTAAATTAATCAAGCTTCCATTATATGATTTAAACTATATTCTAAGGAAATATTTTTATTTTGAATTATATAAGATTCTATAATAAGATTTAAACTATCTTCAATTAGATGATTTGTCATTTTAATTAAACAAGCTTTTATGGGAAGCTTTATACTAACTTCCATGGGAACCATTATCCTTTTAATTCAATAAGATTATTTGGGATGCATTATACTACTTTACATGGGCATCATTATCCATTAAATTAAACAATATTGATTAAGAATATTTAAATTGGTTTCCATGGGATGTGTTTTATTTTTAATTAATGATGCTTCCATGAGAACTTTGAAACTAGCTTCCATGGGAATCTTTGTCTGTTTAATTAAATATTATTCCATGGGAAGATTTATACTAGCTTCCATGGGAAGCTTCAAACAGTTTAATTAACGATGATTCTATAGAAATATTACATTGTACATGAACTACCCCAACCATCTTATTGGTATATTTGGTTACCAAAAATTGTGATTACATCACGCTTTGGCTAATTATCAATCACAATAGTAGAGATTAAAAGAAGAAAAAAATTAAAATATTAGTTTTCATGGCATCTATCTGGCTAAACCTGTCAATCATTTATCAACTATATCATGGGGATACATACCCAGGTTGATTCATCATCAGTTTTGTTTGGACCATATTAAAACCCTCTTTCTGAATCATAACAAATTTAATTGAAATTTTAATTTTTCCGACTTAAATAATTTCATATTCTCTTTGATACCAATGGAAGGAACCCTGGATGTATCAGAAGCATTAATGCAAATACGATTTAATACTTTTGGGTATGGAATAACGTTAAAAACATAGAATCCACTTAACCTTTTCCTATATTTCTAAATGAATAAAATGAAATTCAATTTAAGCATGAAAAATATAATCAAACAAAATCTTAAACATAACCTCGTTCGTTTGAAGTAATCAGTTCGATTGACTCATCGTCGATGTGTCATGGATATAAGACACCATGTTAGAAGCACTCTAGATCACCCACACATGATATAAAATTGCAAGATCTTTGATATACATTTCCTAAGTACTAGATTGTTAAATCCAAGAGCTTTACCAATCCCCTTGATCTCTTGAGAAATGAAGCCTCGATCGAGAAAACGGGATCGATCTAACCTTTAACTTCTTCAATAATATCCACATAAGCACCTAAGAGGAGAGGAGAAGAGATTTTATCACTATAAATTCGTATAAATGGTGGAGCTCATAATTCAAGAGACTAAAATGAGCTTTTATACTTAGGTTATACACTGCAAAAGTGCACATTGGTCCCTAGAATGTAATAACCTTAATTTTAGAACATTACAAACATTTATGACCTAATAAACATTTCATAAATGTCACAATTAATTTACCTCTCCCATGTAACACTATTAAATGTTGTGTTATAAAATACGAACCATTAACGTGGCCCTTATGCTCTCCAAATAATTTAACAAACCTTGAACATCAAATGTTCATTAGAATAATTTTATTTTTATTATATTATCTTTTATGATGAAATATGTGGAGAATACCATGAGAAATAAATTCAATCATCATTATTTTAAATTTGAATATTAAAATTGAATTAGTTTTAATTGTGATTAGTTAAACTCAGACGTTCACTGAGCCTTGCATATGGGGCCCACTTCGTTCTAAACTCATATTTATTATAATGGGTGGAACTTGTGGATACAATAAGTGTGTGACACACAAGGTACTTATCTCAATAGTAGTGAGTCCAATCCATAGACCAAGAGAAGAAACTTGTAACCCATCATGTCCCCTATGGAGATAATTAAATGTCTAGGAAATTACTACCTTCATATGAACATATTCTATGTAATATAATCATTTTATCAATGATATATCAACAAGGATTGATGCATACTTTTTCAATCATAATTTTCGGTACATTATTATTTTTTGATATATCTAGAAAGTCTTACAATTTACTACCATGGACATGTATTTAATTACGATGCTACTATCCCAATCAACCACGCCTGAGATATCACTTCCTAAACTCTGTAGCGACAAATCCTTTCTTGATCATTCAATCAATGTTATGTCTCCAACAACATACCTAACAAAAAATAACTTCCCAAAAATTCATTTCCATGGTCCTTTTCATGCATTAAAGTACACAATTAAATGACATATATAGATAATGATCTTATTTTAGGAGACCATTAAACATGTTCACAGATTGGAACACCCAATAACACCTGAAACATTTGGTGTTCCTATTAGTGGGAATGTCTTCATGATCTTGAATACTCGATATCATCACGTGCGAACTTAATGAGAATAAGTCTCCATGATTACGAGCACCCATCACCAAATAGATGCACCAAATCTGTGTCATGTAAACATGGTGAAACTAGACCATAGTAAATTGCATTTATATTACTCTCATCATATCTCTAGGTTCTCATTATAGCCTTGGATCTTCCATAACCCATTGATACGACACATAATCTATGGACATTACCACAAAAAGTGGGTACAGATGTATAAAAACTATTTTGTAAAGATAACGAAATATATATATATATAAAATAGTATACAGGTAGTCATAATCAAAAGTACAACACAAGTTGGGTCTAGGGAACCATATTTAAACATTTTGGGCTTTATAGTGGTTTAGTGTAAGTACCATGAAATAATCTATAGTCCCAATATGAAAATTAATTTTAAAGGGGATGATTTACCTTAGGATCAATTTCCCATTATTCCTAAATATCCTAACCTTATACCGTGGGTAAATTTTTCGAAAGACCTTGTCAAAATATTCATATTATATATCTTCTCAGTGATCACAATAATAACATTTCTACAGATTCTAAGATACACTGATGTGTTTCTAAAGTTATTTAAAATTAATTTCCATTTCTTTAGATCTCTATTGCACCAGAATATTCCTTTATAAAACATAATTCCTAATTGATGGAGGTATATATTCATTTCAAATAGAACTTCATAAGGATCAGTCTGAATGAATGAGTGAATTCTCTTGTTATAATAAAAGGCAACTACAGTACATTTTTACCTAAAAACATTTTAAATACAATGAAGTTTCACTCATCATATCCTCTAGGTTTTTTATTATTCATTTAGACTCTATATCTATCAAAGGATGATACATGGTGATGATAATATATAATTAACCAAGATCATTCTAATGAATCTTCCAAAACATTGAGTTATGCTTTGGATCCTAAAAAGACATAATGGAATGTGGAATTCAATGAATCATTACCACATCCTTAAATTATAACCTAGAATGATTTTAAATAGATAATACATATCTGATAGTGATGAAATGTGTTGAATTATAAAGGATACGGACGATAACATATATATAAACATTTCATTCAGTCATTTTTGGGTGTCCAATGATAATATCGATTGTGAGTTTTCCAATTTCCATTCAAGTATGGATAATGGATGAAACATCCCCTTATTATTTTGTCGTTTTGTCTCAAATAGATAACATACTAAGCACCATGATAAAATCTCTATGATATCATTATTGATTCCAAACCATGATAAATAATCTTTCAAATTTCTATACATATTTATAATTCTCAGATGAATACAGAATGAAGAACTATGAGAATCCTCTTACAAATTATTCTACATGTTTGGTACAGATGGGAAACATACATGATTCCTGAACACAATAATTCAATCATGATAAAGGATATGTTATAGAACATTTCTTACCTAATTTTTTAGCTTATACCATCTTTTATAGGCTCTGTAATCATCATAAGGAAATATTGTTAAATAATAATTTAAGAAAGATAAGTTTTTCCCATTAATTTAGTATTTCCATATTGATCCTTCACAAATCCTGAAATATTGTATCTTTTTTATCCTCGTAATGGTTAAAATGGAATGATCCTTTCAACTCAAATCATCAAAACAAATTGTTCACTTTCCTAGGGTGGAAATGTATTGAGCATCAAAGTTTTTTAATCATCTATAACCATATCATATGGAACATAATCAACTCCATCTATGTGAATATATACATTAAATTTTTTTATCATTATATATATAACACTTTTCTCTAAAATGATAATTACCCCATATATTTAATGAAATAATTTACCACAACTAACTCTAAATACTGAGTTACATAATTTAGCAAATGAATCATAAATTTCATGTGTCAAAAGTTATAACCATGTCATTATTCACTTGAAGATGTTGAAATACCTTATTGAATGAATTTATATAGATGAGAAAAAAACCCTACACAACATTATAATATAATAATAGATGTGTTGAGTAATCATATATTCATTTCCCTGAAATATTACTCACATTCATCTTTTAAGAGAGACATTGATCTCTTTCCAGTTAACTTGGTTATAATATTAGACAGTCTTAAATAATTTTACACAAGTCCTTGATAGTATATTGATAATTATAGAATTCTATAGATCATAGATTATGTGGATATTCTTGTCCAATATTCAATAGCATTATTATTTTATGGATCTAATGATATACCCCCTCCTAAAAATATATGAACCAAAAATGAATCCTTTTCGACGAAAACTCTCATCCTGTAAATTTTTCTAATATTTTCTCATTCCTTAGCGTATTACATAAAATTATTAATTAATCTTCAATATCTTCATTTCCCTTTCAGTAAATAATAATATCATATATAATTACTACAAAAATATAATCAAGGAAATATATAATGTCTCTATTGATTAAATACATTAATATATTAGTGGAATTAATATATCAAAATGACATCACAATATATTCATAGTGTACATACATTGTATGATTTTTTTATTTATACTCTTTCTTGAAAATAATTTCATGATATAAAAAATGAAGGCCAGTCTTTGAATTATAGTGATATTCATGTAGTTGATAAAAAAACCCATAAATTCTGAGAAGAGGAAACTTGTTTTTAATTTTGATCTTTTTTTATCATGATAATAACTGTAGAGTCACATTCATAAATATTTATTTTTTACAAAAATTCATTTCACACAAGGTGACACAATTTGGTGAATGAATCCCTTGTGAAGATGTTTAGGGAGAATATTCCTTGATTCGTGGAACTAATTTGTGGCCATTCTATATGGAGTATTTTCAATTGTTATAGGTATAGGTATGAGTTCATTTCAGAAATACACTTTACATTTTCGTGGGAAACTATAATTATCCACTTTAAATTCATCAAAAAATTTATATATAATAGGTATATCATTGTTGTCGTGTTTATTCCCAACCAATCCTAAAAAACAAAATTATTAATTGGAATTAATACCCATAAAATGATTGTAATATCCATAAAAAAATATACATATCATTACATCGATATATAGTCATAGTATTGTTTGTAATATCAAATGTGACCTCCAGTTATCAAAAAATAATTTGTTATTTATTCATATAAATTCTATACATGCTTAATATTACATCATATTCCACTAAAGGAAGAATAAAAATACTTTCTAAAAGGATATTACAACAAATGTTCATCAGAGAGGAATCATATAAATTATATGTGCTCATCATACCATTAGTGATTTTTTCTGTATATCATTTATCTCATCATTTGGGTGGAAAATTTATACCCTTAGTAAATTCATCATATATTAATTAATGGAAATATAAGGATCCAAATAATACATTAATGGTTCTATAGGGGATGGTAATTTTACCATTCACCAAGCCATCATTTACCCCCTTAACAATTAATATAGATCACATGTTATTTCCCATTTATCTTAGGGGAATATTTTTATGATGTTGATCATCATTATTATTAACCATAATATTTGGGAACTAGTTAGTATAGTAACCATACTCAATGCATTTGAGACACTGTAGTGTTTATTGTTCATTCTATGTATCTTTCTCTCTATTCTCATTTCTAACTAACATCATCCCATCACTTTGTAAATAAATTTCCCAATGATCATCACTTTCACATATAAAACATATACTAATCCCTATTAGTCAATTTCATTATTGGTTCTACCTACAATATGAGATTAATGGAAATATCATCATCTAATACACAAGGTTTTTATAAGATCCTATGAACATAACCTTCCTTTTCTATTAATCCCCTTGATATTGATATGTATGTCTATCATCCATGTCACCATTAATATCACATGGACCAATCTCTTAATTTCTACTGATGTCACATATGGATAACGGCCTTCATAGACTAAGGTTTTAAAAAACTCATGAATTGAACAATATTAATTATATTTTTAATGATAATACAATAATTATAAATCAAAAAAATTGTAATTTTTTTCATAGGTTCTAATGGATTCATAATACCTTTTCATCATCTCAAATAACTACTTCTCCATTTTCATATAGAGAATAAAATGAATTTAATTATTGAAAAAAATAGTTCTCCAACTCATCCCAATCGAGGGAGAAATTTTCATTCTATTACGTCATATTTTTTAATGAGATTACAAAAAATATCTGCTTTTAATTCTAGAAAATAGACAACCAAAATGAAAACATCATGTTCAAAACATATGGAAGTGGGAAATATACTTTAATTGGTGCCAATACATTATTCAACAACTAGTGGATTAGAATACATATTAATGGATGGTTAATGTAGTCTCGTGAAGGACTAAATAGAATATTTTTTCACTTCGTTGTTCATTTTGTTGTCTCATGTGATTAATATCCTCAAAATGTTAAGTGAAAATTAAAATATGATTTTTTTACTCTATGTAATATAACATTTGGATGATCAAGATAAAAATAAAAGTATTATCAGTCACACTCACCATTAACACAGTTCCTTCAAGTTACACCCATTTAATAAAACATAAAGTCTTAGAGTAAGAAACAATAATCTTTGTGGGGATCCATATAATCATTAAAATTCACTTAAAGGATGTCTAAATTATGATAACATCTTTAATATAATACTCATTAGAGTTACCATAGCTCATTCATAGTCATTGTCTATTTAAATCCATCATAATGGTTCGTAAATAATTTATAAATTTTCAAAGAGTTATCCCAAGAGTGTCTATAAAATTGTAAAGAAAATCCCCATGATGTTCACTAGGTGATGATAAATTCAAGGTCAGTGCACCCTTTTTGGAGTTATTTCCAACATGAAACTCTATTCTATGTCCACATACAATTATATAATCCAAATAGGGATATAAATTCATGGAAACCCCTCTCTATATGTATGACCAAAATTTTAGGAAAATTTTTATACCTTCACTCATCCTTATACTTATCTATAGACAATTCCATAGAGATATGACAATGTTCATTCATTAAATTTTACATTGGTTAAAAATTATTTCCCTTTGTTAACAACTATAGAGAAACAAGCATATCAAATATAAATATTATGTTATTTTAATTGAATATTCACAACATTAGATAAGTATAGGAATGATGACCATAAAATTTAAGTGTCTTTGGAAACATGGGATCACAAAAAACCTTCACAAAGGTAAACTAAAAAAATATCCCTCTACATTCATCATAACTAGAACTGTTATTAGACATATCATCCAAAATTAATTTATTGAAAACCCATAGAATGGAAAAATAATATTAGGTGTTCCCGGATTCAAGTTATGGTTAAATATAATAGATACCAAATCATAACATGAAAAGAAGTGTATGAGGACATAATTATAACATATGATAACTATACCTTTCATATAAATGATCATAATCTTCAGTAATAATCTTAATATTTTTAGTTCATATGACGTGAATCATTAGGGAAATGAAAAAATATCCACGAGATAATTACATTGGAGTAAGACATAGATGTTTGGAATACACCTAATCATATAAAATGATTTCCATATAACTCATAGATATTTCTAGGGGTATAATATTTTAATGGTTTCACTCCCCAAACCATCAAATTATTCAAGTTTCACTTGAAATGCCATTTTGATATAAAACAACCATTACTGAGCTAGGTTCACTTCGGGGTCTAGTCCAATCAATCTCATTATGTATAAATACTAACCCAATGAATTTGAGAGAGATATAGGTCTAAACTATCTTATAATGGAAATTGTATTTATGTGTTCCAAAAGATCATAAAACATTAATAATATCAAAGCCAATGAAATTAAATGGGTTTCATTATAATTCCATCATTTCATAACCTATAAAAAGAGATAGGGTTAAAAATATTTTTATCATAGAATAACCTCTTGAAGAAAAATTTGGATTCATAAGAATATTATCATTGTATAAACCGTAGAACAGAGACATGTTTCAAAAACATCGGGCCATCATAAAAATAAAATATAAATAGATATTGCAACAATGGTATCCTAGAATTATATGTCCTGAAATTCAAAGGTTATATCAACATGTTTTACCATATATGTAAAAGTATTTTGATCTATCATTTAAAAAATTTCATAAGGTTATTATCCTTTACTCATTATATAAATTTAGAACATAATTCCTTGTGAAAATATTTCTCTTTGAAAACAAAAAATAATTCATATAAAGTAATCAAAAAAAATATTGGTATTGTCGATATGACATTTCATTCATGTAGTACAAGTTCAAATAAATAAGTATTTTTTCACATTTTCAGTAAAATCCCACCAGGAATTATTTTGAAAATAATATTAATATTTATTTAAAAAATATTAAAATGTAATACATGTGTAATTTTTTTATTAATCACATAATGATAAAAAAAATTGAAAACATATATAGAAAATGTGGATTTAGAAGAAAATGGATTTCTCACCGAAGTGAGAAATAAAGTGATATTTTATTTTGAAATATACTGTCAATTATATTATGTTCCAATTATTGTTAAAATGTTACTATAAATTTTTAATATCATGAATAACCAAATGAGAATAATTTTAACATTTATATTTAGATATGTATTATAATATTTAATTATTGGAAACATAATAATAAAAAATCATGATAAATGATTGGAGTGTAACAAGAAATCATTAAAAGATTAGTATAATTGAACCCTAATACCCGTGATGAAATAAAATAAAATGAACATAAAATATCATTAGGATAAATATATTTATGATATTTCATTTCATACACCTCATGGATGTATATAGAAGTTCAATGTAACAAATGTCTCAAAGCAGTCCAATTGTGATGAAAAACCTTACTAAACGTTTTAACATCCACTATACTCGTTAAAACCTCATGTATAATAAATATAATATTATTATAAATTAAGAAAATAACTATATTAATATATTTAATACCATATAGTATTTTCTTATAAAATTTTATTACCATATTATTAACTATTCCATGTTAATGTCACATTTAAAGAAATAACTACTTAATTTTATTGTTTATGTTTTGATTTATAATTGTTGTCATATTACAAAGGTCATGGTTTCATCATATATATATTGTTAAAATATATAAATATCATATATATTAATTATATATATATATATTTATTTATTTATATTAATTCATATAAACTAGTGATATAAAATTAAATTCACTACTCATGGAGATGGTAAGTCGTACGTACCCATTAACGCTATTTCAAGTTTTTATCAGATTGAAATAAAGTGAAGTAAATGATATATATTATCAATTAAAAATAATTTTCATCTCATATGTATCACATATTTATATTAAACTCATACTTAATACATTCAATACAAATCATGAACGGATCACATCGGTTCACGATGTGGTAGTTTTTTGTACACACAAACAACATTATCATATTCCCATCAAAAGGAGTATATGAATTTATGTGTGATAAAATTAATCTAAAATAATAATTAAATGATAAATATAATATAAAAATAATAATTCTATTATTACTTCTATCATTTAGATGTTTTCATGGAGAAGCTAATGGAATTGGTTCACAAGACGATAGTCCACCATACACAAAGATGATGATTTCATAACCCATTTAATGGAAGTGGATATTATTGTAGGTAATTCAAATAACAAAAAAAATAAAAATATATGGAAGAAAATGAGGTTTTTATATCATAATTTTATAATAATAATTGAATGTGGTGGAGTAAAAAATAAAACAACAAAACTTTTGATTAATATTAAATGTTCTTTGTGTATCCTTCTTAAAATGAACCAAAAGACCTTATAGGTTGGATTTTTTTTCCAAAACAAAATGATTCTAGAATGATAGTAGGTAAGTTAAGAATTAATTTATGTTGATATTAGAGGATTAAAATATTTTATTATGTTGCTATGAAGACAGGATAATGGGTTGCCTTTATAATTGATGTGAATGGAACACCTCGATTTTATTTAAAAGCGATAATTCCACCCTTGTGTTTTTCATGTCACAAGGCCCCAAAAAAGTTTATCAATAAATATCATACAAAGTATAATTTCAAAATATTTCTATAAATATGGTTTCCCATATGTTTTGAGATTAATTTAAACACTTATCTTTTTATTTAACCCACGGTAAACCACTTTTTACGTTATTCATTATAAATAAATTTTACTTTTTTTAATATTCATTTTCATCAGAACGTATGTTCAAATTATTATTCAATATAAATTATAATGATTATATATATTGAATTCTTTTTTTCTAATTTCATTTATATAATTAGATATTTTTAGTTTAGTATTAACCTTATAGACATGAAAAGAAATCATGGTTTTAATGTTAAAATTCTAAAATGTTCATAATGATTTTATATAAAAAATTTATATGAAATGGATTTAAATGATCTATATTGGAAAAATTTATTAATAATTGAACTATTATTACTTAAAAAAAACTGAAAATATAATTAATATTGTAAAATAAATCAAAAGGTAAATTTTTAATAAAAAATCATTATTTTTCATTATTCATAAAAATGGACATTTTTATAAAAATCACAAATGAATTTACCCAAATATAATTTTGACATGAGGATTTAAAAAATTAATTTTAAATTTTAAAATTAATTTTCTTTTTGGCATACATTAATTAATTTTCGCAAAAAGATTATTTTTTTGGGAAATAGTATTTTAAATACATTTAATTATTTTACTGAAAGTTAAATACCTTTTTATAAATTTGTTTCCATAATATAAAACTATTTCAATTTATATATGGATGTTATTAATTACAATTTATATCATTAAGTTTAATTGTTTTGTTATAATGGTCATGTATAAATTAATCTATTAACAATATATCAAGTTTTTTTCAAAATTATGTGTCCTGTGTAAAAGAAAGATAACACAATGTTGTATCTAGAAACAAATTATCACAGTGTTGGGTGTAACACAATATTATCATGATGTTTTTTAGAACAAATGCTATCATACAAATTAAATACATTCAAAAGATATAAATTCCTAAAAACATGGTTTTTTACATCATTGCATAAGATTAATGGTATATTGAGTTATATTGGTATTGAACCACGAAGAGGAATACTACGTATCATGATTGATAGAAATAAAATCCCATATAGTTTTAGTGACATGGTTTAAGGATATATGTGAGTAATGGTTCTAGTTGTTTAATTTACTATGTTAAGGTTTATTTATATAATTTAAAGTTATAATTTTAGGTATTTGGTGTTTATTGTTTTTATGCATCATAATTGTACTAATGGAAATATAAAATAATACTATAATACAAAGTATTTAAGGTTTTTTAAAGAAACATGACACATAATATTATTTTTAATACATTTTTATGAAAAATCTGAGACATAGTGAGGCATATGCATGATTTTTCTTGGTGATATTCTCATGTCATGAAAAGAGTGATAACAAGAGACAGACTGGGAATTAAGTGCAGTTGTTGGCTTGATATATATATCTTGATAAGTTACTTAGTTAAAAGAATTAAGTATTGGGTCTTACACCTATATGGAGGCCATGGTTATAGATTCATGTACTATATAAGGGGATAAAATTTTAGAGTGAGAAGTAATTATGGATGAGATTCTATTGAGAGACTCACTATGGTGGTTTATATTAGTGAATTTATACTTTGGAAGGCATGATGATGATATATATATATAGCCTATATAATGAAACTTATAGAATAATATCAATTAATGTTTTGTGATGATACAAAGAGTAGTATCTCAACTCAATGTTATTTGGGAATAAGTGAGGGGTATCTCAAATCATAGAAATCTATATGATCAAGGATGATGACATGAGCTTTATAGTTTCTCATGATGCAAACCTACTAGGTGGATATGAAAATTCATGTACTAAGAGTAATTGCACCACTACCTGAATGTGTGTGGTCACTAGAGTAGTGTGATACATCATGGAAGGTGTATATAAACCTTAAATGTGTGTGTTCCCTGGATACTTATTATTTTCCATGAAAGTGTGTGGCCTTCTGGAATGTTCCTAGCTTTCTAGAATGTGCATGACCACCTGGATAGTCAGTGGTCACTCTCAGTTAAGGATCTATGATCATCCCAGTATCACATGGTAATTACATGTGGAGGTTTCTTGAGGTTTCTAGTCCCTAGATGTATTTTCTTGACATTTATCCTCCAATCAAATGGGTTATGGTATTTATAGAATATTCCTATCCAAAAATGTCAACTCATGAAGGTAACACATGTCGATGAATAGATTCTGTAGATACTTCGTATTCTCATTGTCTTTAAGATGACTCATCATCCATATGTCAGTTATATCTATTTATAATGGTATTTTTTATCCATCGAGAATTTTTGGGGATATGAAGAAAGGTTGTGGCCACCTAGAATGTGCATAGATACCAAAAATTGTGTGTGGTCTCTTAGAACTATAATAACTACATAGGAAGAGTGTGTCCACCTAGAAAGTGAGTGAATAACTAGAAAGTGTGAAGCATCCTAGAAATTTTTCAGTATCCTAAAAATTTCATGGATTCCTAGATTTTGAACATCCTCTACGATAGTTCATTTCCACATAGAATGTGTGCTAGCTCATAAAATATGTGTGGAAATTAGGATTGTAAATGTATTTATAAAAATTATGTACTCCATTAAGAAAGTGCACTTTCAACTATAAATTTTGTGGCATGAAAATGAAATTCACATAGACATAGAATATACTTGGTCATTGAAGGATATGTTTATCTCTTATAGTATTTTTCCCCTAAAAAAGTGGACTGTCCCAAAATGATTTTCATGTGATTATTTTCTTTAGAACATTTCGATAATGATGAAATAAATCCAAACATAACATGGACATAACTTTGGATCATTACATATTTTTTAAAAACATGTATCGGAAAATTATTTCCTGCAAAATGATCTACACCCTCTATATATACCTCTGAAATCGATTTTATATTTTTGAAAAACATTTGATTATAAATGAAAGAATTTTTGGAATACTCTTAGTGGGATTTTTGCACCACCACACCACCATATTAAAAACTAGTGTTTAGTAATCTACATCTCTAAATATGTGAGAAATAACATAGTATATGTTGATCTATTTAAGTACATCATTAGAAATGTATAAAATTTTATTCTAAAACATGACATCTATTTTTTATTGAGGATCGTATTATGGGTTCTAAAGAAAACTATGTGGAACATATTTTTCTATTCCAATATCTATCATTATAGTACTAGAGTTTAGAAATATTATTTAATTCTCATTTATCCTCAACACATAGAAGATATAGGGTAAAAAAAATTAGAACCACCAACATTTTCATAACCTTTTCAATTTTAATTATAATATAATATTTATAACTAGAATAAGATTAAAATAAATAATTAGTTTCTAAATGTCATTAAGAAATCTAAAAAAATAAAATATTTTAGGAGAAATAGAAATATATTTAGTCATTTTTCATCTAATTCATTTTAAAACTTAATTTAATTAGTATATTTTTCTCATTATCATATTGATTATTGTATTGAGAAAAATAAATAGTTGGTTACACATGAATGTGTTACTCGAAAACATAAAATATTATGTCTTTATAATGAAATACTAGTCAATTTTATATAAGTCTATTAATTATATTAATTTATTTTATTATGTTTATCATTTTCTAATGAAAATCCCAAAGTTAATCCCAAAGAGGATGATGATTCAATTATATCTACAATTAATGAATTTATAAAATGATAATAATTATTTAAAATCATTTAATAATTACTTTAATAGAATTTTCACACAATATAATGGTCACCATATTATAAAGGATTTATATACATTAAGTGGAAAGATGCATATTTTACTATGAAATGGTTTATAATTAGCATAACACAAACCATTTATCTATTTATTTTGGTAACACATAAAATAATACTATATACAACTCTTGGATAGTAGTGTATAAAACACATTACATAATACATATTATATATAATCATAATACTATCCTTGTGGTATTATATTTACTAAGGTTTCTCAAATAATTGTAAATAAGCTCATAGTTTTATTTGGTTACCTAATAATTTGAATTATTGATTTTAAAAATACTATACATAAGATAATCCATAGAAACTTAGTTTAGGATAAAACTACATGATTGAATTATTGAGGTATTGGCATGTGGTTTCATTGGAATGAATCTAACACTTTGTTTTTCTAAAGGGTTTTTAATTTCAATATCTTGTATCATTTATTACCATTACCTATATTTGGTCTTATATTGATTTTTGGAATATTTATCCTTCCTATAAAATAATATTTTTTTACCCATATTTATTTATAACCTTTTACAAAATTCATGTCTTATTTACAAGCCCAAAATAAATTACAACTAAATTTATATACTTTAAAGTGGATATCATATATATGGAACATTAACGATTTCATTAAAGTCATTAAAATAATCTAAAATAAATAATACTTCCACGATTAACTTCAAAGGACAAAATATACAGCCCATACTTTTCTAGATATGGCATAAACCTCTAATCTAGTTATAAGTCAGACCCATTGTCCCTCTCCCTGAAGATAGATTACTCAATAGATACCTCAATTCCATCACAATTATAAAACTCAAATTTATAGATCTTAATCATCAATCAAATTCAATATCGCATCCAAATAAAAGACAAATTTAGGGATGAATAAAACTAAATATGTAATTGTACCGTCTATGTTACTTCTAAAAATCATGTATGAAAATTTAGAGAATTATTTTAACACTTCTAACTGATGATTACATACATTATAAAAATAAAAATTAAATTAATGAAAAATTATTTTACTAAATAATTTAAAAAACATTTATATTTAATCATGATAAAAAAAATTATGATAATTTTATAAATAAAGATAATTAAATGCACATTATAAATAATTGATCCACTGTAGACATTCCAAATATAAAAACATATTAAATTTTTATTTGAACAATAAAAAATAAAAATTCTCACCAATTTATATTTTTTCATATGTAATTCATTATACTTTACAATATTTTGTAACAAATATCCAATTAAAAAATTACCCTTATAATTTTATATCAATATGTTATATCAAAATTACATCTCGTGTGATAGGAGCTGGTAATGTATGAGTTTTATTTAATGATAATGTTTGTTATTAGTAATCAATATTAATCAATCAAATAGATATATATATATATTTAATTTATATATAATGAATAAATTATAATCAAATATGTTTCTAGATATTCAAATGATGTATCCAAGATGAAAATGATTGATATAAAGGTGATTGGAACTTGGATAAATGGATGAATAAAAATGTTCATAGATCTTATCATCATATGGAACATAATTAAATGACTTTGTTTTTATATATATAATTATTTTAATCCTTGTATTAATGTCTATAATATTAGATAATGGATTTTAGTGTAAGTACATTGTTCAAAATATGTTCAGTATCTTTTTATAAGATTAGTTTAAATAGGATTGTGTGAAATAATAGTTTACAAGATGAAGAAGAAAAAGTCCATGGTGTATAAATTTTACTTTCATGAGAATTTAATGATGAAAATTTGAGAGAATATTGGTTTATAAATTTATATAAATAATTATATATTAGTTATTATAAAGATTATTAAATATTTTTATTGGTGTTTTCCAGAAAACATGGCAACCATAATCCAACTAAGGAACATATAAATATGATTTGTGGGACTCTAGGTTAAACCATGTGGGAGGATATTAACCAAAACAGACCATGTTGGTGGATGAGGGATCGTAAAAACCACATGCAGATCAAGGAGGGATCAAAGGGTTGTGGATGAATAGTTCCCATCGAGGCACATGCATGGAACATATGTGGGTGCCCAGGTATAAGGAACCGACCTTAAAACATTACATATTCATCAATTAAATGAATAATTCACATAGAAGATCATTCCTGGTTTAGAGTTTTAGAGAATTAAGACATAACTATTACATCTAAAAAGATTACAAAGTAGACACTTCTACTATGTTTTCATAAAATAAAAACTCTTAAAAAGAAACATGTCTAGTTCCATGTTTTAGATAGCATGTATTTCCTTGATACCATCCATGACCCTATTAATCTTTAGGTCCTGTGTAAAACATTTCAAAAACATGGGATGAGCTTAAAAATCACATTAAAGGATACACAAAAATGGGAAAATGTTAGTTTTTTCAAAACAAAATGTAAATCATGAATACTTTATCATAAGTAAAACCTTTAAACTTTAGGAAGTAGTAAATACTCTTCACTAAATAAAATACCATTACTTACCCCTTTTGTAATCAAAATATTACCATATAACCCATATAAAGAACACATAACATATAATGGTATCATGGGACATAAATATACTTAAATGGAATAACCATATGGTCAACTTCCACACATATTACTAAATGGAATAGCCAAACGGCCGACTTCCATACCCAATGAATTTGAGGTTATAACATAACCACCCATCCTGGTATTCACAACACCACCCATCATTTGGTATATCACATAACCACCAGTCAAATTCCTATGTACCATTAGAAATTCATAACATAGAAAACAATTGTAAAGGAAATAAAACATTTCCACACTTCAATTACAATATATCCCATAAATATATTGACATAAAAAATGCATTATCAAAACCATTTTAAATACCAATATACATAAAAGAGTATATGGTATTTATTTACTTTTAAAAACATTACGGCTTGTTGAGGAATCCAAATATCAAATAATACTCCTGGCGGCGGAAAAGGTCGTTGTCACCGCGTACGTTAAAAGAAACATTCCTTTTTGTCATTTTGTAAAACGCTTCATAGAAAAAGATTCCATTTGGATGAAATGCAATGTAAAAGTTGTTTTATACAGCATATAAAAGAAAGTCTTGTATTATAACAACATATGCCTCAATGAATGGAGATTGAGGCAAAGTCCATTACAAAGTCAATATCCTTAGATTAAGGATAAATCAGTTACATAATAAAGTGTGAAAAATATAAATACAACCAATATAAGAGGATATTAAGTGTAAAACAATCAGTGGTAATCTACACATATTCATTGTATGTCATAATCAAGAAGAAAATGTTAAACCCAAATAATTGAAATCGGGTTAAGAAGTTACCTTATAGAAATTCAACAGCCTAACAACATCATTTTAAAATTCAGAAAATGAGACGATGAGAGAAAAAAGGGTATCTAATGACTTGTACAAATCATTTATAGCAATAAGGATTTATAGAAACATATCACAACATAATAATATGTAAATAAAAATATGTAACAAAAAAGTCTTTTAAAAAGAGGAGGGTGAAAGGTTCCCTTACCGATTTAGGTAACTTTCGAAACATACACCCCATGAACGAAGGATCATAAAATGAATATGAAAATACCCATAAATGAGAGTATATTACAGAAATAGTATAATAATGTCCAGTACATACTCCCTACAAAATGAAATAGTTGAAAATGTATCACGAATATCCCGAGAATAAAAAGGGAGATAAAAACCCCTTACCTCGTTGTAATCAATCAAGTCATATAACCAAAAGATAATAACCACAAAATTAATTTCAGGAAAACATGAATATAAATATAATCATGATAATATATATCAATTGGAAGTACGATATAATACACATTCCATAAATAAGTGGCGACCAATGGATATCTCATGGAATTAAAAGTGAGATAATAAATCCCTTACGAAAATTCGGCAGCCTAACGACACTACTTAAAAATTCTTAAAATTAACTGATGAGAGTAAGAGAGGGCCTCTCATCATATGAAAATACATATTACTGTATGGTGGATATAAAATAACATCCTCAAAAAGATAACATGGAGCATAAAATAAATGAAATAAAAGAGAGTACTTGAAATGAAAGAGAGAGGATGGATCCCTTACCTTAACTCCGACTTGTATTGTTCGTTTATTTATATTCCTGAATAATAAACGTTGGTCAATTTATAATTTCATAAGGACCTCTTTAAATTTTATTATTAAATTCATATCAGATATTATAATGATATAATAATTAGTTAATTATGACAGTTCATATCAGACGTTTTTGTCAATGTTCGGTTCATGAGTAAAAAATGAACTTGCTTGAAAATAATTGTCCATGTAGTTATAAGTAAAACAACTCTAGAATAGTATTAATGAATTAAATATCCTATATATCCAATATAAATTAATTTTATACTATTCCCTAACATTTTGAGATAGAAAATAAAATGCACCATTCATGGAGATTGTAGGTTGTACGTATGCATGAATGCTAATTTCATTTCGTTGTCATACCAATGGAATTAAAACTAAATGATAGATATATATATTATAATTAGAGAATGATATTAATACATTAGATGTAATATATATCATATATATACATTATATTTATATACTTATAATATTACATAACATTTAGAGATAAGAAATGAAATGCACCGTTAATGGAGACAGTAATCCGTACATACACATGAACGCTACTTTCATTTCTATTTTAATACTTCAATGGAATGAAAATGTAATGATATATAGTTATATTATAATTAAAGTATAATATCATATATAACATCATTAACTCCAACCTTTATTAATCCCACATTTGGATTCCATATGTTTTTGGTAAATTAATAAAATGTAATGTTTTTATTATTTTATATGAATCCAGAAAAATATATTTATAAACCATTTCATTAAATGAAATGACCCAAAAATAAAATTTAATTAAAATAAATTATAACTGAAGAGTATAAAATTAAAACATTGGTCCTAATTTGAAACAAATGTGTTAAATTTGTTTTGACTCCTTTAGAATACTTTTTTTGAAAACTATTTATCCAATATTATAAAGGGATGTTTTCATGAAATTTTATGCTTTTACACACTAGGTTTAACCATGACACCACAATTTTTCCATGTAATAATGTGATAAATTTTACCACGATTACTATTAATAGTAATAAAAAATTTAAGAGAACTATTTACTAAATATTAAGATTATATATTAAAATATGGGACCTGTATTTTATGATTCAATTATTATAATGGGCATAAATTAATTTACATTTAAAACTAAATATTCAAAATAAAACACTTTTTATATAAATGTGTTTTATACCCAAAAAATAACTTCTTCCAAAATCAGGTATGATGAAAATTCAAATTTAATTATTTAGGTAATATATAATTAAATAATTAATATTTTAATTTCAAATCTAACTCAAAACATAATTGTGATTTTTATTGAAAACAAATTATAATTTTACAATTATATGTATTTTTCTTTATTCAATGAAAAATTAATATTTTAAAAATAATCCAAAATATTTACCATGAGGATATTTTTTATGATGGTAAAAAAATGTATATATTTTAATAAAATAATGTTTGTAAATGTTAAGTAAATTAAAAACAATATACTCTCAAAAAATTTAATAAAAACATTTTTGGAAAAAATCGTATATTTGAATAATAAAACATCTTTACTAAGTATTAAACTATTATTTACTAAAAATTTACCAACACATTTGACTTATGTAGGTTGTTGTATATATTTCATAATAATTTTAATCTTATTTATACCCACTAATAAAAAATTAGTTTATAACAATTATATCTAAATAAAAACATTTCATGATTTCATTCATATCAGTATTGTGTGTTGTATATGTTACCAAAGTATTATTTTAAAATATTTGGGTTTACACCCTCCAATAACAAATTAAATCCTATAAATTTGAAATCATTTTTTGTAATCGAGGGTTATAAAATTTAAAATACCGTTTTTGAAATATTTCATCAAAAATATGTGTTCATAAAATATCCTCTTGAAAAGAGTGAAAATAAAATATTATGTTCATCTAGGATAACAAAAAACTGTGTTTTCAAATAAGAAAATATTAGTGGGATGTAAAAGTATGGACATGGAGGAAAATTTTAATATATATATATAATGAGGGAGATTGAAAATGATAAATCATCATAATAAAGTGAATGATCATGATATTGTCAATGACCACAAATCCATAAATCCATGACGTGTTAATGAGACCATTGATTTATCAGAAATTAAGATATTGAGAAACAATTTTGGTTTCAAATTCTATTCCATGGGGTTAAGGAATTTTTTTCCATATAGAAAAATAACATAAGGAAATATATTTACATTACAAGTATAATACCATCTATTAATCTATTTTTACTATAATCTCATATGTTTTCCAAATGATTAGTATTCAAGATACTTTTTTCATGATTGAATCACTAAAATAAACATTTATAAGATGACAAAATACACAAAAGGTTGGAAAAATATTCATGATGGTATTAAAAATTAACCAAAACAAGAATTAATAGTAAAATATAACACAATTTTCAAAATTAATATACCTAAAAATGAATAATTAAAACGTTAATCAACTAAACATAAAAATGACACCCAATGTTTCAATTATATTATTTTATAAAGAACTAAAATTAATATTTATAAAATTATTCTCGAACAATTTCAAACCCAAAACATAGAAGGATATGATCACATAATATTCTAAGATTAATTTATCATTTATCTCCAAACAAACAGTCACTCATAAATGTTTATAACAAAAAATGTACATTCCATAGTCACAAAATATGCATGATATGATAATAATTTCCATAAAAAAACCAAATCACCATAAAGACACATTAAAATCATATATTCTTCCAAAAGATAGCTTAAACATTATTCCTCTAAAAAATTTCATCCTATCAAAAAAATATTTCCATTTACCCTAATAATATAATGTCTTCACAACAGTGAACTTCTTTAAAAATAATATTGCTCACATAGTAACCAATTATATTTTCAATTCCATACGAATATATATGATAAATCATATTTTCCAACATTTTAATAACCCATAATTTACTCAATAGTAAATATTATTTAATCTATAAATCATATCAATACCTTTAATCTAGTTCCCTAAACATATAATGGATTTCTTCCAAACAAAAAAATTTAATGTTTAACCTAAGTTTTATATATACCAAATCCCAATAATGACTCTCCCAAAATAATATTAATCACATTAAATACATGTCACATAAAACCTCAAAAGGGGTGTATAATTCTTTTAGCATATGATAAAATGTCAACTAACACACTTGTGTTGTTATCTATAACTATAAAGATAACATCTTAAGAAAAAAACCTAATCTTAAAAGATATTTAAACTCGATAATGAAATAAATTGTAAGGAACCGACCAAAAATAATACATAAACATGTATCTTTATACTAGAATTCACTTTATTTAATTCCTAATGATATTTCTGGTTTATATTTTTAGATAATTAGGTCAAAAATCTTACATAACTATACCATTTACTAGAAAATGAACACTTTTACTGATTATCCATTTTTATATAATATAAAATATTTAAAAAGAAAAATTATTTCTTTTCATGATAAATCATCACGACTTTCAACATGACATCTTTTTTTCATTAATCATCCATAAACTAGATGGATATTTTTTTAAATGTGGTATGATAATAAAAAAAAGATTAATAAGGGAGAAAAATGAAATAAGTTAGTTCGTCTAGTAAAAAACATAAAATAGATAATTTTTTCTATTTTATAATATTAATATTTTAATTTATAAAATAATTCATAACCATATAAAATCACACAAATTTTCTCATAGAGAAACTATAAAAACTTATGAATTGAAGTTAAAATCCCATTATGGATACATTGAACATTTTATTTATAAAACCTGATATAATTTTTAAAAAAATCCCTAGATACTAGTAAAATTAATAGGGTATATAAGCTATATTAACGCCCACCTTCTTGAATTTGATGATAAGGAAAATTACACATTGATTTTGAGATTTATAATGATGTTAACCTGTCATATAAGCCTTATCAGGCTCACCCATTTGTATATGTTTTATTGGTATCACCCATCCTCATCTATAATTCTTAAGTACCATATCATGAATAAAATAATTATTATATCAAATTATTATCTTGAAACCCATAAAAACACTTCTGAACCCATATGAAATATAACCTCCTGACCTAGGAGCAGGTTAATGGTTCCCCTTCCCAGAGGTTCATATGGCTTCAAGTGTTCTTATATATATGCAGATGGCTAATGACTATTACTGAGGGCCTAGAGATTTTGAATAGGGAAAATATTCCCCTTTATACGCACAATGTGGAATAATAATTATCAATAGAAGAAGCAGATGAATAACTTACTATAGCATAATTTCACCCATAAGAGTGAAAAAATAAATAACCATGAAAAAAGTTTTTTTATATATATTATTATGTTCTTTTCATGTCTCTAAAATGTAGGAAAATAAGTAAACTACCATCCAATACCATCCATGTATCAAAATAAAAAAACACCAAAAAATTTTATCTTCAGATAGAATCATGATCCTAGATGGTATGTATTCTCCCCTTCTCTTCATAATACAATAATCATCCATCATAAATCATTTTCTTACCACATTCTCTACATTTATCCACAATGTTTGTTTGCGTACCCAATGACGGCATGAACAGAGTGTGGAAAAACACTTAGCAGTACTCCACCAATAGTGTCAATAACATGTCCAATATATGTAATATAAACAGAAGTATTGTGATGTATATCATATGTATAATAGTACTAAAATTATAGTTCTAAAACAATAAATTATCTTATCCATCCAATCATGGATCATTATAAAATATTAAATAAGAACTCATAAATATGGGAAGCTATAAAGTATAAATAAAGATGTCTGATATTGGACAATTTAACAACTATAATCAAATACCATAACATAGATATCAGATAATGTCTAAAAAAATTATACATTGCCCATACCTTGTAAAAAAGTGTCATCATACACATTTTACTTGCTATGTAATCTAGTATTTTACCAATAAGGGTTGGATCAAAGGTATAAAGGAGCATGGCATCCTATACGAGTCTCAGGATAATCTCTATGGAATTCGGTGAAAGACTAGGGTGGAGTCCATCAATCACTTCAACAAAGTGTGTCTAAATATAATCCATAAAATCCATATCAGAAGGTTAGTAAGGCTTGTGGATCCTATGAAATCTGGATCCATGGAGTAAACATGTACAAGGAATCCACTACTTCAATCATGATCTATGAAGTATAAATTTTTAATATAATCTAATGGATTCATGAACCAATTATCTTATCCATTTAATCCTCTAACATTATCAATTCATTAATCCAATTCATAAATAATTTCAAACCTTGAGTTCATATAACTAATATACAAATTTTCAATTTATGTAATTACATGGAAAGGAGACATGGCCCTCTACAAAAAATTATTCTATTCTTATTAAATTTATAAAGGATCCAAAAATTAGTGGTGATATCACATTTACCCAGTGGGGTGGTACATCATAGGGAAAAATCAAGGGCACACCCCATGTGTGGACTAGGTTGAGCCCAAATGACCTCCAACCATAAAATGGTACTCAAGGGGGAAATCAAACAAGTTACAAATCATTCAATTTATGCATTAAATTAGTTTTAGGGTAACATCATAAATTTTGGTGTGTGAAAAAATGTAAACAAGACATATAAAACACACAACCGTAAGGTAATAGGTATGTACAAAATTATTACTCGGCCTTAAACATTACATTATCTTGAATTAAATAAATAATTCACATTAAGGATCTTTTTTAGGTTTAGAGTTTTATAGAATTAGGCCATAATTATTACATATCAACTTGAAAATTACATGTAGACACTAAAAATTAGTATCCATTTTTTTTAAATAAAAACTCCTAAGAAAAACATGTCTAGTTTCATGTTTTAGACATCATGACTTTTCCTTGATCCCATCCTTGATCCTATTTATATTTATGTCCTATGGAAAAAAATTCAAAAACGTGGTATGAGCATAAAAATCACAGTAAGTGGTATAAAATATGGAATGGAAACATTAACCCATCAATAAATAAAAATCAATGAAACCATTACTTTTCAATCATATCATACCTTACAAAATCATAAGATTTATGAATAACACACGGAATTCATAAATCATAAAGAAAAAATATGGAATTCATAACATACCTACATTATAAAGACCCTTCCTTAAAACATTAAATATTCAGGAGTTAAATGAATAATTCACAAAGATTATCTTTTCAGGATTAGAGTTTTAGAGAATTAGGTCACAACTATTACATCTCAAAAGATTAAAAAGTCGACACTTCTACTACGTTTCAATAAAATAAAAAACTCTTAAAAAGAAACATGTCTACATCCATGTTTTAGATAACATGTCTTTCCTTGATCCCATCCTCGACCATATTCAACTTTAAGTATTGTGGAAAACATTTCAAAAATAAGGGATGAGCCTAAAAAGCCCAGTAAAGGATACACAAAGAAGGAAAACTGTTAATTTTTTTCAAAACAATAAGTAAATCATGAATACTTTATCATAAGTAATACCTTTCACCTTTATGAAGTAGTAAATACTCTACACTTAATAAAATATTTTTACTTACCCCTTTTGTAACCAAAAGGTTACCATAAAACACAAATAAATAACACATTACATATAAAGGTAACTTGGTACATAAACATTCTTACATGGAATAACCATACGGTCATCTTCCACACATATCACTAAATGGAATAGCCATACAGTCGACTTCCATACCCAATGCATTGGAGGTTATATTGTAACCACTAATATTGGTATTCACGGCATCACCCGTCATTTGGTTTATCACGTAATCACCCATCAAATGTCCAAATATAAATATGAAATCATAACACATAATAGAATTATAAAGGAAAGATTAAATTTCCACGTTTCAATGAAAATATATCACTTAAATATATTGACCTAAAAATCCATTATCAAAAACATTTTCAATACCAAAATACATAATAGAGTATATGATATTTATTTACTTTTATAAACATTACGACTTGTTGAGGATACCAAAGATCAAATAATACTCGCAGCGGCGAAAAGGATGTTGTCACCGCGTACATTAAAAGAAAGATTCCTTTTTTTCGTTTAGTAAAACACTTATTAGAAAAATATTACCATTGAATGAAAATTAAAAGTTTTCTATACATAATATAAAAGAATGTCATGTATTAGAACAAAATAAGTCCCAATGAAATGAGATTGAGACAAATTCCCTTACAAAGTCAGTATCCTTAGATTAAGGATAAATCAATTACATAATTATGTGTGAAAAATATAAATACACCCAATATAAGAGGATATTAATATTAAAACAATTAGAGGTTATCCAAACATATTCATATTACTACCTAATCAATAAGTAGAGGTATTACCCAAATAATTGAAATTGGGTTCAGAAGTTCCCTTACAGAAATTCGACAGCCTAATGGCGTCATATTGAAATTCAAAAAATGAGGCAATGAGAGATTAAAAGGGTATCTCATTGCATGGAAATATAATTTACATCAATAAGGATATATAAGAACATATACCAATATAAGTAGATGTTAATTAAAATACCTAACAAAAAGAAGTCTTTTAAAAAGAGGAGGGTTAATGGTTCCCTTACCGATTTGGGTAACATTCGAAACGTACCCACCATGAAAGAAAGGCCATACAATGTAGATGTAAATACCCATAAAGGATAGTATACTTAACAAATAGTATATTAATGGGAAGTATATACACCACACAAATGTAAATAGTGGCAAATGTTGCATGAATCTCACAGGAATAAAAATTGAGATAAAAACCCCTTACCTCATTGTAATCAATCAAGTTGTATGACCAAAAGATAATAATCACAAATTGAATTTCATAGCTACATGAATATAAATAGAATCATGATAATATACATCAATTGGAATTAAACAATAAACCACATTCCATAAATAAGTTGCGACCAATGGAAATATCATGGAATTAAAAGTGAGATAAGAAATCCCTTACAAAAAATTAGCAGCCTAACGACGCCACTTAAAAATTCTTAAAACGAATTGATGAAAGTAAGATGGGTTCTCTCATCATATGAAAATTAAAATTTTGGTATGGAGAATATAAAATAACATCCTCCAACATAATAACATGGAGCATAAAAGAAATGATAGAAAAGAGAGTACTTGAAAAGAAATAGAGAGGTCAGATACCTTACCTTAAGTTCAACTTGTCTTGTTCATTTATTTTTCTTCTTGAATAATAAAAATTTGTCAATTTATAATTTCTTATAGACCACCTTTAATGTTTATTATTAAATTAATATTATATATTTTAATTTTATAATAATTAATAAATTATGAGAGTTCATATTAGACATTTTTTTCAATGTTCGGTACATGAGTCAAAAATGAAATTGGTTGAAAAGAATTGTCCATGTAGTTATAAGTAAATCATATAATGAATAATATTAATGATTTAAATAAAATATATATACAGTATAAATTCATTTTATACAATTCCATAACATTTTTAGATAGAAAATGAAATGCACCGTTCATGGAGACGGTAGGCCATACGTACGCATGAATTCTACTTTCATTTCTTTGTCATATCAAAGGAATTAAAACTAAATGATAGATATATATATTAAAATTACAGAATGATATTCATTATTTAAATGTAATATATATCATATATATCCATTATATATTTGTACTTATAATAGTACATAACATTTGGAGATTATAAATGAAATGCCCTATTCATGGAGACGGTAATCCGTACGTACACATGAACGCTACTTTCATTTCTATTTCATACTTTAATGGAATGAAAATGTAATGATACATAGTTATATTATAATTACAGTATAATATCATATATAACATCATTAAATCCATCCTTTATTAATCCCACATATGGAATTAACATTTCAAATCACTTTGAGGGGGCGGTTGTCCGCACTTCCTAAAATGAAATTATGGCATTTACCCATTATGGAAACCATAATGGTATGGCATAAATGAAAAATAAACAAGAATAATTTAAACATAAACATAATATATATCATATATAAATATATTTACATCTTAATGGCCACCATGGGAGGTGTTAAAAGATGATTGAACAATCATCGTTTCGTGAGGCAGTAATTCGATATCCACGGAAATAGTATGTTCTTTAACAATTTAATGGAGGTGTGTGTAATGGTAGCTCAAATAATTCTCATAAAAATCCTAGTATAATTAAGATTCTGTTTTTGTAACAAAATAATAGAATAAAAATAATTAAGTGGTGGGATAAGAAAAATTAAACAAAATAACATAAGAGAAGACATTACCTTTAAATCGGGTAACTCCCCTTGGTTTGAACCAGAAGGGTTTCTTGAAGAGCTTTATGCCTAATGTAAGGCTTAAAGAATGAAAATAGGGATGTGAACAGAAAAAAAAGTAGGGGTTGGATGAGCCAAGGGCTTGAGAGGTGTGGGTAAGGGAGTATAGGTTAGGGCCATTTATAAGAGGGAGGAGGTTTACTCTTGGAAGGTAATGGAATGTTACATTATTATGAAATGATTTTAGGATTTTAAAGGTCCCACAGTGATATATTTATAGGATAAGGTGATAATGGTCCTAAATACACCCATCCAATAGGTTTTGGACAAGTTTATGTCTTAGAGTTTACCTTATCATTTCATTTTATTTAAATTGTTAATTAATGAGGTAATCGCTGCATCATCATTGCGTCAAAAATAAATTTATTTATTTAATGACTAATTTTTTTTAAAAAATTACCATGATGTAGGAAATATTTTTTTCTTTCTAATGAATATTTATAGTCCAAAGGTTTTCTTATATAAACTAACATAAAAATTGTTTTTGTAAAAAAATACATGTTTGTGACATTTTTATTTTCACATTAAATAAAAAGATATTAAAGTCATTTTCAAACCCAAGTGTCTCCATGGGGTGCCAAAGTTGACCCATGGATTGTCTTGGTCGGAAATGACTCATAAAATAATGGTAAGACATGTGTAAAGGTAATTTCATATTATTAAAACATTATTTTTACCTTAAATTACACTAATTGTCTCTAATCGTGATTAATAAAACTCAAAAGTAACTATTCACCAAAAATTATTTTCATCCAATTGAACCAAATTTTACATAATAATGACAAACCTGTATGTCATATTTTTTAAATTCAATTCATAGATAGGGTAAAATTACATTTAAATGAAAAATCATATTTTTAACTACCACTTAGTGGTTACACTATTCATAAAAAATTGATGTATTTCTGAAAAATACAAAAAATTCATCCTAATCTATATCTAATATTCATAATTAAAAAATGATGTCCATTTTACCAAATTCATAACATATATGTTTAATTAATTAGTTTTAAAATTATTTCCCACTGTCAAAACAAAATACCATGTTTTCAAGAAACAATATCTATCAAAAAATTGACACTTTTCTATAACCAATCTCAAAGTAAAATTTATTCCAATGACTACAATTGGATTAAATGGTAAAAATATATTATAATTGAACTTTAAAACAAATGAAAAAAGTAATCTAACCATATAAATAAATTAGATTAAAAGGGGGTTTTGAATTAAAATACAACATCAATCATTATTCATTAAAAATACTTTATCGAAGAAATACCAAAAACATACAGAAAGAAAATTTGATGTCCCGTTATAAAAAAATATTTTATTTTGTTAATTATAACATATAAAATTGTTAAAAAGTGGATTTAAAAGGGGTTATCTATCAAAATGTGATTAATCAACCTTTTAAATAATATTAGAATATTAACGCTTTAAATGGGATTAATTCACATTTTAAGCCTCTAACATTTATTGGATAAAAGTAAAAATATATGACAAACATATATAATCATTTTTTATTTTGTTCTGGTCATTCATTCCATTACAACAGCTAGGAATTATCTTCCATTTGAAATAATATTATTTTATTATTATTGTGAAGCATAAGATTTCAAATAAACGCATTGTTGGGTATTGGGTATGCCATCAAGAATAGTGTTACCCTTAAAGTAATATTAAAATTTTATTCAAAAATATTGATAAATATGAGAATGTCATATTCTTTATTTACTCGAGATGATACATCCTTCCCCCCTTTTGGGAATTGTGTCCACACAATTTTAAAATTGGGATCGAAAATATCATTGAAATCCCCACATCAGAAAATAAGTAAATTAAACTATCACTTTAAAAGAAAGAAAGAACAGAAAAAAGGTCACCCGAGACAACAGATACTAAAATTCCATGAAAAATTGGATATGGAGGTGAAAACAAACCATCACATTCTGATGGAGAGTGATGGGAAAATATGTCTAGGAGAAAGTTAACCACCAGAAAATCAAAAACGTTTGAACGGTTTAACAGTATTTGATTCTCGAGTTGGAAAAGTTAACCGACTTGGTTTTTGGTTCGAGTTACTTTTCATTGAGGAATTTATTTATGAGTATAACTAAAACATAAGTAAACATACTTACTTGTTGTGTAGACTTTCATCTCTTACTAGATTTCATACACAAACCCATATTTTCTCCAAAAGGTGAGTATATAGGATGACTTGTTCACATTAAGAGTGGTGTAATAAACCTCTAGAGAATAACCTAATCTAAAAAAGGGAAATATATATTTCCCATGTCTTTAGACCTTCACCAGAAAAAACAAATTTAGTTTAAGATCACATAATCAAAAAATAAGATAATCTTTTACAAAAATAAAAACTACTCCTAATCTTCAAAAACATTCAAACAACCCAAAGTTCAACAGAGACCACTCAATACAATATTCCCTTTAAAATTATTCAAAAATAAACCAAGCTATGATTGAATCCCAAATATCTGAAGGATTTAATCACATAGTCTTCCAAGGTAAATCTTCACATTTATCTTCAAATAACACCAATTACTCTTAAAGTATCATATTCAAAAGTAATTAACCTAATCACATATCCTCCATGATAGGTTAATAATTTCCAGAGATAACCCAAAATCAACATATTTCTAATTCATTCGATCATATCACTAAAAATATTTATTCATACTAACCAGGGACTTCACGTAGTCTAGTGGTTGGTTATAAATGCCAGTCGCACTTTGGTTGTGGGTTCGATTCCCGCACCTTCATCCGACGTGGCAGGTTGTCACCCAGTCTACATGTTGTCCTTTTTCAAAAAAAAAATATAATTCTTAAAATATTAACTAAAAATAGATAAAATCTTCAAAAATAACCATAAAAAAATTAACCTCATGTTTATCTCTATCCTTTCATTTCCCATCATAATATATATTAACCCATAATTACCTCCCAAGTATAGATCATATAAACCCTAATGGTTACCATTATAATTATTACATGAACTTCCAAATCAAGTTGGTACTCTCATACATGATGCATTAGAGAACTCACCAAGGTTCAAGTGGTTAATCGTGACTCCTGATAGATAGTTGATAACGACATCAAGATTTGTCATTGCAGCTCACATATCATTCAATTGTTCTTTCAGAAAACCGTCACAGTTTTATTCACATCCACTATTACATTGGTGCCTGTAAGATCCAAAGATTTACTAAAACTAAAATGGTCATAGTGATTATATCAATAGAATCGTCATATAATATCTTATGAGGAGGGTAAATACTAAGATATAATTATTAATGTTATCTTAAACTCATTCAATTTATCTAAAAATATGACTTTCTCTGAAATCCTAACCATTATTATAAGGTCTCTTGTGCTTAAAGAGTACCCTAACCTCTAAAGTTATCTAAACCGACCTCTGATACAAACTATAAGGACCCGGACATAGAATATTAGATATTCATGAATTAAATAAATAATTCACATATAGGATCTTTTTAGGTTTAGAGAATTAGAAAATTAGAACATAACTATTACATCTCAAAAGATTACAAAGTAGACGCTTCTACTAAGCTTCCATAAAATCAAAACTCTTAAAAAGAAACGTTTCACTAAATAGAATAGCCATACGACCGAATTCCATAACCAATTCATTAGAGGTTATAACGTAACCACCCGTCCTGGTATTCACGGAAGCACCCGTCATTTGGTTTATCATGTAACTACCCTTAAAATGTTCAAGTGCAATTATAAATTCATTACACATAACACAATTATAAAGGAAATAAAACATTTCCACACATCAATTACAATATATCATGTAAATATATAGACTTAACAAATCCATTATCAAAACCATTTTCAATACCAATATACATAAATGAGCATAGTGTATTTATTTACATTAAATAACATTACAGCTTTTTGAGGAAGCCAAAGATCAAATAATACTCACGGCGGTGAAAAAGGTCGTTGTCACCCCGTACGTTAAAATAAACATTCCTTTTTTTCGTTTAGTAAAATGTTTTGTAGAAAATAAATTACCTTTGAATAAAATGAAAATTCAAAGGTGTTTTATACAGATTATATGCAATGCCCCGACCCCATTTACCCAGAGTCGGGGCATTATTGTGTAACATTGGCATGATCACAAAATCTCAAATCTCAAAAGTCCGATTAGTTTAGTTTCCATGGAAACACTAGATACATTCATAAGTCTTACATTACATCCTGAAGTAAAACAAAACTACAAAAAAATCATGTCTTCATATCCCCTCATACTATCCCTACAGGTCATTCATAATATACTTCTTCACATCTTGGAAAAATTAAAACATTGGAAGGGGTGATCTTAGATGCTTAGTAAGTATAAAAATATATCGGAAGCTTTCAAAAATAAACACAAACATTTAAGGCATTGTATAACGAAAACTAAAGCCTTTTAAACATGAACTTCAGTATAATATGGAAAAAGTAAAATGAAATAATTCCATTTACTTATTCACATGGATATTCTACTGGTCGAATAATCACATTCAATATCAATAACCACTTTCATAATGATGGAATGCATAATGCCAGACTATCCTAACCACGTAGCCAAGGCCTCGTGCCTAGACCACAAATAAGATTTTTTCAAGGCCTCGTTCCAAGACACTAGTTTGTCACATGAGACCTACCGATGCATCAAGGAGCTGTAGAGGGCTCCACCCGTCACTTATTAAGTCCAATGCATTCCTAATATGAACAGGCTTAAACATATCATAAACCATAACATAATCTTATCACATAAAACATTTATAAAGGAGACATAAAATTTCCACATTTCAATCACAAGATATCAATACAACACATTTATATAATAAAAACACTTTCAATACCATTTTCAATAGCAAATTAAAATAAAATTAAACCTTAGTATTCATTTTTCATTTAAAAAGAAGTTATGGCTTGTAAAGGAAGCTGAAACTCAAATAATGGTCCCGATGGTGGGGAATATGTTTTCGCCGTACTCGTTCGACAAGAAAAACATTCCTTTTTGTCGTTTAGTTAAATGCTTTGTATAAAAAGATTCCTTTTGAATAAACGTAAAAGTCAAAGGGATTCATACACCGTATAAATGAAATTTGTGTATAAAACAAAATATGCCTCAAAGAATGGAGATTGAGACGAAGTCCATTACAAAAATAATTTTTAAATAAAATAGATATATTATGTGTATTCACTATATGTACACATAAAGAAAGTATAAATACAAGGTAGGATATAATAATATCATGACATAATTTGAAAGTAGGAGATTAACCCAAAGAATGGAGATTGGTTTAAGAAGTTCCCTTACAAAGATGATTTTTTAAAATAAAATAGATATATTATATGTATCCACTATATGTACACATAAATAATGTTCAAATACAAGATATGACATAATAATATCATTACATAATTTGAAAGTAGGAGATTATCCCAAAGAACGGAAATTGGGTAAAGAAGTTCCCTTACCTTGTGTTTGACTTGACTCGATCGTTATTTAAACTCTTAAATAATAAACTAGAGATAATATCTACATTCTTAAGAACCTTTTCAAGTTCATTATCCCTTTTATATCACTCATTACCATGTTATATAAATTATGTAATTATTAAGTTAATAACGGTCATTTTGTCGATCTTTGGTACTTGATTCAAAAATAAACTTCTTATAATTACAAGTTGTTCATGTGGTAAAATATCCATTATATCCAGAATTATATTCATGATGAAGATATCATATATATCATATATATCCAGTATATACATTCATTTATTACAATACATAACATTTAGAGGTAATAAATGAAATGTACCATTCATGGAGACGGTAAGCCATACGTACGCATGAACGCTACATTCATCTCTATTTCGTATTTAATGGAATTATAATTATAGAAAGGTATACTATAATTACAGTATATTATAATGTATAATATCATTTAATCCATCCTTTAAACATCCATCATATGGAATTAATGATTCAAATCACTTTGAGGGGGTGGTAGTCCGCACTTCCTAAAATGAAATTATAGCTTTTACCCATAATGGAAATCATAGAGGTATGCCATAAATGAAAAGTAAAGAATCATAAGGGAAACAAAAACATAATATTTATCATATATAAAAATATTTTCATCATAATGGACACCATTAGAGGTGTTAAAATAATATTGAACAATCATCTTTTCGTGAGGCAGTATTTCGCCATCTACAGAAACAGTATGTTCATTAACCATTAGACGAATGTGTGTGTAAGTGTAAATAAAATAATTCTCATAAAAACATCCTATTATATTGAAGATACTTTTTTTGTTACAAAATAAAGTAATAAAAATAGTTTATGTGGTTGGAGATGAAAAATATAACAAAATAACATAAGAGAAGACATTACCTTAAAATAGGGTAACTCTTTTTTATTTGAGCCAAAGGCTTCCTTGGGAAGATTTCATCCCAAATTGAGGCTTATAGGAGTAAGATAGGGAAGTTGGGAGAGTATTTGGGTAGAGGTATTCTGAGACAAATGGCTTTTATGGTATGAATAAGGTGGTAAAGGTGCGGGACTTTTATAAGAGGAGAGGAGGGGCACTCTTGGAAACTAATGAAATGTTACATTATTATGAAGTGATTTTCTGATTCCAAAGGTCCAAAAATTAGGTATTTAGAGGATAAGGTGATAATGGGGATAAATATACTCATTGAATAAGTTTTCTACAAGTGTAAGTCTTAGATTTTATATTATCTTATCATTTTATTTAAATCGTTAATTAATGATGTAATCACTACATCATCATCGTGTCATAAAAAATAATTTATATAACGCCTAAAAATTATAAGAAAATTAAAATGATGTAGGAAATCTTTTTATATTTTCAATGAATATTTATAGTAAAAAATTTAACTTATATAACCCCATGTAATAATTTTTTTAGTAAAACAACACATGTTTGTGACAATAGTATTTTTACTTTAAATAAAAGGTTATTAATGTCATTTTCTTACCCATGTGGCTCCATGGGGTCCCCAAGTTGACCCATGGATTTTATTGGTCGTCCATGACTCATCCAATAAGGGTAAGCCAAGTGTAAGGGTATTTTCATATTTTTATAAAATCATTTTTACCATAAATTTCACTAATTACCTTTAATCATGATTAATTAAAAATAAAAGTTACTATTCACCAAAAAATTATTTTAATCCCATTGAGCCAAATTTTTCTTCTTAATGACAACCATGTATGTCATATTTTTGAAAATCAAATCACAGAAGTGGTAATGTTTCATTTAAACGAAATATCAGTTTTTTAACTACCACTTAGTGGTTTCACTATTCATCAAAAATTGAAGTTTTTCAGAACAATTCCAAAATTTCACCATAATCTATAATTGATATTCTGAATTCAAAAATGTTTTCTATTTTAAAAAATTCCAAATATATAAGTTTCTTTAATTTATTTTATAATTAATACACGTTGTCACAACAAATAGCGCGTTTTTAAGAAACAATATATATCAAAAGATTGACAATTGTTTATGTCCAATTTCAAACTGAAATTAATTATAATGACCACCATTGGATAAAGTGGTAAAATATAATCTATTTATACTTTAAAACCAATCAATAGTATAATTTATCAGTAAAAAATTATTTTTATTAAAAAAGTTGTTTTTAATTATTTTTCACTATTCATAAAAAATTGGATGTTCTCAGAAAAATACCAAAAATTCAACATAGGCTAATTTCGATATTCCAAACCAAAAAATGAAGTCCATTTGAAAATATAAAATATTTATAATTTCAAAAAGTTTGTATTACTATTCATAATGGCTTTTTTGATTGGTCGATGTGTGTTAGAATCTCGAACTTGCGTACAATGAATGTTATTGCATTATTGAAAGAGAAGCATATCGTGGAAGATCAGGGTGTTACATTCTCCCCTCCTTTAATAAATTTCGTCCTCGTAATTTGAAATTTTTCTTTGAAAATAAAAGGTTTAAAATATAAAATACCATTGTGGAAAACCCACATCGGAAATAGGGTTAATAAAAATATAACATTAAAAGAAAGAAAGATAAGTACAAAGGTCACCCGAGATAGCCCATACTAGGATTCTATGACAATATGGATATGGAGGAGAAAAAAACCATCAATGTCTGATGGAGAGTTATAGAAAACAGGATTAAGAGAAATTTTAACTACAAGAAAATCACAAACTTTTGATTGGTTAAACGATCATTGATTCCCCAGTAGGAAAAGTTAACCGACAACATTTTTGTTTTAAGTTACCTTTCATAAAGATGAGGAATTTATTTAGGGGATTTACTAATACCGTAAGGAAATATACTTACTTGTCATGTAGACATTAATTCTTTAATAAATTTTTACCACAAACCCATCTTTCACTCTAAATGGTAACAGAACTCAAAAATATTCTATTTATCCTAATTGTATAAGGTTACAAATATTACCACAAACCATTAAGATTAGGAAAACTATTTTGTAAAAACTAGGGACTTCATGTAGGCTAGTGGTAGGTAATAAAGGCCTCTCACACTTTGGTTGTGGGTTCGATTCCTGCAGCTTTGTCCGACACAACGGGCTATCCTCCACCTGCAGGTTGTCCTTTTCCTAAAAATTTAGTATTATAATATTCCAAAAATAATCTTTAGTAATGTTTTAACCTTATACAATAATATCTAAAGTGAATCATAATACATTCCAACCTTTTTAGTTATCCAAAATGCCTCTGTCTAGACTTTCTCTAAAAGGTCTCTAAATCCCAAAATCAATGGTAACATTAGATTCCCCAAACAACGTAAAGTTTATCTTATTGTCACATTCTAAAAATATGATTACCTTCCTCATATTAAAACAAAAAGTACTTTAGTACAATCTTTATATATATCACATTATTCTTATAACAAGAATATAATCCTTGAGTCCAAAAGCACTAATACATTAATTAGTCCTCTTCAACTACAGTAACAACATAAGATTGGCCTTGATCACTTGGCCTTTTCTGAGGTAAGTTTCCTTGACTCTTTGGACATTCATTTGCATATTACCTTGTTTCCCTATAATTTTAGCATTCAACATTGGTTTCCTCTTTATTTCCCTTGCAATCACGAGTCTGGTGACCCCTTTCTCAACATTTATAACAAACTCTCATTCCTTTTAGGAATGTACCGGCGTGATTATTCCCACAATTATCACATAATGGAAAATCCTTCTTTCCCTTTTTCCCTTTATCTGTCTCATGTTCCACTGTTCTCTTCTTCTCTTTCTTTCCTTTGTCATCATAAGACATAGAGAATTCCTTTTCTATCATGATAGCACATGAGACAATATCTTTGTATGATGAGAAGGATTGTGATACTAAAGCTCAACGAAGAAATTGTTTTATCCCATCAAAGAAACAATCAATATTAATTCTTGGTTTATGTATATAATCTCGAGCACGCCTCTCTAACCTTGTAATGTTATCCTCATACTTTGCGACATTCTCATCCTCCTTCTTCCTCAGACTCAAGAAATTGCCTTTGCATATCTGCTCTATGGTCACGAGGGAAGTATTTTTCTAAGAAAATATCTTTGAACACCCTCCATTCCATATTAGATACATATTCATATTCTTTTGGGTTTTGAATCAGCATCAACCATTGATCGGCATCTCCAGTGAGCCGGTAAACTGCCATGAAAACCTTCTCCCGTTCGCTACTCCCCAAGGTGTGGAATATTTTCTCTAAGGAGTTTATCCATTGCTCAATTACTAATGTATTTGTACCCCCATTAAATGTTTTCGGTATTTTCCTCATGATGTTGTCTAATAATGATCCTCCACGTTGCGGATCAGGGTTCTCCATATGAGTAAGGTTATTATTCATAACCTGAGTGAGTTTTCCCAGTATGGTGATAAGTTGATCAGCACCAGTTGTATCTCCATCTCTACAATAATTATCTTGAGCAGGAGGGAAATCCCTACATGGAGTGCGTGCATTTATACAGTTTCCATTCCTCCCACTAGGTACCATTTCTAACCAATGGAATAAACTAGATTAGTTTATGAATCAAAATACATAATTCCATACTTGTAAAACATTTAACATAAATTGAACTATTTATGGATATAATCCATAATCATAAAAAGAAATGTTTTCTTCGAAGATGTATATACTCATAAACACTTCATAATGGTTTGTAAAGAAAATGAGAATTATCCTAAGAATATCCCCTGGGAGTGTCGTAACCAAGAGTGCAACAAGGCCCATTTTCATGCACTAGTTCTCATTCAAGTCTAGCTCAAAGAGGTGTTTTCGGGTTTTACCCCTAGGTACATCTGTGCTAGAGCCGCCTCTACCTGCTCGTATCCAGGAAGGGATGTATTTCTCAAAAACTCACAAAAATCTCCATAATACCAAAATTCTAGAAATTTCTTTTATACTAATCCTCAATGTCTATCTTAGGGCTATGGGATATAATCCGAGTTTATCTAAATCTAGATTCCAAGGTTAGTACTAAACTGCCTCTGATACCAACTATAATGCCTCGACCCCAGTTACCCAGAGTCGGTGCATTATTGTGTAACATTGGCATGATCACAAAAGACGATGTCTCGAAATACAGATTACATTAGTAGCCTTAGAAACACTAGATACATTCAAAAGTCTTAAATTACATCATAAAGTATGTCATAACTACAACAACACCTTGTGTTCATATCCCCTCATACTATCCCTGCAGGTCATTCATAATATACTTCTTCACATCCTGGAAAAATTAAAACATTGGAAGGGGTGAGCTCAGATGATCAGTAAGGATAACAATATATCAAGAACTTTCAAAAATAAACATAAACATTTAAGGCAATGTATAACTAAAATAATATCCATTTAAACTTGAACATCAACATAATATGGAAAAAGTAAAATGAAATAATGCCATTTACTTATTCACATTGATATTCTACTGGTCGAATAATCACATGCAATATCAATAACCACATTCATAATGATGGAATGCATAATGTCAGACTACCCTAACTATGTAGCCAAGGCCTCGTGGCGAGGCCACAAATAAGATTTTTTCAAGGCCTCGTGCCAAGATACTAGTTTGTCTCATGAGACCCGTCGATGCATCGAGGAGCTATAGCGGGCTGCACCCGTCACTTATTAAGTCCAATGTATTCCTCATATGAATAGGTTTAAACATATCATAAACCATAACATAATAATATCACATAAAACATGCATAAAGGAAACATAAAATTTCCACATTTCAATCACAAGATATCAATACAACACATTGATATAATAAAAACACTTTCAAAACCATTTTCAATACCAAAATAGATGAATATTAAATCTTGGTATTCGTTTTTCATTTAAAAAGATGTTATGGCTTGTAGAGGAAGCTGAAACTCAAATAATGGCCCCGGAGGTGGAGAAGTCATTGTCGCCACACACATATGAAAAGAAAAACATTCCTTTTTGTCATTTAGTTAAACGCTTTTTATATTAATATTCCTTTTGAATAAATGTAAAAGTCAAAGGGGATCATACACCGTATAAAAGAAATTTGTCTATAAAACAAAATATGCCTCAAAGAATGGAGGTTGAGATGAAGTCCATTACAAATATCATTTTAAATAAAATATATCTATTATGTGAAATTCACAATATTTACACATAAAGAAAGTATAAATACAATGTAGGTCATAATAATATCATGACATAATTTGAAAGTTGGAGATTAACCCAAAGAATGGAAATTGGGTAAAGAAGTTCCCTTACAAAGATCATTTTTTAAAATAAAATAGATATATTATATGTATCCACTATATGTACACATAAATAAAGTACATATACAAGATAGGATATAATAATATCATGACATAATTTGAAAGTAGGAGATTAACCAAATGAATGGAAATTGGGTTAAGATGTTCACTTACCTCGTGTCTGACTTGACTCGATCGTTCTTTAAACTCCTGAATAATAAACTAGAGTTAATCTCTACTATATTAAGAACCTTTTTCAAGTTAATTATCCCTTTTATATCACTCATTACCATTTTATTATCATTATGTAATTATTAAGTTAATAACGGTCATTCTGTCAATCTTTGGTACTTGAGTCAAAAATAAATTTCTTATAATTAAAAGTTGTTCATGTGGTGAAATATCCATTATATACAAAATTATATTCATGATTTAGAAATCATATATATCATATATATCTATTATATACATGAATTTATAACATTACATAACATTTAGAGGTATGAAATGAAATGCACCGTTCTTGGAGACGGTAAGTCGTACGTACGCATGAACGCTACTTTAATTTCTATTTCGTATTTAATGGAATTATAATTATAAAAAGGTATACTATAATTAAAGTATAATATAAAGTATAATATCATTTACTCCATCCTTTAAACATCCCACATATGACATTAACGATTCAAATCACTTTGAGGGGGCAGTAGTCTGCACTTCCTAAAATGAAATTATCGTGTTTACCCATAATGGAAATCATAGAGGTATTCCATAATTGAAAAATAAAGAATCATAAGGGAAACAAAAATATAATATATATCATATATAAAAATAGTTATATCATAATGGCCACCATTAGAGGTTTTAAAAGAATATTGAACAATCATCTTTTCGTGAGGCAATATTTCCCCATCCACAGAAACAGTATGTTCTTTAACCATTAGAAGAAGTTTTGTGTATGTGTAAATAAAATAAGTATAATAACAACATACTAGTATATTTAAGATACTTGTGTTGTTACAAAATAAAGGAATTAAAAGAGTTTAAGGGGTTGGAGAAGCAAAATAAAACAAAATAACATAAGAGAATACATTACCTTAAAATTGGGTAACTCTTTTTTATTTGAGGCAAAGGCTTCCTTGGGAAGACTTCTACCCAAATAGAGGATTATAGTAGTAATAGAGGGAATTTGGGAGAGTATTTTGTCAGAGTTTGTCCGAGCCAAATGGATTTGATGGTATGAATAAGGCGGTAGAGGTGGGGGCCTTTTATAAGAGGAGAGGATGTGCACTCTTGGAAACTCATGAAATAGTACATTATTATGAAGTGATTTTCGGATTCCAAAGGTCCCAAAATTATTTATCTAGAGGATAAGGTGATAAGGGTTCGAAATTTACTCATCCAATAGGTTTTTTACAAGTTTAAGTCTTAGATTTTACATTATATTTTCATTTTATTTAAATCCTTAATTAATGAGGTTATCGATGCATCATCATTGTGTCATATAAAAATTTATTTATATAATATCTAAAAATTATAATAAAATTACCATGATTTAGGAAATCGTTTTATCTTTCCAATGAATATTTATAGTCAAAAATGTAACTTATATAACCTCATGTAATAAATGTTTTAGTAAAACAACACATGTTTGTGACAATTTTATTTATACTTTAAATGAAAAGTTATTAATGTCATTTTCATACCCAAGTGGCTCCATGGGGTCCCCAAGATGACCCATGGATTGTCTTGGTCGGCCATGACTCATCCAATAATGGTAGGACAAGTGTAAGGGTATTTTCATATTTTTATAATATCATTTTTACCTTAAATTTCACTAATTACCTTTAATCACGTTTAATTAAACTTAAAAGTTACTATTCACCAAAAAAATTATTTTAATCCCATTGAACCACATTTTGCGTCCTAATGAAAACCATATATATCAGATTTTTGAAAATCAAATCACAGAAGTGGTAATGATTCATTTAAACGAAAAATCAGTTTTTCAACTACCACTTAGTGGTTTCACTATTCATCAAAAATTGAAGTTTTTCAAAACAATGAAAAAATTTCACCCTAATATATAATTGATATTCTGATTTCAAAAATGGTTTTTATTTTACAAAATTCCAAAAATATAAGTTTCATTAATTTATTTTATAATTAATTCCCGATGTCACAACAAATAGCGTGTTTTTAAGAAACAATATATATCAAAAGATTGACAATTGTTTATGTCTAATTTCCAACTGAAATTAATTCCTATGACCACCATTGGATAAAATGGTTAAAATATATTCTAATTATAATTTAAAACCACTCAATAGTATAATTTATCACTATAAATTATTTTGATTAAAAATTTTGTTATTCAGTATTTTCACTATTCATAAAAAATTGGAAGTTCTCAGAAAAATACCAAAAATTCAAAATAGGATAATTTCGATATTCCAAATCAATAAATGAAGTCCATTTATAAATATAAAATATATATAATTTCAAAAAGTGGGTATTACTATTCATAATGGATATTTTGATTGGTCACGGTGTGTTAGAATCTCGAACTTGCATACAATGGAAGTTATTGCATTATTGAAAGAGAAGTGTATCGTGGAAGCTCAGGGTGTTAAATTATAAAATAAAGTCTTGTATTAGAAAAAAATATGCCTCAATTAAATGAGATTGAGACGAAGTCCAATACAATGTTGGTATCCATAGATTAAGGATAAATCAATTAAATAATTATGTGCGACAAATATAAATAAACCCAATATAAGAAGATATAAAGTGTAAAACAATTAGAGGTCTTCCACACATATTCATAGTACGACATAATCAAGGAGTAGAGGTTTAACCCAAATAATTTAAATTTGGTTAAAAAGTTCCCTTATAGAAATTTGATAACCTAACGGTGTCATTTTAAAATTCTGAAAATGAGACTATGAGAGATAAAAAGGGTATCTAATCACATGGAAATAACATTTATACTAATAGGGATATATAAGAACAAATCACAACATAAGAGTATGTAAATTAAAATACCTAACAAAAATAAGTCTTATAAAAAGAGGAATGTGAAAGGATCCCTTACCGATTTGGGTAACTTTAGAAATGTACGCGCCATGAAAGATGGGTCATACAATGAAGATATAAATACCCAAAAATGAGAGTATATTATACAGATAGTTTAATAATTGGAATTAGATACACCAAACAAAAGTAAAGAGTGTCAAATGTATCATTAATCTCACGGGAATAAAATGTGAGTTAAAAACCCTTTACCTTGTTGTAATCAATCGAGTCGTATGACCTAGAGATAATAACAACCAAATTAATTTCAGGACAACATGAATATAAATATATTAATAATAATAATATATGAATTTGAGGTACATAATACACCATATTTCATATATAATTGGCGACCAATGGATATATCATGGAATTAAAAGTGAGATAAGAAATCCCTTACGAAAATTGGGCAGCCTAACGACGCCACTTAAAAATTATTAAAATGAAATGATGATAGTAAGAGGGTGTATCTCATCATATAAAAATAAAAATTACAGTATTGTAAATATAAAATTACATCCTCCAACATAAGAACATTTATCATAAAATTAATGACATAAAAGAGAGTACTTTAAAAGAAAAAGAGAGGTCGGATCCCTTACCTTAAGTCTGACATGTCTTGTTTGTTTCATTATATTCCTAAACAATAAACATTGGTAAATTTATAATTTATAAAGGACCTCCTTTAATGTTTATTATTCAATTCACATCACATATTATAATGTTACAATATTTAGTTAATTATGAGACTTCATATCAGATGTTTTTGTCGATGTTCGGTACATGAGTCAAAAATGAACTTGTTCGAAAAGAGTTGTCCATGTAGTTATAAGTACATCATCTCCAGAATAGTATTAATGATTTATATATCCTATATATCTAGTATAACTTTATTAAATTCTATTCCATAACATTTGGATATAGAAAATGAAATGCATCGTTCATGGAAACGGTAGGTCGTACATACTCATGAGTGCTACATTCATTTCATTGTTATATCAATTGAATTAAAACTAAATGATAGATAGATATATATATATTATACTTCCAAAATTATATTCATCATTTATATGTAATATATATCATATATATCCATTATATATATGTACTTATAATATTACATTACATTTGGAGATAAGAAATGAAATGCACCTTTCATGGAGACGGTAATCCGTACGTACAATGAACGATACTTTCATTTATATTTCATAAATTAATGGAATGAAAATGTAATGATACATAGGTATATTTTAATTAAAGTATAATATCATATATAACATCATGATATATATTTTTTATTAATCCCACATATGGCATTAACGTTTCAAATCACTTTGTGGGGGCGGTAGTCCACACTTTCTAATATAAAATTATTGCATTTACCTATTATGGAAACCATACAGGTATAGAATAAATGAAAAATAAGGAAGAATAAGGAAAAAATAAAAATAATATATATCATATATAAATATATTGACATCTTAATGGCCACCATGAGATGTGTTAAAAGATGATTGAATAATAATTGTTTCGTAAGGTAGTAATTCACCACCCATGGAAACAGTATGTTCTATAACAATTAGACGAAGGTGTGTGTTAGTGTAGATCGAATAATTATCATAAAAACAACCTATTATATTGAAGATACTATTTTTTTACAAAAGGAATTAATAAAAAGAGTTTATGGGGTTGGACAAAAAAATAAAACAAAAGAATATAAGTGAAGACATTACCTTTAAATCGGGAAACTCCCCTTGGTTTGAACCAAAAGGATTCTTTAAGAACTTTCTACCTAAGGTAAGGATTCTAGGATGAAGAGAGGTATGTGGAGAGACAATAGGAGCATGGTATGGATTATACAATGGCTTCAGAGGTGTGGGTAAGGGAGTATAGGTGGGGGCCTTTTATAAGACAAGGGAGGGGCACTCTTGGGAGGTCATGAAATGTTACTTTATTATGAAATGATATTCAGATTTTAAATGTCCAAAAATGATATATTTCGAGGATAAGGTGATAATGGTTCGAAATATTCCCATCCAATAGGTTTTAGACAAGTTTATTTCTTATATTTTACCTTATATTCTCCTTTTATTTAAATCGTTCATTAATGAGGTAATCGATGCATCATCATGGCGTCGTAAATAAATTTATTTATATAATTTCTAAAAATTATAAAAAATATTCCATGATGTAGTAAATAATTTTATATTTCTAATGAATATTTATAGTAAAAAATATAACATATATAACCTGAAGTAAAAATTGTTTTAGTAAAAAAATACATGTTTGTGACATTTTTATTTTAACTTTAAATAAAATGTTAATAATGTCATTTTCTTATCCAACTGGCTCCATGGGGTCCCCAAGTCGACCCATGGATTTTATATTTCTACCATGACTCATCCAATAATGTTAGTACATGTGTTAAGGTAATTTCTTATTATTAAAACAGTATTTTTAAATTAAATTACACTAATTACCTCTAATCGGGAATAATAAAACTCAAAAGTTACTATTCACTAAAAATTGTTTTCATCCCATTGAACCAAATTTTATATAATAATGAAAACAATGTAGGTTGGATTTTTATAATTCAATTCATAGATGCGGTAAAATTTCATTTAAACAATAAATCGGTTTTTTAACTACCACTTAGTGGTTTCACTATTCATAAAAAATTGACGTTTTTCAGAAAAATACAAAAAATTCACCCTAAGCTATTTTTAATATTATAAATTCAAAAATGATTTACATTTTACCAAATTCATAAAATATAAATTTCATTATTTAATTTTATAATTAATTCCTGCTGTCAAAACAAAATAGCGTGTTTTTAAGAAACAATATCTATTAAAAAATTGAAATTTTTTATGTCCAATTTCAAAGTGAAATTAATTCCAATAACCAACATTGTATTAAATGGTAAAAAAATATTTTAATTGAACTTTGAAACCAATTAAAAAGATAATCTATCCATAAAAATAAATTAGATTAAAAGGAGTGTTTGAATTAAAATAAAACGTCAATCATTATTCATTAAAAAATGAAATTTATCGGAAAAATACCAAAAACATACAACAAGTAAATTTTGTAGTCCCGATTCTAAAGAAAGATTTTATTTTGTACAATATAAAATAGAAAATTTTCAAAAAGTTTATTTAAAAATGGTTCTCCATCAAAAGGCGGTTAATCGACTCTTTAAAGAATATTAGAATATTTATGCTTAAAATTGGATTCATTCTCATTTTAAGCCTCTAACATTTATTGGATAAAAGTAAAAATATTTGAAAATAATATATAATAATTTTTTAGTTACTTATGTTCATTCTCTCCATTACAAAGACTAGGCGTTAACTACCATTTTAAATTATTTTATTTTATTATTAGTGTGCAACAAAAGATTTCAAAGAAACTCGGTGTTGCATATTTTGTACTCCACCAAGAATAGCATTCCCATTATGGTAATATGAACTTTTTATTAAAAAGTATTGATAAATATAATAATGTAAAATTCTTTATTTTCTCGGGATGTTACACCAGGTGTACCAGACATGGATGCATTATATTCCATGTACGGATTGTGTGCTTGTTTTACGGGTAAAAAACTCTTATGGTATATCGAAAAATTAGTGGTAATGGTTATTATAATGTAGGATCAATCAACTGAGTGTATGTTTGATGCGGGTTGAGTGCACACAAGTATCATTCATCCATCATTTAATGATATATATATAACATCCACTAACTCATCGAAATACTATCTTATTTCTGATATATCTTGTGGTGATAAAGTGTTGTTTTCTTCAACTTATCTATTCTTAAGGTTTTATTTTATAGAGAATTTATTTTTTTCTTGAATTCCATCAATTTTCAAATCTTGAATGGTCATGTTCATGAAATTGTTAGTATACTAACCTCAATATAAGATATCTATGTCTTTCAAGAATGGGTTAGTTCATAAAATATAAATCTATATAGAAAGATATGATGATTGAAAGTGTCACCCACATTAATGAATTCATGAAATTTTAATGCATGTGATTCTTTATACATGCATGTGAGACTTCATCTTAAAAGAAGTCATTAATTTTAAATATATAGACACCATGTTTCATGTCTGTATGAAGATCCATGATGAAAACCCACATTTGAAAATATGTATGCTGAGATCTATGGTAATATTTTTATGTGGTATTTATTTATATTGATTTATATTATTTATGTCAGTGATTAATATCCAAGGAAGGAAATGAACCAGATGTATAATAGGCTAAGCATCAAGGTTGAGACATGATACTTTCATTCATGTTATTCCTCAGGAGATCTCATCTTCCTTAATAAATTTAATTAATGATATTTTGTTAATTTAAAAAATAAATTATTTTTATGAGAATTGTAGGATTTGAAAAGTAGGTAGTGAGCATATGAATAATCTATTTCATGAATAAGGATAGATATTTTATCCACATGGATATGATAAGTAATGGACCATGATATATTATTTCATGAAGAAGATACCATGCGCATGATTTTTTTTCTAAATAGTGGTTCTACGAAGATATGTACAAGTGAAAAGAAGAATTGAAGGGTTTTATTTTATCATTTTATGTTTCTTCCTTTATTACCACATGATGGTGGTTTTTTATGATCCGAGGTTAGTAGGAGTCTATCACATTTTTCTACAAAAATAATTTTTATCCCCTTAAGAAACCCTTACATTTAGTAGAATTGTAAATTTTTTATTATTGTGAGATGATGAAATTTAACACCCGTATTCGATTGTATGGAAACATGAAGGATAAAGAAATATCATTATTTCTTATTTTCATAGTAAATATCTCTAAAGGAAGTGATAATATTGTATACATACATGAGATATGTTTTCAGGCATGTGATCACCAATCCCATGAACTTTTATTTAGATAACCATGAAATTGATATAAAAACAATAAAAAATATAAGTTATATTAAAGTAATATTTTGAACATTATCTTGAGAAAAAACCTAAAATGAACTTTAAATAATTAGGATAATAAGTTATATAAGGACCCATAAATTTCAAGTAAAATTTTTTCTTATATAGTTTGGAATTTTATGAGTCTGTGGTTTCTAATAACACATGATTCTGAGGCCAGGTGTTCCCGGAATCAACTTATGATGTTTTTTTCAGGTACGTTCAGTAAACGAATGTGCGGGTTTTTTCTATCTTATGAACTAGTGCTTAGAATTGAAATCTGAGGACACTGATGGACTCGCAGTGCCGGTATTTACTTAAGGGGACCTTTACCTCAGTTGTGTTTTATGCGGGTTAAAAGTTATAATTTAGGGATTTATTTTTAATTAAATAAAATTGTGGTGATACAAAATTTTATTTTAAGAGGTGGTTATTTCCTCCAAGAGGAAGTTATGGGTGGGGACCACACCCCACATAACCTCCCATGAGATGATTTGGTGTGGTGGGGCCCACACAAAGCCAAAGCCATTCTCCTCCCCTCAACTCCCTTAAACTCACCATTAACACCCCCTTAATTAATTTGACAAATCCCCATTTTAATGGGATCCCTTCATCTCTCTCTCTCCCTAATAAATTTGCTAACACCTTTTAATTAATTAATTTATCCACAATTAATTAATTAATTAATGTTTTTGAATATTGAAAGCTTTATGCCAATATTTTATATAGGTGGTGTAATTTTATTTTAGTTTTGTTTTTGATTATACATTGGGGTGGATTTGGATAATAGAGAGAACTTTCTTCCAATAATGAACTTGATTTCTCACTAACAATGAACTCAAGGCCCACGAACGTCATCTTATTCATTCATATTCCACTGTATCATGGAATAAGACTTCATCTGCGAGGAATGTCGACTATGCTTTCTCCTCGAAATCATCCCGACATCATTGAATTTACATCATCTTTGAATCCTATACCTGTGACATGGAAAAGCGAGCATCGTAATTAAGTTAGGGTGTTTGATATAAATTTATATGAATGGAATTATATCTCGTCCATTGTGAATTCTTGTTTCAACTATGTCCATTTGTTACAAACATACGTGGAGGGCACGGGCCGAACAAACACCGCACCCAAAAACCCTCCATTGTTTCTTTTTTTATTCGCGATGGTGATGGTGTTGGAAGAGGTGGCGGCGACCGGAGTTGGTGGTGATTGGGGGTGGTGACGACCGAAGGCGGCGGCGACAATGGTGGCCGCGCACTGGCCCGAAGAGGACTGCGGCACTGGGTTCCGTGTGGATGGGAGAACACAGCCCCCAACCGCGGGCCCCTCAGTCGAAGAAGAACCGACCGGGATGGAGAACTGCATCTCCCCTCTAGTGCCACGTTATGGAGAACCGCAGCTCGTGACCCACTGTCCGCTTTAGTGGGAGAACCGGATGGCCGCCTGCCGTATGGGTTGAAGAAGCCGCTACACCCATAGGTGCCGCATGAGAGGATAGCGGGCCGCTGTGCGGGCCTCTCACACCGGGGAAGACTGGCTAGCTTTAGCCGACTGGGCAGGAGGGGCGGCGCCGCTCAATACTGCCAGTTTGGGAAACCGGGGGGGCGCCCCCCCCCCCCCATACCACTCGGCCAGCTGCAGGCCAGGCCGTGACCCGTAGGGCAGGTCCGCACATCCTATCAATGTGCCGTATGTGGCGCTGGGTCCCCCTCGACGAAGAGGTCATTTTTTGATACTCTACGTGTGTTTTGGACGACTTGGAAAATGGACGGGTTTGGAACTAGCGTAATTCCAACTGATCCCATGGAATGTAAAAGTCAATAACTCTCAGACCAGGTGTCTGATTGACGTGTCATCTGTCGCGTTGGGTTTCTTTTGATGATAAAAATCATCAGGACACATCAACTCCAGATTTCGTGATATTTTATGTTTCAAACCCTTGGCTCGAGGAGCGGACCCTCCTGGAATCGGGCGTGCTGTGTACGGGAACCCTAGAGTTGGTTGTGACTACGATGACTACTGTACTAGAATCCTCCGTGGGTTCTGTGATGATGACTACTATTCTGGAATCCTTTGTGAGTTCGAAAGCGAGGACTACTATTCTTGTATCCTTTGTGGGTCTGACAGTTTTTACTTCTTTTCTTGTATCCCGAGTAAGTCTGAGAGAGTAGCTGGTCTTGAATCCTAAGTGGGTCCAACAGCCTAGCTGGTCTAGTATTTTACATGGGTCCAACAGCTTAGAAGAATCAGTGACTACAATTGATCATCTCTATCGCTATATGAAATATGTATAATTGTGTGAGAAGAGTCTCGACTTTCAATCATTATCATCGATGTGATTTACTTCTTTCCTATGTGGACAGAGTTGTGCTAGGGCTCAATAGTTAAAGTCGAACTGGGATTTATTAGTTAGGGATATGTATGGGAATATTCCTATGTAGAGTTGGTTGATACTTCATGATTGTATTTGTCTTCTGAGGTTTATACTTCGTGGATTCTGGGAGAACATCGGGGGTCTCGGGGTACCTACTGAGTATCCTATACTCACCCCTGCAAGGGATATGCCCTCACTACATTGTGTTGGATGAAAATGACTGACAACACTGATTGAGGTAGAGACATGTAGAGCTGGACGGTACCTAGAGGTTGACCAATTGGAGAGACGTACATGGAGAAGACAGACGAACCTGAGGTGTTGAGGAGACCATCTATATCGACCCATCAGGTGGGATTTTCAGAGGATGAGTCGGTGGTTTCTATTTTACTTTACTGCAGTTGTACTAGCTTTTTAGTTGTACTCTACTTACTATTGGGCTTGTATTACCGGACCCTTTCTTTTCATCACTTACATTTGTATACACTTTTACCTAGTGCTTACTTAAGTTGTGTACTCTATTGTGTTTTATTACTTTTATAAAGGAAATTTCTTCCCAGTATAGGGATTTACACCTTTGGTGCTAGTCGCTATCCCCTGGCCTATAGAAGGTGGGCTTGGGGTATTCATGGCACGTGACCTAAGGACATGTTATTACATGTTCTTATATGATAAGTGTTACACAATTGAATAAACCATGTAGTCAAAAAAAATTTAATGAGAACACAATTTGGATGTGTTTGAAAAATCGAAGAATGAAATTGTACACCATATATTATTTAATGAATATGGAATGTAGAAAAATATTTGGTGATCTAGTTGATATGTTTAAATTATATCTTTGGTTGAAAAAGAATAATGAGATATTAGTCCTCCCAAATATTCATATCATTGTGGCAGAATAAGAAATAGATTATTTCCATACTATAAACTTATTAATATTTATAAAAGAATATTGAATAATGGTTTTTCTAGATATTGAAAATATATTTTATTACCATTTTGTATTACATGATGATGTTTAAGAGGAAGTAGATATAGTGTAACATGTTTTTCACTAAATAATTAAAAGATAAGAATATATGTGGATAATAAATTATTGTTCATATTTAACAGTAAAGATGAAGAATAAGAAGTAGGTGAGTAAGAATAAAAAGAAGAAAGAAAATAATTAATGTTTCTACTTATAAAGTATAAATAATGATATGGAAGTCACATTTTGTATAATGACATCCCCAATCATTGTATTTGTGATTTTTTATAGCCCCATCCTAAATTGTATAGACAGAAATTATGGGAAATGATAAATTTCTATAAATTGAAATATATTTGGTATCTCACTAATTTGGAGAATCCATATATTGTTCATCACTATACACAAATCATGATAGCTACTCATAGTGAGTAGTTAAATCTATGAAAATGTTAGGATCCTTATATACCTATAATCATATAATCACATATGATAAAAAAAGACAATATCAGTATCAATATCGTACCTTGGTTAAGTTGTAAAGGGATAAAAAGTAATATAAGGTGAAAAATATCTCAACGTTGATTTACCGATCCCCCCTTATTGTGTTGATTATATACTGAAGTGGTCCTATCTATTATTATTATAGCTGAGGTCTAATACTCTGGGATTCACTAAACTGTTGTTATTGTATTTGGAAGATTTCAGCATCTTCCCTATTTTAATAATGAATTGAAATTTTTTATGGTGTACTAACCTATGAGAATAAACCTATATCTACCAAGACCATGATGAATATGGTAATGAATCAAAAAAATAAACCCTTTGAAGATACTCCCTATATCTAAATTACAGTGAGTGGTAAATTCTTTATTCCCTTATAACAGTGAATATATACTGGGATCGAAAATTAATGAGTATGGTGATGATGTTTTCACTAAAGATATGGGGAGTCCTCCAAACTCAATTGGATCAAGATATATATATATTTTTGGAGGTATGTGTTAGATCCTATTAAAACTATCCCAATATAATCCAAGCATTAATGGGACTGATAACATATCATTTAAATCTTCAATTGATGCATTAACTTATATGATGAAGGGTTCTAAAAAATAAATATTCTCTATTATATGTGGTATATTTGAATGATTTTAATAAGGGGACTTTCAGCATAAGGATAATTCATATGTACAGAAAAGCATTTTCAAGGTAGAATCTAGAATGCAAAAATATCTGAAAGAATATTGGATAGATATGATTAAAAATATTGGAACTTAAAATAAGTTAATCAGAGTTTGAATAAAATTTTCTTAAGTATGTTGAACAAACAAAAGGATTAAATAAGTCTATGGATGAAAATATCGACGAACATGATGAAATATAAAAATTTGGATGAATTTCAAGGAGGTCCAATTGGAGTTATAATTGAATAAGGTCATGTAACAATAATCTTTATTAAGAAATAGTGTTAATATGCATGAATATGGAGAATAATAAATGAGTAAGACTTATAATGAGAAGTTATTTATGATTTAATATTAAGAAATCATCCATAATATTAAATTTCGTGAATTGAATATTTAGGTTTCCATTGTTTATAGATCACATGTTAAGACATTAAAAAACAAAGATACAACAGTTGATGCTATAAAATATTATCTAGAGGATTCTAAAATTAAAAGTCCTCCTACATGTGATGAGAATAACATGACATTTATTAATGATTTATCTCAATAAGCTATAATAGAATTGGATTTATCAATAAAATCTTGTAATCAGGTCTCTAAATATATTATCATTAAATAATTCATGATAGAAAAAAAACAATAAAACAATGGAAGATGTAATTTTTGATGAATTATAACACTATGATATGGTGGATATAAAGAAGAGAGTTAAATATCCATCCCCACCAAGATTCCATCAATTTGAAATTAAGACCCGAAACACCTATATAAAAAATTATATGTTCACGAATTATCCATAAATGTTGGTGTTGTAATAGATTCATTCATTAGTCAATAGATTATTGGTACAATCTTCTTAATTATAAAGAGTAAAGATGTACCATCTCATGGGGTCAAAGACATAGGTTAATAATAGACATCCACATTTTTTAAGAAAATGAAAAATTCAACCAATTTTGGAATGTTTGATAATGCTTGTGATTTTTAGAAAATATTGCAATCATAATAATGGTTTATACTCATATCTTCATGAATTTAATGTTATAATGAAAAGAATAAAACTAAAATTGTTTTAGTAAGAAGTATAATCATGAAAATGGAACTAGAAAAAAAATTAAACAGAATAAATATTGATAATATTTCAATCAGTAATGTAAAAAAATCAAGGATACTAAATCCAAGAAGGTTATGAAATGTTCATAATCTAAAATAACTATAAAAATTGTGGAATATGGATGATGTCATGTGAAAACTCAAAAAATATTATCAATATTCATAATGATATGATAGTTATTTGACCAAATTATTTGGATAGAATAAAAAAAATATAAGAAGCAATGAAAAAGACTATTTCTAATGTAAAAGAAAATATTCCAACTAAATAAGAATAAGTTCTATTTGTGGGGTTCAATATGGTTGGACACACTCCATAATATTGTTCTGTAAAAATTATCGAATGAGATTAAATATTAAAGAAGATCATGTATTCACTTGAAGGTACAAGTGATTTAAAATTTATTGAGATAAAATGGAACATATACAATAAAATAAAAGAAGATATTATATCCATAAAGCATGAATCAGTATTCATGTTCAGATATAGAATCTTGTAGAGTGGTGTAGATATAGGAGAATGATTGATAAAAATATCTCCAACCTGATGTTCACACTATGAATCAAGGAAATATATACCATATTCCCTTAATAATTGTATATCTTATTCATGCTAATAATATATATAACTTATAGATAATAATGATCACATGGGGAAAACATGAGAACTAGTGATTTGTTTTAATTCTTGATAGAAAATATGATGAATTGATCATCCATGAAATATTTAAAAATTGGTATTAAAATATTTTTTTGAAAGAGGATAAAATTTAATTAATATTAATAGTTTAAAGTTGTGTCATGGTAAACTAGGATAAAGATGATATCAACTTGTTTTTATATAATATTTTGTATTCTATGGAAGAGGTATTAAAGTGGGTCATCCTTGGAGATCTTAACAATGTTTTCAATTCCTGATATTCCAAGTTAAATATCCATTTGGTTGTATTCTACATATTATAAAATCTCCTAATCCATTAGTTATAGATTATACATTATGAATATGATGATGTGTGTTTCCCTTAATGGGGAGTCAAATGGGAAAACATGAACATTCTTCCAAAAAACAGCATTTCATACATATATGAATCCTGGGGAAATTCCTCAGAAATTATATCATTAAAAGGGAATATATTCATTAATATATCATCCATGTATGAAAAAAACAAAAAATATAACACAAAGGGAGAGTGATTTAATTAATCAATGATATAAGGGATGTGTATGCATGTAATTTATCTAAGGCCATGAATCCACTTGTTTCTTTGGAAAAATTTTGATTTGTTTGTTATTGTTAGTTCAAAAGTTATAGGATGATATTTATTAAAAAATTTACTGTTGTCAATTAGCATCTTCATACTGAAATAAAAGATTAAATACCTTTGGTATAAGTATATGATTTCTCATTTGATAGTTTTTAATGATTATTTGGTAATGGAAAAGTGTATTTTCCAAATCAAATATTCTAATTTTTTTACAATGAGCATAGATAAAATAAAAAAAGATTATATATTGAATGGAAAAACACTTTAGTATGGACTGATGAAAATTTCCCAGAAAGATTTATTTTTGTTTCAATATGGTGGTTATAAATTGAAAGGAATTTTTGGAAAATTAAATTGGATAAATTTAAATATTGAAATATTCACTTAGAAATTTCATTTATGGTATCAAAGACAAATACAAATGGGGAATTGAATATCCCACTATGTGTATGAGTTATATTTTATATTAATTATTTTTATTTTTTATTTCAATGGTGTTTTATAAAATATAAATATTCCAATGATGTAATTTTTTTTACAAATTTAGATAGAAATATTTTTCTAGATGGTCAACTAGTGTACCCAATATAATTAATCTTAATAACAATGTGAGTGGTGTTTTTTTGAATACATAAAAAAATATAACCAAAATAATTAATATCTAAATTAATTTATAATTAATACATTATGTTTACATGTTTGATTATTGGATTTCCTTTCATAAATCTATGAATATTTCTAAATGAGTTTTTTGTGAGAACCTTTTTCCTAACATATTGAGGAAATTAGAAGAAAATGTTTTTAAAGAAGATCATTTGATATATTATCTGTCATGATTAAGAAAAATTGATCCATGATATATAAATATTAATATCATGTGGAATATATGAAGCGATTTGATGGGTATTTTTTTAGGAAATTTATGTTAAAAATTATATGGAAATTATTTTGTTTGATTTTAGAATTTTTTAATGATAGGTTTTCAAAAAACATGGCCCAAAATAAATAAAAATAGGGAACACCTCAACCACATATGTGTGACCCTTGTGTCAACCACATTAGAGGAATAAATCCTAGTCATACCCTAGAGGTATGTGAGAAAGTATAGTTCCAACATATAGATCATGTATAAATAACATTCGAGTGGATGAATAGCGCCTGTGGAGGCACACACATGGAACGTAGGATGGTGTCATAATGGAATACGGAAGGGTGTGGCTCAACCAATGTAGGTAGTGTCTGCATGTGTTTCAAGTGTCAAACCATAGTGATATATTGAGTAATAATTCAGGATGGGGGATAATATATAAGAGTTACCAATGAAGTTGATATTTGATGTGGGATGGGATCACATGGGTATTGTTCACCCATAACATAATTATATTCATATAACATATACTTCCCACTAAAAGTGATCTCAAACATCTAATTGACACTATGATTTGAAGGATCCACCATCTATGAACTATTGATGTTTGAAGTCTTACGTTCATTATAATTTATACATTTCTTGACTTCCATCATTGATTTATTATATAATGGGATAGTTATTTAGATATTGAGTCTACGAACATACATGCCTTATATAACCATCTTGAATTAATTAATTGGATTGAAACACATTATTTTATTATGAGGAGAAAATGTCAAAATGGGAACATAGGTAACTAAATTAATGAAATACTAATGCATGTCATTATTTTCACATTTACATAAGAAATCATCCAAAAATAATAATATTGTTTCAAATTTGAAGAGTCCATGATTTCTAGAATCACAAATATCTGAGATGGAGACCTATATTAGGTATTTTTAAGTACCCGATAATATTATTAATGGTTATTAATGCAGTTTTATTTGTGATATTTAATTTACTGAATCAAACTAATGTAATTTTGGGAACCTAACTTATAAAAGGTGAATAAATAAGGCTAGGAGATGCTACTTCTACTCATGTTATTCATTGAGAACTATTATTTTTATAAAAATATTTTTTTACTTTATTTAACGAAAAGAAGTTTTGACTTCCACAAGACTCCTAGTATAGGAAAGAAACATAGTGATCATTCATCTACATGGTTATTTGAAGAAGAAGAGATCAGAAAGAAATCTGGTTATGCGCAGAAAGGATCCACAAATATTTATTTATTGGATAATATACCATGAACATGAGTCTTCATGAATTACTATTAAAAAAATCTCTCTATTTGTGTGAATAAGAATAAAAAAGTTACATATTGTCATGTTATGTCTATGCCTTCATGAATTTATGATGGTAAACATGTTTCATGGTCTAATGTTATTGTAAAATTATCTCAATGGATTTTATGATTATATTTCATCCAAATAAAAAAACATACATAAATTTTATGTGTCAAAAAAGTTTATTATTTCATGAATGAAATGATACATGTAACTATTTATGAATATGATAAGAGGAAGGTGGAATAGACTTTTTGTATTCTTGTTTACATAGTTGGAATCTAAGTGGATAGTCTATGGAGTGTATAGATATCAACCTAATTCTATTAATTCATGTGATTCCTAATTGTGTTCACATGTATTGGGCAACCAGTCTATTTATATAAAGTAAAACTGAAACATATATGGTATCCTAAAGATTGAAAGTGAAAATTCTCATGGAAAATACCAAAAACATAAATAAAATAATTTTTACAATAAAGTCCTATTTTCTAAGGGTTACACCGTTCAATAATCCATGAAAATAATTACACTTGCATGAGAAAACTATTGGGATGAGTTTGAGGAAGCCAATGATGAAATATATAAGGAATATTTTTTTAATGATCAAATGTAGAAGAACAGTTCATGACCATGTTTATATCTGATAATTATCATTTGGGATGAAGAAGAATTCTTATTTTTTTTAATCTGTAGTAATATTCATATCATTGAGACTAAAAAAGATAAATTTTTTCCACAAATATCAATTGATTATAATTCATTCCAAAAATGTACGTAATGGTCCATCTAGATACTTGATATATTATTTATTACCATTTGGTATCACACAAATAGGTTGAGGAAGAAGGATAACCAATGTAATCTATTATTCATTAAATAATAAAGGGAGATAAAGTTAAGAATATATTAAATTATTATGAAAATATATTAGCATATAATAGTAATTAGAAAATAGAGTTTATTTTAGTTTTCTATTTTGAAGATGATAATGAATAACTATTACTTTTAAATTGTTTTTCAGGTAAGAGGATAATAATGGGAAGAAAAAATAAGCATGGTGACATTAATCAAAAGTCTCAACGAGTGGAAGACTTTCCTTTCTATATAATGAATATACAAAATATGTTGGTAATTATATAAAAAGGCATTATAAAAAATGAAAGGGGAGATAAAATATAGAAAAGGTCATCACTAGTACAAGGATTCCAGACGTTTTCTATCACCCCTCTAATTTTTATGAATACACATTTTCGTAACGATTATTATCTAGCCATACCACAATATTTTGTTTGACATTATACAAAAGAATATGTGTACTGGTCATCACTATATGTGAGAATGACTAGTTACACTTACTAAGTAATGAAACATTTAAAAATATCAAGATTCATCATTACCAACATTCAAATACCTTCATATGATCATGAAAATAAAATTGCAGAGTCTATATCTTAATATAACAGTGAGGTAATTGGACCAAAATTAATAAAAGGTGAAAAGGTTCCAAAAAACTTATTCACCCTCCCCTTCAATGTTGAGTATATCACAAACAATTCTTCAAATCATACTATATTTAAAATGTATATAATATTGCAAATATTTATTAGAGGAAATTTATTAATTAAAAATTCCCAAAATATTATTAATCATATAACAAATATTTTCAAATTATTTATTTTTTAAAATAATTTACATTATTTATATATCATAAAATACATTTTCTTTAATTTATAAACATTTTATAGATTTTATAATTCAATTTATAATTTCATTTTATAATAATTAAAACATTCCTGATTTTTTATTTAATAATATCAAATATTGTGAGTTTTTATTAATTATGTGTAATTTTATATCACCTTATGGCGCAATCTATTATAATTTAACAAAGTTAATATTTGGATATGATATCTATTAGGAACCAATGATATAACATCATGTGATATGTATTTCATCAATAGGATGATATGAGGCTCTATTTTGTGGATTATGGTTGGCCCCATTGTTTACAAAGAATAGACATGTCAGACGCTACGATATATTGAAAGCATAATGATAAAAATATGTCATATTCTCTAATATATTATATCATATATTTTGATTTTATTTTTTATAATGATTTCATGTATCAACAAAAGTGCATTTCAAAACTATATATTCATTCATAATACTAGATATATTATATGCATTACTGCATAAGATTTATTCATTTTCAAAGATGGTTTTGGGATTTAAAAATTATAATGAAGATTTAATACCACTGGAGGATTTCTAGTGATATAAAAATATCAGTTCTAAGAAGTGAAAGTCCAGAGAATCAAAATTCTCCAAGAACATCATGAGTTGAAAACTAAAATCATGTATAAATATAAAATGAATATCAATCTGTACCTTTAACTTATTATCCTCTACCACTAATCTCAAACCTTTACCTAATAAATATCCCTAAGAGGATTACACAAGAGTCACTTCTATTTGTGGAAACTACAGATCAACTGAACCACCAAATATTTATGTAAGATCCTCCTTGTATCCAATATATGGTTTTTTATAACAATGAATAATGAAGGAAAATAAGAGAGATAGATAGAGAGTGAAATGACTATAAATAATCTCTAACCACCAGTCTCAATAGTGTTCACCTATATATATTGGACTTACTGATAATCATTATTCCATCATTAATATAGTCATATGATTATAAAATGAAATATTAAATTTAATTGATCATAATTATTGTGATTCTTTAGTCGATTGTATACTTTCGTTTGTTTTAACATTTCAAAGATTATTCATTCATTATAGTGTTTTTTGGAAGATTATTTGATTACTATCATTTAATATTCAGTTTATTTTTCAAAGACATGTTGTTTATTTGAATTGTATTATATGATTTATTACACTATTATATTATATTTTTATACTCTAATATTGGTCAATTAGAAGTTGTATGTTATATCCATTTCATACCAAAAAATATTCCCAAATACATATAATGTACATTTTATTTCATGGATGGAAATAAAAGATGGTTGTTTACAAAGAAATAAAATATATTATGTCTTGATAATTTTAATTAATGTTTTAGATAGACTATAATTTAAAAATTCAATAAGAGAAATCAATAATAAATCCTCTTTTCTAAACCCCTATCATACACAAATTTTGATCAATATTCACGGTCATGTAAGTTAAAAATATGTGAAAAAACTACACTAAGAGGGATATTTTTACTCTTTTATGTTAATGAAATTACATTTATGCCACAATTTTTTATATAGTAATGTAACAAAATAATATTTTGATTAAAATGTGAATGAGAAATATAATATTAAATTTATAAACATTACTTTGTGTAAACCATTTATATTAGTAAAAATTGGGGTTCTCATAAAAATTATTTATATAGAAAACATTAGTTGGCATGAAAATATGTATATAATGAGTTATAACTAGGATCCCATTATAATTTTTATGTAATTTAGAAATTGTGACAAAGTGTATCTTAATATCAAAATATTTTAAATCCACTAATAATGAGGGATAAAATACCCTAAAAATATTTCATTGATCTGATGAAGGAGTGTAAAAAAGTATACTAACTCACTCTTAATAAACCACATTTTATTGTTGTTAGTATAATTTTCAATCATACATTCATTAATATAATGATATCTATATTGAGTAATGATATTATGAAAATATAATTTTCCGGATAATCTTTTAAAAAAATTATTTTCACAATACATTGAATGTCGACTAAAATAGTATTTGGGAGACCATTTAATTAATAGCATAAAAATAAATTGATTATTTTATATACTTATATTGATATGTGAAGTATTTTTTTAAAATCTATTAAAATTTTACTTATGAAGATAATAGATGAATATTTATACGATATCCTAATAAAATGAAGTAATATTACCAATACAAACATTCTTATAGAAAATAAATTATGTAATTACATGTCAGATATCAGTAATGGGACAATAAATATGATGGATTTTTTAAGCTAAAAGTCAAAATTGATTAATCTTATTTCGGTGATGTATAAAGAATGGAATAATATCAAGATTCAGTGGATCGTATAGTAGAAGTTCACCAAACATAATAGAGTTTTGAAGCAGATTAACCCTTTATAATGGGATATATTCTAAAATATACCATTTATATTGGGATAATACTTTTATATACCCTATATCATGGGAAAACCCACTCATGTATCTTTTATCTTGGGATCAATCACCATGTGTACCATTTTTCTTATGTTATATCTTCCAATATACCATTTTGATCATATTGGTATTAAAATTTAGTAATTCATTATAGGGTTATATTGGAGGCCACTCATCACACATCGATATACATGCATGTTAATTCAAAAAAAACCATGATTCCTTATATTTAAGAAACCATGGAATGAAAAACTGGTTCGTTGGCATTTTAAAATTATATCACAAACAAGACCTTAATAATGTTAATGGTTGATATTGAAAATGTAATAAACCAACTGGTTATTTCATAAGATTATTTAGACAGTGATTCATGAAAAAATACAATGAAATAAAACATATTGAGATAGGGAGAAAATTTTATTAAAATGGTAAAAGAATTTTGAAATTATTTTTATAATTGACATAAATATAGAAACTATGATCACATAGATATTTTATTAAAAAAAATAAATTGAAGTTTTTTAAAAAAATATTTTCTTTAAAATCTGACATTCAATAGCATATTTTTGAAAATTAATAATGGATTTAAAAATGTGAAGTGAATAAACGTCAAAATAATTTATATTTTTTTAAAATGTTTCATTGGAAATAACACAAATATTTGATAAAGGATAATTTATGGAATTAATGAAAACATTATATTTTAAAAATTATCACTAATTTAGTTATACTAAATTATATAAAAGATTTATTAAGAGAATGTGGTCTAGAATATAAATATTTTTATTTTTTATAGACGGATAAACATTGTAATATTTAAAAATATCATTTTTAGACACCCATATAATAAAAATAGTAACAAAAATTACATTTGAAAATTGGATAAGGTAAATATTAAGGTCTCATAATTATGTAAATATTTATATTTCAAAATAAAAATTGTGGTTATGATTATGAATAATGAAGAAGAACATGGAGGTAAAATATCGTTAATAGAGATGAGATTTCTAATTGAAAACATTATACTTTTATGAGTAATAAATTCATTAAGAAAGAATATTTGAGTTAAAAAAATTGTAACCTAATAAAAAATAATAAATTTATTATGAAATATTAAATATGGTAATTTATCAAACATAATTGAATGATTCTCATTGGATAACATTACAAAATAAATAAAGGAAAATTGTGTTTAAAAAATTCTTTATAAATATAATAATTCATGTATAAATGGAAATATAGAAACTTGTTTCTATTTTATAAATGTAACCCCCAATATAAATTAACATTTTATAAATAAAAATGTAATAGTGTGTCGAACTTTTATGGAATCATATCAAGAAGAAAAATAAAAACCTAAATGAATGATAACTGAGTTTCCAAAAAGAGTTATGGTTAAAATATTTTAAAAATAAGATGGTTTCCAATAAATGGAAATTCAAATATCAATAAATGAAATATATTATTTATATTTATATTAAAAATTGTACTTAATAAAATCTGTAATATAAATTATATTATTAAATATCAATCATATATTGTGGATTTTAAAATGCGAAAAATAAAAAATTACCTGATATTCCAAAATCGTCAAATAAACTCCACCCACCTGTATAACAAACATAAATATGTTAAACTATATTTTCAACCATAATGATTTATATTACCATTTATACTCTTTAATATTATTTATTTGTTATAAATTCACTACTTAGTCATGGTTTCTTTTTAGCATCATATATTATTTGTTACAATTATTTTGAATATTCATTATGATGTCAATATTGGTATGTTTTATTTGATATTATGTTAATAATTTTTATCCAAATTATTTTGTAGGAATAAATAGATTTTAATTTTTTTATAATTATTTATTATCCTTCATTTCTTTTTTTAGTTCTGTTATGTAAAAATCGAATATGCGTTAGAATATTTATCTTATTTTAGAAATTGAAAATGATATTTTAACATTAATTTAAATAGTAATTATAAAAAATAAATAACCAAAAAAAATTATTTTAATATCAAATTTAAATAATACTATTACATATGTTCTAATATCTATCCATGAATGAGTTTTATAAAATCGTTTAATATGTGGTTAATCCAAACCAAATATGAAAATGTTGTTATAAGAGGTGTAAGTTTAGTTTAAGAAGAGTATAAAATAATTTTAATACAATAACAATGAAATTTTTTATATATTTTTAATTTTGTATTCTGAATTATGTGGCATCGATAAATAATAAAAATGAAGGTGAAAAATGGAAAATGTCACTTTATGTAGGCGGTTGATTGCACTTCTAAATAGTTAATGCCATCATTTTTCAACAAATTAGAGGACATGAGGGTATATAATAAATTATAGTTTTACATTAAAAAATATCATTATAATATTTAGTAATGAATATCATAATTGAAACAAATAATAAGGTTTCGTGATTAAAAATCGAATACGTCGTTCTGTGGAGGCAGTATTCTGCATGCACATATGCACAATCAACGTTCTTTTTTTAACACAATGGGAATGAATAAATTATATTTGTTCCATTAATATAACAAAACAAGAGTTTTATAATTATAAATTTATAATTATATTACATTGGTTGGTATTGAATTTTATGTGAAGAAATTTGGAAGAAAATGCTAAGGAATAACTAACACTCACATTCACATGTTGATCATTCTCTGAAAAGTCTCCTTGGAAATGATATGAATAAGCTAACTAATTGAGACTAAAGTATTATAAAATTTAGAGATTTATATTATGAAAAAAATGGTATATATTTATGATGAAATTATAAATAATAATATGGTCGTGAAGGGTTATAACATTTCTACTTTTATAAGTGACGAAATGGGTGTTTTTCTGAAACCTAATTTTATTCAATAATGTCGTTACACTATTCTAGTTAAATGGATCAAAAAGTGATAAATAATGAATTTTGGGGTTATATATGTTCTAAAAATACTCTTTCATTAATTTTAACACATATTTTAGAATATTTTCTACCCTTTTAAACTAGATTTTTACATTTTACCATTTTACTTTTTATCATGGTAACTAGTTTTTACCAAAGTAATTTATATTTTATTAAAAAATTTAATTTAACACTATTGAAAAAATGGTTGTGATGAACCTATATTTAATCCTAATATAATATAATATAATTTATAAATAATATAAATCTATTTTTTTTTTAATTAAATAAATTAATTTATCGAAAAATTATTTTGTAGAAAAAAATATTATTTTCACCATCATATGTTCTTAATATTTTTATTATTGTTAAAATATTAAATTATTATAATATATTTTTATATAGGATTTAAATTATATTAATTTAATTTTTATAAGAGATAAATTTGTTTCATTATATAAAAAGTAAACAATATTAAAAAAAATACACTAAAAATAACAGCTCTACCAACATCATGGTCATTAAATACAATATTAATATTCAAATTTTATGAATAATAGTGGAATTGAAGTTATGGAATATTATAAACATGTTTCTATGAAATGTTAAATTTAATTTATTATATTTAATATCTCTATGTTATTAATACTCATTTTGAATATAGGTGAATAAAAAATGTTTCTTGGGTAAAATATTACAAAAGATTCAAAAGCATTAATCATGGGTTTTATTGATTCAAAATATTTTTTAAAATAATTTGTTTTAATTTATAAATGTTTTTTTCTTATAGAGAGATGTTTTCAATGACGTTTATAAAATTATGTGATTATTATAATTTCATTAAAGTGATGGTACTAGAAAAATCATTTTTTTACAATTCACTTAAAAATAAAGTATTATATATGTAACAAATTGAGATTTTATGAAATATTTACTTTTTGAAATTATTTTTATGTCTTTGTTATATTGCAATACATGAAACGTCAAGCCCAAATGATCCTTAATATATTATACCATTATAACATAGTCATTAAATTGGAGGTTATGAATAGGGCTAACTAATTTTTTGAATTTATATTACTGAAACATGCATAGAATAAATTAATTGGTAAAAATATATTACAAATGAAAAACAATTCTTATGAATGTTATAAAAAAAATTCTTCTAAAAAATAGTTTTAATGTGCACATAGATTTTTTATCTTAAAAAATTTACTTCCTCACTATTTTTGAATTATTTTTATCATATTTATATATTATAAATTCAATCAAATTTTTAATCATTAATCTAATATTTATCTATATATGCAATAAGTATAAATCACCTTTTATTGGTAAAACTGAAATTTTCTAAAAATTAGTTGTTTTATGTATTTCACAATTATATTATAAATAATAAAGGACAATAAAACATGTTTTATACAAAATTAACTTCATTTATTGAAATAAGCATGTAAAAATTAATTTAGATTTATATTTTTATAATTTTTTTTATAATATTAATTTTTTGATGAATAGTTAACATTATTGAATTTTATTAAAAAAATTTATCTATTCATGAATTTAAAAAGATAAATATTGTTTTTTAATCTTACTAAAAGTAAAAATAGTTCAATTAAATTATATATAATCAAATTTGGGATATTTTTAAAAAACTGTGTTGAATTTTGGTATAAAATAAATTTATACCTAAAAATGTTATCTTTGGAATCCTAAATTTCATCACATTTTTTTATTTATTTCGTAATTAAATTATGATAACAAATTTAATTTAATTTGATATATTCAATAATTTTTTTTAATAATAATAATTAATATTATTTAATAATGTGAAAAGACAATTTTTCCATCATTAATAGAAAAAAATTGTTACCATAGTTAGGGTTAAAACAGGTTTAATGGGGGTTAAATGAAAGTTATATGATATAAAATATCATAGAAATTATCTAAATTTTAGGAGATATCCATATTTATATTATAAATAAAATAATATTTTATAATGGTTAATTTTGGATCTATATTTTATGAATAAGACAATGATATATTTTAACCATTTCAAAAATTCCATGTATTCCTCATACCCCCATATAAACTACACTCCATTTACTATTATACAGACATATAAATATCCCTTTATAATATAAAATCCTATCATAAATCCATTCATTACATCCCTCCCCACATCCAATAGTCCCTTGTGTGAACATAAAACCATCCATGGAAGCCATTCACAAAACTCCTAATGTGGTTGTCAAAAAGAATAGGTATTTTTCTTAACCATGCATTATCATTTTATTTCATCTATTACCTAGTTATATTATTATTAAAATATTTTAAAATAAAAATAAGAGATTAAAATTTCCTATATGATATTATGTTAATGTAGTAACCTATATCAATCTCATCTTCCATAAAATTATAAATGAAACTGTATCTCATTTGTGTAGCACATTACCTCCTCATGAACCGATTTAATTAATTATCCATAACCATCTCTCATGGGTGTAAATATTAATATATTTATTATATATATATATGACATATATTACATATTAAAACATATTAAATTATAATATTTCTTCTCACTTCTTACTTTCTTAATGATATAAAATATAAACATCGCTAGTGTGTCTTTGCGGACAACCACTACTACAAATGATGTAGGTTTTTTATAATTATTTTTAAATGGATGGTAATAAATATAGTTTTATGTATTACAGTTTTATATATGATATAATAATGTTTCTGAAAATTTTAATTAATATTTAATTTTATTTTTTTCTATCAATCAAAAAATGAAAACAACATTCATGTGTATGTACGTCCTACAGTCTTAATGAATGGTGAAATTCATTTTTCTAACTAAAAATTTTATGTTTGAATATATGTGTGAATATAATTAATATATATTAAATTTATATAAAAATAAAAAAATAAATAATTTATGGAACTGTGATCAATATACAAGGACCAAAGCATATGAACCAAATCATGATTGAAAAACAAAGAATTTATCACCAGAAACAATGATTTAAACAATTAAATGATAAAAATGGATGATAAAATGTTAAAATAAAATAATATATGGTATGATATAAATGATTATAATTCTATAATATATGTATTATAAATTTATATTTATTATAAATTAGTTTTTGAACACGTATAATGGAATTTGGACCTAAAGAATGGGTTTTATATTAGAACATAATTATTTATAAATAATGTTTATGATTATGTTTCATATAATATAATTTCATGATTTAGATCTCTATATTCTCTCATATTATTTTTTATATTAAATTTTATGTTCTATTTCATTCTCTTTCTGTATATAAATATCTAAAAGTATGTTTTTATTGAAAATCAATTGTATTTTTCTCTTTAATCGATAATCCTTTCTCTTCCATGACCATGTCTTATAGAAATGTATTCAATATATTTTTTAAATATTATATTGTGATTGTTTACTATAAATTTTAAGTATTATCTACTTATAAAAAAATAAAAAAAAAACTTCTTCTCATTTTCGTAAATGAGGTACTTTTGACTTTTATGTAAATATTTTAACGAAATCACAGTTTTAACATGAACGGTTTAAATAAAATTTTATTATATCATGAGTACAAAATAATTTTAATATTACCTTAATATTATTAAAGTTTTTATTCAATGAAAAAAAATCATTATTATTTTTGAATTTGTAGATTTAAAAATGTGAATTTCAAAGTCAAAATGTTATTCTCCTCAATAAATATTCCATGAGAAATGTTAAAATAAATTTACATCAAATATTAAATCCTATAATAATTATTGATATTTTCTAGGGATATTAATCAATTATACCATACTTATCATTTTATTGGAATGTTTTATTATTTGGTTGTGATTCATTTTATAAAACCACTTTCTTTTCCACTTGTTATCCCATGATTAAATTCTTATAAAAACCATTTTTTCATTAGTTAAAATAAGATTAATGTGTTTTGGAAGAAATATATATTATTTTCATTATGTTGGAGGTGGGATGATAATTATATAGTACTCTTATTCATTGGGAAAATATGGATATCCCGTGAGGTAAACATGGATAGAATATGGAGTGAACCCAGTTTAGTTAGGGACTCCATCCATAATGATAGTATTATGCGTGAACCCTTACTACTATGATGGTGTGTGGAGTGAAACCAATCCTCTATAAAAGTCTCAGCAATAATCCTTTACTATTAAAGAAATACTTTTCTATTATTATGTGTATTCCATTAATATGTGTCATACGCAAACCAAACGCCTTCATGGATTATATTCTACAATTATTTTTTTATTCACATCTTATGATATGCCAATATTTACTCCTTGAACCAAGACTATGATCTATGATATATGGGGTATGATTATCATATATAATGATCATACTCCCCTACAATTTTTATCATGCTATATTTAATTGAAAATTTATATATACCTTATTTACCCTTTCAGAGAATCATAGATCCCCATTTCATATTATTACATTCTTTAATTTATAAAGTTAGGTATTCAGAATGATAAGTCTTGTACGGGTGAAAGATATGATGAAAATAATGCATGATGATTTATTTGACCTATGATTTAGTAGTTTGTATATAAATTTTTACAAATACACTAGACCTATGTTATTATATCATGCATTGTAATGTTATATGTTTAATATTTATATTAATTGGTATTATATTTATTTGTACAAATTATGGGTCATTATATTTGTCATCTGAACAAGTTTTATTTGGATTTTGTAAACTATAATGAGAAAACATTAGTGAAAAAACTTTGTAAAAGTATATGTGTTATATAATGTTCTATGTTATTATTAAGATATGACAATAGTTTTATAAGAAAAAAACATTTCCATGGTACTATAATTGGATATAATTTTAGCACAGAAGAACTTGGGGGTAATAACCTCAAAAAGAGTTCATCAAATATATCAAATATATCATTTAGGTTCATAGTGAGTGCTCCGTTACTACACACCTGGTTTTATAGTCTAGGAATATAAAAATGGGTTGATTCACAATTTCATTTTAATCCATTATGATTGACTCGGTGAGATAAAGACCATGATTGGTCTATGTTAGTCCTAATTTATCATAGATTCAGAATAATATATCATGATTTAGATGATTTATAAATTGTTTTTCTAGATAATGTGATTTCCCACTATGGTTATATTTTCTCACTCTATTCTTTTTTGCCTTTTTTTAATGGATAGAACCTGAAGTAATCGCGTTAATGTTAAATCTGATAGAAAATTCAATGAATTTCCTCCATAGGAATTTTTTATGGGATATGGAATGAAATTTCTTATTCATATTTGTACACAACATTATCAAGATATGATTCATACTAAGATTACAAAATAAACAAATAGGGAATAAATTTATATAATTTCTTTCATTTGGTAACATAAAACTTATTTTAGTGGGTCCATTGATCCATTATTCATAGAGTATTTGATTAGTACCATGGAAAATATATACTTTATTATCTATTGTTCTAAATATGAAAAAGTTATTTTGGTTTTATATCATTTAGAATGTGAAATATGTCAATTTTATAATGTTTTCATGAACATGATTCAATAAGAATAAATTGACTACATATATTGGGATATGTTTGAAAGATTATTTTTCCATAATTATTTTTCTCATAAAATTCATATGAAAATGCAGAAGTAATTCCTTGAACTAATGTAGACTAATGTTGACTGTTTTGTATCCTATGATATGAATTTTACAAGAATTATTATATACTACATGGGTATTATCATCCAACATGAATGTAAGGTAGATGGATTCCTTAGTGTCGTAAAAACAATTATTAGATATGATTTTTCCATAAAGGGAGTTTAGTAGATATGAATAAATAATTTTATGTGTTATCATAATGAAAAGGATATTTTAATTACCTTTTAATCTCAGGGTTTTGAAAATAACAGAATGTTACAATTTAAATGAAATATTAAAAACCATTTAAAGAAGAAGATGAATCATCTTTTAGGCTTCTGTTGTTGAAGGAAGCATATTAGGAATTTTATTAATGGGACTGGTAAATGTTTTATGTGTAGAATGGATGATCATTGGGAAATAAAATACCAAAGTGAAGGTAATAATATTATTCATGATTTAATTAATGAAAATTCACCATAAAATGAAGCACTCACACTCTGGTGTGCCAAATTTGAGTATGGGAATTATGGTGACCAGGGCTCAAATCCAAATTTTAATGATGATGATTGATGTTACCAACCTCTTAAGAAAATAGAAAAATGTATATCTCATCCAATCACTATTTTTTATAAATTATTTGATAAATATGTGTTGAAAGGTGTAATTACCATCCACTATAGAACAACTAATATATTATTCAATCCTTTAACTAATAACTCTTTTATATTGGAAGAATTTACAAATGTTATAAAAACTTAATTAAATAATTAAATGTTAAATTATTATTGAAACCCTTATTTTAATAAAGGCCATATCTCGAGTGTAGGATTCCTATACAATTTTTTATTTTTGGAATTTTCATTATAATATTTTTCTCCCTCTAAATAAATTTTATGATATCTTAGACATAGACATGTTGTCTCTATATAAATCCAAAATTAGTTTCCAAAGAAGGAATGTAATTTATGATATTAAAAACCAACCAATGATCATATATTAGTGAGATGATAAATATAATCATTTTATGGAAATAAAATCTATTGTAAAGGACTTTATTCCTAATAAAATAGGTGTTTATCTTATATGGTGGGGGAGAAACTCAAGATCTTTGACATGACTATTCTTCAAGAGCTTATTGATGTCTTTATAGAAGTGCTTAATAGTCTTCCACTTAATCATGAAGCTGATTTATTTGTAGAACTCATACCAAGTGATACACCTATTTCATAGTTATCATATATAAAAACCCAAAATTATTTTAATTAAATGAATAATAAACTCTATGATAATCTATAAAATTTATTCATTTAGATAAGTGTGTAATCATAATGTTCACCAATTATTCATATTATGAATAATTATGGATCAAAACTATAATAGTTTGATTATTGAGAATATAACAAGATCAAAATCAATAACAAGTATCATATACCTCATACTAATGAATTGTTCGATCAAGTATGTAGATCTCAAATATTAACCCAGAATTATATTTTTATTGGATATTATAAATGATGGGTCAAGAATGTGTATATACCTAGTAATAATTTCATACAAGGGATAGACACTATGAATTTATACTAATTTCTTTTGGACATTCAAATTCAACAAATAAATTATGTTTTGTAATGAATATATTCTTTAGATATAACCATGATCTATTTTTGGTAGTATTTATAGATGATATTATTATATATTCAAATGGAAGGGAAGAGAATTAATGAAACATGATGATTGCACTGAATACCCAAAATAAAAATATATTCTATGCTAAATTCAAAGAGTGTGGTTTTTCTCAAAATAATCACACTTTTTGTCAAATATTATCAAGTGATGTTTTATGAGTGGATCCAAAAAAGATAGAAGTTATTTAAGTCCATCCTAGAAAAACCACAATGGATGAGATCCTATTTTTTCCTGGTTTAGATGGATAATTTTTCATGGACATCAAATATACATACCATTCATTCTAAGAAGGTATCCAAGTTCATATATATTATTGAATTTGAGAAAAATTTCAAGAAATATAATTGAATATTATTCAATTGATATGTTCTTATATTACTAAGAAATGCAGATGATTTTTTTATTCTATAATGATTAATTGAATAATGTATTTTTATGTGTTCTCATGTAGAACAAAAATATTATATATTATCTATCATTCCAATTGAAGGTTGAGGAGAAAAAATTCCCAACTCATGATTTAGATTTAGCCGTTGTATTTTTTGTATTAAACATATTGTAATATTAACTATATTGTGTATGTGTGATATACATATAAAAGTATTGATAATTAAATTTCAATTTATATATTTACACATTAGGACTTCAATATGTGTTAGAAAATAGGGTTATAGTTTATAAATAATTTTGAAGGCTTTGTACTATACCATCCTTGGAAATATAATTAGGTGTAAGATACTCTGAGTCAAAAAGATAGATCTATAATATCTATAATTATGATCAAAATTGATCAAAAATTTCTATATTTCCAAATTATGGTCTTGTTAATCTTGAATGAAAGGTAGAAATATTATATTTGTCATATTAGTGTACTATAATCTGTCCATGTGAGAATTATCATGGTGCAAAAGGAATATGGGGAACTACAAAATAAGGAAAAAATATTCATGATATAAAAAATGACTGTGATGAATTGATAAGGATTATAAAACATATATGTGTTCTATTCATACTATACTCTAAAAATAATTTATTAAATTTGTATCATGTTTCTTCATTATATATTCATATTGAAATTAAATATATGTATTGTGATCAGAATGAGTATTTCTAGTTGGAGGGCGTGAAGTGATACAATGAAATGTTTCTATATCGATGCTTGGTATATAAGAATTATATGGATGATAGAAAAAAATTTAAGGGTATGTTACAACCATTACCAATACCAGAATGGAAATGGGAATACATCGCCATGGATGTTTTCATTAGACTCCCCAAAACATCTAATGTATATAATGATATTTGGGCTTTAGTAGATCACAATAAAACTCAACACACTTCATTAATAACTAATAATATTTCAATCTTGATCATTAGGATATAATACCCATTAAATAATGGTTAGGTTGGATGAATGTACCCATTCTATTGTATCTGATGGGGATTCAAGGATTACATTGATGTTTTGGGAATGAATTTAGTAGGATTTGGCTATACAATATTGTTTTGTACTTTTTATCATCCTCAGAAATATGGGTATCTTTAGATAACCATTGGAACCCTTGAGGATGTATTGAGATCATTTAATCAATTATTCAATGTGTTTTGGCATCAACACCTTCAGAAGGTCAAGTTTTCTTACATAAAGATATATCACTAGATCATTCATATGACAACTTATGATGCCCACTATAGACATAAGTGAATAACTCCATAATGTTTGGACAGTGTTATAGAAATAATGATATTGGGACTTGATCTACATGATGAAATGGTAGATAATGAGAGATTTATTAAAACACATCATGTAAAAATAGAGTAATCATAAAATTTATTTCGATAATCATAATTGAGATCTAGTGTTTAAAGCTTGTGTGAATATGTTTTTTAAAGTTTTTCTATGGAAGAAGTTTATGGGATTCAGGATGAAAGGAATCATGTTCCCTAGGTATTGGCTCATTTAATATTCTTAATCAAGTAGTGGTGTTAGTTTATCACTTTACACTTCCACTAAACATCTCTTCGGATCTTAATACATTCCAAAAATCAATAATAAAAAATTACTAACATTATACAACATAAATATTGATGTTAAATATCACACCAGTAAAGAATGATATATTTTATGAATAGTTACTATTATAAATTTTGAAATTTATTGATAAATTTTTATGGAACAAGACTACTAATATAGTTAATGTTCTCAAGAGGAATCCAAAATTCGAAGAAGATATATAGAAACATGAGGATGTGATGAGGTAGAGATATCATCCGGTTTTATATCGGAGTGAAAGAATTTTAAGGGATAAATTATTTTTATGTGAGGTATAATGTAACACCATATGATTTCATGATATATTTATTTTTAAATTAAATTTTATCTCTTCAATAGATTGTGATATATGAAAACCTGAGTATAACTAAACCATGGCATAATATATCGTTCTAAACATGCCATTAAAATAGGGAATTTGAATCGGAATAAATAAATTATGAATGTTTTATGGTTTAAACATGTATAAAATAAATACATTGGTTATTAATTTCTTTGATATGTAAATAAAAATAAATTTAATTTAAAAGAAATGTTTTTCTATACAACTTTTTTTACACACATTTTGATTCGATATGAATAATTTAAATTCAGTAGTATTGGTGAATAAATTTTAAAAAAATTATATATTTTATATTCAATCAAATATTTAACCATTAATATAATATTTTTCTTAAAATGGGATATGAACAAATGTAGTTTTATGATAAGATACATTATTTTTCTAATAAACAATTTTCCACATTTTCTGCACATATTTTATTATAGTTTCATTTCAAGTTTAGGAAAATTTATTTAAAAAATATTATCATCAATTTCAAAATAAATTTTTTAAAATTATCTTTGAGTAATTGTTTTTATATTTTTATGAAATTATTAATTTTGTGAAGAATAAGAAAAATTAATAATTGTTATAAATTTTTTTCAATTCATTTAATTAATTTTAAAAAGACTAATTTTATTTTAAAATTAATTTAAAATTAAAATTATTCAATTTATATTATTATTAATCCAATTTGGGTAATTGTAAGAATATTTTGTTTAATTTTGATATAAAATCATTTTATTATTGAAAAACTATTTATTTAGAAAACCAGTTTTCATCACGTTTGTGTTTTTATTTTTTAATTAAATTGTTCCCCATTAATGAGTTCAATTTGAAAACATTTATTCCATATTTTTAATAAGAATAATTTAATTTAATTTATAAGATGAACATATTTTTTATTGATAATTAATTGTAAACACATTATAAATTTGTTACCAAAGATAATTTTAAAATAGGTTTTTAGAGAGTTAAACTACTTGGAAAGTGGTTAAAATAACACATAAATGTACCTAAATATACATTATAGAAATATTAAAAGATATATTATATAATATTATTAAAATATCTATCTATGAAACTATTTTATTGAATTATACATTGATATATTTTTTCTAACATTCCATGTGTCTCCTCTCCCCCACTAAGAAAAGGAAACCAACTCTCTTCTCCACAAAAAAATTCAAGATCCTTTCAGAAATAAAAAAACTGAATTAATAGATTATTTAAATCCTTAATAATTTCTTAGATTCTCATTTTTACAATAATAGAAAATGTGGATGGTTTTATATATAAACATGAAGAAGTTGTTCGAAGAAGAGGTATAGTTATTGACGAGTTGTTTTCATTTTTTTTCATATTCTACCAGCTTCAAAAATTATTCAAATATGAATAAATAATTAAAAATCTATCTTAAATATATTATTTTTTTAATTTTTTATTGGAGCATCCTATATCCATATCATCTTATATCAAATGTGAAATGATGTTGCCGATCATATATTTGGAAGACTACCCCCTGGTGAACTGATATAATTTCCTTTTCATAAATACATTTAATGGATATAAATTGTCATTGATTTAATCTATATATAAGATTTATATGTCATAATTTCTAATATTTAAATATAATATTGCATAAAAATTCTTACCTCATCACTGATGGAAGGTGACAATGTTACATGTGGTTATGTGTTAACTACCACATCCATCAAGTGATTTAATTAATTTTTCATATTAAATTGACATTGATGATAATAAGGATAGAATTAATGAATATATATGATATATACAGTTTAATAATTAATATGTAATGTTTAATTACTTTTTAACAATATTTTTACCCTTAAATGATAAAATGAAATCATTGTTTATACGTATGTATGACATACCATCTCCTTTAACTGTGAAATTAAATTATCTATCTATAAATTGTATGGATGACTCTATGTATATATGTAATTAATATATAATATATTTATATCATTAAAAAAATTATTTTATGATGTAACCATGATAAAGTTAAAATGTCTAAAACTACAGATCCAAATGTTACCTGAAAAATAATGTTTTTATAACCCAAAACAATGATTTTAATAAAGAATTGCTAGTAAGATATTGATAAAAGGTTATAAGTAAATCATTTAAGGGTTTATATATATTAGTAACAATACTTAATAGATTTATAATAAATCTAAATTTATTTTATAGTATTTTTATATCATGTATGAAGGAAGTCATACTTGAGGTGAGGGTTTTATAATACAATATCATTATTCGTGTAGGCTATTTAAGATTCTATTTTTTGATGATAATGTTTTATGATGTAGATCTCAATAATCTCATGAATATTATATGTCCACTATTTTTTATGGAGATTTTATTTATTCCTTTCAATTTCATCCCTTTAATTACTTGATATATTGAAATAATATTGGAATAAAAATCAACATTATTTCTCTCTTCAGTCATCACCTATTTCCTTTAATGACCAAGATTTCATAAACTATCTATTTAATAATGTTTTGAATAATACCCCCTAATTTATGAATATATTTTTTACCCTTGATTTGTTTTATAAAAAAATATTTAAAAGGATACATATTTTTTTATGAAATTTTTTCATTTTGACGTGTGAACAAATTAAAAGGAATATTATTTTAACAGATATGATATGAAAAAAATTCTTCCTCCATGATGATTCAATTATGAGAAGCTTATATTACTATTTTCAAATTAGACATTCAAATGAAACTTTTTCTTTAATATTTTGAAATATATTTTACTTCAAATAAGTGATATTCGAGAAAAAATTGAATTTTATTTGATAAATGATCAATGTGATATTTTAAAATCATTTTCCATCTAAAATTACATCCTTTGATGTTGCTAAATCTTTAAAAGGGAAATTACTTAGCGATAAAACACTTATTAATGCTAATTATGGTATATTATTAGCAATAAATGATTTTTATTGAACCATTTTCTTTTCTATGGGTTATTCAATGATAATATGATTGTGGAAGAAATTTCATTCCACAGGATATGATATGATGAGTGTTTATTTTAAGACATATATATGATTTTTTTCTGTTATGGTTTGGACTGGTATTATATATTCCACTAATTAATTGGTTAAATATGGATATCTCACGTGATAAATAATATTGGAATGGGGTGTGATCCCAATTCAATATGAGAGTTTGTCCTCTATGATCGTCTTGGGAGCAACCCCTGACTATTATGATTTTTTGGGGAGTGAACCAGATATGCTATGAACTTATTATTAGAAATCCTTAATAAAGAAATAATATATTATATATGTTTATGTGTTTAACAAAAAAACATTGCCTTATTTCAATTTTATGATGTAATGTATTATGTTCTTTGATTATATTCTGATTTACATTTTTTGATATACAAATATTTATTCTATAAGTCAATATAAGGATCTATAGTAAGTAGTGTATATTTCTTATAATTTTATAATCATACTATCATACCCTTATTATCATGTTATGCTAAATATATCTTTACATTTCCATTGTTTACCCTTACTGAGAATCAATGATCTCTGTTTCTTATGATTGTATTCTCCATGTTTTGAAGAAATGTATTGTGTAGGATATTAATGTAACGTCCAGGTTCAGGGAGCCACCTAGAGGCTCCCCTACCCGGTTGGTCACATGGCCTCAAGCACATTTCCCCGAATTCCAGAGGCTTTTGACTAGAAGTGAAGGCCTTTGGAGTGATAGTGCGGAAACTATTCCCACATTCGTAGTTTAACACATTAGAAGTAAAACAGATATCAATAGTGGAAGCTGTAATAATTCCTTACAATAGTTAACATAAGAAGACTAAAGAAATGAATAACTGGGGAACATATGTAATTGATGAATGATACATATGTCCATGAATATAGCCAAACAATTATCCATGAAGGAATACAATTCTAAACCAAATTACAAAAGAAAAACATGAAACAACTCATCAGAATCTCAAGCATCACCTTGGTCCCATGCTCTCTAGCTTCTAGTAGTCAAGTACCTAAAGTAGAAGGGTGGTTTCCCTCATCTATAAATGCAGTAATATAATCCGTTTGGGCCAAAAATCATGACCCAAAAAGGGTGTGAGACTAATCCCAGTAGGCATCCACCCAATGATCTATGCCTAACAGTCAGTAAATATATATGAAATACAATGAGAAAAGAGATGCGGTAAATAATGAAGTACTCAAAAATAAGCAATCCTACGGTTTCAAATGTATTCAATTTCTCATATCAGGTAATAAAATATTCCTAAACTAGTAACCCTATGGGAAGTACACACTGCCTAACCCCTATTTTTCAACCACACAACACACGAAACCCCCTAGGAGGTTCTCACATTCTACCCCTCAGGTTGAGCTTTCGCACAGACTCTCTGAGGAAGAAGTCATCTTCAATTCCTCTTATAGTATCATATCTGTAACTAATAGGCCCTCTAGGGATGCACTCAACATCCAATTCCCCATGTGGCCTGCATCGAGGAACTATAGACACTATGAAGATGCACTTATGTACATTCCCCCTATGGTCTCTCATCATAAATAATTATACAGACACTCTGGAGAAGCCCACAACGTCTATTCTCCCTATGGTCTACTCCAACTGGTTCTCATGGCCCTGTGTAAGTCAATAAATCACATCGATATAGAGCAGACAAAGTAAACATCAGGAACTAATTGGATAAACATTCTACGTCATATCAACATGTTAGAAAATAAACACTCTATCCTGCAATACTTGGCATGGAAAAAATGTAGTATCGTAACAGGAAATGCTAGACCAAATGGTCCAAAATTGTAGATTCATTTGAAAACACATCCTTAACATGGTAAACAACCATATTCACAACAAATATCTTCTACTCAAGAATTTTAATCCTAGCAGGAATTAACTGGGTCAAAAACCCTAAACACGCAATACCCTGATCAAGGGTATTAGAAACTTTTTCACATATAACTCAAAAACTATTTATAGAAACGCAATAACCACCTACCTCAGTGTTGTATGATCATTATAAGTGAACCTCGTTCCTTGAATCACCCATGAACTCCATAGATCTATAAAAACTCTAAAAATTCTCAACTAAGGATAACTCTTGAAGGAGGATGAATTGAGAAACAATGCTCTAGTAGATGGAATAGCTTACCGTGGTGATCCCAACACAATCCATGGTGGTCGAATCAGAGAATATATGCTCGATCGGGGGATCGGGGATGATTTGTGTTGTATGGATGCACTTGGTCAAGGAAGGTGAAGAAGAAGACACTTCCACCAATTAGATGTGAACCCAATCTGTTTAATGAAAAAAATAATTTACATGTCATATACATTGTAAGTACATGGAATGCACTTTCCCTTACCGGGCCCCTCTTTAGGAGGCCTCCATATCACCACAAACGGCTGTGTGCTCAGATGTTACATGGCCAGCACATGGCTGTGTGAGGCACTGAGTACACGACATGTACTTATAATTACATGGAGAGTACTCAAGAAAATTTCAAAATTTCCTCTTTTCCTAAATAACAGCAAAAAATGGGAACATACCTGAAAACAATGTCTGGGTTCTTACAAGATTCTCCACATAAAGAAATTTGTCCACAAATTTCCCTTGTAAGACAGCATAGAAGAAGAATCCTCAAACAACACTGAGCACTGTTATTGTACATCGGCCTCCCACTACCAGGTCTCATTACTATAATCACATGAGTTGTCATAGCACTCATACCAGATGAACACACTTTCTACAGAGAACCATTGCACTTTGATAAAAACAAATCCAGATAGGATTCTCTTCAAATAAGGAATCTACCTCTAACTCAACCTCCTCTGGTTGAAAAACATGAGACGGGTCTGAGAAGTAATGTTGGAGATGAGAAATGTGGAAGATATCGTGCATAGCCTTGTACCTCCAGGGTAACTACAACCGAAAGAAAACCAGACCAACTCCCTCTAACAACTCCAATGGCTCGACATACCTCGGTGAAATCTTACCATGTCTCTTAATCTTCCTGTGTCCAAACCATGGTACGACACGTAGAAAAAACAAGAGCTCAGACCCCGAACATTAGAGGTCATCTCATTCGATCGACATAAGACTTCTGTAGAGAATGTTTAGTAGTCATCCTCTTCCGAATCATCTCTATCTGCTCTATGGTCTCCTTTACAAGATGAGGTCCCAGCATAGCCTCCTCTCCTACCTCCTGCCAAAGTAATTTTGATCAGAATGGCCTAAAATAAAAAGCCTCATAATGTTTCATCTGAATAGTTTCTTGAAAACTATTTTTTTAGGAAAAATCTACCAGAGTTATATGCTTCTCCCACAAACCTCCAACATCCAGGATGCATGCTCGAAGCATGTCCTCAAGAACCTAAATTGTACGCTCGTATTAGCCATCTGTTTGTGGGTGGTAAGTTGTACTCAAAAGTACCTGTGTCCCCAATGCCTTATATAGCCCAAGCCAAACCTAGAAGTAAAATGTATTTCCATGTCTGAAACAATGGAGTGTGGAACCCTATATAGACGTAAAATCTCTCGGATGTAAAATATTCATAGCTCATCAACACTAAAGGTCTCCTTGATAAGAAATAATTGAGAGTCCTTCGTGACTCTGTCAATGACAGCCCAAACTACATCATTCCCTCAAGGTGACCTTGTTAATCCGATCACGAAATCCATTGAGACATAATTCCACTTCAACTCGGGAATGGGTAACTAATTCCAAATCCCTTTTGGTCGCTGATGATCCGCCATCACAAGTATCGGTGCTGAATTAAACCTCCCATTAAGCTCTTCAATGGCTAACTCAAAAGAATCTGACCACAAGAACATTTTAGTCTTCTTAGTCAGACATGTCAGTGGAACTACTAAGTGTGAGAAGTCATGTATGAAACGTTTGTAGTATCCAGCCAGACCTAAAATACTCTGTACGTAAAATATGTTCTTCCACTTCTCCCATGAAACTACTGGTCTCACATTCTCTAGGTCTACAGTTACATCTATCACTGAGATCATATGACACAAGAAGTGAATTTGGTCCATCCAAAAGTAGCATTTTAAAATCTTAAAATATAACTGATGCTCTCTCAGTGTAATCAAAATGTTCTCAAGGTGTGAGGCATGGTCGTGTCAAGTGAGAGAGTACACCAAGATATCGTCCAAAAAGACTACCATGAAAGAATCCAAGTATGGATGGAAAAATTGGTTCATCAATGCCATAAAGACTACAGGCATGTTCGTGAGACCGAACGACATAACCACATACTCATATAGACCATACCAACTCTAGAAGACTATAATAGGTATATCAGATGGTCTAACATGCAACAGATGGTAACCAGATCTCAAGTCAATCTTCAAGAACAGTCGGGCTCCTCGAAGCTGTTCAAAGAGATCATAAATCCTTGGAAAGTGATATCGGTTCTTGACCTTCAACTAGTTCAACTTTTGATTATCCACAAAAATTTTGTGGTACCTTCCTCCTTCATTGTAAACAGGACAAGAGAACTCCAAGGAGAAGAACATGGTCAGATGAAATTCTTTTCTTGTAACTCAAACAACTACTTCTTGATCTCTTGTAACTCAAGTGTATCCATACTGTTAGGAGGAATGGACACTGGTGCTGCTCATGGCACACTGTCAAAATAAAATCCCACGTATCTCTTTGTATGAAAAATAGGAATGTATTATGGAATGATGTCCCTCAAATGATCCACCACTAGAAGAAATTCCATCTATGAGGTCCCTTAATAATCAAGATATAGACAAGAAATATGGGATGTAACTCCTCCCAACCCCTGATTCTCTAGTCTCTCTCTTCTCATCTAGACATCCCATTCGACCTTATGTACAAAAGATACACCCTCTAGTGATGTGAAAATCACCCTACGGTGAGAGAAATTGGTATAATTCTAGAAGGGAACTAACCAATCCATTCCAAGAATGATGTCATATCCTTTAATCTCTATGACATAGAGGTCCCATAAAACATGACACCCACCACCTCAAGGCGGAACCCATTGCACTAACGTACACTAGATGTTCTAGTCCCCAATGGTGTGTCTAGAGTCAAGATATTGGTAAAAGAAATGATATAGAGCCCAAGGCTCTAGACAATAGAAACAGATATAAATCAATGGGAAGTACCTATAACGAAAAAAGAAGAAGCTAATACTGATGAAACTAGGATTGTAAATCAAATTGTATAGGGTTTGGGATCCTACTTCTACTAGGTCTGATCCACTGCAAAAGTCTAACCTACACCGCAGCCCTGTGACCATGCCTGACCACCCTAAGCTAATCCAGTCTTTTGTCGCTAAATGTATGGTGACTGACTACTAGTGTTGCGACCACCACATCGGCCTAAATGGCTAGAAGAACACCATTCCCAAACTGGTGAGAAACTGGTGGTGCTGGTCCTGAACAAAGAGTCAGAGAAGTACCACGGTAACCAGCTGACGGTGAGAAGATCTGATATTAGTGCTAAAGTTGACCCATTTTGCTACATGATCGGCACTCTACTAGGTGTCCCGGGCAATGTGGTCTCGTATTACTTCTCTTCCTGCACTGGAAGAACACCACATGGCTACCTGAAGATTTCTCCCGCCTCCTTGTATCTCTACGCGAAGACTCCCTTAAGTGATTCCTGCTGTCAGTAAGAAGGATACCATACCCGGATGTCAAGACACCATTTCTAAGAACTCCAGAATCCCTCAAATAGTGCTCCATGATCAATGCCTGGTTCACTATATATGTTATGGAAGTCAACCTAAATATGTTCAAATGAGATCTGAAGCCATTCCGAATACCATCCTAAAAATTCCTTTCCAATGAATAAATTATCACCTCATGGGATGGGTGTGAAGCACTAAATCTCTATAAAATGAGATGAATACTCCATAACAGAAATAGAACCTTTCTCCAGACTCATGAACTCTCGGGCTCGATTGACCCTCAAGGTATCCCGGTATAAGTAATCATAGAAGTTACTCTAAAACCCATTTCAATCCATAACATGCGGGCATCCCACCTGTGAGATCAAATCCCACCATCTCATAGAGGATTCCTGAATCATATATGTAGCGAGCTTGACCCTTATCTCTGGAGGCGTCCCCATATGGTTGATGATTGAAAGCATGGATTCTAACTATGACATTGTAGCCTGAGTTCCTCCTTCACCTTTAAAGGTGGGAGGATTATGTTGTTAGAAAACTTGTTTCAACTCTACCATAGAAGGGGAAGGATGCAGTATAGCACAAAAGGTCTGCATAAACCTCATAAAGCCCTCTTGGAACTGTGCGTGAGTATCTATGTCTGGAATGAAGGCTGGTTCCAAGACTGGAATGACGTGAGGATCTTCTGGTAGTCCCTGATCAGCAATGTTAGATGTCTGTTCACTTCCCTTCAAATGGTGTACAACCAGAGGATGTCTAAGTGGCATGACTCTGCAAGGTAAAGTGCACACCTAAGGTATAAAATATCAAGTACTGAATCTAGAAGTTTATGGAAGGAACAGGATAAAGAATGCATCAATGTTTTTCAAAACATGGGTACACGGTGTGTATAATAACATTATGGTGTGTTCTCTTAAGCCTTTACATGGAATGTACTCCTTCCAAAACTGGTCTTGTAACCCCCCATACACAAAACATGTTTTTTGAACACAAAACATGTACTTGAATCTTCTTCCCCTGTAAAAGATCCCATACATGGATAACACACATGGTTATCCTTGAACAAGACTACATGGTGTGTTAAAGCTAGGAACAGTGTGCACATGATGAAATTCAAGGACCCGTGTAGTTAGCCACACAGTCGGTTACATGGCTCACTCTACACAGCGTGTTTGTTCCAAACACACCTTGTTGTAGAAAGATTTTTTCGACCTGTGTAGTTCATTACATGACTAGATACTCGGGTTATACAGCCCGATATGTTCAAGCATGACACAGTGTGTATAACTTATGTTTTATCCATCAGTGTCGTTAGTTATGTGGGTGGACACATGGCCGACACAACACGACGTGCACGTCTCGCACACGGCATGTTCTGCCAAGATTTCTCTAACCCATGTCTCTACCCACACAGCCTGTGAAATAGATAGAGACTACACAGCGTGTACATAAGTACACAGAGTGTACTTATGAAAAACAGTTCCTTCACAAATAGAAGGACACATGGAGTGTATTTATTATTACATATCGTTTATTCTGGGTTTTTTCAGACATTAAGCCTCAAAAACAACCTTGGAACCCAGAGAAACACTAAAACAAACATTAAAGAGCCAAATTCAGATCTCTGATAGCCCATAATCCCCACAAATCAATGTGTTCCATATTATACATGTCATATACAAAGATAGCAGTGCAATGATACACCAAATTTCGGCCAATGAGGGCCCAAAAAACCTCAATAACAAAAGTTTGGTGTTCATTCAAACAAAAACATACAGAATTAAATACCCTATCAAAAGTAGGTATTCTATCAATTCATCTATCACAAAATCATGAATATTTAACACATCACCTATCACAACAACATGAAATCATTAATGCATTGTAAATGGAAAGGCAAGAAAGTATGACATGTGATATCTAACAAGTGCCTATATGATGCATGAGATGGAATACCCACATCTCATCATGTTGAAATAGAAAAAGAACCTCAATAACATCAAAAATAGTAGCACAAAACATGTGAATCACCCAGTGGTGAAATCAAATCAACTATAAAAATTGAAAAAATAGTAAAAATTGAAATTTAGAAGGTAAATTAGATTATTCATGTACACAGGTTAGCTACTCTTTGGCACAACTTATTACCACGTAATTATTCCGTCCTTTCCCTGGCTATAGGCTCCAAACATTTAGTCAAGAAGAAAATAATCCCTACGATACCACTTTGTAATGTCCCGGTTCCGGGAGATGCCCAGACGTGCCCCGTAACCTGTCGGGCACATGGCCTCAAGTGTATTTCCCTAAATGAAAGAGGCTTCTAACTATTAGTGAGGGACTTGGGATTGATAGTGGGGAAAGTATTCCTTTATTGGCTGAGTAATGCAGTAGAATTAAAATAGATAGCAATAGAAGAATCAGTAATAATTCCATACAACTGTAAATAGTGGAAGACTGAATAAATCAATAACTGGAGCACATATATAAATGACGCATGATACATATGTCTAGTAAATCTGAAAAAAAAGTCACAATGTTGTAATATAGTACTAAACCAATGTACAAAAGAAAAATAAGAAACAACTCCTTAGCATCGCAATCCTCAACTTGGTCCCTTACTCTCCAGCTCCAAGCAGTCAAGTACCTGAAGTAGAAGGTTTCTTTCCCTTATCTATAACTGCATCAATATAATCTATTTGGGCCCAAAAGAATGATCCAAATAGGGTGTGAGACTAATCCTAGTAGGAAACCACCCAATGATCAATTCTTAACAGTTAGTGAATATGTATGGTAAGAAATAAGAAAATATAAGCAGTAAACAAGGATGTATTCCGAAGTAAACAATTCAACAATTTCAAATGCCTTCAATTTATTATATAAATTAAGATGATAATCATAAATAGGTAAACCTTTTGGATATACTCACTGCCTAATCCCTCTCATTCAACCACACAACACATGAAACCCTCTGGGAGGTACTCACAGTCTACCCCTCCAATTCACCTTTATAACAGAATCTTTGAGGAAGAAATCGCTGTCAATTTCCCCTATAGTTTCGAATCGGTAACTAATAGGCGTCTGAGGAATAACTCAACATCCAATTCCACTTGTGGCCCACATATAGGAACTATAGACACTCAGAGGAAGAACATATGTCCATTCCACCTATGGTATCTCAACATAAAGAATTAAACAGACTCTCTGGATAAGCCCTCAACGTCCATTCTCCCTATGGTCTACTACAATGTGTTCTCTTGGCCCTATGTAAGTCAATCATGCACAGTGGTATATGAAATCCAAAGTAAACCTCAAGAATTTCATGGATAAATAGTCTACAACATAACAGCATGTCAGATAATAAACACTATATCTTGTAATACTAGGCATGGAAACAATGTAGTAGCCTAACAGGAAAAGAAAGACCAAATGGTCATAAGCATTACAAGAATGGGAAAAAATATAACATGGTAAACAACCATATTCTGAAAAAATAACCTATACTAAAAAATAATAAGAATATCATGCATAAACTAGGTCAAAATCCCTAAACACACAATACCCCGATCAAGGGTATTGGGAACTTTTTCACATATAACTCAAAGACTATCTATAGAAAGGCACACTACAACTACTTCAGTGTTGTAGGATCATTATACATGGTCCTCAAGCCTTGAATCGACCATGAACACCATAGATATAAAAAATGATAAAAATTCTCAACTGAGGATATCTTTTGAAAGAGGGGGAATCATAAAACAAAGATCTAGAAGAAGGAAGTGCTTACTGGGGTGATCCCAATTCAATCTACTATAGCCTAATCGGATAAAACATTCCAAACCGGAGGATCAGGGAAGATCTGCACTATATAGATGCTCTCGATCGAAGAAGGTGAAGAAGAAGACACTTCCACCTATTAGACACGACCTCGGTCCCTTTAATGAAACAAATTACATGACTTGTACTATATAAATACATGGTGTGTACTTACCCTTACCGGGCCCTACTTTTGGTGGCCTCCAGGCCACTACACATGGTTGTGTGCTTGGGCCTTACACAGTTGGTACACAACTATGTGCGGAAACTGAGTAAACAGTTTGTAATAAAGAAATTACCAAAAACACATCATTTTCTGAAAAACACGAGAAAAAGTAAAACATTCTTGAAAAGAAGATTCAGGTTCTTAAAATTTATAAGAAGGATTATATTTATGAATAACATAGCTGAAGATGATTTAAATCAATTATGAACCAATTATTTATATATACATGTTTCAAAATCTTTTATATCTATATGAATCCGGTATAGATTGTTATGTTATGTTTTGAATATAAATTCAACAGGACCTAATATTTCTCTATAAAATTTATGTGTCTCTATTTTAGAATAATCTCATAATTTCATTGTAATAAAATTGTATCATGATAATTTCAAAAACAAATTTAATATTAAAAAATAAAGCATCTAATTTATTTTAATTTTTATATTAAATGAAAATAAAATATATAAATAAAAAATTATATAAATAAAAATTACCTTACAATGTTATGTGTTCTTAATCTTATTTTTTATGCATTTATAATTGATTATAATAAACTTATTCACTAGTTGTTTTATTATCAATAAATTTTATTAATAATCAATATGTTTAACTCATTTAAATTTAGAGTTTCTTGTGGAGTATGCTATTTTATTTTAGTTGGTGATTATACCAGTTTATAATATTAAGAAAATGTGGGAATTTTTTATGGGGTAGAAGGTAAAAAATAACATGACCCATAGGCCTGTGGACAATAGGACTAGGTATGTTATATACAGTTACCATGTATATATTTTCTCACCATAACAATTTTATTCACCTGATCGTACTATCAGATGTCACCTTACTAGACCACCCTGATGGCCCAATGCCTCTATATCCCAAATTACTATTTTTTTGTCTAAAATCCCATTCAGGATGAATGGTATTAAAAATAAAATATTGCACAAAAACATATACTACAGTGATAAAATTTTCTTATAGTTCATGGGGAAATTCAGTCCCAATCAGTTTTGAACCCGAAACATATTCATGATTACGATGAGTCATTACCACACTGTAATCCACCAACTATATGTTGATAAAGCAATCAAACATATAATTAATATATAGAAAGAAAAGTATGATGTTATGACAAGGGATTTTTGTTTTATTAAAAAAGCATTTGATTCATGTTTCTACAATATGGATTGTGGAAGCACCACAATATTATCAAAGTTATATATTTATAAAAAAAATTATAAATTGGAACAAAATATCATGTTCTATAGTTATTTAAGACATGGTTAATGGAACACTTATCAATGAAGGAAAAGTCAGTTAAACATATCTTCTTATGATAAATATCTATCATGATAGATTAAAGAGTATTCTTGAAATATTTTAATTTATTTATATTGAAAAGGTACATAAAATATATTAAATATATAAATTCATGAGGGAAATATTTCCAATATTATAGGAAATATATATCTGTAATAAAATGTGTCCTTAAAAAACGAGAGAGAGAATTTTTGGATACCGTTACTCTTTGATGATTAGATATATCTTGTATTTCATGATATGTAATGGGATTTATTTAACAGAAACCTTTATCATAAGGGGAAAATATCAAGAATATCTGATAGATATATATAGAGTATTGTCTGAAACCATAATTTTTTTAAAAAAATTAAAAATGATATTTTTATAGTTTATAAAAGAAATGTGGATATATTAATGTTGGTATATACTAATCCCAGCATCATGAAAAATCAAAATGACTTAATATAATATTTTACATATTTTTTATACATTAATGTTTGTATAATGAACTAGATTAACTCGATGTATCTTATGGTCACCAAATATATAATATAGCCTAAATATATTATGGATTCTCATGTATCTAAAGTAGAAATATATATAGAAAAAATAATCTCAAATAATTAAATATTTTATCAATAATGATTCTTTAATTAAACATTTTGATACTAGTATAGTGGGGTTACTTTATAAGAATTCATGGTCACATAAAGGACATAAAAAATACTTCATAAATATCAAATATAATTTGATTATACTCCTTGATGTAAAGGTATTGTTATTAAATTAACCAAATATAATAAAATAGAAGACCTATTTATTAAACATATAATATAATAAATTCATTACTCTCATGTGAAGGATAAAAAGTTAATAATTTTTTTTATTTAGTTATTTTTAAAAATTTGTGTTTTTAGAGTGGGTTTTATAGAACCAAATCATGTATTTTTTAATTACGATATTTATCATTTAAATTTTAAATATATATGATATTTTCTAATTATAATGTTTCTACCCATTTATAATAAATATACAGTAATAAGCATATATTATTTTTTCATATTAAATTTTCATATTAGTTCCCCAATATAATGATGACATGGAGATTCATGATATTAACTATAAATAAATATATATAGTATGGAAAAATTTATTTTATGGGACAATGATGATATATGATTATTCGATTTTTGGAATCATAAAAATTGTATCATACACTTTTTATTTCCCTACATGGTTGTCTCCATGTATGATAGATCATGAGTATTGAATCTATAAAAGGAACACAAAATGTTTTAGGTATTATATGATGTTTTTTTCTATAAGAATTTTTATTGGTCTCCATATAAAATATCATTATCAATCTATAATCAGAATCAAATACATAGAATGACAAAAAAAATATAGTTTATGTTATTAGATTGTTTTTTTCATTAGGGGTATCATAAATTGTATAGTATTAGTTGAATAATAAAGATATAGTAACTCAATTATATATATATGAATAAGATTTTTTCTTGGGTCCTGATATGATGAATTTTTCTTCAGTTCTTATCTCTAAGATTTAAATGGAATAATTTTATGAGCTCAAAGTGTACATTTTAGGGTAATCCAAAAGAAAAAATAGTCGAGTTTCTAAACATTATATCGTAAACCTTTAAATGAAATGGGTATCATAATCATTTGATCATATCATTTCTTATAGAAAAGAGAAAGGTATAATAGTCATTTCATCAAAGCCTAACTCGTTAAGATATATGGGTTTCAATAGAATATAACACGTGGAAGTGGAATGGGTGTCATAAAAATAAATTTATAAAATCATATACCATTAATGAATTAAATCTAATGGTTTTATTGGATCATATACAAATTAATTAATAAACTATAAAAAATTATGTCATCATAGATGGATAATGATTTTGAAAGATCAGATTAATAATTTCTAAATGAAAATAACCTTTCGTTGAAAATCCATTTCATAAAACAATTTCAAAAATAATTTTATTTTAAAATGATTTATAATTATATTTAAAAACTTTCTTCAGGAAAATATCATTTCCACTTTGAAAAAATATATTTAAATGACTAGTCATTTTTAGAAATATTTATTATATAATATATTTTAAACATATAAAAGAATCTTAAAAGCATCTTGGAAACTATTCCTTTGTAAACATGTTAAAAAATATAAAGGAAGATTGAAAAATATTTGAATCATTTTTCAATGAAAATTTATAATACAATCTAGAAAAAAAATTATAACACTTTTTAGACATAAAAAAATTTTGAAATATTTTTTAGAAATTATGGTTTTGAAAGAACACAGATTTTGGACAAAAAATATCGAAAAAGTAAAACATTCTTAAAAACATTCTAAATTATCATAAGTACCAAAGAGTTGAAAAATTGTACCAATAAATTAATAAATTTTGAATAACTAAATGAGAATTAAATTTAATACTACACTTTAGTGATGTCTCATAATATTTAATCAATAGAAGCATAACATAACCAATAATGTTAAACGATGATATTTTAGAAAAAAAGTGTTACCCATTTTTTTACATTAAATCATAATCTCCATGACTGAATATCATTACATGAATCATAAAATATCATGAAAATAAGGATATTCCTGATATAATATTTCCAAGGGTTGTATATATGTGCCATGGAAAAATATAGTTGCATAACATGGAATTAATCTCAAAGAATGAAAATTGAGAAAACAATACATTACTAGTATGGTAACTCCTGAACCAAAAACCCATGAAATAATGACCAAATAATATATATATAAACACTGAAAAATATAATAGTAATTATTATATAATACATTCATTTGTATTGTCAGAAACCAACCCAATTCAACCTCGAACCAAGCACTCGAGTCTATATGTGGAATGGCCCGATAGGTGTTCGTGATCCTCCTGAGTAGTAAACTAGTGCTAGAGTATCAAAAGGGAATTTAGGGAATAAAATTAACCAATTTAAAATAAAATGAATAACAAAAAATAAATATGTCATCCCAAATAAACAAAAAATCAAATCGAGCATCATTTATTAGAGAACATAAAATACAAAACAAACTATAGAAAAAGTCCAAACAGAACCAGAAAACCACAACATCCCCATGTGACCCAAAGGGTCACTCTCTGGTACCTAGATAAACCATCACCTATGGAATAAAAATAAATAATAATCATGCCAAAAGATATTAAAATAATAATTATCTATATGTCGGAGTATTAAAACTCAGTTGGTGTGCCCAAACAAATATATTTTCAATTAAATTCCTTTAAATAAAAAAAATCAATTTAGTTTTTAAATAAAATATATATAAAACTAATATTTTCACATACACTTTACCTTTAATTAAAATCATTTTCCATTTCCACTTTTCCATTCAAATTCTTATTCTTTTCCAAGCATTAGGTATTATAATATACATGGGACAAGAAAATGTTTCTATTTAAATAGGGGGATATGGAGTGAATAATAATTTAAATTTTTTTTTGATAAATCATCGATTAGAAATTAATAACTTTTAAAAAGATGTAATCTAATCAAGAGGGTGTCCAAATTGATCACATAATAAGGAAAATGGAATTTTTTCATAGTAGTGTAACCAACCAACAAATCATCTAATTCTTATTCCAAAAAAAAATTTCCAAACAACATGGAAGGACTTAGAAGATAAATTGAATAATTAAAAATATAAAATGAATCTTTAATCATATTTAAGGGTTCACTCACCCAATGACATCAATTATCTCTGACATGATTCATCACACTCTACAAGGTCTGGCCAATGGGCACTATCCCATAGAATCAAATACAAAACAAATCAACTGATATGTGTCACTAGCCAGAGAGAAATTGTAATCAAGTGAAAATTCCATTCACCAAATATCTTATAGCTATGAAATTTTCTTTATTCAAGACTAATGTTGGGTTGATCCAATAATTCCAACCAATAATCCAATCACTTGAATACATAACACACACATGTAATTCACACAAGATGTCACCCCCAATTCACTATAAGGAACATCCTCTTTACATTAATCTAATTGATCACAACAGAGACTCCCAACAAGGGAATCCCACAATAATAAACATAAATATTTTAAGAGAAATATCAAGGAATATTTTTAATGAATACAAAATTTCACAAAAATTTCACACAGGAATCACATGACCTAAACATGTGAATCTCTTAATGAAATAACCAAATATACATCACCATAAAAATGAGGAATCCACTTTCAAATATAATCTAACACTTATTTCAAAAATTACCAATCCACATAGAAAACAATGTTATGGATCCATCTATTCTTATTTTTGATGAACCAAACCCACCATTTCCAAAATTTGAAAGCACAACATTATTAATTTCATAACCATTTAGAAATCTAAAACCACTATTTTTGAAACCAAACACCTTTACAAGACCAAAAATATTTATATATCCATTCAATAAATCCAAAATCTCCATTTTCGATGCCAAAAATACATTTACCAAGCCAACACATTATTTAAAAATAGGAAATCAGTAGTGAACTATAGTCATTCATTTTATCAAACAAATGGTGTGAAACACCAAACATTGAAATGGAATATACATGAAAAAAACTATTTATACCACCACACATCACATGAAACAATAATTATAGTGATAATACATCACTATTTAACATATAAATATGGTATAAAAAATAATAATGCAATGATTATTAAATTTAATGATGAGATGGGAAGGGAAACCTACCCCAGATCACATGCGCTTCAACAACAACCACCCAAAACAACCTCGCAAGGGTTTCGAGAAGCAAGAACAATGAATATGATTCATAACCATAAAAAACCAAAATTAAACACCAATAATAAAATAACTCTAGATCTACCTGACTAAGGGAGAAGATAAAATCATGAGAAAATGGAGAAAAGATGAATATGGAGAAGAGAAGAGGGGAAATCCTTCATAAATCATCGCAAAACCATGAATATATCACTAGATCCCACACTTTAGAGAGAATAAGATGCTTATAGAGGAATGTAAGGGATAAATTTGGGTCACAGGAACATAGAAAGGGAGGAAATGTGAATTAATGGTTAATATATGGAGCTTACAAGAAACAAATTCTCACATTTGTTGACATATACATGTATCAATGTTTTCCCAAACGATTTTCCAAACCATATTGCAACCTTGCCTCCCACACTAACCAGGAAGAACAAGCAACAATGTTATCCCACATGGCTTACCCAACCATGTGACAACCATACAGTCTCCAATAACTAAAAATGAACTTGGATACATAGTTTCCTTGGAAAGGGCACACAGTTTCTACTAACAATGAACCAACAATGTTCCACATGTTTTCATTCCCAAAATCCCCACATTTCACCAAAAACTCATTGTGGAAACTAAATAAAAAATGGGCCCCAAAAATAAACAAAGGAACAACCCGAACATGAGGGAATAACCTAAAACCATATGATAAACTGGAATAGAGGATGAAAATAGAAATATGGGTGTGATAATTCCCCCCACCATAAAATTTTTCTCCCCCAAAAAATATAAAAAAATATCTAGTTGAATTAATAAAAGGACGTGGTTTACATGATAACATGAATCAAATCCCTAAACTAAAAACACCTCAACCACTACCAAACTAAAAACATTCACCACTACCTGAAATACAATAGTGAAAGAAAACCATTTCCTGAAAAACATTATAAATCTTGAGTTGTATCTTCGACAACCATTCCTGAAGAAAAAACTCCAAGCGTACTACAAAAGAGAAGAAACCATCCAAATGAAATACACCCAATATTAGACAACTCAAAAGAAAGCAACCTAGTTCAAAACTAACACCAAAGAGAAAACCATTATAGCACTAATGGATTCCAGAATGGGCTCCCCAACATATGAGAGAAGTTATAATCGATCAAATCTATAATATACTATAAAAATTCTATGGTGGTTATCCCTACGATTAAGAGTTTACCAACACAAAACAACTAGTATAGGTCATCTTGGTGAACCCAAGAGGGACTAGCCTCAGAACTCCTCACCTAGACTAGGACATTCATATATAGACCATAAAAACCCACAATAATGGGGTCATGATGAATTATACCACAATGTAAATGTTAAGCCAATCCATGATTCATAAACTCCAAAATATGAAACCAAATATAGATGAGAACAAAAAAATAAAGCAGACCCAGAAGAGTTAAAAATTCATGGAATACCAATCAATGATTTCCCTTCTAAAAATGAAAAACCCACGTAATTACAAAATTAAAAGACCACCATGATTTTTTAATAAGAAGAATCATAAAACAAGAATAAAAAGAAATATATGAACACTTAAATATCTTACAACCCAATAATGGATACACATGTTATGCCATGGTTTTCCAAAACACCCATGAGTTCCTAATAGCTTGAAGAGATTCACTTCGGATCCTATAAAGGGAGTCCTTATATCTTTATTAATCTTCATCTGCATAGTCTGGAACTGACAACCCTCGATCTAAACTCATAATTTTGGGGGCTATAATCCACCGCAAAACATCCCAAGTAGAACTATTGGAATACGACACTCCATGGTACTCACATTTTTATAAAACCACACCTCAACCAAATGGAGAAATGCACCCACATAATACTATTTTCATTTTGAAAAGAGAAAAAGGAACAATGAATAATTGGAACAAAACTCTACTTAGAATAGAAAAATTCAGAATTTCTAAAAAAATATTCCCCCGTTAAAATAAAATATCTCACATTGTTCACATGATCCACTTTTTCATTTTAAAGAAAAGTAAACTCCAAGAAAATTCACCAGAAACAACCATTATAATGGATGGGACTATAAAATAGAAAGGGTCCTGAAAAAGAATCCAAGATGACACATTACACCCACAAACATGCCAAGGTGTTTTTCAAAGGGGTGGATCTAGCTCCACAGCACTTCTTGAAAACTAACTTATGAATCCATTTCAATTTATAAAGTAATCAATAGATATGGAGGGCTATTAATGATTTCAAAAAAAGTGAATTCCTATAATTTATCTTGTCTCACTGATGGAAAACCACTATCCTTCATTTAAAAGAATCTTACGAGAGATCTAGAGGCCTTTTAATTCCCCTACCCAAACCACCATCTTCTACCCTCATTCTGATCTACTTACTATAATTCCCTTCACTTTTTCCAAAGACTAGTGTAAGGTTGAATGCCTCATGTGCTCCTTCTAGAACAACATCATCATGAACAACTTGCCTCACCATGTAAAAAATTGAGGATAGACTGAACATTGACTTCCTCTACTACAAATCATGATAAAACCCGTTATAAAAATATCACAACATCAAGAAACCATCAAAAAACACTAAAGAATAAAATGAATATTTTCCAGAAAAAAACAAAATGATTACAACACTGAACCATCACCTTAATATAAGAAACATATCACCAACCCCATTTCACCATTATTTTCATAGAGAAATAATGCTAGATGATTGATGATTTAATGAACTACCGTGTAATATATTCCTAAGGAATGGTTTAAGATATTTAATTCTACTACATCCAGTATGGTCGTTCAATAATAATTGTAGAAAAGTTTACTTTAACGACTCAAGATACTCAAGGAAGCTGACGTTTCTCTAAATTTTATACTTCCAGTCTTCTTATTCGAGAGGATCTTCTTTACTATAAAAGATATGAGGATTTATATTCTGAAATTCAAGAAGTAAATATATGGTGTTATCAACTAGATGGTCTTTTAATGGTGAACCACCCATGGCCGCGCATCAAATATCCATCAAATCATTTTTGGGGTGCACACTAAACAAAAATAGAACCATCAACCTATTCAAAAAATCACCAACAATATCTCAAACAAGAAAAACCCCTCACTCCACATTCCCAAATCATAAAAAATGCACTATAAAACCATTATCTCTCAAAACATTACAATTTAGTTTTTTTAAAACACTTTTTTAAAGAAATAAAACCTTAATTAGATTTCACAATCATAAATGGTATACTTCAGAAAGTCACTCACATTAACATTCTCATTCCATTGCAGGCACTCATCCACTCATTAAAATGCAGGCACCCATGCACACATTACATAAACCATATGATTCCTTAAAAACATCTAGGAATATGACCACTCATGAGAATTTTAATGTTCAAACAATACCTTTCCAATATTTCATACAAAAAATTCAACTCTTGTTTCAAATTTGTAATCCCATACCCATTCGAAATTTCAAAAAACCATTATAAACTACCACAAACCACAAAAGAATAAACCAATTTCAAACTATTTACCTTAATCAATTTGATTCCATTGAAAAATAAAAATCCCATGAAATGAAATCCAAAAACAAATACATACAATTTAAAATAATTCAATGAGAAAAATTTGATTAAAAATACTTTATATCAAAAGTGTCTTTTTATTTTAAAAAAATTCCCAAAACCCTATTTTAAATACATTTGTAATATTATTTCCCATCCTCCAAGAAAAAAATATTTACTACTTCAAATCATGTTTTCACAATTTGAGAACAATGTATTTTAAATTAGTTTTATGAATTAGGGAAGACACCAAAAAATCCATACGGGGAAACATGTACTAATGGGAGAATTTGATATATTTTTGGTGGATATATTCAAATCAGGAATCCATCAAAAAGAGTATTTTTGAAACATTTATATAGCTCCACATGGATTTCCTGGCACTTTGAGATCATTGAGACCACTGTCCTAACACCCATTTTGTATCCCAAACACCAAACTATGAACAAAAACTAGATAAAAAAAAAATTCTTCCCGTGTAATACCAAGGTTAGGTTTATAATTTTATTGCCAGATACTAAATAAAATATACACAAAATTTTTTGAATGTACTACTCTATCTACATTGAAATAATAAATATAAAAGTGAACTATGAAATCAAGGTCCTATAAATAACATTAACAGATTTAATACCATTTTTTCAGAAACCAAACTTGGCCAAACCTAAAGAAGGTGCCCAAGTTGATCTGTGGAGGGGCCTGAGAGGTATTCTCTATCCACCTAGGTTGGAATCTAGTGAAGGGGAATCAACCAGTAATGGAGGGAATTGTTATTCCAAATATAAAAAAATGAAAATTGTAAAATAAATACAGTATCCCAAATAAACACAATAAAATATTTATAACCATCTTTAAATGAACTAGAAATAAAAAACTACTTAACAAATCCCAGACTAAACATTATGAGAACAATGTCCCAATGTCACCAAAAGGGTCACTCTATAATAGAAAAACCATTTATTTCACATGGAGATAAAATCTAATTTGGACACATCAACAAAATCTAAAAATAATGAATAACTATAAGCATGCATAATAAGACTCAGTACATGTTCTTGAACAAATATATTCCCAATGAATTTCATTTAATTAAAATAAAAAAAATTATGTTTGAAATGATATATATATATAAACCTATAATTTCCACACATACATTCACTTTAAAACCAATCATTTTCCTTTTACCTTTACATTGAAATTAAAATTCTTTTCCAAGATGTTCACATTCTCATTTACAAGGGATAAGATAATGTTTCCATTTAAAAATGGGAAATGTCAGTGGAAAACATTTTCAATAATCATTTTAAATAAAATTCATCACATTTCAAAATAATTACACTACACAAGAGGGAAAAAATAATGATCACATAATAAGGGAAATTAAAAAATGTCACATGAGAGTAAGAAATAAACGAAGAATCTCAATAATATTCCAAAGAAATCTAAGTGCCAAAGAAGATGAGGTAAAATTAGATATTAGTGTAATAATTTAAGACATACTATACATTTTGACTCATTATGAAGACATGCCTCACTTGATGATATATATTCTCTCACTCATGGTCAATGTCACCCCACCTAGTCATACCGTGGGGAACTATCCCATTACAATATAAAAAATCTCCTATTATGTTCCAATTTCTTGTGTGAAATAATATTATATTGAATTAACCATTCAAAAAAATATTATAGATATACTGGGTTCTAATTTTTAGACTAAAGATGTTTTGAGCCAACAATTCCAACCAAGAATAAAATCACAAGCATTTATATCACACACATGAAATTCAAAAAACAAGTCACACTTAGGTAATTTTAAGTAATATAATATATTCATTTAGTTAATTGGACATAAGGTAGACTCCCAATGCGGCCTGACATAAAAATCAACATAAATATGTCAAGTGAACTATCGAAGGAGAGCTTTTCATAATATTAAATTTAACAAAAATTCCAAACCAAACTCACATGACCTTCATATTCAAAAAAAATTATCTAGGAAAAAAACATTAATAGAATTCATACATTGGATTACAATTTCAAATAGAATCTATCACATATTTTATAAATTCCAAATCCATATAGAAAACCCTTTTAAGAAACCACACATTCTTATTTTTCTATGATCCAAACCAACCATTTAAAAAATTTGAAAACTTTTCATTCAAAAATTCACAACCATTTAGAAAACAAAAACCACCATTTTAGAAACCAAACTCATTTACATGAACAAAAACATTTGGAGATCTATTTATGAATTTAAAAACACTATTTTAAATGAAACAAATTCATTTAACAACACAACCCATTAATAAAATTCAAAGATCAATTTCAAACTCAAACCATGCAATTTATCATGAGCTTTTTGTGAAACACTTAAAAAATCAATGTTATATAATTCAATGCAATTATGAAAACCACCTCACTTAAACTCAAAAAATAATCTATAGATTACACATAACCATTTATCATATAAGGTTGGTTATAATATAGGAAACTAAATTTTCATAAATTAAAAGGGGATATATAATGGTAAACCGACCTCAAATCACATGAACTTCAATTATACCAACATGAAACTGCCTTGCAAGGGTTCTAAGAAGAAATAACATCCAAGAAGAACATTAAACACACAAAACCCCAAAATTAAGCACAATAAAATAGGATCAAAATCAACAAATGATGAACTCGGAATAAGAACTAAATAGAAAATGAATATATTGTAAGAGGTAGAAGATAAGAGGGGGATACCAGGTGAAATTACCACAAAACCTTTAAAAAATACTTGCTCTAACCCTTAGGATCTAATATGAAGGATTGTACATGAATAGAGGAGAACGCTTTGGGTCACACAGACTAGGAGAGGGGGAAATTTTAATTTTTTGGAAAAAAATCAAAGAGGGTAGAAGTGTAACATCACATTTTTAATGACTTAGATAGGTCACATAGATTTCCCACATAGTTTTCCAAACCATGCGAAAACCATGCATCCATCACTATCCGAGTGGAAATATCCACATAGATTACCAAACTGTGTGATAACCACGTGGTCTCTACAATACAAAATGGAATTTTCCATATAGTTTATGAGGAAAATTCACATGTTTTCTTCCAAATGTGTGTAAATAGTTCCCCACACACTGTCAAGCCCAAAATCCATTATTTTCACCAAAAACTAACATGGGAAGCTAATGAAAAATCATCAGACCAAAAAATAAACAAATAAATGCATAAAATAATAAAAAAACCCAATTCCAAAAATATAAAATAAAATAGAGGACGAAAATAGAATCCTATGGTGATTGGTAGTATATAAACCCCAAAAAATATATTTGTGGTGAATAAGGCATGTATCTCATATATATAAAATGTGAGATGAGAAAAACCATAGCATAAGTCATGAAATTATTCACACCAACTCAAACCTCTTATATAATAAATATGTGTTTATTATAAATCTAACATACAACCATATTCTTATATAAAATATAAAATATTATATTATTATGACTTTACATTACTTTTTTATTTGATTTTTCATGTTACTGTTACGTTTCACGTAATATAAACTTTGTTTTTCATTTAAATTTTGACTTGTTAATCTTGAACCAATTACATTAATCATTATTTAATTATTTACATAATGTAATAATTGATTTATATATCATATATAATGAATATATAAAAATTTATAATAATATATAAAATATTTTTATTTGAAATGGAATACTCCATTCATGGAGACAGTATATCATACATACGAATTAATGTTTTTTTTGTTTTCTTGTCATAATGAATTAAAATTAAATCTTATATATGTTTATACATATAATGATATCATAATTTTATTATTTTATTTATATAATAAATGTTTGATAAATCCATCCTTAATACATTCCATGTAAAGTGTGAATAGATAACATCTCCTTGAGGAGGTGGCATGTCGAAAAACAATGTTATAATTTTTAAAAAATATGGTAATAAATATAGGTATTTGATAAAATATAAATAATTAAGAATAAATATCTTATATATATATATTATAAAAAATAGATTTTCCATAATTATTATCAACCACAAGTGCTGTTGATTGGAAAACAGACAACATAATTTCATGACTTAGTAGTTCACCTAACACATGAATGTTAAGTTTGTAACCTATTATATGGGGGTGTGTGTATGTAACTATATTTAGAAATATTATAATAATGAAATATTAGTATATTGAGGATATTTATTTTATTATATAATCATGGAATATAAATAGTTTAGGTGGAGGATAATGAAAATAAAAATAATTAACTTATAAAAGGGTTTTACTTATTATTTGAGTAACTCATTTCGGGTTGCACCAAATGGATTATTTGGTTTGATTTATGCCCAATTATAGGATTTTAGTTTGACATGATGGCTTTTTGGATCTTATATTGGAAGGGGTTTTACTATATAAAACTTCCTGAGAGGTTTAAAGAAGGGGAATATTGAAGGCGTTTCTATAGAGGAGGAGGAGTGTCATTCTTGAGAATACCAATGGATAATCACATATGAGAGTCCTTCCTTTTGTAAGATTCATTGGAAATGGAAAACTAATGGATTAATGGGTAATTTTGGTCAATACAAACCTACAAAACCCAATATTATTGTATTTTTATATTTTTTTCCTTAAATTCTATGTTTAATTACTTTTCCTCATTTTATTTTTTATTAAAGTAACTAGTTTTCTATCCAAAGTAATTTTAACATTAAGACAAAATATAATTCAGAATAATTATAAAATATAGACACATTAAATTGAAAATATTATATCTAATTTAAAAAATATAAATCCCTTGTTTTTTGTAAATAATTTTTTAAAAAAGAACATGTAACGTGAAAAAACACAATTTTATCCTAAAATATAGAGACCCAAATCTTGAAGTACATGGACTTTTGCGGAATACATAGTACATAATAAAAACACACACACAAGGATCGTAATAGTTTAGTGTCTTCGGAAACTCAAAATATAATCTTCTAATCGTGGTGCACTACTAGAAAGATAGGTATTTGCGACGGGTCATTTGCGACGGGAACCCGTCGCAAATGGCCCGTTGCTGAAAACAGTGTCGCAAGAACAATTATTTGCGACAGGCCCATCACTAAAGCCTTTTTTTGTGACGGGGATTCTCCCCGTCGCAAATAGTACTCCGTATATTAGTAAAAAACTTTTCAAATAGTAATGGCGACGGGCCCGGTACCAAATACCTATTGCGACGGGCCCACCGCAAATAGTTTTTGCAACGGGACCCGTCGCAAAAACTATTTAAAAAAATAAAAAACTATTAATAAATTATTTTAATGCATATAATAATAATACTATTTGCGATGGGCATAGTATCACATCGCAAATACTATAAAAAAATAAAAAAATAAATTATTAATAAATTATTTTATTTAATATAATAATAATCCAATTATAATTCAAAAATAAAAAATAATAAAATATTAATAAATGATTATAATTAATATAATAATAGAATTATAATTCCCAATTAAAAATAATAAATTATTAATAAATTATTTTAATTAAAATAATAATAATAGAATTATAGTTCAAAAATAAAAAATAATAGAATATTAATAAATGATTTAATTAATATAATAATATTCATATTATAATTCATAAATAAAAATAATATTAATAAGTTATTTTAATTAATATAAAAATAATAGAATTATTTTACATTCAAATATTAAAATAATTCAAGTATTACAAAAAAATATAATTAAATTATAATATTATAAAAATTTTATATATACATAAAATTTAATATTATAAAATATAAATAATATTATTATTCATATTAATATTGTTATTTCAAAATATAATATTATTAATATTTTATAAGACAGAAACTACGAATAAAAAAATCATATTTTGATTTCACAAATTTTATAACATAAAAACAAACTCTAATCTGAAGGAGGGGGAGGGGGGGATCTGCAGATGGTGGTGGAGGAAACCTCATCCCTAAAGCATGAGTGAGTCGGTGTATGTACTCCATCTGCTCCTGATGCTGCTGCTGCCATCGACTCGTCTGCTCCTCGTACAGCTGCTGCTGGCATCGACGCTCCTCCTCATGCTGCTGAGGCATCTGCTCCTGCTCCTGTCGGAAACTCTCTATCAGTGCTGTCTGAGATCGCAACTGATCCTCATACTGTGTAGCAGAAGAAGATGCACGATCTCCTCTCGAGCTGGACGCCGACATCGCAGCACTTCCATAATAATCTCTGGGAGTCAGTCGAGAGATGATACCAACCACCTGGCCCTTCTCGAAGGCATACTGGGTAGCTTGCATCCAAGCCGCCTCATCAAACTGACGGCCAGTGGTCTGATCTGATGACTCAGCCTGACTCTCAGGTCGGGACTGTGACGTTGCGGCCTCATATGACTCCTATAGATGCAATTTAAAATAAAAATAAGGAATATATTATATGCAGTTAACTTTTAAACTTGAAAACAAATAATACTGACCACGATGTGATGCTGACGATCACCTCTGAGCTCCCCAGTAGCAGGATCACTATACATCCTCCGATATACGTCGTACTCCGTAATATCGGGGTGCTCGACAACCTATAAGAATAAAAAATAAACTGTTAATATTTATAGTTATATAAAATATTTATAAATAATGTACGTACCAGATATTTTCTATGAGTACTGAAAGAACGACTCCCAGCTCGATGAGTCACCTCATGTCTCCCCCGATTCTGCCTCCCCACCGATGATCTCCTCTGAAAGGCACCACTCAACCAGTGCGCACATAATATATCCCATACATGGGATGAAATGTACTCTGGTCGGTATGCTCTACATGACTCATCAAAATCTAACACTCCTTCTTTCTTCATGGAAGCTTTTATTAAATTGTGCAAAAACTGACGAAGGCGATCACACATGGCTACCTCCTATGCCTCATGGATGGCGTCACGCATGGTATCCTCGATCGAATACCATAAACCCTACAAATAAATCAAAATATCAAGTTAGAAATGAAATAATTTTCAAAATAAAAATTATTTATTTACGTACGTACCTACCAATGGCCGAACATGGCCTGCTGCACATCAATGGGAATCTGCTCCCATGTGGTCAACGACTGAGAGAAATAGTTGGGCAAAATAGCGCTGCCCTATCCGACTGCTATATTCGGAAAACTGTAAAAATAATAAACATTTATTATGTTAATATATATTAATGAAATCTTAGTCAAATCCACAGGTTATCACACAGGTTATCACACCTCTGTGTGCGTGGATCAAACCCAAGACGTGGACGTCACTCGGGGATGGGGTCAGGAATCATCAATCGTGCAAGACCGCGCCCCCTCCGCGTACTCCCTAGAGCGCCTGCAGGCTAAGGGTCATCTGCCAGCAACTCATCCGCATCGAAAGGCAGGTCAGCATCCGCCAACCCACGAAATGTGGCGTCGTACATCTGAAACAGAAAATTTTAATGTTTTTAGCAAATAATTGATAATTACTAATATATATATATATATATATTATGATTGTATATAAATATCATGGAATTCTATCAGTGTTCATCATCATCATCATCTTCATCGTCATCTTCATATATGTCAATGTCATCTTCATATTCCTCCTCAACATCATCGATATCCATTCGATTTACAGTTGCTTCATCTCTTACCATTTCAAATACATATGTGACATCATTAACATCACCGTCATCACCAACTCTTAAATGTGGGGTGCCGTCATTGATACTCATGTCTCTTTGTAAAAAAGATTTATTTTGAGTACTCTCTTTAAAAACTTCAATTCGTTGCACATCAGTGAAAGCACATTCACTTTGAGTAAACTGATTGTCTCGAATTTTGATTTTTATTACACTCCACCAATCAGTCAAGTCTCTTGATGTAGCACAGTACTTTGCGTAATAAACTTGATGTGCCTTTTGAGCCAATAAGAATGGTTCATTTACTGCGAGAACACTTTTACATTTAATATTGATGATTCCATGAGTCGGATGAACACGAACGCCTCTCTCTATATCCAACCACCGACATTTGAACATGGTTATGTAATGGTGTCCAAGATAACAGAGTTCAATGATTTAATCAAGTATGCCATAAAAGTCAACTTCATTTTCTCGATGATGAGATCCTCTCAATCTAACTCCACTGTTCATTGTTTTTTTTGTTCCCCATATGCATGTGTGTGAAATCGAAATCCATTCACCACATATGCATTATAAGTTTTATCAAGTTTTGAAGGTGGGTTACTAAATACACACAGCCCTTTGTCAATTTTATCAGCATGTCGAGACACCTAAATTTTTTTGAAATAATTATCAATATAGTAAACTATACATTGAATGAGTTGCTAAAAGATAAAGAATTTCTGTTACTTGTTTTTGAAACCACTGAGAAATTTTTTTCAGTCGACGTTCTTCAAGAGCAGCTGCTGTAATTTGTGGAATTTGATTCTTGATATGATTATCATACAACCTATAAAAACCAATGTTATTTACTGTAACATAAATGATAGAATAAGTGATATAAACACTTCCAGTACAACTGATGTCATCTCTTCACAGTTGAGCAGAACATACGTATGAGCTCTATGATGTTCATCATCTGAAAGCCAGCGTTCATAAACTCCACCAAAAACAAGCTCTAGCTAGTTGAAAAAAAATAATTGATTGTTGATTTCATCAATATTCCTCTCATTCTGTCCCATTCGGTTGTGTTTTGAAGGATACTTAGATTCAAAATAATGGCAGCAGAAAAAAGATATTTCCCCTTGCAAATAAGCTTCTGCAATAGATCCTTCAACAGATGCTTTGTTACGTACTTTTCTTTTCAATTTTTTCATGCATCTTTCAAATGGGTACATCCATCGAAACTGTACTGGACCTCCACATTTGGCTTTATATGGAAAATGTAACATCAAATGTTCTATTGAGTCGAAGAAAGACGACAGAAATATTTTTTCCAGTTTACATATAATTACAACAACATCTTTTTCATGTTTTCCTAGAGCATCATAATCTGCTGTAGCCGCACAAATTTACCGAAAAAAAATGAGACATGTCTGTTATGGAATCCCAAATCACAGAATTCAAGAGACCTCTTAATCCAATGGGTAGACGTCTTTCCATTATAACATGACAATCATGACTTTTTAATCCAGTAATATGACCATTCTTTACACATCTACCCAAATTGGAAGCACAGCCATCTGGAAGTCTCAAATCTGCAATCCACTGACAAAATAATAAACAGTTTTCTTTAGACAGTATATAAGCTGCTTTTGGTTTCAGTAACCTTTCTGTTTTGACATTCTCAAACAGTTCCAATTCTGGATGCCTGTAAATTTGGGCAAGATCTAAACGTGCATTTACATTGTCTTTTCTCTTTCCTGGCATATCCAAAACTTTATGAAACAAATTATCAAAACAGTTCTTCTCAATATGCATGACATCTAACATGTGTCGGACCAACAAATCAGACCAATATGGAAAATCCCAAAATATGCTACGTTTAATCCAATTGTGTTCTTTCCCAAAACCAGAAATATTTTGTTGGTTTATTGTGGGACCAAATGTGATGGGAGGTAATGAAAATATAATTGATTTTAACTCCGAACCTGATAGCATTTTTGATGTTCCATCCCTTTCAACTGTTCTTTTTCTGAAATGAGGTCTGTTTCTGCGAAAAGGATGATCAGCTGGAAGAAATCTGCGATTACAGTCAAAATAACAAGGTTTCTTTCCATGAATGAGCATAAATGCTTTGTTCTCTCCCATACTGTAAGGACATGATTTCTGACCATGTGTACTCCAGCCAGATAACATCCCATAAGCCAGGAAGTCACTAATTGTCCACATCAATGCTGCTCTCAGTATGAAATTCTGTTTCGTTGCAACATCATATGTACAGACACCAGTACTCCACAATAAATTTAATTCATCAATAAATGGTTTCAAATAAACATCAATATTTTTCTTCAGATGTCTTAGAATTAGTAAAGTCAAAAAGGTATATGGCACCTTCATCAACATCCATGGAGGTAAATTGTATGGAGTTAAAAAATATGCCAACATGAATATTGACTACCATAAGATCCAAACGGACAGAAACAATCTGTGGAAAGGCCCAGTCGAACATTTCTTGCTTTTAAAGCAAAGGATGGATGTACACTATCAAAATGTTTCCATGAATCACCATCAGCTGGATGATTCAAGATTTTATCGGTTGAAATATTCTCTTTATGCCATGACATCATTGTCGATGTATTCTTAGACATAAATAAACGCCAAACTCTTGATGTATGCGGAAAATATCTCAACTGTTTTACAGGAATCAAACAAGAATTCCCGTGTTGTCCTTCTTTATATCTCAGTTGCCCACATGTGGGATAAATATCCAACGACTCATTTTCCCCAAAATATAAAAGGCAGTCATTTGAACATGCATGAATCTTCTGTCAAGTAAGTCCCAAATTTCGAACCAGCCTCTTACTCTCATAGTAATTTGCAGGAAAAACATTTCCTTCGTGTAACAGTGTTTTATGAAAAGAAAATATCTGGTCAAAACATGTGTTTGACATTCCGTTATCTGATTTGATAGCCATAAGTTTTGAAACTGCTTCTAATTTGCTCATCTTTCAGCCAGGATATAATGCATCCTCAGCAGACCTCAACAACTCATAAAATTTAGACGGTGCCAACTCAGGATTTGAAGCTATATCAGCCGGAGATTCTGTATGTTGAACAGATGAACCTGCAACATCATGTACTAAATCTTGAAACAGGGATGGATCCGGAATCAAGTTGGTATCACCTGCTCTAGAACTGCGTTCACCGTGTTGATACCAAAAAACATAATATGGTTGAAAACCAAAACGCAAGAGACGTTCCCCCACTTTGTAAAACGTGTCAAACGTTCTCAATGCACATTTTCTGCAAGGGCATTTTATTTTTTCCTTCTGAAACAAATTCTGGATTTGATGCCGCAAATGATAAAAAAGTATCCACACCCTCTACATATACTGGATTTAAACAAGAACCGTTTGGATTTCTTCGTTGATTAATCCATATGGGGTCACCTAATAATGATTGTTGATGACCTCGTTGTTCTACATTTTTCTATAAAATATAAAAGCATTACTGGTTTTGAATAATTTGTTAGAAAAAAACTCAGGCTAGGATAATTATAGAGTTTACATAATACATGACTAACATAAAATTTTTATTGAGATAGACCTAAAAATTGACCCTTTAAGAATTAAATATGTTGAGAATAAAGCAAAATCTTTTACAAATATTGATAATTTTAATATTATATAAATTTTTTATTATTTTCATAGTTCTAATATTATTGGTAATTATTACTAATTATTGGTAATTATTACTAATTATTGTTAATTATTACTAATTATTGGTAATTATTACTAAATATTACTAATTATTGGTAATTATTACTAATTATTTGTAATTATTACTAATTATTACTAATTATTGGTAATTATTACTAATTATTACAAATTATTGGTAATTATTACTAATTATAGGTAATTATTCCTAATTATTTCTAATTATTTCTAATTATTGGTAATTATTGGTAATTATTCCTAATTATTGGTAATTATTACTAATTATTGTTAAGTTTTACTAATTATTGGTAATAATTACTAATTATTGGTAATTATTACTAATTATTGTTAATTATTACTAATTATTACTAATTATTGTTAATTATTGCTAATTATTGGTAATTATTACTAATTATTACTAATAATTACTAGTTATTAATAAATATTGGTAATTATTGTTAATTATTACTAATTATTGGTAATTAATACTAATTATTGGTAATTATTATTAATTATTACTAATTATTACTAATTATTGGTAATTATTACTAATTATTGGTAATTATTACTAATTATTAATATTTATTACTAATTATTACTAATTATTACTAATTATTGGTAATTACTACTAATTATTACTAATTATTACTAATTATTACTAATTATTACTAATTATTTTTAATTATTACTAATTATTGGTAATTATAACTAATTATTGGTAATTATTACTAATTATTACTAATTATTACTAAATATTACTAATTATTACTATTTACCGGTAATTATTGGTAATTATTCCTAATTATTGGTAATTATTACTAATTATTGTTAATTATTACTAATTATTACTAATTATTACTAATTATTGGTAATTATTACTAATTATTGGTAATTATTACTAATTATTACTAATTATTACTAATTATTGGTAATTATTACTAATTATTACTAATTATTGGTAATTATTACTAATTATTACCAATTATTGGTAATTATCGGTAATTATTGCTAATTATTGGTAATTATTATTAATTATTATTAATTATTACTAATTATTGGTAATTATTACTAATTATTGGAAATTATTACTAATTATTGGTAATTATTACTAATTATTGTTAATTATTACTAATTATTGGTAATTATTACTAATTATTACTAATTATTACTAATTATTGGTAATTATTACTAATTATTACTAATTATTACTAATTATTGATAATTATTGGTAATTATTACTAATTATTGGTAAATAATACTAATTATTGGTAATTATTATAAATTATTAGTAATTATTACTAATTATTAGTAATTATTACTAATTATTGGTAATTATTACTAATTATTACTAATTATTACTAATTATTACTAATTATTGGTAATTATTACTAATAATTACTAATTATTGTTAATTATTACTAATTATTGGTAATTATTGGTAATTATTACTAATTATTACTATTTACCAGTAATTAATGGTAATTATTGGTAATTATTACTAATTATTGGTAATTATTAATAATTATTGTTAAGTATTACTAATTATTGGTAATTATTACTAATTATTTCTAATTATTTCTAATTATTACTAATTATTGGTAATTATTACTAATTATTACTAATTATTGGAAATTATTACTAATTATTCCTAATTATTACTAATTATTGGTAATTATTACTAATTATTGGTAATTATTGGTAATTATTCCTTATTATTTGTAATTATTCCTAATTATTGGTAATTATTCCTAATTATTGGTAATTATTTCTAATTATTGGTAATTAACGGTAATTATGAATAATTTTTGGTAATTATTACTAATTATTGGTAATTATTACAAATTATTCCTAATTATTACTAATTATTACTAATTATCGGTAATTATCGGTAATTATTGGTAATTATTGGTAATTATTCCTAATTATTGGTAATTATTGGAAATTATTACAAATTATTGGTAATTATTCCTAATTATTGGTAATTATTCCTAATTATTGGTAATTATCGGTAATTATGGGTAATTATGGGTAATTATTACTATTTATTGGTAATTATTACTAATTATTGTTAATTATTACTAATTATTTTTAATTATTGGTAATTATTCCAAATTATCTGTAATTATTCCTAATTATCGGAAATTATTCCTAATTATCGGTAATTATTCCTAATTATCAGTAATCATTGGTAATTATTAATAATTATTGGTAATTATTACTAATTATTGGTAATTGTTACTAATTATTGGTAATTATTACTAATTATTACTAATTATTATTAAATATTGGTAATTATTACTAATTATTACCAATTATCGGTAATTATTTCTAATTATTTCTAATTATTACTATTTATCGGTAATTATTGGTAATTATCGGTAATTATTCCTATTTATTGGTAATTATTACTAATTATTTTTAATTATTACTAATTATTGGTAATTATTACTAATTATTGGTAATTATAACTAATTATTGGTAATTATTACTAATTATTGGTAATTATTGGTAATTATTCCTAATTATTGGTAATTATTACTAATTATTGGTAATTATTCCTAATTATTGGTAATTATTCCTAATTATTGATAATTATTCCTAATTATGGGTAATTATCGGTAATTATTGATAATTATTGGTAATTATTACTAATTATTGGTAATTATTACTAATTATTGGTAATTATTACTAATTATTCCTAATTATTAATAATTATTACTAATTATTACTAATTATTACTAATTATTACTAATTAGTGGTAATTATTGGTAATTATTCCTAATTATTACTAATTAGTGGTAATTATTAGTAATTATTACTAATTATTACTAATTATTGATAATTATTGATAATTATTACAAATTATTACTAATTATCTGTAATTATTACTAATTATTGATAAGTATTACTAATTATTGGTAAGTATTACTAATTATTGGTAATTATTACTAATTATTGGTAATTATTACTAATTATTGGTAATTATTACTAAATATTACTAATTATTCGTAATTATTGCTAATTATTGGTAATTATTCCTAATTATTAGTAATTATATGAATAATTACCAATAATTATGAATAATTACCAATAATTAGGAATAATAACATTATTAGTATATTTTATTATGAATATTAAAATAATATAATTTTCAATATTATATACAATTCTTCTTTCATTTGTGTGTTTTATGTCTACACATACAAATAATACATGTGGAGACAGAAAATACACGGATGAAAGGAGAATTGTATATAATATAAAAAATTATATTATTTTAATATTAATAATAAAATATACGAATAATCTAATAATGTTATTATTCCTAATTATTGGTATTTATTACTAATTATTACTATTTATTCTTAATTATTGAAAATTATTACTAATTATTCCTAATTACCATTAACTATGAACAATACTAATAATTTAAATTTATTAAGTAACAAAACAATGTAAACATAATTAAATTACAACTAATTAAGAATAATTGAAACTAATAAAAAATTTAAAATTTATATTAAATTAAAATGAACATAAATACCTTGAAAATTGATCTGAGGTTGATCTCTGATCGTTCTTGAAAACTTCAATATCAACTCCGGAGAAAAAAATTAAACTTGAGAAACACTGAACTCTAGAAATAGAATTTTGAGAGGAGAAGCTGGAGTTTGAGAATAAATTGAAAAAAACGGATGAGGGTATTTATAGGATAGATTATTTGCGACGGGTCCATTTGCGACGGGTAGCCACCTGCCGACATACTATTTGCGACGGGGGAATATTCCCGTCGCAAATACCTTTTACCGCCGCCGGTTATTTGCGACGGGCAATAGCTGCCCGTCGCAAATATGATTCCCGCGATTTGGCGCGCAAAGCGCGCCAGTTCTTTTGCGACGGGGAAAGCAATCTCGTCGCAAAAGGCTACTTATTTGCGACAGATTTATCCCCGTCGCAAATAACCCGTCGCAAATACCCATTTTTCCCGTAGTGGTAAAAGATCTTCAACATCTCCCATAAAGGTCTTTCTTTTTTTTACCTAAAACATTTCTTTATATCCTGGGGAAAAGAAAACATAAAAGGGTGAGCACAAATGCTCAGTAAGGGTAAACAAAAGAAATATCAATCACATCATTTTCATAAGAACATAACATTTTGGAAATCATAACCAGCAAAAGAGAGCATAATTTCATAACATGGGATAAATCATAGTAGTGAAATCAAATCCCAATAATCCTAACATAAAACAAGAAACTTTGTGGCATACACACATAATCCTAGAGAATCATATCTTATTATTCAAGACTCATTGCCATGACTATCTTAGTGGACAAAGTCCATTTCTGAACCGAGTCACCCTCGTTTCAGTTCTGTTTCACTGAACCGGTATATCGTACCATTACAGCCATTTCTATCTCATGAGAATAAAATCATTACCCAATGCATTAGAGGGAGATATAGGTCCCACCCATCTCATAATGATACCATTCTTATGTGTGTCACAAAATCTTAAATCATACATCATAGCATAACCCATGTAGTAAAAATGGGATTCTTAAACAACATGACATCATAAAACAATTCATATAAGATAAAGGAATTCATAAAAATAATTCCATCACAACATAATCAAATCAATTAATAATAGGGATAGAAACAGAACCCTTTATTATCTTAGATGGAAAATAATTTTGATAAAACACTTGAACTCCATTCTTGAGAAAATATCCTATTTACTTCAAAAACACTTTTCCTTTCTTAACATGTCATACAATTTTAAAAGGAGATTATTAAAAATAAACTTGAAAACTTTTAAAGGAATATTCATGGAAATAATTTTTTAAAAATCCATTCATTCCGTATAAGTTAAAAAAACATTATTCGTAATTTTTTTCGGAAAAGTCAAAAAGTACCTCGTACGAAAAATGACAAAAGATTCCTTTCATATCCTTTTCTAAAAACTCATCGAAGGGTAAAATTGGATATAAAATATTTTAGAAGGATATAAATATTACATATTAAGGAAACATGGATGTAGATCATAAAATACACCCCAGTAAATACCAATGTATAAACAATCTCGGATAAAAATGAGATTGTGATATTTCCCTTACCTTTGGTCCGATATGCTTTGTACGTGTCCAAACCTCCTCTTCTTTGAAGTTATTCTTTGAGACCTCCTTTTAGGGAACTAAAATAGGTCTTTTAAGAAGACCAAAACCTCTATGATGTTTCTAGGAAAGTGGAGAAAAAAATTTGGTAGGGGTTGGCTGAGCTTGAAGGCTCAATGTGGTGTGAGGAAGAGGGGAGGAGGTGCCCTTTTATAAGGGAGGAGAGGGGAACCTTTGGAATAACTAAAAATATTATTTTATTATAAAGTGAAGTTCGGTTTTAAATAGCTCCAAATTGAGTTATTTCAAAGATAAGGTGGGGATGGGTCGAAATCCTCTCATCCAATAGAACTTAGACATGTTTAGGTCATTATATTAACCTTATCTTTTAGTTTTAACTCTTAGTTAATTAGATTGACATTTACCATGTCGCTTTGTATTTTTATTTTATATAGTTAATAAACATACCATATAAATCCAAGCGACCCCCGAGTTGTGTTTTATTTATATATATAACCTTATCTATGTCATTTGGCCGAACCATAGATTTTTAGGAATAAAATAACAATTAATAATATAATATTTGTTTTAAAACCTATTTTATCTCAATTTTGACACTATTCAATAGTTGATTTTTTTGAAACTCATAACAGAATGATTAATTCAAACAAAGTTAATTAAATAAATCCTAACATGTCATATTAACCTATAAAATTTGTTTAGTTCATAAAAAGTCTCAAATTATACTTATTTGGGTATTTATAACATCAATTATGTCAATATTTCATTAATAAGATAATTACTGCATCATCGTTGTGACATAAATAAATTAAATTATTTAATGTCTAAAAATTACAAATAAAATACCATTATGTAGTAAATCGTTTTATCTTTCTAATGAATATTTATAGTCGAATTTATCTTATGTATAACCCCATATTAAAAATGATTTACTCATTAAACATTGATTTTAACTATTTTAACCCTTCTTTAAATAAATTAATAATAACTATCCTAATCTAATCCAAGTGGGCCTAAATGGTCATATTTTATACCTAAGGTTGTTTTTGGTCGAATTACATTTGTCCAATAGAATTAGGACATGTGTTAGGGTAATAATAATATCATTTTTACCCTTAATTACCCTATTTACTTTTAACCGTGGTACAAAAAGTAAAAAGTTACTATTCACAAAAAAATTATTTTCATCTCATTGAACCACATTTTACTTACTGACATCAACCGTGTCTCTCGGATTTTCGAAATTTCACTCACAGAAGCGGTAAATTTAAGTTTTATGAAAAATTCAGTTTTTTAACTACCACTTAGTGGTTTCACTATTCATCAAAAAATGAAAGTTTCCAGAAAAATACCAAAAATTAGATCTAATCTATATTTGATATTATGAATTCAAAAATGATTTCTATTTTACCAAATTCAGAACATATCAGTTGCATTGATTAATTTAAAAATTAGTTCCCATCGTCCAAACAAATAACGTGTTTTTAAGAGATAATAACTATCAAAAGATTGACACTTGTTTATAACTAGTTTAAATGTGAAATTACATCCAATGACCAAAAATGTATTAAATTGTAAAAATATATTCTAAATATACTTTAAAACCACTCAAATTAATACTTTATCACTATTAATTATTTCGGTTAAAAAAGTTGTTTTTAATTATAATTTAGTAATTTTCACTATTCATCAGAATATGAAAGTTATCTGAAAAGTACCAAAATTTCACCCTAAGATAATTTCGATATTACGAATCCAAAAATGAAGTCCATTTTGAAAAATAAAATTTATAAAATTTCAAAAAGTGGTTATTACTATTCATAACAGCTAGTTTTAATAATATTTTATTAGCATATCGTTGTTTAGTGAAACTCGGTATTGCGTACTACACATGCTATCGAGGAAGGTCGTGATTGCGTGTGATGCAAGGACAGTCAAGGATGTGTGTTGAGCAAGATCCTTTTGGTTTAGCGTAAAACACAAGACATTAATAAAATTAAAAAAAATATAAAATCTCAGGCTGTTACATTCTACCCCCCTTAAAATTAATTTCGCATTCTAAATTCGTTGGGGTTATAAATGGTTTAATACTCGAAAGTTTCTTTAATAGAAACCCACATTGTAAAAAGGAATACCAAAACTTGGCTTTAAAAACTAAAGTATGAAATATAACGATTACCCAAATAAACTAATCACTGGGTTTCCACATAGGTGAAAATATAGATATAGAAGAGAAATCTAACCATCATGTTCTGATGGAGAGTGGTAGAGAACATGGCTTTTGAAAATCCAGCAATCACAAAGCCATAAATTTGTGACGATCTAAGGTACCATCTGATTCATCACATATAAGATCACTAGGACAACATTTTTGGTTTTCAAGATCATTTCCCTAAAGTTGATGAAATTAGAAGAAATACTTTCGTGATTTTGGTATAGTCTCACTGTTTGTCGTTCTTTGAACAATTTCCACTTCTTCTCTTAAATATATGACGTTGAATTTTTCATTCGTGATGTGTTAGCATATCATGTGATAGAATGATGGGTCATTCTATCTATCTCAAACAAAAGGTTAGAAAAGTTATCAAAAAAATACATAAGTCCATCTATAGTGAGATTAATCATATGGACTTATACTTCATATATCATACTTCTTAATAAAACTAGTTTCTACTAAACAGAGACTTCCTGTAGGCCAGTGGTAGGCGATAAAGGCCAGTCGCACTTCGGTTGTGGGTTCGATTCCCATAGCCTTGTCCGAGGTGATGGGCTGTCGCCCGTCCTGCGGGTTGTCCTTTTTCTAAAACTACATTACTATAACATCACATAAATAATATCAAAAAAAGTTATATCCTTAAATAATACTAACTTATGGTTAACATAATACATTCCAATCTTTAGGCTTATCTAAAATACTTTGGTCCAAGCTCATAGTATAAAGAAAACAATTACTTGAAATGTTGTCAACCAAGCATGTGAATACCATCATTTATCCCCCGTATATCTTGTTGGTCACATTCTAGTCATGTGAATACCTTAATGATGTATTCTCTTGAAAAATGAATACCCATTAAACCTTAGTGAAAACATGAATGCTGTCAAAAGTTAAATCTTTCAGATTCAAAAATCCAAAAATTCTATATACTCAAACCATGATATAACCTTTTCCTTATATCAGTCATGATCTCATGAATATATTTAATTTTCTCCTTATCCCTTCATTATGCGCATATAATCTACTTTCCAAAAATATTTCAATCACTTGTCATGATTACCGATGCCATAAAATTATTGAAAACCACAATAGACCAAAACATAAATATTCCAATATTCCACGATACTATATAAAAAATTATTCTGGAATCCCATTACATAATCACTTAATCATTCCACCACATCATTTTCATATTCAACATCGCCAATGGTGATCGCATGTGACTTCCCTTTGTCCTTTTCATTAAGTGGTTTCTCACGTCGATCATCACTAACCCTTGGATTAGGGCATTTATTAGCATAATGCCCCATTTCCTTGCACTTGAAGCATTGAAGTGTTGTTGGTTCATTCTGTGTATCCCTTCATTTGTTTCCATCATTATACATCTTCTTCCCATTATTGCAGCATTCAAATGCCCGATGACCTTCCTTTACTCATTTGAAACATTTACTTGTCCCTTTAAGGCAATATCCACCATGCTTCTTTCCACACTTTGAGCATAAGGAAACATTCATCTTCTTCTCACCATTATTCTGTGATTTCTCCTTGATCTCCATCTTTCGTTTCTTGTCAAAACTACTAGATAGATAAGTAACACCAACTTCCATTTCTACCTTGATAGCACAATGCACAATTTCTTCATAGATACTGAAGTCTCTTATAGCTAATGCCCTTCGAAGATTTGGTTTTAATTCAGTGAAGAATCGATCAACTTTACTTTCAGGTTGGATGATAAAGCCAGATGCATACCTTGCAAGCCTTGTAAAATTCGCTTCGTATACACCAATATATTCATCATCCTTTTGCTCTAGTTCAAGAAACTCCTTCTCCATCTTTGTTCTAAGAATATGAGGGAAGTAATTATTGAAAAATAAGTTCTTGTTCTCGTCCCATTCCATGGACTCAATTTCATCTCTTGGCCTCGTATTCTTGATAAGATTCCACCATTGATCAGCTTCACCTTCCAAACGATATACTACTATGATGACATTATCATGATCAGAACATTGAAGAACTGAAAATAACTTTTCAGTAGTACTGATCCATTGTTCAGCAACAAGTGGATCAGAAGACCCACTAAATGAAGGTGGACGTTTCCTCATGAAGGAATCAATAGAATATTGTTCCCTTATCTGCTCATTTGGATGTCCAAAATGATTCATAGCTTGTGTAAGTATAGAAATAAGATTTTTCACTCCATCTCCCATAAAATTTGTTTGTTCAGGAGGACAATCATTGCATTGTCCATTGCATTGATCAACACGGTTCCTTCGGGTCCAGCCATCGTCTAAAACCCAAAAAGAATAATGTGAGAGGAAAAAATCATGCTAGGGAAAACAACATAATAAAGGGGGTGTATCCTCAATATCTAACATCTTAGGTTAAATTCTATGATCGTTACCGTAGTTCTAGGACTGTATCCTATACGTATACTTATCCTTAGGGACATCCCTAGGCATACCTTAGAAATATCTCTAGGGATATCACTAATGTTTTCACATCCTAGTTTCCAAAGGTTGACTAAACTTTTCCTCTGATACCAAATGTAGAGACCCAAAGCTTGAAGTACATGGACTTTAGCGGAATATGTAGTACATAACAAAAACACACACACAAGGATCGTAATAGTTTAGTGTCTTTGGAAACTCGGAATATAATCTTCTAATCGTGGTGAAAGATCTTCAACATCTCCCATAAAGATCTTTCTTTTTTTTACCTAAAACATTACTTTATATCCTGGGGAAAAGAAAACATAAAATGGTGAGCTCAAATGCTCAGTAAGGGTAATCAAAATAAATTTCAATCACATCATTTTAATAAGAACATAACATTTTTGAAATCATAACCTGCAAAAGAGAGCTTAATTTCATAACATGGGATAAATCATAGTAGTGAAAAGAAATCCCAATAATCATAACTTAAAACATGAAACTTTGTGGCATGCACACATAATCATAGAAAATCATATCATATTAGTCAAGACTCATTTCCATGACTATCTTAGTGGACAAAGTCCATTTCTGAACCGAGTCACCCTCGTATCAGTCCTGTTTCACTGAACCGGTATATCCTACTGTTCCAGCCATTTCTATCTCATGAGAATAAAATCATTACCCAATGCATTGTAGGGAGATATAGGTCCCACCCATCTCATAATGATAGCATTCTAATGTGTGCCAGAAAATCTTAAATCATACATCATAGCATAACCCATGTAGTAAAAATGGGATTCTTAAACAACATGTCATCATAAAACAATTCATATAAGATAATGGAATTCATAAAAATAATTCCATCAAAACATAATCAAATCAATGTAATAATAGGGATAGAAATAGAACCCTTTATTATCTTAGATGGAAAATAATTTTGATAAAACACTTGAACTCCATTTTTGAGGAAAATATCCTTTAACTTTAAAAACACTTTTCCTTTCTTAACATGACATACAATTTTAAAAGAAGTTGATTAAAAATAAACTTGAAAACTTTTAAAGGAATCTTGTTTTAAATAATGTTTTAAAAATCCATTCATTCCGTATAAGTTAAAAAAACCATTCTTCGTACTTTTTTCGGAAAATTTAAAAAGTACCTCGTACGAAAAACGACAAAAGATTCCTTTCACATCCTTTACTAAAAACTCATCGAAGGGTAAAATTGCATATAGAATATTTTAGAAGGATATAAATATTACATATTGAGGAAACATGGATTTGGATGATAAAATACACCCCAGTAAATACAAAGTATAAACAATCTCAAATAAAAACGAGATTGTGATATTTCCCATACCTTTGGTCCGATATGCTTTGTACGTGTCCCAACCTCCTCTTCATTGAAGTGATTCTTTGAGACCTCCTTTTAGGGCACTAAAATAGGACTTTGAAGAAGAAAAGAACCTCTATGATGTTTCTAGGGTAGTGGAGAGAAGAATTTTGTAGGGGTTGGCCGAGCATGAAGGCTCAAAGTGGTGTGAGGAAGAGGGGGAGGAGGCGCCCTTTTATAAGGGAGGTGAGGGGCACCATTGGAATAACAAAAAATATTATTTTATTATAAAGTCATGTTCGGTATTAAATAGCTCCAAATTGATTTATTTCAAAGATAAGGTGGGGATGGGTCTAAATCCGCTCATCTAATAGAATTCAGATAGTTGTAGGTCAATATATTAACCTTATCTTTTAGTTTTAATTCTTAGTTAATTAGATTGACATTTACCATGTCACTTTGTATTTTTATATTATATAGTTAATAAACATACCATATACATCCAAGAGACCCCCAAGTTGTGTTTTATTAATATATATAACCTTATCTATGTCATTTGTCCGAACCGTAGATTTTTAGGAATAAAATAACAATTAATAATATAATATTTGTTTTAAAAACTATTTTATGTCAATTTTAGCACTATTCAATAGTTGATTTTTTTTTGAAACTCATAACAGAATTATTACTTGGAACAAAGTTAATTAAATCAATCCTAACATGTCATATTAACCTATAAAATTAATTTAGTTCATAACAAGTCTCAAATAATAATTATTTTGGTTTTTATAACATCAATTATGTCAATATTTCATTAATAAGATAATTACTGCATCATCGTTGTGTCATAAATAAATTAAATTATTTAATGTCTAAAAATTACAAATAAAATACCATTATGTAGGAAATATTTTTATCTTTCTAATGAATATTTATAGTCGAATTTATCTTATGTATAACCCCATATTAAAAATGATACTCATAAAACTTTGATTTTAACTATTTTAACCCTTCTTTAAATAAATTAATAATAAATGTCCTAATCTAATCCAAGTGGGCCTAAATGGTCATATTTTATTCCTAATGTTGTTTTTGGTCGAATTGCACTTGTCCAATAGAATTAGGACATGTGTTAGTGTAATAATAATACCATTTTGACCCTTAATTACCCTATTTACTTTTAACCGTGGTAAAAAAAGTAAAATGTTACTATTGACCAAAAAATTATTTTCATCTCATTGAACCACATTTTACTTACTGACATCAACCGTGTCTCTCGGATTTTCTAAATTTCACTCACAGAAGCGGTAAATTTAAGTTTTATGAAAAATGCAGTTTTTTAACTACCACTTAGTGATTTCACTATTCATTAAAAAATAAAAGTTTCCAGAAAAATACCAAAAATTAGATCTAAGCTATATTTGATATTAATAATTCAAAAATGATTTCTATTTTACCAAATTCAGAACATATCAGTTGCATTAATTAATTTAAAAATTAGTTCCCGTCGTCAAAACAAATTGCGTGTTTTTAAGAGATAATAACTATCAAAAGATTAACACTTGTTTATAACTGGTTTAAATGTGAAATTACATCCAATGACCAACATTGAATTAAATTGTAAAAATATATTCTAAATATACTTTAAAACCACTCAAATTAATAATTTATCACTATTAATTATTTCGATTAAAAATGTTGTTTTTAATTATAATTTAGTAATTTTCACTATTCATCAGAATATGAAAGGTATCCGAAAATACCAAAATTTCACCATAATCTAATTTCAATATTCCGAATCCAAAAATGAAGTCCATTATGAAAAATAAAATTTATAAAATTTTAAAAAGTGGTAATTACTATTCATAACGGCTAGTTTTAATAATATTTTATTAGCATATCGTTGTTTAGTGAAACTTGGTATTGCGTACTACACATGCTATCGAGGAAGGTCGCGATTGCGTGTGATGCAAGGCAAGTCAAGGATGCGTGTTGAGCAAGCTCTTTTGGATGTAGCGTACAACACAAGACATTAATGAAATTAAAAATAATATAAAATCTCGGGTTGTTAGATAAACCATGCTAACAGTGTTACAACTATCTATTTCCCAATATTTTATTTATTAAATAATATTATGTCCATGAATAAATATTATTTTATATTTACATATATGTAAAAATTACCCTTCATATTATAATATTTTTTTTATTTTTATATCATTTAATATAATATAATTTATTAAAAATAAAAATAATGTCAATTTTCACATTATTTATTTAATAAAAATTTAATGAAATAAAAAAATATTGGAATAGAAAAATATTAATTCCATAGCTATGTAGAGTTATATATTTGTCTCTTGTTTCGGTCTCGAAAAGCCTAATGGCTACGAATACGATAATGGATGGACCTGCTTTCCAAAGGCATGCGTTCGCCGGATGGTCTGAACAGCGATGCTTAAGAACTCACATTGGTCGAGAGAATGGGAATTCGGGCTCATCGCACCCTTTTGGGGGGAATTATTACCTGTTCGGGGACTCTCTTATAGATTTAAGACGTATTCATATGTTCATGAATCTTTGGTTTATACCCAAACATAGTATCCATGGATTTAACCCTGGTGGGCAATGGTCAACTGGACTCAGGTGGTTCAGAATCATTTAGGCCTAAGGTTTACCATCCCTCGTTGGATTAATGACCCTGTGGAGTCGGAACACACTGAAGCAGCACTAGGAGTGACGCAGTGAACCTATGTGAAGATAGTCGGATCGACCGGTTGTTGGGCTTGAACCTCATGGAGGCTTCCTACATACCCTGCCTAGGGGACATGGATCAAAGACCACGTAGTTTGATTGTGGAGAATTAGATAACCAACATGAATGTGGACCCGGAGGTCCGATGGTGATCAGGATTGAACCCCTTAGAGGCTTCCTACGTACCCTGCCTAGGAGGTACGGATCATATTCAACGTAGTTCGCATTGGCTTGGGACTTACACTATGAGGTAGCCCATGGTGATGGATTGGGGTTACACTCTGAGGAGGCCCATGGTGATGGATTGGGGCTTACACTCTGAGGAGGCCCATGGTGGTGGATTGGGGCTTACACTCGAAGGAGGCCTATGGAGTTGGATTGGGGATTACACTCTGAGAAGGCCCATGGCAATGAACTGGGGCTTACACTCTAAGGAGGCCCATGGTGATGAATGGGGATTACACTTTGAGGAGGCCCATGGTGATCGATTGGGGCTTACACTCTGAGGAGGCCCATAAGAGGATTTCATGGTCAATTCGTACTCTAAGACCATGTGATTAATGATTTGTGTGTGAAATAAGAGGCAGCACGGACCATAGGATCACGTCGCAAATGGTGCATCCGTGAGAAGTGGAGTGGGGATTACGCATGAGGGCGGCCCATGGAGACAAAGCACGGAGGGGAGAGGGAAACGGGTGCTCCTATTGTCGTCACCTCTCTTTTTCCCTGGAGATGTACCGAGGTGCATGGGGACGGCTTCCATCAGATGGGTATGCCACCCCCCTCTCTGGGGAGGGGAGAAGTGCCCAACCGCCGAAGCCTGCAATCCCTCATCCGAGTGAGTAGAGGCAGGAAGGGGGCTCTCGGGCTTAGACCACGCCTTACAGTGGGAATGTGGAACCAGGAATGCTTTGGAAATCTTCCCAGGGGTCGGGGAAACCATTTTCCCCTCTTTACCGTGGGTATGTGAACTCAAAACGGTGCGTTGATGCGCCTGAGGGATACACCACACGGATCCAGTGGCTCTGGTGGAGGCCTTGGCTCGGGGCCGATGAGTAGGCCAGTGAAGGAGTCACGGGGGTTCAGGCCTCATCGGGAAGATCTTATGTGGCTCGGGGAATGGTAACTTTGGAGAATTTTGCAGACCACACAGGGGTAATGGTGGTGGCTCCCTTCGCGTAGGGAAGTGCTACGCCTCTGGAGAGGTCATTCCTGAACCAGGGTGGTCCGCAGACTGAGAGGCCATCTGGAAACCAGGGTGGTCCGCGGACTGAGAGGCCGCCCGCGAACCTGGTTGGTCTGTGGACTGAGAGGCCATCTGCGAACCAAGAGGGTTAGCGTATTGATTGGCATCCCGCGAACCAGGAGGGTTCTCAACTTTGGGTCGGGGTCCGTGTACAAGGTTGGTACGTGGAGGGTTCCACGCGAGCAACGGCGACCATGGTTGGCGTCGGTCGGGGGTTTGTCTATCCGGGCATTTTCCGCGTAGGTGGGTTCTTCACGGTGTGGCGGATCGGAAAAGAGGCATAAACACCCTAATTCGCGGGTAGTGCATCCGCAGAGGGGCTATGGTTCACGGTCTTCCATTTTTTTTGTTATTTTGTGTTCACGGTTCACCAAATTATTATGCCTTTTTGGTTCCTTTTTAGTTCGTTCCCAGGTTCATACCTGCTCTAGTTCACGAACTAGAACTTTTGAAATCCTAAGCCTTCCTTTGAAACCGTTCCTCCCGAATCTGGCTAATCTCCTCTCCGTCTCCTTTCTCTGAATCCAAATCTATAATCTGAAACTCCGATCCTCAATCTTCAATCCCCATTTTCTCCATTCCCCCTCGGTCTCCTTTTATAGAGAGGGTAATGATATCTATCTGTGGTCACGCAGCACCTTTTGCAGAAGCCCATGAACGAATACCCGGTTTATGACTTACTTGGTCAGTCTGTAATTCATAGTGGGTATTGAGCACTTCATCCCCCCCCCCCCCCCCCCGAACCGAAAGAGGGGAGTGCTTCACGGCCGCAGAGGGTTTCACCTCCATTTCTCGAACGAAAGTAGAGGCGGTTTAGTCCGGCTGACACGGCTCGCAGCTGGGGCGGTTCGGAACGGTGGACAGGGTTGGTGCCCGCACTACCTCGCGCCCGCGGAGGATATCCACCTCCATTCTGCAAACGAAAACGGTCTGCGGAATGGGGGACGCTTCGCGGAACCAGTCATGCGTCGTTAACAATAGACCAGTCCGCGGACCGGTTCCTCCTTCGCCATCATTGATTATTGTCCACATTTTCCCATCCCATTTGAGGGGAAATTGGGCAGAATCTCCCTTCAGTAATCCTTCTCTTTGATGATTTTTTAGGACCCTACAAATTCCACCCATCGGAATGGGGTCCAGTCTGAACTAATACGAGGCTATTCCGATGCAGAGTTGTCCTGAAACTCAGGTGGTTCACAGTAGAGAGGTGGACCCGGTAGGGGACCATGCCTATAAATACGGAGGTCCCGTTCTTTTGCCTTCTACCATATTTTTAGCAAAACCAGAGCTTTTTTGCATACATGTTCTTGTTCCTTCCCAAAACGTTTCATCTGTGAATCGGTTTCTACTTCTGCGAACCATTCCTCATTCACACCGTTCTTCATCCATGGATCAACGTCCAAGCCGTTAACAATAACTTTTAATTAATTAAAATGTTAGTTATGACGGGCCGCTTAGGAACTCGCTTCTCAATTTTGCTGCACTGCAGAATAAAATATATTGAACTTTTAAAATTTCTAAGTCTTCCTAACATGACCTCTTAAATTTGAGATTGAAATTCCATGAAGCAACCTGGTCCGCGGTTTCCTGGCTAACGCTGCACAGGCCAGGGTTTCTTGGATTGCTTTTGCAAAGGTCTGGTTCATGGGATGATATCATCATGAACTATGCTTCGTGGATTCCTCGCGTAATTTTCTATGAAGGCTCCTCAACTGATCCTCATCCATATATCTAGTATTTTGTCAAAGTTTTATTACTTTTGGACTAACCGTTTGTTGTCTTTCGTTGTGCAGGTAGAAAATATGGTTCTCCCTGATTCCACACTAAGGCCTGCTGCAGAGTCGCTCCCAATTGGTTCAGGGAGACATTTAGCTATGATTTGTAGAGCGGAGAACATCCAAGTGGACCCTAGTCAGTCCATCATTCTTGATGATGGTGTCTTGAAAGACTTTCTCCATCCCGAGCTCTTGGATTATCCACTATCAAATCGGCTTCTGCTCCATGGATTTTTTCTTCATGATGATGTCCCTATTGCCCCCCCCCCACATTATCAGGTCTTCCTTCTCCTTTCATGGAAGCTTCACCGAAGTGTATTCAAGAAAAAATTACCCAATCAGGGGAGATGGTTTCCAAATCTGACCAGAAAGATGCCATTATTTTGAGAGGCTCTGTTTGGACCCAAAGTGATCAGCATGCCTGAAACGTTTCTCAGGAAGCTGCCTTCAAGAGTTACCTTATATTATCAACCTTTCTCGAGTAGATCCCGATGTGGGGTGGATTCCTATGTGGGATCTTTGGTCTAGTGGGCTCTTATCAAATGATTGGTCCTGGGATTTCTGGGCCCATCATCACTTCCAGGAGTCTCCTGAATCAATGGAATCAATCAATTTATACTCCATAGTGTGGGTTTCACAATTTTCTATTTACCCACCATCTTTGGCCCTGCTAGACCTACTCAATCACTAGTGTTCAAGGACTAATACTTTCCACCTTTCCCATGGTGAAGTTGGCATTAGTCTGTGGGATATCCATCAATTGTGAGGGCTCCCAGTTATTTGTGAAATGTATGAAAAATTTCATCCTGCCCCTGACGCATGGGATGACGTCAAACAAGTGCCTTTATTAGAGAGAGAAATGTTGGTTATGATGGAGCAATCACTGGGTCAGGCCTTGAATTTCAGCTCTCTTATTCCCTATAGTACTGGGATAGGGTTATTTATGAACACCATTGGTTATGTGCCAAAGATAAAGCGCCCTAGGACTCATCCTTGTCAATAGTCACGAACCTCCCAAGGTTCCTACTGGGCGGTTCTAGAGGTGGGCGACTACCATTCATGGGGTTACGAGGTTCTCCCGAGTGTTCCACCTATGCTCCGGTTGGAGGGCTTGTTTTCTATGTTCTTGAGTGGGTGGCTATTCCCTTCTCGGGATATTAATCTTGGTGTAAGGGCTTGCACCCTGATGATGGCAGTTGAGCTGGCAGAGGGCCACCTGGTGAATTTGGTCGTGCCCACATTGGCTCATATTTATGAACTACTGGGTCACATGTAGAAGGGTGGTTCACCCTTCAATCTGAGTGGGCCATTTCAATTTTTGTATGGTTGGGTAGAGGATCAATATTGCTGTTATTAGTATTGTCACAACACGGTAATCTCACTTCCTACTTTTCGGCCAACACTGCTTAATATAGCTAGAGTTCGCTTGAAATCCCTCAGCCCTGGTGAAGTCCTCTAGATTTTGAGTTACTTTTCCCATTTTTCTTTCACTCCCAACCCCACCACTTCTGGAGTCTTATATTACAAATGTCAGGGGAGCTTGGAGGAGCATTCTTACATGATCTCTATATGGGACGGATTTCTGTCGGTGCAGATCGACGGGGTTTCTCTGCATGAGCTGTATGTCCCGTGCCATTTTTCTCGCCAGTTTGGGTTCATGAATGTTCAAGATTCCCTTCCCCCTCCTCAGGCACGAGCACTGCACCCATCCATACTTCATCAATGGTGGCTGATGCTGATGTGGGAGGGATCTGACATGAGCATTACCCTACCTGTAGGGGGGGGGGGGGGCGCCGGCCTTTCCATGGAGTATGCAAATGCGTGGGAAAAATACAATCCTAATGGGATCGTATGGAAGGCCATTCGGGAGGTTACAAAATCAAGAAGAATTGTGGCTGTTGTGTCCACCGCACCTTCCTCATCAGCTCTATGGGAGGATCGACTGATGGCTCGTCGATCAAAGCGGCTCAGGGGATTTTCCTCTCCCAGTCCTGTGGTGGAAGAAGTTCAGACGGGTTCTTCCTTCTATGATGTGGATGAGGATGACACTATTGTTTTGGGTCCCATCGTGACAATCTCTAAAGATTTTCGAGTTGATTCTGGGCTTATCAATTTATCCCCCAAGCCTGAATAGGGGTTAAAGGCTCCAGACATTCCAGCTCCAGAACCAACATCTAGCGAGCACATGGCTGCATTGGTTGCAATTCCAGATTTCATACTCGTGCTATCTGGTGAGGATACTAACGATCCTTGTGTCATGGAGGACCACCAGGAGATGCGCAAGTGGGCCTGGCCTCAGATTTGCAAGATATTTGCAGAAACTCCTCTAACTGAGATGGAAACTAAGACTGATGCTCTTCGACAGCTCTTACAGGGTTTGGGGTCGGGTGGTTTTGACTATCAGTAGTTCCATTCTCTTTCTTTCCAAGTTGTCATGGCTCGTGAGGAAGCTGCCAGTAGTGAATAAAAACATGATCACTTTGCTACCACTCTTTGAAGGACCCGAGCCCTGGAGGAAGCCATGATACAGCTCTGTCAACTGATAGCACAAGAGGTGACCTCTAGAGATCAGGCAGTCGTCCTATCCTCCGAGTTGCATGATTGTGTGGAATGGGCTGCGATGATGAGGAATTAGTTGTCAGCTGTGACTGGTCATCTTGAAGCCAACAGAAAAGGGATCAATAATCTCCAAACAATAGTGGAGCGTACTCATCATGTGGCTAAGGTTGAAGAAAGGGATAAGGTCATGTTGGAATGATCTTGCAATGACTTCCGCCACACGGCCGCTGATCTGGTGGAGAGAGCGAGCATGCTCCTTTATGACATTCAGATCCACTCTTGTACCCTCTGTTTTTGTTATCCCTCTCCCCCTTTTTTCTTGCAAGGGAAAGACCCCATCTTATGGATGTCCTCCCTTTTTGTTCAAACGAAATACAATCTGTATCAATCACTTGTTGCTGTGAAATTTGAGTGTTACTATAACCAATGTTGTGTAAATAAAAATTTACTGAATCAGAATTAATCGTAACTCAGGAAAACAGACTCTAACTTTTTCCTAGACCATGGGTTCTAGTGAGAATAGTTTGACTATTGCTAGGGATTTTATAAAATCCTTACCATCGTTTTGTCCCTTCTTTTAATACCCTGATTTTTCCAGGTCTCATTTAGTGTGAACCTAGCGGGCATGGCTTGACTTTTTCTTAGGTCACCCTTTTCGAGTTTTTGGCCTAATAGTCTTTGTTCCTCTCTTTGTGAGCTGTTTAAAGTCCTACTGAGAATACTATCATTAGTGATGTTTTCGGCCGAACAAATTTGACCAGACATGGTGGGGATTGGTCCCCAATGGGGTTTTGTTGATTTAAAGATGTCTCGGTGTCCTTCAGACTCATTTAGAGGGAGTTTGTTTAAATTTGAATGACATGCAGGGCTTGTCTCAAGGAATGGGAGCTGCATCGGCGTGCAATGGTGGGAGGAGAATTGCCTAAGGAAATCTTACCTTTGGTAGATTTTCCAGGGGTGATCAATATGCAGAGCCGTTGAGGGCATGGTATGCATAGTCATGCAAAGGTGTCCTTATTTCAATGACCCTCCAGTTCTGAAATCCATAGGTCTTCAAGAAAGTTTGGCTTATGGAAACCACCATGGGTGTCTTGGAGGATTATGAAAACCACCAGGGGTGGCTCAAAAAGGGTATGTGACATCTGGAAGGTTTTGAGAACATATGTACTAATCAGGGGTGTGGTCGAGAGACCGCTTTCCTACGCATTTTGTTAGCATAAGGGATGGTTGTGGCTTGGCGCAGTTTAAAGTCTGGAAGTAGGGACATCATATGTAATGGAACGACTTCTCCTGGTCCTCGGTAATCATGTCAGATATGTTCCGCCACCTTCAGGAAATGTTTTGAAAGAGTTCGGTGAACTATAACTCAGAGGGTTTCAGAATCCTAGGCTAGATATCGGGGCTCAGAGGCCAATATTTGTACGGAAAGAAGAATTCCTTAAAAAATTCTTGCCTTTTGGTAGACGGGCCAGGGGAGATCCATATGTAGTGCCACTGAGGGCATGGTATGCATAGTCATGCAAAGTCGTCCTTAGGTCAATGATTGTATTCCCCCAATAGCCAACCAACTTCAGGGAAGTTGATATTTGGGACCAACAGGGGTGGCTTATGATTGTTTGGCTTTTTTTGAGTATGGAGTATGGTTTATGATGAGAAGGTGCCTGGATATGGGGGAAACATCTAAACTAAACTTCCCAAGAATGGGTGAAGTAATTCCTTCTCATGCTGGTGTGAGACGATGGCTTGTGTCGGTCTGACCTGTGCACTGAAGGACAGAGAAAATTCTTTGTTCCTTACCGAACCCGTGGTGGGTTTGACCGTGCAGTTTAGGATCATGATGCAAAGATGAAGATCATTATTAATGGATGTTGTGTAGTTTGACATCATGCATTGAGGACAAGGGGAATTTTTCTTTCCTTTGCCAATGTTGTGCAGTTTAATGTCGTGCAGCAAGGACGATTGGTCGTGCAGTTTAACGTCGTGCGGTGAGGACGTAGTTAAACATGCCTCTCTTTATTAGAATCTAATTGGGCCCGAGTATCCTAGAATGTGCAAGACGTGGAGGGGTGTTTTATGGTGTAAATCACGGTTTTCAGGCTTCTTGGATCAGGAGAGATGTCACGGAGGCTCTGAGGCCGGTTAGCATATGGAGCTAGGAAGAGTATCAGCCGAGGAAATATTTCCTTTGGTAGACGGGCCAGAGGCTATCAATATGCAGATCTGCTAAGAGCATGGTATGCATAGTCATGAAAAGGTGTCTATGGGTCGATGAATTTCCACTTCTGATGGCCATGAATGGTTATGAAGGTCTGCAATTATCCGGTTCGTGGAGTCTGATGTATGTAACAGATGCATCCAATTGTGCAAGGAGTATCCCCATCTCGTATCTCCATGTGTCTAGGGTGTGTCGTGACAAGTCCGTGAAGTTTAACAACATGCGGTGAGGATGAAGTCCATGCAGTATATCATCATGTGGTAAGGACGGAGTCCGTGCAGTTTAACGTCATGCGGTAAGGATGAGGTATACACCCCATGCAGGTTTGGTCCATACATGAGGGAAGGGGTCATTTTTAACATTATTGTTTGTGTAGTTTAATGTCATGTGGGAAGGATGCAAAAAATACACCCCGTGCAGGTCTGGTTTGTACACGAGGGAAAGAGAGCATTTTTAAATATTGTTATCCGTGCAGTTTCACGTCGTGCAGTAAAGAAGAGAAGTACACCCTATGACGGTCTGGTCCGTACACTGGGAGAAAGGGCCATTTTATCTTTTACACAGGTGGATGGGCTAGGATGGGGAACCCTAGCATCACTAAGTATCCTGCAAGGGCAGGAATCAAGCCACACATTGTTCTCTGGGAGAAGTACACCCGATGAAGGTCTGGTCTATACACGGGGGGAGAGAACTTTGTTTAACTTCTATTTTATTTTATTTAGAGGTGGCTGGCCCAGGACGGGGAACACTAGAATCACTACATATCCTGCGAGGGTAGGAATCAAGCTATATGTTGTTCCCTGAAAGAAGTACACCTCGTGTAGGTATGGTCCATACACGGGGGGGGGGGGGGAGGGAATTGTTATAACTTCTTGTCTGTGTAGTTTAACGACGTGCGGTCAGAACGAGAAGTACACCCCGTGTAGGTATGGTCTGTACACGGGGGGAATAAGGCATTTTTAAGTTTTATATGGGAGTGTATGGGCCAGAATAGGGGATCTCGACATCACTACGTATCATGCGAGGGCATGAATCAATCCAAACGTAGTTCCTTGAAATCCGTGCAGTTTAACGTCATGCGGTAAGGACGAACTCCGTGATGTTTAACGTCATGCGGTGAGGATGTGATACTCTTAGTTTAGGGTCATAGAGTTTGGAAAATTCGGTGCATGGCAGTTTAACGTCATGTAGCTCAGATGATCTCCATGCAGTTTGACGTCATGCGATAAGGATGTTCTCAACTTTAGGTTTCTATACGAAACACTTCTTTAGGAATATCGCATTTGTAGGAGTGGTTGTAAATTGTTCGTCCATAGAGATCAGGTAATATGCTCCATTGAAGTAGACCTTGTGTACAATGTATGGTCCCTCCCATTTGGGCTCCAACTTTGGAGGCTTCTTTCTAAGTATCATTGGGGTCCAGAGGACCAATACAAATTCTCCTTCCAAAAAAGACTGGAGACGAACCTTTTAATTGATGGCTCGTGCTATCTGGTTCTGTTATATTTCCAGATGGTGGAAACTGTGAAACCACTTCTCGTCTAGCTATTCCAGTTCACCTATCTTCTTTTCTGACTACTCATCATCGGATAATTTATCATAGATGGAAATACGGAGTGAGGGAAGTTGGAGTTCAATCGAAAATACTGCCTCTGTCCCATACACCAATGAGTACGGGGTGGCCTGAGCAGAAGGGCAGAATGTTGTTCGATAAGCCCACAATGCAACGAGGAGTTTATCCAGACATGACATCTTGTCTTTGTCCACCATTTTCTGGAGAATGATGGACATGTTCTTGTTGAAATCCCATATCTGCCTGTTGGCCGCTGCATGGTATCGGGATGAGTGGTTAGTCTTGATACCATACTCTTGGTATAGTTTCTCCAATTCAATAGAGCAGAAGTTGGCGCCGTTGTTCGTCAGTATGGTATGAGGGACACCAAATCTGAGGATGATATTTGTCTTCACAAATCTAACAATATTTCCTGCCCCAACATCCTTGAGGGGTATGGATACTGCTCATTTGGAAAAGAAGTCGGTTGTCGTGAGGATATACTTCAGTTGTTTGGTCGTGGTGGGAGGATATGGTCCCACGACTTCCATTCCCTAGAAGTAAAATGGCCAGGAGTACTTGGCTTGATGAAGTAACTCTGGGGGTTGGTGTATGAATTTGGCATGAATCTGGCTTGAGAGGCAGTTTGCGGTAAAACGCTCGCAGAATCGTGCCACTTTAGGCTAGTAGTACCCAAGCCTTTAAACCTGATGGGAAAGCTTGGTCCCCAATTGATGTTGCCCACATGCTTCAGCATGTACTTCATTCATGACAGTGAAATTTTCTTATCTATCAGTGCATCTGAGGAGCACTCCATCAAGGAATCATTTGTAGAGGACCTCTTGCTGACCCGCACAACCATATAGGACAAAGTTGATTTCCCTTCTCCGTATTTTCTCTCGTTCAGCCCTGTCTGATGGAAGTTCTCCCTATTGAAGGTAGATTGCCATGGGGGTCATCTAGCCGGTGTCATGAGCATATGGCTTAGAGACAGGACTGAATTCATGGATTTTTTCCATCTTTTTATGAATAAATGGTAATACCATTTGACAGTGTGAAATACTGATAACCATTTCATCCTGTCCTGGGTCAGCTAGGGTTGTGACCGCATTGGCTAATGCATCAGCCTGAGCGTTCTGAGACCAGGTAATATAGGCCAATGTTGGTTATGTGGATAATTCCTCCATTAACCATTGGACATGGTCAAACATGGGGATCAGTTCCTCTTTTTTAATAGCATAGTCACCATTTAGTTGCTTGATGACTAGTTCCGAGTCACCTTTTACCATAAGGTGATGTACTTGTGCCTGGAGTGTGAGTTCTATGCATGCAATGAGAGCTTGATATTCTACTTTGTTGATCATGCATCCTTCTGATAGGAGGAAGTAATATGGAAAGACATACTTTTCTAGGGACACAAGTATTATTCCCAAAACCACATTGTTGAATCCGAGATACTCCATCCTCGCCCCGATTGGGCTTCGGGATGCGCCATCGAAGTACATTTCCCATGCCAGGAACTCCTCTTGAACCGAGAAGATGTCTTCATCAGGTGATTCAGCATCCGGTTCAGTGGTCCCTGTTAAAGGGTTCTCTGCTAGAAATTCTACTAATGAGTCACCCTTGAAGGCTTTCTGAGGCAAAAACCCGATGTAAAATTGTTGTAGGATTAACGCCAATCGGGGTAGGCATCTGGTTAGCATCGGGTGGCTAAGGATGTACTTGAGTGGATTACTCCACGAGATCAAATAGACCTCATGATGCTGCAGATAATGTCGCAACTTTTGACCTGTGAAGACCAAAGCCAAAAAAATCTTCTTGATATATGAGAATCGAGTCTTAGAATCAATCATGGTTTTCCTGAGGTAATGGAGAATGTTTTCACTGCCCGCGTCATTCTTTTGTGCGAGGAAGGCTCCCAATGATCGGTCTAAGGCTGTCACGTAAAATATGAGAGTTCTACATTCAACAGGGGGAATGAGAACCGGTGGTCTTAAGAGTTACATCATCAAGTTGTTGAACGCCTCTTGGCAGTCATCCTTCCATTGGTACTTGACACCCATCATCATTAACCTGGTGAAGGGAAAACATTTTCCATTCAGGTTGGATATGGACTGCCTAATATAGGCTAGGTGTCCTTGGAATCCCCTCAAATCGGTGATATTCTGGGGAGGTGGAAGGCCAAGGATAGCTTTTGTCTTCTCAGGATTGACTTCGATGCCACAAGGGCGTACGAAGAAGCCAGGGAATTTCTCTAAGGTAACCCCAAAGGCGCATCTCAAGGGGTTCATATTCAGGCGATGCTATCGGAGTTTGTTGAAGACGGTTTCAAGGGTTGACAGGTGATCCGAGCGATGTCTGGACTTGACCACCAGGTCATCCACCTAACATTTAACGAATTTTCCCAGGAATAGTTTAAAGATCTGATGCATGGAATGCTGATATGTGGCGCCAGCGTTCTTGAGACCAAATTGCATAACCCTATAACAGAATACCCCTTGAGGGGCCCTGAAGGTAGTGGCTTCCTTCTCTTCTCGGGCATCCTGATTCGATTATATCCAAAATAGTCGTCCATGAAGGATAGAGCCTCATTCCCGGCCTTCACATTGATTAATAATTCGGTGATCGGGACTGGGAAATCATCATTCGGACAATGCCGATTGAGATCTCTGAAGTCAATAGAGATGTAGATTTGTCTGTTCTTATCCTTGACAGGGATGATTTTGACCAACCAAATGGGGTACAAGACCTCTCGAATGAAGACTTCATTAATGAGCTTATCAACATCAGCCTCTATTTTGGCGACATGTGAGGGATGCGTCCTTCTGGAAGCCTCTTTATAGCCTGGTGGTCTTCTGGAAGACCCAGGTGGTGCGTCTCGACTTTGTGATCGAGTCCTGGTATTTCTGTGTAATTCCAGGAAAAAACATCCCGATTTTGCCTTAGGAAAGAGGTATATACATTGTGCCCCATGGGGGACATGGATGCACTAATGAGAGTAGGCCTCAGACCTTCCTCAGTACCCAGGTTTATTTACCTAAACTCATCCACCATGGTGGAGATACCATCCTCAAATGTGAGAGTGGCATCACGAAGATCTTCCTCATCTTCTTCTCCCAATTCCTAATCTTCTTGATCCGACGGGGGGGGGAGAGTTTCCGGTCTGAGCCTTTGTGGGATTGAGGGAGAGGCATTGTTGGCATCCCCGCTTGAGTATTCAACCCCAAATCGAGGGTTAGCGGATATTTTTGCATTTTCATGCTCAGACATCATCGCTGAAGTCATGATGAAATCCGAGTTCATGTTCGTACTTGAACTCTTACACTCAACATGGTTGATTGGCAGGGCGTAATATCTACCAAGCTGCCTGAGGGGGTCATCAGGAACCATTTCAAGGCCTTTTAGAGTGGGGATCTAGTTGAAATAATCACAAAAGGATTATTTTTCTTTTGATCATAGAACCAAGCGTCAATATAATGTGACTCGGAGTGCTCGAAAGGTTCCTTGTCGGCATGAAACATTCCACATTGTCCATTGACACAGTACATGATACACTGGTGGTAGTATGAAGAAATGGCCAAGTTCTCTACAAGACCACCAAGAATTCCGTGTAGGCTTCCAAGTCACCAAAATGGGACTCTAGATTAATTTTTCTCATTGGTTTCTATTCACTCCTGTTGTAACCCAACAGATTTGTGGCCGAGGGAATTAGGTCGTCCTCACAGTAGCCTAACTTATAGAGTATTCACTGGGGAAGGAGGTTAACTCCAGAGACATTTTCTGTTAAGAATATCTACTTCTCAATACCATTCAATGTGTCGGACACATATAGTGGTATTATGCATCCTTTCATGATGACATTTTCATCCTGATCGGTGATGGAAATCACTGCATTGCATTTAGCAGGGTCAGTCTCCATCCGGTAGATCTCGGCGGCAGCTACCTTGGCTTGAAGCTCCTGGGGGCTGATCAATGCTTCTATAAGCTCCCCCTGAGGTCTGCTGACAGACTCAGGGCATCCAGGATGGATAGTTTGGCTAGTACTGATGCCAGCTACTTATGGATATCGTATTTCTGCTCCAACAGCTAGCACATCTCTATTGGCGGGAGAGTATTAGGAGGTGCATTAGGGGATGGATAATTTGACTAGGAGGGACCAGTCACGTGGATGAATATATATATGGTGTTCCCGATTTTTGAGGACTTAGCCTGGCCGGTCTGTTTGTGCGCACTAGGTGTCCAGACACTTGTTCTGCTCTGGTGGGTATCGCTGAAAAATAGGGCCAGAGTGTCTTCTTGTGGAGGTGGAGGGAAATTCCTTCTCCTGCTGAGTCTGTTGAAGGGCTCTCTGACAGGTTTCTACGATGTTAATTGTTTGGGCCAGGTTCCAACTGTAGGGTTGGTTTCGGCCACGGTTGTGCATCCCCTGGTATCCCCTACCTCTGCGACTCCTCCTCCCAGCTCCTCATGCAGGGAACATGGGTTCATAACCATACCCTTCATTAGGAAATGATTCCATAAGATGGATGGCGCTAATAGAACCAGGGTCAGGACTCACTTTGGCCTCATCGTGGACGGCTCCTCTTGTGATTGTTTCCTCCTAATTTGATTATGATCGGATTACCGGCTCATGGAGGGTTGTGAGGCTGATACTATAGGCTCTGCGACCTCAAGGGATGTTAGTGGAAACACCAGCTACTGTAGTTGAGCTCAGAGTTTCCTTGGGCTCGGTTGATATTCTTCCTAGTCATCCAGTTGTCAAATTTCTTCCCCTGCTTGCTGGTGACTTTCTTCCACCGCTCCTCTTTGTCGGAGTCGATGGTAGAGATACATGCCACATGTGTAGGGGGTGGTCCCAGCTAGACCTGTCTGGAGTCTACCATCCTTTGTAGGAGGTCTTTGAAGATGAAGCATTCTTGGATATTGTGCCCCAACATTCGATGGTAGTGTTTGTAATTTTCAATGTCATCTTGGCCGACTTCTTTAGGTTTCCTCGGCTCTAGTAGGTGGAGCAGGTTGCAGTTCATGGCAGCAATGAAGTAGCCATGGACTGGATCGTCCTGGAACGAGTATACTTTTTTTCCTCATTCCTCAAACTAGTTCTGCTTTGGTCCTCACTGATCGTCCCGTTTAGACGGCGGCAACCGCTGATATGCAGGAGGCCGTTGAAGATTTGGTGGAGGCATGAGCAGTGGAGCGGGCACAGGGGCTGTCTTCAGTGTGATAGAAGACGCTTCAACTCCAGGGGCTCTTTTCGCAGGAGCCTGCGTGGCTATTTGGGACTTCGAATTAGTTCGCTATAGGGTGTCCTCAATTATATGGGAAATGGATGAGAGATGGAAGAAGCCAGTGGTGCACTCTACTAGTATGAGCAGTGTTCGCATATCATCTCGAAGATTATCGATGCATATGGATAGAAAATCATCTTGAGGCATTGGCATGTTCGGGGAATAGGTCAGACCTATCCATCTAAGGATGAAATCTGAGACCCTCTCGTTCTCCCTCTTCTTGCAGTTCATGAGATCATAGACTGTTGCTTTAGGAAACCCTGAGCTGAAGTGGAATAAGAACTACTGCTGAAGGTCTTCCAAGATCATTATTGACTGGGCTGGCAGACTCGTGTACCAGAAGAAGGTGGATCCTTGCGTGGTCCGTACGTCAAATCTGAGTTTCACTACTTCTTGCTATTCCGGAGTCCCCATCATAGGGTTGCAATAGAATGTGTAGTGAATCAAAGGTTGTTCCAAATCGCCTGATCCATTGAAGATAAGGAATATTGGGCTTCCAAAATTAGGTGGAGGCGATGTGTTTCTCAACCAATTCGGGTAAGGTTTCCGCTTTGGCTATATCGGAGCGCGTCGACCTTCCATCACTTCCAATCGAGAAGTTAGTGCCTCGATGGTGTTGGTGAGACCCTGGTTTACATCCTGTTGGGCTCGGTCCTCGACAATCATAGCCTGAGGCATTGCCTATGGATCCGGATTAGCCAGCACCAGGGGTGTGTGTGCCATTTATGGAACCTTCAGAGGGTTTAGGAATACTCGCTCCAGTTTCTTATGGAGTAGAGGGAAGTCTTGGTATTCATCTGAATCTACATTTAGGTAGTCGGACGGGCTAGGCGCCTCATTGGACAGGAGCCGTAACCATGATTGTTTGTCGGGGAGAACCATAGTCTTTGAGGTGCACTTATTTGGAGTGCATGATGTGGCTCATAATGGGCCGCAATTTCGATAAGGTGGTTCATCTAGAGTATTTCCGCGTTAAGCCACCTCAATTTTTTTCATCTCCTCTTCCTGTCGAGCGAATATCTCTTTGATCATGAGTGGATCATCTTTGTCGAGAGAAGAAGGCGGGTTAAGTGTAACCAGTCCTTTGTTCTTACCCCTATTGGAATATTGATAGGTAGGCAGAGGGGGGTTGGCTGGAAGGATGGCCATATTTAGGGCAGCCCTCTAGTTCTAGGTGTGCACACCTGGTGGTTGGTTGTGAGTCACAGCCTGACCGGAACTATTATCTCCCGATCCCTCCTGATTTGTAGTATCTCTAGTGTTAATCATGGGGTTAACCTCTATGACGTTGATAGATGCATATCACAGGTCTGGGAAGATTTTATCTTCCACATTTGAAAAGGATATCCCATGTCTTCTATTGGCCTTCACTTTCGTGACCTAGGATTGCCTTCAGACTTCTTGATGAAGGGTTACGTGGAGAGTTATTTTATGCAACCGTACAGTGCGCCTTCCTATCAAGGGGGATGATTAAAATGACGAGATAGGATGGGAACCTCCTCTTCTGATTTTCCTCCTTAGATGAGAGAATACTGACTCTTGTGGGGGGGGGGTTGTTGTTTTTTAGGGGGTAATAATTCCCCCAGCCCTGAGGGCTGGGGTTTTCTCCATTCCTCAGACATTGAGTCTCTTCCTGGTTTTATTGGTCTTATGAGGGAATTTGTTATTAAAAAATCCCCCAGCCCTACAGGATGGGGTTGACCTTGGATTGCGGGTGTGGATGCGGTTATCGCTACCTACCAGACCTTGCGTGCTCCCATTCGGGGGTTAATTGGGTTTGGTGTCGAATTCACCTGTGGATCAATCCCTTATTGGGAGGCAGGAATAGATCTCTGACTAGCCTCTCTTAGCAGAGAGACCTGTTTTATGCTCTTGGTGACCTAATTCAGGAGTTTTTTAATGGCTCATTCCCGCCGGGCCTGATGCTTCTGGGAATTACTCAACGCCTAACTCTGTTGGGTGTGTTTCCTTACCTTAGCAAGGAGACCCCTCGATTGACGTCTTGACATGACGAGGTTGCAAGCCACCACACAAAATGGGATCTTCTGGGTGGGGAGTGGAGTGCAATGCAGAGATCCATGTTCTCCTCATCCCCTGATATGGACTCCTGTTGGAGCGTCATCGATGAGGTGGCGCAGCTGGTGCAGTGCACGGAGGCTGGATATCTCCATGCTTCCTTTACGCCTCTCGGTTCATCATTTCCATGTTGAAAGAAGAGATTCATAGTCGATGTGACACAAGAGGCCTTCTATTGTCTTGTGGTGGTCTATATACTTGTCGTAGTGTTGGAAGCCTGATTTCATTCAGTGTAGGTTTGTCCATATATTATGGTGGATGTCGTGCACGCATTCTTCTGATAACTCTCCGGGTATGTCGAATTGAGAGGTGGTCGTAGGCCAAAACATAACTGGTATATCACCCTGGACCAGTCGTTTTCTCAGGTGCAGCATATCAGCATACTCCACTAGTGAATTCTCAACATGGTCATCCCAACTGAGACACTCTCTGTCAATGTAGTCAGAGGTAGTGGGACCGGTAGGTGCTGAATAATTATGTGGGTGATTCCGAGGTGGTTAAGAGGATGAACGCGGCCCTATACTGTAACACCCGAGAATTTTATGTTATATAAATCATCAAAGGAATCTTTTTCTACACAACACTTGCTTGGCTTGCTTTACACGCAATCGCGACCTTCCTCGATAGCTTTCGTCGTACGCAATACCGAGTTTACTAAAAAACAATATGCTATTAAAACTAGCCGTTATGAATAGTAATAACCACTTTTTGAAATTTTATAAATTTTATTTTTCAAAATGGACTTCATTTTTGGACTCAGAATATCAAATTTAGCCTAAGGTGAAATTTTGGTACTTTTCGGATAACTTTAATATTTTGATGAATAGTGAAAATTACTAAATTTTAATTAAAAACAACTTTTTTTAATCAAAACATTTAATAGTGATAAATTATGAATTTGAGTGGTTTTAAAGTATATTTAGAATATATTTTTACCACTTAATATAATTTTGGTCATTGGACACAATGTTACAATTAAACCAAACATAAACAAGTGTCAATCTTTTGATAGTTATTATCTCTTAAAAACACGCTTTTTGTTTTGACAGCGGGAATTAATTTTAAATTAATTTCTGCCACTTCTGTGTTTTGAATTTAGAAAAATGGATTCCATATTTGGAATCAGGATGTTCAAATTGTGTAAATAGGTAACTTTTGTTTTTTATACATTTTGAATAATTACTGCGGTAAATATTTTATTTACCATGGTTAAGGGTAAATCCGGTAAATAAGGGTTAAAAAATAATAATATAATAATATTAAATTACCCTAAAACGTGTCTTAACCCTATTGGTTGATACATGGTCGACCATGGGCATCTTTGGGTCGATTTTGGGACCCCATTGATCCACTTGTAAGTGATAATGACACTTTATTTTAATTAAGTTAAAATGAATACAAAAATGACACAAACTTATATCTTTTAGAAAAACAATTGTTACATAGGGTAATATATGTTGGATTTTAGATTATAAATATTCATTAGAAAGATAAAAAGATTTCCTACATAATGGTATTTTATTTGTAATTTTTAGACTTTAAATAATTTAATTTATTTATGACACAATGATGATGCAGTAATTATCTTATTAATGAAATATTGACATAATTGATGTTATAAACACCAAAATAAATGTAATTTAAGACTTTTTATGAATTCCACTAATTTTCTAGGTTATTATGATATATTAGTGTTGATTTAATCAACTTGGTTCGAACATATAATTCTGTTATGACTTTCCCAAAAATCATATGTCAAATAGTGTCAAAATTGACACAAAATAGTTTTTAAATCAAATATTATATTATTAATTGTTATTGTATTCCTAAAAATCTATGGTTCGGCCAAATGACTTAGATAATGATATATATTTTAATAATAAACAATTTGGGGTTCGTTTGGCATGTTATAGTAAGTGTATTAACCATATAGTGAAAGAAAACAAAAAGACATGGTAAAAGTTAAATTATTTAACTTAGAGTTAAATCTAATTGATAAGGTTAAATTAATACCCTAAACTTGTCTAAATCCTATTGGTTGATAGGATTTCGACCCATCCCCACTTTAGCTTCGAAATAAGACCCTTTGGAACCATTATAAACCGATTTTGACTTTAATATAAAATAATATTTCGAGATATTCCTAAGGTTCCCCTCTCCTCCCTTATAAAAGGGCACCTCCTCCCCCTCCTCCTCACACCAAATTGAGCACTCAAGATCGGCCAACCCCTGCCATTTTCTCCTCTCCACTTCCCTAGAATAATCCTAGAGGTCCTGGTCTTCTCCAAAGACCACTCTTAGTTCCTTAAGTGGAGGATTCAAAGAGGCGTTCCAAAGAAGAGGTAATATCCATTACCGATCTTTTCAATTTCTTTCTTCTTCAACTTCTTCTTCTTTAGTTGTTTCATGATGAAGTAATAACATCAGTATTACTTACATACTGATATGTTATTATAAATATGAAACAACCCTAATTCACCTTCTATCCATCCTACGGAAAAATGAAATCACCGCGCGTGCGTACGTACGGAATACCGTCTCCACGCCGTGGTGTAATCTATTTTTCCACCATCACCTTACAAGGATGGGTATAATGGTGTAATGAGTAACTATTTATGATTATTATAAAGTAATATTGATACTGAAATAATATATATATACTCCAATACATTTCCACGATCATAGGAACGATATCATCACTCGTGCGTACGTACGGAATACCGTCTCCACGATGTGATGTGACTCGTTCTACATGATCATCATTACATAGTAATTATATAAATGAATTGAATGAATAAATATGATATATGTTACACTAATACCATTCTGGATATGACGTATCTATAACCTTGAAATAAGAATAAGAATTTATTCGGCAAAACACGCGTAAGAACAAAAGGCAATAAAGACCCGAGTAACAAGTAACAATGAAATATTACTAACAAGAAGCTAAGAATATGACCATATATGATATCATATCAATATGTATGATTCTGGAAGAAGTCAATAACATTATTTAAACCATTATACAGGAGCTTCGGACACATACAAAGCTAATCGGACCTAAGGTAAGAGAAATATCACAATCTCATTTTTATCCGAGATTGATTATTCGTAAGTATTTACTGGGGTGTATTTTATCATCCACATCCATGTTTACTCAATATGTAATATTATTTCCATCCACCTAAATTTTTTTTAAATCCATTTTTACCCTTCGGTGAGTTTTTAGTAATACGTATGAAAGGAATCTTTTGTCGTTTTTCGTACGAGGTACTTTTTGACTTTTCCGACAAAAGTACGAAGAATGTTTTTTTTAAACTTATACGGCACGAACTGATTTCTACTGTTTTATAAAGCCTTATTTTCATGAAGCTTACTCTAAAATATTTCATGACTATTTTCAATAAAATCTCTTTCTTTTAAAATTGCATGATGTTTTGTGAAAAGAAATTGATTTTGGAGAAGAAAGGATATTTTCCTCAAGAATTCAATTCAAGTGTTTTATCAAAATTATTTTCCATCTAAGATAATAAAGGGTTCTGTTTCTATCCATATTTTTACATTGATTTGACTATGTTGTGATGGAATTATGTTTATGAATTCCTTTATCTTATATGAATTGATTTATGATGTCATGATGTTTCAAGAATCCCATTTTGTTACATGTGTTATGCGATGATGTATGTTTTATGATTATGTGGCACACATAAGAAAGGATTCATTATAAGATGGGTGGGACCTATATCTCCCTCCAATGCATTGGGTAATGATTTTATATCTCATGAGATAGACATGGCTGGAACGGAAGGTTATTTCGGTTCAGTGATACAAGACTGAAACGAGGAGTGAACTCGGTTCAGAAAGGGACTTTGTCCACTAAGATAGTCTTGGCAATGAGTCATGACTAACAAGAAATGATTTTCCATGATTATGTGTGCATGCCACAAAGTTTCAAGTTTTATGTTATGGGGATCTCATTTTCACTTCTATGATTTATTCCATGTTAAGATATTATGATCTCTTTTGCAGGTTTTGATTTTCAAAAAGATATGATATGATTTTTATTTCCTTTATTTGCCCTTGCTGAGCATTTGAGCTCACCCTTTTTATGTTTTCTTTTCCCCAGGTCAGGAAGATGGATATTAAGTAGAATATGCTAAAAGGGACCCTAGATATGATGAAATAAATGGGAGACACTGTAGAAGATTTATGAACCAGTTGTTTATGTTTCCCAGTTTCTAAAGACACTATACCTATACGGTCCTTTGTGGTTTTGTCACATGTTGTAATAAGTGTGCTTTAATTTTGAAGTATTAACAATGTATGTAAAGTATGGGTCGTTATAGTTGGTATCAGAGGGAGGGTATAGTCAACCTTTGGAAACTAGGATGTGAAAGCCTTAGTAAGAACCCTGAGGATAAGTCTAAGCATAGAACACAATATTAGAAATGTCCTTGAATAACCTAGGATAAGACCTTAAGCATGAAAATTTTATTCTTGAATTATGTGGTTTTCCTATTATAATTAGTGTTTCTCACACTATTCTTCTTGGTTTTAGTCAATGGCTGGAACCCGAAGGAACCGTGTTAATGCGGAATGCGATGGGCAATGCAATGATTGTCCCCCTGAGCAACCAAACGATATGGGAGCTGGAATGCAAAATCTTGTAGCCATGCTCACAAAACTTTCTCAAGCTATGAATCAAGCAGGATTTCCAAACGAACAAAGGAGGGAGCAACATTCTGTTGAATCCTTCATGAGGTAGCGTCCACCTTCTTTCAGTGGGTCTACTGATCCATTAGTTGCTGAACAATGGATTAGTACAACTAAAAAGATATTTTCAGTTCTTCAATGTTCGGAACATGATAAAGTCATCCTAGCAGTGTATCGTTTGGAAGGAGATGCTGATCAATGGTGGAATATTATTAAGAATACGAGGCAAAGGGATTAAATTGAGTCTATGGAATGGGACGAGTTCAAGAACTTATTTTTCAATAAGTACTTCCCTCGTATTCTCCGAACAAAGATGGAGAAAGTGTTCCTTGAACTGAAGCAAAGGGATGATGAATCTGTTAGTACTTATGAAGCAAATTTTACAAGACTTGCAAGGTACGCTTCTAGTATTATTATCCAACCTGAGAGTAAGGTCGATCGATTCTTTAGTGGCTTAAAACCAAGTCTTCGAAGGGCGTTAGCCATAAGGGACTTCAATAGCTACGAGGAAATTGTTCGATGTGCTCTCAAAGTCGAGATGGAGATTGGAGTAACCCATCAGTCACATGGGTTTGATAAGAAGAGGAAGATGGAATTCAAAGGAAACTCTAAAGAGCACACTGAAAAGAAGATGAACTTTCCCTTATGCTCAAAGTGTGGAAATAAACATGGAGGGAGTTGTCTTAAAGGGACAAGTAAATGTTTTAAATGTGGAAAGGAAGGCCATCGGGCATTTGAATGCCGTGATAATGGGAAGAAGATGTCTAATGATGCAAACAAAGGAAGGGATACACAGAATGAACCTACTACACTTCAATGTTTCAAGTGCAAGGAGATGGGGCATTATGCCAATCAATGCCCAAATCCAAGGGTTGATGATGATGGTCGACGTCAACAAACTCTTAAGGATAAAGACAAAGGAAAGTCACATGCAATTTCTATCAGCGATGTGGAGTACGATAACGATGTGGTGAAAGGTACACTTACCATCCACTCTAAAGTAGCAAATGTTTTATTTGATTCTGGATCCACCCACTCTTTTATTTCTGAATAATTTTCTAAGGGTATCACCGTATTACCTCAACAATTAGATGTTGAGTTAGCTGTGACAACACCTAATGGCACATCAATCGCATCAAAAGTTTATAATTCTTCTCCGATCGAAGTTTGTGGGAAAGTGCTTCCTGCAAATCTTGTGATCCTTCCTTTAGTAGAATTTGATGTGATACATGGCATGGATTGGCTTTCTCTACATGGAGCTCATATCAATTGCCAAAGAAGGGAAGTCACATTTCATATTCCAGATCAATCTACGATCGTCTATCAATGCAAGGATGAACATAACCTTCCAGTGGAAATTCCTTCCATCTTATGGGTCATGATTCCACTAAATGAAGGTTATTTATCTCAAATGGTTGGAGAGAAACTTACGATTAAGAATATTCCCATTGTACGGGAGTTTGATGATGTCTTTCCGGAGGAATTGCCGGGTCTTCCACCAAATCGTGAAGTTGAGTTTTCAATAGAACTCGTACCGGGTGCTTTGCCTATTTCAAAGACACCTTATAGAATGGCCCCAATTGAGTTGCAGGAATTGAAGAAGCAACTCCAAGAGAATCTTGATAAGGGATTCATACGCCCTAGTGCGTCACCTTGGGGAGCACCTGTTCTATTTGTTAAGAAGAAAGATGGATCAATGAGACTTTGCATTGATTATCGAGAACTTAACAAGATCACTATCAAGAACAAATATCCTCTCCCACGCATTGATGACTTATTTGACCAACTACGCGGAGCTCAATACTTTTCCAAGATTGATCTTCGTTCAGGGTATCATCAATTAAGGGTCAAAAGGGAGGATATACCAAAGACGGCTTTCCGTACAAGGTATGGACACTATGAATTTATAGTGATGCCATTTGGTCTTACTAATGCCCCTGCTATCTTCATGGATCTAATGAATAGAGTCTTTAGAGACTATCTTGATCAATTTGTGGTAGTCTTTATAGACGATATTCTTGTCTATTCAAAGAGCAAGGAAGAGCATGAAGATCACTTGAGAATTATATTGAAGACCCTGAGAAAGGAGAAGCTTTATGCCAAATTTACCAAGTGTGAATTTTGGCTTCAAAAAGTTGCATTTTTGGGTCACATAATCTCAAAAGAGGGGATATCTGTGGATCCAGCAAAAACAATGGTTATCGAAAGATGGTCGAGACCAACAACAGTAATTGAGATCCGAAGTTTTCTTGGTTTGGATGGATATTATCGACGTTTTGTAAAAGATTTTTCACGATTATCTAATCCAATCACCAAGTTGACTCGGAAAGGAGTTAAGTTTGTCTGGACAGAGGAATGTGAAGAGAATTTCAAGGAGTTGAAAAGAAGGATATCCAGTGCACCTGTACTCACACTTCCTTGTAGTGGAGAAAGGTTTGTGATCTACAGTGATGCATCCAAGAAGGGATTGGGGTGTGTTCTTATGCAAAATGATATGGTGATAGCTTATGCCTCACGACAGTTGAAAATCCATGAGCAAAATTACCCAACACATGATTTGGAGTTGGCTGCGGTAATCTTTGCATTAAAGATTTGGAGGCATTACCTTTATGGTGAAAGGTGTGATATTTATACTGATCATAAAAGTTTAAAGTATATTTTCACACAAAAGGAGTTGAATATGCGTCAAAGAAGATGGTTGGAGCTGATTAAGGATTATGACTGCTCAATCCATTACCACCCGGGGAAAGCAAACAAGGTGGCAGATGCATTAAGTCGACAAGACCATGCTAGTTTATCCATGATGAGGATCACAAAAGATCCAATATTTATGGATTTGCAAAGGATGGATCTTGGAATTATAATGGAAGGGGAAAAATCTTATCTTTCTCAAATGAATGTTCAACCATCTATACATGTGAAGATTAAAGAGGCACAGATAGAAGATGTGGAGTTACAAAAGAAGGTGAGAAATGTTCCTGAATTCAACCTTGATTGTGATGGGATAATAAAGTTCAGGAATCGGGTTTGTGTTCCTTCCATCCCCGAATTAAAGAAGGAACTGCTGGATGAGGCTCAAAGTTCTTCATTCTCTATTCATCCTAGAAGCACGAAGATGTATAGGGACCTGAAAGAGTACTTCTGGTGGGATGGCATGAAAAGAGATGTTGCTGAATATGTCTCTCGATGCTTGGTTTGTCAACAAGTTAAAGCTGAGAGACAGAAGTCTAAGGGGATGTTACAACCATTACCCATACCCGAATGGAAATGGGAAAACATCACTATGGACTTTGTCACAGGACTTCCTAAAACATCCAAAGGCAATAATGCTATCTGGGTCATAGTTGATCGTCTTACAAAGTCTGCACACTTCATTCCTATTAGAGAGGATTTCTCTCTAGATCAGCTTGCCAGGATATATGTAAAGGAAGTGGTAATATTGCATGGAGTACCACTTTCTATTATATCTGATCGGGATCCGAGATTTACCTCGAAGTTCTGGCGAAGTCTTCAGCATACTCTGGATACAGAGTTGAGTTTCAGCACTGCTTATCATCCCCAGAAAGACGGTCAGTCTGAGAGAACAATTCAAACCCTAGAAGATATGTTGAGAGCTTGCTCTGTGGATTTCAAAGGAGGTTGGGATCAACACCTACCTTTGGTGGAATTTTCTTATAATAATAGCTTTCACTCCAGTATTCAGATGGCTCCTTATGAAGCTCTCTATGGAATGAAATGCAGGACTCCAACTTGCTGGGATGAAGTTGGGGAAAGAAAGCTATTAGGACCTGATCTCGTTGATGAAATGGCAGAAAAGGTCAGATCTATTCAACAACACATAAGAGCAGCTCAGAGTCGACAGAAAAGTTATGCCGACAACCGAAGAAAAGACCTAGAGTTTGAAGTGGGTGATAAAGTGTTCTTACGAATATCTCCCTGGAAGAGGGTTATGAGATTTGGGAAGAAGGGGAAGTTGAGCCCTAGATATATCGGTCCTTTCGAAATACTGGATCGTGTTGGGAAGGTAGCTTACCGATTGGCGCTTCCACCGAATCTCTCTCAAGTTCACGATGTGTTCCATGTATCTCTCCTGAGAAAGTACATACCGGATCCTTCAAATGTACTCAGCTCAGAAGTTGTACCGCTGGAGCAAGATCTTTCATATGAAGAACAGCCGATAGAGATTCTGGATCATAGCGAAAAAGTCCTACGAAACAAGACCACTCGCTTGGTGAAAGTTTTATGGAGGAACCACCAACTTGAAGAAGCTACTTGGGAGCTTGAGGATATGATGAGGGAGAAGTATCCTCATCTGTTTGTTACAAAGTGACGAATTTCGAGGGCGAAATTCTTTTTAAGGGGGGTAGAATGTAACACCCGAGACTTTTATGTTATATAAATCATCAAAGGAATCTTTTTCTACACAACACTTGCTTGGCTTGCTTTACACGCAATCGCGACCTTCCTCGATAGCTTTCGTCGTACGCAATACCGAGTTTACTAAAAAACAATATGCTATTAAAACTAGCCGTTATGAATAGTAATAACCACTTTTTGAAATTTTATAAATTTTATTTTTCAAAATGGACTTCATTTTTGGACTCAGAATATCAAATTTAGCTTAAGGTGAAATTTTGGTACTTTTCGGATAACTTTAATATTTTGATGAATAGTGAAAAATACTAAATTTTAATTAAAAACAACTTTTTTTAATCAAAACATTTAATAGTGATAAATTATGAATTTGAGTGGTTTTAAAGTATATTTAGAATATATTTTTACCACTTAATATAATGTTGGTCATTGGACACAATGTTACAATTAAACCAAACATAAACAAGTGTCAATCTTTTGATAGTTATTATCTCTTAAAAACACGCTTTTTGTTTTGACAGCGGGAATTAATTTTAAATTAATTTCTGCCACTTCTGTGTTTTGAATTTAGAAAAATGGATTCCATATTTGGAATCAGGATGTTCAAATTGTATAAATAGGTAACTTTTTTTTTTTAGACATTTTGAATAATTACTGCGGTAAATATTTTATTTACCATGGTTAAGGGTAAATCCGGTAAATAAGGGTTAAACAATAATATTATAATAATATTAAATTACCCTAAAACGTGTCTTAACCCTATTGGTTGATACATGGTCTACCATGGGCATCTTTGGGTCGATTTTGGGACCCCATTGATCCACTTGTAAGTGATAATGACACTTTATTTTAATTAAGTTAAAATGAATACAAAAATGACACAAACTTATATCTTTTAGAAAAACAATTGTTACATAGGGTTATATATGTTGGATTTTAGATTATAAATATTCATTAGAAAGATAAAACGATTTCCTACATAATGGTATTTTATTTGTAATTTTTAGACTTTAAATAATTTAATTTATTTATGACACAATGATGATGCAGTAATTATCTTATTAATGAAATATTGACATAATTGATGTTATAAACACAAAAATAAATGTAATTTAAGACTTTTTATGAATTCCACTAATTTTCTAGGTTATTCTGATATATTAGTGTTGATTTAATCAACTTGTTTCGAACTTATAATTCTTTTATGACTTTCACAAAAATCATATGTCAAATAGTGTCAAAATTGACACAAAATAGTTTTTAAATCAAATATTATATTATTAATTGTTATTGTATTCCTAAAAATCTAAGGTTCGGCCAAATGACTTAGATAAGGATATATATTTTAATAATAAACAATTTGGGGTTCGTTTGGCATGTTATAGTAAGTGTATTAACCATATAGTGAAAGAAAACAAAAAGACATGGTAAAAGTTAAATTATTTAACTTAGAGTTAAATCTAATTGATAAGGTTAAAATAATACCCTAAACTTGTCTAAATCATATTGGTTGATAGGATTTCGACCCATCCCCACTTTAGCTTCGAAATAAGACCCTTTGGAACCATTATAAACCGATTTTGACTTTAATATAAAATAATATTTTGAGATATTCCTAAGGTGCCCCTCTCCTCCCTTATAAAAGGGCACCTCCTCCCCCTCCTCCTCACACCACATTGAGCACTCAAGCTCGGCCAACCCCTGCCATTTTCTCCTCTCCACTTCCATAGAATAATCCTAGAGGTCCTGGTCTTCTCCAAAGACCACTCTTAGTTCCTTAAGTGGAGGATTCAAAGAGGCGTTCCAAAGAAGAGGTAATATCCATTACCGATCTTTTCAATTTCTTTCTTCTTCAACTTCTTCTTCTTTAGTTGTTTCATGATGAAGTAATAACATCAGTATTACTTACATACTGATATGTTATTATAAATATGAAACAACCCTAATTCACCTTCTATCCATCCTACGGAAAAATGAAATCACCGCGCGTGCGTACGTACGGAATACCGTCTCCACGCCGTGGTGTAATCTATTTTTCCACCATCACCTTACAAGGATGGGTATAATGGTGTAATGAGTAACTATTTATGATTATTATAAATTAATATTGATACTGAAATAATATATATATACTCCAATACATTTCCACGATCATAGGAACGATATCATCACTCGTGCGTACGTACGGAATACCGTCTCCACGATGTGATGCGACTCGTTCTACATGATCATCATTACATAGTAATTATATAAATGAATTGAATGAATAAATATGATATATGTTAAACTAATACCATTCTGGATATGAGGTATCTATAACCTTTAAATAAGAATAAGAATTTATTCGGCAAAACACGCGTAAGAACAAAAGGCAATAAAGACCCGAGTAACAAGTAACAGTGAAATATTACTAACAAGAAGCTAAGAATATGAACATATATGATATCATATCAATATGTATGATTCTGGAATAAGTCAATAACATTATTTAAACCATTATACAGGAGCTTCGGACACATACAAAGCTAATCGGACATAAGGTAAGGGAAATATCACAATCTCATTTTTATCCGAGATTGATTATTCGTAAGTATTTACTGGGGTGTATTTTATCATCCACATCCATGTTTACTCAATATGTAATATTATTTCCATCCACCTAAATTTCTTTTAAATCCATTTTTACCCTTCGGTGAGTTTTTAGTAATACGTATGAAAGGAATCTTTTGTCGTTTTTCGTACGAGGTACTTTTTGACTTTTCCGACAAAAGTACGAAGAATGTTTTTTTTAAACTTATACGGCACGAACGGATTTCTACTGTTTTATAAAGCCTTATTTTCATGAAGCTTACTCTAAAAGATTTCATGACTATTTTCAATAAAATCTCTTTCTTTTAAAATTTCATGATGTTTTGTGAAAAGAAATTGATTTTGGAGAAGAAAGGATATTTTCCTCAAGAATTCAATTCAAGTGTTTTATCAAAATTATTTTCCATATAAGATAATAAAGGGTTCTGTTTCTATCCATATTTTTACATTGATTTGACTATGTTGTGATGGAATTATGTTTATGAATTCCTTTATCTTATATGAATTGATTTATGATGTCATGATGTTTCAAGAATCCCATTTTTGTTACATGTGTTATGCGATGATGTATGTTTTATGATTATGTGGCACACATAAGAAAGGATTCATTATGAGATGGGTGGGACCTATATCTCCCTCCAATGCATTGGGTAAGGATTTTATATCTCATGAGATAGACATGGCTGGAACGGAAGGTTATTTCAGTTCAGTGATACAGGACTGAAACGAGGAGTGAACTCGGTTCAGAAAGGGACTTTGTCCACTAAGATAGTCTTGGCAATGAGTCATGACTAACAAGAAATGATTTTCCATGATTATGTGTGCATGCCACAAAGTTTCAAGTTTTATGTTATGGGGATCTCATTTTCACTTCTATGATTTATTCCATGTTAAGATATTATGATCCCTTTTGCAGGTTTTGATTTTCAAAAAGATATGATATGATTTTTATTTCCTTTATTTGCCTTTGCTGAGCATTTGAGCTCACCCTTTTTATGTTTTCTTTTCCCCAGGTCAGGAAGATGGATATTAAGTAGAATATTCTAAAAGGGACCCTAGATATGATGAAATAAATGGGAGACACTGTAGATGATTTATGAACCAGTTGTTTATGTTTCCCAGTTTCTAAAGACACTATACCTATACGGTCCTTTGTGGTTTTGTCCCATGTTGTAATAAGTGTGCTTCAATTTTGAAGTATTAACAATGTATGTAAAGTATGGGTCGTTATATATACCGTCTCCTAATTGTAGAAGGATGTCATTGGAGACTAATGGGGGAATCTGACATGCTTTATCCCATCCGTCTGAGTGCCTCGGCATATGAGGGCTTTTCGGTGCTTGATTCTCCAGGAGGAGGACCTTCCTGTCGATATGATATGTCATCGCGGGGAGGACCTCCACAATGGCAGCATTAATGGAGATGAATACCATTACTGCTTGATGCTTCACTGCATAGAGGAATTATATAGTGCCCACCCTGGGGAGGACCTCCAAGGCATGTCGCAGTAAGGGGAGGGCCTTCTGGCTATGTAGCGTCTTTACGGGGAGGACCTTTTCAACAATTACCATCATGGAGAGGATGGCCATCATGGCTTGATGTTCGACGTGAATCCTGGGGAGGACCTTTAGGAAACATTGCGACCAGGGGAGGACCTTTAGGAAACACTACGACCGTGATATGATGCCCGACTGCGTGGAGTTCCGTTGCTGCGTAACCCTTGTAGAGGACCTTCATGGCAGGCTACGACAAGGGGAGGACCTTCCTGTCATGATAAGACATCACCATGGTGAGGGCCTTCGATGTTGTGACTATGATAGCAAGGATGACTATCATAATTTGTGGTCCCACTGCAAGAAGAGTGATTGCAGTGTATACCCCAGGGAGGACCTTCAGGGTGGAATACAGCAATTGGAGGACCTTCTTGCTACTCGATCTTCTGGTCACGTGGAGGGTTTCCAAGACTCGCATCACAAGAAGAGCTCTCGTGATCGATCATTATATTCCCATGGGGGAGTCCCCCACGGGGGCTTTGGGGAGGACCTTCAGAGATGCTTGTAGAAACATTGTGGGGAGGATCTTCGCAACTGCTACTAACACTCCCATAATATGGTAATGGGTGGGTAGGGTTATGAGCCTTTGATGTGCGCTTAGCGGCGTTGGGAACCCCAGCATCCAGCAGACCAGAGTCATTAACTCCCTCTTTATTTTCTATCTAAGTTCAATGTTTTTGGGGTGCTCTTATGCGGGAAGCGGGTACCGTCTACTGTTGACAACGACCTTCGCCTTTGGGTCCCTGTCTAATTGGGTCCTGTGATGTCTCCGTGATATTCCGACGAACATCATGACTTTTGGCAGAGATATATGCCTTCTCTAGAGCATCCATCTTGATGGACGGGTCTCCCCCAGTTGGAAAGAGCGAAGCTGATCGATCCAGTTGCCCATGTGTTGCGGAATATGGCCGGTGACCCTCTTGGGCAGAAGTAAGGATGTAGATCTTCTCCGAGACGGCTATCTCATCTCTCAGATGAGTCGCCTCAATTGGGGAGACGAGCTCATGGTGTCAAGTACTTTCTGTTGTCGCTGATGCAATTACATTATGGCAAGTCTGTAAAATATGATATGAGATCGAAACCTGATCCTCTATCATTGCCAAGATAGGTAGAGAGACATATATGGGAGGAATGGGTATGAAGGCCCATATTGATATCAGAGTAGGAATATCCTGCTCTGGTCATCTCGTGGTCAGTGGGTATGGCAATTCTCCTGTGTCGGGGCAGGTGAACGAATTTTCCCCTGTACCATGATACGCTGGTTTTCTCACTCTTTGCCGCCACATCAGGATGGTGGACTTTACTTGAATCCGTAGAGAGCTAGCCTGACATATATTGGTTTCCCACCGTATCGAGTCAGCGGCCTTTGTTGGTGGGGAGACGTTCCCCCCAATGATTATCCGCCACATCTGGGTGGAAGGCTTTTTTGATCGCCACCATAACAGGACAGAAGGAATTAGAAGCAACTAATAGGAGATGGACCTACAGGTGTCGGGTCGCCACTACGTTTGGTTGGTGGGATTCACGATCATGGGTAGGGAGATGTGTTTTTCTGGTAAGTGTCGTCCTATGTGAGATACGAGCTTGATGAAGCTCGGAAAGGATGCACACCACATTGTATGATGCTGCCATGTCTGGTTGGCGGTATCGGGAGGAGTGAACATGTGTAGGTTCATGTTCATCGTACGTCTCAGTGGCTGGGCAGCAGAGCTCCTCCTGAGGGACTAGGGTGTTGACCAGTCCTAGATTGTATGTCTGTCGCCCATTTCGGGTGGTCCGAGGGGCATGAGCTCAGGGTGGATGGGCCTGAATCCTCAGGGAGACATCCTCCTCAGTGTGAGGATGTTGCGTCATGGAGTGATCGTGATGACATCTACAGGCGGGGGCCTTGGAGTGGAACCCCCGTTCGGTGGGGATGAAGTCCTCAACATCATCCTCATCTGCCTCCCTAGGATAAGGGAGGTATGCATTGTCCCGTTCCATGGATAGACTCCCAAAACGGTTGGAGACAGCAATAGGGGTTGTCTGGATTTGCCTTTGTGGCCGCTGATGGGCAAGCGACCGGCGAGTCCTGGCGGATTGGATGGCGTGCATGACTGCCTCCACCGTTGGGAGAGTACTGTTTACGTGGTACTCTCAGATTAGCGCATCTGAGACCCAGTGATGAAGACACTGGGTGGGTGATGGGGTCCTCCGTAGGTTAGGATGTCCTGCCATTGCGATGTTGGAAGAAAGTGATTGCGATTCCCATTGTGATTCCATTGGATCGAAGGTAGTTCTGAAGGCAGTACCTGCAAAACATTTTAGAAAATACAAGCCGGAAACCCGTCAAAGCAGCATCTCATGATCCCATGCGTAATTAATGACATTTCTTGTCCCTCCTTATGAGTGAAGGGGGAACATGTTGGGATTAAATTAAATCCCTCATGATTGGGTAAATAATCACGTCGGATTCACTATTTTTCTTTCGAGTTTCGGTCATGAAACACCCAACGACTCCGTATCCAATGATGGATGGACCAGCTTTCCAAAGGCAAGCGTACGCCGGATGGTCTGACCAGCGACTCTTACGAACTCACATTGGTAGAGAGGATGGGATGTTGGGATCATCGCATTCTTTTAGGGGGAATTATTTCCTATTCCGGGACACTATTATAGATTTATGACATATTCATATGTTGATGAATCTTTCGTTATTACCCAAACATAGTATCCATAGATTTAACCCTGGTGGGAAATAGTCAACTGGATGCAGGGGGTTCCAAATCATTTAGGCCGGAGGGTAACCATCCCTCGTAGGATTAATGAACCCATGGAGTCAGAACTCATTGGGGTGTCACTAGGAGTGATGCAGTGAACCGATGTGAAGATAGTCGGATCGACCTGTTATTGGGCTTAGACCACATGGAGGCTTCCTACGTACCCTGCCTAGGGGACATGGATCAAATTCCACGTAGTTCAAAAGGGGTGCGTCAGAGAACCGACATGAATGTGTACCCGGAGGACAAATGGTGATCGAGCTTGAACCTCTTGGAGGCTTCCTAAGTACCCTGCCTAGGAGGTAGGGATCAAAGTCCACGTAGTTCGCATTGGCTTGGGACTTACACTCTGAGGCATCCCATGATGATGGATTGGGGCTTACACTCTGAGGAGTCCCATGGAGATGGATTGGGGCTTAACCTCTAAGGAGGCCCATGGTGGTGGATTCGGGCTTACACACTGAGGAGGCCCCTGGTGACGGATTGGGGCTTACACACTGAGGAGCCCCATGATGATGGATAGGGGATTACACTTTGAAGAGTCCCATGGTGATGGATTGGGGATTACACTCTGAGGAGGCCCATGGTGATGGATTGGGGCTTAAAATCTGAGGAGGCCTATAAGAGGATGTCATGGTCGATGCTTACTCTAAGCCCACATGAGTCATGCTCAGTGTGAGAAACAAGAGGCAACATAGAACAGAGGATCACGTTGCGAAAGTTGCATCCATGAGAAGAGGAGTGGGGCTTATGCCTGAGGGCGGCTCATGGAGACAAAGCGCAACAGGATTGGGAAACGGGGTGCTCCTATTCCCGTCACCTCTCTTGTTCCACGGGGAAGTACTCGGAGAAGTACCGAGGTACATGGGGACATCTTCCTTCGGATGGGTATGTCGCCCCCTTCTCTGGGGAGGAGAGAAGTGCCCGAATGCCGTAGTGTGCAATCCCCCATCCTGGAGAGTAGAGGTAGGAAGGGGGCTCTCGGGCTCAGACCCCGCATTACTGTGGGAATGTGGACCAAGGTATGCTTCAGAAGTCTACCCAAGGGTCCGGGAAACCCCTTTGCCACTATTTACAATGGGAATGTGAGCTCAAAACGGCTCGCTAATGCACCTGAGGGTTAAAACACATGGATCTGGTGGCACTGGTGGAGGCCACGGCTCGGGGCTGATGAGTATTCCAGTGAAGGAGTCACGGGGGATCAGGCTGGATAGGGAGGATCTTATGTGGCTCGAGGAACAAGATCAATGAAGGATTCAGTGGACCATAGAGCGGTAAGGATGGTGGCGCCCTTCGCGTAGGGAAGTGCTACGTGGATAGAGAGGTCGTCCGCAAACTAGGGTTATAAGGCCCTAGCCATAATCCTTAATAAATCTGGAGTTATTACAAGATTACACAGTGAGGATCTTTTTGGGTTTAGAGTTTTAGAGAATTAGATCATAAAACTTGCATTACATTCCACATATAAACAAAGTGGTTACATAAAGATAGTATTCTTTTTTCCCATCAATGGAAACATATTTAAAATAAAACATGGATTCTTTCTTGACACTTCCTTGACACTATCATCATATCATGTACCTTTCCCATGACCTGTGAAAAATATGTCAAAACAAACTTGGGATGAGCATAAAAAGCTCAGTAAGGGATATAAAAATATGTAAAGTAAACATGGGTACATATATACATAAGAATGAAATCATACTTTACCCATAAAACATAATAACTTTAACATACCTCATCAAATCATGAATTACTCATAGAAATCATAAGACATAAAGGTAACTTGAGGCATTCATAACATTCTTACATAGGGAGTAACCCTCTTGGTTACATTTGGAATACCCATCACAGTATATTCCCAAAATCTCATTGGAGAAACCTTAACGTTTCACTCTTTCATGTTACCCAATGCATTGGAGAGCTATATCGGGCTCACCCGCCCTTAGTTTATCACGGAACCACCCATCTTCATAATAATACCCAAGAACCTCTACATAATCGTATCACCTAAAACATGCATAAAGGAAACATAACATTTCCACATTTCAATCACAAGATATCAATACAACACATTGATATAATAAAAAAATTATGAAAACCATTTTCAATACCAAAATAAAAGAGAAGTATAACATGGTATTTATTTTTCTTTTAAAAAGAAGTTATGGCTTGTAGAGGAAGCCGAAACCAAAATAATGGTCACGGCGGTGGAGAAGTCTTTGTCACCGCATACGTACGACAAAAACATTCCCACTTTTCTTTTAGTAAATGCTTCGTATAAAAAATATCCTTTTTGAATAAATGTAAAATTCAAAGGGGTTTATACACCGTATAAAAGAAGGTTTTTTATAAAACAAAATATGCCCTAATGAAAGGAGATTGAGACAAAGTCCCATACCTCGGGTCCGACATGACTCGATCGTTCTTTAATGTCCTAAATAATAAACTTGAGTTAATTTCTACTTGATTAAGAACCTTTTTCAAGTTCATTATTCCTTTTATATCACATATTGCCATGTCATGAACACAATGTAATTATTTAAGTTAATAACGGTCGTTTTAACGATCATTGGTACTTGAGTAAAAAATAAGCCCTTTATAATTACAAGTTGTTCATGTATCCATTATATCCAGAATTATAATCATGATGTATATATCATATATATCCAGTATATACATGCATTTATAATATTACATAATCATTTAGAGGTAAGAAAGGAAATGCACCGTTAATGGAGACGGTAAGCCGTACGTACGCATGAACGCTACTTTCATTTCTACTTCATATTTTATAGAATGGAATCATAATGATATAAAGGTATATTATAATTTCAGTATAATATCATATATAATATCATAGTTCCATCCTTTTTATGTCCCACATATGGTATTTAACGAATCAAATCACATTGAGGGGGCGATAGTCCGCACTTCCTTAAATGAAGATATCGCGTTTTCCCATAATGGAAACCATAATGGTATGCCCAAAATGAAAAATACAGAAGCTTAAGGAAAACATAAAAATATTATATATCATATATAAATATATTGACCTCTTAATGGACAACTTTGAAGGTGTTAAAATAATGTTGAACATTCATCGTTTCGGGAGGCATAAATTCACCATCCACTGAAACAGTATATCCTTTAACCATTAGATGTAGGTGTGTGTAAGTGTATCTCGAATCCTTCTTATAACAAAATCCTAGTATATTGAGGATAATGGATTTGTTACAAAAGAAATGAATAAAAATATTTTAGGGGGTTGGAGAAACAAAATAAAACAAAAGGACTCCAGTGAAGACATTACCTTAAAATCTGGTAACTCCCTTTGGTTTGATCTCAAAGGCTTCCTTGAGAAGACTTCTGCACACAGTGAGGCTTCAAAGAGTAAGAGAGGGATGTGGAGAGACAAAATGGGCAGGTTTTGGCCGAGCCAAAGGCTTTGGGAGTGTGGGTAAGGAGGTAGAGGTGGGGGCTTTTTATAAGTGGAGAGGAGGGGCACTCTTGGAAAGTAAAAAAATGTTACTTTATTTGAAAATGTTTTTCGGATTCAAAAGGTCCCACAATGATATAATTCAAGGTTAAGGTGATAAGGGTTCGAAATACACCCATCCAATGGGTTTTGGACATGTGTAGGTCATAGAGTTTACATTATCATATCATTTTATTTAAATCCTTTATTAATGAGGTAATCGCTGCACCTTCATGATGTCAAAAATAATTTTATTTATTTAAAGTATAAAAATTATGAAACAAATACTATGATGTAGGAACTCTTTTTAGATTTCCAATTAATATTTATATTCTAAATGATAATTTATGTAGACAAAATTAATTTTTTTTAATCAGGTGATACATTCCTGTTATATTTAATTTCTTTAAAAAAATAAAAAGATAACAAGTCACTTTCCACAAAAGTGATTCCATGGGGTCCCCAAGTATGCCACAAGACATCCCATGGTCTGCCATGAGACAACTATTAGAATAAGGACACATTTTGGTGCACTTTTGTCTTTATTATGATATTATTTTATTATCCTTAACTACCCGATTACTCATTAATCAAGATAAATAAAGATAATTACCGTCGTTACTATTCATAATGTCAAAAAACAAAAGAGTCTTGCTTACATAATTTGGACCTAATGATTCAAAATATTTTACCCATTTTACCAAATTCCAAACAAAGAAATTGCAATAATTTATTTAAAAATAATTCCCGTTGTCAAAACAAATAGCGGGTTTTTTTGAAACAATATCTATGAATAGTTTGGCATTAATTTATGCCCAATTACAAAGTGAAATTAATCCTAATGACCACAATTGGATTTAATGGTAAAAATATATTCTAATTTAACATTAAAAACAATTCAAAATATAATTTAGTCATATAAATAAATTAGATTTAAAAGCAGTTTTGATGTAAAATGCAGTATTTTTCACTATTCATTAAAAAATGAACATTGTCAGAAAAATACCAAAAATTCACACAAAGTAAATTTTGATGTCCCAATCCTAAAGAATAAGTTTATTTTAACAAAAATAGATTATAAAATTGTCAAAATATAGATTTGAAATTGGTTTGCCATCAAAAGGCAGTAAAACAATCGTTTAAAAAATATTAGTGTATTCCATGCTAAAGATTGGATTTATTTTCATTTTAAGCCTCTAAAACTCTATCTAATTCATTAATAGACATAGATAAAAATATCTATTATTAATTACTTACATGGGATGTTACATCCTTCCCCCCTTTAGAAAATTGCGTCCCCGCAATTTATTTATTTATCGAATAAATGGGGGTACTTATCTCTCATTGCATTTTCAGATTCCCATGTTGCCTCTTCAATCATGTGGTTTTTTCACAAAACCTTTACCTGATTAATCATCTTATTTCATAACACTTGCTCCTTGTGGTCAAGAATATAGAGCAGTTGTTTCTCATAAGATAAGTTCTCTTCTAGCTGAACTATCTCTGGACTCAAAACATGAGATGGATCTGGCATATACATTATCAACATCGAAACGTGAAAAACATTGTGTACCTAAGATAAACTCGGAGGTAAAGCCACCTGGTAAGCAACTAATCCAACTTTCTCCAAAATTTCATATGGTCCAATAAACCTTGGACTCAGCTTTCCTTTCTTACCAAATCTCATCACAATTTTCCAAAGAGAAACCTTGAGAAAAACATGATCACCTACCTTGAAAGATAGATCCTTCCTCCGGTTATCCGCATAACTCTTCTACCTACTCTGAGCTGTTCTCATGTGCTTCTGAATCAGCTGAACTTTTTCTACCATCTCTTCTACCAATTCTGGTCCCATCAACTTCCTTTCACCCACTTCATCCCAGAAAGCTGGAGTTCGACACCGCTTCCCATATAACGCCTCAAATGGTGACATCTGTATACTATAATGGGAGATGTTATTATAAGAAAACTCAACCAAAGAAAGATGTTGGTCCCAACATCCCTGATAATCCATCGAACAAGATTGTATCATATCCCCCAAGTTCTGAATTTTTCGTTCTGACTGCCCATCTGATTGAGGATGAAAAGCCTTACTAAAATTTAATTTGGTACCCAATGACTTCTGAAGGCCTTTCCAAAAGTTAGAAGTGAACCTGGGATCACGGTCAGATACAATGGAGAGAGGAACTCCATGTAACATGACTATCTCTTTAGGATACAAACAGGAATGTTGATCTAGAGAGAATGTATCTCGTATAGCAAGGAAATGAGTAGATTTAGTCAAGCGATCAACAATAACCCAAATTGCATTATTACCTCGAGATATCTTCGGTAATCCCACAACAAAGTCCATGGATATATTCTCCCATTTCCACTTTGGAACTGGTAAAGGCTGATGCATACCTTTCGGTAACTTCCACTCTGCTTTAACCTGTTTACATTTCAAACACTTCACAGTAAAATAAGCAATATCTCTTTTCATTCCATCCCACTAGTAATACTCCCACAGATCACTTTACATCTTATTACTGCCAGGATGAACTGAAAACGGAGAACTATGAGCTTCACATAAGAACTATCTCTTCAACTATGAATCACAAGGCACACACAATCTCTTACTAAATCTCAAAACGCAATCATTATCAATATTGAATTCAGGCAACTTACCTTTCTGAACTAGCTCTACCTTTTCCTGCAACTCACTGTCTTGCTTCTGTGCTTGCTTGATTATATCTGATAGAGATGATCTCATTGATACCTGAAACAAAACAGAAGAACTTCCTGCACCAACGAATTCTATGGAAAAGTTCATCAAATCCTTAACCAAAAGATCATGTTCCAAACACAACATTTCTAATGAAGCATTACTTTTTTTTAACTCAAAGCATCAACCACTTTATTTGCTTTTCCCGGATGGTAATGAATTGTACAATCATAATCCTTGATTAATTCCAGCCATCTCATCTGTCTCATGTTTAACTCTTTCTGAGTGAATATATAATTTAAACTTTTGTGATCAGTATATATTTCACACTTTACTCCATAAAAATGATGCCTCCACAATTTTAAAGCGAAAACAATAGCAGCTAATTCCAAATCATGTGTAGGGTAATTTACCTCATGTGTTTTCAACTATCGTGAAGCATAAGAAATTACCTGATCATTATGGATTAGGACGCAACCAAGTCCTTTCAATGAAGCATCACTGTATATAACAAACTCACCATTCCTGGAAGGTAGTGCCAAAACTGGAGCATTCACCAATCTTCTTTTCAATTCCTAAAAACAATCATCACATTATTTTGTCCAGATAAACTTAACACCCTTCCGAGTTAGTTTAGTCATTGGACTAGATAACCGTGAAAAATTTATAACAAACATTTGGTAATAGCCTGCCAAACCAAGGAAGCTACGAATATCAGTTACATTTGTGGGTCTTGGCCATTCTTCAACAACCTTTGATTGTGCAGGATCAATGGTTATCCCATCTTTAGAAACAATGTGACCAAGGCAAGAAATTTTTTGCAACAAAAACTCACACTTGATGACTTTTCCATATAGTTTATTTTCTTTTAACGTTTTCATGATAACCCTTAAATGTCTTTAATGCTCCTCTTTACTTTTAGAAAACACCAAAATATCATCAATGAAAACCACCACAAACTTATCCAAGAACTCATGGAAAATTATATTAATTAAGTCCATGAATACAGCAGGTGCATTGGTTAGCCCAAAAGGAATTACTACAAATTCATTATGGCCATATCTTGTACGAAACGTAGTCTTCATAACATCTGTTTCATTTACCTTCAGCTGATGGTACCCCGATCTCAGGTCAATCTTTAAAAAATAATGAGCTCCCTGGAGCTGATCAAAAAAATCATCGATATGAGGCAAAGGATATTTGTTCTTAATAGTGATGTTATTCAAGGTTCTATAATCAATGCAAAGTCTCATTGAACAATCTTTATTTTTAACAAGTAAAACAGGAGCACACCATGGTGATGTGCTAGGTCGAATGAAACCTTTCTCTAATAAATCTTGTTATTGCTCCTTCAACTCTAAAAGTTCAATTTGAGCCATTCGATAAGGGGGTTTTGAAATTGGATTAGCATCAGGAACTAAGTCAACAGTAATCTCAACTTCCCGATCTGGTATTATTCCAGGCAACTCATCAGGAAAAACATCAGGATACTCATTTACCATTGGCACATCATTAATCTGAACAGTTCCTTTATTTTCAACGATGTGTGCAAGGTAACATTCATTTCCATCTTTTACAAGTTTCTTGGCCTCTTGATAAGTTATCAATAGTAAGGGATCATTCTTGTACACAAAATGAAAGTCTTTCTAAAAAGAAACATTATTAGCTCTATAGTCAATCTTAGCATGGTTAATAGAGAGCCAATCCATACCCAGGATAATGTCAAACTCTACTAGAGGTAGAGAAATAAGTTTTGAAAGTAGGTTCTTTCCACAGATAAGGATAGGAAGATTCTTATAAATTATTTTTTCCTCAACATTTTCCCTAGGAGTTTTTATCAACAGTTCAGGAGTCATTTCATGAGATGGTATTCCCATTTTACTAGAAAAGGTTTCAGGGATGAAAGAATGTGTAGACCCCGAATCAAACAACACACTGGCATAATCTGAAAAAACAAACAATATACCTGATACAACTTCATTTGATGGCCCGACATCTGCTGAAGTAGTTGAAAAGGATTTCATCACCCATTTCTGCTTGTAGACTAACTGCTTCCCATCACTCTAGCTCTTTGTCGGACACTCGTTTTCATAGTGACCCATTTCATTGCACTTATAACATTTCACTAACTGTAAATCAAATTTGGTCTTACCTTTACCTTGATCTTTTTTAGTACAATCACGAGCCTTATGTCCCATCATACCACATCGATAACACTTTACAGAATTCAGAAGACATTCCCCAGAATTCCTTTTTCCACATTTATCACAAACTGGAAATTTAGTTTTCTTACCATCAGAATTTTTGGAATAATTCTTACCTTTTTCATGCCACCTCGGTCTCTTCTTCTGTTGGTTCTTATAGAACACTTGATCATCGGCAAACTCCATTTCCAGCTACTCAGCACATCGAAAAATCTTTTCATAACTTTTAAACTCATGAGAAGCTAATTCTCTTCAATATTTTGGCATTAATCCTGAGTAAAAACAATTGATTTTACTATCAAGGTCTCGGATAAAATTTGGAGCATACCTTGCCAATCGAGTGAAGCTTTCTTCATAGGTAGCCACTAAGTCTTCCCCTTGCCTCAATTCCACGAATTGTTTTTCCAAACTAAGTAGAACAGCCTTAGGAAAATACTTTTCAAGAAACATACCTTTGAATTCATCCCAGTCAAGAGCATCAATCTCATCAGCGTCCTTGATATTTTTATCCATCGTCCACCACTGATCTGCTTCACCCTCCAAACGGTAAATAGCAAGACTAACCTTTTGATTGTCTGAGCACCCCAAGACATCGAAAATCTTATCTAGTGATTTAATACACCCTTCAGCTAGCATAGGGTCAGATGATCCTCTGAATGATGGGGGATGTTGCCTCATGAAATGTTCCACCACTGACAAGTTCCTATACTGTTGATCTGGCTGATCTCGTGTATGGATACCACCGCCATTTATCGCTTGATTCAAATGTGCCATTACTGCAACAAACTATTTAGTTCCAATTCCGACCATCTCAGGATGCTGATTCGGAAGGCTATTTCCTTCTGCATGCCTTCCTAGCACTGCTTCCCTATTTCCTCTGCGGAAAACCATTCTCAACAAACATGTCTTAGATGAAGCAACATGGTAATCTTCAAATGATATATCACTTCAATTTTACCATAAAAAAATATTTTTGGATAATCATTTAATATAATTCTAACTCCTAAAGTTATCTAAACTGACCTTTGATACCAACTATACAACCCTAGCCTTAAACCTTACTTAATATTCAGTTATTACAAGATTACACATTGAGGATCTTTTCGGGTTTAGAGTTTTAGAGAATTAGATCATAAAACTTGCATTACATTCCACATATAAACAACGTGGTTACATAAAGATAGTATTCTTCTCTCCCATTAATGGAAACATATTTAAAATAAAACATGGATTCTTTCTTGACACTTCCTTGACACTATCATCATATCATGTACCTTTCCCTTGACATGTGAAAAACATTTCAAAAAAACATGGGATGAGCATAAAAAGCATAGTAAGGGATATAAAAATATGGAAAGGAAACATGGGTACATATATACATAATAATGAAATCATACTTTACCCATAAAACATAAGCACTTTAACATACCTCATCAAATCATGAATAAATCATAAAAATCATAAGACATAAAGGTAACTTGAGGCATTCATAACATTATTACGTATGGAGTAACACTCTTGGTTATGTTTGGAATACCCATCATACAATATTCCTTAAATAGCTTCGGAGAAACCTTAAAATTTCAATCCCCCTTTTATAGAGTAAGGAATAAGATGTTTCTGTGGTCACGTGACACCTTTTGCGGAAGCCCATGACCGAATACCCGGTTTACAACTAACTTGGTCAATCTGTAATTTGAAGTGTGTATTTTGCACTTCTCCCCCTGGGAACCGAACAAGGGGAGTGGTTCATTCCCACAGAGGGTTCCACCTCCATTTCACGAATGATAGCAGTGACGGTTCGGGCCGGTTGACACAGCTCGCGGCTAGGGCTATTCGGAATGGTGGACTGGGTTGGCGCCCGCCCTGCTTCATGCCCACGGAGGATCTCTGCCTCCATTCCGTGAGCAGAAACTGTCCGCGGAGGGTAGGACGCTTTGAGGAACCGGCCGTGCATCGTTAATATTAGACCAGTCCGCGGACCGGTTCCTCCTTCATCATCCTTGAGTATTGTACACATTTGCCCATCCCTTTTGAGGGGAAATTGGGCAGAATATCCCTTGAGTTATCATTCTCTTTGTGGATTTTTCCGGACCCGACAATATTCAAATAAAAATATAATGTAACATGATTATACCTTATATTTCCTTCCCTTATAATGTGTTTGGCATCATATATTTTATTTAATTATTAACTAAATAATTCATGAGTTTGTGATTGTTAGAATTTTAATGTTACTAATTCAGGTTGAATATTTTTAGTTAAATTATACTGATAAAATAACTCATTTACCTCCCAAAATAGATTTTATAACTAAAAATATGTATATTTTTAGATATATTAAATCTTTATAATTGTTAATTGTAAGGTATGGTATTTTTTGAATTTTCATTAATTAATTTATTATATATAGACTTTTCATTTAATATTATACCACTGACTCATAAAATTTTAATTAGTAGTGTATATGGTTGATATGTGGTATGAAAATGTATTCTAGAAATGTTTTTAGGTCATTATGGCCACAAATTTTAAGGTTTAGTCCTTTGTTATGTTTTATTTTACTTTAATCGATGTAATAAATTGTAATTACTTCCACAAATGTTTTAAGTAATAAAATATGGTTATCTTGTTAAAATATAAATATTATACTATTAAAAAAAATAATCTCAATTTTATAAAATTTAATTCATAAATGTGGAATAATTAAGTTTCAAATTAGTCTCATTGACATGGTGATATAGTGGAGTTTTTGGGAGAAAATTCAAAAGATTGAATTCTTTTTATAACCAATTTCAATGTGAAATTTGTTCGAATGACTTAAATAGGTTTAAATTTTTAAAAATTTATTTAGTTATTTATTTTATTAAAACTGAAATATTATTTTACAATATATAAAAATTATATGAAAAATAATTGTTGAATTAAAATTCATTACTTTTAACTATTCATAAAAAATTGAAATATTTCATGAAAATCCCAAAAATGACCCATATATAATTTTCATTGTTTAAATTAAGGGACTATTTTTATTTCATCTATTTAAATTTCTAAGAGTCTATGAATAGTAATTTATTATTGTTTATAGAAGGACATAAAAATTATATCATTTAAGAAAATAGTATTTCCAAACATATAAATACTTCACAAAAACAAAATAACTGTTTTGAAATTATTATATTTTATTTATATAAATATGTTATAATATATATATAGTAGTTTTTACAATTCCTATTACTATTTTAATTTTCTTTGTTATTAATATTTCTTTTAAATAATTATAAAAATAATAATCTATTTTTTAGAAACTCATTTTTTCTTGTAACGCCAGACAAGTTAATGTAGCGTATTGCAAAAGTTTAAATTAGTGTGGTATATAATGAAATAATATCTTATTGTAATGTAAAAATAAATAATAACAATATTTATTCATATAACACAATCTATATTCAATGTTATATGAAATGAATAATAATAAAATTGATAAAATTAATTCGAAAAAACATTTCACAAAATATCAAGGTGTTATAATCTACCCCCTTCAATTAAATATCTCCTAAATAATTCAGTTGGGTTGTTAAAGGTCTAATAGTTCATTTCATAGAAACCCAAATGTTAAAATTAAATATTAAAACATCCTTAAAACATTGGAATTCGGAAACATAATGATTACCCAATATAACTCATAAATAAATTTCCACATTGGGGAACAGAGGTGGAAAGTGAAAGAATGTACATTGATGAGAAATCTGATTATCATGATGTGATATAGTGTGATATAAACATGATTTGGCGAATATTTACTATAAAAATACCCCCAATAGTATTGAAAAAGATCAATGATATCATAAATATTGATTATAACTTAACATCATTTATTTTAATAACATTATAATAATGTTATACAATTTTAATGAGAATATATAATTACATGATTTCAAGAAAACCTCACCATTTTATGTTCCGTGATCAATTTATAATTCATCTCATATTCTAAGAAATGAAGGTCAGTTTTTCATTCTTGAAACATTATAAGATCATGAGGTATAATGATAGGTCATTCCATCTACCATTAGTTAGTATCATAGAATAATTGATTGAATAGGTTATGGATTTTGTATAAATCCTCATATAGAGATATAATATATTAATCTCTAAGAACTATCATAATTTTTAACGTAAAATAGTCCATAAAGGGTTAACCTTATAACACTTCTGAATGATGAAATCCAAAACATTTGAAATAATGTCACCAAATTTCTGAAAAATATATTAACATTGTTCACCCTGTATCATAAAGTGGCTATTTTGTGTCACATTTCATTCATGTGAATTACCTTATCATGTATTGTCATGAAATATGGAAATATCCTAAATTACAATACATCCAAATTAAAAAAGTAACATAATTATTATTCCAATTATTAATGGATCTATTCCTTTAATTTCTAAATATCCATCTATGAGAGAGAAAACCACTTTTCCAACTAATATTTATCAGTTTTGAGGACATTAATTCAATCCAATTTACTTTATCCAAATCAATCATCTCTCTATCCAAGATAATGAAAATTTTCTCAACATCTTAAACAAATTAAGGGATTAATTACCTTAATTCAAAGTATAACCATTTAATTAAATCAATTTTCTATGTCTCAATAATCATACAATATATCAATTTCAACACTTAATGAAAAATTATATTGAAAATAAATATATATTTTATGATTCACATAACATAATTTTTGAATTCAAATACATATATAATTTAGTTATATAACTTTATTCTAAAACCATTACTCAAGTATTAGCTTCTCCTTCATTAATAAACCATAAACATGAATATGAAATATGAATCATGTCTTAAGGTTCCTACACCTCAATATAATCATGACTGTTATGTTTAATTTAAAAAATATTTTTTCAAACATAGCATACAATTCAATAGCCATTTTTTGGTCTCTTTTACATTAGTAGTATAACAAATAATCATACATCTTTCCAAATTATATTCATTGGATCTCCACATAGAAAAAAAATAGAATTCCCCAAAATACCACATATAGAACATTCTATGTTAACCTGATTACATCTAGTTAATTCTAATAAATAATAATAGAAATCGTAGTGTCTGAAAAAAATTATCATAGTAGAAAACCACTTAATCTTGATTTTTTACCTATATCATGTCTAAATCATGAAACCTATTATTTAATATATGTAACCTCAGATTTATCCTAGTTTTGTTAATAGTAATATTCTATTAAAATCTTTCATTATGGTTCATAATAACTTTATCAATTCCTAAAGCATATCAATCTTAGTGTCAAACTAGGCATGTAGTAAGGATCATTATCATGCAACAATCCCCAATCGAGTCCAAATCAAAACTGTGTTTCTCTATTTCTTAACCCTATGTAGATTTGTTATAGAGACAAATCAACTTTTATTATAGATATAGTGATTTATTTCATGGAATCTACTCACTATATCATTAACCAATATTCTAGGGAGTTTTCTTACACATTAACTTATTATTAGACTTATCCTGAGTTCCACCCCTAGTCATATCCTTAGAAAAATTTCCATGTATAACAATAATTATTTATCATACTAGTTTCCAAATGTTTAATAATACATTCCATTGACACTAACTATAGTGATATATGATTAATATAAATGGATATTACATCATTTTAAATTAATATTCGTCAAAATACAGAAATACATGCCACATGACTAAAATATTTTTGTGTATATGGAAACATGGAATGAAATATTTTAATTTGAAGAAATAAATTCAGTGTTTTCAATAGATAAATTCCCCTTTAGTACTTCTACATATACCAATTCATTATAATCCAAGGAAATGAAACATTAGATAAGGCAGATCTTGGATGCTTAGTAAGGGTAAAGAAATTAGATAAACATGATCATAAAGTTGTGAGTATGTTATAATAGCATTAGAATAACATAACCCTTATATCAAATATAATAAACATGAATCATGAAATAAATATTAAAATTTCATAATACATAAATCACAAGGGAATCATGAGCATAATCCATGAAAGAATAACATATGAATATGACATTGGCTTTGTGTTATAGGAATAAGAATAGAAATCCTAGGTCAATGATACCTACCAAGAACTTTATAACATGATATCATTTTTCCAATAACATGTGTACCAAATTTGGTCTATAGATAACATCCCATGTAACCTTTTGTTTTGGGAATGGGATTCTATTTCAGGCACTCTCTTTTATCAGGCATGGGATACCCTCTAATGTACATTATTATTTTTGGATTGTTATTCCCTTCATTTTACCCTATTTTTTGGCATGGAATGTTCTCCCATGTGCCCTAATTTTTAGGATTATGATTTCATTTTCTATAACCTCTAGTTTTAGTTTCATTATTCCATCTTGTATGGGGCATGGGATTCTCTCCTATGTACCCTCTTGTGTCAGGCTTAAAAATACCTATTGAATTAGGAACATAATCCCCTCATGTGTACCATCATGTTTCAATGAATAAAAAATTTAAAATCGAAATTCCTTTAAAATTTATAAAATAATTTTGAAAACATTAAAAAATATTTCTAGACATAATAAATTTTAAACGTTTTTATAAAACCTGGTTTTGAAATAACATATATTTACAACTAAAGAGAGGGATAAAGATTGATTTTATTATAAAATTATTTTTAACTTTACAAAGTACCAAATAGTGTAAAATGGTTCCATTACATGAATAAACTATTAATAACCTTGGAGGAATAAAATTAATGGATGTACATGAGATATGGGACATTATATTTCATTAATGGATGTATAAAAATAAATAACCCAAATAAATAATGGGATTTCAGTAATAAATGGGTACGACTTTAGTAACATTGAATCCTAATTGAAATGAATTAATAACTTTAAATAGAACATATATATATCATAAAATGTATTATATTAATGATATAAAATTTCAACGGGATGTGTATACACCCAAAAGAATAATATAGTTGAATAACATGGCATTAATCTCAAAGAAGGTAAGATGTGACAAAATTTGTTTACCGATTTAGTAAGGGTTGGACCGTAAAACCCATGAAAGAAATATCATGAAATGGCTATGTAAAAACCTGTAAATTTAAATATAATAATCATAGAATAAAATAATTTAATGAAAATACACCACACAAAATAATTGGGTAGTGAATAAGGCATGTATCTCAGAAATATAAAAATTGTGATGAGAAAACCCTTACCTTAAGTCTTGACATTCCTAGAAAATGTTCAAACCTACTATGTAATAAATATATGTTTGTAATAAAACTACCAATGAACCATATTATTATATATATATTACCATGTATGATCAGATTATGACCTTATATTACTCGTGTAATTATAATTCTATGTAAATGTTACGTTTCAGGTATTATCCGTACTTTTTTTAATTATATTTAGATTTGTTATTCATGTTCCTCTTACATAGATCATGATTTACTAATTTACAGAATTTAAAAAAATTATTTATATATATTATATAATCATTATATAAATATTTATAATATTCAAAATATATATATATATATATTGAATGGAATACATTGTTCATGGAGATAGTAGGTCGTACATATAGATGAATGATATATTCATTTTATTATCATATTGAATGAAATTTAAATGACATATATATATATGTAATCATTATAGTATCAATATTATTTCATGTATACCATAAAATTTCCTTACAACCATACTTAATATATTTCATGTAAACTATGAACGAATCACATCGCTTTGAGGAGGTAGTAGTAAACATGTCCTCAAACAAAGTTATCATATATACATAAAATGGAAAGATTAAAGATATGTGTTATATAAATATTTCTAAAACATAAATACTTAATAAATAAATATATAATATAAAAACAAATCATCTATCAAAATTCCGAAACATGGCAGGTGGTAAGGGAAAACAAAATACATCATTTTGTGTGGTTTTAGTCTGCCATGGACAAGAGTGACGAGTTTTTTCCAACCAGATCGACGTATTTGTATGTTTGGGTAGAAAAATTATAATAAAAACATATTAGTATATAATTTATAAATTTTTTTATATATTGATTCATTAGAGATAATATTTGTGGTGGTGATTGAAAATAAAATAAAAGAGGTGGTGGAAGGATGTCATCTCATTTTCAAGAAACTCCTTTTGGTGGGCACCAAATAGATTCCATGGATTAATTTCATCCCAAATTGGTGCTTCTATGATGATAGGAGGGATATTTTGAGATTATTTAGGAAGGTGTTGGATGAGTCAATATGTATTGAGAGGTTTAATGGAGGGGCAGATTGAATTCTTTCTCATATAGGAGGAGTGGAATTCTAATAAATACCAAAAGGTAAATACTATTGGGATGCCTCCATTGCCTCATGTGATTTAAAAATGGTAAAATAATATATTTAAGGGTAATTATTTTCTACCCTAATATCCACTACACAAAATAAGTGTATTATTATAATTTTCCCTTATTTTTTATGTGTTATTACTTTTATCATTTTCATATTTATTAAAGTAAATGGTTTTCTACATTATTAATTTAATGATTAACACTATATAAAAGTGATATTTATTAGAAAATATATACCAACATAATTATAAATATTATAACTAATTTTAATAATATAAATACTATATGTGTTGTAATTTTTTTTAAAACAAGAACATGTAACGTGCAAAGACACTACATTTACATGAACTGTACTAACAATGTTTTTACTATCTATGGGTCAATACGTTAATTATAAAATCTCAGTTGGTCCATTAAAGGAACGTAATTCGTATTTAATAACACATACAAATCAATTAGACAAATATTTTACTTTTTATTAATTTTAAATCATTTAATAAAATATCATTTTTTGTAGATTAACATAAATGTCAATTTTCACATTATTTAATTTATTTCAATTTAATAGTATAAAAAAATTTGAATTAAAATATATTAATTTTTTTAATAACATGATATATTCGTCTATAAATAATAATTTAACCCAATAATTATTTAAATTTAATTCCCTTATAATGTTTCTTAAATCATTTATTTTATTTAATTATTAACTAAATAATCAATGCATTAGCTTTTGTTATGATTTTAATATCAGTAATTCATTTGTAAAAATTATAATTAAATTATCATGTAAAAGACAAATAATTTTAATTTCCAAATAATTTTTACATCCAAAACTAGGTTTTCTTCTTCCATACACTAAATTGTTATAAAATTTAATGGTAATGATTCTTATTTTTTTCCTTTTTCTTTAATTAACTTATTATATAGGTTATTTTCATTGAATATTTTACCAATAACTCATAAAATTTGACCCAAAAAGGGATAATGTCTATATATTTTCATATATTGTATTTTAGAAAAAGATCTTGTTCATTATATCCCTTATGATTAATGTTTAGTCCCTTATTGAGCTTAGTTTTACATCAATTGTTGTAATTAATTTTAAATAATATGATTAATTATTCCATTAAAAAACTAATTTGTAATTTTTTGTGTATAAATAATATACTATCTAAAATATTTTATTTCCATTCTTGAAATTAAAACCACATATGTGGAAAATTTATTTTTATAATTAATCATACTGACTCTGCGAGACATTTGGTTTTATGGAGAAAAGTTCAATGGTTTTAACTATTTTTATATACAATTTCAATGTGAAATATGTTAAAATGAACTAAATTTGATTAATATATGTAAAATAGATCTAATTAAACATTAAATTAAAATTAAAATATTACTTATCAATATTAAAAAATTAAATAAAAAATTTGATTTCAAATAAAATTCATTATTTTTTACTATTCATACAAAAATTAAATATTTCAGAGAAATCCCAAATATTAACCCTAAGATAATTTTAAGATTCTGAATGAAAATAAATTTTTTTTATTTTATATAATTTAATTCATAAAAATTTCTATAATTAATATTATAATTTTTCATAGATGGACATAAAATGCAGTTTATTTGAGGAAATATTACTTCAAAACATATAAATACATTACAAAAGTTATAAATTTTATCAAAATTATGTATTATAAATATTAATCCATTATCAATTCTACATAAAAATATGTTATTAATATAAATATTACTATGGTCAATGGCTATGTAATAAATATCTCTTTTAAATAGTTATAATAATAAAATGTTGTTTCATAGACACTCCGTATTTTGTGTAACACAAGACATGTCGGTGTTGCATGTGGAAAAAGCATATCATCGTATAGAATAAAATGAATATTTAACATGTTGTACAATACAAATAAATAATTACTTTATTATTTCATGTAACATAGTAAATGTTCAATGTTTCATGAAATGAAAAATATAAATATGATCAAATTAATTTGAAAAAAATAATTCAAAATAACTCAGGGAGTTATAGTTATAGAAATATATAAAAATCATGAAAGGATGCTGAAAAACTATTCATTATTCTTATTGATATATCAGTTGAAAAAGATATTATATTACATAGTTTTATTCATTGTATGGTTTCTAATTTTACAACTCCACTCTATCTATTTAAGGGATAAAATGTTTTTTCCAGATATAATTGTTAATATATTTGTTTAAATCAATAATATAAAGACAATGAAACTATATGATTACATACAATAAATACCTCAAATTTCATCTAATTCATTTTAAATAGATACTAGGATGAAAATGGTACCCAAAATAAAAGATGTTTCTTTTTTCGATATGTATTAGAATAATTTTAATGTATAAATAAAATCCATCACACTTTATTATTATCATGAATCATGTGAATTGAATTTATTTCACAATATATTAAAATGTTATTTAGTTTTTAATAAGTGAACATGAGAAAATGTTTTTTTGCACAAGCATTATGTGTTCCAGCTCTGATAAACTTATATGGGAGGAATTGAGTCTTGATAATGGATCGTATTCTATCACTAAATATTAATAAGTGTTAAATATGTGTGATGTAATACACATGACACTTATGAAGTTGTTAAAAATCATCATGTTAATTTTGGTAAATTATTATACCAAATAAATGTTATGGGAATAATGATAAATTTAATGGAATTTTATCATTAGAATATATATTTTTATGTCCCAAATTCACCATTACACCTTGGTATATTTATTTTCATCAAACCCAATATTTTCTAAATTTTTATAGAGTATAATAAATGATTGGAAGAAAAAAAAATTGATTCTACATTAACTAAAACATGTATGTATTGTTCTAATGATCGAACAAGTGTTGATATTCCCATGGATTTACCCTCACACAACATGGTGATTCGATAGTGATGACCAACATATTATTGATAACATATGGAAAAGATTATTTGGGTAATTATATAAATTATTTTTCATTAATATATATATGATGAGTGAAGCATGCATGTTTCTTGATGAAATGACAATGGTGTCATTTTTTATAATTAGGAATTTATAATTTTTCTATGAAATTTATAATGGAAAATCATGGCATTAATTATATGGATCAAATGTAAGAATAATCATTTGGTTGAACGTTTTTAATGTATTATACAATGAATTATAACTTTTCAAATAGTCTCCATCATTGCGTAAAATGTTAACTTGTTAGTAAAGCACCATTTATTAGTCCATCATTATTTTGGGGAAAAATATATTATAGCGATGATATTTTAAATGTTTATCCAATTAAAAGACATATATTGGGCCGTAAGTTTATATCTCATATCAAAATATTCTCTTTTATATTTGGCCTAATAAAAACATAGAACATATGGGTTTTATCATATGGTCTGCATGAAAAATACATTTTTAATATTTGAATTTTTAAAATAAAATAAATTTAATGACATAAATACTTTTCATTTCAAAAAAAAAATTAATTTTTATAATGAATTATAAAACTTCTTGAAACCAATTCAGTAATATTAAAATAATTAAATTTATTAGATGATCATTATCAAATCATAATGAAACCATTTCTACTAAATGAAATTCCATATAAAATTGAAGTTGAAAATAATTTTCCATTCCTACATCACACCATTTATATAAATTCAAATTTTAATGCATATTTGTCATTTGAAATGGTGAAACACATTAATTCATGGAAAAAAATGAAGTAATTTTTTTTAACATATTTTTATGTTATCACGTGGCATGTCATTAATGTACAACTAATTCTCATGAAACCACATTATTACTCATATTTACATATTTTGATAATTTTATAAATATAAATTTTATTATATTTTTTAAAAAAATATTTACAAATACATTTATATATTAATATAATATTTAATATAATACATTCTTCTATTCTATTTAATTTTTTTATATTTTATGTAAAATAACAAAATGTTGTTTTATTCTAATTAAATAATTTTATATTTTTAAACAATAAATTTTTTAAATGTATTATTCTTTTATTTTATGAAAATATTTATAAGAGGTACTTATATATTATACCCGTATAAAATTCATCCTATAAAATATTGACCTATATTCTTTACTCTAACATTCATTTTAAGGTTAATCAATTAAAATAAATATATTATATTTTCCATTTTTTTCTTTATAGTTTCTAAAATTATTTTATTTTTGTTAGTAATATTAAATTCTTCAAATAAATTTGGGGTCATGATATATAAGTGGGTAATTAATTAATGTAATATAAAAAATTTTAATACCCATATTCACCCCTAAAGGGTAGAATATAACTATGTTGGACTACATAGATAATTATTGAGAAATATCATGATGCAAAATGTGATGAATTCATTCTGGGTACTAAAAATGTTCACAGGACAAAACCACCATAATTTTTATAACATAATAGGAGTATTTTCAGGATCTTTTTATTTGTTAATATAATCATTTATAGGTTTACTAGTTAAACCAATAAAAGATAATAATGTTTTTTAAGGGTGGGAATTTGGTTCTTGACACTACATCAAATTTCACCAATTTAGTTAAATTTTAAATAGGGTTGATGAAAATTTATGATGATTCATCTTATGATTTAATGACATGTTTTATCTGAAATTAAATTCTATTTTATTTATTTTATTCCACCTATTTAGCATCATAGATATAATTTTAGAAGAATTACATCATTTGACAAATTTTATTTCCTTTGAGTTCTGACTCCGATGGTAAAACATGAAAGATGACTTTATTGTGTGATGAATCTCCATAATTTATATGTGTGTCCTAATACATCTAATTTTAGTTGTCCTATGATCAATTACATCATTTTTAGGGTAACACATGTATAAAAATTTTGAGTTATCCCCATTTTTTTGGTTCTGGATGTTTTACACCTTGATCATCATCATAGCTATTCCCTTATCTGTTGATTATTCTCATCATCCTTTTATTTACAAATAGAAAATATGTTCTCCACATTATTTGTTTTCCTATATTTTAGTTTCTCCAATATTTTTCATATCTATGTAAATGCCAAAATAGATATTACTTTCAATTTCTATTTCATTCTATATCCCTTCTCTAGTGATGTCACTTAGTCCATTAAGAGGGTTTTCTATCCCAAAGAGGCATAAACATATTATTTTAGTACATAAGTCATTTTTATTGTTAACTAGTGTAAATAGTTTTTTGTAATTATAGTTTTATAAGAGTTTCTTTGTAATTTATTTAGTGGTGGAAGGTTATGGTGAAATGTGTTGTACCTCTTGTACCCCTCGTGGTTTAATTTTCATGATCACAATCACTCTCTTATTTATCTAATCTTGTTTTAAGTGTTTTTGTTGATAGGAAAAAGGTGGCCAAGGAATTGGGCCAAGAAGGACTGAAAGTGGACTCTCTGAGTCTACCGGCCAACCGGTGGATGACCACCGGCCAGCCGGTGGTGCCTGGGCAGAAGGCATCCCCTCTGTCCAGACCACCAGCCAACCGGTGTCCCATCACCGGCCAGTCGGTGGAACCCAGACAGAAGGGACACCTACTGTCTCACCACCGGCCAACCGGTGGCCTCCTCACCAGCCAGCCGGTGGTGCCTGGGTAGAAGGCCTCTCCATTTTCCAAAGCACTGGCCAACCGGTGGCCAAGCACCTGTCAGCCGGTGGAGCCAGTCAAACTAGCCGTTGGGGTTTGACCAGCCTGCTCCCAACGGCTCCGAAGACTTTTCCAACGGCTCTGAAGACCCCGAACGGCCATATGAGGGTTCCCCCTCTATAAATAAAGGACTAGGAAGCCCCGAAACATAAGTGGAATAATAACAAAGCCAACGGAAGCCCACAGGAACATTTTTCATCATTTGGCAAACCTTCGGCGGATTCTTCCAAGGAACCCCACTTGCTCCAACTCATTTCCACATTCAAGGAGCATCACCATAGAAGCTTGGGAGCTCTCTTCATCAACTCCAATCAATCCATTGGTGCCCAAGGCTTCTCCTCATTACGGTTTTTTTATTATTTATCTTTTTGAGCATCAATTTGGGTTTGTGCCTACAAACCCCCATTTCTTTTATCATCCTTTTGTTTGGGTTTTCACACCACCTTCAAGATGTGAAGAGGTTAGTCATGCCTTCCCTTTAAAAGTCTTGAGTCATAGGTGAGCTAGCCTTCACCTGTAAGAAGGCTAGTGGGTTCTTGCTCAACCATTAAAAGCAAGCTATAATAGGTTCTAGACTACCTTAAAGTCTAGTGGGTTTCTTGCTAAAACCATTAAAAAGCAAGTGGTAGTAAATCTCTCAACGGTTGAGTTGGGAGCGGAGACGTAGGCTTTGGTTTAAGCCGAACTCCGTTATCATGTTTTGTGTCTTGCCTCTTTTATTTCCGCTGCACCTTTTACTTTGATTTTAAATTATTAATTATTTTTTAAAAGGCAATTCACCCCCCTCTTTCCATCACTCTCCGACCCAACAATTGGTATCAGAAGAAAAATTTGATTAATACCCTAACCGGTTTCAAATTCAAGATCCTTTGTGATGTCTTCAACTTCTTTTGCCCCCAAAGGCTATTCTTTAGGTCGTCCTCCATTCTTTGATGGAACCGACTATACCTATTGGAAGACCCGCATGACTACGTTTCTTAGAAGTATAGGTTATCCTATTTATAAAATTGTCATGCATGGTTATTCTCTTTCTTCTCTAGATGAATCCAAATGGACTCAAGCCGATATTAAAAATTTCGAGCTTGATGGGAATGCCATGAACGCTCTTCCTTGTGGCCTTGATCGTAATGAATTCAATCGAGTTTCCACAAGCACCTCATCTCATGAAATCTGGAAACTTTTGGAGGTTACCCATGAGGGGACCAACAAAGTTAAGGATACTCGATTGGATATGTACCGTCAAGATTTTGAGTCTTTTACCATGCATCAATCTGAAAATATAACTAAAATGTTTACAGGTTTTACTGATGTTTGCAATGGGAGAAAGTTCCTCGGTGATGATGTGTCTGCAGAAATGATGGTCAAGAAGATTATTTGGATCTTACCAAGTTCATGGGCACCAAAAGTCACGGAAATTCAAGAAGCCAAAGATGTCAAGAAAATGCCGGTTGATGAGGTCATCAGATCCCTCATGACCTACGAGATCACCATGAGGAGGCAAGCTGAAAAGGAAGGAAAACTGATCAAAGTTCCAAAGAACATCTCCTTCAAAGTTCAAAAAGAAGAAAGCTCCTCCTCCTCATCGTCTTCCTCTTCAAGCGGCGATTCAGAAATGGAGAATCTTGCCCGCAAAATGCACAAATTCATGAAGAAGCACAAGAAGAAGAAATCCCGCAAGGCTCAACCCAACGAAAAATCCGAGCCCGAGGTAACATGTTACGGGTGTGGCAAGAAAGGCCATTACTAGCCCGATTGTCCAATCAACAAGAAAAAGGCCAAGCAAAAGGAAAAGAAGAAGGCATTCAAGGCCACATGGAGTGATAGCTCAACATCCTCAACCTCCTCCTCCTCAAGTGACAACGGTAAAAAATGCCTAATGGCATTTCATGAGGTATCCTCTTCTGACTCCTCATCCTCTAGTTCTTTAAATTATTTCAATCATTTATCTTATGAGGATCTCCAACATGCTAGAGATCAATTTGAGGAAGGTTTTCACGAACTTTCTTCCAAATTTATTGCTTTAAAAAAGAATTTCAAAAAACTTTCTTCCGAAAAGGAACAACTTCTCAAAGAAAAGGAGGAGTTGTCCCTGAAGGTCCAAAACCTTCCTGATGTTGATTCTATGGAATTAACAATCAAGGATTTAAGGAAATCCCTAGCTAAGTTCACCGTAGGTGAACATAACATTTCGAAGCTCCTTGGTTCCCAATGCATATCTAGAACCACCCTAGGGCTTGGCTATTCCAGGGAAGCTTCCTCTTCCCATTCTCCAAATATTTTTGTAAGGGGGAGCTCCCAATATAAATTTTGCAACTATTGTAAAAAACCCGGGCACTTAATTTATGAGTGAGATTGCAAAAATGCCCGGTATGGAAGGCCCAAAAGCATTTCCTTTAATGTTGAATTTCATAGGAGAAGACCCTCCACTAGACAAGTTTGGATTGAAAAATCCCTTTTAGCGAGTCTCACCGGACCAAAATTTGTCTCGGTTCTAAAATCCTCTCCCCGGTGATTTGTTGTTTTTATTTAGGGGGAGTTAGGATTGTTTAAGCCTTTTTGCTTTATTTTAAAAACATTCAATTCAAAACATTCAATTCAAATCTCAAAAAATTTCAATTGGTTTTAAAAACTCTATCTTGTTTTTCAACCTTTCCCTCAATCATGTTTTATGCCCTGTGCTATTTTCATAATCACAAAGGGGGAGAAATTCTTGGTTGATTGGGGAGAAATCTATTTCTCTCATGCTTTTCTTTTCTTTTAAATTTATCTTTTAAAGCGTGCCTCTCATTTCAATATTTTATATTGCTTGTTTTTAGTGATTGTGATCATCAAAATAGGGGGAGATTGTTGTACCTCTCGTACCCCTCGTGGTTTAATTTTCATGATCACAATCACTCTCTTATTTATCTAATCTTGTTTTAAGTGTTTTTATTGATAGGCAAAAGGTTGCCAAGGAATTGGGCCAAGAAGGACTGAAAGTGGACTCTCTGAGTCTACCGGCCAACCGGTGGATGACCACCGGCCAGCCGGTGGTGCCTGGGCAGAAGGCATCCCCTCTGTCCAGACCACCGGCCAACCGGTGTCCCATCACCGGCTAGCCGGTGGAACCCAGACAGAAGGGACACCTACTATCTCACCACCGGCCAACCGCTGGCCTCCTCACCGGCCAGCCGGTGGTGCCTGGGCAGAAGGCTTCTCCATTTTCCAAAGCACCGGCCAACCGGTGGCCAAGCACCGGTCAGCCGGTGGAGCCAGTCAAACTAGTCGTTGGGCTTTGACCAGCCTGCTCCCAACGGCTCCGAAGACTTCTCCAACGGCTCTGAAGACCCCGAATTGCCATATGAGGGTTCCCCCTCTATAAATAAAGGACTAGGAAGCCCCAGAACTTACGTGGAATAATAAAAAAGCCAACGGAAGCCCACAGGAACATTTTTCATCATTTGGAAAACCTCCGGCGGATTCCTCCAAGGAACCCCACTTGCTCCAACTCATTTCCACATTCAAGGAGCATCACCATAGAAGCTTGGGAGCGCTCTTCATCAACTCCAATCAATCCATTGGCGCCCAAGGCTTCTCCTCATTACGGTTTTTCATTATTTATCTTTTTGAGCATTAATTTGGGTTTGTGCCTACAAACCCCCATTTCTTTTATCTTCCTTTTGTTTGGGATTTCACACCACCTTCAAGGTGTGAAGAGGTTAGTCAAGCCTTCCCTTTAAAAGGCTTGAGTCATAGGTGAGCTAGCCTTCACCTGTAAGAAGGCTAGTGGGTTCTTGCTCAACCATTAAAAGCAAGCTGTAATAGGTTCTAGACTACCTTAAAGTCTAGTGGGTTTCTTGCTAAAACCATTAAAAAGCAAGCAGTAGTAAATCTCTCAATGGTTGAGTTGGGAGCGGAGACGTAGGCTTTGGTTTAAGCCGAACTCTGTTATCAAGTTTTGTGTCTTGCCTCTTTTATTTCCGCTGCACCTTTCACTTTGATTTTAAATTGTTAATTATTTTTTAAAAGGCAATTCACCCCCCTCTTGCCATCACTCTCCGACCCAACAACATGTCCATCATTGATGATCTGGAATTCAACCCCTAGTAATTTTTCATTCTCATTTTATTTCATCACATATAATGTTGTTTTCATTTTTTATGTATGGAAATGACCTCTATATTTCCACCTATTAGAGGGTTCAATATTTTTTATGATCATCTCTTGGAGGTTCTAATGGTCCTAGCACATTTCTCTTGAATATTTCAATCAGTTCACTCTATAATGTACTTTTTGTGTAGCATTTAGGTATCTTTATCATGACAATTTATAGAAGAGGCACATTGATATCATTGTGGTGACTCAAAATAGGTATGATTTTTATTTTTGGGATTGGGATGGGATGTGAAGGATATTCTTCATCATCCAATGTTGTGTGTTGGACATTCTCATCATTGGATTTGATGATGACACAAACAATTGGTGTTCATGATTTGGTTGAAATAATTCTCTACTCTGTAAGAGATTTTGATAATGTTTAAGTTATATTAGTGCTAATTTAATGAAGATATTATAAATTAAATCACATATAATAACATATTATAGATGGTGGTGGATACATTATTCATTCAATAAATATTAAAATTGTTTCAGTACAAAAGGTCCTCAATATAAGAGGTGGGAAGGTATGGACCTTGTCTATAGAATAATGTGTCATGAGGGTTGAAGATTCAATGAGTACTAGAACAGAGGAACATCAATCAAGTAACACCTATTATATAAGTCAGCTATATGGGTTCTGGGAACAACATAAGGTTTTTTTATGAAATATTTATTTTGTATTTAAAATTTCATAATGTGAATTCATGAGCTCCCACTAAACCAAATAAATTCATTTATAAAAAATTTATTTGAAAGAGTAATGTAGAATAATAATTTATTTCTTAAACCTTATTCAGTTTTGATAACTATTGGTTAATATTGCCAAGATTCAACTATCAAAATGTGATTTATCAGAAATTATTATTTTTTCAAATGGTTGTATTTGTATAAAAATGTGTGTTAATTATTTAAGTAGTAGGTTAGGGGGAGTACTGAGAAGAGTTCTATAAAATTTCATATCCTCTTAAGAAGCACTGGGTTCTAATGTTAAAAGTTTTTAAAGGAGATTAAAGAATAATAGTTGGTTATTAATTCATGATGTGTATTGAATATTGTAATTATGAATATATTGGTACTATGAATTCTAAATTTCATGAAGAATAATTATAATAGAGTTTTATCATAGTTATTACTTACTGTCATGGAAGGTATAAGTAGAGTATTATGATCATATGTTCATTATGGAAGTGAACACTATCATTCATAAACAATTCAGTTATATAAGTCATAGAGATGTGAATTATATGTTATATAGGATTCAAATTTTTCCTCGTGATGTTTTGAATGATTTATTTGAACATTGGCAGTGAAAAATTAAATTTCATACTTATGTTATCATTACCCTATTTCATGATAATATGTTTATATAAATAATTAAATTATATATTCCTTCAAATAATAGTTGTGTATTGAGAAGAAAAAGTTGTATTGGAGGTTTCATGAAAAGAACCACTCTATATTTACATCAAACATGTTATGACTCACCACTATCCTCAGTTTTACTGCCACTAATAGATAGAGGATACTAAAATTAATTGTGGGGAGACAATATACCATTGGGGAACCATTTTCCTAAAACAAAAAAATTCCATAAATTATTTTCCGACAAAAAATAATTAGTAATAAAACAGGTAAAAGTATAAACATGATAAATTTGAACCCCTTACCAATAAAAAGGGATACATCTAACCCAACCCATATAGATAGGGGAATACAATAAAATAATTGATGTGACATCTAAATACCATATCCGTGGACCACCATTAATTATCTCCAAGACTATAAAAACCTATAGTTTATAAATTATTATATTCCAATAAATTAACATTTATCGATAGATTTTTCTATACACAACAATGAATGTTAACGAACCACCAAGAACTATTTATACTATTATTTAAATAGTACTATTATAACCTAGTAGATAAATAATGACTTCATTAATATAAATAAAATAATTATAAAGATTAACTATAAGTGTTTTATATAAATAAAAGATATTGAAAAATAACTTATTTTTTTAATGTCTATATAAGTTGTTAAAATACTATATTCTCAAAAACATTATTGTTTTTATTTATGTGATCAATAATAAAATTAATTTTTGAAAATTTAAAGAAAAAAAATAATTTTATTAAATAATTTTTTTATTTTGTATATGATAATTATAATATGATGAATTTTAGTTTTTTCATAATGGATTAATATATTGAAGAATAGTGAAAAATATAGTTTTTTATTAAAAACAAAGTTTCCTAAATATTTAATAATGTTAGTTTTTTAAATGGGTTTAAATGAAAAATTATTTATATTATATGTCATTTAATACAAAATTTTTATTTTAATAATTTTTATATCGAATTTAAATATTTTTATACTTTTAAACATTTTCTTATCCGAAAATCGCTATCTCTCCATGACTGTAGGTGTAATTTGTAATAAACATTTTCCACATATGTGAAGGGTATTTTGAAAAAATTATTCCATATTTTAAATAATAATAATTTTAATTATCTAATCAGTTAAAATTAGTTTTTTACCACAACAAATAGTAAACTAGTAAATAATATTTATTGAAGTTAAGGTGAAAATGGGTTTACAAAGGGTTAAACTGAAAAGATATGTGTTAAAAATGAACGTAAACATATATAACTCCTAATATATATATATATATATATTTAAAAATTTTAATTTCTTATAATCGATTATGAAATATTTTTGATATTTTTTCCATGTGACTATCTTTGATATACCTTCTTCTTTTCAAATAATTACAAGTGTTCCCCTCATCTCACTTATAATATGCCCCTTATTTTCCTCTACACTTCAGAATTTTAAATCATTTTTTTCTAAGTATAAATAAACAAATTATTTATTATTTTCATTAATTCCATTATATATTGCTTATTTCTCATACAATAAATCCTAAGAATCAATTTTGTGGAAACTAAACAAAGTTGTCTGAATAAGAGGTAACATCACTAACCGAGTATTTTAATTTATTTCTCCCTCCACCTACTTAAATTATTATTAAACCATAATTACATCCATAAATAATTATAAAAAATATGATAATATTTTTTGTTTTAATTATATTTTCTATTAATATCTACCCTTCGATAAAAAGCGATATGAAATTGTTATCAATGTCTATTATAGACTACCCCTTTGTGAACCAATGTTATTTATTTTCCATCACTACCTATCATGACTAGATAAAATGATGAATTAAATTATTTATTATATATATGATATTATTATACTTATTTAATTATTATTACACATATACCATTATATTTTCCATTCTATGAGAATACAATAAAGTTTCTCATGTGTACGGAGGACTATTACTTTACCAAGAGATGTGATTTGTCCACAGTTTACAAGTAAGGTAATAATGGTTGGTTTAAAAAACACATGTGATATATATGACGTAAAAATATTATTTAATGATAATATATTATTTACAATTCATTATATTATTTCTTCTAGAAAATGGAGATAACATTTGTGCAAATGTATAACCTATAATCACCATGAATGATGTATTTAATTTTTGATCTCTACCTATTATTAATTACATGAAAAATATATATATTGAATATATATGAAAGTTTTATCATTTTGAGAATTATATAAATTATTTAATCATGATAAAATTATAAGACAAAAAATTACAAATCAAAACATACATAAAACAAATAAATTATTTCATGAAACCTGACTTTAATGTTGAATTGATAATAAATGGGTAATAAAATGTCATAATTAAATCATTTATTCTAGGGTATATATAATTATGGATATTTAATATATTTATAATAAAATTATATTAATTATATTGGTGTCTTGAATGTTTATGACGGATGTCGAGACTAAATGTAGGGTATTTTCGTCCCTCTTTTTTACTTTTTTGATAAATATGTCATATTCACCACCAATTTATTTTATGTTATATATATACATTACATGAATTTATTTTTTATTATTGTCTAGATACATTTTGGTACTTACATATCCATTTTTCCATTTATTTTTCATGTGACTTACGGTTCATAAGTTACCAAGGCGGTAAGTGAATATTTTTCCAAATTTCCTTCCTTGAGACATACGTTATATTATGAGCATATATAATTTTATAAGGTTTATATATAAACCATTTGAAATTTAATGTCCATAATTTATTTATTCCGATGAAAATTCATGTTTTAATGATTTTTATGACATCATGGTGCTTATAATTAAAAGTTACCTCAATGATACATATTTTTTGTTATAATCTCATCATTTATTGGGATTATTTATGATTATTATTTCTATGATAAACTTATACGATCTATACCTCAAGGAACTCATGAATTTTATTGTAATATATTTATTTCATGAGGTTACATTTTACACTTAATTTTATTCTCATTATTAACTCAAGGGATCCGAATACTATTATCAATAAAAATTATCATTATTTTTCTCTACGGTCGAAAACCCATTTTCCTTCCAGACCCATGTTTCAAAAAAGGTTATTAATAATTTAATTTTTTAAAAAGTTATAGTTGATATATTTTTCCCATTTTTTATTTTTTTATTGTTTTGAATTTTATAATCATTTCCATATGTCAACAATTCTTGTTTGGATTTTCATAAAAATGTGAAAGGAAAACTATTTTTAACGTGTACATGATGAATGATATTCTCATCAATCAAGAAAATTCATTACTAGGATATATAAATTATAATAATATTATATTTTTTTAATGAAATGTATTATAAAAACGTTTTATATTTTAAAAAGTGTTTTTTAATGTAAGAAGAATATTTTTCTCAGCAAACATTGAATGTGATTTTTCATTCAAAATCATTTTTCATCTAAGATTAACTCATTTGATATTACTTATAATTTAATGTGGATATTACCAAAGGATAAAATTATAATTATTTATATAAATTATTTATGTTTAGGGTCACAAGATTTTTAGATAACCTATAATTATTCCTTGGGTTATACCATGATAAAATGATTATAAAACATGATTCTTTTCCAACTGATTGTGATATGATGAAATGATTATATTACCCATTTTATTTCATGGTCTATGATATGATAAATAGTTTATGATATTTTGGAGTGTATACATATAATTTTCATTATGTTATTGGTGGGACCTATATCTCCCTCTAACAATTGTTTGATTATTTATATCTTAGGGGATAGATATTACTAAAATGGGGAGTCAACCAAGTTCAATAAAAGACTTCTTCCCCAATGATGGTATAAAGAGTGGAACATGAATAATTTTATGGATTAGGGGGGTTAACCCATTTCATTCTGATATCCTTTTTAGTGATCCTAGAAAACTATATAAATGAATTTCTATTCTTCTATGAATTCATTAAAATGTGCCTTATACTAATTTTTTGCTCTCATGACACATGTTCATGGATTTCTATATGATTAATTCCTTATTATTCATGAAAAATTATGGAAAGACACAACATTATGAAATTTTATTTAAATATCATTGTTATCGAATGTCATGGTAATATTTTAATACCCTTATTTTTATTGTATTTTTATGTAATTTTTACCCATATCGATAAAATGAGTCCACCCTATCTTATATTTCTTTTATCAATGTTATGAAGAAATTTATTATGTGTTATATATCTAATAAGGGTTATATTTATGAAAAAATTAGGGGGAGATTATGCAGATCACATATGGACTATTAATTTATGGTTTTATTTTTCCAATGGCACTTTAACTAAATAAACCAAAGGCACGTTTTTGTAAAATTTAATGAATGTTCATCTAGAAAGATTTAATATCCATGTATAAATATTATGGGTCTATATAGATGGTATCAAAAGAAATGTTTATTTACCATTTTGATAACAGGATGAGAAATATTTAGGGACATTCGTAAGAACATGTCAATGGATAATAATAATGGATATTTATTGAATATGAAAATGTATGGAAGTTATGGTAAATGATAGAGTGGGTTGTTCCAAAATATTACACCCCTGTCTAGATACTAAAATTGGATTTAGCACTCGAATAGAGGTAAATTGGGGTAATTACTCTGAAATGAATGCATTGAGTTGGACTCAAGATTCACCTTGTGAACAAGAATGGTACTTTATACTTACCTGGTTTGAGACTCATTTGGGATATGATTTGGAAATTCATAAATAATTTACAATCCATTATAAAGGTTTAAAAAAGATTATAACTATTAATTACTAAGGTTAAACCTATGTTCTCATTTATTAAAATGAATTTCTAATGATATTGACATCCTATGTGATATTTCTCATGAATATTTTGTTCCACTCTTTGATTTTTTTATCTTATTCTTCTTGGTTTTAGTCAATAGATATATCTTAGAGGAATTATGTTTATCATGAGTGTAATGGAAAATGAAATTATTTTCCTCCTGATCTATCAAATCTTAAAGGATCTAGAATGATTAAAAAATTATATTGTTATGAAGCATTCTCAATCTATGAATCATTCTAAACATTCCAATTGGGAAATGAGGGAACAATAAACTGTTGAGTCCTTCATGAGGCACCGTCTACCTTCCATAAGTTGATCTATTAATCTAATAGTACATGAGTGATGGATCAATACCACTAAAATGAAAGTTTTAATTACTTATTTTTTGGAACAAGAAAAAATTTATTGGGATATCTATCAATTTAATGGAAAAGAATATCAATAATGGACTCTCATCAAGGGCACAAGGGAACATGCTAAAATTAATTCTATAGATTAGAATGTGTTCAATAATGTATTTTTCAATAGGTTTATTCATCATATTCTTTTTATGAAGATAGACAAGGGTAAAAGTGAGAAAAATAAAAATGATAATGAATCTATTAGTACCAATGATGAAAATTTTGCATTATATTCATGGTATGCCTCTTATACTATTATCCTACATAAAATTAAGGTTGATCGATTATTCCATAACATAGAACCAAATCTCATAAGGGTGTTATAAATAAGATAATTTAGTAGATATGGAGATATTATTTTATGTTCTAACATTGTGGAAATTAATTATGGAGTTAAATATCAATCTCATGGTTTTAATAAGAAGAGAAAATTTGAATTTACAGGAATGCTTAAAAACAATAGAGATATGAATAAATGATTTATGTTATGCTTTGATGGAGTAAAATAACATAAGTTAGTTTTTAAATGATATATGTGTGTTAGGGATGTTAATCAGAAAATTGAATTATGAATTGATTTATGGAAGTTTGATAATTATTTTAATAGAGGGAAAGATTCACAGAATTAACCTCCCACACATTAGTGTTTCAAATTCATGGAGTATGTGAATTATTTTAACTAGTTACCAAATTCTAATGATAATGATGATTATCGATGTCAAAAAAATATTAATCCAAGAGATAAAGTGAGATCTTATATTAATATTATTTCAGATGAGGGGTAGGACAACAACGTGGTGAAAGGTACACTTACCAATAACTCTAAAAATAATATTTTTTTATTTGACTCTAGATATAATAATTCATTCACATCTGATGAATTATTTATGGGTCTCATGATTAAACCAAAATTAAATGATATATATATAATATTGAAAACCCATAATGTTAAGACTATCACATCTCATGTATATCATTCATCTCCGGTTAATGCTTATATGAAAGCGTGTCTAGGAAATATTTTTTATTTTCCCTCTTGTTGGATATAATTTTATCTTGGGAATTGATTGAATTTCCCTAAAAAAGACAACATTAATTATTGATGATGGGAAGTCACATTTCATATTCCAAACTAGAATATGATCATTTATCATTACAATGGTAAATTTGATCTTCTTATGGAAATCAAATCAATTACATTGGTTTTGAATCATATTTAAGAGGGTAATTTATCTCAGGTTGTTGTGGAGAAAATTAATATTAATTATAATCTTATAGAATGATAGTTTTATTATTTCCTTTCAGAAATATTTTCTAACCTACCACTAAAACATGATATTAAGTTCTAAATTGAAATATTACCTATTGACACTCCCATTTCAAAACCTCAGTTTATACTATCCCTAAATGAGTTTCATTAACGGAAGAATCAACTTCATGATATCTTTGATAGGGGATTCATTTGGAAAAATCTGTAACCTTGGGGTTTAACTATTCTTTTTTTAACATAACAATAGATCAATGTGACTCTGTATTTTTTATCGAGAGTTGAACGTGATCATGATCAAGAAAAAATATCCTTTACCCCATATTGATGAACAGTTTGATCTATTTCATAGATCTCAATACTTTTCCAAGATTGAACTTTTTTATGGATACAATAATTTTAGGTTCAAGAAGAGTGATATACCCAACAAAACATTCTATACAAGTTATATACAGTATGAATATATAGTTATTCCATTAGATATTAGTAATTATCCTACTATATGAATGTATTAAATGAATCGAGTCATTATATATTACCTTGATTATTTACCTTAGTATTTAAAGATGATATTATTATTTATTTAAAGAGATATAAAGATCATGAAAATTACTAGATTATTTTACTAAATAACCTATGGAAATATAATATATATGAATATTTTACAAATAATTTATTTTGGATAAAAAGGGCTTCATCTTTGGGTCATATATTCTTAAAAGTGGGTATATTTGTAGGTCCCTTAATGATGAAGGAAATGGAATGTTGGTGTACACTAATAACAGAGTCTGAGATCCATATTATTATTAGTTTAAATGGATATTGTTGAATTTTTTTGGATAATTTTTCACAACAACCTAATATACTCACCGGGTTAACTCAAAAGGGTGATAAGCTCCTATAGATAGATAAGGGTGAGGAATACTTCATTGAATTGAAGAGAATATTTGTCAGTGCACTCATTCTTATATTACCCTCTAGTAGATAAGGGTTTTAAATCTATAGTGATTCAAACAAGAATGTATATGGGGTTCTTTATTATGAATAATGATAATGTTATAATTAATTTATTATAAATATGAATTTCTATGAGAATAATTATCCCACTAAAGATTTTTAGGTAGTTTGTAAAAAAATTTCATTAATAATGAGGGGTCATTATCTTTACATAGAAAAATTTGATATATATAATGATAAAAAAAATTAATGTATATATTCATAGAAAAGAAGTTGTATATTAACCGATGAATATGGTTATAGATTATTAAGTATTATGACTTCATATAGCATTACCAACATTTTAAAGATACCAATGTGGATGATTCTTTGAGTTGAATGGATCATTCTATATTATCAATGATGAGGATCATAAGATATAGAATACTTTTGGTTTTGAAAATGGTGGATCTAGAAATCCTAAAGAATGAGTAGTAGTATCATCTTTCTCATATGAATGTTCAATAATATATTAACATAAATATTGAATTGGTGTATAAGGAATATGTAGAGCTTCAAAAGATGTTAAGAAATGTTTTGGGGTTTATCCATGATCAAGATAAAATGATAATATTTAGTAAATGTGTATGTGTTTCATCTATACAAGATATAGAACAAGGGCTATTAGAGGAAGCTCATAGTTCTTCCTTATCAATTAAACCTATATGTACAATGAAATATAAATATTCGAAATATTATTTATGGGGGGATGAAATAAATAGTAATATCACAGAGTTTGTATCTCATTTAATAGTATTTAAACAAGATAAGGATCTTAAAAATGACTTTATTGTGATTTTAAATCCATTACACATACCAGAATGGATATTAAAAAAACACCATCGTGGATTTGTTTCTTTGACTACCTAAAATGTAAAATTGGAATAATGTTATCTGGGTTGTATATGGTCACCATACAATATTGTGAGACATCATTATGATCAAGGAAGACTTCATTATGTATCAAATTTCCAAGATATACATTAAGAATGTGGAAAGGATTCATGGTGTAATAATTTCAATAGTACCTGATTGTAATATGATAGTTACCTCACTGATATATTGAAGTATTCAAGAAGATCCTAATATAGAGTTTTATTTAATAATTTCATATCATCTGTCGATATATGGTTAGTGGAAGAGAAAATCCATACCCAAGTAATTATAATGACAACTTTTTATATGGATTTGGATGCTGGTTGGGATTATTACCTTCTTCTAGTAGATATTTCATAAAACAATTAAATTCACTTGAGCATTAATATTTATCCTTATGAATACATCTATGTAAATAAGTGTAGATCTCCAATGTGATGGAATGATTTTGTAAAAATTAATATATTGGGAGAAGAGATGGTATAAGAATTTTTATAGAAGGTAAGATCTATTCTATAACACATCAATGTAGCTCAGATTTAGTAGATATGTTATGCTAACAATCACCGAAATACTCATTAATTTAAATTTGGTGATATAGGTTCTCTTATAATTTCTCCATAGATAACGGTAATATATTTTTTTAAAATGGAGAATTATTAGAATGGTATATTTGTCCCTAGTAAATTATTGAAGATATTGTGATGAAAACCTATCGTTTGGTGCTTCTAGTAATCCTCTCTCATGTACACGATGTGTTCCATATATCTCTCCGGAAAAAGTACATACATGGCCCCTCAAATGTAATGAAATAAGAGTTCATAACAATAGAAGATTATGATTATTATGAGGGACCTCCCGAGGATATTTAGAATCATATATAGAATTACATATAAAACAATACAAATCACCATGTTATTTTTTGTGGTAAAACCTGTAGTTCCAAGAAGATAAATGGGAACTTAAGGATTTAATAAGCCATAAATATCCTTATTTTTTATACCAATGTGAAAAATATTAGAGGGTGAAATTCATTTTATATTGGATAGAATGTAATACCCTGATTTATTATAAATTATTTTATTTTTAATAAATTAATTCTTTTGATAATATATGTTTAATGCAACACCCAGTTTTAATGAACTACAACAAACTATTCGTACAATTATTTAAATAACCAAGATGATAATCATGAATGTTTGAATAAGAATAAATACATTTAAAATATTATGTATAATTTTTTTTATATAAAGAAATCATATTGATAAAAATTGATTAATTTTGTGATAAATTCTATATGTTTTTTAAAAAATATATTCTAAAAAAAACTATTTTATCTGCCTTTCACAACAATAATATTTTTAATTTTAAAAATATCAGAAAATTATTTTGATAAAATAATGATAATTTTTTCAATAATTAACTCAAACATATCTCAGGGTTAGTTGTTTATATTTTTCTGAAATGATTATTTTTTCGATGAATAATGAAACATGCATGTTTTTATTGAAAAATACCACTTAAAGAATTAATGGGATTAATTTCTATTTCATTTTTTTAATATTATAATAAAATTATTTATATATATATAAATCAACTTTATGTAATTTGAGTCATTTTTATATTTAAATAACATCTTTTCAAAACAACTGAACTTTTTTTATTTTAAGAAATAATTACACATATTGACTTTGTGTTTAATTTTAAATTCATTTTCAAAACATCTATTAATTGAATTTTGAAAAAATGAATTCATATTTTTATTATTTACAATTTTTACTATCTAAAATGTTATAATAAATTTTTTACCATATTTAATTGTATAAAGAGTAAGAATTATTTATTGTGGTAATGTAAAAAAATAGATTTACCAGATGTTAAACAAAATGATAAGGTTTAAAAATAACCAAAAACATTCATATTTTATTTTTAATGGAATTATATTGATATTATAATGTTTAATAATCTATAATAGTCTATTTTTTATTATTTTCAAATGTGAATAACACAGGTACACCTTTTTGAATTCAAAAAATTAAATGTGTGGCACTCACCCCACTTAAAAAAGGTCACCCATTTTCCTCTCTTATTCACACTTCAAAAATACGTTTTTCCCTAGAAAATCACAAATAACATACTATATTTTATAATACCATCCTAGGATTATTATTATGGTTATCAATATAATATATGAATCCTTTTGGCGGAAACCTAATAATCGTTTTTGAAGATGATGTAACACAGCTAACAGAGTGATGTATATTATTTCTTCCGCCACCTATTAAAATTATTTTTAAATAACGATGATATAATAACCTCAAAATATTACTTATAATGTGGTGTTTATATATTAAGGTAATTACCTACAAATATCACCTCATCCATTAAATGGGATAAAAATCATCATTCATGTGCACGATGGACAACCACCTCATAAATCTATGTTAATATTGTTCAATCCACACCTATCATGGATAGATAAAATATAGGATTAAAAGTTTATATATTATTTTTAATATATTATTATACATATATAAATAATATATCAAATATCACTTCATAATTTCTATTCGATGTTACTACGATAATGTCTCTAATGTTTAGGGAAGAATACCACATCACAAAGCGATGCAATTCATTTACATTTTACATGATAATTTATAATGATTTTTGTAATAAACAATTATGATATATTTGAAATTAAAGTTAATCTATAATTTTAATATATTAATTACCCTTATATATTTCAAATATTTTTTAGAAAAACTAAATAGTGTTCATGCATATGTACGACCTACCGCCTCCAAAAAAATTTCATTTAATTATATATATATAACTCATTTGGATTACTAAAAACATATATGATAAATATATAAAATATTTATATGATGTTTAAAATTTATAATTTTATTATACCATGATAAATATATGAAAAAACTAACATAAAAAATAAAAACATACATAAAAATTAAATACATTATAGATAGAAATGTGACATTAACATGGAATAGTTAATAAAAGGTTAATAAATGACCAAAAGTAAATAATACTTGGTTTTACATAAATAATTTTAATTAATTAAAATATTTTTAATATTTTTATATTTATTATAATGGTTTTTTAATGATTACGAAGGTAGTAAAGACTTAAGCTAATGGATTTCAGTCTAACTTATTAACTTTTGTGTGACATGTTTCATATCCACCACCAGTTTATTTTATGTGGTGTATATAATTCAAATGAAATTATTTTATTATTATTATCCTTAAAATTATTTTCTTTTGAATTTAAATTTGAGTATATCTCTGTCTTTGGTTTTATGGTTCATATGTTACTAGATCGATAAGGGATTTTTGACTCAATTTTCCTTCCTTGACTCAAATGTTATGTTATTGAAATATCATCTCTTAAGACATTTATATACTAACACATATAAATTTAATATTATTAATTTATATATTCTCATGATATTTTATGTTTCATTTAATTGTATTCCTTCATGTGTATTAAAATTAAATGTTAAAAATGTTATAAATATTATAGGTTACAATATTATCCATTATCAAGACTGTTTATGATTATGATTCTAATGATTTAAACAAGTGATCCTTATCTCAAGAAACTAATTAATTTTATTATCCTATAATAAAAACATTATAATACATTTTTTACCCTTTATTATTCTATATTTATGTCCTCAATGGTTAAAAATATATTTTTAATTAAAATTCATATTTATTTCTCCCTTTGGTTAAAAACAATTTTTTCTTCAAAATCAATAATTTAGTAAATTATATTTATAAATATTTTTTACATTATACATGTTTTTTATTAAGAATATTCTTAACCATTTTTGTCATTTGATAATTTTTCTTAAAGGATTATTCATTTCATTATCCAATCAATTCTTGTTTTTATTTGACCAAAAATTTAAAAGGAATATTCATTATAATGTGAATGGCATGATAGGAATTATACACCATTATGAAAAATCATTTTGTAAAATATTACACTGTAATCTTATAATTTTTTTAAAAATATATTCTTAAAATGCTTTATATTTAAACAATCAACATATAAAGTATATTTTCCTCAAGAAACATTCCATATGATTTTTCATTTAATATCATTTTCCATCTAAGATGAAATCCATTTATGATACATATTATTTACTGGGGAAATGATCCATGTATAGAGTTCTTGTTTATAATCATAATGTGTTATTTTTATGATGAAAATATGTTTATGAATCATATTTCCCTTTAATGGGTTATACTATGATAAAATTATTATAAAACCCACTTCTTCTTCTGTAGTTAATTTTATAATGAAATGATTATGAAAAAGATATAACTATATGGGTTGCGATATTATTAATGTTTTATGATCATTTGGAACACATTTGAAATATATTTATTTTTTGAGAGCTTGGACCTCTATTTACCTTCAATATATTGTGCATATATTTATAGTTCATGAGACATACATGACTCAGTATGGCAATTTTCCGACCTTTATTGTCTTAAGAGTGAGCGTTGAATATTATGATGACTTTGGGGTAGAACCCAATCAACTCAGATAGCCTTGGTAGTTATCCTTGATTATTATGGAAATTATTTTTTATTCTTATATGTATTCCAAAATTATATGGCCTATAACAATGTTATGCACTGAGGGATCATGTTCTTGGACTTATTTATGATTCTTCAATAATGAAATTCTTATAATTATTCGATTATATAGGATTATGATCATTCATATACATGGTATGGTATAGAAATTATATTCTCATGTTAATATAATCTTATGATCATGTTATGATTATTTTTCTCCCTTGATTACCCTTACTGAGTATCTGAGATCAAAATTTAATATGTTTCATTTCCCATGTTATAAATAAATAATTTATTTGTTATATGTATAAGAAGAGTTATTGTTTTTTTGAACCTAGTGAGTGATGTTGTAGTTCACATATGAACCAATCATTTATGATTCCATATTTCAAGAGGAACTATCCCTTCATAACCATCAAGAATTTGTTTTTATAATGTAATGACTTTTCACCTTAAATGATTTAATATAAGTGTATAAACATCCTATGTAACTATAATATTCCAGGTCAAAATGATTTTCATAAAGAAATATGATCTAGATCTACACTAATTTATTACATGAAAATAAAAAAGTGGAATACATATCTTCCTTTGAACTAAAGTACATAACTGGGAGGTGGTAATACACATACCAAATCGGAATTTGATAGAAGGGAAATATAATAATTATATATAGAGATAAATCAATCCTGATTGTATGAAAAAAAATGATCTTAAATTTCAATTTTAAAATGAAAAAAACAATAGTAGTTATTGTTTAGGTTATATTAAATAAATAATTTATAAAATTGATATAAACTATTTTTATGTTTAAAATATGTAAACAAAATAACATTTTACAAGTAATCCCAAAACATTCATCGAGGTTATATACCTAATGTATTATATCATGATTCATTATAGTCATCATATTAATAAAGTACATATTCATATAAATATCTAAATTCCATTACAAGCAGGATATTCTCTTGGATGTAATCCTAAACACTTGAAGATTCCAAAAGTTGATGTAGCTAGAGTGGAATACTAAACTATACCATTCCATCGAGAGATTAATAAAAATATTTTTTTCCCAAAATATGTAGAGTGAAATAATACCCTAGAAATGAACATTTCCAAGGGACCCTTTTAGGTACACAATATATTACATGATGTGGTTAACATAATTCAAGATATTTAGATCACTCAAAGACAATAAATAAAATAAAATTTCTGTATGTTTTCCTGAAATTATTTTTAAAAATTTATTCTTCCATAACCGTAAATAAATAATCAAACCTATATCATAGGAGTGAACTAAATTTGAAAATATTTAATGAAAAAACAACCCCCTCATTCCTAATATGTATAATTTTAAAAAGTATTTTTGTGAGTTATTTTTAGAAATATAGAAATAATTCATAAATATTTTTCTTATTATTTCATTTAAAACGTATACATATAATTTATCTGAACACTTTGAGTTCAATTCTTTAAATAAAGACAATTAATTCATTAAAAATGTATTTACTTTTAAGTAGTATGGTAAAGAAGATAAGTCAATAATTTCCCCAATTTCACCACTCATATCACATATAAATTATATTTTATTGAAAACTCTTCTTAAATAATACAAAAAAATATTATTTAACAATGTTATTTGAGTTTTAGAACATAGTACCTCTTGAAATTGGTGAAGAAAGTGATTTATCAAGATAATAAATCATAAATATAATAATTTAAAACTAATATTACATAGGAAAATATTTCCATAAATTATTTAATAAAAAACTAGGTTCTTCCTAGGATCATGTGTTTATATGTAATCTATGAAGAAAAGAGGTAATTTCAAAACTTCAAAAAAATTAATGTGAGGATATCATCAAGATCTAATTCCATAATAAGTGATAAAACATCCCAAAAATTGAAGGTCTTGTTACCCCGTGTTTAAACCACACAAAAGAACTGTAATTTAAAAAAATTAGTCACTAAGAAATATATTATAGGATAATAACATGGTAGTGAGGTTAATATGATGAAAATCATTCCTTCTTTTACCATAAACCTCCATGGTTGATGAATTAAGGAGGGAGAGAAGAAAATGATGAATAATAGAGAGGGGGAGGGGGGATACCCAATACTTATACTCCCTAATAGAGATGAAATTGGATTTTAACCTTTCAAAAAGTACAACTAATAATAATAATTATAATAATAATAAAACATACACATTAAAGAACATATCTAAATATCAATAAAATATTTATAAAAAATGATTAATCAGTTATAAAAATTATAATGAATAATTATACCATAATTTGATCAAAAAATTCAGTGCCCATGTGACCCTACATAACCATACAACATAGTTTTCGATGATTTCTACGACCATATTCCCCTCCCAATAATATTTTGAAACCAAAAAAATATTTTGGTTAAAATAATCCATATAATATTCCCAATATATTACATGTCTCCATGAGCATAATGTGATGTTCATTTTGATCATGTGCTCTGTGAAGTTATATTCCACATCAATAAGAATATTTCTCCATTTATAGCACCTTATGATATGGTTTTATTGGATAAGTCCATTCATCTCTTCTTCATAGTCTGTTTTCAAACCATATCCTTTGTAAAAGTAATAAAAAGCTCCATTTTTGGCTCAAAAAATTCCACAGCATCCTTCTAGTCTGAGGTTAACTTTATACACTCCATAAATTTTGATTTTGATCTATCCTATATAATGGTGCTTCTTGTTAATAGGAATATAACCATAATACCCTCTATAATTACTCAAATATGCCTAGATTGGAGAAAGTTGGTAGGTCCTTATTTTAATTACCATATGTTCAATGTTTTCAAGAGTTAACAATCATTGTATTTGACATAATTCAAGATGTAGTATTTTTTAATTTGACCTAATAATCATTTAATTATTAATACTTCCATGTCGATTATATGAGATGAAAATATTCAGCCATTATAATTCTAATTTTTTTAAACTGTATTAAAATATACATATTCATGAAAATTCATAACATCTGAAATAAGTTTAATGCTCTAATATTATCAACCTAAAAAAAGTAAACAAATATTTTCACAATGAATTCTATAAATAGTTTAGAAAAATATATTCATAGGTGATCCTGGACCCTAATTGAAGAAATTACATATAGATAAAAGGGTTATTCAAATTTTGATTAGGTTAATATCTTTATGATGTATATTCAGGGATTCCATATAGATAAGAACAATTTTAGATGGATAAATGATATATTTAGAAAATTTATGGGTCCATATATATATTTCAGTTTTTATTCTAGGTGAAATTGGTAGTATAGCTTATAATTATTTGTATCATGTTTGATATGATCATAGAAGAAAAATCTATTTATAAATATGAATAATATAACTATATATTATCTACCAGGATGAGTTGGGATGTAAATTAAGAGGATATATTATCATTTCTCTAATATTTACATGCATGTTTATAGTCTCCCCATCAATGAAATTATCTAGTAGAGTAACAACCCAAATATCATATCAGAAGGATTGGTTGGAGTTAAAGCATATCATCCATCATGAATTATTCATGATTACATTATATACATTAATTAATGATGGAAATGAAAATAATTACATGTAAATGAGATTATAAACATTGATATTATCAAGGAATCTTATTTTTTGAAACTGATGATCATCAATTATTTCAGACATTATCGTCTAAATGAGTTTTCATATCAGAAATTCATTTTTTACTTATTTTTTTGATTTGTAATCTATCATCCATAATAAGACTATAGTATGTTGATCATTTTAATACAACAACTTTCCTCAAATTCATTTTCCCACTTGGGATAAATATTCTTTTATTTATGTTCAACCTATTGATAAGTGAAAAGGTCCATTTATAACCCATGATGGAATAGAAAAACATTTAGTAATAATTCCCCTCACAAGATAGATTCTCCCTACAAGAGTAAATGATTATTTTTCCTATAACTCCATTCGATATTATTATTAATAAAAATTAAATTGAAATATGATACCATTGATCAATCCATAACCTTATAATTCTTATACTTTTGAAATGGAACATTCATTCATTTATGTTGAGCATCCTCTTATTGTAAATTTTCCACTATCAATAGAATTTATTACTGAATAATGTGATATATTTTGACTAGATAATAAAAATGAAGGAGAATCCTCTCAATTATTATTGAAACAATTTAACTGTTTAATAATTCCAACAATTCTTGGACAATAAAATATTAGTTTATCTATATAGACAATATGATGGGGATATTTTCAGCTTCTCTTATCCAATATAATATTTAAATGTATCTAGTTCAAATGGTTCTAAATTGATATGATGAGATTATATTAATTTATGTTAAATAAAATCCTACATAATGTATAACCATAATATATTATATATGAGAAATAAAAACTGTGTAACCCCAAAATATTTATGAAATATTTAACATTAAATAATTTGTTTTCTCTTACAAATTATGGTTGATGCAACTACTAATTTAGACGAACCACGTAACAATATAAAAATATTATTTTTCCTTTATCACCAATCCATTTTATTGGAATGTATGATTATTAATAATAAACATATTATGAAATTATTTTTGAGACATTTATATAATTTATTCATTAGTTATCAATTAACAATAGTTAAAAAATTCAAAATAAAAGTAATATTTTCCTAAGAAATTATTTTAATAAATGTGATGTATTTTTATTCTAATGAATTTAATTAATTATTGTAGGTGAATGATTTTAGATAATTTTATATATTATCAAATTCATAAAATGATTTCAAAAATAAAAAATTATTTTTCACTGAATTTCATAAGAACAAATCCAGTTTGGTGTTTAAAATATATTATTCTAAAATTTAACTTTTATCACATTTTGTGAAAATAATATAAAATTAAATTATGATATTTATATGTATTGAATTAGATAAAATAGATAAAATATATTAAATTTGGATATTCAAATTTTTAAATATTATCCTGTTATTTTTTGTCACTATCAATATTAACCAAGGTAAAATTTATCAAATCTTTAATAGATGAATTGGGTAAATCAAAACTATAAAAAGTGACAAGGATATAATTTTTCATAATAATTATTTTTAGATGGGGTAAAATTAACTAGTATAACCATGTTTTTGAATTTTTTTAATGGACACTTTTACATGAAGATTACTTAAATATTATTTAAATCAAATAATGTTACAAATTTTCACACTCTATGTTTTAATTATCCATTATTTATTCACATAAGGTAAAACATAGTTAATAATTAATATTATTCATATTTTTATGAATAATTAAATTTTATTAATAATGGTATTTTATTTAAAACAATTTGGCTGTGTATAACTATCTTAAATGTTTACACAATGATGAAATAATATATATTAAATTAATAAAAATATAAAATTAATGTTTTGTAAAATATTAAAAGTGATATGATTTTTTCATGTAAGAGTGTTCGATGGATTTTATTTGTGAATGCGACTCGATATTTATGTGTTATAATATTTTATTAAAATTCCATAATTTTATTTTTGTGTTGTATGTAAAATTAATTGAATAGATTCAGAATTGAATTTAAGGATATTTTATCAAAATGAAATTATAATAAATTTTGTAATAAATTATAAAAATCATTAAATAAGTAATAGTGGTGATTAAATTCTCAAAAATGTTTTAAATTTTCAATTTATGTTCCAAATTTCACCCTATATGTTAAAATTACAAATTTTAAGATTGAAAATTTGGTTTCATAATAAAACATTAAATTTGTAAAGTAAGAGTTAATCAAAATGATAATGTTTAGAATGAAAAATATCTAAATTATATTTTATGATGCGATTAATACCGTATAATTCCTTATATTTTAATTAATATCCAGTTTAATTCATTTTACTTGAGAATTTATTTATTAAATTGAAACAATTTGAGAAATTTCAAAAGATCCCCTCATCTCAATTGTAAAATGGTACCTCATCCTACACTTATTTAAACCACATTTATCCTTATATATTTATTATAATATTCATTATTATATTTTAAAATTTTACATTGACATTATAGAGTTTTTTGGAATCCCAAAAGGCGAACCGTATTTCTATTTAAAGGATATCTAATGTAGTTGTTTCAAAGAAGAAGCAGTCTTCTTAACTGATCAATATACTTTTTACTTGTATTTATCTCTTATAAATATAGGGATTTTCTTATAAAATTATAAATATAGTATTCTGATTATTTCTAAATGTTATTAATCTTATTAAAATATCATTACACTCCTTTTATTCATTTAAATGAGAAGTGAATGTATCACTAGTGCGTACATACGGATTACCATCTCCACAAAGTGAGACAATTAATTTCTAATAATTTTTTTATATATCTATATTATCAGGGGATTAAAATTTATATATGAAATTTATGACATGATTATAATTATTAAATTATAATATCATATCTAATTTCTTACCATCTAATCCTTTTAGAAATGATAATGGTGTTTGTGTGTACCACTGGAATTGATCCTCCAAACACTAATCGGATTTGTTTTAAATTTTTATTTTACATGGATGGTAAGGAGGAAATATTTGATTGATATATATGATATAATAATTATATTTAAATGTTGAATTAATACTTACTTTTCTTTCATTCTGTTTGATCATAATTGAAAACATCCTTTATGCATTTATGCGGCATAATGTCCTAAAGAATCATATAATTTGTATTTATATATCTAAATATTTTGGATTAATATAAATATGAATATAATGAATATATATGATATTTATATAATTATTAATATTATTTAAATTAATAAACTAGGAAAAATGTAAATGTATAGAAACAATTAAGCTGAAATACTCAGGGTAAAAGAAGCACCTAGCACCATGAAGTGAGGATTTTAATAAGTTATTATTGATTAAATGGGGTGTTAAAATATTATAAAGGGTTATTATATGATATTATAATTATTCAAATCCATATAGTATAATAGAATAACTATTTAATTAATTATACAAGAATTTATAGTGACTTATAACAAATGAGAACTCGAGGTGAGAGTTTTATGTTACAATTTCATTATTTATAATGAATGTTTGTTATTATGTTTTGATGTTGAAATATTATGACAAAAATATCGAGAAAATCTTGAATTTTATATTATAGATTACATGGAGGATCATAATAACAAGATTTCCTACATCACCAACATGGTAGACTGGACTCTAGAGGGGTTCAATCTTGTGAGAGGGGACTCACTTAGTATCCATTATTTTAGGCCCCCTAAATAATTTAGTTCTCTATTTTTTTTACCAATTTTTTTGTAAATTTAATAATTATAGATAATTTAAATAAATATATAAGATTTTGATTTACAAGTTGATTTTTACAATTCTCTTATTATTTTTTAAATTCATGTTTACCTCATTTTTCTTTTTACAAAACAATTTTGAAAGAATCTTTTTGTCACTTTCCAAATGAGGTAATTTTTTTCCATTATATTAGTAATGTTTTTTAATAATTTATTATGAAATGGGAAGTTTATTTTCCTCATGAATGTTGTAAATATATCATGTAGATATTTTTATTCATTAATGTCAATAACCTGAGATTTCACTTATTGTTTATTGGAATATTAACCAATGATACCATTTTTATTATTTGAATGGATAGTCTATGAATATATTCGAAGTATTTTCTTGAAACATGTTCATTTTCATGGGTTTTTCAATGATAAATTGAAGAAATTTTTATGATACTCTTTTATTTTCCACAGGTTTCCCTATGATTAAATGTCTATGAAACCAATGTTTTCATGGGTTATGATATGATGGATTTTATATGATCATGGGGCAATCATTTTTTATGATTTTTATTATATGATGGGTGATACATATATGTACGTTTAATTGGTTTTGTAAATATTGGTATCCCAGAAGAAAAATAAGTCAATAATGGGAAATGAAACTAGTTTAGTAAGTGATTTTTTTAACTATGATATTATTGGGAGTGAATCTTGACCACTATGATGTTTTTAGGCATGAACTCATTCCACTATTATTATCTCCACAATGAGCCTTGATTATTAATGAAATGATCTTATTTTTTTATGGTGGTTCCATAATTCCATGTTGTATACCAATATTATTATCTCATGGATCATGTTATTTAATTATTATTTTATACATTACATATAAAAATACATGAATTATTCCATGACTCAAGATTATGATCTATGATATGAAGGGTATAACAGTCATATTTAATGCCACTGTTATCATTAAATTATCATATTTTATTCTTATATGATAATTAATATATCCAATATTTACCCTAACTAAGAATCATAGCTCACCCTTTCATATTTTTCATTTCATATGTTATAAAGATAGGTTTTAACATTAATATTTCTAAAAAGTATGATAGTTATAAAGATTTATGTGGGAGATGATGTATAACTGTTATGAACCAATCTATTATGTTAATATTATTCCAAATATAATAGAACTATATTATTCTAGTGTGAATCATTATTTTGTGTAATTAGTATTATTCTATTAATATGTAATACCTTTTCAAGAAAATTTGGTGTTGATATGGTGTGTATTATAGTATGTTTTAGTTGACCTTTTGAAACATGGAAGAGAAAATCATTATTGAGAACACTAGGGATAATTCTATTTATAAGATAATATTCAAATGTTTTGGTAATGATCATAAATAACTGAGGATAAACAGAAAGTTTCATTTAAAAATGAGTCATAATTTATACATCTTATAAATGATTTTTAATAGTTATGTTGTTTCCCACTAAGAATAATTTTTCTCATACTATGAACCTAAATTAATTGTGTTATAATATAATGGGATATAAAGTGAAATTATTTTCATCCCAAACATCCATATGATATGGGTGATGAAATTCAAAATATTGTTTCTATTGTCACATAACATTCTTAGGGTATGAATCATGATGATCATCAAAACAATAAAAAAGGGAAAAAATATGATTCCCTGTGGAAACCTACAAATTCTATTATTAGGTCTGATAATCTGGTATTTAATGATGAATGTATATGTACCATTGAAAGGATATTTTTTTGTGTTTGGATATTGAGATTATTATTATGGTTGGTTATCATTAAAAATTTGAAGTAGATCAATGATGGGATCTTATGCAGAACATGAGATAAAAAATAAATTAAAACTATAGAGTGTGATGAATTTGAAATATTTTTCAATAAATAAATTCATTATATTCATCCTTCAGAAAAATAGTAGGAATTCCATGAGTTTAAACAAATGGTTCATGAATTTTTTGGTTACTATTTCTAAAACATCACTATCCTTTTGAGTTATTCTTTTGATATTACCATCCAACCTAAAAGTATGGTTTGTCAAAAGTTAAGTTGATCAAAAACAATTCATCTAAAGGAGTTATACATAAGGGGATTCATTAGTTATGAATAAACATTTCTATGTTTACTCAAGGAGGATATGGAGATCATATTCACACATCAATGTCAAGGTTTTTATTATAAAAGTAAAATTTTATTCAATGGAAATAATAAAAACCATAGAGAGAAGAATATGTTTTTCCTTTAATCATGAAGAATGGAAAAAAATGGGGGAAATATTATTATGAGAACAAGTAATTATTTCATGTGTTGAAATAGTGTTCATCATGAACTATAATGATGAAATAATGTGAAAAAATCATCTCATTATGTGAATAAAGAGAAATGTCAAAAAAATGTTCCTCCCGCAATCTAGTGTTTTAAAAAGAATGTATATGGCAATTAAGCTAACCAGTGATCGAATCTAAAGTTTAATGATGAAATTCAATGTTAAAAAACTCTTAAGACCATAAAAAATGGCTAATATCTTGTTATCACTATTTCTAATGAGTGGAACGATAATATTTTTATAAAAGGTAGACATACCATCCACTCTAACTACTATGTCTTATTTGATCATTGATCTACACACTAATTTATATCTATTGATTTTTCTAAGTGTATCACAGTACCACCCCAAAATTATATATTGAGCTAGCTATAAAAATCCACAATGGTATGATGATCACATATCATGTCAATTATTCTTCTCAATTTGATGTTTATGAGAATCTTTTTCAAATAAATCATGTTATTCGTACTATAGTTGAATTTGATGTAATATTGGGAACATGTTAGATTTATTTTCATAAAGCCTATATCTTGTTTTTGAGTACTGTATGTTTTTTTTACCTCCAATGGACCGAAGGCCTTCATTTTTTTTATTTTTAATAATCCACCTTTGAAGTGGTGAGGTGGATCTCATACAAGGCCAATATGCGTAAGTATTACATGGCCCATAGGCCTAAGAGTAATTCATTGCCCGAATGATTCAAACATTACATAAAACCCATACTAACTACTTGGAACATCCCCTCCCTAGCATCTTCTTCATGAAACCATCTCTCCACCTTTGCATGGCTGTTCAGCTAGGCTTTCCTATTCATTCATAGGCTTGTCCCGATGGCACGTGCCATACCCTCTCATTCTTGCAATCTGTTTAGCTTCTAGAAAGGTGAAATATCCTTTCTCATCCTCCTTCTAAACAATTTTCTTTGAAGGTTTTTTGGTTTTTATCTTCACTTAAGGTGGCACAATGGCCTTGAGGTAGCTTTAAGGCCTAACATTCATGAAGGTCTGGGTGGCCCAAAGACCTTAAATGACTTGAGGACTAAATCGGTGGCCTAACGGTCCAAACAGGGGAATATTCTCCGCTTCTACAGTTCCAAATAGTTCCTGCTACAGTTCATGCTTCAGCAACTGCTACAGTAGTGCATAGTTGTTGCTACAGTCCCAACTACAGTACCTTGGAAATTATCCTCCACCTGGTTTGGATCCTGGGACTCTTGGATGGACTTAACGAGTACTCACCAATTGGGTTGAGTCTTATGTGCTTTTGAGTAAGGTATGCTACATTTGATATTCTGAACCAAACAATGATCACCAGTTAGAGTGATGAAAAAAAATATGTGATAGAAAATTAATCCATCATATGGGTCATGATTCCAATTCAAAATGTGTGTTTCTCTAAAATGGCTGGGGAGAAACTCAAAATAGAAGATACTCCTATTATGTGAGACTTTATTAATGTCATTCAAAATGATTTTTATTGTCTCATGACTAATTGTGATGTTTAGACTTCAATAGAACTCATACAGGTGATACACATATATCTAATAATCTATAGAGAATGGCTTGGATTGATTTTCAAGAAATAAAGAAGAAACCCCATGAGAGTCTAGAGAATGAATTAATCTATAACATCGTGTTGAGCTGGGTTCAAAAAAATTTATTTGTTTAAAGAGGGATTATTATGACACGATATTTATTATCAATAATATAACAATATCTCTATCATGTAAATGTATCTTATACCACACATTGATGACTTTTCTGATCAACTGTACCGATCCCAATATGTTTCCAAGATTGATCCTTATTTTAGATTTCAAATATTGAGTTCTATAAAGGTAGATATATCCAAGAGATCAATTTTTCATGGTATGGACACTATGAATTTATTTTGATGTCATTTTCTCTTACTTATTCCACCACAATAATCATGGATTGAATTAAAATAGTATATTGACACTAACATTATCTATTTATAGTAGGATTTATAGATGATATTATTTTATATTTAATGAGTAATGAGTATTATGAAGATCATATAACGATTTTGATAAATATACTGAGGAGTGAGGATATTTATTTAGTTTTTTCAAACATTAATTTTTTCTTCATTATGTTTCATTCTAGTATTATATAATATAATGAGAGGGTATATCAGTAGACCCTTCAAAGAGACAATTTATTGAAATGTTTCCCAGAACAAACAGTATAATAAGATTAATAATTTTTTCAAATTTTGATGATATTATAGACACTTTATAGATAATTATTTATGGAAATATAATTAACACGCTATGGTAACTATGAAGGGATACATGTTCCTTTGCACTAATGAATGTGATGAGTGATTAAACATTGAGAAGATAAGGATATTCAGTGCACATTTTATTAAAATATCCTATAATGGATAAGGGGTTTTAACATATTTTGATGAATCAAATAATGTACTATGATGTTTCCTCCTGAAGATTGATTTGATTATATCTCACCCCTAATTAAAATTGGATGACCATGATCAATGTTAAAAAACTCCTTAGTTGGAGTAAGAAGTTGTAATTTTTTTATTAAAGACATGGAGAAAATATCTCTGTGAATAAAAAAGTGGAATATATAGGGTTCACAAAGGATTAAATTACATTTTCACTCAAATGTATTAAAAAATTAACAAATAATATGGTTGGATTTTATTAAATATTATGAACATATTAATATATTACCACCATAGGAATCTTAACAAGAAGATAAATGCTCTGAGTTGAATGGATCATGATAGAATATTATTATTATGATAAAAAAGATCAAATAATTCTAAAATTCAATATAATGGATCATGAAATCTTGATAAAAGGGAATAAATACTATCTTTATCAGATGATTGATAAACAATCTATTAAAGTATAGATTAATGCGGAAAAAAAGAAATATATTGATATATAAAATATGGTATGATATATTTATAAGTTAAATAATGATTTTGAGGGAATAGTAGGTTAAAAAACTATGTTTGTTCAATTAGATACCAGATTTTATAAATGATTGGATGGTTTAATCTCAATATTCATCATTCTATGTTCATCCTGGGAGAATAAATATGTATATGTATTTGGAAGAATATTTTTTGTGGGATGGAATGAAGAGGGATGGATCAGAGTATTTTTCATGGTGCACGGTATGTATGTATGTGAATGTTGAGAGATGGAATTATTAAGAAATTTTACAACCATTACACATAACAGAATGGAAATAATAAAATATCCCCATGGTTTTCACCATCTGAACACACAAAAAATCTAAATTGAATTATTTTATATCATTTTTAGTTTAATTACATAAAATTTAATCACAAATTATATCCATTAGAAAATATTACACTCTTGATAAATATACTCAGTTATAAATTAGAGATGTGGTAGGATTACTTGGTGTACCATTACTAATTCTATCTGATTGGGATATGAGTTTTACTATTATGTTTTGGATAAGTCTTTAAAATGATTTATATTCAATGTTATGTTTCAGAACATATTATAATCCAATGAAAAATTTATTTTTATAGTTGACAACTGATATCATAGAATAAATTTCGAGATCATACTATATGGATTTTAAAATATGTTGGGATAAACACCATCCTTTGGTGGAATTTTATTATAATAATTTCTTTAAGAACATAATTTAGAGGGATCCTTATGAATCCATATATTGTATGAAGTGAATAACTCCAATATGATAGAAAAAAGTTGGAGAAATAAACCAATTGGACTCAAATATAGAAAAGGAAACTAATTATAATGTAATATCTATTCAACAATATATAAGAGTATCTCAAATTCAACAAAAAATGTATACTAAAAATCATCAGAAAGATCTAGAGCTGAATGTTGGTTATAATGTATTTCTATTAACATGTACATGGAATAGGGTGATGAGATATAGAAATAATTCCATACTAATCTCTAGGAATATTGGTCTTTTTCAAATTCATTATCAAATTTGGATGGTAGCTTTTTGATTTTCACTTCCAATAAATATCTCTGAAGTTCATGTGGTGTTCCATTAATATATCTTGAGAATGAAAATACTCAATATATCACATGTACTGAACTCTAAGGATGTACCCCAAGAGAAATATTAGTCGTACGATGAAACACTAGTAGAGATTCTAAATCATAGATGTAAATTTTTATGAAATAGGACTGTACATTTGGTAAAATGTGTTCATGAAACCACCAATTTGAAGAAGCTACACGGTAACCTGAGGATGTAATGAGGAAGAACAGTTGTTATATTTCTTTATTAAACTGACAAATTTCATGGTAACATCATTTTTAGTGTGGTATATCGTAACAAAAGTTGTTTTTTTAAAGAATTTCCCTTTAAATGATTTTATATTTTTGATAGCATGTGTTTCACACGACAGTGAATTTAGATGAATCATGTAACATTATAAAAATATTATTTTTCTATTATCTCTTAAAAATAATATTATCATGTATAAATAGTAATGAATAAATTACTATAAATATTCTATCAAAAAAATTATAAAACTAATTTATTAGTTATCAAATTATTATAATTAAAATATATATATTTGAAAAAAGTGGTGTTTTTCAGAAACAAATATGTACTCAATTTATTTTTATATTAAACAGTTAAATTAATTTGCATTTTATGAATTATTTAAATATTATATATGTATTATTTAATTGATCAATTTTTTCAACTAGTAATAAATATTTATCTACCTATATTCTATGAAAAAATCAAATTTAATGCTTAAAATGTATTTATTCAGAAATTATTTCATTTTATTGCATTTGGTTCACTTAAATTGACATAAATATATTATATATAAAGGCATTGGATTAGATAAAATTAATTACATATGTATAATTACTGTGTTAATATTTGTGAAATAGGCGCCTTTTATTTTTTGTTCACATTAATAGTAAACAATGTAAAATTTAGCACATCTATAAATGGTAAATGATTTTTGAAATATTAAAAGTTATTTAATTTGAGTATGTTACAGTGTCTGAATAGTAATGTAGTTGAAATGTAAATATTAAATTTTTAAAAAATATTCTACATTTGAATTCTATATTTTTCTTTGTGTATTTACGCCAAAATAAATGAATAGTGTCAAAATTGACAATAATGATTTTTTCTTAATATTTTATGTTATTAAATTTTATATAAATCATAGAAATCCTAAACATAAATTTTTTTTAATGATTCCATGTAAAATGTCATAAATTTCCCATTTATCAACCAATTTTCACATAATAATTAAACATTACTAACTTTTTTATTAAAAAACTTGTTAACATAGTTAAAACTAATATTGGTTAAATAAGGAATAATCAAGTTGATAAGGTCTAAAATGACATAAAAAAATTATAAATTCAATTTTTTTGAATTGTATTATAACCCTATAATTCCATTTATTTGAATTAGTAATTTTTTTGTTGAATTTTTCATGAGAATGAATTTATTATAATTAAATATTTTGAAAAATTCCTAACGTTACCGTCACATAAATTGTAAAAGGGAACCATATATCTCAAATCATGATAGCACATTTATCCATCTCTATCATCCAACCTCTACCAATTTATATTTTAATATTACCAAGTCACAATCTGCAGGATTTTTTGTTCCCAAATGACAAAACCTAGAGCCTGTTAGATATGTTCTAATGGAGTCATTTCAATGAAGATTTAATATCCTTAACTAATCACATACCATTATACACATTTTTAACTCCTATAAATATTTGTTATTTAGGATAATATAATCACCTAAATATCATAGATATTTTTTAAATTTATAATGATTATATAGACCCTATCACACATCCACCATCCCTACTCATGAGAGGTGAAATTACCTATTGTGCAATCATATAGCTAATTGTCTCCATGTAGTGGTACAATTAATTTTTTATCCATATATAATATGAATTGGTAATATATTGTGTTTTAATTTTTTTTATTATTTTAATTATGTAATTATACTTCTTGATTTATTTTATCACATATATCTACTTATTATCGAATCATTTTGGAAATGATAATGTCCTGCATATATATATGTGGACTACCATTTCCATTAAGTGATGTGACTTAGTTTTCACATATATGTTACATGGATGGTAATGAAGATTAAATTTATAAATATTTATGATTTAATATTAATATTCTAATGGTTATTTAATATTTTCCTTAATTTCTTTCCATCCATTAAAAAATGATAATATTGTTGATGTGTACGTACACCCTATTATCTCTGTTAATAGCCTGAATATTATTTCTTCCAGTATCAATAATGGATGAATATAAATAGTAATATAGTAAATATATATTATATTTATATCATAATTAATAATTTTGAAATTATATAACCGAGATATATAATGACTAAAACTACTTTTCTAAAATACTTTTGATAATTGAAATAGACATCACCCAAAAATAATGATTTTAATAATGAGTTATTGATAAAATGGGGTTTCAAAATATTATAATGGGGACATTTTTGTTATTAAAAGTATTATACTGGTTTTTTATATAATGATAAAAATTTAAATTTATTATATTGGAGTCTAATGTTTTTTCAAAAATATAGAACTCGAGGTAAAGTGTTTTATGTAACAACATCATTATTTTTCAAAAAAAATTAAGATTATGTTTGGATGATGAAATCATATTATGTACAACTGAAAAAAATATTGACATTTATCATCATTTTATTTCATGACAATACATATTATTCATTCATTTTATACATATTCTATATTTAATATACCGAATAATTTTTTTTGAGGAAAATCATTCTTATTTGTCTTTTTGGTCGACAACATTTTTCTTCTACATTAAAACTTATCTAAAAAAGTTTTAATTTTTTTACTACTCACCTATTCTTTTTATGGTCATTTTATCTATGTTTTACTTTTTTAAAAAAATTAATTTATTTTTTTTCCAAAAGAATATATTTGATTCTTTTCTAAAAAAAGTATGGAAGGAATGTGTTTTAACATATATGGAATGAACGGATATTCCCACACTCATGATTAGTTTTTTGATTAAATATTACACAATATGATTACATGGCTGTTTTCAAACAAATTTTTTTCATTTATATTCTTTTATTTTTTTATAAATTGATTTCAAAATAATTTTTTTTCCTTCATAATGTTTTAATGATATTTAAATAGAATTTATAATAATAAATGACAAAAAACATTGATTTAAATTCTGATTTATTGGGGATATTATCCAAGTAGAAAATCATTATTCATTATTTTATAGTTTACTAATAATATGGTAGTATTTTTATTGACCCAAATTCTTTTAAATGGGTTAGGCTATGATGAAATGGTTATAAACACCATTTCTTTTCATGGGTTTTGATATGATAAATGTTTTATAATCTTTTGGAACACCCATGTATTATTTCCACTATGTAATGCATGAGACCAATATCTCCCACCAATTTATTTGGTGGAGACTAATATTTCATTTGATAAAGAGGATTATAATGGGGAGTGAACCCAGTTCAATAAGGGACACATACGACAATGATAGTATTAGGAGTGAACTATGATTGCTACGATGGTTTAGGTAGTGAATCCATTCCACTATGATTGTTTCAGAAAAGATCCTCATATATTAAGGAAGTGATTTTATGTTCTTATATGTATTCCACAATTCCATTTATTATTCCAATTTTATGCTCTCATGGATTATATTCTTTCAATTCTTTATGATTCATGTCTTATGTACAATGATGATTTATTACAAGACTAATGATTATGATCTATGATATTCATGGTGTAATTTTGAAATCGTAGTCTCTTGTTTTCATACAATTTTTTCTATTTTTCTTCATATATAATCATCAACATCTCACTTGTTTACCCTTACTGACAATAAAATATCCCCCTTTAGTAGGTTTTATACACCATGTTATAATGAATGGTTTTATGTATGATATGTATAAAAAGGTTGATATTTATAAAGACCCATGTAGCTGATGATGTTTAACTTTTATGATCCATTTGATTACGTTATAATGATTTCAAAGATTGTATACCTATATTATTCTAGTGTTGATCCTTATTTTATGTGGAAAATATTCATCAATTAATATTAAATATTTATGTATGAATGGTTTGTGTCATTATTAAAAACCCCTCAAGAGTACCATCATTCACAATTGATAAAATCATAGATTCAAATAAGATCATCAATAATCCATAAAACAATTATTCAAAATCAATAATGTAATAATATTAAATCATTATTTCTAAAGAAAATTGTTTCAAAATAATTTTGGAAAACAATAAAGATAAAAATACTGCAATTATTATGTGATACACTCTACATATTGATTCATTCAATGTTTATAATTAATTATTCTTATATTTTACTCCCATAGAAAAAACCAATATCATTGACTAAAACAACTATACAAATAAACTAAGAACATCTCAGTTCCAATATTTTTCTAAAATTATATATCTATAGAAATAAATCTATATATATTAATTGATTATCTAGAATTTCCTTTTAGTATGAGAATATGTAATTGTCCATTAACACACTAAGGGATAATTCCATTTTTTAGAAAATCATTTTCAAGTTATCATTATGAAAAATTTACAATATCATTAAGAAACATATATTATTGAATTAGTATTTACCTAATGAATATAAAGGATTTAGAGAGAAAATAGTGTCCATAACCTCCATAATATCATGAATTTTAGTGAAAATTATTTTATCATCCGAAAAAAGGATTAGGGGAATGAGATTTTTTATATTTAAAAAATTTACCCCCGATTAGTTATTAAACATCTCTTTGTAAAATCCAAATGTGGGATATTTATATCATATTTGGCTGTCATAAATAAATTAATATTTCTCAAATAGTTGATGTTACTTTCATTATTTTGGAATTTCTTTTGGATTATTGAAGAATGAGGTATTCATACCCCCCCTCCTCAATAAATTCATCATTAAAAAACTATTTGAGACTAGCCCCCCTTAGTTATTATTTTAGCATTAAATTTTGAACACATGTCAACTTATTTATAGAACATTGAGATATAGAAAAAAATATCATGAAAATTATTGATTTTCTTCATCTAATTCACATTAGAAACAATATATACATCAATTTTATTGTATAAGTCTATACTACAAGATTTAATATTAGAATTTTAATTAATCACTATATAAGTGTGTGACCTATAAGGTTTCTAAGAATGGAGTAGTAAACCAATCCTCCTAGAAAATAAATATATAATCAGTATGAATCACCAATGAAATATTATATTCTAAAGGTATGGGGAACACATATTTCTCTTTTATGAATGGTGTGTGGGTAGGAAGATGATTTGAGTTGATCATCAATAATGTTCTTGAATTACTTTCTATACAATTTAATTAAGAATTAAAATTAAAAAAATTCTATATATATTTATATCCACAATAATATTTAAATATTTATTATAAAATATATATTTATCACCATTTATGTGAAATTATTCTCCCTTATGAGAAAAAAAATTCAACGATAGTTTAAATTTTCTAGTTTTGAGGATGGATTCCTTTTTAAATCCATGATTCAAATTAGAATTATAATAGATTAAGAATCTATAGAAATTTTTTATGGTAGTGAATAAAGTCTTTTGAGGTTCCTTTGGATATCAGATGATCCATAGGGCCTTGGAGATGAATTTTAGAAATTCATAAAGTCCTTAGACCTACCCACAATATTTTCACAATCAGGGGAAACTGTTTAGCCAAAATATGTGGATTGGTTTTATTCATGGGTATGGATCATGGTTTTTTTTGTAGTAGAATACAAACACTATTAAATAGAAATTATTGTATTCGTGATATTTTTTTGGGTTGGTTCATGTTTTCTTAAACCATGTGTCCAAACAATGTGAATGGTAATTTCCTAGATAGTATAATCCTCTTAGTTGGAACATGGTTTTCCAAAACCATGAGGCCAATTCATTTTCATTAAATAATGAAATTAGATAATATAACTATAATATTTTAAATCCCCCCAACTCACCTTTTCATGTGTACTAGGGTCCTCTACCACAATAATTCATCCCAATCCCCCTTAAAAATTTGGTGGTTTTTAATGATTTTATTATAATTAATGGTAAATTCATTACCACAAAATTCATCCTTGGTCTTCCCAAAATATTTTCCAATGATATATTCCTATTTATTTAGGTAAATGGTGACCTCCATAATTGAATATTAGAAACAATCCCACTTCTAGGGGTTTTTTGTGTGCCTTGAAGTGGATTTTTCAAGAGGATGTAAATGTTCAACCATTTATACATCTACTTGATCTATGTAGAGTTTTGTATTTATTTAGTGATTTTGATTTTAGTTATATAAATATTTTAATTTAATTGGATTCATATGTTATGTAATAAGCTTGTTTTTTTATGAGTGTGTCAAAGAGCATCCAAGAGTGGTCATTCACCATTTAGTTATTATACAATTCCTAGATATTTGTTTTAAATTATTCTTATATAATGCGAATTGAAATTTAATTATAAATTATTATAATTGAACTGATAAATTGTTATAAAATTTTCAAATAAATTTATGGATTTTGTGCCCTAATATTAGTTTCTAGGAGTTGAGGTGATTCTTAGACAACCCTAGTTAGATATAATAAGGCCATGAATTAAATGAAAACAATTTTGATTATGTATCTGGAATTGAATATAATTGAGTTTTTAATATACTAGTGATATTTTTTGTTCCATAATTATTATATTTTTCATTATGTTTCATTCATTGTGTTATTATTTTACAGATTAAGATGGTCTAGCATCGAATTAATAGTCAACATGGACTCCATATCATTTTAAATAGTTCAATCATGGAACATGAGTGGTATTACTATTTTTGGTCCTCTTATAGTTTTCACAGTGATGATAATTAGGTATTTTTATGAAAAAAAGTTCCCAAAAATTTGATCATTAAAAATGGTATTTGATTGAAATTCAATTTGAATAAAATTTCTTAATTTTAAGAATAATTATTAAAATGGGATTTCAAAATAATAGATTTTTTGAAATATTTTTTAATGGGATTTGAAAAAGGGTACGACAAGAGTAAAATTGAATGTGATTCATCTTATAACTATATTTTATTTATTTTTTGAAATAAATCCATAATTATTGTATTAAGAAGGGGTTTTTTACCTTAATTGGGAAATACCTTATTTTTCTAATGTATTAGTGCTTTGTGAGTGCCCCATTAAGGGATTTTCTTTTTTTGTATGAGTTTAATGATGGTTTATGTTTTATGAAATGGATGATTCCAGTTTATTTACAATCAATATTTTAATTTTATCCTAATAAATATGATTGATCCCATTCAATATAGACATGATTCTAAATAATTATAAAGGAAATCAAGGGAAGTTATGACTAGGATAATGGGTTCAGAAGAAGAGACAAAAATGTGATTGAAAAATACATGAAGGTCTTTTATGTCAAGATTTGGACCAAGGATCCACAGTGGTGCCATTATAACTATGCCAAAAAAAAATTGGAACTGTGTTTGAATTGGTAGCAATGATTGTGTCTGTCACCTTACAACATTAATAATTTATGATTTCCTATTATGAATCAGATATTGATATATAAGGCCCCAGCCTTAAACCTTACATATTCTTGAGTTATTACATGATTACACATTGAGGATCTTTTCAGGTTTATAGTTTTAGAGAATTAGATCATAAAACATGCATTACATTCCACATTTAAACAATGTGGTTACATAAAAGATAGTATTCATTTTTTTCCATCAACGAAAACATATTCAAAATAAAACATGGATTGTTTCTTAACACTTCCTTGACACTATCATCATATCATGTACCATTCCCTTGACTTGTGAAAAACATTTCAAAAACTTGGTATGAGCATAAAAAGCTCAGTAAGGGTTATAAAAATATGGAATGGAAACATGAGTTCATATATACATAAGAATGAAAACACACTTTACCCATAAAACATAGGCACTTTAACATACCTCATCAAATCATGAATAAATCATATAAATCATAAGACATATAGGTAACTTGAGGCATTCATAAAATTCTTACGTAGGGAGTATCCCTCTTGGTTACATTTGGAATACCCATCACAATATATTTTCTAAATCTCCTCAGAGAAACCTTAAAGTTTCACTCCATCGTGTTACCCAATGCATTGGAGAGCTATATCGGGCTCACCCACCCTTAGTTTATCACAGAACCGCCTATCTTCATAACAATGCCCAAGAACCATAACATAATAATATCACATAAAACATGCATAAAAGAAACATACCATTTCCACATTTCAATCACAAGATATCAATACAACACATTGATATAATAAAAACATTATGAAAACCATTATCAATACCAAAATAAAAGAAAAGTAAAACACAATACTTAATTTTCATTTAAAAATAAGTATGGCTTGTAGAGGAAGCTGGAACTCAAATAATGGTCATAGCGATGAAGAAGTCGTTGTCGCCTCATACGTACAACAAAAAAACATTCCATTTTGTCGTTTAGTAAATGCATCGTATAAAAAATATTCCTTTTGAATAATCATCATAGTCAAAGGGGTTTATACACCGTATAAAAGAAAGTTGTGTATAAAACAAAATATGCCGCAATGAAAGGAGATTGAGACAGATTCCCATACCTCGTGTCCGACTTGACTCGATCGTTCTTTAATCTCCTGAATAATAAACTTGAGTTAATTTATAATTGATTAAGAACCCTTTTCATGTTCATAATTCATTTTATATCACTTATTACCATGTCACGAACACTATGTAATTATTTAAGTTAATAACGGTTGTTTTAACGGTCATTGGTACTTGAGTCAAAAATAAACTCTTTTTAATTACAATTTTTTCATGTATCCATTATATCTAGAGTTATACTCATGATGTATATATAATATATATCATATATATCCAGTATATACATCCATTTATTATATTACATATCATTTAGAGGTAAGAAATGAAATGCACCGTTCATGGAGACGGTAAGTCGTACGTACTCATGAACGCTACTAACATTTCTATTTAATATTTTATGGAATGGAATCATAATTATATAAAGGTATAATATAATTATAGTATAATATAATATCATTAATTACATCCTTTATACATCCCACATATGGCATTAACGAATCAAATCACTTTGAGGGGGCTGTAGTCCGCACTTCACTAAATGAAGATATCACGTTTACCCATAATGGAAACCATAAAGGTATTCCCAAAATGAAAAATACTGAAGCTTAAAGAAAAAATAAACATATTATATATCATATATAAATATAGTTTCATCTTAATGGCCACCTTTGAAGGTGTTAAAAGAATGTTGAACAATCATCGTTTCGGGAGGAAGAAATTTTCCATCCACGGAAACAGTATGTTCTTTAACCATTAGATGTAGGTGTGTGTAAGTGCAGCTCGGATCCTTATTATAACAACATCATAGTATATTTAAGATACTGTAGTTTTTACAAATGAAATGAATAAAAAGAGTTTAGGTGGTTGGAGAAGCAAAATAACACAAAAAAAACACAAGTTAAGATATTACCTTAAAATCGAGTAGCTCTCTTTGATTTGAGCTCAAAGGCTTGTTTGGGAAGACTTATGCTCAAAGTGAGGCTTCTACGAGTAAGATAGGGATGTGGAGAGACAAAATGACTATGGTTTGGCCGAGCCAAAGGCTTTGGAAGTGTGGGTATGGTGGTAGAGGTGGGGGCCTTTTATAAGAGAAGAGGAGGGGTACTCATGGAATGTAATGAAATGTTACTTTATTTTAAAATGAGTTTCGTATTTAAAAGGTCCCACATTGATATAATTCGAGGATAAGGTGATAAGGGTTCTAAATATACCCATCCAATAGGTTTTTGACAAGTGTAGGTCTTATATTTTACATTATATTTTCCTTTTATTTAAATCATTAAATAATGAGGTCATTGGTGCAACATCATGATGTCACAAATAATTTAATTTATTTAATGTCTAAAAATTAAAAAAAATGCCTTGATGTAGGAAATCTTTTTAGATTTTAAATGACTATTTATAGTCAAAAATATGACTTGTATAACCCGATATAAATTTTTTTCAAGTAAACCAATTTATGTTTGTGTCATTTTTACTTTTACTTTAAATAAAAAGTTATTAATGTCATTTTCCTACCAATGTGGCTCCATGGGGTCCCCATGTTGACCCATGGATTTTATTCGTCTTCCATGACACATCCAATAAGGGTAGGACATGTGTCAAGTTCATTTCATATTATTAGAACATTATTTCTACCTTAAATTACACTAATTACCTTTAATCGCGATTAAAAATATAAAAGTTACTATTCATAAAAAATTTAATTTAATCCCATTGAACCACATTTTACTTCTTAATGAAAACAATGTATGTCTGATTTTTTAAATTAAAAACACATAGGTAATAAAATTTCATTTAAACAGAAAATCAGTTTTTATAAGTACCACTTAGTGGTTTCAATATTCATCAAAAATTGAAGTTTTTCAGAAAAATACCAACACTTCACCATAAGATATAATTGATATTCCAAATTCAAAAATGATTTCTATTTTACAAAATTCATAACATATTAGTTACATTAATTAATTTAGTAATTAATTCCTGCTTTCATGACAAATAGCGTGTTTTTATGAAACAACATATATCAAAAGATTGACACTAGTTAAAGTCCAATTTTAAAGTGAAATTAATCATAATGACCACCATTGGATGAAATGGTAAAAATATATTCAGATTACACTTTAAGAACAATTAAAAAGATAATCTAAACATATAATTAAATTAGATGAAAAAAACAATTTTGATGTAAAATGCAGTATTTTTCACTATTCATTAAAAATTAATCATTGTCAGAAAAATACCAAAACTATATCCCATGTAAATTTCAATGTCCCAATCATAAAGAATATATTTATTTTGAGAAATAGGGATTATAAAATTGTAAAAAGTTTTATTTAAAATGGTTTTCCATTAAAAGGAAGTAAAACAATCTTTTAAAAAAATTAGTGTATTCCATGCTTAAGATTTGATTTATTTTCATTTTAAGCCTCTAAAACACTTTCTAATTAATAAATTGACATAGATAAGAATAGCTATAATTCATTAATTACATGGGATGTTACATCCTTCCCCCTTTAGAAAATTTCATCCCCTCAATTTATTTACTTACCGAATAAGTGGGGGTATTTATCCCTCATTGCATTTTCAGATTCCCATGTTACCTCTTAAATCATGTGGTTTTTCCAAAAAACCTTTACTTGATGAATCACCATATTCTGTAACACTTGCTCCCTATGGTCTAGAATCTAGACTGGTTGTTCCTCAAAAGATAGGTTCTCTTCCAGCTGAACTACCTTTGGACTCAAAATATGAGATAGATCTTGCATGTACTTCCATAACATTGAAACATGAAAAACATTGTGTACCTGAGATAAACTCGGCGGTAAAGCCACTCGTTAAGAAACTGATCCAACTCCATCCAGAATTTCATATGGTCCAATGGACCTTGGACTCAGCTTCCCTTTCTTACCAAATCGCATCACACTTTTCCATGGTGATACTTTATGAAAAACATGATCACCTACTTCAAAAGGGAGATCCTTCCTCCTGTTGTCCGCATAACACTTCTGCCTGCTCTGAGCTGTAATCATGTGTCTCTGAATCAACTGATCTTTTTCTACCATCTCTTCTACCAATTCTAGTCCCATCAGCTTCCTTTCACCCACTTCATCCCAAAAATCTGGAGTTCTACATTGCTTCCCATATAACACCTCAAATGGTTCCATCTGTATACTAAAATGAAAACTGTTATTATATAAAAATTCAAACAAAGAATGATGTTGGTCCCAACTTCCCTGATAATCCATCGAACAAGCACGTAGCATATCCTCCAAAGTCTGAATTGTTCATTCTGACTGCCAATCTGATTGAGGATGAAAAGCTGTACTAAAATTTAATTCAGTACCCAAAGACTTCTGAAGGCCCTTCCCAAAGTTAGATGTAAGCCTAGGATCACGATCAGATATAATAGATAGAGGAACTCCATGCAACCTGACTATCTCTTTAAGGTAAAAATAGGAAATTTGATCTAGAAAGAAAGTATCTCTAATTGGAAGGAAATGAGCATATTTTTTCATGCGATCAACAATAACCCAGATTGCATTATTACCTCTATATGTCTTCGGTAATCCCATAAAAAATTCCATGGATATATTCTCCCATTTCCATTCTAGTACTGGTAAAGGATGAAGCATCCCTTTCGGTAACTTCCACTTAGCTTTAACCTATTGAAAAGTCAAACACTTCACAGAAAAATCAGCAATATCCCTTTTCATTCCGTCCCACCAATAATACTCCTGAAGATCTCTATACATATTAGTACTGCCTGGATGAACTGAAAACGGAGAACTATGAGCTTCATATAACAACTCTATCTTCAACTGTGAATCACAAGGAACACATAATCTCTTCCCAAATCTCAAGAAAAAATCATTATCAATGTTGAATTCTGGCAAAATACCCTTCTGAACCAGCTCTAACATTTTCGGCAACTCACTATGTTGTTTCTGTGCTTGCTTAATTCTGTCTGATAGAGAAGATTTCACTGATACCTGAATCAAAATTGAAGAACTTCCTTCACCAACAACTTCAATTCCAAAGTTCATCAAATCCTTAACCAAATGATCACGTTCCAAATGCAACATTGTTAATGAAGCATTACTTTTTCGACTCAAATCATCAGCCACTTTATTTTCTTTTCCCAGATGGTAATGAATTGTACAATCATAATCCTTGATTAATTATAGTCATCCCCTCTGTCTCGTGTTCAATTATTTTTGAGTTAATATATACTTTAAACTTTTGTGATCAGTATATATTTCACACTTTACTCTATACAAATGATGCCTCCAAAATTTTAAAGAGAAAACAACAGCAACTAATTCCAAATCATGTGTAGGGTAATTTAACTCATGATTTTTCAACTGTCGTGAAGCATAAGCCATTACCTGGTCATTCTGCATTAGGACACAACCATGTCCTTTCAATGAAGCATCATTGTAGATAAGAAACTCACTATTCCTGGAAGGTAGTGCCAAAACTAGGGCATTCACTAATTTTATTTTCAATTCCTGAAAACAATCATCACATTATTTTGTCCAGATAAACCTAACACCCTTCTGAGTTAGCTTAGTCATTGGACTGTATAACAGTTAAAATTTTCTAACAAACATTCGGTAATAACCTGCCAAACCAAGGAAGCTATGAATATCAGTTACATTTGTGGGTCTTGTCCATTCCTCAACAACCTTTGTTTTTGCAGGATCAACAGTTATCCCATCTTTAGAAACAATTTGACCAAGGAAAGAAATTTGTTGCATCCAAAACTCACACTTTCTGATTTTTCCATATAGTTTTTTTCTTTTAAGGTTTGAAAGATAACCCTTAAATGAATTTCATGATCCTCTTTAATTTTATAAAACACCAAAATATCATCAATAAAAACCACAAAAAACTTATCCAAGAAATCATGGAAAATTCTATTCATTAAGTCCATGAATACAGCAGGTGCATTGGTTAGCCCAAAAGGCAATACTACAAATTCATGATGGCCATATCTTGTACAAAACGCAGTCTTCGGAACATCTTCTTCCTTTACCTTCAACTGATGGTACCCCGATCTCATGTCAATCATTGAAAAATACTGAGATCCCTGGAGCTGATCAAACAAATCATCGATATGAGGCAAAGGATATTTGTTCTTAACAGTGATGTTATTCAAGGCTCTATAATCAATGAAAAGTCTCATAAAACCATCTTTTTTTAACAAATAAAATAGGACCACCACATTTTGATGTTCTAGGTCGAATGAAACCATTCTCTAATAAATCATGCAATTTCTCCTTCAACTCTAAAAGTTAAATTTGATCTATTTGATAAGGGGGTTTTGAAATTGGCATAGAATCAGGAACTAAGTCAACAGTAAATTCAACTTCTTAATGTTGTATTATTCCAGGAAACTCATCAGGAATAACATCAGGATACACATTTACCACGGGCACATCATTAATCTAAACAGTTCCTTTGTTTTCACGAATAATGGCAAGGTAACATTCATTTCCATATTTTATAAGTTTCTCGACCTCTTGATATGTTATCAATAGTAAGGTTTCATTAGTGAATACAAACTGAAAGTCATTATGAAAAGAAACTTCTTTAGCTCTACAATAAATATTATCATGGTAAACAGAGACCCAATCCATACCCAGGATAACATCAAACTCTACTATAGGTAGAACAATTAGGTTTTCAAGTTGGTTCTTTCCACGGATAAGGATAAGAAGATTCTTATAATTCTTTTCGCCTCAACATTTCCCCCCAGGTGTTTTTACCAAAAATTCAGGAGTCAATTCTTTAGATTGTATTCCTATTTTACTAGAAAATTTTTTAGAGATGAATGAATATGTAGACCCAGAATCAAACAACTCACTAGCATAATCTAAAAAAACAAAGTACCTAATATAACTTCATTTGATGGCCTGAAATCTGCTGAAGTATTTTCAAAGGATTTCACCACCCCTTTTTTCTTGTAGTCAAACTACTTCCCATCACTCAAGCTCATTTTCGGACACTCGTTTTCATAGTGACCCATCTCATTGCACTTAAAAAATTTCACTATCTGTAAATCGAATTTGGACTTACCATCACCTTGGTCATTTTTAGTGCAATCATGAGCCTTATGTCCCATCTTACCACTTCAGTAGCACATTCCAGAATTCATAAGACAATCCCCAGAATGCCGGTTACCACATTTATCACAAACTGGAAACTTAGTTTTCTTACTGTTAAACCTTTTTAAATAATTCTTTCATTTCTCCTGCCACCTCGGTCTCTTCTTCTGCTGGTTGTTATAGAACACTTGATCATCAGAAACTCCTTTTCGACCTTCTCAGCACATCGAAAAAGCTTTTCATAGCTTTTAAACTCACAAGAAGCTAAATCCCTTCGATATTTTGGATTTAATCCAGAGTAAAAATGATTGATTTTACTATCAAGGTCTCAGATATAATTTGGAGCATACCTTGACAATCGAGTGAACCTTTCTTCATAGGCAGCCACTAAGTCTTCCACTTTCCTCAGTTCTAGGAATTGTTTTTACATCCTAAGTCAAATATCCTTTGGAAAATACTTCTCAAGAAAAATACCTTTGAATTCATCCCAGTCGAGAGCATCAATCTCATCAGCATCAATGATATTTTTAACCATCAACCACCACAAATCTGCTTCACCCTCCAAACGGTAAATAGAAAGACTAACCTTTTGATTGTATGAACACCCCATGACATCGAAAATATTCTCTAGTGCTTTAATCCATGATTATGCTAGCACAGGGTCAGATGATCCCCTGAATGATGGGGGAAGTTGCCTCATGAAATGTTCCACCACTAACATGTTCCACTGTAGTTGATCTGGCTGATCTCGTGCATGGATACCACCACCATTTATCACTTGAGTCAATTGTGCCATTACTGCAACAAACTGTTCAGTTCCAATTCCGACCATATCAGGATGCTGATTCGGTAGATTATATCCTTATGTATGCCTTCTTAGCACTGCTTCCCTATTTCCTATGCGGAAAACCATTCTGAGAAAACATGTATTAGATGAAGCAACATGGTAATCATTAAATGCTATGTAATTTCAATTTGACCATAAAAAATATTTTTGGATAGTCATTTAATATAATTCTAACTCATAATGTTATCTAAACTAACATCTGATACCAACTATAAGGCCCTAGCCTTAAACCTTACATCATCTTCAGTTATTACAAGATTACACATTAAGGATCGTTTCAGGTTTAGAGTTTTAGAGAATTAGATCATAAAACATGCATTATATTCCACATTTAAACAAAGTGGTTACATAATAGATATTAATAATTTTTTTCCCATCAACGGAAACATATTCAAAATAAACCATGGATTCTTTCTTGACACTTCCTTGACACTATCATCATATCATGTACCATACCCTTGACCTATGAAAAACATTTCAAAAACATGGGATTAGCATAAAAATCTCAGTAAGGGTTATAAAAATATGGAATGGAAACATGAGTCCATATATACATAAGAATGAAATCATACTTTACCCATAAAACATAGAAACTTTAACATACCTCATCAAATCATGAATACATCATATAAATCATAAGACATAAAGGTAACATGAGGCATTCATTACATTCTAACATAGGGAGTAACCCTCTTGGTTACGTTTGGAATACCCATCACATTATATTCCATAAATCTCTTTGGGAAAACCTTAACGTTTCACTCCTTCACATTACCCAATGCATTGGAGAGCTATATTGGGCTCACCCGCTGTTAGTTTATCCCAGAACCACCCATCTTAATAATAATTCCCAAGAACAATAACATAATCGTATCACATAAAACATGAATAAAGGGAACATAACATTTACATATTTCAATCACAAGATATCAATAAAACACATTGATATAATAAAAACATTATGAAAACAATTTTCAATAAAAAAATAAAATAAAAGTAAAATATGGTACTTATTATTCATTTAAGAAATGTATGGCATGTAGAGGGAGAAGAAACTCAAATAATGGTCACGGCGACAGAGAGGTCAATGTCACCACATACGTATGAAAAAAACATTCCCTTTTGTTGTTTAGTAAACGCTTCTTATAAAAATGATTCCTTTCGAATAATCATAAAATTCAAAGGGTTTTATACAACATATAAAAGAAAGTTGTGTGTAAAACAATATATGCCTCAATGAAAGGAGATTGAGACGGATTCCCATACCTCGGGTCCGACATGACTCGATTGTTCTTTAATCTCCTAAATAATAAACCTGAGTTAATTTATACATTCATAAGAACCTTTTTCAAGTCCCATATTCCTTTTATATCACTTATTACCATGACATGAACACTATGTAATTTTTTTTGTTAATAATGGTCGTTTTAACGATCATTGGTACATGAGTCAAAAATAAACTCTTTATAATTACATGTCGTTCATGTATCCATTATATCCAGAGTTATACTCATGATGTAGATATCATATATATCATATATATCCAGTATATACATCCATTTATAATATTACATAACGTTTAGAGGTAAGAAATGAAATGCACCGTTCATGGAGACGGTAAGACGTACGTACGCATGAATGCTAATTTCATTTCTATTTCGTATTTTATGGAATTTAATCATAATGATATAAAGATATATTATAATTCTAGTATAATATCATATATAATATCATTAATTACATCCTTTATACATCCAATATATGGCATTAATGAATCAAATCACTTTGAGGGGGCGGTATTCCGCACTTCCTTAAATGAAGATATTGCGTTTACCAAAAATGGAAACCATAAAGGTATGCCCAAAATGAAAAATACAGAAGCTTAATGAAAACATAAAAATATTATATATCATATATAAATATAGTGTCATATTAATGGCCTCCTTTGAAGGTGTTAAAAGAATGTTGAACAATCATCATTTCGGGAGGCATAAATTCGCCATCCACGGAGACAGTATGTTCTTTAACCATTAGATGTAGGTGTGTCTAAGTTCAGCATGAATAATTTTTATAAAAACATCCTATTATATTCAAGATACTAGAGTTGTTACAAATGAAATGAATAACAAGTGTTTTGGTGGTTGGAGATTCCAAATAAAACAAACAAACACAAGAGAAGATATTACCTTAAAATCGGGTAGCTCTCTTTGATTTGATCTCAAAGGCTTCCTTGGGAAGACTTATGCCCAAAGTGAGGCTTATAGGAGTAATAGATGGATGTAGAGAGACAAAATTAGTAGGGTTTGGCCGCACCAATGGCTTTTGAAGTGTGGGTAAGGTGGTAGAGATAGGGGTGTTTAATAAGAGGAGAGGAGGGGCACTCGTGGAATGTAAAGAAATGATACATTATTTTAAAATGATTTCCGGATTTAAAAGGTCCCACATTGATATAATTCGAGGTTAGGTGATAATGGTTCTAAATATACCCATCAAAATAGTTTTTGACAAGTGTAGCTCTTAGATTATAAATCATCTTTTCATTTTATTTGAATTGTTAAATAATGAGGTCGTCGCTGCATCATCATGATGTCACAAATAATTTAATTTATTTAATGTATAAAAATTATAAAAAAATCCTATGATGTAGGAAATATATTTAGCTTTTCAATTAATATTTATAGTCAAAAATATTACTTGTATAACCTCATATAATAATTGATCATGTAAAATAATATATTTTTGTGTCATTTTTATTTTTACTTTAAATAAAAAGATATTAATGTCATTTTCCTACCAAAGTGGCTTCATGGGGTCCCCAAGTTGACCCATGGATTTTCATGGTCGTCCATGACACAACAAAAAATGTTAGTACATGGTTCATGTTCATTTCATATTATTAAAACATTATTTCTACCTTAAATTATATTAATTACCTCTAATCACGATTAAAATTTTAAAAGTTACTATTAACAAAAAATTTATTTTAATCCCATTGAACGAAATTTTACTTCTTAATGAAAGCCTTGTATTTTGGATTTTTTAAATTCAAAACACAGAGGTGGAAAATTTTCATTTAAACGGTAAATCAGTTTTTATAAGTACCACTTAGAGGTTTCACTATTGATCAAAAATTGATGTTTTTCAAAAAAATACCAAAACTTCAGCCTAAGATATATTTGATATTACGAATTCAAAAATGATGTCTATTTTAAAAAATAAAAAACATATTAGTTACATTAATTAATTTAATAATTAATTCCTGCTGTCATGACAAATAGCGTGTTTTTATGAAACAATATATATCAAAAAATTAACAGTAGTTTAAGTCCAATTTCAAAGTTAAATTAATCTTAATGAACACCATTGGATTAAATGGAAAAAATATATTCATATTACACATTAATACCAATTAAAAATATAATCTAACCATATAATTAAATTATATGAAAAAACAGTTTTGATGTAAAATGCAGTATTTTTCACTATTCAATAAAAAATAATCATTGTTAGAAAAATAACAAAACATTATCCCATTTAAATTTCAATGTCTCAATCATAAAGAATATGTTTATTTTGACAAATAGAGATTATAAAATAGTCAAAGGTTTTATTTAAAAATGGTTTTCCATTAAAAGGCAGTAAAACAATCTTTAAAAAATATTAGTGTATTCCATGCTTAAGATTGGATTTATGCTCATTTTAAGCCTCTAAAACACTTTTTAATTAATAAATAGACATAGATAAGAATAAATATTATTCATTACTTACTTGGGATGTTACATGATATGCCCTATACCAAAAAGGACACCATTTATCATATAACATGGGTTTAGGAAGTTTTATGACCCCATAATGGTATTATATTGTATTATTTTTTTTAGATTCACTTCCCTCTTAAATTAATTGTGATACAATGGAAATCTTGGTCATTATCTTTAGATATATCCTTCATGTATGACATTAAATTAGAATTCCTTGTACATAATCATCGAAATCTGATTTTCTATCAATTTAAAATTATTTAGATATTATTCTTGGATTTAAATTTGTTATTGAAAGGAATTAATTAAACATAATCATTTAATTTTTTTGGTGATATTAGATTGTAATATTTTGAAAATTATTTATAGATATACATGTTCTATCAGTTTTTTTCTTTGGACATACTCGTTGGATTCGAATGTGGCATCAATTAGAATTCCATTGAAATATTACCTATATTACTATGTGATATTGGTTTGGAATTTCATGTACATTATATTTGTGTTATGATTTTTTTTTCATTTTCAATTAAATTGATAAAAAAACATGGAATCCAGAATCCATTTTTATAGTAGTGTCTTAGAAACAATCATTAGAATCATATGTAATACTATGTGAATTTCCTATTGTATTCTATTTATATACATCCCTTGAGCCTGTTGGTAATGGATATTATAGGACTTGATCCTAATAAAAATACATAGGCCATATAAGGGTTAGCACTATCTTATGATGTTTTCATAGTAGTTTAAATAGTGTAAATAGTAGGCATGTGATTGATAATTATTTTTGGGGTAGGAATCGGTCCCTCTGGGTGGTATAAAATGTTTAGATACACTCTAAAATTGTCCAATGTTGGTAAGATCATTGTTTTAGGAGGTCTATGTCACACTTGATGAACTAATATGTATTATTTATGAACCATACTTATTATGTTTTCGGCTGTGTCTCATGGTCACAACCACACTCTTTATATATGAATTTCCAAAAAATTTATTTGATCACATCATCCCATGGTATTTTTAAGGAATTGGGAATTCATATTAGGACATTTGACACTCCCCTACATGTATACGGGACATGGTTTTTCATTTATGTTTTTTTTACCTTCATCGTTTCTATCATGGAATTGATACTACATGGATATAGGCACATGAGATAGGTCCATAAATATGTGTAGGATATGATTTTAATTGGTTGGAAAACATGAGTTTGGTTGGAGGTTATTTTAATTTTAGTTATTATTCATCACATATAGTATAGTGTTACATTATTTATTTATATGTGATGTTACTTATTCATTTTCATTCTATTGATTCATTGATTTATATTTTTTTACCTTGTATATAGATTTACTTCATTCTATTATGGACTATGAGAGCCCATGGGGCCACATGTTTTATGTATATTTTTTATTATGATGTAAACTATATGGATGGTTCATGTATTATTTTTAGTAGCATTAGGATTTATATTAGAGTTCATAGAATCATTATGACTATGTTTGGACATCGTTATAATTCAACATCAACAAAAATACGGGGAGTCATGATTGAGTTCATGTAGAGACTACTACCCATGAAGATTTTTGTTGGCCCATGATGGGGAGATATAATTTCGTATTAGAGCATTTATTGGGATTTTATGGTTCTTTTTTGGGGGAGTTATGCTGTTGAGAAACCAAAAACTAAACTAGAAAAATACATGTATATCGTAATATTGGTTGGAAATAAAGATTATATGGGATGTCTAATGTTGATATTAGAAACTCTATGAGGTGTTCGGTTCCATAATTGAAAAAGGACCAAAATATGGGATGTAAGAGAATTATGATTAATGGTAGGGAATATCTAAGAGGTAGTGAGTTATAAACGAATCATGATAATGACATTATAATAGTTGATACACACATTTTTTTGCAGTGTTATTTGATATTATGCATCATCAAAATACATTTTTAATTTAATTAAAATATAACATTTTTATCGTATATACATTTTAGTATTACTAGATCAATATGGATTCTTGGGGTTGGATCAATTGACTGATTGTGATGTTACTCTTTGACCATTATAGAGAAATTATTTTTGGTATCATATGAATTTTGGAAAATGAACTTGTTTTGAATGAAACTCATGTGTTGGAATGAGTTGTCTGTAAAATTGTTTAGGTATATTTTTTATTTCAAATATATCATAGAGTTTTTTATTTAAATGTGATTATTATTTTCATGTTTTTTAAAAATAAATGGTATTACATTGAAATTGGATTTCAAATAGGGAATTGAAAATGGAATTATTTTATCGAAATAGGACATTCTTGGATTTGGATTTTTAGTTTTAGTTTTTGGTGAGAAACATTGGATTCCAAGTGTTTTTAATCATATTGAGTGATTTGTTTCTATGAATAATGATATTTTAATTATTTTTAATGAATGTTCTGGGTACCTATGTGAACTGATATATTTGTATTTTACTTGGTTTGGCCAGAAAAGAAACCAGAGATCCATTGTTTTCTATTATTAATGGTAATGTTTGTCAATATGAACCATGTGAGGTTAGTTGGTATTGTCACATTCAAAACCAGATCACCCAATGATCAATTGTTAGGCCATTCAGTTATAAGGCCTCAAACATTCCTCCTCTTATTTGAGAGGATACTGACTAGCAGTAACGGTCTACAGGTGGTACAATGGGGAGACTATACCATATAGATCAGTACTAAACATAGATGAAGAATAAATAAAAAACAAAATTAAATTTAATAATAACATAAAATTTATAATAAATATATAAGAAGGATAATTCATAAAAAATAATCAACCATTAATTAACATGACTAGTTCTAATTCAAGAAGTCTATATACATCGATGAAGGAAAAATAATTCAATAATTAAACAATGGTCTCCAAATATAGATGGATAGCAAATAGTATCAAAAATATTGTGTAAATAAAACAAAGTAGGTCATCACTTACGGTTAATAATGAAAATATATTCTATGTATATTAAATAAAATGGATTGAAACTATAATAAATAAGGCAATAATGTAATCATAAACCATGTCGGTATGATCTTCATAATGGACACCTAGAAGACCATAATTGATTCTGTATATGAAATGCATCTATGAAAATTTGACAAATAATTGGTCAATGAAGCAGGTAGAATGTTCATAGTTTTAAAATCATGACAATTAAAAAGGATATCCTATATTAATAAGGGGAATCATCTGAAAAATATAAATTAAGGGAATGTTGGGTGTCTTTTCCCAAAATTTTATAGATAATGATAAGGGGGCCTTATCTAGGGATTTTAAATAATTTAATGTGTAACCCCATGTATAATAATCCCATAAATAGTGAATAAACCAATATCAAATTATTTCTAAAATTAAATAGTAGCATCATTTCCAATAGTTTTGATGAAAAATAAACATTTCTATGATCATCAATTAGAAATAAGTAGTTTAAAATGTCTTACTTAATAAATTTATTAAATGTTGAGGAAATATATATCCTCTAATTTCCATGGAACACTTAGTTGCACTATTTACCACCATGTTCAAATCATTTATTCTATATTCAATTAAATTTTCACTATGATACTATCCAAGGAATGCAATTAAAATATAAAAATATGTACTTTATAATAAATAATTGTCTACGAGAAAATGTATATGCCTGATTTTGATTCATCATGATCATTCAATTTTTCAATTCAATTAAAAATGATAAAGAAATCCCTGAGAATACACATCAATATTAAACATCAATTTATCTACTTAAGTAGGTCCAACATAGTCAATAAACATAAAGTTACTGATCAAAGACCATGCAGATTTACCCAACATACCAAACCTTTCATTGTATCCCATTTATCATTTTACATAATTGTGAAAAAGAGTGAATCCATAGACATAAGAATTTTGATATATGCCAATTTTAATCTACTCTCCATTTAAATAATGAAATTCATCAATTATTTCAGACTATGTATAAGTAAAAAAAATGGGGATATGATAAATATTTTTGTACTTTCACCTTACATCTCAATTGATTCTATTTAATATCCTAATTATAGAAATATAATAAACACAACACAGGGGTGGTTTATTTACAAAACAAATTTTTATTCTTTTGGTTTATGTTAAGTCATGTAATTAATCAATGAATATGAAAATAGTAATTTATTTTTTCCAACCCATAAAAATTTACAACCCTAACCCACCTATTGGGTATTTTGGTTTAAATAATGAACACTAAGCATTACAATTTAAATGAAACCACTATAATTGTTTTTTGTTGGTATCATCAACATCCAACTATGGAAAGGGTCTAAAGAACATCAAGGTCAATTTTTAAGAAATTAATTTAATGTATTTTCCCTTTTAAAAGAAACACAACGAATAAATATCATATAGAAAAATAGAAGGCATAATATAATCAATTATATTTTTTGGTAAAAGAATTTATACCACCTACCTTATAGTAAATAAGATTCACTCATTCATTATCATCCTCTGAGTCGAGCTAAACTGAGATAAATTAGAATATTCATACAAACCCCTTGAAAATTGGTCATATGAGATTACACAATGATACATTCTAGAATAAACATGTGGAAGATATTTTAGGTATAACCAAATAATAAATAATATAATCAATGATATTTTAAGTTAAAATAATCAAGAACACCTACCTTATACCAAATATTCTTTACTCATACATTATCAGCTTCAGATTCGACCTAAAATGAGTGAAATCAGAATAAATGGACAATCCCCTTAAAAATATGTCATATGAACTCACAAAATTATAACTCTATAGAGATTAATAAAAATATATAAAATTTATATAAGTAGTATTATAAATACCTCTAGGATAAAAATACATCTGATGGAACTTGATTGAGACAATGAATGATGGATATCAACTCCAAGGAAGAGGAGGAGGAAGAGGTGTGTGCGCTTGAGAAGTTGGGAGAAGTGAAGGTTTAAATGGGGCGACAATTCATATATATTCTTATGTGAAAATGGAAAATTTCCCCTATTTTAGTAGGTTCACATTTAGGCCATATGATTATGAAAACCATGCATGAGCCCTGTAGTGCCATTATCCTAGTACCAAAATGATGTGCAGTTGTATCACAAAATTTACCAACTGTACGAGCTTAACTACTTAAGGACCCCCTACCTCACACACATACAGTGAACAGATATAGAAATCATGCACTAACCATGAGAGTGTCTATATTAATCTGTACTAAGTCCAATTTTTTATTTTCCACCTCACAAAGTTAACAAAACTATGTCTATATAAAGAATAGAACATACTGTTATGCCACACAATTAAAACTTACCGCAAAACTACAGTTATCTTTTTTAGAAACTACTTTTTGGGTCATTGAATGTTTTTGGTGGTTCCATAACCTCTAATTCACCATCCAAACATAATTAAACATATAATAAACACAATTATGTTTTCTAACTCTCATCATTAATTCCTGTTTATTGGATTTACAATTTTACCATCCACCAAATGAGAAACAAAATTCCTTTTAATATTTAAAATTTTAAAATACGTGAGACATTACAACATCCTAACCATAAAACATATCATCCTTGATAATACCATGTGGATTAAGAATATATAACACATACAACTTGGGTTGTGGGTTTCTACTCAAATAGTCATGTTAGGTTTTAAAACAAATAACAATCCTACAAGAATTATTTTAATAATACAGTGCTTAAACTATTTAAACTCAAATAAATTCTAATAACTTCCATTGAAACACAAATATGACACATATTTTGGTGAATATATCTCAATAAATAACTATGTTATTTTCTATCCCATAATCTATCCTATGGTGATTCCCACCATAGGTTATAGACTATTTCGGCCAAATCTATTTCCCAATACACCCACTATCATAATTTAATATTGAAGCATAACCTCTTTTTAAAAATGAATCTTTTGATACAATTTTCAAATTGATTAAAAATTTTAATTCCAATTGAAAAAAATTATCTAGTTCATGATGGATTTTACATGAAAATCATTGGACGACCAATAATCTTCACTTCTCTCATCCCAATGATAGGAGTGATGTGATTTATCACTGACTCCATCTAATTACTAGAGAAAACTCAAGTAAAACATCTTCCATCTAGCCACTTATTAAATGAGTGAATTCAACTATGGATGTGTCACCAAACAAATTTTAGTTCCTTTAAACAAATGAATACAGAGGTTATTCAAATAATTACACTAAATCAAAAAACTATATACTTTAAATCTTCTTACCAGACCATCTCATGTCCCAAAAAATTATTGGTCCACATATCAAGTACTGATGCATTCATGATCCAACATCCTTGGATCATTAAAAACAACACTAGTAAAAATTACCAGAGAAAAAATAGTCATAACGCTATATTCAAACCCGTTCGTTTGTCCACAAAACAAATTGATTAGAAAATACAAAATGACAATCACAAAACTAGTCTTAGGGTCCCATGAACATTGAATGTTGGTCTCCCAGTAGTGACCAATGTTTTACTCCCCACCTTGAGATCATCCATATATCACATAAAAAATGAGATTATAATTTCAACATCCCACAACCTCTCAAACCCCATACATAATGGTTTTCATGGATAAGAACCAAATCAATATCAACTACGAAGGATAATGTTACCCATCACCTATTCTGGTTTCCCAAGAATGTTTCCTATATAATTCACTAATATTGTAATATAATACAGTATTCACCGAACATTATTGGATAAATGTGTGATCCAAAATATATTGAATACCTTTAAACTACTCCTTGAGTGAAACACCTAAGGATTCCATCCATGTTACTAGAAAATACATTAGTTTATCTTGGTGTATAGATAATGACCTCCTAGAATAGTTAAAATGATATCAACATATTGGTCACAATCATCTCTAAACAAGGATTACACTAAAAATCCATTGAATGGTTTGTCTCACTCTTCACAATACATGGTTCATAGAAACAATATATTCAAAGCTTTAGTCAAATCATGAAACAATGTCTTTCAAAAATGCATGTCTAGGTCCATAAATTTGTAAAGTATCTCTGGATGGCATGTTTATTTCCAAAATATCCCTCATCGTAGAGTATATTAATTAATTTACACAAAAAACATTCATCAATATTATAATATTCATTACTGATTTTTTTATCCTTGGACCATATTTTGACACTAAATTATATTTGAAATCAAATGGTTCCCACACACAAAAAATGAGAACTAAACATTCCATGTGAATAGCCTGTACATCTCATACAAACCGATTCAAAACATTAATCAAGATCCAAATATTCATCTATTAACATGTCCAAGATGATTTTTCTACAATGCGAAACATTTTTTACATGATAAGAGATCCATTAGAAACCCTCTTCAAAATAGGTCACATCACTTGTGCCTTGGTTCATCAAATAAATGGCTACCTTAAGGAATTGTTTTAGAAGTTTTGTATTCAACCACATAAACACTTATCAAAGGTTTGAGCTCCCAAACCCATGTTAATTAAAGATAGGTTTGATAACATAAACTAAATTTTATATTTAGAAAAAAAAAATGCATCATCATTCTTATAACATAGAAACTTGATCACCTTTTTTACATTAGTCTCAAAAAGAGATAAATCCATGCTCACTGCATTTAATAAGTCAACAACCTATGCTAGATTCTCTCATGGGTTTCACTTGTTGAGACCAAATGTAGTCTAAATATGTTTTGATTAAATACTAATTTCCTATAGTTATCCAAGCTATCCCTGCCAATAAAATTTCAAAATAGGGCCACTTGGTTTGCCAAACTATCCATAATATCTCTAATATGAGAACCATATCCCACAAAGTGGATTCAAGTACACAGTATCATATGGGAACGCAAATATCAATAATGTTGGTACAATAATGCATGTTAGAAATCATAGACCAAAATGTGTTAATAATAGTCTTCATATGTCATCAAAGTCGAAACACCATCACCTTCCAAACATCATCCTATCAGGTTCTGACTATCTCCCAACATTCCCATAGGGGAGTTCTCCATATAGGGTCACAACATAAATGTAAAATAATTTAGTTTTGAGACTCCAAGGGTTCGAAAAATGGTGATACCCCCCTTGATTTTGAACATACCAAACAACCACCCACCTACACAGGGTTTTGTGTCAAAAAAATAGATTTATATCTAACTCAAATGATCATTGAATAGAATATATTGTTCCTAAAGTCTTTTATTAAAATTATATTATTTTATATCTTCAATGGAGTTAACAAAACTGAATAACCCCACACTTTAATATTAGGTGTACACATTTTAAACAAGTTTCATTCCAAAATGATCACTATGATATACTTCGTAACTATTGGGTCTAAATCAATGAGGTAAATCCACATAAAGCTAGAGTGAATGTCTAGTTTCCCATCAAAGGTTACTCTAAAGGTTATTCTAAAACATTCAATTATATGAGGCATATCTCAATAAAAACTAAAAAAAGATTTAGTTTTTTCTTTATTTCAATTAACATTTACATTATATATTAATGATAATCAAATATGCAATATCAATTATAACACCCCAAACATTTTGTGGTTTGTTTCTATTAAATATATTCTATTTATAGACTACATTTCATAAATCAACAAGCCACTATTGAACAAAACATTGATATATATAGAAGATAGTTATAACCTAGCCATTAAACTTATATTTTCCAGTCTTGTGATTTGAATTTTTAAAATATGACATAGACAATTGTGTGTAATGGTGATATTTTGAGTCTGGAAGAATTAAAATAATTATTGTGAATAGTAACCTACCCTAATGAATTGTAACCTTCAATTATGATTATTAACATACACATATGAATAGTAATATGACTCTTATGAATGGTATCCATACCCACGCATGTATAAATAAATTTAGGCACATTAGAAATGAAGATGAATATTTTAAGTGTTTATATTTTTTTAATAAATAATGATTTTAATTAAAAATTATATATATCATGTTTAGAAATTTAATTCTCAAAAAAGGAGTTTCTTTTTGAATTCTACATGTTAAAAGGTGGCAAGGATTATTTTTTTGGATTTTTTTGAAATAAATAATTTTTTTTATGAATAGTAAAACAAAATAAATTACAATAAATACTATATTCATGATTTACTGCATCATAAGTGATGCAAGGCTGAGGTAATACCACTTGGTTAGAACTCATATGGCATTATTACTACTTTGGATCACTTTAATCATGAATATTCGTAGTCTTGAGAAAAATTATTAAAATAATATTTAAAATAATGTAAAATCTCTCCTCCCCTCCACTATATAAACCACCCCTCACCCCCTCTACCTCCCATATCACTCAAGATTTAATCCATGACTAAATTATTCCATATACTCTTCCCAATATCTCTCTCCACTTACAAGACCTTCTGGTATCACCAAAATTCCAAAAAAAAGGTCTTATAGAGATTCTCAAGGAGGACTTAGGAAGAGGTGAACCACTCTTCCATTTTTTTTCATTTTCTTTAAAAAAGATCCATTATTTTGTTCTATCTTATATACTCACCTCAAAAAAAATCCATTACAATTCCATTACAATTACATTACATTAATGTTACTAGAATTTCATTATGATAATGGAATATTTCATCATCATTTCTCTTTTCCCTTCCCTTTATACGATAAAAGCAATCACTGTCTGAGATGTGTTAATTTATCACACTAAAATAAGATGAGTTTTCATTTTTAATTAATATCTTCAAGAATTGTCATGAAACCTTTTTTAAGTTCAAATAGAAAACAATATATGTAATTTACCTTATTTAATGGTCTATAATCATTACTCACTCATAATATTGAATAATAATACGAAACAAGTTCATTATAAACAAAATGGGAAAAGTTAATCCATGAATTTTTCGATAACATTTAACTAATGAATAATCCTCAAATATATATCCAAAAATAATTATAATATCATTTATTATGTAAAATATATTATATATTTATATTTTTGGATTGATAAACACATTTCAAATGAAATTCCAATCATGAACACAAGTAAACTGGTCATGAAAACCAAGGAAGAAAATGCATCCAAACCAATAAAATTGAACCACTTAAACCAATCCAAAAGACCATTATATAACCTAATGTCGTTATAATATATCAATTAATAGTTTTTAGGTTATTTATATGTTTTATGCTATATTTGATTATTCAGGTCGTTAGGAATAATCAAGAACACCTTCGAGCATAAGGTAAGGGATCATCTCTCTCCTTTTATTCAAGATTTTTTCCTTCATTGTGCCAGTTTATTTTTAATTACTGAGGAGGGGGAATGTTTTAAAACCTCCACCATACTTCCCTTATTATATTTAAATGATGTGATACCTATTTACCACTCATTAATTTTTCACAAGAACACTCGTTACCAGGCCGGAATTTTTGTATTTAGTTTTTCATAGCACTTTTAATTCCGTGAGATTTCCATTATTCTCCACTTATTTCAAGAATGTGGTGTATTTTCTACCTCCATTTGATATATATTATCATGATACCATTTATATTCATGGTATCATTATATTAATTTGGTGTTTATTAATTTTTGTTCATATGACTTGATTGATTACAACGTGGTAAGGAACATTGTCTCAATTTCTATTTCATTGAGACAATCATGGTATTGTGCAACTAAAATTTATTATTTGGTATATATTCTGAAAATTTGAGAACATTAATCTTTTAAAATTATAAATATTATATATATATATATATATATATATATTTGTTTCATGGATATGGTTAATTATTTAATCCATGTACCCTTTTACCTACAGTGTTTATTTGGAATGTATATATGGATGGTTGTTTTAACATATAGAAAGATTGATGAATATGTATCATATAATATATAAAGTTATTGAGATGGTAGATTTACCTTGTATTAAATCAAATTATAAATAATCATATGGACTTGCATCAGCCTGTGGGGCCAGATAAAGCCCCTCGATGCATTGACAGGTCTCATGAGACAAATCAGTTGGCGACAAACCCTTCATGTTTGTTTCCAAAAATCATAAGGGTTTCTTCCAACCAAATTAGATTGTTTTAACAGTATTATTGGATCATGTGCCATATACATGGTTGTAAATTAATAATAATTATATTTTTTTCATTTTTAGTTTTTACTATTCATGAGGTTTTCACAATGAAAAAAATCTACGGATGCTATTACATTCTCAGTTTCTTAATGGCATCTGTTTCTCATTTATTCATCATGCCATGTTGACTATGCCATTTTTTTATGATTTAGTTATTGATTCCTGATTCCACTATTTTTAAACATTACTGAGTGTTTGATCTCACCCCTTTCATTTGATTACATTCAATGGGTGATGAAGATGAGATCATTTATTTAGTTTTTGTGGATGTAGTTTTTTTTAGTTTTTGTTATTTATTGTAATTTGTTACCTTTAACAATGTAATTTGAGTTACATCTATATATCTAGTTTCTTCAATACTACTAAATTGATCAATAATTTAGTATTTCATTAATTTTAAGCATTATAATGTAATTAGTAATGCATCAGCTCCAGTCAAGAGTGTTGGGGTGTTACAGTTCATATTAGAGTAAGTTTAGTAGAAAACATAGAAACAATATTAGATATTTTATAATAGGGGGAAAATACCTAAGGTTTTATTTGAGGATAAATATATAAGATAATACTATTATTCTTTTAAGGAATGGATTATGTGAATCTTTCGAGAAAATACATCTCTGTCTTGATACATACATGTAGTGGTGGCTTTACCACAATTGTACCCAGGAGTGAAAACTCTGACCAGAACATTCAGGATTCACCTGGGGTATCCTGGTACATGAAATGAGCCTTTTTGTACCCTTGGTATTAACACATAGGGGGTATATGCTTAGGATAATTCACATTTTCTTTACAATCCACTATGGAGGATTTTAGTGTAAATTTATCCTAAGAGAAACCATGTCTATGATATTATCTTTACAAAGGATTTCAATTAATGATATTTATTTTGTATGTTGAAAATATAAATTATGAATCATAACCTAATCTTGTTTATACCATTATTTAGAAATGGATCCTAATGAAAGAAGGGTAATCAATACTCATGGAAAATGTGGGGATTTCCCCACTCAGAATGTCAACACCATCAATGTTGGAGGAGATCAAATCATAACTATAATGAGGAAAATTACTTAGGCTCTAAGAAATAACCAGGAAACATGACTGTTGTATAATTTCATGCAGCAAAAGCCCCTATATTTTTTTAGGACTACTAATACAGTGGAAGATGATTAGTGGATCAAGTCCACTGAAATGATATTCATGGAATTAAGATGAAATGATAATGAAATCATAGTTTTGGAAGTTAATTGTCTATGGGGTGAGGCTGATCAATGGTGGTCCCTGATTCAGAAATCCATATAGGAAGAAGAGATATAATATACAGAATGGTGGACTTTTGAGGGAATATTTTTCAACAAATATTTCCCTCATGAGATACGAACCATAATGAAGAGGAAATTCGTTGTCTTAAAAAAGGGATGAAGATGGTGTTTCATAGTATGAGGATACCTTCACAAGAGTATCCAGGTATTTCATAGATTACATATGTGACTCAGAAGATAATATTAATCATTTCTCTGATGGTCTTAATCCAAGTCTTATAAGGGAACCATCTTCTCAAACATTGTAATAATATGCTTAAATTGTATTAAGTTCCATCAAAATATATATGGAGTTTTCTAAATAAAATTTTTCTCAGGATACCAAGATAAGTAGCAGTACTCTAATTACCAAGGAAAAATTTAAGTCCCAAATAAGAGCAATGGAAAGATGCATTTCATGTTATGTTTGAACTGTGGAAAGAATCATCTGGCGAAATGAATGAAAGGCATGGGAGTCTTATATAAGTGTAGAGAAAAGATTATCGATCTGATGAATGAATGAGGAAAAAACAAGTCAATGATGTTCAATGCTACAACTGTAGAGATATGGGACATTATGGAAATGAGTTTCCTAAGTTCCAAGGAAACATGACTCAGAAAAGTCCACGAGAGCAAGGTAAATCTTATTCGATTAAAATTGCAGACAATAATGTTCACAAGGATCTGATGGTAGGTACATAAATTGATTCCTCAAGAACAGAGAAAACATTATTTGATTCTAGATCATCGTATTCATTTATATCTTCCAAAATTTTCATGAAAATTTGATATGTCCAATTTTATTTAATAAAGTATTTGTCTGAAAAAATGCCTAGGGGACGTATCATTGCCACAAAGGTATGTCGATTAGTCCCCCTCAGGACACATAGATAAGATTTCATTTCTAACATTATCATCATTCCAATGACTGACTTTGATATTATTATCAGTACGAATTGACTATCAAATTATGATTTAAATATATATTTCATGAATAAGGAAGTTTTTTTCTTTGAAAATGGTGTTGAATTCCTTAATTTTAGAGAAAAAACATCTTAAACTGATTCTTATCTAGATCCACCCTAGTATCTCTATTGAATTAAATTCTTGGAGAGGAAATATATAGTCAAATGTAATATTTACATATAATGAATGAAAATATTGAAGTATTTCGAGTGAATTCACCTAGACATCCTCTATAGTGGGAAGTTGAGTTCCCTATTTATATAATTCCTAATACAAGACCTATATGAATGACTTCATATAGAATAGACACATTGGAAATAGTGGAGTTAAAGAAACAAATAGATGAATTTAGTGACAATGGATTTCTTTTACGTAGTGTATTTCCATGTGTAGGACATTTCATCTTTGTCAAAAAGAAAGATGGATCCTTAAGGATACACAATAATTACAGGGAAATAAATGCTATTAAAATAATTAATAAGTATCATATACCACGAATTGATGATTTATTTGATCAACTTAATGGAGAAAAAACTTTTCAAATATTGATCTTCGATTTGGATATCATCAGCTATGTTGGAGGGAATACATTCAAAGACTGTGTTTCGAACCAGGTATTGGCATTACATGTTTATAGTGATTCCACTTGGACTGGCCAATGTACTATCTGTTTTCATGGATTTAATTAATAGAGTTTTCAAGGAATATCTTTATAACTTTTTTTGGTATCCATCAATGATATCCTAATATACTCCAAAATTGATGAAGAAAATGAGAATAACTTGAAAATTATTCAGATAACTCTTAGAAGAAATGATTTATATGACAAGTTTAGAAGTATGAATTTTGGCTTCAATAGGTATCTTTTCAAGGATATATTTTATATAAGGATAGAATCCTAGTTGATCCGGTAATGAAAAAGGCAATACATGAATGAACTAATCCAATGAACATAACCTAGGTACACAATTATATTGTTTTAGCTGGTTACTATTGGCGTTTCATTCAGAATTTTGCTTGACTTGCATACCCACTAACCAAGATAACTAATAATGGATTAATGTTTTTGTGGAAAAATGACTGTATATAATTGTTTGAATAATTAAAAATAAGATTTGTTGATTCTTTAATATTTACTCTTAAACCTGGAAGAGATGGATTTTTAATATAAAATGATGCATCAAAGAATGGGATGGGCTGTAGCCTTATAAATAATCATAATGTTAATGCCCATGTGTCAAGGAAGTTAAAGACTCATGAGAAAAAGTAGCCAAATCATGATATTGAATTATGAGCTATAATCTTGGCTATAAAAATATTGAGGAAATATCTTTATAGTGAAAATTGTGAGATATACATAGATCACAAGAGTTTGAAATACATTTTCACACAAAAAGAACTCATCATGAGGAAAAGGAGATGGCTTGAGATACTCAACAATTGTGACTGTTCAATGCACTACCACCCATGAAAGGAAAATAAGGTGGTAGATGCATTAGGAAGGAATGATCATGGACTTATGACTCAATGAGGATTAAGAGATAACTTATATTCATGAATCTAATAAAGATGGATATGGAAATTGTTAAGAAATTAGAAGCATATTTCCTCTTTCAAAGGATTTATAAACCATATTTTATAGAGAAGATAAAAATCTATCAATATAATGATGAGAATAAACACAAGAAAATTAAATCTCCTACAGATGAGAGATTTTTAGACTTCGTGTATGAAGGAGGATTTCGGAAATTTGGGATGAGGTTATGTGTTCCATCTGCATCTGAGCTAAAAATGGAACTATTAGACAATGCTCATATCTCAAATTTATCTATTCACCTAGGTAGCATAATGATATATAGAGATATTAAAGAACATTTTTTGTTGGATAATATGAAGAGGGAAATTGTTGAATACATGTCAAGGTGACCAGTTTATCAACATGTGAAGGAAGAAAGACAACATCCTAGAGGGTTGATGAATCCTATACCAATTATTATGTGAAAGTGCATTGACATTATGATAGATTTTGTCAATTAACTAATGAGGACACCTAGAAGGAATGATTCAATATGAGTAATTGTTGATCATCTCACAAAATCAGCACATTTCATTGTAATAATAGAGGATTTACCACTTGATTAGCTAGAAATAATTTATATTAATTAATTTTTAAGACTTAATGGTGATCCACTATCAATTTTCTCCAATCGAGTTTCCCATTTTACATCAAAATTATGGAAACATCTCCAGAATCCTTTAGACACTGATCTTCATATGAGTACTGCTTACCAACCCCAAACCGACAGACAGTTTGAAAGGAATATTCAATATCTAGAAGACATGAAGAGAACATGCCCGTTTGAAATTCATGGTATGTGGGATCAATACTTACAATTGGTGAAATTTACCTACTATAATAGTTTCCATTCTAGTATTCAAATGTCCCCATATAAAGCATTATATGGAAAGAGATATTGAACTCCAACATGTTGGGACGAAGTTAGTTAGAGGAAACTTATAGGCCCAGAAGTTATTGAAGAGACCATGGAAAAGGTAAAGACAATTCAATCCCTTATTAAAGCATCCCAATCCAGGAAAAGGGTTATGCTGAAAATCATATAAAGTATTTGTAATTCCTAGTGGGAGATCATGTCTTTCTGGAATTATCCCCATTGAAGGGTTTCATTAGGTTTGATATGAAAGGGAAACTGAGTCCCAGGTACATCAGACCATTTGATATTCTAGAAGGAATGGGATATATATCTTACCTTTTAGAAATGCCACCAAGTCTCTCCAAATATCATCAGGTGTTTGATGTGTCGTTGTTGATGAAATAACTGACTAAACCAATGCATGTACAAACCTATGATGAAATAGATCAGGAACCTTATTTGTTATACTGTGAAAAGCATATTGGTATTCTTGAGACACAGGAGAAGGTATAAAAGAAGTTGGAAAACTTTTCTAGTAAAGGTTATTTAGAGAAACCGTAATATTGAGGAAGAAATGTAAGAACCTGAGGATGTTAGGAATAAGAACCACCCACACTATTTTGAAGGGCTTTATATATGAAAAATTTTGATGATGAAATTTCCAGAGGAAATAATATAACAGCAAAAAAATTTATGGTATTTCTCTCTTAAATACAATCTATTAATAGCCTATATTTAATAAATCACTGGGAATATATATAAAAAACATTAATATTTATAGTAGATAGTCATAAACATGACATTAAACATAAATTTTCCAATTCATTGATTTTAATTATGAAAATCTGATATACCCGGTTTTGTTCCGGGTGATTTTTAGAATCTAATAGAATTAACTTAATTTATGGTGAATAGTAACCTAGCATTATTAACAGCAACTGAACATTATGAATAGAAACATAAATTTATGAATAGTAATATGACTATTAATAATGGAATCCATACCCATTAATATATAAATAAATTTATGTACCTTAAAAATTAAGATGAATATTTTACGTGTATAGTTTTTTCGAATAAATAATATTTTTAATTAAAAATTAAATTTATCATATTTAGCATATTAATTATCAAAAATGGAATTCATTTTTTGATTCTACATGTAAAAAAATGGTTATGGTGATTTTTTGGTATTTTTTTTGAAATACATGATTTTTTTATTAGTAGTAAAATACAAAAAATTACGATAAATGCTAAATACTTGATTTACTACATCATAGATCATGAAAGTATGATTAATCCCAATTGGTTCATACTCAAAAGACATTATTACTATTTTGTATTTAATTAATCATTTTTATTCATAGTATTGAGAAAACGTATTAAAATAATAATTAAAATAATGTAAAATATATCCTCCCCTCCACAATATAAACCACCCCACACCCCCTCTTTCTCCCACACCACTCATGCTTCAAGAGATTCTTAAATTCTTCAGAATTATCTTCCCAAGCCCTCTTTCCACGTCCAAGTCCATCTAGTCTCACCAAATGGCCAAAAACAAAGGTCTTAACGATATTCTCAAGGAGGAGTAGTCAATAGGCAAACCTCTCTTCCTTTTTCTTTCAATTTCTTTTACAAAGATCCATTCGTTTGTTATCTCTTCTCACCTCACCTCATACAAATTAAATTATAATTAAAATACCTTATATTTACTATATTTTATTTATTCTAATGTAATATTTCATCATCATCTCCCTTTTCCCTTCCTTTTATACAATTAATTCACACACCGTTCGAGATGTGTTAATTTATCACACTCAGTGAAGAAGAGTTTTCAATTTGCATTAATATCTTCAAGAATTGTCATTAAACCATTTTAATGGTCCAACCAGATCATAATATATTTATTTTATCTTATTTAATGTTCTCTAATCCTTACACACTAATAATATGGAATAATAATACGAATCAATTTCATTATGAAAAAAATGGGAAAAGTCAATCCAAGCATTTATCAATAAATTTTATCTAATGAATAATCCTCATGTGTACAACCCAAAATAATTATAAGATAATTTATAATGTCACTAATATTATATATTTATAATTCTGGTCATTTAAACACATTTGAAATGAACTTCCATTCATGAACACAAGTAAACCATTCATGAAAACCAAGGAAGAAAATGCTTCCAAAACAATAAAATTGATCGTCTTAAACCCATTAAAATTACATTAAAGTCCCTAATATAGTTATGTAATATCAATTAAATGTTGATAAGGTTCATTCATTTTCAATTAATGAGGATAAATTTGACTATTCAGTCCGTTAAGAACAATCAAGAACACCTCTGAGCATAATGTAAGGGATCCTATCTCTCACTTTTGTAGAAGAATTTACCTTTTTGTTGTGCCCTTTTATTTTTAATTACTAATTATGGGGTATGACTTTTCACCTCCTACATAATTATATTATGATATATAAATGATTTTATACTCCTTAACCTATCATTAATCCCCCACAAGAACACTTGTTACCATGCCGAATTGTTTGTATAAGGATTTTCATCTCACTTTTAATTCCTTGGGATTTCCATTATTCACCACTTATTTATTTGATGTAGTATATTATGTACTTACATTTTATATATATAATAATTAATACAATTATATTAATTGTATTATGTTATTCATTTTGTGGTTATTAATTTTTTCTCATATGACTTGATAGATTACAGTGTGGTAAGGGACTTTGTCTCAATTTCCATTTATTTATGACATTCTTGGTATTGTGAAACTAATATTTATTATGTGGTGTATCTACTTCCCATTTGATATCATTATTAATTTTAAATTGTAAATATATTATGTATACATATTCTATTTTCATGGATATGATTATAGTCTTCAGTCGTTTAACCTTTTACCAACGACGTTTATTTTGAATGTTTATTTGGAATGTAATTTTAACTATGAAAGTTTTAATGATTTAGTATCCCTTACACTATACGGATATTAAGAAGGAAGATTGAACTTGAATTATTTATATTAATAAATAATTATTTAGAATTTTAGTTGTGGTTGGGGCTCGTTATCTTCCCTCATTGCTTCAATATGCCTCAAGACACAAATCAGTTGGTGACAAACCCTTTGAGTTTGTTTCCAAAAATAAGTCAGGTTTCTACACATAGAACTAAACCATTTTAATGGTTTTATGGTATCATGTTAGAGATACAACAAATCAAATTAATAAGAAATATATATATATATTTATTTTTATTTATAACTTTCCATGAGGTTTTCACAATAACAAAATCTATGGATTCCATTTCATTCTTAGTTAATTAATGGCGTGTGTTTTTCATTTATTCACCATGACATATTAACTATGACAATTTGTTTATGATTCATTTATTGATTCATGATTCCACTATTTGTAAACCTTAATGATATTTTTATCTTACCCCTTTCATTAGTTTACCTTCAATGGTTGTTGAAGAGGAAATCATTTATTGAGTTTCTGTGGATGCAATTTTTTTATTTTTTGTAATTTATTGTAATTTGTTACATTTCCCAATGTAATTTGTGTTAAATATATGTATCTAGTATCATAGAGACTAATAAACATATTGATACTTTAGTATTTTATTCCTTTTAAGAATCCAAGGTAATTATTAATGCACCGGATCCGGTCTAGAGGGGTCAAGGTGTTACATCAAGTACCAATTATATGGAAATATTTAAAAAACTATTATTTTAACTTTATTTAGCTAACATATAATAACATTATTTTAGAATTTTCTCATAATATCATTTTTAAAAATTTATTTTTAAAAATTTATAATATATTGGATTATTATAGAAACTATTAATTTCATTATATAAATGAAAACACCATTTAGGTTTTAATTCAAATTTCATTTTGATGACATCTCATATAAATAATGTTCTAGTATATAAAAAATAAATTTATATATTTAAGGGGGAATAGTTAAGTAATATACCACCCTACATTTATATTATCACCATATAAGTGGTTCATTAAACCTTTAATGACCATCCCATTAATTGTAATATACCCCATGTGATTAAGAATTGAGCATGGGAATGATGTAAAGGTGGCCTATGAGGGACTGATTATTTCATCATGGGTCATGTTATATGGGAATCCCTTCCCAATTTACATATTCAATTCCCCATAACATAAAATTGGAATACATTTTAATAGAAACATAAAAATATTTAATATTTAAATGATAAAAAAAATACCATAGTGGGTTTATCAAATAAGAGAATCCATAAAGACAAATCTACTTAGATCTATTCTAGTTTATCTGAAAGTCATGAAATGTTAAAAATAAATTACAAGGATCATGTGAAGCTTATAATAATTCAATTATACATGTTACTATTCAAAATTTTAATGGGTAAAATCTTTTGTAACATTCATATAACACTCTATTTAAATAAGATAACTGATCAATAACGTGAATTTTTTTTTCAAAAAATATTCCGTGAAAATTATAGATTCAATTCATGTTAAATAATTTTCCATTTTAAACCCATTTAATGATTAATTCATTTCATAATTACTATAAATAATTCCATAATAATGTTATGTGAAAATATCTACATAGGTATATGTAGAAAAAATATTGAACTATATTTATACCATATCTATTACAAGGAAGCTTTCAAATTAATAGATAATATATCCATATAAGTTGAAAAAAACATATGTTTTGTATATAGATAAGAACATTATAGAAATGTGAATCCTATGAGCCTAAATTAATACATGAACACTCCTCCTATATTTCCATAATAAGGAAAAAATTATCCAAAATCAGTATTCAGTAGAAATATATGAGTCACCCAAGGTGAAATAACAATCCACTATAATAACAAACATCTTAAAAAGTAGTCTCATCCATGAACAAATGATCATTCCCCCATGTATGTGTTTTCCATTTCAAGACATGAGATATTTACCATTTTTTTCACATTCCTAATCACCAATGTACTGGAATAAAATAATAAAATAAGGAAAAATATGCTTTGATACAACTTTCTCACACTCAAAATAGGTTTAATATATGAAGATTAAACAAAATGAACATTGACAAGTCATAAAACCTGCCTCCACGTAAGTTAAAGGATGAAAACTATAATCAAGGATCTATAGGTTGTATGGTGGAGAAACTATTCCTTTTGGATCAGTTCTAAACATACAAAAATTATAAATAAATTAAAGGTAGTGGCATATTATAATATTTGAAATGTAATAATAAAAAGATTACTAGGATAGTTCAAAAGAAATTACCAACCATGCATGAACATGATAGTTTATAACACAATAATTTGATATATGGTAGACACATACAACACAGTTAAAAAGCTAAAATAATAAATAAAAAAAGATGAAACACTAGAAGGAAAAATGAGAATAAGATCAGAAGCCCCTTATATGGAAAGTCCTAGATCATAGTAAACTAATATACAAGAATAATAATCAAAGGTCATAACCTACAACAAGGAGATCTATACAGGTTCCAAAGGACAAAAAAACTAGGGTATGAGTGAATCTCATAATTCCACCACTAATATTGTATAATGAAAACCAAGTATTTCTATATAAAATTTTGTCATGTGATGTTATAATAAATGAGTAATTAATGTAAACAAAACCCATTTAAATCTAATGATCCTCATGGATCACCTAGATAGCCATACATTCCTTGGGTTACATTGGATGATTCTAAACAGTTGACCATTAATTATTCAAGGAACCAAATATAATAGTCAATGTCATAAAAGAATAATAATCATATAGGGCTTCATGTGAAAATATATTCTACTATCCAACACATCTAAATCAATGGAGCATAGGGTTTTGTGGACCACAATTTTATAAATAATGATATTGGGAATCATTTCTAATAATGATTAATTATTTAAACTGGAATTCCATGTATAATAATCCCATAAATAATGATGAAATACTAGTATAATGACTTCAATAATTAAATAAGAACTCCATTTCCAATATATTCTATTAATAATAATGTACATCAAGTATATCAATTCATAATTTGTTGTGATGATCACCCTATTAAATAAATTCTGTAAAATATAATGAACACCATTTCCATTGAATTACATATAATGATTTACAAAACCATATCCATGAATGCTTAAATAATTCATACTACATTGAATTCAATGTTACTTATGGGTAATCATAATTAATACATTTAAAATCCTAGCATATTCACTTAATAATTAATTATTGGATATGCGAAAATATCAATTCCATTAAATGATTTATCATGGTCATTCCATTTGAGAATTTACATATAATTGAAAAAGAGGGACCTATTAAAAGACATTATATAACACAGAACAATTTATCTATTAATATGGGTCAATCATAATAGTAAAACATAATGTAAATGTTCATGTAACAATGGGTTGATCTAAAGAACCCCACCATTCATTTATTTCTATTTATCATTTCACATATGAGGGAAACAGTTCCAATCCTATCAGTTAATAAATTTGAAGTGGGAAAATTTAAATCTACATTCAACTTTATCAATTCAATTAATAACCTACATTAAATGTTTGATATGTAATAATAAGTGGTCCAGGTTAAATATTTAACACATTTTCACATTAAATATCAAAAGATTACCTTTCATAGCCATATCATCAAGAGGAAATCAACAAACGACAAGGGTGGGTTATTTTTATTTGAAGGCATATGCTTATGGATTAAATTAATTCACATGATCACTCATGTTATATGAGAATAATATTTTATATAGGTTTTCTATTAGAAATTGACAACTCTAACACAACAACTTGGTATTTTTGTTTAAGTAAGGATCCATTATCATTATCATTTAATCAAAACAAACATAAGTAGTGGTTCATGTTGGGGTCTTTAAACTCCCACCATGATTAGGGGAAAAAAAATTACATATTTATTGTATAATAATTTAATATAATTAATTTCACATTTTAGAAGAAAAGAATTGAATGCCTATTCTGCATAATAATATAAAACATAATATAAAAAATGAGACTTAATGGTAAAATATTCTAGTACACCTTCCTTATACCAAGGATGGATAAAATTTCTGTTATTGTGCATTGATCCAAGACATAACGAGATAATTCGAAAGAACCAAAAAAACACCTTAAAATAGTGTATATGAGATTAGACAACCATAACACTTAAGATAGAAAATAACATAGTTAAATGATATAAGATGATTCATACAATTACCCTTATTCAACTGATACATCTGATGAAGATCGATTGAAACAATAAATGTATGATATCCACTCTATGGAAGAGGATAATGAGGTGGTACACATATGAGATATGTTGGGGGAGGTGAGGGTCGAAATGGGGTCAAACAAAAAATAATGTATAAGTGGAAAAATGGTACTTTTTTCCATTTTAAGAATTACAAGGTTAAACCACAAGGATAGGAAAACCAGACACTAATAATTTAGTTCCAATTTCCATACACCCAAATGCCGGATAGTTTCACCACTTGTTTTACCAATCATGTCATCTTCACTACCCCGGAACTCGTACCTCAAATAGATTCAATACATGGTTAGGAAAACTGATCACCAACTATGTGGATGTCTACATGGCTCTACACTAAGTCAACTGATTTTTTGGGCCACCTAGCGTTATTAACCAAATTGTGTCGTTATACAAAACTGGTCACATGGTTGTTTTGTATTGTTAATACTAACATCTCCCAAACCATGATTGTTTTTCTTCATTTTCAAAAACCACCTTATAGGGTCTCTATTTCATAGGATTATCATGGAATATATATCCCACCGTCTCGACCTCAATAAATCTGCAAACACATCACTATTTAGTGTTCTAACTCTCATAATTAAATTGTGATTCATGGCTTCATGGTTGGTTGATCCATAAAACAAAAAATTCTTATTATTTTGAAATTTTGAACTCATTGAAAAAAATATTACATTTTTGGATATTCTATGTATTGTTGAATGGAAATTGTTATGGTTCCCATGTGAAACAGGATACCATTACATTCTGAGATGGAAATTGATGACCCTAGGTGTTGGAAATATTAATATATCAGGAGTAACACTATTGTTTTGAGAAATTTATGTAATGAAATATTATGAGATAGGTGATTTTTTTTGGCTTGAGTGGAAAAATATTAGTTGTTAGGTTCAGGGATTGCAACCCAATAGTTAATTTTGAATCTTAAATGAGTTGGTCTATGTGATATATATATTTTCACATGATTAATAAGATGGTGAGTACCATTATATATAATCCACATCATATAATATATTCATATAACGGGAAGAATCATAATCCCTTGATGTAGTATCTATTAACACATATGTGTTTTGATATTGATGATTGTAGTTGAGAACCATCATAGAACATAGTAAAAATAATTTCTTGTTAGTGATCAGGATTGAGTAGTGCCATCAATACAAATAGTCAAAAATATAAATTTATAGGAAATCAGTAGTAGATATATGATTTTTTGTGTAGAGATAGTAGGAGTAGTTTTTTTAATAGATAATCTTATACATTTTAGGTGTATGGAATTTATGGAAAGGGTTTGTGGGATCAATAAAACTATGTGGTGAATGGTCCAAATGATAACAGAGATAACAATGAGTCTCTAGACACATTGATGATTTTATTTTAGTTTTTTATGGATTACACATGTTGGATATGGACATGTAATTGATTTGGTATGATTTCATAGTGGTTTAGATCAGTGTATCATTCTTCCTCGTGGGTAGAGCATGAAAGTGTAATTTTTTGTCAAGGATTTAACCACAGAGTTACACTAAGAGTAATGTTTAGACATTATTGTGGGATTTTAAATTGGTAGGTGTTTTCATTGGGTGTCAATGTTTTATGGTTGAGTGTCTTGGTGTTGTGTTTATGTGGTGATGCTTCAATGGGTGAAATTGAGTGATTCTGGGAGAAGTTTACCACTGTTTCAATGAATGGATACCTAGATATAATAAAATGTGGTGATGTGGAAACCATATTATGATCATTCATTAAGGAATTATTAGATTATTTTTAGGATTTAACTAGTGTTTTGTAGGGAATTCATTGTTTCTATGAAGAGTGTAAGGAGTTTTGTAAAATGAGCTCATTAGAAATTTTGAAATATAATGTTGCCCATAAATGGTGAAATGATGACTAAGGTCAGTCAATATTCATATTTAGATGACTATAAATACTTATAATTTTTGGTAAGTGTTGTAATGGGGATTTTATATAACACTATTCCATTATGATCTATAAAATTTAATGATAATATTTATTTTTTATTTCTACATAAGAGGTAATTTTCAAAACCAAGATTTATATTGGAATTCTATGAGTTGGATAATTTTGAGTAATTTTTGGGATATGTATCAATGATCAGTTGGTTCCTATGGTTATTATAATATTCATGGGAGATTTATGTTAAATTTTAAAAAAAATTAATGTGTTTTTTCCTATGTATGGTTAGAACATTGTTAGGAGAAATAATGTGGAAAACAGTCCAATATTATTTTATTCTGGGGTATGGTGTACAATTTTTGTTTTGTTATAGATAAATATTTTGATATATGATATTTAATTTTAGAGGATATTTTCACTTTTTTATATGTTTTTATAATTCATTTGTTCGTAAAATTTAATTTTAGTTTTCTTTAATAGTGTCCTATATATGGTTCGTTAATTATTTGAATGACCATGTAGCCTAGATATTCAACTAACTAATATTCAATAAATGTGTGAGAATAACTAAATTCCCTATTTTATTCTAACACCAAACACCCTCTCCATTGTCCCATGTGAATTTTTGGGCCACAAAAAGATAATCTTCTCTTACTTCTTGACCCCCTTCAAAATGAAGTCAATTTTATGTGTTTTTCTAGTGATTCAACTTGTATTAAAACCTCCCCTATTCCAAACTAGACTTATATTTTTATTTTCCATTATTTGTTATGTATAAAACTATGGTTATATGATTATTTCCATCATATCCTAGTGAAAAAATCGCTCTTCTTGGAAATTTTATTTGCTAATCAACACTGAGTTCTTGATATGATGTAAATAAAACACATTTCATCATTCATCATGTGGCATGTTCCATTCCATATTTATTTATGGTTTTGGATTGAATTGAATTTTAATTTATATTGAATCAACTTTTTGTGTCATGTATTTTTATTTGATTGGTTCCGAGAGTTTATTATTGTCCTTCTTTGAGTGAGTTGTAACTATTTTGGTGGTATTATAAGGCCCATTTTGTTTTTAGAAAGTTATAATTATTAAAATAGAAATGAAATTTAATTGTATTTTCTTGTAAATTATGGGAAAAATTAATTAAAAATTTATATAAATAATTATTGGATTTCTATCCTCATATAGTTTCTTGGATGCTAAGGTGATTCTTAGAAAAGAAAAGGAAGTGATGTTTGAGTCATCAATTAAAGGAATAAGGGCTTAATTAAGGTTGGTGGCCTTAACTATATTTTTGTCTCTTGTCTGATTGGTAATTTTATGTTTGTGTTCCATATTCATTATATCTATAGATATTATATCTAACATGTTTGATTCCTCCATTTAATGATACAAACTCACATCAATCTAAGTGTCTATGTAGATCACAAAACATTTTATGTGGTTTGATAGTGACACCATAGCTGTATGATTTCGGGTGGCCCAATTTATGGACTTCATGGTAGCATGATTAATATATTTTAAAGAAAAGAGAATCAATATAAATTTTATTCTTTTAAAATTTTATTTTTCTAAAAATAAATTCAAAGGAAATATGGTTATTGTAAGAATGAGTTTTTAAATGTATTTCAAAAATTATTATATTATTTTATAAAGGGATTATATTAATTATTATGGAATGTGATGCATTTTTTTAATTTTTTCAAAATTTGAATTGAAAAATGTTTATGAATTAAATTTTGGACGGATTGACAGGGTTGGTATTGGTCCTCATGTCCTTAAGAGGTTGGTTCGCTGATTTTGTTAAATTGTGACCACTTTGTATGTTCCCCTCCATATGATTTTCTTCTATGGTACCTATTTCACGATAATTCATGTTGAACATGATGGTTGATTATGAATTATTTGGTATAAATGTGGTAACATTATACCATGGGATGTGGCGGGATCCTTAAAAGGGAGAGAACATTTTTGTAACCCTAATAGGAAATGAGAAATGTTATAACTAGAGTAATGGGTTGGAACTAAACTATAAAAGTGAAATCATGGAATCAATGTATGGTGTCCATTGTATGATACGACATAGGGGACCCTGATGGGTTCCCAAATACTATGTTGACCTAGAGAGGGTGTGTCAATAAAATGGTATTGGTGAATGTGGGGGTCACGTTAATTAGAACATAACTCATTAGTTTGAGCATGTTATAATAAATATTGTGATGTGTGATATAACTGAGTGGAAAACCTATATTTTATTAATTGGTTCATGAATATATATATCCCCATAATAATGTGTTAAATTATATGATTCTATTATGAATCAATACAAACTGAGATGTATTGAGATGCATGGGATACCTCAATAATGACCATCAGATCAAGTATTTATTCATTATATTGGTTGATATTTCCATTTAAATGATCCTTATATTCAGATTTGTTATTAATTTAGAATTACTTGAAAATTCTCCATGTATTCTGATGTATATTTTTTTGGTAATTATAAGGATATAGTATTTATATCATGATGTGATATTGGTTTAGAATTCCCGTGACCATGACCCACACTCTTAAGTATGGTGATAAAAAATAATTAAATAAAATATTTGATACAATGTGAGATGGACCTGTTTCTATTTGTAACATTTCCATAACATATAAGTTAAAACTAAAAAATAATCGAACAATCTTAATAATAGGAGGTGCATTGTCTTTGGGGATTAGAATTATAAGAATCTAGTATTATTCTTATGAACATTGCTCCATATTCAAACTGCACTACATACACATATTATAAATTCATTTTTTATACTCATATTTAAATCATGTGGAATGAAAATATAAAAAATGGGTGATCTCAAATGCTTAGTAATGGAAATAATATCAATGTATCATCAATGATTAGATCATAATAATATGATAAAAATGATCTAGGGTGGAATGTATTATTTAAAACCACATAGAATAACAATATACATCCACAAGTCAAAATCAATGTACCTGTAATCATAAATAAACAACGATATTCCATGGAAAAGGTTACAAAATCATGTATGATGAACATGAACCATGGAGAATAATCATATTTATATGTAATGTAAATTTTATATGTCCATGAAACATAGCATAACAAATAAATTTATAAAAAATTTAATAATAGGTAAACTATTACATAGTGAAAATAAATTATCCACAGTTCATGATGTGAACAAAACAATTCCCATCGTTCAAAGAATGAACAAAAAAATCTCTCATATTTTATTATTTGAATAAAAGAATTCCCACGTATCATGTAGAAAATGAAAAAATTTCCATTCATAAAATCATATTTTTATTCCATATTAGTCCTAAAAAAATTTATTTCTTTATGATATAAGAATCCACACATTAACACCCACACATATGTGTTCAATTAGAACATGAAGACATTTATACATTAAACATCTCTTAACTATGCTATTGAAAAAATATGTGTTTCATGAAATGTCTTCATGTAACATTCTATAAGACATATAGTAAAAAAAATAGATATGGTTTCATAAAAATTTACCTAGTGTATCATAAAGACCAAATATGAAAAATTATTTGTTTAGTTATTTCGATAAATTTCAAGAAAATAATTGAAAATATCTATTATTTTAAAGGGTCTAAAACTCCTTACTAATGTTTTATTTAAAATTAAATACCTTTATCATAATAAATGGTTTTAAATGTTAATATTAAATACCAAAATATTTGTTTTTTAGAAAACAAATTTTAATAGAAATATTCATTCAAAGGATTTCACTGAGAAGACATAATCAACATTACTTCTTATTTCATTAAAACAATATGCTTTAAAATCCCTTTTGAAATACATAATAAATAATAAATTAAATTAATTATATTGATAATTAAATAGGATATTTCAATTCTTATCTAAAATAATGAAGTTTCAACATCAGTGGAGAAAAATTAATTTATACAAATGAATATTTTTAATGAAGAATTTGTATATAGTAAAAAAAAACAGAAAAATAATGTTTAAAAAAAACATTTTCATATTGATAAAAGAAAAAGGCAAGGGTCATATTAAAAATTTGTTTTAAAAAATGGGATGTAAAAAATTTAAAAATCATTAAACCTGAACATTATATTAATTAATGTATCATTGAATGGTATGTAATGATTTTTAAAGGAAATGTGGATCAGTTGAAAAAACCAGAAAGCATGGAATGAAAAACATTATAAAATTTCAAAACACATTTGTTTAAATATTATAACATAATAATAGATAAAAATCATTTTTTGATAGGATTAGAACGTAAATAAATAGTCCACATGAGATAACAAATAATTTAATTTCATAAAATAAAGGAAAATATTTGATATAAAGGAAAATATTTTCAAGGAAATTAATCCTCTTATTAAGTGGATTGGAATTATTCTCAACAATGATATAATTTTTTAAGAATAAATAAATTAAATTAATTTAATTTAATTTAGAAAACATTATCCATAGAGGATAATATAAAGTACAATGAAATGAAATCATAGGGCAGAAGCTACCTATCTTGGAAGAAATATGTTTGAGGAGAAGCAATATAACTCAATGAAATAACATGATTTAATAAAGACCCTTAAAACTAAATTATAAACTGAATTGAAATTGAATTAAACAATAACACTATAAGGATATTAAAGCCCCATAAATTACATGAATATTGAAAAGGACACCCATTAGAAAAAAAATTCCATATCAAAATAATATAGAGTAAAAGATGAAATATTTATCATCAAATTTAATTTGAGTAAAAGAACCCCATAAATTGTATTCTTGATTAATCAAAAATTACATAAAATCCTATATAATAATCATACTATAATATTCACTTATTTCAAAATAATTTTCATATCCATAACCCTTCAGAATTTTATTGTTTAATTATTATTTATGAAAGAATATAGTTTTTATATGTGTTACTCATCCTTTAAGTTTTAGATTAAATTATTATCACGGAAATGTTATGGATACTTAATGAATTCATTTAATATTCTAAAATTTAAGAGGATATTTTGGAGCATAGATGGTCTATTTTTTTAAAATAAAATTGGGCCACATGGTTAGTAGAAATTTTGTGACTTAGTATGTTGGGTTTGAGAAACTATGAGAGGGATTGGAAGAGGTCTTCATGAGGCCACAAGATGTAGCGAAACCATGTAGCTAGAGCCACACACCATTCTGAGGGGTTCTAAAACATTTATCTTAGGTGTGTGAAATAGTTTTTTCACGATTTGTAAAACTATTCATGTCAAAAAATGTGATGTCACCCTTAACACATTGAAGATAGTTAGGTTAGGGAACATTTTGGCCAACCATGCTAGAGAACTATTCAACGCAGATATTTATGGTGATGTTATAATTTATCCCTCAAATATATTTTATCTTCATACATACTATCATTTTCTCCTCCAGTATAAAACGTGTGACTTATTATTACATTGGATGTAATATTTGTCTTCATGATAGTTTCATCAATATATAATTCTTGCATAATCCAATTTGATTTCAATTAGTCTCATTAGAACCTCACCAGTGAGTAATTTATTCATCTTATTAATTTAATCGTTTGTCTTCCTCCTGATGGAGTTATTTAGGTGAAAGATTATATTCAATATTATTAGGATAATGGTATGTTCATCCAATATATATCAATATAGGAAAACATAATGTTTGATAATTGATAAGGATAGAAATATGATCTTGAGGGAAGTGGTTTAGTATTTATCCCCTTAATGTCTTGATGTTCAATAACCTATGTTATGTGTTTCATGCCAGAATCTATATGCATTGCATTAAAATATGTTAACCCTAATTAGTAGATCAATATTTATATAATTTCCCTTGAATCCCTTGATTCTCATTGGTATATGTCCCTCATAAATATTTTCCACCTCCTAGTGTTGTGCCAATCAAATTGACATTGTGGCTATGAATTAGTAAATGGTTAGACCATTATATCACTGGTTTTTGAATGAACATTTGATTAATGATAACATAAATGAAATGGATAATAAATGTGGAATAGTTTGTATAAAAAATTATCAGTTTAGAATGAATTTAATATGGGAGAGATGTACAACCATGTCACCAAATTAACAGGAAAAACAATTACTCCCTTATTAGTATCAAATGATAATGAGTTATGAATTATCCATTGCCTAGTATTAATGAAAATTATTACATATCATTGTTTTGAGGTATGTGCATAGTGGCCCTTGTTAATTAAGGTAAATCGGTATGATGAACCTTTTGCATTATATATATATATAAATACATTGTGTCCCTTCAGATAATATAATATGGCTTAGTGAATCCTTGATAAATGTTATATCTGTCATGGTGTCCCTATATTTGTGATATGGTCATAAAATCCCATATTCATTGTATATTGGGCATTGTATCCCTATATTAATGATATAGGAATGAATACCCCTTTATAAATGAGATACTAGGAATGTCATCATTATATATGAGATATGGGATATGATACCCTTTTTAAATGTGAGACCATGAATGAAGACCCTATATTTTTATAACAGTCTTGATTACCATTGTGATTTTATGTGGTATTGACAAATCTTACTCTGATATTGGGAATTTAATCCTCTATTCTTATTATAGTGGGCATGGTGTACCCTACTTTTTCGATACTGGGAATGGTATACCCTATTGTTTTGAAACTATAAATTTACTCCCTACTTCTATGAAACTTGGTATTGTGTCCCCTATTACAATTATACGAGTCACAGAATCCCTTGACACATGATCAATGATATTCCGGAATAGGAAGAAGTTGGTAGTGTCAGCATGGGTCTCTTTCAGGAACTAGAGCTGACACATTTATAATTATTATCATTGTTTTTAATTTTTATGTCTACACACATCCATGTTATATACATGGACTACATATTTATAGACTACATTGGTAGTGGCCTATTGAGTCTTATTAGACCCTATCTGGGATGCCGTTCAAAACAGGATGACTATATTCATAAATTTATATATAAGGTATGTGTCATATTATAGATATGTGACATCATGCATGACATAGGATGGGAGATTTCAAGTAGATAAATGGGTTTTATCACTTAATTCTATGATTTTTTTACCATTTTGTTCTTTTTTATATCATGTCCTATATTATATTCATGTTTCCATGTATACATATTTTCCCTATTTTCTAGAGACATGGAATTATTATATATTGTCTATGATTTATATTACTTAATATAATTTTTATTGTGTTACTGGATAATTACATGTTCTTATACTATCATTTTTCATTTTTTTATATGTTTCTATTTTATATCAATCTAATCCACCATTGTACTACTATGAATAGAGTTCATATTCTCCCAAAAGGCAAAACCTAGACCCTCACTACAAATCATCATACTCTTGATTATGGGGAGGAGTGATTTAGGCCATGGTAACTATAATTCCCCAACCAGAGAAGCTCAGAGCTGGTAAATTATTTTAATATATTGGTTTGATTATGAGAAATAAAACCCCAAAGGACCAATCAGTTTAAAAGTATTACAAAGTAGATTATATACATGGAATATAAATTATAATTTCAACCATAAAATACAACATAAATAGTCCTTTGAGAATTCCATTTTCTCCAATCTTTACCCTATATATCAATCATAAAATAATTCTTGGATTCCTGGGAAAATACATAAGAAATGGGTGTTCTCAGATGCTCAGTAAGGATAAATAATATGGTCAATGCTATCATAAATCTTCATAAATATTTGAGGTAGAATATATGACGAAAACAAAAACATTTTAAACATAATATTTAGATTAGTATTGAAAGAATAAATCTAATAAATCTATTTAAACATTCACATGCACATTCTTCTAGTTGAACAATCACATGTAATATAAATAAATATTATCATAAAGAAGAAATGCACAATTATAGGGTTACACACTATCAAGATATAAAATCAAAATAGATTAATTTAGGGGTAGAGACCAATCTGATTTATATCAAGATCAGTCTTCATGAAAATCTAAACTACCATGAAAATAAACACAACTATTTTTTCACAGACTAATTTTTTCTCATGATACCTACCGATGCATTGAGGGGATTTCATTATCTAGTCCCCATCCCATAGGTCCTTAATTAAGCATTCACCACATTTCACATACAAATTCCAATGCATTCCTCATATGAAAAGGTTGTTACATAGCCCTCATAAACATTCATATTAAAACTAGCATACCAAATGTTAATAAATTATCCATACACCGTGAATGTTATAAAAATAGAATATCCACTGTCGAACATATCATCAACCCATAAATACAATATGGAAGATTATACTAATACAATTAACCTCAATAAATAACAAAATAAAAAAATGGATGTTGACAAATATGAAAATAATCTATTAAAATCAATAAAAATATCTTTAAAAAACACCACATTTTCATTGAAATCATTTATTAAAAATCTGCACACTTAATAAGAATAAATTTTAAAAGTTATTTATAAATAAAAGTGTCTCAAACCAAATTAATTTTTTTTAAAGGAATTAACTTTTTAAAACAGTCAACTCTATATAAATAAATCCTTAAAACCATTTTGAATACATGGACATTAATGAGAATGATTTATAAGAATAAATTTTCAAAACATTTCAAATGATGTTTTAGTTAAAGAGTATATTACATAAAACCATAAAAAATATTTACTGTTAAAACATTTGAATGAAATTATAAATATTTATAAAATTTTATTTATAATCCTTTATATTCACATAAATATATATTTATGATAATATCAATAATAATGATAGGGATAATGTATTAATTATTTAAACATTCAAAGCATCCCATACCAGTTGAACATTTTATAAATAATCAATGTATCTTAAAAGTAATATTTAAATACCACTATGATAAATTTATTCTAGATATAAACAAATAGGGGAATCACATACACCACACACAAGAAATATGGGGTGAACATGACTTATATCTTAGGAAAATTAAAAGTGAGCCAATATTCCCTTACCATTTGTACGATAATCTTAGTATGTGTATGAAACTCCTGTATAATTGTTTAAAAAATTTTTTTAACTTCTACTGGAATCATAATAATAATCATGATATCATATATGATTCGTTTATGACATTATATTAATAATATCAATGTTAAACTAAAATTTTGGAAAATAATTTATTTCATTATCATACATGTTTTAATTTTTATTCTTGATCTTATTACATAGATCATGATTTACTTACATGAAAAATTTATAACATGATTTATATATCATAAATATTCATAATATTTATTTATTTAATAGATATATATATTAAATAGAATACACCGTTCATGGAAATGGTAGGCCATATGTACGCATGAACGTTGATTCCTTTTTCCTCTTTTATGGAAGTAAGTGAATGACGTATATGAACATAAATATATACATTAAATATTACAGTAGAAGTTTTATGTAATTTATTTGATAATTTTTCCCAATAAATATTTTTATAATAATTCATGAAAGGTGATAGTGGAAGATGAATCTCATCGCGTCGTGGAGATTGTAAAACATACATAAGATTGAGCGAAAATATAATTTCCTTATTGATTAAATGGTATGAAACTGGATAGAATATCGATTTTAGAGAAATATATAATGGAATTTTATTATTTATATCCTTTACAATCATCATTATAACCATATAACTAATATGTATACGAAAAACAATTTATACCATGACATGTAGATATTAACTCGTACGCACACACACATGGTGATATTGGTTTCCGTAGGATACGAATAAAGGAGAAATATAGTTATCCCATAATCATTAAAATATCTTAGATTATATTAGATTCTGGATTTATTAATTTGGTATCATAACAACATAGAATGAAGAACTACAATACAAAAATAACACTGACTGAATTCATAAAACAATTATCTCTTTTTCAAGTGTCTCCTTTTTATTTTCGAAAAATGACCCATAGGATGAATTTCTGCCTAATGTGTGGCCTCTAGCAGAAAATGAGTGAATTTGGGAGTTGAAATGGGATTGTTTTTACCAATAAAAAGGGCTTTAGTTGTGTGAATTAATGAGAAGGAGAAGTTCCCTTTTATAAGAGTGGCATGGGTCAGTTATGAAGACATTAAAATATTAAATTAATATATACTAATTATCAATTGAAAGTATATTAAAAGTTAGTTTATATGAGGATAAGTTGGGTATTGGTAGAAATATCATCATAAAATGAATTTTAGACATGTTTAGGTCATAAATTTGACTTTATCATTTGTTATTAACCCTTAGTTGAACAATTTAACTTTTTCAGTGGAAAATTCTCTCATTACATTATGTGGTTAATATATTTACTACGAATGTAAAACAAACCCCAATTGGATCATTTATGACATATATAACACTATAACGGTTAAACGGAATAACCTTATAATTTTATGAAATTAATATAAATTAATTAAAGAATATTTATTTTTAAATATAATAAATGCCAATTTTATTAATGTTAAAAATTTCTATTTTAAGAATATAAAAAAATGAAAACATAGAACTAATAATTCCAATATTTCACTCATATTTATATGGTCTTTATAAAATTAGTTTATTTCATTAATTAATAGAAATTATATATATAATATTATTTTTAATATCATTGATTCGATATCCCAATTAATAAAACAATTATCACATCATCATTATGTAAGAATTTAATTTAATTATTTAATGTATAAAAATTATAAATAAATTATCATTATCTAGAAAAATTTCATTTATTTCTAAATACTATTTATAGCTGACCATATAACTTATATAACCTCATCTTAAAAATAAAATAATTATAAAAAGATTGATTATGAAATTTTTAACACTTCTTTAAATAAAATATAATAAATGTCCTAATATTACAAATATAGAATAAAAATTATAATATTTTATATCAAAGGTTAATTTTGGTCTGAAAATACATATCCTATGAATTTATGAAATGTTTTTAGGTAATTTTATAGTATTATAATATTATTTTTACCCTTAATTTCTAAATTTACCTTTAAGCATTGTAAAGAAAAATCAAATCAAATTATTCACCAAGAAATATTTTGATCCTATTGAACCAAATTTTTCATATCTATTACAAAAATTTATGTTATTTTTTAAAAATTCAATTCATAGAAGTGGTAAAATTAAGATTATTGATAATCCAAAAATGCGGATAGAAGGCAGCTAAAAAGACATTAAAATGTTCAATGTATTTGTATATATAATATTATTATAAAAAATATTCCAATGAACTACATTGGAAAAATATATTTTTTACGTATATATTGTATCTTTAAAATAAAATTAATGTAACAAAATTTTTTTAAAAAAGTTGATTCTTTCTCTACAATGTAGTATTCTTCACTATTCATAAAAAAGATAATATTTTCATAGAAATACCAAAAAATAAATCTATGATAATTTTGATATTCTAAATTAAAAATTGGTTTATATTTTATAAAATTAAACTTCTATGAATATCTTAAATTAATTTTATTATATTTCACAAAAGGATGTACAAAGTAGTTCCTTTATTAAAATAATATTTCTATACATATAACTATTTTACTTAAACGTATACAATTCATTATAATTATTTTTATTCATTTGAAAAAATAATTTTTAATATTTAAAAATTATTTATTATTATTTAAATTTTTATATCTGATGGTTAATGGATTAATTATAATTATAAATTTTAAATAATTATAATATTAATGTGTTGTTTCATTGAAACTCGATCTTGCATGTAATTCAAGTCATGTTGATGTTGCATGTAATATAATCTATGGAATTTCATTAAAAATATAATGTACTATGAAATATTGGGGTGTTACATTCTATCTTCCTTCAATAAATTTCATCCTCACCATTTGAACTCAGAATCAAAAACTAGGGTTTAGAATGTTCAAAATATTTTTATTGAAATAGAACATTGAAATAAGGTTTGTTAAAATGTATTCTTTATAAAAGTGAAAGGAAATAATGAATTTTACCACAAAATTAGCCTTCCGATTAGGATAAAATTGGTTTAAATTAAAAACATTGACATTCGAGAAAAAAAAAGATGTCATGTTATGGTGAAGAGTGATAGAAAACACGGTCTAGAGAAAGTTAACAACTATAAATTCATAAATCCTTGATGGTCTAAGGGACCATTTGAGTCATTGGAAAAAGCAATAGGAAAAAATTTATGATTTTGTGATCTTATCTAGACTTTGAACTTTAATTTTCATTATAGACAAAGTACATAAGGAAGCATATTTACTTGAAAAGTAGTGTTCCTTCCTTTATGTAATTTTTACAAGAAACTCATATTTCTCTCAAAGATTTAATAAAATTAAAAAAAATTCTATTTATCTTATTCATATAGGTTATGAAAATGATAATATACTTTATCTATCATAATTTTTAAGTAATTAAGACCTATTTTATACTACCCAGTAAATCACAATGGCCAGTGGTAGACATTTCAACCTTGTCACCCTTCGGTTGTTGGTTCATGTCTGGTGGTCTTTCTGGACGCAACGAGTTGTCGGCCAACCTGAGGGGTATCATTTTCATAAAACTATACTACTATAACATTCCAAAATAAATCATAAGAATTATTTTTCCTTAATCAATACTATCAAATGTTCATCATAATCCATTCCATCTTTTAAACTTATCCAAAATACATCTCTTCAAACTCCCTATCAATTGTTTTTAATGAAGGTCACTAAATATATCAAATCAATATAACATATGGTGTATCCATTTTATTCATGTACCAAAATACAAATAAAATCATCATGTATACTCTCAAATCATGTTAATAACCTAAATTATGCTAAAACCTAATATAACATGTTCATAATTCTTTATTCCATACGTAAAAAATAGAATATTGGATATACACCTTAAATCCAAAAATGTTGCACAATCCAACAAACCATTAATCAATTCCATGGAATTAAATATTAAGCAATATAATATATCTAAATCAATAACCTATTTATTACAAATTCATTATATCAGTAACATAAACATATTAAGGGTTATCTTACACTTAATAATATATTTTCCAAAAAATTTAAATGCAACTGTGTAACTTTTCATGGTACCATGAAATCTCAAATCCTAAATGAAATAGTACTGTAGTAAAATACATATTTATTTTCATAATAAATATAACCATTATATCATTAATTCAATATGACAATGACATAAATCTTCAATAACATTATAATCACATTAATAATTCCTCTTCATCTACAGAAATATATTAACCTGATTATTATCCAATATAATCATCTGGGGTTTACTTTGACCACTGGGATATTGATTATAATTGGGTACCATCTCCTTACCAATGAGTCATTTTACATTAGAAACCATTTTATTACCCTTAAAATAATTAACTAGTTGTCATTTTTTGCACACTTTTGAAAACTCCAATTCCTTTCAAGTATTTACAAAGGTGATTCCTATCACAGTTATCACATGTGGAAAATCCTTCCTTCCATTCTTCCAATTATCAATATTTTTATATTCCATCCTCATATTAACTTTCATTCCATAAAATCAATAAGACTCGATGAATTCCTTAATTATATTATTAGGACATGATACCATTTGGTCATATGATGAGAATATGTGGGAGACTATTTTCTTTAGAAACGTTGGATTAGGACCATGAGTTATAGAATCCTCTTTACACTATGGATCACGTGAATTAGTATAGTTCTCATTCCTTCTAATTGGTTCCATTTCTGAAATATTTCATTTACTGTATTAGTTTATAATTTCATGACCTTTTTATAACTCTAAATTTTTTATAGCACATAAAATAAATTTATACATTGTAAATAATAGAATAATAAACATTTGTTACATATGGTGCATCATTAAATTTAAATTCTTCATAGTGGTAGGTAAATAAAATATGAATTATTGTAATCATATCCCCTATGAGTGTCAAACTAGGTGTCATGTAAGGTCTGTCATCATGTACCATGTTTCCCCGAGTCAAGCCTGGAACACCTTATTAGAGTTATTACTATAGGGTATATCAATGCAAGAACCACGTCCACGTATTGTATCAAGACATGGATATATTTTATAGTAATACCCACATAATAACTACATTACCAAATTTTTTGGACTATCCTCTATACATATCCTCAGTTTTTATCCAATGGTTGTATTACATAATATATCATTTATAAATCTATTTCAAAAGTTTTTTGTAAACATCATTTGAAACCAATAGTTATTCCCAAACACTAAAAGCTCAAATCTAATGAATTATTTTAATAAATTGGCATGATTAAAAGGAATCAAATAACAAAGGCCGGATAAGATTAGAATTATTGTAAAATATATTACATAGAATAAAATTACATTAAAATTTATATCGTTAACTACAACACATATAATCCTTTAACAACACCATTATAATACTACCTTAACCCTGAATATCAATCATAAAACACATCATGGAATCATGGTAAAATAAAACATGACAAATGGGTGAGCTTAGAAGATCAGTAAGGATAAAAAATATAGCAGAAGCTATCATAAATAAGAATAAAAGTTTTAGGTAATGTATAAGAATAAAACACAATCCTTCTAAACATTATATTTTTCATAATAATGAAATAATAAATCAAATAATTCCATTTAAATAGTCAGATAGATACTCTACTAGTTGAATAATCAATGTACAATAGGTAACTATTCTCATAATGATGGAATGCATAATACTGGATGTCTACAATATCAAGATATATATTAAAAATTTCTAATGTAACGATCCGTTCTCATGAATATTTATGTCTGTGGGTAGAAACCTATCTGATTTATGTCATGATCTATCCTCGTGAAAATCTAAAACCACTTGGAAACAAAAAAATGGGGTTCTCATGGAATAAGTTCATATCATGTGACCTACTAATGCATCAAGGTGATTTCATTAATTGGTCAAAAACCCTTAGGTATTTATTTAAGTTTTCATGAACCCGTAACATAATATTCCCAATGAATTCCTCATATGAAAATTGTAGAACATAGCCGACATAAATACTCATCATAAAACTACCATACAAAATGTCTATACATTAACCTTAACCCATGAATGTTATAAAAATATCACATCCCCAATAACTAATATCATAAAATATTAAATTGAATATGGAAGATTTCATCATAGTTAACTAACACTAATTAAGCATAAAATACAACATAGGATGTTTACATAGATGAAAATAATCTATGAAAATCATTAAAATCATCTTTAAACAAAAACCCTTTTATCTTTGAAATAATTTATTTATAATCCAAACACATTTAAAATAAGAAATCTAAAAATAAATTAGTGAATAAATGTTTCCCATACCACTTTGAAGCTTTTGAATATAATCACATATTTTAACAATCATGTCCATATAAATAAATCCTTAAAACCATTTTAAATAAATGGACATTAATAAGAAGGATTTTAAAGAATATGTTTTTGAAACATTTAAAATGATATTTTAATTAATGTGTCTGTTACATAAAACCTTAAAAAATATAAATTTGGAATACAATTGAATGAAATTAAAAATAGGCATAAAATGTTCTTGATAATCCATTATATACATATTAATGAATATGTACGATAATATAAAAAATATTTAAATAGAGAAAGTGTTAATTATTTAAACATTCAAAGCGTCACATACCACAAAAAAAATTAAATAATAATACAAATATATTAAAAAAAATAATTTAATATCAATAATATAAATTTATTCATGATATCAAATATTACAGGGGTTGTACATACACCACACACAATAAATAGGTGGTGAATATAACTTAAATCTCATGAAAATTAAATGTGAGATGAAATATCTTTATCTCAGGTCTTATACTCTCTGCACATGTCTAAAACTCATGTATAATGGTTTTAATCATTTTATTATGTTCTAATACAATCATAATAATTTTTATTATATCATATATGATTCGGTTAAGATTTTATATTAATAATATCCCTTTTAAAGAAACATTTCGTGTAATAATTGCATTCTTTATCAGACATGTTTTGACTAATTATTCTTGTTAGTATTACGTATATCAAGATTTACTTACATAAATAATTTATTAAAACATTTATAAATATTATTTATTCATAATATATATATATATATTATATAGTTATATTAAATGAGGTATACTATTCATGGAGATGGTAGGCCGTATGTATGCATGTACATTGTTTATGTTTTATTATCATATGGATGTAAGCTAATGGAATATATGTACATACATATATAAATATATATTAAAGTAGTAGTACTATTTTTAATATTTAATAATTATTCTTAGTGTACATTTTTATAATCAATCTTGAATGGTGAATGTGGAGGATGAATCTCATCGCGTCGTGGATACGGTATGATGTATATACGCATGAGCGATGATATAAATTCATTAATGATTAAATGGTATTTAATTGGATGGAATGTAAATATTATTGAAAAAACGATAATGTTATATTTACTATTTACATCGTTTATATTCATTTTTATATCTATAGAAATAAAATGTACATGAAGAATAATTTATACTAGGGTTTGGAAACGGTAAGCCATGCATACACATGGATGGAGGTATTGTTTTTGAAGGATGTGTAAAAGGGGGATACGGTTGTCCCAATATCATAACAACATCTTAGTTTATATTAGATTATTGATTTATTAGTTTGGTATATAAACAATATAAAAATAGAAAATATAATAAAAAAACATTGTTAGAATTAGTAAAACTATTACCACATATTCGAGTGTCTCTTTTTGATTTTAACAAAAGGAATCCTTAGGATGCACTTCTTCCTAACTTGTGGGCTCTAGTATTAATTGGGGGGAGTCGGGAGAGGAAATGGGAAGTGATTGTCCAATTCAAAGGGCTTTAGAGGTGTGAATTAACCATAAGTAGTGGTTCCCTTTTATAAGAGATGTGAGGGGAACTATAGGAAAATCAAAAAATATTAAATTAAAAAAATTATTTCTCAATTTCAAATGGATCCAAAGAGGGATTTAAAATATAAAAGATGAGTATGGTATGTAATATCATCATAAAATGATTTTTAGACATGTTTAGGTTATAAATTAATACATATCATTTAGCTGTAACCCTTTGGTCAAAAATTGATTGTTATCATGACAACTTGTATTTTTTACACTATATGGTTGATATAGTTACTAGAAATTTCCAAAAAAACCTCAATTAGATAATTTATGACATTTTAAACACCATTAAATTTAGTTTACCAAGCCTTAATTTTTTTTGAATTTTATATCCTTTAATCAAATAGTATTTTTATAGAATAATAATTTTTCTCAATTTTAATATTATTCAATATTTTCATTTTTTAAAATTTTAAAACAAAATGATTGGTTTGAAAAAATACTTCAAATATGTCATAAACATTTATAAGGTATCAATTATATTATTTTATTTCATTCATTGTGTTAAATTATATTTATTTTAATATTTTTAATATCATTTATTTTATATTTCAATTAACTAAATAATTATTGCATCATCATTATGTCACCATTTAATTTTATTATTTAATGTATAAAATTATAAATAAATTATCATGATGTAGATAATTTTATTATATTTCTAAATACTCATTATAGTCGACCATATAACATATATAACTTTATAGGTAAAATAAATTATCTATTAAAATTTTAATATGAAAATTTTAACTCTTCATTAAATAAAATATAATAATTGTCCTAGTCGGACGCAATTGGATTAAAAAGATCATATTTTTGACCTACGATTGATTATGGTAAAAAAACTAATTATCTAATGAAATTAGGATATGTTTTATGGTATCTTTATATTATTATAATATTATTTGTACCTTTAATTACTATATTTACCATTACCAATTGAAAATAAAATTCAAAAGATACTATTCTACCAAAATTATTTTGATCCTATTGATTCACAACTTTCATAATGATTACAACCATGTATGTCCGTTTTATAAATTTCAATTTACAAAGTTACTAAATTTATGTTTATGTCTAATATACAAATATGGCTAGAGGGCGGGTAAAAAGACATTGAAAGGTTCAATGAATTTTTATATCTAATTTAATTATAAAAAATATTCCAATGAACTAATTTGGAAAAATATATTTATTATTTATCTATTTTTACATTAAAATAAAATAAAATAAAAATATTCATTGAGATGAAATTGTTGGTTTTTTATCTACAATATAGTATTTCTCAATATTCATAAAAATTTGAAACTTTTCATAAAAATACCAAAAATTAACTCTAAGATAATTTTGATATCTTGAATTCAGAAATCATGTATATTTTACCTAATTAAACATATATGAATTTCTAAAATTAATTTTATATTTCTTCACAAATACATGTAAAAATCAATTCCTTTAAAAAATATTATTTATATACATATAACTATTTTACTAAAACTTATACATTTTGTTATAAATTTTTTTATTTCTGTGAAAATATTTTGAATAAAATTTAATTATTATCTATTATTATTCATATTACTATATTAAATGGTTATAAATATAACATTTAAAAAATTATAATATTAATTTTTTTTTCAAAAAAAACTCATTCTTGTGTGTAACTCAAGAGAAGTTGATGTTGGGTAAAACATAATCTGACTAATTTCTATAAGAATATAACATATCATGAAATATTTGGTGTTACATTCCCTCCTCCATGAATATATTAAATCCTCATAATTTGAACTAGGGAAGAAATACTGGTGTTTGGACATTTTGAATTATTATTATTGAAATCCCACATCGAAACAAGGGTTAATAAAATGACTTCTTAATAAAAGATAAATGAAATTACAAAGGTCACCAAAAAATTAGGATTTCAAATAAGATAACATTGGTGTAACGTTAAAACATTGACATGGAATAAAAATAAATTTTCCATGTTATGGTGAAGAGTGATAGATAACATAGTCAAGAGAAAGTTAACACCATTAAATCCAAAAATCATTGGTGGTATAATGGACCATTTGAGTCATCAAAAAAAGTAATAAGAATATTTTTTGTTCTATGATCATTTCTCAAGAGTTGAGACATTAATTTACCTTATAGAAAAAGAACAAAATGAAGATAAATTATATGAAAAGTAGAGTTACATATTATAAATAATTTATACTAAAAACTCATATTTCTCTCTATAATATATATAAATAAAAAATATTATATTTCACTATATAGTATATTTTTCAAAATTGAACTTATACTTCATCTGTCATGTCATTTAAATAATGAAAATTTATGTTATAATAACTAGGATATCACGTAGTCCAATTGTAGGTGGTGCACCATTGTGAACCTTTGGTACCAGATTCATGTATCGCAGCCTTGGCGGACAATAAGGTTGTCACTCAACCAACAGAGTGTCATTTTATGAAGACTATATTATTATAAAATTCCAAAAAAAATTATTATGAAATGTTTTAACATTAAAAATACTATCCAATGTTCAATTTATTATATTCCAACATTAAAACTAATCCAAAATACTTCTGTTCAAACTCAATGTCCAAAAATTTAAAGGAAGGTCAAAAAATATTTTGAATCAACATTATATAGTGAAGATCCCTTTTTCACATTTTAAACATTCTACTACCTTTGTCACATATTCTCATTAAACATTGTAGTAACTAGAATCACCATAATACCTTATAGAATATATTCATGTATGAACGTTATATATTCCACGTATGAATTCCCTTATTTAGTAAAATTTATATCAGTATTTGGTTATGATGTTCGGTCTTTTGAACACACCTAGATTATTCTTGGATTTGATAAATAATGGGTTTCTTCCCTACCAACATTACCTCCTAGTGGTATGCATAGATGAAATTTTTGTGTATTATCATAATCAAAATGACTATGCCTCTTAACACGATATCATTTTGGATACACAGAGAGAGAATCATCTATTTTATATGCTTAGTTAATGAAACTTCTGGATCAATATGGCTCAATTCATAGGTTATATTATCTCAGAGGTAGGAGTTTCAGTTGACCTAGAGAAGTTAATAGTTGTGGCCACATGGGATAAACCCATAAAATTATTTGATATATTGGATTTTTTAGGTCTATTTAGTTATTTAATATCTTTCTACCGGACTTATCATTCCTAGAGGAACCACTTATTGGATTTATTGATAATTGTGTGATGTCAATTTGGACTAAATCAAGTACGAAATTATTTCATGAGATGAACGGGATATTTGATTCTTCATCAATATTGTTTCTACTAGTGATGGTATGAATCTATATTGTGTATTGGGATTCATCATGTATTTATTTGAGAGATTTTCTTATGTTGGAATATGGATTAGTTGTGTATAGTCTACGGCAGTTGATGCCACATGAGTGGAATTACCCTATGTGTGATCCTGAGTTGGAAGTTATTGTTCATGCCATGAATTTTTAGAGGAATTACACACTTATAGATAATTTTTTAGTTTTTTTAGACCACAATATACTCAGTTATATTTTTTACATAGTGTGACATGAAGAATAGGTAGAAAACATGGGTCTTATATCCATAGTCCTTTGACATTCAACTAGCCTATGCTCTCTGGAAGGGAAATGATGTTGTTGATGCTTTGAGAAGGAGGACACAAACACATGTGTTTTAAGAGGAAAATAATGAGTGCACTGTTGGGGATCTATTTTTAGAGATAAAAAATAATGTATTGCACCCTCATGGAAAATATTGCTTTCATATCTATTAATGAATTCATTATTTATAGAGAAAAAATATTATGAGACACTTTTAAATCCAAAAGGTATCATCCCATGAAAGATTATCTTAGATGAGGAACCGCCTATGGATTGTTATATTGATGATGAATACATCCTATATATTCAGTGGATTACCTAGGTTCCCAATGATATGATATATGTTTTGATGCAAGTGTCACATGTTTCTTAGTGTGTAGTGTATCTAGGTATGTAAAATATTTTTTGTGATATGTGTCGATAATATTGGATTTTATGGACGATGCATAAAATAGAAGGAATAATCACTAGGTTCTACACCTGCTGAATGTGAAGGTCATACACAATAAACCTAAAAAATTATTACAGTTGTTACTAGTAACAATATATAAATGGGAGGATTTTCTATGGAAATTGTATTTCGATTACTGAGGTCACCTCATGGTAGTGACGCAGTTTCGGTAGTCGTGGATAAATTGAAGAAAGGTTTGCACTTCTTTTCTATAAGGGAGACTTTCTCAATTGAAAATTTTTGATGGTTGTATTTCTATGAGGTCATATTATTACATGGGGTACCTCATACAATAATTTAAAATATGGGAGATGATTTTACATAGTTGTTCTAGTAGGGGTTACAGAAGGATATGGGTAAATAAGTGCTCCTAAGCATATCCTTTCAGCCATACGCTAATGGCCAATCAGAGTGAACTATAATGGTTTTAGGAGACATGGTCTGGGATTGAGTACATCATTTTATAAGTTAATATGATAATAATATCACTCTCATTGGTTTTTACTATAAAAATATCTTTCATGTGATGATACAGATGAATATTTTTAATGCCTTATACGATAGGCCATTTCATTCACCCTTGTGCAGTTTACAGGCTAGAGAGTTAGCACTATAGGTTCTTTATTTCATTCCAGAGACTTTATAGTGGGCTAATATTTATGAGGAAAGTTTGTATAATAATTTATATAGTCATAAATAATATTTTGGTCACCATATAATACCTTAATAAGTCAATGTTTGGGATCAAGATTTCTTAAAAAAATCACCCATACAAGGGCATAGAATGATACAGAGGCAAGGGAAGTTCTCAATAAATTTTTTCAGACTATTTGAAATTTTGGGGAAAGTCAAACTCGTAACCTATCAGTTTATTTTACCTTATAGATATCATTCATTTCATGACGTCTTCCACATTTCATAAATTTTTTTATCATGATTGTAACACCCCGAGATTTTATGAGAAAATTTATTTTTTAATTTCATTAGTGTCTTGTGTTGTACGCTACACCAAAAGGACCTTGCACAACACGCATCCTTGACTTGCCTTTCATTTCACACAATCACGACCTTCCTCGATAGCGTGTGTAGTACGCAATACCGAGTTTTACTAAACAACGATATGCTATTAAAATATTATTAAAACTAACCATTATGGATAGTAATAACAACTTTTTTAAATTTTGTAAATTTTATTTTTCAAAATGGACATCATTTATGGATTCGGAATTTCGAAATTAGCTTAGGGTGAAATTTTGGTACTTTTCGGATAACTTTCAATTTCTGATAAATAGTGAAAATTACTAAATTTTAATTAAAAACAACCTTTTTAATCAAAATAATTAATTGTGATAAATTATTAATTTGAGTGGTTTTAAAGTATATTTAGAATATATTTTTACAATTTAATACAATGTTGGTCATTGGATGTAATTTCACATTTAAACCATACATAAACAAGTGTCAATCTTTTGATAGTTATTATCTCTTAAGAACACGCTATTTGTTTTGACGATGGGAATTAATTTTTAAATTAATTAATGCCACTGTGAAGTTTTAAATTTGGTAAAATAGACATCATTTTTGAGTTCATAATATCAAATATAGCTTAGGCCTAATTTTTGGTATTTTTTTGGAAACTTTAATTTTTTAATGAATAGTGAAACCACTAAGTGGTAGTTAAGAAAAATGAATTTTTCATAATACTTAATTTTACTGCTTATGTGAGTGGAATTTCAAAAATCCGAGAGAAACGGTTGATGTCAGTAAGTAAAATTTGATTAAATGAGATGAAAATAATTTTTGTTGAATAGTAACTTTTTACTTTTTTACCATGGTTAAAAGTAAATAGGGTAATTACGGGTAAAAATGATAGTATTATTACCCTAACACATGTCCTAATTCTATTGGATAAGTTTAATTCGACCAAAAATGACCTTAGGAATAAAATATGACCATTTAGGCCCACTTGGATTAGATTAGGACATTTAATATTAATTTATTTAAAGAAGGGTTAAAATAGTTAAAATCAAAGTTTAATAAGTATATCATTTTTAATATAGGGTTATACATAAGATAAATTCAACTATAAATATTCATTAGAAATCTAAAAAGATTTTCTAAATAATGATATTTTATTTTTAATTTTTAGACTTTAAATAAGTTAATTTATTTATGACACAATGATGATGCAGCAATTATCTTATTAATAAAATATTGACATAATTGATGATATAAATACCCAATTAAATATAATTTGAGACTTTTTATGCATTCCACTAATTTTATAGGTTAATATGACATGTTAGTATTGAATTAATTAACTTTATTTGAACTAATCATTATGTTATGATTTTCACAAAAATCATTTACCAAATAGTTTTTAAGACAAATATTATATTATTAATTGTTATTTTATTCCTAAAAATCTAAGGTTCTGCCAAATGACTTAGATAAGATTATATATATATTAATAATAAACAACTTGGGGTTTCTTTGGATTATTATAGAAATTTTATTAACCTTATAGTATAAGAACACAAGAAGACACGGTAAAAGTAAAATTATTTAACTTAATGATAAATCTAAATGATAAGGTTAAAATAGGAACGTAAACTTGTCAAAATTCTTTTGGATAAGAGGATTTCGAACCATCCCCACCTTAGCTTCGAAATAAATCAATTTGGAACTATTTAAAACCGAATTTGGCTTTATTATAAAATAATATTTTTTGTTATTCCAAAGGTGCCCCTCTCCTCCCTTATAAAAGGGAACCTCCTCCCTCTCTTCCTCACACCACATTGAGCTTTCAAGCTCGGCCAACCCCTGCCAAATTCTCTTCTCCACTTCCCTAGCAACATACTAGAGGTTCTGGTCTTCCTCATAGACAATCTTTAGTGCCCTAAAAGGAGATCTCAACGAGGCGTTTCAATGAAGAGGTGGTTTGGACACTTACGATGAAAATCGGACCTAAGGAAATAAAGAATGGTTTTAGGTAAAAAAAGGAAGATCTTTATGGGAGATGTTGAAAATCTTTTATCATGATTAGAAGATTATTTTCCGAGTTTCCAAATACACTCAACTATTATGGTCCTTGTGTCTGTGTTTTTGTTATGTACTAAGTATTCCCCAAAAGCAATGTAATGTCCATGTAATTAAGCTTCGGGTCTCTACAGTTGGTATTAGAGGAAAGGTTTAGTCAACCTTTGGAAACTAGGATGTGATAACTTTAGTTAGATCCCTAGAGATATTTCTAAGGCATGTCTAGGGATGTCCCTAAGGTTAAGTATACGTTATTGTCCTAGAATTGCGCTAACCATCTTAGAATTAAACCTAAGATGTCAGATATTGAAGGTACTCCCCCTTTATTATATTGTTTTCCCTGGCATGATTTTTTCCTCGCACACTATTGTTTTGGGTTTTAGACGATGGCTGGTACCCGAAGGAACCGTGTTGATCAATGTAATGGACAATGCGATGGTTATCCTTCTGAACAAACAAATGTTATGGGAGATAGAGTGAAAAATATTATTGTTATACTTACACAGGATATGAATCATTATGGACTTCCGAATGAGCAGAGAAGGGAACAATATTCTATTGAGTCCTTCATGAGGCAACATCCACCTTCTTTCAGTGGGTCTTCTGATCCACTTGTTTCTGAACAATGGATCAGTACCTCTGAAAAAATATTTTCAGTTCTTCAATGTTCTTAACATGATAAAGTCATCTTAGCAGTATATAGTTTGTAAGGTGAAGCTGATCAATGGTGGAATCTTTTCAAGAATACGAGGCCAAGAGAAGAAATTGAGTCCATGGAATGGGATGAGTTCATGAACTTATTTTTCAATAAGTACTTCCCTCATATACTTCAAACAAAGATGGAGAAAGAGTTTTTTGAAATCAATAAAAAGGATGATAAATCTGTTCGTGTATACGAAGCGAAATTTACAAGGCTTGCAAGGTATGCATCTGTCTTTATCATCCAACCTGAAAGTAATGTTGATAAATTCTTCAGTGGCTTGAAACCAAATCTTCCAATGGAATTAGCTATAAGAGATTTCAGTAGCTATGAAAAAATTGTGCGCTGTGCTATTAAGGTAGAAATGATAGATGGTGTTACATATCCATCTCATGGTTTTGACAAGAAACGAAATATGGAGTTCAAGGAGAAATCTTAGAATAATAGTGAAAAGAAGATGAATGTTTCCTTATGATCAAAGTGTGGAAAGAAGCATGGTGGAGATTTTCTTAAAGGGACTAGAAAATGTTTTATGTGTGGAAAAGAAGGTCATCGAGCAGCTGAGTGTCGAAGTAATGGAAAAAGGGTTGTTAATGGTGTGAATAAAGAAAAGACTGCAGAGAATGCACAAAAAACACTTCAATGATTCATTTGCAATGAAATGGGGCATTATGCTAATCAATACCCTAATCCAAGGGTTAATGATGATCGACATGAGCAACCACTTAAGGCAAAGGACAAAGGGAAGTCACATGTGATCACTATTGGCAATGTTGAATATGACGATGATGTGGTGGAATGAATAAGTGTTTATGTAATGGCCCATACCTCTCTGGTCCATTACTTTGTGGAATTTTGGTGTTGGAGGTGTTCCGGGAGGCCAAGGGGACATATCCCCAACACTTTTCCAATTTTCCAGTTCTGTGAACAGTGTTTCCAGTTTTATGAAGAGTAACAGATCGGTCTCACCGATCGGTCTGACAGATCGGTCTCACCGATCACTTTCACAGATCGGTCTAACAGACCGGTTTCACTGATCGGTCTGACAGATCGGTCTCGCCGATCGGTCTGACAGATCGGTCTCACCGATCAGTTTCACAGATCGGTTTGACAGATCGGTTTCACAGATCGGTGTGACATATCGGTTTCACAGATCGGTCTGACAGATCGGTTTCACAGATCTGTGTGACAGATTGGTTATACAGATCAGTTTGACAGATCGGTTTCACAGATCGGTGTGACAGATCGGTTTCACAGATCGGTCTGACAGATCGGTTTAACAGATCGGTGTGACAGATCGGTTTCACAGATCAGTGTGACAGATCAGTTTCACATATCGGTGTGACAGATCGGTTTCACAGATCGGTGTGACAGATCGGTTTCACAGATCGGTTTCACAGATCGGTGTGACAGATCGGTTTCACAGATCAGTGTGACAGATCAGTTTCACAGATCGGTTTCACAGATCGGTGTGACAGATCAGTTTCACAGATCGGTTTCATAGATCAGTTTCATGTACAGTAACAGTGGGTGAACAGTGTTTCCAGACTCCTACAGTTTTTCCCCTTTTGACGTTTCCTTTGACATAAAATACATTTAAAGCCTTATTTTAAGGGCTCTTAAGGCCATTTAAAATGCCATAAATCCTATATTAATTATTCCTAAGGCTTGGAATGTTTTACTTGGTCAACCGCGTGGGTTAATGCGATCCGTTTTTAATGGAGAATTAACCGGATCTTAAACCGTCGCCCCATTAAATCATAAAAAGGGACGAGATATCATTCTTCCTTGTTCTTTCCGTTTGTTCTCGATTAAGAGGCACTAGAACCTTTCAATCCTTTCCGTAGGAGTTACACAACCAATCTTTACTCCTAGGATTGGTTCCGCTTTGTTTTGATGCAACCAAGCTGTGTCGATCAATCTTCGATATAAGCAACCTCCGGTGGATGCAGTTGTCGCGAGGGGAGGATCGTATCCTTTTGTGTGGATAAAGAACATGAGGAACTGTTTGAGGTAGGGGATTCATGGCTTCTTTAATTGTATATGTGCAATCGTAGAATTAGCATGATTTATCCCTTTGGATCACAATGAAATTGACCTAATTAAATACTTGAAACGGATTAAAATAATTGGTTGATCGCATGTTGTTTCTTTATACCATGATAACGGTTTGCCTCATGTTTTCCTAGATATAGTGATATCTATGTTTTCTTTGATTTTTTGTTCGTTCATGATTGAAATTGATAATGAACGTAAAGCCGGAATTAATTGTTAATTAATTGGAAAGATAAAGAGGCATGTAAATTAATCTTGTTTTTCCGTTGTTGTAGTTGTTCTAATTTGAGGATAATCAAATTAGGGAAGGAAGCATGGTTGTTTAATTGTGACAGCTTACTGATTAGGTATCCATGATTGGAACCTATGAATAACAAATCTGTTAATTCAATATGGATTAGAGAACAGATTATGTGGGAATTTCTAAAAGGGTTCTGAGTTACCCTCTTGGTTGTTAAAGGGTCAAGATCCCATGATGTGACGTTTGTTTTCTTGCTACTTGTGTTGTGATGTGAGCCTGGATGGTTGTTGTGATATGTGGAGGCATGGAGGCCTTGTAGTTATGGCAGCAGATGACGCCTAGAGTGGCGAGATTCATCAGTTTATGCATGTGGGTGTCGGGGAGGACACCAGGGATGATGGAATGGGATGGATGTGGTTGCTGGTTGCTTACGGTTTTCTTGAATGTTAATCTGCTTTTCTTTTCCCCACTGCTCAAGGCAGCTGGTCTTGCTACCCTTCTTCCGAAGGAGGCGAAGACGTGCGGGGTATGCCACATGCTTTCCGTGTTTAGCCTCCCGAGGGTGAATGGGTATATGCTCTTTCTATAGGCGGAAAAGACTCGACGGGTAGTATATCTACTCACCTTGTTGAGCCTCCTTTGTGTTTAGAAGCATAGGATGTTTTTCTAGAATGCCTGGGAATGTGGAAAAGTAATTCGGTAATGAATGTTTGATTAAATGGTGAAAATACACAGAGATGGAGATGCTGGAATTTAAAGGTGATGTGAATCTTAAAAAGGAGCAGTTGTTTTTGAAAGTGATGCCAATTCAGTTTAATGTGGAATTGTTCATTCTTAATTAATGTTTAAAGAATTAATTAATGTACAGTGGAACTGATAAAATGAGACCAGAGTAATCTAATAAATCTCTTAAAATGTTTGTGTGCTTATAGGATACATAGTCTTAGAAGTAGCATCCTGGAGTCTGAGAGACGTTAGCTGTAGTTGTATCTAAGACTAGGTAATGCCCATAGTGTGGATGTGAGTTACTTATATATTCTGTACTTTTTGTGTTTCTATACGCTACTCCACCCTGTCGGTAAGGGAAAATGATACCCCGGGGATTCTAAGCCCTAGGGGGGTGTTTTCCCCAACATTCTGATGGCAGGTTGAATGGATGACTACCCCCTTTGGCCCCGCTCTCTTCTCTTGGTAGATACTTGTTCCATGAGGCACAGTGGTTAGTTCCCCATATATGTGTGTCGAGGGCTGTAATGGCTTGTGGTTATTCACACGCATATATTCTGGATATAGTATCTGATGGACTACTATAGGTGTAACGTGTATAGGCTATGATGTCTTGAGGATCCTTACTCGGCGTATAGGTTGTAATGGCTTGAGGTATTATATCCGACGTATGATACACGTTATGCGAGCTGTGGTGGCTCCCGGAAATTACCTGGTTACTTTTGGTTGTGAGGACGGTGTGGTGCTTCGCCCAGGTGTCTGCGGGCAAGCCTATGTGGTGCACGAGGTGCAGATTGTGGAGCTTAGCTCAGGTGTCTGCGGGCAAGCCTTTGGAGAGAGATGCACAGGACGTATGTCATTGGGGAAAAGCGACAAACCAGTGGGGAAGTAGTAGTGGGGTACCCTTGATATTCTTTACAATATTCCATATTCTTGTATGCGTTACTTGGTGAGAGTAGCCATGGTGAGGTTGGGAACATAGTATACATGTTTAGTTGACGAGTTAGTTTCACTTGTTGTTCACTAGGCTTTAGCATGCTTTCTTTACTTTTGCACGAGAGGCTTGGGGAGGATCCTACTGAGTATACTGTTATACTCACCCTATGTATGTATAAACTGTTTTTTAGGTCACTTGGAGCAGGTTGGAGATCAAGCTGGTTACTACTAGCTTGCGGTTGGAGGAGGAGTTGTTCGGGCTTGTGGTCGCTGCCGTTTTACATTCTTTTGGGTACTTTTAGTTTTCCCTTACAGTTGTAGTACTTTTGCATGACATTTTATATATATACTTGGTTTCCTTTTATATTTAAATTATGAGTTGGAGTTGGTTGGAGTCTATTCTATCTCTCTCTTCTGCATGTGTTCTCTTAGAGGGTAATGCCTCCCATTTGTGTGTGTATTATACCCTCGGTGCTAGTCACCAACCCGGGGCCTACTGGAGGCGGGACTCAGGGGTCATTATCTCCCTTCTCACATTGACGGCCCAGGAGGGGTACACTTTGTGGGGAGGGGGTCGTGACAGAGTGGTATCAGAGGTCTGGTCGAGGGATAGGATGTAGTTTGGAGTTAGGCACAGGTGAGGATGCATGGGATGGTAGGGAAACAGTGTCATTCATGTTTAGAAAGTGGGGTAAACACTGGAGACCGGCAGAGACATAGGCGTTCAGGGCCCCCTATGATCTGTTTCACGGACCTTTAAGTTTACAATGGCTATTAAACAAGTGTTACCGATTGCAGGGTAGAGACCTAGGAAAGGTTCATTCATCATTATTCTTTGCGCTTGTGTTCAAATGGGTAGACCTTGGGATAGGTAACCTAAAATTAATAAAACAAAACAATTAATTAATTAATGTTGAGTCTTCCATATTCCAGGCTTAGGAGCTCTAATAGTTGTTATTTTACAGGTATGGCTCCAGGTCGACGTCCTCGTCAGGTTTACGCAGAAGATACCCAGCAGGCTGTTCCAGCATATCGCCGCCGGGTAGAGGTTGACGACGATGACACTTGGAGGAAGACACTCTGAGAGTTCCAGTGCCAGAGTCTACAGAAGTACGAGGGCTCCGTTTCAGATGCAGTCACAGAACACTGGTTGGAGGAGGTCGAGATAGGCTTCAGTTCGATTCGTGCTCGGAAGGAACACTGGGTTTTCTTGGTTGTGACGATGTTGCATGGAGCAGCGAGATAGTGGTGGTTCTTGTTCCTCGGGGATCGTGAGGAGTCAGCGATCTCATGGGAGGAGTTTCGAGACAGGTTTAGAGTCGAGTTTCTTTCATCGACTGCGAAGGCGTCCAGTCGCCAGGAACTACTCACCCTTTGACAGGGGAGCTCCAGTGTTCGAGTGTTTGGAATCCGTTCTAGGAACCTTGTACGATATGCTTCAGACCTGTTACCAGATTATGAGGCCAGGGCGAGGCATTTCGAGGAGGCTTTGCGTCTAGAGATCCAGCGCCAGGTCACCCCATTTATGCTGAAGACATATCTAGAGGTGCTGGCGAGTGCAGAGGTTGTTGAGAGGACTTTGGCTAGGACCGGATCATCACGAGAGGGGAATCGTCATGATTCCTCACGAAGCAGAGCTGTGGTCAGAGGTTCCCGGTTTTCAGGACAGAAGAGTTTCCGTTCTCCTGGGGGTAGGTCCCAGCCCTTTCCATCTCGTTTCTCCGGAGGTAGAAACTCTCATACCTATGCCAAGGGATCATGCACTTGTTTTTCTTGTGGTGTCCGTGGTCATCAGCAGCGGGAGTGCCCGACTATTCAGAGCAGTCATCGTGCACCAGGTGCTGCACTCCAGGTTCCTCCGTTGAGGCAGTTCCAGCCGAGGCAGCAGTAGCAGGTTGCACCAGCTTTAGATCACCCGAGGGTAGATGGAGCAGGCAGAGGACAGCCCCATGATGCTCCCCGTCCTCAGAGAGCAGAGCGCGACCGTGGTGGTGGTCGTCATCAAGGTCAGAGAGGCCGTGGAGGTGGTCGTGGTCAGCTTCATGCTCTAGAGTTGCCAGCTCCAGGCGAGCCAGACATCGTCTGAGGTACCCTTTGCTTGTTTTCTACCTTGGTGTATGCCTTGTTTGATTCAGGAGAGACACACTCCTTTATATCCCCTACCCTTGTCCACGCTTTGGGACTTGAGGTAGAGAGGCTTCCAGTGCCCTTGGCGTTGACTACGCCAGTTGGAGGTCGAGCTAGCTTGTTTGAAGTATGTAGAGACTGTGAGCTAGTGTTGGGGAAGCACCGCTCTTGGGGAGATTTCCTATGTTTACGAATACAACCATATGATGTTATCCTTGGCATGGATTGGTTGTATTCGGTGCAGGCTATTGTGGATTGCTACAGGAAGAAGTTCGTTTTCTTTGATGAATATGGAGAGGAAGTAGTGTTTGTTTGTGAGAGAGATCCTCGGATGAGTCATAGACGAGTTTCATCCTTATCATCCATGATGGCTGGGATGATGCTGAGTTCTTCAGAGGTTCAACAGTTGGCGTTTCCTAGGGTCGTAGAGGAGTACCCTGATGTCTTTCCAGAAGAGGTTGTATCCTTACCCCCTCGACGAGAGATCGAGTTTGGGATCGAGCTACATCCTGGAGCGTCTCCTATCTCTATGTCTCCGTATAGGATGGCCCCTTCTAAGTTACGAGAGCTACGTATTCAGCTCGATGGTCTGTTGCAGTGTGGTTTTGTTCGGGCAAGTGTGTCACCTTGGGGTGCACCAGTTTTGTTTGTGAAAAAGGATGATGGCAGTTTGCGGTTGTGCGTCGATTATCGTCGGTTAAACAAAGTGACAATAATGAACCGCTATCCTCTCCCGCGGATTGATGACCTATTCGATCAACTGAAGGGTGCAAGTTGGTTTTCAAAGATAGACATGCGGTCAGGATATCATCAGATGCGTGTAAAGGATGAGGATATCCCGAAGACTGCTTCCCGCTATCATCCTGGGAATTATGAGTTTGTTGTAATGCCATTCGGCGTGACAAATGCTCCAGCTGTTTTCATGGGGTTGATGAATGCTGTGTTCCGTGAATTCCTGGACAAGTTTGTTGTGGTTTTCATCGACGACATCCTTGTGTACTCCACATCTGAAGAGGAGCATGCAGAACATCTACGAGCCGTTTTGGGAGTTCTTCGCCAACATCGGATATTTGGGAAGTTGTCCAAGTGTGAGTTCTGGGCTCGAGAAGTTCATTTCTTGGGACTTGTTGTGTCCCAACAGGGAGTATCTGTGGATCCTTCAACGATAGAAGCAGTGGTGTCTTGGCCAGCCCCCAAGACCGTGTCAGAGGTGCGAAGTTTCCTTGGTATCGCAGGCTATTAAAGGAGGTTTGTGGCTAATTTCTCCCAAGTTGCGACTCCTCTGACAGCTTTGACCAGGAAGGATCAAGAGTTCATATGGGTTGATCAGTGTCAGACAACTTTCGAGTATCTAAAGGAGAAGTTGGTAAGTGCTCTAGTCCTTTGTCTTCTAGCGGAGGGAGCCCAATTTGATGTTTTCTGTGATGTTTCACATCTGGGGCTAGGCTGTGTTCTCATGAAGCAGAGGTCTGTTGTTTCTTATGGGTCTCGGCAGTTGCGTCCCCATGAATGCAACTATGCCACCCATGATCTTGAGTTGGCAGCCATGGTGTTTGTGCTGATGTTGTAGACATTACCTCATTGGCGAGCACTTTTTGGTTTTCACCGATCATAAGAGTTTGAGGTATGTTTTCTCTCAGCGGGATTTGAACATGTGGCAGCGTCGGTGGATGGAGTTCTTGCAGGAATATGACTTCAAAATATCGTATACACCTGGGAAGGGAAATGTTGTTGCTGATGAACTGAGCCGAAAGTCACGTAATGATGTTGTGCGTGAATCTGGTGATTCTTGGAGAGTGATGGAAGAGCTATCAGCATTGCATCTTGATATAGGAGAAGTTGGGGGAAGAGGTTGTCTTTTCCAGATGACGGTGCAGTCATCCCTGATGCAGAAGGTGGAAGAGTCTCAGTTGGGTGATCTAGAGGTGGAAGTTTGGAGAGACAATGTTGTATGTGGTGAGTCCCCTGATGGTTGGTCGGAGGATGAACAACACCGAGTGTTGTATCATGGAAGGCTTTTTCTTCCCTTGGCGATGCGCGAGACGGTTCTCTGAGAGTTCCATTGTTCACCCTTGGCGGTACATCCTGGTGTGACAAAGATGTACCGATCCTTGAGGAGTCAGTTTTGGTGGCCTGGGCTGAAGCGTACAGTTGCAGAATGTGTGTCTCGATGTTTAGTCTGCCAGAAGGTGAAGGCCGAATACCGTGTTCCTGGTGGCCTTCTCCAGTACTTAGAGATCCCTCAGTGGAAGTGGGAGGACATCTCAATGGACTTTGTTACAGGTTTACCTCGAGCTCCGGGAGGACATGATGCTATATGGGTGGTAGTGGATCGTTTAACTAAATCGGCCCACTTCATAGCAATCAAGGAGTCGAGCTCAGTGGAAGTTTTGTCGAGGCAGTATCTGGAGGAGGTGGTGAGGCTTCACGGAGTTCCTACGACGATCATTTCTAATCAAGATCCTAGTTTTACCTCTAGGGTGTGGAGAGGTCTCCATCATGCTTTTGGCTCTCAACTATGCCTTAGAACTGCTTTTCATCCTCAAACGGATGGTCAGACAGAGCGAACAATCCAGACTCTTGAAGACATGTTGCGCTCTTGTGTTCTTGATTTTGGAGGTTCATGGAAAAAGCAATTACCTTTGGTAGAGTTCGCTTACAATAATATTTTTCACTCTACCATCCGCATGGCGCCGTTTGAAGCCTTTTATGGCCGGCCATGCCGTTCTCCGTTGTGCTGGACTGGGGACGGAGAGTCCGCAATTCTCGGACCAGAACTAGTGCAGAATATGACAAATATGGTTCAAGTGATTCGTGAGAGGATGAAGACAACACAAGATCGTCAGAAATCTTATGCCGATCAAAGAAGGAGACCCTTAGAGTTTAATGTTGGGGATCATGTGTTTCTAAAGGTGACTCCTCGTCGTGGGAAGTGAAGGTTTGCTCGCGGAAGTAAGCTTTCTACCCATTTTTTTGGGCCTTTCGAGGTGTTAGCTCGTGTTGGAGGTGTGGCGTATCGAGTAGCACTTCCCCCTCAGATGAGTCGGATACATGATGTCTTCCATGTATCTCAGCTCCGTCGTTACCTTCATGATGAATATCATGTTATCGATTGGGGAGCGATCGATATTGATGATGATGCAACCTTCGAGGAGCGACCTGTGGAGATCCAAGACCACAAGGAGAAGATGTTGCGTGGGCGTTCTATCCCCTTAGTTCATGTCTTGTGGCGACACGGTGCCATGGAGGAGAGTACCTGGGAGCGTGAGTCACAGATACGTGCTCAGTACCCAGATTTTTTTAATGTTTAAATCCTTTCATTTAATGATGTTTTCTTTGTGGTTGGACCTTTCATGTTTTATTTATGTACCTTTGATGAGATTTTATGTTTGAATTGGTTGGTTATGAATTGTTTGTTTCCATACTCTCGGATGTCGTAGTTTTTTCTAGCTTTTGAACAACTCATGGTGGTTTTCCCCTGAGAGGTATCTTATGGGGTGGTTGTTCGGACCCCTCTTTTCTTCTGGGTTGGTTTTTAATTCTCGAGGACGAGAATGTTTTGAGAGGTATCTAATGTAATGGCCCGGACAACTCCAGTCCATTACATTGTGGAATTTTGGTGTTTGAGGTGTTCCGGGAGGCTAAGGGGACATATCCCCAACACTTTGCCAATTTTCCAGTTCTGTGAACAGTGTTTCCAGTTTTATGAATAGTAACAGATCGGTCTAACCGATCGGTCTGACAGATCGGTCTCACCGATCAGTTTCACAGATCAGTCAGACAGATCGGTTTCACAGATCGGTCTGACAGATCGGTCTCACAGATCGGTCTGACAGATCAGTTTCACAGATCGGTGTGACAGATCGGTTTAACAGATCAGTCTGACAGATAGGTTTCACAGATCGGTCTGACATATCGGTTTCACAGATCGGTGTGACAGATCCGTTTCACAGATCGGTTTGACAGATCGGTTTCACAGATCGGTGTGACAGATCGGTTTCACCAATCAGTCTAACAGATCAGTTTCACAGATCGGTGTGACAGATCGGTTTCACATATCAGTGTGACAGATTAGTTTCACAGATAGGTTTCACAGATCGGTGTGACAAATTAGTTTCACAGATCGGGTTCACAGATCGGTGTGACAGATCAGTTTCACAAATCGGTTTCACAGATCGGTGTGATAGATCGGTTTCACAGATCGGTGTGACAGATCGGTTTCACATATCGGTTTCACAGATCGCTGTGACAGATCAGTTTCACAGATCGGTTTTATGTACAGTAACAGTGGGTGAACAGTGTTTCCAGACTCCTACAATTTTGCCCCTTTTGATGTTTCCTTTGACGTAAAATACATTTAAAGCCTTATTTTAAGGGCTCTTAAGGCCGTTTAAAATACCATAAATCCTATATTAATTATTCCTAAGGCTTGGAATGTTTTAATTGGTCAACCGCGTGGGTTAATGCGATCTGTTTTAATGGAGAATTAACTGGATCTTAAACCGTCGCCCCATTAAATCTTAAAAAGGGACGAGATATCATTATTCATTTTTCTTTCCCTTTGTTCTCGATTAAGAGGTACTAGAACCTTTCAATCCTTTCCGTAGGAGTTGCACAACCAATCTTTACTCCTAGGATTGGTTCCGCTTTGTTTTGATGCAACCAAGCTGTGTCGATCAATTTTCGATATAAGCATCCTCCGGTGGATGCAGTTGTCGCGAGGGGAGGATCGTGACCTGTTGTGTGAATAAAGAACGTGAGGAACTATTTGAGGTAGGGGATTCATGGATTCTCTAATTGTATATGTGAAATCATAGAATTAGCATGATTTATCCCTTTGGATCACAATGAAATTGACCTAATTAAATAATTGAACCGGATTAAAAGAATTGGTTGATCGCATGTTGTTTCTTTATACCGTGATAACGGGTTGCCTCATGTTTTCCTAGATACAGTGATATCTATGTTTTCTTTGATTTTTTGTTCGTTCATGATTGAAATTGATAATGAACGTAAAGCCGGAATTAATTGTTAATTAATTAGAAAGATAAAGAGGCATGTAAATTAATCTTGTTTTTCCGTTGTTGTAGTTGTTCTAATTTGAGGATAATCAAATTAGGTAAGGAAGCATGGTTGTTTAATTTTGATAGCTTACTGATTAGGTATCCATGATTGGAACCTACGAATAACAAATCTGTTAATTCAATATGGATTAGAGAACAGATTATGTGGGAATTTCTAAAAGTGTTCTGAGTTACCCTCTTGTTTGATAAAGGGTCAAGAGCCCATGATGTGATGTTTGTTTTCCAGCTACATGTGCTGTGATGTGAGCCTGGATGGTTGTTGTGATATGTGGAGGCATGGAGGCCTTGTGGTTATGGAAGCAGATGACGCCTAGAGTGGCGAGATGCATCAGTTTATGCATGTGGGTGTCGGGGAGGACACTAGGGGTGATGGAATGGGATGGATGTGGTTGCTGGTTGCTTACGGTTTTCTTGAATGTTAATCTGCTTTTCTTTTCCCCACTGCTCAAGGCAGCTGGTCTTTCTACCCTTCTTCCGAAGGAGGCGAAGACGCACGGGGTATGCCACGTGCTTTCCGTGTTTAGCCTCTCGAGGGAGAATGGGTATATGCTCTTTCTATAGGTGGCAAAGACTCGACGGGTAGTATATCTACTCACCGTGTTGAGCCTCCTTTGTGTTTAGAATCATAGGATGTTTTTCTAGAATGCCTGGGAATGTGGAAAAGTAATTCGGTTATGAATGTTTGATTAAATGGTGAAAATCCACGGGGTTGGAGATGCTGGAATTTAAAGGTGTTGTGAATCTTAAAAAGGAGCAATTGTTTTTGAATGTGATGCCAATTCAGTTTAATGTGGAATTGTTCATTCGTAATTAATGTTTAATGAATTAATTAATATACAGTTGAACTGATAAAATGAGAACGGAGTAATCTAATAAATCTCTTCAAATGTTTGTGTGCTTATAGGATACCTAGTCTTGGAAGTAGCAGCCTGGAGTCTGAGAGACGTTAGCTGCAGTTGTATCTAAGAATAGGTAATTCCCATAGTGTGGATGTGAGTTACTTATATATTCTGTACTTTTTGTGTTTCTATACGCTACTCCACCCTGTCGGTAAGGGCAACTGACACCCCAGGGATTATGAGCCCTAGGGGGGGTGTTTTCCCCAACATTCTGATGGGAGTTTGAATGGCTGACTACCCCTTTGGCCCCGCTCTCTTCTCTTGGTAGATACTTGTGCCATGAGGCACAGTGGTTAGTTACCCCATATATGTGTGTAGAGGGCTGTAATGGATTGTGGTTATTCACATGCATATATTCTGGATATAGTATCCTATGGACTACTATAGGTGTAACGTGTATAGGCTATGATGGCTTGAGGATCCATACTCGACGTATGGGCTGTAATGGCTTGAGGTATTATATCCGACGTATGATACACGTTATGCGAGCTGTGGTGGCTCCCAGAAATTACCTGGTTACTTTTGGTTGTGAGGACGGTGTGGTGCTTTGCCTAGGTGTCTGTGGGAAAGCCTATGTGGTGCACGAGGAGCAGATTGTGGAGCTTAGCCCAGGTGTCTGCGGGCAAGCCTTTGGAGAGAGATGCACAGGACGTATGTTATTGGGGAAAAGCGGCAAACTAGTGGGGAAGTAGTAGCGGGGTACCCTTGATATTCTTTACTATATTCCATATTCTTTTATGCGTTAATTGGTGAGAGTATCCATGGTGAGGTTGGGAACATAGTATACCTGTTTAGGTGACGAGTTAGTTTCACTTGTTGTTCACTGGGCTTTAGCATGCTTTCTTTACTTTTGCACGACAGGCTTGGGGAGGATCCTACTGAGTATACTGTTATACTCACCCTATGTATGTATAAACTATTTTTCAGGTCACTTGGAGCAGGTTGGAGATCAAGCTGGTTACTACTAGCTTGCGGTTGGAGGAGGAGCTGTTCGGGCTTGTGGTCGCTGCCGTTATACTTTCTTTTGGGTACATTTAGTTTTCCCTTTCAGTTGTAGTACTTTTTTATGACATTTCATATATGTACTTGGTTTCCTTTTATATTTCAGTTATGATTTGGAGTTGGTTGGAGTCTATTCTATCTCTCTCTTCTGCATGTGTTCTTTTAGAGGGTAATGCCTCCCATTTGTGTGTGTATTATACCCTCGGTGCTAGTCGCCAACCCGGGGCCTACTGGAGGCGGGACTCGGGGGTCATTATCTCTCTTCTCACATTTCCGGCCCAGGAGGGGTACACTTTGTGGGGAGGGGGTCATGACAGTTTATGTAATGGGATTCCAAAATAATGTTTTATATAGTATCGTGGAATATTGGAATATTTATGTATTGGTCTATTGTGGTTTTCAATAATTCTATGGTACTGGTAACCATGGAAGGTGATTGAGATATTTTTGGTAAGTGGATGATATGTGCATAGTGAAGGGATAAGAAGATAATGAGATGTTTGATTGTATTCATGAGCTCATGATTGATATAAGGACTAAGTGATATCATGGTTTGAGTATAAATAATTTTGAGGATTTTGGTTTGTGGAAGTGTTAACTTTTTACTACATTCATGTTTTCACTAAGGTTTAATGGGTATACATGATTAAGGTATTCACATGTTTGTAATTTGACCAACAAGATATATCTTATGATACATGGGGGATAAATGATGGCATTCACGTGATTGTTATGTGACATTTCAAGAAATCACTTTATTTATACTATGAACTTGTACCGAATTATTTTGGATAATCCTAAAGATTGGGATGGATTATGTTGGACATAAGTTAGTATTGTTTATGTATAAAAGTTTTTCGATATTATTTAGGGGATGTTATAGTAATTTAGTTTTAGAAAAAGGAAAACCTGCAGGATGGGCGACAACCCATCGCGTCGGACCAGGCTGTGGGAATCGAACCCACAACCGAAGTGCGACTGGCCTTTATCGCCTACCACTGGCCTACAAGAAGTCCCCGTTAAGTAGAAACTAGTTTTATTATATTAATCAGTATGATATATGAAGTATAAGTCCATTTTAGGAACCATATATGATTAATCTCACTATAAATGGACTTATGTATTTTTTGATAACTTTTATAACCTTTTTTTTGAGACAGATGGAATGACCCATTATTCTATCACATGATCTACTAACACATCATGAATAACAAATTCAACTTCATTTTATTAAGGGATGAAGTGGAAATTGTTCAATTAACAAACAACAGTGAGATTGTACCAAAATCATGTTAGTATTTCTTTTAATGATCTTGAAAACCAAAAATGTTGTCCTAGTGCCCTTATATCTGATGAATCAGATGGTACCTTAGATCATCAAAAATGTATGGATTTGTGATTGCTGACTTTTCCATAGCCATGTTCACTACCACTCTCCATCAGAACATGATGGTTATATTTCTCTTCCATATCCATATTTTCATCTATGTGGAAACCAAGTGATTAGTTTAATTGTATAACTGTTACGTTTCATACTATTATTTTTAATGATTGGTTTTGGTATTCCTTTTTACTATGTGGGTTTCTATCAAAGAAACTTTCAAGGAGTAAACCATTTATAACCCCGACGAATTTCAAGTGCGAAATTCATTTTAAGGGGGGTAGAATGTAACACCCCGATATTTTATGAAAAATATTTTTTTTAATTTCATTAATGTCTTGTGTTGTACGCTACACCAAAAGGAGCCTGCAGAACACACATCCTTGACTTTCATTACATTACACGCAATCATGACCTTCCTCGATAGTGTGTGTAGTACGCAATACTGAGTTTCATTAAACAACGTTATGCTATTAAAATATTATTAAAACTAGACGTTATGAATAGTAATAACCAATTTTTGAAATTTTTTAAATTTTATTTTTCAAAATGAATTTCATTTTTGGATTTGAAATATCGAAATTAGCTTAGGGTGAAATTTTGGTACTTTTTTGGATAACATTCATTTTCTGATGAATAGTGAAAATTACTAAATATTAATTAAAAACAAAATTTTTAATCAAAATAATTAATAGTGATAAATTATTAATTTTAGTGGTTTTAAAGTATATTTAGAATATATTTTTACAATTTTATACAATTTTGTTGATTTTATTTAATTTCACATTTAAACCAGACATAAATTAGTGTCAATCTTTTGATAGTTATTATCTCTTAAGAACACGCTATTTGTTTTGACGACAAGAATTAATTTTTAAATTAATTAATACAACTGATATGTTTTGAATTTGGTAAAATAGACATCATTTATGAGTTCATAATATCAAATATAGCTTAGGCCTAATTTTTGGTATTTTTCTGGAAACATTCATTTTTTGATAAATAGTGAAACCACTAAGTGGTAGTTAAGAAAAATGAATTTTGCATAAAACTTAATTTTACCGCTTCTGTGAGTGGAATTTAAAAAATCTAAGAGACACAGTTGATGTTAGTAAGTAAAATGCGATTCAATGAGATGAAAATAATTTTTGGTGAATAGTAACTTTTTACTTTTTTTAGCACGGTTAAAAGTAAATAGGGTAATTACGGGAAAAAATGATATTATTATTACCCTAACACATGTCATAATTCTATTGTATAAGTTTAATTCGACCAAAAACAACCTTAGGAATAAAATATGACCATTTAGGCCCACTTGTATTATATTAGGACATTTATTATTAATTTATTTAAAGAGGGGTTAAAATAGTTAAAATCAATGTTTAATAAGTATATACTTTTTAATATAGGGTTATACATAAGATAAATTCGACAATAAATTTTCATTAGAAAGCTAAATATATTTTCTACATAAAGATATTTTATTTGTAATTTTTAGACTTTAAATAAGTTAATTTATTTATGACACAAAGATGATGCATTAATTATCTTATTAATAAAAGATTGACATAATTGATGTTATAAATACCCAAATAAATATAATATGAGACTTTTTATGAATTACAATAATTTTATAGGTTAATATGACATGTTAGTATTGATTTAATTAACTTTTATCGAACTAATCATTCTGTTATGATTTTCAAAAAAATCAATTACTAAATAGTGTCAAAATTGACATAAAATAGTTTTTAAAACAAATATTATATTATTAATTGTTATTTTATTACTAAAAATCAATGGTTTGGCCAACTTACTCTGATAAGGTTATATATATATTAATAATAAACAACTTGGGGTTCGTTTGTCTGATTTTAGTATGTTTAGTAACCATATAGTATAAGAACACAAGAAGACACAGTAAAAGTAAAATTATTTAACTTAATGTTAAATCTAAATGATAAGGTTAAAATATAAACCTAAACTTGTCTAAATTCTATTGGATAAGAGGATTTCGACCCATACCCACCTTAGCTTCAAAATAAATCAATTTTGAGCTATTTAAAACCGAATTTGGTTTAATAATAAAATAATATATTTTTTTATTACAAAGGTGCCACTATCCTCCCTTATAAAAGGGCACATCCTCCCTCTCTTCCTCACACCACTTTGAGCCTTCATGCTCGGCCAACCCCTTACAAATTCACTTCTCCACATCCCTAGAAACATTCTAGAGGTTCTGGTCTTCCTCAAAGACCAATTTTAGAGCCCTAAAAGGAGATCTCAAAGAGGCGCTTCAAAGAAGAGGAGGTTCGAACAATTATGAAGCAAATCGGACCTAAGTATATAAAAAAAGGTTTTAGGTAAAAAAATGAAAGATCATTATGGGAGATGTTGAAGATCTTTCACCACGATTAGAAGATTATATTCTGAGTTTCCAAAGAAACTAAACTATTACGGTCCTTGTGTCTGTGTTTTTTTTATGTAATAAGTATTCCGCAAAAGTAATGTAATGTCCATGTACGTTAAGCTTCGGGTCTCAACAATGATAACTTGTCTCAAACTTTTGATCTCGATGATGAAAAGATAAATTATGATGCTTATTTTGAAGTTTATATTATACACATCATTGATCGGATCATGAAGGCTCTATGAGTTTGGAATGTCCCTTTAATATGGGTGTTATATCCTCCTAGCTAGGTATAGGATGAGACATGATAATTGGGGACTAACATACATTCTTATTGGTTAGAATTGTCCCTAAATAGTGTTTCACTTCCATTGGAAGTGAAATTCGAAGATGAATTTCATTATGGGGGAGTACTATAAGAAACTGTTATTTATATGATGTATAAATCCTATAAATTGTCTTCAAATTCATTATCTATGACCAAATATGGATTCCTAATGTTTTCATGAATGATTCGGGAGTATATGGGGCTTGTTCAGAGCTAGAATTCTATGTTTTTTAAAATGAATTTATGTAGAAAAGCTAGTAGAAATTAAGCGACCAAATTTCGATGGATGGATTAACCATGCATGGGATGGATAAAGGGTTTCAATTGGTTTTATGAAATAGGGAAACCATGCCTCTAGAGGTGCATACCCAAGTAGGGGGTGATGAATGTTTTAGAAGAGGAGTGAAACACATTTTTTCATTGTTAGTTAAATCATGCATATGAAACCATGTCAGGTCCCCCATGATAGAGTGACGGGTGTACATTTGGAACACAGATTGTCCTATCATACATGCATTCATGAACCATCCCAGTGGGTCTCATCCATGACTCCCGAAACCCACCTCAAATAGGCTAGGGGCTGGTGACTAGTATTGAGTAGGCATATCATTAACATGGAGGCATTTCCTAAGTACCTATACACATGAACATAACTCCAAGCCCACAAAAGATGAAATGTAAAAACCACAAAGGAACAAATTCATGCCTATTACTAAACACAACTGACATTGTACAACAGAAGTAATGTGAAAAATGTAAAAATAAGACAGAATAAAATCCCTAAAAACAAGATTATGAAAACTACAATGTTCATCCTATAAGCCAAAATAAGTATTTGGACTACTACTCATAGCCATAGGAACACCTCGGAATGAATGGAACATAGAAATTTTAGTCTGGTCATGTTCTTCTTTGGAATCCATCAAATGGCTGCTCATCTGCACCGGACATGACATGTGTGGGAAAATCCCATGTAGGGGTGAGTATAACAATACTAATTATAGGACCCCAAAACCAAAAAGAAATACACAAGGTAAAGGTATAGTCATCTCTACAAAATATATGTCTACTAAACATACCTCAAGTGAAACAAAATCCCAATATACTCTAAAAATAGACCCATAGTCTAGAGACAAGTAACACAACATCATACTCATGCTAGGGATTTAGTTCGAAGATTCCACAAAGCACTCATCCAGGAGAACTAACTCAACGAGGCAGATAGCTCTGATATCTTTCATCTGAAAAATACCATTCATTGGGAAATTTAATGAGAGATATATACACTCTTTCTTGCAGAACACACTCGTTAGTGGAGAAAGATCACGATATACATATGAGGATCACTTCCATGGCCTTGGATGATACCATGACTCATCCAGATTCACCTTCTATGTAGAGGATCATTGTCCATTAAGCTTAGTCATGTCGATAATGAACTCTACCTAGGGCCCTAAATTGGTTTAGGATATCGCTCCGGGCCTCTCAGATGGATACTTGACTCTATCTCAGAATGTATGGATAATGGGATGATACTCATGTAGATGGAAAAAATACCAGATATTCAAGGTAATGGTAAAAAAGGGAACTAACCCAAATGAAACATGTCCAATGGATGGTAGACAAGAGGATCAAGCCTTGCTCTAGGATATACAAAGCAAGTAGTATGAGTCACATGTCATGTATCACGGTTCTGGGTAATTCCCAAGTGAAATTTCATAAGTGATAAGGAACATTCCATGTAAATAGGTAAGTACTTGATGTATAGTACGAACCACATGCCTTGTCCAAGTAACTGGGGTTCCCTCTATGTACACAGCTGTGTGCCTGTACATAGCTTTAACCCATGCAGGTCATCCTGTGTAACCGATACACAAGGTAACCCAGGTAACCTGCCTGTTCTGGCCGTGTGATGGATTAAACGATTTTTTTCCCACCCTTTGTTCGTGTATCCCCTAGATACACATCGAGTCTCGTGTAACCGCCACTGTCATGTTGTGTAAGGTCTACATGAAGTCTAGAAAAGCATTGTAGTACATCCTATGTCCGTGTACTACCCAAACTACACGTCAAGATTCAGGGAAGGCCCACATACCATGTGACAGGGGTCACACTCCGTGTTATACATGTCTGTCTCCTGAAACCCTAGCCACCACTAAGCTTACCCCACGCAATGTGTTCTCTAGGATATACCCCATGTGTTACGGAAATTTCCAAAAATGCCTCCCTTTTCTGGAACGACCCCATGATGCTCTTTTCTTTGTTCCAACCTTTCAATCACCATAAAAATCAATGGTTTAGGACTCCCTGACAACTCTATATCTTCTGAATCATTTTTGGGGATCTGATCAACCCTAAAAACACGTATTGATCCACCCATGCGAAGAAAAATTGAATGATGGTATCTCCAAATTTTAGAGGATTCATCATCTTCCATCATTGTTGCACCTCCTATAGGTACCCGCAATGTCGAGTCATCAATTTATAACTGTTGTGTTTCCAAAAAGTGGCACAAAAATCCATTGTTCATCGCTCCACAATGAACGTGAAGAACACATTGTGGAGGAGGAAGAAATTAAAAAGAAATTCGAGGAAAGAACCTCTATTGCCATTCATCTCAATGTTGTTCCACTCCCGTTAGTAGGATCAAATAGATAAAAAATAAATCAATAGAGTAATCTAGCATGGATTAATTCCCGGAATCAAAATCCCAGAAGAAACCTAAAATTAAAACCCCCTCGCAAGAATGTAAGATCTGTGGATCAACTTGTTCATCGGTTCATCCATGTTCGTTATTTAATCCATGAACATTGAAAATAAAATAGAAATAACAACCCCTAACTCGATTCAGTTGTAGAACAATTGAATTTTTGTGTTCAATGGCTAGGTTCAACAAATCTGAGATGTGTTGATCGATTAGGTCGTCGTCATCTACCAATGGGTTCTCCTCCAAAGCTCTAAGAATTCCCTATAGATCCTCCCAATTTTTTGTTAATGACCAACATTCAATTAACTAATTAAATAAATGGAATGTGTTTGATCATTCCATCATGTTGTGACATTAATTAGTCATCTTTGATGTTTCAGAGTCATTATGGTGTGGTATTAATTATCAAAATAGTTACCCTGTCGTCACGCTACAGTGAATGTTTCCAAATTAATTAAAATAAACATTTCGAATTATTTTAATTTATTTTATTTTTCTCAAAATGTATTAAAATTAATTTTTTCTCCTGACTCTCACTGGTCATGGTTAGTCTCGTTCATAGGTATAGTTATCATTCTGAATGCCATGGTGCCCTCATAACATTAATTAAGGAATCTTTTTGGAAACTTCCACAACCGCGCACACCCGTCAACTCGAGTAGCTTAATAAACATTCAAACCATAATTTTGGGATCATTAGGCCTCTGAATGATGTTCCTTCTCCATTGATGGTGTCTTAATAATTTCATATAAAATTTAAAAATAATACATGAATAATACGAGACATTACATTCTACCCACCTTGGTGATTTGCATCCTCGAAAATCAAAAACAAGGATACTCAAAAAGATGTGGGTACTGTGCATGAATCTGAGCCTTCCACCCCCACGTGCTATCTTGAAGATTATCATATTGCCACCAGATTCACACCAAAGTAATCGATCACCCATGAAGGATCCTCTCCTCACGATCCTTGATCTCTACCAGGTACTCAGTAATGATTTCTTTATTCTCAATGTCCATCTCGACCCAGTTGATAAAGTGTGATGGGTTATGCATGTACTTCCTCAACTATGACACATGGAAGGAATCTTGTACCATGTGAAACTAATGAGGTAGATCTAGGGGGTACGCCACCTCGCCAACTCTGCATTGTATCCGGAATGTTCCGATGAAACTCAGAGATAGCTTGCTGCCCAGGAAAAAGTTATGGAACCCTCATCGATGTGAGACCCGAAGGAAGATGTTTTCTCCCTCCTCGAACTCCCGAGGTCTTATTCACTTATCAGCATAAGACTTATTCTAGCTTTGTGTAGTCTTCTATGCTCCTATATTATCTGCTCCTTCTCAGTGGTAGCTCACACCAACTCTGGACACATTATTGCTAACTCTCTGGGGTCAGTCCAGAAAAGCGGTGACCGACAGGGTATCCCATATAAATCCTTGAATGGTTCCATACCAATGGTGGAATGTTAGTTGTTATTATATGAAATCTCTACTAGTGGTAGATTTTCTTCCAATATATGGCCAATGTCCAAGATAAAGGCTACCAACATATCTTACAGAAACTAAATTATCCTCTCCATCTAACCATCGGTCTGGGAATGGAACGTTGTTCTCAATTGTAGCTGAGTCCTAAAATCCTCCTACAATCCATTCCACAACCAGGATGTGAAGCAGGAATCTCAATTTGAGACAATGTCAAAGGGACTCCATTAAGATGAACTATCTCTTGCATGTATATGCATCCCATTCTCTCTACAGAACTCGGATCCCTAACAGCAAGGAAGTTGGCCGACATGGTGAGTTGGTCAAGGATCACCCAGATGGAATCAATTCCCATGGATGTACATGGTAATCCCATCATGAAGCCCATTGATAATACATCCCACATCCACTCTAGAACTTCCTAGGGGTGATATAATCCTACTAGAACTCGTCGCTCATCCTTCACTTGCTGCCATGTAAGGCATCGAGAAATGAACTCTACTATTGTCGTCTTCATGCCAGACCACCAAAACTGTTGTTGGAGATCCTAGTACTTCTTCGCCACTTGAGGATGTACCATCAATGGGGGTGTATGCATCTATCTTTGGACCTCCTCCTGCAAAATCCACTACTACAACAGTTCATCCTCTGAAAAAAAACAATGTTCTCCTCACCTTCGGAATATCCATTAGAAGCATGTCCAACAGATAACTGAGCATGTAAAACCTAAAATTCTACATCCCCATGTTGTGACTCCATAACTCATTGATAGAGTGGAGGGGGGAAAACTATCGATTGAACGTAATATGCATCCTCTCTTTCCACGAAGGATAACTATAATGAGAAAAACTGTTATGTCGCCTCACTCAATAGCTGAAATATCGATCTCCTACTAAGAGAATCTTCCACCTTTTCCCCTACCCATGAGTATAGATGATCTTGAAATCATATTCCTAGTAGAAATCTAGACAATTCCTATGTCTCAGATTCTTATTATTATACAAGATGATGTTGTTGAGGAACTTGTGGTCAGATTGGACGATAAACCACTCACCCATAAGGTAGTGTCCCCAAATCATCAACATGAATACATCCACTACCAACACGATATCATGGGTAGCATAGTTCTACTCACATTTACTAAGATAGCATGAACCATAAGCAATCAACTCCTATATCTGCATCTTGACACAACCAATCCATGTATTTGATATGTCATAGAAAACTTTTTACTCAACACCCTCCTCAGGAAATTTCAAAATCGGGGCACTGATCACACATTTTCTCAACTACACGAAAGCCTTCTAGAACTTCTCTATCCACATTAAGGGTTCCCCATTACTGTTCAAGACCGTCATCGATGCAGATATATGGTAGAAATCTGGAATGAATGTTTGGTAATATCCTTCCAAAACAAGGAATCTCTACACGTCTGACACGCTATGAGGTGGATCTCATGCTAACAATGCATCCACCTTTGATGGGTCCATAGCTACTCCATCTGCTGAGATGACATGTCCCAGAAAGTGGACCACTGAATCCAAATCATTCATTTTGAGAGCTTCCCATAAAGATGGTGTTCTCAAAGTACATATTGAACCATTATCATGTGTCTCATGTGCTCCTCATCTGATATAGAGTAAACAAGGATGTTATCGATGAAGACGATTATGATCCTGTCTAAGTATAGATAGAAGATCCAGTTGATTAGTTCGATAAACAATGTGGGGGAATTCGTCATGGAAAAAGGCATCACCATGTAATCATAGGGACCATAGAGGCATCTAAAATCCATCTTCAATATATCGTTGTCCTATAATCATAACTGGTGGTAACCTGGTCGATGTTCAACCTTCGAGAACCATTGTTCCCCTCTTATCTGATCAAAGAGGTCGTCGATCCTCAACAGTGGATATATGTTCTTCACATTCACCTGGTTTAGGCAACGGTAATCCATGCACAACCTAAATATCACATCTTTCTACACAACAAAAAAATAGGGGCCTCCTAGTGTGAAACGTTGGGTCTTACAAATCCATTTCTTTACAAATTCTCTAACTGCACCCTCAGCTCGTGAAGCTCTACAGGAGCCATCTGATATGATAATGAGGATATCGGTGTCGTCCTAGGGGGTAAGTCGATGCAGAATTAAATTTCTAGATTGGGAGGTAATCTTGGAACATCGTCGAGAAATATATCCTCATAATCTGCCACTACTGTTGGGAAATGGAAGTTCAAAACATTTACTACTCTAAGGGTAAGTCAATCAAACTAATGAGTGATCAGATGCAACCTTTTATACATGGGCCCATTGGGTGAAACTTGTGTCTCCCTTTCACCAACAAAGGAAAACCTTATCCCATCGATGAGGACAAACCACACTCTTTGCGTAAAGCATTCAATCTGGGCATGGACCAAACATAACCAATACATACAGAGAATAAAGTCATAAGGCCTCGACACTACCAATAAGTGGTTCAAAATGTAACGATTTCCTCAAAGAGTAAAACCAAACATTTTTCAAATGTGTGTAATCATTTAGTATCCTCTCATTGGTGTCTCCAAATGTAAGGGTTGAGTAAGTAGATCTACATGAATCTCAAGATTTTTCATAAGACATGTGTAGAGGAAGGAACGGTTGGCACATGTTTCTATAAGTACAATAACTAAGGTATAAGGGACATAGATCATACCTCACATCATCCCTAGACTCCCTGGTTCATACACCTTGAACGCATGCAGCTGTCCCCGGCCATGTCCCCCAAATCCATGAGCTTGGTGTGGACCTCCTTGTGGTTGTGGTGGAAGTAGATTGAAGAGCCTTCCACCACCTACAGCTCTCCCTGCTCCACTGCCATGCTTGCTGCCTCGAGGGTCTATCTGCTACACTCTATGCCTCTGACTTGGTGTTCCATCCACTGATTCCCTATTAGCATCTAAATGGGTTAGAAAATATCTAGCAATATGTCCTCTACCGTCGCACGAGTAACAACGTCTCCCTATATGATGACTGAATCCATCCTGAGATCCATGGACTACCAAACCCCGGTCTTGGGTCCTCATGTGACATCTCTGAAACTATCTTCCCTGTTCTAGACATATTCTCCCAACTACCAAGGCATCTACACTTATCTACCCACTGTTGACTATCTTTATCTATCTATACTCTACCAAGAAGATCCAGATCACCAATGCCCCTCGAGAACTCTAGCATAAGTCTAAATTCATAGAGGCATGACACTAGATTAGATGTCCCTTATTAGACCTCTCTCGAAGGTCTGTGATCTGTTGTACTGATACTTGACCGTATCAATCGAGAACCTCTAAAGGTTGGTGAATCTCGATGAATAGTCATCCACCATCAAACTGCCCTGCTAGAGCAAAAGAAGCTCCTGAATATGTAGTAATCTTAGTGTAACCAGATATAACTACTCCTTAAAGAATAAATAAAACTCCGTCCTCAAAAGATTTCCCTCATTGTGAGTCTCTATGTTCAGACTCCACCATCGTGTCACTAAACCCTGAAGAAGGCTTGCTCTTAGGATCAGTATCTGGTTTGCTAGTGTCCTCGCTAGATGGAAAACTTTAGTCACTGCCTCAAGCTAGTCCTCAGCCTCCTGAGGGTTGGGATAGCCTTGGAACCTAAGGGGTTACCATCTCTAGAACTCAAGGAGTGCACTCAGACTGCGCCCCTCATCTTTTGGCACTGTAGATACCACGAGTTTCTCTAATGGCGGTGGTATAGAAGGTGCACCCCTAGAGGAAATGCATGTGGATTTGTTAACTGTATCGAAGCCTTATCAATGAGGAGGTCATCCTCATGATCGCACTGCTGAATCCTAGCGGGTAAGTGTTACAGAGGCATCCTGTAAAGAATCAAAATTTACCATGGTCAACAAGTATATCAAGATATTTGACACCAAGGACCTGGAAAATACAACTAATTACTATATGATACATGTGTTGTTATTTTAATTCCCTGTAACTTGTGTATTCACATACCTAGTTGGAAATTAGGTTATCAGAGACCTGTGTATGGATACGTTGGCCGCTCGCATGAACACTGATGTTTCTGGCCTGAAATCTGATCTCAAAACACTTAATATTATTTTTCCAAACAATCCTCATAGATTCAAGGTCCTAAGATAGAACTGACCAACTTTGCTACCACTCTGTCACGACCCATCCTAGGGGGGACCATGGCACGACTCCCTAAACCAGCCTCTAATAGGCCAGGGGCAGGTTAATAGAACCAAGTGGGAATATCACCAATAAGGGAGGCATTGAATAAGTACATGTACACATGACCACATCACTTAGCCCATAAATACTGAAATGTAAAAACCACTAAGGAAATAAATGCATGCATGAAACTAAACCCAACCAATAGAGTAAAATAGAAGTAATGTTCAGAAAGTAAATCTATACCAGAATACAAGACCACAAAATAAGATCCTGCAAACTACAAAGTCCAACCTATATACACAAATAAGTACTAGGAATGATGATCGTAGCTATAAGAACACCTCATCCTGAAGGGAACTCAGAAATATCAGTCTGGTCCTGGTCCTGCCCAGACTCTGTCAAAAGGCCACTCGTCTGCACAAGACACGAAACATGAGTGCAAATCCCATGTAGGGGTGAGTATAACAATACTCAGTAGACAACCCAAAAAACAAAAAAGAAATAAACAACGTAAAGGTACAGTCAACTCTACACAATATATGTCTACTGAACAAATAGTAAGAGAAACACAATCCAGATATACTCAAAACCTAGATCCATAGTCTAGAGAGATGTCATAAAACATCATTCCAACACTTGGGATTTAGTTCATAGATTTCACGAAGAATTTGTCTGGGATAATTCACTCCAAAAGTCTGATAGATCTGATAATGTTCTTCCAAGATGTATTGTTCGTCAGGAAATGTCCTGAGAGTCAGACACACTCATTCTGGGATACCACACTTTTGAGTGAGGAAATATCACAATACACAAATGAGGATCACTGGCAGGGCATTGGCAGATAAAATAATCTAGATTCACCTTCTAGGTATAATATTTACATACTATAACAGTAGTCATGTAGATACCTTACTCTACCTAGGGTTAAGAATGGATAAAGGATCTTTCATTGGGCCTCTCAGAGGGATACCTGTCTCTATCTGGGAATGTAATGCAGAAGGGATCATAATCATGTGGATGGAAACAATACCCGACCATTAGGGGAACGAGTAAAAAGGGAATGTACCCAAACAAAACTTGTCCAATGGATGGTTGAAAAGAGGATCATGCCATGTTTGAGGATATACCCGGCATGTAGTATGAGGCACATGTCGTATCTCGCAACTCTAGGTACTACCAATGTGAAATGGCCCGAGTCAAGGTGAAAATCCATGTAAAAATGGTATGTACATGGCAGGTAGTACGGACCACATGTCATGTCCATGTAACCAGGGATCCTATGTGTGCGCGTTTGAGTGCCCGTACAAGGATTTAAATTGTGTGGGACATCCTGTGTAACTGATACACGACGTAACCCATGTAACTGGCCTAGTCTGGCCATATGGTAGATTACACGGCTGTGTACTCCACCCTGTGTCCGTATATCCCCTACATACCTACTGAATCCCTCATAGCCGGCTCTACCATTCCATGTAAGTTCAACATGACATGCTGTGAATCTGTGTAGTTCATCCCGTGTCAGTGCACTTCCCAGTATACACATCGAGATTTGGGGAAGGACCCACATGCCGTGAGATGGGGGTCACATGTCCTGTGATATTTTTCTGTCTCCTGAAACCCTTTACTCCACCGATATTTCCCAATACGGTGTGTTCACTGGGATACACTCCGTGTGTTCCCGAAATTAATAGAAATTCTTCTCTTTGTTTGTGCACCTCCTATGATGCTTTATTCTTCAATCCAGTCATCTGAACACCATGAAAATCAAGTGTTTAGGTTTCCCTAACATCTCGATGTCATCTTTATCATTTTCAAGCCTCTTATTGGCCCAAAAAATGTGTCTTTATCCACCTTCAAAAAGAAAACTTGAAGTAAAGTCTGTCAAAATCTATGCCAATTCATCGTTTGGAAATGTCGTCGCACCTCCTCTAAGTTGTTGTGATGTCAGATCTCCAATTTGGGATTGTTTCATTAAACAAAATTTCTCTCAATGATCCGTTGTTCATCACTCCATGATGAACAAAAATAACACAGGGTGGAGGAAGAAGTTGTTCAAATGAAAATCAAGGAATGAACCTCCACCGTAATTGGTCACAACGTTAATATACTCCCGTTAGTATGGTCAAATAAAGAAAAATCAAAACAATATAATAGAATTGTAGGGATTAATTCCCCGGATCAAAATCCTCAATGAAATGGAAAATTAATAACCCTCCCACACGAACGTATGATCCTCGGATCATCGTGTTCGTGGGTTGATCCTCATTTGTCATTTAATTGAAGAATGAGGACAAGAATAATCTAAATAACAAACCCTACATTGATTTGGTTGATGAAAAATCACCGCGTCACATTTTTTGATGAGGTTCATCGAATCCAAGATGCATCGATTGATTTCTTTGTCATCATCCTCCAACAGATTCTCCACCAAAGCTCCAAGAATTATCCTGAGTTACTCTAAATTTTTTTACAATGACCAAAAATAGAATAACATATTAAATGGATTAAACCCATTTCAGCATTCCATCACACTACATCATTAATGAGTCAGTGTTTCTGTTTTTGAATCATTAGGGTGTGGTATTAATTATTGAAACTGAAGCCTCGTCGTCATGTAGCAATGAATGTTTCCAAAACAAATAAAATAAACATTAAAATTATTTTATTTTATTTTATTTTATTTTACTAAAAACATATGAAAATTAATCTTTTCTCTCAACTTGTATCGTTCAAGGATTGGCCCATTCGCAGGTATATTTGTCGTTATGGACACAATAGTGCCCTATGATTTTTAATCCAGGCATCGGTTTGAAAACTTCCACCACCGTGCACACCAGCCAACTCACATAGAATAAAAAAAGTTTAAACCACCATTTCAGGATCATTGGGCCCCGAAATGACGTTTCATCTCTGCACATGGATGCATTACAATTCCATATAACATTTAAAAATAATAATACAAAATTTGAGACCTTACACAAACAATCCATAAGACCCTGATATTTTATTTATTTTATCGTTTCCCCTTGAATATATTTTAACTTCTTCCCCCCCCCCCTTTAATTTTATCCCCCAATAGATATATGAGGAATTCTAACTTTTTTGAGCTCCTCTATTCCTTGAAACTGGGTTCTTTGATATCTCAGTCATCTGTACTCTAATTTGACATATGATAACCATGTTGAAACTGTGTTGGTGAGTACTATATTCCTCTTTCGCCGTTATTAATTTTTCTTCCTCTTTAGGGATTTATTTAGGTTTACACTCTTATTCCCTATTTTCATGGTTTCCATCCATTCATATGATTAATTATTATCCAAGGATAATTAATTTATAACACTTGATGATAAGAGTACTATGGTCTTGAGGTTGGTGATATAGTATTTATCCCTATAAATTCATGGTGTTCTATAACATGTGTTATGTGCCGCACATTACATTATTTTTGAATTTCCTTATAATATACAATCCATGATTACTCAATCAATATTTATCTAATTGGAATATAATACCATTATTCATATTAGTATATTTATATTTTAAATTTTTCCACCCCTAGTGGTGTTATGATAATATTTCCATTGTGCCTATGATTGTATAAATGGTCAAAACATTATCTAAATGGTTTTTGGAATGAAATTATGAATTTTAAAACATAAATTAAGTGGATAATCATTGTGGTATTTTATTGTTAACATAATTATCAATTTAAAATGATTTTAATTGAAGTAAGTGGTACACCTACATAACCCAATCAAATAAAAAAACTATTACACCCTTTTTATTATCAATTTTTAAAGAGTTATGAATTTTCAATTTTCTTGTATTAAAGCCAATGATTAACAACAATTATATGTTGTATGGGAATCGTGATCCTTGTTAATTATGGTAAATGTGGATGATGGTCAATATGAATTATATATATATATATATATTCATGGAGTCCCATCACTTAATGCAATATGGGCATGGAGAGAACTTTAAAAATATAATATCTACCGAGGCATCCCCTATATATGTGATATAGGAATGGCATCCCATATTCATGTTATACCAGTCATGGATTCCTTATATATGTGATACAGGCATGGATACCCTATTATAAATGTGATACCGGTCATGGAATCCCTATATATGTGATATAGAAATTGAGACCATTTTTAAAAGTGATATTGGGCATAAAGACCCTATATTATGATACCAAACATGACGGACCTTGTTATTTTATACATTCATGATAGCCCTAACTATGATACTAGGTATGGTGTCCCATATTATTGTGATACTAAGAATGGAGCACCTTACTTTTGTTATACAGGAATGGTCTCCCCTATTATAGAGATACTAGGAATATCATCCCTAATACTATGATACTGGGAATGGTTTCCCATATTCTATTGATACTAGGAATTTTATCCAATGAATCTTGATCAAAGATATTTCACCATAGGAAGAAGCATGTACTGTCACCCTAGTTCTCTTTAGGGAACATGAAAAGACCTGTTTACTATTATTATTATTATTATGTCTTTCCATTATTATATATATATACTCCCATGTTATATACATGAACTGTATATTTCTAGGTGTTGTTGGTGGTGGACTACTGATATTATATCATACCCTATTAGGGCCACTGATGGTACACAAGCAATATATATACATGATTTGTTAGATAAGGGAAAGCATCCTCTTATATATTTGTGACATCATGCATGACTTAGGATGGGAGCATGGAGGCATATGACCAGGATGGATCTTGGAATGATTGGATAGTTATTGTATTTTTGTTTCATTTTTATATCAAGTAATTTATTGATTGTATGATGCCATTTAATCATGTTTTTAGTATTTTCTAGATACATGAAATATTCTTTTGTTATATGATTCGAATTACTACTTTTCATCATTATATATTTCAATCATTTTTATACATTCTTCTACTTCCATTTTTCAATTCAAGATATGATTCCATTTTTTATATATATAATCCACCATTTTACTACTCTGACGAGATGCAATTGTATCCCCCGCAGACACACCATAGGCCCTCATTGCTAATCATAAGCCTCAGGCATATGGGTAGGAGTACATGAGGCCATATGGACCTCCGAATCAGGGCACCGTTTCCCTGTAATCCTGGTTGGGACACCACACTCTATATGAATACTAGTCAGTTATTATATACTTTGGATACTAAGTGTGAGTAATCCAGATTATATGAACAAGGCTTGTTAAAAAGGTGTTATTATTTATTCTTCACACAAATTTCTACATTAAAAGTGTATTAATCTATTCCCCCACTCATGTTATGCACGGTGCTACAAAATAATTCATATTATTAACTATAGGTTAATATTTATAAACCATAATAACTTAATTAATATTGAATATATTTGAAAAGAAACTGACATACAAAATAAGGAATAAAAGTTATAGTAATTGAGGAACAAAATTTAGATACTGTAAAGCCTTCTGTATAAAACTAAAAAAGGAACCAACGGTGAACCAAAATGAAAATTAATAAATAATATATTGAAATTATAAATTTATTCATAGAATCAATGTATGAAATTTTAATTTGTAGATACTTGAAATAAGTCAATAGTGAAACAAAATCATGGTAAGATAACATCAATATAGTTTAACATTTGAAATAGTATTATGGATTGTAAATTAACAATGATAAGAAAACATCAATACTATTTTAGTAATAGATACATGTTTGACAACATTAACAAGAACCATAATTTTCAACAACAGTGGGTGTGCAGATGAGATTACAATTCATGTCATCAAAATGTGCAGTCAGAGGCCTCCCAGTACCACCATGCATCATTAATGTAGAGTAGCAGTATGTCATATTTTTTGACTGTTATATTGATCCCTGAAACCTATAATTAGAAATGATTATGAGTAAATGAGACATACTACTATGAAAAAATAACTGGATAATCTAGTGAATTACAAAAAATCATGTCGTAATAAATTGGGTTGTTTGTTTAAAATATTCATCTCTGAAAAAATTGTACAAATATTCCATGAAAACAATTAAATAATATGAAAATGATAAGTCACTACTAATTAAAGTAAATAATAGAAATTGGTAACAGAAAAAACTATCAGAAAATAGTAATGAATTTTATAAAATCCTGAAAACTGTTTCTGGAGAAAGAATATAATCCACACCTGCTATTTTGGGCATTACCTATCAAAGTATAATCCACACTAGCTGCCTAGGGGATTACCTATCCCCCGTATAGTCTTTCGTCACTGCCCTACCCCTCCCCTGCCCTCCAGTCCAGCCCCCCTGTCCAGCCTATCCCAGCATTGTAGCTGTCACTTGTCCATTGAGACTCCCCCCTTCCTAGCTCATACCCTCCCCCCATGCAAAGGACCTCCTTCCCTCCCCCCCTGTCGAGCATTTCTATTAATTTCCCAGCACGTTCTCGAACCCCCATGTGCCGCTCTCCCTCTCCCATCCCCAATCACATACATGTACTCCCTCCTCTACCCAGCCCCACCCTGCCTAGCATGAACCCCCCCCCCCCAATTTACAAAATGTCCTGGTACGCCCCCTACCCGGCGTCCCCCTACCCAGCACCTTCCACCACTAGTCCCCCTGCCCAGTCCCTTCCCCCAACACCCCCGCTTTCCAGCCCCTTCCCCCAGTAATTCCCCCCTTTCCAACCCCTTCCCCCATAACCCCTGTCCAACCTATTCCCCCACCAGGCCCTTCCCCACTGCTTTCATCATCCCCTTCCCTCCCCTTATATCCTCTGAAACCAACCCAGATCCTCCCCTCCCCTCCCCACTAACCATAATATCCTCCCACCCTTTCCAGCATGTCCTGGTACCCCCCTATCCAGCTTCCCCCTACCCAGAACCGTCCCCCACCAGTCCCCCCTACCCAGCCCCTTCCCCCAGCACTCCCCCACTTTACAGCCCCTTCCCCAGCACTTCCCCCTTACAACCCCTTCCCCCATAACCCCCCTGACCAACCTCTTCCCCCCACCAGGCCCTTCCCCCCTACCCCCATCTTCCCCTCCCCCGCCCTCATCTTCCCCTCCCCTCCCCTTATATCCTCTATAACCATCCCAGATCATCCCCTCCCCTCCCCACTAACCATAATCTCCTACCACCCTTTTCAACATGTCCTAGTAACCCCCTACCCAGCTTCCCCCTACCCAGCTTCCCCCTACCCAACACCTTCCCCCACAAGTCCCCCACCCCCCCCCCCCCCTCCCAGCACTCCCCACCCCTTTATAACCCCTTCCCCCAGCACTCACCCCCGCTTTTCATCCCCTTCCCCTAGCAATCCCCCCTTTCCAGCCCCTTCCCCCATAACCCCCCAGCCAAACTCTTCCCCCACCAAGACCTTCCCCCCTGCCCTCATCTTCCCCTCCCCTCCCCTCATCTCCTCTGCAACTAGCCCAGATCCTCCCCTCCACACTAACCACAATCTTCTCCCACCCTTCCCCCCTTGTCCTCCAACCTCCTACTCCCGGTACGCAACTCCTTGTATCCCTTTCCCTCTAAGCCACATGTCTTCCCATCCATTCCCAGCAGTTTACCCACCCACCTCCTCCTCCCTCCTGCCCAGTCCCTTCCCACAACAGTCCCTCCTGCCTAGATCTCCCCCTCTCATACCTCTCTCACTAGCTCTTCCAGTATGGACTTGCAATTACTTGCCACTATAGATTATCACATCATCAAGTATAGATAATCATTTGAATGTAATGGATTCAAACTAACTAGCCCATTTGTATTTATATGTAAAACATAATTGAAAGCATTTATTAGGAATCATAAATATATACAGTAATTTAAAACAATAATAGAAGTAAGTAGTGCAGCACAGACTACCCATTCATGTGTTGTGTAATTTAATCCATATAAAGCATCCAATGAGCCAATAAAAATGTAATGCATAACATTACATAATCAATTATTTTGAATACCAGCATGGATCTCCTTAAAATACACCCCCACCAAAAGGTGTTGTTGAACCTGCAGAGAAAAGTTTAATTTACTTAATCCTAAAATTAATGGCTAACTGAACATATTTAACTATCAATGAAAATAAAACACTACATATGCCCTACCCCCTTCCCCGAACTACCTCCACAAGTTCTCTCCCCCCCTTCCAACATGTCCTCATTCCTACCCGTCACCACCCCCACCCATTACCAGCCTCTCCCCTCCCCTCCCCTCCCCTCCCCCCTGCCCAACCCCTTCCCTCACCTCCCCCTAGGCAGACCCCTTCCCTCCCCTCCACCTGCCCAACCCCTTCACCCCTTATGCAGCCTATACTACCACCCCATCCCAGCACATCCCCCTTCCAACACATCCTCGCTCCTTCCCAGCAGTAACCCCACTAGGGCCCTCCTACCTGCCCGGCCCATATCCCACAATCCCCCACTAGGCCCAACCTCCCTACCATGCCCCTTCTCCAACCAGCACTGAAATACATAAACTAAAACTTGATATGTAATATAGAAAGAATAAACTATGTAAGATGATAGGAAAGAAATTATAAGATACAATCACCTGATATCATATTACCTTTCATATCTGCAGAACATATCGGTCATTCTTTTCCGTTTTGCCCTTCAATTTATCCTTAATTTGGATTCCCATATTTTTTTTCCTGACATTGTATAACGACACTTTCTGGTGGGATAATATGAGATTTCTCAATAACATTTTCATTCAGAAAATCAGTCAGTATGTTTTTCAGCTTATCGAACTTAGTTGAAAGAAGCGTCAGATCTTGGAGAAATTACAATGTATGATAGAAATAAAGGCTTTAAATGAAAATTAAAAGGGTGAAAATATATATATACCTGAATATTTGATGATACCGTAGAAGAAGTTTCTAATATAGAGTCATCCTTTACACTTAGTCAAAATGATTCAACATTCTGATGATCCTATGATAGATGAAGAAAGAATTAATCCAGTGGAATTTTCTTTACATGTAGGGAAGTAAAAATGAAGATAATGGATTATATTGTATCTGACTATGATAATGCACACTAATGACATTTTTACAAAAACTTCTTTGATGATGCTTTTTATAAATAATAAGTCAAATAACTATTTCCAGTCTATGTATATTAATAAAACTAAGGATATGTTATAGAATCTACCTGAAATTCAGTGAAGCTATCATTGAAGTTGGTGATGTAGTTTTCGTTGTTGGTGATGAATATTACTTTGTAGGAGTTTTGTTAAATTTAACGGTGTTGATTTTGAATATTATAGTTTGACACATTAATTGACAGGAGAACCCTTTTTTATTTGAAAATAGTCAATTCAGAAGGATTACCTTGCACATCCTCATCCTTATTTAAGAAAAAAACAAAATCCTAGTTTAAATGAAGCTAACATATTTTGTCATAATTCTATTTTATTATCTAGCTGTACATGAATCAAATTATCTCACAGATCTGAAGCAATGTTTCTCACAAATTGCATTTCTTGTCTATCAAATATGACAACTGATAAAGAGTATGTGGAATCAGTCACAAGATGATGCACTCGAAATCTGTTTATTTATAAATATAATTACCAAGGGATTTGGGATAAGTGAAATTAGTTACTAATGATATATAAAGTAACTAATGAACTATTAAGAATACGAACAAATAAGAACATGGGAATAGTGCAAGTAACAAATTTCTTATAGTTGTTGAACCAAAATTTTTCATCAACATTATGACCTTTTTTCATGACAGAATTGCATGCATCATAGAACCAATTATGTGTTGTTTGAATTTTTGTATTGTCACAGAAATCAAGCACTTTTTAGGCTGTCCAATATTGAGAATAATGTAGATAATGAAATTTTATAGTACTATATGTGTACATCAAGAATATTAAATGCATAATTAAAAATGTAAATTTGTTGTATAATACATACCTGATAATAATGCTTCAATTCAGAATTGGTTTATTTATTTTCCAAATATAGAAATGGTGTAGAGAATGAATGTGGGTTTGTTGGTGCTGGACGTTGAATCTATGATGACATTATAAACATACATCTGAAAATTGAAAAATGAAACTCAAATGTCAAACATAACATCTACATCTATCATATAGTAAGCATTGAACAACATATACAAAAATGACCACAAAATCAAATATACAAATCACCTTTTTTTGGAATGATTCATCATCTTCAATATTAAGATGGAAAATGATTATCATCACATTAATGGCAGTTGTCAGAATAATAGAGTCTAAAAGTAGTTTTAAAGCGATTTCAGTTGAATTAGTAGTTTAAAACTTTTAAATGCATTGAATAAACGAAATGGAAATAATGATTTGTGTTATTAGAGAGAATACTATTTAATTTCATAACTCTGAAAAGTTTAAATATTAAAATAGTTGATGATACAATGATTTATTCCATGTAAGAAGATATCTGGTTAGCATAGTCACCCCATAAACTGCATTTAAGTTGTAACCCACTACAGAATAGTATTTACCACATAATGTAAAATATGAACAGTGGGTCAGACATACTAAAACGACATAATGACTAACCATTTATCCTGTATGACAATTTGAATTTTGAAATTGCTATTACCCAATTCTTCAAGAAGATTTGAGAAACATAAATATCCAATAATTTTTAAAACAGAAAAGAAATAAGAAAAGGCTTTTTACTGTATGCTAATATAAGTTTAATGTAATTCGTAAAATGATGTATTGATCAACAAAAATACTGTACTAACAGTGATAAAATATTTCAGAAATTTTAATAAACTTGTACCTATTAAATGTTGTTCTAGAACCATTCTTTAAATTATGTCTTCAAAGGAAGTGAAATCAAAACAGAAATGTGGTAGCGGTGCATCACATGGCCACAAATGTGTTGTTGATGTGAATAGTACTCGACATGCATGTCTAGTTCCTAAGTAGGTACCTTGATTTGCAGCTATCTGCAAGTTTTATATGAAATAGCACATCCCTTACCCCAAAATATTTTTGAACATAGATAGAATATGATTCCTAGTAATAGTACAGTGTATCTTTGCATTCTACAGAAATAAATTTAAAACATTGTCAAAAATTGAAAGACATATAAATCAACTGGATAAATATGTGGTATACATAAATTGAGAAGAGAAAAAAATAGAAGAAAGATAATATGAACTCTATTATTATTATGATTTCACCTGTATGTCTCCAAGAATCATATCAATCGCCACAACATCATTGGAGTACCCGGATGATGTGTTTCACCAAAATTCAAAATAAGCACTTGTATCTTCAATGTCTCATCGGTATCAGGTGTGATATCATTCAAAGGGGTAATTGATAGTGACATTTTGGTATGAATGTGCTGTTTTATTTTTTTTACAAAGAGATCATAATCATAAACATTAATATTCATAAAATCAGGCATAAATAAATTGAGCAGAACCGAACATTGACAGTTTAACATAAAATTTAACATATACCAAACATAGTCTATGGAATATTTATTTGTATACAATATTTTGCATCGATTCACGAGTTGTGGGATTATTATAACCAACTAATATTTTCAAACCTAATGGTTATGTGACTCTAGATAGAGAAACATATAATTGAACATGAAAAAACACATTTTTTTGAAGATACAACCCAACAGAAGACTGTGATTGTCCTTGAATTTTGTTAATAGTCATAGCATAAGAAGAACTCCATGGATATTATCTTCATTGCAGTTTGAAAGGCCACCTATTGTCGGAGTGTGTCATATTTAATATTGGAATGAAAACAAGATATCTAGAATTACAGCCACATTGAATTCTTCCTCCGATGAGATGATCTCCCAAGTGCGTAACTATCAAGCGAGTCCCATTACATAATCCCACAGATTGATCTACATTTCGAAGAAACATGACTGGAACCCCAATTTTTAGTGTAATGTTATGGGAATCAATCACTGAAACATTAATCTCATTTAACATATCATATGTGTAAATGTTTTCTGGCCAATCTGTATCAAAACATGCATCACAAACTTAATCTGATCTGAAATAATCTTTTCATTCAGAAGATGTTAGGGACATCATGTACAAATTTACTTCTTCAAAAATATCCCGAGTTGGAGCTATGATGGAATGATCTTTAAGATAATTAACATCAACATGATTACAGATGAATTTGGGATAAGTATGTTCAACTATTTTAGAAATAGGATATTCAGTCGAACAAGAAGATATTTAGATGGAATTGGAATTGTAGCTTCACCAACATTTGGTTCTATAATGTGACCTTCACCAATATCTAATGTCCATTTGGAAAATTCAAGAACCTCATATGAAGTTGTAGAACAATTGGAAAGAAATATCATGTTCCTTGTTTGTTTTAGAATGCGACAATGATTCCACAAGTATGAAGAAGCTATAATTGAAGAAACTATTTCATTTTTATTACCTCCTGTTATGAAAGGCAGTATTTGCCTGATATCCCCACCCAACACAACAGTTATTCCACCGAATGGAAAATTTGAGGCATTTTCCTTTTTTATCGACATTATATCTTTTAAAGTATGGTCGACAGCATCAAAACAATGCTTATGAATCATTGGTGCCTCATCCCAAATAATAATATTTGATAACTGTAGAAGATCTGTGACATCACTGCCTTGTTGAATATTGAAATAGAGTTTTCTGAAATAGAAATCGGAATTCTAAATTGGGATTCTGTTGTCCTCCTACCCGGTAGCAGAAATGATGCAATGCCACTGGATGTGACTGCCATAACAATTTTACCTTATGACCGTAGTAATGATGTCAATACTTTCGAAATATATGTTTTACTTGTTGCTCCATGACCTTGCAAGAAAAATAATCCTCCAGCGGATGTTGTTAATGAAGACATAATTATACTCATCACGTCATTTTGTTCATCAGTAAGATTACATTGGAATGTCAGATATTCATTCCAAAGACTCTCTCTGTTAAGATTTAGTTCATCAGGTACCAATTGGTTTCGTTCAGAGAAACTTTTTGAAACTGGAATGGGCATTGGTGGAAAATATTGAAGAGATCTACCATTCCTCTATAGTAGGTTTTATATTTCAAGGAAATCATAAATCTATTTTTGATGATTCGTGAGTGTCAAATCTAAATGGAATCATGAAATATTGTTATTTAATTAGTATAATTTCTTAATAAAGAAGAAAAAGTTACTGAATTAACAACAACACATTTCACATTATATATATTGTGCAGTCATTCAACATATACGTGGCAATTATTTGCCTATTTTGTTGCGCATAGAGAATGTCTTCACTGAGGAGCTCCCATGTTTCATGCCACACAATGTCTAGAAAAGACATATTGTTAGAGAACAAAATGTTAGAAAAATGTCTGCACATAGACCATCCCGTAGCCCAAGTCGATGCCTCCTTTATTGCTTCAATAAATTATCTTTCATCAGCAAGAAGTCCCAATGTAGAACATGCCTCATGAAAAGTACCATGAATAATGTTGTTGACAGTTTTAATACTTTAAAAACAAGTTGAACCTCTGATTTTTGTGAGCATTAACCGGAGGTAATATTGCTCTCTAGTTGTCAGTGGCACATAATAATGTCTACATATACTGAACCCCTTCTTTCAGGGACACCATATTTTTTCATGTTGGTGGAATACAAATCTAGGTGGAAATTCTACAAATGTGAGACATCGTTCTTCCAGTTAAGCAACATTATCATGAAACCATGTCATAAGTATTGATTAAAAATTATTATCCTTACTTAAGACATCCTCAATATGATTGATTGAAAACGTCAATATTCAGATGAGCTTTATACTTCATTAGTAAGAAATGATTATACGGTACAACAAAACGATTATCCAATGGGACACCATTTTTCACAATTGTGTTTCCATCATTTCTTTTTCGGTATAGAACATACACATCATCATCAACAGTTGTACTTTCAACAATTTTTTGGGTAATTTTTTTGTATATTTTCAATTTTTCATACATGGTGATTTATGATTTGAATTACCACAAGGTCCATGCATCATAAACTTCTTAACCACCTAATTATGTTTTGGGAACTCACATTTTTGTAGAAAATCAGCAGAAATTTTTTTTGTCAATGTAGGTAGGAGTACCTATTTTTCTCTCTCTACATAAAAATAGTAGAATGTGTTCATGAGGCAGTCCACGTTTCTGAAATTCCATTGTATGTACAACTACACAGAATGAGATAATATAAATGACACAGTTCAAAAATAGATTCAATAAATAAGAAAAATTATGTCTCATAAAATACATCATATTAAAAAAGGTACATGCTCGTGACCTTCCAAAAAAATCGCTCTCTTGTAAATATTTCATTAACTGGTAACCCTTAATATTGAAAATTCTGGATACAATGTGCAGACAGTCTGAAGGATGATGATTGTGACGTGATACAAATATAGTGATTTCAGGCTGTAGTGGATTGCCTGTAAACGTTAAAAAAATTTACAGATATCATGCCAAATTGCATATTGACATTACATCGTGGTAATTTTGAATCATATATCTGGGACCACTAGTAAATGCGGACGATAAAATGATTCTCTTCCCACATGCATACCCATCACATTACCCTAGATGAAAAGCATCATGCATCGCATTGTAAAACTCAACCGTCAAGAATTTTTGATTGAAGCATATGAAGGATAGTCTCTAAGACTCTATCATTGTATAAGAATCAACAATAAATAGCTGCAACAGTCTTCTTGAATGTTGTAATATCGATGTATCACTCAACCGGCATTCCAAGTGAAAGGAGAAGTATTCCCGCATTGTTACTTTCTAAACATTTCTACATGTACTCATAGACGTAGATCGATGCAAAACATTTTCAACATGTCCATCAAGACCATTTGTGAAAATTAGAGGATATTTAAATGGAAGGTACAAGGGATGATGCTCATCAATATGCTGCAAATCACCACTTATGCTTTGAATGATAATATCTCTTTCACAGTTGAGATCTTAAATGTCACCGACAATAAGAATCATAATCTCAGAAGTTTTAGGAAAGTTGTATGTCGATGAATCTATTTGTCTTCTCTTAAGAAGGCACAATTTTATGTTTTCATGTTCATGATGATCAAGAAAATCCTCTGCAATATTGAAATGATGAGCTAAAACATTAATTTCATGAAGAATTTTTTGTATGTTGACATCAATATTTTGATTGACCACTGTGTTTGAATGTGCTACGGTATAACAGAAATGTGAATGAAATTTAGATTGAAGTGAAAATATGACAGGTACGTAAATGTGTTAACCAACATGTAAAATATTACCTGACATTCAGAATCATGTTCTATGACTCGTTCGTAGTATCATAAACATATATCTTGTAAAACCTAGGTGGTTGTCCTTCTAGAGGACACAAACTACCTATGCGATGGTAGTTTTGTCCATCCATTTTGAATATGATTGGAGCTATTCCGTTATTGGATGATCTGTCAACCTTACCACCCATTGACGTGATTGAAACCATATAATTTTAAATATTCATACATTCTTGGAATGCTCTTGCCTCTGCTGAGTTATGATTAAAGACTAACATTCACAGGTACAGAGGACAAGACGATAGTAATTGCAAAGAGACTTTACCATGCGGGAAATATAGAACAAATCATGGGTTTTCTTTGGTGCTGCATTTTATATTTCTCTCATCAAACAAAAATATAGATCCACAAAATTGGCATACATAAGAGGGGTCTCTACTATTCAGATATACTACATGTGAATAAGGGTTAAATGAATGATGTTAATAAAAATGGCAGCATAAATTACATAAAACTGTGATGAATTGAATAATAATTTATAGTAAAAGGTAAAAATAATACAGTGACCTGAATTTTCTACTAGGTGAAGTAGTTTCATTATTTCTATAGTAGTATTATCATTTAGTTAGAAAGAATATGAATAAACAAATTTTGTACTGTAATAGATAATTGTGTAGTAGGTCAAACCTGAACAGTATATTCTATGACTAATTCCAGCATTTATTTCAGCAGATGTTACATCTCTTTCTAAACTGACAAGACTAAAATTAGACGACACACCCTTTTGAAGTTTAAAATATTCATTTAAATTAATTTGGAATACTAAAACAATGGATATATATATATATAGACACAAAATTAGAATACCTGAATTTTCCGCAAGGTGTAGTAGTTGCATTCTTTCTATAGTAGTATTTATATATAATTTGTACGAAAATGTATACGAAATATCTGTAAAGTAACAGATGATTATGTGGTTGGTCAAACCTAAATAGTATTTTTGATGAGTAATTCCATCATTGATTTCTCCATTTGATATATCTCTTTTTGAAATGATATGACTCGGTTTAGATGACACAACCTTTTCAAGTGTAAATTATGCATTCAAATAACATTGAAATACTGAAAGAACAGACAGATATATCTATATATACATATGAATAGTAGAGCATGATTATAATACAAATCACACATGTGTCGTGAAAATATGCATCGTTAACAGTACTTGAATTACTAAAACAGAATCTGATTTATACAAAGCATGCAACAAATTTTAATATGCAACAATTAGAAAGCATTTGAACACATGATTTGTGCTTACTCTGATAATAAGTAACATGAATGGTAAGTGGGAATATTTCCATAAGTCATTACTCCTAGAAAAAGGAATGAATAGTTTTTTAAATTGTTCAATAAATTTGATAGATAACTTGATTGTATTCACAAAAAAACGATGAAGGAGTAGTTACTATAAGGGTCAAAATTTTCATCATTATATGAAAATATATGATTTATCTTGCTACTGGGAACAAATATTGTTAATAAAGATCCACATCATTGATGAGATGTCAATGAAATTTAGTAGTTGACAAACCATACAATGTTATGAGATAGTAAAATAAATATATATGCTCACTGTTATTTGACAGTGTAATATAACTCACCCTTGAAAGATAAAGGTGACAACGATATGAATGATCCTCCATCGGTGAATAGATAGTACATGAACTAAGTTGTAATGATTAGATTGAATTTAAGAGTCAAACGGTTGGATACTTACGTTAATTATAGTTAATAATGTTAGTGCAACTTTTTTTCATGGTTGTTATAACACTATTTAGCGAAGAAGATCCCAAATCTACAGCCACTGTAAATTCAAATGAAATATGAGTAAAGTAGAGTATATTATTTAAAATTAATATTTTGGCTGTATATGAATATTTTGGTCAAATAAAATTATACAAATCATTGGTAGGTATAGGTTAATGTGGTATGCGTGCTCCTCTAATCAATTCAGAATTTAATTGCATTGAATCTAATGAAGCAGTAGAACAAAGTTTATTGTAGTCCATGGGTGATTTTCCTGTCAAGTTAGGAACCTGTAATTTAGTAATTAAGTTTATGTAATGTTTTTATGGGAATACAATACTACTATACCCATTTTTTGTTCTCTCATACGAAGTCTCATTTGCAGCCTTGCATCTCCTGGTTTTGTCAGTTTCTGCATCTTTGTTTTGTGGTCTTTATGTTGAATTGTCAAGTTTTTGAATGAAACCAAAATATTTTTATGGGTACATAGATTCAATTTAAAATATAGATATAAGTCATTTGATAGAGAATTCAGGTTTGATTTCTATATAATATTTCTTGTTGACAAAAATATGCAATGTACTGTGATTTTACTGAACGACAATTACACCAACATGAAAGAAGCATATATATATTATACAGAAATATAAATTAAAAAAATGCATATTCAATTAAAAATAATGCATTAAAGAAACACATAAGCATAAAATCTTTAATGATTACCCTAGATTGATACTGAGGAATTTTTATGCATTGAAGATGGTTGGAATGGAGACGTTGTATTCTGTAAACTTCAATTAGCATTGATCTGTGATTGTAATGAAACATAGTTATAATAATATCAAACACTCATATATACATTACATAGAAAATATACAGTTAAATATCCAAATGAATGTTAAATAATGCACTGAATGGTACCCACATATAGAAGAGCAGGACTACATGTTCTCTAATCATGACGAAACACTGTACTATGATTGCAATGAACCACAATTACCCCAAAATAAATAGAAAATATTTATACAGAAAATAGAGATTCAAATCTTCATCTCAAATGTCACCTAATGCAGTGAAAGGTACCCACACATGGATTGCAGTTTCATAAATGATTCTAATTAGATGTTAAAAAACACAGTGGAAGACAATAGTCAAATATCATATGGTATAATGTAGGATTTAGTACCTAAATTGCAATGATTGTGGGTCACCTCGAGAGAATTAATTTATTTATTTGTTTGATGAGGTTTCTAAAACCTCCAAAACTTATTTTCCCAAATTTTAGACCATTTTTCCCTCAGTTTACAACATTAGTTTTTAAATTTTACCTATTTTTCTTTTTCCAAAAAAACATGTTTTTACCAAAGTATATTATATTTCATTAAAAATATAAGGTAACCCTTCCAAAAAAATATTAATTTTCTAAACCTAAATTTAGTTTAAATATAGTGAAATTCAATTTTTAACTAATAAAAACATTTAAATGTAATCGGTTAATATATATATATACTTATGTTTTTTAACATTAATTGTTCATAATTTTATTTAGCATTGATTAAAAACTGAAGTAGTTTTAATTTTTTAATATATTGTATTAAAATTAATATAAAGTAAATTTTTATAATCTAATAATTTATTTTATTATGTTAAATATGTATAATGTTAATAAAATACTTCTTTGAATATAAAAACATAACCATTATCACAGTATCTAAATTTAAACCTAGTATTAAAATGTATATGGATAAAAATAATATTGATATTATTATATAATTTTATAATTTTTATCTAATATATGACATCCAACTTTTTAGATTTAATTTCAAAAAGTGTTAAAAACTAGTTATTCATGTAAGAGAATAAAATGGTTTTTAAATAGAAATGTTACTAATGTTCCCAAAATGATTAAAATTGATTTCAAAAACTCATTTTATTATTTTTAAATGATATATTTTACTTTATCAAAAAATATATTTATAATAAATGTTTTAAATTTATTTTAATTCATTATTATATTTTTATAATATTATAAAAGTTATGGTTTTTGAAAATTCATCTTTTACGATTTTACTAAAAATAATTTATTTTATTAAAATTTTAAAAAATTGAACTTATGAAAAATACTATATGTTGAATTGGAAAATTATTATTATTTTATATAATCATAAAAATAAAATTTATACATTTGTCATTTAAATTGGAAATAAATATATATAATAAAAAATATTTTATTAATATAATATTTATAAATTCGTTATGTGTTAGTAATCATATTTTTTATAAATTTGTTATTAATTAAAATATATTTAGTTACAAGAATTTATATTTTTATTAAATTTTATTTAAAATATAAATCTAATATATCATAGATCATTTTATTTCAATGTTTATTATGAAATAAGATATCAAATATAGTAATTATTTAGAAATAGAATGTATTCCAAAATCTTGAGGCATTCAACCCCCTATGGAAATTGATTCGTCATAATTGTAAATATCACGTGCTAATTAAAATATATAATAATATCACAATGTATTCATGAAATGATGTATAATTTCAATATTAATATCAACCTTATAAAATTATAAAAGATAATATTTTCCTCATAATTGGATTATTCTTTATATTGAGTATCTATCAAATAAATTATGATAAATTAACCACATGGTTAGGTATCATAAATCCTATAATAGAACTAGTTTCGCTATAAATATCACATCAAACCACACTCTAACACCAAATATGGTTCCCTAGGCCCACTCTCTTAGTTTCGGTGATAAAAACACATTATTTAAGAACCACCTTTGTTATAATAAGAGGTAAAACTATATTTATTTATTAAAATACTATAAGTTAAACAATAAATATCAAAAATAACATCAAAATATCAAATTTAAAAAAAATTATGATGCTATCATAAAATTATACTTATCCCATAGATTTATCACTAGCACTTATACTAATGTTCACTTATGTAATTTCCCCAAACAACTACACTAATCCTAAAATATAACTAAACCGTCATTTCATACAAATTAAAGCACCCAGAACCGCACTCACTAGTTCAGTTCTAAAAAATATTTTTTTTAAAAATGTTATTGGTACAATATGTGAGGAAATTATCTTAATATTTTATAATACAACAAGTTAAGCATTACATCTCAGAAATAAACACACAGTCTGAATAATTGTATGTTTATGTATTTGAGGATCAACTACATAGGAAAGATATTTCATGATACTTATTAATATTTATATATATTTTAACCTCACTATATAAACTTTTATAAACCTCATATTTTATACAAATATTTAAAACCTATGGAAAAACAAAAAAAAAATATTTCATTGAACTCTAGGTTAGGTAAATATTATCTTCATGTCATCAAGGGATAGCTCATATACAAATGAGAAACATTAAAAGGGGTGGAATATCACGTTAATAATCACATAAGACAATAATAGTTATCTATAATTTATGATATTAGGAAATTTAATTTAAATATAACAAACATATACCATGGAAAAAATGTGGGAAATCATAAGATAATAAACATTGTACATAGAATATAATAACAAGTATACGGCTTAGAAGATAAATATTACCTTGAAAAATAGACCAAAAATGAAAAGTGGAACAAAAAGATCATTGGGGAATAATATCACCATGAAAAAAATTACATTCTTTATGTTATGAACAAATAAACTACCCATGGTTCCTATTCTGAAAAATCAAAATTCCAATGCTTCTTGTGGTGAACAAAAAAATGTCCATGCTCTATGATGTGAACTAAAAATGGATAAAAATAATATCTTTATTACATGAGATATTAATCATTAAAAAACTCATTCAAGGTTTAGGTAACACCATTGTATTGTATGAAATATTCCTCTTAAAATAATTTTATACCCACAAAATATATCGTTACCTATATCATCGAGTTTAAACGAACTGTGATATAGTATTAGAATTTTATTATGTGATCATTATAAACTATCCATTAAATTTGAGGGAAAAAATATTATTTACATCATTATGAAATATTACACAACATTAATTTATTTACTAAATTTAGTAAATAATAACTAATGTTTTTACAAAAGATTAATTATACTTAAAAATAGATTTCCTTTAAAAATATTTTTATAGTTTTTTTATAGATAATATTATATAAGTTTTTTCAAAATTATTTAAACAAATTTTAAGAAAACTAACTAATTATTTTAAGTAATCTTATTAATATTACATTACTGTTATTTTTTTATAATTTTATAAAAAATATGTTCTAATGAATAGTATAAAATAAAATTTTTTATTGAAAACTATATTTTTTATTCTAACATGTAAAAAAATTCATATACGTTTATAAATCAGTTTTAGTGTAATGGTTTTTTTATTTTAGGTAATCAAATTTGTACCATTTGAATCGATTTTATATTTGTATTTACCATAAAAACAATTTTCATCTAAACATTTATTTTATTGGAAAACTATTTTTAGGAGTGAATTGTGTTTTTATCATAAAAAATTAAAGAAATGACTATTATAGAATTATTTTAATTATATATATATATATATATTATATGTTAAAATATATTATATAATTATCTAATATTATTCTTTACATGGGATTATAATAAAACCTGTTTTATGCACAAAATTTTATTTCCCTAAAAAGTAGGATTTGGAACATTTTTCATGCTTATTTTATAATTAATTTCTACTAAATAAATCAATTGAGTTAGATAAAATGAATTAAATATATATAATCATGAGGTTCAAAATAGGTAAATTACATCATTTTATTTTTTTCTCAATATGAATCGTAACCATGGTAAAATATATTACCTCAGGGAAAGTTATATTATGTTCATCATGTTATAAAAAATGATAAGGCAATAATTTTTCAAACTAATTAGTACTATATAAAGATTATTCATCTGTTATCATTATATTTTTCAATTTATTAGCGAATGAAATCTTTTCCATGAAATTTATTTATATATTATTTAAATTATGATTGCTACAAATGTTACTCTCTTGGATTTAAATTTCGATTATGTCATCAAATAAGAACAAAAACTAGTTATTAATGTATATAAATAGTAATTTTCTGTCTTATAAAATTATTTTCATGATGGTAATTTATTTCATACATTTAGGAATAATATATTTACAATAAGTTCATACACAATTCCAAAGAAATATATATTTAATTTATAAAACAAATAAAATATTTCAAAAAAAATTAAATGTGATATAATTTGTTTATGTTATTGTGCTCTAAAAAATTTAAAGGTAAATGTGGCATATTATTTTATTGTTAATATACTATATTCTAATTCAAACTATTTATTTATTTCTTTTAAGTGAAATTAAATTAATAGTGATAAAATTGGCAATAATGATATTTTATTAAAATACTTTTTATAAAGTTATTTAAAAACCATAACATTTAAAAAAAATTATGGTGGATTTAAATGGTGAGAAATATAATAACATCGTCATTTTTTGGCCATATTTCTCATTATAATTAAAATTTACAACCATTAATCTTGGAAAACTTTTCACCATAGTAAAAATACAAATTTGACATCTAACGGTTATTCAAAATGATAATGTTTAAAATGATACAAATAAATTACTAAAATATACTACTTGTTGGTATTAAAACAATATCCTACATTATATTTTAATATATGACCATTTGGACGAATTTTTTTAATTAATTTTTCATAATTTAATCTTTTGAGAAATTCCAAATGTGCTCCCCATCACAATTAAAAAAAAACCTCCTACCTCACGTCATTACTACACTATTATCCCTATAGTTCATCCAACATCAGAATTTGTTTTTTCAATGTCCATATAAACATTATATAGGTTATTTTATTATGATAATATCAACCCTTGATCACTTTCATAAAGATTTACTGGATTCTTTTCACAGAACATTTAACTACATTAACCAATAACTTCTTTTATACTCTTCATTACATCCTGTAAATATAAAGAGGTTATCATAAAATAAAAAAACATGTATTATAGATATGATTAATTTTTATTATTATTATTAACAAACCATTATACACCTCCATCCCATAAAATGGTAAGTGAAATTATTGCTCATGTGTACATATCGATTATTGTCTCTAGATATCGATACAAACAATTTTCTGTCACCAAATATTAAGTGTGGGTATTATGATTGGTTTAGAATTTATATTTGGTATTGATGAAATTATTATACTTATATAAATATAATATCTTATCTTAATTCTTAGAATCCAATCCTTTTGGAATTGATAACATCACTCATGAGTATGTGTGGACTACCACCTTCACAATGCGATGTGATTCATTTTTCATTTAAATTTTACAAATATTGAAATTAGTGTGATTATGATAAATATATATTATATATATTATAAAATAAAAATATTTTAAATGAGAATTTATATTTAATTTTCTTTCATTTTATCCTTCGAATAATGAAAACATCGTTCATGCGTACACACAACGTACCTTCACTATAAATGGTGTTAATGATTTTAATATCCCGACCTTTTACGGATGAATATAAATATGTAGATAATTAATATATATTACATTTATCATGATTAATTTTCTTTATATTATAGAAACATGATTAATTTAGAAGGCATGTTTTTATTAATCAAATATTATCACTATATACATAATAATTAACACAAAAAATTGATGATTTTAATAAGGAATTATTGATTAAATTGAGCATTGGAAGGTTGTAAAAACACTATTTATGATATTATAAATATTAAACTTACTTATATATAGATTTATAATAAATTTTAGTATATTATACTATATTAAATAGTTCTTTATAAGAAATTAAAACTCAAGCTAATGGTTATTAGCCAACAATGTCATTGTTTATCGCGGTTATTTATGATTATATTATGATGATGAAATATTGTGAACAAACTCGCAATATAATATATATTTTTATTATTATATCTTTATTCCATCAAAATAATTTTTTTATTTTCATTTTTTCTGACCACTAGTTCTTTACAAATCGAAAAAAATATTTTATGGAAAATTTACACCATTTACCACATCAATGAATATTACTTTTTCCCAAGAACATGTTTTTTAAAAATGTTCATAAAATGGTTTTTACTATTTTACAATAAATTTTTATATTAACTTTTTTCCATGATATTATTTTTATTTAATAGGTTTAATGGAATCATTTCCTCTTTTTCTAAATGTGGTACAGTTTGTCGTTTCTGAGAAAAATATGGAAGGAAATTATTTTATCTTCTAAGACATGAATGACTACTTCCCAGAACATGAATAATATTTTATTTGAATATTACATTAAATTTTTATAATATTATATTATTAATTTATCTGTTATAAGTGTACAATTATTTTTAATTAAGGTACTTCAAAATTTAAAGGATATATTCTTCATGAATTTTTTAATAATCTATTATTGTAATTTATATTCATTAAATAAAACATCACGTGATTTCAATTACGCATTACAGGGGATATGTCCCATGTATACCATCAATATTATTTTACAGTATGGGATATGTTTATGATGACTATATGATTATGAATACCATTTATTTTCTATGTTATGCTATGTTTAAATCATTAAATGTTTATAAAACCCATTTATTTTCATTGGGTTATGCTATGATGAAATGTTCTTGAAATTTTTTTTAATGAGTTCTGATACGATGAATTATTTTATATATTGTTGGCAAATATGTATGGATTTCATTGTGTGATTGATGAGACGTATATATCCTAATAATGAATTAGGTGGTGATTGATGTATCATGATATCAACTTAACTGGAATGGGGAGAGAAATAATTCTTGTAAGGTACAATTTCCACTATTGTAGTATTGGGTGTAAAGCTTGAATTATATGATGGGTGGGGGAGTGAAACCATTCCCCTATGATAGTTTTAGAAATTATCATCAACTGTTATCTAAATGGTTTAATATTCATATGTCTATCCCAAAATTCTATATTTAATGCCTATATTATCCACTTATGGATCTTGCTCATTGATTTATAATGATTCATGTCTTATAAAATTCCAATCATTATTCCACTAATAAATATTATGATCCATGATATGGAAGGTATGAATTAAAAATGTGATGTTCATGTCCTGATAACATTTTTCTCATGTCATTCTTATCTGATCATTAATATATCCATTAAATAACCTTATTAGGAAGCAGATAAATCCTTTTATTATGTTTCATATACAATTTATGGAAAAAAATTATGTATGATATGTCTAAAACAGATGATACTTATGATGATATAATTAGGATATTATCTATAAATATTATGAAACATTTATTTATGTTAACATGTTTCTAATGATACTAGACCTAAATGAATTTTTCATTAATCTAAATGTTATGTAATGAATATTCATCATCATATGTGTAATATATTTTAATGAATGGTATGGGTCACTATAATTGGAATCAGAGTAAAGTTTACCTATCCTATGAAATCTTGAATTTGAATAATTTAGTAAGTACAATAGGGTTATTTTTAGGTATAAGATAACATTTTAATGTTTTGGTAATGATCATGAATGAACTAGATTAAAAATAAGGTTCCATTAAGGAATCTGTCATGATTTTGAAATCCTATAAAATATTTTCCATAATTATATGATTTTCAAATATTTTATTGATGTGAACACTACCCTTTTTAGTTTTCGTCAATTTCTAGAGTCCAAATGAGTTTTTTTAATGTTGAATAAGTTATGAAATATAATTTCATTGCCCATGATAAACTAGGTGAAATAATATTTGTATTGTGAGACATTGTGATTATGACAAATCTTATCTCTTGATAAATTATTTTTAATATCAAAATCAATGAGTTTCCTAACAAAAATACTTAGGGTAATATGTAATTTCATTAGTAAAATGGATGAAATAATGTTAATCTTTCAAAATGAGTATTATTTGGGAATAAGTACTCAATTTAATGTCTTAGAGTAAAAGGATGATGTTTTTTGTTTTGAAAAGAAGAAAACAATGAATGTAATTTATGAATAAAAAATGACTAGTTACCATAATGGATGATAATAATGGTCTATCTATAGTTCCAAAGTGAGTGAATGTTCTAAATGAAGAATTTATATGAATTAGGAAAATATATCTTCTATGGGGAAGCATGATAAAAGAATCAGATGTGTTGTATGAGTAGTGGATTTACCAGTGATGACAAAGAGAATAAAAATGAAGCATGAAAGGTATGGTTTTTTAATAGTATTTTTTCAAACAATGAATCATTATAATATGAAGGATTATTAGTCTTTAAACGTGATTCATATTTGAAATTGGAAGAAATATGTATAGGTGAATAATATGATGTAACCAAGATAATGATTTATTAAGGAAACTGGATTATTATTATTTTATGGAATTTGGATTGGAGAATTCTGTTTAATAACTATTATGATAATGAATTCATGTTATGAAATAATGAAACATATAAGAACCCTATTTTTTTATTTAGTGATCTGAAAACATATTTTTTATGAAAATAATAAACATGAAAAGTGTTTTTTGGTGAGGTGATTTTTTAGAGAATACATTATTAATGGAAAAGATAAACATTAATATGTGTATGATGTTGAGTAAATTAATTTTAGATTAGTTAAATTGATTATTAAAATTGATATTATTGGTAACATTGAAATTGGTTTCTTATTCAAAAAAAATGGATTTCGGTCATCATTGAAGAATTATATTTCATTATTGATATATTTAATATATTTGACTACTGTAAAAATATTTGTGGAATAATGTTTCCTTTAATTTTGAAAGCGTATAAGTTTCCAGTTAGGTTCACATAAATGTTATGTTTATCATCATGGATTTATAAGTATAATTTTGATCATATGTTCAATGACTTAAACATCACATTTTAATGTTTCATGAGAAAGAAATTTGAAATTCATTTGAGGATTAAATACCATTTAGTGCTTATATAAGGTATTTTGATTAGATAATTATGGAATACATGATATTGTTATATCGATAATTGTGATGGATGAAAAGTGATTCATTGAAAATGACTTATTTTTGATGTAAAGTATGGTCATGTTATGGATTACCTTTTAGGCTTGTATATGGACTTTATTCTTTCTTTTTTTGGGTGAAGTTCAACATGTTACATGATTATATTATAATTTATCATGGTGAGTAATGTTATTTGGGATATGTTTAAATGGGTCGTGGAAAAATTATTGATTATCTTTAATGATTGATTTAACATGAACTAATATTAAGGAAGAATTAAATTATATTTTCAAATTTTAAGGCTTTGATATAGCCTTTTATATTAATACATTCATTATCTTTGAGCTAATTTAGGTAATTATAGTTTTGGAGATTAATTTTATACTTCCTGATATAGGGGTTTATTAATTTTTATAATTATTATATTCTATAATTTTTTTTTGGATAATTAAATATCTTATAGGGAATATCTTGATATAATTTTAGATCCCTTAAGAAATGATTTTAATGCTTCAAATCTCAAAAAAATTCATCTTAAATAGTCCACATTTAGATTATGTAAAACATAATGAAACTATGAAATTATAATTATAATGAAATTATATTTTCTAATTTTCCTAGTATATATGGTAAAAGAATTACCCCAGACTATGAAATGGATCATAAGATAGAAATATTGTCATATAAACATCAATTCTGTAAAATTGGTTGTCTTTTAAGACCCAACATATTCTTGGTTTTGTTGTTGTGAAATTTATCCTAACCTTATTCATTATCACTCACTTTTAATAATGGGGATTTAGTTATCTTTTACATGCCTATATTTTTAAATTCACAAATTGTTCATCTTAATTTAAAACCATGTTTTTGGTTTACCTTTGTACTTTTATTTCTCTCTTTTTAAAGGGATGTTTTATTAACCCATTTTAGGATGTGAATTTCAACAATGGGCCAATCAAATTAAAAAAACATTGTTTCTAGAATACAATTTCAAATTTTTATGATACAATTTATTAAATTAGGTAATAAATAACATCTAAATATTTTATAAAATATTTCTCTAAAAATAATAATACATCTTATATAGGTTGCGCTACATAAAACTTGATGTTTAAATGAACTATGATATTTTATTAAAATATTACTATTTAAATGTTAAAACATAGCTTTAAAATTGGAGTTTATTAAATTTATTAAATAATTTATAAGATCATAAATAATATATTTTTTTTATTAATTCATAGTAAATAATAATTCAATTAGTTATATAAGTTATATTATGGTTAAAAATAAATTTCCTTCAGAATATTTTTTATTAATTTTTTTGAAAAAATATTATATTTAATTATTGAAATATTTATAAAAAATTACTTCACCAAAATAATTATATTCTCAAGATAATGATATCAAAATTATCTTAAGGTGATATATTTAGAATTTTCTGAAAGGATTTATTTTCCAATTAATTTAGAAAAATAATCCTTATTTTTTGAAATCTATATTTTAGTTTCAGGAATGTAAAGAAGTTCCATTTTGTAAATGATTTTAAACTCAAATTATTTTTTATTTTATATAATATAATATAGATATATTAATTTAAATCATTTTTATTTTTACGTATAGAATACAAACTTTGTTATAATTAAAAAAATCATTTTCCAAAAAATGTTTTTATGAATTAATCATATTTTTGTCTTAATAATTACGTTAACCACTATTTTTGAATGATTGTAAATAAATATACATATTATTTTTTAATCAATTGTCTTAAACATAATACTGATATTTTTCTATTTATGCGATTTTTATAAACCAAATTTTATTCTTGAATAAGTATTTTTTAAACAAGTTGTTTTCATCAATTTTTTCTTAATTATTTTGAAATAAAATTCTTCCCATTATAAGATTTTAATAATACAATATTAAATAACTAATTATGAAAATTTGTATGGAATTTGGTAAATATGCCCCTATTATTTTTTGTTAATATGGATAGTAATCGTGATAAAATTTATCTCCTTAGTTTAGGGAAAATCAAATTAATCGAGATTACAAATAAATGATAACACCATAATATTTCACCTAAACTTATATTGTATAAATTTTATTCTATAATTATCAACTTAGGCTATAAATATACTAGTTTAATGGAATCTCTTCAATGAAAACTATTTATATATTCTTTAAATTAATGAATGTTACAAAATGTCATTCCTTTAGTTATAAGTATCATTTATTTTTTAACATAGGTAAAAAAAGTTTTTATAATATATTTATAGTAATTTTTTGAATAATTAGATTATACTTATGAATTTAGTTATTTTTTAATGTTTATGTGTTATATAATTACCATAAATTCATACAAAACTCCAAAAAAATATTAATTAAAATAATGAAACAATAAAATAATTGAATTTTGATATTTTAAAAATGCAACAATTTGAGTATGTTTTACTATTTAAAAAATTTATAGCTATATGTGACATATTATTATTGGTTAAAAGTACTATATTTGAACTATGGATTTATATTTATGTCTTTTAAGAAAAAATAAATTAATAGAATTGAAATTGAGAATAACGATATTTTATCAAAATGATATTTTGTTAAATTTTTATAATATAATTAACAATTTTGAGATAATATATTTTGGTTATTATATGGTATAAAATGTTTTAATATATCCATTTATAGACCATTTTTCAATAAATATGATAAAATTGAAATCATTAATATTTAAATTTTTTTAGCATAGTTAAAATTAAAATTGGTTCACCAGTGGTTATTCAAAATGATAAAATCTAAAAGGAAACTAAAACATGCCATAATTTTATTGGTATATATTATAAAAACCCTATAATAACTTTTATATTACTCTATAATATTTTTTTATGATTTATTATTGAGAATTAATTTATTATAATTTAATCTTATGCGAAAGTTTCTGAAGTAACGCTCCATTCAATTATAAAAGGGAACCACCTCAGATACTTATTTACAACACATTTATCATTATATCTCAATATAAACCTTCTAATTTATATTATAATCATAACTAACCATAATATACAGTATATTTCTTTCAAAAATTTCAAACCTAGATCCCTTTAGATGATATCTAAATGAGATGTCTTAATGAAGTTGTAATCCCCTTAACTAATCACTTTTATTCTAAAGTTTTTACCAAAAAAATATATTTTATTTATCAAAAAATAATATAATTAGAATATTAAATATTTTTTAATGTTATTATTATTATTAAAAAAATATTATAAACATAAATTCCCGTCAATTTGGACATTAAAGTATCACTCATGTATACATTTTCCTTATTGTCTCCACGTAGTGATAGAATTAATTTTTCATTATGATATTTTATGAAAGGGTATTATGATGTATTTAATATTATATAATATATTTATGAATTAATTATAAATATTTAATTATATTAAAATTCCTTCCTTATTACCACCAAATCCTTTGGATAATGATTATTTCTCTTGAATGTACGGGTCAACTACCACCTCTACAAAGTGAGGTGATTCATTTTCCATTTATATTTTACCTAGATTTTAGTGAGAATGAATATTAAAATTATATATGATATATATGAAATAATAATGATTCTATAAATTTTAATAAATATTTTCTATTATTTCATTCCATATTTCTGAAAATGAAAACAACGTTCATGTGTATGTATAGCTTACTATATCCATAAACAGAGTAATTCATTTCTCTTTTAGTAACTTTTATGGATGACTATAAATATGTAAATAATTAATACATATATATATATAATACAAAAATAATTATACATATTCTATATAATATGGAACCAAGACAATAATCTAGGTCAACACTATATAACTAAAATTATCTTGATAAATGAAATAGTTAACACCCAGAAATGAGAATTTAAAAAAAATCACTTTTAAAAGATTGTGTTTAACTGTTATAAAGGGATAAAATATGATATTATATGTATGAAAATGGTTTTTTATATAATATAATAAAATAAAATTTATTATACAATAGGACATAGTTATTTTAAAATAAGGAAAACAAGAGGTAAAGGGATTTATGATATATTATCATTGTTTCTCAGGATTACGTTCTATTAAGATATGATGGTGAAATATTTTGAACAACCTCTATAGGTACTATGTAATTTTCCTATCCTATGGGTATTTACTGAATATGAATTTTTTCCTTTAATTTTTCTCTCCTTTTGTACTCAATAAACCAAATTGTTTTAAGGATCATCAACTTCATTTATCTCTTGGATTGAAAAATATTTTTCTTCCATACACAGGTTTTCTAAAATTTCTATAAAGATGTTTTTTATCATTGTAACTTTATTTTTTAAAGTCATTTTCAAACATGATTTCATTTTTATTAAATAAATTAAATGAATCATTTCCTCATTTTAATAATATTTTTTGATTGGAATTTATGATAAAAATATCAAATACATGTTTTTAAATTGTAATGAATGATGGGTTTTTTCCTATGTAGTGATAAAAATTTATCTTCAATATTACATTAAAATTTTAAAATTTTCTTTTCAAATAAAATTTTTTCCATTATAATTTAGCATTTATTTATTAATTGGCATGAAATGGAAATGTAATTTCCCTCAAGAATGTTTTAATGATGTGTTAATTATATTTATATTAATTATAGTAAAAAATGCATGATTTCATCAGTTATTTATTGAAGATATTAACCATGATATCCTGATTATTTTTACTATTAATGTTTTATTCTTATGGAACATTCATTTGTATTGGTTCTACTATGTTGAAATGATAAATTTTTATGAATCACATTTTGTTTAATGAGATATATTGTACTGAAATGCTTATAAATCCCATTTCATTCAACATATTATGATATAAATAATTCTTTAGGATATTTTGGAACCCATATGTAAAATTTTCCTTAAGTGATGGGTTGGACATATTTATACCACCAATGAATTGTTTAATTATTTATGTATCATTAGATAAAAAGTTCAGTAATGGGGAGTGAACCCAATTTATTAAGGGAAATTTTCCACATTGATAGTATAAGGAGTGATCCTTGATAACTATTATTTTTTGGGTAGTGAATCCATAACACTCTGAGTGTCTTGGAAAATATAATTGAATAATAAGGAAGTGATTCCCTTTTCATATGTGTATTCCATAAATCTTTGTCATATGAATTCATAATGATCTTATGTCACATTTTATTTTTTTCTTTTATGATTCATGTATAATAAACTATCAAGACTAAATTTGTGACTCAATTTTAATATCCAAAATATAAAGAGTTTGGTTTTTAGATGTTACACTCATATTATCATACACTTTTTCTCATGTTATCATAATATCATCATTGATATGTCCCAGGTTTAGCCTCACTAAGCATCACAACTCTCACTTTATTATGATTCCATTCCCATATTATCAATAATTTATATGTATAATATATATATGAAGTGTGATAGTTATGAAGATCTATGTTATATATGATTTAGATATATTATGAACCAGTTTTTCTATTATCATGTTTCCAATGTTTCAGGAGATAAATGACTCTATAGTGGATAAAAATGTTATCTAATTAATATTGACCTATTTAGATGTAATATATATATATATATATATATTAATTGTATGTGTTTCCATATGTTATGTAAGACCCCACCCATAATAAACCATAAATATGTGTGGAATTATAATTTGGAATCATTCATTCCTCAAAAATCACTTAACCAACCCATGTAAAAGAGATAGGTTTCATGAAAAACATTCTTATCATATTTCATACGATATAGACGAAAAGATATTTGGTGATAGATTAAATATTTTACCATTGTAACATAATGAGAATAAATGATGAAATATTTTTTTAACATTAATTGATAATCACTTGAAAAATAATTTAAAATACCCTATGTTGAAAGGATTTAAACTATTTGTAAATGATTTCATTAAAATGAATTTCATTGAGATGGATAAAACATATTAAAATTAATAAATAAAACCACATAGAATAGGTTTATAGGGAAAAATATTATTTAATATAAACACCCATTAAAAAATACATTGAGAATACATAGAAACACATTAATCAACCTAACATGAAAACATAATAAATTAAAATCACTTTTAAAATCAAAAATTCATTTTTAAAATAAAACTTTTAAATTTTTAAATATAATATTATTTATTTTTATTTTCAAAATATCATAGAGGTGAAGTCATTTTGGAATCCTTTTTTACATATTAAAAGGAATATTCATAAAAATAATGCCTATAGGGAAAAAATTAATTTTAAATTTATTTTTTGAAAATATATTTTTCATGGTCCTAAAATAATAACTTATTGGCCACCTTAAAAATTATTTATAACAAAAATGATGTGAAAACTTTTGAAAATATTTATTTTTTAGATAATTATTCAATAATGTATTCTTTAATGATATATAGATATAGATAGTGGAAATGTATAATAGAATGTAATATAAATGAACATGGAAATAAATACTTTATTATATTTTAAAACTCATTTTTATAAATCCCATGTCATTAAATTAGGTAAAAAACTACCTTCTAAAATATTATAAGGAAGATATGAATTTAATTTGATATAAAATATAATTACTTATCTAATATAATGGATTCTATTTTTGGGAAGGGAAAAAATCAAGGAGGTGAAGCTATTAATAAGGTTGATGGGAATTATTTTCATCAATGATATTTTTTTAGAATATATTTATTAAGAAAAAATAGTTGAATTAAATGTTTATTCTCCATATATAAGAATAATACAAACCATGAAATAAAATATTTAGTTCATAGCTAAAAATCATGGATGAAAAACTTTTAAAAAGATGCATTACAATTAAATTAAGGGAGTTTTGTTAATAAATGCCCTTAAAAAATTTATATCTATTTAATATAAATAAATTTAAATGGACCACATGATATGGTTCATAAAACAAAATGAATTATAGGAATATTATAAAGGATACCCAGTTTATGGTATTCACAATATATAAAATATATTATTGTTAATTATAGGATAAATTTCATACGAAATTAAATTTTAGACAAAAACATCCTTAACATTTATTATAGATTACAGAAACAATCTTTAAAAAAATGTAAAATAAATATAACAATGTTAGTTAAATATTTTATAACATTTTTCGTATCTATTACCTTTTATAAATTTCTGTCATAGTTTTTTCTCCAAATATATTAGTTGATTATTATCTATTTTAAGTATTTGGAGAGAGAAAATAAGATTTCATTAAAACAGGTTCAGAACAGTTGTGATATCAGTTATTATTCTCTAAATTTTCATCATTAAAAGATTATTAAAAATATAATAATCATCATTTTTCATTTATTCCTTCATTATCATCTGATTATGTGATGTACATTGATATTGTTTCAGAAAAATATAGTATGATGATCATGTTCATATATGATTAATGATTTAAAGGAGATATATTAATGTAAATATATATTAAATATTGATATATAATTTCATGAATCACTAAAAAAAGTCAGATACAATATTTTTAAATTATATATTTTTATAAAATATTCGATAATCATTAATATTTTGGCCATTATATCCTCATTGATACATGTGGTAAAAATTTACCTAAACGATAGTGTGTTATAATAAATTTTTTCAACGAAATTGTTTTATAAATTTATAGTATATCTTTTAATTAATAGAAAAATTATAAATATAATTTAACATAATTATAATCGTTCATGGAATTTTCCTCTTATTGTTTTGATGAAAAATAAAATATGTTATTCGTGCGGCGGATGTTTGTCTTACTCATGATTGACGATTCCATTTATCAATGAATGATATTGAATGGAGTTATATTATAAATTATCAATTTAGACTGATAATTATGAAATATTTATCATATTGATTCATAAAAATCCACACTTATTACATACAATGAAATTTGGAGAAGAAAAACAAAGGACATCATTTCATGGTGGTAGTAGTCAGCCCAACACATGGTCAATGTTTTTTTGTTCTTCTTACCAGAACAAATGTAATAAATATGTGTTTTCAAATTAAAATAATAATATTTAACTATACTAAAGATACATAGGTCATTATAATACATTTATATTGATATTTTAGTTTGATAAATATTTAAAAAAATCAGGTAAGGATTAAGTAATACTCATATTGGAACATTGAATATTCTCTTGAAACTATACATAGAGATGAAGGACATAGGTTAACATATGGTGAAAGAGGACTTATAATGTTCAAGGGAATTATAGGAGAGGATAATTGTGTAGGGTATCATTGAAATTTATACGGAATGATTAACTTTCATTTGGATTAAGTGGTCCTAATTTATAATTGAAAAAATGTACTTTTGTGAATGACCATTATTTTTCAATAATGAATGACACTATTCAAAGGATAACGGTTCCAAAAGTGATAAATAATGGATTTTCGGGTGAAATAATGTCTAAAAATTTTCATATATTAATTTTCCATATCTTTAAATCATTTTTGGAACCTTTTACATCTTTATTTTTTATATTTTTATTGTTTTGGTTTTTCTACGGGTAGCGAGTTTTTACCCATGTAATTTATATTTTGTTAAAAATATATGAAAAACACTATAAATAAGTTTAGGTCATAAATCAAAATTTGGGCTCTATATAATTGAATTTAATTTATAAATAAGTTAAAATTACAATTATATTTACAAATATAATATATAGAACACCTATTTTCTATCAAAATGTTATTTTACCATTAATTGTTTTAATAATAGTTAGTGTTGATTATAAATTAAATGAGTTTGAATATATATATATATAATTTATATTATTGTAATTTTTGAGAGTATATTAACTTATATTATTAGAAAAATATTAATAAAATATTAATAAAATAATTCTTTCAAAATAACATTCTTACCATCATTGATGAAATTAACAGTAATCCCAATAATAATATTTTTATGCCTAAAAATAAGATTTTACATATTAGATATTATGACAATGTTGATATAAATTATTCATTTTTAGAATTAATTTCTACAGTTTTTGTAATTTTTATATTTAAGTGAATAATAACAGATGTTGAATTAAAATATTAGTTATTTTTCAAAAAGATTAAACATAGGTTTCTGAAATTATATATAGCGTGTTAAACTTTTTTATTTTACATTGTACATATATGTTTTTATAGAAAAATGTTTCAATGATGTTTATATCATTATTATTTTATTATAATGTTATAAAAGTTGTAGTATTTTCAAAATAAATATTTTTTACTTTTCACATAAATATTAGTTATTTTATATAAATATAAAAAAATTAACCTTATACTAATTTTGACATGTGACATTAAGAAATAATTTTCATTTTTTATAGATAAAATTCTAAAATCTATAAATTTATCTATTTCATTATATCTTAATAAATATAATGATATTCATTTATTAAAAATTTCATTTTCAAAGGAGTAAGTTATATTAATATTATTTATTATGATTTTTTAATTTTTTCTAAATACTTATTTACCAGAAATTCCTTTTAATTTTATGTTTTCATAAAAATATTCACCCATGATGTCATGGATCATTTTAGTTTGGAGTTGTTTGTGACAAAATAAATCAAAATTAGTATTCAGTTAGAAGAATAAAATCTAAAATCTCAGGGCATTACAGGTATCCTTGGGCATGATGCTTAAAAACAGATGTTCTGCTATTTTGATATTCCATGGAAATTTTCTCTGTATCTGGATGGGAAATCAGTTGGAATTCATTGAGCATTATCCTTAGATTCATATGTATAATCAGTTTCGAATATTTGGGACACGATTCATTGATTTGGTTACACTATTAGTTTGAATGAATTTCATACAATCCTTAGATATATATGTTATATCAGTTTGTAATGCCTTGGACACACTCCATGGATCCAGATGTGATGTGAATTTTATTACCTAGGGTATTATCTTGGGACCCGGTTATTGATCTTGATGCTATTGGGTTTCCAATGGCACGGTCCTAGGAATCAGTCATGGTCCTGATATTGGATTTCATGGTCATGTTAAATTCTTAGGGGCATTAAGGCATAGGATTATGTCCTCATGAGATAGGGTATAGGTTTTGGGTAGGACATGTTCTCCTTTGGTGGGATGAAAAGTTTAGAGACCCTCCAATATCATCCAACGTAGTTATTGTTTTGGTTCGAGGTGTTCTGGATGGCACTTGATAACCTGAGATATATTATTATTGTATATTAAGTGTTATTTACTTGTGTTTTTTCACACAATAACATACATACTCTTTACATATGTACTTCATGAAAACAATTTTTATCATTCCAGTAGTCAGTATTATTGAGGAATTTGGGAATCCTACTAGTTCATTAGACTCACCCCTACCCATGTATGCAGCATGGGTTTCTATGTACAGGGGTAGAAAATCACGTTTTTTCCAAAGGAATATTAAATTATTGGATATTGACCAATGAGACGTGTCTAGTAGGATATGGTGGTTAAGATCCTAGGATGTAACTCTATGTGAGTTGCACCATAGACATGTTCACATCTAGTTACTATACAGTACATACTGACCAATATGGTATTGTTAATTTATATTATATGTATATTATGTCATGATTCCATAATTTTTCCCTATGATGTATTATTTCACAATGTATATATATTTATTGGTTTCTATTCTAGACTTAGGGGGTTCATGTGTATCCCTATTTTACATCTATTATTTTAATTGATGTTTGTTTTATAGATAGGTCATATTTAATTTTTTAGAAAATCAAACATGACAATAATGCTTTATATTAGAGTGAATGGTTTCCACATGACTATTTTAGACATCTCCACTTGATATCAACCTGTCAAAAATGTGGAGGTAAGCCTAAGGTCATATGTTGTTCCTCTCTCACGCAACATTCAAGTAGTCCAAAAAAAGGGTTTGTAATATATTTTAATTTTCATTGTATCATTTCACTGAATTTTACTCCTTTAATTATGATTGTATCATTTCAGTGAATTTCACTCCTTTAATTATGATCATAAAATTTCTATGGTTGGATAACCATTCCATTTTTGTATACCCACTTCATCAATAATTTCCATACTGAGAAACCAATGATCCTAAATATAATTCTTAACATTTATAATTTCATTCCAATTAGAATTTCTAAAATATAAATATTAAGTGCATAAAATAATGTGTGGAATGATATTTTCACTATAAAAATTACCATAGTATTAATCAACAATTGACTGATATAAATGAGATAAATTTATGATTCTTTATTAGACATAATGACTACATGATTTTCCATATTTTTAGTGTGGTGATTAATCCAAACTATTTCATAGTATAATGTTCTTATTCCATGTTCATTTAGGGAATCATTGAAATCATTATTTTAATAATAGAAATAAAAAAGGGTGAGGTTTAATACTAAATTGTTTATTATTACTAATTTTGGATGGGTTTACCATCCCCTCACAGTTCCAAAAACGAACATTCATTTATTAACTTTCATATAATTTGAATTAACAATAGACAAAAAAAATTCTTCTAGATGAACCCCTTTATCAAATTGGCCAAAACATTTTTTTTCAATGGTGAAGGTGAGACTGAATCCTCCTGGGTGGAGAATTAATTTCCTTCTTCATTTATTTTCTTCATAGAAGTGTCTTACTATATTGAATCCTAAGCGGTATCCTTATCTCCCTCCTTAGTAGGCTATCTTTAAGGATATATGAAAACCTACTCTAAAATGTAATCTTATTCTATTGAAATCCCATTTATAGGCACTGATGTCCAATGATCTATGGACATGGTATGGAGATGTTTCATGTGTATGGTATTCTCAATAACTAAATTATAATATATTTGAGCAATAATTTCTTCATTCCATGAAATGATCTCATCATCGATAGGTTCCTATCACTTGAGTGGTATTTTAGATGATCTTTATTTTTAAACACCCTCACGAACATTGAGTCCTTAAATTCCTTCTTAGGCCACTAAATCCTTCCTATGTGATTTTGAGAGCTGAAAGTGCCTATTAAAAATAATTCTTTTACTTTTGAGAAATCATGACAAATATTTTCCCATATATCATTGTAGAAATTCACTTTTTTAATATTTTAAAACATTTGAACATTTCTTTTGTTGGTGACCATGTTCCCCACTATCATGCAAAATAACATTAAAATCATGGATAAAATAAAATTCAAATATCACATTTATTATATTCTTAATTACTATAAATTTAACATAATTAGGATGAGAAATAGGATGATCAAAATCAAATGACACCCCATTATAATTTCAAATATTAAAATTAATGATTTTTTATGAATATTTTTGGGTTATCCCACAAATAATGAATTTTATTTTGAACTAATATTGAAAAAATAGCTAGATTATACCTTAAAAACTATCCCTAATCATAGAAATTATGTTCCTATAATTGTATTTATTAACATTGATTCCATAGTTTGAGATCTGGGAAAACCTTTGTACTATATTATAGAAGATGGAAATCTATTCAGTAGATTGATGAATATTAGATTGGAAAACTGTATAGTATTATCCCTTACCAATTGGAATTATAATCCAGTTATCAAAACCATATGTATGGGTAAATTTAAATTTCAATTCCACTATATTAAGTGGATTATCTAATTTTTGAAGGTTTATTCATCCATATTGGGGGAAAATATAGACCTTAAGTCACTTTTGAAGGGCTTTTTTATTAATTTTTATAGATAATTTACCATCTCTGGTTCACAAAATCGCTGAATCATGAAAAGCCTCACCTATATTTCGTCCCTTATGAATGACCCTCTTATTTAACACCAATATTAATGTTAATATTTTATTAATTGTATTCATGGACTTCCATAAGGAATCTATAGTATCATTGATTCCATATATGAGAGATCTGCTTCAACATCTGGTAACAATATCATGATTATAGTGGAGTTTTAGATATTCAAACCTAAATCACTAAAAAATTACTATAGAAGAACTATATCAAAGACTCCATCCAATAATCATAATAATATATATAATTTTAGTATATTAAAATCAATAAATACACATGCACCAATTCATTTTGGTGAGATAATCATAAACCCTCAACAAATGAATAAGAACCCACCTAGAGGACATATTTTATTATATATATGTTGTCTATTGTCCCCTGTTCTTGATGTATTAAGAGCCCATGAGTTTCTGGTCCAATGTCCTTGGATGGAAATGGCATAAATTTCTAGATGAGTAGCATTACATCACATTCGTTCAAAATAATTTACAATATGATTCCCCATGTCATCATTATCTGGTTTTGTTTTCCTCTATCATTTTATGGTATGCCTCTCATCAATCCAAGTTTACAGATTCATATGAGTACAGGGATGGTTGATATTATCTAACACACTCATATCCCTTTTGAGTCCCCCAATCTTTGATTTCATTATGATATCATGTGTTTGAACCTTCCAGTCAAATCATGAAATCTTATGGGGAACATGAATATCCTATATCAGTAGGTAACACATTGTGTTATCCATTCCAACAATCATAAATTCATGCTTCTATTTTATTCATAGTGGAATGGAATTCTCCTATCCACTATCCACAATTTGAGTGGGTAGATGAAAAGATTATAGGTTCTAATGATCCGACTTCCCTTTTGAGCTACTCACATAGTAATTCATGGGTAATAGCTTGTGGAACTTTCTACCTTCCAACATTATATATTCACCTGGTCTCCATATGTTGCAATGATACCTACATTTTTTCTACAATCCGGTTCATGAAAATGGACTGTGAAACTTTTTAAATTCTATAAATTGAAAGATAAGTCCAAACATAAAGATATTTCTAGAACATAAACATGGGCTGGATAACTAATTATGTGGTAAAATTAATACCTAAGGCCCAAACTAAAAATCCGGGCTTGGGTAATGATGGTGTTGGGATATAACAAACCATGCCTTTAATAGGAATTAACTTCACCCCTATGAAACATCTTTCTCGGGCTAAATTTGAGTAGGGAATGACTCAAACCTATGTTCGTTCCCATATAGTGGGTAGTGGGAGACTTATATATAACAAATAGCCAAGCCTTGATTGGATTAAATTTTAATGACTAATAAGGGTATTTTTAGGATCCAAATCATGCCTTTCACGGGACTTTCCTGCCACCATACTCACCTTCCATCATAAGATAAATTCAAGCATTGAAAGTCCTTAACCAATGTGAGTTCCCATTTAATGAGGAGTGGAATCCTCCCATATATCAAATATATAATCACTTGTAGGAAAATGTTGTTTTTGTAAGTAGGGTATGTAACGGTGACACACCATTCAATTTTTGGGCTTTACCAAACAACCTACATTTCTTCTACCCCCAGCTAAATTAGAGGACTGAAGGACTCTAACCAACATAGGTTCCCATACAATGGGGAGTGTCTAACATAGATGTTCCATTTATCCAAGACCAAATGGGTTACTAATCATTGTTATTATTATTATTTTTAAATAGAATGTGGTCCCATGTAGGCCCATAACAATAAATTTTATTAAAAAATGTTTCATTGAGGGAAGGATCATAAACATGAATTTTAGTATTTATCTTGGGAATAGAAATGTCAGGAATACCACATGAACACAATGAGATAATAGAAATAACTACCTTATTTAAAAATTATTCAACCTCCATATTTTCCATTAAATAATATTTGTAAAATATATTTAAGAATCAATTAAAATATAAAGTAAATGTACCCATTATAGGAGTACTATCTATTTTATAGTACATAATCTCCATAATATGACTTCCACCACTGCTGAAAAGATTCTATCGATCTATAACATCTTCCATGAAAACAGATTATCATAATCCATCATATGGATGATCACTGACAATAGATATTTATTCACTATATATCCGAATTAAAAAATATATAAGTATCTTTTCATTAACCATCTATGTGTATATAATACACCCAAACAACCTAATGATATAATAAATCCATTAACATCACTATCGACAAAAATCAATATATAATTCAGTTACAGGTGAATTCAACTCATGAACTTTAATAAATAATTTCTCCTACATTAACCATTAATACTAAAACAGTTTCAAGTGGAAAGGATAAAAACATAATTATTCATTCAATCCTTTGGAATATTATTAAAATCTCATAAATTTTTTGATCTAATATAATAGTTTCTTTAATGGTTGTTTACCCTTAGACAGTAAATAAGAATGTTTCTAGTACTCTTTTTATAAAAAATAACATAAGTAACAATATACATGAAAATATTAAGCTGTTTTACACGGAGAGAAACATCAAGGATTGTTTTTATGAATTCATGGACATAATGTTTTTTTGTAATGGTCTTTCTAGAAGATCCCTTGAAAATATATCTAATAATGATTTTTAAAATGAAATTCATAAATTAAATATTGAATATTGTTTTTAATAATGGTTATAGATACAAAAAAAACACGGGAATTTGAATTAAATATTTCTGCAAAAGTTCATATACTAGTAATTTATTTCTCCATAAGTGTATATATGTTTATATAGTAGAAAATGTTTTTTAAAATTTATATAGCTACATTGAAATCTAGATATTATCACCACACATTAGTCTATACAGATCTCTGATTCTCATCATCCATGAAGCATTCACCATCTCTTCCAATGTACATAGTACAATAAAAGAATAATTTTTAATTATTGATGTAATTTCATATGTAATAAGTGAATAGATCACATTTTTATTTTTCACATCATCGATAATCTTCAATTTATTCATATGTGTTGGGAACAAAGCTAGAAATTGAAGGCTTCTATCATTCAATGATATTCTCCATAAATTATGATTAGATTCTATACTGATAAACCACATTGAGTATATAATAATCTAAAATAATTAATTCTTAATCGAATTCTAAATAAAATAAGTGAAGTAAAAAAAGAAAAATATTTGTATGTTATATAAGAATTTTGGATTTTAAGAAGAAAAAATAATCATCATTAATAGAGGGAAATTTCTATTTAAATATTGATATAAATACAGTATTTAACTTTCTAACAACCTTCACGCCCATTAATGAAATGTTTATAGGTATTATAAATTACCGAGAAGAAAAATTGATTAGTTTAGAATCATAAAAAAACTATTAAAATTTATGATGTTAACAAGAGTGTTCATGTTACTAAATATAATAATTAATAAAAAATAAATTAATAAAGCATAAATAAAACATTTAAGAGATAAATGAATTAGCCAAAACATTATCCATAATAGGGATATAAATGTTTCATTACATATTTTTAAAATGATATTTACTTGAGATATGATACTCTTAAGATATTAAGGATTCACCTTTCTCTTAAATGATGCATTCTATATATGTAAATGAGATATTCCATTTTCTAACACTAATATTTCTCAGAATCAATTTTTTTTTCTAAAAACATAATTTCTCTTTCCATAGAACACAGATTGTTTACACTAATTTATAAATGATACAATGAAATATTAATATTATTTAATTTTATTATAAATGTATCCCAAGGAATTTATGTACCATACCCAAATAAAATCAATCCATCTATAAAAAAAATGTGTGATTGGGAATATATGCTTCACTTGATTTTAATTTTCTTGACTTGATCTATTTGGGTGGGGTTATAAATTATCCTACATTGGTGATCCATAAAAATAAAAAAATTAATGGGAGTGTATCACCCTATGAAAATCCTCTATTAATATTCAAGAATCGTGTTAAGGATTCATTAACTAATACTGATAGTTTTTCAATTCTAAAAATAATAGTGAACGATATAAAATACTAGTAGATATTAAAATCTTTTGTGAATATTAATATATAAAATGAAAATAGATTGTTTTATTGCAATTATAAATAATAATATTCAATGAAAAATCACATCCATTATTTTTCACATAAGATAATTTAAAAAATTATAATAAATAAATAAAATTATTCATATTTCTGATAGGGATAAAGAAAAACAAAATAGGAGTGAGGATCTTAATGACTACCTTCTCAAGTATCATTGGTGTAATTATTAAACATGGGAATTCATGTTACCCATGTAAATACCTACCTCCAATGAAAAATATTTCAAGAATCATATGCAATTAAATAGTATGCATGATCCATACTCAATCGTTTTCCATCTTTCCTTTCATGATAAAACAAATCCGAATTTTATCTATATTTTATCCTTATAACATTGAAACACAAAATTAATGATTCCAACAAAAATATATATCATAAAATGAATAGTTTCAATCATTTTAACTCAAAATGAATGATATTTTAATGATTTACTGGTGAAAATATTAATATTCATTATAACATCATTTATACCAAATAACCACAACACCCAAAACCATAATTTATCTCACATATCCATAAAATAAATTCAAAAGTCTCTATATAATACTAAATTTACATGACTCGTAGACAAATGATGGTAATTCAATCAAAATCATTATCAAACAAAACCTACACATAAATGAACAAAATGTTTTCTTCTAAAAAACCAAAATAACCATATAAGGAACTAAGAAATCATAATCACAAAAATCAAAACACTATTACACAATTCCATCCAACAAAACCCACATGATGGTTCTGTACCAATAAGAACCATTTCCAAATTATTCTCTTCAATCCTACCTACCATGGTCAACACCATTTTTTCAAATTATAGGAATTTTATTTATTTCCTGCATCAAACCAAACATGGCCCAACTACTAATCCATTTCTTACATCAAGGAAAACCCACAAATTCACAACTAAAATGATACATGACAATAAAAAATACTAGAACACTAAATGATGTTGGAGATAAATTAATAATAATTTTATAAATGTCCTTTTTAAATTAGAAATATATTTTTTTCAATGAATCAATGATTTTAATTTCAATATTTCAAAAATGAACTACTATTCCAATTCATACCAAATATCGCCAAATATTATATAAATAATTATTTTAATTTAGAAACAAGATTTTTTTGAAAAGAATCAAAATATATGTATTATAAAATTTGAATATTCTTATTACATTAAATATAGATTTAAGCACATCACATATCAGAAAACACCAATAAATTTTTAAATAAAACTCTAAAACAACACAATTATGTATTCAAAAAACCAAAAAATAATTTTTTTAATTTAATTAAAAAAATTTAATAAAACTAGAAAACCTCAAAAAATTAAATTAAATATCCATCACCCAAAAAAGAAAAATATAGATATATATATATACACACACATGTGTGTGTTAACATTTAAAATTAATGAATATCCTCTTATTTAAATTCACTCATAACATATACAAAAATAGTCACTAAATATTAAACACATTGAAAAAAACTATAAAAATAAAATTTTAATGTATAACATTTTCAAAATAAAATATTATTATTTCTAGAAATCCATATGAAACACTAATTTCCTAGAAATTAAAAAACATGCATTTAACAAAGTCTAATTAACTTATAATATTTTCAAAAATATAATCCTTTAAATCAAAACATAAAATTTATATAGTTTATGTATTTTGAAAACATTTAAATGATTCCAAAATACTAAAAAAATTATAAAATACATATTTTTCTACAAAATTAATTATATCATTCAGGAAAATATATGTTTTCAATCATACACATACTTTTATTGAATATTCTTTTTTCTTAAAGGTGTTAATCATTCAAAATTAAAACTAAAATGCTTTAAATCTCATTAAATTATTTTATAAAATTAGGCTATTCAATTTTGATAAAAAACAAACATTTTACAAAATGACATGTTTCCCAGAAAATATAACATTAAACTATTTTAAAAATAACAATTTAAATCTTAATATTGTTAAATAATTACAAAATAGTTTAAATGAAAACATTAGATTTTTATTAAACCCCTGTCAATATTTAATCAAAAATCATTACGACACTAAACACCACCTAGGAATGAAAACAAAGATGCAATTTTTCATTAACATATAATCATTGAATCATTTAAAATGATTTAAATTGGTCTAATTTTTGAAAGAAAAAACAATTTTTTTAAAAAAACGTGTTTTAAAGAAAAACCACACTAAATGAATCGCACTTCCCATAAATTTGTCCATAAACCCTTAGTTATTTATGTATTCATTATGAAAATATATTTAACATGAGTTTTGAATATTTTTAATGAATATTAAATTAGATAGATACACATACCAATTTATTGGATATAATTAATAAAAAACATTATAACATCAATAATTATATTATTCAAATAGAAACACCAATTATAGTCACATGTGGCAAATAATTAAAACATAACCTCAAAAGAATATATAAATTTGTTAATGATTCCTACATGACTACATGATGTTGGAGATAATGATTTCTCATCCATTTTATGTTGTGTGTCAAGACACCACACAATGTTCTAAGACATTATAAATAATAATGATAAACCATTCAATGGTACACTGACAATTCACATATACAAACATCTATTATTATCATAATAATCACCACAAAGTATAATTTTATGACATTTATAGTAATATACCTCTTGAGTGAAGACATTTATATCTCCACACAAACAACTAACTCATCCACCCAGAGCTACACTAAAACAATTTATAATAAACCATCTCATATATACCACATGCCTTTGATGAAATTCCAATTACCTTAGTAATTATACACCAAATAGCCAAATATAGTCAATAAGTTGTTCATGATGACCCAATACCATTTGTAATGGTTTCCCATAAACACACATGTTTTTTTAATTGATTTAAATAAATAATAAAAAATAATTGAAAATTTTATATGAATTATAAATCCAAAACACAAACCATTTAAAATTAATATATACAATAAAACCAAAAACAACATGGGAATAATAAGTAAAATTATTCCCTAAATAATCAAAATCCTCTACAAGCCCCAATTAACCTACCTCTTAGATACATGTGGGAATGACTTCCCAAAATAACCAATATCGCAAACCAGAACTATTATTTACCCGAGACAAAAAAATAGGAAGAAATGCTTTTCATATGAACATGAATAAAAAAAATAGGCATTCGTATAGATGTAGTTAGTATAAATTTCCCAAAAAAATACATTAATAATTTCATAAAGAGAAAATTAAATCACATTAAATTGAAATATATAATTATATATATACAATTTAAGTATAAATAAAAAATTAGATCAATCTGGTACTTGATCTTAAATAAAATATTTCGTAAATGGAATAAGAAAATAAAGGGATAACATATTTAAATGAGAAAAACTCAATAGTAAATTTTAAAAAATTATTCATAGGTCTGTATATATGAGAATCAGGAGGGGGGAATGGTATCCTTGTACTAGTCCTGTAAATGTCCAAATTTAAATCCAACTGCCATTATGGACAAGACACTTTCTATATTAGAATTGTAAACAAGATATTATTCCCATAAGGGAACATTTTGTAATTTTAATTTATGTAATGGGCCAGACCCTCATGGCCCATCCCTTATCCAAATTTTGGATCCCAAGGGTGGTGTCTCGGTGGAAGGACATCATTTAGGTGTGTCACTGATCAGTGCGACACGATCAGTGTGACACGATTAGTGAGACACGATCGGTGTGTCACCGATCGGGGTGACACGATCAGTGTGACACCAATCGGCACGTCATAATCGGTGTGTCACTGATCAGTGTGGCACGATCGGTGTGTCACTGATTGGTGTGACAGGATCGGTGTGACACGATAGGTGTGTCACCAACTGGGGTGACACGATCGGTGTGACAAGGATCAGCACAACAAGATCGGTGTGACACGGATCGGCGCGACATGATCACTGTGTCACTAATCTGCACGACACGATCGCTGTCTCACTGATCGGTGTGTCACTGATCGGTGCGACACAATCGGTGTAACACAGCCTTGTGGGGTTTTTCTTCTACCTTTTTTTCTGTAACACAACTATTTTTCCTTTTTATCCTTTTAGAAGTGGTTCAAGGCCATTTTTAACCCCCTAGTCAATATTATTATTATTTCTAAGAGTGGGGAGACACTTAACGGACCCATATGTTTGTCTGTGTAACACTCCCCTATGTTTATATATAATCCTAAAAGTCACAGCTATTACAACCAATTCCTAATGAGATTTATTAAATAACAATTAATCCCGTCATGTGTAACCACCCAACCGCGTGGTAAAAACCATGATTAACCATTAATGTTGTTGAAGATCTCGATATCCAATTACTCCTGGGCTCATATTTATATCACACTAGCTTCTATCCTTTTATACTTCTTGGCTGAGTTTGTTCTTCCCTTGGAGCTTTTGGAGTCCCCATCCTAAGGCAAGTGGTTTGCATTTGTTGGAGCCCTTACTGCTTGTCCTTAGAGTCCCAGACGCTCCTCCACTACAAGATGCACATCCCTAGTTCTTGGCACGTGGAGAGAAACATCGATCATTTATCATCCATATAGGTTTTTTCATTAGTCATTCTTACAATGTATCATGTGGGGTGGGTATGCTATTGTTTCTATGGAGATGGATGATTCCAAACATAAATGATGATAATAAGTAAACATTTAAAGAAAGTAGGGGGGTGTGATATGTGTTTCTATTGTATTTATAATTTTTGATAATATTTTTTTGGATTGTACAGACTCATGCCCACTAAAAATCATGGTCGTTGGTGGTTTTTCCTTGTGCACTAATGAAACATTGGTCTTCTGAATATTTACATGACTACGTGACGGTAACATAAAAATTGGTTAATAAACTAAAATTGGTTCGTTAAATAGATTCCGAGTGAACATAAATCATTGTGTGCCCCGGGTTAACCAATAGAAAGAAGATCCCAATGGATGATGTGCTTGAATTTGGAAGTTTCCCTCCTCTGTTTTGGTAGTAGGTGTGTAGTTCTGCTTGATGCTTATGGGGTGATGTGGATGGGTATGGGATCCACTATTGTAACACCGTTTATGCTTGTGAATACAATGTTTTGTGGGGTTTTATCTCGAGGATTGGTTTGGTTCCAGTACATTGAGAGATCTCACAGATCCCTTTGTTGTTGTGACATTACAAGAGAACCGAGTGTGAATTCCTAAATTGTTGTTTAGTGGTTTCTCTTTCTCTGGCTTGTGGTTATTCCTGTTAGTTTCCCAGTAGTGTAGAATTTACTTAAATGAAACAACTTGAACACGAAATGAAGAATTGGCTCAATGGGGAATTGATTTCAAAAAATGAGTGATGACACGGTGGTGGGTTCGGTGCTTCTTATTAATGAATATTAATGAATGTGTTTGTGCCTGGGTTGGTTTTGGAACCCCTAGGTTGGGATGAGAGATTATTACCTTTAATATAATTCAGAGTTATTATGTTTCTTATTCTCACTCCACCCATGTTGATCACATTGTGGTGAAAACCCTCATTTCAGGGGAGAGGTTGTTTTTTCAACACTCCTATGAGTGTATGGTTATTATATCCATTTCTCCACTATTTCTCGAATATCCCAAGACTATTCGAGTAGGATGTAATGGCATGAGGTCCATTTTAGCCCAAGAATATTCAGGCAGGGAAGTTGTGGTGGTTGCCCAGGTCTGTGCGGGAAGGTTGTTTCCCAAGAGTCTTCAGGATGAGGCCCATGTGTCTTCAGGTGTGGCTGTAGTTATTCTAGACCATGTGTTTGAGGGAATGGTTACATATGGTTGTTGTGGCCCAGGTTTTTTCGGGCGGGATGTTGGGTGGTGATGGCCCAGGTTTGTGTGGGCGGAGTGTGGCAGTGGGACTACCGTGAGAATGGAGGGAGAGGTTCGATGTGTAGGATGTTTTCAATAAACAACGGTAAAGTGGCTCGGGGTACCCAAATATGAATGTGATATTACTATACACTACTTGACTTGCATTATTTGGGGAGTTTACCTTGATGAGGCTTGGGTGGATAGTTTTCCTTGTTAGGTGCTTTGGTTATCGCTTTTCTCACGGGGCAATATAATGCCTCCCCACTTTTTCATGAGAGCCCTTGGTTTCTCCATACTGAGTATACATGTATGCTCACCCTACATATATAAAACTATTTTGAGGTATCTAGGATGACATCAGGGATCGTGGAGGATCATACTAGTTTGGAACATTGGGATAGTTTCTGTTACTGTTTTCTTCTCTTGGTACTTTCATTTTGGGGTTTTCTTGTACCTTGTAGCATTTACTTTTAGAACTTGAATATGGGAATGGTTTGTTTTGGCTTTACTTGTACTTCCAATATTGGTGTTCTTGGGAATTACTATCTTATCTCCCAATCCTATTAAATAAAAGGGTAATACCTTCCATCTTGTGTGTGATTATATACCGCTGGTGCTAGTCACCACTCCGGGACCTATTTAAGGTGGGTCTCGGGGGTCATTATCTCTCCTTCAACATGAAGAAGTAAGGGTTTGGAAACCTGCTTTCCATTCTCTCATCTTGGTGATGATGGGTCGTGACAGAATGGTATCAGATGAGTGAGGTTGAAGAATAGGATGGAGCTTGGGGTTAGGCATAATGAGGATTGCATTGTATGATAGGGAAATAGTGATAGGCAAACATGGTACGTGAAATAGGAAAGGGAATACTGGCTAGGACACGGGATTTTAGCGCCCCCCTTGATCTGATGCAAGGACTATGGGCCTACCGAATGACCAAGTGAGGCTGCACTGATTTCAGGGTAGAGACCCTAGGGAATGTACATGCATCATAATGACTTTTGTTCTTATGTTTTAGGGGCATTTTGGTGATTTAAAATGAATAAGACGTCTAAGAAAATTTGAAATCAATCGTCTACACAACTCGGGATTTAGCGTTCCTTGTTTACCTTTTAGTTATGGCACCTGAGAGATGACCACGAGTAGTGCAGGTGATTGAGGCCCATGATTTTGACTTGGCTGATCGACAAAGGGACGACCGGGAGGAGGAGGATGATTAGTGGCAGAAGAAGCTTCATGCATTTCAGCGGCCGACCCTCGGGAAGTATGAGGACATCATCTCAGATGTGGAGAAAGAGTGGTGGCTAGAAGATCCAGTGATAGATTTTAGCTTGATCTGGAATCTGACAGAATACTGGGATCCTCTGGATGTGTTCCATATGCGGGGAGAAGCGCATCTATGGTGGATTCTTCATCTTAGGGAGAAGAGTGAGGATGAGGGTACGTGGGATGACTACGAGAATGAGTTTCGGGCGGAACTCCTCTCTTCCATGATGAATGATGAGAAGAGGAGGGGGCTACTCTCCCTCCAGCAGGGGAGCATGTTAGTGAGAGAGTTAGCGATCAATTTGAAGGATCTCCTCTACTGTTCTCTATACTGCTTTCCAGATAATGTGTCTCGAGAAAGAAAATTTTAAGAGGTACTTCGACCATATCATCAGTATGTTGTTACTCCATTCACCTTACCGATGTACATGGAGGTCCCGAATAAGGATGAAGTGGTGGGGATGATTCACATGTTGGGAGGTGGATCGTGATAGGGAATCCATTTGGGCTCGTTGAAGGGGAAGGTCGTCATCATCAGGCCTCTTGCATCAAGGCCCTCTAGGTTTTGGTCAGTAGGGAGCATGACTCAGCAGTTGCAGTTCTAATCTACCATTCCTTGCGCATTCCTTTCAGTCCCATGACCAATATGATTCATCTATGGTAGACGTGGGCACCTTCGGAATTAGTGCCTGGACAGAGTACAGTACAGTAGGGGTGGAGAGTTTCAGCACCCTCCTCAGCAGTAGCATTTTCCAGCTTGGCCCTTTCAGCTGCAATAGCATGGGCAGCAAGCTCCCAACCCTCAGAGACCAGATGTGGCAGGAGGAGGCTGATCCAAGGGTTCTCCTCAGGGACATCGACTAGGGTGTGTTCAGGGAGGCGACCGACATCTGACATGTAGAGTATCTGGGCATGGGCAGTCACACGCCATAGAGGCAGCAGTTCTAGTAGGGCCAGAAATCATTCAATTTATGAACAATTTGTTTAGTACTATTTTTTATCCTTTGTTTATTACATGAGATTTTAAATCCTTTGTTACACCAAGTCTGGCCGTGCTCTAGGTTTATATGCTGAGAGACTTCCTGTTCCCCTACTGCTGAGCATGCCAGTCGGAGGTCAGACTAACTTGTTTTATGTTTGCCGATGGTGTAGACTGATGATAGGGAAACAACAGTCTATATAGTATCATTTACTATTGAAGATACATCCATACTATGTCATCCTAGAAATTAAATGGATGTTCTCTATATATTCCATCATAGACTTATTCCGAGGAAGGATCGTGTTTTCAGATTTGGGAGGCCGACGTGTAACATTCCTCAGTGAGCGGTGTTTCCAAAAAAGCAGCAGGTGAGAGGAGCCCCTCCTTTCCTTGTTAGTTGAACTATCAGTGGAGTCGATGGATACAGAAATAGTGGATGTCAGAGGGATCATCCGTGAGTTTATGGATGTCTTCCCTAAAGAGGTGGTGACTCTACCCCCTCGACATGATGTTGAGTTTAGGATAGACATGCAACCTGGTGCTCATATAATTTTGATTTCTCTCTACTGGATGGATCCTTATGAGTTGTGGGAGTTGTAGATTCAGATTGACGATTTGATGAAAAAGGGTTTTGTTCGACCAAGTATGTCACAATGCGGTGCTCCTGTCTTGTTTTCAAAGAAGACAGATGGTGGTTTAAGGTTGTGCATAGACTACATGAGACTGAATCAGGTGATGGTCAAGAATATTTACCCTCTTCTGAGGATAGACGATCACTTTGGCTAGCTGAGGGGAGCAAGTTGCTTCTCTAACATCGATCTGGGGTCTGGATATCACCAGTTGAGTGTGATGGAGGGAGACATCTCAAAGACTACCTTCAGGTGTAGGTATGGACACATTGAGTTTGTAGTCATGTTGTTCAGAATTATGAATGCACCAGCCGTGTTCATGGGACTCATAAAATCTATCATCTGGGTTTACGTGGATCGGTTCGTAGTCGTGATAATTGACAACATCCTGATCTACTCAAGATCATAGGAGGATCACGCAATGCACCTGAAAATGGGTTTAGAGGTCCTCTGACAGCACCAACTCTATGGGAAAATGTCCAAGTGCAAGTTATGGATTTGACAAGTTCACTTCCATGGGCATGTGGTGTCCAAGAAGGGAATAGAGGTGGACCCATCGAAGGTCGAGGCAGTTGATTCTTGGGGAGCACCCAAGAATGTGGAAGAGGTTTGTAGTTTCCTTGGACTAGCTGGTTACTATTGGAGGTTCGTTCCCAACTTCTCCCTAGTTACAACAACTTTTTCAGCTTGACCAAGAAGTACCTGGAATTCATGTGGAATGGGGAGTGTGAGGTAGCCTTCAGCAATCTTATGGGGAAGTTGGTTAGTGCCCTAGTGTTGAGGTTTCCAGGAAAATGGGTAGTGTATGAGGTGTTCTGTGATGCTTCAAGACAAGGCCTCTAGTGTGTACTGATGCAACAACAAGGGGTGATCTCATATGGGTCAAGAGAGTTACATCCCCATGAGCATAACTATGCCACCCACGATTTGGAGCTTGCGGTGTTCATGTTTGCACTAATGTTGTGGCGAAATTACCCTATCGGGGGAGCATACAATGGTCTTCACAGATCACAAATGCATGAATTTTATCTTCTCCTAGAGGGACCTGAACTTACAAATGTTAATGTGGATGGAGTTACTCCATGAATAAGACTTCGAGATTTCCTCCACCTTAAGAAAATAGAATGTGGAGGATGATGTCGTGAGTAGGAAGTCGTAGAAGGATGTGATTTGAGAGTCAGAAAATTCTTGGAAGGTGATGGAGGAGTTGGTCGCCCTACACCTGGATGTAAGGGAGGATGGTGGTAGAGGTTTTTCATCAGTTGAGAGTGCAATCCTCTATCCTAAGGCAGTTGTAGGAGTCTCAGTGGGGATACATAGAGATTGAAGTAATGCGTGACCGGTTTAACCGAAGCGATGCTCCGGAAGGCTGGACGAAGGATGGTGAGAATAAGATTCTTTTCTGAGGGAAGTTGTTTATTCTAGAGACAATGCATGAGAGTTTTTTTGGTGACTTCCATAACTCACCCCTCGCGCTGCACCTGGGAGATTCCATGATTTACCAGGGTCTGAGGAGTCAGTTTTGGTGGCCTGGGATTCAGCGGGAGGTGGCAGAGTTAATGTCTAGGTGCCTAGTGTGTCAGTAGGTGAAGGATAAACACCATGTTCCAGGCGGTCTTTTATAACCATTATATTTCCCTGAGTGGAAGTGGGACGACATCTGGATGGATTCATTCATAGGACTACCCAAGGTTCAAGGAGGATGTGATGCTATATTGGTATTGGTGGACCGGTTGATGAAATCGGTTCACTTTCTGGCGATCAAGGAGTCGGGTGCAGTGGATGCCTTAGCACAAGTGTACATGGATGAGGTGGTGTGGTTGCATGGAGTTATGAGGTCCATAGTCTCGGATATGTATGAATGGTTTACCTAAGGAGTCTGGAGAGGATTGCAGTATGATTTTGGCACTTATCTACGTCTTATCACTGGTTTCCACCCTCAGACAGATGAACATACAGAGCGCACAATCCAGACAATGGAGGATATGCTAAGGGCACGTATTCTAGACTCTGGGGGATTGTGGTTGCAACAATTTCCTCTAGTAAAATTTTACTACAATAATAGCTATCATTCTACCATTGGAATGGCTCCGTTCAAAGCTTTGTATGAAAGGGTGTGTCATTCACCCGTGTGTTGGTCCTAGATTGCGGAAGCCAGTGTTCTTGGCCCGAGAGTGGTGCAGAGTACGATGGAGGATGACCAACTTATACCGGAGAGGATGATGGTGGGATGGGACCGACATAATTCATACACCGAGAATAGGAGTAGACCCTTGGAGTTCGAGGTCAAGGACTATGTATTCCTCACGTTCTCCCCTAGGCATGGGAAATGGTGGTTCAGTAGGGGGAGCAAGCTTTCTCCTAGGTTCGTTGGACTGTTTGAAGTGCTGTAGTGGGTCGACAAAGTGGCTTATCCACTAGAGCTACCACCACCACTACTGAGAATGCATGATGTCCTCCATGTGTCACAACTCTGACAGAATCGACATGACGATTAACACCTCCTTGAATGTGGAAAGCTGGATATAGAGGCCGACGTGATGTTTGTGGAAATACCTGTGAGAATTGAGGATCATGAGGATAAGGTGCGTTGTATAAGGACCATTCCTTTGGATCATGTGTTGTGGAGGTACGGTGGCCTCGAAGAGAGTACCTGGGAACGAGACACACAAATGCGAGCCCAGTACCCGGATCTATTTTGAGATTTGTTTTGTTTTGTTTTGTACTTTTTTTTGAAGTAATGTTGTCCTTGTTGGTTTATGAGATGTTTTTATTCCCTACCTTTTGAATGTTATGAAAATTCATGATATGCGGGGAAGGGAGGACCTGACCCCTAATCAAGATTTACTATGGGGGATGCGACTAAACTCGTGCAGGTGAGTTAGTGCCGCCCAAAGAGGATATTATTATCACATGGTGGAAGAAACTCTCTAATCCATAAGACTGGATGATACAGATTTTGAATGTTGTGTGGTTACCTGAGGGAGGGGTATCCCCATACGTCAATGAGGTTTACTCCTAAGAGGTATCTTTCTAGGGGGTTGTTCGGACCCCTATCTTTTCTTCAAATCTAGTATTGATTCTGAAGGGTGAGAATAGTTTGAGAGGTATTTAAAGTAATGCCCTAAAACCTCATGGTCCTTCCCTTTACCAAATTACAGATCCTATGGGTGGCATTTGGTGGAAGTACGTCATTTCCATTTGTCATTGATCGGTGCGACACAATAGGTGTGTCACCGATCGTGGTGACATGATCGGTGTGACACCGATCGGCACGACACAGCCGGTGTGTCACCGATCGGTGAAACACGATCAGGGGGACACGATCAGTGTGACATGATCGATGCGACATGATCGGTGTGTCATCGATTGGTGCGACATGATCGGTGTGTCACTGATATGTGTGACACAATCTACGGGTCACCGATCGGTGCGACACGATCGGTGAGTCACCGATCAGTGCGACACGATTAGTTTCACACAACCTTGTTGGGTTTTTTTCTACAGTTTTTCCCGTAACACCCCTTTAACATATTTTTAACCTTTTGGAAGTGGTTCAAGGCCGTTTTTAGCCCCATAATCAAAGTATTTTTAATTCCTAAGAGTGGGTAAACCCATAAGAAACCCATATGTGTGTCTGTGTGACATTCCCCTCAGTTTATATAAAATCCTAAAAGTCACAGCTGTTACCACCAATTCCAGATGACTGTTATTAAATAAAAATTAATCCCATCATGTGTAACCACCTAACTGCATGGAGAAAACCATGATCCGCCGTTAAATCCACCAAAGATCTTGATATCTAGTAATGCACGAGCTCATCTTTATATCGCACCAGCTTCCCTACTTTTCTTCTTCTTGGCTGGTTTTGTTCTTTTCTTGGAACGTTTGGAGTCCCCTTCTTGAGGTAAGTGGTGCGCATGTGCTGGAGCCCTTACTGGTCATCCTTGGAGTCCCAAACGCTCCACCCCTACATGTTGCACATCTCCAGTTCTTGGTGCTTGGAGATAAACGTCGATCTTTGCTCATCAATTTAGGGTTTTTCCTTTGTCTCTCTTACTGTGTATCATGTGGGGTGGGTATGTTGTTGTTTCTATGAGGATGGACAAAACCAAACTTAAATGAAGATAATAAATGGACTTTTTAAGAAATTAGGGGGTTATAAGTGTTTCTATTGTATTTCTTATTTTTTGATTATTTTTTTGGAATTTTACAGACTCATGCCCCCTGAAAATCATGATCGTTGGTGGTTTTTCATTATGCACTAATGAACATTTATTCTTCCGGATATTTACATGACTAAGTGACTGTAACATGGAAATCGTTTAATAACCTAAACACTGTTTGTTAAATGGATTCCCAATGAACATCAATCCTTCTGTGGTACCCCTGGTTAACCAATACAAAGAAGAACCAAATGAATGATGTGATTGAATCTGGATGTTTCCCTGCTCTGTTTTGGTAGTAGGTGTGTTGTTCTTCTTGATTCTTATGGGGTGATGTGGATGGGGATGTGATCCTCTATTGTGACCGGGTTCTTGGTTGTTAATATAACATTGTGGGGGTCTATATCTTGAGGCTTGGATTGGTTCCAGAACATTGAGGGATCTCACAGATCCCTTTGTCTTTGTGACTTTACAAGAGGACCGGGAGTGAATGGTTAAATTTCTTTTTAGCTGTTTCTCATTCCCTGGCTTGTGGTTATGCCTGTTAGTTGTCCAATAGTGCATAATTTACATAAATGGAATCACTTGAACATGTAATAAAGAATGGGCTCAATGGGGAATTGTTTTCCGGGATGTGTGATGACAGGGTTGTGAGTTCGGTGCTTCTTGTGAATAAATAGTACCGAGGGTTTTTGTGCTCGATTTGGTTTTGGATACCCTAGGTTGGGATGAGTTCTTGTTAACTATACATATAATTCGTAGTTCTTATGTTTCTTATTCACGCCCCATACAAGTTGAGAACATAGTTCCAAACACCCGGATTTCATGGGGGAGGGTGTTGTTTCCAACACTCCTATGAGTGGTTGGATATTATCTCCTTTTCTTCTCCCTTTCCCAAATAGCCCATGACTCTTCAAGTAGGCTGTAATAGCCTAAGGTTTATTTTAGCCCACGATTCTTTGGAAATGGTAGTTGGGGTGGTTTCACTGCTATGTCTGGGTAGGTTGTTTCCCAAGAGTCTTCGAGATGAGGCCCAAGTGTTTTCGGGCGTGGCTGTGTTTGTTCTGGCACAGGTGTTTGCGGGAATTGTTACGTATGGTTGTTGTGGCCCAGGTGTTTGTGGGTAGGATGTGTGGTGGTGATGGCCCATGTGTGTGTGTGTGGGGGGGGTGTGGTAGTGGGACTACAATGACAATGGAGGGAGAATTTATATGCATAGGATGTCTTCAATAACCAGTGGGAAAGTGGTGCAGGGTACCCAAATAACGATGTGCTATTACCATACATTACATGACATGTCTTATTTGGAGAGTGTTCCTTGGTATGGTTTGGGTGGATAGTTTTCCTTGGTATTTTCTTTGGTTATCTCTTTTCTCATGGGGCATTAGAATTCCTCCCCACTAGTGCATGGGAGCCCTTGGTTTTTCCCTACTGATTATACATTAATGCTCAACCTAAGTATATAAAACTATTTTGAGGTTTCCAGGAGGAATTTAGTGATTGTGCAGGATCATAATTTTTCAGAAGATTGTGAATGTTTTCATTGTGGTTTTATTCTCTCGGTACATTTATTTTGGGGATTTCTTGTACCTTGTAGAATTAACTTTTGGAACATGCATATGGGAATGGTTTGTTTTGGCTTTACTTTAACTTCACTCTTTGGTGTTGTTGGGAATTACTATCTTATCTCCCGATCATATTAAATAAAAAAGGCAATGCCTTCCATCTTTTGTGTGATTCTATACCCTTGGTGAAAGTCGCCACTCCAGGACATATTGAAGTCGGGTCTCGGAGTCATTATCTCTCCTTCAACTTGAAGAATGATGGGTGTGGAAACTTTTTGTCCCTTCTCCCATCATCATGAAGGTGGTTCATGACCTATTAGACTAGTACATTCTATGTAGTACCCCTGGGTTGTTGTAAGTAACCCATTGCTTGTGTTTTTATTGATATAATTTATATGTGAGATATTTGGAGATTTTTATGAATTTTCAGTAAGTTTTGCGGGCTAATGTAGAGGCACACGGGCCGTGCACAATTTATCTAAACCGTGAAGACATCCTAGATTAACATGTGTGCAATGGATGGTTTGAGTAAGAGAGCTTCAGCACAATTTTTATATTATTAGGGAATTCATGCAAGGTGGTCATGCGAGGGTCTACATAGGCAGTAGCTAATGCACAGTTAGTGCACAGTTTCTTTAACCATGTAAACTAGCTAGGAATGTTTTTAAATTTAGATCATAAAAAAGTTGATCTCACACATTTTTTCAATTATGTGACTCATTTTTTCTCCTTACAGTCCATAAAATGGGATATAACGTCCTTTACGGTATATGAACCTCTCCCAAGAAATTTATATTCAATATAAATGATTCCCTTTGTGTTTTGAACCTGTATTCTTGAGTTATGAAATCGTTCTTAATAATTCCTAATCGGTTTCCTTGATAATATTAGATCTACATTTCCTCACTTATTGGTTTCACATATATACACCCGTTATGGGTAGATCAATGAGTTTTGATTCCATATAAGTTGTTTTTTGTCTTAATCTTGATATAATAAGAGATCTAAAGAGGTTATATAAAGAATCAACCTGGTTTTCTTTAGCATTCTCCATTAGTGTGGAGTTTCATCAAAACCTATGAGGTAGGGGCATATCTCTTGTCTAAAATTAGTAGAACTGATGTGAATGCTTTCAAATTTATTTACTTGTTGTGAATTGATTGTGAATTATTTGGTTTTGAATTATTGTAAACCTTCTTTTGTGATGCTTTGGTAAATTTTTGAAATCTAGAAAATTGGGTGTTTTGAATAAAGTGCTTTTGTTCATAGTTTTAAAATATAGATTTTAAAATGGGTATTTTTTAGAATTGTGGCATGTGGATTTGAGTAGATGTTTTTATTAATTATAGGATGTTTTATTGAAATTAATTTGTTTGTTTTGAATTTCTGTATTCTTTTGATTTCAATAATTGTATAATTTTACTATAATGGTTTGAAATGGGTTTTTGGAATGGTATTTGAAAAATTTGGGTTTTGTGTGAGTTCATGTTTGACATTCCCCTTATTAAGGGATGTGTACCATTCGTGAACAATGTTCCTGAACATGGATTGAGGGATAGTGTAATTGGGACAGAAGGTAATTGGATGAGAGACCACTCAAAGTATGAAATTGTAGAATGAAGAATTCATGTGTTAGTGTGTTGTAAACTATGGAATTGGTATGCCAAATGATAATAATAATTGGTTTCTAAGACTTTATTAATTATATTTTGTAAAACAACTTGTTGGAAATTTGTTTCTTTTTTTTTGTTTCCATTGGGTTGTAAATGGTTTTTGGAACTTGTTTATATTTCATTATAAACTATTTTACAGAATTCATTTATATAAATTGTTTTATTTAAATGTTTCTATCCATTTTATACTAGTGGAGTGAGAAGGTAAGTCAATGGGGAATACCTACTGAATTATATACTCACCCCTGATTTTGTAATTTGATTAGTTTTTAGATAATACCAATCATGATTTGGGCAATGATAATGTATCGCATTACATTAGCACCACATCGCAATACTTTGGAATTCTTGGTGATGTTGGAGCATGGAGCTTGTGGATATTAGAGTTTGGGTGTCTTCTAAGAGAAAATTTTCATATTTCCTCCGTTTACTATGATGTTGTTCTGCCTTCTGTTGTAGCATAATTTGGATGGTTGTTATAAATTGAATTACTAAAATGACTTAGTCTATTCAATGCATTATTTAGATTGATGTTTTTTTATTGATAGGTTATTGGTATTATACATTAAAGGGTAAATTATGAGGACTTGGGATTAAAACATTACATAATATTGACATAATGAATAATTCACAATGAGGATATTTTCAGTTTTATATTTTTAGAGAGTTAAGCAAAAACTATTACATTACATCTTAAAAACTACAAAGTAGACACTTCTACTACATTTACGTTTTTTCATAAAATAAAAACTCTTGAAAAAAAGACTCATGATCAGTTCCATGTTTTAGACATCATGAATTTCCATTGATCCAATCCTTGACCCTAGTGATCTTTATGTCATGTGAAAAAATTTCAAAACATGGGATGAGCATAAAAAGCTCAATAAGGGTTATAAAAAAAACGAAAACATTATTTCATCAATACATACATAACATAATCTCATTAACATACCTCGTGAAATCAAAAGATTTACATGGTAAACACATATAATAAAGGTAACTTGTGGCATCCATAACATACTTACGTTGTACCTTTCACATCTACATAGGGAGTAACATTTGGAATACCGATCACTGTATAGTCCCTAAATCACATAGGATAAACATTCACGTTTACCTTCGTCATGTTTCCCAAAGCATTGGAGATCTATCTCAGGCTCACCTGCCCTAGGATTATCACGGAACCACCTATATACGTAAACAATGCCTAAAAACCATAACATATTCATAACACATAAAACAAACATAGAGTAATGATAACATTTCCACATCACAATATATAATATAAATATATTGACATAAAAAATCCATCAAAAAACCATTTTCAATACAAAAAAACGTAAAATTAGTATATGGTATTTATTTACCTTTTAAAATCATTATGACTTGTTAAGGAATCCAATGATCAAATAGTACTATTTGCGGCAGAAAAGGTCATTATCACCACGTAAAATAAAAAGAAACCATCTTTTTTGTCCTTTAGTCAAACGCTTCGTAGAGAAAATTTTCCCATTGAATGAAATTAAATTTCAAAAGAGTTTATATACCATATACAAGAAAGTCATGTATAATAAATAATATTCCTCAATGAAAGGATATTGAGACGAAGTCCCATACAAAGATAATTTTATAAATAAAATAGATTGATTATGTGTAGTCAATATAAGAACACAATAAGACAGTATAAATACATAAATATTCATTTCTCACATAATCAACGAATGATATAAACATGAAGGAGATGATCAACCCAAAGAACAAAAATTTGGTTAAGAAGTTCCCTTACATCGTGTCTGAATTGAACTATTCATTATTTAATCTCTTAATTAATAAACAAAAGTTAATTTAAAATTGATTAGTCAACTTTTTCATGTTTATTATTCCTTTTATATCACTTATAACATTGTTATAAATATTATATTTTCATTTAAGTTAATAATAGTATTCTTGTCGATGTTTGGTATGTGAGTCAAAAATGGAATTCTTATAATCACATATTGTTCATTTAGTAAAAAATTCCATTATCTCGAGAATGATATTCGTGATTTAGTTATAATATATATATATCATATATATTCATTATATTTATATATTTATTACTATACATAACATTTGAAGATAAGAAATGAAATTCACTGTTCATGGAGTCGATAAGCTGTACGTACGGATGAACGCTACTTTCATTTCTATTTCATATATTAATGGAATGAAAACATAATGATTCATAGATATAATATAAGTCCTTTATAATATCATATATATAATTTCATTAAATCTATCCTTTATACATTCCACATAATTCATTAATGAGTCATATAACTTTGAGGGGTGGTAGTTCGCACTCCTTCAAATGAGATTATCATATTTACCCACTATAAACTCATAAACGTGTTATATAAATTAAAAATAAATAAGTATAGAAACAAGATATATATAATATATTGAAAATATAAATACAGTACCATCATAATTTCCACCATAAGAGGTATTATGAGATAATTGAAGAATCATAGATTCATGAGGCGTTAGTTCACCATCCACAGAACCAGTATGTTCATTACCCATTAAACGGAGAGGTGTGAAACTTTAGTTCAAATAATTCTCATAAAAACAACCTATTATATATTGGGTACTATTTTTGTTATAAAATAATGGAATAAAAATATTTTAGGGGGTTGTTGAAGGAAAAAATACAGAAGAACTTGGGAAAAGACATTACCTTTAAATCACGTATCTCTTTTTGTTTTGAACAAAAAGGTTTCCTTCAATTGCATTCTTCCTAGGGGAAGGCTTCTAGGAGGAATATATGGATGTATGGAGCTTAATTGGGAAGATTTTGGACGACCCAAGGGGCTATAGAGGTGTGAGTAATGGGTTAATGGTGGGGGAGTTTAATAAGGTGGAGGAGGAGCTCTTTAGGAAATTTTGAATATATTATTTTATTACATAATGATTTTCGATTTATAAATGTACATAACTTATTAATGTATAAGATAATATGACTAATGTTATAAATAAAATCATATAATAATAATTGGATAGGTTTGGGATATTGTTTTAATATTTACAATCTTATTTATTTAAATCATTCTTTAATGAGGTAAACAATGTATCATTAATTTATCATAAATAATTTTATTTATTTGATGTATAAATATTATAGAAAAATACCATGATATATGAAATCATTTAATATTTAAAATTAATATTTATAGTTGAATAGATAATTTATATAAACCCATGTAAAATTGATTTACTAAAAGATAATTGTTTATGTCATTTTTATCTTAAATTTAAATTAATTAATATAAAGTGGCATTATTACTCCCATGTGGATCCATGGGGTCCCAAAATCAACCCAAGCATAACCATGGTAGGCCATGCATTGGAATATTGGATTAGGACACATGTTAGGGTAATTTAGTATTATTATAATAATATTTTGTTACCGTTATTTAATTGATTTACACTTGAACCGTGGAAAATAAAATTTTTTATTGAAGTAAATATTTATAATGTATAAAAATAAAATTTACCTACTTACACAATTTGGACCAACTGATTCCAAATATGTAATATCTGTTTCCAAATTCAAAACACATAAATGTTAGGAATTTATTAAAAATTTATTTCCACTGTCATAACAAAAAACGGGTCTTTAAGAAATAATATCTATTGAAAGATTGACAATTTTTTATGTTCAATTTATAATTGAAACTACTTCTAATCACCAACATAAGATCAAATGGTAAAAATATATTCCAAATACTCATTAAAACTAATTATAAAGATAATCTATCCATATAATTAAATTATATTAAAGGGTAATATGAATTAAATTATAGTATTTTTTACTATTCATTAAAAAATGCATTTTTAAGAAAAATACCAATTTTTACCCAATGTAAATTTTGATGTCCTAATTCTAAAGAAGGATTTTATTTTTTAACATATATCATATAAAGGTGGAAAAAATTTGATTTAAAAAAGGTTCTCTATCAGAAGGTGGTAAATCAACCTTTTAAAGAATTTTAGAGTATATTGTTCTGAAAATTGGATTCATTCACATTTTAAGGATCTACCATTTATTGGATAAATGTAAAACCATTTATAAAACATGTATAATCATATTTTAGTTAGTTATATTCATTATCGCCATTACAATGGCTAGGAATTAACTACCATTTAAAAAAAATTATTATATTATTACTGTGCAACATAAGATTTTAGAGAAACACATTGTTGTGTATCAGGTATGCCATCGAACATATCGTCCATCTTTAAGTAAAATTAATATTTAATTCAAAAATATTAATAAATATGAAAATGTCATGTTTTATTATTTAACTAGGATATTACACCCTTCCTCCTTTTGGAAATTGCGTCCTCGCAATTTTATTCACTTATCAAATAAGAGGGGGTATTTCTCCCTCATATCATTTTTAGATTCCCACATTGCCTCTTCAACCATAATGTGTTTCCATAAAAAAATTACCTAATTAACTACATTATTCTGCAACACTTGTTCTCTTTGGTCAAAAATATGGACTTTTCATTCCTCATAAGAGAGATTTTCTTCCAACTTAACTACATATAGGCTCAAAACATGATATGGATCTGGCATATACGTTATCAACATTAAAACATGAAAAGCATTGTGTACCTGGGATAAACATAGAGGTAAATTCACTATATATGAAACTGATCCAACTTTCTCCAGGATTTCATAAGGTCCAATGAACCTCGAAAATAAATATCCCTTCTTAACAAAATTCATCATACATTTCCATGGAGAATAATTGAGAAAAACATGATCACCAACCTCAAAATAAAGATCCTTCCTTCGATTTTCTGTATAACTTTTCTGCCTACTCTAAGTTGTTCTCATGTTCTTCCAAATCAACTAAAATTTTTCTTCCATATATTTTACCAATTCTTGTCCCATCAGCTTCCTTTCCCCTACTTCATCCCAAAAAGATAGAGTTCAACATAACTTTCGGTATAATGCATAAAATAGAGTCATCTGTACACTAGAATGAAAACTATTATTATATGAAAATTAAACCAAAGAAAGATGTTGGTCCAAACATCCACAGTACTCTAACGAGCATGAACATAACATATACTCCATGGTCTGTATTATCCGCTCTAATTTCTCATCTGATTGAGGATGAAAAGTTGTACTAAAGTTTAATTTTTTGCCCAATGACTTTTGAAGGATTTTTCAAATGTTAGAAGTAAACCTGGGATCACGATCAGATACAATGGAGAGGGGAACACCATGTTTACTAAATATCTCTTTAACATACAACTAAGAATGTTTATCTATAGAAAAGAATCATGAATAGGAAGGAAATGAAGAAACCTATTCAATTGATCAATGATAATCTTGATTTCATTATTTCCTCCCGATTTCTTTGGTAATATCCCCATGATGTCCATGGATATATTTTCCCATTTCCACTATGGAACTTGTAAGTACTGAAGCATCCCTTTCAGTAACATCTACTCTTCTTCAACCTGCAGACAATTCAAACACATCATAGTAAAATCAGCAAAATCATTTTTCATTCCAACCCACCAGTAATACTCTTGAATAACTATGTACATCTAAGTACTGCAACGATGAAATAAAACTGGAGATCTATGAGTTTCATATATCAACTCATTATTCAATTGTGAATCCAAAGGAACACATAATCTCTTTCCAAATATCAAATTACAATCATTAACAATGTGAAAATCAGAAAACATACCCTTCCTATCCAACTATAACTTTTTCTACAACTCACTGTCTTCCTTCTGCGCTCCATTCATTCTGTCTGAGAGACATTATTTCACTAACACCTGAAACAAAACATAGGAATTTCCTACACTAACAACTTCTATGCCAACATTCTTCAAATTAAAACCCAAATGATCTAATTCCAAACATATCAACATTAATTAAACATTATTTTTTCGATTCTAAGCATCAGCCACTTTATTTTCTTTTCCCGGATGGTAATGAATTGTAAAGTCATAATCCTTGATTAATTCAAGTAATCCCCTATATCAAATTTTCAATTCGTTCTGAGTTAATATATACATTAATATTTTTTGGTCTGTATATATTTCACATTATATTCCATAAAAATTATGTCTCCAAATTTTTAATGAAAAAACAACAGCATATAATTCCGAATCATGTGTAGGATAATTTAACTTCTGAGGTTTCGACTAACGTAAAGCATAAGAAATTTCTTGATCATTATACATAAGGACACATCCAAGCCCTTTCAACGAAGCATCACTGTAGATAACAAACTCACCATTTTTGGAACGTAGTGCCAAAATTGAAGAATTCACCAATCTTCTTTCCAATTCTTGAAAACAATCATCACATTCATTTGTCCAGCTGAACATAACACCTTTTCGAGTTAATTTAGTCTTTGGAATAGAATACCATGAAAAATTATCAGAAAACCTCTAGTAATAACCTGCCATCCAAGAAAACTATGGATATTAGTTATATTTTTGGGTCATGGCCATTCTTCAACAAATTTTATTTGTACATGCTCAACAGAAATGAAATTTTTTGAAATAATGTGACCAAGGAAAGAAATTTGTTGTCACCAAAACTCACTCTTGCTGAATTTCTGATAATATATTTTTTTAATTTATGTTTCAAAAGATCAACCTTAAATGACTTTAATGATACTATTTTGTTTTAGAATAAGGAAAAGTAGCTTTAATAAACACAACCATAAACATATCTAAGAACTCACAAAAAATTCGATTAATAATATCCATGAATACAGCAGGTTTATTGGCTAACCCAAAAGGCATAACTAGAAATTCATAATGTTTATCTCTAGTACTAAACATGGTCTTCAGAATGTCTTCTTCCTTTACATTGAATTGATGGTACTCCGACCTCAAGTCAATCATCGAAAAATACAGAACTCACTAGTGCTGATCAAACATATCATCGATATGAGGAAAAGGATACTTGTTCTTAATAGTGTTGTTATTAAATTCTCTATAATCAATGAAAATTCTCATTATACTATCTTTATTTTTAACAAACAAGAAAAGATCACCCCATGGTGATGTTCTAGGTCGAATGGAATATTTATCTAATAACTCCAGCAATTTCTATTTTAACTCTAATAGTTTAATTTGACACATTCGTTATGGGGGTTTTAAAATTGTCTTATCATCAGGAACTAATTCAATATTAAATTCGTATTCCCATTCATGTATTATACTAGGAAACTCATAAGGGTAAACATTAAGAAACTCATTTACCATTGGCACATCATTAATCTGAATAGTTCCTTTGTTTTAAACAATATGTTAAAGGTAACAATCATTCACATATTTTACTATATTCACATCTTCCCAATATTTTATCAAAATTAAGGGTTCATTCTTCTACACAAACTAAAAATCATTCAAAAATGAAACCTATTTAGCTCTTTTATCAATATTAGCACGATAAATAGAAAGATAATACATGCCCAAAATGAAATAAAACTCTACTAGAGGAAAAAGTATAATGTTAGAAGGTAGATTATTACCAAAGGGAATGACATGAAGGTTCTTATGATTTTTTTGCCACAAAATTTCCATAATTTGTTTTACCATATGTTTAGGATTCATATCATGATATGGAGTTCACAATTTACTATAAATCTTCTCAGAAAAGAAAGAGTGTGTAGACCCTGAATCAAACAACACTTTGGCATAATCTGAACAAACAAAAAGTGTACCTGATACTACTTCATTTGACGGCCCAAAATCTAATGAAGTAGTTTCAAATTATTTCACCGACCCTTTTTACATGAAGTCTGGAAGCTTTACCAAAGTTGAATTCTTCTTTGGATACTCATTTTCATAATGACGTATTTTGTTGCACTTAAAAAATCTTACTAATTGTAAATTAGATTTTGTATTACCATTACCCTGTTCCATTTCAGTGCAATTACAATCCTTATGTGTCATTTTACCACAACCGTAGCACATACCAGAAATCAAAAGACATTCCCAGCATTCTTTTTTCAACAATTTTCACAAATTGTAAACTTATGTTTCTTTCCATCAGACTTTTTTGAAGAGTTCTTCCCTTTTTTTGGCCACCTCGAACTCTTATTTTTTTTGTTTGTAAAAGAACATCTAATTTTAAAAAACTCCATTTCCACATCTCCGCAGATCAAAATTGTTTTTCATATATATTTAAATCACGAGAAGCTAAATCTCATCGATACTTTGGCATTAATCCTGGGTAAAAAAAGTTGATTTTACTATCAAGATCCCGAATGAAATTTGGAACATACCATGCTAGTCAACTGGATTTTTATTTATAAGCAGTAAATGAGTCATCTTACTACCTCAATTCTAGGAATTGTTTTTCAAACCAATGTTGAACCTCCTTAGGAAAATATTTCTCAAGAAACATACCATTGAATTCATCACAATCATGAGCATCAATCTCCTCACTATCCCTGATATTTTTCACCATCGACCACCACTGATCGGCTTCAGCTTGAAAATGGTAAATTGCAAGACTAAACTGTTGATCTTATGAACACCCCATCACATCAAAAATATTCTACATTTCTTCCTTCCACCCTACAACTAGCACAGGGTCTGATGATCTTTAGAATGATGGGGGATGTTGCCTCATGAAATGCTACACTACTGACATGTTCCTTTTCAGTTGATATGGTTGATCTCATTCATGGATAACACCACCATTTATAGCCTGATTCAACTGTTCCATCACTACAACAAACTATTTAGATCCGATTCTGACCATCTCAGGTTTCCGTTTTGGAAGGTTGTCTTCATCCTGATGTCGTCCCATCATAGCTACGACGTTTCGTCTATGGAAAATTTTTTTGAACATAGATATATCTTTGGAGAAGCAACATGGTAATAGGTAAATTCTATATAATTTAAATATTACCATAAATTAATTTATAGACATTATTTTAACAATATACTATCTTTTAAAGTTGTCTAAACCAACCTTTGATACGAAGTATAAGGACCAGACCTCAAAACATTACATAATCTTTAATTAAAGTATTAATTCACATTTAGGATCTTTTTAGGTTTAGAGTTTTAGAGAGTCAAACAAAAATTATTACATTACATCTAAAAAATGACAAAGTAGACACTTCTACTCAGTTTTGATTTTTTCATAAAATAATAACTAATGAAAAAAAAGAGTCATGTCCAATTTTAGGTTTTAGACAGGAAGGACATTTTGATCTCATCCTTGAGAATATTCATCTTTATGTCCTGTGAAAAATATTTCAAAACTTGGGATGAGCATTACTTTCTCAGTAAGGGTTATTAAACAATTAAAGAAAACATTAGTTCATCAATACATACATAACATAAGTTATTTATCATACCTCTTTAAATCACATGATTTACAGAGAAAACACAAATCATAACGGTAAATTGGGGCATCAACAACATACATATGCTGTGTCTTTCACAGCTACATAGAGAAATACTTTTGTAATACCCATCACAATATATTCTCTATATATCATAGTAGAAACATTCACATTTACCTCCGTCACGTTACCCAATGCATTCGAGATCTATCATGGGCTCACCCACCCTTGGTTTATCATGGAACCACCCGTATACGTAAACAATGGCCCAGAACCATAATATATTCATAAGACATAAAACAAAAATAAAGTAAAGATAACATTTCCACATCACAATATATCATTTAAATATATTAAAATAAAATATCCATCACGAAAACAATTTTCAATACCAAAATACGTAAAAATAGTGTTTGGTATTTTTCAAATAAAAATCATTACATTTTTTAAGGAATCTAAAGATAATAATATACTTATGGTGGTGGAAAAGGACGTTGTCACTGCCTATGTTAAAAAAACATTCCTTTATGAAATTAAGTAAAATTATTCGTAGAGAAAATATTCCATTTAAATGAAATTAAAATTAAAAGGTTTTTATATACATTATACATTAATGTTGTGTATAAAACAAGTTATGACTCAAAGAAAGGAGACTGAGATGATGCCCCTTACAAGGATCATTTTGTAAATAAAAGAGATCGATTATGTGTATTCAATATTAGATCACATAAAGAAAGTATAATTGCAAAATTATTCATATCTCACAAAATCAAATAATGACATAAACAAGAAAGATAAGATCAACCCAAATAATGAAAACACAGTTAAGAAGTTCCCTTACATCATGTCTGACATGACACGTTCATTCTTTAATCATCAGAATAATAAAATAATTTTAATTTTTACTTTACTAAAAACCTTTTTAAATATTATTATTCTTTTGATATCACTTATTAACATGATATAAACATTATATAATAATTTAAATTAATAATAGTCATTTTGTCGATGTTTTGTACTTGGTTCAAGAATGCACTACTTATAATTACATGTTGTTCTTAGGGTCAAAATTCAATTATCTCTAGAATTATATTCCTGATTTAGATATCACACACACACACACACACACACACAGATATATATATATATCTTACATATCAATTATATATATGCATTTATAAGAATACATAAATTTTAGGATAAGAAATGAAATGCACTGTTCATGGAGATGGTAAGTCGTACGTACACATGAATGCTACATTCATTTATATTTCATATTTTAATGGAATTAAAAATTAATTATAAATATGTATATTATAATTAAACTATAATATCATATATAATTTCATTAAATCTATCCTTTATACATTCCACATAAGTCTTGAAGGCGTCATATCACTTAGAGGGGCGGTAGTCCGCATTTACTCAAATGAGATTATCATTTTTACACACTATAGAAACCATAAGTGTATTCTAAAAATGAAAAAAAAACATAAGAATAGAAAAAATAAAAAACAATATATATCAAATATAAATACAGTTCCATCATTGTGGCCACTATATGATGTGGTAGGAGATAATTGAATAATCATCGTTTAGTGAGTCGTTATTTCACCATCCATAGAAATAGTATGTTATTTACCCATTAGACATAGGTGTGTGTAAGTTTAGTTGAAATTGTATTAAAAAACTAACTTGTATATTTATAGTACTGGTGTTGTTATAAAATAAATTAATAAAAAACAGTTTAGGGGGTTGTAGAAAGAAAATAATGCAAATGAACTTAGGAGAATACATTACCTTTAAATCAGGTATCTCATTTTGGATTGAACCAAAAGGTTTACTTTAATTGCCTTATGCCTAATGGAGTGATTCTAGGAGTAAGAGAGGGGTAGGGAGTATAATTTTGTAGAGTTTGGAAGATCCATGTTGCTTGATAGGTGTGCATAATGGGTTAGAGGTGAGGGCTTTTATAAGGGGAGGAGGGTGTCTTTAAGAAAATTTTAAAATATTAATTTATTACATATTTATTTTCTATTTATAAAGGTCCAAATCTTATTAAAGATTAATATAAGATGATTCATGTTCAAAATAAAATAATCAAATAAGAATTGGAGAGGTTATGGATTTTTTTATAATATTTATATTCTTATTTATTTAAATCATTCATTAATGAGGTAAACAATGCACCATTATTGTATCATATATAATTTTATTTATATGATGTCTAAAAATTATAAACAAAATACAATGATGTAAGAAATATTTTGGCCTTTTAAATTAATATTTATAGTCAAATATATAACTTATATTACTCCCTGTAAAAATTGATTTACTAAAATATATTTGTTTATGTAATTTTTTTCTTTACTTTAAATTAATAAATATTAAGTGCCATTATTACTCCCAAGTGGCTCCATGGGGACCCAAAATCAACCAAAGTATTATAATGGTCATACATGCATCATTAAATATGATCAGGACACATGTTAGGGTAATTTAATATTATTATAATATTATTTTGTTACCTTTATTAATGAGATTTTCCCTTTAATCGTGGTAAATAAAAATTTTACTGATGTAAATATTCATAATGTATAAAAATAAAAGTTACCTATTTACACAATTTGGTCATCTAGATTCCAAATAAATAATCCATATTTCCAAATTCAATACACAGATGTGGTAGAAATTAATTGGAAAATTAATTCCCATTGGCAAAACAAATTTTTTTTTAAGAAATAATAACTATCAAAAGCTTAACAGTTATTGATGTAGAATTTATAATTGAAATTACATAAAATGACCAAAATCAGATTAAATGGTAAAATATATTCTAATTAAAATTTAAATCCAATTAAAAAGGTAATATAACCATACAAATAAATTATATTAAAAGCCAGTTTTGAATTAAAATAAAATATTTTTCACAATTCATTAAAACAAATTCTCAGAAAAATTCAAAAAATTTACCCTTAGTAAATTTTGATGTCCTGAATCTAATTAAGAATTTTATTTTTCCAAATATAACATATAGAAGTGAAAAAATATATATTTAAAAAGGGTTCTCCATCAAAAGGTGGTATATCGACTTTTAAAAAATATTAGAGTATTTTGTGCGTAAAATTCGATTCATTCACATTTTAAGCCTCTAAATTTTGTTGGAAAAATGTAGAATAAATTAACAAACATTTATAATCATACTTTAGTTAGTTCATTTAATTTCCACCAATATAATGGCTAGGTGTTAACTACAATTTAAAATAATATTATTATATTAATAATGTGCAACGTAAGATTTCAAAAAAACTTGTTGTTACATATCAGGTACACCATCAAACATAACATCTCTTTTAAAATAAAATTAATGTATAAGTCACAAATATTAATAAATAGGAAAATTTCATATTTCTTTATTTTCCTAGGATGCTACATAAATCATCCACCACTTTGAAAAACGTCAGTATTTATTTCCATCCTTTGGAACCTTGGGGATGTCTCTTAAGGTAAAGTAATTACACATTGTATACTCAATCCCATGAAAATTAGTGAGTCATTACTAATGGTATCAAATTGTTTAGTCCTTTCCTAACAATTATTCCTTATTCTTTTTGGACTTGTAGTTGAAATTCCTTCTTCTCTATTCCATAGGTTAGAATCATAGAAACGAGTAGGACTTTTAGAATTTGAAATGTATAGCATAAAATGACATAGATAAACCTTTTATGTTGAACATCATGTTACTAGGGAGTTGCGTACATAAGTATTTGGATACACTTCTAGGAATTTGAAAACTCATTTTCATGGGTTTATCAAATTAGTCGAGAATGACATGCATTGTAGAGGAGTGACTTACCAGTAGGATTACATACATCATTTTCAGTAATTATTCATGTTGTGCATAAAGTTTTTTTTTAAAAACTATGAAATTTTTTTCAAATAAAAGTCTTTGAATAAGATTGTTGATATATTTCGAAAATGGGTTGATTTTCCTAAATAGGGTTAATATTTTTAAAAATGGTGGAAATAGTTAAAGGTTGTTTTTATAAAACAATGTTGTGATGGTTTATGTCATATAATTTGAGGTGCAAATCTGTAAGATGATAGAGAGTGAGGTTAAAAGAGTTTTTTATTTGTTTAGAAAATGCCACCTGGGAGGCATTTTCGAAACCCACCCAGAAAAGCTATGAAGAATGTGGATTCACCTGAACCACAGGTAAACCACGATCTAGTTCATATTATTTTCTTGGATTTTCATGGTATGGATACAGGGTATTGGAGGAATGATCCAAGGCATGTGTATCATACCATACAATTCATGAAGTAGAATCCACCCATCTTCAAGGGTGATTTTGAACCTTAAAACGAGGAGGTGTGGCTATGTATAATTAATCGTATCATCGATTTCATCATCATACCATCATGAATTTATAGTTATTTTCACCAGAATTTGTGGAATGTTCATCCATGAATGAAAAAATATTCTAATCGGGGATAAGGTGGGAGATTCGATCAAATATTATGGTGCTTTGTATTACTAATTATACAGAGATTGTGAATACAGAGATAGTTGTTGAATTTGATATATTGAATCTAGGGGAGGAGGTATGATGATAACTATAGGGAATAGTGGGAACTCAAATTCTATGAGAAATAGAAAAAGGGACACCTCATTCCAAGGTTGATCTAGAAAGTAGAATCAGAGGGATGGATCAGTGAACCTACCTCTATAACCGCTATGAAAACCAGGTTGTTTTCAATGTGCTTCATTTGGCCACAATATGTGAGAGTGTACAGAACAAACTAGATCATGTCATAACTGTAAGAAAATGGGGCATCTTCAATGCTATTATTGTAGTGCTCCAAGGTCAGGTGCTCGAGACACTTCTCAGGCATCGCAAGCATCGTATGCTTTGACACGACACGAACAATAGAATATGTCTCATCAATATAGTATAGATAGCCTTGGGGGTTCTATAAATACAATGACTCCTCAACCTGGGAAATATCAGTCAATAAACAAGTAGAAATGTTCTGTGATGAAGAAATTGTTTGTAGATGATGAGATGATCGTCGATGAATATCTTGGACTATCTATAGTGAGAGGGACGATTCTTTTGATTTCTACCCATGTGTAAGTGTTCTTAGATATTGGTGAATTTCATTCTTTCATTGATTTTCATTTTTTATTTACTATGTTTAAAGATGAAAATGACGGCTTATATTTTAACTCTACAAACTCGTCTCGGGGATAAAAAATGTCAAGCCTTTGTGTGTAGTGCATGTGATATAACTGTTGATGAAGCTGATCTGAAATGGGGTTTTTTAGTGTTGTAAATGGATTTATATGGTGTAATCTTGGTTATGGATTGGTTAAAAACGTTTAAGGATGACATCAATTATTATAGGACAACATTTAGTTTCATAAATCAAGACAAAATCAAGCATCTCTTCAATGGAGAGAGGATGCTAAATAAAGGTGAAAATAGCGTGTTGGCATCAATGGTGGGAATGGTATCATACCAGTTAGTGGTGTTTTCTTTGGAATCAACTGATGATATTGACTATGTTAGTTTTAAAGTTGTTATTGATCAATTTCCAGATGTATTTCCCAAGAACATATTAGTTTTAACACCAATAAGGGAGTTGGAGTTTTCGATTGATCTCTTTTTGGATTAGTAATATTTCCCTTCCATCATGTAGGATGGAAGATATAGAGTTATGGGAATTGAATGTGTAGTTGGAGGAGCTAGAATGCAAGGGTTTCATTTGGCCAAGTACTTCTCTATGGGAATAACTGGTCTTGTTAGTGAAGAATGTTCGTGCAACTCTCCTACTGTGTTTTCACTATTGTAAGCTAAACCGAGTTACGATAAAGAACAAGTACACACATCCAAGAATTAATGATCCTTTCGATAAATTATGGGGATATTAGTGGTTATCCAATATTGAATTGCGATTAGTATATACTCATTTACATGTTCATAAGGAAGATATTCTAAATAGAAATTTTATAAGCATATATGGACACTGTGGATATGTAGTCATCACTTTCAGTCTAAGAAATGAATCATTATTTTTCATGGGCTTAATGGATAAGATATTTCATCGATATATGTACTCTTTTTTGTGGTGTTGGTGGATGAAAACATGGTGTATTCAAAGACAAGGGATGGACAGGAAGAACACATAGAAACAGTTTAGGAAATCCTAGGATATCACTATATGTATTAAAAATTATCAAAGTGTGATTTTTTGATATAAGAAGTACGTTTTCATGACCATGTCATTTTTATGAAAGGTATTTCTATTGATCATGAAAATATAGAAGATATTATATCATGGAAACCAACAAAGAATGTCTTTGAGAACCGATGTTTCCTTGTTCTAGATGGTTACTACCGGTGATTTTTTCATGATTTCTCATGACTATATTTTCTAATGAATGCTCTGATGAAGAATAATGCTCTATTCAAATGGATAGAGGAATTATAGTATTGTTTCCATGAACTGATTATTTTTCTTACATCAGCACATGTATTGATTTTACCAGAATCATGACATAGGTATGTAGTGTAATACAATGCATTGGGATCAAGGCTGGGTCTTGTTATCATGAAAAGAGACAATGTGGTTGATTATGGTTTAATTTATTAGAGGGTGATTTAGAATAATTACCTAACACACAATTTCGAGTTATCTTCAGTAGTCCATGCTTTGAAAACATGGAGACATTATCTCTTGGGTGAGAAATTTATTGTGTTCATGGACCACAAAATATTAAGACACATTTCCTCCCAATGATATTTGAATCTGTGGAATTGGAGATGGGTGGAGTATCAATGGATATTTGACATTGATTTTATGTATACATTAGGAAAATGGAATTTAGTGGTGGATGCATTGAGTAGAAATACATATTCTCGGTTGGAGAATGTAGATTTAGATGAATGGAAATTTCTGTCGATCGTAGAGGATATACATGTTGAATGTGAAGACCAAGGTGATGTTTTTGATTTATAATCATTTATTATTATTCCATATATTGTAGATATAGTAACTAAAGAACAAGCATCTGATGCAGAATGTATGATTATGAGTTAACAACTCATTTGTGGGGAGAACATTGAGGTATGAAAGCTCAGTGGGAGTTCAATTTTTTGTTTTAGAGATAGTATGCTTGTACATATAGATTTTCAGGACTAATTCCTTCATATTAACCACCATTTAATATGGTGTTTTCATCCTGGTTAGAGATTTATAATGCATTAAAGGAACAATTTTGGTGGGAAGGCATGAAAAGGAAGGTGTTGTAGATTGTTTCTAAGTGTTTAACTTGTTAGCATGTTAAGGTGGTGAATCATTGACCAGCTGGTATTTTGTATGATTTACCTATCTTAGTTTGGAAATGGTAGAATATAGTGATGGATTTTATTTAAGGTCATCCAAGAATGGTCTGTAAATACGATTACATATGGGTGATAGTGGATATTCTTACCATGTCAGACCATTTAATTCAAATTCATGAAACTAATTCCATGGATGATATGTCTAAAATCTATATCCACAAAGTGTTAAAGAGGCATAGAGCACCATATTCAATAGTCTCAGATAGAGACCTAAGGATCATGTCTCATTTCTATAAATCCTTACCGAAAGCCCTTGGCACTCAATTGAATATGAGCATAATGTATTATCATATGATTGTTGGGTAATCTGAGTAGCCAATACAAATGTTGGAAGGCATGTTGTGGGATTCTATAATAGATTTTTAGTGGATCATTAGAGGAGAACATACCCATAGTGGAGTTATCAAATTATAATAGTGATCATGCCTTAGTATATATGGATTCTTTTGAACCATTGTATCGGTGTCCTTATTGGTCTCCACTATATTTGGTGGAAATAGGTCAAACATTACTAGTTTCACCAAGACATGTCTATGAAACAAATTAAAAGATTCAATTAATTAGAAAGAGGAAGGATATTTGTAAGAGTCGTCACAATTCTTATACGTATCATCGAAAAAGGCCATTTTAATTTACCATGAGTGATCATGTGTTCTTGAGAATATCTCCAAGACTTGGACATTTTCATTTTGGGAAGCATGGAATGTTATCTCCTAGATACATTGGCCCATTAGTGATTCTGGAATGGGTCGAAGATGTGTCATATCAATTTTCATTAACTACACAGTTCAGTTTTGTACATAATGTGTTCCACGTATCTCATTAGAAAAAAGTATCATCCTAATAATGAATATGTGATAATATTGGATCACATTAACCTATAGATGGATAATTCATTGATACATATCTAGAAACATATTGTGGATAGTAAATAGAATGTCTTCTGTAGAAAAATCATTTGTCTGGTACGACTTTTATGGCATCATGGTCATATACAATAAGAGACTTGGGAACATTAGAAGGAAATGAATGTGGAATAAGAAGAACTATTTCAGGGAAACAATAGATTTATACCTTCCATGGATGGAAGCACATATGGTGGGGAGAATGTGGTACCCTAGTTTTTTTGATAGGTAACCATTTCATTGTTATATTATTGAAATAAATTGTAATTGGTAATGTTGGGAGATTTTTGTGAATTTTCAGGATTTTTTGGGGACTAATGTAAAGGATCATGGGATGCACATGGTTTATCCAAACTGTGAGGACATCCAAATAGAAACCATTAAAAATGGATGGTTTGAGGTAGAGGGCTTCGACATAGTGTGTGAAATGATAGGTAGACCATGTGAGTAGATTGTGATAGGGTCTTCCTAGGTTGTTTCTATTGCACAGTTAGTGCACAGTTTGTCAAACCATGTGAACTATTTGTGTGTGTGTTTAAATTAAGATCCTAAAAAGTGTATATCATGTTTATTAGCCTCTAAGTGGATCATTTTTTGCACGTAAGTAGCCATAAAACTATATTTCTCTTCTTTGAAGGAGGAATAACCTCTCCTAATGGAATTTGGGGTCAATCCAAATGCTTTTCATGGTGATTCGAACCCATATTCATGAGGTGTGTGATCTTTCATCATCGTTCTTGATCAGTTTCTTAGATATACATTGATATACTTATCCTATTTTCTTGTTATATCAGATCTACACTCTCTATGGGTATATCTATGAGTGTATATTTGAAATAAATTGAGTTTTGGTCTTGATATTTCTAGGAGAAGAGATCTAAGCTTGTTCTTGTGATGATTCGAACTGGTTATTAAAATTGTTCTTTATCCATGTAATGTTTCATCAAATCCTTTGAGGAAGGGGCATTCTGTCTCAACATCACTTAGTCGAACTGATGGGAATGAATTCAAATTTATCTCTTTCTAATGAATTTATCATGAATTTTCTAGTTATTAATTTTTGTAAACCTACTTTTGGTGATGGTTTGGAAAATTTTAGAAATCAGTAAAATTGGGTGTTTTGAATAAAGTGCATTTGTTCATGTTATTAAAATAAGGATTATCTGGAATTATGGCACATGTATTTGAGTATATGTTTTCTAGAAAAATGTATTTTTTGTTGAAATGAAATTTTTATTTGGAAATTGGTTTATTAATTTGGATTTTAATAAAAATACATTTTCATTGAAATGGTTTGATATGGTTATATGGAATGGTATTGGCATTCATTTGTTTTTGTGTGAGTTCATGTTCAACATTCCCCCTAATAAAATATGTGTAGCATTGGGTTATAAGGAGGATGACCCTGGATAAGGGGAATGTGTCATTTGGACACAAGGAAATTGGATGAGAGTCCGCTCATGAGTATAGAACTATCGAACGAAGCATGCATGTGTGGGTGTGTTGGGAACTATGAAATGGGTATGCCAAAATGATAATAAAAATTGGTTTTTAATACTTGATTAATTTATTTATGGGAAAAATAACATACTATAAATGGTTTTCATTTAGTTTTACTTTTATTTGGTTGTAAATGGTTTGTGGTACTTGTTTACATTTCATTATAAATTGTTTTAAAGAACACATTTATTTAAAATATTTTATATAAATTTTGTCATCATTTCTATCCTGGTGGCATGATAAGGGAAGTCATTTGAGAAAATACACTGAGTTATATACTCACCCCTGCTTTGGCACCTTGGTGATTTTGCAGATGCTACCTTCCAAGACGTGGGAATGGTAATGTATCACACTTCTCTAGCACCACATCATGATACTTTGTGCTTTATGGTGTTGTTGGAGAATAGAGCATGCATAGCTTGGAGTTTTGGTGTCGTCTTAGTGTTATTTTTCATCTTTCCATTTTTTACTATAACACTGGATTTTCATCCACTATAGCATACATTTTTTTGTTGTTATAAAGAGAATGATTAAATGACTTAGTCTATTACATGCATCATTTAGTGAGCTATTTTTATTGCTTTTTAGGTTATTATTTTTAGCCATTAAAGGGTAAATATTCTCCCACATACTTTGACACCGCTTGGAATTTATTTTCAGTCATTGGACCCTTAGGGATGTCGCTTAAGTCCCATTAAAGACTTGTTGTACTCTAATGACAATGGGAAATTGTGGGTCATTACATTATAGATAGAGTTGAATACTGAAATGATCTAGAAAAAACATAGTGGAGACAAATTATTCAATATAAATGTACATTTCATAAGGAGACTTAAATTTATACAAGGTTTCCATTGATGAGATTAATATATTTCATAATATTTTTAGAATTAAAAATATTATATTAAATCACCCTTTCTTATAATTTTTTAAATCCAATAAACATTATAAAATTATTCTCGATTAAATGATTAAAAAATTAGGTTCTATTTCATAAGGGATAATTATTTCTTAACACCTTTAAGAAACTATAAATAAACCACTTTCATTCAAAATAGAAGTTTTGTAATTTATTTTATCAATTTATAGTAAAACATATCCGAACATTTCATAAATTATTTTAATTTCCATTAATTGAGAAATTATTCTCAAGATTTATACTAATAATCAATTTTTGATTATTTATATAATAATAATTAATTGTTTTTAAAATAATTAATCATCCATGAAAAGAGTTTTAAAAAGTAATTATTTTGGGTAATTGATAAAAAATATAATAAATAATTTTTTTTAATGAAAACTCAATTAAAAATGTATATTGACCAAATATTTATCAATCATAGAAGATTTATAGATCCCCCTCCTCATGAAATTGTTTGAAACAAGTGAATAATCATGATATGATATCCTAATCTCAGGATTTTGACAATGATATACCATAAAAATACCATTATTTTTAAAAATTAAAAAAAGAAACTAAGTTTCTTCTAGGGATTTGGTGTTCACAGACTAACAATGTGACAAATGGGTAATTCCTCAAATATGAAACCATAGCGTGTGGTAAACCTTAACCCATTAATCCATAATTGGGGAAATTACATCTCTTATATTATAGGTTTTAGTGTCCGATGATAAAACCCATAAAACATTACCTAGATTGTATAAATCATACATTAAAAAATATAATGGAAGTGAAGAATAAAGGAAAGGGAGGAATAGGATGAATAAACATACATTTATTCAACAATAAATCCATATGGTGGAGGAATTGAAGGGTATAAGAAGAGAAACTACTAGAAAAAAGGAGAGGTTGAGGGGAATGAGGCACCCACGACCAAATATCCTTGGTTCAGTGATAATAGATGAATATATTATAAAATAGATTTATTATCAAGTGATATGTACAAAGATAAATATTTATATATTTCACATTAACAATATAGATCATGATAATTTCACAAAATCCCAAGAATATTTATGTGTAGATGCATTTAAAATAAGTCACGTAAACATCTTATTTAACAACACTTTTGAATATCCCTCCATGATCACTCCCCTATAAAGACCATTCTAGAATTATCATAAGTTATAATAGTCATTAAAATATAGTTAGTGGAGGAATAATAAAGGGGCCAAATAAAATAATTAGAATGGTAAACATCATCACCATTAAATCAAGTGTTAGTTGAAAATTATTTTATAAAAAATAAATAGTGAGAGAAATATATTATTAAAATGAATATAAAATAATAAAAAATTTTGTAAGCCTTAATAGAAATACATATAATCTCAAATGAGAAAACATATTCCATGGAATAAGTCTCCAAAAAAATTATACATTCAACATGGGACACGAATCATAGTCTTATCCATAATGATATTGAGTTTCATTGGAATATAGTACAATAATCAACTATATCATATCTATAAGCATAGGGAACCATTAAATGGTATATTAGAAATCACAAAACAATATCCCATTAGTTTTATAAGTAACATAGTCCTACAAATCATTCGTACCTTACACACCAAAAGATTATTGCCCATTAGTTAAAGAGTATTCAAAAACCTATAGCTCATTTGTGACTTGGATTTACCAAACCTATGACCGATTAGTAACATGAAAACTATTTCAAACTCGAAATTAAAATTAATCCCTAAAATAGATCTGTGATAAAAAAATATATTTTTTTTATCTTAAGGAAATATAGCGTGGATGAAAAATTATATGACCATGAATGTACAATATTTTTTAATATATTAAAAATATATGTATTGAAACCCAAAATTTACAGATAGTGATAAATCATCAATTTAAAATTTTAAATGAAAATATTTTATGATATAAAAAATCATTTAATTTAAAACTAGGATAAGAGATAATTTATCAGAATATTGAATATGGAAATGAAAGATAAAGAGCTCCTTTGAAGAGAATCTGAGTTATTCTTAAAATTATAAAATTTTATAACATCCCCAAAAATTTAATTTTCACAAAAATAAGTATAAAAAAAATAAAATCATCATAAAATAGAAAAAAAAAATTATGTAACACCATATTCAATGATGGAATATTCTGACTCAGTACATGAATTTGATTCAAGGAAAATAAATTCCGAAATTGTTAAAATGGAATCAAAATGGTTAGAAGGTGGGATTTAAAAAAATTGTTCAATATACAACGAAATAAATAGTAATAATTATAATATAATTCAATGGGAATTTAAGAGCACCATATAAAATATGAATAGGTGTACAACATTAAAACATGCCTTAATATGTGGAAATTAATATATAAACATTTAAAAACATCATATTTTTTATGTAGGAATAATTATAAATGTATTTCAAAACTGAGAAATTATAGTCCAAAAAATAATTATTTTTAGTTATACAAAAATCATAGGCTATAATTTTACAAATATATAATTTTAATGACTTATAATAATTTTTATAACTAAATGAAATGATATTGAGTTAAGAAACATAATTACCTTTTTATCTAAATTTTAATAAAAGTTATTTTATATATAATACAATAAATATAACCATATTAATACAATATTAATAACATATTATTAATAAATATTAACTTAAATATTCCTTAGTTATAATCATTCACTAAAAATTTATTTATTTTTAATAATTATTCTCATCCTCAGATTCTAGTAATTCCGAATGTTTTGATAATTTTTTTTTCATAGAGACATCAATTTGGATACCCATGATTTGATAACAAGTTAATAATTCTTATATTATTTTTGCTACTATAATATATTTTCTCTAATTATTGTCACAAACCAGCTTGATAACCCTCGTAACCCATTAACTGAGCTGACCCTAACATAGCCTAATGGGCATTCCTGATCCCCACGGGTCGGGGACTTGCACCTGACATCAAACAATATACAAGTGGTAATTTTTTTCTCCATGAATGTGGAAGAAAAAAACAATGTTGTAAACATAACAACAGAAGCTCCACTGGGAGTGAAGTATATGAATACATGGAATAAAAATCCCAATATACTACAACTATATTACAAAAACAAGGAAACAAAACCCATGTCCCTGAGGAAACAACTCACCAAGACTTAGGTTCAATAGTGGTATCCACTTCGAAGATATACTTTCCCCTTTCAGGAACCTGGAATAAGGAAGTGTACATAAAACCGAAGGAAAAAGTAGGATGTGAGCTAAAAATCCCAGTAGGGACTCACTAATGATTCCATAACATATGCTAAAAAATTATTAACCAATGTAATGCTTTCAATTTCTAAATAGAATATTGTTTGAAATTTTCAATAATAATTTAACAAATCATGCCATACAGTTAAAATGATGGAAACAACCTTTAAGAAAATAATTTAAAAATGATGTAATATTTCTCAAACAATGTTTTAAATAAAAAAGTTACATAATATAGTTTAAGTACAATCAGAAGGCATGTAAAGAAGTTCAAAATCATTGGCTTACATTTTTATCTCAAATATAAATAAATAATAATGAAACATGGTAATACTCAAAAGTTATGATAATATTTACTAGCTATAGGATTTCACACTCTCTATGTGAACATAGCAAAATGTTTATACACATATCCAAATGACATTGTCCAAATGGGAATCGTCACCAACCCATCTGGGATGTGACAAACTGCAAGTATGTTTTAGTACATTGTACTAGTGTAGAGTGTATCCTAATAAATAACGAACTACCTAAGGTTTCCATGTGCTCTTAAATTATGTGTGAACTATTTTAATAATTATTAAAAATATGATAAACCCCACTCTTCCATTTCAAAATATCCAATTTCCTTCCTTTTATAGCCAAAATAGGTTTTATTCAAAAACATTCCTTTTAAGAAGATAAAACCACTAGGTTTTTATCAAACCATTTTAATTCATTTTTACCACTTTTAAATCCAATAAAATATTACATCGTTATAGAATTTATTTCCACAATTAAATTCGAAATTTTAATTGAAATAATTTCCAGAAAATCAACAAAATAAATCATCCAATTTATATAAACACACCTGATTAAATGGAATTTGAGAATTTACAAATATTCATGCCAAACCCATTTAAAATATACTGATTCACTAGAATCAGGATTTTATCAATTTAATTGAATGAAAATTTGAGCAATTTAATTTAAATAAAAAAGTGTAATAAATTATGTAATACAAGGATTATAAATTTGGTTAATTAGAACCTTACCACATACCTAAAGGCCGTTAATGCAAGTGATAATGATAAATCACCATGAGTTGTACAATACCCCTCCTCAGGACTATAATATCGTATGCATCAACACACCAAATTTCTATGTTCATCAAGGGATCATATACTCAATACCAGTTATTTTATTTCAAAAGAATAAGAAACATCTCATGCGATTATAGTCTCCATCTCTTGAATAATTTACCAATTATAGATTAAAATATTACATGTGATAATATTATTTTCCCCCCCATGGATAATTTCAAATTATCGATCAAAATATTACGTGAGATAATAACTTCTCTCTTCTTGATAATTCTCAAAATATCATTGTGATTATCACATGCGGTGATAATTCTAATCTCATTGATAAAAAAATAAATTATTATTTTATGTCAATAAATATGTTCAAAATATTATCCTTAGAATAATTATAAAACACATTCGATATTATAATATCATTAAAAAAATACGAAGACACATGTGGTAGTCCTTTAAAATTATACATATATAATTTAAATAAATATCCATCAATAAATTATTTTTAATATTTTTTATATTGAAATATCATAATTATCTTATTGTTATTCATTGTAATTATAATTAGATAATTCTTAACAGCAATCTTTTGATAATTTTTATAATCAATCATTGTATAACTTTCAGAATCATCTTAATTTAGTTCAATTACATTTTTTACAATTTTATATAAATTACCCGTTTGATAATAATAATAAATTTTTAAATGGAAATAAAATGGAACATAACCATCCATAAATCATTTTTTATTCAGTCATTAAAAAATAACAATTATTTTTAATTCGATAATAAATGAATAAAAATCAAAGAAATTAAATAAAAGAATAATGATTAAAAAAATAAAACAAATAAAACATGTAAGATCACTCACTCGCATCACATAAAGAGTAGGGATACCCTTGGCCCGAGTTTATTTGGATAAATCAAGATTTCCAGGTCAAGTGAGAAGGGGATCAAGGAATATCATACTCGAACAAATCAACCAACAACAAAGTTAAAAAACTATCATTCATTTCATGAACCCCAAAAAAAGCAACAATAACACGACCAAGTTAAAACATCCATTTTAATCAATGTTACACCTAAAAATTTATGAAAGAGTTTTAAAATCCTACTTACTAATTAATTGAATGTTTTATCATGGTTAAAACAGTGCAAATCAATGTTTTTAAAATAATTGTGTGTTACAAATGGTTGTGCGGCGTGTTGTGGGTGGATAAGGTGAACACTAACTTTTTAATAAATTAATAAATTAATTATTTAACATAATGATTAAATAGTACCAAACTCAGGTTGTGAACAAAAAGTTATACCCTACATAGGTGGAACACCTCATTTTTTGACACATTGGTGGTCTCAGATTTCATATAAGATACACCGTTTAAGAGATATTAATGATTTATTATTTAAAAGACAGAATAAATAATTAATTATAATAAAAGGGTTATATTTGTGAGTGAGGTTTTCAAATGAACGATGCTAACAAATTTTACAGCCTATCTAGGGTAAACCACCCATTCATGAATCATTAATGGCCTCATATTTCCCATACATCGCATCGTTTGGGAGATATTGAATTATTTTTAATAAATAATGTATTTAATATTATTTAATAACATTAAATACTAAGAGAGGCATCCAAATTACTATCCCCTTCAAATTTTATACCCTCTTAGGGTATACACCATATTCAACACATAAATGTGGTCTCATTTTTCTCATAAAATGCACTGTTTTAGAGTTATTCAATTATTTTGAATCTAATGTTTGTGATAAAAATAGTATATTAAAATTTTCTATCTTGTCGTCACTGAGCCTCTACGGGCTTCAGAATCATGCACCAAATCAGTGTCGTAACCCAAAAATATTCAATTGAATATTTAATTATGTTAGTTGTAATTTAATACCAATAAAATATTTAAAAGGAAATTGCTGTTAAATTTTTTTTGCTTATGATATTAATAATTTTATACAAGAGGGTTTAGGAATACCAGAAATAGTAATGTGTTGTTATAACCTCCCCACCATAGGATCTTTCTCTCCCCAGAATTCCTTTGAAGAAGCCTCCACGTCAAAAAGATGAGGTCACTACTCTAGAATTAGTGCCTATCTCTCCCACATCTCATTAGAATTTTAACCATCATGCCATAACACACAAATTAAAGGTATCATTGTCCCATGAAGTACATTGGTATCAGAGTCAATGAACCTGATTAGTTGTTTAGTCATTGATAAATCAGGTTTAATCTCAATATCACTGCAGCTCAGAATCGGAGGTGGATCAGAGAAAAATTCACACCAATGATACAGTGAATATGTTATATATCGACATCATATGCGGTGGTTGTGATTTATGGTATGCCAATTTCTCCACCTGGTCAAAAATCTCAAAATGTCCTAAAAATTGATAATTAAATGTCCATTGCATCCCAAGCTAACAATGAAAAAACTATGTGAAACATTCAAGAACACGTAGTCAACAAATCAGAACTCCAAAGTCCAATGGAAATGATCAACCTTGGACTTATATCACCTCTATGTTGTTAAAATTCACTAATGAATCAATTGATTCATTATTTTCATCTCTTGTACTAAACATTGTCCAACAAAAGAACTTTTCCCAAACTCCAACCAATATAATAGAAAATTTCAAGGATGGCCATATAAGACCTCAAAAGTTTTCATTCTGATTGTGGACTAGTAACTGTTGTTATAAGAAAACTCATCCCCTTTTACCGTGTGGTAAACCATAAAATTCAGAAAGAAAAATGATGGGAAACATGAAGACAACTAATGGGAGATCAGCATTCATTTAATATTTCTCCAGATCAAAATGAAAAAACTAATATAACCTTCCACAGCTTTGGATAAGAATTTTCGGCCATGCTTAACCTTGGGTCTCATTATCCCCAAAATACCGGAGCCACACCACTTAGTGTAGTAGGGTTCACCCATCAATGATAAAATCAATCCATCCATTATTTTGAATGCGTCAATCCATCCTGAATATTATATCATAATATTTCATGCTGAGAACCAAAAAAACAGAAGGCAATATCAACATCAGATAACGATTAGAAATAAGAGGTATTATAGAGAACCTACTCCATTTTTCAACCAAGTGGTGTAGTAATAAACATTGAAGAAAATAGTTTCTCCATAGAATGATAATGGTTATTAATGATACGGGTTGAAATAAATGATTGGGATGCAATAGTATAAAAAAGAGGAGTAACTAACGATGAAGTTACAATAATGGTACCTCTCACAGTTGTTGGACTAGTATCTTCTTCCTCTGGAAACTCTTCCACTGCTTGAAGAAGCATTGTTCTGGATATCTGTGGCTAGAACACTTTTTTACGTGAAACATTTGATTTCCCCAAATGTTTTTAAGGTTTTGATGATATTGATCCATAGCATAGAGAGTAAAAGTCATGGAATAACTTCTGAAAATTCCATTAACATCTATAGGATCAACAATTCTATCAACCTTCTGAAGAATGAAAGACTCCTCTGCCCTGTAAAACACCATTGTCTCTCAATAGAAGTGATCAACCAAAACAACATTTAATTCCTTCCACTCTAATACAACTTGTTTCATTTCTGTCACTATATTGTCCTTACATCTCCCACTTGGTCCCTCCAATATGAAATTGATAGAGTTAACCTTGATCTCATCTACTATCTCTAAAAACTCAAACAGATGGTCTATTCTACCCAAAAATTCCATAGCATTTTGAGGATTAGTGGAGCCTTTGAAAATGATTGGCTTCTTGTGAATAACTCTTGAGAGCAAATTCAAAGAGCACCCGATCATGTTCCACACCTAGATCCTAAATGTGGACTAGAGTTGGTGCCTATACCAATGCTTGGAAAGTGTGTACAATCACCTTAAATAGGCTTGGGTCCACTGTAGGATTCCCTCAATGATGTTCATAATTGGCCCCTTCCTGGATCCGATTAACATGTCTTCTCAGATGAACAATGTTACACAACATCAGCATACAAAGAAATACAGTATAAAAACCCTCAAATTGTGTAATAGGGGAAACTATTCCCAATCGATGTAATAAAAAAGATTTGGATTCCACTATATCCAAATAAAAATAGGAAAAATAGTAGATTTAATACATACGACACCTTTCCCTAACCACCCATGGTGACATAATGTTCACTGTAGTGAGATGTGGCTAAGAAATCAATTGAAACTACCTCCCACGTACCGACATGATTTTCCAAAAACCATGTTGTCTTTATTACAAAGAGTGAACCTACTCTGATACCATTTTGGCATGAACCATCACGTGTACCCTTATAACTAGATAACCAAGCAAAACCTGACGTATCCCTAAGGGCGTTCCCAATCACCATGTGTTAGCGACTAGCACTTAGCATCATAAAAATTATATGTGGGAACGATTATTCCAAAATAATACGGAAGAAAATGAAAACAAATCAGTATGAATAACATCAAAAACACCACTGGGAGTAATGTACCGGAACATAGCAAGGCCTAAAAGGCTCAATTTACTACAAGACAAGTACATAAAAACACAACTTAAGTCCCAAAAGAGACAACTCACCAAGACCACGATTAAACAGCTGGATCAACCTACATGAGATCATTTCCCATTACACAAACCATGAATAAGGAATTCTAAAAACACTCGACGGTAAATGTTGGGAGTGAGATAAAAATCCTTGTAGTGTCTAAAGACAAATTCTATAATAGATTCCCGTAACTAATGAACCATAAGATTGCAATCAATTTTTAATGATAAAAATGTTTGAAATTTTAAAGAATAATTAATGAAATCATGCAATACATTTCAAATGATGGAAAAATAAATTATGAAAATACTTTACAAAATGTTGAAATATTTTTAAAATAAGAGATTAAATAAGACAATTACATAATTTTTTTGTAAAATCAACAGGCACATAATTCATTTCAAAAGCATTACTAAACATTTAAATATCAAATATAAATAAAAAAGGGAAAAACATAGTCATATTCCAAAAGAAATGATAGTATTAACTAGCTATAGTATTTCACACTCTCTATGTGAACTCAGAAAAATATGTATACACAAATCCCTATGACACTGGTTAAAGGAGACTCGTCATCAACCCATTGGGGTTGTGACCCATCGCAAGTATGTTTTAGAAAATTGTTATAGTGTAGAGTGTGTCCATATAATTCACTAACTACCTATGGATTTCATGTGCTCTTACATGATGCGTTAAATATTTTAAGACTGCTTTAAAATATTATTAAACTCATTCTTCCATTTCAAAGGTTCAAATCAATTAAATTTTAAATTGAAACAAGTTTTATTCAAAAACATTCCTTTTTTATAATATAATACCACTTGGTTTCTATCAAATAACATTATTCCATTTTCACCAGTTTCAAATTCATTCAAAACCAATTCTCTCATTATACAATTTATTTTCTCAATTAAATTCCAAATTTTAATTGAAATCATTTGCACCAAATCCAAAATTTAAATTAAATAATTTAAATCATCCAATATCCATAAACATAACCAATTAAATGGAATTAGGGGTTTATAAATTTATATTCCAAAACCATTTAAAATATCTAAATTCACTAGAATCGAGTTTTTATCAATTTCATTGAAAGCAAATTTAATCAATTGAATATAAATCAACAATTGAAATAAATCAAGCAATAAAAGGATAATCAATTTGGATAATCGGAACAGAACCACATACCTCAAGGTCGTTGATGTAAGAAACAATGATAAACCACAATGATTTATTCAATACCCATCCTCACGACTGTATTATCATAAGCATCAACACATGAAAATTTGATGTTCATCAACAGTTTCTCGGACCAATACCGGTAATTTTATTTCAATTGTTTAAAAAATATCACATCCGTTGATAGATTCTGACTCCGTAATAATTTTTTAATTATTGATTAAAATATTACATGAGATAATACTACTTTATCCCTCAATTATAATTTCAAACTATCGAAAAAATATTACATGCGACTATAACTTCTCTCTCCTTGATAATTCTCAAATTATAATTTTGAATATCACAGGTGATGATACTTCCATTATCCTTGATAAAAAAACCAAATTATCATTTCATGTCAAGAAATATATTCAAAATATTTTCCTTAGAATAATTATAAACCAGATTTAGTATTATAATATATTTCAATTAAAATGATAACACATGTGGTATCCTTTTATAATTATACATATATAATTTAAATAATTATCCTTCAAAAAATTATTTTAATATTTACCATTTGGAAATCTCATGATTATGTCACGATTATTCATTGTAATTATCTTTAGATAATTCTTAAAAATTATCTTTTGATAATTTAGATAATGATTCATTTTTTAACTCGCACAATCACCTTAATTTAGATTATTATTTTTATATAAATTATCCATTGGATAATATAAATCAATTTATCAATGGAAATAAAAAGGAATTTATCTACCCATAAATCATGTATTATTTATTCATTAAAAATAACCATTATTTTTAAATTGAGAATAAAATAATACAAATGAACTAAATTAAAAAAATTAAAAATGATAAAGAAACTAAAACATGGAAGTAATCTCATGCACACCACATGAAGAAGAGGGGATCCCTTTGCTCAATCTTGTTTGGATCAATCAAGGTTTTCAAGGTCAAGTGAAAATGAAATTTAGGTAGATCAGACTCAACCAACTCATCCAAAATACAAGTTAAAAAGGATCGTTCATTTGAAGAACCCCAACAAAATGCAACAATAAAACCCCCATGTTACAACAAACATTTTATACAATGTTTCACTCAAAAATTTATGGGGTTTTTAAAAATAATATATTAATGATTTTCATGCTTAACCATGGTTAAAAAAGGTTCAAATAAATTATTTGAAACTTACGGGGCATTACAAATGGTGGTGTGGTCTTTTTCTGGGGGAGAAGGTGAACAATATTGTTTTTTTAATTAATAAATTAATTATTTGACATAAGGATATATTAAAAACAAAATTTGGTTACAAAAAAATGTTATTCCCTATATATGGTACAAAACTCATTCCAAACCCATCAATGCTCTCAAATTTCTTATAGGATGAACTATTTGAGTCATATTAATGATTATTATTTAAAAATCTGATCAAATAATTAATAAAAGTAAAAAGGGTTATTTTATTGAGCGAGGTGTCAAACGCTCGATGCTTTAAAATTTTATACCCCATAATGGGTAAACCACCCATTCCGGAACCATCGGTAGTCTCAGATTTCCAATATGTCACGTATTTTGGGGGATATTTCATTATTTTTAATAATTAATATATCAAATATTTTTAATATATTGAACTCTTGAGTGAGTAATCCAATTGTTCGGCGCCTTGGAATGTTAAACACCTATTTGGATAAAAACCATATTTTGAACATACTATTTGTCTCATATTTTTCATTCAACACACCACATAGGAGTTATTAATTTATTTTGAATAAAAAGTGAGTTTTTTAAAAAAATAGTACATTTAATATTTTCATTTGGTCTTCACCAAGCCTTTTTGGATATCATAATCATGCACAAACTCAGTGTTGAATCCCAAAATTATTCTATTAAATAATCCAATATGTTAACTGAAATATAAGGCCCTAAACTCATTTACCAAAAAATAACTAATAATACATTTCTTTCCATAGAAGATATTAATAATTATTAAATAGAGGGTTTAGGAATACCTAAAACAGTAACAATTTGTTAAAACCTCCCCCTCATATCAACATTCTAGCCCTAAAAAGCCTGCGAAGAAACCTCCACGTTAAAAATATGAAGTCATTGCTCGAGAATAAATGCCACTCTCTCCCACATGTCATGAGAATATAAAACATCATGCAATAACACACAAATCAGAGGAATCATCGTCCAATAAAGTACCTTGGACTCAAATTAAACAACCTTGACTGGTTGTTTAGTCCTATATAAATGAAATTCAATCTCAATATCACTTCAGATCAAAATATAAGATGGATCTCAGAAACATTCATAGTTGTGATACAAGGAATTTTTGATATATTGATGCCAGCTTTGGTGGTAGTTCATAATGGTAAGAAACGTTCTCCACCTAATCAACTTTCTCGAAAGGTCCATAAATAAGAAGTAAACATCCCATTCATCCCAAGACTTCAATGACAAAACAGGTGAAACATTTAAGAACACTTGGTCATCATCTTATAAATCCAAAGGTCTATAGCAACAATAAAAAATGACATATATCGGCTCTGGGACGTTAACATTAATTGAGGAATAAATTGAATATTTATCTTCATCTCTTGAACTAAACATGATCCAACTATGGAACATCCACCAAACTCCATACAAGACAACTAAAAAATACAACGATGACCATCAAAGACCTTAAAAGAGGTCCTTCTGATTGTGGACTTGTAACTATTTTTAAATGAAAAACCAACCTCTCTTACCACGTGGTCAACCAGAAAAGTTAAAAATAAACATGATGAGAACCATGATGACAACTAGTGGGATATTAACACTCATTTAATATCACTTTTGATCAAAATAAAACAGTGAGATCACTTTCCTCAGCTATGGATAAGATAGACCAGCCCTTCTTGAAGATGGTTCCCATTCTCCATAAAAGACAATAGGAACACCAATGTGTGTTGTTAGGTTGAGAAATCAATGATACTGTCAATATGGTAATTATTTTACATGACTCAATCCATCCTAAATATTATGTCAAAATATTTCATGTTGAGAACCAAAAACCACCAGCCAAGATCAACATCTGATAATGAATAGACCCAAGTGGGACTACAAAGACCGTACTCTATTTTCATTTCAAGGGGTGTAGTAATATCCATTGCACAAAATAGTTTCTCCATAGGAAGATAAATTATATTAATGATACTGGTTTAAATAAACAATTATGATACACTATGATCAAAAATAATAGTCACTAACGATGAATCTATAGTAATGGTTCCCCTCAAGGTTGTTGGACTATTATCTTCTTCCTCAAGGGACTCATTTATTGCGTGAAGAAGATTATTTCTAGATAGCTATGTCTGGAAATTTTTTTCATGATTCATATGATTTCCCCAAAGTATTTTTAAGGTTCAATTGATATCTTACCACTACATGGGGTGTAAAAGTTGTGGAACAACTTTTTCAAGTTACCTAATCATATTTAGGAGCCACAATTCTGTCAGCCTACTCAATCTTGAAAAAATACTTATCATTGGACGACAACATTGACTCTGGATAAGAGTTTTTAGAGAAAAAAACCTTCAAATATATTCCATTATAAAGCCTCATGTTTTTTTTCCGACACTATCATGTCCCACCATTTCCTTCTTGGTCCTTCCAACATGAAGGTGGCACACTTCACCATGATCTAATCTGGTGTCCTTAGAAACTAAAACAGATTATCTATTCCTTCCAACAATTCCTTAGCATTTTGAGGATCAGTAGAGCCTTTGAAATGAAGTGGTTTCTTTTGAAGGAACTCTTCAGAAAAAATTCAATGACCACCCCCTCATGTTCCACAATGGGAGCCTGAATGTGGAATAGTGGTAGTGCATATTTTAGAGATTGATATTGCATAAAATCACCTTAACAAGGATCAATTCCACTGAAGGATTCGGTCTTTGAAGTTCAACAGTTTCCCCTTCCATGATATGATTCACATGTCTACTAGGAGGCATGATGTTACCCAATATTATCATACAAAGAAAGAAATTATAACAACACTCAAACTGATTGACAAGGGAAACTATTTTCAATAGAAGGAATATTCATGATTTATATTTTACTATATCCAAATCAAAAGAGGGAGAAGACTAGAACTAATACATAAGATATCATTACCTAAACAAAAATGGTGACATATGGTCCATTACAGTGAGAGCTGGACAAGAACATAATCACAACTACCTCACAAGTCTGAACATGATTTCACAAAATCATATTGTCTTCAAGAAAGAGGCTCAACTTTCTCTGATACCATTTTTTCGAGAGCATCTTGGGTACCCTCATAACTCGATAACTGAGATATCCCTAGAATATCTTGAAGGGCGTTCCTAAACCCCATGGGTCAGCGATTATCACCAGGCATCATACAACATACAAGTGAGAACGATTATGTAAAATTAATGCGGGTGTAAAAGATAACATGGTAGTATACATAACAACTGAAACTGTACTATGAGTGAAATTCCAGAATAAAAAAGGGATAAAATTCCGAATGTAATACAATCCCAATATGAAAATAGGGAAACATAACCCAAGTCCCTAAGAACACAACTCACCAAGACCTTGTTTCAATAGCCGGATCCACCTCCAAGAGATCATTTCCCCTTATCGAACATGGGATAAGGAAGTTACAAATTCCCAACGGAAAAAGTAGTGTGTGAGATAAAAATCTATGTAGGGTCTCACCACAGATTCCTTAAAATATGATAATAATATATTAACTGAAGGATTGCATTCAATTTTTAAATACAGACAAGTCTGAAATTTTAAATAATAATTAAAAAATCATGCTATACTATTAAAATGATGGAAAAACAAATTATGAAAAGACATTAAAGAATGATATAATAATTCTTAATCAATGTCTTATATAAAAAATTTAAATAAAATATTTCAAGTAAAATTATTAGGCATTTAAAGTAGTTCAAAATCATTGACATACATTTATATCTAAAAAAAAAATATAAAAACGGGCAACATGGTCATCTGCCAAAAGGTACGATAGTAATAACCAGCTATAGGATTATACACTCTCCATTTGAACTCAGAAAAATGTGTATACACATGTCCCTATGACACTACCCAAATAAAACTTGTCACCAACCCGCCGGGGATGTGTCCCACTACATGAATGTTCTAAAATGGTTTTGTAGCATAGATTGAATCCATATAACTCATTCACTACCTAAGGATTTAATTCACTCTTTCATGATGGGAAAACAATTTTATGTCTAATTAAAAATACTATCAATCCAATTATTCCATTTCAAAAGATCTTATTTCATTCCATTTAAAAAAAATAGGTTTTATTCAAAAACATGCATTTTTTACAAGATAAGTCCACTAGATTTATATCAAATATTTTTAAGCCATATTCACCAGTTGAAAATCCATTCATAACCAATTCCATAATTACACAATTTCTTCCACAATTAAATTCAACAATTTAATTGAAATCATTTACATAAAATCCACAATTTAAATTAAATAATTTTAATTAGAAAATTTCCATAAACACTCCAACTGTAATAGAATTAGGGGTTTTACAAATTATCTTAACAAATCCATTTAAAGCAACTATATTCACTCTAATAGGATTTTATCATTTTAATTGAAAGAATTTTTTTTGAAATTTAATTAAAATCAACAGTTGAAATAAATCAAGAAATACAAGGATTATAAATATGGTTAGTCAGAACCGAACCACCTACCTCATGGTAGTTGATGTCAATGAAAATGATAAACCACCATGAGTGGTTCAATAATCCTCTTTGTGACCATATTATCATAAGAATTAACACACCAACGTATGATGTTTTTCAAGGGTTCCCAGAACAAATACCAATTATTTTATTTCAAAATAAAATAAAATATTACATGTGATGATATTTTCTCACTCCTAAATGTTTTATAAATTATGGGTTAAAATATTTAATGAGATAATATTATTTTATCCTTCAAGGGTAACTTCAATATATCAATTAAAATATTACATGTGAAGATGACTTCTCTCTCGTCAATAATTCTCAAATTATCATTTTGATTATCACATGCGATGATACTTCCATTATACTTGATAAATAAACCAAATTACTATTTTATGTCAATGAATAAGTTCACAATATTTTCCTTATAATAATTATAAACCACATTTGATATTATAATATATTTAAAATAAACTGATAACACATGTGGCAGTCCGTTATAATTATTCATATACAATTTAAATATTTATCCTTTGATAAATTATTTTAATATTTATCATTTGGAAATCACATGATTATCTCACATTTATTCACAGTAATTATAATTCAATAATTCTTAACAATTATCTTTTGATAATTTAGATCATCAATCTATATCTAACTAGAAAAATCATCTTAATTAAGTTCAGTTGGGTGTTTTATAATTTCATATAAATCATCCCTTTGATAATCTTAATCAATTTATTAGTTGAAAAAAAATTATATTTATTCGTCCATAAATAATTTATTATTCATTCATGGAAAATTTACCATTCCTTTTTATTTGATCATAAAGGAATATAAATTTAAAAATTAAAAAAAAAGAAAAATGATTAAAAAATAAAATAAATAAATCCTAGAAGATCCCTCATGCACGCTACATAAAGATGATGGGATCAATTTTCGTGATCTTGTTTGGATAAATCTAGGTTTACGTGTCCAGCTAAAAGGGGATCAAGGTAGATCATAGTTGACAAACTCTACCAACAACCATGTTAAAATGGATCCTTCAGTTAAAGAATCCCAAAAAATCTTAGTAATAAACCCCCCAAGATAAAACATCCCTTTTATTCATGGTTTCACATGAAAATTTATTATTGAGTGTTTAAATCTAAATTATTATTGATTGGAAAGTTTAAACAGGGTTAGAAACAGTGAAAGTCAATATTTTGAAACTTATTGGATGTTACAAATGGTGGTGCGGCCTATTGCTGGGGGAGAAGGAGAGCATTAGATTTTTTATTAAATTAATAAATTATTTATTTAACATAAAGATTAAATAATACCTAAAACCATTTATTCCTAAAAAATTCACCCTTATTAGAGTAAAAAACTCCTTCCAGACTCAATGGAGGTATCATATTTCTCATATGATGCACCGTTTGAGAGATATTAATGATTTATTATTTTAAAATTGGAATAAATAATTAATTAAAATTAAAAGGGGTCTTTTGTGATCTAGGATTCCAAACACATGACACAAACAAATGTTATACCCCATTTACTGTAAACCTGCCATTCTTTCCCTGTCCATGGACTCTGTTTCACATACGTCACACCGTTTAGAAGATATATATTTATTTTTAATAAATAATATTTTTAATATTATTTAATAACTTTAACTCACAAGAGAGGCATCCAAATATCCAGATCCTTTGAATTTTATTCCCTTATTAGGGAAAACACCATATTTCATACAAAATATCGCTCTCATATTTCACATACAACGCAAAATTTTGGAGTTATTCATTTAGTTTGATAAATACTCTTTTTTTTAAAATATATTATATTTAATATATTTATTCTGTCTTCACTGGGCCTTTTGAGTCCTCTAAATCATGCAACAACTTAGTGTCTAACCCCATAAATATTAAATTAACATTCTAAGATGTTAACAAACATTTAAGGACCTTAACACATTTATCAAAAAATCTCTGATAAAATAGTAGTTTTCCATATAAGATATTAATAATTTTACACAAGAGCGATTACGAATACTTGAAACAAAAATGGGATGTTACAATTATTCATAAATTAATACATTTATATAATTATATTTTTGATTGTGATGTATGATGATAAAATCATTGATGATCTAGTTTTGGTAAATTTTAACGAATGTAAGGTATTGTATTAATTAATTAAATAATTATTAAAATCATATTTAATGATAAGAAAATAATTTTTAAGCTTAATAATATCATATATATTAATTAATTACATTCTTTTAACCATCCATGTATAGTGGTGATGAAAAATGAACTACATCGCACCATGGAGAATTTAGTCTGCTAGTAAAAATGGATGATGTTTCCATTTTATATATAATAAAAATAAGGTATAAATTAAATAATAATTTTATAATCCAAATAATTTAATAAATATAATTTTTATTTATGAAGTAAAGTTTTTTTCCATCCATGTATGGTGGCTATCAAAATGGAAAACGTCACTCGTGGAGGTGGTAGTCATCACCTAACATAAGAAATGTTTAAAATATTAGAATGGATGGGGAGGGATTTAATAGAGGTATTTTCATTAATATAATAATATATAAATATATTATTGATGAAAATTTAATTATATTATTGTATTCATAATATATTTTTAGGAGGAAAATAAAGAAGGAATGAATAGGGATATACTATTACTCACGTTGAGGACTTGATTCTTCGGTTAAACAATTTCTTGAAAATTGATGACTTAGGAAATCATAATATGACTACATTCCTATGAATTTATAATATGGATATAAGGATGTAATATTTTCTATGTTTCAAGGGAATTCACAATGAGTAGTGTGTCTTGAAGTTTGATTATATTGCCTAATTTTTAAGCTAAAAGTGTAACTTTTCTTTGGAGTTAAATGGTAGGTAAAGGGAATGAATGGAATTTCATGAGTTTTAGGAAATTTAGGAGTGTAATGTTTATTAATAGATGTATTTAATACTATAAAAATAATAATTTGTTTTTATATTTTATAAGTATCATGTTAACTGAATAAAATTTGAGCCTATTGAATTTATCCATTTTTACCCTTATTAAACATGATTAAAAATTAACCATGGTAATTTTTATATTATGATAAATATAATATTATACCTATTACATAATGTTTACATGAATTACATAAACTTTTAATCTATTTAATCTTATTTTACATCTGAATATGATATAATTAACTTTTATATTAAATCATATGATATGGGAAAACAAATTTATAGGAAAATGTATTTTTATATATTAATAATTTATATTATTATTTATTATAAATTAATAATTAGATAAATTCAGATATAATTTTTAGATATATGAAATTGATATTATATTCAACACTTAAATTTTATCAATTTAAATAATTTAGATAAACATTTCTTAACTCTTGTAAAACATGTTCGTTGAAAAAAAAAATTTACGTTTACAATGATAATCGTTCTTTAAAATATGTAACTAGATTTTATAATTAAAAATTAAATCTACTTTTTAAATAATTTGATATTAATATTTATAATTTTAAAAAAATATTGTAATTAAATTCATATAGCTAATAAATGTAATTTTTAACAGATGTGTTCATAATGCATAAAATATTTTTGGTTAAAACCAATCATTTATGAAAAAACAAATAAATTATTATTAATTGCAAATTAATATCTATTTTATTATTGTTAAATTATTTTATTATATATATTATCAACACAATTGATTAAAAATTTATTATTTCTATAATAAAATAAGATGTATAATGACTAAAAAGAAAATATTTATAATGATATATTTTTTAAAAAAAAAGATTTTATTTATTATTTAGCTACTATATTTTAATTTTATCAATTTATTGATATTAATTATTATTTTATTTTCATTTTAATATATATTTATTCATTAGTTATAATTTTTTACAAAAAAAATCATCAATAACATTTTAAAATTTCTGGTTACTTCCTATAATGTTATCTTAATAAATTTCTTATTTAAAGACTCTGAAATTTCAAGGAATTTTGTTTCATAATTTCATTGGAATATTACGAGTCCGTAGTTTCTGACGGCACCTGATTCCGAGGCCCGGTGTGCCCAAAATCAATTTCCGAATTTTGGCTCGGGTACGTTCAGTGAACGAACGAGCATGTTTTTCTATCTTTCGAATCAGTGCTCGGAATTGAAATCTAAGGGCACCGATGAACATGCAGCGCCAGTAATTGATTAAGGGGATCTTAAGCGTTGTTACATTTTGTCGCATTAGGTGGTTAAATTTTGGGGATTCGATAAGTCTTAAATAAATTGTACTGTTACAATTTATTTTATGAGGAAGTTAAATTCTCCATAGAGAAGTTGGAGTTGGGGACACACCCCACCTAACTTCCCTTGAGAGGGTATGACAATGGGTGGAGGGGTCCACACAAAACCCCAACCCTCCACCTCCCCTTTATATCCCATGAACTTTCCCCCATTTAAACCCCTTATTATTATTGTATAACCCCTTCACCTCCCAAGAATTTATGAGGTCATCTATCCTCTCATAATGTGTGCCAAACCATTTAGATAATGGCTTGAATTATTTTTTGGTGTTTACAATTATTTTTTAATTTTAAACATTAAACAACCTCTCCCTCTTTAATACATGTCAACCCCAGAAGTTTATGAGGAAAATTCCCTCCCTCTCTTTAATTAAAATGCCAACGTGTTTAATTAATGGGGATCCTTCCTCCCTTTTTAATGATCCACCGTAGCGGTTTGATTGAGTGCGGCCCTATGTCCTAAATCCCCCATTCATGACATGCGTGCCAATAACGAACCCACCACTCCTATTTAATGAAGGCTAGGTGGAGGAGTTCAGGATGACTTCTACAAGCGGCATAACGCAAGAAGCGAAACACGGTGCCTATCACTGGAGACTTTTCCTCTTCCTCCAACGAAGAACACAGAACGCCGACACCACCCTCGGCTTCATCCTTCCCGACATTGACGGAACGACGCCCATCTACCCCGACGCCATCTACCGTAACACCAACAAACACCTACTTCGATATAGGGGTTTGATTTTAGGTTCGTGAATTTTTTGGCATTCATCGTAAATCATTTAGCCGCTTGCTATCGATTAACGGGAGGGGGCTGGACCGCACAAACACGGTTAACCGTCCATTATTTTTACTGTTGTTCTTCATTTTGGTTTGGAACGGAGAAGGCGTGGCGCCGTCGCGCTGCACCGTTAAGGTCGAAAGAGGCCACGACCGGAGAAGGGGCCACGGCGGAGGGGCGTAGTGATGTCTCCCCGCGCCGGTCGAAGAAGGGTTGCAGCGGTCACCGAAAGGAGGAGGTTGGACTCCCCTTCCACTGGAGCATCAAGAGTCGCGACCCGTTGGCCGCGGCAGAAGACCTGGAGGCGGCTGGATAGACAGGCCGCCAGCACCTGGAGGGTGGGACTGCGGGGTCATGCGGCGACAGCACCGGCCGGTCAAATGTGCCGACCAAAACTCCAGGGGTCGTAACCCCCGGTGGTGGATAGGCAGTCCCCCACGTGGGGCCACCATTACAAGGAGAGGGGGTAGTTCCCCCACCCCCCTTTGCGCCGCTCGGTCACTGACCAAGCGCCCAGCCGAGCCGGGCCGCTCGCGCTGGGCCAGGCCATCCAGTCACTGGGCTGGGACACCCGCTGGCCCGGGCTGCGCCCAAGGGGGTCAGACCCGGACCCGGGTCGGGTCGACCCAGTTCGGGCCGACCCAAGCAGTCTCGGGTCGGGTCGGACTGGGCTCAAACCCCTATTTTCAGGCAGTTTTGTTCAAAGGCCCATAGCATGGGTTACGAACCTCCGATCGACGCATAGTCAGTTGTAATGGGATCCTTAGATCAAGATGGTCGTTTCAGTATATTACACTCAAGGTTTTGGAGAACATTGGGTATGGTAGGGTTGGTTCGAACACGAAACCGACCGGGCCCACGGAGCAGAAACGCCTATAACATGAGCTCCGGACGTCCGATTGACGTGTCGTTGACCTTGTTGGATTCCTATTAGTGAAAATGACCTTTTTTCTTACTCCTCTAGAGGTTTGGATGTAGTTGGAGTATGGCCAGGTTGGATTGTACCCAAAATCCAACCAGGCCCCTAGAACGGAAAAGCCGATAACTTTCAGACCGTACATCCATTTGATGAACCATCAATGACGTTGGTGATCACGTTGAGAAACCGTCCCTATGAGTATACCCTATGTGAGTTTGGGGTACAGTTGAGATACGATTGGGTTGGTTCGTACAAGAAACCAACCGAGCCCCTAGGACAAAAAGGTTAATAACTCACAGACCGTGCATCCGATTGATTCGCCGTATGTTTCGTTGAGGCCCCTATGACGAGGCGGTCCATTGAAATACTTTTTCATGGGACTTTGTGATACATTGATTATCGACCTGTAGCTCATGGAGCGGACCCTCCCAGAGACTAGTGTACGGAGTACTGAGACAGTGTACCTGCATGAGACATGTTGATTGCTTGTCCGATTTGATTCGGAGTGACTTGCATAGCCCAATGGGGAGCACTACTTTGTGAGGTGGCCGACCCATGGCAGAGGAGCACTACTTTGTGAGGTGGCAGACCCGTTTTACTCGATAGGAGGACGACCTCTGTGGGCTATGAGGGGGAGTACTACTGTGTGAGGTGGCAGACCCATGGCAGAGGGGACTACTTTTTGAGGTGGCTAACCCACAGTACTCAATAAGAGGATTACCTCAGCAGTCTTAGGTTAGTGAGCAGTACCTCGGAGTCGTGACAGGATCACTGTACTCGTCAGAGATGGAGCTCTTTAGTAGATACAGTTTCGATAATGAAAATCTTGGTTTGAGCTGAGTCAATGACCTTTGTGTTTTTCCTCATGATTGAGATAGGTTACTAGATAACTTACGTATATGTGTGGGAATATACCTAAGTATTGGTTTTCCGTCAACTTCATATCTTTGTGATACCTTGTGGCTGAGATGGGTTACATGGTAACATATGTATATGTATAGGATTATTCCTACGTAAGGCTTATCTGTTGAGAGCTTACTTGTGATTATCCCTGTTGGATTTAGTGAGACCTTGAGGGTCTCGAGGTCCCTACTAAGTATCTTATAGTCACCCCTACATGGGATTTGCTCGCACCTCATTATGTTGGTTGCATACGACGTACATCACTGTTCGTGGTTGAGGCATGTAGAGCTGGACGGTACCAGGAGGTGGATCTCCCGACGAGTTGGTACCCGTAGGTGGATCTCACAATGAGTCAGTACCCAGAGGAGACGGACAGACGTGGAGTAATGAGGAGGACATCAGTACCTACCCTTCATGTAAGAAGATAGTGGATGATCCAGGAGCTACTTTTCACCTTTCAGCTATTGTCCTTTGAGTTGTACTTTTCTCTCAGTTGTAGTTGTACCTTTCTTTTGGGCTTGTATTTCCGGCCCATTGTACTTTCAACACGTTTGTTTTACTGCTTACTTAGTGTAGCTTCTTCTTTTACTCTGTTTGTGTGTTTTTTCATATCATAAAGACAATTCCTTCCCTTTTAGTTGGGATTTACACCTTTGGTGCTAGTCGCCAGCCCCTGGCCTATGGTAGGAGGGTTTGGGGTAGTCACAGCACGACCCCCGAGGATGGGTTGTGACAAATTGGTATCAGAGGAGTCGGTTACACCGTAGAACTTATAACTGTAATTTTCTTTTTTTTGTGAAGCAATAGTGTTAAGGGTACTGAGTGTGGTTTTCAGTTCAGGGAGTCTAGTGTTGTTGTAGGCGGACGATGTATCCATACACCTGGACCCTGACATCTGATTTCCGACTCAGTGCACTAAAACACTAATTGTGTGTGTGTCTTCAAATTTTCCCCCTTAAAACAGCTCAGACCAGGTCCTCTCACAAGGTATAATCATTTGACTGTGTCACATATGTTTCTTCTAGAATGTCCTTCGTCAAATGACCAGCTAGAGCCCAGAGGGATGTACGTATTGATAGCCTGCCGAGCGATGAGGCCTTGGTACAAGGCCCTCTTATAGTTGATGCACCAGCGATACTACCATACGTTGGGCCACCAATCCCCACAGCCCCAGCAGCAGGTGATGCACGCCACTTGAGTGCGCTGCATGACTTCCAGTGCCAGAGGCCACCCATGTTTCGGGGAGAGACATACCCATAACCAGTTGAGGATTAGCTGGAGGCTGTGGTGGGAGTTTTTAGGATAGTAGGTACACCAGCAGACTTCATAGTGATCTTTTCTTCCAGCCTCTTTCAGGAGGCAGCAGGATGATGGTGGAGTCAGATGCTCCAGATTTGCGATGAGATGACCTTCACATGGAGAGAATTTGAGACATTATTCGGGGTGGAGTTCATACCAGTGACTCTACACTCCAAGAATGCTCAGGAGCTGTTGCCTTTGCTGCAGTATTTTCCATCAGTAGATGAGTTATCTGTAGGCAGTAGACAGATGATGCAGGGGTCTAAGAGGACCAGACCAGCAGGTGGGCGACCTTGAGGTACATGTTTGGTTGTGCGAGTCACACAAAACAGAGACAACCATATGAGGAGCAGGATGTGTTATGAATGCGGTAGGAAGGGTCACCTGGCACGTGATTGACCGACTCCCCGCATAGTTGATCCGCAGGAATTGGAGGAGCCACCAAGACAGAAAAAGTGGCGGGTGCTTTAACAATAGCAGAGCAGTGGACAAGGCAGTAGAGCTCCGGAAGTAGGTGGATATAAGCCGAACTAGTGGATTCCTTTTTGTCCCATGTACTTCTAGTTCCATGTTGTTGTTGTATTTGTGTATTTGTACTTCGAGCTGCAGTAATAAATGACACTTATCTTTGTGATGTTTTCTTTCCTATCCATCTGTTTGGTTGATAATGAGAGGTCCCGGTTAAAAATTGTTGGATTGACCCTCACATTGGAGATTACAACTAGAGGAGACCCAGTGACCTCACACTGATGCTAGCAGTGTGACTCAACCCTTGGATGCGAGAGTGACGGTTGGATCTCTTGGTAGTAACGTCGAGGCCTTATGAAGTCGTCCATGGCATGAATGAATCATTCGTGTCAGGATTGACTGTATTAGGCAATTTTTGATGTTCATCCAGGGGATGAGATCGAGATTCTCTTTTCGGCAAAGGAGAAATCTTTTCAGCTCTTACAGATCATAGGTAGAGAAGGTTCCGATCATCCAAGAGCGGATCAAGACTGCACAATGCAGTGAGAAACAGGAAACTGGAACTAGTCTCAGAGACTCGGGCATGTAATATTTTTCAAGAAGAAGAAGTGTTAAGGACAGATGAGTCTATGGAGTAGAAAATATGGAGGAAGAGCTAGGATAACATCATGTGGTGGTGTACATTTCAACATGTTACAACCACCCGCCTTTGTTATCCCCGCCAGGTACAGGGAGCTGGAGGGCTGGGAAAAAGAGTAGCTGCATGCGGTAAAGGAGTGTGACCCAATGGCTCTAAGAACGATTCAAGGGACAGTCTGTGTCCACTACTAGCTTCCATAACAACAGAAATTAATAGGAATCATTCCTTCCTTCCACAAATCTTGTCCCAGACCATCAGTTTTTGGAAATCCATAGACTTGACCCTCAAGTCTAGAGATATCTTGGGAGGAGAATCGATAATAACACATATGCCAACAGTGTGGTCTGACCCTCGAGGCGAGTGTTTTGGTTGGAATCTCTTGGTGGCATCGTTGAGGCCTTACGAAGTTGGTCTCGGTATGGATTGGATTCACAGTTCATGCTCAGATTGACTGTATTAGGCAAAAAGGTTTTTGTTTATCTACAACGTTGGGAGGGGTTTTCCATGGTTGGTGAAAAGGAAACCCTAGGAAGCATAGAATAAACTCATGGATCGAAGGGTGTGGTCGATCACTATTGAGTCGGTCAACCTTACACTCGTGGCAGCAGGAGTTTTGAGTTTCAGTTCTAATCAGGAAATGGAGGCATGTTGAGTTCAAGGATGGAGATCATGTTCTTATATGGGTCTCACCTCTTCGATGTTTATGGAGATGTGGCCGAGGAAGCATGTTATCTCTAAGGTTCAATGGACCTTTCTAGTTACTTATTAAGGTAGGAGAGGTGGTTTACCTCTTGACCATTCCACCTCAGTTGCACTGGGTGCATGATATCATCCGCGTACCTCAGTAGAGGAGATACGTGCATGATCCTTCACACATCATCGACCCCAGGGAGATGGAAGTCGATGACAGGTAGACATGAATGGAGGTTCCAGTGGAGATGAAGGATCAACATGGGCAGTTCCGATGTGGACGGTCAATTCCTAAGGTGCACTTTCACTGGTAGCCCAAGAACCTCAAGGAGAGCACATGGGAGAAAAGGGCTCAGATATGTGCTCAATACCACTTTGTTTTTTTCGTGGTGTGTGTTATAGCTGTACGGGGACGTAAAAACCTAAGGTGGGAGTAATGTAAAGACCATTAAATTTCAAGTTAATTTTTTTTCTTACTTTCTTTGTAATTTTACGAGTCTATAGTTTCTGAAGACACCTTATTCTGAGGCCCGGTGTGCCTGAAATCAATTTCCAAAGTTTGGATCAGGTACGTTCAGTGTACGAACAAGTGGGTTTTTCTATCATTTGAACAAGTGCTCATAATTGAAATCTGAAGGCACCGATGAACTCGCAACGCCGGTAATTGCTTTAGGGGATCTTAAGTGTAGTTGCGTTTTGTCGCATGAGGTGGTTAATTTTTGGGGATTTGATAAGTCTTAACTAAATTGTAGTGTTATAATTTATTTTATGAGGAAGTTAAATTCTCCATAGTGAAGTTGGAGGTGGGGCCACACCCCATCTAATTCCCATGAGAGGGTATGACCATGGGTGGTGGGGTCCACACGAAACCCCAACCCTTCACCTCCCCTTTAACTCCCACAAACATTCTCCCATTTAAACCCCTTGTTATTAATGTATAACCCCTTCACCTCCCAAGCATTAATGAGGTCATCTATCCTCTCATAATGTGTGCCAACCCATTTAGATAATTCCTTGAATTAATTTTGGGTGTTTATAATTCTTTTTGAATTTTAAATATTAAACACCCTCTCCCTATTTAATACATGTATACCCCTCATGTTTATGAGGAACCTTCCCTCCCTCTCTATAATTAAAATGAAAACGTGTTTAATTAATCGGGATCCTTCCTCCCTTATTAATGTTCCATCGCAGCGGTTTGATTGAGTGGGGCCCTCTGTCAGGAATCCCCCATTCATGACTTGCGTGCCAATGATGAACCCACCACTCATATTCAAAGGAGGCCAGGGGGAGTAGTTCTGGAAGACTTCTACAAGCGGCGGAACGCTAGCAGCGAAGCATGTCGCCCAGCACATGGAGATTTTTCCTCTTCCTCCAACTAAGAACGAAGAACACCGATGCCACCCTCGGTTTCATCCTTCCCGACTTTGACGGAACGATGCCCATCTACAGCGATGCCATCTACAGTGACACCGGCGAACGCCTTCTTCAAGGTAGGGGTTTGATTTTATGTTTGTGAATTTTTGGGTGTTCATCGTTAATCTTTTACCATATTGCTATCGACTAAGGGGAGGGGGTCGGACTGCACAAACACGGCTGACCCTCCTCCCTTTTTACTATTTTCCTTCATTGTGGTTTGGAACAGAGATGACGTGATACTGTCGCACCACGCAGAATTGAGGGAACCACAGTGAAGGAGCGCCGCACCGTCGCACCGCGCCGTTAAGGCCGAAAGAGGCCACGACCGGAGAAGGGGCCGCGACAGAGGGTAAGGGAGCAGTCGTGCCATTCCAGAGCATCTTGAAGCACCATGGCCAGGGCAGGCCGTGGCGGGGGGGCGCGGGTCCGACGCACCGCGCCGGTCAAAGAAGGGCCGTAGCCTAAGGCCGTGGAAGTCACCGATAGGGGGAGGCCAGACTCCCTGACCGCCAGAGCATCAAGTTCCATGGCACTTTGTCCACAGTGGAAGACCTGGAGGTGGCCAGATAAATCGGCCGCCGGTGCTTAGAGGGCGGGACCACGGGGTCTTGCGGCGGCGGCACCATCCGACCAACCGGGCCAGCCAAAATTATGGGGGTCATAACCCCCAGTGGAGGAGAGGCGGTCCCCCACATGCAGCCACCATTACAAGTCGAGGGGGTAGCACACCCCCTTCATGTCGCTCGGTCATAGACCAAGCGCCCAGCCGAGCCGGGCCACTAGCGCTGGGCCAGGGCGCCCAGCCACAGGGTCGTGCCATGCCCGCTGGGCCGGGCTGCCCGCTGGACTAGGATGCCCGCTGGGCCGGGCCGCACTTGCTGGGCTGGATCACGTCACTAGGCCAGGCCACGCCCAAGTGGGCCAGACCCAGACCCGGGTCTGGTCGACCCAGTTCGGGCCGACCCAGGGGGTATCGGGACGGGTCGGACCGGGCCCGAACCCCCAATTTTCGGGCAGTTTCGTTCAAATGCACATAACATGGGTTACATACCTCCAATTGATGCACCATAATTTGATATGAGATCATTGGATCGAGATGTTCATTTCGGTATATTACAATCAAGGTTTTGGAGAACTTTGTGTATGGACGAGTTTGATTGAACACAAAACCAACCGGGCCCTCGGAGCGGAAACACCTATAACTTGAGCTCTGGATGTCCAATTGACGTGCCGTCTACTTTGATGGGTTCCTCATAGTGAGACTGAACTTTTGGCTTACTCTGCTCAAGGTTTGGATGGAGTTGGAGTATAGCCGGGTTGGATTGTACTAGAAATCCATCCAGGCGCCTAGAAAGGAAAAGTCGATAACTTTCAGACCGGATGTCCGTTTAACGAACTGTCAGCGGCATTGGTGATCATGTTGAGAAATGGTCCCTATGAGTATACCCTATATGTGTTTGGGGTATAGTTGAGATATGTTCAGGTTGGTTCGTACATGAAACCAACTGGGCCCCTATGACAAAATCTAATAACTCACAGTCAGGGCGTCTGATTGATGCACCGTCTATTGCGTTGAGACCCCTATGACGAGGTGGTCCATTGAGATACTTATTCATGGGAATTTGTGATACTTAGAGTATCGACCTATAGCTCGTGGAGTGAACCCTCCCGGAGATGAGCATACGAAGTACGGAGACCGTGTAGGTGGCTGAGTCCTGATGATTTATTGTCTGATTTGATTCGGAGTGACTTGCATAGCCTAGTGGGGATCACTAAATTGTGAGGTGGTAGACCCATGAAGGAGGAGAACAACATTGTGAGGAGGTAGACTAGCGGTACTCGACATAAGGAGTACCTCTATAGGCTATGAGGGGAGCACTACTATGTGAGGTGGCAGACCCATGCGGAGGAGCACAACGTTGTGGGGTAGCTGACCCGCAGGACTCGATAGGAGGAGTACCTCAGCAGTCTTAGGTAAGTGAGAAGTACCTCGGAGCCGTGACTGGATCACTGTACTCATCATGGACGTAGCTCATCAGCAGTTATGGTTTTAATAATGAAAATCCTGGTTTGAGATGAGTCAATGACCATTGTGTTTTTCCTCATGATTGAGATGGGTTACTAGATAACTTACATATATGTATGGGCATATACCGAAGTAGTGGTTATCCGTCGACTTCATATATGTGTGATACCTCATGGCTAAGATGGTTTACTTGGTAACTTTGTTATAAGTATAGGCTTATACCTAAGTAAGGGTTATATGATGGGAACTTACTTGTTATTATCCTTGTTGGATTTAGTGAGACCTTGAGGTTCTCGGGGTCCCTACTGAGTATCGTATACTCACCCCTACTCAGGATTTGCCCGCACATCATTGTGTTGGTTGCAGATGATGGACATCACTAATCGTGGTTAAGGCTTGTAGAGCTGGATTGAACCAGGAGGTGGATCTCACGACAATTTGGTACCTGGAGGAGATTGACGGATGTAGAGTACTTAGGAGGACATAAGTACCTACCATTCATGTAGGAAGCTGGTGGATTATCCAAGAGATTCATGTCACCATTCAGCTCTTGTCCTTTGATTTGTACATTACTTTCAGTTGTAGCTGTACCTTTCTTTTAGGATTGTATTTCCGACCCCTTGTACTTTCAGAAAGTTTGTTTTAATGCTTACATAGTGTAGCTATTTCTTGTACTCTTTTTGTGTGTGTTTTCATTTCATAAAGGCAATGCCTTCCCTTTTAGTTGGAATTTACGCCTTTGGTGCTAGTCGCCAGCCCCTGGCCAATGGAAGGCGGGCTTGGGGTAGTCACGACATGGGACCCGAGGACGGGTCATGACAACTTCAAGGTTAATTTTCATTTATTATAGAATGTTGATAAATGTTATCAAAATAGTATTTAATTAATGGAAAATATATACTAAAATATCAGTTTTTACATCCCCCCATTAAATAAATTTCTACATCATAGTTTTAATTATCATTTAGTAATGAAATAAGATAATGTATACATAAGAAACTCTAGATAAAATTTATTCTATAATATTATCCTCCAAATAATTTCTACATGAGGGTAATAATTTTTCACATAATAAACCCATATTTATTTTTTTCATTCTCCATAATACTTATATCAAATATACTTTCAGAGTTGGTTATAAGAGTTTTCGGGGGAAAACATACTTCATCATCATTTTTATGATTGTAATTCCATCAAAATACTAAAATCAAAGTAGTTATGACAATATAATATAAATTTATATTAAATTATTAATTTAATTTGAAGGCGTAATAATATGTTTTAGTCTCTAATGAGACCATAACTTCATCCTATGATAAATTTGGATCAACTATGATATAATTTGATCGGCCCATCACTCCATATGTTTAACCTAGATTTCCCAGGGTTATATTCTTATAATGTTTTATAACATGAATAGTTATGTACTATATCATCAAATTCAATTTTAAATACTTCATAATGGTATAAAAAGATTATGTTCATCAACAAACAATGTTACCCAAGAGTGTCTAACAAGGTCTGCAGTTACGCCACTTTTCCTTGACTAGAGTAATGATCATGTAAATATACAACCATACTTTTTAGTATTATTACCTCAATTTAAATATATTATAGTTCCTAAATCTAATTACTTTTATCCAAACATGGAAAACATTTATTAGATCCCACAAAATATCTAAATTTTCAAATAACCATGATGATAAAGTATAATTAGACATATCCATTGGGTTTTTAAAAAAGATATACCATCCTAATTTCAAAAAATGACTAAAATATTATATAAAACAACTAAACCCATCTTTGATACCCACTAAGGATCCCCAAAGTCATGATCATAGGCTAGGTGATAAAAAATACATTACATTATGTATTTGATATAATTAGAGATGAAAAAACACAGCCATATATATATATAAAATTGAAATTACATCACATAGTTGTCTCACATAATCTCAATAATATTTAGTTTTAATATCATGGAAGTCATGATACATAAATAACTATGTTTATAACACTTTTGAGCATCCCTAATAATTAATTCCTCGATATACACTCATCTATATTCCTTATATGTTATAAAAATATTAATTACTAGGGGAATGGAAATATAATAAAATAAGGAGCTCAAATTCTTTGTAAAGAAAAATCATATTACCATTTCATCATGTGTTAGTTCATATGTATTTGTGAAAACATGACCAACGGATAAATATATTATTATAAATAACATAGTTTCTTGCGAGTGTGTCTCTTATCAATGAAACAATGACATGTAATCTCAAATGTGAAAACATATAATATAAAAAAGTGTGTGCATTCATTAGACAAGAAAAAGAAGCTTTGAAGAATTATTATGGCCATAAAAATTCAAATATTCATGGAAATTTAGAATAAAAATAAATTATAGACCAACTAAATGAATGTGGAAATATTACATGGTGTCATAGTTATCATCAATAAATAACACATTGGTGACTTAGGTATCCCCAACCTATATCAAATTAGTATATTAAGAATCATAACCCAAGACCCACTTATGACTTAGGTTTAATAAACCGATATATTGTTTGGGAATCTTGTTTTGAAAACAAACATCACTTTAGTATCTCTAGAAATGTAGAACATTAACCATTGAATTGGAGGGAGATATAGTACCCCAACCATTATCATCTATATGTTTTATTTCCATAATAAATTAATAATATATAATATCATTAAGAACTCATGGAAAGGATATGGGTTTCAAAATTTTCAAAATGATAATTCTTAAAAATACATCAAGAATTAGATTACAGGACACAAAAAGGCTAATCAATAAAAATTATTATTTCTTAAGGTCATTTTTAGGATGATTCATAAAAAAACCATATAAGAGATAGGTGTTTTTTTTATAAAAAGTAGAAATTAAAAACAAAATCATAAATAGATTTCATAACACATTTATAATATTTTTTTAATAAAATATGATGTTAAATGTCATTCCAGAAATTAATTTTTGAAAAAAAAACATAAAATCTATTTAAAAAAGTACATTAAGTAACATCCTAATAATTTATCATAGAAAAAAATCATGAAGGTTACCTAGAAGAAATGTCTAGTTGAATATAAATAAAATTATCTCTAAAATGAAATACATTTTTCTATTTTGAATATACCATTATTGAAACACACATAGAAAGGGGAGTGAAAATTATTTTATTTGATAATGATTAAATATAAATTTTTAGATCTTATGAAATATACTATAACATGATTTTAAAATAATAATTTATACATTTAATTGGAAGAGTGAATTTGAATATATATTATAAATATTTCATTTAGAGTGAATGAAAATTATTATTAAAATAAACATTTATTATGAATTACTAAATCCATAATTTGAATTCCTTATAAAACAATGAGTAAAGGAATTATAATATCCCCATTTAATAGAAAAAATTCTTTTAAAGCCATAGTTATAGAGGAATAATTATATGTCAAGAAAATATGATCACTCAAGGATAACCCCTTATATGTTCAGTAAAAATTGAATCAAAAGTATTGGAAATGAAGATTCATGATTGAAAATTTTAATATTACTAAATAAAAGCTAATAATAACAATATAATCAAATGGGGTAATATATAAACCATAGAAAATAGTAAAAAGAACACACCTAAAATCATGTCTAAATTAATGTAAATTGGTAAAAAAACCCTTCTAAATATAATATTTTGGAATTGAGAATCCTTTTAAAGGTATTTTATAAGAGAAAATGTAAACCCCAAAAAAGAAATATAGAATATATGATAACACAATTATTGGGAATAATGAACCCAACAAAAAAAAATTCATGAAGAACTTTTACGACTCAATGAATTGTTATTGTGTTAATAAACACCAATACCTTTATATCCAAACATAAATAAATGGTATTTAACATCCAATATAAAAAAATTATATTAATAATAACATAGTTTGTAAAATAATTTATATCTATTACCATTCATATTAATCAACTACAGTAATTCCATAAATAATTATTGGTTAGTTAATAGTAATTTTTTTACAGGATGATAGTAATTCTGATTGATTCCCACTTGTTATTTAATACCAACATTGATTTATATACCCATTTATTGATAATTTTTTTAATTCGTAGATTATTTATTATACTATTGTATTTTCAATAATTATTTATAAATTCCTATATTCATCCCATGAGTGTTTCAGCAATGGTTTAGGAGGATAGAAATGGTGAATAACTTGCTTGGGTAATTTTTAATAAACAAAATTTGTTTTATTAATGAATGAGTTCAGTATTAAAAGTTTATTTAGGGAACTAAAAAAATAATTTAAATTATAATATCATTTTTATTAATTAATTAAAATATTATAACCATCCAAGTATAATGGTTATGAAAAATGAACTACATCGATCCACGGTAGTGGTTGTGCGTATATATACACAAATAAAGTCATCATTTTACATAGAAAAATTAAGTTAAAAATTGATTTATTATTTCAAAACATTAATATTGTTAAAAATATAATATTAAATCAATAAATTCCCCGTTTTAACTATTCATGTAATACAATTATGAAAAACAGAGCACGTCGCACCTATTAATGGTAGTCTTCTTGTAACAAGAGTGAAATTGTTAATTTTTAAATGGTTGGGAAGGGGATAAATAATTTTTTATAAATAATATTATAAATTTTTTGAATATAATTGATGATGATGACATTATTTTAATTTGGTTGGAATATTTTTGTTAGGGTAAAATAATGATGAAAAGACTAAGGAGATTGTATTAATCATGTTGCATAATTGATATTTTCTAAGAAGGATATCTTGGAAACATGGGTTTTAGGGTAAATTATTTGGACTAGGGGATTATTAATGTGAAAAATAATCTATCTGATGTATAATATTTAGTGTTACAGGAGAACATTGAATAAGATGTGTGCCTTGATTTGGGTGAAAATAGCCACATTTTATAGTTGAAAATAATTTCTTTTCATTGTCTTTGAATGATGTGTATGAAGTAAAAAATGGAATTACATGATAATTAGGATATTTTGGTGAGTAATGGAGAGTGGTAACTATAGGAAAGACATTTCAACATAAAAAAATTCTTCTCTAAATTATTTTTCCATTCATTTTGGCCATGTTACTTTTCTATTTTCTGTGTAGGTGTTTTTCATAGGTGTATTGAGGATATTAATATGAGTTGGATGAGGAGAGTTAATAGGAGGATTTAGGATGTTTGGTTGAGTTGGATAAACAAGAGTATTTTAGATGGTGGTCTGCACTGTGATATGGATTTACATTGTGAGTTTTTTTATTCACCGGATGAGAGGAAAAATAATTCATATCTTGTATGTTGGTGAGGTCTATTGTGTGAAATTTATTCATGATGTGAAATAAGAATTCAGAATTTGAAAGAAATCAATCCAAGGGTCCATTAATTTTAGTTGAATATTTAAATTTAGGAAATTATATTCATTAAATGGATTGACATTTTATTATTCATGGAACCTACTAAATTAATGGCGTGAATATGGAATTCACACCATGAATGAGATAAGATACAACATGTTTATAAATATATTATTCAAAATGATTCCCTCATTAACCCCTTGTTACAGCACTGAACTCTTATTTTTTCTTTTCTCTTCTTATTTTATTTTGTTTCATCTTAGTTTTCCAATGTGATGTGAGTAGTAGTGTATTGGTGGGGGTTTTTGGTGGTTGTGGTGGGATGTTGTTGAGATATTTGGTTGTTGTGGGAGATAGATTTGTTGATGTGGAAATATAGTGATGGTTGATATATGATTGGTGAACTATTTTGTACTATAGTTATGTAAGATTCCCAATTATCCATTGAATAATTTAGTAATTCTATAATGAAATTTGTGGGTTTCTAAATGAATGTGAAGGGATGACATTGATATGTGGTAAAGGATTAAATAAATTGTATGATAAGTGAATGGGTTGTGTAAAATGTGGATTGTAATGTCTTGATCAATGTATGTTAGATAAACCTCAATAAATCTGGAAATGGAGGAGTATTTAAAAGAATGTGGAAATATGTGGATTTTTGTTTTAGATGCGTTGTGTGTTTAAAAGGGTGGTGTCAATTCTTATGATGTCTAATGTGTGGAATTATGGATGTGATGTGTTGTATTCTAGTGCAATGGAAACCATATTTAGGGTATTATATTTAATATAAATGTCATGTATTTCATGTAATTCATGTAATCACCCCACATGAGTTGGATAAAATTAAATATGCAAAGATGATTTGGGTTTCAATTGTTTTTCTTTACATGCAGCACATTGGTTATATGGATGGATACCCCCTATACCTCTTCCCCACACATCCATCAGTGGTGGTTATATTAGTTATTGTTTTTGTTTAACCACATTTGATGTGATTAAGATATAATGTGATGTGATTTTGTTTGGGGGTCAATCATTAGAGGAGTAAGGAATGGGGATGACTTCATTCATGTTTATGATACCTCATTCCCTTATTTATGATATGTGATGTGATGGATCAGGTGTTTTTGGATGGGATGTGATTTTATGGCCTCATTGTGTCTGGTCCAGGTGGGATGTGATGTGATGGCCTAAGTGTATTCAAGAAGGGTGTTGTGTGTAACGACCCGAAGCTTGACGTACATGGACATTACATTACATTTGCGGAATACTTAGTACATTAAAAAAACACACACACAAGGACCATAATAGTTTAGTGTCTTTGGAAACTCGGAATATAATCTTCTAATCCTGGGGAAAGATCTTCAATATCTCCCATAAAGATCTTCCCTTTTTTTACCTAAAACCTTTCTTTATATCCTGGGGAAAAGAAAACATAAAAGGGTGAGCTCAAATGCTGAGTAAGGGTAAACAAAAGAATTATAAATCACGTCATATACATAAGAACATATCTTTTGTAAATCTTAACCTGCAAAAAAGGTCATAATTTCATAACCTGGGATAACTCATGGCAGTGAAATGTATTCACAATAATCATAACTTAAAACATTAAACTTTGTGGCATACACACATAATCATAGAGAATCATTTCTTGTTAGTCAAGACTCATTGCCAAGACTATCTTAGTGGACAAAGTCCATTTCTGAATCGAGTGACCCTCGTTTCAGTCCTGTTTCACTGAACCGGTATAACCTACCATTCCAGCCATGTCTATCTCATGAGATATAAAATATTTACCCAATGCATTGGAGGGAGATATAGGTCCCACCCATCTCATAATGATACCATTCTTATGTGGGCCACAAAATCATAAATCATACATCATTGCATAACCCATGTAATAAAAATGGGATTCTTAAACAACATGACATCATAAAACAATTCATATAAGATAAAGGAATTCATAAAAATATTTCCATCACAACATAATCAAATCCATGTAATAATAGGGATAGAAACAAAACCCTTTATTATCTTAGATGGAAAATAATTTGAAATAAAACACTTGAAATCCATTCTTGAGGAAAATATCCTTTCTACTTCAAAAACATTTTCCTTTCTAAACATGTATTACAATTTAAAACTAAAAGAAGTTGATTAAAAATAAGCTTGAAAACATGTAAAGGAATCTTCTTGGAAATAATGTTTTAAAAATCCATTCATTCCGTATAAGTTAAAAAAACATTCTTCTGATACTTTTGTCAGAAAAGTCAAAAAAGTACCTCGTACGAAAAACGACAAAAGATTCCTTTCATATCATTTACTAAAAACTCACCGAAGGGTAAAATTGGATTTAAACAATTGTAGGTCGATGGAAATAATATTACATATTGAGAAAATATGGATGTGGATGATAAAATACACCCCAGTAAATACTAAAGTATAAACAATCTCGGATAAAAATAAGATTGTGATATTTCCCTTACCTTAGGTCCGATTTTCTTTGTACGTGTCCGAAGCTCCAGTATAATGGTTTAAATAATGTTATTGACTTATTCCATAATCATACATATTGATATGATATCATATATGGTCATATTTGTAGCTTCTTGTTAATAATATTTCATTGTTACTTGTTACTCGGGTCTTTATTGCCTTTTGTTCTTATGCGTGTTTTGCCGAATAAATTCTTATTCTTCTTTTAATGTTATAGATACCTTATATCCAAAATTTTATTAGTGTAAAATATATCATATTTATTCATTCAATTCATTTATATAATTACTATGAAATGATGATCATGTAGAACGAGTCGCATCACATCGTGGAGACGGTATTCTGTACGTACGCACGAGTGATGATATCGTTCCTATGATCGTGGAATTGTATTGGAGTATATATATATTATTTCAGTATCAATATTAATTTATAATAATCATAAATAGTTACTCATTACACCATTATACCCATCCTTGTAAGGTGGTGGTGGAAAATAGATTACACCACGGCGTGGAGACAGTATTCCGTACGTACGCACGCGCGGTGATTTCATTTTTCCGTAGGATGGATAGAAGGTGAATTAGGGTTCTTTCATATTTATAATAACATATCAGTATGTAAGTAATACTGATGTTATTACTTTATCATGAAATAACTAAAGAAGAAGAAGTTGAAAAAGAAAGAAATTGAAAAGATCGGTAATGGATATTACCTCTTCTTTGGAACGCCTCTTTGAATCCTCCACTTAGGGAACTAAGATTGGTCCTTGAAGAAGACCAGGACCTCTAGGATTATTCTAGGTAAGTGGAGAGGAGAAAATTGCATCGGTTTTCCAATCTTGAGTGCTCAAATTGGTGTGAGGAGGAGGGGGGGGGAGGTGCCCTTTTATAAGGGATGAGAGGGGAACCTTAGGAATATCTCAAAATATTATTTTATGTTGAAGTAAAAATTGGTTTATAATGGTTCAAAAGGGTCTTATTTCGAAGCTAAAGTGGGGATGGGTCGAAATCCTATCAACCCATAGGATTTAGACAAGTTTAGGGTATTATTTTAACCTTATCAATTAGATTTAACTCTAAGTTAAATAATTTAACTTTTACCGTTTCTTTTTGTTTTCTTTCACTATATGGTTAATACACTTACTATAAAATTCCAAAAGAACCCCAAATTGTTTATTATTAATATATATATCCTTATCTAATTCATTTGGCCGAACCTTAGATTTTTAGGAATAAAATAAAAATTAATAATATAATATTTGATTTAAAAACTATTTTGTGTCAATTTTGACACTATTTGATATATAATTTTTGTGAAAGTCATAACAGAATTATATGTTCGAAACAAGTTGATTAAATCAACAATAATATGTCATACTAACCTAGAAAATTATTGTAATTCATAAAAAGTCTCAAATTACATTTATTTTTGTGTTTATAACATCAATTATGTCAATATTTCATAAATAAGATAATTACTTCATCGTCTTTCTGTCATAAATAAATTAAATTATTTGATGTCTAAAAATTACAAATAAAATACCATTATGTAGTAAATCTTATTATCTTTCTAATGAATATTTACAATCGAATTTATCTTATGTACATCCCTATATTAAAAATGTTTTAGTAAATAAACTTTAATTTTAACTCTTTTAACTCTTCTTTGAATTAAATAATAATAAATGTCCTAATCTAATCCAAGTGGGCCTAAATGATAATATTTTACACTTAAGGTTGTTTTTGGTCGAGATACATTTGTCCAATAGAATTATGACATGTGTTAGGGTAATATTAATATCATTCTTACCTTTAATTACCCTATTTACTTTTAACCGTGGTAAATAAAAGTAAAAAGTTACTATTGACCAAAAATTATTTTCATCTCATTGAACCACATTTTACTTACTGACATCAACCGTGTCTCTCGGATTTTCGAAATTCCATTCACAGAAGCGGTAAAATTAAGTTTTATGAAAAATTCAGTTTTTTAACTACCACTTAGTAGTTTCACTATTCATCAAAAATTGGTGTTTTTCAGAACAATGCCAAAATTTCATCCTAAGATATATTTCATATTCCGAATTCTAAAATGAAGTTTATTTTACCAAATTCATAACATAGAAGTTGCATTAATTAATTTTATAATTAAATCCCACTGTTGAACCAAATAGCCTGTTTTTAAGAAACAATATCTATCAAAAGATTGACACTTGATTATGTCTGGTTTAAATGTGAAATTACAACCAATGACCAACATTGTATTAAATTGTAAAAATATATTCTAAATATACTTTAAAACCACTCAAATTAATAATTTATCACTATTAATTATTTCGATTAAAAAATTTGTTTTTAATTATAATTTAGTAATTTTCACTATTCATCAGAATATGAAAGTTATCCGAAAAGTACCAAAATTTAACCTCAGGCTAAATTCGATACTCCGAATCCAAAAATGAAGTCCATTTTGAGAGCTAAATTTTATAAAATTTAAAAAGTGGTTATTACCATTCATAACGGCTAGTTTTAATAATATTTTAATAGCATATCGTTGTTTCGTGAAACTCAGTATTGCGTACTACACACGCTATCGTGGAAGGTTGTGATTGCGTGTAATGCAAGGCAAGTCAAGGATGCGTATTGTGAAAGCTCCTTTTGGTGTATCATACAACAAAAGACATTAATAAAATTAAAAAGAATATTTTTCATAAAATCTCGGGCTGTTACATTCTACCCCCCTTAAAATGAATTTCGCCCTCAAAATTCGTCGGGGTTATAAATGGTTTACTATTCGAAAGTTTCTTTAATAGAAACCCACATCGTAAAAAGGAATATCAAAACCAATCTTTAAAAACAAAAGTATGAAACGTAACGGTTACCCAAATAAACTAATCACTAGGTTTCCACATAGGTGAAAATATGGATATGGAAGAGAAATCTAACCATCATGTTCTGATGGAGAGTGGTAGAGAACATGGCTATGGAAAATCCAGTAATCACAAAGCCATAAATTTGTGACGATCTAAGGTACCATCTGATTCATCAGATATAAGATCACTAGGACAACATTTTTGGTTTTCAAGATCATTTCCCTAAAGTTAAATATTTTGAATTAGAATAAATACTTACTTTATTTTGGTACAATCTCACTGTTCTTCATGCCTTTAACAATTTCCACTTCATCTCTTAAATAAATGAAGTTGAATTTGTTATTCGTGAAGTGTTAGCAGATCATGTGATAGAATGACGGGTCATTCCATCTGTCTCAAACAAAAGGTTATAAAAAATTTTATACATAAGTCGATCTATAGTGAGATTAATCATATATGGTTCCTAAAATGGACTTTATACTTCTTATATCATACTGCTTAATATAATAAAACTAGTTTCTAATAAACAGGGACTTCCTGTAGGCCAGTGGTAGGAGATAAAGGCCAGTCGCACTTCGGTTGTGGGTTCGATTCCCACATCCGTGTCCGACGCGATGGGCTCTCGCCCGTCCTGCAGGTTGTCCTTTTTCGAAAACTATATTACTATAACATCCCATCAATAATATCGAGAAAACTTCTATCCTTAAACAATACTAACTTATGTCCAACATAATCCATTCCAATCTTTAGGCTTATCCATAATACTGCAGTCCACTCTCATAACATAGTGAAAACGATTACCAGATATTTAACACCATCGTCGATCCCCATATATCATAAGATATGTTTTGTTGGTCACATTCCAAACATTCAATGTCCTTAATCATGTATTCTCTTGAATACCTTAGTCAAATCATGAATGCAGTTAAAATTTAACACTTTCCACATACCAAAATCCTCAAAATTCTATATACTCAAACCATGATATCACCAAGTCCATATATCAATCATGAGCTCATGAATACTGTCAAACATTTAATTTTCTCCTTATCCCTTCATTATGCGCATATCAACTGCTTTCCAAAATATTTGAATCACTTTTCATGGTTACCGGTACCTTAAAATTATTGAAAACCACAATAATACAAAAATATTATAATAAACAGTAAATGTACCTCAACAACATTATTCTTGAATACCAATACATAAACACTTCAATCCATCCTATTCAATTATTGTCCTGGAATAAGTCCTTCCATGATTTAGAAGTAACTTTTTAGGTCAGGGCATTGAGTTGGGTAATGCCCATGTTCTCCACAAATAATACATTGAACTCCATAACAGTCTGTCACTCTATGACCCTAATCTCCACACAAATAACATCAGTCCCTCCATTTGAGGTATTCTTCAAGGTTCTTCTTCCCTTCTTTAGAAATCTCAATCTTCCTTTCTTTATGCTGCTCAACATGCGAACATGCATAATAGTCTATCCTCCTCTTCTTTGATTAATTAGGTATACCACTAAATTTCACCTTGTTAATCATATATCGCGATGACTGATTCGGCATAATCACAATATCATTCTATCTAGGCATTACATAATTTTGTTGCTTATAGTCACCAATTTTTCCATTGGATTCAATGTTAACCGAATTCCGTCTGGTTCCCTCCATTAACTAAAACACAAAAAGAATTCGTTGAGAGGCAAAAATCATGCTAGAGAAAACAACATAGTAAAGGGGGAGTACCCTCAATATCCAACATCTTAGGTTAAATTATAATATCATTACCGTAGTTCTAGGACTATATCCTATATGTATACTTATCCTTAGGGACATCCCTAGACATACCTTAGAAATATCTCTAGAGATCTCACTAACATTCTCACATCCTAGTTTCCAAAGGTTGACTAAACCATTCCTCTGATACCAACTGTAACGACCTGAAGCATGACGTACATGGACATTACATTACATTTGCGGAATACTTAGTACATTACAAAAACACACACACAAGGACCGTAATAGTTTAGTGTCTTTGGAAACTCGGAATATAATCTTCTAATCCTGGTGAAAGATCTTCAATATCTCCCATAAAGATCTTCCCTTTTTTTTACCTAAAACATTTCTTTATATCCTGGGGAAAAGAAAACATAAAAGCGTGAGCTCAAATTCTCAATAAGGGTAAACAAAAGAAATATAAATCACATCATATATATAAGAACATAACTTTTGGAAATCTTAACCTGCAAAAGAGGTCATAATTTCATAACCTGGGATAACTCATGGTAGTAAAATTTATTCACGATAATCATAACTTAAAACATTAAACTTTGTGGCATACACACATAATCATAGAGAATCATTTCTTGTTAGTCAAGACTCATTGCCAAGACTATCTTAGTGGACAATGTCCATTTCTGAATCGAGTGACCCTCGTTTCAGTCCTGTTTCACTGAACCGGTATAACCTAACATTCCAGCCATGTCTATCTAATGAGATATAAAATCTTTACCCAATGCATTGGAGGGAGATATATCTCCCACCCATCTCATAATTATACCATTCTTATGTGTGCCACAAAATCATAAATCATACATCATTGCATAAACCCATGTAATAAAAATGGGATTCCTAAACAACATGAAATCACAAAACAATTCATATGAGATAAAAAAATTCATAAAAATATTTCCATCACAACATAATCAAATCCATGTAATAATAGGGATAGAAACAAAACCCATTATTTTCTTAGATGGAAAATAATTTTGATAAAACACTTGAAATCCATTCTTGAGGAAAATATCCTTTCTACTTCAAAAACATTTTCCTTTCTTAACATGTCTTACAATTTAAAACTAAAATAAGTTGATTGAAAATAAACTTGAAAACTTGTAAAGGATGCTTCTTGGAAATAATTTTTTAAAAATCCATTCATGTCGTATAAGTTAAAAAAAACATTCTTCTCGTACTTTTGTCAGAAAAGTAAAAAAAGTACCTCGTACGAAAAATGACAACAGATTCCTTTCATATCTTTTACTAAAAACTCACCGAAGGGTAAAATTGGATTTAAACAATTGTAGGTGGATGGAAATAATATTACATATTGAGGAAATATGGATGTGGATGATAAAATACACCCCAGTAAATACTAAAGTATAAACAATCTCGGATAAAAATGAGATTGTGATATTTCCCTTACCTTAGGTCAGATTTCCTTTGTACGTGTCCGAAGCTCCTGTATAATGGTTTAAATAATGTTATTGACTTATTCCAAAATCATACATATTTATATGATATCATATATGGTCATATTTTTAGCTTCTTGTTAATAATATTTCATTGTTACTTGTTACTCGGGTCTTTATTGCCTTTTGTTCTTATGCGTGTTTTGCCGAATAAATTCTTATTCTTATTTTAAGGTTATAGATACCTTATATCCAGAATGTTATTAGTGTAACATATATCATATTTATTCATTCAATTCATTTATATAATTACTATTTAATGATGATCATGTAGAACGAGTCACATCACATCGTGGAGACGGTATTCCGTACGTACGCACGAGTGATGATATCGTTCCTATGATCGTGGAATTGTATTGGAGTATATATATATTATTTCAGTATCAATATTACTTCATAATAATCATAAATAGTTACTCATTACACCATTATACCCATCCTTGTAAGGTGGTGGTGGAAAATAGATTACACCACGGCGTGGAGACGGTATTCCGTACGTACGCACGCGCGGTGATTTCATTTTTACGTAGGATGGATAGAAGGTTAATTAGGGTTGTTTCATATTTATAATAACATGTCAGTATGTAAGTAATACTGATGTTATTACTTTATCAGGAAACAACTAAAGAAGAAGAAGTGGAAGAAGAAAGAAATTGAAAAGATCGGTAATGGATATTACCTCTTCTTTGGAACGCCTCTTTGAATCCTCCACTTAGGGAACTAAGATTGGTCTTTGAAGAAGACCAGGACCTCTAGGATTATTCTAGGAAAGTGTAGAGGAGAAAATGTCAGGGGTTGGCCGAGATTGAGTGCTCAAATTGGTGTGAGGAGGAGGGGGAGGAGGAGCCCTTTTATAAGGGAGGAGAGGGGCACCTTAGGAATATCTCAAAATATTAATTTATATAAAAGTCAAAATCGGTTTATAATGGTTCCAAAGGGTCTTATTTCGAAGCTAAAGTGGGGATGGGTCGAAATCCTATAAACCAATAGGATTTAGACAAGTTTAGGGTATTATTTTAACCTTATCAATTAGATTTAACTCTAAGTTAAATAATTTAACTTTTACCGTGTCTTTTTGTTTTCTTTCACTATATGCTTAATACACTTACTATAACATGCCAAACGAACTCAAAATTGTTTATTATTAATATATATATCCTTATCTAAGTCATTTTTCTGAACCTTAGATTTTTAGGAATAAAATAACAATTAATAATATAATATTTGATTTAAAAACTATTTTATGTCAATTTTGACACTATTTGATATATGATTTTTGTGAAAGTCATAACAGAATTATATGTTCGAACCAAGTTGATTAAATCAACAATAATATATCATAATAACCTATAAAATTAGTGTAATTCATAAAAAGTCTCAAATTACATTTATTTTGGTGTTTATAACATCAATTATGTCAATATTTCATAAATAAGATAATTACTGCATCATCATTGTGTCATAAATAAATTAAATTATTTGATATCTAAAAATTACAAATAAAATACCATTATGTAAGAAATGTTTTTCCCTTTCTAATGAATATTTACAATTGAATTTACCTTATGTAAAACCCTATATTAAATATGTTTTAGTAAATAAACTTTGATTTTAACTCTTTTAACTCTTCTTTGAATTAAATAATAATAAATGTCCTAATCTAATCCAAGTGGGCTTAAATGATAATATTGTAAACTTAAGGTTGTTTTTGGTCGAGATAAACTTGTCCAATAGAATTAGAACATGTGTTAGGGTAATATTAATATCATTCTTACCCTTAATTACCCTATTTACTTTTAACCGTGGTAAATAAAAGTAAAAAGTTACTATTCACCAAAAATTATTTTCATCTCATTGAACCACATTTTACTTACTGACATCAACCGTGTCTCTCGGATTTTTGAAATTCTATTCACAGAAGCGGTAAAATTAAGTTTTATGAAAAATTCAGTTTTTTAACTACCACTTAGTAGTTTCACTATTCATCAAAAATTGATGTTGTTCAGAACAATGCCAAAATTTCATCCTAAGCTATATTTCGTATTCCGAATTCAAAAATGAAGTCTATTTTACCAAATTCATAACATATAAGTTACATTAATTAATTTTATAATTAAATCCCGCTGTTAAAACAAATAGCGTGTTTTTATGCAACAATATCTATCAAATGATTGACACTTGATTATGTCTGGTTTAAATGTGAAATTACAACCAATGACCAACATTGTATTAAATTGTAAAAATATATTCTAAATATAATTTAAAACCACTCAAATTAATAATTTATCACTATTAATTATTTCGATTAAAAAATTTGTTTTCAATTATAATTTAGTAATTTTCACTATTCATCAGAATATGAAAGTTATCCGAAAAGTACCAAAATTTCACCTTAGGCTAAATTCGATACTCCGAATCCAAAAATGAAGTCCATTTTGAGAGCTAAATTTTCTAAAATTTAAAAAATGGTTATTACCATTCATAACAGCTAGTTTTAATAATATTTTAATAGCATATCGTTGTTTCGTGAAACTCAATATTGCGTACTACACAGGCTATCGAGGAAGGTTGCGATTGCGTGTAATGCAAGGCAAGTCAAGGATGCATGCTGTTCAAGCTCCTTTTGGTGTAGCGTACAACACAAGACATTAATAAAATTAAAAATAAAATTTTTCATAAAATCTCGGGCTGTTACATTGTGTGAGAATTACTAATGATATCACCAAAATATAGACTATATATTGGTGGTTTATGTTGGGATGTGTCTCAACACACATTTGAGATGGGTGGATATGTGATGTGATGTGTATATATGGGATGGGATAACATAGTGTTCATTAATGGGTGTTAGAGACTATATTAAGTGGAAAAGTGGCAGTGAGGAACCATTTTTATATTCTATATACTATTTTACTATTTTGCATGTGTGATTTTGTGAGAAATACATGTTGACGATGGGATTAGTTATTTAAACCCATTTGGTTATTTTTAGTCCTATTTTTTGTTCATTGGTGCATTATAATTCCCTATTCTCATGGGAAAAATATATTTTATTTATGATACTAATGAGTAAAATTTTATTCTCACACTAAAGAATTTTATTTTATCTATTTTGTAGAAGTACATTGGGAACCTAGACAGGAATTACTAACTTGTAATTTAGAGAATCGATTCTGTCATTACAATAGGATTTGAATTTTGGAATTTACATGGAGATTCTTATTTTCATCTGAGGAGTCTAATCATACATTATTTAATGGTTTTAGGTATACATTTATATTATATTTTATATTTTCATAGTGTTGTGTATCCTATCTCCTGATCTTCTATAATATAGTGGTTAATTCCATTAATATGTGATATTTTTATACCCTCGGTGCTTATTGAAAACCTGAGTCCGAAAGAAGGTGGGACTTGGTGTGGTCATTATCTCGCTTCCTTCGTATCAAGCCTTGTTTTGGTAACATTTGAGGGAGGGGGTCAAGATATAGTGATATCCAACCATTTGGTAGTGATTTAGGGTTATTTTGAGTTAGGAACTCTTAAGATTACATCAGTTAGTGTGGAAATATTTTTTTTGATCTCAGTGCATGAAAGATTCTAGAGGTATGGGATATAATATAGGTATTTAGGGACCTCTTGATATGAATCATAAATCTAAGATCATATATCAACTAAATGAAATGGACATGTTTGTATAAAAGTCCCCAAGGTGAGTTTCATGCATCATGATTGTTCATATTAATTTATTAATTAGGTAATTTTGGGATGTAATATGAATAATGGAATTAATTAAATGACCATACAGGGAAATTACAAGATACAAAGAGTAGGATTACTCCCTAATTTCCAAAAATGGCTCATTGTCATCTTCCACAATTAGCTCATGTTTTTGATGTTCAAAAGGATTATCTTATTGATCTTAACGAGATCTACCTGGAAAAGGGTGATGAGGAATGGTTGAGGGCTTTGTGTTTCTTTCAAAAGAAGAGTTGGGGATATATGAGGAGACAACCTCTAGTCTGGAGATAGAGAGATTATTTGGGGAAATTGAGGCCACATTCATTCTGATTTAATGTTGTTTTAGGTTTTGGGATTCATTATAATTTAGTAATCCTTGTGGATCTACACATTAATGGTGGGCATTGAATCTTGGAGACAGAAATGAGGAAGATTTATTATGGTCAAAACATTAGATGGAGACCGATTTTGGGGTCCTCTCGATGATGATAAAGGGGGTAATGCTCTTGGAGTATATCTTCCCTGAAAAGGAACACTATTTTTTTGGGAAATTAAGATCGGGTTTAAGGACCTCTTTTTCTTCACCAAATACTTTTTTTCTGATGAGGATTCTAGATCATGGCATATTGGTGAGTGTTTGTGACCTGTGATTTGGTATGTGATCACATCATTTACAATTTCAATATACATGGATGTAGAAGAGAATTTATTGGATAACAATAGGATTCATTATCTGGGAATTGATACTTGAGAGAGTTTTTGATAATGATTCTGAAGAATAATATCATCTGGTAGTGGGCCGCTGAAATTTAGTCCTTCTGGGTTTTGGATAGGGGCATCCTACCATGGAATACCTTTTCTCATCATTATGGCGTATGTGGATTATGAGTTCCTACATAGGGATTTCTATTTTCATTTCTATGATTTTGGAGGACATGATCACCACCAATAATAGTGTCTATCCACTCAGTTATGCAAGTTTCAAATTGGTGATTAAGACACTTTTTTCCACAGTAGAATTTTATTTTATGGAATTTTAGGAGCATGGACTACTATTGATTCCTTATTCGAAAATATAATATTTTTTAGTAGTGGTAATATTTGTGATGGTGATCATTAATTTGTACTTATTATAGATTTCATTTTTGGTTTTTATAATAGGGAGGTAAAGGATTTGGTCAAGGATAGATGCATGTGTCAAAGATAGGGGAATCAGTATGAAAATAAGTTGTTACAGGTACGATCAATTAATCATCTAATATTATATGTTCCATGTTTGATTCAGTATACATGATCTCTTTTGTTTCTCATATTTTGGAATATTCATTTGTAAATGATTTGAATATATTTCTAGTTCCCCTAGTGTTATCTACACTAATGGAAGGTCAAACATAATTTTTTGATGTGTAGAGGGGGTGAAAACAAGATATGGGAAAGCAACCGTTGTTGGTTTATTTCTTATTACCACATATACAGTCATAAAAAATTTCCATTACATTGATTGTTTTTATTCAATGAGTGTAGTATTCAAATGTTTTTAGATTTTAATTTTCTGATTTGGGGGATCAATGTGTGGTGTTCATTGAAATGTGAGGTTATTCAATTGATGGTAGGGAATGGGAGCCACTATTGCCTTAGTTGGTGGTATTTTCAGGGGAATATGATAAGGGGGGGGGGGGTTCCCAGAGTTTTGAATGAGTTCTTTCATGTAAAAATGAATGAGGTTATGAAACTACCACCTCAACATAATGTTGATTTTGGGATATATTTTCAGTTTGGTTTATATTTGAATTTGATGGATTCTTATCAAATAGAACATATATAGATGTGTGGGATAACGATTCAGCAGGATGCTATGATGTAGAGGGGTTTCATTTGACCATGTATCTCTCCATGAACTTTTATATTGTTTTTCATTAAGAAGTTATACTATTATCTAAGGATGGGCATAGACTACCAATGATTGAATAAGGTAAGTTTGAAGAACAACTACCCTCTTCTATGGTTCAAATAATTTTTCTACTACCTAGTGGGAAATATTTGTTTTTAAAAGACAAACATGGATTTCGATATAACTATATAAGTGTGAAATAGGGGGATATATTGAATACTACCTTCAGGTGTAGGTTAGGGAAATTAATTTTTGTGGTCCTTTCATTCATTTACATGAAAAAACTATCCATATAGAGACCATGAACAAAGAATTCCATGGGTTCCTAGGAAATTTCTTCATTATGTTCTTTAATGATATCATGATCCAGTCAATGTCTTAGGATGAGCGTTCCCAAATTCTCAATGTGGTATTAATTATCCTTTAACACCACCATCATTATTGAAATTATTCCATGTTTATGTTTTATATGTGATAGAAGATATCACTTTGAAATGTGGTGTCCTAGTAGGGTGTGGTCATTGACCCATTAATGACTGAGGAAGATATTTCATGGGAAGTACTTTAGAAAATATAATAATATCCTATTTTCTCGCTCTAATATGTTATTATCAAAATTTTCTGTCAAATTTCACTAGAGTTATATCCCCATTGATAATTTTGACTTGAATTTGTGAGGCATTTGTTTGGACCGATCGGTGTGCGGAAATGTTTGGTTATTTAATGGAGAGGTTTGTTTGTTATATAGTGCTTCAGTTTCCTAAGAAGGGTGTGATGTTTTGGATTTTCTATGATGTGTCCCATATATGATTGGGGTGAGTCTTAATGAATTAGATATTGGTGACCTTTTATGGGACTATGTAGTTATATCCCATTATTTATAACAATAATTCCCATGATCTAGTGTTGGATTAATTTGTGTTTTCACTTAGATTATGGAATAATTATTTCATGAGTGAATTATTTGTGGTTTTCTTATATCCAAATATCCTAGAACATGTTTTCTCTCAATGATATTTGGATCTAATCTTGTAGTCACGGATGAATTTTCCCTAGATTATGATTTAGAGATATCTTACTCCATGGAAGAAGAGAATGTTGTTTCTAGGGAATTAAGTCAAAATTTATAAGGGGATGTTGTCCTGTAATATTTCCATGACTAAAAAATGATTTATTATCTGGCAGTGATGTATACTGATGTGACAGAATGATATAAATAATGTTTTATTTATCATATGCCTAGGAAATTATACTTGGTGTAGTATGTTAAGGATCTAAAATGGTACAATCATTGGTATTAGTGATATAATATCATGATGGTTATACTGATGCCCTATAAGGATGGATGGAACTAGATACTGTTTCAATGGAGGATGTTTTTCTCATTTTTAATACACATGGGAGTTCTTTGTGAGTATCAAATCCCCCAAAAAATGATAAATACTAATGTTACCAAGAATTATCATGGATTTAAGGGATAGATTTTGTGATAATTGACAAAATGAAAAGTGGAATAGTTTGCAAAAAAAGGTTTTATTTTTTGAGTGGGTGAGTGTAGAGAATGATGTTCCCATAGTTTTTTTATTGCTTTGACATTTTTTGGAGGAAATGGAAGGACATATCAATGGATTTCATCACCAGGTTACCCTAAAATCCAAGAGGATGTAACGAAATTTTGGTGATAGTGGTCTGACTGGTGAATACGAATCATAGTTTGGTGATCTATAAGTATAGTGACGTTGATATCTTATTGAGGTGGAATACAGACAATGTAGATCTGATTCATAGGGTATTTAAGTCCATCAAATCTAATCAGGATATTCATTTTTCCTCACATGTATAGAGGGTATTTCATTATTATTTTGGATCCGAATTACTACATATCAATACTTTAAACCCTTAACGTAATTGAAATATATAGAGGAATGTCTAGATGTTGGATGAAATTCTTTATTCGTGTGCATTAATCCTTATAGGGTTCTGGGTAATGCACCAGTCCATGGTTGAGATTACTTACAACAACAACTATAAATCCACAATTGGCATGAATCCATTTTAGTAATTATATATACAGTTGTATAATATTCTGTTTTCCTAGATAGGGGATGGGGATCCAGTGGTTCTTTTTCCTGATGCTGTGTAGAGCCATTCTAAGAAGATCTAGTTGGTTTGATAGAGAATGATTTTTTTACATGACTATTAGATGGCCTATTACGATCATATGGGGAGTTCACTATTTAATTATTTGAGACCAATTTTTATTGATTGTTTCTCCTTAACAAGGATAGTAAAGGTTTGTAAGGGGGTAATATTTCTCCTTGGTTTTTTCCCCATTTGTGGGTTTTTATTAGGTTGGAATTTTTCTATATGGGTTGGAACTCCCACAACTACAAGAATGTATTTTTGATAACTTCTATATGTCTCATATTCTATAGTATATGTGTGATGACTCCCATAACATTAAATGGGGAGAGTAAAATATCTGGGATGAGAAGACATTAATGGAGTAGCCAATAGATATCTACTATCATCAATAGAAGGTATTTAGTGTATTAACCATCCCATTAGTTTCGATGTTTTGGTGGCATGGTGGCTGGGGGTGTACATGGTAGAGAGCCACATATCGGTGTACTGTAACACTGCAAGATTTCTATGAGATGGATTTTTTTAGTTCATTGATGTGGTGTGTTGTATACTACACAAAGAAATGATTTCTCTACATACAACACTAGATTATCATGTTGTATATATGACACTATGCTTGGCTTGAGTTACACACAAACTACAATTTTTTTTGATAGATTTCATATCAAAAATGGATGAGATTATTTAAAAAAATAAATATTATTATAACCTCGAATTTATAATGGAAGCATTGAGCACATATAACTAATTTATGAAAATATTTTTTTCACATGTATATAAAATTAATTCATTGGTTGTAAATTGAGTATTAATTAAAATAAAACCCTTTTAAAATAAAAGGAAATATTTTAATGAAAATCTATTTTAAAAAATAAGTCAATTTATAAAATAATAATCTATTTCTTGATTTATTTTATTAATTAAATTTATATTTTATATATTACATATAAAACATGAAATTATTTATAATACTTTTTTGAGTCATTACATAAGAAAAAATTATTTTTTTGATAAAAGATGTATTTTAAAAAAATTGCAGTTTTGCTGCATTTTGATTATTCATCCATTTTAAATATAGTTTTTTATACCTTCTAGTATTATATTTGAAAAAATAATCTTACTATTTTAAATATGAGTATCAATATTTACTTGATTTTTTGGTATTTTTCAGAAAAATTTCATGTCTTGATGAATAGTAAAAAAACAATGCATTTTAATTAAAAACAACTTTTTCATTAAATTTATTTATAGAGTTAAAATATATATACATAAATAGTATTAAATTACGAATATACTATCTTTTTGGAATTAAATGTAATTTAGGTCATTTTCATTTATTTTTAAATAGAATTTAGATGTAAACACATTTAAATCTTTTACCTATTTTAACTTATAAAACTCATTTTCTCATTCTGAAAATGATATTTTTTTAAATTAATTACTATAAATTCAATGTTTTAAATTTTGAAAAATATATTCTATTTTGTTAATTAGTAGGTCTAAATTATTTAAACACTTGTTTTTTAATTTTGGTATTTATAAATAGTAACTTATATATATTTTTATTAATACATTAAAAATGTAAAAATAGCAATTAAATGTATATATAATATTATAAAATTACCCTTACAGTTGTCCTAAAATAATTATATGAGTTTTTGCGAACTATGTCATACTTGGGTTGAAATTCTATCCTTTGGAAGCCACTTGTATAAGATTAAGATATTGAATTTATTTTATTTAATGCAATGTCAAAAATGCCATAATCAACTTTTAATAACTATTTAATTTTTAATATATTGTTATAAATAAGATAAATTATACTATAAATACTCATTTTAAATATAAATTTTTTATCTATCATGTAAATTTATTTTTAATTTTTAGGAAATCAATGATTACCTTAATGGAGTATACATTGATGATTCAAATATTATTTAATTGAAAATAAATCAATAACATGATTTTTATTCAATCATAATAATATCTAAAACACCAAAAACATTATAAAATCTTATTGGTAGATTATATATTTACCATAATCAACCAACGTTAGACTTATTGACCATTCAAATTCATATTTGAAATATTATAGAACATATAATATTTTATTTTACGTGATGTCAGTGTTTTCACATTATTGTTTTCATAGACAAATTTTTTTTAATAAAGTATTTTCCAAAAAATATATTAGACTATAATAATTATTATGAAATATAGAGGATTTATATTCTTGATAGTATTTTATGTTTTTATTCATCAAATAAATATATTAAAAAATTATAGAAAATTTATGTAGTAATTATTTTATTTATAGAGGAAAAATAAATGTTATTATAAATGTAAAAATAAAAATAGATTCTAGTAATTATTATATCCAACAAAATATCTAAATAAACTCAAAATGTTATAAATATAATAGAATATTTTTTATGATAACTTGTTATCTTTATATTTTTAATAATCAATGAATTGAATAGGTAAAAAATCGACACGATTCATTATTTATCAAAATAATTTATTATTAAGTAAATTAAAATTAATATTCTTTAAAAAATATTTAATACAAATTATATGGTCTATATTTTTAAATATATATTTAGTTATGGTCTAATTTAAATAAAAAGATTATATATTTTACACTTTTAATTTTGAAATATTTTTTACCATGGTTAGAATTAAATTTAACAACTAAGTATTAATTATAATAATAAGGTTTAAATTTATATAAAAACATGTAATTTTTTTTAGATTAATACCTTATGTAATCACATATTCAAAACTAGGACATTTTGGTGGTTTTTTTGATGGGTTTTTATTTTATTATAAATTAACATTTTTGGAGATTCCCAAAGTTATTACAACCTCAATTATAAAATGGAACATCCTACCTCACTTCTACTCTTAAAATTGAGACTTAAATATCATCCATATACTATCCCATCCCATTATAAACATTACTATTCACATTTTAGTGGTTTTGGTCTTCTCCAAAGACCAAATCTAGTCTTTAAGCGGTGATCTAGAGGGAGATCATCGAAGAAGATATAATCTCATCTACCGATTAATTCAAACTCATTTCTTCTTCTAAGTACTCTTAATGAGTAATTTCAATTATAAAGTAACAAATACAATATAAATTTTATACATGGATTATATTATTATTACCATATAACCATATTCCACCTATTATTTATTCTACAATAAATTAAATTACCATGCGTGCATTCGTACAACCTACCGTCTCTACATAATGGTGTAATTTTTTTTCAACACTTTATTTTGATGGGTATAATGATGCAAATAGTTTATATATATATATATATATATATTGATTACAACATGATATTGATTCAATAAAAACAAATATAAAATCCCCTTTTATAATTTTTTAAATAATGAAAATGATATTATCCCTCGTGCAAATGTAAGCCCTACCATCACCACAACACAATGCAATACCTATCCAATTCTTCCATTCATGATTGATTATGTAATCTTATAAAATGAATAAATATTATATATATTACTTTAATATAAATTTATAAATTATGGAACTATAACCTTCTTAAATGAATTGGGCCTTATATGAGAAAATATGAATGAGAAAATGAAGCAGTTAATAATCGAAAAAAGCATAAAAAATAAAATATTAATAAATGGGTGATAATGCAGTCATATTGGATATCATAAGTATATATATGGTTCTTGGATAATATAGTAACATTATTTAAACCAATATATAGTATTTTTGGATAGGAATCAAGGGAATGAGACCTAAGATACAAGATTTTTTTTTCTCACCCATATTTCTATGAGACACATACCATATATAGTATTTGTTTCCTATAAGTGGTATATATACTACTCATGAATGTATTTTATATGTAATATTGAGAAGAGTATTTATTTTTATAATTTTTTTATGGAATACGATTCTTTTGTTTATAAATTTAAGAGTATTTATTTCTCAATCTCTTCAATATTTAAATTTTTTCATTTTATGTTTTCAATGGGGAATATTTATCATTGATGTCCATTATTTTTGAAAATATCTTCATAAAATGGTTTAAAGTTATATTATATATATTTACATTAAATATTTCCATTTTTAACCATTTACTATATGGCTTGAAAGGAATCATTCTTTCATATTCCAAATGATGTACTTTATGAATTTTTTTCGAAAAAGTACAAGAAGAATGATTTATTTTAATACATATGGAATGAGCAAGAATTTTATACCTTTATAATGGTTTATTTCCTTGAAAAATATCTTACAAGATTTCGAGGTTATTTTTAATGAAATTATTGTTAAACTGTACATCTTTATATGAAAATACAGTAATTTTAAAAAATAATAGATATTTTTCTCATGAATTAATTTCAAGTGTTTATAAAATTTATTTTCCATCCAATATTATATTAATTCATGTTATATATGCCATAATGAAGACATTGATTTTCAAGGATATTATCCATTTTTTCAAATGATTATATTATTTTTATGATGTAATGATATTTTAGAAGTCCGTTTTATTTTTTCAATGATTATGTTATGATGGACTTATTTTTTTGTGACCTAATTATATATGATATGATGAATGATTTATATTCTAATGGAACACATGTGTATAGATTTCATTATATTTTGGGTGGGACCTATATCTCCCCCCAGTTAATTAGGTACAAATTTTTATCCCATGAGATATATAGGTTTGTAATGGGAAGTGATCTCATTTCATTAATACATGGAAAGAATGGAAAGTAATTTTGGTTCAGTAATTCAGTTCTGGAATAAAGAGTGAACTTTGTCCAGTAAAGAAATTGGTCCACTATAATAGTATTTTAAATGAGAATCGGATAATATGTAAATGATTTTATTTTATTATGTGTTTTCCATTAATCAATGATTTATTCCAATTCTATTTTATAATGGCTCATGTTCCTTTATTACTTATTCTTAATGAACTACCAATATTTTTCCATAACTCGTGATTTTGATATTTTTTATACATGGTACAATTTTTGAAAGATATGTTCATGTTTTTCCAGATATTTTCCTTTTTTACCCTTATTTAGCATCCAATAGCACCATTTTTGTATGTTTTCATTTCCCTAGGATATAAAGAATAGTTTTAAAATAGGGTAATGAAGTAGGTGATCTTTGTGGGAAAAATTTCTGAACATTCCCAGGAAATTATTTTTGTGTTCCAATATTCCAATGTAACTAAACAAATAAATTTATTGGGAATCTTTTTTAATGTATTATATATTACAAAAAAGTAATGTAATGTCCATGTACATCATGCTTCATTTGGTAATGTTCATATTTGAGGAATGGTTTAATCATCCTTTGGAAATAATAATGTATGAACATTAGTGTTAATCCTAGATATATTTCAAAGGTCATGTATAGGGATTTTATAATGATAAATATTAGTATAGGATATAATCCTATAATTTTTTTAATGATCATGAATAACCTAAGATTAAATCTATGATATCATACATTAAAATATAATTTGTAATTTCATTTAATTATTTATTTTTTCCCTATGATATGAATTTTTCATAATTTGGTTTCTATCCATATTATATATAAGGAACTTTATATATAATAGTTAACATAGAATTTTTTAGATTTTGATGTAATGGGAATAATATATCAAAAGTTGAAATATCATGAATAAAATCAATATGGTTGTAACAATATTGGTTATAAAATTGAGGATAAAGTGACTACAAATGAAATGTTGAAGTTATGGGGTGATCTAACCAAATATTTTACCTAAAACATAAGAAACTTGATTAGATTAAGGTTGAGGAACGTCAATACATGATTCACATATCATAAATTTTTAATGATTAAAATAATGATTCATGGGGAATTGGTTAAGAATAAAGTTGTACGATTGAAGTGTATATGTTTTGGAATTCAAGGATTATGTATGAGTATATCAATTATATTTTTTTCATTCTGGATTTGAATGGATATTTTTTAAAGATTATGAAGACATGTAAAAGTTATTTAAAGGTAAATGTAATATTTTTATTGATGGAAGGTAACCCTTAACGTGCTAAGGAAGTGTATAATGTTGTGTTTATCTTGGATAAAGATATGTGGGATATTATTAATTACATTATAATAATTATTGATTTTTTAAAATGTGGGTTATGCAATAAGGAATGAAATTTAAAATATTTTGGACTTAAAGAATATATAAACAAAAATTTAAAATAAGGAAAGATTCATGATTTCAATATGGTTTAATATAACTCAGGTTATTACCTTATTTCAAGAGAATACATGATGAAGGAATTCACATATTTTGAATTTTATGGACAAGAGATAATTTATGATATATGGGGATAAATTTTTTGGAGTTTTAGTGATCCTAATTCTAAAGTATTAGATATTCATATTTTTGAAGGAATTTATGTTTATAACTTTATGGAAACTTTGTGTTTTTCTTTAGATGATGTTTTTGATATTAATGTATTATCTCACTAGAGGCGAACTTATAGATATTTTAGAACTTGTGTAATTTTTTTATAATAACTGATGGAAGGTTATTTAAAATAATTATGGATCTTATGATTTGTTAGTATTTTTGGAATTCCAAATTCAACATAAGTTCCTGGAATAAGAGAATAAATTAAAATTGGTGAAGGAATGGAAAATGGTGATATTTTGATAAAATCAAGTACTTATCTCTTCTAATTAAAATTTATTAGCCATAGAAAAAAGATCATGAAATAAAAATATTCCCTTGTTATCATGTTTTGTATGTAATAAATGGACCTTTTAAAACTTATTTAGTATATGGTTTTATTATTTTTAATATTCTTTGGATCACCCAAATTCATTTGATCAGTGATCATTATTGATCTCTATCATTATTTACACTTTTCTTCCAAACCCAAATCCTCACATATGTTCTCTTACGTAGAAACCATGTTATGAGTTACGTTGGGTAATGGTTGTGTTTCTAACATTACTTTTTAAAAGGGTAGTTTTATTAGGAATTGTTATGATGTTGATTTCTATGAATGTAACATTCAACTATTAATCCTTTTATATCCCAAATGAATATCATGGAAGAAAATCAATTTAATTGGACTATAATGTTACACCCTGATATTTTTATGATATTTTTGTTAATTTCATTGATTTATTGTGTTGTACTATAACCAAAAATAAGATTACGTAGATAAAATATTGAATCACCTTTCATTATACACAAAACTATCATTTTATTATGTTACATGAAATTTTAAGTTATTTTGAATGATTCCTTTTCATGCAATACCGAGTTTATAGGAACAAATAATAGTATAACAACCTAGCCATTTTAATGGAATTTATGAAGTCATTTACCTGAATTATGGACAAATTCCCTATTACTTAGACATTATAATAGTAGTATAAACCTTTTAAACCCTTTTATGCCTGGATATAAACCCTATTATTTGGTGATAAGTTAATTATAAATGAAAATAAACCCTTTTTAAATAAAAGGAAATGTTTTTCTTAGAAAACAATATACATACAAATAAATGTGTTTATAAAATACTTAAATTTCCCAAGATGGATTTTATTAATGTAATATAAATGTAATATATTAAATCTAATATTTAAATTTCATCTTATATATTTTCTAGACATTATATAAAATAAAAATTTAGAAGAAAAAATATATTTTAAAAATATCCATTTTTTCGCCTATTGATGGTGCACCCATTATAAATATTGTATTGATTTTTTTATATCCTATTTTACAAAATAAACTTCTTATTTGAAATATGCATATCAAAATTTAATTTTTTTGAATTTTTGTTACTTTTCTGATAAGTTTCACTTTTTGATGAATATTAGAAAAAATATTTCCTTTTCATTGAAAAATATTTTTTCATAAAATTTATTTAAAGGGTTAAATTATATATATCAATTGTTTTAATTTATAAATAGATTATTGTTTTATCATTTTATATAATTTAGTTCTTTGTAATTATTTTTACATTTCATTTATATGTAAAACATTTCAATCTTTTGAATTTTTTTACATTTAATTTTTTTTTCTTCATTCCGAAAATGAGATTAATTTTAAATTTTATAACTAAAATATTTTTTGAATTTTCAAAAGTTTATTCAATATTTGGAATCAATTTTTTAAAATTATGTAAATATCATTCCTTTTGTGGGTATTATGAATAGTAACTGTAGTAATTTTTTATTAATACATAAAAAAGGTAAATTGGGTAATTATAGGTATAAATAATATTATAAAATTACCCTAAAATAATTCCTAATATAATATTTTGAGAATTTTTACCTAAATAATCCTTGGGTCTAAATGGTATCCTTTAGAAGCCACTTGGATGAGATTAGGACATTTAATTTATTTAATTTAAAGAGATGTAAAATATATCTTACTCAAATTTAAATAATTTTATAATTTTTAATATAAGGTTATACATAATATAAATTTGATAGTAAATAATCATTTTAAATATATTTTTTTATTAATCATGTAATGTTTTTTAGGATATAAATAATTTCCATTATATCATATATATTTATGTTGTCAGAATTAGTTTATTGATGAGAAAACTATAAAATAATTTTTATTAAAATGATAATACCATTAAAAGACCAAAAAAACATGACCAAATAATATTGTCTAAATATATCTTGACCATAATCATCAATGTGACGAGTTATTAACCATTTGGATACATATTTAAAATATTATGAAACATATAATATTTAATTTAATGTGGTGTTAATGTTATAACATTCATGTTTTATTAAATATAACATTTTTAATGAAGGATTTTCCAGACAATATATTAAACTATAAGTATTATTACGTTATAAAGATGATTTATCTTCATAATAGGTTTTTATGTTTATTTTTTATTCAATAGATATTTTTATTAAATTCTTTCACAAAAATAATGTAGTAATTATTTTATTAATGGAGATAACAAATAAATGATAATAAAAATTTTAAATTAAATATAATTAGGGATAATTAATATATCCAACAAATTTTATTGAAAACCTTCACATCGTAAGAATATAAATTTTTTTTTAAAATTAACTTGTTACCATCATATTTTTTTGAATAAATGAATTGAATAGTATCAAAATTGAAACTATTGATTGTTTATCAAAATAATGATTTATTGAATTATTTAAAAATCAGAAAAAGTTTTTTAAAAAATAAAATTTATTATATGGTGGATACTATTTTAAATAATTAATATATGGTTTAAATTAAATTAAATAAGAAAATATTTCACCCTTTTAATATTGAAATATTTATTACCTTAGTTAAAATTAAATAGGATAACTAAGTGTTAATTAATATGATATGTTTTGAATTGAAATTTTTTTTATAAAATTCATTGGATGTGGATATTATAATATTATCTAATATAATTTTTAAACTAGAACAATTTTTATGTTTTGGGATGGGTTTTCATTTTATTATATATTTTAATTTTTTTTATATTACAAAAGTGCCTCTCACCTCAATTATAAAAGGGAATATCCTTCCTCAATTATTTACTTCAATATGATCCTTGAAGATCATCCATAACCTTCCAATTTCCTTTATAAAGTGACCTAGTCATATTCAGGTGGTTTTTTTCTTCTCCAAAATACCAACAAGTGATTTAAGGGGAGATCAAGAGGGAGTTCTTCCGAGAAGACGTAATCTCCTCTACAGAATATTTCAAACATATTTCTTATTATACATCATATTAATGAGTTATTTCCATTATAAACAAATAATTAAAGTATAAATTATATAATTGAGTCTTATTATTATTATTTAACAACCATATTCTACCTTTTATTGATCCTACGAAAAATAATGTCAGCATGCATGCATACGTACGACCTACAATCTCCACACCATGGTGTAATCTATTTTTCAACACTTTATTATTATAGTTATATTAATGGAAATCATATACATTTATAGTTATTATAACATTATATATATTATGTAAAAAAAGTCCATCATGTTCTATACTTTTTACTATTATGGAAACGATATCATTACTCGTGTGTACGTATGACGTACCGTCTCCACGATATGACGCGATTAATTTCTATGTCTACCATTTAAGAATTATTATATAAAGGTATGTAACCATAGTACTTATCAATTTTATGGTATTATATTCAATTAACAATAATTGGGAATTATATGATGAATCATGGATGAGAAAATGAAGCAGTTAACACCTGAAATCAGCATAACAAATAAAATATTATTAAACAGGTGATAATATGATCATATATGATATCATAAACATAAATATTGTTTTTGAATAAGTTAATACCATTATTTAAACCATTATAAATTCGGTTCAAATACGTATAAAGGGAATCAGACCTAAGGTAAGGTGTTATTATTTTCTCAACATTATTTATCTGAGACACATGTCGTATACACTGTTTGTTTCTTCTATGTGGTGTATATAATTCCCATTAATTTATATTTTTATTCATATCTATAAGATTATGTTATTATCATAATTTTCATTCATTCATAGTGAATATAATTCTATTGATTTTATATTAAAAAGAATTTCATTCTCAATATATTCAATATTTAGAATTTTTTTGTTCTCAGTCACTGTTGGGGAATATTTATCACCCATGTATATGTTTTAAAAAAAATATATTACTATTTTCATTTTGATATTGAATGTTATTTTTTCACATTTTATATTTTTTCTATGAATTTTTATAGGAATATTTTTTTCATTTTCCATATGAGGTACTTTAAAAATTTCCAGAAAAAGTACAACAAGAATTTTTTTTCTTTTAACATTTACATCAAGAATAAAATTTTAAACTTTAAAAAAGGATTATTCAATTTAGCCTCATCTTAAAATATTATATGTTTATTTTCAAATAAATTATTTTATTTTAAAATGATACAAACTTTTATAAAATTAATACATTTTTGATGAATAATTGATATTTTCCTTCAAAATAATTTTTTGGTGGCTATAAAATCTTTTTTCTATCTTATATTACATTCATTGATGTCATATATTATTTAATGGGAACATTATTTTTCAAGTATATTATACCTACTATTCCAATTATTTTATTACGTTTATTATGGAAATATATTTAATAAATCCCTTTATTATTCATGGATTTACTTTTGATTGAATAATTTATATAAAATCTATTTTCATATAATGTGATGGATTATTTAGGTTCTTGTGGAAGACATATGTATTGATTCATTATGAGGGGGTGGGACCTATATCTCCTTCATATGCATTAGGTAAGTATTTATAACTCCTGAGATATACATGACTGTAATAGGAAATGATATCAGTTAAAAAATACATGGCTAGAATGGGAAGTAAACTCAGTTCAGTAATATAGGGCTGGAATGAGGTGTGGACTCGGTGCAGTAAAGAACATTGTACACTATGAAGGTCTTGTAAATGAACATTTTATAATATGGAAATTATTTTTTTTCTTTTATTTTTTTTCACAAATCCATGTTTTATTCCAATGTTATTTTCTCATGAATCATGTTACATTATGATTTATGCCTTATAAATTTAAAATATTTTGACCATGACTCGTGATTTTTATATACACTATACATTTTATGACTTTAAAGAGTTATATTCATGTTTTTGAATTCTTATGTTCTTGTTATTTTTGATATTTGCATTATTTTCCCTAAATGATAATCTAAGATACCCATTTTAATATGTTCTCTTTTCTCCATGTTATAACGAATGGTTTTTGGTAGGAATACTAATGGGAAAGATATTTTTGGGTAAAATTAAGGATAATTCACTTGAATTTATTTTTGTATTCCATGTTTACAAAAGAAATAAATTAATATGGAATTTTTTTGTCTATTTGTTTAATGTATTGAGTATTCAACAAAAGTAATGTAATGTATATGTACATCAAACTTAGGCCATTAAATGCATCGAGTAACCAATGTTTTTTTTGAGAATTAATTTGTTCTGTTTTCCCTGATGATGTGGTATTCATATCATACAAATTTATAGTATGAGTTGTTTAATTCATGATATGATGTTTAATAATGATATGTTGTAAGAGGAAGAGAAAACCCGATTCCAAATCAAGAAAACTTATACTATGACTCAATTAATAGTCTATATCTGAGTAAATTCTCCAGAAAGTGGATAATATCAGGATTTCTTATATGTAATTACTTGACTTTTTTTCTCATGGTAGGATTTTATAGCAACCCTATCCTTTTAAACATTTAATTGCATGATTTTAATCATAATTATACATCATATTACAAGCCAAGGAGGGTAAAGTATAGTTTCTTAGATGAGTAGCTATATAAAACTAAAAACATGGAAATAAATAAAAAAATTCGTTATTTAATCATAATATTGATATCCTAACTTCCATTTTACTCAAATTTGTGCATATGGTACCCTAGGGAACACATGAAGAAAGGGATGAGCTAGATAACCTAGTAAGGGAATAACCATAAGAACATATAATTTTTACATGGGATTTAAGGCATGACATGATGATATAAAAAGTCATGTAACAATTGAAATAATAACATATAAACTTGTAGTCATACAAACATGTATCCATAATAAGGTGGAAGTAACATACAACATGACTTTAGAATGAGTCAAGCCTAACCACCATGACCTTTACACATGGTAGCACAAGACATGGTTAACCACCAATCCCATCACACATAAAATCTTATAAGAATCATCATTAACCAAGGAAATGGGGAACTATCTAGGATCACCCAAAATAGATTAATTTAATATGTTTTCCACATAAATAATTGTACATAATCAAACCTACATAAATAGAAGGGTTACCTAGGGAATGAATTGGATACCATAATCATGTTATAAAGCCAAACAAATTGTTGTATCATAAAATTATATCATAAAGAAAGGAAATAAAATATACACAAAAATTCATAAGGAAAAATAAAATTTTATCATTGTAAGTGATGTCATGTGGATATTACAACATGTAAGAAATTTATTTATGAAAATTTCTCATTAAAACATTATTGTGTGGTTTAAAGGAAATAATATTGGAAATTTAAAATTAAAAAACATTATATAATAACCGAAGTGAACAAATAAGGTTTTCTTAATTAAAATTTCTTATTATATATATATAATTATGACTTCAAATTGATGTTTTAGTGTAGTTGAAATTGGGTAAGAATTCGGGAAGTTCCCAAAAAACAAGTTTGCAAATCAAGATGTATTGAGTATGGAATCACATAAAACCCTTTATATCCCCAAAAGAGACTGATTAAAGGGTATTGATAAATTAATTTGGTATATGTATGTAGAATTCAACAGATGCACATATAAATATTAGATATAATTGTTTTGTTAAACAAAATATAAGGAAACCCAATAGAATATAGGAGGTTTGGGTAGAATTCCTTATGGATTATCAACATTGTATCAGGTGTACTTAAGAGGGAATAATGAGAGAGAAATATGTTTAAAAATAACTTATTAATAATCATTTATGTATGTTGGAGGTGTTAAATAATACCAAATCATTAAATGTTACACATAAAAGGGCATAACATAGAGTAAATTCTTGAATAAAAGTGAAATATAGATAATTCATTACCTTTTGTATGATGGTGTTCTCCACATGATATTAATGAACTGTATAAAAAAATTAGGTTCATTAATTAATAATTCCATAACCTATTCAATATGTAATGGAGAGGAGGCTTTTCATAATATTTAATTGCATAGTTTATTAATTACCCTACAGAACAGAAATAGTTATTAATCCATGAAAAAATATATTAATAAGTACATGTGTGTTTGAAACAATTGGAATTTCATCAACATAACATCTTCCACGACTCTATAAATGATGTATTTAGTTTAATTTGCAAATTATTGTATTTAACAATTAATCAAACATTCACGTATTTTAGAGAAATCCAAAAAATTAACCCTAATTTTTTTTGAATATTAGAATCCAAAAATGAAATCCTTTTTAATAAATAATATTATAAATACACTAAATTTATTTTTTAATTAAAATCATAATTTTCATGAACAATACAGATTTTTAAACTATAACTGATATTATAATTCATTCAAAAATTAAAGAAGGTATTATAAAATTTTCTAAACACCAAAATAATTTCATTTATAAACACATTTTAGGAAAATAAATATTATTTTAAATTGATTAATTAATGTTAAATTATTATTTATGACTTACAAAAATACCAATACTTTTACTATTGTTATATTATCACTAATTGGAGGCCTAAATTTCATTTATACATTCCAGGGTGAGGTTAATATTATTATGGACAATTTAATATTCATAAGGGTCATATTAATCATCATAAAGGTAGATTAATATTCATAATGGTAGGTTACTATTCATTAAAAATAATGTTTGATCCCCCAAACCCCAAAAAACACCCTGAACGCAACCATGTATGAATGATTTTCAAATTTCAAATCACATAAGTGACAATATTATTTTTAAAGGTCACATATTACATTATAGTTCATTTTTCTATGATTTCATGTGATTATATGACATAATTATAAGATCCAAATTTCCATTGATAAAATATTGGGTCGTTATATTATTCCCCCTTATGAAATATCGACCTCGAAATTTCTTTTGAAATGCTAAGCCATAAATAGGTGAAAGTTCTTTTCCTTCATTTCCTCATCTAGTTCCCTGGTTGCATCATCATTATTATGGTTCCACCACAGTACATTGATTTGGTGAGTAGTATTGTTACATATAACTTCATCTCTATGATCCAAGATCTTCAATGAATTCTCCTCGTATGAAAGATCATCATCCAACTGTACAACCTTCGAAGAGAGTACATATGAGGGATCTGGTGTGTACTTCGTTAAGAGGGATATGTGAAAGGCATCTTATACATTAGACATGGTAGGATGAAGTTCTAGTTGATAGGCCACATCTCCAACTCGATCAAGGATCCTGAAGGGGAATTTTCTTGGGAATTAAATATACTTTCTTCCAAAACCTCATGACTTTATTCCCTGGAGAAATGTGTAGATATACTATGTGTCCAAATATGAACTCATGGTATCTTTGAGGATTTTATGCATAACTCTTTTTTCTAATTTGGTCTTCCTGATGTGATGTTAAATGGTTTTCACCTTCTTATCTATTTTTTAGACCCTTTCAAATCCAAGTAGCTTACGACCACCGAATTCAATCTACCATGCTGATGTTATGAACCTTTTCCCGTAAAGGTATTCATATAGTGCCATTTTTATGCTCGACTGGAAACTATTATTATATGATAATTAAACTTGTGGAAGGTGTTGGTCCTATCATCCTTTGATGTCCATAGAACATGATATAAAAATGTCATCTAGTATATAAATAGTTCTCTTAGATTGGCCATCAGTTTGAGGATGATAGGTCGTACTGAAGTTCAGTTCATCGCTTAGAGCACATTGGATACTTTTTCAGAACAACAAGGTAAATCTCAAATATCTATTATACACAATAGAGAGTGGTATTCAATGAATACTTAACACTTATTTAATAAATATACATGAATGTTTATTCATTAAAATGTTATCTCAAATCATGATAATGTGATATAACTTTTAATACGATCCATAATGACCAATATGTCATTGTATTCTCTATATTTCCTTGCAAGTCCAGTGAAAATGACCATAGTAATGTTCTCCCACTTCTATGTTGGTATGGGTAGTGGTTGAAACATCCCATTTGAATTTTTCCTTTAAGCCTTCACTTTTTGACATACCAGGCACATTGATGTATATTCAGAAATCTCATTCTATATGGTGTCCCATCAAATGTTTTCTCTTTGAAATAGATACATCATTGTGCTCCTTGGGATGATATAGAAGATTAAGCTATGTGCATCATTCAGAATCTCCTTCATTATATTTGGATCAAATGGTTCACATAATCATGACCCAAATAGTAGAAATCCTTCCCCATATTTCATAAAATCAAAAGATTTTCCATTTCTAATGGATTCCACCCTATTCTGAAAATCTAAATATTTTCCTTAAGCATCATGTGTTTTCTCCATGAGAGGTGGTTGAGTAATCATTTGAGAAAGGATTTATTATGTTACTCCCATAATTATTCCCACGTACATCCTACACAAATATATGAATATTGTATCCTCTTCAATTTTCATTATTGATAATTATGTAGCATCCTTTTTACTCAGAGTATCTTCTACCTTATTTTCAATACAAGGATGGTAGTGGATTGAATATTCAAAATCCATAATGAGATCTATCAATCTTCATAGGTTCATATTATTCTCTTTTTTTGTGAATATATCCTTAAGACTCTTGTGATCTATATATTCTCACACATCTCCCCATAGTGATAATGCCGCCATATTTTTAACACAAAGATCACAGCCGCCAACTCCAGATAATGCGTAGGATAATTGTGTTCATATATTTTCAGTTTCCTTGGGGTGTAAGCTATCACATTATCATTTTGCATCATTACATAGTATAATTCCTTCTTTGAAGCATCAGTTTACACCATAAATATTTCTCCACAAATTGCGAGTGTGAGTACAGGTGTAGAGATAAGCCTCTTTTTCAAATCATTAAAATAGAATTATCATTTATGAGTCTAAAAAAAACATTACTCCTTTTGGTTTCAGCTTGGTCATTGGGTTTGAAAATTGTGAAATGTTCTGGACAAATCATTGATAATAACCAACTAGACCCAAAATGATGAGAATCAGTGTTACAAATGTTTTCATGGGCCAATCATCAATTACCTTTATAATGGAAGGGTCAAAAAATATTCTTATTCTAGTTATAACATGCCCTAAGAATTATACTTTCTCCATCCATAACTCAAATTAACTCTATTTTCAAACATATTCTCCCTTTAAACTATCTTTAACACAATATGCAAATGATCATTATGGTCCTCCTTACTCTTGAATTATATTACAATACCGTCAATAGATACAACCACAAATTTTATGAGGTAATATACAAAGACACTATTCATTAAATACATGAAAATTGGTGAGGAATTAGTGAGTCCAAGTGGAATAAATATGAACTCATAGTGTCCATAACTCGTTCGAAATTCAGTCGTTCAAATATCATCCTTCCCCACCGTTAATTTGTGATATCCTAACTGATTGTCCATCTTAGGAAACAAATTGGCACTATAAGGATTATTTACCAAGTCATCTATCTGCTAGAGGGGATACTTGTTATTTATCGTGATTTTATAGATGTCATGATAATCAATGTAGAGGTGCATTTATCCATCTATATTCTTGATGAAGAGGACTAGTTCACCCCGTGCTGAAGAACTCAGGCGTATAAAACCCCTCTCTAGATTCTCTTGTAACTATTTATTCAGCTCTTCAAGCTCTATTGTGGCTATTCTATAAGGTTTCCATGATATTGACTGAGATCTAGGAAAAAGTTAAATTGATAACCCAACCTCTCGATTAGGAGGAACGCAGTGTAACTCTTCAGGGAATACATTAACATAATCCCTCATGATAGGGATATCATCAAGCACAATTCTCTCATTTTCCTTAATCATTTGATCTATACATGGTTTCTCTTCAGAAATTAATATCTGTACCTGGGACAATGATTATAAAGGATATTCGTCTTCTACCATACACTTGTATAGAATTAAAAGATTATTTGAGATGTGATGAGTAATATTATTTTCGAAAAAATGGATGTTTTCGTTATATAAAGACAGCCAATCCATGCCCAAGATAGAATCACACTCCACTAAATAAATTATGAAAATATTTTCTTTGGGGATCAGTCCACAAATGTTAGCTGGGGTGGAGTTATAAACCATGGATGCAATAATTACCCCATTCATCATTCTTACAGATAACATACCCACCAAATTTTGATGTGGTGTATGAATAGTTCTACAAAACATGTAGGATATGATGGAATGTGTAGAACCATTATCAAATAGCATGTTCACTATTATTGAATTAATGACTACCTTACCGGTCGCCAGATAGTTTTCCAACTCCACCTCAGATGCATTGATAGAATAAGCCCTTCATTTTTTCCTTGGAGTCTATTGGTGATTGCGTCCGACAACCCTTGGCTTCATGAAATTGTTCACATAATGCCCATGTTGCTTGTTATTGTAACACTACACCATTGTCTGATCATTTATCTAAACAATAATTTTTTATTCCACATTAGTGGAAATCATCATATCTCTTTGGTAGTTTTTAGATATTTTTTCCAACGTTCCACATTTGAATCAATACCTAGTTCCCATTAGATAGTTCTGAGGATGAATTTTCCCACTATTATTACACATGGGATGATCATGCTTCTTTCCATCCTGTAATGTTTTGTTGGATTTCCCACTTTAGATTCCATTTTTCTCTCATTTTCATTAGGACCACGATACCACGAGAGTGTCCGATCACTATTTCATCCTTTATGGAAAAAACCTAAAATCTCCTCATAACTGTGAAAGTCAATAATCACCAATTCTTTTTTGTATACACTTCTTTAGTCTAAAAAAGAATCAATCTACCATTATTTTGGTGTTTAAGTCAAAGATAGAGGCATAACATGCAAGCATTTTGATGTTTTCTTCATTCGTCTTGATAGAATCATATTAATTCTTCTTGACTCTGAAAAACTCTCTTTCAATCATGAGACTGAGGGTTTAAGGAACATATTTACTAAGAAACACTCTCTTGAATTTCTCCCAATTCATGTTATCAATTTTTTCATGGGGATTCAAATTCATGATCAATGTCCACCATTGATCGGATTCCACCTCAAAACAATAGACCACCAGTATGAAATTCTCTTCATCTGAGCATTGGATTGCAGTGAATATATTTCAATGAAGTTAATCCATAGTTTGTGTGGAGGGGATTAGAATAACCACTAAACATAGGAGGCCTTTTCTACATGATGTATTCAGTAGAAGAATTCTCTTTCCATGGTGGAGGAGGGTGTTCCACATGGTTCATATTATTCTTCATAACTTCAGCCAGCTGAGAAAGAAATTTCATGATTTTTTGAGAACCCATTCCCATCATATTCAGAATATCATTATTGCAATATTAACATTCCCTATCAAATCTATTTTTGGCACACTTTCTCCGATTTCCCACCATTAACGAAGAAAAATAATGTACACTTTGAGTTCCTGAATACTTAGATATTAAGTATAGAAAGGAAACACTGAAAATAAGAGGATAAACATGTAATGGAAAATTATTTCCTAACATATGATTCCCTATGATCCAATCTAGGTTATATTTGATCTATATCATAACATATATTAATATGGGAAATTTTTAATTCCCTTAATAATGGTTTTTACTAAGCTCAAAAATTTACCAAAGAATATACATTAGGAGTGTCAAACCAAGAGTGCAGTAAGTCTTGTTATCATGCAGTAGTTCCCATTTTAGTCTAGATCAAAGAGAGGTTTTAGGGTTTTAACCAAAGATAAATGAATTCTAGATCCACCTCTACATATTTTTATCCAGACACATATGTATTTTCTTGATAAACCACATACTACATACATACCAATATTAATTGGTGTTTAATTAAACTTAGTGTCATCCTTAAGGTTCTTAATAATGTTCTCTATTAATAATCTCAAAAAAACTAGATCATAATCTAATACCAACTATATTAACCCTAGACTTTTACACATAACATTTCATGAAATTAAGCCTAATTATACATAAGAGTACAATCCAAGGATTGTAAAGTCTAGTGACTTGGAAGACTACGTTTATAAAACTGAAATCATTGAACTAAATAAAAAATTTGTTTATTTAATATTCAAATTGAGCTCAAAATATACATTGGTCTCAAACATCAATATAGGGTATCATGGGAAGACATGAACAATGGGATGATCTAAATTTTCCAGTAAGTGAATAACCATAAGAACAAGGCATTTTTACCTAGGATAGAGGGCATGGTATGATGATATAAAATGTCACATAACATATAGAATAATAACATATAAACATGGAATTATATAAACATGGAGTGATAGTAATGTGGAAGAAACATAAAAAATGATTTTATAATGAGTAAAGGGAAACCTCCAAGAACAACGCACGTGGTAGCACAAGCCAATGCTAACCACCAAGACGGTCGCACATGGAAGCACACGTCGAGGTTTAATGCCTAGACTGTCACTCATAATGTCTCATGAGACTCAACATTACCCAATGAATTTAAGAACTATATAGGAAAAACCACCACAACAATTAATTAATAATTTTTCTATATAAAGAAACATACAAAACCAATATTACCAAAACATATGTGTTTCCCATGGAAAGAATTGTGTACCATAATCATGTCATAATGAAAAATAATTGGTGCGTCATAGAAGTTTCTATGATAAGAACAAAATAAAAACATACTTAGTCATTTATAATGTATAATAGGCCTGTATCATGGTATGTAATGTCATGTCAAATTAGAAACATGTAATAAAAGTATTTAATAAATTTTATCATTAAATATTTTTGTGGTTTAAAGTAAAATACTATAAGGCCATTAAAATAGAAAAGAGAGAATCTATTATATATATAAAAATTAGGCCAAGAGTGTTTCGACAATTAAAAAACCTTATTTTATAAAAAAATTATGGATTAAAATATAAGATATAATGCAATTTAAATCGGGTAAAAATTTGGGATGTTCCTTCAAAACAGGTTTGCTTTTTGGGAAGTTTTGATAATAGAATCACTTAAAAACTTTATATATCCCTGAAGGAGAGTGATTAAAGGGTCTTAATAAACCAATTTCATACATGTAGATTGATTTTAAATAATTCATATAAAAATATTTGATATCTCCCTTTTGGTAAAAGGAATATAAGGAAACTTGGAAGAACAAAGGTGGTTCAGGTAGAATCTCTTATTGATTATTGGCATGGTATCAGGTGTACATAAGAGGGATTAATAAGACTTAAAGGGGTAAATAATCACTTATAAATCAAAATAAATGTATGGGGGTGATAAATAAAACCTCATCATTTGGGATTACACATAAAATGTCATAACATGGAGGACATTATTGAATAATAGTGAAATAGAGAGGATACCTTACCTTAAGTTTGATAGTGTTCTCCACTTGATATTTATGACATAAAAAACAATATTTGGTTCATTAATTAATGTCTAAATAAAATATTCTATATGTAAAATATTTATAATAACCATTTTATGTTCATTCATGACCTTTTTTATGGGTTTAGTGGTTTAATTTATTTGTTCAGGTCCGTTTGTTTTTCTTGTATTTTACGATCGGAATAATTATTTGTATGAATAGAGAATCATGTAAAATGGGATTGTTTGTCCAAAATTGGAGAAATATATTCTTATTTTACATCTATAAGGTTACATGGTAGTAAATTTATTTTTTTTACTTTATGTTAATTTGAATCGTTATATAATACTTTAGTGATAACCTTTTGGGTTTACTAGTGGTTTTTTTATCACAAAGAACCCATTTTGCATTATAATTTATTATAATATGTAAAAAAAGATTATAAAAGAATACATAGGATATAATAAAAAATAATATGGTTCAAACATAACAAAAAATGGTTTCATGACAATAATTGATGATGGTAAAAAATTTAAAACCCATCGTCCTTTAATGTGGTAAATTTACATTTCAGGGATGGTGTATTTTCTGATAGTATAAAATAAGATTATAGGAGATATGATAATAAATTATTACATTATCATAAAAAAAATTATAGTACATTTATGTAACTATAGTTTTCATAGCATATTGATGAGAAGAGGTAAGGATAAAATAGAAAACAAATGAACACGAAAAGAGACTAAAAGAATTGAATAGAGGAATTTACCTCTTGAATCAATCTTCCTTGAGATACTCTTAAGAGGATATGATTTGGTCTCTTCAAGAGATTATGTGGTGTTAGACGTGAGGTACAGTCTTGGAGAAATATTTCTGTAGAATTTAGGCCAAGAACAAGCCCGGAGAGGAGTGAATAGAAGAGGAAATTAGGAGTCGTATTTATAGTGGATGAGAGGAAGGGTTCTCATAATATATAATTCCTTAGTTTATTAATTTACCTCAAGACCATTAATAGTGATGCTTCTATATAGAAATAGTAATAAGTAGATGTGAGTTATAAACAATTGGACTTACATCCGAATAACATCATCCATGACACTATAAATCATGTATTTATCTTAATTTGCAAATTATTTGGTTTCACTATTTATCACGTAATGAATTACATTAGAAAAATCCCAAATATTCACACTAAAAATTTCACGATGTTTAGAATCAAAAAATTAACTCCTTTTTTCAAAAATATTTTTATCAATATAAATAATTTAATGTTTAATTAAAATCATAATTTACATGAAAAATACACACTTTAATACTATAAATCATTTTATAATGCTTTCATAAATTGTATAAGGTATTATAAATTTATCTTAAAACTATAAGACACAAAAGATATAATTAATGAAAAACTTTTAGTAAAATATATTTTATTTTAAAATAAATAATTTATTTTAATTAATTATTTAAGACTTACAAAAATACCAATACTATTGTTATGGTCATACTATCACTTATTGGATGCCCATATTATATTTATGCATTAAAGGGTGAGGTTACTATTATTTTTGGTGATTTATTCATTATAAGGGACATATTACTATTAATAATTATAGGTTACTATTCATAGAGGTCGGTTACTATTTGCCAAAAATTATGGTTGTTCTAATAGACCACAAAATACACCCTAAACACAACCGTGTATGTTAGATTTTCAAAATTAAAATCATAGAAGTGAAAATATTATGTTTAATGGTCACATAGTACTTAGTAGTTCATAGTGGTTTGCTCTCATGTGATTAAAGGAAATAATTATAAGAATTGAATATCCATTGATAAAACATTGGGTCGTTACATTATTACCCCCTTATGAAAATAACACCATTAAATTTTATTTTAAATTCTATTCCATAAAAAGTTGTGGGTACTTTTCCTTCATTACCTCATCCAGTTCCCATGATTCCTCTTCGTACTTATGGTTCTTCCAAGTATTTTGACAACGCGAGTAATCTTGATACGTATAAATTTTTCTCTACAATATAAGATTTTCACTGGATGCTCCTCATAAGAATGATCATACTCTAAATTTAACACCTCTGGTGAGAGTACATGTGAAATATCTGTTATCTAATTCCTTAAGAGGGATGAGTAGAGGACATTGTGTACTTTAGAAATGGTTGGTTGAAGTTTCAGTTGATAGGACACTTCCCTAACTCAATCAATGATCTCGATGGGGCTGATGTACCTAGGACTAAACTTTATTTTCTTCCCAAACCACATGACCTTCTTCCATGGAGATATTCATAGTAATACCATCTCCCCAATATTGAACTAATGATCTCATCAACGATTTCCTACATAACTATTTTGTCTGCTTTGTGTACCCTTGATGTTCTACTGAATTGTTTTCATCTTCTTCACCATTTCTTAGACAATTTCAGGTCCTTCCAACTTACATCCCCATCTTAATCCCATCATGCTGGTGTTCTAAACCTTTTCCCTTAATGGGCTTCGTATTGTTCCTTTTAGATGCTCGAGTGAAAACTATTATTGTTGGATAATTAATCTAGTAGAAGATGTTGGTCTCATCATCCATTAAAGTCCATATAACATGCTCTCAACACATCTTCCAATTTCTTAATAGTTCTCTCAGATTATCCATCAGTTTGAGGATGATCAGTCGTACTGATGTTCAATTCATTGCATAAAGAATGTTGGAGACTATTCGGGAACATTGAGGTGAATCTATTATCTAAATTTGATACAATTGATAGTGGTATTCCATGCATACTTACCACTTCATTGATATATATCTGTGCAATTTGATCAAATGAGAAGTCCTATTGTATCATGATAATTTGATTTGTCTTTGTAAGATGATACACAATGACCCACACAGCATCAGTTCCTCTGGTTGTCCTTGAAATTCCAGTGACAAAGTCTATAGTAATATTATCCCACTTCCATGTTGGTATTGGTAGTGGAAGAAACATATCTTTATACTTATTCTATCCACCCTGCACTTGTTGACATTCTAGTATATTTGATGTATATTCATCAATCTCATTCTTCATATTATCCAAAAAAAGCACTCTTGGGGATCTTGATACATCGTTGTGCTCCCTATGTGGATAAAGAAGGTCGAGATATGTGATTAATTCAGAATCTCCTTCTTTCTTTCATGATCAGATGGTGGACATAATCGTGACCAAAATATTACAACTCCTTTCCCCATCTATTATAAAATCATTGGAATTCCCAATTCTAATGGCTTCCACCCTTTTCTAAATTTCCACATCTTTTCTTTGAGCATCCTTTATTTTCTCCCTGACGGATGTTTGAGCAATAATATGAGAAAGGATTTATGATGTTCCTATATTAATTATTCCCATGTCCATACTATAAAGATCTATGAAGATTGGATCCTTTTCTATTGGCATGATTGATAATGGTGATGTAACCTTTTTACCTAGAGCATCTGCCACCATTTTTTCCTTACTGGGATGGTAGTGGATTGATAATTCATAATGCATAATGAGATCTACCCATCTCTTTTGTTGCATATTAAGCTATTTTTATGTGAATATATACTTTAGACTCTTGTGATCAGAATATATCTCATACTTCTTCACATAAAGATAATTCTGCCATATTTTAAATTCCATGATTGAAACCGTTAACTCCAGATCATTCGTATGACTGTTTTTCTAATGGATTTTAGATTCCTTGAGGTGTAGGTGATAACATTATCATTTTTAATAAAAACACGATCTAATCCCCTCTTTGAAGCATCATTATACAACACAATGAGTTATCAAATTTTTTGGAGTGTGAATACTAGTGTAGTGATAAGCCTTTTTTCATCTCATTAAAACAATCTTCACATTCATGAGACTAGAAAAACATTACACCCTTTCATGTCAGCTTGATCATTGGGTTTTAAAATAATGAAATGTTCTTTAGAAATTGTTGATAATACCTATCTAGAACTAGAAGTTTTATGATCTCAATTATAGCTGTTGTCCTAGGCCACTCTTCAATCACCTTTATTCTGGAAGGCTCTATAGATATCCCTTTTCTTGTGATTACATTCCCTATGAATGACATATCCTCCATCCGGAACTCATATTAACTATACATTTCATACAAATTATCCCTTTTAAAATTATTTAACACCGTATTAAAATCACCATCATGTTCATCCATAATCATGGATTATATTAGAATATCGTCAATAAGGACTACCACGAGGTTTCTAAGGTAATTTATAATGAATCTATTAATTAAATCCATGAAAATTGGTGTAGAATTAGTGAGTCTTATGGGAATAATTATTAACTCATTGTGTCCATACCTAATTCAAAAGGTAGTCTTGGGAATATATTCCTTCCCCACCTTCAGTTGGTGATATTCTGAATGAAGGTGAACCATAGAAAAAATAATTGGCCCCATGAAGTTGATCGAACAATTCATCTATCTCTAGTATGGGATACATGATATGTATCATGATTTCAATGATCTCATGATAATAAATAAAGATTCCCATTGCAACATCCTTAATATTGATGAAGCAGATTGAATAACCCCATGGTGAAGCACTCGGGTGAATAAAACCCCTCTCCAGATTCCCCTGTAACATCTTTTTTAGATCCTCCAGCTCTACGGTGTCCATTCTATAAGGTTTCCTTGATATTTGTAGATATCCATGAATAAATTAAATTGAGAACTCAAACTCTTTATTTGGAGGAAGACGAGGTAACTCTTCTAGGAATACATCAGTTTAATCCCACATGATTGGCATGTCATCAAGCATGATTCTCTCATTTGTCTCAATTATATGATCTAGACATAATTTCTCATAAGTAATTAATTTCCACACTTGAGGAAACAATTTTAAAGGATATTCATCTTCCTCATTACACTTTTATGGAGTAATATGAAGATTCAGGATGTGAAGAGTGGTGTCTATTTCCCAACACGTGAAGTTGTATTTTTATAAAGATACCCAATCCATGCCTAAGATAGCATCTAAATCTAGTAAAAGAAGTTTTATGAGATTTTTTGGGAGGTTCATTACAGAAGCATGAACTGGGGACGAGTTATAAACCTTGGATGAAATAATTTCTTCATTCTCTATTCTCACTAATAAAATATCCTCAAAATTTTTATGTGGTGTTTAAATAGTTCTGCTAAACATTCATGATATGAATGAATGGGTAGAACTAGAATCGAATAGTTCATTTGGAATTATTGAAGGAATAACCATAGTACCTATCATAGAATCATTGTCTAGCTCCACCTCACTAGTTGTAATAGCATAATCCCATCCGTGTTTCCATGGAGGTTGTTGTTGATTTCCTTCGATAACACTTGGATTAGGGAAATTGTTCACATAATTCCTTGGCTCTTGTAGTTGTAACACTACACCAATGGTAGAGCGTTTATCAAAACCTTACTTTATTCTTCCACATTAGTTGTATTATTCATATCTGTTTTGTAGTTTTTACATATTTGTCCCAATATTCAACATTTTAATAAATACCTTATTTCCTTTAGACAGTTCCAATGATTCTTCTTACCATAATGTTTACACATGGTATGATAAGGCTTCATTCCATCCAGGAATATATTTTTGGGAATGAAAACCTGAGATTAAATGTTCATATCCTTTTCATCGGGTTAATGATACCACTAGAGTGTCTGATCTCTATTTCAACCATGAGGGAACAACTGAAAATATCCTCATAACTGTCAAACTCGTTAATCACAAAATCTATTTAAAGGGTCATATTTAGAATGCTAAATAAGAAATCTTCTTTGAATTTGGGGTTTAAGACAATGTTCTAGTTGTACCTTGAATTCCTCGTGATGTTTTCTTTAAATATCATGATGAAATCATCTTCCATCTTCTTGAGATTGAGGAACATTATTTCTATCATGAGATAGAGGGTCCGAGGAAAGTATTTATTGAAATATATTCTCTTGGATTCTTTCAAATTCATGAAATCAATTTCTTATTGGGGCTTCGTATTCTTGATCAGTGTACACAACTGATCAGCTTCCCCAAAAAAATGATAGACTTCCCGTATGACTTTCTCTTCTCTGATCACTGGGGGATGATAATATCTTTTCAATGAAGTTAATCGACTATTTTGTGAGGAGGGGATCATAATATCCATTAAACATGGGAGGCCTTTGCCGTTAGGAGGATTCAACAAAAATTTCTCTTTCCTTGTAGGAGTAGGGTGTACCACATTATTCAAATTAATATTCATAACATGAGACAGTTAAGTATTTACTGTCATGAAATTTTGAGCAACCATTCCCATCATATCAGGAATATCACTAGGAAAATATTCACATTCCTTATCATATTGATTGTTGGAATGTGTTCTTTTATTTCTTGACATTAACTAAGAATAATAGATTACAATTAGGGGGAATGAATAATATTATATTAAGCATAAAAATGAATCTTTTATCAAAAGAGGATAAACTTGTAATGGAGAAGTATATCATAACATATGATTCCACATGTTTCAATTTATGTTATCCGAGATTTATTTCGCCACTTATATTCTTGTGTGTTTCTTTATTTCCATAGAAATGGTTTATACTATGATCACGAATTTTCTAAATCATATCCCTCATGAGTGTCAATACAAGATTTTAGAATGTCTTGTTGTCATGCACTAGTTCCTATTTGAGTCTAGATTAACGTAGTGTTTTTGGGTTTTACCCTTAGATACCTCTGTGTGAGAGCCACCACTACCTGTTTGAATCCAAAAAATGGATGTATTTTCTCAATAAACCACTGACTCTATATTTACCAACATTTAAGCATGTTTTCATATACTTATTGTCATCCTTATGTTTCTTACTGAAGTATCTATTCATAATCTACAAAAAACTAAAAAATACTCTAATACCAACTATAGCACCCCTATCCTTTTATAATATCATTACAATATTTTAATTATAATTTCACATAAGAGTACAAGCCATGTATTATAATGTATAGTGTCTTGGAAGGCTAGGTAAATAAATATGAATACATGGAACTAAATTGTCACGAACCGTCCCCCAGGGCCCGTATCCTGACTACCCCAAGCCCGCCTTCAATAGGCCAGGGGCTGGAGACTACCAAAAAAGGCATAAATCCCTAAACTGGAAAGGCATTTCCTTTTTAACTATAAACAAACACATCAGAGTACACAAAATGAAGAAAACACTAAGCAAAAACTGTATACAAAAAGTGTTCTGGATAGTAAAAGGGGGAAAAATTACAAGCCCAACAATAAAGTAAAAGTACAACTGGAAGAATGTACAACTGATGAAAAGTAAAGCAGCTATTGGGTTATCCTATGGGATTCCTACCTGATGGGTAGGTATTGATGGTCTCCTTAGCACTCCACGTCCATCAGTCCGCTCCGTGTACCACCACGCCGAGTGGTCCACCTCCTAGTACCGTGCAGTCATACTCCTCTCTGCCTCAGTTAGCGTCGTCTGTCATCTAGAACCAACACAATGATGTGCGGGAAAACCCTGCGTAGTTGTGAGTATAACGATACTCATTAGGGACCCCGAGTCCCTCAAGGTCTCACAAAATCAAATGATTATAAACCAAAAGTATCAAATCAACGGATAACCACTAATTAGGTATATTCCTATACATATACCTAAGATATCATGTAACCCATCTCAATAATGAGGAAAACACAAAAGACATTGACTCAGCTCAAACAATGATTTTTATTATCGAAACCACGGCTAACGGCATACTCATCCTTTATTAAGTACATTGGCCCTGCCATGACACACAGAGCCACTTCCCATAATCCTTAGACTGCTGAGGTACTCCTCCTATTGAGTATCGTGGGTTAGTTGCATCACACATAGGTGCTCCCCACCTCAGGTCTCCCATGTCACATAGAGGTGCTCCCCTTAATATCCTGCAGAGGTACTCCTCTTATCGAGTATCATGGGTCTATCAGACTCACACAAAGGCTCTCCTCCTCCATGGGTCTGTCACGTCACATAGAGGCACTCCCCACTGGGCTAGTCGAGTCACTCTAAGTCGAATCGGTCAAGCTGTCATCAGGTCTCAGCCATCTACTAGGTCTCCATAATCTATTTTCTCATCATCAGAAGGATCCGCTCCATGATCTAATGGTCAATACTCCATGTGTCATTAAGTCTCACGTTGAATTATCACAAAGGAACGCCACTCCATAGGGGTCTCAGCGTAATAGACGACACATCTATCGGATGCCCGGTCTGTGAGTTATTTTCCTTTTAGTTGTAGTGTCTAGTTGGATTTGTGATCAATCCAACCTGGACACACTTCATCTCGACACAAATATCAAGTGTGGTATACTCAAGGAACCGTCTCACTCAAAATATTCTAGCACCGACGACGGTTTGTCAAACAGATGTTTGGTTCCAATGTTATGGAGGATTGTGCAGGGGCGCATGGTTTGCACATGGTCTAAAAAAACCGTGGGGCTAGGTCATGAGAAGTATTTGTGGGAGACAGTAGCAACCGAATGGCTGGAACATGATTTGAAAAAAAATGTGTTGCCAAGCCGTGAGAAGTCTCTTGGTGAGACAGTAGATACTGCCTGGTCTGATACACCATGGAGCCAACTCGTGCAAAGTCCCTGGGTGAGATCATAGCAACTACACGGTTGGCGCACAGTTTGACAAAACGTGTAGCCAAGCCATGATAAGTCCCCAGGTTGGATAGTGGCTATCACAAAATTGTCATACGGTTTCCCAAATCGTGCATCCAAGCTGTGCGGCCACATAAAATTAGGGTTTTAAGTTCCGGGCCACTCGAGATTTCCCATCTTTCCCCTATTCTTCCTCCCACTAATGCCTCAAGCGGGATTTCTGATTTTCAGAGGTTGGGGAGCACCTTAGTTCATTTTCGAGGCACATAGAAGGGGTTTCTTTGTCGATCGATGGGGGTTCACCATTCGTCACCGCAACCCAAAGCTGTAACCTTCCATCATGAAGAACACTCCATTAAAGAAGGACATAGATGGGTTCGGGCATTGTTATTTTGGACCGCACCCTCTGCATTAGAGCGGTAACAGGTGGTTCAATAAGAACATAAAATAAGATCATCAAACCCTAAAATCCTGTAAAAATTATTCCCAACCCACAAAAGAAAACATCCACATTCTATGTTTTTTAAAAAAAGAACTTGGGAATATAATCATACTCAAAATCCAACCCCTACCTTTCTTTGAGATCGTTGACAATGTCATGGCAAGGCAGGCGTCATTTCTTCGACGTCGGAAAAGGAAGAGTGTACATCTCATTGGAGGAAGAGCATTCAGAGGGGACGAAGTAGATTACTTCGTTCTTCACAGTAAACTCCTTCTATTTTGGCATGGTTGAGGATCAAAGAAAGAGTTCATCATTCTTCGGTGGTGAGTGGAATTCATCATTGGAAGGATGAAGTTCTCTAGGTTCTTCCAATCCCTCTCTCAAGCTCCACCAAATGAATTACCAACCACAAATAATAGGCTGTCTATTATTTTAATTGTTGGAATGAATTCAAATGAATTCAAAAACAGATTAATTTAATTGTGAAACATAACCAAATAAATGAGATTGGTTGGCTCAATTAAATGGTGGGGACAGTGAAGAGTTTTTTCCCACATAAATGGTGTTTAAAGGGGGTTTAATGCCCATATGGGCCCCACTAAGGATATCCTCCAAAGGGAGGTTATGTGTGGGTGGGACCCACCACCATAACCTCTCATGGGTGGTTATGGTGTAGTGGCCCCCACATCTAACATCCCCTTGGAGATTATAACTGCCAAAATAAAAATAAGTTACACATATTTTTATTTAACTTTATTCTTAAAAACTCAATAATCTATCTTCTATTCCCGTTAGAATGCAACTGCAGTGAAGGTCTCACTATGAAATCACTGACGCTTCCAATTCATCAGTGCCCTTATATTTCAATTCCGAGCACCGGTTAAAAAGTTATAAAATCTTTCTTGTACCTTTACTGAACGAACCTAAACAAAACTATAGAAATTGATTCTGGGCACACCCGGCCTCGAAATAATGTTCCGTCAGTTTTTACGAACTCGTAAAATTCCCATGTATTTTATAAAAAAGTTTCCATAAATATTTACGGTCTTTAAATTCTCCCCACCTCAGTTATTTCTATCCTTATAAGCTACAACTCAAACTATGGGAACAGATGGGGTTACTGAGCATGCTTCTGAGCCTCCCTCTTCCATGTTCCCTCATAGATGTTCTCATGCTGCCAGTGAACGCGCACCTGGGGTATCGACCATCCAAGTAGGACTCGCTCCAATAGATCCTCAATCTTCACTAGAACCTTTGTGAAAGTCTTCCCGTCATCGATGTCTAGCTCCCCATGGTCGATGATGTGGGATGGGTCATGCACGTATCTCCTCTGTTGAGATATGTGGAAGACGTCGAGCACCCGGTGGGAATGAGGTGGAAAATATAAGCAGTATGACACCTCACCTACTATGTGTAGGACCTGGAAAGGTCTGATGAATCGCAGAGATAACCTGCCATTGCAGCCAAATCTCAATATACCACATCGAGGTGAGACCCGTAGAAATACATGATTGCCATCCTAGACCTATAAGGGCCTCTATCTCCAGTCAGCATATGAATTCTGTTGGCTCTGTAAAGTATTCATCCACTCTTGGATGATATACACCTTCTCCCTGGTAGCCCGTACCGTATCTGGACCCACTAGTGCTAACTCTCATGAGTCTGTCCAAAACAGTGGTGATCTGCAATGTCGACCATACAAGGCCTCATAAGGTGCCATACCAATGGTGGATTGGTAGCTGTTGTCATAGGAAAACTCCACCAAAGTTAAGTGATCCTCCCTAATGTGACCAAAGACATGGAAACATTGGCGGAGCATGTCCTAGAGGGTCTAGATGGTCTACTCAATCTAGTCATCCTTCTGAGGATGGAAGGTGGTGATCAAGTGAAACTATGTCCCAATAGCCTCCTACAACCGTTTCCATATCTGGGGATTAAACTGTGTGTCACGGTAGGAGACAATAGAAGAAGGAACTCCCTGAAAATGAACAATCTCATTCACATAGAGGCATCCCAATCTCTCTACAGAGCCCTACTCCCTGATCAGTAGGAAGTGGGCCGACGTGGTAATTCGGTGAATGATCACCCATATCGAATCATGACTCCTAGATTTATGTGGATGAAATATCACAAAATCTATGTATATCCCACCCCAAAACCACTCTGGTAATTCTAATGGCTGAACCAAGTCTGCTAGTACCTGGTACTCCGCCTTCAATTACTGACAAGTGAGGCACTGAGAGACAAACTCCACTACTGCATTCTTTATACCTAGCCACCAATTATTCTGTCTGATGTCCTTGTATATCATGGCTACCCATGAATGTACCGCTATAGGGGATGTGTGAAACTCCTACAAAACATCCTCCTGAAGTGACACTGGAACCATAGTACGTCCTCTGAAGTAAATGACGTGCTACCAACCTTCAGAAAATCCATCAGGTGTTTTCCTTGTAGATATATGAGCACGTCATGTCTCACGTTCAACATCCCCATACTGCGCCTCCAAGACTCTCTAAAGTAGTGGAGGAGTGATTGTATGAGACTGTAGATAGGCTGATCCATCTCTATCCACAAAGGATATTTGTAAGGCTTCCAGCTACTATGTCGCCTCCCCTAGTAGTTGTATTCCAGATCTCATTCTAAGTGAATCTGTAACTACAATCCCATTTCCAAGAGAATAGACTATCTCAAAGTCATAGTCTTAGAGGAACTCAAGCCATCGTCGTTGTCTCTGGTTCAGGTCCATCTGAGAAAATATATACCTGACACTCATATGATCATAGTACATGGTAAAACATTCATCCATAAGATAGTGTTGCCACATCTTCAAGGCGTAGACCACTACTGCTAACTCTAAGTCATGGGTAGCGTTGTTATTCTCATGCTGTCTCAGCTACGGAGAACCATATGCGATCACTACTCACTCCTGCATCAGGACACAGCTGAGTCCAGTCCCTGATGTGTCACAGTAGACTACGTACCCTACACCTTCCTCTAGAAGCCTCAAAAGGGGGGCACTAGTCAGCCACTGCCTCAGCTCTTGAATTCTCTTCTAGAACCTCTACGACCACACAAATGGTTGCCCATTATTCCTCAAGACTGATAGTGGTGTTTCAACTATGGAGAAGTTTGGAACAAACATCTGGTAGTACCCATCCAAACCCACGAAACTTCGTATCTCCGTCACACTCCTGGGTGACACTCGAAAAAGTACAGCCTCAATATTCACTGCAGCCACTACAACTCCATCCTCCAAGATGATGTGTCCAAGAATGTGAACATCTATAATCCTAAACTAGAACATCAATAGCTTACCATAAATCTTGTGCTCTTGGAGTGTGTCCAGTTCTACCTACAAATGGTAGGCATTCTCTTCCTCAGTAGTTGAGTAGATCAGAATGTCGTCAATGAATACTATGACAAAGAGATCGTGGTATGGATAGATGATCCTATGCATGAGACACATGAACACTGATGGATCATTGGTAACACCGAAGGGCATAACCAAGAACTCATAATGGTCATATTGACACCTGAAGGTCATCTTCTTTACATCTTCATCTCAAACATTGAGCTGGTGATACCCTGATCTGAGGTCTATCTTTGAAAACCACTGAGCTCCCATTATCTGATCAAAGAGGTACTCAATCCTCATGAGTGGGTAATCTTACTTCACAGTAACCTGGTTCAAGCAACCATAGTCGAAAAAAATCCTCTAGCTTCTATCTACATTCTTGGAAAACAGAATCATGGCTACCCAGGGAGAAACACTAGGCCAGATGAATCCTTTTCCCTGCAAGTCCTCTAGTTGTACCCGCATCTCACAAAGCTTAGCAGAAGCCAACTAATATGCTGGTTTAGATATTAGTGCCTTCCCGGGGTACAAACTTATGTATAATTCCACCTCTCTATGAGGACGTAGACATAGAGCATCGTTAGGGAAAACATCCACGTTCTGGTCCACCACATGATAGCTCGAACTCTCCACATCAACTACTCTGAGGTTAAGGCAAGAAAACTACTGAGTGATCGGATACACACTCCTCTGAGCAAGTCTGTCCTATTCTACAAAGTTTTCGTTCTCGCCGATGAAGGTAAACCTGGTCCGATCCATGCGGGCACACCTCACTATTCTCCTAATACATTCAATCTATGCATGAACTATAGATAACCATTCCATACCCAAGAATACATCATAAGGCCTCAACGCCACTATGAGGAGATCCAAGCCGAATATCTCACCTCGTAGAATATTCTCACACTACTGGAACCAGTGCATAATTGTCACGTCTTCTCTTGTAGTTGTCTCTAGCCATAAGGATTGAGCCAATGGCTCCGTCGGAATCTCCGAGATCCGAATGAGGGCAGTGTCTATGAAAGAGTGACTGGAACCTATGTCTATAAGAGCTGCAGCTAAGGTGGAGTAGACACTAATAGTGCATTGAATCATCTCTGGAGCTCCATGGTCATATGCATCAGCTGCCTAAAGCTGATCACTCCCATGTCCACCCGCTCCCTGCGGTCGGGGTGGACCTCCTGGTGGTGGTGGTGGCAACATCTCGATACGTTTTCCACAACTAGATGCTCGACCAGCTCCCCTTCCCTGTACGAATGTGCCCTACAAACCACCAAGATCGAACCTCTGCCTCTCCTTATGTGGTCCCTCTACTATCAGATGATCGTATGAATGATGGGTCATAGTGTCAAGAGCCATGTGACCATGCCCCGCAGCTTGAGTAAAAATATCTGGTACTAGCATGTGAGTCTCTACTTTGTGTTCCCCCCAAAATTTATCATGAGTCATGCGGTTGACCACCTTTTGGTCTGGTCGTCTTGGTCATCTCTGACATATGTCTACGGCTAGCTGCCGAAGACTCCGCCGCATGTCGAATAGTAGTGAGTCACGCTGCTGGTGACTTCTCAACAAGGAAACTCTCCACTAAGAGGGATCTCTCTAACAGCCCCGCCTGCATCGAGCTGCTGAGTGAGATCATCAGAGCTCTAATCTCTTGCCTGAGTCCCTGCACAAACGTTCAGATCCTGATGAATGGGTCCCATACCATATCTATGGTGTAGCGTGAGAGATTAGTGAACCTTGCTAAGTACCAAGCCACCATCCGGATACCCGGTTGTAGATGTAGTATCTCATGTATCTACACCACTCAAAGGCTGTATGGTAAAAACTATGCATGGAACATGCTCTCGAATTCTATCTATAGTAGCATCACCTCATCTTGGACATAGAGCATATGGCTCCACCATCTTGCTACTGCTGCCTGATGGAGACTGGCTGTAGGGATCACTATGAAGTCTGTTGGTGTCCCTACGATCCTGAAGACTATCACCACAACCTCCATCCAATCCTCATCTGCATGTGAGTCAGTCTCTACACTAAAACTAGGTGTCCAATAGAACTGGAACTCGTGCAACGGGCTCGAGTGGCATGCACTCTTTGCTGCTGGGGATGGTGGCATCGATGGTCCAATAGGGAGTGGTACCACTGGTGCCTCCACTAGTGACTCAAATAGAAGAGGGCCATGCAATGTGGCCATGTCACTCAGGGGGATTTCAGTGCGTAAAACTCTTTGGGGACTGTATGGAGGTATCCTGAAAAAAATAGTTGTGACATGGTCAAAATTTTATACATGGTGAGCTGACCTAGTTGCACTGAACTGGTTGAGCTAACATAAGAAAACTTTTAAATACACGCACGCAATCAGTGTTTTCTTTCACTAAGTCGAAAATCAGTAGTCAGGGTCCTAGTGTATAGATACATCAGCCGCCGCTTCAATACTGTACTCCCTGAACTGAGAACCAATCATAGTACCCATAACACTATTGCTTCACATAAAGCAAAGATCTGAGTTCTAATTTTTGCGGTAGAACCGAAAACTCTGATTCCAATTTCTCACGACCTGTCCCTAGGGGCATGTATTGTGACTACACCAAGAACTCCTTACATAGGTTAGGGGATGGTGACTAGCACCAAAGGAATAATTCCCTAAACATGGAAGGCATTTCCTTTATAACTGTAAACAAAAACATCAGAGTACACAACTAGAAGAAAACACTAATTGAAAACTGTATACAAAAGTGTGTTGTAAAGTAAAAGGGTCAGAAATACAAGCCCAACATTAAAGTACAGGTACAACTAGAATCAAATAAAAATAATGAAAATTAAAGTATCTACTGGGTCTTCCTCTGGGCTTCTTACCCTAAGGGTAGGTACATATGGACTCCTCATCACTCCACGGTCATTCGTCTGCTCCGTGTACCGTCACGCCGAGTGGTCCACCTCTGGGTACCATCAAGTCCTGCTACTCTCTACCTCAGTCTGTGATGTCTGTCATCTGCAACCAACACATCGAGGTGAAGGCATATCCCATGCGGGGGTGAGTATAACAATACTCATTAGGGACCACAAGACCCTCAATGTCTAACAAAATATAACGAGTATAACCCACAAGTATGAAATCAACGGATAACCACTACTGAGGTATATGCCTATACTTATTCCTTTTTTCTCCAGTAACCTATCTCAATCATGAGGAAAACACATAAGACATTGACTCAACTCAAAGAAGGATTTTTATTATAGAAACCATGGCGTACGGTGTACTCCTCCTCTATCGAGTACAATGGGAATTCCATGTCACACAGAGGTACTTCCCACGATCCATAGACTATTGAGGTACTCCTCATGTCCTGTACTTTGGGTCAGCTGTGTCACACAGAGGCGCTCCCCACCACGGGTCTGCCGTGTCACACAGAGGTGATCCCCCTAATAGAATGTAGATGTAGTCTTCCTATAGAGTACCACAAGTATTCCACGCTTACACAGAGGTGCTCTTCTGCCATGGGTATTCCTCTTCATATAAAGGTGCTCCCCACTGGGCTAGTTGATTCACTCCGAGTCGAATCGGTCAAGCAGTCATCAGGTCTCATCCAGCTGCTAGGTCTCTGTTCTATGTCTACTCACCACCAGAAGGATCCACTCCATGAGATTCCGGTATTTAATCAAAGTGTCACAATGTCTAACTTATAAGTATCACAGAGGACCGTCATGGAATAAGGGTCTCAACTCAATAGATGGTGCGTCAATCGGATGCCCGGTCTGTGAGATATTATCCTATTAGTTCTGGGGTCCAGTTTGATTCATGATCGATCCAAACTGACCATACACCATATAAAACCCAATCTCTAGTGGGGTATACTCAAGGTACCGTCTGAATCCAAAGATTCCAGCACTGCTGACGGTTTGTCAAACAGACATTTGGTTCAAATGTAATGGTTGTTTATAGAGGGGCGTATGGTTTGTGCATCGTCTAAAAAAACCATGTGGCCAGGTCGTGCGAAGTATCTGGGTGAGACAGTAAAAACTGAAAGGTTGGCACACAGTTTGACAAATAGTGCATCCAAGCTGTGTGAAGTCTCTCAGTGAGACAGTAGCAACTACACAGTTGGTGCACGGTTTGACAAACCGTGCAGCCATGTTGTGCAAGGTCCTTGGGTGAGAAAGTAGCAACCACATGGTTGGAGCATTGTTTGACAAACTCTGTGGCCAAGACATGTGAAGTCCCATGTGGGATAGTTGCTACCATAAGATTTGCACACGGTTTCCCAAACCATGTGGCCACTTAAAATTTGAGTTTTATGTCCCAAGCCACTAGGGATTTCCGGTCGTTCCCCTGTTCTTCCTCCCACACATACCTCATGTGGGATTTACAGTTTTGATAGGTTGGGTGAGATCCTTAGCTTGTTTTAAAAGAATATTGATGGGGTTTCATTGTGGAACGAAGGGGATTGTCCATTCTTTATTGCAACTCAAACCCGCCACCTTTCATCGCAAAGAACACACCATTCAAGAAAAACTATCAAGAGGTCGAGCCATGTTATTTTGGCCCGCTCCCTCTACATTAGAGCGGTAATAGGCTGCTCAACATGAAATTCAAATAAGATCATCAAACCCTAACCTCCCATAAGGATTATTCCCAACCCACAAAAGAAATGATATGGGTTCATTGTTTTTTAAAAAAAATATGAACTTGGGAATAATATCATACTCAAAATCCATCCCCTACATTTCCTGACGATCATTGACAGAGTCGCGGGAAGGCGAGTGTTGTTTCGTCGATGTCGGAAAAGGAAGAGGGTACTCGTCGTTGGTGGAAGAGCATTCAGATGGGTTGAAGTCGAATAGGGCATTCTTCACGATCGACTCCTTATCTTTTGGCACGGTTGAGGATCGAAGAATGAGTCCATCGTTATTCGGTGGTTAGTGGCATTTTTCCTTGGAAGGGAAATGTTCCCAAGGTTCTTCCAATCCCTCTCTCAAGCTCTCCCTAATGAATTGCAAAACAAAAATAACATATTATCTTTTATTTTAATGGATGGCACGAATTCAAATAGATTCAAAAAAAAAGTTTAATTAAAATTTGAATATTAACCAAATAAATTAGATGGGTTGGCTCAATTAAATGGTGGGGAAGGTGAAGAGTTTTATCCCACATAAATGGGTGTTAAAGGGGGTTTAAAGCCCATTTGGGCCCCACCAAGGGTAATCTCCCATGGGATATTTTGTGCGGGTGGTCCCCACCACCATAACCTCTCATGGGAGGTTATGGTGTGGTGGCCCCCACCTCAAACCTCCCCTTGGAGATTTTAACCTCCAAAAAAAAAATAAGATACACTTATTTTTATTTAAATTTATTATTAAAAACTCCATAAACTAACTACCATTACTGTTAGAACACAACTGTGGTGAATGTATCACTACGAAATCACCGACGCTGCGAGTTCATCGGTGCCCTCAGATTTTAATTCCGATCACCGGTTCAAATGTTATAAAATCATGCTCATACGTTTACTGAACGTACCCGAACAAAACTTCCAAAATTGATTCCGGGCACACCTGGCCTCAGAATCACGTGCCATCATTTTCGGCGGTCTCGTAGAGTTCCCATTTACTTAAGAAAAATATATCAACGAAAATCATGGGCCTTTACATAAATAAAACCTTTATTTAAATAAGGTAATAACTATAAGAATAACTCATTAGCACATGAGATAGAAGGCATGGCATGATGATATAAAATTCTATGTAACATATGGAGTCAAAACATATAAATATGGAATCATATAAACATGGATTCATAGTAATGTTTTAGAAACATAAAGCATGATAGTAACATGATTCAATTATAATTTCCAACACTATTACACATAGTAGCACAATCCAGGGCTAACCGCCAAGACCGTCGCACGTGGTAGCACAAGACATAGAAAACTGCCAAGGTCATCGCACATAACGTCTCATGACACTCAACATTACCCAATGAATTAGAGTGCTATCTAGGAAAGTTGATCATAACTTTTCATGAATATGTTTTCCATATATAGAATCATACATAATCAATATTACATAAACATACGGGTTACCCGTAGAAAGAATTGGTTACAATAGTCATGTCATAAATTATAACAAATGGGAGTATCCTAAAAGTGTCCAGGAACGAAAGAACCTAAAATATAAATGGAAATTACTAAGGTAAATTAGGAATGTATCATGGTAAGTGATGTCAATTACAAGTTACAACTTGTAAGAAAAGTACTTAATAAATTTTAGTGTTAAAATATTTTTTTGCAGTTTCCTGGAAAATATTATAGTGCCTTTAAAATATAAAAGGGGAAAATACTTCATATAAAACCAGAATTGAACCTATAATGTTTTCATAATTAAAAACTAACTTATTTTATAAATAAAAATATCTATTAAAATAGAAGATATAGTGCACTTGAAATCAGGTAAAAATTTGGGATGTCCCCTCAAAAAAGGTTTTCTTATTGGGAAGTATTAAGGAGTGAATCACATTAAAACCATTATATCAATGGAATAGAATGATAAAAGGGTATTTATTAATGAAATTGGAACATTTAAACAGAATTTATAAGATTCAAATGAAATTATAGAATAACTTCATTTTGGTAAAAGGAATATAAGGCAACCGGAATGAACAGAGGAGTTTCAGGTAGAATCTCTTACAAAATATTTGAATGGAATAGGGTGTACTTTAGAGTAATTAATGAGATATAAAGAGATTTATCATAACATATAAATCATGAGGAAGGTATGGTAGAGGATTTAAATCATACCCCATCATTATTTATTACACATAAAAAGGAATAACATAGAGAAACTTCTTGAATAAAACTGAAATAGAGAGGATACCTACCCTTCAGTCTGATGGTGTTATACACATGCAATTAAGGAAATGAATAACCAAATTAGGTTCATTTTTTAATAATTAAATAACATTTTCTATATTTTATATTTTTATTATATCTTTTTAAGTTTATGCATGACCTTTTCTATCAGTTAAGTGGATCAATATCATTGTTCGGGTCCATTTTTTTGTCTTGGTTTTTTACGATTTGTTTACATATTTTAATGAATATATAATCAAGTAAAATGGGGAAGGATTTCTAGAATTAGTGGTATATTTTATTACTGATGATATAGATGTTTTCATGGTTTTAAATTTAATTTGGTTACTTGGAGTGAAGTTGAATCTTTATATAAAACTTTTTTGATAACCATTAGGGGTTATTTGTGGTTTTTGATCACTCCAAATTCATTTTGAATTATAATTTAATATCATACATAAAAAATTATTATAAAACCTAAAATATGAAATATTAGATAATCATATGGTTCAACCATAAAAAATGGTTTCATGTCCAGAATTGAGTATGGTAAAAGAAATTGGAAACTTATCGTCCTTGAATGTAGTAAATTAACCCATCTTGTATTGTGTCTTTACTATTAGTATAAAAGAAGAGTAAATGAGATAAGATAATAAAATATTTCATTATAATAACAATATTATAGTACATTTAAGGTACTGGAGTTATCATATTATTTGAATGAGGGTAATAAAGGATAGAGAAGAAAATAAATTAACTTGAATGCAAAGTAAGTGAATTTAAAAAGGGAATTTACATCATGAACCAATCATCCATGAGAGCCTCTGAAGTGGAGAGGATTTTTATTTTGGATACATTAATGGGTGTTGTATATGGTGTAGGATATTAGGGAGAGATTTGTAATCAATTAAATAAAGGAACAAGGAATTAGTGGATTAATTAGAAGAGGTAAGGAGGGGAGATATTTATATTGTAGAAGAGGAGGGTTTTCATAATATTTAATTCACTTGTTTATTAATTTCCCTAATGACCAAATATAGTGATAATTCAATGACCAAATATAGTAATATGTTCATGTGAGTTTGAAAAAATTAGTATTACATCATCCAAACATCATCCATGGCCCTATAAATCAAGTATTTATCTTAATTTGAAAAATATTGTATTTTACTATTCATTAAAAATTCATGTATTTTAAAAAAATCCCAAAAAAATTACACTTACCACTTTTTGATCTGTAGAATCCAATAAAAACTTCATTTTACTAGAAATAATTGTATAAATATAGTAAATCCAATTTTTAATTTGTATCACAATTTACTAGAAAAATAATGATTTTAAAACGATAACTGATTTTATAATTCATTCAAAAATATACATAAGGTCTTATAAAATTATATTCAAACTAGAAGGCATAAAAGTTTTAATTGAAGAACGCATTTTATGAAAAATCATTTCCTTTCAAATAAATTAATTAATATTATTTATTTATTTATGACTTAAAAAAATACTTCTACTATGGTCATATTATCACTTATAGGATGCCTAATTTTTTTATAAATTATACGATTAGGTTACTATTCTTTTGGATGATTTAATATTTATAAGAGTTATATTACTATTTATAAGGGTGGGTTAATATTCACAAAAAATAAATTTTGTTCCATGAAACACCAAAAAACACCCTGAACACAACTATGTATGTCATATTTCTAGAATTCAAATCACAGAAGTGACAATATTATGTTTAAAGGTATCATAGTACATAGTAGATCATAGTTTTCTAACAACATGTTATTATATGCCATAATTATTTGAATGGAATTTACATTGATAAAAAATTGGGTCATTACAAATTGTTTGTTGCATGTGGTGGCTTTTTTCTTTGGTTGTGTATTAGTTGTGATCTAGTGAAAATTGATAAGTTAATGGAATGCACATTGTGGTCGAAGGATGCAATGTAGTGTTGTGTCTAGGTGAATAGTGATGTTGTTTTGTGGGATGTTTTAAGGATTCTTTGGTTTTCCTATTTGGAAGGTATTAGTATTAGTAGTATAATGAGTTCCCTGATAAGTATATCAAATGACAGTTGTTTGGACCCTTTATTTATTTTGGGTTTTCTTTGATTCATGAGGTGGAAAATAAATTAATAAATTTTTGATGTAAGAGACTATTCCTTCTTAGCCTGTTACCTTTCCAATTTATATGTTAAGGGTGTCCTGAGGAGGCTTGAGGTGGTTCCATTGATTTGGATCTTCACAAGTACAAAAATGGGTTGTTCAGTGCATTAGATGGATTAAAATCACGTTATGATGATTCACAACACAATATACCAATGAATTTTTAGATTGTATATGGTTTTGGTTTGATGCCTCAAATAGATGAATGTCATTATATCAGAATTCAAAATTTTAGATAAATCTAGATGATTTTATAGTAATTTCAAAAGATGTTATACATTTTTTAAATTCACAAAATTTAATGGTTTCATATATTTTATTTCATACAAACCACTAAATTCAATATATGAATATGGAATTCACGCCATAAATGTGGTGAGATATAGTCTTTTTATAAATATTTCATTTATCTAGACTCCTTTCATATATATTATCCTTTCAATCTTGGTTGATCCATAAATTCCATAAGATGATTGTCTATCCCCTTTCCTCTTGCATTGATCCTTTGGTTATGGAGACTGATATTTGGTTATTAGAGGTTATTCTCTTTATCTTTTTCACATTTTCCAGGCATTCATCGCCAAAATATTCAGAGGGTTTATTTTTCCTTTGGTTTGGGTTGTGTTTGGGATACATTATTGATGACCCCATTATGTGGTTCATGTTGATACCTTGCTTCCTTATTGGGTCATGGTTTTTGTGTCGTTACTTATTTACCCTACAGTACATAGTGAATCAGAAAGATTATTTGAGGTTGGTGGTCATAATTCTATCCCAATTTAGGTACATCATGTGTAGATTTCATGAATTTCCCTTCCTTTGGGTGGATAGTAAGGTCTATATTGATTAAGGTAATGAATTGAAAAATATAAAATTGACTGGGACGGGTAGTTTTTTCATTTTTTTATTCCTTGATTCTTTTTTATGATGTTATACAAGTTATTTCTAATTCTAAAAATCACAGATGTTGGGAGAATTGTGTGAATTGTATTTTTTTGGATTATGAGTCATTTTTTATTATTGTTTTATCCCACCCTAAATAAATGTTTGGAGATATATATATATAATTCATTTGTTTCCCATGAAAAAATGGGCACTATGATAATACATATGCTAAATAATGACATATAGTGACATAAACCCCTGAATATAAATTATTGATGTCATAATGCATTGTTGTGTGTGATTGTTCTATTTATTTCCATTATGTAATTTGGGTTGTGTATGGATGATTGAGGTGAATAGATAGGATAAAAAATTATTGAGTATGTGATATGTGATGTTATTGGTTGGCATGTGATTCAATGTGATATGTTTTGTGGTAGTGGAGGATTGTGGTGGTTATGTGCGCGATGGTTGTGGTGTGTGCTGTTGAGATGTGTGGTTGTTGTGGTGGGATGAACTAGATGTTCTAGACATGAAGATATAGATTTGTATTTCATGGTTGAGATGTGTTTTGGAGTAGTTATTTTAGTTACATGGGTTGAATTGGAATAAATGTTTTGTTGTGAAACTGAATTTCATGGGTTGGTAAATGAATGAAAAGGGATGAAATTTAAATTTGGTACAATAATAAATCAAAGTGTAGAATAAAAAAATGTTTTTTTGTAAAAGGATGGATCTAATGGTTAGTTAAATGGGAGTTTTCTGTAGCTCCTTAAATTTAGAAATGGTGGAGATTATTTTTTTAAAGTGAGAATGTGTGTCTTTTTTGGTGGTTATGCGGTGTATTTTAAATAGTTTAGGTAATGGTTGTGACATTTGATGTATGGTGTGGCATTAACGATGTGGTGTACACTAGTTTAGTAGATGATAACTCAAAGTTTTCATATTATTGGATACCTATATATAATATATATTATTCTATTTCTATATAGTCCTCACCTGAGTCGGATAACAACACTCGGATAATATCGGTTCTAGGTGTTTTACACAATTTCAAGGATAATGGTGATTAATGTTGTTTGGTAACCCTATTCCTCTTTCTTATTTTTATAGTGACATTACAGGTTGGGGTTATAGATTACCTTGAACTGATGTGATGGAGATGGGATTTTATTTGATATGGGGGGGGGGGGGTTATTCATGGAAGAAGTTTGGAACGTTGTTGAAATCAATCACATTCATGATACCCTACTTCCATGGTTATGAGATGTGATGTGATAAAAAATGTGTATTTTGGAGAGATGTGTTGTCATGGATAAAGTTCCATTAAAATGGGTTAGAATGTATCAGATGGACAATGTATGTTAACACATGGTATGGTCTGATGAAAAATGATTTTGGAACTAGATGAGAGACCCGTTAAATGGGTGTCTAGATAGGGATATGTCCCCACCAATATCATAGATGGATGAATATGGGATGTGTTGTTCATGGAATAGATGAGAGTATAAGACATTCAACATAGGGGTGTGTGTGTGGAAATAAATGGTGATTTTTTTTATATTTCATTTTTTTATATTGTTGATACTACGAAACTTCTTGAGATGATAGATTTTGTTAGTGAGAAACAATGGGGGCGGGATTTTTTAGTTGAAGTGTTTATGTGCTTGGTGGTTCTATTGTTTGTTCACTGGAAGGTTATTTTCTCTTTTAACTTGTTCACATGAGACATTGGTTTTGATCCTACTGAGTATACTTTTATCTAAAACATACACATATAAATGGGTGTTTAGGTCTCCAAAATGATTTTTTGTATCGATATATGCATTACTAGCATGGAATTTAAAGCTTATGTTGAGTCATTGTTATTAGAATTGTCTTTTTGTATTTACATGGGGAATTTAATTTGTGTCTATTGACATTGCTCATGCATTGACAGATCATTTTGGGTTTAGTGTTACATAATATATTTGGGACTATTGTTTTGTTTTTATCACGTTTTCCAATCCTATATGTTATATAGCGTAATGTCTTCTATATGTGATAGTATTATAGCATCGTTTCATGTCACCAACTAAAAGCCTATAGGAGGTGGGAATCAAGGGGTGTTCATTAGGTCTCTTCCTTCACGACATTCCCAGAAAAGGTTTCCTTTGGGGGAGGGTAATGAAATATAATATCTATGTGTCGCGTTAAATGAGTAAAAGTAGAATCTCTTGAAATTACCCATTTTAAATTTATTAATATTAACTAAAAACTAAACATTGTAACAATTATTTTACAAAAAAAATAATATGACCCTTTATAAAAATTTTGGGGATCTAATCTGAATTTGTATTCCATTTATTCTAATTAATTTTTAAACCATGAGAAAAATTAATTTTAAATTAAATCATAATATATTGAAAATAATTGTTTTTATTGAAAAATATTTCGTTCTACATTAAATGTTTTTTGTTAATATTTACAATTATTTTCTAGTCAAATAAGTGTAATTATATTTTATACTTGTTTATATAAAATATTATTGTAATCTGTTGAAATATATCAATCTAATTTATTTAGATAATTTAATACAAATTTTTTGTGTGATTTTTTTTGATAATGAATAATTGTGAATGCATTTCAGTATGTTGATGATGAATAAGAGATTCCATGCTGTAAATTAGTATCCATGAATTTTGTCTCATTTTGTTAAGTGGGTTGGTATTGGTAAAAATATCATGGATAATCTGTGTTAATTTTCTTGTGATATTATAATATGAAAAATTTTGTTCATTCCTTTAGAATGTATTGAGACAAATTAATTATTGAAGGTGAAAAAAAAATAATATTATTTGTGGAGTTCTTTGAGGAATGATATTTATGTTGATGATATATATATATATATGTGTGTGATTAAGATGATTTGAACATCCATCCATGTGATTGATGAACATTTTCAAGATAGGTTCATGAGCTAATGTAAATTTTGTTAATGAAAAGTGGAGTGTTCTACCAAATTTCAAATATTGTTATATTGGTATCAACATTATTGTAATATTTTTTTGGTGTATTTTGAAAGAAGAAATAATTATAGAAAATTAGATATCACTAAGTCTATAATCAAGATGAAGAAGTGCATAACCATGTATTGAATATATATGAATGCCCACATAAGAATATATCCTTTTATTGGATTTCTTATATAGGTGAATAAAAATGTGAATGGACTATGTATCTAAATACAATGTTATATATATGAATTTTTCAAATAGTATAAGGAACCTATGTGTTATAATGGTCTGCCAATGCAAATAAAAATGCATAGGAAATTGGATAATGTATGTGAATTCATGTACATTCACATATGTGAAATGTTATGAATAAGAATATTCAATATATTTATATATTCTGGTAATGTTCATGTTGATATTTGTTGGATAAAATAGGTAAGTTATCCACATATCTGATTCAAATATGTATAAAAAAGGTATTTAAAGGAATTCATTTGTAATTTTGGATAAAGTTAATGATTCACAATATTATAAGTAAGATGATATTTATTAAAATGATAATAACAATGTTTTGTTTTAATCAATTAATTCAAAAAGCATATTGTTCGACGATGTGCATATTATCTTTATTATACATCATTCATGAGTTTTATTATGAGATTTTTCCATGATTGGGGTTCTATGATAGATTAATTTTTATGAATTCATGCACACATGACAATAACTATGAAAGTAATTTTTTTCAATGAAGAAGGAAGACATTGTGAGGTTTTACTCCCGATTTAAATCTATTACATAATTTACTAGAGAAATATTCATATGTGTTTTAAATAATGATAAATGATCATTTATTTAATGGTAAATTTTAATAATTGTTTAATCCACATTAGTTATAATGATTGGTTATTATATGATAAATTTTTTAATAATGTCCATTACCAGGTAATAATTAATTCCATGTCTTCATGCATTAGGATACGTTCATGATGAATATTATGGATCTAATCAATTTTCCTGATGTCCAAGATTTAACGTATTCAATTAACTATAATCATGGTAATTTAAATCAAGTATTAGCTTATGGTATTGAATATAAAATTGTAGAATAGAATGGGAAGAAGTAACTGATGATACAACTAATTATTATTATATATATATTATAATAGATTATTGTAAAAAATTTATTTTTACTCAAAATTATCATTCAAGAGATAATATTCAGATGTCATATTGACGATTTGATATATAAATTTATGTGAATATTTTTTTTGCTGAATAATAAAATATAGATTCAAGACATGTCATTCAAACACATCTTAAAGAGATGAAGACATTAAGATATAGATCCAGTATAGTATGTTCAACAATAAAGAATAAAGAGTGTAAAATAGAGAGGAATAGAAGAAAGTTTTGTACAAATCTGTATAGAGAGGAATAAGAGGAAGAAGAGTTGGTTGAGTTTGTCATAAATTTCATAATAGGATAAATACATTGTTATGTGTTGTTTTTAATGAGAAATATGGGCCTTTAAATTAGGGAAATAGAATATGAGAATGAGAATAATAAGTATTGGTCATGTTCAGGAATAAAATCATTCTAGTTTGTTATATTATAGAAAAAATAAGATTGTGCTCACTTCAATGAATATAAGGGAAGAAGAAGAGAGTTTTCTTCCATGTTGTTGTGGAAGTGACAATGGAATAAGAAATATAATAAATAAGAAGAACCTCCAAAATCAATATAATTCACATTAAGAGGAGGAAATTATAAATATTGAAAAGTGCATGATGAATTTGAATACTACATATGCATGTAGGGTAAATATATAACAAGGTGATATAGTAAGATCATGATATCAAAAGTCTATATGATTATGATTATTTCTCATTACCCCTATTGACTATAGGGTACCTAACATTAGGGTTGAAATTGTTCACTGGATGATGCAATGTAACATTCATCTCATTACAGTGACTTGTTTGATAAAGGATTATTTTATTATTTCTCTAATGACCATCCTTTCAAATTGAAATTGTATCCCTATAAATAAAATTTTAATTTTTTTTGTAATAATGGGATATATAATTGAAATATAATTTTAAATTCAAGAACCTAATAGGTCCATGATATAAATTGATAAACATTTAAAATTATAATTAAAACTCTTGAAGATTGAATCAATACTAGTGTTGATAATTTCCCCATGTGGTCATCACAATTGGTAAAAAATGTAAGTATCACCTTAATTATATTATATACATTAATGTATTTCTATTTTAAATATTTCAGTTTTTGTAATGTATTAGTATTGAAATAATTTTTTCATAAATATTTTTTTATGTAAGATTTAAATTCATTCTCTAAAAAGACCATGATGAATAATAGAAGGAAAGAAAACAATGTAAGATTAAGAATATGTCCCTATTTTGTGGAAAAAAGATAATTCAGTTTCATTAATTGATGATAATAAATAATTATCAACAATCATGGAGGATTTTTAATAAAGAGTTAAATCCTCCAACATAGAGATGGATAGTCTTTATACTTTAATTGGATCAATGATTAAATTTGATCTTGATGTATATAAATTTTCTCTTTAATATATTATAATAAAATAAGAGTAATGTGAATGTGATTATTTGTAAACAGATGATTTTGATGATGCATTAATGAATATGACACATTTTTTCCCAAATAATCCATTTCTAGAATCTGTGGGACAGTAAAAATTATAAAAAATTAATTCACTTTCCTTAAGGAATAACTGATGGAATAAATAAATTTATAATGAAAAATTTCAAAACCATTGAAAATATTTTCAGATATGTTGATTTAATTTAGGAAAAAAAATTCGATCTTAAAGATAATATCACCTTGTATGATATAAAATGTCACAAAAAATGTTGATCAAAACTATAGTGCATGATAATATCATTATATATTAAATTCATATAAATAGAGAAAAAAAAAAGAAAAAAAACAAGCTCATTCCTTGTAAATATATTTAAATAGATTAGAAAATATTAATTTTGAAAAGAAAACTATAAATAATGGATGATTTTTTTCTATTGGGTAATAAAAATAAGATGTCTATGAATATTGCTTCATCTATAAGGACTAATGAGATAAAAATAACTCAAAATTTTCTATATTAGGACTGGACAAAGACTACCAATATTCCCAAAGTCATCATAGTAATTTGGAGTATTACATATCGTAGACAAATAATGTTGGAAGAGGAAGAATAAAAAGGATGGTCTAATTGAGAGGAAGTTGGTTCTTATAATGAACCTGAATTTCATCTAAGGTTATCTATATAAGGAAAAACGTTTGTTGAATATGGTATGTGTCTTAGGATCAAAATTATAGTACTTATTCCATTAGTTTTTTTATATACTTTTAATATAAGAATATATATTAAATAAGATGTAATTTTATCCAAGTGATACATGATGTTTAGAAGATATTGAGTAGTGAAAATTCACACACAAATAAACCAATGAAGTGATGAGATACATAATTCCTAAAGATATATCAAAATTGATGTTAAGATGTAAAAAACGTGATTCATAGAGGAAATCAAGTAACAATTTATTGAACAAAATCTCAACAATGTTGATCACATTTATGAAGAGGGTAATCCACTTTATTTCCATAATCATTGTGCACTTTATATGTGCTTAAAATGTAGGAAATTAATGGTGAAGCATGATTTCAAGGGGGAAACTAGAGTAAGAGTGTTGGACTTCAATTTTGGATTTACTATATAAGTATTTCATCATTTAATATTGATGTATAAATTTTTATTGTGGAAAACCTAATTATCATATAATCTTTTATTGGGATTAAGTAATTGGTTGCTTCAAAAACATGAAAAAATTAACACAATTCCATCTTGGATTGATCATAAATTTGGTATTGAGTATAATATATATTGAATAATGTAACACCCAAATGTTTTTTAAAATATATTTTTTCTAAATTAATTAAATTTCGTTGATATATTGGGTTTCACACACTAATTACATTTATAGACAATAGGAATGATACACATCATCAAAGCTTTAGTGAAACAAAAAATGAAATTATTATAAATATGTTATAAAATAGACATTAAATATGATGGTATGAATAATATTTACAACATTATGAAATATAAATATAAATGACCAAATCAATAACTCTTTTTATAAAAATTTATTAAATAATCAATCAATTTTCAAAAATGTAAATATATTCAACAAATATATTTTTTCCAAAAAAAATAGTTTTTTTATTATTTTTAAGATAAAATATTATAATGAATTTATGGATATTTTAGAAATTTTATTGAAATATTGTACTTCAAATATAGAACCATAATATCTAAATTTACTTATGGGGAAATTTTGGGTTTTTTACGAAAAAATATTTTTTTCGATGAATAAAAAAATAATGATTTTTTAAAACAATCATTAATTTAAATAAATTAAATAACTAAAATTTCAAATTATATTTTTATGTAACATAATAATTATTTTTTTTCATTTAATCCTCTCAATTACTATTGAGTAAAATTTATATTGGATTTTACTATAAGTTTATTTTTCGGATTAAAAATGGTCGTTTCCCGAAAAATTGTGCATTTTGTTCCTCTATTTTAATTTATTAAAATTTTCAGCATTGAGGAATATTTTAAATTAAAATTCTACATTATATATAAATAAATATTAATTTATATTTATAAAATTATTATTATTATTATACTTAGGGTTAACAAAAAATATGTTTGTGCTTGAAAAAAACACACATTTAGAAAACATAAAAATTCATTACATTTGTGGGGTTTCCATTAAATTTTATTTTTTACAATTTTATGAAGATTATTTAAAAAAAATAAATTTTTATGAATCAATTATATAATTAAATTTTGTTGAATTGTTTATAATTTTTTGAAAATATTTATTTTCATAATGAATAGTAAAAATTGTTGTATTTTTATTGAATAATTCCTTTCATTTTAATTATTTAAAATATTAATTTAAATAATAAATTTATTTTATTGTATATTTAGTTCATTTATATTTTTATTAGTCTAATTTATTATTTTCAATTAGTTTATTGTATTTTATTTTACAACATATTTTCAAACATTTGAACATTTTCTTTTTAGAAAAGCTCTTTGTCATCACATGTGTGGGATTAATTTTAAATTAAATTATGAAAAAAAAATTTAATACATAAAAAATATATTACATACTAATAATCATAATAATTAGTTTTATATAATAATTGTAATTTTATTTTTTAAACAACCGAAGAGTAAAAACCATATTAATTATTTACCACAGTTAAGGTAAAAATGGTTTTTATGGGGGTAAACTAATAATATATGTGTATAAATTATAAAAAGTTTCATTAAAAAAATTTTATGGACAAATATAAAACTTATATCATATTTTAAATATAATTTATCATTATTGGATACTTTTGACATGAGAAAAGGATGCATGTTAATTCATTCTTTAAAGCAATTATAAGTGTGCCACTCACCTCATATATAAAAGGGAACTCCCTCTCCTCCCCAATTCACAAATTAAAACCTTTTTTTAATCCAACAAATTATTAAATAACATCACAAATTACTTCTTCTAAAACTATAATACTTTTTTATATAATTCCATCCAACGATGTCTTTTGGAGCAATCCGAAGGAGGATACACAAAGAAAAGGTATCATTCATCAACACACGTTTTTTATTTCATCCCCGAACTCCATAAAATATTATTATTCAATGCTGATATATTAATCTCAAGATCATAGATATAATAATATTTTTATGTCAATATCAATAAAAAATCCATCTCCACTTCCATCAAATTGATTTCAAATAATTGATCGTGTGTAGGACAAACTGCCGCCTCACGAACCAATGTAATTCATTTTTCCATTACCCCCATGGTCATGTATAATTATGTATATAATGTATATATATATGAAATAAATAACATTATTATACCTATGGATTAATTTAATAATATATTCCTTTGTAAATTCTATTTTCAGGAGATATGACAATATTTCCCATGTCTATAGTGGGCTACCACCTTGTGAAGTGATTTGAATCATTTTTCACTAATAATTTACATGGAATATAATAATAACAATTATATATGATTTAAATGAAATAAATAATATATTAATTAATTATATATCATTATTAATACATAATATAACATTTTAATTCTTTTTTATTCACTTATTGAACTGTGATAACATTTTTTGTGTACATGTTGACTACTGCCTTCACGAAGCAATGTGACTCATTGTTCTCATCGTCACAGCACATGGATGATATTTATAAGTATATTTAAGAAGATAATATTGTATTTATGATATTAGAATTATTATTTAATTAAATTTTATTACTTACCTCCATTCTATAATTATCGTTCAGATATGGAAACTTTACTCATGCATATGTATGGCCTACCATCTCCACGATCATAACGTACATCATTTCACAAAACCATATTTCATGATTAGTATAAAAAGTTTATATAATGTTAAAATATGTTAATTATTTTATTATTATTATTATAGATATTATAAAACCATGCTCAATGTAAGGATACTAAAAATAACATATCAAAAAATGTATACAAAACAAAGTGGAAACTACCTGAAACATGACTTTAACAAATAGTTATTAATAAAAGGGAATAAGTAAATAATATATGGTATAATTTATATATGTATTATTCATTAATATATAAATATAAATAATAAAATTGTTATATAGGAGGTTCGAACATGTATATAGGATGCCAGGACTTACGGTGAAGAATTTCTAGTATATTTATTATTTTTGGGAGACATAAGAAAATTCAACACTCGTATCTATTGTGTGGTGCATATACATACTATATGACATGTTATATAGTGAATGTATTTAATTTAATTTATTTAAATTTTTATTTTATTTTATACACTAATGGGACTTAATATTCAAATGATTTCCAAAGTAGTGAGGGTCTTTTTTCACAATTTTCCTTCATTGAAAAATATGTTATGTTTTGCACCTATATTATTTATAAGTTTTATACAAGTCACTTTTAACATGTAATTTCATAAATATATTTATTCCCATGATTTCATATGTTTTATTTAAATTTTTTTATTTTATATGGCTTGTGATTAAATTATACAAAAGTTGTATGGTTTTTATGACACAATCTGATCATTTATTAGTATTTCTCAGGATTTAAATTTCAATAATTAAATATTACAATATAACTAACAATAAACTAATTATTTTTCTTATCATATATTTATTTAATTTAAATACATTTTTTTATTCATTTTACTCTATTTCTGTACTTAAGAATTAAAAACTAAGGTATTTACAAAAAATCACCTTTTCGATTGAAAACCCATATTCTTTCAAAACCATGATCTTTAAAAACATTTTCAAAAAGTATATTAAGTTTTAAATATTTGTTTTATTAAAAAAATGAAGCATGATTGATTTCAAAATACTATATTAAAAATAATCTTCTTTTTATTTTCAAAAACAATAAGTATTTATATTTTTCAAAAAAATTAAAAGGAATCATGGTTTGAATATGTACAATATGAATGGAATATCACACTATCATGACCATTATTTGGTTTGATGTTTTTTTATATGTTCTCAATGTTATATTGCACAAATATAAATTTCTAAATATTTTATGATCTAAATTTGTTTTCATGGTGGAAAATGTATTATCCTCATTTAATGTTTTAAATTGTTTTTAAATCCTATTTAATAAATTTAAATGAATATTTTCAAAAAAAATTATTTTCAAAATGTTTTTTGAATTTATATTTTTAAAATGTGGATTTCAAAGAAAAGATATCTTACTCAATAAATATTCCACGTGATTTATCATTCAAAGTCATTATCCATCTAAGATGACATCCATTGAGAAATGTTATGATTTGTTGTAGATATCAAACATGGATACCATTATTACTCATTCTATTACATGTATTATACAATGATAATTTTTTTTGAAAACTAATTATTTTCATGGGTTTTTATATGATGAAATGATTAAATGGTTAAGAAACCAATCTAATTTTTATAGGTTATGATATGATCAAATGTTTATGAAACCCATTTCATTTAATTGGATATTATTTGGTGAATGTTTCATGATCTTGTGTCACACGCGTGTATGGTTCCCATTATATAATGATGGTTATGTTATAATTGTAGATGGTTGTTATGTTATAACCATGGATGGTTGTTACATTATAGTAAAGGACAATGGTTACGTTATAGAAAACGATGGGTGGGACCTATATCTATCTCGAATACATTTGGTGAATTTTTAAATCTCATGATTTAGAAATGATTAAAATGGGGAGTGAAACTAGTTTATTAAGGGATATTGTCCACTATGATTGTCTTCTAAGTATTCCCATACTACTTTGTTGGTCTATGGTGTGAACCCATTCCATAGTAAGAAAGGGGAATCCACTAGGGATGGAGGTTTATCCTGTCCCTGAGGTTTATCGGCCCATGGATTTCTATGATAAGACTTTGAAATGATCCTTGTCAACTATGAAACGGATTTTCTATGCATATCTCTATGAAAAAAATCTATGTAGAATTCTAATGTTATGCACTCATGAATCATGTTATCCTATTTACTAACGATTCATATTTTATTAATATTCAAAATTTATTCCACGAATTATGATTTTGACCTTTGATGTGATGGGCATGGTTTTCATATATTATTCTCACATTCAAAGAACCATATTCTTAAGTTAAGTTTATTTATTTCTCTTATTTATCGTTATTGAGCATCTGATCTGTCCATTTCATATGTTTCCTTTCTCTAGGTTACGAACAAAGGTTTTATATGTGGTATTATTATGGAGAGTACCAAATGAGATGATCTTTGACTGAAACATTGATGATATTTCACCGTATTAGAAGAATTTATTCCATTATTCTAGAGGCACTAATCTATTATTGTCCTAAGAAATATGTCTGTGTAATATAAAGAATATTCATAAAAAATATGTACTATCAACAAATGAGAAGCATGGGGTCTATATTTTTTATCATAGGAAATGTTTAGTTAACCTTTTGAAACTAGGATAGGGATCATTAGTTATATCCCAAGGTATACTTCTAAGGATATCTGTAGGGATGTCTCATAGGATAGATCTTATGATGATTCAATGTATAGTAATATTTGCAATGGTTTTGGTAATGGACAAAAAAAGTAGATTCTAGGCAATTAAATTCTTGATTGGATAGTATATGTGGATGTTCCTCTAGCACATAGGTACCTTGGAGTAATAAATCTAAAAAATGAGCATTGAACTAGACTCGATCATCACCTGATGCATGATAATGATCCTTAATACACACTTAATTTGACACTATTGGGGTATATCATTTGGAAATTAACAAAAAAATTTCAAACCAACATGAACGATTTAAATAGATGATGACTATAAATGAACTAGGATAAACCTATAAGGTCATAGATTAAAAATAATTATTTCAATAATAATACAACATATATGTGATTTACATGATCATTTGGTTTCCAATTGTATTTAGGGTTACTCGGGATAATTTTTTTTATTCCATGGATTGCACAAAATGAAATCATGTTTACACCGAATCTAGTAGAAAATTAGGTGACAATGATAATCCAAATTTGGATGAGAGGTTAAGAGATAGATATTTTGATTATTCCTAATTAGATATCAATATGTATGACTACAAAAATGAATTTTTATGTTATTTATATTGATTAAAATAAGAAGATGATGAACATTTATGAATGATCATATGGAAACGAACATTGATGTAATAATATTTAGCTTCATACATGTGATGAAGGTGGGAAGAATAACATAGAATAATATAGAAAAGCGAGTGAAAGATGTGATCTATGTGGAAAAAAAGTTTATGGAGAGAACCACTATCATGGAGTTCAGTTTCATATATGTGGGGAACATGGTAATTATCAGAATCAATGCTCTAAATAATGGGTTATACCTTAGACCATGTAAATACATATTCTATTCCAACCATTGAAGTAAATTATTTAGGTTTATATGTATATGGATTCATTAATTGTTATGTGGAAGTATTTCAATAAAAATTTTACGTAAAAGAATCCATAATTTTATATGGATTGTGTGAATTTTGGAAGCAAATCTGTCTTCCTGTAATGTTAACAAAATAATTATGGATACCATCATGGTTTTATTAATATAAATCTGATAAATAGTACAATTTCATTAATACGCATTCCTAGGAATTATTTAATGGTTGTTTATCAATATTAATGATATTTTAGGATACAATTATTTCTATACAACAATTATATTTTTTATATGTTTTAGTGAAATATAATTTTAATAATAATTCCTTTACACTTTTTGTAGATATTATTAATGCTACATGAAACCATTAGGTTTTTGCCTATTCTTGAGGTAATTATGGGTTATTTTTTCCATGTTTAAAAGTCATCACACATAATTGCTATCATAAAATATTTCACTCTAGATCTTCTTTCCAATATATACATTAAGAATATGGTAAGATTTCATATATCACCACAATAAATTTTGTCTCATTAGGGTATAAATTATATATTGATGTTCTGTAAATTAATTCAACAATCTCTAGATACAAAATTTATATTTAATACGACATATCATCCTTATATTGAAGGTCCATCTTAATGAAAAATTAAAACCCTTGAGTTTATGATAATATCTTTTTATATGGATTTCAAAGGTTTTTTTGGATCAACACCTTCCTCATATTGAGTTTTCTTAAAAAATATCTTTCCCTCAAGTATTAATATTTCACCTTATGAATCCCTTTGTGGATGGAATGCTGGAAATCCAATGTAAATGAATGAAGGTGAAGAAATAAATATTTTAGGACCTAAGATAGCTGATGAGATGGATAATATGGTTAGATCCATTCAACAAAATATAATGACACAAAAATGTTGATATAAATGTGATTAAAATAATAATCGACATGACCAAGAATTTTAATTTGGTGAGAAAATATTTATAAAATTTTTTCTATGGAAGAAATAAGGGATAAAACCATAAGATATTCATTCCCTCTAAAATACATGATCATATTATTATAGTTTATTATTAATTTTCACTTTCAATGTACATATACTAGGATCATGATCTATTCAATTTGACTCATCTATGTAGGTACATATCTGATCATTCCAAAGTTCTAGACTTCGTGGTCATACAAATGGACCATGGTAATCATTATATTGAATAATCTGTTGAGAATTCATATTATATAGGGAATGTTCTAGGAAATAATACCACTCACATTGAAAATGTTTTAATGTGAAACCAGTAGTTTGATTAGACTGTGTAGGAACATAATATTTTAGTGAGGCCAAAGAATCCCTAGTCGTTGGAATAAAAGTGATGAATTTTGATGTAGAAATTTATTTTAATGGGGTACAATGTAAAAAACAATGATTTTCTAAAATATTTTTTTTAATTAATTTAAATTTTTTAAATATTTCACTATACATAACAACAAGATTCTTCGATAGCATGCATGACACGTGACACTGTGATTTAGTGAACCATGAAATAATAATATTTTCAATATGTCCATTATAACTAATCCATTAAATAGGTGGGTATTTATAGTATTAAATACTTAACATAGTATACATATAAACTTCCAACTCAAAATAAATTTGTTTATAAACTATTATTAAATATTCAGTCAATTTTTTAGTAATGTAATTATATTTATCCAAATTATGTTTTCTTAAAAAATTATTTATTTAATTTTCATGAGAAAATATTTTAATTAATTTTTAGAGATTTAAAAAAAATAATAGATAATATTAAATTTATTTTGGGAACCATCATAATTAAATTTAAATGTGAAAAATTTTATTTTTAGAAAATATTTATTTTTAGTGAATAGTAAAAAATAAATATTTTTTAAAAATACCATATATTTTCAATAAATTAATGTATTTAAATGCCTGATTATGTTTTCAAGTTACCTAAGAATTATTTATTAATATTTATTCCATTAAATTACTGTATAATTAACTTTATATTTCATTTTAGTGTGGATTTATTTTTGTGTTTAAAAAGGAGTTTTTCCAAAAAAAATGTTTTTAAGTACCTAATATTACTCCATGTTTTATAATTAAAATAATTCCTATTGTGGAATTTTTAAAATTAAATTTCACAATTATAAAAAAAAATATTTATTTATTTAGATTCATACAATTATATTTATTATATATAGTGTTCATATAAATTTATCTTACTCTTTAATAAATACATTTCTTGAAAATTGTTATTTTTATCATGTTTGTGTGTTTTTTTAATTTCATTATATCCAATTTTATATAAATTTTTTGAAAAAATTAACTTCATTTTTTGAAATAATAATTTCAAAATTTTATTATGGTGAATTTTTTATAATTGTTTCAAAATATTAATTTTGTGATGAATAGTGAAAATACTATATTTTAATTAGAAACTACCTTTTATTTTACATTATTTATAAGTGTAAGTTTTATTTTAATTTTTTAAAAGTAAAATTAGTTCAATTATTTATATATTAATAAAATTTATATGATTGGAATAAATTTAATATTAATTCATGGTATAATATCTTTGTAATATTTCATTATTTATTTCTTAAAAAACATGCAATAATCATGTTTGTGGGATTAATTTTAAACATAAATTTTCAACTTATGTGATTAGTGTTTTTAAAATTTGATTCCATATTTTTTATCAGAATATATTATATTATATAAAAATTTAAGCTTCATTTTTTACAAAATTGAATAATAAAATCACTAAAAATTATTTACCTTGGTTAAGGTAGAAATTATTTTACTAGTGGTTAAACTAGAAAGATATGGTTTACAAATAACCACAAAAATGTCCAAAAAAATTGGATATAAAATTTTTGTCATTTTATATTATATTTTAGGGAATTTTCATTTATTTTGGCCTTTTTTGATGATTAAAACATGGGAATAATTCTTTCATTCAAATAATTACATTTTATGAACTTATCGCACTTATAAAAACCAACCCCTCTTATATCCTCTTCACACCATAAAACAATTTTTATCAGTTAATACATAAAAAATTACTTAAAAACAAACATCCTATCATTATATAATCCTGAATTTTTAATTAAATCTATCTGATGATGGATATTGGCGAAAACCTAATGAGGATACATGAAAAATATGTAAAGCACATCAAAAAGAATTTTTGTATTATTTCATCCTTTAACTCCATAAATTGTTATTATTACATGATGATGTATTAAATTAATTATACCATGTACATATATGTACTTAAATTTAGTGAATTAGCAAAAATGATCTCCACATAAATCAAATGGCCTACAAAGTAATCAGTCATTAGTATGTTGGACTACCGCCTCACGAACTGATGTCAATCATTTTTGAATTACCACCTCTCATGTTGGGTATTAGTATGGTATTAAGGTATATATATGATACTTATTAAAATATTATTCCTACTGAGTTATTATATCATATATATATTTTTAATGTTCATTTCATAAGGGATATGATAATGTTGCTTGTGCGTACACCGGACTACCACCTCACGATGCGATGTGAATAATTTTTCATTAACATGTTAGATGAAAAATATTAAGGGTAAATATATGTTATGAAAATTACTTAATTATAGAAATAATTAAATATTTATTATTTGAATAATATAATATATTTCTTAACTCTTACATTTTCACTCTCTGAATGGTTTTTTACATCGATCGTGTATGTGTTCAATACCTACTTCACAAAGCGATGTTACTCTCTCTTTTCATCACCACACCACATGAACGATATGTATAAGTGTATATAAAAGAAAAATATTTTATTTATGATAATATTATATTGATTTTCTGATAATATATTACTTATTAAATTCCATACTGATATATGGAAAATTGAAGTGTTACTCATGTGTACGTATGACCTACCGTCTCTATGATGATAACATACTTTATTTATCGAAATATTATTTCAATATTGGTTATAAAATTATAATTTTTGTATAAAAATGATAATTATTTCATTATTATAATTCATAATATGATGGAAACATTATCAAAGTAATGGGGATGTGAATAAAAATTCAAAACGTATATGAAAAACAATGTTTTTATTACGCGAAAGATGAAATTAATCTATAATTGGTAATAAATTGGTAATAAAATGACACAAGTAATAAATATATTTTATGAAATATATAATTATGTTTTATTATATAATTAAAATAATCATAAACTAATTATGCAAAAGGTCTTACCAAGTTTGAAGGATGTCTAGAATTATAGTAAGATATTTTTATTCTTACTTTTATTTATAAGAGACATATAAAAAATTCACCACTCCATTCGTTTATATTGGGTATATACTGACATTTTTACATGTTATATCATGAATATATTTATTTTAATTTGATTAAATGATTAATTAGTTTTTATTAATTATTTTGGATTTTGATTGTAATTATTACGAAAGTATTAATGGATTTGTGTCATAATTTTACTTCTTTGAGGAATATGTTATATTGTGCACCTATATTCTCTATATGGTTTGTATATTGACACTTTTACATGTAATATAATGTATTTATTAATACCATGTTATTATTAGTTTCATTTATTTTTACTCATCACTAGGGCTTCTGATTCAATGATTCCAAAGTGGTAAGGAATTTATTATTTTGTCGCATAGTTTATAGGGATTACTCATTATATTGATTCCAATGATGAAATATTACTATATATTTCAAAATAAACTCGTGGATTTTCTTATCCTAGGTTTTTTTAAATACAAGTTTTCCCTAAATTTTCCTCTCGTTAATTCTTCAAGAGTTCAAAAATAATTTTTTTAATAAAATTCATCTTTTCGTTTGAGAATTTTGTTTCTTCCAAAACTATGTTATCTAAAAATGATTTAAAATGTTTTAGAATTTATTATTTTTTTACTTAGTGGAATTTTTTTAAAAAAATTACATTGTAATTTTTTTAAAACAATAATCAGCTTAATCTCAAAAATTATTACCACTTTGATTTTAATTAAAATGTGAAAGGTGTCATGACCCACTTTCTTCAAATATACCTCTCATGGGTTGGTAATGAATAATGGGATATAATGACCCCATGAGTCCCAAATTCTGTAGGCCCAAGGGTGGCGACCATCACTAAGGGTATATCATCTCAAAAAATTAATTATATTTCCATATTTATAGTAATGATGATCGGGATATACTATATATCATCCCAAATAACAACTCCACGACATATATATAAAAGAATCCAAACTCCATACAATAATCATGTTTAAAGTAACACTACATGAAATACAATGAAGAACTCCAAATTAAAGACCAAACTAACAAAGATAATTATCGAAATTACAACATTCCCCAACGTCCAAGCTACTAAGGTCCATCACAGTCTTCGTAATCATCCTAAAATCCAAGTGTAATGTCCTGAGTCTGGAGCCCCTCCACTGGTGCCCCATACCCGGTTCACCACAAGACCTCAAGCGCGTTTCCCCGAACGCAAGAGGCTAACGACTACCAATGAGGGCCTTGGTGAGTCAGTGGGGAAACTATGCCATCATTTGGAAAGGTATACAAGGTAAGAAAAAAACAATAAACAACGGAAGCAGTAAACACCATGCATAACAACAGAAACCAAACAGTAGAAGAAATGTAGATATACAACTATGATGACAAAAATACAGCAGGTATAAATATCAATGGAAAATAGCAACACAACAATGTGATGGAATACAACTGTAACCAAGTGAAAAGAAAAACAATGAAAAATCCTCAGCATCGCGAGCCACGTCTCGGTCCCATGCTCCCCATCTCCTGATGTAGTCATGATCCTGAAGTAGAAGGGTGCTTCCCCTTATCTATACCTGCAGTAACATAGTCTGCTTGGGCCTAAAAGCATGACACAAAAAGGGTGTGAGATACAATCCTAGTAGGAAATCACCCAAAGATTTGTGCCTAATAGTCAATGAATACATGGCCGTAAAATAAACAAGAAGCAGTAAACATGAATGCACAAGTAGCTACAATATAAAATTCTAACAAGTATAGCAAAAAAGTAAGCAGTCAGTAACAAGAAGAAAATATGTAACCCTCTGGGTAGCTCTCACAGTCTAACCCCTATAGTGCAACCTCTAAGTACTAGCAACCCTCTGGGAGGCACACACAGTCTCAACCTTATGGTTCAGCTACGTAATTAAGCAGTCTCTCTGGGGATGAACTCACCGTCAATTCCCCCTATAGTCTCGTATCGTGCTAAAGGCTCTATGGGGAAGCACTCAACATAAATTCCCCCTATGGCCTATGTCGTAATTAAAAGACACTATAGAGAATACCTTCCATCAATTCTCCCTTCGGTCTCACATTGTGATTAAAAGCCACACTGGAGAAGCCCTTCCGTCAATTCTCCCTTTGATCTACTACTTTGGGTTCTCACAGTCCTGAGTATAACTAAACATTCTCAAAGTATGTGTATCATCCAAGTAAACCTCAAAAACTACTTGGCTATCAACTAAGGCTCATTAGAAAATCAAAATAGACCATTCCACTATCCGACAACAAGGTATGGAAACTAGAAAAACGCCCAACAGGAAAAAAAAGCATGGAAAATCAATCTGAGCACAAAATAAATTACACTACTCACAATCAATAACCTATATAAAAGAAATCAAGCAACAAATGTAAACAAAAAGGGAAAAAAATGAAACATGTAATACCCCGTTCAAGGGTATTGGTGGAAATTGCACAAAATATTCATCAACATCCTATAGAAAGGCACAAACCACCTACCTTGATCCGAGGAGATCAATATACGGTAACCTCGACGATAGATTCCTCTCAGAACAATGTAGAAATAAGAAATCGCACAAAACTTTTATCCCATTATAACCTGGAAATGAGGAGGAGTCAAGAAACAAGGCTAGAGAAGGGTGAAGAACTCGCAGCTGTGATTCCAATGCAATCGACCATTCTCGAATCATAGAATAAACATCGAGGAGGGAGTTCGTCGAAGATTCGGCCGTATGGTCACTCTCGGATGGTCAAAAACTGAAGAAGAAGATGAATATGGGGGTTAGACGCGACCCCGGTCCATTTAATTAAAAAAAGAAAGTACATGGAGTGTACTTCTAGAGTACATGGCTTTTACATCAATTTTTCTGTACTCCGAAAAACCAGCCTTCACCTCAGCCTTACCCACCATGTGTGTGGCCTGAACATGACCAGCACACGGTTTCAAGTCGGAACAGAGTACACGGCGTGTACTCAAGAAGTACAAGGCTTGTACTTCTGAAATTTCCAGAAAATTTATTTTCCTTTACAACTACAGAAAAAGGGAAAACATACCTGAATGAAGATCTGGGTTCATACAAACTTCCCCCCTTAATGAAATTCGTCCCCGAATTTCCGTAACAAGGTTGAGAAGATGAATCCCCGAACAGCTCCGGCCTCTGCGATCGTACATCGTCCTCCCTCTCCCAGGTCTTGTCATATACTCCCCCATGCTGCTATAGCACTCATACCAGAGAAACTGATTTCCCGCGGAGAACCTTCATACTATGATCGACAATCCTAATAGGATGCTCCTCAAATGACGCATCCGCTTCATGATCGACTTCCTCGTGCTGAATGATGTGAGAAGGGTCTGAAAAGTAACGTCATAGTTGAGAGACGTGGAAGATGTCGTGCATGGCCCGATACCTCTGAGGTAGCTGCAACCGATAGCTGATCGGCCCCACTCTCCCCAAGACCTCAAATGTCTAGACATACTGCGGTGAAAGCTTACCCTGTCTCCGAATCCTTTTGTGTCCCAACCTCGGTGCGACACGTAGGAAAACCAGATCACCGACCTCAAACTCTAGAGGTCATCTCCGTTGATCAGGATAAGACTTCTGCCTAGAATGTGTTGTAACCGTCCTCTTCCTAATCATCTCTATCTGCTCTGAAGTCTCCTGAACAAGATAAGGGCCCAGCAAAGCTGCCACTCCTGCCTCCAGCCAACATAAGGGTGATCGGTATGGCTTACTGTACAAAGCCTTGTATGGCACCATCTGAATGGTCACCTGGAAACTATGGTTATAGGAGAACTCCACAAGAGGAATATACTTCTCCCAAGAACCTCCAAGTTCAAGGATGCAAGCTCGATGCATATCCTCAAGCAACTGGATCGTGCACTCGGACTGGCCATCAGTCTGGGGATGGTAAGCTGTACTCAAAAGTACCTGTGTACCCAAGGCCTTCTGAAGTCCCTGCCATAACTGAGAGGTAAAGCATGCATCTCTGTCTGAAACAATAGAGTGCGGAACTCCATGCAGACGAATGATCTCTCTGATGTAAAGTCATCCCAGATCATCGACACTGATGGTCTCCATAATCGGTAAGAATTGAAAAAACCTTCAGAATCCTATCAACGACAACCCAAACAACATCATTTCCCTGAGGTGATCTCAGCAACCCTATCACGAAGTCCATCGCAACATCGTTCCACTTCCACTCCAGAATGTGTAACTGCTGTAAAAGCCCTGCTGGTCGCTGATGCTCTGCTTTCACCTGCTGACAAGTAGAACATCTCATGAAAAAACTAGCAACATCCTTCTTCATACCTGGCCACCAGTACTGGCGATGAAGATCCTGATACATCTTTGTGATTCCAGGATGAACTGCCCAAACAGAGGAATGGAAATCCTGCATCAGCTCCTCACGTATGTCATCTGGAACCTATATGCTTCCTTGGAAATGCAATATCTCATCCTCTCCCACTGTCCATCCAGGAAGAGGGTCCCCTCCTAACACAGTCTCCTGCAGGACTAAGCCTTCCGAATCTGATAGTGGCCACATTCGTACCAGATCAAGTAGTGTGGAGGTAATAGCTTCTGAAGATAGAAAGGTCTGTCCCCATTTATCGTTCACCTCCAGATGCATCTTAGATGACAGAGCCATTAGCTGCCACTCACTACTGGCCTCATGAACTGCCTAAATCTGAGTTCTCCTGCTCAACGCTTCTACCACGGCGTTTCCCTTTCTCAGCGTATAGGCAAGCTCGAAATCAAAGGACTGAATATACTCGACCCATCTACTCTGCCTCATATTCAGATCACACTGAGTGAGGATATACTTGAGACTCTTGTGGTCAGTGAAGACCACAAAGTGCTCTCCCATAAGATAGTGTCTCCAACAGTGAAAGGCTTGAACAATAGATGCCAACTCCAGATCATGCATAGAGTAGTGCCTCTCATGTGGCCTCAACTGCTGAGACCCATACACAACGAATCCATCTCCCTGCATAAGCACATCTCCCAGCTCGATAGCGAAAGCATCGCAGTAAATAGTGTAGTTCTTGCCTGGCTCTGGAAAGACTAGTATCGACGCTGACGTCAACCTCCCTTTCAGCTCTTGAAAGGCAGACTCGCAAGAATCTAACCATAATAACTTTTCCCCCTTCTTTGTGAGACCTGTCAAAGGTGATGTTATATGATAAAAGTCCCGAATGAATTATCTCTAATATCCAGCCAGCCCTAGGAAGATCTGTACCTCAAAAACATTCTTCGGATGCTCCCAGGAAACTATAGCTCTCACTTTCTCTTGGTCAATAGATACTCCTACCTCTAAGATGATGTGATACAAGAAGTGAATCTGATCCATCTTGAAGTGGCACTTTGAGAGTTTACCATATAGCTGATACTCTCTCAGTGTACTCATAATGATCTCAAGATGTGTGGCATGGTCATGTCAAGTGTGAGAGTACACCAAGATATCATCCATGAAGTCCACGATGAAGGAATCCAAATAAGGATGGAACACTCGGTTCATCAGTTCCATGAAAACAGCAGGCACGTTTGTGAGACCAAACGACATGACTTTATACTTGTATAGAGCATACCTACTCTTGAAAGTTGTCAAATGTATATCTAATGGTCTAACATGCATTTAATGATAATCAGACCTCAATTCGATCTTCAAGAACACCTGGGATCCTCGAAGCTGATCGAAAAGTTCATCAATCCTCGGCAAAGGATATCTGTTCTTGACCATCAACTGGTTCAGCTTCCGATAATCCACACAAAGCCGAAGGGTACCATCTGCCTTCTTCGCCAACAGAACAGGTGAACCCCAAGGAGAAGTACTAGGTCGGATGAAACCCTTATCTTGTAGCTCCTCTGTAACGCCCCGACCCCAGCTGCCCAAAGTCGGTGCATTAATTACATAACATTGGCATTATCACAAGAAAGATCAAATCCCGAAAGACCGATTGGTTTAGTAGCCTTGGAAACACTAGATATAATCATAAAGTTTTACATTACATTTCAAAGTGAAAAACTACTACAACAACAAAGTCTTCATATCCACACTATTAACCCCTCATAATATCCCTGCAAGTCATTCATAATTTACTTCTTCACTACCTGGGAAAAATAAAACATAGAAAAGGGGTGAGCTCAAATGCCCAGTAAGGATAACAATATAGCGGAACATTCAAAATAAGCATAAACATTTAAGGCAATGAATTACTAAAACAAAAGCCTTTTAAACTTGAATTTCAACATAGTATGGCAAAAGTAAAATGAAATAATTCCATTTACTTGTTCACATGGATATTCTACTAATCGAATAATCACATGAAAAATCAATAACCACTTTCATAATGTTGGAATGCATAATGCCAGACTATCATAACCACATAGCCAAGGCCTCGTGCCAAGACTACAAATAAGATTTTGTCAAGGCCTTGTGCCAAGACACTAGTTTGTCTAATGAGACCTACCGATGCATCGAGGAGCTATAGCGGGCTCCACCCGTCACTTATTAATTCCAATGCATTCCCATATGAAAAGGTTTAAACATAACATAAACATTCGTATTAAAACTAGCATACGAAATGTCAATACTTTCACCATAAACTATGAATGGTATAAAAATAGCACATCCACAGTCAAACATATCACAAAACCTTCAATACAATATAGAAGTTTTGTATCATAATAAATCAACTTCAAATAATCTTAAAATCCATCAAAGGATGTTGACATAGATGAAATCAAAATTCTTTTTAAAGAAATATCTCCTTTTATTTTGAAATAATTTAAGATCCATATAAAATAAAACATTTTCTTTGAAAATATTCTTATAAGCTTGTACGGGAAGCTTTGAAGATTTTATAACGGCGGAAAATAGCCGCACCCGCCGTATAAGTTAAAAAAACATTCTTACCTTAATTCTGTCGAAAAGGTTAAAAAGGACCTTGTTTTGAAAACGACCGAAAGATTACTTTATAAACCACTTATAAAAGTCAAAAAGGGTATAAATGACTTTAACTCATATTCTTTTAAATATTAATAATGTTTTGAAATACATTTTGAAGAAACATGGACGTGGATGATAACGAGGTCCCAGTAGATAATTATGTATAAACAACCTCGGATAATGAAGAGATTGCGAAATAAATCCTTACCTTGTACTTTTCCTTGGTTGGGGTAGGGTAACCTCCTGTATAATGGTGAAATAATTGTTATTAAATTATACAAGAATCATATATATTAATATGATATCATATATGATCTTTTAACATTGATTTGTTAATAATATCTTAGAATTATCGTCGTTTCGGGTGTTAACTTACTCATTTTCTTTTATATGTTTTGTTACATAAGCCATGGTTGTTGTATCTTATTCATATCCAAAATGATATATAGTCCTTAAACATCATTTTTAAATCATCAAATGATAATTATACTTGAATGGATTCGATGGAGAATGAATCTTATCGCGTTCGTGGAGACGGTAGTCCGTACGTACGCACGAGCGACAATATCATTCTTTTGATATTAAAATAATATATAAATGGATGGTATATAATATATACAGAATCATTAATATGTTATATTTATTATTTACATTAGTTACACATCATTATTATACCCATCCAAATAATAATATATTGAATAACAATTACACCACGACGTGGAGACGGTAAGCCGTACGTACGCACGTATGGTGACATGTTATTCAAAGGGTGGATAGAATACTGAATATGGTTGTACCATATTTATAATAACATCACAGTATATAAATGACACTGGAGTCATTATTTTAGAATGGTAACAACAAAGGAAGAAGAAGTGGAAGAAGAAATGAACTTGGAAAAGGGGTGGTGAAAACATTACCTCTTCTTGGGGTTCTTCCTTTTGATTTGATCAAAAGGGCTCCTTAGGTTGGCTTTCTGATCAAACTAAGGCCCCTAGGTTGTAGTGAGGGATGTTGGGAGATTATTTGGGAATAGTTTGGCCGAACCAAAAGGCTTTAGAGGTGTGAAGAAAAGAGAAGGAGGAGTGCCCTTTTATAAGAGGGGTGAGGGGCACTTTTGGAAAAGCTAGAAATATTAATTTATAATAAATTCAAATTCGGTTTCCAAAGGCTCCAAAGTTGACTATTAAAAGGATGAGGTGGGGATAGGTCGAAAACAACTCATCCAATAGAATTTAGACAGGTTTGGGTACTTATATTAACCTTATCTTTATGTATTAACTCTAAGTTAATTAGTTTCACTTTTACAATGTCTCTTTGTATTTTTATATAATATGGTTAGTAAACTTACTATATACATCCAAGAGACCCCCAAGTGGTCCATTAATGATTAACCTATCATAATATAAGGCTCTTGGCCGAACCTTAGATTTTTAGGAATTTAATATCATTTAATAATATAATATTTGTTTTAAGAACCCTTTTATGTCAATTTTGACACTATTCAATAGTTGATTTTTGTGAAACTCATAACAGATTGATTACTTCGAACAAAGTCAATTAAATCAATCCTAATATATCATATTATCCTAGAAAATTAGTTTAATTCATTAAAAGTTTCATATTATATTTATTTGGGTATTTATAATATCAATTATTTTAATTTTTCACTATTATAGTAATTACTGCATCATCATTGTGTCATAAATAAAATAACTTATTTAATGTCTAAAAATTATAAATAAAATATCATTATGTAGGTAATCATTTTAGCTTTCTAATTAATATTTATAATCGAAAATCCAACATGTATAACCCTATGTAAAAATTGTTCTTCTAAAAGATGTAAGCTTATGCCATTTTTATTTTTATTTTAACTTTATTAATATAATGTGTCATTATCACTTACAAGTGGATCCATGGGGTCCCAAAATAGACCCAAAGATGCCCATGGTCGACCATGTATCAACCAATAGGGTTAAGACACGTTTTAGGGTAATTTATTATTATTATAATATTATTTTTTTAACCCTTATTTACCGGATTTACCCTTTAACCATGGTAAATAAAATATTTACCACAGTAACAATTCAAAATATCTAAAAATAAAAGTTACCTATTTACACAATTTGAACATCCTGATTCTAAATATGGAATCCATTTTCCTAAATTCAAAACACAGAAGTGGCAGAAATTAATTTAAAATTAATTCCCGCTGTCAAAACAAAAAGCGTGTTTTTAAGAGGTAATAACTATCAAAAGATTGACACTTGTTTATGTTCGGTTTAATTGTAAAATTATGTCCAATGACCAAAATTATATTAAATGGTTAAAATATATTCTAAATATACTTTAAAACCACTCAAATTCACAATTTATCACTATTAATTATTTTGATTAAAAAAGTTGTTTTTAATTAAAATTTAGAAATTTTCACTATTCATCAAAATATGAAAGTTATCCGAAATGTACCAAAATTTCACCTTAGGCTAAATTCGATATTCCGAATCCAAAAATGAAGTCCATTTTCAAATATAAAATATATATAATTTCAAAAATTAGGTATTACTATTCATAACGGCTAGTTTGATTAGTTATGGTGTGTTAGAACTCGGTGTTGCGTACAACACACGCTATCACATTATTCAAAGAGAAGCGTACCGTAGAAGCTTGGGGTGTTACATTCTCCCCTCCTTCAAATAATTGCGTCCCCGCAATTTCTATGGTATTACTGCATAAAAATACTCGGGTGTTTCTTCATCATAAGTTCCTCGGGTTCCCACGTTGCCTCTTCCATCTTATGATTTCTCCACAAAACTTTTACCAGACGCGTCGTCCGGTTTCTCAGTACTTGTTCTCTCATATCAAGAATCTTGACGGGCTCTTCGCAATAAGATAGATCGGGTTCCAGTTCTAATTCCTCATAGGTGAGTACATGCATCGGATCAGGCATGTATTTCCTCAACAGAGATACGTGGAACACATCGTGAACTTTGGAGAGACTTGGCGGCATTGCCAATCGGTAAGCTACAGCCCCAATTCGTTCTAGAATTTCGAAAGGTCCGATGTACCTGGGTCTCAATTTACCTTTCTTTACAAAACGTATGACTCCCTTCCATGGAGATACCTTTAGGAAAACATGATTACCGACTTGAAATTCCAAATCCTTCCTTCGATTATCGGCATAGCTCTTCTTCCTACTTTGAGCTGCTTTGATGTGATTTTGGATTACTTTCACCTTTTCCACCGTTTCCTCCACCAGTTCTGGGCCTACAAGTTTTCTTTCACCAACATCATCCCAACAGGTTGGTGTACGACATCTCTTTCCGTATAACGCTTCATATGGTGCCATTTGTATACTCGAATGGAGGCTATTGTTATAGGAAAATTCTACCAGTGGTAAATATTGATCCCACATACCCTGAAAGTCAAGTGAGCAAGATCTCAACATGTCTTCTAAGGTCTGTATAGTCCGTTCTGATTGTCCATCTGTCTGAGGGTGGTAAGCAGTGCTCAAATGAAGTTCAGTATCTAGGGATTTCTAAAGACTTTTCCAAAATCTTGAAGTAAAACGGGGATCACGATCAGAAACAATCGATAGGGGAACTCCATGAAGTCTTACAACTTCATTAATGTATAGTCTTGCTAGACGTTCCAGGGGTAGATCTTCTCTTATAGCAAGAAAATATGCTGACGTGGTAAGACGATCAACAATAACCCATATTGCATCGTTCCTTCTAGGAGTCTTTGGTAGCCCCATGACAAAGTCCATCGTAATATTGTCCCATTTCCACTCCGGTATGGGAAGAGGTTGCATGACTCCTCCAGGCTGTTGCCTTCCAGCTTTCACTTGTTGACAAACCATACATCTTGACACAAAATCAGCAATCTCCCTCTTCATGTTGTCCCACCTAAAATATTCCTTCAAATCTCTATACATTTTGGTGCTCCCAGGGTGTATAGAGAAATTGGAACTATGAGCATCATCCAGCAATTCCCTTTTTAGATCAGGTATACTGGGAACACAAAGTCTCTTCCCGAATTTCAAAATTCCACCTTCATACGCAAAGTCTCTCAATCTCCCATCATTCACAGCTTTAATCTTCTTTTGGAATTCTTCATCATCAGTCTGAGAACTCTTAATCCTTTATAGTAAAGATGGTTTGGCAACCATTTGAAAAAGCATTGATGTTTCACCTTCCCTGGTTATTCCCATGTCCATCTTCACTAGCTCCATGAAAATTGGATCCCTTTCAATTCTCATATTGTTCAAAACTCCATGGTCTTTTCTACTCAAAGCATCTTCCACCTTGTTTGCCTTCCCTGGGTGGTAGTGTATCGTACAATCATAATCCTTGAGTAATTCAAGCCATCTCCTTTGCCTCATGTTGAGTTCTTTTTGTGAGAAAATATACTTCAAACTCTTGTGATCAGTATAAATCTCACATTTTTCACCATAGAGGTAGTGCCTCCATATCTTCAAAGCAAAGATCACAGCTGCTAACTCAAGATCATGAGTAGGATAGTTTTGTTCATGAATTTTCAACTGTCGTGATGCATAGGCAATAACTCTATCATTCTGCATAAGGACACAACCAGGTCCTTTCTTCGATGCATCACTATAAATAACGAACCCATCATTCCCCGATGGTAGAGTCAATATAGGAGCATTGACTAATCTTTTCTTCAGTTCTTCGAAACATTCTTCACACTCTTTTGTCCAAACAAATTTAACCCCTTTACGTGTGAGCTTCGTTAATGGGTCAGCCAATCGGGCAAAATTCTGGACGAAACGTCGATAATAACCTGCCAAACCAATAAAACTACGTACCTCAGTTATACTCGTAGGTGCTGGCCATTCATGGATTACTTTGGTCTTAGAAGGATCAACAGAGATTCCTTCTTTAGAGACAATATGGCCAAGAAAAGAAATCTCCTGAAGCCAGAATTCACACTTGCTAAACTTCCCATATAATTCATGCCTCCTCAGAGTCTTCAAGATAATGCGCAAGTGATTTTCATGATCTTCGTAGGTTTTGGAGTATACCAAGATATAATCAATAAATACCACCACAAATTCATCAAGATACTCCTTGAAAACTCTATTCATCAGATCCATGAATACAGAGGGTGCATTAGTCAATCCAAACGGCATTACAGTAAACTCGTAATGCCCGTACCTGCTTCGAAATGCTGTCTTCGGAATGTCTTCCTTCTTTACACACAACTGATGGTATCCAGATCGAAGGTAAATCTTTGAAAAGTATTGAGCTCCATGCAGTTGGTCAAATAAATCATCAATACGGGGTAGGGGATACTTGTTCTTTATCGTTATAGCATTGATCTCCCTGTAGTCGATACATAACCTCATAGATCCATCTTTCTTTTTAACAAAAAGAACAGGGGCTCCCCATGGAGAAACACTAGGGCGAATAAATCCCTTATTACTCAGTTCCTCTTGTTGTTTCTTTAGTTCGACTAACTCTACAGTGGCCATTCTATAAGGGGTCTTCGATATAGGCCTTGATCCAGGAATCAAATCAATAGAAAACTCAACTTCTCGTTCTGGAGGATGTCCAGGTAAATCTTCCGGAAATACATCCAAAAATTCTTTCACAACAGGTACATCCTCTATTTGAACATTCCTTTCCTCACCGATAGTTACTTCATTCTCTTCCTACCCAATAATTGAATTTAGTTGAGCTACTGGGGGTGGATCTAAATAAGAATTAGGTGGTGACGATTCTGCTCTAAAAATAAGGTGCTCCTTATCATTATCATCAAGAATCGTAACCTCTTTCTTCTTACAATAAATCTTCGCATCATAGTCTGAAAGCCAGTCCATACCGAGGATTATATCAAACTCAATCATAGGTATGACGATGAGATCAGCAGATAAAGAAAATTTATGTGCTCTAATGGGGACTGATTCACAAAACTTTGTTGCAATGATACTTCCCTTAGGAGTTTTAACTGACAACTCCCTTATTAAACCAAATTGGAAATATCTAATTTTCTTAGCAAACTGGGAAGATATGAAACAATGCGATGATCCAGAATCAAATAATGCATTTGCTAAACTTGAGGAAACCATTAAATTACCTGCCACCACGTCTTTTGGAGCTTCTACCTCTGCAGTAGTGATAGCATAAGCCTGGCCTTGATCCCTTGGCCTTTTCTGAGGTAAGTTCTCCTGACGCTTAGGGCATGCATTTGCATAATGCCCCATCTCCCTGCAATTGTAGCACTGAACGTTGGTAGCTTCCTTCTTCCCCTTGCAATCATGAGCTTGGTGGCCTTTTTCACCACACTTGTAACAGACTCCCATTCCCTTCAGGCAAGCACCGGGGTGTTTCTTCCCGCACTTACCACAAGATGGATATTCAACCTTTCCCTTCTTCCCCTGATTTCCATTCCCAGATTGATCAGCAGGTCTCTTCTTCTCTTGCTTTGCTTTAAAGTCATAAGACTTAGAGAATTCCTTTTCGGTCTTGATAGCACATGAGACAATGTCTTCGTACGATGAATAGGATTGTGAGACTAATGCTCGACGGAGAAATGGTTTTAACCCATCAAAGAAACGATCAATCTTACTTCTTGGGTTGCGAATATAATCACCAGCGTACCTCGCTAACCTTGTAAAGTTAGCCTCAAACTTTGTGACATTCTCATCCTCCTTTTGTCTCAGACTCAGAAATTGTCTTTCCATATCTGCTCGATGGTCGCGAGGAAAGTATTTTTCTAAAAACAGATCTTTGAACTCCCTCCATTCCATATTTGATACTTCATCATCTTCTTTCGTATTTTGAATCAATGACCACCATTGATCAGCATCTCCAGTGAGGCGGTAAACTGCCATGATAACTTTTTCCCTTTCACTGCTCCCCAAAGCCTGAAATATTTTCTCTAGGGAAAATATCCATTGCTCAGCTACTAAGGGATTTGTATTCCCATTGAATGTTGGTGGTTGTTGCCTCATGAATCGATCTAACATTGATCCTCCACGCTGCGGATCAGGGTGCTCCATACGGGTAAGGTTATTATTCATAACCTGAGTAAGTTGTCCCAGTATGGTGATTAGCTGATCAGCACCAGTTTCATCACCAGCCCCACTATAATTATCTTGAGCAGGAGGGCAATCCCTACATGGAGTGCGTGCATTGATACGGTTTCCATTTCATCCACTAGGCGCCATTTCTAAACAATGGCATAAACTAGATCAGTTTATGAATCAAAATACATAATCCCATACTTATAAAACACTTAGCATAAATTGAACTATTTATGGATATAATCCATAATCATAAAAATGTTTTCTTTGAGGAAGTATATACTCATAAACCCTTCATAATGATTTGTAAAGAAAATGAGAGTTATCCTAAGCATATCCCCCGGGAGTGTCGTAACCAAGAGTGCAGCAAGGCCCGTTGTCGTGCACCAGTTCCCGTTCGAGTCTAGCTCAAAGTGGTGTTTTTGGGTTTTACCCCTAGGTACATCTGTGCCAGAGCCGCCTCTACCTGCTCGTATCCAGACAGGGATGTATTGCTCGGAAAACTCACAAAGACTCTACAATACCAAAATTTTAGGAAGTTCTTCTATACTAATCCTCAAAGTTCATCTTAGGTCTACGTGCTCTAATCAGAGTTTATCTAAATCTAGCTTCCAAGGTTTGTACTAAACTTCCTCTGATACCAACTGTAACACCCCGACCCCAGCTGCCCAGAGTCGGTGCATTAATTACATAACATTGGCATGATCACAAGAAAGATCAAATCCCGAAAGACCGATTGGTTTAGTAGCCATGGAAACACTAGATATAATCATAAAGTTTTACATTACATTTCAAAATGAAAAACTACTACAACAACAAAGTCTTCATATCCACACTATTAACCCCTCATAATATCCCTGCAAGTCATTCATAATTTACTTCTTCACTACCTGGGAAAAATAAAACATAGAAAAGGGGTGAGCTCAAATGCCCAGTAAGGATAACAATATAGCGGAACATTCAAAATAAGCATAAACATTTAAGGCAATGAATTAATAAAACAAAATCCTTTTAAACGTGAATTTCAACATAGTATGGCAAAAGTAAAATGAAATAATGCCATTTACTTGTTCACATGGATATTCTACTAATCGAATAATCACATGAAAAATCAATAACAACTTTCATAATGTTGGAATGCATAATGCCAGACTATCATAACCACATAGCCAAGGCCTCGTGCCAAGACTACAAATAAGATTTTGTCAAGGCCTTGTGCCAAGACACTAGTTTGTCTCATGAGACCTACCGATGCATCGAGGAGCTATAGCGGGCTCCACCCGTCACTTATTAAGTCCAATGCATTCCCATATGAAAAGGTTTAAACATAACATAAACATTCGTATTAAAACTAGCATACGAAATGTCAATACTTTCACCATAAACTATGAATGGTATAAAAATAGCACATCCACAGTCAAACATATCACAAAACCTTCAATACAATATAGAAGTTTTGTATCATAATAAATCAACTTCAAATAATCTTAAAATCCATCAAAGGATGTTGACATAGATGAAATCAAAATTCTTTTTAAAGAAATATCTCCTTTTATTTTGAAATAATTTAAGATCCATATAAAATAAAACATTTTCTTTGAAAATATTCTTATAAGCTTGTAAGGGAAGCTTTGAAGATTTTATAACGGCGGAAAACAGCCGCACCCGCCGTATAAGTTAAAAAAACATTCTTACCTTAATTCTGTCGAAAAGGTTAAAAAGGACCTTGTTTTGAAAATGACCGAAAGATTCCTTTATAAACCACTTATAAAAGTCAAAAAGGGTATAAATGACTTTAACTCATATTCTTTTAAATAATAAAAATGTTTTGAAATACATTTTGAAGAAACATGGACGTGGATGATAACGAGGTCCCAGTAGATAATTATGTATAAACAACCTCGGATAATGAAGAGATTGCGAAATAAATCCTTACCTTGTACTTTTCCTTGGTTGGGGTAGGTTAACCTCCTGTAAAATGGTGAAATAATTGTTATTAAATTATACAAGAATCATATATATTAATATGATATCATATATGATCTTTTAACATTGATTTGTTAATAATATCTTAGAATTATCGTCGTTTCGGGTGTTAACTTACTCATTTTCTTTTATATGTTTTGTTACATAAGCCATGGTTGTTGTATCTTATTCATATCCAAAATGATATATAGTCCTTAAACATCATTTTTAAATCATCAAATGATAATTATACTTGAATGGATTCGATGGAGAATGAATCTCATCGCGTTCGTGGAGACGGTAGTCCGTACGTACGCACGAGCGACAATATCATTCTTTTGATATTAAAATAATATATAAATGGATGGTATATCATATATACAGAATCATTAATATGTTATATTTATTATTTACATGAGTTACACATCATTATGATACCCATCCAAATAATAATATATTGAATAACAATTACACCACGACGTGGAGACGGTAAGCCGTACGTCCGCACGTATGGTGACATGTTATTCAAAGGGTGGATAGAATACTGAATATGGTTGTACCATATTTATAATAACATCACAGTATATAAATGATACTGGAGTCATTATTTTAGAATGGTAACAACAAAGTAAGAAGAAGTGGAAGAAGAAATGAACTTGGAAAAGGGGTGGTGAAAACATTACATCTTCTTCGGGTTCTTCCTTTTGATTTGATCAAAAGGGCTCCTTAGGTTGGCTTTCTGATCAAACTAAGGCCCCTAGGTTGTAGTGAGGGATGTTGGGAGAGTATTTGGGCAGAGTTTGGCCGAACCAAAAGGCTTTAGAGGTGTGAAGAAAAGAGAAGGAGGAGTGCCCTTTTATAAGAGGGGTGAGGGGCACTTTTGGAAAAGCTAGAAATATTAATTTATAATAAATTCATATTCGGTTTCAAAAGGCTCCAAAGTTGACTATTCAAAGGATGAGGTGGGGATAGGTCGAAAACAACTCATCCAATAGAATTTAGACAGGTTTGGGTACTTATATTAACCTTATCTTTAAGTATTAACTCTAAGTTAATTAGTTTCACTTTTACAATGTCTCTTTGTATTTTTATATAATATGGTTAATAAACTTACTATATACATCCAAGCGACCCCCAAGTGGTCCATTAATGATTAACCTATCATAATATAAGTCTGTTGGCCGAACCTTAGATTTTTATGAATTTAATATCAATTAATAATATAATATTTGTTTTAAGATCTCTTTTATGTCAATTTTGACACTATTCAATAGTTGATTTTTGTGAAACTCATAACAGATTGATTACTTCGAACAAAGTCAATTAAATAAATCCTAATATATCATATTATCCTAGAAAATTAGTTTAATTCATTAAAAGTTTCATATTATATTTATTTGGGTATTTATAATATCAATTATTTTAATTTTTCACTATTATAGTAATTACTGCATCATCATTGTGTCATAAATAAAATAACTTATTTAATGTATAAAAATTATAAATAAAATATCATTATGTAGGAAATCTTTTTATCTGTTTAATTAATATTTATAATCGAAAATCCAACATGTATAACCCTATGTAAAAATTGTTCTTCTAAAAGATGTAAGCTTATGCCATTTTTATTTTTATTTTAACTTTATTAATATAATGTGTCATTATCACTTACAAGTGGATCCATGGGGTCCCAAAATAGACCCAAAGATTCCCATGGTCGACCATGTATCAACCAATAGGGTTAAGACACGTTTTAGGGTAATTTAGTATTATTATAATATTATTTTTTTAACCCTTATTTACCGGATTTACCCTTTAACCATGGTAAATAAAATATTTACCACAGTGACTATTCAAAATGTCTAAAAATAAAAGTTACCTATTTACACAATTTGAACATCCTGATTCCAAATATGGAATCCATTTTCCTAAATTCAAACCACAGAAGTGGCAGAAATTAATTTAAAATTAATTCCCGCTGTCAAAACAAAAAGCGTGTTTTTAAGAGGTAATAACTATCAAAAGATTGACACTTGTTTATGTTCGGTTTAATTGTAAAATTATGTCCAATGACCAAAATTATATTAAATGGTAAAACTATATTCTAAATATACTTTAAAACCACTCAAATTCACAATTTATCACTATTAATTATTTTGATTAAAAAAGTTGTTTTTAATTAAAATTTAGAAATTTTCACTATTCATCAAAATATGAAAGTTATCCGAAATGTACCAAAATTTCACCTTAGGCTAAATTCGATATTCCGAATCCAAAAATGAAGTCCATTTTCAAATATAAAATATATATAATTTCAAAAAGTAGGTATTACTATTCATAACGGCTAGTTTGATTAGTTATGGTGTGTTAGAACTCGGTGTTGCGTACAACACACGCTATAACATTATTCAAAGAGAAGCGTACCGTAGAAGCTTGGGGTGTTACATCCTCCAACTTCTTCTTGAGATCCTGCAACTCCGGTGTGGCTATCCTATATAGAGGACTGAAAACCGGTGCCTCTCCTGGCAGAAGCTCAATAAAGAAGTCTACCTCACGCTCTCGAGGAAAACCAGAAATGTCTTCTAGAAAGACATCTCAGAAGTGATCCAACCCTGGAGGAAATTCCAACATTGGAGTCCCCTGATCATCCAGATAATGATCAGAAATCTGGGCCGTCACTCCTCCTAGACCAAGATGTTCGAGTCCTGCCAGACTCACCCAAACGTCCCCTTCACCTCTATGAAGGAATGATTCACCTTCTAGTGAAATGAAACTGACTCTGCGGCGATAGCAGTCAATGACTGCCCGGAAGGAAATCAACCAGTCCCTGCCAAGGATGACATCATAGTCTGTCATCTCTAGGACATAGAGATCCCATAATAAGCGATACACTACAACCTTGAGGGGGTACTCCCTACACTGGCGTACACTAGATGTCATTGTTCCCAAAGGTGTGTCTAGTGTTAAAAAACCAGTAGAAGAAAAGATGCAGAGTCCAAGGCTCTCCACAATATCACCTGAGATAAGGCTATGCGTAGCACTAGTATCAAAAAGGGATGAAGATAAAACTGAGGCTACTAAAATCGTACCTTGAACAATAGAAGGGTCAGGATCCTGCTCCTGATAAGTCTTCTCCATGGTGAATGACTGGCCTGTGCCACGGCCCTACGCCCCTGGCTGACCACTCTGAGCTGAACCTCCCTGCTGATGCTGAGGAACTGGTGGCTAACTGCCCTGGCCTCGACCTCCACCTTGGCCCGACTGGCAGGAAGAACTCCAGTTCCCTGACATGTGTGACACTGGTGGGGCTGCTCCTGAAGGAGGATTCCTGGAAGAACCATGGTCACCTGCAGCTAGTCAGAAAACCTGGTAGAAATGCTGAAGGTGACCCATCTTGCTGCAAGATCTGCATTCCACAGGGTCCCTCTGGCACATCGACCTCGTGTGCCCTGTCCGACCACACTGGTAGCATGTCACCCGGCTACATGATGATAGACGTACGACCGGAGGACGTCTCAGAGGCATAGCTCTGAAAGATAAAAAGCACACCATAGATCAGGAAAACAAGAACAGAGAACACAAGAACACAAAACAGGAATAGGGAAAAACACACAAGATTGGAACACACGACTACACGGCGTGTATAAAAACTACATTGCATGTCTACATAACCCACTGACATGGGCGTGTACCCCTTCCCTATAAGTTTTGTACACTTCAAACTACACGGAGTGTTGACCCCCACACATGGTGTGTACTTGAAAACTATTCCCCTGCCCGAGTCTCCTTACACAGCTAACCCACATGGTCCGACTCAACCCGAGACTACACAGCGTGTTTGAAACAAACACGGCGTGCACTAGACAAACCTTCGGCAGCCCGTGTTGTTAAGAACGCGTCCGTCTACACGGCTGAACCTTACATGACGTGCTCCGAACAAATACGGCGTTTATAGTATAAGGTTTCATTGTCTCGTGTTGTTCGTGACACGGCAGGGTGCCTGGGCAAGACTACACAGCGTGTTCCGAACAAACACGGCTTGTGGAAAAGAAGGTCACGCCGGACCATGTTGTTCATGAAATGGCTAGGTACCTTGGCAAGGATACACGGCGTGTTCCCTACAGACACGGCGTGTTCCACCCTAGCTTCCCCGACCCGTGTTGTTAGGGACACGGTCGGGTACACGACTCCGAACATACACGGCGTGTACCAATCGTACACGGCGTGTTCCCGAAGTTACTCCCACGAAATCGTGTTACGCTCACATGGTCAGTGACACAGCCTGAAAACTACACGGCGTGTATCAAAAAAGTACACACCATGTATTCTGGGTTTTGCTGGGCAGTAGCTCAGAAACTGCGCAGAATTCCAGAAACACTAAAACGAGGAAAAGGATGCCAAAATCCGATCCGTGAGGGCCCATAACACCTCAAGAACCAAATTTTTGGCATTCACTTTAATCAAAGAACATAACAACATTTTCTAACATAGAAGTTGAGATTCAATCAAGCATCTATCACAATATCAGTCATAATCTACACAAATTCTATTACAACAGCATGGAATCGCTAATGCACCCTAGATAGCATGGAAAAAATTCCTGACTTGTGATTTCTACAAGTGCCTATATGATGCATTAGATGGCATACCCTCATCTCATAGGGTTGCAATAGAAATAGAAATGAAAAATTAAAACAAACACCAAACAAGTCATGTGAATCACTTTAGTAGAAATCAGATCAACTATAAAATTTCAAAACCAGAAAACTGCAATTAACGAGGTAGTATGGCTTTTCCCTGTACACGGGTTAGCTACTCCCGAGCATAACTTAATGCCATATACCGAATCCGTCCTATCCCGGGTTAACGTTTCCAAACAGTAAAGAAAGAGAAATGAACTTCTCTGATACCACTTTGTAACATCCCGAGTCCGGAGCCCCTCCACTGGTTCCCTGTGCCCGGTTCGCCACATGACCTCAAGCGTGTTTCCCCGAACGCCAGAGGCTGCCGACTAGAAGTGAGGACCTTGGTGAATTGGTGGGGAAACTATGCCCCCATTTGGTAGGGTATACAAGGTAAGAAAACAATAATAAAAAGTGGAAGCAGTAAACAACATTCATAACAACAGAAACCAAATAGCAGAAGCAATGTAGATATATAATTATGATGACAAAAATGCAGCAGGTACAAATATATATGGAAATCAGCAACACAACAACGTGCAATAATAAAACAGAAACCAAGTGAAAAAGAAAAAAACAAAGAAAACTCCTTAGCATCGCGAGCCACGGCTCGGTCTCATGCTCCTTAGCTCCTGATGCAGTCATGATCCTGAAATTGAAGGGCTCTTTCCCTTATCTATACCTCGAGCAACATAGTCTTCTTGGGCCCAAAACCATAACCCAAATAGGGTGTGAGATACAATACCAGTAGGCAATCACCCAAAGATTTGTGCCTAACTATCAATGAATACATGGAAGTAAAATAAACAAGAAGCAGTAAACATGAAAGCACAAGCAGCTACAATCAAAAATTTTAACAAGTATAGCACACAAGTAAGCAGTCAACAACAAGAAGAAAATAGGTAACCGTCTGGGTAGCTCTCACTTTCTAACCCCTATGGTTCAACCTCTATGTACTAGAAACCCTCAGAGAGTAACACACATTCTCACCCCTCGGGTTCAGCTACGTAATTAAGCAGACTCTCTGGGGAAGGACTCATCGTCAATTCCCCCTATAGTCTCGTATAATGAAAAAGGATCTTTAAGGAAGCACTCAACATCAATTTACCATGTTTCCCATATCATAATTAAAATACACTCTGGGGAATCCCTTCTGTCAATTCTCCCTTTGGTCTCGCATCGTGATTAAAAGACACTCTGGAGAAGCCCTTCCGTCAATTCCCCCTTTGGTCTACTACTCTGGGTTCTCACAGTTATGAGTATAACTAAACAAGCTTAAAGCATGTGTATCATCCTAGTAAACCTTATGAAATACTTCGATATCAACTAAGGCTCAACATAAAATCCAAAGAGACCGCTCCACTATCCAACAACAAGGTATGGTAGCTGGAAAAACGCCCAACAGAAAAAACAAGCATGTCAAAACAATCTGAGCACAAAAATAAATAACACTACTCACAAGAAATAACCGCTAATAAAGTAATCATGCAAAGCAGGAAAACAACAAGGGAAAAACAGGATACTCGCAATACCCCATTCAATGGAATTGGTGGAAATTGCACAAAATATTCATCAACTTCCTACGGGAAGGCACAAACCACCTACACCGATCCGAGGAGATCGATATACGTGAACCTCGATGACAGATTCCTCTCAGAACAATGTAGATCTGAGAAAACACACAAAACGTTCATCACATGATTACTTGGAAATGAGGAGGAATCATGAAACAAGGCTAGAGCGTAATGAAGAACTCACTACCGCGATTCCAACACAATCGATCGTGCAGGAATCGGAGAACGGATGACGCCGAGGGATTTCGTCGAAGATCTGGCCCTACGGTCGCTCTCAGACGGTTGAAAACTGAAGAAGAAGACGAATATGGGGGTTAGATGTGACCCTGGTCCGTTTAATGAATAAAAAATAAAGTACACGGTGTGTAATTATAGAGTACACGGCGTGTACTTCAATTTTTCCGTACTCCGAAAAACCGGCCTCCACCTTAGCCTTAAACACCGTGTGTGTGGCCCAGACACGGCCAGCACACGACTTCGAGCCGGAACAGAGTACACGACATATACTCAAAAAGTACACAGCGTGTACTTCTGAAATATCCAGAAAATTTATTTTCCTTAAAAACTCCAGAAAAATGGAAAACATACCTGAACGAAGATTCGGGTTCTTACACATGAAGACTATTTTAAATATGTACGGTGATCATACAATTATACTTAGTTGAGAAAAGTCTGTCGTGAAAAATAGGGATAAGCGTAAAATTTCCCAATGTAGATAAATAGAAGAAAATCAAAAACAAATAACAAGGTATACTATCCACCCCACCCTCCCTAAGGAACACTCACAAAATAATGCATGTCTAGTAAATTAATTAGTAATCAAACGTTATTAGAGTACCCAACACCACATCCTAATGTTTAACATCTTATCCCAAATAACAAACTTCCTAATTCTACCATGCTCTTCCACAATACCAACTATCAAAACCTACCCCCACACACATGTGCCACATACACATCACACCCTCCCACAAACACATGTGCAACAAACCATATCCTCATACCAAAGACACATTGAAATGTACACAATTTCTCATCCAAGAGCGACTTGGGGAGGACTCCTCACCCACAGACACCAAGGCCTCACAACTGCACCACAACCCACCAGAAGAGTCTAACGCTACCACTTCCAAGAATATGTAGTAGATATGAGCCAATAACCCACCATCTATCCTCCGACCAAGATGTTGGGAAAGCACACCCCCCCCCCCTATAACAATGGTGTTATTTAGAGCATAGTCCTTAACATGGGTGGGGTTCATGTAAAAAAATGAACTAGATGTATATATATAGGTACTAAACTCTCAGACAAACCTATGTGTTTTCAAAACAAACAACCAACCCAAACAAAGATACCCTTACTGCCACCTCTAAATGCATGTATCAGAAAAAATGACGGTGACTTCCCAATTAAATAAACTATTTCCACTTGACACAAATTTATTTTAAAATTAATACTTATATACTAGTTGTTTCATCCCTACTATGGAAACAAACAAGCACAACACACCTCTAGTAACATCATAACCCACAGACACTTCACATGTCCCAGGAAACTCTGGGTGATATTCCCTTGCAATGTATTACCATCCTTCTTCCAAATTATCCCTCATAAACGATCCTTGAAATCCCCACTATATGAAAAGAACCACATCTTGAAAAACAAAAAAAATCAACAAGAATTTAGTCCAACATCAGAGTCCCCTTTCCTGAACACCCATCCAACCACTTCCACCTACATTCCTTAAAGTCATGTCGCACTATCCTTCCTCTCAAAAAGTATATTCCCGAAACATGCCTCATCACAATGACACTAAGATACCCTATTATATAATAAAACCACCCCTATAACACCGAGTAAAATAATCATAACACGACCCAAACCTACAACCCTGTTTGAAAACCACTTCCCAGATGTAGTTCCACTGCATAACAAGTTTATACATTCCACAAACAATAAAACTCCCAGAATGAGATACCATTACACCACCCACACCACCCCATATTCAAATCCAAACCCCCATTCACAACACCACATGACTAGAATTAATCACAAGGTCGAAAAAATACATTGCAAAGAGTCACATGAACCAGCAAGGCATATTCTGATTAAGAAAAAAAATTTCTTTAATTCCACTTTTGTAATTTGGGGGTGATCACAGAACATGATTGATCTTATGGAATCCATATATTTTACTAGGTGAAAATGGTTAATAAATATCATAATTTTATATATTTAATAAAAAACAATAAATATTCACAAGTTATATAGGTGTGAAAATAGATTCCAGCAATGGATATAATTTTCAGAAGGCATAAAACCCTTACAGAACATAACATCGATTACAAATAACATAAAAAATAAGTGATCGTCATCATCGTATTCCTAGCCACACATTTTTTAATACATATTATCTTCTTTATATTTGTGTTCAACTATATTCAAAAGGGTACATGAGTACACCCGCACTGCATGATACACAAATAAAAATATGATGTTGGAATTATTACATGGAATAATAGAAGACAAAAGATTTCTCCATGCACCAAAATTATGGGCTTCCTCAAGTAGTAGGAAAGAATCAGTTGGGAAATTTAATAGACTGCTACAACAAAGGAATGTGACTCCTCATGGAAGAAAGGTTCTTGGTGAACCATGAGAAATTGTTTGGTTTTAAGGAAGAGTGGATCTCAACATTGGAAGACTCATATCCAATATCCATGGAAGGAAATGATTTCAAGGGCCAATAGAGTCAGATCATGATCAATATTACAAGGGTGGAATATTTCAATGTCCTTAGAGAATTAAGATATTAAAGATATAATTAAATCCTATGAAACAACTTTAGAAATAATAAAACTTGGTTTTAAACAATATTTATGTCAAATATTATGTATGAGGGGCGAAAGTAAAAAAATTGGAAATAGAAGGAAATGACTCATCGATGGGTGAGTAACCCACACGAGTCACATAATGTGAGTCACCAACACCTGAATCACCAATGTATGAGCCAAAAACATTGAGCCATAGAAGTGGATCACCGACAGCGAGTCCCCGATGCGACTCACTAGTGCCTAACCTACCGTTGCGTCCACCTACCAATGCCTGGACTCACCAACATCCTAAATCACTGACACCCCAACATAGTGACTCCTTGACCAACTGTTTACCTAATTCACCAACACCCAATCATAAGGATTCCTTGACTAACTGACACTGATCCCTCAATGTTGAGCTACCAATGCAGATTTGCTGACATGTCCAACTAACACAAGATACTGATTCCAAACTCACTAATGGAAAATCGTATGTTTTAAAAACTCATGAAATGAGATATTGTTGCCTCTCAAGAACACCAAAAACACTATATATTGAAACATTGATGTAACAATGAGGTCCATTACATTAATCAAATAGCTCTCAATCTATTATCTCCCATTAGAATTCAAAAACAAACCTAGAAGAATGAGAGGTCTGAACAACCACCCAGTATGATACCTCTCTAGGATAAATAACCATATGTTTTTCAAAATTTAGAGTTATACCTAAAAATCCATGAAAAAAATACTCACACATATGAATAAATGAAAATTTGAATGTTACCATTAAAATCACCATCTTTCTAGACACATGAATCAAGTAAATTTTTTTCCATGTCAAGATATTATCCACTCTGGGAGACACTGACTCGCCCTCACCAGTTTAATCACATCACAATTAATTTTTCTTTATTGGGAATCTGGTCTCCCCCTTTTCATATGTCAAGACTTCATCACATACTATGGAAGAAGAAGCATCCAATTATATAAAAAACAAATTTCATGCACTAAATCCCAAATCAAAACACAGAAGTAAAACTCAAAATAACTCTGCATAATGGGAACATATATATGTCTCCCATTCCCAATTACTCTCCTCCATGAAATCGTGCCTCCAAAACACATGAACAAAAATAATGTTCCCTCCATTTAGAACCTTCTCAGTATGATCCTAGTTCACTACTAGCCACTCCATGAGTTTTACATCATCCTCAATCTACAGTGATCTCCATTCAATGACATGGGAGTCACCGTGATGATACTGACGAAGTTGAGATTCATGAAAGATGTTGTGGATCCTCTCTGACTGTCGGGATATTTCCAATTGGTATGACACCTCTTTTAAATAATCCCAACACCTCAAAGGGTCTGATGAATTTGGGATAACACTCTACCTAATCCATGCTTCCCTCATCGAGGTGAAACATTCAAGAACACATGGTCCTCATTATCAAACTCAAAGAGCATCCTACTACGATCAACATATGAATTATATCAGTCTTGTGATGTAATCAACATCTCATTAACAAGAATCACACTCTGAGATGTACTTTTCACCATTTTTGGACAATGGATAGATGTATTCCAAAATTTTGTCGAGTGTAAAGTTGAATGACACGGTCTCCTGTACAAGGCCTCGAATAGTGCCATTACAATGGAAGAGAGATAGATCTTATTGCGAGAAATATCTACAAAATCCATGTTTCCCACCCAAGACCCACCAATTTCTAATATTCATGCTCTCTATATGTCCTCCAATATTAAGATTGTCCACTCTATATGTCCATCTGTTTGAGGGGGGAATACAATTTTGATGTTTAACTGAGTGCCAAAAGCATGTTTCAATCCACTCTAGAATCACGATCTAAAACCATTATCCCAATATATGATAATGGATCTCATAACTCAATACATACAGACCACATCATCCACATACCTTCTCACCTAGGCATCCACTAAGTTCAAATCCTTAATCACAATGGTGAGAGCCAATTTCTTCTTCTGATAAACCATTAACAAGATTTCATCACATACACCATGATACCAAATACTATGATGAAATCCATTGATATTTCATTAAAAATTAACTATGGTACATCTAAAGGGGTTCAAAAAACCACCATAAACATGGTGCTAAACCTTGACTTGCGGGCACACCCAGAACATTGCCAAAAACTCAACTACAACTTGATTTATCCCATGACACCAAAACTAACCTCTCAATCCATAGTACAATTTGGAAGCTCTCTAGTTTACCCTTAGAGGAGATCTATGAATCTTTTGGGGAACTTCCTTGCACATCTCCACTGGGAAAAATAGCTTCACATGGAATAATATCAAATTCTGACCATCCTTTGACCATCCCTCTGGAGCATCACCCTGGTCAATGTGATCAAGCATCTCCTATACCTATAATTCTCCATAATGAGACTCCTCCACTTCATAACGTAGTTATGAATACACTATTATCTGAAATAGACAACCTCATTGGCCATCCATCCATGCATCTAGGTGAATTTTATCCAAGTTCTCCAACGCCTTACAAGAATCCAAAAATAACAAAAGAACCACCTTTAACGAATCCCTGCTCAAATAATTAGCCAAAAATTCCCCTTTTCTAAGGTGTAAGATATCTCAAAGTTGTAATCCTATAGAAACTCCATCGAAACTCACTGTTGTAAGTTCATATCACAAATGGATAATAGATACCTCAAGCTTTTGTTATCCTTGAAGATCAAAAACCACTCCTCAATGATGTAATGTTTCCATAGATTCAGTGACAAGATGAATACTTTTATCTATAGATCATGGGTTAAATAGTTATGTTCATGGGGACATAACTGTCTAGACCTATATAAAATCACATCCCAATTCTTCACCAGCACACACCCCAAGCCTATACAGGATGCATCAAAAACCACCTCGAACATCACACCCTCCTCTAGAAATCAGATAACTAGAGCACTGACCAACCACCCCTCCAAATAGATAAATGCTACCAAAAAACATATAACTTTATACAAAGGCTAAATCTGTCTTGTTAGAGTCATAAAATGAGATGAAACTCAATTGAAATCAGGTACAAACATCTTGTAATAGCCTTCTAGACCATGAAAATTGCAAACCTCTGCAGTATTCTTGGGTACGGTCTAAGAAACAACTTCCTAGACCTTCAACAGATCTACTTATACACCATGATGAGACACCACATGTCCAAATATGTGTTCATCCCCAAGTTCATAACATACACTTAGACAACCATATATATATCCGGTGGCATCAAAGGACCTCTGAGAAATTCCTAAGATTCTTGGTATGTTACTCCCTTACCTTTGAGTAGATCAGAATATCATCAATGAATACACAAAATAATTAGTTTAGTAACTCATAAAAGACATATTTCATAATTCCTATAAATATTATTGGTGTGTTCGTAACACCGAAAGGCATAACAAAAACTCGATGTGCTCATACATTCACATGAAAGAAGTCTTCATGAAATCATCATTTTTCACACTCAACTAGTGATATCCAGACCAGAGATATATCTTATAAAACAAACTATATCCCCTCATCCAGTGGAAATGATCTTCTATCCTTTGTAGAGGATAACGGTTCATGACCACCACCATTTTCAACCTCTAGTATTCTATACAAATGCTCATACTACCATCTACCTTATTCTCAAAAAAGACTTGAGAACCCCAAGATGTCAAACTATCCTGAATAATTCCCTTCTTAATCAGATTTTCAATCTACATATGCAACTACCACAGCTGAAAAATTTTCATTGGATAAGGTGCATTAGAAATCAGAGAAGTAGCAGGAACCAATTTTTTCCCGAACACAACATCAGATTGATGAGTAAGAGTCACAAACTCCGCGTAAGAGAATAAAATAACTCCCCAACAACTCTGGGAACCCCCACTATATCATCATCCATATATTACCATAACATCTCAAAAAACAAGGAATAAATTGTCTCCACAGACCAACTTCCATTTAGAAAACTCCTCTCAGCAATAAAAGCCACACTTTGGCTATCCTTGTCCACAAACACAACTCTACTCTGGAAGCAGTCTATGACATCATTCATGGAAAATAACCAGTTGATGCCAAGGATGAAACCATATGGATACATATATAGCAAGAAGTGATCCCCACTAGATTGATTCATCCCCAACATCATTCTACATCCCCAGAAAACAAAAAACATGCTTGTATGACCTCTAAATGTTATACTCAACAACAGCGGCACAGAAAGTCTCTCAATGTCTAGTCCCAATGCATGGCCTAGACCGGGTGAAAAAATGGATCACAAATCTCCTGTATCATATAAATAAAATGAAAGAGAACTAGACACACTAATCAAACCTGGAATGGTATCTAGCCCTACTGGATCTACTGCCTTTTCAACATGTAACTAACTACACTCAGCCCCTCCAAACCTCTTCTATTGACCAAATCCTCCACAAATTCTAGGTCGAGGTCCCTATGGAACACCCTGAGGTCAGTCTCTGCTTTCTCCATCTACCATAGGTGGACCAGGAGCATGTTGTACCTAATGTTGAAGTGGCATGGTTTCCAACTTCTACTACTGTTGGTGTTGAACCTTTCCACGTCCACCATACTGAACGTGAACTATACACAGACTCTAAATGTTCTTGTGGCCTCCATAAGATAAAACCTCTATCCCAATCCTATGAGAAATGTACAAGGACTGAAAAAATTGGAACTAAAATTGATGGGGTCAGCTCCCCTCTAGGAAAAACTAGAAGTCCATGATGCCGACGATCTAATGTTGATACCCTTCCCCTTTAAAGAGCTCTGATGGATCCCCTCTCTCGGTAAACCATCTTGTGAGTGAATTCTATCAACCACTTATTACATCTTCCGGATGTATAGGTATGTCATCATGGTGAAGAGAGTAAATATGTACTGTAGGGATGGATGAAATGACTCCTCTATGTGTCTCGTTCATGACTCCTCATCCAGAAAGATATTATGAACAATTTGAAAGAGATCATTGAACACGATCCCCATTTCATGTACCAAAAAACTACTCTACTAGAGGGTGATTATCTTATGCTGCTTATCTAACATCATGTTCGATGAAAGACATTACACCCGGAACTCCTCAGAATCGATCCACTGAATATCACCCTCCTTTATCTCCTCTAGGAACAACATCCATCATTGACGCACATCTACCCTAATCTGAGTATTTTCTAATAGGACCCATCACATTGTTGGATCCTTAATTTGGTTAAAGGTGAAATCATGATCCTCAAACTAGCTCTCAATCTCCAAATTCGAGAAACTTACCTTATATTTTCCCAGAGTCTCTCGATGGAAAGTACGAAGCATCTTCTACCAATAATTATCTTTATCCAATAGATCATCCCTCCTCTAATCAGACAGATTGGCATGTTCAGCCTCTACTTCCTGAGCCCCACATAGATGAAGAATAGGTTCCATATCAATAAAGGAAAACAAGGAACACATAATCCTGATTAGTATGGAATTTATTTAGGACTCAATTTAGCTATTTTTTAATTTTAATTTCCCAAAATTAAAAAAAACACAAGTCAACATGTTTTATGTACCATTCCTAGAGTATCTACCCCACAAACTGTGTTGCCTCACATAGTTGATCAAAAATCCAAGACTCTTTATATAAGATCAAGGGTGCCCTAAAATACCATATCATAACCGGTCTTTCCTAGACTACATCACGCAACATGACCACCTAACAGTATTTCACTATAATCTCATGCAATCCTCACTGTACCTAACTTCAAACATCATCCTATATCTATGCTGACATTCTCAGATGCCATTCTGTAATGACCCCTCCCTCAAAAGATAAACCTCCTTGGATGGAAATGATGAAAATGAGATAATGACCCCCTGGGGGTACCGCCTTTTATAGGACATATGGTGTCGACCAACACCAAGGGTATATATCTCACCAAAATGGAAGGAATTTCTCTTTTTATAGTAACCAAAATCTGGAGATATTTTGTATCAACCTAAAATAAACTAAAATAAATATATATAAAAGAATCAAAAACCTATTCCACATGCATGTTTTAATTTAAACTACTAGAAATTCAATGAAAAAATCCAACATAAATTTTAAAAGAACAAAGATAAACAACGACACAACAATTACCCCCATTGTCTGAGATGATATGGTCTAGCATGGTCTGTGTAATTTCTTTAGACACCTAAAATTATTTTTATATATGTAGGGTTATAATAAAAGTATACTCAATAGGAAAAACTAGAGTCTCTCATGCACAAGTTGAAGACTCATAATAATTCCCCTATGAGAAAATTCTAGAAATTCAAAAGTACATTACATGGTTTACTATCCACCCCAACCTCACCAAAGAATGATATCCAAATAAAACAAATCTTGTATGTTAAATTGTAACCACATCGACATTTCAGTACCCCACTCCACTTCCCACCAATTAACTGCTAATCACTAATTGAAAAACGTCATGATGCTACCACACTATTCCATAAGCCGCATGGTCACAACCTGCCCATAAACACCTAGTCCACATACCGCATCACATCCCTCCCGAAGACATGTAGTCCAAAAAACAAAACGTCATCCTGAAGAGACCTGGTAAAGGACAATATATCTCATCCAGAAGACACCTCGGAAGCACCCCTCACTTGCAGACACCTAGGCTGCAAAACAACACCCCAACCAGCCGGCAGATTGTAGGGAAACCAATGACTAGAATAGGGAGTAGTGAGGAGAAAATAACAATCCATAAATTCTTCAAATGGGTTGTTTAGAAAGGATAACATCCCCCATAACAATGAGGGTGTTAGAAATATAGTTCTCTACACATTTGGGGTGCATACAGAAAAACAATTAACTACATGAATGTATATAGTTACCAAACACTCATCCCACGAAATGGGTTTTCAAAACAAGCATCTATCCCAAAAAAATATACCCTTGATTCTACCTTTAAATGCACATATCAAAATAAATGGCAGTAGCTTCCCAATTTGATAAATGAAATCCTCTTGACATGCAATTATTTTTAAGTTAATATGTATTTATTGGTTATTCTATCCCTACTAGGGAAACTAAAAAACACAGCACACCATAAGTAACATCATAACCCACTCAAACTTCAATATTCCTTAGAATCCCCATGAAAATGTCCCACACTAGGTAACACTTTACTTCTTCAAAATTATCGCACTTCAACAATCCTCAGTAGACCCAATGTATGAGAAGAACTACATCCCAAAAAACAACTACATTCATCCAGCATGTAGTCCCACTTCACACTACCCTTTTCTGACCACTAGTACAACTACTTCCACCATTATTCTACAATGTCATGCCTCCATCTCCATCATCTCTACATGTAAACCACTACAACACACCTCATCACACCAACACTCGATAGACCTGTTTCACAACATCACAACACCCAAAACAACAAGTATCATAAACAAAACATAACTCGAACCTGCATCCCTGCTTCCCTAGCACTGTATAGATAATGTCTCACTGCATAACAAGTTCATCCATTCCATAGTCAATCAAACTCCTAGCCTAAGAGTACAATACAAAACACACACTACCCCATAATCACAACCCTACTCCCAAAAACATCACAACACTATCGACATGAAACAATTGTATAACATCAACATACAAAACACTGAGACCCACAAAACAACAAGGTCTATTCAGAATTAGGAAACCATGTTTCATAAATCCACTTTGATAATTTGGGGGTGATTTTATAACAATTTTGATCATGGAGAATACATTTATTTAAATGAGTGTATGTGGTTAATAAATTTCATAATTTTAGTCGTTCAACAAGGAAACAAGAAAATATATTCCAAATTATTACAAGTTCCCAAACATAGGACACCAACTACCATGTTTTTTAGAACGCATGCATCACATACAAAACACTACATGGATCAAGGATAACACATAAAACAAGCGATCATCATCATTGCCTTCCTGGACCCACATTTATTGCATCTTATTAACTTCGTTAAATTTGTGTACTACTATATTCACAAGGGGACATGAGTACACCCAAACTACATGATACAAAATCAAAATAGAGAAAAAGGAAATTCTAAATGGAATACAAATGATCAAAAATTCCCCCTTGAGGCAAAAAAGGGGCTTGTGCAAGTAGAAGGAAAGACTCTCGGGGAAAACCGAACAAACTGCTGCAACAAAGGTGCACAACTCCTCCGGGATGAAAGGTTCCAGTTGCACCAATAGAAAATGGATGATTTCATAGAGGATAGGATCTATACATAGGAATATCTAGATCATATATGAATGGATGGAAATAGTTCTAAGGGCCCTTAATGTTGGATTACAATCAAGAGTTAATTGTTTGACTATTTCAATTTCTCTGCAGTGTTAGGATAATAAAGAAATAATTTATATCCTTTAAAATTCATTTAGAAATGCTCAAAATATGTCTTAAACTCTATTTTAATGAAATAATACATAAGAGTGGATAAATTGGAAATATTTTAAAAATATGGAAATGACACACCAATAGGTGAGTCTCTGAAACTGATTCATCGATGCCTAACTAACCGAATGATGAGCCCCCAATGCAACTCACTGATAGTGAGTTATTGATGTGACTCACTAATGATTGACTGAAAAATGTTCCACCTACCCAGACCATGACTCACTGAAACACTGACTCCTCGATGCCGTAACTCACTGACGCCTTAAAATACCAATGCCTCGACCTACCGACACCCTAACTCACTGATGCCCTAACTCACTGATGCCCTACCCTAGTGATTCTAAGCCACTGCCACGAAGCTACCAATGTTGATTCACCGACCCAATCTACAGACGTGAGCTACTGTTGTGTGCTACTGACACATAACTCGTAGATGGAAAAACTAGAAATTTGGAAAACTATTGAAATGAGCTACCATTATTCATAGAACACCTAAAACACTATCTTTAGACAACATAATGAATAGGGGAGGTCCTATCCATTATAAATAATATGTACTACATGAATAAAATTCTCTCTATCATGAACATTATTTTCTCTCAATCATTAATTATATATTTTCAAGGATAATTTTCATATGAGAGTATTTAAAAATGTATTAATACTTTAAGAAATTACTTTTTGATGTGAAAAGTATATTTTTTTGATGTAGTGTTTTAAATTATTATTAAATATTCCTTTCAAAATATAAATGTATAATTTCAAAGAATGGATTTTAAATATGTTTTATGAATTATTATTTTTAAAATGATATTTTCAAATAAATCACATCTTCTTCATGAAATGTTCTAAGTGATTTATCATTAAAAATAAATCACCAAATGATAATACATAAATTGAAATAATTTATTATTTTTTAGGGACATATACCATGTATACCATTATTATTCAATATCTGAATGGTTAATTATTGTGTTGATAAGATTTTTATGAAACATATTTCTCTTTTATAGTTTATATAATGATAATATATTTGTGAATCCAACTTTTATTCCAGGTTTTTCCTATGATGGAATATTGAATTGATTATGAAACATGTATGTTTTCCACAGGATATGATATCATGAAATGTTTATGAAACCCATTTCACTTCATGGGTTATAGTGTTGTGAATGTTTTATGATCTTTCATTAAACAAATGTCTGATTCCAATTAAGTGATGGAGAATATGTTATAACCATAGAAGGTGGTTGAGTTATAATTGAGGGTGATGGGTACATTATAATAAATTATGGTGGTTATGTTATAAAAAAATACTGGTTGGACCTATATCCCCCCCCAGAATAGTGTATAAAGATTTATATCTGATGATATAGACATGACTAGTATAGGGAGGGAACTCGATTTAATAAATGTATTGTTACACTATGATGGTCCAAGGAGTGAACATTGACAACAATGATGGTTTGACGAGTAAAAGATTTCAACATTGAAAAATGTATTCTAATGGGGATGGTCGTGTGTCCTACCCGAGAGATATACCTTACCACGGATCTGCCTAACATGTCTTAGCAACGAGCCTTGACTACTAAGGAAATGATTTTATATATTAATATATATAACAAAATTCAATATTTTATTCCAATTTTATGCTCTCGTGAAGCATGTTCTTTGATATCCCTTATTATTAATGTCTTATGAACATCCAATATTTTTTTCAGGAAATAATATTTTCATCATTGATATGTAGGTTATTGTTTTGAAATGTTATTCTCATGTTCTAAAAACCATATTCATAGGTTATGTTTATGTATTTACAATGTTTACTCTTTTAGAGTATCTATGCTCACCAATTCTTATGTTTCCCTTTCACAAGTTATGAATAATCGTTTTATGTAGGGTATGCCTATAATGATATATTAAATATAATATCTTTATTGTAATCCATGATAATCACTCACCAGGATAGAAAACTATATTTCATGTTTCCAGAGTCACTAAAACTATTATGCTAATCAGGTGTGTCATTGTTTAATATAATTAATATTCATCTAAAAAGATTTAAAATCCAACTATGAGAAGCCTTTGTCTCTATAATTAATTTCATCTATGATGTAGATCGTTAAAAGTTTCTCAAATCATGGCATCCTTATGAAAAATTCTATTTTAGAGAATTATCTATATGGAAATCCTATGGAATATCTATTGAAGTGATTCATCATTATGAATACCATCAGTAAATTGCCTATAATAGGCATACATGTAGAGATTATTAAAGAATATTATATATTTATTATCTCATATAAATATATTTCTATAAAAAATTATTTAATAGAATTTCATTGAAATGATATGTATTCCTTACTCTCTTATCCTTAGTAATAAACATAAAATTCTAATATTTTGGTATATAATTTTATTTAAATCAATGAAATAAATATGATAGTTTCATTGGAATCACGAATCTTGTTACAAGTCCTTTTATTTTTACTTTATTTTATAATTTTTTATTAATCTGAGTTCATGAGTTTCATGTTTGGTTATTATATAATGGTCTTTATCATATTTGAAATCATCATTCTAAAATATATTTTTATATCCCTAAAAGATAAAATTGTTATCTTTCATTTTTTTTCATTCAAGTTCAAATGAAAATGAATAGTTTTTAAAATAAATAAACCAATTTTTTCTACATTTATGATGGATCACATATAATTAGAGAGAGAATATTTATGGAATATTTTTTAATAATTAATTTATGAAAATTTCCAATTAATTATTATTTTTCCTTGATAAGGGAGGGATAATTTGACATTTATTATAATTAGGAAAATTGGGAAGTATGAATGAGGATAAAACATTTTAAAAAATCTTTTAAAATGTATTTCCAAAAAATAGAAAGGGGGAGATTGATGTTCAATATTTTTTAGAGTTATATTTTTGTCCATGAATTATTGGGTAGGAATGTAAATATGTTGATGAAAAAGATGATCATTGACTCTATAATGATGATAAGAAGAATTATGAATCATTTATTTAGATTATTGAGATTGTAATATTCCTCATGGATATGATATTTGAAGTTACTTAGAAAATTTTAAATTCAAATATTGTGTTCATGCCGTTGGAATCTTTTGAGATATATTAATTTTTAATTGTAAATGATATGATGAATATTTATTGAGTCCCATATAGAATGAAATTTATAATTAATAAATTTATGTATATCTATGATAAAAAAGTTTTATGTTCAATCCATGAGTTAGATGAAGGTTGTTATTGTAGGTTAAGGAGATACCATAAATTTATCTCATGAAATGTCAAGATATTTTTATTCCTTATATGTGATTAAAATATCAAATGAATAAATTTAATAATCTTTAATTGATAATACCAAAATTATTCATTGAATATTTTATTTGTGTGTAATTCTTTTTTTAAATAATATTTATGAAAAAATATACAAATGTGTTTATAGGAAAAAAATTATTTAGAAAAAAAATGTTTATTTTATTAACACGTTGTCTATGAATTTTTATTTTTATGTAAAAATGTTGCCTTTGAACCAGCTAATGTGTATGGATCCATGATAGAAATATAGCATGTGTGGTTTTCAACAAATGAATCAGAAGGAAAGGGTGGGCCTATACATAGTGCATATAGGTGTTAGGCCCATGTTTGTAGGAATGGGTCGATGAAAACCCTAGTTTACCTTAATCATAATTATAATCATTTAATTTTACATCATTTATGAAATAATTGATCCCTTCACAGTTAATTAATGACATGTGACTCTCAAATGAAATACACTATTCATTATTTTTCGAAACAATGTCATTATGCCTCGACCCTACATCAACCTCTTTAATATTAACTTCATCATTTCATTAAACATTTTAACCTAGATAGACACCACTAAAAATAATTGAATATCACAAATTCCACACATACTAAGGTGGAAAACAGTTTACAATGTCTTTGATGAGGACTATATTGACCATGGGTAGAACCCACAATCTCAAATGACTAATTTTGAATCTATTTTAAGGAGAAAATAACCATAAAAGAGTAGAAGTTAAAAAAATAATCCCAATTCAATAATGTGAAAAATCATGGGGCATAGGGGGGATTGAAAAATGAAATTTTGATAAAGATAAATTAAATTCGAACATTTAACCTATGTGGATGATAATATGGCATTAATATGTTTACTATTGTGTATTGAAAAATAAAAATTTTTAGTGAGGTGTGTGTAACATACATTAAATGTTGAAATGAATAAATTTTATAGAAATAACATGGGGATGAAATTATTTTATACAGGGATTATCCGACCATAAAACCCCATGAAAACATTTTATTTATGATTATGCTGAGAGACTATAATATTTTAATCTTAAAACAATGATAAGCATTCTTGTAGCTTCACATGCATCCCATTTTGGAAGACATGATCATGTGTCATGGTTTTTTATGGAATGATTATATTAAAACAAATACATGGTCATTAATATGATCCACATGTATATGTTAGTTATATTTTTTAATGAAATAAAATTTGGATTCAAAAGGGTATTGTTTTGACAAAAAATTTTATAGATTCAAGTCATGTCCACACCCTCCCCCCAAATAAAATATGAAAACAAAGGGTGAAACATAGTGATTTAAAAAAATGATCAATTTAATGGAGAAAATTTAAAATTATATTTGGGGAATATTTTAGGATTTAATGGATGTAACATGGAATATATATTATTCTTATAAATACAAGGTTCTTGTAGGGATTTTCCAATAACCTAGGAGGGGGATCATGGTGAGCGTCTTTGTATATCAATATTGCTTCTAATTTTCTCTATGATTTTACATTTATTTATATTATCACCCAATAATGTATATCAAGATATTTAAATATTCTTAATTCTATGATGCGTATTGGGAGTGGGAATACATTAGTGTTTGTGGGGATTATGAATGAATTCTAATTTTTGTTTTCATATTCTATTTTTAATTCATTAAAAATGTATTCATATCTTTTTGATGAATCAATATTATGAATGTTGTGTTTCGTAGAGTTGTTTTATATATGATACAATGAATACTACCATCACCATGCACTTTTGGTAGGATACACTCTATGTTAAAACATTGTTTTGTGTTTACCATCTACTGGTGACTCGAATTACAATGAACATTGACAAGTGGTGAATATGGAATTAGAGACTAATTACCATGACCAGTTGAATTTATTATACATGATTTTGATTATAATAAGTATTAATTAAAATATCCCTAAAGCACAAATTATTGAACCTGTTTATTTTATTCTATTATTGTTATTTGTATTTACCTTATCCCACATTATCAGGACATCAAACTATTATTATTTAATTTACATATAGTTTGTAGTATTTTTTATCCTTATATATTAGTTATTTACTATTACAGTAATGAAATTCTCTAAATTTTCCGAATGGGACCAACCACATCATACCAATATTCTAAATTTTATTAGTTCATGTAGTTTTGGATTTTTAAATATTTATGTTGAATTAGCTAAATGATTTAACAACACCCACCAAATGTGTCAATTTATTTCATTGTTTCCTAGGACCAGGGAAGAGGATACATTCATTTAATGGTAGGAATATGTTATCTTTCTCACACTTTTGTTTTTAATTTTATCTTTGGTTTTAAATATAATTATTCACGTATCATCTTTAAAAATAAGGTTTTTCATGGTTTTTATGAAAGGATTACATTGGATATTGATTTAAGTAAAAATATTAGTATATGAATCATGGAAATAAAATTGAAAATTGAATAAACCATGGATAAGAAAAACATATCATAATTAAGAGGCCCCCACCCATAGCAATGTATGTATTGGGAAACACTCTACAACATGGAATTATATTGTAATGTTGTTGTTAAAAATAGTGGTATCATGGTAATGGAATTTTATGAAATATACGCTAACCAAAGAAAAATTTACTTTTAAATAAAATTTCGCAAATTCTATATTTTAACTAAATAAATAAAATGTAAGAATGATTCTTTGATGATGAGTTCATAAATGGATTCTTCGTTTATATAAGATTATATACAACGAATGATGAATACACAAATGAATAAGATCTGACAATAATAATGGAGGAATTCTTTAAGAACATAGAGGAACTAGAAGAAGAATCACCCTCCACTGATAAATAATAATCCAAATATGAAGATAAAACTGAGATGCTGGAGAAGGAAACAACTACCACATTCTTATAGAATTCCCCATAAATTCATGAAGATTAGTTGGGAAAATATGAAAATAAGAATAAGAATCAAAGTTGGGTGGTGAGATACAATAAATCCGGGAAGAACATGATGTAGAGAAAATAACCATAGAAGATGATGAGGAGGAGTACTACCCTGCACAGAAAAAATAGAGATACTTTTTTCTATAGAAATCCACTCCTTAGTTAACTCATCAGTAAGTAAAAAAATTTACCATAATGAATAATTTGAAAATTGATACCCATGACCCACAATAATGACTAATTGGTTTGATATTAGATTTTTATATCTTTACAATGCTCATATCATGTGATCAAAAGAGGTAGGGACGCACTAAATGACTATATCCAACAATATATTTTTGGAGGGAATATTAATTACAAAATTTTTTATTGGATTTATTTCTTAATTTATTTGTTCTGATTGAGTTTTTGAATATTTTAGAATGTAGTTTTCAATTACTTATTATATTTGGAGTTAATTTCATGGCCTTGTGATTTCACATGGGTTTTTTATTTTTTTTTATGTCCAACATGATGAAATAATGGAACACAAGTAGAATGGAGAAAGATTGTGAGAATAATTTAAAGCGGTTTTTTACATCAAATTATATATTCTTCTAATACCGTGTTTTGGCTGTAATCTGTTTTGATGTATAAAAGAAATTTAACACCCCATGTTTGGATTGTTTTCTATATATACAGGTCCAATAAATAATAATAATATAAATATACTTATTTCAGGTTTTATATTTCATTGTTAAATAATTTAAATGATTAAGATGGGAGATTGAATAATTATACATAATCATAAGATATTAATATGATGAATCCTTATTTTAGGAGGCTATTTTATCAATTTAGATGAAATGTTCTTAACATTTTCCTTTCAATAAATTTCTAAAATTAAAATTGATTGATTTGTTTTCTTACTCATTCTATGAGTAACTATCGAAATGGTTATATGTTCCAATTTTTAAAAGGATTCTAAACCATTATTTACAATTCTATTTTTTATATTTTTAATGAGAGATCTTGGGGAATGTCACCCACTATAACATTCATGGAATCTTTAAAAACTTATGATATAAAAATGATACATTTAACATTTTTGATCCATTATTTATGAGTTATTCAATTATAATTACACCGAAATATTAAATTAATCATTATTTATTCTACTTGAGTCCATGAATTAACTCATTAAGGAATATCCACATTAACATAAAAGCATATCTTTCCGTACACTGAATATAATTTATGTTTATTGTTATCATTTCTTTTAGTGTGTGGATGTGTTTATCTAGAGTGGAATGTGGCCTTTTTAATGAGGAGGGGTATTGATGTGTTTCTTGAGATTTGGAAAATTATATTGTTATCCATTCATTATAATATATTGTTGATTGCATTTGAAAAAAATGCATATCATGGGTTGTCTCTGGAGAGGATCAAAAAACACTATTTCTTGACCAATGCTTTGTCATTTGGGTTAGGTTAGTGGGTGTGATATCTTTCTGAAGAAAAAAGAGTAAGAATAAAAAAATAATACTTAAAAAAATGGGTAACATTCATCATATTTATCTCTAAGAACTATACATTGAGCATTTGGGATGTTTTTGAGATGGTATTGGATGAGTACATTTCCATTGAACACTACAATTGATTATCATGATAAATAATATAGTGATTAAATCATTTTAGATCACTATATCATTCCACATCAATACACACTGACCAAAATAATCAATTTAATTTTAACCATAATATTATGTCTATATGAACATTTGGGTTATTTTCCATTATATCGTAGATAATATAGGTCATTTACAAGCTCATGGTAAGGGAGACATTCATGGTATGAGCGCAACTCTAATTCAAAATATTACATTGACAATGAGTGAAAACAATAAAAAATGTAGAAGATGATCAAATGGAATTATTGATAATAATTAATGATGATGATTAAGTAGATGGAAGGATAATATAGAAATATTCACAGAATTATAAAGTAAAATATTTTTTGATCAGTATTTTTGAAACTTTTTATTCTCAATTGATTTTTATTTCTAAAACATGAACATTTGAGTCCTCATTAAAAATTATTTTATTTTTTACATTTAAAATTGAATACTTATATAATTATGTTTCTTAATTGATTAATGTTTATATTGAATTATTTAAAATAAGGAATATTTTATGTGTGGGGTTATTTTATGTCTCTACTTTTTACATGAAAACAATAAAATTTTAAATGAAAATTTTATAAATTTTTAATTGATAATAAAAAAATTCATTAATTAAATCATCTTTGGTAAATTTATAATAAAAATAATATTTAATGAAAATAATAATATGGTTAATTAGAATAAATTTAATTATGAAAAATTTATATTCATAATATTTATTATTTAAATACTTCTTTTATATAGGGGAAAATAAAAAATCATTTTTTAACTTGAAAAGATGTATGAATACAATAAATAAATCTAATATGTAAGAGTTGGAAAACATGGATAAAAATAGTAGTGTTTGTTTAAGCCTGATTTGTTTATTCACTGAGATAATATAGGTACACATGGGTTTTGGGAAACAAAGTTCTGGGGTAGAACCTCTGTTAGAATTATGAATTATTATTATTGTATCATATATGATATAGATCCTCCCTTACAAACAAATAAATTATGTAAGACACTCAAAAGTGCTACATTGTATATCATTTGGCTGAATGAAATCCTTCTACCTCAGGCCTGCTACACTAACACACACATTCCCATAAATATTGCTTACTACAATCAAATATTATGTCCCACACTAAAACTTACTAAGGACCACCATAACATCCCATAATGGTGTCAATATATGGTTCTATTGTCACTGATTCACTAACCATGAGGAAACTTTGGAGGCATTTATTATTTATTATTACTCCATTTCATAGAGATAGATCCCCTACATGAGAAAAAAAAATTAAAATAGAAGCAACTACACCATAGAGTTATTACATGTGGTGTACATGGGAATTCTAAAATGAAACAAAAAAAAATTATTTACTACTTCAATAACTGACTGTGGCAATGATAAAATGGATTCTATTTTATAAATATTTTTAATGATTATTACATAGAATAAAGGATCATGCCACATGTATGAAAATATGAAAATTTAAAATGATTATGGTAATGTCATAGGGAGGATTTCATGTTATATAGAGGGTATCCAACCTTGAACTGATAAGAACATGGTGCATCAATTATCTATGAGGGATAATGAAATGTTTAAAGATCAAAATAATGTTAACCACTCCTAAAAAATTACATAAATATCTATTTTGGAAGATTTTATCATGGAATTATGATTTTTTGTTATATTGGTGATATGAAAAAAAATGTGTTTGACCCATTATTCCAGATGGATATGTGTGGTATAATTTCAATGAAAATATAATTTTGATTAAAAACGGTAGTGATTTTAAGGAAAATATTATATATTATTTTCTCAACCACACCATCATTCTCAACCAATTGTATTTCAAAAAAATGGATGACCGACACTAATTAAATGGGAAACATTTATGAATTTAGAATATGAAAAATTTGATGAATATTTTTGGTAAATTTTTTTATTTTAATGATGGACCTCGATAGAGGTATTTTCCTTACAAATATATGGGTTATTCATTGATTCATAAATATTCTAGGAGGGAGATATTGGAGGTTTTTACCTCTTTTTGGGACTACTACTAATATTCTATAAGATTGCCTTTTTGGTTTTTATCACCCTCCAATTGATATCATTATTGTTTGAAATTTTTTATGATAATTTATTTATTGAATTGTAATTTCATTAATGTATATATATATATTGAATGAAATCACGTTCAGTTTTCATATTCTATATGTAATTCATTCAAATATTATTCTTCTCTTTTCTAGCATAGCTATTATGTTTTTTTAATGACAGACAGTTACTTTAAATATGATTACTATAAAATTACCCTCACCATGAAAATTGGTTGGGATATGTTTTATATTTATAAATGGGTTTGGGTTAACTATCTCTTAGTGATCCAAATTACCATGACCATTATGAAGAGGTGAACGTAAATGTGGTGATTAAATTCCAAGACTGTTTAAATTTCATATACCTAATTCTGATGGAAAAAAGGGTAAATTCAAGAATCACTACACACTTTAATTCTTAAACCTTAAAATCATATTATTGGTATATTGGTTTTTAATAAATTCTCCAACTTTCTCAACTCATCAAACTATTTTCCTTTTCCTTTCACTTAGTTTAGAATTTTCATCATCATTATATATTACGTGTCCAGTATTAGATAAAATTAATTCTCTATCATTTCCTCATGTAATTGACCATGTCTTAATACTATTATATATTTTAGTTTTTGTTTTGTTTTTTTAAATATTAAAATATATTTAAATAGAGTATTTTACAAAATCATCTAGATGTGGTTCAAATATTTCTAAAAAACCATTAAATATCAGGATATATTTTATCATGATTGTTGAAATTTGTATTTGTAAGAACATTAAATGAATAAATAATTATTTGAATGTGGAGATGGGAAAATATATAAACTATTTGGATATGTTTGAAACAACATATGTGAATGTGCATAAATTCTTCACATAAGGATTTATGCACATACTAGTTTTCCTTCATAGTAAATTAAGAATATATGAATAGATTGTGTATATGAATACCCGATAATGTATATGAATTTTTTGTGTAGTTTAAGGAATATGTGTGGGAAAATTGATCACATATGTGAATTCTTGAAACTGATTGAAAAAAAACTGAATACAAAATTTTTTTGTTACAAATTACCTTTTTTTTTAAAAAATGACTATGGAAATTTTGGTTACACTATCAAAAAATGTACCCCCCTATGAAAATGAGTTTATTACTGTAAGGAGAATTGTTAAACAAGAAGTTAATGAAGAAGTATTACCTTACATTTATCATTCTTAACTTCTGTTTAATGTATTGAAATCTATCAGAGGGTATTGATTTTGTGAAAATTTCATCAAGTTGATCTTGCATTTCGATAAACTGAATAATTATATATCCTTTATGTGTTTGATCGCTAATAAAGTGATGCCTAATATCTGTTTTCATTGTACGACAGTGATGTTCAGGGTTTTTACTAAGGGCAATGGCACTTGTGTTATCAAACAAAATTTGAGTTTTAGTAAAACTCAAGCCATAGTCTGTGAGTGTGTGTTGTATCCACAACACTTGAGCACAACAACTTCCAGCTTCAACATATTCCGCTTCAGTAGTGGAATGTGATATAGAATGTTTCTTTTTTCAGGACCAAGAAACTAATGAATCTCCTAAGAAAAGACATGTTCCGAATGTACTCTTTCTATCCCTTCTACATCCACCAATGTCAGCATCTGAAAATATTTTAAAAAAAATAAGTTCCATAAGTATAAAAGAGTCCTAAACCCATGGTCCCCTTTATGTTTTGAAAAAATCTTTTCACTACCTTTAAGTGAGATTCCTTAATATTTGATTGATATCTAGCACATAAGCATTCTGAAAACATCAAGTCTGGTCGACTAGCTATCAATTAATGTTGACTTTCTATCATACCTCTAAAAGATGTTGGATCTACTAGTTTCCCATCTTCATCATGATCAAGTGTATTTGAGGTACCAATATGAGTACTCATACTCTTAGTATTGTCATAACCATTCTTTTTAAGAAGATATTTAATATACTTCTGTTGAGATATATAGGTTCCCTCTAGTTTTTGAGAAATTTGAATACTAAGTAAAAATGTTAACTCACCCATCATACTCATTTCAAACTCAGATTTCATTAGATTCGCAAAGGAATCAGTTAAAGATTACTGAGTTGAACCAAATATAATTTCATTAACATAAGTTTGAACAATAAAAACATTTTTCTTGTCATTCTTTATAAAATGGGTTGGATATGCATTTCCCTTAATATAGTTATTTTGAATCAAATGTCTTGTAAGTCTATCATACTAAGCTCGTGGGGATTGTATAAAGCCATACAAAGCGTTGGTATGTCTAAAAACATAATTATGATGTTTTGTATCTTCAACGCCAGGAGGTTGTTCAAAAAAAAACTTCCTCTTGAACATGACCATTAAGGAAAGCACATTTCACATCCATTTGAAAAAGTTTAAAATTAAAGATTTCAGCACAGGCAAGTAGAATACGAATAGATTCAAGTCTAGCTATAGAAGCATATGCTTCTTCATAGTCTACTCCCTCTTGTTCATTATAGCCTTTAGCAACTAGTATAGAATTATTTCTAACGATGGCTCATATTTCATCACACTTATTTCTGAAGACCCAATTTACTCAAATAACTGAAGTTTCCTTAGGTCTTTCAACCAAGTTCAAGACTTTATTTCTTTAGAATTATTTTCGTTCATCTTGCATGGCTTTGATCCAATAATCAACACCAAAAGCTTTATCGGTTCTTTTTGGTTCTAATTGGGAAAGAAATGCTAGATATTCAACATCATTCCTCAAGGAACATCTAGTCCTTACAGGTTGATTTTCATCACCAATGATACTATCACTGGGATGATTCCTTAGAAACACCTGAAATGGGTGTTGTAAATCCTGTTCATCAACATAGGGTAGAATGTCTTCTGGGGTAAATGTTTTTGAAGTATATTCTTTAACATTTTCCTTATCAGGATGATCGTCTATCAATGGTTGATAATCAGTTTTTCAAAACACATACAAAGATGTAGGTTGGAAAGGTTTAAAAGCAAAATGATCATAATCATCAAATTTTACATGTAATGGTTCCTCAACAGTACAAGTGTTTTTATTGAAAACTCTATAAGCCTTAGAAGTTGTGGAGTAGCCTAAGAAAATACTTTCTTCAGATTTTGGTTTTAATTTGTGTAGATTATCATTAGTATTCAAGATTAATACCTTTCATCCAAAAACCATCAAGTAGGAAAGTATTTGTTTTATACCATTCCATAACTCATAAGGTGTTTTATTAAGAAAAGATCTAATAAAAACTCGATTTATAGTGTAACAAGAAGTACTTACAGCTTCAGCCCAAAAATGTCTAGCTATATAATATTCACACAACATGGTTCTAGTTATCTATTTAAGAAATCTATTTCTTCTTTCAAATACACCATTTTGTTGAGGAGTTCTAGGATATAAAAAGTTTGGACTAATAACTTTTCTACTTCAATAAGTTTCAAAATCATAATTTTGAAATTCTCCTCCATGATCACTATGAATAGTTTTCATTGGAAGGTTTTTCTCATTTTTAACATGAGCTCTAAAACTTTTAAAATAAGAAAAATCATCAGACTTCATTGCTCAAAAATAGTCCCATGTAAATCTAGTTTAATCATCAACTAGAACAAACACATAGTATTTTCCTCCAATGCGTACAGTTTGTGTTGGACCAAAAAGCTCCATGTGCACCAACTATCATCAGTTGTTGAGACTTAAATGATTGGAATAAAACTATATTTATGTTTCTTGCCATATTGAAAAGTACCACAAACTTTAGAAGAAAAAATTATAATCTATGGTAGATCCTTAACAAGTCCTTTCTTTGAGAGTTTGCATAAGTTCCTAAGGATACATTGACCTAGCCTTCTATGCCATAACCAAGAGTGATCTTCCATTTCACTATGGAAAGGTAAGTCCTGGATCCTAAGGTCTTCTAAGATTAGTGTGTAAACATTCTCTTGCCTATATGCAGAAAGAATAAACTCTTACTTGGAATTGTGTACTAAGCACTTATCGTTCCTTAAATTCACAAGGTATCCTTCATCACATAATTGACTTATGCTAATAAGGTTGTGCTTAAGACCCTTAACAAACAAAACATTTGAAATCAATGTTTTACAAAGAAGAACAATATTTCCTATACAACACATTTCTCCCTAAGCATTATCTCTGAAAGTTACTTTTCCTCCTTTCATATTGATAATCTTCTGGAAATAGTTTTTGTTACCAGTCATGTTTCGAGAATATCCACTATCTATGTACCAAGTATTTTTCTTAGTACTTCCTTTACCTTCCTAAAAATAAGAATTTAATTAGACTTTCATATTCCAAACATGTTTGCATCCGAGACTTTTAGATAACAAAATCTTGTGTATCCACATTTGTTTAGAGAAATATGCTTTATGAAACCCAAGATATTCAACATTTTCAAAGAACAGTTTTTCTTCCAATTCCCACCACTTTAACACTTAGTGCAAAAAGGGGCTCTAGAAGGAACACAATAGTTGTTTTTTGAAAACTAGTTTTTGGTGATTAAAAAATACTCCAGTAGTGATTCCTTGAGGTTTAATTTGAGAATACATCTTTTCAAAACTTTTCTTCCCAGAGGTAAATTTTTCAAGGAGTTTCTTTAGGGATAAAATTTTGTATTTTAGTCTAATGACTAAACTCCTATCCTCAGGAATCATTTCCTTAGAGTTAGATTTTTCATAAAATAAATTATTTTTTATATACCATTCTTAAGATCTTTAGAAAGTTCTTCCTTAATATAATTTGCTTTCTCAAGGTATTTAGAAAGTTTTTCTAAAAGCACTTCTTTATCTTTAAGATCTGTTGAATGATCTGAAATCTCTTTTGTAAGAATTTCTTCCCTAGTATTTTCCTTCTCTAACTTATTATAAATTTTACAATTTTTTGATTCAATTAACATGGAAAATCTAGATACATATTTATATGAAGGTTCTTCATTTTATGAGGATGAAGTATCATCATTAGAAGTACTATTTTTAGAATAGTAATTCTTATCAAGAGTTAAATTGGTCAAAGCCTCAGCAGAGCGTAACTTCACCATAAGACATGTATGTGAAAAGAATTATTATCAATGAATCCCATATTCTACTGAGCTGATGAATCATATTCTGAAGATTTACTTTCTGAAGAGTCTCCACAGCTATCACTCCATGTCGTATTAGCTTTCAAGCTTTTCGTAGAATTAGCTTTGTAGAACATCTCCACGTTCCTTTAAGAATGACTTACATTTCATTATTTTTTTAAGCATATGGGAATCAGGTCATATGTTTCCACTTATCTTGCATTCATAGCATGTGACCTCTGAATCTTTCTTATCATTCATTTCCTTCTTCTTATATCTAGATTGGAAATTTCATTGATCAGATATCTTGTTCATCCTTCGAGTAAGATTTCCAAACTCATTTTTTGAGACTTCACTCTCACTAGATTCGGATTGGATGGTAACCTTCTTATACTTGGATCTGGTTACTCTCTCATGAGTCTTTTCTTTCCTGTTATGTGATATAATAGTAAAAGAAAAACTACCTTTCCCATTATTCTTTTTGATGTTTTCAGCATATCTCTTCAGTCTTGTTTCATGTTGAAGAAGAGTTCCAAACAGCTCATCTAAGGAAATTTGACTGACCTTCCTTATAACACCCCAGGTAAATAAGGAATATGACATTTTTATATTTATCCCTATTTGTGAATTAAATGTTAATATTAATTTAAAGGGAACGCTATGCTCGATGGCTTACCCAATACACAACAACGAGTTCCTTTGAAATCTTACATTGCTCTATAATAATAAAATAATTTTATTTTAAATGGTAGTTAACACCTAGACGTTGTAATGACGAGAATAAACATAACTAACTACAATATGATTATATATGTTTATAAAATATTTTTACTTTTTACAATAATTGTTAGAGGATTAAAAATGAGAATGAATCCAATTTTAAGCATAAACATTCTAATATTCTTTAAAAAGTCGATTAACCGCCTTTCGATGGAGAACCTCCACTTTTTGACCATTTTATCTGTTATATTTAAGAAAATAAAATTCTTCTTTAAAATCGAGACATAAAAATTTACTTTGTGTAAATTTTTGGTATTTGTCCGATAAAGTTTATTTTTTAAAGAATAATGAAAAATGTTGTATTTTAATTCGAAACCACTTTTTAATCTAATTTATTTATATGATTAGATTATATTTTTAATTGGTTTTAAAGTTAAATTAAAATAGATTTTCACCATTTAATCTAATGGTGGTCATTGGAATTAATATCTCTTTCAGATTGGACATAAACGATTGTCAATCTTATGATAGATATTGTTTCTTAAAAACACACTATTTGATTTGAAAGCGGAATTTAATTATAAAATTAATTAATGAAACTTCTATTTCATTAATTTTTTATCAAAGACATCATTTTTGAATTCGGAATATCAAATATATCTTAGGGAGAATTTTTGGTATTTTTCTGAGAAACCTTAATTTTGGATGAATAGTGAAACCACAAAGTGGTAGTTACAAAAACTGATTTTTCATTTAAATGGAACTTTAAAACTTCTGGGATTTGAATTTCAAAAATCCAATATAAATGATTTTAATTATTAAGTAAAATGTGGTTCAATGGATGGAAATAATTTTTGATGAAAAGTAAATTTTAAGTTTTATTAATCGCGATTAAATGTAATTACTGTGATTTAAGGTAAAAATGATATTCTAATAAAATGAAAATATCTTGAAACATTTCCTAACCCTATTGGATGAGTCATGGCCGACCAAGACAACCCATGGGTCGATTATTGGGACCCCATGGAGCCCCATGGGTATGATAATGACATTAATGCCTTTTATTTAAAGTAAAAGTAAAAATGACACAAACATGTCTTATTTTTCTAAAAGAATTTTTACATGGGGTTATACAAGTCATATTTTTGACTATAAAAAGTAATTGGAAATCTAAAAATATTTCCTACATCATAGTAGTTTTTTATAATATTTAGAAATTAATTAACTTAAATTATTTATGACATCATAATGATGCAGCGATTACCTCATTATTCAACGATTTAAATAAAATGAAATGATAATGTAAAATCTCAGACCTACACTTGTCAAAAACCTATTTTATGGGTGGATTTCGGACTCTTATCACCTTATCCTTGAAATACATCAATGTGGGACCTTTAAAATCTGATACTCATGTGAATATAAAGTAACATTTTATACTTTTCCAAGAGTGCCCCTCCTCTCCTCTTTTAAAAGGCCCCCACCTCTACCTCCATACCCACACCTCTCAAGCCTTTGGATCGTCCAATATCTAATCATTTTATCTCTACACATCCTTCTCCTCATATTAGAAGCCTTAAATTAGGCAGGAAGCTTTTCAAGAAACCATTTGGGTTCAAAACAATGGGAGTTATCCGATTTTAAGGTAACATCTTCACTTGGGCTCTTTTGTTTTATTTTGCTTGTCTGACCCCCTAAACTCTTTTTATTAATTTCTTTGGTAACAAAAACAGTATCTTCCATATACTATGATTCTTTTATAAGTATTATTCGAGATACACTTACACACACCCACATCTAAAGGTTAAATAACATACTGTTTCTGTGGATGGTGAATTTCTACCTCACGAAACGATGATTGTTCAATATTCTTTTAACACCTTCAAATGTGGCCATTAAGTTGTAAATATATTTATATATGATATATAATATTTTTATGTTTTCCTTAGTCTTATGTGTTTTTCATTTATGGCATAACTTTAGGGTTTCCATTATGGGTAAACGCGATATCTTCATTTTAGGAAGTACGGACTACCGCCCCCTCAAAGTGATTTGATTCGTTAATACCATATGTGGTACATATAAAGTATGGAGTTAGTGATATTATATATTATTTTATACTGGAATTATAATACACCCTTATATCATTATGATTTCACCCCATTAAATAAGAAATATAAATGAAAGTAGCATTCATGCGTACATACGGCTTACCATCTCCATGAACGGTGCATTTCATTTCTTACCTCTAAATGTTATGTACTATTATAAATACATGTATATTCTGGATATATATGATATATTTGATATCCAAATAATGAATATAATTCTCTATATAATGAATCTTTGACCACATAAACAACATGTAATTGTAAGAAGTCCATTTTTTGACTTAAGTATCAAATATCGACAAAATGAACTTTATTAAATTAAATGATTACATAACGTTTATAACATGGAAATAAGTTATATAGAAAATATTAATAAACTTGAAATTGTTATTAAGAAAGTATAAATTAACACTAGTTTATTATTCAGGAGATTAAAGAGCAATCGAGTCACGTCGGACACGAGGTAAAGGATCCAACTTCTCTCGAAATTTTTAAGTACTCTCTTTTATGTCATTTCTTATAAGCTCATCATTCTTATGTATGGGGATGTTCTTTTATATTCATATTACTGTAATTTTTTTGTTCGTATTATTAGAGACCCTATTTGATCTCATAAATCCATTTTTTTGAAGTTTTAAGAGGCGCCGTTAGGCTGCCGATTTTTCGTAAGGGATTTTTCATCTCACTTTTATTCCTGTGAGATTTATGCTACATTTTCCACCATTTTAATTTGAGTGTTTCATGTAATGCCCATTATTATACTCTTGGTGTAATATACTTTCATTTATGGTATTTACATAAATTTTGTATAGTCCTTCTTTCATGGGGTGTACGTTTCGGAATTTACCCAATTCGGTAAGGGAACCTTTCACACTCCTCATTTTAAAAGACATCTTTTTTAGGTCTTTTAATATTATTATGATGGGATATGTTTTTATATATCCTTATTGATATAAATTTTATGTCCAAGTGATGAGATACCCCTTTTTATCTCTCATCAACTCATTTTCTGAATTTTGAAGTGACGCCGTAAGGCTGTCAAATTTTTGCAAGGGAACTTCTTAACCCAATTTTGATTCATTTGGATAAACTTGTACTCCTTGAATATGTCGTTCTATGAATATTTGTGAATACCCTATGATTGTTTTACACTTAATATCCACTTATATTTGGTGTATTCGTTTGTCACACATAATTATGTAATTGATTTATCCTTAATCCAAGGATACCATCTTTATAAGGGACTTCGTCTCGATATCCTTTCATTAAGGCATATTTTTGTTCCAATTCAAGGATTTATTTTATATGGTGTATAATCCCCTTTGACTTAAAATTTTATTCGATAGGAATATTTTATATACGAAGCGTTTTACTATACGAAAAACAGTATGTTTCTTTTTAACGTACACGGTGACAATGACCCTTCCACCGCCGTGAGTATTACTTGACTTTGGCTTCCTCAACAAGAAGATATATTTTTAAAAGTAAATAAATACCATATACTATTTTTTGGTATTGAAAATGGTTTTAATAATGGATTTTTTATGTCAATATATTTAAGTGATATATTGTGCTTATCCTATGGAAATGTTTTTATTCCTTTATAATTGTTTTATGTGTTATGATTTTATAATGGTACTTTGACATTTGACGGGTTGTTATGTGATAAACCATATGACGGGTGGTGCCGTGAATACCAGGATAGGTGGTTATGTTATAACCTCCAATGCATTGGGTATGGAATTTGGTCGTATGGCTATTCCATTAAGTATGTGTGGATGTCGACCGTATGGTTATTCCATTTAAGTATGTTTATGTCCCAAGTTACCTTTATATATTATGTGTTCTTTATATGGGATATATGGTAATCTTTTGGTTACAAAAGGGTATGTAATGGTATTTTATTCAGTGAAGAGTTTTTACTACTTCATAAATTTGAAAAGTATTACTTTGGTAAAGTACTCATGGTTTACTTGTTGTTTTTGAAAAACTAACATTTTTCCTTCATTGTGTACCCTTTACTGGGCTTTTTATGCTCCTCCAAAGTAATTGAAATGTTTTCCACAGGACATAAAGATGAATAGGGTCACAGATGGGATCAGGGAAAGGCATTCTATCTAAAATAGAGAACTAGACATGTTTCTTTTTTTTTTTGTGTTTTTTTATTTTATAGAAACATAGTAGAAGTTTCTACTATGTAATCTTTTGAGATGTAATAGTTATGACCTAAATCTATAAAACTCTAATCCTGAAAAGATCCTCTATGTGAGTTATTCATTTAATTCATGATTAAGTAATGTTTAAGGCTGGGGCCTTATAGTTGGTATCAGAGGCCGGTTTAGATAATTTTAGAGGATAGGGTATTCACTAAGCATAAGTGACATTACCATAATGGTTAGGATTTCAAAAAGAGTGCTAGTTTTAGATAAAGTGTATGAGTAAGTATATCATAGTGTTTATCTTCCTCATTAGTACATGATGGTTTTGTTGATATACTCACACTGTCCTTTTTGGTTTTAGTAAATTGCTGGATCTAGCAGGCACCAAAGTAATAGTGGATGTGAAGGAAACTGTGACAGTTTTCTGAGAAAGACACTGAATGATATGGGAGCTGCAATGATAACTCTTGTGTTTATCCTCAACCAACTATCTGGAGTAATGATTGACCACCTAAACCTTGTTTATTTCTATAAGTCATAATATATGCGAGAAACAAATACCTATGGAACTACATGAAATAATCATAAACGTAAGTGTGTTCAAAAACCTATGTGTCATAGATGTGGAAATAAACACCTAGGAAATTGTTTCAAAGGGACAGAAATATGCTATAGATGTGGAAGTAATGGTCATAAAGCAAGAACATGCCATTGAAAAAGAAAGAATCCAGTTGACTCGAGGAAAGGGAAAGAAGTTCTTTATGAGGGATCAGTTGAATGTATTATATGTGGTGTGCATGGTCATTATGCAAACAAATGTCCTATGAAAAATGTTTGGTAATGGGATCAACATGATCATACAAATATTCGTTTACAAATACCTAATGCTATTCCAATTGAGGATGAAGAAACTAACAATGACCAATCAAAGGTATGGATTATTTCTTAACATTTGTTTTCCTATTTTGGAATCTTAGGATATGATAAATTATTATTTTTGTAGGAAAGAAGTATTTCAGAATAAGTTGGAATGGAATGGTTAATGGATCATGAAGAATGTTGTATGAGTAAGAAGTCAAAATATAAGTGCTTCAATAGTTATGGTGAAATTCTTAAGAGTATTAAGTCTCTTTTGATGACGGGGATTACATAAGAAGTCTTTTTATAGTATGTGTAACCCTGATGTTTGATATATGAAAATTTTATTCAAGGAATTTTTATTTGTTCTTTTGTGGACATAGTTATAAAGAACCATTTGGGTTTATATGATCCTTAATTTTGAGGTAATTATGTTTTACTATATGTTATGATGGAAAGAGTAAGGCATATGATAAGATTGAATTTAAATTATGTTATGGTTATTTTTGATGATTTTATCAGTTTTTTGGGAGAATGATTTTAGAATTCTATAGTTTTGAAAAAGGATAACACGCAGACCGTGTGACAACCCGTCGTGTCGGACAAAACTGTGGGAATCAAACCCACAACCAAAGTGCGACTGTTATTTATCACCTACCACTGGACTACGTGATGTCCCTGGTTAGTTTGACTAATTATTTTTAGTTAGATGATTTTATGAATTAAGAGTACGTTGCTTTTGGGTTATCTATGGAAATTATTTACCTATCATGGAGGATATGTGATTAGGTTAAATACTTTTCAATACGAGACTCTAAGAGCAACTGATGTTGTTTGGAGATAAATGTTACGATTTAACATAGAAGACTCTGTGATTAAATCCTTCAAATATTTGGGTTTCAATCTTAGTTTGGTTTACTTTTGGCCTTCGTTGAACATTGGGACTTGTTGGACTAGTTTTGGAGATTAAGAATAGATTTAATTTTTATAAAGGATTATCCTTTTTGGGTATTATCTGATCTCATACTAAACTTTTTTGTTCTAGTTTTGGTTAAGGTCTAAAGACATGGGAAGTATACAGTTCACTTTTGTGGATATGGTGATTCTCTAGAAGTTGATTATAGCTCTCTAAATGTAAACAACTCATCCTAATTAATCATCTTTTGGAGAAAATATGAGTTCGTGTAAGAAATCTAGTAAAAGTTGAAAGTCAACATGACATGTAAGTATGTTTCCTTATGTTTTAGTTAAGCTCAAAAATAAATTCCTCAATGAAAATTAACTTTAAAAAAATGTTTTCCATTATCTTTTCCTACTGGGGAATCGAATACTATTTATCCCACCCCATGTTTGTGATTTTCTTGTGGTTAACTTTCTCCTAAACATGTTTTCTATCACTCTCCATCAAAACATGACCCTTTTCTTTTTCTTCCATATCCATGTTTTCCTACATGGAATCCAAGTATGGGTTAACTCAGTTAGCCTCTGTACTTCTCTTTCTTTCTTTTAAAACGATTGTTTTACTGACTCTTGATTAGATGTGGGACATTCAATGATGTTTCCGACCCCAATTTTAAAATTGCGAGAACACAATTCATAAAAGGGGGGAATGACGTAACACCCCAAGTAAATAAAGAATATGAAATTTTTATATTTATCCTTATTTTTGAATAAAATGTTAATATTAATTTAAATGGAATGCTATGCTCAATGGATTACCCAATACGCAACAACGAGTTCCTTTGAAATCATATGTTGCACTGTAATAATAAAATAATTTTATTTTAAATGGTAGTTAACACCTAGCCATTGTAATGACAGTAATGAACATAACAAACTAAAAAATGATTATATATGTTTGTCAAATATTATTACTTTTTACAAATAAAGGATAGAGGATTAAAAATGTGAATGAATCCAATTTTAAGCGTAAACATTCTAATATTCTTTAAAAGGTCGATTAACCGCCTTTTGATGGAGAACCTATTTTAAATCCACTTTTTGACAATTTTATGTGTTATATTTGAGAAAATAAAATTCTTCTTTAGAATCAGGACATCAAAATTTACTTTGTGTAATTTTTTGGTAGTTGTCCGATAAAGTTCATTTTTTAATGAATAGTGAAAATTGTTGTATTTTAATTCATAACCTCTTTTTAAAATAATTTATTTATATGAATAGATTATATTTTGAATAGGTTTTATATTGAAATTATAATATATTTTTACCATTTAATCCAATGGTGGTCATTGTAATTAATATCACATTGAGATTGGACATAAACGAGTGTCAATTTTTTGATAGATATTGTTTCTTAAAAACACGCTATTTGATTTGACCGTGGAATTTAATTATAAAATTAATTAATGAAACTTCTATGTTATGAATTTCAAAAGAAGACTTTATTTTTGAATTCAGAATATCAAATATATCTTAAGGTTAATTTTTGGTATTTTTATGAAAAACCATAATTTTTGATGAATAGTGAAACCACAAAGTGGTAGTTACAAAAAATGATTTTTTGTTTAAATGGAACATTACCACTTCTGTGATTTGAATTTTAAAAATCCAATATAAATGATTTTCATTATTAAGTTAAATGTGTTTCAATGGGATGAAAATAATTTTTTATGAAAAGTAACTTTTAACTTTTATTAATCGCGATTAAAGGTAATTAGTGTGATTTAAGGTAGAAATGATATTATAATAAAATGAAAGTATCTTGAAACATGTCCTAAACCTATTGGACTAGTCATGGCCGACCAAGACAACCCGTGGGTCTATTTTTGGGACCCCATGGAACCACATGGGTAAGATAATGACATTAATTACTTTTATTTAATGTAAAAGTACAAATGACCCAAACATGTATTGTTTAACTAAAACAATCATTACATGGGGTTATACAAGTCATAATTTTTATTATAAATAGTAATTGTAAATGTAAAAATATTTACTACATCATAGTATTTTTTATAGTTGTTATACATTAAATAAATTAAATTATTTATGACATCATGATAATGTAGTGATTACCTCATTATTCAACGATTTAAATAAAATGAAAAGATAATGTATGATCTCAGACCTAAACTTGTTAGAAACCTATTGGATGGGTGTATTTAGAACTCATATCACCTTATCCTAGATATTCATCAATGTGGCCCCCTTAAAATCTAAAACGCATGTGAAAATAATGTAACATTTTATACCTTTCCAAGAGTGACCCTCCTCTCATCTTTTAAAAGGACCCCACCTCTACCTCCTTACCCACACCTCTCAAGCCTTTGGCTCGGCCAAGATCGGATCATTTTGTCTCTAAAAATCCCTCTCCTAATCCTAGAAGCCTTACCTTAGGCTGTAAGATCATCACGGGACCCTTTTGGTTCAAACCAAAGGGAGTTACCTGATTTTAAGGTAACGTCTTCACCCGTGCTCTTTTGTTTTATTTTGCTTCTCCAACCCCCTAACCTATCTTTATTCATATCTTTTGTAACAACATTAGTATATTCCATAAACTGGGATGTTTTTATAAGAATTATTCGAACTACACTTACACACACCTACATCTAATGGTTAAATAACATACTAATTCTGTGGATGGTGAATTTCTGCCTCACAAAACGATGATTGTTCAATATTCTTTTAACACCTTCAAAGGTGGCCATTAAGATTTCTCTATATATATATATATGATTTATTATATGTTTATGTTTTCTTTAAGCTTCTGTATTTTTCATTTATGGCATATCTTTATGGTTTCCATTATGGGTAAACGTGATATGTACATTTTAGGAAGTGCGGACTACCGCCCCCTCAAAGTGATTTGATTGGTTAATACCATATGTGTTATGTATAAAGGATGTAGTTAATGATATTATATATGATGTTATACTATATTTTTAATATACCCTTATATCATTATTATTTCACCCCATTAAAATACTAAATAGAAATGAAAGTAGTGTTCATTCGTACGTACGACTTACCGTCTCCATGAACGGTGCATTTCATTTCATACCTCTAAATGTTATGTACTATTATAAATACATGTATATTCTGGATATATATGATATATATGATACCAAAATAATGAATACCATTCTTGATATAATGAACCTTTGACCACATAAACAACATATAATTGTAAGAAGTCCATTTTTTGACTTAAGTACCAAATATCGACAAAATGTACTTTATTAAATTAAATGATTACATTACGTTTATAACATGGAAATTAGTTATATAATAAGTAATAATAAATTTGAAAAAGGTTCATAATATAGTTTAAATTAACACTAGTTTATTATTCAGGAGACTAAAGAGCAATCAAGTCACGTCGGACATGAGGTACGGGATCCAACCTCTCTCGTTCTTTTTAAGTACTCACTTTTATGTCATTTCTTATAAGCTCATCAATATTATGTTTGGGGATGTTCTTTTATATTCATCATACTGTAATTTTTTTTCCTATTATGAGAGACCCTATTTGATCTCATAAATCCATTTTTTGACATTTTAAGTTGCGCTGTTTGGCTGCCGAGTTTTCTTAAGGGATTTTTCATCTCACTTTTATTACTATGAGATTTATGCTATATTTTCCACCATTTTATTTTGAGTGGTGTATGTACTTCCCATTATTACACTCTTGGTGTATTATACATTCATTTATGGGTATTTACATCAATGTTGTATAGTACTTCATTCATGGGGTATACGTTTCGTAAGTTACCCAATTCTGTAAGAGAACCTTTCACCCTCCTCATTTTAAAAGACAACTTTTTTAGGTCTTTTAATCTTATTATGATGGGATATGTTCTTATATATCCTTATTGCTATAAATTTTATGTCCAATTGATCAGATACCCCATTTTATCTCTCATCAACTCATTTCTTGAATTTTGAAGTGACGCCGTTAGGCTATCAAATTTTTTCAAGGGAACTTCTTAACCCAATTTTGATTCTTTTGGATCAACTTGTACTCCTTGAATATATCGTTCTATGAAAATGTGTGAATAACCTCTGATTGTTTTACACTTAATATCCACTTATATATTTTGTATTCGTTTGTCACACATAAATATGTATTTGATTTATCCTTAAGCTAAGGATACCGTATTTGTAAGGGACTTCATCTCAATCTCCTTTCATTAAGGCATCTTTTTTTCCAATACAAATATTTCTTTTATATTGTGTATAAACCCCTTTGAATTATACTTTTATTCGAAAGGAATCTTTTCTATACGAAGCGTTTTACTAGACAACAAAAACTATGTTTTTTTAACCTACGCGGTGACAATGATCTTCCTGCCGCCGTGAGTATTATTTGATCTTTGGATTCCTCAACAAGAAGTTATATTTTTAAAACTAAATAAATACCATATAATCTTTTTTGGTATTGAAAATGGTTTTGATAATGGATTTTTTATGTCAATATATTTACGTGATATATTGTGCTTGAACTGTGGAATTGTTTTCTTTCCTTTATATTTGTTTTATGTGTTATGATTTTATAATGGTACTTGGAAATCTGATGGGTGGTTACGTGATAAACCATGTGACGAGTGGTTTCGTGAATACCAGGACGGGTGGTTACGTTCTAACCTCCAATTCAATGGGTATGGAAGTCGGCCGTATGGCTATTCCATTAAGTATGTGTGGAAGTCGACTGAATGGTTAAAACATTTAAGTATGTTTATGTACCAAGTTATTTTTATATGTTATGTGTTCTTTATATGGGTTTTATGGTAATCTTTTGGTTAAAAAGGGTATGTAATGGTCATTTATTAAGTGAGGAGTTTTTACTACCTCATAAAGGTGAAAATTATTACTTTGGTAAAGTACTCATGGTTTACTTGTTGTTTTTGAAAAAATAAAAGTTTTCCCTCTTTGTGTATCCTTTACTGGGCTTTTTATGCTCATCCCAAGTTTTTGAAATGTTTTCCACAGGACTTAAAGATGAATAGGTTCATGGATGGGATCATGGAAGGAAATTATATCTAAAACATGGGACTAGACTTGTTTCTTTTTATGTGTTTGGTTTATTTTATGGAAACTTAGAAGAAGTGTCTACTATGTAATCTTTTGTGATGTAATAGTTATGACCTAATTTTATAAAACTCTAAACCTGAAAAGATCCTCTATGATTTATTCATTTATTTTATGATTAATTAATGTTTAAGGTCATGGCCTTATATTCATGTTCTCGTCAATAGTTGTTCTCTTTGATTCCCACTCATTGTGCATAATATCAATAATCTTGACCACAAGAGCTTCCTAATCTAGACCCTTCTCTCCCATAGATTGTAAGCTATTGATGATAGTCATTAATCATTGTTGCACTTTGCTTATAGGTTCTCTATAAAGAAAGTTAAAATCATGATACTCATCCCTCAACATCACTCTTCTTGTCTAAATAACTTTACATGTACCAAAATGTGTAACAAAAATTTTCTTCTATACAAAGTTAGTTGTTTCACATGATTAAATTTGGCTTTATATGTTCCTATTCATTGAACATAGTAGAGTATTGCATACCTTATTGTTTAATTGATAATCATGCTTCCCTGATTTGTGAAAGGACTAACATCCTTATCATGAATTTTATAACCTCCATTAATCATAAAAAAGTTATCCACCCTAGTATTGATAACATAATTAATAATTAGATCTCTCTAGTATTCATAATCATTACCATCAAATGTTGGTGGTCTTGTAGGATCTAGGTTGTCAATGGAACCAAAATTTAAACCTACCATCTTAAAAATATTTCTAAACAAAAAAATTAATAAAAAAAGATCGGATTGAAGGAAATTATTCCTAATCATGGAAAATATAGAAAAATGAAAAATTGAGAAATAAAAACTTATATGTGAGTATAAGTATTTCAGATACCTCCTCTGATACCAATTCTAGGATCAAAATTATGACGTTGATGCTCAATATACAAGAGGGGGTGAATTGTACACATTTAAAAATTTCCTTAAACAAGGAAAGTTCTATGTTTAACAGAGATAAACTATGACAATTAAAAACACCTCTTCCACCAATTGTATGATTGGTATAGGGTATGAAGTTACAAATTCTAGTTCTATGCACTTTGATAAATCTAGAATGTGAATCCGAAAAAAAGGTTTCGGAAATATGGATCTGGAAATTGAAACATAACCAAATTTTACATTATGAGATTCTACCTTAATTAATATAGGATCTAAATTAATCAGATTACAAGTGTATGGAAATATATGAAGTTCATACTTTCCTTACAATAAAAAATTGCAGTTGAAAAACAAGTATTTAAACTACTAGTAACAAGATATAAGTCTTTTAACCCAAAGAAAAGGGTATCCAACAACCTTATATAAAGGTACCTTGATTTATACTTATAAGCAAGTTTGTCTTACCGACACCAGGGTAATCCCTCGATAGGAAGATCAGAGTCTCTCTCCGGCTATCCCTACAAGCCCTCAACATTAAGGTAGTTGGAACATCTGTCTTCTTCAGCAAGGAAGCACTTGAACTTAAAGGTAGTCAACACCTATGTCTTCATATCACTGGAATCCCTCGAATGTAATCGCCAACATTTGGAGTCGTACAAGGCTAGTCTGCACAAGGAAAAGTTAGAACAAGTCGTTCAAACATTATGCATGATGCTTGAGAGTTGATAAGAGCCTCTCCTTCTAGAAATCACTTCAACGGCATATAAGCACAGATGTCAAAGTTGTGTTGTGTTTTTTGAGATCTATCAAATGAGCTCCTATTTATAGGCACGGTTGGAACAGTCGGCTCCCTCCTCCAATGGTCATATTTTCCTTAAAAATCAGAGGGACCTATACACGTGTCACTAAGCCAACAGTTAGTTAGAAACAGAATGGATGACATCGTTTTATAACAAAACATGTGTCAATGAAAGCATGACATCGTTTTATAATGAAGCGAGTGTAAGCATAAGCAAAACTAAAGTTCTGAATGTGAGAAAATAAAAGTATGGAGTCTAACCAAAATGTAATTCGGAGCCTATAATAAAATGATATTCAAATTCTCTTTTATAGGAATTCAGAACCTGATTTCTGTAGAAATCAAGAGTTTGAATTTCTAAGGAAATCTGAAGTCTGGTTTCACCAGATTTCAGAATTTGAATGTTATAGAGTTTGGAGTCGATCTTGTATAAGTTTAGAGTCGAAATCATAGGTGTTCAGGGTCAATCTCATAGAAGTTCAGAGTCAAACTCCAATAAGTTCGGAGTCGAACTCATAAAAGTTCAGAGTCGAACTCAAAGAAATTCAGAGTCGAACTCATAGAAGTCCGTAGTCCAACTCATAAAAGATCACAGTCGAACTAGTAAGAGATCGGAGTCGAACTTTGTTAGAGTTTGTATCCAGAATTAGAATGGAACTTTATTTGAGTTTGTATCTAGAATTCGGAGTGGAACTTTATTAGAGTTTGTATCAAGAATTTAGAGTGGAACTTTATTAGGTTTCATATCCAGAATTTGGATCCTAAAATAGAATGCTTCATATCCTATCATTATATGATTCCGAGGTTTTGGGTGTGAATCAGTTTTTTAAACTTAATAAAAATATTGATATGTATAATAAAATCTAGGTTAGGGTAAATTTCCTTAAGGATGGAATTTTCTTTATAGAAGTAAAATATCGATTTTCTTAAGTATAAGGTGTTTGTGATTTTCATAATAAGTAGGAATGAAAAAGTAATAAGGAAAAACATATTGACTCAACATATATGACATATTTGATAGGTCCCAAAAAGTTGTAAACATCATGCATGATAACATAACCCACTTAAAAACAAATCATTAATATATCCCAAAGAAAATCAGTAAAATCCAATTTACTTACTCATAACCAACCTATCACTGTATAGACAACAATATCTTGATATAAGGGGAATATTAATGGTTATCTTCCATTTTTAAAAATTTCACATTTCCATTAATTCAGTTTTCCATTTTGTCGAAAACATTTTACATAATTATTTAAATCCCGAGCGAATAATATAAACCGAACAATCCCTGTATATTTGACAATTCATATTACATAATTCATCAATCTGAATACATAAAAACATTGATTATTACACTTTATCATTAAGGGATGAGAAGGATACCTCTTTATAATACTTCATTTCTTTCTCCTTTAACAATTCAATAGTAGTCTCATCATCATTATTAATATTTTTATTACTTTTATTATATTTTGATATCTCTCTTTGAGCTTTCACATAGCACATAGATTATTACAATAACCATACATTCCAAACATAATGCATTTAACCATTGATTATAACTTAGGGAGGAAAATATTAATATCTATTTAGTTTAGAAAACCCTTATTTTTTACAATATAGTTACATTCCTTGTGTCCTTCTTTTATATAGTCAAATCATGTACCTATTATACATTAAGTTATATGATTCTTTTTACATTCTTAAAATATAGGAAAAGGAATCGTCAATCTTCCATAGTTACCATTACCCAATCTCTTATTAAAATACTTACATATATTCTTTGGTGATTATGAGAGTTGTTTAAGGAACATAATTTTAATCAAGTTCTATGAAAACTGACTACCCACGATCACAACATCGTTTACACAAGTAACCATCCCATTTTACTTCTAATCAGCAAATTGTATGTCACATTCAATGTTTATGCTGATTCTTCTGGTTCCAACCATTAACTAAATATATAAATCATTTAGTATGAAACTATTATCATAGTGGAAACCACATAATAATGAAAAATCACTTATAGGTTGTATAAATCATGATACCAACATATACATCTATAAATCCTTTCTCTTATCATTGGAAAAATCCCTAAAACTATCCTTAGAAATATCATAAGGGACCTCTATATATTTTTCTCATCCTAGATTTCAAAGGTTGACTAAAACATTTCTCTAATTCCAACTATAACTTATCGATCTTTTCATACATATAAATTACATCACTTTTGTAGAATAATTAACATATTATACAAACACATTCCTAGACACCTAATTATTTTATTTCATTTGGAAACATTGAACCTAAGTATATAGTCTTGAGAAATATCATCAATGTTTTCCAAAAATATCTTCCAATTTAGTAACCATAACTAGAACATTTATTTATATCCCGGGGAAAAGAAAACATAATATAACGTGTGATCGTAACTGATCAGTTAGAGTAAACAATGGAGACAATTAAAAATAATTATTAACATAAGGGTATGGGAATATGATCATTAAAATCAAATATCTTACACTATGTATCGATGATCATAAATAAGAATGACGGTGTATTGATTGGTAGTTCATATGACATGAGTCATATTGGAATAAGGAACATAATCCCTAAAAAGATAACATTGGAATAAGAAATGGAATTTTGGAATTCACATAATCATATAAATATGATTTCCATAGTAGTCAATCCATCCCTAAAAATGTCATCTTAGATTATCGGTTCACTCACATACCGTCTTGGTAGTCAGGGTTCACTCCCATAACCATCTTTGTAGTCATGGTTCGGTCTCATAACCATATTGATTAAAAAGTTACTTCATATACATCTAATGACATATAAATATTTACCTAATTCATTATAGGGAGCTATAGGTCACACCCATCACACAATGAAATCATACATATGTCTGTCAGAGGAACACAACTTATATAACATAATAGAACCCAAGGGATAAACTGGTTTTCACAAATATCATGAATTAATGACATAACCCATGAAAGATAAATGAGTTTCATAAATATCATTCAATAAAAAACACAACAATTTATGGAAATATTAATAATTGAACTAATAAATCATATCCCTGGAAAAAAATAAGTGACATAAAACAATATTATATTCGATGGAAAATTATTTTTAGAAAACAGTTGAAAATTATTTTTGAGGAAAATATCATTCATTTTTTGAAAAAAAATTATCTACATGAAATTTCATGAAAAATTAATATAATTTTTTTTTGAAAATAACCATGTAATCTAGTAAGAGATGCTTCAAGGGAATAAGGTTTGATAAAAACATAATGTTCCATTCATGTAATATAGTTAAAAAAACATTATTCTCATTCATTTTTTGGAAAATTAAAAAAGTAACTCATTATGAAAAAGAACAAATATTCAATTCAGTCTGTTTAATACAAACTCGTACAAGGGTAGATATTACTTTAATCAATTTTATTGGAATATTAAAAAATATCTTGAAAACAATTTAAAGAAACACATTCATGGATAATAAATTCACCCCACTAAATTATTACGTATAAAATGTATCTAAATTTGAAGATATTTTCATAATAGCCATTTTTCATCGAAATTTTATCTTAGAACATAAATTTTTTTTTGAATTATTTTTCTTGAGAATGATATTAAGTGTTCTTATAAAAGTTTTCTTAAGGAAAAGAATCATTTTTTGTTTCAATATGTCCCACGCTACATTGAAACAATTGTATAAAAATACCCATAAGATAATAACATTAAATGAAGATTAAAATATCATTTAAATAATGATATTATTAATATAAAAAACAAAAGGGCATGGTATACATATCATAAAATAACACAGGAGCATAATAAAAAATGAGTCTCAATGAAAACAAATTGGGACAAAACTACCTTACTCATTTGGATTATTTTGAACCATAAAATACCATGAAATATAACTAATCAAATTGATATATAAATATGAATAAATTAAATTATAAGAGTCATATAATACATCCATGGGTAGTATGTACACCAAACAAAATAAATGAGTGCTGAATAAAGCATGTATCTCATGGAATTAAAAATTTAGTTTAAATTCATTTACATCACTTCAATATTCCTTAAAACATATTAAAATCTCTTTTATGCTAGTTTAATGATGTTTATTGACTCCATAATTAACAATATTAATATTTATATTACCATATATAATGATTCTATAACAACTTATGACCCATTCATTAATTATATTTTTCTATCTCCATGGTTCTAGGTGTATTTGTTTTATATTTTCATGATCAATGCATTTGAATAAAAAATGTTATTGAAAGGTGTGAGATATGTGGGTAGTTTGTTTTCTAAAGGTTTCATTAGATTGTTAATTTATATGGCTCCAAAAAATTACAAACTACTTATCCTTCGTATAGTACATGTATGGGGTCAATCCCAGGAGGAGGATGTGGTTCAGTGGGGACAAGAAATCTAGTCGTGAATCCTTTGCAAGAGTCCTTACTAGATTTACTAATTTTTGTGAGTTTTATAAATTTTTTGGGGTTCTACATAAATTTATTAAAGATTCTTTGGGATAACGTCTGACTATCTAGATAAATGTTATTCTAATTCTAATATTGGCACGATCGTAACTTCTTAGTTTGTGAAGAAATTGGTTGTCGCCACTTAACCTTGGTCCCATTCTTCTAGTTCTACCTAGGATGTAACTATTCCATGGTTAGGAGGGAAGTTATAGTCCACGATATATTTAGTTCAGCTTCTATTGAAAATTATACATAAGCTAATGGTTATAGTCTTTGTTTTCTCCAATTAGGATAGAGTCATTTTTTTGATTGTGTTATGGTCCATGTACAGTTGTATAAATGGGGTCTGTCCATTTTTATATATCCTAATTACTAATCCAATTAGTGTTTCCATGTTTAGAACTAGATTTATCATTAAGTGTGTAGATACATCAAATCTTGATCCCAACCCCTGATGTGTTTAGCTACTCAGGATGGAACTTTATGCAATAAATGGGGAAAAAAATTCAAAATTACTATTCTAGTGGGATTGAATTTAATAAACATATGACAATAGGAAATAAACATACAATAATACATTATATAAAAAATTACATCAAAATAATTAATTAGAAACAAAACGACGTGGTAATTGAATGCATCAAAGAAAATGAATCTAGTGTTCTTTTATTGAAATTTTAAAGGAATTACAAAGAGGTAAAGTGTTTTAAGAGGGAAAAGAGATGGAAATATCAAGGAGAGTCTAATTGGGAGATAGAGCACATCCAAGACTTCTCAAATGTGCTGCTGAGAAACTCCTTAAATAGGTATAAATGGTCACAATGTATACTTAATCGTCACATCAGGAACCCTTCATCCATGTTACTTCGATCATGATCTCCAGCGTGGAATCCATATCATCTGTGGATTAAGGATGTTTATGCATGGTCACGTCTTGTTAAGGTGGTTCACAATGTGTAAACCATGGACAACTGGTTATTTGCATTGTATCCTCATGGATTTCTCAGATTCTGGTTTTTCTTGAGTCCTGACATGTATGGGGGCTTCACGACATGAATTGGAAATTTCTCCAGACCTGATGCAGGTTGTGAACATTAAATACACGATGTGAACATGGCCATCACGATGTGTACTTGGCCATTATTTATCTTTCCTTCCTTTCTTATTTGGAATATTGTGAAGCCCTATTTCTTGAAATATTGGGAATCTACCATGTTCATTATCCAATAAATTAATTAAAATCAATGGAAAAGTAACAGAAATATATGAATAACTTTTTCGACTATCAAATCATCTCACACTTGAATTATTTTTTGTCCTCAATAAAAATATCTTCACAAATATTTCAAAAAGGATAAGAAATTTGTAAAGAAAAAATGTATATTGTTTACATTAAATTAAATTAATTTTATGAAGATAAGTAGTTGAGTTCCAATTTTAGTCCAAGAATGAAAATTATTTATGCCTCATTGTTCATATTTTCAAAACAAATTCTAATATTTTAATAATAATCTTTTAACTATTCCTTAATCTATAGGCCCGGGTGGAATTTACCTCACCGTAATTTTCTTTCATCACTCAGGAAATAATTTAAGTAAGGTATTCTCTTACCCAGATTCCATGTTAAAAACCAAAGGCTTTAACTGGTTCTATCATCTCTAAAACGTATAGTCAAATATAAAAACATTCTTGAGGACTTTTAGAAACAAGGTTCTCGGTTGTAGGTAGGTAGGTAAAATTAAAAAAATTAGTAACAAAAAGAGGGTAATCTCTTAAGTACAATTCAAATAAAAAAATATAAGTGTGAAAAAATTACTCCATCTGGCAAGTGAGGTCCTTACTCCATCAGCTCAGGTTGGATCCATAGGTGCAGCAGGTAGAGAATGAAATCATTTTTTCCTTTCCTTTTTTCATTTTCATTATTATATTTCAATATTTATGCCTAGTATAGATCTTAAATCCATCACCTACCCACATATGATACTTCAAGAAATTCATTGATCTAGAAAATTATGATTTTTTAACCTCCTAGTACATGGCCCATATCAATTTTTTTTGCTTTTAAAATTTTTCAAATGAATAGAAAACCAATGATATACAATTAAAAGGTATATGGATTACAACCAGGTAGTTAGGTCAGCACACCATACATCTCTGAAAGTGAAAGCATCACATGTTGCCTAAATGGCTCTCCCACACTGGTTCAAAAATATTCTTCAAGCATTCTACAAGGAGAAGGGTAGTAAGGGTAATAGGATTGAAATTATTTTCTTCTCACAATTCATTCATGAATACTATAGTCTAAACTAATGATAGATGGTAGGTGGGACTCTGGTAAAATTTCTATCAAAGGAATCCTAAATCATTTTAAAATTACTATTGTTTAGTAATGATTATGATAAGATCTCAATGCTTGTTCTTGTAGGTTTAAAAGACATAGGTATCTATCATGAAATATTCTCAAAAAAGAAAATGTTATTGAAGGATAAGAATACTCTCAGGTAATGAGAATAAACTAAAAACTGGCAATTAAAAAGGGCATAAATCCAATTTAGTGAGTTAATTAATCATAATTTCAATGATTTTAAATTTTAATTAAACTTACAGACTCAATAATCATTTAAGACATCTATGTAGGGTTGAAATATGGTTCTTAAGATCTTGATTTTTAAATTTATCTTTTATTTACATTGGAATAACTATTTTCCAATTTTCAGAATTCTTATCAATTTGAAAAATGTTTCCCATAATAGTGATAAAATAAAAAATTAAACTATATAACAAGTGAAATCATGAGGAACCCCCCCCCCCCACACACACATAAAAGGAGACAGTGTCCCCACTGTCTATAAAATTATTTTTGTGAGTGTTTTTGTATTGAATTTTGATAATTGAATTGAAATGGAAGTGATGACATAATTTAAAACGATTGAATTTAGTGCTATATAAGATTAATTGGTTACAATCAGTGTCGTACTTGTATTAAAATTTATGTTTTATGATCCTACAAAAGTTTTTAATAGATACATCATGCACTATTGAACAAATTTTAATTTTTTTGTTTAAACATCTGAATATCTGAAAACAGGTAGGAGTACATGTAAGGAATAACGGTAACCATTTTTTTTATTGAATGAATGTTTGTACAAAGTACTACAATGAAATAATGAAAAAATCATGACTCAAACAAAACTCAAAAACATATATGGGTTGCCTCCTATAAGTAACTAACTTATTATCATCATCCATAAGCGTTGACCATGAATTAAATGAGTGGGCCTACCAACTCAGTTGATCCTTTTATGCATGTAGCTTCTAGTCAACATATTCTTGACTTCATTTGGTCGCTTAAATGTATTCACAAATTCAAATAAAGCTTGACCAAACATTAAATGCAGCCAAAAATAATTCATTGGTTGATGTGGTTTTTGCTTATAGTGGATTTCCAACGATAAATCTTGATGTTGATTTGCGATCTCTACAACATGATGGGTTACTCGTTGTAGAATAATAGATGGAGTCATGGGTCTGTCGATAACATTAGATGACTCAAAATAGATGTAAATTTTTAAGGAAAAAAATGAAAATGTATGAGAATTTATACACACATCCAATAGGGAAAATATAACAAAAAATTTATATTAATATCCCAGTGTAGTGAAAGAGAATTAAAAATTGCCCCTCCCCAAAAAAAGTGTCCCACATCCCAAAAAAATGCATGAAAATACAAATCAGTGCTCCGGGCCAAAAATCTCATCCATCGTCACACCAGTAGTAGATGATGAAATGAAATGGTCAGCTAAATCACCATCAGTAATAGTAGCAGTAGTGGTAGGTGGGGATGAGGCAGATTATGGTGTGGTGTATGTGGTAATTTGGGATGGGGATGGTGTGGGGTGGATCCCTGATCCGTACAGTGTCTATGTGTATTGTAGCTAGATCAATGAATGGGATGTGAGGGACGAGCTTAGTGGATAGTCTATTACCCTTATGGGCATACTCTGTGAGAAAATCATGCTGAGAAGTAGGGTTCGTGTTGTTAGGAGGTTGTTTGGAGGTAATATAGGATGAGAGAGGAAGGGTGGATGAGGATGGGTAGCTATAGAAGGTGGAGTTGTGGTGAAGGAAGTAGGCTCAATGAAGGGAAGGTGGTGGTCTGTAGCGATGTGACAATGATTTTCCAGGATGTACTGGAGGAGTACCCACTGGCCGGAATGAGTGGGATGGGTAGGTGAAGGAAGGGTGGTTGGGTTGGTGGTTGGGGCTATCTATGGTGATGGGTTGTTAGGAGAATGGTGGGTACAAGGGTATGGTGTATCTGAAGGTTGCTGCTCATGCAGAGCAGCCTCCTAAGGTGCATCTGGCTGGGGTATAGTCTCCTGGACTCCAGGCTCCTAGAAATAGACATCACCCTCCTTTTCCAACATCATCATCTTGTTCAGGAGCACATGATCAATCATCTCGACTAGGCTTAATGTGGTAATGGGCTGCGAGGCATCGAAAACGTGGAGGTATCGTGCCAACTGGGTGATGAACAATCTTCCCATAAGCGTTCCCTACCTCCAATGTTCTGGTACTCTGTAGTAGGTGGGAAACTGGATGTCCTTGTCGATGGGATTCCACCCATGGTTGCAGTGATTATAATAATGTCATGTTGGATGACGCTACCATGGGTCTCACCTCATGCAAACCACCCATGTGCCATGGCCCAGTATTGAATAAGAAGAGGTGGAGTTCATAGCTTGGTGGACTTCACTAGCCTAGGGTCATGTTAGAACTGAGGGTTATGAGAGATGAGATTCTAAAGGCTTGGTGAATCCACCAAAGAGAGCCTTGTCTATAATTTTGGATAGATATCTGAGATAAAAAATTCTTCGTTGTAAATATACATTCTTACACCAAACATGTCCATGGTGAGATGATGTGTTCTTCCACCTAGCCTGAAGTGAAAGGAATCCAACGAAATGTCAAATGTGGATAAAAACACCAAGAACAGCTCCATGTATGTCTCCTCCAAGATGTAAATTATTTTTTCAATTTTAAATGTCTATAATATTCTTAGGACGTCATATGCGACATTCAGCTTCTTTGGCATGTCCATATCTAGAGTATTCTTGGTCCTCATGGGTTTTGCCTAGAGATGAATGAAATTCACCTGGTTTTGTGGGTCAGAAAATCCTAGAATTAGGTGGAGAAGAAGATTATCGAATATAGACAGGGAGGATCTCAAGTCCTGTGAGACGGATGGAGCTCACGGGAACATAGTAGTAGGTTGTTGGTGCATAGATATAGATGATGCGGATGCTGAACTAGATGAAGAATCAGTATGTGGTTTCTTTGTATGTTTCATGGATAGGAGGAGCAGTGGTCGGTGTGGGTGTCTTGTAGAAGGGTATGAGGAAGAGGGTTCTAAATAATAGAGAGAGGTAGGTGTAGAATTGTGAGGTTTTAATTGGAGGGGCCACATGTGGGAGGGAGTGGGTTAGGAGGAGAGGAGAACATGTTTTAAGTGGGTCGAAGTGTCTTGACCCTATAGTTTTTAAAAAACAATCTCGAGTTGAGTCACGACATGTACCTGAGGTGCACATCATGATCCTTGACAAATATCAAATTTTAGAGTGATAAATGGTCACGTCGTGACCTATGGGTTCAGGACATGTACTTCATTGGATTCTTCTTTTTTTCTCCATAATTTCCCTTCCTCATTTTTCAAATGAAATGAAGAGTATAAAAATACATTTAATATTCTTACCTTACTAACTCTTAACCTGGTTTTCCTCCCAGTCAGCGCTTCATTTATAGTCAAGAGATCGGCTCAATTAAGGCTCATTTGATTACATATTTATCAAGTAATGGTTTAAAAAACCACTTTTTTCATAGATCGCGTATTTTTTATGGTTATCTATCCCTATATAATTCAGGTTTGACAATAATGGTTAAGGTGGACGATTTCCCTAGAAATGAGTTTTTAATGTATTGGGCTGAATTATGGATGGGATAAATAATGACAAAACTTTCAGGACAAACTGAGGGTGATGAATGATGGATTTAATCAATAGAGGAACAACCTATCTAGTGGGTGGACCAATTATGTTTACTTCCATGAAGTCACACCATCCTTATTTTTCTATAAAAGCATCATCACTTTTTTCTTTGTTAGTCATGGAATCTTTATCATTTGGGGAAAGAGATATTAAATTACATCCTTGTCATTATCTGATTGTTGCGCACCTCGAATTAGGTTGAACACATATTGTTCTTCTCTCAATCTAAAAATGAGACTTCCTTGGTTCACATTGATCAGTTCCATTTCTATTTCTATGAATGGTATTCCATGGTTAATACAAACATCTCTATATTAATCCATCTCCAACACCAGGATGTCACCTGTGAATATAAACCTTATGAATTTTACCAAAACATCTTCCAGAATTCCTCTATGGTGCTTGATCGGGTGATCAGCTAACTGTAAATCTACCCTTGTATCCTTGAGATAATTGAGTCTGATCATATAAAATATACTAACTGGAATAAGGTTAATTCTTTTTATATGATCACAAAGTTCTATATAAAAATTACAATATCCTATCTCACATGGGATTTAGAAGGTGTCAGGGTCTCTCATCTTTGATGTAAATTTGTACGGTAAAAATGTAGATCATTCTCCATTTAAAGAGGATACTCCTATGCCTTATATTTTTCTTTTTCTTTTATGATAAAATACTTTTAGGAATGTGGAATACTTAGGAATCTAGGTAATAGATTTGTAGAAGGGTATTTTTGTATGTAATTGCTTGAACATATCCAGAAACTTCTTGTATTGTGCCTCCTACCTAATTTGACTTTCTCTCTCCGGATAGAGAAGAGGTTGATGGTATGGAGGTGGTGAAATATAAAAAGGTTCCTTCTATTGTTCAGGTATATGTTCCTTCATATATAATAACTCTTCATGATAAATTTTAGGAGTGAGTTTATCAGCTTTTACATTAGGTACTAGTTATTGTATTAGCTCTTCATCTTATGGTCTTGATTCTTTGGGTTGTTGGAAGTCCAGTATCATTCTTATCCTCCCCATTACAACCTTAGCTTCCTCTAGTGGGTATGTTTCAGTGATACCAGGTAGAGTACCTATTAATCTCATAGATAATTTCATTGATATTTGAGCCATTTTCCCTTCACAATTTCTAAGGTAAGATTATTGGTTTTTCATATTTGTCTCATGTGTTGTCATTCATTGATCATATTTTTATTGAAATGAAGTGAGGTGGTGTTCTTGATTACATTGCATAGGTTTTAAATGAGGTCTTGGATGAGGTGGAAAAAATTGTTGTGATATTTGATGAAATGGATGTTTTTGATATTTCCATCTTGGTAATGGGTTCATCAGAGGGTACCCTAGTGGTCCTCGAGCTCTGAATTGGTTGTGTCCACCTCTCGGTTGAAAATAAATCTGATTGTTCTAAGGTTGTTACACAGCAGGTCTAAGCTGATAATACTATGTCTGTTGGAGTAACAGGTTCTTATAATTGTAATTGATGTAATTACAATCTTGTGGTGGTTCTTCATATTCTGCATTGTAGTCTTGATATAGTTTGCGCCACCACACATCTCTCTTGATTGTAATTCCATTACATGGGAAAGAGGGGGTTGAGCGGTTGGTATCTGAAATGCTTATAAAATTTCAGTAAACAATTCCACTTTCACTACTAGCCTTGGGATCTCATCTATCTGGTGGATTCCACGTCATGTGTAATGCCCCGACCTCATTTACCCAGAGTCGGTGAATTATTTTATAACATTTTCATGATCACCAAAGATCAAGTCTCGAATGACTGAATAGTTTAGTATCCTTGTAATAACTAGATACAATCATCAGTATTACATTAAATCATAAAATGAAAACTACAACAAAATAGTCTTTATAGTCCACAATCATATCCCCTCATACTATCCCTACAGGTCATTAATACATTACCTCTTCAAATCATGGTAAAAATAAAACATAGAAAGGGGTGAGCTCAAATGCCCAGTAAGGATAACAATATAGCTGAAACATTAAAAAATAAGCATAAACATTTAAGGAAATTTATATCTAAAACAAAACCCTTTTAAACTTGAACATCATTATAATATGGGAAAAATAAAATTAAATAATGTCATTTACTTATTCACATGTATATTCAACTAGTCTAATAATCACATGCAATATCAATAACCACTTTCATAATGATGGAATGCATAATGTCAGACTATCATAAACATGTAGCCAAGGCCTCATGCTAGGACAACAAATAAGATTTTGTCAAGGCCTCATGAAAAAACACTATTTTGTCTCATGAGACATTCCGATGCATCGAGGATCTATAGAAGGCTCCACCCATCACATATTAAGTACAATGCATTCCTCATATGAACAGGTTTAAACATGACATAAACATTCGTATTAAAACTAGCATACGAAATATCAATACAATATCCACAAACCATGAATGGTATAAAAATAACACATCCACAGTCAAAAATATCACAAATCCTTCAATACAATATGGATGTTTTGATTCATAATAAATCAACATCAAATAAGCATAAAATCCATCAAAGGATGTTGACCTAAATGAAATCGAAACCCTTTTTCGGGAAATATCTTTTTCTATTTTGAAATCATTTAAGTGTCACATAATTATAAAATAAAATATTTACATTGAAAATATTCTTATAAGATTTTAATAGAAGCTTTGACATGTTTATAATTGTAGAAAAAATCCACACCCTCCGTATAAGTTAAAAAACATTCTTACCTTAATTTTTACGAAAAGCTGAAAAAGGACCTTGTTTGGAAAATGACAGTAATATTCATTTATAAACATATTATAAAAATTCAACAAGGGTATAAATGACTTTAACCCAAGGTCTATAAAATAATAAGTATATTTTGAAATTCATTTTTAAGATACATGGATGTGGATGATAAAGAGGTCACAGTAGATAATTATGTATAAACAACCTCAGATAATGAAGAGATTGTGAAATAAACCCTTACCTTGTACTTTTCCTTGGTTAAGGGTAGGTTAAACTACTTTATAATGGTGAAATAATTGTTAATAAATGATTCAATAATAATATTCATTAATATTATATCATATATTATCTTCTAACATTGCTTTGTTAATAATATCTTAATATTATTGTCATTTCGGGTGCTAACTTACTCATTTTCTATTATATGTTTTGTTACGTAAGCCATATTTTTTATGGATACGTTGTATCTTATTCATATCCAGAATGATATGAAGTCCTCAAAAATTATTTTTATTCATATAATTATAATTATTCTATAATGGAGACGATGGGGAATGAATCTCATCGCGTTCGTGGAGATGGTAGTCCGTACGTACGCCCGAACGAAAATATCATTATTTTGATATTAAAATAATATATAATTGGATGTTATGTCATATTTACTGAATAATTATAATGTTATATTTACTATTTTATTCAATTACACATTATTTTCATACCCATTCAAATAATAATGCTTTGAATAACAATTACACCACGACGTGGAGATGGTAAGCCGTACGTACGCACGTATGGTGACATGTCATTCAAAGGATGGATAGAATACTGAATATGGTTGTAAAATATTTATAATAACATAATATTATATATAATATACTGGATTTATTATTTTATAATGTAAAAGAAATAATAAGTGGAAGAAGAAAGGATCTTGGATGACGGTGGTAAAAACATCACCCCTTCTTCGGGTTCTTTCTTTTGATTTGATCAAAAGGTCTTCACAGGGTTTCCTTATGATAAAACTATGGACTCTAGGTCGAAGTGAGGGAAGTTGAGAGAATAATTGGGAAGGGGTTGTCCAAACCAAAAGTCTTTAAAGGTGTGGAGAATTGGTTAGGACTGGTGTCTTTTTATAAGGGGGAGGAGGGGCACTTCAAGAAAAACTTAAAGTATTAATTTATAATAAATTCATATTCGGTTCTAATGTCTCAAAAGTGTATTATTTAATGTATATGGTGGGTATGGGTCTAAATAATTTTATCCAATATATTTTATACTTGTTTTGGTCATTATTTTAACCTTATCATTTTGTTTTAACTCTTAGTTAATTTGTTTGACACTTACCATGTCACCTTGTATTTTTATATTATATAGTTAATAAACATACTATATACATACATGATACCCCCAAGTAGTCTATTAACAATACAACAATGATGATATAAGTTCATTGGACGAACCTTATGTTTTCATGAATAGAATATCAATTAATAATATAATATTTGTTTTAAAATCTCATTTATGTTAATTTTTACACTATTCAATAATTGATATTTCTTAAAGTATTAAAAAATTTAATAATTCGAATAAAATTCATTTAAGAAATCATAACATGTATTATTAACCAATTAAATTCGTGTATGGAATCAAAAATTTCAAATTATATTAATTTTATCTTTTATAATAAAAAATTATTTGTTACTTTCATTAATAAGGAAAATAATGCATCATTATTGTGTCATAAATATATTTAATTAATAAATGTATAAAAATTATAAATAAAATACCATTATGTATTAAATATTTTTACCTTTATAATGAATATTTATAGTTGAATATATAACATAAATAACCCTATGTAAAAAATTGTTTTTCTAAAAGATATACGCTTTTGTCAATTTTTTATTTACTTTACCTTAATTAATATAAAGTGTCCTTATCACCTACAAGTGACTCCATGGGGTCCCAAAATTAACCAAATGATGTCCATAGTCGGAAATGTATCATCCAATAATGTTAGGACACATTTTAGGATAATTTATTATTAATAGTTTATTATTTTGTACCATTATTTACCGGATTTCCCCTTTAACCATGGTAAATAAAATATTTACGGAAGTAATTATTCATAATGTTTAATAATAGAAGTTACCTAGTTACACAATTTGGAAATCCTAATTTAAAATATGGAATCCATTTTTCCAAATTCTAAACACAGAAGTGACATGATTTAATTTATAATTAATTCCCGTTGTTAAAACAAAAAATGTGTTTTTAAAAGATAATAAGTATCCAAATATTGAAAACTATTTATATCCGGTTTAATTATGTAATTATGTCCAATGACCGAAAAATTATTAAATGGTAAAAATATAACATATTTATAATTCCAAACCATTAAAATGTATAATTTAACAATATAAATTATTTTGATTTAATAATATGTTTTCAGTTAAAATATAGTATTTTTCACTATAACCCCAAATAAAAAATTTATCATAAAAACAACAAAACATTATTGAATCTAAATTCATATGTACCGATTTTAAAAAAGAAGAGTATTTTGTCAAATTGAATATATAAATGTTTCAAATATTGGATTCAAAAAGGTGTCACCATTAAAAGGTGGTAAAATATCATTTTTTTAAAAATTCTTCTTTTATGTGAAAAAAATTATTTTTTGTTACATTATGTCTAATAAACTCATAATATGGATTATAAAATTATAAGGATTATATAATGTTCAAAATCCAGTTAATACTATTAATAACTGTATTTGAACAGCTAGTTTGGTATGTCGTGGTGCGCTTGAACTCTGTGTTGCTTGTAGTACAAGTTATTGAATTACTTTGAATAAATAACATAATATGAAATCATGGGGTGTCACATTCTTCCCTCCTTCAATAAATTGAATCCTCGCAATTTGAAATTGTTCTTTGAAAATAAATGGTCGAAAATATAAAATACCTTTGTGGGAAAACCCCCATCGAAAATTGGTTTAATAAAAATTTGTCTCAGTAATAGGAAAAGGGGAATGAAAAAGTCACCACAAAATTATGATCTCAATTAGGTAAACATTGGTAGAAATTAGAGACACATAATTGGAGGGAAAACGTAAATATTTTTAGGGGGTGATTGAGGTCATCAGTCACAAAAAATTATATAATTGTGGGCCTCGAAGCTATCAATATATGATGATATAAAAAACTATCAGTTCAACAAAACTTACGGTATTTGGATAACACATTTTTGGTTTTAAGATGCCTTCGTAATGTTTAAGAATTTATTTATTCATAGAATTAGATAAGAAAAAAATGTATACTTGTCAGTTTGAGTTCCATATTTTAACTAGTTTCTACCACAAACTCATCTTTTACTCTAAAAGATAATGTAACAATAAATAATATTCTATTTATCCTATTCATATAGGGTTCTAAAAAATGAATTTATAATTCATCTATCAGACCCTTTAAAAAAGAAACTACATTATATAATCCATGGACTTCACGTAGTCTAGTGGTGGGTGATAAATCCCAATCACACTATTGTTGTGGATTTGATTCCCGAAGATTTGTCTGACATGATGGTTTATCACACGGTCTGCGTGTTTTCTTCTTATAAAAATAAAAAATAACCTTTCAAACTTAATACATTACAACCTTTAGACTTATCCAAAATACTACTGTCCAAACTCACAGTCCAAAATTTATAAGGAAGTCAAACATTATGAAAAACCTTTTTCTATATAATAACATGTGAACACCTTCATCATGTATTATTATAAAACATGGTAACATCCTGAATTACCATAAAAATTTATTGATTACATTCATGGTCCCTTATTATTTATAGAATATTGGATATACTACTTCTAAAAATGTTTTAAAATCCAATGATGAAAAATCATTAATCTATTTCAAGTTAGTCAAGAATATCCAATATAATTATTCAAATCAACCTACTCTTATTTCAAAATCACTACCTCATTATCACGACCATATTATGGATTTAATATCCTACAACATTTATTTTCCAAAATTGTGTAGCTTACAATTATGTCACCATCTAATCTCAAATCCTCAATAAAATAGTATTGAATTATAATCCTTATTTATCTCCATAATTCATAAAATCAGTATATTATTGATACAACACTCAAATGAAATAATACAATAATAAAAACATAAGAACACTAGCCATTATTCTTCATCTTAGGTAGTATGATAACTTGATTATTATCCAATAGCATCATTTGGGGCATACTCTGATGATTTGATCTTTTATTCGCGTAGTGTCCCCACTCCTTGCAGATGAAGCATTGTACATTTGAAACCTTTATCTTACCCTTGCAATCTTGAACATGGTTTCCTTTTTCCCCACACTTATAACATACTTCCATTTACTTCAATCATTTTCCAGGGTGATTCTTTCCACATTTATCACATATGGGAAAATATTTCTTTTCCTTCTTCCCTTTATTTGTCTTTCTCTCCACCATCATTTTCTTCTCATGCATCCCTTCAAATCCATATGACTCTGAGAAATCTTAACGTATCTTATCGACACATTATACTATTTCTTCATATGATGATAATACATGGGAGACTATTTCCATTATAAATTTTAGCTTACAAAAATGAATTATATGATCCTTCTTACTCTTTGGATCATGCGTATTTCTGTAGTTCTCATTCCTTCTATTGGGAACCATTTCTAATCAATGGAATACAATAGATTAGTTTATGAATAGAAATACCTAATCCCAAACTTGTAAAACAATTAACATAAATTAAAGAGTTTATTGATATAATCTATAATCCTAAAAATGTTTTCATTTAGGATGTATATGCTCATAAACCATTCAAAATGTTTTGTAAGGAAATGAGAATTATCTTAAGCATATCCCCCGAGAGTGTTGTAACCAAGAGTGCATCAAAGCCCATTGTCGTGCACCAGTTCCCGTTCGAGTCTAGCTCTAAGAGGTGTTTTTGGGTTTTACCCCTAGGTACATCTATTCCAGTGCTGCCTATACCATATCGTATCCAGAAAGGGTTTTATTGCTCGGAAAACACACAAAATCTCAACAATACCAATATTCTAGGATGTTCTTCTATACTAATCCTCAATGCCTATCTTAGGGTTATGTGCTCTAATCAGAGTTTATATAAATCTAGTTTCCACAGTTTGTACTGAACTTCCTCAAATACCAACTGTAACTCCTTGAGCCTAGTTACCCAAATTAGGTGCATTATTACATAACATTGGAAGATCACGGAAGATCATATCTCTAAAGACCAAATAGTTTAGTAGCTTTGGAATAACTAGATAAATTCATCAGTCTTACATTACATTATAAAAAGAAAAATACAACAACATATTCTCTATAGTCCACACTCATATCCCCTCATACTATCCCTATAGGTTATTCATAAATTACTTCTTCACATATTAGGAAAAATAAAACATTGAAAGGGATGAGCTCAAATGCCCTGTAAGGATAAAAATATAGTGGAAACATTCGTAAATAAGCATAAAAATTTAAGGCAATGTAAAACTAAAACAAAAGCCTTTAAAACATGAACATCAGGATAATATGGCTAAAATAAAATGAAATAATTCAATTTACTTATTCACATGTATATTTTACAAGTCAAATAATCACATTCAATATCAATAACCACTTTCATAATGATGGAATTCATAATGACAGACTATCATAACCACGTAGCCAAGGCCTCATGCCAAGACTACAAATAAGATTTTTCAAGGCTTCGTGCCAATACACTAGTTTGTCTCACGAGACCTACCAATTCATAGAAGAGCTATAGCGGCCTCCACCCATGACTTATTAATTCCAATTCATTCCTCATATGAATAGGTTTAAATATAAGATAAACATTCGTATTAAAACTAGCATAAAAAATGTCAATATTTTCTCCATAATCCATGAATGGTATAAAAATAACACATCCACAGTAAAAAAATATCAAAAAACCTTCAATAAAATATTGATGTTGTGTATCATAATAAATCAACTTCAAATAATCTTAATATCCATCAAAGGATGTTGACATAGCTAAAATCAAAACCCCTTTTAGAGAAATATCTCTTTCTATTTTCAAATCATTTAAGAGTCACATAAGAATAATTTAAAATATTTAATATAAAAATATTATTATAATAATGTATGTTAATATTCGACAAGTTTATAATAGTATAAAATAGCCGCACCTGCCTTATAAGTCAAAAAAACATTCTTACCTTAATTTTGTCGAAAAGGTAAAAAATGACCTTGTTTGGAAAATGACCGAAAGATTCCTTTATAAATATATTATAAAAATTAAACATGGGTATAAATGACTTTAAACCATGTTCTATTAAATATTAATAATGTTTCGAAATACATTTTTAGGAAACATGGATGTGGGTGACAAAGAGGTCCCAATTGATAATTAGGTATAAACAACCTCAGATAATGAAGAGATTGTGAAATAAACCCTTACCTTATACATTTCATTGGTTAAGGGTAGGTTAACCTCCTGTATAATGGTGAAATAATTTTTATTAAATTATAAAATAATAATATAAATTAATATGATATCATATATGATCTTTTAACATTGATTTTTTAATAATATCTTATTATTATTGTCGTTTTGGGTGTTAACTTACTAATTTTCATTTATATGTTTCATTATGTATGTTGTGTTTGTTATGGAAATATTGTATCTTATTCATATCTAGAATTTTATTAAGTCTGTAAGTATTATTTTTAATCATAAAATTATATTTATACTTGAATGGATACGATGGGGAATGAATCTCATCGCGTTCGTGGAGACGGTAGTCCATACGTATGTAAGAGCAAAAATATCATTCTTTTGATATTAAAATAATATATAATTGGATGTTATATAATATATACAGAATCATTATAATGTTATATTTATTATTTTATTAAATTAAAAATCATTATCATACCCATCAAAATAACAATGTTTTGAATAACAATTACACCACGACGTGGAGACGGTAAGTCGTACGTACGCACGTATGGTGACATGTCATTCAAAAGAAGGATAGAATACTAAATATGGTTGTACCATATTTATAATAACATCATAGTATATATAATATACTATAGTTATTATTTTATAAGGGAAATTACAAAGAAATAAGAAGTGGAAGAAGAAAGGATCTTGAAAGAGGGTGGTGAAAACATTACCCCTTATTCGGGTTCTTCCTTTTGATTTGATCAAAAGGGATTCTTATGTTGGATTTCTGATCAAACTAAGGCCTCTAGGATAAATTTAGGGAAGTTTATAGAATAATTATTCGGGGTTTGGCCAAACGAAAAGGCATTGAAGGTGTTAATTATTGGTTAGGGGTGGTGTCCTTTTATAAGGGGGAGGAGGAGCTCTTTAGAAAAAACATAAAGTATTAATTTATAATAAATTCATATTCGGTTTATAATAGCTCCAAAGTGGATTATTCAAAGTATAAGGTGGTTATGGTTCTAAATACTTTCAAACAATATATTTTTGACGAGTTTGGGTCATTATTTTAACCTTATCATTTAGTTTAAACTCTTAGTTAATTTGTTTGAAACATACCATGTCACTTTGTATTTTTATATTATATAGTTAATGAACATACTATATACATCCAATAGACCCCCCAAGTGGTCCCCTAATGATGAAAATGTCCTGATATAAGTCGTTTTTCATATTCCTATATTTTTATGAAAATAATATCAATTAATAATATAATATTTGTTTTAAAAACTCATTTCTGACAATTTTGACACTATTCAACAATTGATTTTTGTTAAACTCCTAAAAACATTATTAATTCGAATAAAATTAATTTAATAAAACCTAACATGTAATCTTAGACAATAAAATTATTGTATGGCATAAAAACTTTCAAATTATTTTTATTTTAACTTTTATAATAACAATTATTTTATTCTTTCATTAATAAGAAAAATACTACATCATCATTATGTCATAAATATATTTAAATATTAAATTTCTTAAAATTATTAATAAAATACCATTATATAGGAAATATTTTTGGATTACTAAAGAATTTTTATTGGAAAATATAACATATATAACCCTTTGTAAAAATTGTTTTTCTAAAATATATGTGCTTTTGTCATTTTTGTATTTACTTTAACATAATTAATATAAACTGTCCTTATTACCTACAAGGGGCTCCATGGGGTCACAAAATAGACCCAAATATTCCCATGGTCGAACATGTATCATCTAATATTTTTAATACATGTTTTAGGGTAATTTATTATTAATATTATATTATGTTTTAGCCTAATATACCAGATATACCCTTTAACCATGGTAAATAAAATATTTATCGAAGTAATTATTCAAAAAGTATAAAAATAAAAGTTACCTATTTACACAATTTGGACATACTGATTCCAAATATTGAATCCAATTTTGAAAATTCAAAATATATAAATGACAGAAATTAATTTAAAATAAATTCCCATTGTTAAGACAAAAAAGCGTGTTTTTAAGAGATAATAACTATCAAAAGATTGACAATTATTTATGCCCGGTTTAATTGTAAAATTATGTACAATTACCAAAATTGTATTCAATGGTAAAAATATAATCTATTTATAATTCCAACCCAATAAAATTTATAATTTAACAATAAAAAATATTTTGATTTAAAATGATGTTTTCAGTTAGAATATAGTATTTTTCACTATTCACTCAAATATAAAAGTTATCAAAAAAACACCAAAACATTATTGAAACTAAATTCTTATGTACCAATTCTAATCAAGAAGTTTATTTTATCAAATTTAATATATAAAAGTTTCAAATATTGGATTTTAAAAGCCTTCTCCATTAAAAGGTGGTAAAATTGCATTTTCTGAAAAATACTTCTTTTATCTGGAAAAAAAGTATTTGTGCTTAAATTATGTCTAAGAAACTCATAATATAGATTCTAAAATTATAAGGAATATATAAAGTTCAAAATTCAGATAATACTATTAAAAATTTCTTTCGAAAGGCTAGTTTGGTATGTTGTGGTGCGCTTGAACTCAGTGTTGCGTGAAGTGCAAGTTATTGAATTACTTTGAATATATAACGTACTATGAAATCATGGGGTGTTACATCATGGTGGTCCAAAATCACTCTCCCACCTACTGGCATTGATATATACTTCATCAAGAATGTCTCTTCAAGAATCAGGATTCTTGAACACGATACTTCCATTAGCGACATCATCAATAAAATTATGTTTTGCTGGATGGAGTCATTGATAGTAGTTCTTTAGTTGTATCCACATATTAAGACTATGATATGTAGATTTCCTCATTAATTCTTTAAAGTGGTCCCACACATCCAAATCATATTATCCACCAATTTGGTTGATATTTTTAATTTGCATCTTGAGAATCCATGTCCTGATGGGTGGGAAGTACTTATCAAGAAACTTCATGGCTAGTTTTTTCCAATATGTAATTGAATTGAGAGCTTGACACTTTAGCCAGTCCATGGCTCTTCCTCATAAGAAGAATTGAAATACGAGGAGTCTTACTTCCACAAAATAAACTCCCTGGTTGTGAAAGGTTTCACAGACCTCTAGGAATTTGGTAATAAATTCATGTGGGTCTTTGCTCTGAAGACCGCTGAATTTCCCCTGAATCTGGATCATATGAATTAGTCCAAGTATTATTTGGAAAGCATTGGCATTGGTATGGGGTCGAAATATGATGGGGATTGTAACATGGATTGACAGAAATCCCTAATCCATTAGTGGCTTCTCCTTGTTCATTATTGGGTGTTCTCCTGGAATGATTGATGGTTGGGGTTTAGCGGGTTTGGTCCTGCAGGGTGGAATTGTTCGGCAATCATTAACCGAATAAGAGAAGAGAGATTCCTTTCTATCTCGAAATTGAAGTCCAAAGGGGAATTTTCTTCAAGATTCCTCGATCGAGTCAAGGGACCATGGGGAATGCAAGTGAAATATATGAGAGGCGCAAGGGAATCTAAAAATGATGGAAAGGGGGTGAGGGAAAGGTAATCCTAGATCTAGACCAGAGTCCTAACACAAAAAATAACATTACCTCCCTGAAAAAGGCTCCAAAATATCATATTTGTGGTCAGTATGGTTGTTTGTTTCATTAATAGTGCCTCAGATTAGAAATTTTTATGTGTCCCAATATCTACTAACTACTATGGCGTAGTATAGTGTATGTCTGAGGTTGATCCCACGAGGAGGATTTTATTCTATGGGAGAATAAATCTATTAATGAATTATTTTCATTATTCCTTACAATATTGAATAATTTGTTTGTGTTTCTTAAATATTTTGGGTTTTACTATAATTGATTAATTATGGGTTGGGATCATGTTTGAGTGTCTAGATAAATTTTATTCTAATTATAATCTTCGCAAGGTCCTAAATTATTGGTCGGTGAAGCATACAGTAGTGACTATTAAACCTTGGTCCAATCTTCTTATTCTACCAAGGACTTTACTATTCCATGTTTAAGAGGCTAGTTACAATCCTAGATGAATTAATTTTATCTTCATTTGTAGAATGTTCCCTATGATAATGGCCATTGACATAGTTTTCTCCAATTTGGATAGTGTCATTTGATTGATTATCCGATGGCATGGTACAAATGTACTAATGGGGTAGGACCATTGGTTTGTATCATAATAACTAATCCAATTAGGTTTTAAATGTTTAGAACTATAGGTCTCATTAATCACGTTGATACATTGAATCTTAATCCCTACCCCTCATGCGTTTATCTACTCATGATGGTAATTAATGGAATAATCGAGATACAAGAAATCATAACAACTATGCTAATGGGATTGAATTTAATTAACATGTGATGATATGAAAAAATCATGCAAGAATACATTAAATTAATCCTTAATTTATAGGAATGAACAGTAATTTAAATGATGTTGGAATTGAAGGCATTTATGAAAATGAATCCACAGCTCTTTTATTGAAAATGTATAGTAATTAAAAAGAGATAAAGTGTTTTAAGAGGGAAAAGAGATAGAAATTTCGATGAGAGTCTAAAAGGGAGAGAGAGAGAGAGAGATCTAATCCAAGACTAATCAAATGTGCTTCTGAGCTACACCTTAAATAGGAGGAAATTGTCACGACATGTACTTAATCATCACATCGTGAACCCTTAATATGTGTTACTTCAACCATGAACTCCTGTGTGGCATGCAGATCAACTATAGATTAAGGAAGTTTGACCATGGTCACTTCATGTACTGGTGGATCACTATGTGTACCCTATGACCAGCTATCTTTTTTCATTGAATCCTCCCTACTTTCTCAACTTCTGGTTTTACATGAGTCCCAACAAGTAGGAGGGCCTCAAGACATGAACTGGAAATTTCTCCAATCTTGAATTATGATGTGATCATCAAATACATGAAGTGAACATGGACATCAAGATGTGTACATGGACATTTTTTTTATTTTCTTCTTTTCTTTATTGAAATCATGTGAAGCCTTATTTCCTACAATATTTTACATCTACCACGTGCATTATATAGTAAATGAATGAAAAAAATGGAAAGTGACGTCAAAATATATATAACATTTAGGCTTATCAGTTATAGTAATATGAGATTAAAAATATAAAAGTGGAACTAAATATTGTTATTGTAATTATAGAATTATAAATTGTCCCATATATTATTTTTTTTCTTACATTAGGACGATTAATTAGTTAAAAGGTTAAAGATAAACGTTTAATTTAGTTGGAAGGTTTTTCTGAAATCCATAATCTAGTTTCAATTTATTTTTAATTATGAGTATATATTAGTTCTATAATATGAAATATGTTATAATATACATATTAAAATATTATTTATCCAGAAAATCTATTTTATTACCAGTAATGAAGGATGTATAGAAGAAAAAAACAAATACAATTTTCACGGAGGCAATTAACAAGGGAAACTTGGACAATACGTTTTTTTGAATAATATGATATGAGAAATGAAATTGATATGAGATATTACATTAGAAACATAAAAATATATTATATAAATTTTTCAGTATTTGTAACAATTTTTTTTATGAAGGATGTGAGGGGAAAGTAGAAATGAAAATTAATTAAGAGATGTACTTTGGGAAATTACCTCTTGAATATCACCTCCTTGAGAGACACTTGGGGACTTTGGTATAATTACCCAAGATTTATGTACAAGGACATTACATTCCTTTTGTTGAATAATTAATACACTGCACAAATTGACACCCGAAGACTATATTTTTTTAGTGTCCTTGGAATCTCATTAAACATTCTTCAAGCATGGTGACAGATGTTCAAAATCTCCCATAAATATCTTCCCCATTAGTTTTCCTACCAAAAACCTTTCTTTATATCCTCAGAAAAAGAAAAAATAAAAAGGGTGAGCTCAAATTCTCAGTAAGTGTAAAAATTTTGAACATAAAAAAACCATAAACATTAGAGTTTAAAACATTAACATACATTTTAAAATTCAATATCATGATTCAATATCTAGATAACATAGCATTGGCATGAAACATGGAATTAGGGAAACTTATATTCTCATAATATAATTTTCATAGTATACATGTTATTGCTTAAAATACCATCATATTGGATAAAGCCTAGTACCGAACCAGTTTTACTTGTTATTCCAGCCATGAAATACTGAACCAGATTTACTTGCTATTCCAGCCATGTATTACTAACCTAGATTAACATTCCTTTCCATCCATGTATTACTGAACCAGATTTAGTTTTCATTTCAATCACGTCTATCTCAAGAGATATAAATCATTACCCAATGCATTGGAGGGATATATATGTCCGAAAAATTTCAAAATGAAACTATTCATATGCGGGCCATAAAAACATTAATCGTTTATCATATCATAACCCCTTAAAAAAGGGGTTCCTTAAACATCATTCCATCATAATCCATTTTAAATAAATGGTTTTCATAAAAATAATTCCATTATATAAAAAATCAAATTAAATTAATAATTGGGACAAAAGAATAATCCTATTTTATATTATATGGAAAATAATATTGATAAAACACTTGAAATCAATTCCTGAGGAAAATATCCTTTCTTTTTCAAAAAAATTTCTTTTCTCAAAATTCCACATAATTTGTAAAGAAAATAATTTAGTTGAAAGAAATCATTATCTAATGTAGAATAAGATTCATGCAAATAAGGTTTCATGAAACTGTAAAATTACACTCATGACGTATATGTTAAAAAAACATTCTCCTCGTACATTTGCTGGAAAAGTCAAAAAGTACCTCAAATCAAATATCAATAAAATATTATTATAATACCATTTAATGAAAATTCACCAAATAGAAAAATTAAAATTACAAAAATTTATAAGAATATATATAATATTACATAATTAGGTAATAAGGAATTGGATGATAAATACACCCTAGTAAATACTAACATATAAACAATCTCATATATAAATGAGATTGTAAAATTATCCCATACCATAGGTAGGATATGCTTATTATGTATCTGAACATCCCATATAATGATTTAAATCATTTTAATGATATATTCCATCACAATAATCATTTTTATGATAACATTTATGATCATATTTTCATCTGTTTGTTTGTAATATTTCATTTTTACATATTATTTGGGTATTAACTACTTTATGTTCATATGCATGTTTTTTTCGGTATGTTCTTATTACTATTTTTTGTTATAGTTATATCATTTAAAGCATCTTATTAATATAATATGTAGCATAATTATTCATTCAATCCATTTATATAATCATTCTTTCTAGAAAATTATATAGAACGAATCACATCGCACTATGGAGATAGTAAGTTGTACATACACACGAGCGACGGTATCATTCCCATAATTGTTGAATATTACTGAATAGAATGGTGTACAGTATCTCATAATCAATACCATTTTATATTAATAATATATATATTTATTAATTTTATCATTATACCCATCCTTTTATGGTGGTGGTGAAAAAAAGATTACACCAAGGCATAGAGACAGTAAGCTGTACGTACACACACGTGGTGATTTCATTTTTCATAGGATGGGTAGAAAGTGTACTATAGTTGTTTCATAACCTTAATAACCTATTATTATATATGTACTACTAGAGTTATTAATTTATAATGAAACAACTCTGGAGGTGTAATTAGAAGAAGAAGTAAGTTTGAAAGAATAAGTAAATGATATTACCTCTTCTTAGACAGACCTCTTCTAAATCTCCACATAGAACATTAGAGATGGTGTTTGAAGAATACCATGACCTATATAATGACTCTAGTAAAGTTTAATAGGGAAATTGGATGTGTATCATCGAGCATGAAGGCTCAAAATTATGTGAATAGATGAGGGAGGAAATTTCCTTTTATAATTGAGTTAAGGGTCACTTTTGGAAAACTCAAAAATATTAATTTATAATACTTTTAAAATCATTTAAAATATATAATAAATTAGATATATTAAAAGATAAGATATGATAATATTGAAATATTATCAACTAATAAAATTTATAGAAATTTTGAGTTCAATTTTAACATTATCATTTTAATTTAAAATTTGTTATTCTATTTAATTTTAATCAAGATGACAAATGTTTCAATTTTAGAAGGGTGGAATATTTACATATTTTATTTTAATTTTAAAATAAATGAAAAAAATTTTAAAAAAATTAGACCATATATTAATTATTATATATTTTTAAAATTGTTTTATGATATTTAAATAATTTCATAAAAATTTATTTTAACAAATTAATAATTGGGTCAATTTTGACATTATCAAATTCATTGGTTTTTAGAAATATCAATATAAGTAGTTATCCTAGAAAATAATATTTTATTATATCACTATTAGGTCGAGGATGTATAGAAAATACATTGTAAAAATTAATTAGCCCAAATTATATTTATTTTAATATTTTTTAATAACATTTATTTGATATCTCCATTATTAAAATAATCGCTAATTCAATATTGTGAAATTGTTTAATATAAATATTTGCAGAATAAAATTTATATATAAAATATCATGATTAACATAAATTTACTATATTTCTTAATAATATATTTTAATTAAATTTATCTTCTAGAAAATTGATTATTAAAAATGTTATACCTATTAAAGTATGAATGTGAATACTTTGACATTACTTAAAAAAATTAATAAAATGGACATAATCTATTCTATAAGGAACCAAATGGTCACTAGCATGACCTTTCAATTATTATGGTATAGATATACTCAACTAATAATATATTTTAATGAGTTTGGACCTTTTTATGGTTGTTAGGGTGTTAATAAAATTTGATTCATTGATTTCTCATCAATAAATTAATATTTACATCATCAAATATTAAGATATTAAGGTAAATATTTATATCCAAAATTTTAAAAATAAATTGCCATGAAGTATTAAATTGTTTTATCATTCCATTTAAGATTAATTTATTATGATCTCACTTGTTTATCCTTATATTAAAATTATTAAACTCATAATAAATGTGAGTTTGACATTTTGTCACTTTCGTTGGTTTTATTAATATCTTTGTCATATTCATTGTCATGTGGACACTAAATTACATAGTTTCAAACCTAATACGTTAAAGGTATAATTATAGTCATAAATTAGGATTTTATAAGTTTTTTGGATAATTTTAGTGTTGTTGTCATATTATTAGTTACCATAATTTACCCTACTTATCTTTAACTGTGGTAAATAAAACTTACCATAGTTACTATTCATAATATCCAAGAAACGAATCCTATTAACATAATTTGGACATATTAATTCCAAATATGTAATCAATTTTTGATAATTATAAACACATTATTGGATGAAATTAATTTATAAATAATTCTCATTGTAAAAAATGAAAAGGGTGTTTTTGAGAAAAAAAAACATTTAAAAAGATTGAAATGTGTTTATGTCACATTTAAAAGTGAAATTACTTAAAATGACCATAATTTGATTAAATGATAAAAATATATTCCATTTATACTTTAAAACCAATAAAAAAATATTATTAAACAATAAAAATTATTTAGAGGGAAAATGTTTTTTCAATTAAAATTTAGTGTATGCTTATTATTCATCAAAAATTGATAATTATCAGAAAAATATCAAAAATTCACCCAAAGTAAATATTGATGTCTATATTCTAAAAAAGTTTTTTATTTTTTATAATAGAACATATAAATTTGTCAAAAAATAAATTTTTAATGGGTCCACCATCAGTATGACGAAAAACTGCATTTTTTTAATACTTCTTTTATCCGAAAAAATTGAATTTGTTTTTATTACTTGCCTAGAACATAAATAAGAGAATGAAAATTTAATATAAAATTAAAAATGTGGCTAATACTATTCATGATGAATATTTTATATCCTATTAAACAATAATATTTTAAAAATGCATCATTTTTTATTGAAACTCAGTACTACAAAAACGGAAGTTATCAAGGAAGGTCTCTCTTACCTATAACACAATCCAAGAATTGTTTTGCATATACAACAAGATAATTTAGTGTTGTGTATAGAGTAAGATAATATTGGTGTAGTGTAAAAAAATACATTAAATAAATTAAATATAATCTATCCTATGAAATCTTGGGGTGTCACATTCTACCCCCATGAAGATGAGCTTTTCCCTAGAAATTCGTCAGGGTTATATAAGGTTTACTACGTGAAAGTTTATTTCATTGAGACCCACATCGTAAAAAGGAATAATAAATCACCATTTTAAAAAGGAATGTTAGAAACATAAAGGTTATCCAAAGTAACTAATCACTGGGTTTCCACATAGGAGAATATTGGTGGGAATTGATAACGCATATATAAAATAGAAATATAACCATCATGTTATGATGGATAGTGATAGAGAACAAGTCTTGGAGAATGATAAATACCAGAAAGCCATAATTATATGATTATTTAAGGGACCATATTATTTATCAGATAAGACGGTCCTAGGATAATATTTTTGGTTTCAAGATCCTTTTCCTAAAGTTGATCAATTTATGCATGATGGGATATAATTACTTGATTTTAGTAAAATCTCACCATTGGAAATTCCCTAAACAATTTCAAATTCATATCTTATTTAATGAAATGAAGATGAATTTTTCATTCTTGAAGTGTTAGCAGATTATGTGATTGAATTATAGGTCATTCCATCTATCTCAACACAAAAGTTAGCATTGGTAATCAAATATGCATAAGACCACCTATAGTGAGATAATATATTGATCTTAAAAACATCTACTCGATTATAAATAATACAATCAACAAATGGATAACCTTACAATTGTTCCAAAAACTATAAAATTTACAATTATTTGAACTAAATTGACTTAGAATTCATATCCCATATCTCATAATGTAGTTATTGGTCTTTACATTCCAAACATGATAATACCTTAACCATGTATTCTCTTGAAACATTGTAATAATATGAAATATTGTAGAAAATTAGTGAAAACATGAATTCTGTCAAGATTAACTCTTTCCACACACCAAAGATGCCAATAATTATATATACTCAAACCATGATATCACATTGTCCTTATATAAGTCATGAGCTCATTAATACATTCAAAAAAATCATTACCTTCTTATCCCATCATTATTCACATATCATGTGTTTTCTAAAAATTTCAGAATAAATTTTAACAGTTATCGGTACCACTCATTATATACATTCTAATATTTAATGAAAAACAATAGTGTAACAATCCATATATGTTTCTTTATTCCACAACACCATACATTATTCTTGATAAACATGAAATCATTCCACTATCTTCATAAACCATTTACCAAGATTCGTCATTTTATTCCTTAACACATCTTTCATCTCATATATCATTTGTAGTATCTTCATCATCATCATCAAAATTAATACTACCCATATGACCATGCTGATTCTCTTCCTGAGATTTTCCATTTGGGAATAGATTTTTATAATTATTGTACATTCCATATTTAAAAAATTTAACCATTATTGTTGTATTTGAAATACTATTATCCTTGTCCATTGTGTTAATTGAACCTTTTACTTTTTAATTACTAGATGTGTGTCTTTTTGTTATACACCCAAATCATCTTTTAATTCCATTGAAAAGTTCTCCTTGATTCCTCTTCCCACATGATTTACATGAGGAAAATTGAACATTAATTCCTCTATGAACACCCTGAAACTCCATCTTTATCTTAGTAGTTGGGTTAAGAAACTCACCAAAGTTACGATTATTGATCATATTATGAGATTGATGATTAGGCATAATAATGATGTTTCTCCTTCCAACCCCCATTTCATTTGGTTTCTTATGGAAAATATCATTCCAGTGTCCATCATATTCTCCATTAAAATGAATCCTCATTTTTCTAGTAGTTTTTTAAATCCCAATAAGAAAATTGTGAGGGGGAAATCATACTAGTAAAAAAACATAATCAAGGGGGAGAAATTTCAATATCTAACATCTTAGGGTTTATCCTAGATTATTCATGATCATTACCGTAATTATAGGCCTATAAACTAGAGTTAGACATACTAGTAGGGAAATAACTAGAAATTCCATATAAATATCTCTAGGGATCTCCTAAAATTTTAACATCCTAGTTTCCAAAGGATATCTAAACCTTCTCCCTCATACCAACTATAATGACCCAAGCTTTCCATACATAGAAATTACATTTATTTTTTAGAATAATTAATAAATTACATAAATATATACCCAAATAATTTATTAGTTTACATTATTTGGAAACTCCAAACACATTATTCATTCTTCGTGAAGGATTTTCGACATCTCCCATAAGGATCATCCCCATTAGATTTAATATCGGAAACCTTTATTTATATCATCCAAAAATGAAAACATAAAAAGGGTCAGATAAAATTCACATTAAGGGTAAAAATTTATAACATAAAACAAACCATAAAAATTAGAATGTAAAAACATGAACATATAGTTTAAATATCAAAATCTTGAGTCATAAAATAAATATTGGCAGCTTGTAAGGCATAAGTCATATGTGAACAAGGCATTGATAACATTGTAATGACATAAAACATGGAATTTTGGAAAAATCATATCATCACAATATGATTTCCATAGTAGAAATGGAATTTATACCAAGCCCATAATAGTGGAAAAAATCCATTATTCAACCGGGTTTACATTCCATTTATGCCATGTATTACTGAACTGGAATTACATCCCATTCCAGCCATGTATTACTGAAAGAGATTTAGTTGTTGTTCTGGACCTGTATTACTGACCAAAATTTAATTTCCATTTTAGTTATTTTTATCTTATTAGATATAAATATTTAACTAATTCATTTGAGGGAGATATATGTCCCACCTATCTCATAATGAGACCTTTCATACGTGTGATACAAAAATATAAATAATTTATCATAGTGTAACCCATGATATAAAATAGTTTTATTAAACATCATTACATCATAATAAAATAAAAATAAATAGTTTTCACGAAATTAATTCCATCATAAACACAACCAACTCAAAGTAATAATAGGTATGGGAGCATAACCCTATGTCATCTTAGGTGGAAAATAATTTTGATAAAACACATGAACTCAATTCTGGAGGAAAATATCATTTCTTTATCAACTTTTTTTTTCTATAATCAAAATTCAATATAAATTTAGAAGAAAATAATTTATTTTAAAATAATTATTAACATCGTGTAAATGAAGATTTATGGAAATAGGGTGTCATGAAACCATAAAATTCCATTCATCCCGTATATGTCAAGTTCCATTATCCTCATACTTTTTCTAGAAATGTCAAAAAGTACCTCAATTTGAATAATGATAAAAGATTCATTTCACATCATTTAATAAAAATTCACCGTTTCATAAAATTATCTTTAAATTTTTTTAGAATAATATAAATAATATTACATATTTATGAAACATGGATATGGGCAAAAATTATACCCCAGAAAATAATTACATATAAACAATCTCGGATAAAAATTAGATTGTAAACTTATCCATTACCATAGGTCTGATTTGATTTATATGTATAAAAATCTCTTGTATAATGATCTAAATATGTTAATTATTTAATCCATAATTATAATAATTTTTGTGATAACATTTGTTATCAAATTTTTATTTATTTGTTATTAACATTTTGTTGTTACTCGTTATTCAGGTGTTAACACTTTTATGTTCTTATGCATATTTTTTGGATATGTTATTATTAATAATTTTAGGATGTAGTTATATAATTTTATTCATTGTATTAGTATAATATATATTTTATTTTTTCATTAAATTCAATTATATAATCATGTTTTCTTGATGATTATGTAGAACATATCACATTGCACCGTGAAGATGTTAAGTCGTACGTACGCACGAGTGACGATATCGTTCCCATCATTATTGAATGTTACTGAAGTGTTTGGTGTATAGTATCTTATAAAAAATATCATTTTATATTATTAATATATATATATATATATATATTACTTCCATCATTATACCCACCAATGTACAGTGGTGGTGAAAAAAGGATTACTCCATGACGACGAGACGGTATGTTGTACGTACACTGGGGTGGTGATTTCATTTTTCATAGGATGGGTAGAAGGTGAAATATGGATGTTTCATAATAATAATTACCTCTTATTATACAAATAATAATGGAGTTATTACTTTCTAATGAAAAAACTAATGAGGTGGATGTAGATGAAGAAATAATTTTGAATGAATCGGTAAATGATATTACCTCTTCTTCGACTTGCCTCCTCTGATTCTCCTCTTAGAGCACTAAAGATTGTCTTTAAATTATTCAATCTCCTCTAAAACTATTCTATGAAATTTTATATTAGAAATGTATATGATTTAGTCGATCATAAGGGATCAAAATGATGTGATGAGTTAATGGAGGAAGTTCTTTTTTCTAATTGAGGTGTGGGGTACTTTTTGAACCCTCAAAAATAATAATTTATAATAATTTTAAAATCAATAAAAATACCTCAAGAATGTAATATATTCGAAGATAATATATGATAAGATTTAAATCTCATCATCCAATAAAATTTATATAAGTTTTTATTTCAATTTAAACATGATCATTTTAATTAATGATTAGTTATTCTATTTAAGTTTAATTTGGATAACAAACATTTCGATATTAAAAGACTGAAATATTTACATATTTGATTTCAATTATAACATAAATTAATAATTAAGTACATTTTTTACCGTATCATAATTATTATATATTTTTAAAATTGTTTTTTGATTCTTAAATAAGATGGTAAAACATTATTTAAACAAAATAAAAATTGTTCCAATTTTTAAATAATTAATTTCATGAATATTTAGAAATATATATATAAGGTTCTTCTATAGAAAAAAAAATATTTTATTATATCCCTAAGGGTTCAAGGTTTTATATAATATCCATTGGACAAATTTATTATCCAAAATTATATTTATTTCAATATTTTTAATAAAATTTATTTGATATCTATATTATTAAAATTATCACTCCATCAATACTGTGTAATTATTTAACATACTTATATGTAAAATAAAAATTTAAAATAAAATACTAGGATTAACATAAATTTTCTATATTTTTTTTATAATATATTTAGTAGATTTTATCTATCAGAAAATCCAATATAAAAAATGGTAAACTTATTTAAGTATGAATGTGATAACATTAATGTTACATTATATAAAATAATATAAAGGTCATAATGTATTATATAATGTTCCAAATTGTCACTAACATTAAATTTGGATTATTATGGTCGAAATATAATCAACAAATATGATTTAGTCATGTTTTTGGACCTTTTTACGGATATTTGTTATTTAATAAAAATGGATTCCTTGATTTCTTATCAATTAATTAATTTTTAAATCATCACCGAATAGAACATTAAGGTAATTATTTATTTTCTAAAACATGAATATAAATTACCATGATGTAGTTAATTCCTTTGAACACTTTATTTTAGAATATATCACATGGTTATCCCTATATTAAAATTATTATACTTATAAGAAATGTAAGTTTGACATTTCATCACTTCCATTAGTTTTATTAATATCTATGTGATTTTGATGTTCAAGTGCAAATAAATTGACTTAGTTTAAAACATATGATGTTACGGGTATAAATAAATTCATGAAATATTATTTTATAGGGTTTTTGGATAATTTTATTATCCATATCTTTTTATTAGTTACCCTAAATTACATGATTTACCGTTAATTATGTTATATAAAAATTACTGTTGATACTATTCATAACATCCAAAAATAAAATTATCCAATTAAAATAATTTTTACTCAATGATTCAAAATAAGGAATCTATATTTCATAATTCAAAATATAGAATTTTAAGAAATTAATTTAAGATTAATTCTTGTTGCCAAAATCCAAAAGTGGGGTTTTAAGAAGAAAAACCTTATAAAAATATTGACATGTGTCTATGCCCAATTTAAAAGTGGAATTAATTATAAGGACCAAAAATGGATTAAATGGTAAAAATATATTCCATTAATACTTTAAAACGATTAAATAATATGATTTATCCATATAAATTATTTCGATGGGAAAGTTGTTTTCAAATAAAATTTAGTGTATTTTTAATGTTCATCAAAACATGATTATTTTCTGAAAAATATCAAAAATTTATCCAATGTATATTTTGATGTCCAAATTATATAGAAGAATTTTATTTTTTAAAATATAACACTTAAAGGTGTCAAAAACTAAATTTTAAATTTGTGCACCATCAAAAGGCAACAAAACTCCTTTTTTTAAAAAAATAATTCTTTTATCTGAAAATTTGAATTTTTAGTTATATAATATCAAGAAAATATTTAAGATGAATTATAATGTTATATAAAATTTAAAATTTGGTTAATATTATTTATATTGTCCATTTTTATATCCCATTTTATAATTATATTTTTAAAATATATCTTTCTTTAGTAAAATTTGGCATTCTGTACAATGCAAGATATAAAGGAAGGTGGCTTTTGTGTGTATCACAAGCCATGAATATTATTGCAAATTATGTAATCTAACAAAATTTTGTGTATAGTGTAACGTAAAATTGGTGTACCATACGACACAAGACTTCAATGAAATTAAAAAGAATTTATCTAATAAAATCGCAGGGTGTCACATTTGGAATTGTCCTTTTGGTAAGAATAGAAGAACATGAACATTTTTTAGACTTAGGAGGATGGTTTTGGTTATATATTTTTGGAGCAAAAAGTATTTTCTGGTTGAAATGGGGTTGTGAGGGCTTGTATTTATACCTAAGGAGAGGCGGGTCTATGTGATTAAAAAATTAATATTTTATATTTAAACCCAACTATTTTGAGGTGGAAATAAATTCAATCACATTGGATGTAAATTAATATCATTGAGGTTGGATAGGATCAATACATACCTCAACCCACAATTAAATGTTGTAGTTTTAAAGAAATTTTATCCTTTAACCTTTTTAACGTTAACATGTTTCATTTTATTTCTTATACCACGGTAAATTTGTTTTTACCATGGTTAATTTTGTATACCTATAAATTAAATTGTTCTTAAAAATAATATGAACCTTATTATTATAAATATTAAAACCATTTTAATTAATTATTTTCATATAATTGTCAATATTATACAATAAAATAACCTGGTAGATACAACAAAAAAGCGGGGTTTTAAAGGGAAAAATCACAATGTTTTTATAAAATATTTAAATTTGAAATTAAAAAAAATGACTCATAAAAGATTAAATGATAAAAACATGATTTAATTATACATTAAAAAAATATAAAATATGGATTTAACTATAAAAATAATGTAGACAAACATAAAGTTTTGAACATTGATGCAGTATTTTTCCCTATTCATGCAAAAATGAATTTTCTCAGAAAAATAGCAAATATCCATTGAAAGTAAATTTTTATATACCTATTTCAAATAATAATTAAATTTTTTCATATTAAAATTTAAAATTTTTAAAAGTTTATATTTAATATGGGTTATCCATTAAAAGAAACAAAATTACCTTTTGGAAAAATATATGGTTTTATGTGTAAAATTTGGTTTTTTCTAATATTATACCTATAAAATTTATTAGATGAATTTAAAAAATAATTTATTTAATATATAACATATATATATAATTCATTAATTTTATTCAATAATTTTAATTAATTAAATTTATTTAGTAAAAATGACTTTTGGAGAATAAAAATATTATCATTATAATCAAAAGGTATATACATTTTATTTATCATTTAATGGTAACCAATGAATTCACCCAATTAAAAATATATTTTCATAAGATAAAAAATACAATTAATAAATTATAATTTAACTACTATGTTATATTTTATTATATGGAATAAAATATTTTAAATATATATTTTTGTTCGGTGAAACATAGTCATGTGTGTAATGAAATCTAGGGAAATAACTCGACATTGTGTGTAACAGAAGCCAGGAATAGTCTTTTCCTCAAAACAAGCCAGTCTAAGTGTTTTATGTAGAGAAACCTTCACATGGTTTCATGAGTAACATAATCCAATCATATTTCTTTTCTAAGAACAAAATCTATATCATGTATTATCTGAAATGAAAAATATCGAAAAGAGTATATTAATTGGGAAAAAATATTTAACAAAATCAATGGTTATCATAGAAATTATATGTACTAGATTTATAAGAAAATAGTTAGAGAACATGTCTTTAAGATAAACCATTGTGTTATTCAATAACTGTTTCTTGATTAGATTATATACCTTTATAATAAATTCATAGTAATAATATACTATGATTTATAATTAATAAGATTATTCATGGACTAAATTAAATATAGTCCATTGCCTACAAATTGGATCTAATGGAAATATTATCAAAACATGTACTCAGTGTAGAGATTTCCCTTAAAAAAATTACTTATTATGCTATTAGATGAGATTATATTATGAACATACTAGGTTATTTAACTCATGTTACGAAAAATAATCCATTCCATAAGGAAAAAATAGTTTCACCAAATTAGAGTGTAACAACATCAGATCACTTCATGCAGTAGAAACCACCAAATTTTTATTGAATCAATAATCCATTAGATAAATTTATAGTAAATAAATTTATCAATGAATAAAATGTTTTCTGTTTTTTGGATACTAGCATGGGTTAATAATATTTGGTTTTATCATATTTTACCAGGAATATTTTCCCATTTTATTGTCTTATGTGATTAAGGTGATTAATGATTTTTTGAGAAAAAATTATTTGACATTTGTATGGATACAATAATGAGTTATAGATAATTTTATTAATTGATATGTGAATTTTTTTAAGTAATTATGGTTAATAAAACTATATTTTAATAAATTTTGGGAATTTAAGATGTGTAATATAGATAGCACTGTAGACTAGAATGTGATTTGGTGAAAATATAATTGATGATATTTAGAGAAAATATGAATAAATATTTTGGAGTATAAAATGGATATAATTATTGATTTGTGATTTTTAATTATTTAGAGGACAATGATTATTTTGAAATCTTGGATCTCACGCTTCTATAAATTATGTGTATCAAATATAGTTAGAAAGATCATGGTAATTATAAGTTTATTTTTTATGGTTATGTACCTTACCAGGTCATTACCTTTCTAGTTTTGGTGGTTATAGGTGTTAGGGGGTGGTTATTGGTTTTTTTAGTAGAGGTTTGAGATGAATCAGTGATTATGAAAGAAATACATGTCGGATTTTATTTACATGATGTGTAATGGTTGTTCAGGGATTGTGAAACTAACTCATTCATAGATTTTTTAAGGGTGGATGGGGAATCTGGGAGTTGAATTACACATCATTTAAGTGGAAGTTTTTATGTGTAATAATTAAAGGCAGAGGTGGTGTTATTTAATGAGATTGATTGAAATTAAAAAATGTTAACACACCATTTAATAGTTACATGAGGTGAGAATGAAATGATTCTAGGTTTTATGTTCTTTTCTCTACCAAATATCATTCATTCAGCCACACCTCATTTCTTCTTTTCATGTGTAAACCTATTTTCCTAAAGTATATATTATATCCCCCTTCTTCCCTCTTGGATTTTTTGGATCTGATTGATACTCTTTGGGAATCACTTGTAGGGCCCTTCTTCTTGGTTAGTTTCCTCTTATTGTTCTGTTGGGGATAACATTTAGAAATTTCGTTATTGTTTAGGGATGAGTTAGGATGAGTTATTCTAATCCTTTATTTAAGTGTTGGTTTACCCATGTTATTTTCATGTGCTCGTTATTTGGAGTTGTTTATTCTTCACCATAAAGGGTGGAGCATATTGGAAACGCTTTCTTAAAGTAAGGTTTCCTTAATTTATCACTTTATTTCATGATGTATGAGGGGTATATTCTATTTATCTATGGTGGATGGTTTTTCTATCATACTTAAATATATTCGAATTGGTATATTTAAATTAAAAGGAAAATGTGGACTGTTTCATATGCTTTCATCATTTTTCACTATTTGTTATATTATAAGTTGTATGGGATAAATATTCTGTTGAAAAAAAAAATCATTGGGGTTCTGTTATTCTTCATAAGATATTTTTATATGGAAACAATATATTGTGTTTTTGTGATTTCACCATAAATTATAAATTGGCTAATCACTCATATTTGGATAACTAAATGGTTGCCCCATGATTAGGGATTATGTGTTAATTCCGCTAAAAAAATAAAGAAGTTAAATGTGATAAAAGACTCTATGTAGATCTAAAAAATGATATTTTATGTGTTATGATTTTTTGTTTTTTGGTTGTTGTAGTGAGATGTGATGGGGATATTATGATGATATGGTATGTGGTGTTTTCTTACGATGTGTGGATAGTGGTGGAAAGTGGTTAATTCATTGTTGCAGAATGTGTGGAGTTGGTTTTTTGGTGGTACTTATGGGGTGGTGGGTGATGGTTGTTGTGTGAAAATTCTTAAGGGGAAGTGTGTTAACTGATTGTTTGGGGGAGGGTGAGCATATTTTTATTTGTGTTTTGTGTGTGTATTAATTTCATAGTTAGTAATGGTATTTCAAATGATAACGATGAAAGCGAAATGTTTTTGGTTTGGTGTGGTTAATGAAATCCAAATGGAAAATTAATTAATAATAATGGAATGAACAAATAAATGGGTTTTATGAAGAATTAGTTAGGGTTTTTGTCATGGTGATTGGTTTTATGATTTTAGGGGTAGCAATGAAAGTAGGGATGTTATTGGTTTTTATATTCTATATTGAACCAGAAAAATTATCATGTGTTTGTGGATTACATATATATATACCTACCATCTAGGTTCTTTTTATTTAATTTACACAATAAACCAATGTCAATAACCATGTTCTCTCATCCAATTGTTTTGTGGTTGTTATTTACAACATCCCAATGGTAGGTATATATCATTGACTACCCATTATTCCCCACCCCCTCTTCCAAATGATGATGATATGAATTGGAGTAATTGTCAGAAGTAATAAAGTGTATCTATCTAGATGTGATTACCAATAGAACATTGGGTTCCATTGTGGGGGTCATGACAGGTAGGTGGAGGAAACGTGTTTTATGTCTTACATATTCATGATACATTGCTCATCTATTTGTGTGATGGTTATTAGCACACAAGGTGCTTAGGCCAAGTTGTCTTTACGTGACATGTGATGTTATGATTAGAATCACACAAGGTTCTTGGGAACACGTGCCTTTGGTAGATATGTGGTGTGATGATTAGTAGTATGTGGGGTTCTTAGCATGATGTGATATATAGAACATGTCTAAGAACCATGAATAATGTCATGGGGTTGAGAGAGTGGAATTCAAATAGGAAAGTGATGTGGTGTATCCATTATTGAGATCCTTTTTATTACGTTATTATACATGGAATGCATTATTTGGTGAATCAGACATTGAGATGTTTGAATCAGCATTTGTTTTGTTTTGGAGTTATTGGTTCCACTATATTATCAGTGGTAAAATGGTTGTCTTCATTAATTTATACAGAAGAGACTTTGGTTTTTCGAATCAGTATACCTGTATTCCCATCATATGTATATAATCTATTTTTATATTTTCATGTTGGACAATCTGGATAATAATGTTCATTAATAGCTCAGATCATATTATAGTTTTCATTTTGTTTCTTTATTTTTCCTTTTCATATTATATTTGTAAACTATTATCTGTGTCATATTTATTTATACATACATTGTGATATACTTTTTGGAATACATTTATTTTTTTAGTAACATTAATCTGGATGATTTATTTTATAAATATCATTTTACAAAGATCATTTTATATAATAGTTTCTAATGTCACTCATTGTCAAGAATTTTATACCCTCAGTGATAGTCATCAAACCAGGTCTTACTCGAAGCATGACTAAAGAGGTCATTTTCTTTCATCCATCATTGAAATATATTTGAGGGGGGTTCTGAATGAATGTTATTAGATGTTATAGTTATAGGATAAGATTTATTTTTGATTTAATCATAGTGAAGATTACATGGATTTATTTTTTATATTATCAATTGACCTTGGTGTGTGACATAGGATATGGAGACCAGCTAGCACATGAGATTTTAGGCCCCCATGATCTATTATGTTGACAATGAGATTATTGAATGACATAGTGAGGTGGAATAGTTTGTAGAGTACATACATTTTATTAGAACATTTATCATGATGTCTAGAGTTCTTATTAGAGTTTGGTGGTTTTCATTTTGCGATGTTAAAATTGATTAAAATGAAATAAATAAATATAAATAAAATTCTATACACACTTATAAAATGTCTATTTCCATTTTTATATAGGGATTTTGGACATCATCAACGTGTGGATTAAAAATTGAAGTTTAGTAGGCTAATCTGATTGATCCTCATAGGGTTGATCTTGTAGAGGATGATGAATATTGGCATAGGACATTGAAATAATTCCATTGATATTTTTTGGGGAATCATGAGATAAGTGTTTCAAATGTAGATGCATAGAGCATGTTTGAGTAGCCTAGTATTTCCTTTAGTTTGATTCAGACCCTATTTGATTAATGGTTCTATTTGGATGTCATTCAGATGCAAGGATCTTCACATTAGTAGTTGGAAATATACCTTGGTGAGAGGAAGGAGGCAGATGCTTTAGGGGTTAAATTTCAACTGGATTTATTGGTAGATTTTCTTTTTTGAATATAAAATAAGTTAAATGGAAGGAAATTAAATATCTTCATCAGGGGAGTATGTCACTATAGTAGATGGAATTATATTCAAATGCATTAAGTGTTTCCCCAAATATTTTTCTAGGTGTGGATTCTTGTGAGAGGCATCTTGATCAGGAACATCATCCTTAAATCAAGCATGATTTTAAAACTTTTACATTTCCAATATATCTAGAGGCTCAATAGAAGGATGAGATTGAGATAATGCACTATCAAGTATGTTTTTTTAATGGTAGTGGAACCATACGAGTTCCATAAATAGTAGAGTTGTTAGTGGTAGGTCGCATGTGCTAAAACAATCAGGGCTTTAACTTGTGGGGGTTTCTTTCAATAGATTCATTTCTTGACTATTGCAATTTCTGGGGAAATTGTATTTTATATACAAGAATGATTCAAAATCTAGATCATCTCTCAATGGTTTTGGAGGACCATCTCAGTAGAGGATGTCAATATCAGTAGGATTATAAGAAATAGTTTCCAACATGGATCTTTGAGCAGTAAGGGAAGTAAAAGTATACACTGCTTAGGTATGATAAGTTTGGCATAGGGTGACCATATGATTTTCATCATGATTAGGGACCCAAGATAGATCATTTCCATTGATGTGGAGATCATTAAAGAGGTAGAGGACAGGTACATGGGTTTTTGCATGCAGTAGAGGTGGAAATTCATTGGGGTCCATAGATTGTTCAAGGTTCAATCAAATAGACTATTTCCCTTGGTTGTTATTCCCTATTTATGTTTGGTTGTTCTTGTGATGTTTCCTCATGTGATTTTTGATTAGAAAAATTAATCATTCAAATAAAGGTAATCCTAATCACTAATTTGGACACTATAATTTTAGATGATCAAAACTATGTGGGTGTGTCAATTCCACCCAAAAAAGATAATATATTCACATGGGAAAGTGCATTCCTTGATTTTTTTTCTTCCACATCTATTCTAGTGTTTTAAGTCATATTTTTTAATTATATGTTTAATTTTAATAAAGCGTGGTAAATTTATGACTTGTAAAAATGGGAAAACCATATTCTTAGTCAAGAAGAATTATAATATTATGTGATTAAAATGAATCAGTTGAGTCAATTACACCTAGAGGAAATAATATCTTATCATTTAGTATGGAATCCCTTTATTCGTGTGTTCATGAAGCTTAAGTTAGTTGGTTTTTGTGGTTGTTATTTTGGCCTTTATGGAAGGTGGATGGTTGTGGTGATGTTTTTGGGAAGTGATGTGGCTATGTGAGATTCTTATGGAAACATGTTTTGATGTGTTTGGATTGTGTTATCATTTAGGAGTAATGAGATTCCTTAGTGTTATTTTGAATGGTGGATGTTCAGATCCCTTTCCATCTTGGTTTGGTTTGGGATTATTGAGGAAGATAATATTTTTAGAGGCTTATGATGTAATGTATTGTGCCTTCTTGGTATTTTAGTATTATAATTCTAGTTATTGGAGTTGTTTAGGGGAGGTTATTGACTTTTTTGGTGGTTACTAGATTTTCATCAAATCTGATATAGAAAATATGGGGTTTTTATTGTTTACATGATGTGAAATGGTGGTCTATGGCTTTTAAAGTCGGCAAGATCACAGATTGTTTATGGGAAGATGGGGAATGTGTGAGATGGATTACACATCTTCCACATGGAATTCACAATGTGAAATCATTAACGGTTGAGGTATTTATATTTTCTATTAATGATGGAAGTTTTTAGAATACGGAGGATTACATTCTAGTTAATAGTAACACGACATGAAACTGATGATATTATAGGTTTGATGTTTTATTCAAAAATAATCTCATTCATTTTTCCATAAATCATATTCTATCATTCAAAATGAACCATATTCACTAGAGGGTGTCTTATAGAACTATTCATATTAAAATAATTAATAGTATCCTTTGGATGATCATTGGTTATTGTTTGTCGTCCCTTCTTCTTGTATAGTTTCATACTCTTATTCCCATGGGGATTCACTATGTCGATGTTTGTTTTGCCTAGGGTTTGAGTTGGGTTTCATTTTTTAATTTTGTGGTTCATTTTAGGTTGAACTATATGGTTTAAATACAATTTTCATTTTCTTAATTTTCATCTTCATCCTAATGTGTGAAGCATGATGTAAATTCATTTTGAGGTAGGGTTCATTAATATATCACATTTTTTCGTCACGAAGGATGGTTTACTTCTATTTATCTATAGGGTATTGTTTTTCAAGAATAATTAATATATATGGAATTTTTCAATCGCAATTTAAGAGAAAAGGGTAATTTTTTGAATGATATTATGGTTTTTCTATAATTTTAATATTATGAATTGTACGAGATAAATTCCCTACTAAAAAGAATTGTCATTTGGGTGTATTGCTTGCTCAATTGATGTTGTGATATGAAAACCCTATTGTGTGATGTTAGGATGTCACCATAAATGAGAAATTGGTTAATCACATATGTTTGAAAAAAATGGTTTCCCTAGGATTATAGATTGAGTGATAATACCATAAAAATAACTAATGAATTTTGATGTGATAAAATACTCATTCAAAATGTATAAAATAATCATTGAAATTATTTGATATGTGGTTTTTTGGATTTGGTGGGGTGATGTGATGCGTATGTTATGACGATATGATTTGGGGTGGTATGATATAAGGATAGTCTTTTTTTAAAAAGTGGTTGATGTGTGGTTGTTTCATGTGCGGTGTTGGTTTTGTGGTCGTTTTTATGGGTCATGCAGTGATTTTTGATGTGTAGACCTTCTTGTGGGTTAAAGGGTAATTGATTTTTTGGGGGTTTTTTAGTTTCTATTTATGTGTGGTTGTGTTGTTACAATTTCACACTTAGTAGTGGGATATAAATTATAAATAATGAATGCGTAATTAGTGGAGCTCATTGTGGGTAATAAAATGTGAATGGAGAATGAATGAATAATAATGTGAATATAATGTTACTTGGTTTGATGAAAAGTGGATTGTGGTTTCTATCCTATTTTGTTTTTTTATTATTTTAATGGTGGAATTAAAAATAGGAATGTTTTGGATTGTTTAGTTATTGTTTTTAACCCATAGCGTGTTCTTAAGTATGTGGATTCTATATTTACCATTTATTTTCAAGTGATGTTTTATACACACCCCTCCTAATTCGTGAACCTAGTACTGAAAACCCAAGGTTTGGTGTCTGTTATTTCCAACATTTTGTTGATGATGATGGATGGATTCCTACACTCTCTTCCCTACTCCATATTCCAGGAAACAAGTACATGCATGGGATATCATAGACAAAATTAAAAAGATTCATTTTCAATAGGTAATGGTTAGTAGCATGTGGGGTGTTATGATGGGGTTGTTCATGGTAGGATGAGGACATATGTTTGATGACTGTCATGTTCAAAATACACTACCACTCTTGTTATGTGATAGTTATTAGAATGTGGGGTTCATGGGCCATGGTGTCTTGAGTAAATATGTGTTTTGATTATTAGTGTCACATGGTGTTCGTGGTCCTTGGTTTCTTCAAGTGAGATATGATGTGATGATATTTAGCCTATGGGGTTCTTTTAATGTGATATACAGAAGTTGTGTGAGCACCAAGATATACTTTTTTGGTGATTGATTACATCATCATAGTGGGAATGTGTTATGAGGCACCCATTATTGATATGAATATTATTATGTTATTAGAATTGGCTATAATTATTTGGTGATAAATCAATATTTTGAATTGTATTGGTGGTTGACTTGTTTAGGAGTTGTTGGTTATGATATTTTCTCACAGGTGTATTAGTATGTTTCATTCACTTATGCACAATAATTTTTTCCCCTATCGTGTATACATGCATGATAAGCCTATGTATATAATCTAATTTTCAGGATTCCATGATTAATACATGGATCAACTAGGACATCACCAGCTGAGATATTGGGATTGTTTTTGTGTCTCAGCTTTAGTTTTCATTGGGGTAGTTAATTTGGATACTTTGTTTTGTATCAGTTTTATATATAAATGAATTTTGATATGGGTTATTTCATTCCTTTTATATTATGTAATAGAGTTTTCGTTTGGTTGATTAATCTATAACATAGATCATGGTTATATTATAGTGTGTAAAGCCTCCCATATATGACATTTTCTTACTTTTTATGCTAGTCACCAACCCAGGACCTACTGGAGTTGGGACATGGTGTGTCATTATCTCTGTATTCATCATGGTTGAATTTTTTGGGGGAGGGGTTGTGACATAATTATTTGAGGATATTATGTTATTTATATTAACAGAAACAAATGATTTTTTACTTTTAAGTTAAAGTGTTCTATTTTTATAAAATTGAATGAAATCTATCATGGGTGGAAATCATGGTATCATAGTATAAGGCACTTATGACTGATTTTTAATATTAATATGTTCACATTTTGTCATTATAACCATTAGGGGTTTAGTACTTGGTTTAAAACAAGTTGATAAAAAATGGATCTGTCATTTTAAGGTCATATATACAACTAATAATATATAATTGGAAAATGGTTGTGGAAAAAACTGAAAATATGTCTATTATATGTTAATGTAGAGTTTCCTATTATCAGCTAAGATATTGAGATTTATTATTTGAAATTATATATAATGTTAATAATATATTAATTATTACATCATTAGTTTTATATAGTGGAATAAAATATCATTACAAGGATGTATGGGTTGAATTTAACATCCCATATTTCTAAATAATATTTCTATAAATTAAAAATATAAATTAAAATTGAATTTCTTCTGTTTTAATGTATTCTCAACTATATTTATTACTTATATTTTTTCTAGTGTAATTTAAATTATTAGTTAAATTTACTATTAGTATATGGTTACATCAATGGTTGGGAAATTGCCCGTCATATATGGAGAGGTTGTATAGTTCGGAGCCCTGACTGATTTGCGACAAGTGTGAAATGCCTACAACAATAAAATGTTTTTTCCTTATATCATGTTATATACTTTATATATATAATTATATTTATTTTACATAATCACAATTATTTTTACATATATATTTCTATAACTACATTACTTTTTATTCTATTTTTATATCATTTTATAATTAAGTCTTTATAATCTATTGGTAAAATTAGTTTTATACATGGATTCAAATTCAATAATGTTATAGTATATTAAAAATAATAAAATACACAATTTAATATAAAAATTGATAAATGGTTAAAAATAATTTTTACACAAATACTCTATCACAAATTGTTAATTACAATATAATTAATTTAATTTCTAAATTTTTTATCATATTGTTTGTAAAAATTTTATTAGTAAAAATATCATGTATCATGTTTTAGAATACAATTAAAATATAAAATATTTATTATAATCATTTTAAAATGTAATTTGTCTTTCCTATAGAGTCATAATATCATAAAATGATTATACAATATTTCTAATTTTGTTTTTTGAAATGTAAAATGGTTATTGATATGTAATTGTATTTATGAAATATAAAGGCTATTAACATAATTCGATTTTCACAATTACACATTTAGAACCTATATTCAAGTTAATTAATAGAATAATTTTGTAAAAACTGATTTTTTTATGTGAATAAGTAATTATTATTAAATATTAAATAAATAAATAATAAATTAATAATATAAATATAATCACTCACAAGAAAATATATATTTTATATTCTTAATAAATTGTATCCTATGTATTAAATAATTTTATTTGAAATTTAAATATCTAATATTTATATTTTTATTTTTATAAAATACACATAATTTTTTAATCAAAAACATTAAAATTTGGTTAAAGAATAATTTTTAGTTTTTTCTAAAATATTTTATTATAGATTGATTAATAAAAATTATGTTCTCTATTTTCTTGTATATTTTAATAAATTCAAAATTATTTAATATTTTGTTATAAATAATATTTTTTTCATTACATAAATATTTTTAAATAAATATTTTTTTAATTTATATGTTTTAAAAAAAATTAAAATATTAATATAAATTTTAATGAATAAAAAAAATAAAAATAAAAATAAAATTTTTATAAAAGTAATGATTTTTTATGTTGTTAAATTACTACCTAAATTGGGTATTCCATTATGTTAATTTAACATATTTGATCCCAATATCCAAATGAATGGGTTTTACATTGAAAATTTATTTTCCAAGACCAAGAATAATAGAAACTATATTTGAATAATAATAAATTTTTATCTTCATTTTTTGATAAATAACAACCTCTCTGCCCAATTTAATTTTATCCCAAACTCCTTCGCACATATATCCCCCACTAATTTTTGTATCAAGAACTTTATAAAAGCCCCCAATCTCTAATAGATCCACCACTCTAAATATAGTAAGTGATAATTAAAGTAAGGGTCCATGATTCTCAACAACCCTTTTCAATTTATATCATATAGTTATAAAATATTATAAATTAATTTTCATATAATTCCATGATTTTAATTACATGGTTTTACAACCAATTTGATATATTTTTAATGAGATGTTTTTGTTCTCCACACATTATATCATTCTCATATTCTGTTATAATATCGATGTAAGGGTCACGAATCCTCTTCATTCCATTTCAAATTAAATCCTTTACTTATTATAAAATATAAATTATTTTTCATATGCTTCCATAATTGTAATTCAACAATATTATCATTCTGTTTATTTATTTTTAATGTGATAGTAGTAATCTTATCTCATTATAGATTTCTCTATGTAGTTAAGATGTTATAAGGTCAATGTTACTCATATTTCCATTTTAATTTCAATACTTTAGTTATGATATCATTTAAAATATTTTTCATATAAATCAATTATTTCCATTTCTTGTTATTTTTATAATTTTTATATATTTTTAGTAAGATAATACTTATCACCTGCAATTATAGCATTTTCATAAGTTGTAATTTTTATGATGTAAGGGCCTTTGATCCCCCTATTTTCATTTGAATTATGATCCTCCAGTTATGATATCATTTATATTATTTTTTATATACTCCTTTGAATATATTAAAATGTTATTATGATCCTTTTTCAATATTATTAATGATATTTTTCTTATTTCCCCCCATTATAGCCTTCGCTTAAGTCATTATTACAACGACGTAAGGGTTTCCCAATCTACCTCTTTTTATTCAAGTGGAGTAATTTTGTTATGATAACATTTAAATTAGATTTTTATATTACCAAAACATTAATTACATGTTTTTATCAACATTTCACATATTTTATTTATATACTACTTGTTCTATATCATTATATCCTTTCCTATGATGGTAATATATCGAATTAAGGGTTTCCTAATCCTCCTCATTCATTTTCATTTCTATGAAAAATGTTATTATTACTCATTTACATAAATTACTAATAATATTATTAATAATATATTGAAATTCCTTGTCATTAAATTTCATTGATAAAGCATTAAAATTCTCAAAAAAACATAGATGAGTAAAAATATCCCAAATTTTCATAGAAAGGTTGTTTTGGGTTTTTAGAAATTAAATCCCTATCTTGATACAAATAAGTGAATGTGGAAATTAAAAAAATCAACATTAGGTAATATCCAAGAAAAATGTTTGTCAGGTAACAAATCAATATTCACATTGTCCAAAATAGTTATGTCTTTCAACAAACCTAGTTTGACACTCCTGGGGGATATGTGATGTGTGATTCACATGCTCTTTAACAAACATAATGGATGAAATTATTTTATTGATATAGGTATTTATCCATAATTTTTGGGTCCTCAAACCATTTATAAATAATTATTTCTACTTCACAAACTCATTTATAATCTCATATTTTTTAATGTGTGTGATAACTTTAAATCCATATTCATTACATGATCTGGGTACTTATTTGAAAATTGTGAATCCAGAATTATTCCTTATATGATTCCGTAAATTTCACCTAGACATTAATAATTATTTAGTTACTAGGTAAATATATTTAAAATATGTATATTAAATTGTTCTATATATGAGAGTAATGTATGAAAAGTTTCGTTGAGGAATTATTCCATTTATTTCAACGTTATTCATCCTTCAAAAATATAACATGTATAGACTGTTATCATCTCATGGAAGAAATTGTAATTTTATATTAATGGTGGTAATGGGATTATATATCCACCTATGGGCACCGGAAGGTCTAATGATACAACTTATATATGGTAATGGACGCTTCCATACCAATTATATATGATGTCTTGGTATAAAGCATCGATGGTTTTTTTATAATGTATGTTATTATGCACTCCTAACATTTAAATAATTATATGATAATTTAATCTTTTATTAAATTTAATATGCATAGATCATTCTATTTTTATGTGTTAATTAATATGGAATTTTTTTTACAATTTCATGGCATATTTATTATTCCATGTTACCCTTCTTGGAAAAATACCTCATAATGAGTATCTGAGCACAATTATTTTTATTATTTATAATTTATCTAAAAAAATATAACTACTTATGACATAATTAAATACATTTATAAATAAATAAATATTCATTTACTTAATTTCTTTAACATAAATTTTCATTGTAATGTAATGTTCATTTTTTATCTACTTCATAAGACTTCAAAACTATTGGATCGTGTGCATCATGTAATATTTATTCAATACCATAATAATTAAACAACCACTAGATCCGAGTTATAGGAGTCTTACTTGTTACCAAATAAACCCTTTTATAATATATATATCGGTGTAATATATTAGAGAGATAAAATTTTAGAGAAGAATAATATCATTTGGAATATGTGTGATAGTGGAACTACAATACAAAAGTCGAGACCAAAAAATGAGAGGTAGATATTTAATCATAATAGTTAGTGTGATTTATTAGAAGTATTTTGTATACTTCATGGGGATGATAATTATAATTGAATAATGTTTTTAATAACCCACATAATTACTTATCTGTGGAATGGGAAAGTGCCAAACTCCAGTGGAACATGAACTTGTGTGAATTGGGATTTTAATTATTAGACTGTTATGGGTTATTTTTTTGTGTATTTTATAAGTTAAAATGATGATGATCGACCAATTATTATTTTCACAATGTTTTAGGATGTTGAATCTTCTACAAAAAATAGGATATTATCTCTTGGGTCATAGAAAATTCCCACCAAAATTTGAGTGGATGACCATTGGGAGACTAATGTGGTAGATAATTCTAGAGTCCTTCTAACACTAACATCAAGAACCCAGTGTATATTTATGAGAGTCCCAATGTCCCAAAAAAATACCAATGGGGGTTTACTAATGATATAATGGAATGAATCATCCCACATTATTTGAGGGTTTATGTCTTGACCTGACCTACTGAGGCTAACCTAGTTGGAAGTAAAATGAGAGTCACACCACAATCCCACCTCCTATAGGCCAGGGGCTGGTGACTATCATCAACTATGAATACCACACAAATTAGTGGTATTTACCTAACACACATGTACACATTCACACATCTCCAAACACTAGTATAATGAAAAAAGGTAATCAAATTATACAAATAATTAATTCATAGCATGTAGTCCCAAATCAATGTTTGAAAAAATTGTATAGAAGTGTAAAAGGGGTTAAATACAAGACCACAAAACCATAAAAGTAACCAAACATAAATAAGTGTATTATATCAAAATAAAACTCACGAATCCATATTTTATCTGTCAAGTAAAATTATGCTCCACCTTCTCACAGTCAACCTAGGACTCCATCGAAAGGAATAATATCCAAACAATACATGAAATGTGTTGGAAGAGCCCTTGAATTGGTGGGTATAAATACACAAAGTAGGTCACACTGAAATCAACAATCGAAAGGTCTCAAAGAGGGAGTAGTATATATATCACAAAATCAATTAGAATAAAGTATATAATGAAAATATTTTAAGACAAATATTCAAAATCTCAAGGTGAGATCTACCATTAATGCAATACTAGCTATTATGCTTGAGGATCTAACGTAACACTCAGTTGAGGGAACTTTGTAATTATGTATCAATATAATGGGAGAAGACATCCAAAATTTCACACTCATTGGGAATTTCCATATTGAATTAAAATGGAATGTAGTTATCATTTGAAATATACCCAAGATAATACAACACCTAATTGAAGGGAAAATGGTTTTGAATCATGGGGAGGGAATCATAACCACAACATATCATGGAAACTTCAACCTCACAAGAGAGAGACACTATCAAGTGGATCACATTGCCGAGATCATAAATGCATAGTAGAAGACCCTACCTTGGGAGGAATGTTATAACGGTTGACACATCAGACCTTGAATAGATATACTTAAATCTATCTTGGACTAACACACATGGGGTATCTCTCATCTGATTCTCAAGATGGGATTCCACACTATTCACTCTTATGGATGAACCAAAGGATTTTATTCATAAAATATTGGTTCAAGAGAACACATCCATGGTAACATCTAATATGGACTTGGGAAAGAAGGGATCTAACCATCCCTAAAAGGACTACATTGTGTGTCATTGGGGTAATAAGTCATCTCTCACTAAGTCTACTTCTACTCATACCATGTCATATCCCATGAAATGCTATTATATTTAAAAATGGAATGTTTCTATCCCACGTGGTCTTTAAAGGAAAGAAATGGTACACAGGTGTGTTTCGTCTTCTTGTATCCATATACACTATAAAGTACATGGAGAATTCCCCAACACACATGGCATGTGGAGCTACATGGATTCCTCGGTGTGTACTCCTTGTACACATAGAGATGTTTCATAAGGATCACATAGTGTATGGGTCCACTTCATGGTTTGTGATATTTAAATTTTGGTGTAAAACCCATCTAATCCATTGTAAGGGATAGACATTATGCCATCATCTGAACTACTTGTTGTGTAGATCATAATTTTCTCGAAATTACATATTCATTTATATATATCATCCCACAGTACATTCTAATTATCTAATGTTTTGGATCTACCCCATAAAACTTAGATATTCATTGACCGGTCCCATGTCATCATCAGTGGTAGGATTCTATCCACCCTTTACATGGAAATTTTACTTTTTGATGCACCATTGATGTACCCACATGATTCGACTCACAAAACAATTTTATCCCATACCACCATTGGATTCCTATATTCCCCATTATTCTAAATTCATTTCTCCAATCCCATCATTGAACATGATGAATCAATTTGTAAAACCAAATAGTGGTTTCAAAATTTTTGGGGACCTGATTATAGTCGAATCATTTTTCATACTAGAACCGATAATTAACATGCATAGAAAAGTGGGTGAAAATAATAGGAAATAAAAAAAGTATCAAATATAGACCATGTCCATTCATTAATCATTGATAGAATGAGAGGATTTAGCGATCATGGGTGTTTCAAATGAATTTTCAATTCTTAATTATAATAGTGAAAATAATCACTGGAAATTTCAAAACAATATCAATGAAATAATTTATAAACTAATTAATTAGAGTTCATCATTAAAATGATGAATGGAGAAAATACCCTGAAAAAATGAATTTTATTACATAAGATTTTTATAGATCATTTGAAGATAAATTCCAACAAATTAAGCAATTGGTGAATATATTATGTTTTTTATCATTTTTTAAATTCACCATGTCTGTTCTTCCTCAATCCTCAATCTTGAGATCACCGTCCGACAGGCTCATTCATGTCCCTATTATCCATTTTTATGGATATGTGGCTAACATTGGTTATGTGTTACGAAATGGATTAAAGGATGTTTTTATAGATTTTTGGGGATTTACTATTCAAATAAAAAAATTAATTTTTTTTAATAAAATTCATTCTAGCATACACAAAATATTTTACATAAATGAAACAACTAGAATTAAGAAATTGTATACCAAAACTAGTTCAAAACATCTTATTAAAATTTAATGTTGTCTTACATTTTTTTATTTAAGACATTTTTATGAGATATTACGTTATATATAATATAAAAAATTTATGTGACATATTATATTTAATATTTTTAATATATTCAGACAAAGGATAAACATGGCTTTAATCTTTGAATCATCTAACTTCTTATCTTCAAAAATATTATTAAACATTTTGAAAATCCTAAAAAAATTAGAGTCATTAAATATACCCACCTTCATGTATTAACATCCTAAAATGAAAAAAACTACTTATATAGGTTTGGGTAATGAGCTTTTATTTTGTTCATTAAATTTAATGAGCTATCCGGGAGGTTCTAATGGTTATAAAAAACACACATATAGTGAATTTATTTCTCATGAATAGTGTACCACTACCGATACTCAATGGAGAATGGGTAATCTGAAAAATTATCTGTATCCTTAATGACCATCCCAACTTGATTTATAAAATTAAATAGATAATGGATTTATATCCTTAGCTGGGATATATGGAAAACATCATGTGGTTTAGATAACTATGTTAGTATATCTAGGATGTAATCCAACTCAGAAAATATATACATTATCTTGATGGGATTATTGAACATTATAGATTACATTCGACCATGGAAAAATATACAAATTCCTCACTGAGGTGAGACCATTATGAATATGAGTTCTCCCTAATCAAACATCACATGCCTCCATAATTAGTACAAAAATGACTTATGATGAATATAATAAATACTTATCTTCTTTTTTTATGATTTACACCTTCTCTAAATTACATCACTTTTGTAGAATAATTAACATATTATACAAACACATTCCTAGACACCTAATTATTTTATTTCATTTGGAAACATTAAACCTAAGTATATAGTCTTGACAAATATCATCAATGTTTTCCAAAAATATCTTCCAATTTAGTAACCATAACTAGAACATTTATTTATATCCCGGGGAAAAGAAAACATAATATAACGTGTGATCATAACTGATCAGTTAGAGTAATCAATGGAGACAATTAAAAATAATTATTAACATAAGGGTATGGGAATATGATCATTAAAATCAAATATCTTACACTATGTATCGATGATCATAAATAAGAATCATGGTGTATTGATTGGTAGTTCATATGACATGAGTCATAATGGAATAAGGAACATAATCCCTAAAAAGATAACATTGGAATAAGAAATGGAATTTTGGAATTCACATAATCATATAAATATGATTTCCATAGTAGTGAATCCATCCCTAAAAATGTCATCTTAGATTATCGGTTCACTCACATACCGTCTTGGTAGTCAGGGTTCACTCCCATAACCATCTTTGTAGTCATGGTTCGGTCTCATAACCATATTGATTAAAAAGTTACTTCATATACATCTAATGACATATAAATATTTACCTAATTCATTATAGGGAGCTATAGGTCACACCCATCACACAATGAAATCATACATATGTCTGTCAGAGGAACACAACTTATATGACATAATAGAACCCAAGGGATAAACTGGTTTTCACAAATATCATGAATTAATGACATAACCCATGAAAGATAAATGAGTTTCATAAATATCATTCAATAAAAAACACAACAATTTATGGAAATATTAATAATTGAACTAATAAATCATATCCCTGGAAAAAAATAAGTGACATAAAACAATATTATATTCGATGGAAAATTATTTTTAGAAAACAGTTGAAAATTATTTTTGAGGAAAATATCATTCATTTTTTGAAAAAAAATTATCTACTTGAAATTTCATGAAAAATTAATATAATTTTTTTTTTGAAAATAACCATGTAATCTAGTAAGAGATGCTTCAAGGGAATAAGGTTTGATAAAAACATAAAGTTCCATTCATGTAATATAGTTAAAAAAACATTATTCTCATTCATTTTTTGGAAAATTAAAAAAGTAACTCATTATGAAAAAGAACAAATATTCAATTCAGTCTGTTTAATACAAACTCGTACAAGGGTAGATATTTCTTTAATCAATTTTATTGGAATATTAAAAAATATCTTGAAAACAATTTAAAGAAACACATTCATGGATAATAAATTCACCCCACTAAATTATTACGTATAAAATGTATCTAAATTTGAAGATATTTTCATAATAGCCATTTTTCATCGAAATTTTATCTTAGAACATAAATTTTTTTTTGAATTATTTTTCTTGAGAATGATATTAAGTGTTCTTATAAAAGTTTTCTTAAGGAAAAGAATCATTTTTTGTTTCAATATGTCCCACGCTACATTGAAACAATTGTATAAAAATACCCATAAGATAATAACATTAAATGAAGATTAAAATATCATTTAAATAATGATATTATTAATATAAAAAACAAAAGGGCATGGTATACATATCATAAAATAACACAGGTGCATAATAAAAAATGAGTCTCAATGAAAACAAATTGGGACAAAACTACCTTACTCATTTGGATTATTTTGAACCATAAAATACCAAGAAATATAACTAATCAAATTGATATATAAATATGAATAAATTAAATTATAAGAGTCATATAATACATCCATGGGTAGTATGTACACCAAACAAAATAAATGAGTGCTGAATAAAGCATGTATCTCATGGAATTAAAAATTTAGTTTAAATTCATTTACATCACTTCAATATTCCTTAAAACATATTAAAATCTCTTTTATGCTAGTTTAATGATGTTTATTGACTCCATAATTAACAATATTAATATTTATATTACCATATATAATGATTCTATAACAACTTATGACCCATTCATTAATTATATTTTTCTATCTCCATGGTTCTAGGTGTATTTGTTTTATATTTTCATGATCAATGCATTTGAATAAAAAATGTTATTGAAAGGTGTGAGATATGTGGGTAGTTTGTTTTCTAAAGGTTTCATTAGATTGTTAATTTATATGGCTCCAAAAAATTACAAACTACTTATCCTTCGTATAGTACATGTATGGGGTCAATCCCAGGAGGAGGATATGGTTCAGTGGGGACAAGAAATCTAGTCGTGAATCCTTTGCAAGAGTCCTTACTAGATTTACTAATTTTTGTGAGTTTTCTAAATTTTTTGGGGTTCTACATAAATTTATTAAAGATTCTTTGGGATAAAGTCTTACTATCTAGATAAATGTTATTCTAATTCTAATATTGGCACGATCGTAACTTCTTAGTTTGTGAAGAAATTGGTTGTCGCCACTTAACCTTGGTCCATTCTTCTAGTTCTACCTAGGATGTAACTATTCCATGGTTAGGAGGGAAGTTATAGTCCACGATATATTTAGTTCAGCTTCTATTGAAAATTATACATAATCTAATGGTTATAGTCTTTGTTTTCTCCAATTAGGATAGAGTCATTTTTTTGACTGTGTTATGGTCCATGTACAGTTGTATAAATGGGGTCTGTCCATTTTTATATATCCTAATTACTAATCCAATTAGTGTTTCCATGTTTAGAACTAGATTTATCATTAAGTGTGTAGATACATCAAATCTTGATCCCAACCCCTGATGTGTTTAGCTACTCAGGATGGAACTTTATGCAATAAATGGGGAAAAAAATTCAAAATTACTATTCTAGTGGGATTGAATTTAATAAACATATGACAATAGGAAATAAACATACAATAATACATTATATAAAAAATTACATCAAAATAATTAATTAGAAACAAAACGACGTGGTAATTGAATGCATCAAAGAAAATGAATCTAGTGTTCTTTTATTGAAATTTTAAAGGAATTACAAAGAGGTAAAGTGTTTTAAGAGGGAAAAGAGATGGAAATATCAAGGAGAGTCTAATTGGGAGATAGAGCACATCCAGGACTTCTCAAATGTGCTGCTGAGAAACTCCTTAAATAGGTATAAATGGTCACAATGTATACTTAATCGTCACATCAGGAACCCTTCATCCATGTTACTTCGATCATGATCTCCAGCGTGGAATCCATATCATCTGTGGATTAAGGATGTTTATGCATGGTCACGTCTTGTTAAGGTGGTTCACAATGTGTAAACCATGGACAACTGGTTATTTTCATTGTATCCTCATGGATTTCTCGGATTCTGGTTTTTCTTGAGTCCTGACATGTATGGGGACTTCACGACATGAATTGGAAATTTCTCCAGACCTGATGCAGGTTGTGAACATTAAATACACGATGTGAACATGGCCATCACGATGTGTACTTGGCCATTATTTATCTTTCCTTCCTTTATTATTTGGAATATTGTGAAGCCCTATTTCTTGAAATATTGGGCATCTACCATGTTCATTATCCAATAAATTAATTAAAATCAATGGAAAAGTAACAGAAATATATGAATAACTTTTTCGACTATCAAATCATCTCACACTTGAATTATTTTTTGTCCTCAATAAAAATATCTTCACAAAGATTTCAAAAAGGATAAGAAATTTGTAAAGAAAAAATGTATATTGTTTACATTAAATTAAATTAATTTTATGAAGATAAGTAGTTGAGTTCCAATTTTAGTCCAAGAATGAAAATTATTTATGCCTCATTGTTCATATTTTCAAAACAAATTCTAATATTTTAATAATAATCTTTTAACTATTCCTTAATCTATAGGCCCGGGTGGAATTTACCTCACCGTAATTTTCTTTCATCACTCATGAAATAATTTAAGTAAGGTATTCTCTTACCCAAATTCCATGTTAAAAACCAAAGGCTTTAACTGGTTCTATCATCTCTAAAACGTATAGTCAAATATAAAAACATTCTTGAGGACTTTTAGAAACAAGGTTCTCGGTTGTAGGTAGGTAGGTAAAATTAAAAAAAATTAGTAACAAAAAGAGGGTAATCTCTTAAGTACAATTCAAATAAAAAAATATAAGTGTGAAAAAATTACTCCATCTGGCAAGTGAGGTCCTTACTCCATCAGCTCAGGTTGGATCCATAGGTGCAGCAGGTAGAGAATGAAATCATTTTTTCCTTTCCTTTTTTCATTTTCATTATTATATTTCAATATTTATGCCTAGTATAGATCTTAAATCCATCACCTACCCACATATGATACTTCAAGAAATTCATTGATCTAGAAAATTATGATTTTTTAACCTCCTAGTACATGGCCCATATCAATTTTTTTTGCTTTTAAAATTTTTCAAATGAATAGAAAACCAATGATATACAATTAAAAGGTATATGGATTACAACCAGGTAGTTAGGTCAGCACACCATACATCTCTGAAAGTGAAAGCATCACATGTTGCCTAAATGGCTCTCCCACACTTGTTCAAAAATATTCTTCAAGCATTCTACAAGGAGAAGGGTAGTAAGGGTAATAGGATTGAAATTATTTTCTTCTCACAATTCATTCATGAATACTATAGTCTAAACTAATGATAGATGGTAGGTGGGACTCTGGTAAAATTTCTATCAAAGGAATCCTAAATCATTTTAAAATTACTATTGTTTAGTAATGATTATGATAAGATCTCAATGCTTGTTCTTGTAGGTTTAAAAGACATAGGTATCTATCATGAAATATTCTCAAAAAAGAAAATGTTATTGAAGGATAAGAATACTCTCAGGTAATGAGAATAAACTAAAAACTGGCAATTAAAAAGGGCATAAATCCAATTTAGTGAGTTAATTGATCATAATTTCAATGATTTTAAATTTTAATTAAACTTACAGACTCAATAATCATTTAAGACATCTATGTAGGGTTGAAATATGGTTCTTAAGATCTTGATTTTTAAATTTATCTTTTATTTACATTGGAATAACTATTTTCCAATTTTCAGAATTCTTATCAATTTGAAAAATGTTTCCCATAATAGTGATAAAATAAAAAATTAAACTATATAACAAGTGAAATCATGAGGAACCCCCCCCCCCACACACACATAAAAGGAGACAGTGTCCCCACTGTCTATAAAATTATTTTTGTGAGTGTTTTTGTATTGAATTTTGATAATTGAATTGAAATGGAAGTGATGACATAATTTAAAACGATTGAATTTAGTGCTATATAAGATTAATTGGTTACAATCAGTGTCGTACTTGTATTAAAATTTATGTTTTATGATCCTACAAAAGTTTTTAATAGATACATCATGCACTATTGAACAAATTTTAATTTTTTTGTTTAAACATCTGAATATCTGAAAACAGGTAGGAGTACATGTAAGGAATAACGGTAACCATTTTTTTTATTGAATGAATGTTTGTACAAAGTACTACAATGAAATAATGAAAAAATCATGACTCAAACAAAACTCAAAAACATATATGGGTTGCCTCCTATAAGTAACTAACTTATTATCATCATCCATAAGCATTGACCATGAATTAAATGAGTGGGCCTACCAACTCAGTTGATCCTTTTATGCATGTAGCTTCTAGTCAACATATTCTTGACTTCATTTGGTCGCTTAAATGTATTCACAAATTCAAATAAAGCTTGACCAAACATTAAATGCAGCCAAAAATAATTCGTTGGTTGATGTGGTTTTTGCTTATAGTGGATTTCCAACGATAAATCTTGATGTTGATTTGCGATCTCTACAACATGATGGGTTACTCGTTGTAGAATAATAGATGGAGTCATGGGTCTGTCGATAACATTAGATGACTCAAAATAGATGTAAATTTTTAAGGAAAAAAATGAAAATGTATGAGAATTTATACACACATCCAATAGGGAAAATATAACAAAAAATTTATATTAATATCCCAGTGTAGTGAAAGAGAATTAAAAATTGCCCCTCCCCAAAAAAAGTGTCCCACATCCCAAAAAAATGCATGATAATACAAATCAGTGCTCCGGGCCAAAAATCTCATCCATCGTCACACCAGTAGTAGATGATGAAATGAAATGGTCAGCTAAATCACCATCAGTAATAGTAGCAGTAGTGGTAGGTGGGGATGAGGCAGATTATGGTGTGGTGTATGTGGTAATTTGGGATGGGGATGGTGTGGGGTGGATCCCTGATCCGTACAGTGTCTCTGTGTATTGTAGCTAGATCAATGAATGGGATGTGAGGGACGAGCTTAGTGGATAGTCTATTACCCTTCTGGGCATACTCTGTGAGAAAATCATGCTGAGAAGTAGGGTTCGTGTTGTTAGGAGGTTGTTTGGAGGTAATATAGGATGAGAGAGGAAGGGTGGATGAGGATGGGTAGCTATAGAAGGTAGAGTTGTGGTGAAGGAAGTAGGCTCAATGAAGGGAAGGTGGTGGTCGGTAGCGATGTGACAATGATTTTCCAGGATGTACTGGAGGAGTACCCACTGGCCGGAATGAGTGGGATGGGTAGGTGAAGGAAGGGTGGTTGGGTTGGTGGTTGGGGCTATCTATGGTGATGGGTTGTTAGGAGAATGGTGGGTACAAGGGTATGGTGTATCTGAAGGTTGCTGCTCATGCAGAGCAGCCTCCTAAGGTGCATCTGGCTGGGGTATAGTCTCCTGGACTCCAGGCTCCTAGAAATAGACATCACCCTCCTTTTCCAACATCATCATCTTGTTCAGGAGCACAAGATCAATCATCTCGACTAGGCTTAATGTGGTAACGGGCTGCGAGGCATCGAAAACGTGGAGGTATCGTGCCAACTGGGTGATGAACAATCTTCCCATAAGCGTTCCCTACCTCCAATGTTCTGGTACTCTGTAGTAGGTGGGAAACTGGATGTCCTTGTCGATGGGATTCCACCCATGGTTGCAGTGATTATAATAATGTCATGTTGGATGACGCTACCATGGGTCTCACCTCATGCAAACCACCCATGTGCCATGGCCCAGTATTGAATAAGAAGAGGTGGAGTTCATAGCTTGGTGGACTTCACTAGCCTAGGGTCATGTTAGAACTGAGGGTCATGAGAGATGAGATTCTAAAGGCTTGGTGAATCCACCAAATAGAGCCTTGTCTATAATTTTGGATAGATATCTGAGATAAAAAATTCTTCGTTGTAAATATACATTCTTACACCAAACTTGTCCATGGTGAGATGATGTGTTCTTCCACCTAGCCTGAAGTGATAGGAATCCAACGAAATGTCAAATGTGGATAAAAACACCAAGAACAGCTCCATGTATGTCTCCTCCAAGATGTAAATTATTTTTTCAATTTTAAATGTCTATAATATTCTTAGGACGTCATATGCGACATTCAGCTTCTTTGGAATGTCCATATCTAGAGTATTCTTGGTCCTCATGGGTTTTGCCTAGAGATGAATGAAATTCACCTGGTTTTGTGGGTCAGAAAATCCTAGAATTAGGTGGAGAAGAAGATTATCGAATATAGACAGGGAGGATCTCAAGTCCTGTGAGACGGATGGAGCGCACAGGAACATAGTAGTAGGTTGTTGGTGCATAGATATAGATGATGCGGATGCTGAACTAGATGAAGAATCAGTATGTGGTTTCTTTGTATGTTTCATGGATAGGAGGAGCAGTGGTCGGTGTGGGTGTCTTGTAGAAGGGTATGAGGAAGAGGGTTCTAAATAATAGAGAGAGGTAGGTGTATAATTGTGAGGTTTTAATTGGAGGGGCCACATGTGGGAGGGAGTGGGTTAGGAGGAGAGGAGAACATGTTTTAAGTGGGTCGAAGTGTCTTGACCCTTTAGTTTTTAAAAAACAATCTCGAGTTGAGTCACGACATGTACCTGAGGTGCACATCATGATCCTTGACAAATATCAAATTTTAGAGTGATAAATGGTCACGTCGTGACCTATGGGTTCAGGACATGTACTTCATTGGATTCTTCTTTTTTTCTCCATAATTTCCCTTCCTCATTTTTCAAATGAAATGAAGAGTATCAAAATACATTTAATATTCTTACCTTACTAACTCTTAACCTGGTTTTCCTCCCAGTCAGCGCTTCATTTATAGTCAAGAGATCGGCTCAATTAAGGCTCATTTGATTACATATTTATCAAGTAATGGTTTAAAAAACCACTTTTTTCATAGATCACGTATTTTTTATGGTTATCTATCCCTATATAATTCAGGTTTGACAATAATGGTTAAGGTGGACAATTTCCCTAGAAATGAGTTTTTAATGTATTGGGCTGAATTATGGATGGGATAAATAATGACAAAACTTTCAGGACAAACTGAGGGTGATGAATGATGGATTTAATCAATAGAGGAACAACCTATCTAGTGGGTGGACCAATTATGTTTACTTCCATGAAGTCACACCATCCTTATTTTTCTATAAAAGCATCATCACTTTTTTCTTTGTTAGTCATGGAATCTTTATCATTTGGGGAAAGAGATATTAAATTACATCCTTGTCATTATCTGATTGTTGCGCACCTCGAATTAGGTTGAACACATATTGTTCTTCTCTCAATCTAAAAATGAGACTCCCTTGGTTCACATTGATCAGTTCCATTTCTATTTCTATGAATGGTATTCCATGGTTAATACAAACATCTCTATATTAATCCATCTCCAACACCAGGATGTCACCTGTGAATATAAACCTTATGAATTTTACCAAAACATCTTCCAGAATTCCTCTATGGTGCTTGATCGGGTGATCAGCTAACTGTAAATCTACCCTTGTATCCTTGAGATAATTGAGTCTGATCATATAAAATATACTAACTGGAATAAGGTTAATTATTTTTATATGATCACAAAGTTCTATATAAAAATTACAATATCCTATCTCACATGGGATTTAGAAGGTGTCAGGGTCTCTCATCTTTGATGAAAATTTGTACTGTAAAAATGTAGATCATTCTCCATTTAAAGAGGATACTCCTATGCCTTATATTTTTCTTTTTCTTTTTTGATAAAAATACTTTTAGGAACGTGGAATACTTAGGAATCTAGGTAATAGATTTGTAGAAGGGTATTTTTGTATGTAATTGCTTGAACATATTCAGAAACTTCTTGTATTGTGCCTCCTACCTAATTTGACTTTCTCTCTCCGGATAGAGAGGAGGTTGATGGTATGGAGGTGGTGAAATATAAAAAGGTTCCTTCTATTGTTCAGGTATATGTTCCTTCATATATAATAACTCTTCATGATAAATTTTAGGAGTGAGTTTATCAGCTTTTACATTAGGTACTAGTTATTGTATTAGCTCTTCATCTTGTGGTCTTGATTCTTTGGGTTGTTGGAAGTCCAGTATCATTCTTCTCCTCCCCATTACAACCTTAGCTTCCTCTAGTGGGTATGTTTCAGTGATACCAGGTAGAGTACCTATTAATCTCATAGATAATTTCATTGATATTTGAGCCATTTTCCCTTCACAATTTCTAAGGTAAGATTATTGGTTTTTCATATTTGTCTCATGTGTTGTCATTCATTGATCATATTTTTATTGAAATGAAGTGAGGTGGTGTTCTTGATTACATTGCATAGGTTTTAAATGAGGTCTTGGATGAGGTGGAAAAAATTGTTGTGATATTTGATGAAATGGATGTTTTTGATATTTCCATCTTGGTAATGGGTTCATCAGAGGGTACCCTAGTGGTCCTCGAGCTCTGAATTGGTTGTGTCCACCTCTCGGTTGAAAATAAATCTGATTGTTCTAAGGTTGTTACACAGCAGGTCTAAGCTGATAATACTATGTCTGTTGGAGTAACAGGTTCTTATAATTGTAATTGATGTAATTACAATCTTGTGGTGGTTCTTCATATTCTGCATTGTAGTCTTGATATAGTTTGCGCCACCACACATCTCTCTTGATTGTAATTCCATTACATGGGAAAGAGGGGGTTGAGCGGTTGGTATCTGAAATGCTTATAAAATTTCAGTAAGCAATTCCACTTTCACTACTAGCCTTGGGATCTCATCTATCTGGTGGATTCCACGTCATGTGTAATGCCCCGACCTCATTTACCCAGAGTCGGTGAATTATTTTATAACATTTTCATGATCACCAAAGATCAAGTCTCGAAAGACTGAATAGTTTAGTATCCTTGTAATAACTAGATACAATCATCAGTATTACATTAAATCATAAAATGAAAACTACAACAAAATAGTCTTTATAGTCCACAATCATATCCCCTCATACTATCCCTACAGGTCATTAATACATTACCTATTCAAATCATGGTAAAAATAAAACATAGAAAGGGGTGAGCTCAAATGCCCAGTAAGGATAACAATATAGCTGAAACATTAAAAAATAAGCATAAACATTTAAGGAAATTTATATCTAAAACAAAACCCTTTTAAACTTGAACATCATTATAATATGGAAAAAATAAAATTAAATAATGTCATTTACTTATTCACATGTATATTCAACTAGTCTAATAATCACATGCAATATCAATAACCACTTTCATAATGATGGAATGCATAATGTCAGACTATCATAAACATGTAGCCAAGGCCTCATGCTAGGACAACAAATAAGATTTTGTCAAGGCCTCATGAAAAAACACTATTTTGTCTCATGAGACATTCCGATGCATCGAGGATCTATAGAAGGCTCCACCCATCACATATTAAGTACAATGCATTCCTCATATGAACAGGTTTAAACATGACATAAACATTCGTATTAAAACTAGCATACGAAATATCAATACAATCTCCACAAACCATGAATGATATAAAAATAACACATCCACAGTCAAAAATATCACAAATCCTTCAATAGAATATGGATGTTTTGATTCATAATAAATCAACATCAAATAAGCATAAAATCCATCAAAGGATGTTGACCTAAATGAAATCGAAACCCTTTTTTGGGAAATATCTTTTTCTATTTTGAAATCATTTAAGTGTCACATAATTATAAAATAAAATATTTACATTGAAAATATTCTTATAAGATTTTAATAGAAGCTTTGACAAGTTTATAATTGTAGAAAAAATCCACACCCTCCGTATAAGTTAAAAAACATTCTTACCTTAATTTTTACGAAAAGCTGAAAAAGGACCTTGTTTGGAAAATGACAGTAATATTCATTTATAAAAATATTATAAAAATTCAACAAGGGTATAAATGACTTTAACCCAAGGTCTATAAAATAATAAGTATATTTTGAAATTCATTTTTAAGATACATGGATGTGGATGATAAAGAGGTCACAGTAGATAATTATGTATAAACAACCTCAGATAATGAAGAGATTGTGAAATAAACCCTTACCTTGTACTTTTCCTTGGTTAAGGGTAGGTTAAACTACTTTATAATGGTGAAATAATTGTTAATAAATGATTCAATAATAATATTCATTAATATTATATCATATATTATCTTCTAACATTGCTTTGTTAATAATATCTTAATATTATTGTCATTTCGGGTGCTAACTTACTCATTTTCTATTATATGTTTTGTTACGTAAGCCATATTTTTTATGGATACGTTGTATCTTATTCATATCCAGAATGATATGAAGTCCTCAAAAATTATTTTTATTCATATAATTATAATTATTCTATAATGGAGACGATGGGGAATGAATCTCATCGCGTTCGTGGAGATGGTAGTCCGTACGTACGCACGAACGAAAATATCATTATTTTGATATTAAAATAATATATAATTGGATGTTATGTCATATTTACTGAATAATTATAATGTTATATTTACTATTTTATTCAATTACACATTATTTTCATACCCATCCAAATAATAATGCTTTGAATAACAATTACACCACGACGTGGAGATGGTAAGCCTTACGTACGCACGTATGGTGACATGTCATTCAAAGGATGGATAGAATACTGAATATGGTGGTAAAATATTTATAATAACATAATATTATATATAATATACTGGATTTATTATTTTATAATGTAAAAGAAATAATAAGTGGAAGAAGAAAGGATCTTGGAAGAGGGTGGTAAAAACATCACCCCTTCTTCGGGTTCTTTCTTTTGATTTGATCAAAAGGTCTTCACAGGGTTTCCTTATGATAATACTATGGACTCTAGGTCGAAGTGAGGGAAGTTGAGAGAATAATTGGGAAGGGGTTGTCCAAACCAAAAGTCTTTAAAGGTGTGGAGAATTGGTTAGGACTGGTGTCTTTTTATAAGGGGGAGGAGGGGCACTTCAAGAAAAACTTAAAGTATTAATTTATAATAAATTCATATTCGGTTCTAATGTCTCAAAAGTGTATTATTTAATGTATATGGTGGGTATGGGTCTAAATAATTTTATCCAATATATTTTATACTTGTTTTGGTCATTATTTTAACCTTATCGTTTTGTTTTAACTCTTAGTTAATTTGTTTGACACTTACCATGTCACCTTGTATTTTTATATTATATAGTTAATAAACATACTATATACATACATGATACCCCCAAGTAGTCTATTAACAATACAACAATGATGATATAAGTTCATTGGACGAACCTTATGTTTTCATGAATAGAATATCAATTAATAATATAACATTTGTTTTAAAATCTCATTTATGTTAATTTTTACACTATTCAATAATTGATATTTCTTAAAGTATTAAAAAATTTAATAATTCGAATAAAATTCATTTAAGAAATCATAACATGTATTATTAACCAATTAAATTCGTGTATGGAATCAAAAATTTCAAATTATATTAATTTTATCTTTTATAATAAAAAATTATTTGTTACTTTCATTAATAAGGAAAATAATGCATCATTATTGTGTCATAAATATATTTAATTAATAAATGTATAAAAATTATAAATAAAATACCATTATGTATTAAATATTTTTACCTTTATAATGAATATTTATAGTTGAATATATAACATAAATAACCCTATGTAGAAAATTGTTTTTCTAAAAGATATACGCTTTTGTCAATTTTTTATTTACTTTACCTTAATTAATATAAAGTGTCCTTATCACCTACAAGTGACTCCATGGGGTCCCAAAATTAACCAAATGATGTCCATATTCGGAAATGTATCATCCAATAATGTTAGGACACATTTTAGGATAATTTATTATTAATAGTTTATTATTTTGTACCATTATTTACCGGATTTCCCCTTTAACCATGGTAAATAAAATATTTACGGAAGTAATTATTCAAAATGTTTAATAATAGAAGTTACCTAGTTACACAATTTGGAAATCCTAATTTAAAATATGGAATCCATTTTTCCAAATTCTAAACACAGAAGTGACATGATTTAATTTATAATTAATTCCCGTTGTTAAAACAAAAAATGTGTTTTTAAAAGATAATAAGTATCCAAATATTGACAACTATTTATATCCGGTTTAATTATGAAATTATGTCCAATGACCGAAAAATTATTAAATGGTAAAAATATAACATATTTATAATTCCAAACCATTAAAATGTATAATTTAACAATATAAATTATTTTGATTTAATAATATGTTTTCAGTTAAAATATAGTATTTTTCACTATACACCCAAATAAAAAATTTATCATAAAAACAACAAAACATTATTGAATCTAAATTCATATGTACCGATTTTAAAAAAGAAGAGTATTTTGTCAAATTGAATATATAAATGTTTCAAATATTGGATTCAAAAAGGTGTCACCATTAAAAGGTGGTAAAATATCATTTTTTTAAAAATTCTTCTTTTATGTGAAAAAAATTATTTTTTGTTACATTATGTCTAATAAACTCATAATATGGATTATAAAATTATAAGGATTATATAAAGTTCAAAATCCAGTTAATACTATTAATAACTGTATTTGAACAGCTAGTTTGGTATGTCGTGGTGCGCTTGAACTCTGTGTTGCTTGTAGTACAAGTTATTGAATTACTTTGAATAAATAACATAATATGAAATCATGGGGTGTCACATTCTTCCCTCCTTCAATAAATTGAATCCTCGCAATTTGAAATTGTTCTTTGAAAATAAATGGTCGAAAATATAAATTACCTTTGTGGGAAAACCCCCATCGAAAATTGGTTTAATAAAAATTTGTCTCAGTAATAGGAAAAGGGGAATGAAAAAGTCACCACAAAATTATGATCTCAATTAGGTAAACATTGGTAGAAATTAGAGACACATAATTGGAGGGAAAACGTAAATATTGTTAGGGGGTGATTGAGGTCATCAGTCTCAAAAAATTATATAATTGTGGGCCTCGAAGCTATCAATATATGATGATATAAAAAACTATCAGTTCAACAAAACTTACGGTATTTGGATAACACATTTTTGGTTTTAAGATGCCTTCGTAATGTTTAAGAATTTATTTATTCATAGAATTGGATAAGAAAAAAATGTATACTTGTCAGTTTGAGTTCCATATTTTAACTAGTTTCTACCCCAAACTCATATTTTACTCTAAAAGATAATGTAACAATAAATAATATTCTATTTATCCTATTCATATAGGGTTCTAAAAAATGAATTTATAATTCATCTATCAGACCCTTTAAAAAAGAAACTACATTATATAATCCAGGGACTTCACGTAGTCTAGTGGTGGGTGATAAATCCCAATCACACTATTGTTGTGGATTTGATTCCCGAAGATTTGTCTGACATGATGGTTTATCACACGGTCTGCGTGTTTTCTTCTTATAAAAATAAAAAATAACCTTTCAAACTTAATACATTACAACCTTTAGACTTATCCAAAATACTACTGTCCAAACTCACAGTCCAAAATTTATAAGGAAGTCAAACATGATGAAAAACCTTTTTCTATATAATAACATGTGAACACCTTCATCATGTATTATTATAAAACATGGTAACATCCTGAATTACCATAAAAATTTATTGATTACATTCATGGTCCCTTATTATTTATAGAATATTGGATATACTACTTCTAAAAATGTTTTAAAATCCAATGATGAAAAATCATTAATCTATTTCAAGTTAGTCAAGAATATCCAATATAATTATTCAAATCAACCTACTCTTATTTCAAAATCACTACCTCATTATCACGACCATATTATGGATTTAATATCCTACAACATTTATTTTCCAAAATTGTGTAGCTTACAATTATGTCACCATCTAATCTCAAATCCTCAATAAAATAGTATTGAATTATAATCCTTATTTATCTCCATAATTCATAAAATCAGTATATTATTGATACAACACACAAATGAAATAATACCATAATAAAAACATAAGAACACTAGCCATTCTTCTTCATCTTAGGTAGTATCATAACTTGATTATTATCCAATAGCATCATTTGGGGCATACTCTGATGATTTGATCTTTTATTCGCGTAGTGTCCCCACTCCATGTAGATGAAGCATTGTACATTTGAAACCTTTATCTTACCCTTGCAATCTTGAACATGGTTTCCTTTTTCCCCACACTTATAACATACTTCCATTTACTTCAATCATTTTCCAGGGTGATTCTTTCCACATTTATCACATATGGGAAAATATTTCTTTTCCTTCTTCCCTTTATTTGTCTTTCTCTCCACCATCATTTTCTTCTCATGCATCCCTTCAAATCCATATGACTCTGAGAAATCTTAACGTATCTTATCGACACATTATACTATTTCTTCATATGATGATAATACATGGGAGACTATTTCCATTATAAATTTTAGCTTAAGAAAATGAATTATATGATCCTTCTTACTCTTTGGATCATGCGTATTTCTGTAGTTCTCATTCCTTCTATTGGGAACCATTTCTAATCAATGGAATACAATAGATTAGTTTATGAATAGAAATACCTAATCCCAAACTTGTAAAACAATTAACATAAATTAAAGAGTTTATTGATATAATCTATAATCCTAAAAATGTTTTCATTTAGGATGTATATGCTCATAAACCATTCAAAATGTTTTGTAAGGAAATGAGAATTATCTTAAGCATATCCCCCGAGAGTGTTGCAACCAAGAGTGCATCAAAGCCCATTGTCGTGCACCAGTTCCCGTTCGAGTCTAGCTCTAAGAGGTGTTTTTGGGTTTTACCCCTAGGTACATCTATTCCAGTGCTGCCTATACCATATCGTATCCAGAAAGGGTTTTATTGCTCGGAAAACTCACAAAATCTCAACAATACCAATATTCTAGGATGTTCTTCTATACTAATCCTCAATGCCTATCTTAGGGTTATGTGCTCTAATCAGAGTTTATATAAATCTAGTTTCCACAGTTTGTACTAAACTTCCTCAAATACCAACTGTAACTCCTTGAGCCTAGTTACCCAAATTAGGTGCATTATTACATAACATTGGAAGATCACGGAAGATCATATCTCTAAAGACCAAATAGTTTAGTAGCTTTGCAATAACTAGATAAATTCATCAGTCTTACATTACATTATAAAAAGTAAAATACAACAACATATTCTCTATAGTCCACACTCATATCCCCTCATACTATCCCTATAGGTTATTCATAAATTACTTCTTCACATATTAGGAAAAATAAAACATTGAAAGGGATGAGCTCAAATGCCCTGTAAGGATAAAAATATAGTGGAAACATTCGTAAATAAGCATAAAAATTTAAGGCAATGTAAAACTAAAACAAAAGCCTTTAAAACATGAACATCAGGATAATATGGCTAAAATAAAATGAAATAATTCAATTTACTTATTCACATGTATATTTTACAAGTCAAATAATCACATTCAATGTCAATAACCACTTTCATAATGATGGAATTCATAATGACAGACTATCATAACCACGTAGCCAAGGCCTCATGCCAAGACTACAAATAAGATTTTTCAAGGCTTCGTGCCAATACACTAGTTTGTCTCACGAGACCTACCAATTCATAGAAGAGCTATAGTGGCCTCCACCCATGACTTATTAATTCCAATTCATTCCTCATATTAATAGGTTTAAATATAAGATAAACATTCGTATTAAAACTAGCATAAAAAATGTCAATATTTTCTCCATAATCCATGAATGGTATAAAAATAACACATCCACAGTAAAAAATATCAAAAAACCTTCAATAAAATATTGATGTTGTGTATCATAATAAATCAACTTCAAATAATCTTAATATCCATCAAAGGATGTTGACATAGCTAAAATCAAAACCCCTTTTAGAGAAATATCTCTTTCTATTTTCAAATCATTTAAGAGTCACATAAGAATAAATTAAAATATTTAATATGAAAATATTATTATAATAATGTATGTTAATATTCGACAAGTTTATAATAGTATAAAATAGCCGCACCTGCCTTATAAGTCAAAAAAACATTCTTACCTTAATTTTGTCGAAAAGGTAAAAAATGACCTTGTTTGGAAAATGACCGAAAGATTCCTTTATAAATATATTATAAAAATTAAACATGGGTATAAATGACTTTAAACCATGTTCTATTAAATATTAATAATATTTCGAAATACATTTTTAGGAAACATGGATGTGGGTGACAAAGAGGTCCCAATTGATAATTAGGTATAAACAACCTCAGATAATGAAGAGATTGTGAAATAAACCCTTACCTTATACATTTCCTTGGTTAAGGGTAGGTTAACCTCCTGTATAATGGTGAAATAATTTTTATTAAATTATAAAATAATCATATAAATTTATATGATATCATATATGATCTTTTAACATTGATTTTTTAATAATATCTTATTATTATTGTCGTTTTGGGTGTTAACTTACTAATTTTCATTTATATGTTTCATTATGTATGTTGTGTTTGTTATGGAAATATTGTATCTTATTCATATCTAGAATTTTATTAAGTCTGTAAGTATTATTTTTAATCATAAAATTATATTTATACTTGAATGGATACGATGGGGAATGAATCTCATCGCGTTCGTGGAGACGGTAGTCCATACGTATGTAAGAGCAAAAATATCATTCTTTTGATATTAAAATAATATATAATTGGATGTTATATAATATATACAGAATCATTATAATGTTATATTTATTATTTTATTAAATTAAAAATCATTATCATACCCATCAAAATAACAATGTTTTGAATAACAATTACACCACGACGTGGAGACGGTAAGTCGTACGTACGCACGTATGGTGACATGTCATTCAAAAGAAGGATAGAATACTAAATATGGTTGTAACATATTTATAATAACATCATAGTATATATAATATACTATAGTTATTATTTTATAATGGAAATTACAAAGAAATAAGAAGTGGAAGAAGAAAGGATCTTGAAAGAGGGTGGTGAAAACATTACCCCTTATTCGGGTTCTTCCTTTTGATTTGATCAAAAGGGATTCTTATGTTGGATTTCTGATCAAACTAAGGCCTCTAGGATAAATTTAGGGATGTTTATAGAATAATTATTCGGGGATTGGCCAAATGAAAAGGCATTGAAGGTGTTAATTATTGGTTAGGGGTGGTGTCCTTTTATAAGGGGGAGGAGGAGCTCTTTAGAAAAAACATAAAGTATTAATTTATAATAAATTCATATTCGGTTTATAATAGCTCCAAAGTGGATTATTCAAAGTATAAGGTGGTTATGGTTCTAAATACTTTCAAACAATATATTTTTGACGAGTTTGGGTCATTATTTTAACCTTATCATTTAGTTTAAACTCATAGTTAATTTGTTTGAAACATACCATGTCACTTTGTATTTTTATATTATATAGTTAATGAACATACTATATACATCCAATAGACCCCCCAAGTGGTCCCCTAATGATGAAAATGTCCTGATATAAGTCGTTTTTCATATTCCTAGATTTTTATGAAAATAATATCAATTAATAATATAATATTTGTTTTAAAAACTCATTTCTGACAATTTTGACACTATTCAACAATTGATTTTTGTTAAACTCCTAAAAACATTATTAATTCGGATAAAATTAATTTAATAAAACATAACATGTAATCTTAGACAATAAAATTATTGTATGGCATAAAAACTTTCAAATTATTTTTATTTTAACTTTTATAATAACAATTATTTATTCTTTCATTAATAAGAAAAATACTACATCATCATTATGTCATAAATATATTTAAATATTAAATTTCTTAAAATTATTAATAAAATACCATTATATAGGAAATATTTTTGGATTACTAAAGAATTTTTATTGGAAAATATAACATATATAACCCTCTGTAAAAATTGTTATTCTAAAATATATATGCTTTTGTCATTTTTGTATTTACATTAACATAATTAATATAAACTATCCTTATTACCTACAAGTGGCTCCATGGGGTCACAAAATCGACCCAAATATTCCCATGGTCGAACATGTATCATCTAATATTTTTAATACATGTTTTAGGGTAATTTATTATTAATATTATATTATGTTTTAGCCTAATATACCAGATATACCCTTTAACCATGGTAAATAAAATATTTATCGAAGTAATTATTCAAAAAGTATAAAAATAAAAGTTACCTATTTACACAATTTGGACATACTGATTCCAAATACTGAATCCAATTTTGAAAATTCAAAATATATAAATGACAGAAATTAATTTAAAATAAATTCCCATTGTTAAGACAAAAAAGCGTGTTTTTAAGAGATAATAACTATCAAAAGATTGACAATTATTTATGCCCGGTTTAATTGTAAAATTATGTACAATTACCAAAATTGTATTCACTGGTAAAAATATAATCTATTTATAATTCCAACCCATTAAAATTTATAATTTAACAATAAAAAATATTTTGATTTAAAATGATATTTTCAGTTAGAATATAGTATTTTTTACTATTCACCCAAATATAAAAGTTATCAAAAAAACACCAAAACATTATTGAAACTAAATTCTTATGTACCAATTCTAATCAAGAAGTTTATTTTATCATATTTAATATATAAAAGTTTCAAATATTGGATTTTAAAAGCCTTCTCCATTAAAAGGTGGTAAAATTGCATTTTCTGAAAAATACTTCTTTTATCTGGAAAAAAAGTATTTGTGCTTAAATTATGTCTAAGAAACTCATAATATAGATTCTAAAATTATAAGGAATATATAATGTTCAAAATTCAGATAATACTATTAAAAATTTCTTTCGAAAGGCTAGTTTGGTATGTTGTGGTGCGCTTGAACTCAGTGTTGCGTGAAGTGCAAGTTATTGAATTACTTTGAATATATAACGTACTATGAAATCATGGGGTGTTACATCATGGTGGTCCAAAATCACTCTCCCACCTACTGGCATTGATATATACTTCATCAAGAATGTCTCTTCAAGAATTAGGAGTCTTGAACACGATACTTCCATTAGCGACATCATCAATAAAATTATGTTTTGCTGGATGGAGTCATTGATAGTAGTTCTTTAGTTGTATCCACATATTAAGACTATGATATGTAGATTTCCTCATTAATTCTTTAAAGTGGTCCCACACATCCAAATCATATTATCCACCAATTTGGTTGATATTTTTAATTTGCATCTTGAGAATCCATGTCCTGATGGGTGGGAAGTACTTATCAAGAAACTTCATGGCTAGTTTTTTCCAAGATGTAATTGAATTGAGAGCTTGACACTTTAGCCAGTCCATGGCTCTTCCTCATAAGAAGAATTGAAATACGAGGAGTCTTACTTCCACAAAATAAACTCCCTGGTTGTGAAAGGTTTCACAGACCTCTAGGAATTTGGTAATAAATTCATGTGGGTCTTTGCTCTGAAGACCGCTGAATTTCCCCTGAATCTGGATCATATTAATTAGTCCAAGTATTATTTGGAAAGCATTGGCATTGGTATGGAGTCGAAATATGATGGGGATTGTAACATGGATTGACAGAAATCCCTAATCCATTAGTGGCTTCTCCTTGTTCATTATTGGGTGTTCTCCTGGAATGATTGATGGTTGGGGTTTAGCGGGTTTGGTCCTGCAGGGTGGAATTGTTCGGCAATCATTAACCGAATAAGAGAAGAGAGATTCCTTTCTATCTCGAAATTGAAGTCCAAAGGGGAATTTTCTTCAAGATTCCTCGATCGAGTCAAGGGACCATGGGGAATGAAAGTGAAATATATGAGAGGCGCAAGGGAATCTAAAAATGATGGAAAGGGGGTGAGGGAAAGGTAATCCTAGATCTAGACCAGAGTCCTAACACAAAAAATAACATTACCTCCCTGACAAAGGCTCCAAAATATCATATTTGTGGTCAGTATGGTTGTTTGTTTCATTAATAGTGCCTCAGATTAGAAATTTTTATGTGTCCCAATATCTACTAACTACTATGGCGTAGTATAGTGTATGTCTGAGGTTGATCCCACGAGGAGGATTTTATTCTATGGGAGAATAAATCTATTAATGAATTATTTTCATTAGTCCTTACAATATTGAATAATTTTTTTGTGTTTCTTAAATATTTTGGGTTTTACTATAATTGATTAATTATGGGTTGGGATCATGTTTGAGTGTCTAGATAAATTTTATTCTAATTATAATCTTCGCAAGGTCCTAAATTATTGGTCGGTGAAGCATATGGTAGTGACTATTAAACCTTGGTCCAATCTTCTTATTCTACCAAGGACTTCACTATTCCATGTTTAAGAGGCTAGTTACAATCCTAGATGAATTAATTTTATCTTCATTTGTTGAATGTTCCCTATGATAATGGCCATTGACATAGTTTTCTCCAATTTGGATAGTGTCATTTGATTGATTATCCGATGGCATGGTACAAATGTACTAATGGGGTAGGACCATTGGTTTGTATCATAATAACTAATCCAATTAGGTTTTAAATGATTATAACTATAGGTCTCATTAATCACGTAGATACATTGAATCTTAATCCCTACCCCTCATGCGTTTATCTACTCATGATGGTAATTAATGGAATAATCGAGATACAAGAAATCATAACAACTATGCTAATGGGATTGAATTTAATTAACATGTGATGATATGAAAAAATCATGCAAGAATACATTAAACTAATCCTTAATTTATAGGAATGAACAGTAATTTAAATGATGTTGGAATTGAAGGCATTTATGAAAATGAATCCACAGCTCTTTTATTGAAAATGTATAGTAATTAAAAAGAGATAAAGTGTTTTAAGAGGGAAAAGAGATAGAAATTTCGATGAGAGTCTAAAAGGGAGAGAGAGAGAGAGAGAGATATCTAATCCAAGACTAATCAAATGTGCTTCTGAGCTACACCTTAAATAGGAGGAAATTGTCATGACATGTACTTAATCATCACATCGTGAACCCTTAATATGTGTTACTTCAACCATGAACTCCTGTGTGGCATGCAGATCAACTATAGATTAAGGAAGTTTGACCATGGTCACTTCATGTACTGGTGGATCACTTTGTGTACCCTATGACCAGCTATCTTTTTTCATTGAATCCTCCCTGCTTTCTCAACTTCTGGTTTTACATGAGTCCCAACAAGTAGGAGGGCCTCAAGACATGAACTGGAAATTTCTCCAATCTTGAATTATGATGTGACCATCAAATACATGAAGTGAACATGGACATCAAGATGTGTACATGGACATTTTTTTTATTTTCTTCTTTTCTTTATTGAAATCATGTGAAGCCTTATTTCCTACAATATTTGACATCTACCACGTGCATTATATAGTAAATGAATGAAAAAAATGGAAAGTGACGTCAAAATATATATAACATTTAGGCTTATCAGTTATAGTAATATGAGATTAAAAATATAAAAGTGGAACTAAATATTGTTATTGTAATTATAGAATTATAAATTGTCCCATATATTATTTTTTTTCTTACATTAGGACGATTAATTAGTTAAAAGGTTAAAGATAAACGTTTAATTTAGTTGGAAGGTTTTTCTGAAATCCATAATCTAGTTTCAATTTATTTTTAATTATGAGTATATATTAGTTCTATAATATGAAATATGTTATAATATACATATTAAAATATTATTTATCCAGAAAATCTATTTTATTACCAGTAATGAAGGGTGTATAGAAGAAAAAAACAAATACAATTTTCACGGAGGCAATTAACAAGGGAAACTTGGACAATACGTTTTTTTGAATAATATGATATGAGAAATGAAATTGATATGAGATATTACATTAGAAACATAAAAATATATTATATAAATTTTTCAGTATTTGTAACAATTTTTTTTATGAAGGATGTGAGGAGAAAGTATAAATGAAAATTAATTAAGAGATGTACTTTGGGAAATTACCTCTTGAAAATCACCTCCTTGAGAGACACTTGGGGACTTTGGTATAATTACCCAAGATTTATGTACAAGTACATTACATTCCTTTTGTTGAATAATTAATACACTGCACAAATTGACACCCGAAGACTATATTTTTTTAGTGTCCTTGGAATCTCATTAAGCATTCTTCAAGCATGGTGACAGATGTTCAAAATATCCCATAAATATCTTCCCCATTAGTTTTCCTACCAAAAACCTTTCTTTATATCCTCAGAAAAAGAAAAAATAAAAAGGGTGAGCTCAAATTCTCAGTAAGTGTAAAAATTTTGAACATAAAAAAACCATAAACATTAGAGTTTAAAACATTAACATACATTTTAAAATTCAATATCATGATTCAATATCTAGATAACATAGTATTGGCATGAAACATGGAATTAGGGAAACTTATATTCTCATAATATAATTTTCATAGTATACAAGTTATTGCTTAAAATACCATCATATTGGATAAAGTCTAGTACCGAACCAGTTTTACTTGTTATTCCAGCCATGAAATACTGAACCAGATTTACTTGCTATTCCAGCCATGTATTACTAACCTAGATTAACATTCCTTTCCATCCATGTATTACTGAACCAGATTTAGTTTTCATTTCAATCACGTCTATCTCAAGAGATATAAATCATTACCCAATGCATTGGAGGGATATATATGTCCGAAAAATTTCAAAATGAAACTATTCATATGCGGGCCATAAAAACATTAATCGTTTATCATATCATAACCCCTTAAAAAAGGGGTTCCTTAAACATCATTCCATCATAATCCATTTTAAATAAATGGTTTTCATAAAAATAATTCCATTATATAAAAAATCAAATTAAATTAATAATTGGGACAAAAGAATAATCCTATTTTATATTATATGGAAAATAATATTGATAAAACACTTGAAATCAATTCCTGAGGAAAATATCCTTTCTTTTTAAAAAAAATTTCTTTTCTCAAAATTCCACATAATTTGTAAAGAAAATAATTTAGTTGAAAGAAATCATTATCTAATGTAGAATAAGATTCATGCAAATAAGGTTTCATGAAACTGTAAAATTACACTCATGACGTATATGTTAAAAAAACATTCTCCTCGTACATTTGCTGGAAAAGTCAAAAAGTACCTCAAATCAAATATCGATAAAATATTATTATAATACCATTTAATGAAAATTCACCAAATAGAAAAATTATAATTACAAAAATTTATAAGAATATATATAATATTACATAATTAGGTAATAAGGAATTGGATGATAAATACACCCTAGTAAATACTAACATATAAACAATCTCATATATAAATGAGATTGTAAAATTATCCCATACCATAGGTAGGATATGCTTATTATGTATCTGAACATCCCGTATAATGATTTAAATCATTTTAATGATATATTCCATCACAATAATCATTTTTATGATAACATTTATGATCATATTTTCATCTGTTTGTTTGTAATATTTCATTTTTACATATTATTTGGGTATTAACTACTTTATGTTCATATGCATGTTTTGTTCGGTATGTTCTTATTACTATTTTTTGTTATAGTTATATCATTTAAAGCATCTTATTAATATAATATGTAGCATAATTATTCATTCAATCCATTTATATAATCATTCCTTCTAGAAAATTATATAGAACGAATCACATCGCACTATGGAGATAGTAAGTTGTACATACACACGAGTGACGATATCATTCCCATAATTGTTGAATATTACTGGATAGAATGGTGTACAGTATCTCATAATCAATACCATTTTATATTAATAATATATATATTTATTAATTTTATCATTATACCCATCCATTTATGGTGGTGGTGAAAAAAAGATTACACTAAGGCATAGAGACAGTAAGCTGTACGTACACACACGTGGTGATTTCATTTTTCATAGGATGGGTAGAAAGTGGACTATAGTTGTTTCATAACCATAATAACCTATTATTATATATGTACTACTAGAGTTATTAATTTATAATGAAATAACTCTGGAGGTGTAATTAGAAGAAGAAGTAAGTTTGAAAGAATAAGTAAATGATATTACCTCTTCTTAGACAGACCTCTTCTAAATCTCCACATAGAACATTAGAGATGGTGTTTGAAGAATACCATGACCTATATAATGACTCTAGTAAAGTTTAATAGGGAAATTGGATTTGTATCATCTAGCATGAAGGCTCAAAATGATGTGAATAGATGAGGGAGGAAATTTCCTTTTATAATTGAGTTAAGGGTCACTTTTGGAAAACTCAAAAATATTAATTTATAATACTTTTAAAATCATTTAAAATATATAATAAATTAGATATATTAAAAGATAAGATATGATAATATTGAAATATTATCAACTAATAAAATTTAGAGAAATTTTGAGTTCAATTTTAACATTATCATTTTAATTTAAAATTTGTTATTCTATTTAATTTTAATTAAGATGACAAATGTTTCAATTTTAGAAGGGTGGAATATTTACATATTTTATTTTAATTTTAAAATAAATGAAAAAATTTTTAAAAAAATTAGACCATATATTAATTATTATATATTTTTAAAATTGTTTTATGATATTTAAATAATTTCATAAAAATTTATTTTAACAAATTAATAATTGGGTCAATTTTGACATTATCAAATTCATTGGTTTTTAGAAATATCAATATAAGTAGTTATCCTAGAAAAGAATATTTTATTATATCACTATTAGGTCGAGGATGTATAGAAAATACATTGTAAAAATTAATTAGCCCAAATTATATTTATTTTAATATTTTTTAATAACATTTATTTGATATCTCCATTATTAAAATAATCGCTAATTCAATATTGTGAAATTGTTTAATATATATATTTGCAGAATAAAATTTATAAATAAAATATTATGATTAACATAAATTTACTATATTTCTTAATAATATATTTTAATAAAATTTATCTTCTAGAAAATTGATTATTAAAAATGTTATACCTATTAAAGTATGAATGTGAATACTTTGACATTACGTAAAAAATTAATATAATGGACATAATCTATTCTATAAGGAACCAAATGGTCACTAGCATGACCTTTCAATTATTATGGTATAGATATACTCAACTAATAATATATTTTAATGAGTTTGGACCTTTTTATGGTTGTTAGGGTGTTAATAAAATTTGATTCATTGATTTCTCATCAATAAATTAATATTTACATCATCAAATATTAAGATATTAAGGTAAATATTTATATCCAAAATTTTAAAAATAAATTGCCATGAAGTATTAAATTGTTTTATCATTCCATTTAAGATTAATTTATTATGATCTCACTTGTTTATCCTTATATTAAAATTATTAAACTCATAATAAATGTGAGTTTGACATTTTGTCACTTTCGTTGGTTTTATTAATATCTTTGTCATATTCATTGTCATGTGGACACTAAATTACATAGTTTCAAACCTAATACGTTAAAGGTATAATTATAGTCATAAATTAGGATTTTATAAGTTTTTTGGATAATTTTAGTGTTGTTGTCATATTATTAGTTACCATAATTTACCCTACTTATCTTTAACTGTGGTAAATAAAACATACCATAGTTACTATTCATAATATCCAAGAAACGAATCCTATTAACATAATTTGGACATATTAATTCCAAATATGTAATCAATTTTTGATAATTATAAACACATTATTGGATGAAATTAATTTATAAATAATTCTCATTGTAAAAAATGAAAAGGGTGTTTTTGAGAAAAAAAAACATTTAAAAAGATTGAAATGTGTTTATGTCACATTTAAAAGTGAAATTACTTAAAATGACCATAATTTGATTAAATGATAAAAATATATTCCATTTATACTTTAAAACCAATAAAAAAATATTATTAAACAATAAAAATTATTTAGAGGGAAAATGTTTTTTCAATTAAAATTTAGTGTATGCTTATTATTCATCAAAAATTGATAATTATCAGAAAAATATCAAAAATTCACCCAAAGTAAATATTGATGTCTATATTCTAAAAAAGTTTTTTATTTTTTATAATAGAACATATAAATTTGTCAAAAAATAAATTTTTAATGGGTCCACCATCAGTATGACGAAAAACTGCATTTTTTTAATACTTCTTTTATCCGAAAAAATTGAATTTGTTTTTATTACTTGCCTAGAACATAAATAAGAGAATGAAAATTTAATATAAAATTCAAAATGTGGCTAATACTATTCATGATGAATATTTTATATCCTATTAAACAATAATATTTTAAAAATGCATCATTTTTTATTGAAACTCAGTACTACAAAAAATGGAAGTTATCAAGGAAGGTCTCTCTTACCTATAACACAATCCAAGAATTGTTTTGCATATACAACAAGATAATTTATTGTTGTGTATAGAGTAAGATAATATTGGTGTAGTGTAAAAAAAAATACATTAAATAAATTAAATATAATCTATCCTATGAAATCTTGGGGTGTCACATTCTACCCCCATGAAGATGAGCTTTTCCCTAGAAATTCGTCAGGGTTATATAAGGTTTACTACGTGAAAGTTTATATCATTGAGACCCACATCGTAAAAAGGAATAATAAATCACCATTTTAAAAAGTAATGTTAGAAACATAAAGGTTATCCAAAGTAACTAATCACTGGGTTTCCACATAGGAGAATATTGGTGGGAATTGATAACGCATATATAAAATAGAAATATAACCATCATGTTATGATGGATAGTGATAGAGAACAAGTCTTGGAGAATGATAAATACCAGAAAGCCATAATTATATGATTATTTAAGGGACCATATTATTTATCAGATAAGACGGTCCTAGGATAATATTTTTGGTTTCAAGATCCTTTTCCTAAAGTTGATCAATTTATGCATGATGGGATATAATTACTTGATTTTAGTAAAATCTCACCATTGGAAATTCCCTAAACAATTTCAAATTCATATCTTATTTAATGAAATGAAGATGAATTTTTCATTCTTGAAGTGTTAGCAGATCATGTGATTGAATTATAGGTCATTCCATCTATCTCAACACAAAAGTTAGCATTGGTAATCAAATATGCATAAGACCACCTATAGTGAGATAATATATTGATCTTAAAAACATCTACTCGATTATAAATAATACAATCAACAAATGGATAACCTTACAATTATTCCAAAAACTATAAAATTTACAATTATTTGAACTAAATTGACTTAGAATTCATATCCCATATCTCATAATGTAGTTATTGGTCTTTACATTCCAAACATGATAATACCTTAACCATGTATTCTCTTGAAACATTGTAATAATATGAAATATTGTAGAAAATTATTGAAAACATGAATTCTGTCAAGATTAACTCTTTCCACACACCAAAGATGCCAATAATTATATATACTCAAACCATGATATCACATTGTCCTTATATAAGTCATGAGCTCATTAATACTTTCAAAAAAATCATTACCTTCTTATCCCATCATTATTCACATATCATGTGTTTTCTAAAAATTTCAGAATAAATTTTAACAGTTATCGGTACCACTCATTATATAAATTCTAATATTTAATGAAAAACAATAGTGTAACAATCAATATATGTTTCTTTATTCCACAACACCATACATTATTCTTGATAAACATGAAATCATTCCACTATCTTCATAAACCATTTACCAAGATTCGTCATTTTATTCCTTAACACATCTTTCATCTCATATATCATTTGTAGTCTCTTCATCATCATCATCAAAATTAATACTACACATATGACCATGCTGATTCTATTCCTGAGATTTTCCATTTGGGAATAGATTTTTATAATTATTGTACATTCCATATTTAAAAAATTTAACCATTATTGTTGTATTTGAAATACTATTGTCCTTGTCCATTGTGTTAATTGAACCTTTTACTTTTTAATTACTAGATGTGTGTCTTTTTGTTATACACCCAAATCATCTTTTAATTCCATTGAAAAGTTCTCCTTGATTCCTCTTCCCACATGATTTACATGAGGAAAATTGAACATTAATTCCTCTATGAACACCCTGAAACTCCATCTTTATCTTAGTAGTTGGGTTAAGAAACTCACCAAAGATTCGAATATTGATCATATTATGAGATTGATGATTAGGCATAATAATGATGTTTCTCCTTCCAAACCCCATTTCATTTGGTTTCTTATGGAAAATATCATTCCAGTGTCCATCATATTCTCCATTAAAATGAATCCTCATTTTTCTAGTAGTTTTTTAAATCCCAATAAGAAAATTGTGAGGGGGAAATCATACTAGTAAAAAAACATAATCAAGGGGGAGAAATTTCAATATCTAACATCTTAGGGTTTATCCTAGATTATTCATGATCATTACCGTAATTATAGGCCTATAAACTATAGTTAGACATACTAGTAGGGAAATAACTAGAAATTCCATATAAATATCTCTAGGGATCCCCTAAAATTTTAACATCCTAGTTTCCAAAGGATATCTAAACCTTCTCCCTCATACCAACTATAATGACCCAAGCTTTCCATACATAGAAATTACATTTATTTTTTAGAATAATTAATAAATTACATAAATATATACCCAAATAATTTATTAGTTTACATTATTTGGAAACTCCAAACACATTATTCATTCTTCGTGAAGGATTTTCGACATCTCCCATAAGGATCATCCCCATTAGATTTAATATCGGAAACCTTTATTTATATCATCCAAAAATGAAAACATAAAAAGGGTCAGATAAAATTCACATTAAGGGTAAAAATTTATAACATAAAACAAACCATAAAAATTAGAATGTAAAAACATGAACATATAGTTTAAATATCAAAATCTTGAGTCATAAAATAAATATTGGCAGCTTGTAAGGCATAAGTCATATGTGAACATGGCATTGATAACATTGTAATGACATAAAACATGGAATTTTGGAAAAATCATATCATCACAATATGATTTCCATAGTAGAAATGGAATTTATACCAAGCCCATAATAGTGGAAAAAATCCATTATTCAACCGGGTTTACATTCCATTTATGCCATGTATTACTGAACTGGCATTACATCCCATTCCAGCCATGTATTACTGAAAGAGATTTAGTTGTTGTTCTGGACCTGTATTACTGACCAAAATTTAATTTCCATTTTAGTTATTTTTATCTTATTAGATATAAATATTTAACTAATTCATTTGAGGGAGATATATGTCACACCTATCTCATAATGAGACCTTTCATACGTGTGATACAAAAATATAAATAATTTATCATAGTGTAACCCATGATATAAAATAGTTTTATTAAACATCATTACATCATAATAAAATAAAAATAAATAGTTTTCATGAAATTAATTCCATCATAAACACAACCAACTCAAAGTAATAATAGGTATGGGAGAATAACCCTATGTCATCTTAGGTGGAAAATAATTTTGATAAAACACATGAACTCAATTCTGGAGGAAAATATCATTTCTTTATCAACTTTTTTTTTCTATAATCAAAATTCAATATAAATTTAGAAGAAAATAATTTATTTTAAAATAATTATTAACATCGTGTAAATGAAGATTTATGGAAATAGGGTGTCATGAAACCATAAAATTCCATTCATCCCGTATATGTCAAGTTCCATTATCCTCATACTTTTTCTAGAAATGTCAAAAAGTACCTCAATTTGAATAATGATAAAAGATTCATTTCACATCATTTAATAAAAATTCACCATTTCATAAAATTATCTTTAAATTTTTTTAGAATAATATAAATAATATTACATATTTATGAAACATGGATATGGGCAAAAATTATACCCCAGAAAATAATTACATATAAACAATCTCGGATAAAAATTAGATTGTAAACTTATCCATTACCATAGGTCTGATTTGATTTATATGTATAAAAATCTCTTGTATAATGATCTAAATATGTTAATTATTTAATCCATAATTATAATAATTTTTGTGATAACATTTGTTATCAAATTTTTATTTATTTGTTATTAACATTTTGTTGTTACTCGTTATTCAGGTGTTAACACTTTTATGTTCTTATGCATATTTTTTGGATATGTTATTATTAATAATTTTAGGATGTAGTTATATAATTTTATTCATTGTATTAGTATAATATATATTTTATTTTTTCATTAAATTCAATTATATAATCATGTTTTCTTGATGATTATGTAGAACATATCACATTGCACCGTGAAGATGTTAAGTCGTACGTACGCACGAGTGACGATATCGTTCCCATCATTATTGAATGTTACTGAAGTGTTTGGTGTATAGTATCTTATAAAAAATATCATTTTATATTATTAATATATATATATATATATAAATATTACTTCCATCATTATACCCACCAATGTACAGTGGTGGTGAAAAAAGGATTACTCCATGACGACGAGACGGTATGTTGTACGTACACTGGGGTGGTGATTTCATTTTTCATAGGATGGGTAGAAGGTGAAATATGGATGTTTCATAATAATAATTACCTCTTATTATACAAATAATAATGGAGTTATTACTTTCTAATGCAAAAACTAATGAGGTGGATGTAGATGAAGAAATAATTTTGAATGAATCGGTAAATGATATTACCTCTTCTTCGACTTGCCTCCTCTGATTCTCCTCTTAGAGCACTAAAGATTGTCTTTAAATTATTCAATCTCCTCTAAAACTATTCTATGAAATTTTATAAGGGATCAAAATGATGTGATGAGTTAATGGAGGAAGTTCTTTTTTCTAATTGAGGTGTGGGGTACTTTTTGAACCCTCAAAAATAATAATTTATAATAATTTTAAAATCAATAAAAATACCTCAAGAATGTAATATATTCGAAGATAATATATGATAAGATTTAAATCTCATCATCCAATAAAATTTATATAAGTTTTTATTTCAATTTAAACATGATCATTTTAATTAATGATTAGTTATTCTATTTAAGTTTAATTTGGATAACAAACATTTCGATATTAAAAGACTGAAATATTTACATATTTGATTTCAATTATAACATAAATTAATAATTAAGTACATTTTTTACCGTATCATAATTATTATATATTTTTAAAATTGTTTTTTGATTCTTAAATAAGATGGTAAAACATTATTTAAACAAAATAAAAATTGTTCCAATTTTTAAATAATTCATTTCATGAATATTTAGAAATATATATATAAGGTTATTCTATAGAAAAAAAAATATTTTATTATATCCCTAAGGGTTCAAGGTTTTATATAATATCCATTGGACAAATTTATTATCCAAAATTATATTTATTTCAATATTTTTAATAAAATTTATTTGATATCTATATTATTAAAATTATCACTCCATCAATACTGTGTAATTATTTAACATACTTATATGTAAAATAAAAATTTAAAATAAAATACTAGGATTAACATAAATTTTCTATATTTTTTTATAATATATTTAGTAGATTTTATCTATCAGAAAATCCAATATAAAAAATGGTAAACTTATTTAAGTATGAATGTTATAACATTAATGTTACATTATATAAAATAATATAAAGGTCATAATGTATTATATAATGTTCCAAATTGTCACTAACATTAAATTTGGATTATTATGGTCGAAATATAATCAACAAATATGATTTAGTCATGTTTTTGGTCCTTTTTACGGATATTTGTTATTTAATAAAAATGGATTCCTTGATTTCTTATCAATTAATTAATTTTTAAATCATCACCGAATAGAACATTAAGGTAATTATTTATTTTCTAAAACATGAATATAAATTACCATGATGTAGTTAATTCCTTTGAACACTTTATTTTAGAATATATCACATGGTTATCCCTATATTAAAATTATTATACTTATACGAAATGTAAGTTTGACATTTCATCACTTCCATTAGTTTTATTAATATCTATGTGATTTTGATGTTCAAGTGCAAATAAATTGACTTAGTTTAAAACATATGATGTTACGGGTATAAATAAATTCATGAAATATTATTTTATAGGGTTTTTGGATAATTTTATTATCCATATCTTTTTATTAGTTACCCTAAATTACATGATTTACCGTTAATTATGTTATATAAAAATTACTGTTGATACTATTCATAACATCCAAAAATAAAATTATCCAATTAAAATAATTTTTACTCAATGATTCAAAATAAGGAATCTATATTTCATAATTCAAAATATAGAATTTTAAGAAATTAATTTAAGATTAATTCTTGTTGCCAAAATCCAAAAGTGGGGTTTTAAGAAGAAAAACCTTATAAAAATATTGACATGTGTCTATGCCCAATTTAAAAGTGGAATTAATTATAAGGACCAAAAATGTATTAAATGGTAAAAATATATTCCATTAATACTTTAAAACGATTAAATAATATGATTTATCCATATAAATTATTTCGATGGGAAAGTTGTTTTCAAATAAAATTTAGTGTATTTTTAATGTTCATCAAAACATGATTATTTTCTGAAAAATATCAAAAATTTATCCAATGTATATTTTGATGTCCAAATTATATAGAAGAATTTTATTTTTTAAAATATAACACTTAAAGGTGTCAAAAACTAAATTTTAAATTTGTGCACCATCAAAAGGCAACAAAACTCCTTTTTTTAAAAAAATAATTCTTTTATCTGAAAATTTGAATTTTTAGTTATATAATATCAAGAAAATATTTAAGATGAATTATAATGTTATATAAAATTTAAAATTTGGTTAATATTATTTATATTGTCTATTTTTATATCCCATTTTATAATTATATTTTTAAAATATATCTTTCTTTAGTAAAATTTGTCATTCTGTACAATGCAAGATATAAAGGAAGGTGGCTTTTGTGTGTATCACAAGCCATGAATATTATTGCAAATTATGTAATCTAACAAAATTTTGTGTATAGTGTAACGTAAAATTGGTGTACCATACGACACAAGACTTCAATGAAATTAAAAAGAATTTATCTAATAAAATCGCAGGGTGTCACATTTGGAATTGTCCTTTTGGTAAGAATAGAAGAACATGAACACTTTTTAGACTTAGGAGGATGGTTTTGGTTATATATTTTTGGAGAAAAAAGTATTTTCTGGTTGAAATGGGGTTGTGAGGGCTTGTATTTATACCTAAGGAGAGGCGGGTCTATGTGATTAAAAAATGAATATTTTATATTTAAACCCAACTATTTTGAGGTGGAAATAAATTCAATCACATTGGATGTAAATTAATATCATTGAGGTTGGATAGGATCAATACATACCTCAACCCACCATTAAATGTTGTAGTTTTAAAGAAATTTTATCCTTTAACCTTTTTAACGTTAACATGTTTCATTTTATTTCTTATACCACGGTAAATTTGTTTTTACCATGGTTAATTTTGTATACCTATAAATTAAATTGTTCTTAAAAATAATATGAACCTTATTATTATAAATATTAAAACCATTTTAATTAATTATTTTCATATAATTGTCAATATTATACAATAAAATAACCTGGTAGATACAACAAAAAGCGGGGTTTTAAAGGGAAAAATCACAATGTTTTTATAAAATATTTAAATTTGAAATTAAAAAAAATGACTCATAAAAGATTAAATGATAAAAATATGATTTAATTATACATTAAAAAAATATAAAATATGGATTTAACTATAAAAATAATGTAGACAAACATAAAGTTTTGAACATTGATGCAGTATTTTTCCCTATTCATGCAAAAATGAATTTTCTCAGAAAAATAGCAAATATCCATTGAAAGTAAATTTTTATATACCTATTTCAAATAATAATTAAATTTTTTCATATTAAAATTTAAAATTTTTAAAAGTTTTTATTTAATATGGGTTATCCATTAAAAGAAACAAAATTACCTTTTGGAAAAATATATGGTTTTATGTGTAAAATTTGGTTTTTTCTAATATTATACCTATAAAATTTATTAGATGATTTTAAAAAATAATTTATTTAATATATAACATATAAATATTTCATTAATTTTATTCAATAATTTTAATTAATTAAATTTATTTAGTAAAAATGACTTTTGGAGAATAAAAATATTTTCATTATAATCAAAAGGTATATACATTTTATTTATTATTTAATGGTAACCAATGAATTCACCCAATTAAAAATATATTTTCATAAGATAAAAAATACAATTAATAAATTATAATTTAACTACTATGTTATATTTTATTATATGGAATAAAATATTTTAAATATATATTTTTGTTCGGTGAAACATAGTCATGTGTGTAATGAAATCTAGGGAAATAACTCGACATTGTGTGTAACAGAAGCCAGGAATAGTCTTTTCCTTAAAACAAGCCAGTCTAAGTGTTTTATGTAGAGAAACCTTCACATGGTTTCATGAGTAACATAATCCAATCATATTTCTTTTCTAAGAACAAAATCTATATCATGTATTATCTGAAATGAAAAATATCGAAAAGAGTATATTAATTGGGAAAAAATATTTAACAAAATCAATGGTTATCATAGAAATTATATGTACTAGATTTATAAGAAAATAGTTAGAGAACATGTCTTTAAGATAAACCATTGTGTTATTCAATAACTGTTTCTTGATTAGATTATATACCTTTATAATAAATTCATAGTAATAATATACTATGATTTATAATTAATAAGATTATTCATGGACTAAATTAAATATAGTCCATTGCCTACAAATTGGATCTAATGAAAATATTATCAAAACATGTACTCAGTGTAGAGATTTCCCTTAAAAAAATTACTTATTATGCTATTAGATGAGATTATATTATGAACATACTAGGTTATTTAACTCATGTTACGAAAAATAATCCATTCCATAAGGAAAAAATAGTTTCACCAAATTAGAGTGTAACAACATCAGATCACTTGATGCAGTAGAAACCACCAAATTTTTATTGAATCAATAATCCATTAGATAAATTTATAGTAAATAAATTTATCAATGAATAAAATGTTTTCTGTTTTTTGGATACTAGCATGGGTTAATAATATTTGGTTTGATCATATTTTACCAGGAATATTTTCCCATTTTATTGTCTTATGTGATTAAGGTGATTAAAGATTTTTTGAGAAAAAATTATTTGACATTTGTATGGATACAATAATGAGTTATAGATAATTTTATTAATTGATATGTGAATTTTTTTAAGTAATTATGGTTAATAAAACTATATTTTAATAAATTTTGGGAATTTAAGATGTGTAATATAGATAGCACTGTAGACTAGAATGTGATTTGGTGAAAATATAATTGATGATATTTAGAGAAAATATGAATACATATTTTGGAGTATAAAATGGATATAATTATTGATTTGTGATTTTTAATTATTTAGAGGACAATGGTTATTTTGAAATCTTGGATCTCACGCTTCTATAAATTATGTGTATCAAATATAGTTAGAAAGATCATGGTAATTATAAGTTTATTTTTTTATGGTTATGTACCTTACCAGGTCATTACCTTTCTAGTTTTGGTGGTTATAGGTGTTAGGGGGTGGTTATTGGTTTTTTTAGTAGAGGTTTGAGATGAATCAGTGATTATGAAAGAAATACATGTCGGATTTTATTTACATGATGTGTAATGGTTGTTCAGGGATTGTGAAACTAACTCATTCATAGATTTTTTAAGGGTGGATGGGGAATCTGGGAGTTGAATTACACATCATTTAAGTGGAAGTTTTTATGTGTAATAATTAAAGGCAGAGGTGGTGTTATTTAATGAGATTGATTGAAATTAAAAAAATGTTAACACACCATTTAATAGTTACATGAGGTGAGAATGAAATGATTCTAGGTTTTATATTCTTTTCTCTACCAAATATCATTCATTCAGCCACACCTCATTTCTTCTTTTCATGTGTAAAACTATTTTCCTAAAGTATATATTATATCCCCCTTCTTCCCTCTTGGATTTTTTGGATCTGATTGATACTCTTTGGGAATCACTTGTAGGGCCCTTCTTCTTGGTTAGTTTCCTCTTATTGTTCTATTGGGGATAACATTTAGAAATTTCGTTATTGTTTAGGGATGAGTTAGGATGAGTTATTCTAATCCTTTATTTAAGTGTTGGTTTACCCATGTTATTTTCATGTGCTCGTTATTTGGAGGTGTTTATTCTTCACCATAAAGGGTGGAGCATATTGGAAACGCTTTCTTAAAGTAAGGTTTCCTTAATTTATCACTTTATTTCATGATGTATGAGGGGTATATTCTATTTATCTATGGTGGATGGTTTTTCTATCATACTTAAATATATTCGAATTGGTATATTTAAATTAAAAGGAAAATGTGGACTGTTTCATTTGCTTTCATCATTTTTCACTATTTGTTATATTATAAGTTGTATGGGATAAATATTCTATTGAAAAAAAAATCATTGGGGTTCTGTTATTCTTCATAAGATATTTTTATATGGAAACAATATATTGTGTTTTTGTGATTTCACCATAAATTATAAATTGGCTAATCACTCATATTTGGATAACTAAATGGTTGCCCCATGATTAGGGATTATGTGTTAATTCCGCTAAAAAAATAAAGAAGTTAAATGTGATAAAAGACTCTAGGTAGATCTAAAAAATGATATTTTATGTGTTATGATTTTTTGTTTTTTGGTTGTTGTAGTGAGATGTGATGGGGATATTATGATGATATGGTATGTGGTGTTTTCTTACGATGTGTGGATAGTGGTGGAAAGTGGTTAATTCATTGTTGCAGAATGTGTGGAGTTGGTTTTTTGGTGGTACTTATGGGGTGGTGGGTGATGGTTGTTGTGTGAAAATTTTTAAGGGGAAGTGTGTTAACTGATTGTTTGGGGGAGGGTGAGCATATTTTTATTTGTGTTTTGTGTGTGTATTAATTTCATAGTTAGTAATGGTATTTCAAATGATAACGATGAAAGCGAAATGTTTTTGGTTTGGTGTGGTTAATGAAATCCAAATGGAAAATTAATTAATAATAATGGAATGAACAAATAAATGGGTTTTATGAAGAATTAGTTAGGGTTTTTGTCATGGTGATTGGTTTTATGATTTTACGGGTAGCAATGAAAGTAGGGATGTTATTGGTTTTTATATTCTATTTTGAACCAGAAAAATTATCATGTGTTTGTGGATTACATATATATATACCTACCATCTAGGTTCTTTTTATTTAATTTACACAATATACCAATGTCAATAACCATGTTCTCTCATCCAATTGTTTTGTGGTTGTTATTTACAACATCCCAATGGTAGGTATATATCATTGACTACCCATTATTCCCCACCCCCTCTTCCAAATGATGATGATATGAATTGGAGTAATTGTCAGAAGTAATAAAGTGTATCTATCTAGATGTGATTACCAATAGAACATTGGGTTCCATTGTGGGGGTCATGACAGGTAGGTGGAGGAAACGTGTTTTATGTCTTACATATTCATGATACATTGCTCATCTATTTGTGTGATGGTTATTAGCACACAAGGTGCTTAGGACAAGTTGTCTTTACGTGACATGTGATGTTATGATTAGAATCACACAAGGTTCTTGGGAACACGTGCCTTTGGTAGATATGTGGTGTGATGATTAGTAGTATGTGGGGTTCTTAGCATGATGTGATATATAGAACATGTCTAAGAACCATGAATAATGTCATGGGGTTGAGAGAGTGGAATTCAAATAGGAAAGTGATGTGGTGTATCCATTATTGAGATCCTTTTTATTACGTTATTATACATGGAATGCATTATTTGGTGAATCAGACATTGAGATGTTTGAATCAGCATTTGTTTTGTTTAGGAGTTATTGGTTCCACTATATTATCAGTGGTAAAATGGTTGTCTTCATTAATTTATACAGAAGAGACTTTGGTTTTTCGAATCAGTATACCTGTATTCCCATCATATGTATATAATCTATTTTTATATTTTCATGTTGGACAATCTGGATAATAATGTTCATTAATAGCTCAGATCATATTATAGTTTTCATTTTGTTTCTTTATTTTTCCTTTTCATATTATATTTGTAAACTATTATCTGTGTCATATTTATTTATACATACATTGTGATATACTTTTTGGAATACATTTATTTTTTTAGTAACATTAATCTGGTTGATTTATTTTATAAATATCATTTTACAAAGATCATTTTATATAATAGTTTCTAATGTCACTCATTGTCAAGAATTTTATACCCTCAGTGATAGTCATCAAACCAGGTCTTACTCGAAGCATGACTAAAGGGGTCATTTTCTTTCATCCATCATTGAAATATATTTGAGGGGGGTTCTGAATGAATGTTATTAGATGTTATAGTTATAGGATAAGATTTATTTTTGATTTAATCATAGTGAAGATTACATGGATTTATTTTTTATATTATCAATTGACCTTGGTGTGTGACATAGGATATGGAGACCAGCAAGCACATGAGATTTTAGGCCCCCATGATCTATTATGTTGACAATGAGATTATTTAATGACATAGTGAGGTGGAATAGTTTGTAGAGTACATACATTTTATTAGAACATTTATCATGATGTCTAGAGTTCTTATTAGAGTTTGGTGGTTTTCATTTTGCGATGTTAAAATTGATTAAAATGAAATAAATAAATATAAATAAAATTCTATACACACTTATAAAATGTCTATTTCCATTTTTATATAGGGATTTTGGACATCATCAACGTGTGGATTAAAAATTGAAGTTTAGTAGGCTAATCTGATTGATCCTCATAGGGTTGATCTTGTAGAGGATGATGAATATTGTCATAGGACATTGAAATAATTCCATTGATATTTTTTGGGGAATCATGAGATAAGTGTTTCAAATGTAGATGCATAGAGAATGTTTGAGTAGCCTAGTATTTCCTTTAGTTTGATTCAGACCCTATTTGATTAATGGTTCTATTTGGATGTCATTCAGATGCAAGGATCTTCACATTAGTAGTTGGAAATATACCTTGGTGAGAGGAAGGAGGCAGATGCTTTAGGGGTTAAATTTCAACTGGATTTCTTGGTAGATTTTCTTTTTTGAATATAAAATAAGTTAAATGGAAGGAAATTAAATATCTTCATCAGGGGAGTATGTCACTATAGTAGAGGGAATTATATTCAAATGCATTAAGTGTTTTCCCCAAATATTTTTCTAGGTGTGGATTCTTGTGAGAGGCATCTTGATCAGGAACATCATCCTTAAATCAAGCATGATTTTAAAACTTTTACATTTCCAATATATCTAGAGGCTCAATAGAAGGATGAGATTGAGATAATGCACTATCAAGTATGTTTTTTTAATGATAGTGGAACCATACGAGTTCCATAAATAGTAGAGTTGTTAGTGGTAGGTCGCATGTGCTAAAACAATCAGGGCTTTAACTTGTGGGGGTTTCTTTCAATAGATTCATTTCATGACTATTGCAATTTCTGGGGAAATTGGATTTTATATATAAGAATGATTCAAAATCTAGATCATCTCTCAATGGTTTTGGAGGACCATCTTAGTAGAGGATGTCAATATCAGTAGGATTATAAGAAATAGTTTCCAACATGGATCTTTGAGCAGTAAGGGAAGTAAAAGTATACACTGCTTAGGTATGATAAGTTTGGCATAGGGTGACCATATGATTTTCATCATGATTAGGGACCCAAGATAGATCATGTCCATTGATGTGGAGATCATTAAAGAGGTAGAGGACAGGTACATGGGTTTTTGCATGCAGTAGAGGTGGAAATTCATTGGGGTCCATAGATTGTTCAAGGTTCAATCAAATAGACTATTTCCCTTGGTTGTTATTCCCTATTTATGTTTGGTTGTTCTTGTGATGTTTCCTCATGTGATTTTTGATTAGAAAAATTAATCATTCAAATAAAGGTAATCCTAATCACTAATTTGGACACTATAATTTTAGATGATCAAAACTATGTGGGTGTGTCAATTCCACCCAAAAAAGATAATATATTCACATGGGAAAGTGCATTCCTTGATTTTTTTTCTTCCACATCTATTCTAGTGTTTTAAGTCATATTTTTTAATTATATGTTTAATTTTAATAAAGCGTGGTAAATTTATGACTTGTAAAAATGGGAAAACCATATTCTTAGTCAAGAAGAATTATAATATTATGTGATTAAAATGAATCAGTTGAGTCAATTACACCTAGAGGAAATAATATCTTATCATTTAGTATGGAATCCCTTTATTCGTGTGTTCATGAAGCTTAAGTTAGTTGGTTTTTGTGGTTGTTATTTTGGCCTTTATGGAAGGTGGATGGTTGTGGTGATGTTTTTGGGCAGTGATGTGGCTATGTGAGATTCTTATGGAAACATGTTTTGATGTGTTTGGATTGTGTTATCATTTAGGAGTAATGAGATTCCTTAGTGTTATTTTGAATGGTGGATGTTCAGATCCCTTTCCATCTTGGTTTGGTTTGGGATTATTGAGGAAGATAATATTTTTAGAGGCTTATGATGTAATGTATTGTGCCTTCTTGGTATTTTAGTATTCTAATTCTAGTTATTGGAGTTGTTTAGGGGAGGTTATTGAATTTTTTGGTGGTTACTAGATTTTCATCAAATCTGATATAGAAAATATGGGGTTTTTATTGTTTACATGATGTGAAATGGTGGTCTATGGCTTTTAAAGTCAGCAAGATCACAGATTGTTTATGGGAAGATGGGGAATGTGTGAGATGGATTACACATCTTCCACATGGAATTCACAATGTGAAATCATTAACGGTTGAGGTATTTATATTTTCTGTTAATGATGGAAGTTTTTAGAATACAGAGGATTACATTCTAGTTAATAGTAACACGACATGAAACTGATGATATTATAGGTTTGATGTTTTATTCAAAAATAATCTCATTCATTTTTCCATAAATCATATTCTATCATTCAAAATGAACCATATTCACTAGAGGGTGTCTTATAGAACTATTCATATTAAAATATTTAATAGTATCCTTTGGATGATCATTGGTTATTGTTTGTCGTCCCTTCTTCTTGTATAGTTTCATACTCTTATTCCCATGGGGATTCACTATGTCGATGTTTGTTTTGCCTAGGGTTTGAGTTGGGTTTCATTTTTTAATTTTGTGGTTCATTTTAGGTTGAACTATATGGTTTAAATACAATTTTCATTTTCTTAATTTTCATCTTCATCCTAATGTGTGAAGCATGATGTAAATTCATTTTGAGGTAGGGTTCATTAATATATCACATTTTTTCGTCACGAAGGATGGTTTACTTCTATTTATCTATAGGGTATTGTTTTTCAAGAATAATTAATATATATGGAATTTTTTAATCGCAATTTAAGAGAAAAGGGTAATTTTTTGAATGATATTATGGTTTTTCTATAATTTTAATATTATGAATTGTACGAGATAAATTCCCTACTAAAAAGAATTGTCATTTGGGTGTATTGCTTGCTCAATTGATGTTGTGATATGAAAACCCTATTGTGTGATGTTAGGATGTCACCATAAATGAGAAATTGGTTAATCACATATGTTTGAAAAAAATGGTTTCCCTAGGATTATAGATTGAGTGATAATACCATAAAAATAACTAATGAATTTTTATGTGATAAAATACTCATTCAAAATGTATAAAATAATCATTGAAATTATTTGATATGTGGTTTTTTGGATTTGGTGGGGTGATGTGATGCGTATGTTATGACGATATGATTTGGGGTGGTATGATATAAGAATAGTCTTTTTTAAAAAAGTGGTTGATGTGTGGTTGTTTCATGTGCGGTGTTGGTTTTGTGGTCGTTTTTATGGGTCATGCAGTGATTTTTGATGTGTAGACCTTCTTGTGGGTTAAAGGGTAATTGATTTTTTTGGGGGTTTTTTAGTTTCTATTTATGTGTGGTTGTGTTGTTACAATTTCACACTTAGTAGTGGGATATAAATTATAAATAATGAATGCGTAATTAGTGGAGCTCATTGTGGGTAATAAAATGTGAATGGAGAATGAATGAATAATAATGTGAATATAATGTTACTTGGTTTGATGAAAAGTGGATTGTGGTTTCTATCCTATTTTGTTTTTTTATTATTTTAATGGTGGAATTAAAAATAGGAATGTTTTGGATTGTTTAGTTATTGTTTTTAACCCATAGCGTGTTCTTAAGTATGTGGATTCTATATTTACCATTTATTTTCAAGTGATGTTTTATACACACCCCTCCTAATTCGTGAACCTAGTACTGAAAACCCAAGGTTTGGTGTCTGTTATTTCCAACATTTTGTTGATGATGATGGATGGATTCCTACACTCTCTTCCCTACTCCATATTCCAGGAAACAAGTACATGCATGGGATATCATAGACAAAATTAAAAAGATTCATTTTCAATAGGTAATGGTTAGTAGCATGTGGGGTGTTATGATGGGGTTGTTCATGGTAGGAGGAGGACATATGTTTGATGACTGTCATGTTCAAAATACACTACCACTATTGTTATGTGATAGTTATTAGAATGTGGGGTTCATGGGCCATGGTGTCTTGAGTAAATATGTGTTTTGATTATTAGTGTCACATGGTGTTCGTGGTCCTTGGTTTCTTCAAGTGAGATATGATGTGATGATATTTAGCCTATGGGGTTCTTTTAATGTGATATACAGAAGTTGTGTGAGCACCAAGATATACTTTTTTGGTTATTGATTACATCATCTTAGTGGGAATGTGTTATGAGGCACCCATTATTGATATGAATATTATTATGTTATTATAATTGGCTATAATTATTTGGTGATAAATCAATATTTTGAATTGTATTGGTGGTTGACTTGTTTAGGAGTTGTTGGTTATGATATTTTCTCACAGGTGTATTAGTATGTTTCATTCACTTATGCACAATAATTTTTTCCCCTATCGTGTATACATGCATGATAAGCCTATGTATATAATCTAATTTTCAGGATTCCATGATTAATACATGGATCAACTAGGACATCACCAGCTGAGATATTGGGATTGTTTTTGTGTCTCAGCTTTAGTTTTCATTGGGGTATTTAATTTGGATACTTTGTTTTGTATCAGTTTTATATATAAATGAATTTTGATATGGGTTTTTTCATTCCTTTTATATTATGTAATAGAGTTTTCGTTTGGTTGATTAATCTATAACATAGATCATGGTTATATTATAGTGTGTAAAGCCTCCCATATATGACATTTTCTTACTTTTTATGCTAGTCACCAACCCAGGACCTACTGGATTTGGGACATGGTGTGTCATTATCTCTGTATTCATCATGGTTGAATTTTTTGGGGGAGGGGTTGTGACATAATTATTTGAGGATATTATGTTATTTATATTAACAGAAACAAATTATTTTTTACTTTTAAGTTAAAGTGTTCTATTTTTATAAAATTGAATGAAATCTATCATGGGTGGAAATCATGGTATCATAGTATAAGGCACTTATGACTGATTTTTAATATTAATATGTTCACATTTTGTCATTATAACCATTAGGGGTTTAGTACTTGGTTTAAAACAAGTTGATAAAAAATGGATCTATCATTTTAAGGTCATATATACAACTAATAATATATAATTGGAAAATGGTTGTGGAAAAAACTGAAAATATGTCTATTATATGTTAATGTAGAGTTTCCTATTATCAGCTACGATATTGAGATTTATTATTTGAAATTATATATAATGTTAATAATATATTAATTATTACATCATTAGTTTTATATAGTGGAATAAAATATCATTACAAGGATGTATGGGTTGAATTTAACATCCCATATTTCTAAATAATATTTCTATAAATTAAAAATATAAATTAAAATTGAATTTCTTCAGTTTTAATGTATTCTAAACTATATTTATTACTTATATTTTTTCTAGTGTAATTTAAATTATTAGTTAAATTTACTATTAGTATAAGGTTACATCAATGGTTAGGAAATTGCACGTCATATATGGAGAGGTTGTATAGTTCGGAGCCCTGACTGATTTGCGACAAGTGTGAAATGCCTACAACAATAAAATGTTTTTTCCTTATATCATGTTATATACTTTATATATATAATTATATATATTTTACATAATCACAATTATTTTTACATATATATTTCTATAACTACATTACTTTTTATTCTATTTTTATATCATTTTATAATTAAGTCTTTATAATCTATTGGTAAAATTAGTTTGATACATGGATTCAAATTCAATAATGTTATAGTATATTAAAAATAATAAAATACACAATTTAATATAAAAATTGATAAATGGTTAAAAATAATTTTTACACAAATACTCTATCACAAATTTTTAATTACAATATAATTAATTTAATTTCTAAATTTTTTATCATATTGTTTGTAAAAATTTTATTAGTAAAAATATCATGTATCATGTTTTAGAATACAATTAAAATATAAAATATTTATTATAATCATTTTAAAATGTAATTTGTCTTTCCTATAGAGTCATAATATCATAAAATGATTATACAATATTTCTAATTTTGTTTTTTGAAATGTAAAATGGTTATTGATATGTAATTGTATTTATGAAATATAAAGGCTATTAACATAATTCGATTTTCACAATTACACATTTAGAACCTATATTCAAGTTAATTAATAGAATAATTTTGTAAAAACTGATTTTTATATGTGAATAAGTAATTATTATTAAATATTAAATAAATAAATAATAAATTAATAATATAAATATAATCACTCACAATAAAATATATATTTTATATTCTTAATAAATTGTATCCTATGTATTAAATAATTTTATTTGAAATTTAAATATCTAATATTTTTATTTTTATTTTTATAAAATACACATAATTTTTTAATCAAAAACATTAAAATTTGGTTAAAGAATAATTTTTAGTGTTTTCTAAAATATTTTATTATAGATTGATTAATAAAAATTATGTTCTCTATTTTCTTGTATATTTTAATAAATTCAAAATTATTTAATATTTTGTTATAAATAATATTTTTTTCATTACATAAATATTTTTAAATAAATATTTTTTTAATTTATATGTTTTAAAAAAAATTAAAATATTAATATTAATTTTAATGAATAAAAAAAATAAAAATAAAAATAAAATTTTTATAAAAGTAATGATTTTTTATGTTGTTAAATTACTACCTAAATTGGGTATTCCATTATGTTAATTTAACATATTTGATCCCAATGTCCAAATGAATGGGTTTTACATTGAAAATTTATTTTCCAAGACCATGAATAATAGAAACTATATTTGAATAATAATAAATATTTATCTTCATTTTTTGATAAATAACAACCTCTCTGCCCAATTTAATTTTATCCCAAACTCCTTCGCACATATATCCCCCACTAATTTTTGTATCAAGAACTTTATAAAATCCCCCAATCTCTAATAGATCCACCACTCTAAATATAGTAAGTGATAATTAAAGTAAGGGTCCATGATTCTCAACAACCCTTTTCAATTTATATCATATAGTTATAAAATATTATAAATTAATTTTCATATAATTCCATGATTTTAATTACATGGTTTTACAACCAATTTGATATATTTTTAATGAGATGTTTTTGTTCTCCACACATTATATCATTCTCATATTCTGTTATAATATCGATGTAAGGGTCACGAATCCTCTTCATTCCATTTCAAATTAAATCCTTTACTTATTATAAAATATAAATTATTTTTCATATGCTTCCATAATTGTAATTCAACAATATTATCATTCTGTTTATTTATTTTTAATGTGATAGTAGTAATCTTATCTCATTATAGATTTCTCTATGTAGTTAAGATGTTATAAGGTCAATGTTACTCATATTTCCATTTTAATTTCAATACTTTAGTTATGATATCATTTAAAATATCTTTCATATAAATCAATTATTTCCATTTCTTGTTATTTTTATAATTTTTATATATTTTTAGTAAGATAATACTTATCACCTGCAATTATAGCATTTTCATAAGTTGTAATTTTTATGATGTAAGGGCCTTTGATCCCCCTATTTTCATTTGAATTATGATCCTCCAGTTATGATATCATTTATATTATTTTTTATATACTCCTTTGAATATATTAAAATGTTATTATGATCCTTTTTCAATATTATTAATGATATTTTTCTTATTTCCCCCCATTATAGCCTTCGCTTAAGTCATTATTACAACGACGTAAGGGTTTCCCAATCTACCTCTTTTTATTCAAGTGGAGTAATTTTGTTATGATAACATTTAAATTAGATTTTTATATTACCAAAACATTAATTACATGTTTTTATCAACATTTCACATATTTTATTTATATACTACTTGTTCTATATCATTATATCCTTTCCTATGATGGTAATATATCGAATTAAGGGTTTCCTAATCCTCCTCATTCATTTTCATTTCTAAGAAAAATGTTAGTATTACTCATTTACATAAATTACTAATAATATTATTAATAATATATTGAAATTCCCTGTCATTAAATTTCATTGATAAAGCATTAAAATTCTCAAAAAAAACATAGATGAGTAAAAATATCCCAAATTTTCATAGAAAGGTTGTTTTGGGTTTTTAGAAATTAAATCCCTATCTTGATACAAATAAGTGAATGTGGAAATTAAAAAAATCAACATTAGGTAATATCCAAGAAAAATGTTTTTCAGGTAACAAATCAATATTCACATTGTCCAAAATAGTTATGTCTTTCAACAAACCTAGTTTGACACTCCTGGGGGATATGTGATGTGTGATTCACATGCTCTTTAACAAACATAATGGATGAAATTATTTTATTGATATAGGTATTTATCCATAATTTTTGGGTCCTCAAACCATTTATAAATAATTATTTCTACTTCACAAACTCATTTATAATCTCATATTTTTTAATGTGTGTGATAACTTTAAATCCATATTCATTACATGATCTGGGTACTTATTTGAAAATTGTGAATCCAGAATTATTCCTTATATGATTCCGTAAATTTCACCTAGACATTAATAATTATTTAGTTACTAGGTAAATATATTTAAAATATGTATATTAAATTGTTCTATATATTAGAGTAATGTATGAAAAGTTTCGTTGAGGAATTATTCCATTTATTTCAACGTTATTCATCCTTCAAAAATATAACATGTATAGACTGTTATCATCTCATGGAAGAAATTGTAATTTTATATTAATGGTGGTAATGGGATTATATATCCACCTATGGGCACCGGAAGGTCTAATGATACAACTTATATATGGTAATGGACGCTTCCATACCAATTATATATGATGTCTTGGTATAAAGCATCGATGGTTTTTTTATAATGTATGTTATTATGCACTCCTAACATTTAAATAATTATATGATAATTTAATCTTTTATTAAATTTAATATGCATAGATCATTCTATTTTTATGTGTTAATTAATATGGAATTTTTTTTACAATTTCATGGCATATTTATTATTCCATGTTACCCTTCTTGGAAAAATACCTCATAACGAGTATCTGAGCACAATTATTTTTATTATTTATAATTTATCTAAAAAAATATAACTACTTATGACATAATTAAATACATTTATAAATAAATAAATATTCATTTACTTAATTTCTTTAACATAAATTTTCATTGTAATGTAATGTTCATTTTTTATCTACTTCATAAGACTTCAAAACTATTGGATCGTGTGCATCATGTAATATTTATTCAATACCATAATAATTAAACAACCACTAGATCCGAGTTATAGGAGTCTTACTTGTTACCAAATAAACCCTTTTATAATATATATATCGGTGTAATATATTAGAGAGATAAAATTTTAGAGAAGAATAATATCATTTGGAATATGTGTGATAGTGGAACTACAATACAAAAGTCGAGACCAAAAAATGAGAGGTAGATATTTAATCATAATAGTTAGTGTGATTTATTAGAAGTATTTTGTATACTTCATGGGGATGATAATTATAATGGAATAATGTTTTTAATAACCCACATAATTACTTATCTATGGAATGGGAAAGTGCCAAACTCCAGTGGAACATGAACTTGTGTGAATTGGGATTTTAATTATTAGACTGTTATGGGTTATTTTTTTGTGTATTTTATAAGTTAAAATGATGATGATCGACCAATTATTATTTTCACAATGTTTTAGGATGTTGAATCTTCTACAAAAAAATAGGATATTATCTCTTGGGTCATAGAAAATTCCCACCAAAATTTGAGTGGATGACCATTGGGAGACTAATGTGGTAGATAATTCTAGAGTCCTTCTAACACTAACATCAAGAACCCAGTGTATATTTATGAGAGTCCCAATGTCCCAAAAAAATACCAATGGGGGTTTACTAATGATATAATGGAATGAATCATCCCACATTATTTGAGGGTTTATGTCTTGACCTGACCTACTGAGGCTAACCTAGTTGGAAGTAAAATGAGAGTCACACCACAATCCCACCTCCTATAGGCCAGGGGCTGGTGACTATCATCAACTATGAATACCACACAAATTAGTGGTATTTACCTAACACACATGTACACATTCACACATCTCCAAACACTAGTATAATGAAAAAAGGTAATCAAATTATACAAATAATTAATTCATAGCATGTAGTCCCAAATCAGTGTTTGAAAAAATTGTATAGAAGTGTAAAAGGGGTTAAATACAAGACCACAAAACCATAAAAGTAACCAAACATAAATAAGTGTACTTATATCAAAATAAAACTCACGAATCCATATTTTATCTGTCAAGTAAAATTATGCTCCACCTTCTCACAGTCAACCTAGGACTCCATTGAAAGGAATAATATCCAAACAATACATGAAATGTGTTGGAAGAGCCCTTGAATTGGTGGGTATAAATACACAAAGTAGGTCACACTGAAATCAACAATCGAAAGGTCTCAAAGAGGGAGTAGTATATATATCACAAAATCAATTAGAATAAAGTATATAATGAAAATATTTTAAGACAAATATTCAAAATCTCAAGGTGAGATCTACCATTAATGCAATACTAGCTATTATGCTTGAGGATCTAACGTAACACTCAGTTGAGGGAACTTTGTAATTATGTATCAATATAATGGGAGAAGACATCCAAAATTTCACACTCATTGGGAATTTCCATATTGAATTAAAATGGAATGTAGTTATCATTTGAAATATACCCAAGATAATACAACACCTAATTGAAGGGAAAATGGTTTTGAATCATGGGGAGGGAATCATAACCACAACATATCATGGAAACTTCAACCTCACAAGAGAGAGACACTATCAAGTGGATCACATTGCCGAGATCATAAATGCATAGTAGAAGACCCTACCTTGGGAGGAATGTTATAACGGTTGACACATCAGACCTTGAATAGACATACTTAAATCTATCTTGGACTAACACACATGGGGTATCTCTCATCTGATTCTCAAGATGGGATTCCACACTATTCACTCTTATGGATGAACCAAAGGATTTTATTCATAAAATATTGGTTCAAGAGAACACATCCATGGTAACATCTAATATGGACTTGGGAAAGAAGGGATCTAACCATCCCTAAAAGGACTACATTGTGTGTCATTGGGGTAATAAGTCATCTCTCACTAAGTCTACTTCTACTCATACCATGTCATATCCCATGAAATGCTATTATATTTAAAAATGGAATGTTTCTATCCCACGTGGTCTTTAAAGGAAAGAAATGGTACACAGGTGTGTTTCATCTTCTTGTATCCATATACACTATAAAGTACATGGAGAATTCCCCAACACACATGGCATGTGGAGCTACATGGATTCCTCGGTGTGTACTCCTTGTACACATAGAGATGTTTCATAAGGATCACATAGTGTATGGGTCCACTTCATGGTTTGTGATATTTAAATTTTGGTGTAAAACCCATCTAATCCATTGTAAGGGATAGACATTATGCCATCATCTGAACTACTTGTTGTGTAGATCATAATTTTCTCGAAATTACATATTCATTTATATATATCATCCCACAGTACATTCTAATTATCTAATGTTTTGGATCTAACCCATAAAACTTAGATATTCATTGACCGGTCCCATGTCATCATCAGTGGTAGGATTCTATCCACCCTTTACATGGAAATTTTACTTTTTGATGCACCATTGATGTACCCACATGATTCGACTCACAAAACAATTTTATCCCATACCACCATTGGATTCCTATATTCCCCATTATTCTAAATTCATTTCTCCAATCCCATCATTGAACATGATGAATCAATTTGTAAAACCAAATAGTGGTTTCAAAATTTTTGGGGACCTGATTATAGTCGAATCATTTTTCATACTAGAACCGATAATTAACATGCATAGAAAAGTGGGTGAAAAGAATAGGAAATAAAAAAAGTATCAAATATAGACCATGTCCATTCATTAATCATTGATAGAATGAGAGGATTTAGCGATCATGGGTGTTTCAAATGAATTTTCAATTCTTAATTATAATAGTGAAAATAATCACTGGAAATTTCAAAACAATATCAATGAAATAATTTATAAACTAATTAATTAGAGTTCATCATTAAAATGATGAATGGAGAAAATACCCTGAAAAAATGAATTTTATTACATAAGATTTTTATAGATCATTTGAAGATAAATTCCAACAAATTAAACAATTGGTGAATATATTATGTATTTTATCATTTTTTAAATTCACCATGTCTGTTCTTCCTCAATCCTCAATCTTGAGATCACCGTCCGACAGGCTCATTCATGTCCCTATTATCCATTTTTATGGATATGTGGCTAACATTGGTTATGTGTTACGATATGGATTAAAGGATTTTTTTATAGATTTTTGGGGATTTACTATACAAATAAAAAAATTAATTTTTTTTAATAAAATTCAATCTAGCATACACAAAATATTTTACATAAATGAAACAACTAGAATTAAGAAATTGTATACCAAACCTAGTTCAAAACATCTTATTAAAATTTAATGTTGTCTTACATTTTTTTATTTAAGACATTTTTATGAGATATTACATTATATATAATATAAAAAATTTATGTGACATATTATATTTAATATTTTTAATATATTCAGACAAAGGATAAACATGGCCTTAATCTTTGAATCATCTAACTTCTTATCTTCAAAAATATTATTAAACATTTTGAAAATCCTAAAAAAATTAGAGTCATTAAATATACCCACCTTCATGTATTAACATCCTAAAATGAAAAAAACTACTTATATAGGTTTGGGTAATGAGCTTTTATTTTGTTCATTAAATTTAATGAGCTATCCGGGAGGTTCTAATGGTTAAAAAAAACACACATATAGTGAATTTATTTCTCATGAATAGTGTACCACTACCGATACTCAATGGAGAATGGGTAATCTGAAAAATTATCTGTATCCTTAATGACCATCCCAACTTGATCTATAAAATTAAATAGATAATGGATTTATATCCTTAGCTGGGATATATGGAAAACATCATGTGGTTTAGATAACTATGTTAGTATATCTAGGATGTAATCCAACTCAGAAAATATATACATTATCTTGATGGGATTATTGAACATTATAGATTACATTCGACCATGGAAAAATATACAAATTCCTCACTGAGGTGAGACCATTATGAATATGAGTTCTCCCTAATCAAACATCACATGCCTCCATAATTAGTACAAAAATGACTTATGATGAATATAAGAAATACTTATCTTCTTTTTTATGATTTACACCTTCTCTATCATTGTTTAGAATTATCTAGACCCATAATAATTTTCTATCATTTCTCCATCTATCATGGGTATGAATTACATGGTCTCCAAAATATGCCTCAAATGGTTTGAAACCAATAGTGTAATAGTAACATTTTAGTATGAAATCTCTAACAAAGTCAGATGATCCTCTGAGTTGTGCCTAATTTTCTGCGTTCAGAAAAATAGTATTCCCTCTAGGTCTTGATTGGTCCACTTTTTTTGGTTTTATATCTGGTGTTACAACACCATTCTCATAAGATATTGGGTCCCAAAAACCCTCTTAAAATCCCCTCTACAATTATGTTATGAAATTAGCATCATAATATGAATCAATCATCAAGGTAACTCTATGAATCTGAACTATCTCATCCACATATAATAGTCCTAAGCTCTTTAGAAAATATTTTTCGGATATAGAATGTAATTTGGATGAATAGGTGAGCTGTTCTAAGGTCACCCAGATAGATTCATTTCCTCTCTAGGATCATGGAAGTCCTTTAAAAAAACCCTTTGATATACCATCCAACTTCCAATCTAGCACCACAAGGGGGCTAATACAAACCCAATAGTACATGATTCCCAACCTAACCCAACTGGAAACTAAGGTATTAACAGATGCAGTCAACTATAATTAACATCATCCATGTACACTAAATTTTGTGTTAATTGTTTGGGTATAAACATTAAAATATAGGATGTATAGCTAAGTTGTTTAATGAAACTACATTCAATCCTCTTTATTATTTGTGAATGGAACCATCAACCATCTTCAAAAAAATGATGGCATTCTTCCCAGCTTCATGAAATCATTCATGAGAATTTCTTGTGAATTCATGGTCATGTATAACCTCTTAATCAATATATCTATATTGTGCTTCCATAACATGATAGAGAAGAGTATGATTTATAACCATAAACTAATGATATATAGGTCCACCCTCATCTACGCAGGATAACCGTAATGATTCCAACATCTTTTTTTCCTCACTGAACAACTATGAAAGTGATTTACATCTCAAATAATTCTCCACCATAGTCCATTTCCAATAATTATAGACTTTCTTATTTCATAGTCATATTGGAACTTCATCAATCAAATTTTCCTATGATTTAGATCATTCTAGGAGATGATATACTTGATACTCTTATGATTATAATATAAAATCAATTTCTATACCAAATGATTTTTTACATCTATTTATGGAGAATACTAGTACTAATAATTAAAAATCTTTGGTTTTGAAATCAAACACATGGAGTCTCTACTATAGGGTCCAATATGAATCCATTTCCTTCCACGTTATTATAACACACCCATGCCCAACTATAGAGGTGTCATACAATAACAAATACCCAATACAATCCTTTGATAGTCTCAAGATGGGGGGACTTGTAATTATATTTTTTAGCTCCAAAAAATACTGATGGTATGTCATCATCCACATGGAAGGATTCCCCTATCATTTCATGGAACTATGATTATCCATTATCAGGTATAAATTATGGACTAATTTTATATAATTATTATCAAATCGTTGAAAATATTATCTACAATCAAGCTCATGGGAGGATCCTGGGCTTGAACATCCTTTATCATTGTTTGTCCATTGATACTCTATTTTCTGAGATGACATGTCCCAATAATGTATAACTCAAAAATCTAAAAGTGAAACTATTATATAATATTATAGAGAACGTTCTCTAAGATAATTTCATGAACCATAATCAAATATCTCTCATGATATTCCTCATATGTTGATTACAAGAGGGTTTCATCGTTGAATAAAAACACAGAATTGTCTATGAAAGGATAAAATATTTATTTATTTGGTCCCATGAACAAATATTGTGAATTAGTAAAGTTTAATGGTATTAAAAAAATAATCATAGTGACCATACCAAAAACATAATGTCATATTCGGTATATCCACATCTCTAACATGATACGATTGATAACCCAACCCAAGGTCAATCTTCGATATCCACTTCATCCATTAAACCAATCAAGTACATCATAAATTTATGGATGTTGATAATTATTCCTGATAGTTAGTTAATTCAAACAATGATACTATAGTGATATCCTTAGGGTCTCATCCTAATTCTTAGAGAACAAAAATGTGGATTATATGGTGGAATGATAGGACCAGATGAATCATTTCCTATTTATATCCTCTATCTAAAGCATCAACCCTCATAGGTCTATAGATACCATACAATATATCACTATATAAATCATTGAATTATATGGGTTCACGTCTATGTAGAAGTTAATCTCTCGATGGGTTGATTAGATAGAAGCATCATTATGGAAGACACTCTCATAATCATCCACTATAAAAGGTAACTGTAAAAACATATCTTCCACTTCTCCAAGTTTCATACTATTCAAATAAAGCTAAATTGGATGTATCCTCTTTTAAAGGAGCCCATCCAACTAATTCTTGGATTCCGTCTCACCAATGATGGAAGATATCATCCTTTATCTAATGAAAAGAAAACCCTCACTGATGGTAGAAAAATATGCAATGGAAATAAGAAAGTTTCCCATAATGAAAATATAAACATCTAGACTCATCATTATTATGAATTGATCCCACATAGATACCTCTTCTCATTTAGTCATGTCACATTATGAGTATAAGAGTTTCATCATGGAAACATCAATAATTGGATTCTATAATATTAAGGTTCAAACTAGTGACTCTAGTGGAATCTCAATATATCACAGAAGGTGTGAAACATATAAGTAAGTATTGATCATGTGTCTCTAAACATTACAAATAAAGATGATATGACACTTATTGTACCTCATACCACATCGGGGAAATTATGGTCCCAATAATCCTCATCCTATAACAATACATGTCCCGGATTTCTAGCACTAAAAGCCTTGAATGGACTTATTGAAGGTGGTAGTGGTTGTATTAAATGTTGGTCACAAACTATATCTATATATTCTCCTCTTCCACATCCACTTCCCCATAGTCCTCCCTACATAGGGTGTTTCATCTCCCTTGGTGGATCCTCAGTCTCCCATCTGATTGATACTTACTAGCTAGTTAGAAATTATCATGTGACATGATTATTTCTACTATAGTTATAACAACGACTCTCCCCTAGTAGACTAGATTTCACATGAGTTATCTATCAATGCTTATATCATATGTGCCCTGACATACTAGTCCTGTGTTTTTATAACAACTTTTGGCAGACCCTTATCACCCTAGCCTATGAGAGACCTATAACATAGAAACTCATGATGAGAACTAACCATCTTTGAATCATTATCTAGAACCACCAATTCCAACCATGGAAATGTATGACACAATGTTTCCACCAAAATTATGATAGGTTGGTCTATGGACTTCTCAATTTCCGAATGTACCACATGCAGTCCACATAGAGAAAAAACATACTTGGGACTAGGCCCCTTCATGGAGGCCTCATCACCCATTATGTTATAACCATGAACTCACCATGGAATCCTGAAAATCCCCCATTATGGAAACATTATATTTAAGTAAATATATACCACGATCAATAATGTATATTGAAGGTGATGAATCATAAAGAACATTGAAATAAAAAACCCTTAAAACATAATGAGGGTACCATTATTTTAACTAAAACCAGTTCTGAAATATACCAAGGTGAAAAGTAGTTTATTTGAGTCTTGGTGAATAGATATGCTGGTGGCTGCACCATCACTATGTTCCATATCCTAGTAGTTATACTCAATAAAGATTAACATTTCTTACCTTGTTTGAAATCTATTTCATATAGAGATACTATCTCCAAAATCTTGTCTGAAGACAACGTATGCTGGAATACCACGTGGTGACTAAAAAACATACTAGGGACTTATTTGTCAAACCGGTCCCCCAGGGCCTATTCCATGACTACCCCAAGCCCGCCTTCGATAGGCCATGGGTTGGCCACTATCACTGAAATGTGTATTCCCTAAAACTAGGAAGTCATTTCTTTTATATCTTGTAACCACACGCAACCAAGCACAAAACAGGTTATGAACATGAGTAAATTGAATAGTAAATAGAGTTAGTATAGTATGTAAAAAGGGAAAGAATACAAGCCCAACTAGAATGTGCAAGAAAGTGAAAAGTACAAGTAAACTGGAACAACTACTGTGAACATCCGCCAAGTATTCTACCAGAAGGGTAGGTACATCTCTCGAATGGTCGTCTCTATGGGATGCCTTGTCTAAGGTCCACCTCCAAGATACTTCTAGTCCTAGTACCCTCATCCTCATTCAGTGATGTTCGTCGTCTGCACCAAAAAAAACATTTTGTAGGCTTAGACCATGCAGGAGTGTGTATAATGATACTCAGTAGGGACCCCGATATCCCAAGGTCTCAAAAAATCCACAAAGGATAAACCACACATAATGAAATCAACTGACAATCCTACTTATGTATATTCCCGTACATTGACCTATGTTACCAAGTACACTCATCTCAAATATGAGGAAAACACCGAGTCGAACTCAAAATCCCAAAGCTCAACTGTTCCAAAAATGAAGGAATACCATGAAGGTAATTAAAAAATAGTTACGCCACACAGAATAATACCACCAAGGTATTACCATGAAGGAAAGTACCACAAGGTACCAACTCATCTCACACCAGATTTATATTAGATTATGTAGTAGATATTATTAGATGTGACAACTGAATCATCATACTATGTTAAGAGGCAGACCCACATAGGATCCTAAATCATCATACCCATATAGGATCTTAGTAAATCATGAGATCCACACATCCTCCTAGTACAGTAGACCCACACATTATCCTTGTACATCATCATACCAACACATGATCCTAGTAAATAATAACAACAAATGAACCTAGAGTAGTTCCACATTGATTACTAGGGAAGATACATATGGGATCCTCGAGAACAGACCCATGAAGGATCCCTTTCTCATGTTACATCCAACTCCAGGGTTCTGTCACTAAGTTCTCTTGATTCCGGGAGGATCTGCTCCTCAAGCCACAAGTCAATACTCCAACTATCATGAAGTCCCAAGAAGAAGTATCCCAAAGTACATCCACGTAATAGGGGTCTCACCTCACCAGATGGTGGCGGGTCGTGTGTTGCCCCTCCAAGGCCGGCCGAACGTCGGCTGCCTTCCCTTCGACATTTCATCACAATGTCGTGACCCTTGGTTTCCAGGCCAGGCGGTCACGTGCCACAGCCCCCATTTCATAGTCGTCCACCGCTGGACACTTCTTTTTTATCTACTATGTTCGAAAGGCTACAACCCTTCTCTAGTGGCGCGGCTGCGCTACCTCCTTTTTTGTGGCCAACCTTGGTACTGGTTGTCTCTCTCGAGTTCCTCCAGTACCAATCACCGGCACTGACCATCGTCCTCTTCCATCGCGTAGAACATAAAAATTTAAACACATGGATTTGTTGAGTGGTCAGGCCATGTTCTATTAGCCCGCAACATCTACGTTACATCAGTAGTAATGAACTCAGTTATTTCATGAATCACAAATAATTGTCAAAAATGGTTGAGGTTGTAATTAAAACAAACAATCCCTACCTCGGATGTTTGTTGACGTCGATGAGGAGGGAAGGACAGACATCAATTCATTGTTGATGGAAGACGTCCCGCATTGGAGGTGGCACATTATTCGTTAGAGATGTTGGGGAATTCTTCATTAGAGAAGATGGAGTGTTCTTTATTAGGAGAGAATGATCCACCAATGTCCTCCATTATGCCAATGATTTCCCTTGAACAAAAACACGTGATGAGCCAACAAAAAAATAAAATAAGTTTATCACCTTATGTTTTTGGCACAATTAATGGGCATAATTAATTAAAGGATGGTGGCATAATTAATGTGGGGGATGTTCAAGAGTCTTCTTTACATTAAAGAGGGATTTTAGGGGGGTTTGGTGATTCCCACCATTGAATTCAAATGGGGGGGTTTTAGTTTGAGTTCTCGCCACACCATAACCCATGAAGAGAGGTTTCAATAAAAATAAAGTAAAAGTTTATTTTATTTTATTTATTTCCACGAAAAGCACAAAAACAAAATCATTCACCCTCGCCCTACTGTGGTTTAGTTCAAGGTCTCATAAAACAAATACCGGTGCTGCGAGTTCAACGGTGGCCTTAGATTTCAATTCGGAGCACCGGTTTTAGTGTTAAAAAAACCCACTCACACATTTACTAAACGTACCTGAAAAAAAGTTCAGAAATTGATTATGGGTAATCTGGGCCTTCGAATCACACACCATAAACTTTTTCGGTCTTTTAATATTCCATATAATTTAAAAAAATTAGATGGAAAATTCAAGTCTTTATATTCTCTCCACCTCAGGGATTTTCACACCCGTAAGCCACATCAAAAAAACTTGGATAACATGTGGGGGTACTAAGCATGAATCTGAGCCTCCCACTCCCATGTTCTATCCTGGAGGTTCTCGTGCTGCCAACAAATGCCCAACAGAGGTATCGACAACCCATGAAGGACCGACTCTTTTCGATCTTTAATCTCTACTAGAACCTTCGTAAAAGTCACCCCCTCATCGATGTACAGCTCATCCTGGTTGATGACATGAGATGAGTCGTGCACGTATCTCCTCAGGTGGGATACATGGAAGATTTCCTGCACCCCGGTGCAACTAATGTGAAAGAGATAAGTGGTAAGCCACCTCTCTAACTCCGCTGAGGACCTAAAAGGGTCTGAGGAACCTTGAAGATAACTTACCGCCCCGGAAAATTCTATGCAATCCTCATAGGGGTGAGACCCGTAGGAAGACGTGGTCACCATCCTCAATCTAAAGAGGTCTCTGTATCTTGACGAAATAAGACTTATGCCTGCTCTATGCAGTCTTCATCTACTCCTGGATGATTTTCACTTTCCTTGTGGTAGCCCACACCATATGAAGTCCCATGAGTGTTGACTCCCCATGGTCAGTCCGACACGAAGTCCATCTACAAAGTTCAATCATAAAAATCCTCGAATGTTTCCATCCTAATGGTGGTGTGTTAGCTTTTTTTGTATGAAAACTCCACCAAAGGAAACTGATCATCCCAGTTGTGACAGAAGTCAAGAATGCAAGCATGTAGCATTTCCTCAAGGGTCTAAATGGTCCGATCAATCTCGAAATTCGTCTAAGGGTTAAAGGTAGTGATCAAACAAAGTTTCATCTTGAAGGCCTCCTGCAACCCCTTCAATAGAAGAGAAGTGAAACATGTATCATGATAGGAGACAATCATTGAGGGTAATCCATGTATACTTACAATCTTCTGCACATAGAGGCATTCCAAGCTCTCTACTAAACCATGCTCTCTGATTGGTATGATGTGGGATGACTTGGTGAGTTAGTTGACGATCACCTAGATAGAATAATGACCCTAGGATGTACATGGAAGTCTTTTCACGAATTCCATCGATATCCCATCCCACATCATGTATGGGACCTCTAATGGTTGAACCAAGCCTACTGGTACCTGATGCTCTCCCTTCACTTGCTGACAAGTGAGGCACCGAGAGATAAACTCTACTATGACTTTCTTCATTCCCAGCCTCCATTGTTGTCGTCAGAGATCCTGGTACCCCTTTTCCACCCATGGATATACTACTAGAGGGGATGTTAGTAACTCCCTCAACACTTCCTCTTGAAGTGACCCTGGTACTATGGAACGTCCTCTGAAGAGATTGATGTTCTCCCCAACTTCATAAAATCCACTATGTGCTTGTATTGTAGATATCTGAACACGTAAAGCCTTATAGTCAGTGTCCCCGCACTGCGCCTCCCTAACTCACTGAAGAAGTGGCAGAGTGACTGTAAGAGGCTGAAGAAAAGTTTATCATTCTCAATCCACAATGGATATCTGCAAAGCAGCGAGCTGCTCCGCCACCTCGCTTTGTAAATATATATCATACCTCTTGCTGAGTGCATCTACTACAACATTCCCCTTCTCAAGAGTATAGAATATCTCGAAGTCATAGTTCAGGAGGAACTCAAGCCAATGTTTTTGTCTCAGCTTCAGTTCCTTCTGAGAGAAGATATACCTGAGACTCTTGTGATTCTATTAGACTATAAAATCCTCTCCCATCAAGTAATGTCACCACATCTTCAAGGTGAAGACCACTATTGCCAACTCTAGGTCATGGTTAGCCTAGTTTTGATCATGTTTTCTCAGTTGTCAAGAACCATATGTTATCATTACTCTCTACTGTATCAAGACACATCTGAGCTCGGTCCCTGATGCGTCGTAGTAGACTATGTAAACTAAGCCCTCCTTTGGTAGCCTTATGATGCGGGAAATAGTCAGCCTCTGCCTCAGCTCCTGAAAACTCTTTTGGCATATCATTGACCACATTGAGGGTTTCCATTTCTTTGTCAATGAGGATAAATGTGTCGTAACTCTGGAGAAATATGGTGCAAGACTACAATAATATATGTCCAAACCAAGTAAGCTTTGTACCTCCGTCATACTCCTGGGTGGATCCCATGAAAGTACCACCTTATTCTTCGTTGGATCCACTACAACTCCAGCCTCTAAGATGACAATTCCCAGAAAGTGAACCTCTCGGATCCAGAACTGTCACTTCGATAGTTCACTATATATCCGGTTCTCTTGGAGTGTGTCTAGAACTATCTGCCAATGATAAGAACCCTCCTCCTTAGTAGTCAAGAAGATCCAAATGTCGCCGATCAAGACTACTACAAAGCGATCAATGTATGGCTAAAGGATCCTACTCATGAGTCCCATGAAAACTACTGGAGCATTGGTCACACTGAATGTCATAAACAAAAACTCATAATGGTCATACGGACATCTGAAAGTTGACTTCTGGACATCCTTATCTCGTACTCTGAGCTGGTGATAGCCTGCCTTGAGGTTTATCATCGAGAACCACTATGATCCCTTCAACTAATCAAAGAGGTCATCAATCTTTGGGAGTGGGTACTTTTTCTTCATGGTCGCCTAGTTCAGGCACCGATATTCAACACAAATCCTCAAGCTCCCATCCACCTTCTTGGAAAACAAAATCAGGGCTGCCCGAGTAGAAACACTAGGCCAAATGAATACCTTCCCCTATAAGTCCACACGAAGTACCCGTAGCTCATGATGCTCCATGGGAGCCATCTGATATGATGGTTTAGATATAGATGTCCTCCCGGGGTACAAGTCAATGTAAAATTCCACCTCTCTACGATGGGATAGACCCAGAAAATAATCATGGAATACATCCCCGTACTGGTCCACCACTACAGGATAGCTAGGACTATCCACATCAACCGCTCCAAGGGTAAGGCTAGCCAACTGATGAGTGATCGGCCACACTCTCCCCCGGGTATAGTACGCACTAATAACCAACCGAGGAATGAGGCCTCGGTGTAGGGCCCACATCCATTAGAGGCACTGGTAGAGGCACCAACGGTTCCATCACCCATTGGGCCACAGATACCGTCAGCCCCATCAAAAGAGACTGAACACTGCTAAAGCGCGTTGCACATGTTCCAGCACAAGAGTCCACATAGGTTTCAGGGGGGAGACAGACCCACAGACAGCTGAGGATTAGCTGTAGGTCGTGGTGGTAATATTTTCACTGTTAGGGACACCAGTCGCCGGGGTCTCATGCCATGACTACCCCATCCATGCCTTCCATAGGCCCAAGGAATGAGACTAGCATTTAAAGTCATATAACCTAATATCGGGAAGGCATTTCCTTTATATCATGTAAGCACACGCAGCCAATAACACATCAAGATACGAACCCGAGAAAACTGAATAGTAAATAGAGTGACTACAGTAATTAAAAGGGGCTAGAATACAATCCCAAATGGGATGTACAATAAATTGGAAAGTACAATTAAACTAGATCAAATCCTGAGTACACCATCTAAGGATCCTATCTAAAGGGTAGGCACAGCTCTCAAACAGTCGTCTCTGTGGTACACCTCGCCTAAGGTCCACCTCTGAGCTACCTCATGTCCGGGTAGCCTTGACCTCAGTCAGTGATGTTCTTCTTCTACACAAAAAACAACAAGGTAAAGGTGTAGCCCATGTATGGGTTAGTATATCGATACTCAGTAGGGACCCCGAGACCCCCAAGGTCTCAAAAAATCCAAAAAGGATAAACAAGACAGTATAAAATCAACTAAAAACTTTACATAGCTATAGGACCATACATAAAATTATGTTTTCAAGTATACCCATCTAAAACATGTGGAATAAAAATAGTCCAACTCAAAATCCCAAAGCTCAACTGTTCCACAATTGAAGGAATACCACGAAGGTAAGTACCACACATGTACACCAAATAGAAGAATACCACCAAGGTATTACCACAAAAGGAAGTACCACAAGGTAATGAATCAGCTCACACCAGGTATATCATAGATTTAGTAGTATATATAATTATATGTAACTACTGAATCATCTTACTCTATTAAGAAGCATACCCACGTAGGATCCTAAACCATCAGACCCACACAGGATCCTAGTACATCATCAGTCCCACATAGGATCTTAGTACAACATACCCACACTGGATCCAAGTACATAATCAGACCCACACATGGTCTAAGTACAGAAGACCCACATAGGATCCTAGAGTATTCCCAAACGGATTCCTAGAGTGGATCCAGGGGGGACCCTCGAGCACAGACCCACGAATGATCCCTTTCTCATGTTACAACCAGCTAAAGGTTTCTCGCACTATCCTCACTTGATTCTAGGAGGATCCTCTCCTCAAGCCCTTGATTGATACTCCAACTATCAAAAACTCTCAAAAATAAGTATCCCAATGGCCCACCATGTAATATGGGTCACAATGCAATAGACAGTGTGTCAATCAGACGCCTTCTCTGTAAATTATTAGCCTTTTTGTCCCTAGGGCCCAGTTGGATTCGTTCTTGATCCAACCCGACCATACCCCAACATTATCCAAATCTAATATGGGGTATACCAAAAGGACCATCTCACTCCACAGATTCTAGCACTACAGACGGTTCATCAAATGGACGCCTGTTTCCAAATTTATTGCCAAAAGTGTAGAATGGGTCGAAACTGGTTCGCGTCCAGTCTGTCTCGGCCCGACCCGGCCTAGTGGCCCAGCCATGCTGCATGTTGGGGAGAGTCATGCGCCCCTTGCCTCAACACAAAATGGTTGAAGCCGTTCGGTTGAAAGCAACACACGGGACCCACGAGCCCTGCTCAGTTCATCTCAGCTATCCGAAAAGGTTGGCCCCTTTGCCTCCCGGCAGCACCTCGTGTGTCGACCCTCCGTGACCAGCCAAACACCAGCCACCTTACCTTCTCTTCTATGGAACAAAGCCACGCCCCTTGGTCATCAAGCGGTGTAGTCGCACGCCGCCATCCCTGTTGTTCAGTCGGCCGCCGCTGGCCACCGCCATTGCTCAGCCGCGGCTGACGGGCCGCAACCCTTCTCTGGTGGCGTGATTGTTCTACAACCTTTTTCGTGGTCGGCCATGGTTCCTGTCTCTACTCTCGAGTTCCCCTGGTTCTAATTGTTAGCCCCAGTCATCATCCTCTTCCATTGTAGTGAACACAAAAATTTATACACAAGGATTTGCGGAGTGGTCGGGCCATGTTCCTTTGGCTCACACCGTCCGCGTTAGAGCGGTAGCAAGCGACACAGTTATTTCTTGAATCCTGGAGAATTTTCATGAACAGGTGAAGTGTAAATTCAAAACAACAATCCCTACCTTGGAGGATTATTGACGTCGATGAGGAGGGAAGGAGGGATGTCGGTTCATTGTCGATTGAAGAGGTCCCACATTAGAGGTGGGGCATGCTTCGTTAGAGATGATGGCACATTATTCGTTGGAGAAGATGCCACATTATTTGTTGGGAAAGAATGATCCTCCAAATTCCTCCCATTAGCCAATTATTTCACCCAACAAAAACAGGTGAACATTCAACACAAAATTAAATTTTTTTTATCAACTTAATTTTTTGGAACAATTAATTATAATAGTTAAAGGAAGGTGGAATAATTAATGTGGAGGATGTTCAAGAGTCTTCTACACATTAGAGAGGGTGTTTAGGGGGGTCGGGTGGTGTAACGACCCGAAATTTTGAATAAATCTTGTTTCCTAATTATGTGTGTTTTTTTATTTTATGCTCAAAAAAATTGTTTCATTTGATAATATAAGTATAATTAAAATTAGTTTGTCGAGTTTCTACTATTATATGACCATTGGTCAAAATGACAGTTGGAAACTAAATGTTTTGATTTTTGTCTCTAAATAAAAGTGATCTTGGTTAATTAATATAGAAAGAAGATTTGATGGCCTCATCAAGTAGTCTCGGGCCAATCAAAGCCCATCTATCAGAACATGGGAAGGAGTTAGCTCCACTGGGCTTTTTATTGGACCCAACCCAAGACAAACATCATCGTGTGAAGCTAGAACCGAATCTCCTTCCTTAGAAGTTCAAACTGATATAAATTACTACTCATGCAATATTGGCTGATCCGCCCTCGAATTATCTCAACTTAGCACACATTACACTTAGGTCATATGCTGGGGTTATTAGGGGCTATTTATGGAGACTGTAACATGCATGTGTAGTCCTTTGAGGTAAAAAAAAATTTGATTTCTTTTTATGGTGATGTTTGTGAATTTTCAAATGTTTGGATAATTTTAGGATGTATATTATTGAATAATTTTGGAAAAAGATATTTTTAAATATTTATGTAAACCTTAATTAATTAAAGATGTGTAATGATTTTAAAGAAATGGTATTCTACAAATGTGTTTAGAAGGAAATTTAGTGTCTAATATGATCAACAAAATTTTTGGTGAATAGTAATTTATGAATAGTGATTTTACGCTTAGGATTAGTATTGTGAAGAAATGGATTAAAAATCTCTCTTAAAGAATGTATTAATATAATATAGGCACCATGATTAAGAAATGTGAATCAATAAAATAGGTAATAAACTGTTTTAGAAATTAATAGTCATGTATTTGTTTTTGTAGGTGAATAGTGTTTTTTAAATAAAATTAAAATTAAAAATATTTAAAAAATTATTTTTATAAAATGGACTTTTTTTTGAATTCAAAACATCAATATTATGTTAAGGTAATTTTTGGGGAATTTTCTGAAAAAAATGAATTTTCAGTGAATAGTGTTTTTATTTAAAAATTAAATTAAAAATATTTAACAAAATATTTTTATAAAATGGAGTTTATATTTGAATTCAGAGCATTGATATTATGTTAGGGTAATTTTTTTGGAGTTTTCAGAAAACGTTGAATTTTCAGTGAATAGTAAAAATTAAGTTTTAGTGTTTCGGTATGTTTAATGACATCGTAACTACATCATGATGATTTCATGAAATATTTTAAAGGATCGAAAACTTTTGAATAGTAATATATTGTATGAGGTGTCCCAAGTGGCCAAAGCGAGGAGGAAATGCCACTTGTTTTCCAATACCACGAATGAGGTGTCCCTCGGTGCCCTCATGCCTCCCAAGGTCCCAAACGTCATGATTTCGATGTTACTCTTCATGGTAAGGGATCCAACATCTCTCTTTCTTTCCAAGTACTCTCTTTTATGTCATTTTTATTATGCTTCATGTTCTTATGTTGGGGATGTTATTTTATATTCATTTTAATTTAATTTTCATGTTCATATGATGAGATACCCCCTCTTTCTGTCTTCAATTCATTTTAATAATGTTTATGTGGCGATGTTAGGCTGTCAAATTTTTAAGGGGTTCTTTTACCCTTCTCGTTTTCATGATGTATTTTAATATCAAGTATTTCATGTTCCTTTTTATTATTTTGGTGTGTGATCTTTATATATATCATACTTATCTTCTATGTTCATATTATGAGAGACCCTATTTTATTTCGTCAATTCATTTATTTTATGTTTTAAGTGACATTGTTAGGCTGTCGAATTTTCATAAGAGAAATCTTATTTTTGTCTTCCTTCCATGTTTTACATTTCCTATTGTATGTCAATAAATTTCATTACCATGTTCTTATATCCTTTATATTTGTTTCCTCTACTATTTTATGGAACATTTATTAGTAGGTGACCCATGTCCCATCTCTTTTCAATATTTTCTAAAACACTTTTACATAGCTGTTATGCTACAGAATTTTCATCTCAAAATGTATCTCTCTTTTTCTCAAATTCATTTATTTTATTAACTTAATACTCAATGATATTTCTTCAATAGGTTTATTAACATATATATCATAATTTTCTATTTTAATTCTGGGATTTACATACATGAAACCGTCTTTCCTTTTCCATGGATTTAAAGTGACATAAAGATCATGTATTTAAAGCAGTTTTTAAAACATTATGATTATGAAATGAAACCCATTTTTTTTTTTATTATATATGGGTTTTTTATGAAATTTCTAATAATGATATATGTGGCTCACTTGATAATAATGACATATTAAGGGTGCACCCTGATATCGCTCTAATGCATTAGGTAATCATGTAAGCACTAGAGATTAAAATTTTAACGATACCTTGGTGAATAACCTTGGTAATATTAAATGACACCTTGGGGATGGACCTTCGTGATATGTTCATGATTGTCTAAGTTAAATGTCTTATCCACTTCTTCATGTTATGTTTCAAGTTATTTTAATTACGATATGCCTATACTTCCATTGATCATGACTTAATGTTTCTATTCCTGTACTTATTGATATCACAAGTAAACTGTTTCCCTGTTTACCCTTAATGGGCCTTCTGCTCACCCTTTACATTTATATATGCTCCCAGGTTATGAGATACTATAATGAACTTAGGATTAACAATGAAAATCCTTTCATGTGATAATTAATAATGTTTTTATGTTGTCTTGTTTTATGTTCTTGGTTCCCAACACACAAAACCGTAAAGATCCTCGGTTTTGTATAATGTAATGACGGATAATGTGATAAAAAGGTGGGATATAATAGTTGGTATCAGAGTATGGATTAGTTATTTGGGGAAATTAGGATATGAAAACATTAGGAATAAACCATTGGAAATGTTTAAATATAGGAAATCTTCCCGGTATTTTTGGGAGTATTGAGTAACTAGGTTCCAAACAAATAAATCCCTTTCTGGATACGAACAAGTAGAGGTGGATCTGGCACACATGTTCCTAGGAGTGCAAACTCTGACAATGTGTTTTGGGCTTGACCTCGGGTAACCATGTGCAAGACAATGGGCCTTGAAGCACTCTTGGTTTGACACTCTCGTGGGATATACTTGGGTAAATTCATAAGCATTATATGAACCATTATTAAAGGAACAAAGATAAAATAAAATAATTATTCACATAAGAATATATGATCATGGATAACATAGATTGGAACATAGGAGATCACATATTAGGGTATACTTTATTCTACATTTTTATCCTTATATGCTTTACGTTTCCTTTTATTGATTATGGGCTATGTATTTAAGCCCCCCTAATTATACTTTCTTTTCTTAGTTAAAGGTGGTAAATTGAAGAACATGTCCCAACAACAAATGTGATAGGAAATATGACGATTTCCTTATTAATATGATAGAGATGACGAGAGATAAATTTGTACATATTGTGATTATGCCAACTGGCTATCAAAAATCACAATTAATAATTCGTGCCTAGTTGAATTCCCAAATTCAACAAGGAAGAAGAAGACGAAGTCTCAAATATGTTCATCTAATAAAGATGATAAGGGAAAGAAGGCCCAATTTCCTTTGTGAATTTTTTTTGGAAAGGGGCACCAAGGAAAATGTCACAAAGGAACTGAGAGATTTTTTATGTGTGGGTGATAGGGAATAAAGAAGCTAATTTCTTTTAAAAAATGGATAATGTGATGAATAGAGATAAGGTTCGATCTAATGTACCTTATAATTTTCAATGTCGTAAATGTAGAGAAGTTGGACATTGTCTAAGGAAATTCTCTCTTGGAAGGGATTAGAAGCATGATGAGAATCAACAATCTTCAAGGATAAGGTAAAAATTCAATTCCTATGCTGAGATAAAGCATGATGACTAAAGTACATGTACCTTCTTCGCAATAATTTTTTATGTCATGTTGTATTTTAGTTCGTTCCCTATGAGCATATAATTAATGTTTTCTATGAACATCGAGTCACAACCTAAGATGGTTTTATATCATTATGGAAAACATATATTGTTATGTACCACATGTTAATGTTTTGAAGTAGCTCTTCTTGAATAAAAAGATGATTAGGGGATTAAAATATTATAATTATTTTGGAATACGTTCACTATTTTTGGAACCCTATATGATTGAGGTAAATAGATTACTACGGTATTTTTTTGTGGAGTAATGGTTCACATATATTTTTAATAATCAATGAATTTAAGGTGAAAATATAGTAATTTAGGTTAATTATATAAGTGATTAACCTATCTTATCGAAAATATGGTTAGGTTAGTTACTTTTGTTATATGATGTTAGGAGTGGTTGGTGTTTTTTGGAGATGAATGATAAAGTTTATATTGGAAGACTATGTTATCAAATCCTTCTTGTATTTGGGTTTCAATCTTAGTTTGGTATATTGTGAGGAATTATAAGGAGAGTTATTTAGGGAATGGTCTATGATGAAATTTGGGTAGTACCATGGAATGTTGACGATTTAAATGTAGTTTACCTTCCTATGGGATTCATTATTTTTGAAGAGTTGTATTATCTTACCCTTTCTGTTTTTGGGATAATTTTTAATGATACAATAAATAGATAGTTTATCATTTGTGGATTATGGGATTCTCTAGAAGATGATTCTGGTGCTTATGATGAGACCAAGTGTTTTTGAATGCTCATCGTTTGGAGAAAATATTTGTTTTGGTAGAAACTTATTAAAGGATGAAACTCTACTAGAAGGTGGGTATATTTCCTTATGTTTTTATTCGATGAAATCCTCAAAATTATGAAAAGGAACATGAAACAAAAACGTTGTTGGTTTACGTTTCCTTCTGGGTAATCAAAGACCATTTACAAACCTCATAAATTTGTGATTTTCTTATGGTTAACTTTCTCCTAATCATGTTTTCTATCACTCTCCATCAGAACATGACCCTTTGTTCTCTCTTCCATATCCATGTTTCCCTACATGGAATTCTAGTATGGGTTAACTCGGGTGACCTTTGTAATTCCTTTTGTTTCTTTTAAAATAATAGTTTTACATACTCATTTTCTGATGTGGGACTTTCAATGAAATTTCAAATCCCAATTTAAAAAATTCCGAGGGCACAATTTCTTAATGGGGGAAGAATGTAACGACCCGGTATTTTGAATAAATATTCTTTATTAATTTTGTGTGTTATTTTATTTTATACTCAAAACAATTGTTTCATTTGATAATATGTTATTAATTAAAATAAGATCGTTGGGTTTCGACTGTTATATGGCCATTGGTCAATATGATCGTTGGAAACTAAATGTTGCGATTTTTGTCTCTAAATACAAGTGATCTAGGTTAACTGATATAGAAAGAAGGTTTGATGTCCTCATCTAGTTGTCCCGGGCCAATCGAATCTCATCTAATAGAATTTGGGAAGGAGGTACCCCCACAAGGATTTTCTTTGGACCAATCCCAATCCGAACTCCATCGTGTGAAGCTAGAACTGAATCGCCTTCGTGAGAAGTTCAATCTTATAGAAATTACTACTCTTGTAATGTTAGCTGAGCCGCCCTCGAATTCTCTCACCATAGCACACCTTACACATAGGACCTATTTTGTGGTTATAAGGGTCAATGTAAGCAGACTGTAACATCCTTGTGTAATCCTTTGAGGTAAATAAAATTATGATTTCTTTTATGGTGATGTTTTCGAATTTTCAAATGTCTGGATAATTTTATGATGTATACTATTGATGAATTTTGGAAAATTGATATTTTAAAATATTTATGTAAACCTTAAATAAAAAACTATGTGAAAATATTTTCAAAAAAAGGTCTTCTACAAATGTGTTTAGAAAGAAATTTTGAGTCTAATAAGATCAACATAATTTTTGGTGAATAGTAATTTATGAATAGTGATTTTACGTTTAGGATTAGTATTGTGACCAAATGGATTAGTAATCTCACTTAAATAATGTATTAATCTAATATAGGCACTTTGATTAAGTAATGTAATTCAATAAAATAGGTGAATAACTGTTTCAGAAATTATTAGTCAAGTATTATTTTTTTCAAGTGAATAGTGTGTTTTAAATAAAAATTAAATTAAAAAAATTTAGAAAAATATTTTTATTAAATGGACTATATTTTTAAATTCAGAACATCTATATAATGTTATGGTAATTTGTATGTATTTTTCTGAAAAAAATGAATTTTCGGTGAATAGTGTTTTTATTTAAAAATTAAATTAACAATATTTATAAAATCATTTTTATAAAATGTAGTTTATTTGTGAATTCAGATAATTGATATTTTGTTAGGGTATATTTTTGGGTGTTTTCTGAAAAAGTTGAATTTTCAGTGAATAGTAAAAATACAGTTATAGGGTTTCGTTATGTTTAATGACATCATAACTGATCATGATGTATTCATGAGATATTTTAAGGGATGGTCAACTTTTGAATAGTATGATAAGGTATGATATTTCCCATGTGGCCAAAACCATGAAGAAATACCATTTGTTTTGCCAATACCACCAATGAGGTGTCCCTTTGCCATTAATGCCTTGTCCCCTCACTTCCCCTAAAAATACCAATCCATTCTCTCATCATTTCTATTAAAAAATCCACCTCGAGATTTTTCTTGTCTCCTTACCTCCCAAGGAGTCCTCCCAATGTGCCCTCAGGCATCCCAAGGTCCCAAACATCAGGATTTCGAAGATACTCATCATGGTAAGGGATCATTCCTCTCTCTTTCTTTCCAAGTACTGTTTTGTATGTCATTTCTTTTATGCTCCATGATCTTATGTTGGGGATGTTCTTTTATATTCATCCTAATATCCTTTTCATGTTCATATTATGAGAGACCCCCTCTTTCTCTCATCAATTCATTTTAAGAATGTTTTAGTGGCGTCGTTAGGTTGCCAATTTTTAAGGGTTTTTTTCACCCTTCTCATATTCAAGAATAATTTTCATGTAAAGTCTTTCATGTTTGTTTTTATTATTCTAGGGTAGGATATATATATCTATAATACATATCTTTTATGTTCATTTTATGAGAGTCCTAATTTGATCTCGTCAATTCTTTTTTAATGTTTTAGGTGACGTCGTTAGGCTGCTGAATTTTAATAAGAGAAATCTTATATTTGTCTTCCTTCCATGTTTTTCATTTCATATGGTATGTCTTTAAAATTTCATTACCATGTTTATATATCCTTTATATTATTTCCCTATACTGTTTTAAGGATCATTTATGAGTGGGTGACCCTTGTCCCGTCTCTTTTCAATATATTCCAAAACCTTGTAACATAGCTGTTATGCTACAGAATTTGCGTCTCAAAATGTCTCTCAATTTTTCTCAAATTATTTTATTTTATTAGCTGAATACTCAAATATCTTTATTCAATAGGGGTATTCACATATATATATATCAAAATTATCTGTTTTCTTTTTGGGATTTACATACATGAAACCCTCTTTCCTTTTCCGTGGGTTTAAAGTGATATAAAGACCATGTCTTTAAAGAAGTTTTTGAAACGTTATGATTATGAAATGAAACCCTTTTATTTTATTCTGTATGGGTTATTTATGAATTTTTTGATGATTATATATGTGTATCACATGATAATAAATAAAAATTATGGTTGTTCCCTGATAGCGCACCAATGCATTGGGTAATGATGTAACAACTAGAGATTACAATTTTAACGATACCTTGGTGAATAACCTTAGTAATTTTAAATGACACCTTAGGGATGGACCATGGTGATATGTTCATGATTGTCTAGGTTAAGTGTCGTAGACTCAAATTCAAGTTATGTTTCAAGTTATTTTCATTATGATATGCTTATACATCCATTAATCAGGTCTTTATGTTTTTATTCAAGTTCTTATTGATATCACAAGTAAATTGTTTTTTGGTTTACCCTTACTAGGCCTTCTGCTCACCCAATCCTTTTATTTATGCTCCCAAGTTATGAGATGTTGTAATGAACTTAGGATGAACAATTAAGAAGCCTTTGAAATGTTTAAGAAGAATTTTTTATGTTTTCATATTTTATGATCCTGGTTTCCAAGAAATTAAACCTTAAATCCCCTCGGTTTTGTATAATCTAATCAAGGTTAGTGTGATAAAAAGGCGGGTCGTTCTAGTTGTTATCAGAGGATGGTTTAGTTATTTGTGGAAATTAGGATATGAAAACCTTAGGAATAACCCAATGGAAATGTTTAAATATAGGAAATCTTCTTGGTATTTTGGTGAGTATTGATTAAGTGGGTTCCAAACAAATAAATCCCTATCTGGATACGAACAAGTAGAGGTGGCTCTGTCACAGATGTTCCTAGGAGTGAAAACTCAGACAAGGTGTTTTGGGCTTGATTTAGGGTAACCTAGTGCACGACAACAGGCCTTGCTGCACTCTTGGTTTGACACACATGGGGGATAATCTATGGTAAATTCATAAGCTTTGTATGAACCTTTATTAAAGAGACAAAGATAAAATAAAATAAAGATTCACATAAGAATATATGATCATGTATAACATAGATTAGAACCTAGGGGATCACAATTTAGGGTATACATTTCTTCTAAAAATTTATCCTTCTCTGATTTAAGATTCCTTTTCATGATTATTGGCTAAATATTTAAGCCCCCCTAATTATACTTTCTTTTATTATTTAATGGCAGGAAATGGAAGAACATGTCACAAAAACAAATGTGATAGGAAATGTGATGATTGCCCTATGAATATGATAGAGATGACGAGAGACCATGTTGAAAATATTGGGATTATGCCAAACCAGCTATCATAAATCACAATTAATAATTGGTACCAAGTTGAATGCCAGAATTCATCAAGGAAGACGAATAAAAAGTCTCATGGATGTGTTGAGCAATGTATTGTTTTCAAACAATTCAAAATAATGTTTTTTAAAGGGGGAGATTATTTTAAATAATACTCTGTCTCTTTATGATGATTTTGATGCTCACAAATACCCTTAATTATTTACTAATTATTTCGTTGAGTATTTTGCAGGAATTTATTTTATTTATTTATTTCATACAACGAGATTTCATACTTCATTTATTCCGAGATCAATTTTAACGCGTTTTGGAATCACTGTAGCGCGAGATCAATTTTAGCGCGTTCTGGAATCACTGTAGCGCGAGATCAGTTTTAGCGCGTACTGGAATCACTGTTCATACCCTACGTTGATGAACGTAACGTATGGATGAAAAGTTTACTTTTTATGTTAAAAGAAACGTATGGTTAAGGAACCTTACGTTATTTTGAAACGTATGGTTAATGAACCTTACGTTGTTGAAAAGTATGGAAGAAGAACATTATGTTTGGAAAGAACCTTACGTTTTTGTTGTTGGACAAGTATGGAAGAGAAACCGTACGTTAGTTTTCAGTGTTGAGTTTGTTTCTCAAAAGTATGGATCATCAACCTTACTTTTATAATCAACCGTACATTCTTTGGAGAGTTGAAGCAAGACAAAGTATGGATGATCAACCCTACGTTTGAATGCTGAAGAGAAATTATGTATGTTCAACCTTACGTTTGAGCTTTCGTTCTGAACCTCACGTTCTGAACCTTAAGTTTGTGAACCTTACGTTTGTGAACCCTACGTTTGGAGCCACGTCATCAACCCTACGTTTGGTGTCGGGATGTTTTTGACAGACGATATTTCCTTTTGCATTGGTCAAACAGGCGGATTATTAAGCGGATTTCGAGCCGATTCTTAAGTACGACTTTGACTGAATCAAAGACGATTTTCAACGGATTAATGATTGATTTAAACGGAGCTTTTTTTGCCGATTCATCAGGGGAGTTACAACGGCTCTGTTATTTCATTTTTTTTATATCACGAATCTAAAAGAGATTTTCATGGATCTATTTATGCGGACGATTTTCTCAGATTTGAATATATATGTTCTATCTTGGAAACTTCGGATATATATATACACAGGAAAGTGAATGAAATATATAGATTGATCTTTTAACGAGCAAGAAACAGAGACTGTGTGAAGGCGTTCTTTTCTGGTGATTGAGAAGAAGTGTAAAACCTTTATTACCGAAGAAAGATCTTGATAGCAGATTCACGTGTTCTACATCGACTATCTGTTGTGAATATACTGCTGCTGAAGTTGTGAAGTTTCTTATAATATCTATTGCAACTGGATCGACTCAGAACTGTTTTGATTACAGATCTTTATTTTCTGAAGACGACGATCTATCTACTGTCAATTGCATTCTGTTGCAATTGTGAAGAACAACTGGATAAGTGTTTTCTTTATCGAAACCCTTTTTATTTTTGAGTGATCAGCTTCTCGTTCTAAGCTGTGTGGGTTCGTGTTTGAACCAGGAAGGCTGTGTTTGCCTGAAACTTGTAAAGGTGTCAACTGCCTGTACTCAGTTGTGAACAGGTCTGTGGAAACGAGGACCAGATAGTGAAAATTTCCAATCTCGTGGATTTGAGCGTTGGTGGAGTGGACTAGGGGCCTTCTGTTCCCCGAACCACTATACATCCGTGTGTTCATGCTTTTACTTTTTCCGCTGCATATTTAATCGTGCTAAAGCATAGTGGACAGAATTTGTCTAAATTGAAGAGATTGTAATAATTTTGAAAAGACACAATTCACCCCCCCCCCCTCTTGTGTGTAATCCGTAGATTCAGATCCAACAATTGGTATCAGAGGAGGAGTTTCTTATTTTTAAAGTCTTATCAAGCTAGAAGTATTTAAAGATTATACATAGTGTATCATGGCTGATACGAGAGAGGGAATGTCAATGGTCAGAGCACCTTACTTTAATGGAGATAATTATGGCTGCTGGAAATCACGTATGATTATTTATATGAAAAATCTTGGTTACAAAGTCTATTCAAAGATTCTCACTCCCTATGAAATTCTTGAAAATCCCGATACATGGAGTGCTGCTACAGAGGCTGAGTATGACATGAATTCAAAAGCTATGAATGCAATCATATGTGGTCTAGGACCGGATGAATTTAACAGAGTATCTCAATGCCCGACTGCATATGAAATGTGGAAAACAATAGCTGTTGCTTATGAAGGAACAGATAATGTAAGACAGATGAGATATGAAACTGCTAAATTAAAATTCGATACTTTCAGAATGATTGAAGGAGAGAGCATCACTCAGATGAATGGAAGATTGACAGAAATTGTCAATAATATAACAGCTCTAGGAGAACCAATCAAGCAGGTTGATCAAGCGTTAAAGGTACTGAGAGTACTTCCTACTCGATGGAATGGAATCTCTGCAGCAATCAGACAATCAACTTCTGTTAAAGATCTAACTATGAGAGAGCTGATTGGTACATTGATGATGTACGAGGCTGAAATGCAAGATGAGGTAAATGAGCATAAAGTCTACATAAAAAGGGAAAATACTGCTTTGAAAGTGACTTCTCAACAAAAGGATAGAAAGATGAAGAACAGAGAAGTAAGTGCTAAATCAGAAAGCTCTGATTCTTCAAATTCAGATGAAGAACTGGCTCAACTAGCCAGAAAATTCAGAAAGTTCTACAGTAAGAAGAAATACTTCAAGAAATCCTTCAATAAGGATAGCAAGGAAGTGAGATGTTATGAATGTAAAAATATGGGACATATCAGACCGGATTGCCCAAAATTGAAAGATGCAAAGAAGAATAAATTCTTCAAAATAGATGATTATGAGCAGAAAGACAAGAAAGCTATGAAAGCTACTTGGAGTGTTTCTGAAGACTCATGTAATTCTTCTGAATCAATCTCAGAGAAGGGGGAAGCCAATTTAAAAGCAAATATGTGTTTCATGGCTGAAACTGATGAGGTACACTCATACTACTCCTCTGACTCAAATAATGAATCAAACTCTGAAACAAGATTCTCAAATAAAAAACTTGCAGCTTACTGCAATATGCTTGAAGAAAGGTATGACTCATTATTTAAAAAATATAAATCTATAAAGAACTTGCATAAAGCTATTTCAGATGAGATAAATACTTTGCTAAAACAACATAAGGAATTAATTGACAAATACAACTCTGCTGACTCAAATAAAATTAATTTTGAATCAAAAATAAAAACTCTACAGGATGAAGTAGAATCTTATAAAAAGGCTGCATTAGTTTTTACAAAAGGAGAAAACGCCTTAAATGAGATACTTGGAAAAACTATAATTAAAAAGGAAAGGTTTGGAATTGGAAGTAAAGGAGAAAAACCTATGTTATACAAAAATTATTTTGTTCCTAGCACTAAACAGGTTATTTGTAACTTCTGTGAAACAAAAGGTCATATAGCTAAAAACTGTTTTCTAAGACAACCTCAAATATGTGGAATTAAGAAAGATTATATTTCCAATGATCTATATGATTCAATCAATTTTAAGAAAACAAAGCAAATCTGGATACCCAGATCACTGCTTGCTAACACTCCTGGACCCAACAAAATATGGGTACCAAAGCAATTTGTTTGAATGTCTATGCAGGTAGCAAGTCACCAAAGAAAGAAAGAAATATGGTATATGGACAGTGGCTGCTCAAGACACATGAGTGTAACTTCAGCTAATTTCTCTTCTCTTACTCGAAAGGAAGTAGGACTTGTCACCTTTGGTGACAATGCCAAAGGAAATATTATTGGTATTGGAACAGTTGGAGATCCAGAGACAGTCTCAATCAACAAAGTACTTTATGTACAAGGGTTAAAACACAATCTGATAAGTATCTCTCAACTCTGTGATGATGGATACACTGTTGATTTTACTAACAATAGTTGTACTGTTTCTAAAGATAAACTGTTTAAGTTTAGAGCACACAGAACTGATAATGTTTATACTTTGGATTTGTATTCCTTGTGTAAACAACAAGTAAACTGCTTAACTGCTAATATAAGTGAATCCTGGATCTGGCATAGAAGACTTGGTCATTGCAATATATATGTTTTACATAAATTATCTAAGAAACATCTAGTTTCTGATTTGCCTAGTCTCAAATTTAAAAATGACAGATTCTGTGATGCATGTCATCTTGGCAAGCAACACAAATCATCATTCAAATCTGTAAATAAAGTTGCTACAACTAAACCTCTAGAACTTATCCATATGGATTTGTTTGGACCTTCAAGAGTAGCAAGTTTAACTGGTAAATTATATGTTTATGTATTAGTTGATGATTATTCTAGATTTACTTGGATTTTCTTTTTGAAATTTAAAAGTGAAGCTTTTAGTTTATTTGAAGGTTTTTGTAAATCTATTCAAAATGAAAAAGGTTTTAATATAATCTCATTGAGAAGTGATCATGGTGGAGAATTTGAGAACCAGGAATTTAATTCCTTTTGCTCAAACATGGGTATTAAACACACCTTCTCTGCTCCAAGAACACCTCAACAGAATGGGATTGTAGAAAGAAGAAATAGAACTATTCAAGAAATGGATAGAACTATGTTAAATGAATATAGCCTACCTATATATTTCTGGGCAGAAGCTGTTAATACAGCTTGTTATATAATGAATATAATTTTAATAAGACCCATTTTGAAAAAGACACCCTATAAACTATGGAATAACAGAAAACCTAAAGTAAATTACTTTAATGTTTTTGGATGCAAGGTTTACATCTTGAATACCAAAGATAATCTTGGTAAATTTGATCCAAAATCGGATAAAGGTATTTTCTTATGATATTCTACAACCTCCAAAGCTGATAGAGTCTATAATAAAAAGTCAAGGATTGTTGAAGAATCAGTTCATGTGAAATTTGATGAATCTGATCCTTCTGAGAAAAGGATAGAACAAATAGATGAACCTGATTCTAATGAAAACATGAGACTTAAGAATTTAAAGAATGATTTTGAAAATGATATAAAAGAAATTCAGTCCAGTTCAGAAGAACATGACACTGAAGAACCTTTGAATGTAATGCCTAGACAGTCTAGAACCTTAAATAATCACCCTTTAGAATCTGTGATAGGTGACTTAGAGACTGATATTCAAACTAGAAGAAACCTTGGAAACATAGTTGAATTCTCTGCTTTCCTATCCCAACAAAAACCTAAGACCATAGAAGAAGCCTTAGATGATGAGAGCTGGGTAATAGCAATGCAGGATGAATTGAACCAGTTCAAGAGAAATAAGGTTTGGGAATTAGTTGAAAGACCACATGATTATCCAGTAATAGGAACTAAATGGGTCTTTAGGAATAAACAGGATGATCAAGGGATAATAACTAGAAATAAAGCAAGATTAGTAGCTAAAGGATATAATCAAGAAGAAGGAATAGATTATGATGAGACCTTTGCACCTGTAGCCAGGTTAGAAGCCATTAGAATCCTTTTAGCCTATGCATCTTATATGAATTTTAAATTATTTCAGATGGATGTTAAATCTGCAGTTTTAAATGGTTATTTAATGGAGGAAGTTTATGTTGAGCAACCTCCTGGTTTTGAAAATTCTCAAAAACCAGATTCTGTTTTCAAACTTACTAAAGCTCTTTATGGCCTTAAACAAGCACCTAGAGCTTGGTATGAAAGACTATGTTCTTTTCTTTTGAAAAATGATTTTACTGTTGGACTGGAAGATCCAACACTCTTTAAGAAAAATGTGAAAAATAATGTTTTGTTGGTTCAAATTTATGTTGATGATGTAATTTTTTGATCAACCAATAAAATTCTTTGTCATGAATTTTCAGAATTAATGCAAAAAGAATTTGAAATGAGTATGATGGGAGAATTAAATATCTTTTTGGGTCTTCAAATATTTCAAAAAGATTTTGGAAATGTTTTAAATCAATGCAAATACATTACTGATTTACTTAAGAAATTTGTACTTGAAAACAACAAGCCATTTACAAATCCTATGTGTACTAATATAAAACTTGATTTGGATGAAACTGGAAAATCAGTGGACAACAAGTTATATAGAGGTATGATTGGTAGTTTGTTATATCTTACTGCTAGTAGACCAGATATAATGTATTCAGTATGTCTTTGTGCTCGATTTCAATCAAATCCCAAAGAATCCCATTTAACTGCTGTTAAAAGAATTTTTAGATATTTAAAAGGTACTATTTATCAATCTCTGCTTTATCCAAAAACCTCTGATTTTAATTTAATTTCATATTCAGATGCTAAATTTGGAAGCTGTAGATTAGATAGGAAGAGTACTTCAGGAACATGTCACTTTTTAGGGAAGTCTTTAGTATCATGGTCTAGTAAGAAACAACACTCAGTTGCCCTGTCAACAGCCGAGGCAGAATATGTGTCTGCAGGTAGTTGGTGTGCACAGGTGTTGTGGATGAAAAACACTCTTATGGACTTTGGATTAAATTTCAATAATACACCTATTTTTTGTGATAATACTAGTGCAATTAATATTTCAAAAAATCCTATTAGTCATTCTAGAACTAAGCACATTGATATAAGTCATCACTTTTTAATAGATCATGTGTTTAAAAAGGATATATTTTTAGAATTTGTAAATAAAGAAAATCAATTAGCAGATATTTTTACTAAACCACTTCCCATCGCAAGGTTTGAATTTATTAAGGGGGAGTTAGGTTTATTTAATTTTAAATAGTTTTTTTTAAAAATCTTATTCTGTTTTCGAATTCTGCTTAATTTATGTTTTCCGCTATAAGTAATTTTATTTTGTTTTAAATAAAATTAATGATTAGTGATTACACGGGAATCATGGCTGTCAGAACCGTTTCACCTTCTAAACTGCTTCACCTTTTTCGGAAACCCTTTCGAAAACCTAAAACCGCACATCTGCTCCAAAAGCCATTTCTGAATCTTCAAACCCTAAACTTACGAACCTTCAGAAATCGTTGTTGGAATGGCAAAGACTAAGCGTCCAGATGAAGCCGAGAGCAGTGCTGCAAAGAAACCTAAGGTAGTTAGTCGGAAAATACTGAAAGGTAAAGTCATAGATTTAGAGTGGCTGCTTGAAACTAATTTACTGTTGAAGAAAGCGTTGTCGTTTCAAAGCCTTGAGCAAGCTTTTAATAGTGAAAATTCTGAGTTTCTATATGAGGCAGAAATGAGACATTTCTTTAGAACTGTTCATTTTAGCCTTGGAGATACAGAGGATAGTTTATTGGCTCAAATAGAGGATAAGGACTTTTCAATATCATCTGTAGAGATAAGTCAAATTCTTAACTGCCCTCATGAAGGAGTTTTTCATTTCGATTTACGGAATATTGGAGATTGTGTACATAAGTTTGAAGACATTATGTCTTTTCTGTTTGGAACTAGAGTGATAAAGAAGATGTTTATTAAGGATTTGGAGCCCGATCAGAAAATTTTGGTAAAATTTGTTCAGACTGGTTTAGCACCAAGAATGGCTGAAATGGAGAAAATCCTATACCCTGACATGTACATAATGTATCTTCTGATGTGTGATATTAAGTTTAATTTTCCTCGGTTTATGATAAGATATCTGAGTTACTGCTGTCAGAGTGAAGCAAGAATGACCTTTTTCCCTTATGGAAGGTTCATTTCATTGTTTTTGTTTAAAAGAGGAATGATCAGATTGGTAGATGCTGGGGTGAAATGTCACAACAGTAATGTTTTTAATGCTGAACTTTGAGGAAAGTAGGATACTTCTGGAGCACAATTAAAGGAAAACTCTTACCTGTTGGAGCTTAGGAAAACTCGGAGAGTGCTCAGGCTCAACCGGCTAAGTCCAAGGAGGGACAAGCAGAATCAAGAGTTAGTACAGTGGCAAGGAGAATTCGTTTTGAGATGGAGGAAGTTGAGGAAGAGAGAAGTCAAGAAGGACTTCAATCTAGAAGGAAGAGGTCAATTGATGAAGAAATTATCTCTCCTGCCTTGAAATCCTCTGAACCGTTATTTTCTTATTCATTTGTGAGAGAAGCTGTTGTGGAGCAGACTACACCGATAGAGGAACCAGTAGCTCAAACAGAAACTCAAAAAGAACCTCAATCTGCAGCTGTGGCTGTTGAAAAAGTAATTCAACAAGAACAACTTATGGAGGCAGTGCCTGGTGAAGAAGTGGCCCGACCTCAAGATTTATATGAAAATATTGTTCTTCACCAATCAGTAGAAGTCAGAGAGACTACTGTTCGTGATGAACATACTTCTGAAGCTAATACAGAGGTACTTCAGGAAGATTTTTCAGTGGAAGAGTTTCAGGCTTCAAAAGATAGTTCAGTGGATCAACCTTGTCAGGACAAGGACAAAGAACAGTCAGATGCAGATTCCTTACCACTTGCCCTGCTTCATCAACCTAATTCTGGACATGAGAATCGAGCACAGGGTGCCCCTGATTCGAGAAAAGAAGAAGTTGTTGAGTTGTTCAAGCGTATCTCTCAGTTAGAATCTGAGAATGTTAGTCTCAGAAATTCTCTGAACTTAGAGCAGTTGAAGTTTCAGAAGCTGAGAGAATGTACGGTTTCAAGACAGGAAGTATATTTGTTTAAGACTGATATGATGCATGCTGTTGATCAGTTAAAATCAGAGATGGTAAAGAAAGATGATTTTTCTGAGTTGAAGATTTACATGGAGAATAAATTTGAGTCTGTTGCAAACAGTGCTGTGAGTGGATCAGGCTCTTCACCTGATTTGATTCGGAAATTTCAAGCAATTACTGCAGAAATGAGCAATATGAGTGACATATTACACGATCTTCAGTGTAATAGTGCCCCTTTGTCAGTTTTGCTAGATAATCCGAGATTTTTAGTGGATCAGTTGACATCTGGAGAGGAACTGATTAGGATTCTTTTGAATCAGTTATCAGAAAAACTGGCTCTTCTTGTTGAAAAAGAAGAAAGAATGCATGAGTTTTTCAGAGTTAATTTGATTGAAGATATTCATATGACTCAAGAAAACAGAGATATTATCATCAAGTTAGGAGATGGGATGATGAAGAGGCTCAGAGAACAGTTTACAGAGATAAAGACCGCGATTCAAAGGAGATAGACACCTTTTTCCCTATCTTATCTATGAACCTTGATTCCTCTATATATCACAATCGTTTATATATAACAGCTTGTGAATGAAAATTCTTTTCTTACTTCGTTTTTGTTTTGTTGTTTATTGATTTATGATTGAGTTAGCCAGTATAACAAATTCACTTATTCATACACAGTTAATTATAGCATTTACTTATAGTTCAGTGCAATATTGAATGTGTTCAAATCCGTAATTTTTCATTCTTTTTGATATCACAAAAAGGGGGAGAATTTGGATAAACACAACATTTAAATTCATTTGTTTCCTATGAAGAAATTTGGATATATGGGAGAATTTGGATATATATGACATTTATCTTTTATCTATTTTTAGCTGAAAATTTGTTTTTATGGGGGAGAAATTTTATTATAGTTAAATATTGTTTTAATCCTTTCAAAATTCTAAAATTTTATAAAACTAATTTTTCAATAAAGATTTCAATTAAATTAGTTCTATTATTTTATGGGTTTTGTGATCATCAAAAAGGGGGAGATTGTTGAGCAATGTATTGTTTTCAAACAATTCAAAATAATGTTTTTTAAAGGGGGAGATTATTTTAAATAATACTCTGTCTCTTTATGATGATTTTGATGCTCACAAATACCCTTAATTATTTACTAATTATTTCGTTGAGTATTTTTCAGGAATTTATTTTATTTATTTATTTCATACAACGAGATTTCATACTTCATTTATTCCGAGATCAATTTTAGCGCGTTCTGGAATCACTGTAGCGCGAGATCAATTTTAGCGCGTTCTGGAATCACTGTAGCGCGAGATCAGTTTTAGCGCGTACTGGAATCACTGTTCATACCCTACGTTGATGAACGTAACGTATGGATGAAAAGTTTACTTTTTATGTTAAAAGAAACGTATGGTTAAGGAACCTTACGTTATTTTGAAACGTATGGTTAATGAACCTTACGTTGTTGAAAAGTATGGAAGAAGAACATTACGTTTGGAAGGAACCTTACGTTTTTGTTTTTGGACAAGTATGGAAGAGAAACCGTACGTTAGTTTTCAGTGTTGAGTTTGTTTCTCAAAAGTATGGATCATCAACCTTACTTTTATAATCAACCGTACGTTCTTTGGAGAGTTGAAGCAAGACAAAGTATGGATGATCAACCCTACGTTTGAATGCTGAAGAGAAAGTATGTATGTTCAACCTTACGTTTGAGCTTTCGTTATGAACCTTACGTTCTGAACCTTACGTTTGTGAACCTTACGTTTGTGAACCCTACGTTTGGAGCCACGTCATCAACCCTACGTTTGGCGTCGGGATATTTTTGACAGACGATATTTCCTTTTGCATTGGTCAAACAGGCGGATTATTATGCGGATTTCGAGCCGATTCTTAAGTACGACTTTGACTGAATCAAAGACAATTTTCAACGGATTAATGATTGATTTAAACGGAGTTTTTATGCCGATTCTTCAGGGGAGTTACAACGGCTCTGTTATTTCATTTTTTTAATATCGCGAATCAAAAAGAGATTTTCATGGATCTATTTATGCGGAAGATTTTCTCAGATTTGAATATATATGTTCTATCTTGGAAACTTCGGATATATATATACACAGGAAAGTGTATGAATTATATAGATTGATCTTTTAACGAGCAAGAAACAGAGACTGTGTGAAGGCGTTCTTTTCTGGTGATCGAGAAGAAGTGTAAAACCATTATTACCGAAGGAAGATCTTGATAGCAGATTCACGTGTTCTACATCGACTATCTTTTGTGAATCTACTGCTGCTGAAGTTGTGAAGTTTCTTGTAATATCTATTGCAACTGGATCGACTCAGAACTGTTTTGATTACAGATCTTTATTTTCTGAAGACGACGATCTATCTACCGTCAATTGCATTCCGTTGCAATTGTGAAGAACAACTGGAGAAGTGTTTTCTTTATCGAAACCCTTTTTATTTTTGAGTGATCAGCTTCTCGTTCTAAGCTGTGTGGGTTCGTGTTTGAACCAGGAAGGCTGTGTTTGCCTGAAACTTGTAAAGGTGTCAACTGCCTGTACTCAGTTGTGAACAGGTCTGTGGAAACGAGGACCAGATAGTGAAAATCTCCAAGCTCGTGGATTTGAGCGTTGGTGGAGTGGACTAGGGGCCTTCTGTTCCCCGAACCACTATACATCCGTGTGTTCATGCTTTTACTTTTTCCGCTGCATATTTAATCGTGCTAAAGCATAGTGGACAAAATTTGTCTAAATTGAAGAGATTGTAATAATTTTGAAAAGACAAAATTCACCACCCCCCTCTTGTGTGTAATCCGTAGATTCAGATCCAACAGGATGTTCATCTGATAATGTTGATAAGGGAAAAAAGACACAATTTACTTTGTGAAAAAATTGTGGAAAGGGGCCCCAAAAAGAATGTCACAAGGGAAGCAAAATATGTTTAATGTGTGGGGTGATAGGGCATAAAGTATCCAATTGCTTTAAAAAAATGGATAATGTGATGAATAGAGATAAGGTTCGATCTAATGTACCTTATACTTTTCAATTTCGTAAATGTGGAGAAGTTCGACATTGTCCATGAAATTTCTCTCTTGGAAGGGATGAGAAGCATGATGAGCATAAATAATCTTCATGGACAATGGAACAATGCAATTCCTATGCTGAGATAAATCATGATGACTAAAGTACATGTAACTTCTTCGCAATAATTGTTTAATACATGTTGTATTTTAGTTCGTGCCCTATGATCATATCGTTAATGTTTTCTAAGAACATCGAGTCACTACAAAAGATGGTTTTATATTATTATGGAAAACATATATTGGTATGTATCACATGTTGTTGTTGGGAAGTTTTTCTTCTTGAAAAAAATTATTATTAGGGGATTAAAAGATGATTATTATTTTGGACGATGTTCACTATTTTGGGAACCCTATATGATCGAGGTAAAACGATTACTATGGTATTTTCATTGAGGAGTAATGGTTGTATTATTTTTTTAAGAATCGATGAATTTAAGGTAAACTTATTGTAATTTAGGTTATTTATGGGAATGATTAACCTATCTTGGGGAAAATCTATTTAGGTTAGTTACATTAGTTATAAGATTTTAGAAGTGGTTGATGTAGTTTGGAGATGAATGATATAGTTTATCATGGAAGACAATGTTATCAAATCCTTCTTGTATTTGGGATTCAATCATAGTTTGGTTTATTTTGAGGAATTTTAAGGATAGTTATTTATAGAATTGTCTATGATGAACTTTGGGTAGTACCGTGGAATTTGGAAGATTTAAAAGTAGTTTCCCTTCCTTTGGGGTTCTTTCTTTTTGAAGAATTTTTTTATCTCACCCTTTCAGTTTTTGGGATAATATTTAAAGATAGAAGAAATAGATAGTTATTCTTGTGTGGATTATGTGATTCTCTAGAAGATGATTCATGTGATTTTGATGAGACCATGTGTTTTTGAATGCTCATCATTTGGAGAAAATATTAGTTTTGGTAGTAACTTATTAAAGGATGAAAATATACTTGAATCTATGTATATTTCCTTATGTTTTTATTCTATGAATTCCTCAAAATTATGAAAAGGAATGTAAAACAAAAACGTTTTTGGTTTACATTTCCTATTGGGTAATGAAAGGTCGTTTACACACATCATATGTTTGTGATTTTATTATGGTTAACTTTTTCATAATCATGTTTTATATCACTCTACATTAGATCATGACCCTTTGTTTTCTCTTCCATATCCATGTTTCCCTACATGGAATCCTAGAATTGGTTAACTCGGGTGACCTTTGTACTTCCCTTTCTTTCTTTTGAAGAAATATTTTTACTGATTCCTTTTCTGATGTGAGAAATTCAATGAAATTTCCAAGCCCAATTTTAAAAATTGTGAGTGCGCAATTTCATAAGGGGGGAAGAATGTAACGACCTGAAATTTTGAAGAAATCTTGTTCCTAATTTTGTGTGTTATTTTATTTTATACTCAACAAAACTGTTTCATTTGATAATATGAATATAATTAAAATGATACTGTTGGGTTTCGACTGTTATATGACCATTGGTCAATATGACCGTTGGAAGCTAAATGTTGTGATTGATGTCTCTAAATACAAGTGATCTTGGTTAATAAATATAGAAAGAAGATTCAATGGCCTCATCCAGCAGTTTCGGGCCAATCAAATCCCGTATAATAGAACTTGGGAAGGAGGTAGCCCTATTGGGATTCGCTCTAGACCAAACCCAAGATGAACTTCATCGTGTGAAGCTAGAATGGAATTTCCTTTGTGAGAAGTTCAAACTGATAGAAATATTTACTCATGTAATGTTGGCTGAGCCGCCCTCAGATTCTCTCACTTTAGAACACCTTACACTTAGGTCATATGCTGGGGTTATCAGGGGCTTTGAAAGGAGACCGTAACTGCCTTGTGTAATCATAAATAAAATTGTGATTTCTTCTTTTGGTGATGTTTGTGAATATTAAATGGTATGGATAATTTTAGGATGTATATTATTGATGAATGTTGAAAAAATGATATTTTAAAATATTTATGTAAACCATAAATAATTAACAATGTGTAAGGATTTTCAAAAAATGGTCTTCTAAAAATGTGTTCAGAATGAAATTTAGTGTCTAATAAGATCAACCTAATTTTTGGTGAATAGTACTTTTATGAATAGCTATTTTATGCTTAGGATTAGTAATGTGACCTAATAGATTATTAATCTCACTTAAAGAATGTATTAATATAATATAAGCACCTTGATTATGTAATGTGATTCAATAAAATAGGTAAATAACTGTTTAAAAAATTATTAGTCAAGCACAAGTTTTTTCAGTTGAATAGTTTTTTTAAATAAAAAATAAATTAAAAATATTTAGAAAATTATTTTTATAAAATGAACTTTATTTTCGAATTGAGAACATCGACATTATGTTAATGTAATTTTTGGGGATTTTTCTAAAAAAATGAATTTTCAATGAGTAGTCTTTTTATTTAAAAATTAAATTAAACATACTTCGAAAATTATTTTTATAAAGTGGAGTTTATTTTTGAATTCAGAGCATTGATATTATGTTAGGGTAAATTTTTGGGAGTTTTCTGAAAAAGTTGAATTTTCAGTGAATAGTAATAATACAGTTTTTGGGTTTCGGTATGTTTAATGACATCATCACTCAATCGTGATAATTTCATGAGATTTTTTAAGGTATGGTAGACTTGTGAATTGTACGATAAGGTATGAGGTGTCGCAAGTGGCCAAAACCATGATGAAATACCACTCTTTTTTCCAATACCTCCAATGAGGTGTCCCTTGACAATTATTGCCTCGTCCCCTAACTTCCGCTATAAATACCAATCCATTATCTCATCCTATCCATTCCAAATTCATCTTCATCGAAGTTAGGGTCTCGTTACCTTCCAAGGAGTCCTCCATAGGTTCCCTTAAGCCTCCCAACATCCCAAAATTTAAGATTTCGAAGTTACTCTTCAAGGTAAGGGATCCTACCTCTCTCTTTCTTTCCAAGTACTCTATTTTTTGTCATTTCTTTTATGCACCATGTTCTTATCTTAAGGATGTTATTTTATATTCATCATACTGTCCATTTCATGTTCATATGATGATATACCCCATATTTATCTCATCAATTCAGTTTAAGAATGTTTCTGTGGCCCCGTAAGGCTGCTGAACTTTTAAGGGGTTCTTTCCCCTTATCGTTTTCTATATATTTTTTCATGTCAAGTCTTCATGTTACTTCATATTATGTTGGGGTATGATCTCTATATCTATCATACCGATATTTTATGTTCATATTATTAGAGACCCAATTTGGTCTCGTCAATTCATTTTCTTTATTTTTTAACTGACGTCGTTAGGCTGCCGAATTTTCATAAGAGAAATCATATTTTTGTCTTCCTTCCATGTTTTTCATTTCATATGTTATGTATTTAAGATTTCTTTACCATGTTATTATATCCAGTATATTCGGTCCCTCTACTGTTTTAAGGATGATTTATGAGTGGGTGACCCATTTCCTCTATCTTTTCAATATTTTGTAAAACCCTGTAACATAGCCGTTATGCTGAAAAAATTCCGTCTCAAAATGACTCTCTATTTTTATCAAAATATTTTATTTAATTAAATAAATACTCAAAGATCTTTCTTCAGTAGGGGTATTCACATATATATCAAAATATTCTATTTTAATTATGGGATTTACATACATGAAACCCTCTATCCTTTTCGGTGCGTTTCAAGTTACATAAAGATCATGTCTTTAATGATTTTTTTAAAACATTATGATTATGAAATGAAACCCAATTCATTTATGCTATATGGGTTATTTATGAAATTTTTGATGATGATATATGTGGATCACATGATAATTAATAAAAATTAGTGGTGCACCCTTATTGTACTCCAATGCATTGGGTAATGATGTAACCACTAGAGATTACAATTTTAACTATACCTTGGTGAATATCTTTGGTAATTTTAAATGACACCATTGGGATGGACCCTGGAGATATGTTCATGATTTTCTAATTTATATATTTTAGCCACATCTTCATGTTATTTTTCATGGTATTTTCATTATGATATGCCTATACTTCCATTGATCATGTCTTTAAGTTTTTATTAACATTCTTATTTATATCACAAGTAAACTGTTTCCTTGTTTACCGTTTATGGACCTTCTGCTCACCCATTACTTTTATGTGTTCTCTGATGTTATGATATTTTGTAATGAACATAGAATGAATAATTAATAATCCTTTCAAGTTCTTATGATGACTTTTTTATGTTGTCGTGTTTTAAGTTCCTAGTTTCCAAGACACTAAACCTTAACGATCCTTGGTTTTTTATTATGTAATGAAGGTTAATGTGATAAAAAGTCGGGCTGTTATAGGTGGTTCCCACATTTGAATTCAAATTGGGGGTTTTAGTGTGGGTGTTCCCCACCACCATATCCCATGTAGAGAGGATTCAATAAAAATAAATTAAAAGATTGTTTTATATATAATTTTTTACACCAAAATAAAAAAAACTAACTTTCGCCCTCGACCTACTACAGTCAAGGTGAAGGCGTCCTTAAGATTATATCAACACTGCATGTTCAACGGTCACATCCAATTTCAATTCCGAGCCCCAGTTTAAAATTAATGAAAACTCTCTCGCACGTTTTCTGAAAGTACCAGAAAAAAGTTCAGAAAATCATTTCGATCACTATGGGCCTCAAAATCACACACCGTCAATTTTCCCGATAACATAATATTCCATATAATTTTAAAAAAATACATGGAAAATTTAGGTCTTTACATTCCTAGTCAATAGTAATTTAAGAGTAACACCCCTAGACTAACTCTAATTGAAAATGGGATGGAAACAAGAAATGAGTACCCATATCACACACATAGGATTGTTGCACCTAAAACACATGTACACAGGCAAAAAATACATAAAACAATATAATATATAAAGATAAACATCTGATATAGTAAATTAATGCATAACATTTATGCCCACATGAAAGTATGATAAAATATTAAGAAAATTAGAAAAGGATTACATACAAACTAGAAATATCATTAATGATGCCAATATAATTATAAAATTATATTGCTATAAATATAAAACTCATAGATCCCCATTCAGTCAATTTAGATAAATGGAGATACAAATTTTCCTGGTCCACCTAGAACACCATCTAATGGAATGACATCTACAAAATACATGAAACTTATAGGTGTATCCCCTACTGGGGTGAGTATAAGCACAACTATAAGGACATCTTGAAATCACCAAACACAATGTGTCAAAGAGGGAGTCAAATATATTTCATAAAAGAAATGGGTAAGGAAAATATAAAATAGATTTGATGAAAATGATGGTTCAAGTATCAAAGTGATGTATTTTCACAATGTCAACCAAGGGATTCATCTTGAGTATCCAAGGTAATAATCATCCAAGAGAATACACTCATATGGTCTTGATATAATGATGAAACTCATCTAATAGTCATACATATTCTGTCATACATTGTATAAGTATTAACGAACTATGATGGATCATATTATATATACACTCGATCAAAATTCATCTCATCAAAGTTTAATTAATTTTTATTCAAAGATAATGGATCACTCACAGTACCAATAGGGGATACCTAAACCTATTGGGAAACTCCACCATGAAGGGGATAAAACAACCTAGATTGCAGATACTGGATATCTCTCCCAAAAAATTGAAGAATGAGACAAAGGATAACACATCGTATATCATAGATATATATCATAATTTATCTATGTATAACACATATAGGGGATCAGTCATCTAATCCACAAGATAGGATGATACATTGTTCCCTCATATAGATGAAATAAGGTAATGTACCCGCATTTAATATGTCCAATTGAACACACCCATGATTATAAAAAATTAACATCGAGGAATGAAAGGGATTTAACTGGACCTTGAAAGAGTATGTGGTGTGTTAAATGGGGAATTTATATGTTATCACTTTGTTTGATTCTTCCAATTCACTTCAATATCATGGGTAATTTTATAGTTTATATACACAACATGTTTTTATGAAACTCAATGTGTAGAGATTTTCCCTGATACCTCGACACGTTCCATTGTCCCTCATTCATGTACTCTCGGAATTATGTGAGTTTTTCACTTACATACATAGCAAGTTGGGTCATATGGGTTCCTACTTAGGTACACTACATACACAATAACATCATTAGATAATGATATCTTGTTGTGTGGGTGTCATGACCCATCCCCTGGGGCATGTGCAATGTGTACCCTAAGCCCGCCTTCCATAGGACAGGGGCTAGTGAGTGGCACCGAAATGCATATCCCCTAATACTGGGAAGTAATTTTCGTTATAACCTGTAAACACACAAAACCAAGCACACATAAATAAAAGAACACAAACAAAATGTATAGTAAAAGATTGTGTACAGTATGAAAAAGGACCAGAATGCAAGCCCAACTGAAAAGTACAATAAAAATGGAAAGTACAAGTAAACTGGAATTTACTTTTAAACTGGAACAACTCCCGTGAAATACCACCAAGTATCCCACCTGAAGGGTCGGTACAACTCTCAAATGGTTGCCTCTTCGGTATGCCTCATCTAATTTCCACCTATGAGCTACCTCTGGTCCTATTACCCTCATCCTCAGTTAGCGGTGTCTGTCATCTACACCATACACAACAATGTGCGGGCATAGCCCATGTAGGGGTGAGTATAACGATACTCAGTAGAGATCCTGAGACCCTCAAAGGTCTCACAAAGTCAATATGGGATAAACCACAAAGCATGTAAAAATTTAACAGCACTACTTATGTATATTCCCATAAATACACCCAAGTTGTCAAGTATACCCATATCATTCATGAAGAAACACAAGGTCCAAATCAAAAGCTCAAAGCTCAACTATTCCACAAAGGAATTCCACAACGTTAACACCACAAAAATAATTACCTATAACATCCCGATTCCAGAAGCCACCCAGAGGCACCCCGTACCCAGTTGGGTACATGGCTTCAAGTTCATTTCACCGAATGCCAAAGGTGGACGACTAGCAGTGAGGGTCATGGATGTGATTGTGGGGAAAACTATGCCCTCATTGACAGAGTAACACGATGGAAGAAAATAAAATGCAACATAAAAAGAAAAAATAATCCATATAAAAGTAACAGCATGAGTCTGAAGAAATAAACAGCGGGAGTCTATATATATATAAAATGATGCATGGTACATATGTCTAGGAAAACAACCAAACACATGACAACGATGGATTAATGAATAGTAACAAGCCTATGTACAAATGAAAACTGATAACATCTCCTCCGTATCTCAAGCCTCAGCTTGGTCCCATGCTCTCCATCTCCACATCATATCAAGCACCTAAAGTATAAGGGCAATTTCCCTTATCTATATTGGCATCAATATAATCTATTTGGTCTGAAATGCATAGCCCAAATAGGGTGTGAGACTAAATCATAGTAGGAAATCACCATAAGATCTGTGCCTAACAGTTAGTGACTATATATGGAAGGCAAGAAGTAAACAACAGTAGTAAACCAAGAAGTACTCAGAGTAACCAATTCCATATATCATGTAAGCATCTAAACAAGTAGTTTACTTTCTAGGAAGTAAACTTATCTTATCCCCTCAAGATCAGTTCTAATAATATATAAAGACTCTCTGAGTAAGCACTCATAGTCAATTCCACTTATAGTCAAAAGTGATTCAAGACTCTCTGAGGAAGCTCACACATTCAGTTCCCCTTTTAGTCTAAGGTAGTCAAGGACTCTCTGAGGAAGTTCACACATTCAATTCCTCTTATATCCCCTAGTGGTAATAGACTCTCTGAGGAAGATCACATGGTCAATTCCCCTTATAGTCTAATGTGGTTCAAGGACTCTTTGAGGAAGCTCACTTGGTCAATTCCCCTTATAGTCTATGAAATTAATTCAAGAGACTCTATAAAGAAGACCACATGGTCAATTACCCTTATATTCTACTACACCAGATTCCCACAACCCTGTGTAAGTCATGTGAGCATAGCAATGCAATACAACAAAGGTAATCCTTATAACTACATTGCTAATCAGTCTAAAACATATCAAGAATGACAGAGTTCAACATTCCATCCTACAATCACTAAGCATGGGAAGATAGGCATGGTTGGAATACTGGCTAAACAGGACCAAATGGTCTTAAACAGAACATGCATGGGAAAAACTTCCAAAGCATTGAAATCAACTCCAATCACATCCAAATAATCTCTATACAATCATACAAGTATAACAAGCAAACCACATGGGTAAAACTGTAAACACACAATACCCCAATTATGGATATTGGCCAAATTCTCACATATAACTCAAATAATTTCAACAAAAAGGCACAAGACACCTACCTTTAGGGTTCCAACGAAAATGATCCACAAGCTACCACACCTCCTCGAATCAGGTGAAAGCACCACCGAAATTTCTCTATATCCCCTACCATGACATCCAAAGGTATTAAAATCAACACCCAAGGAAAACGAAATCCAATATCTACACTCGATAGTTGTAGATCAAGAAAACCAAGATATAGAGAGAGATGTATATCTAGTGGAAAACATAAGGAAACCAAGAGAAGAGACATACCAAAGAGAAACCAACATCAAACCACCTTGAAACCCCATTGATTTGCTTCCAAAAATAGTGGCAGAGTCCCTCCAACCCTTGAGAACTAGAATCTAGAAAGAGCTTCGAATGGGTGGAAGAATGAGGGAGAAATGGGAAATCATGAGTGGCTCGGGACATAAAACCCCAAACATTAAGTGGTCACACGGTTTCCCCACACAGTTTTGAAAACCGTGCGCCAACCATGTGGTTGCCACTATCTCACCCAGGGACTTCACACGGCTTGACCGCAAGGTCTTAAATAACCATGTGCCACCAGTGCAGATCCCACTATTAGGGGTACACAATTTCGTGGGCTCGATGCTTTGTTTGTTAAGATCGTGCACTAACCGTGCACCCCTGCACAACCTCCACAACTTTAAACGATTTCCCCAGAAATGTCAAGACTTAAACCAACTAGAAATAAAACATACCTAAAAAGAAGGTCTGGGTTCTTAAAAACTTACACACTTAAATAAATTAACCTTTAATTTCCCTAGCGCGACATAGAAGAGGAAACCCTGAAATGTTCTGGCCACATTGCTCATACATCGGCCTCCCTCTCCCATGTCTCGGAAGGTACTCACATGTGCTGCCAAAGCACAATTACCAGATGAATAGACTAGCCACAGAGAACCTTTGTACTGTGATCTACATTCTGGATAATATTCTCCTCTAATGAGGCATCCACATCAAGCTCAACCTTATTAGGTTGAAATACAGGAGACTGGTCTGAAAAGAAATGTTAGAGCTGAGAAACATGAAAAAAACATGCATATTCTAGTTCCTCTGAGGTAATTGCAACCGATAGATTACCGGCCCAACCCTCTACAACACCTCAAATGGGCCGACATACCTCAGTGAAAGCTTTCCATGTATCTTAATCCTTATGTGCCCAAACCTCTGTGTGACACGTAGAATAACTTGATCCCCGACCTCATACACTAGAGGTCATCTCCACTGATGGACATAAGAGTTTTGTCAATACAACGCAATATCAATCCTATTCAGAAACATCTCTATATGATGTGTGGTCTCCTGTACAATACGTGGCCCCTACAAAGCTTCCTCTCGTACCTCCGACCAACATTAGGGTGATCGACATGAACTACCAAACAAAGCCTCAAAAGGTTCCATCTGAAGAGTTGCTTGAAAACTATTCTTGTAGGAAAAATAAAATAGAAGTATATGGTTCTCCCATGAACCTCAAAAATCAAAAATACATGCTCAAAACATGTCATCATAGACTTTCCATATGTTTGGGGATGGTTAGCTATACTCAAATGTACATATGTACCCAAAGCCTTCAAAATCCCCTTCCAGACCTGAGAAATAAAACATACAACCATGTCTGAAACAATTGAGTGAGGAACTCCATGTAAACGTAGAATATACTAGATTTAAAATCATCCCGGCTCATCAACACTGAAGGTATCTTTGATCAGAAATATGTGAGAAACCTTTGTGAGTCTATCAAGGACAACCCAAACTGCATCATTCCGTCGAGGCGACCTCGATAAACCATTCATGAAATACATCACGACACCAGTCCAATTCCACTCAAGAATGGGAAACTGCTAGAAAATCTCTAATGGTTACTGATGCTCCACATTCACATTTCTACAGGTGGAACACCTCATGATAAAACCAACAATATCTCTCTTCATACCTAGCCACCAGTAATAATGGTTTAGATCAAGAAACATCTTGGTGACACATGTATGAACTTCCTAAACTAAGGAAAGATTGTCTATTATCATCTCATCGTGTATGTATTCTGGCACCCATACACGCCCCTAGATATTAAAGATATAATCCTATCCTATGGTCCATCTATGAATTGGGTCCTTTCCCATAGGACCACGCCTTCAGAATCTAATTGCTCCCTCATTCGTACTCGATCAGGAAGGGTAGAGGTAATAACTATAGAAGAAAGGAAAGTTTTCCCCTGTTTATCGTGAACCTCCAAATGCATCTCAGTGAATAGATCCATAATATTCCACTCACTGTTGGCATCCTAAACCACCTATATCTGTGTCCTCCTGCTCAATGCATCAGCCACTGTGTTGCCTTTCCCTGGCATATACTCAAGCTCAATGTCAAAGGACTGAAGATACTCAACACACCTTTTCTTTCTCAAATTTAGATCCTGTTGAGTGAAGATTTAATTGAAACTTTTGTGGTTGGTGAAAACCAAAAAATTATCTCCCAGAAGATAATGTCTCCAACAACGTAAGGCATTAACAACTACTTCCAGCTCGAGATCGTGCATCGGGTAATTCCTCTCATGTGGCCTCAACTGTCGAGTCCAATACGCAATGACTCCATCTCCCTGCATAATTACCACTCCCAAACCGTTACTAGATGCATCACAGTACACAGTGTATCTCTTTCACAGCTCTGAAAAAACTAGGATCGGTGCTGACGTCAACCTCCCCTTTAGATTCTGAAAGGCTAACTCACAAGAATCTGACAATAAGAACTTCTCACCCTTCATAGTCAGACCCGTCAGTGGTGCTTCTAAGAACGAAAATATCGGTATGAAACTTCTGTAGTATCCAACCACCACTAGAAAACTACATACCTCAAAGATGTTCTTTGGCTACTCATTAGAAACTACATCCCTCGCATTCTCTTGGTCTTTTGATACTCTTGTCTCTGAGATAACATGACCCAAGAAGTGAATCTGGTCCATCCAAAATTGGAATTTTGAGATCATAGAATATAACTTATTCTCTCTCAGTATACTCATAATGATCTCAAGGTGTGTGGCATGGTCGTGTCGAGTGTGAGAGTGCACCAAGATATCACCCACAATGACAACCATGATGGAATCCAAGTATGGATTGAACACTTGGTTCACTAGTGCCATGAAAACCACATGCATGTTCGTGAGACTGAATGGAATAACTACGTACAATTATAGAACATACCTACTCTAGAAAGCTGTAAGAGGTATATTAGATGGTCTAACGTAAAACTGATGGTAACCAAATCTCATGTCAATCTTCAAAAACACTTGGGATCCTCGAAGATGATTGAAGTGATCATCAATCCTTGGTAAATGATATCAGTTCATGACCATCAACTGGTTCAACATCTGATAATACACACAAAGCCTAAGAGTACCATCCACCTTCTTTACAAATAGGACCGGAGAACCCCAAAGAGATGTACTAGCTCTGATGAATCCCTTTGACTGTAAATCCTCCAACTGCCTCTTGAGCTCCTGTAACTCAGGAGTAGCCATTCTATAAGGAGGAATGGACCCCTATGCCACTCATGGAATATAACCAATATAAAAGTCTACTTCTATCTCTGGAGGAAGACCTGAAAAGTCCTCTGGAAAGAAATACCTAAACTGATCCACCTATATAGGAAATTCCATATGTGATGTCCCCTGGTCATCCCGATATAGACTAGCAAACAAGGTTGTAACTCCCACTAGCCCAAGATGCTCTACTCCTGCTCTACTTTCTGGGACATCCCACTCTTTCTTATGAAGAAGCGATCCTCCCACTGGTGACACAAAACTCACCCTACGGTGATAGAAATCAACAACATCATAGAAAGAAACCAACCAATCTATTCCAAGAATGTTTTCATAGTCTGTCCTCTCTATGACATAGAGGTCCCAAAATAAGTGACAACCACCAACCTCAAGAGGGAACTCCTTGGACTAACTTATAGAAGATGTTGTTGTCCCCAATGGAGTTTCTAGTGTCATGATATCAGATGAAGAAAGGATATTGAGCCAAAGGCTCTCCACAAGGGAAATAGATATAAATATATGGGAATCCACTATGTCAAAAAGAGCATAAGATAAAACTGAGGAAACTAGAATGGTGCCTCAAACTATAGAGGGCTCTAGTTCCTTATCATGTTGGGTCTGCACTATTACAAAATTCATTCCTGCTCCACGACCATGTGACCCTACCTGACCACTCTGAGCTGGCCCACCCTATTTTCGCTGATATCATGGCGACCGAGTACCACGACTGCGACCTCCACCTTTGTTTGAATGGCCGGAAGAACTCCATTTCCCAGACTGGTGAAAAAATGGTAGAGTTACTCATGTACGAGGAGTCATATATGAACCCCGATCACCTACTGCTAGTGAGAGGACCTGAAAAAAATGTTTAATGTGCCCCATCTAGTCATAATATTGGCACACCACATAGTTTCTCTGGAACTACGGCCATGTTTTCCCGCACTTCCCGTATTGGTAGCACAACACCCGGCTACCAGAAGACGCATCCTGTCTACTGTAATATCCTTGTGTAGCCTCCCAGTTGTGCTGCCTTCTATCGGCTGGCAGCGCACTAACCCAGGATGTTGAACCTCCCTGGCTCACAGCTCCAGAATCTATCAGGTTATGCTTCATGATCAGTTCCTAGTTGAATATAGAGGATATTGAAGTCAACCTGAAGATGTTCACCAACAATCAGATGTTTTTCCATAGGCCATACTCTAAATTGCATGTAAGGAATAACTCATGGACTCCTAGAATAGGAGTGAAATGTTGCAGCTTTGTGAAGCGAGAGGTATACTCCATCACAGAAAGAGTTCCCTGCTCCAGACTCATAAACACCTGGGCTCGATTGGACCTCAAGCTCTCTGGATAGAAATAATCCTTGAATATGTGATGAAACTCATCCTAGACCATATTCTACTGGAGCACTCCTATGAGATCACATCACATCACCTATTGGAAGAGTCTTAAAGTTTTTTGGTAGCGATCATGACCCTTTTCTGAAGTGGCATCTCCAGATGATCGAAGATCATTAGTGTGGCTTCTAGCAAGGACTCTACGGCCTATTGTCCTCTGCCCCCTGAGAAGGTGGGAGGATGCTGCTGCTGAAAGACCTGCGTCAGTTCTGCCATAGATGGTGAAGGAGGTGGCGCTCCCTAGAAGTTCTACATAATCATCAAAAATCACTCCCTAAAATGTGAATTGGCACCTATAACTGGTATAATTGCTAGTTCTAAGGCCGAAACAATTGGAGGATCTGCTAGAAGTCCCAGATCAGCCATATCCAGTGTCTGATCAGTGAAATGGAACTGGAGGAAAACTGAAGGACGTCTCGGTGGAATGACTCTATAATGTCAAGTGCACACCATAGATCTAGATTATAACGGACTGAAAAATAGACGTGAATGAAGTGGAATGGGAGAAAGAAAGAATTCATTTTTTACAAAACATGACTACACGGCGTGTAAAATTAATCCATTCACATGGGCGTGTACTTATGCCAGCCTAGGTCGTGTAACGCCCCAAACAGACGATAGGTACTTGAATCCTCTTCCCCTGCCTGAGTCCTTCTACATGGTAAAGACACACGGAGCCAATAAGACAAGACTACACGATGTGTATAATAACTACACGATGTGTACTTAAGAAAAACTATTTCTTCCTAAACAGAAGGACATATAAAGCATAATCGAAACTACACGACGATTATTCTAGGTTTTTCAGACAGTGAGCCTTAGAAACTACTCTGGAACCCATAAAAACCCTGAAACAATCATTAAAAGTTCCCAATTCAAATCCTAGATGTACCATACTCCTCAAGAATCAAATATTGGCATCTTATATATGTTATAAACAAGAAACGAAAAGGCAATGATCCACCATGTTCCGGTCCATGACGGATCATAACACCTCAAGAACCAAAATTTGGAATTCATTCCAAACAAATACTTACATAAATGCTACCCTATCAAATAGAAGGTATTATATCAAGTCAACTTTTACTACAGAGTGAATATTCAACAGAACATCTATCACAACAACATTCAATATCTAATTCACCATAAATGTCCTGGAAATAATGACTGACATGTGATTTCAAGAAAAATTCTATATGATGCATGAAATAGAATACCCTCATCTCATTGGGTTACGACAGAAATATAACTTCAATAATGTCAAAATTAAAAGAAAAAAGAATGTGAGTCACCCACTAGTGAAAATCAAATCAACTGTAAAATTACAAAATCAGAAAATTGCATTAACAAGGTAAATTAGATTTTCCCTGTACACAGTTTAGCTACTCCCAAGAAAAAATTATTACCAAGTACCTATTCTATAATATCCCTAACTACAGGTTCCAAAAAGTAATTCAAGAGAAAATAATTCCTCTGATACCAAACGTCCCAGTTCATGAAGCCACCAAGAGGTGCCCTGTACCTGATTGGTCATAAGGCCTCAAGCGCATTTCCCTAAATGCGAGAGGCTTCTGACTAGAAGAGAGGGCCATAGGTGTGATAGTGCAAAAACTATGTCCTCATTGATAGAGTAACATAGTGGAATAAAAGAAAAAGAAATAGAGGAAGCAGTAATAATCCAAACAAAAGTAACAGAAGAAGTCATAAGAAATAAATAGCTAGAGTGTATACATATATAATATGATGAATTTTAAATATGTCTAGTAAAATAGCTAAACACAACACAATTCTGGTTTACCAAACATTACAAAGAAAATTTACAAAAGAAAACAGATAACAGATCCTCAGCATCGCAAGCCTCAGCTTGGTAGCATTCTCTCCATCTCCAAAGCATATCAAGCACCTGAAGTAGAAGGGTACATGCCCTTATCTTTACTTGTAGCAATATAATATGTTTGGGCCCAAATGAAAGTCCGAAACTGGGTTTGAGACAAAATCCCAGTAGGCAATCACCACAAGATCTGTGCCTAAAATTCAGTTAATATATATAGTAGGTAAGAAGTAAACAACATTAGTAAACATCGAAGCACTCATAAAAAACAATTCCACATATCAAGTAAGTATCCATACAAGATGTTAACCTTCTAGGAAGTACACACAGCATATCCCCTCAGTTTCAATTATAAGAATATATAAAGACTCTTTGAATAAGCACTTAGAGTTAATTCCCCTTATAGTCTACTGTGATTCAAGACTCTCTGTGGAACATCACACAGTCAATTCCCCTTATAGTTTAAGTAGTGAAGGACACTCTGAGGAAGATCACACAGTCAATTCCGCTTATAGCCGCATGTGGTCATAGACTCTCTGAGGAATATCGCATGGTCAATTCCCCTTATAGTCTAATGTTGTACGAGGACTCTCTATGGAAGCTCACTCGGTCAATTCCCCTTATATCCTATGAAAGTAATTCAAGAGACTCTTTGAGGAAACTCACTCGGTCAATTCCCCTTATAGTCAACTACACCAGGTTCTCATGGCCCGGTGTATGTCAAGCGAGCATAACAGTGCAATGCAGTGAAAGTAATCCTTATAACTACTTGGATAAATAGTATACAACATATCAAGCATGACAGAGTACACAATTCCATCCTACAATCACCAGGCATGGGAAAATAGGAAAGGTATCCAAACATGATAAACTGCACCAAACGTTCATAAATAGGACATGAATGGAAAAAATATCCAAAGTAAAGAAATAAACTCCAATCACATCCAATTATCCTCTACATAAGAATACAAGCATGGTAGTCAAAACAATGTGGTAAAACGGTAAACACAAAATACTCTAATCAATGATATTGTCCAAAATCCCTCATATAACTCAAAGAATATCAACAGAAAGGCACAATCCACCAACCTTTAGGGTTCAAACGAAAATGATCCACAATCTACCACACCTCCTCAAATATAGTGAATGCACCACCGAAATTTCTCTATATCACATTCCCTAACATTAACATGTCTTAAAATCAACACCCAAGGAAACCAGAACCCAATATATACTCTCAACAGCTGTAGATCTAGAAAACTAAGAGACAGAGAGAGAGAGAGATGTATATCAATGGGAAAACATAAGGAAATCAAGAGGAGAGACTTACCTGGGAGAAACCACCTTTAAACCACCTTGAAATCCCTTTGATTTTCTTCCAAAAATAGTGGAGAGTCCCTCCAACACTTGTGAACCGAAAATCCAGAGAGAGCTTTGAGTGGGAGGATGAATGATGGAGAGATGGAAAATCCCATGTGGCCTGAGACTTAAAAACCCTATGTTTAAGTTTCTCCATGTTTACCCCACACAGTTTCTCAAACCGTGCGCCTACCATGCGGTTGCCACTATCTCACCCAGTGACTTCACACGACTTGCTCGCATGGTTTAAAAAAACTGTGTGCTACTCGTGCAGAGCCCACTGTCAAGGGTTCATGATTTCTTGAGCTGGCCGCACAATTTGTTTTGACCGTGGGAAAATAGTGAACCCCTACACAACCTCCACAACTTTTAATGTTTTCCCCAGAAAAGTGAAAACATCAACCAACCAGAAAAAGAAAAAATACATGAAAAAGAATTTCTGGGTTATTACATTACCACAAAGGTAACACCACAAAGAACATTACCACAAAGGTATCACCATGAAGGTAATTACAATGAAGGTATTCCACATAGAAGAATACCACCAAGGTATCACCATGAAGGAATGTACCACACAGGTACGCCACACAGAAGAATACCACAAAGGTTTCACCAAGAAGGAAAGTACAACATAGGTACACGACATAGAAGAATACCAAAAAGGTATCACCATGAAGGTAAGTAACACACAGGTATGTTGGAGAGAAGAATACCCCCTAGGTATCACCAGGAAGGAAATTTATATATAGGTACACCACACAGAAGAATACCACAAAGGTATCACCACAAAGGTAAGGACAAAACTCACACCAGGTTTAACATAGGTACAGTTGTAGAGATGATTAAATGTATCTACTAAATCATCTTACTCTCTTAAGAGGTAGACCCACAAAGGATCCTAAATCATTAGACCCACAAAGTATCTCAAAGCACAAACCCACACAGAATCCTAGTACATCATCAGACACACACAAGATCCTAGTACATCATCCGACCCATAGAGGTTCCTTGTACATCATCAGACCTACACATGATCATAGTGCATCATCAATCCCACACATGATCCTAATACAATAGAGCCACAAAATATCCAAGAGTATTCTTTCATTTATTCCTAGAGTGGATCAATATGGGACCCTCAATCAAAGACCAACAAATGATCCCTCTCTTGTATTACATCAAGCTATAGCGTTCACGCACTCTACTTGCCTGTCTCTGGGCGGGGCTGATCCTGATGTTTCAGGTTCATACTCCAACTACCATGAAGTCTCATGAAAAGGTTATACAAAGTACCTCCATGTCATAGTGGTCTTAACGCAAAAGATGGTGCATCAAATGGACGCCTGATCTGTAAGTTATTAGAATTTTAGCCCCAAGGTCCTGGTTGATTTGTGGTCGATCCAAAATAATTGTACCCCAATTTTATCCAAATCACATTTGTGTATAAAAAAAGGATCATCTCGCTCCTTGATTTCTAATGCCGTAGACAGTTCGTCAAACGGACGCCCGTAGCACAAAATATGGCTGAAAGAACGTAAATTTGTCGAAGTTGGTTCAGGTCCAGCCCGACTCGGCCTAGGCCGACCCGACCCAATTCAGGATGACCCGGACTGACCCGGGTATGGCATGGCTGACAGTGCGGTGGTTCAATGGTACGACAGCCCACGGTGCAGCATGTCTGCGGTGCGTCTACGGCACGGAGTCGTGGGTTCGTGGAGCAGCAGCCCATGGTGAAGCTAGTCCGTGGTACAGCGGGTTCGCGGAGTGGCAGTCTGCGGGGCAGCGAGTCCATGACTCATGGCTGGCCGGATGCCCAGCCTTCCCCTCTCCATGAGAAGGCCTCGGCTCTTCTCCACCAGGTGGCATGGACGCGCGCTGCCACCTACATCGCGGCCGGCCGGAGTGTCGACCGCTACTCTCAAGCCCCACCGGTGTCATTCCTTCGTCCACCAGGCACGCCCCGGTGGCCCGTTATTCATTTTGAAGGTCTCTGTACTTGCCTCAGGATGTAACCATCGTTTCATGCCCATGAAAACTTACAAATGATATAGAGAGTTTGGGCCGTGTTCGTTGGCCCTCTCTCTCCGTGTTAGAACGATTGAAATCGTCTTATTTGTTCTTGAATCATAGAGAATGACAAGAACGGGGTAAGGGGATATACAAACAACAATAAACCCTACCTTGAAGGTTCTATAGGATGAGGCATGAGGAATAAGACAATTTCATTGAAGAGTTGACGTTCGTCGCTTCCACGCAACAAGCCTCCACTGACACTACTTGATCATCGTTCATCAATTCGTGGTTTGGGGTCGGTTGTCACTGCCTGCCATAACCGACTCCATCCTCTAAGTGTTGGGCATTACAGAACTTTACCAGATCTTTGCCCCTTGGTGATTTCGTGCCAATTACTCACCCCCAAGATCCTTATAAAATGTATTGGGGTAGGGTAAGTAACGATCATGGAATTTATGAATGTTCATTTAATTGTAACATTCCTAAATTCCAACTACAATGTTACTTAGTATATGAAAGGGTCAATCAATTTAATTTAAATTAGCGTAATTAAATGGGAGGATTACAAAGGATATTTCCCACATTAAAGAGGGTTTCGGGTGGTCTCCACCACCATGAATTAACAAATGGGGGTTTTCTTTCTTGCATGTTCCCCACCTCTAAGCATTCAATTGGGAGGTTAAAATAAAATAAAAAGTTGTTCTGCATTTGATTTTTATGCTTTTATCTATCCCACGAAATTCAAAAAAACTAACATTAACCCTTGAACTACTATGGTCGTTGTGTAGGTCTCCTTAAGAGAATATCAACATTGTGAGTTCAATGGTGTCCTTGGATTTCAATTCCGAGCACCAGTTCAAAAGTTATATGATGTCGCCCACGCATTTCTTGAACATACCCAAAAAAACGTCTTCAAAAATTGTCATAGTCACCCTTGACCTGGGATAGTCGAGGTTAGGCTCTTCCGAAGTGAAACATGCCCCAATGAACCAAACGGTACTCTCGGATTTTTAATCCAAGTTATCGTTAAGAAGTTATGAATTTTACAATAAAATAATTGTCACTTAATTATTTTATTTAAAGCCAAAAAATAATTTTCACTGGTGGCCCACGCCGACCAATGTTAGTATCCTCATAAAGATAGAATACCCTCATGATTTTAGAGGTGGTCTGGTATTTTCAATCCAAGTTACCATTTATGAGTTATAAACTGTTGAAAAATAAAATAATTTATTTTATTATTTTATTTACGATTATGCCATTTTTGGGTTCTCTCAGAGGAGGCCCATGCTGACTAAAATTAAGTCATACCCATGGTAAACCCGCCATCTTGAACAAAACGGTGCTCTCAGATTTCTGATCTGACTTACCATTTAAGAGTTATTATACCTATTTAGGAAATCTGCATAAGTGTGCCAATTAAAACTCAACAAGACATCGACAGATCATTCTGGAAAATCCAGGCCTCGAAATCGTGGGATGTCAGATTTAGCGGTCTTGAAATAATTTTATATAATTAAAAAAATTATATAGCATTTTTGGGACATTCCATTTTCCCCACCTTAGGGATTTTCATCCCCAAAATCCACAACAAAGGTAAAACAACCAGAAGAGGGTGATGGGCATGAATATGAGCCTCCCGCTCCCATGTGCTCTCCTGGAGGTTCCTGTTCCACCAAAATACACGCACCAAATGTAATTATCTCCCACAATGTTCTCTCTCTCATTTGGTCCGCAATCTGAACTGGTACTTCCATAAAAGTCACCCCATCATCGATGTCCATATCTCTATTGTCGGTGATGTGAGATGGGTCATGCACGTATCTCCTCAGCTGGGATATGTGGGAGACTTTATGCATCTGGTCCAACTGAGGGGGAAGTGCTAGGAGGTAACCCACCTCACCCACTCTTCTGAGGACCTGTAAGGGTATAATGAACCTCAAAGATAACATTCCGCCCTGACAAAATCTCTACAAACCCTGTCATGGTGAGACCCATAGGAAGATGTGGTCATCATCCATGAACTACAGAGGTCTCCATCTCCTATCGGCATAAGGCTTTTGCCTGCTCTGTGTAGTCTTCATCCACTCCTGGATGATCCGCAACTTCTCTATGTTATCCCGTACCATATCTGGCCCCACGAGTGCTGAGTCCCCTGGGTCAGTCCAGCACAAAGGTTATCTGCATGGTCGGTCATAAAACGCCTCGAAATGTGCCATCCATCTGAGGATGGAAGGTGGTGCTAAAATGAAGCTACGTTCCAAAAGCCTCTTGCAACCCCTTCTATAGTCGAGAATTGAAACATTCATCATGATCAGAGACAATTATTGAGAGAACTCCATGTAGCCGTAAAATATCATATACGTTGATTCATTACATCCCTCTACTAAACCCTGCCCTCTGATAGGTACGAAGATGGCCGACATAGTGAGTCGGTCATAGATCACCTAGAATAAATCATGTCCCCTGGACTTGTGTGGAAGTCCCATCACGAGGTCCCAGGAAAATCCATCCCACTTATACTCTGGAACCACTAATGGAGGAACTATGAATGTTGGAACCAGTTTCTCTTCCTTTACTTACTGACAATTGATGAATTTTGAGACAAACAATGCAAATGTTTTCTTCATTCGTGGCAACCAATTCTAACTTCGGCGGTCCTGGTATTTCTCTGCCACACCTGGATGTACAGCTAGAGGTGACGTATGGACCTCCCTCAACAATTCCTCGTGTATCGCCAATAGTACCATAGTACCTCCTTTAAAGAGAATGATGTGCTCCCCACTTTTAGAAAATCCATCATGTACATGTCCTGTGGATATCTGAGAACGTCGAGCCTTGCAGTCTGTGTTCCCACACTGCACCTCCCTAACATGATGAAAAATTTGGGGAGTGACTGTAAGAGGTCGAAGATAGGATTATCCATCTTGATCCACTTAGGATATCTATAAAGCTTCTAGATACTCTATCACCTCACTTAGAAGCTGCATTCCATACCTCCTGATGAGTTAATCTTATACCACGTTCCCCTTCCCCGGGGTATAGAATATGTCAATGTCAAAGTCCTGGAGGAACTTTAGACACTCCAGTTGGGAACTAAAAACTCAAAACTCAAAACTACTAATTCCATGAGGGTAAGGTTGTATGACTTAAGAGTGATTGGATTCACCCTCATAAGCATGAGTTTAACCTGTGATATGTGGGTATCATTTTTCTTAAACTAAGGAAAACCTCATCCCAACATTGTAGATAAACCAAATTTTTTTCCCAATACTGCCAATCTGATTATGAATTTTGGATGTCAATCCCATAACCAAACTAACGTCATAAGGCCATAATTCTTACACCATGAGGTTTCAACTAAAACTCTCACCTCAAGGGTCAGATCACACTGTCAGCGTGACTGTGATTATCGAGTGTCCTCCCAAAGGTATCTCCAGACGTGAGGGTCATGTTAATGGTTTAACCAAAAACTCAAGGTCTTAGAAAAGATTTGGGGAAGTAAGGAATGATTGGTACCTATGTCTATTGATATGACATCTAGTAGTATATAGATACAGTACATCAAATCATTCCTAGAGCCCTTGGGTCATACTCCTTGACTACATACAGCTACTCTCTTCCCCTATCCTCCAGCTTCCTGAGCCTCGTGGGGACCACAACGCATGGTGGTTGTAAAATGTCAAAATATACACTACCTCATGCTGCTCCCCTAGCCATGCTTCCACATATATAGCCCTACAGATTGATCTATCCGTTAAACTTCTTCTTCCTGAAACATTTTTACACACCCAACTCTATGAGACTGTAGCTATTTTCCTGTTTTCCCACAACTAACATTCACTGGTTGTATCCTCTCAACCAAAGAAGATTCACCCACAAAGGTACTCTCTAGAACCCCAAAATAAGTCGGAATTAAAATAGTAATAGTGCTAGCTCATATTTCCTTAAACACACTGTGCTCTAAAGCTCGATCTCTGAAGCACTGATCGTATCGTTTTCATTTAGTAACAGGAATGATCGGTACGCCTAGATGAATACTAAGCTACTGAAATGCCATCCTGTCGATGTTGTAGATTCTCTAGAGAACTCTCATCCACCTCCTCAAGGTATCCCTCAACTACCTAGGAGTCGAGCTCACCTAGGAACCGGGGGGGTATTTGATGCTGAATCACATGTAAGGAACTATGCCTATATGTTTCCTCTACCGGTATCACTGGTTTTAACTGAAGACCAACGGGTAGTGATATAGCTGACACACTACCCGAAGGTACTATCTTAGGTAATGGTCTATGTACCAAAGCATCATCACTAGGAATACCATCCCCATGGTCACTGACTGAAAAAGACTAGTAGCTAAGATCACCATATTCTCTACTATTGTCTCAACTAGGGGAAAACTCTAGAAACCGCCTCCAGCCAACCCTAAGCTATGTGGGAAACTATCTCCACTAAAAAAATCATAGGCATATGTTGTTAGAAATCATTTAACGTGCTCAGTCAGTGTGCACCTTCATCCAGTGCAGTTGGTGGTATCTACTACCCAACGGGTGGTGGTGCTACTGGTACACCACCCGAAGGTTACAATATAGTAAGAGGGCCCTACACAAGAGCCTCGACCCTTGGTGGGCCGTCATCGTGTACACTCTCAGAAATTCTAGTTGGCTATCTAATAGTGAAATCCTAATATGGAACAGGTGCTCCACGGTCATTAAGTTATACCTGGTGGTCTGACTCAATAAAACACAAAAAAACGTTTCAAAACACACTCGCAATCATTGTTTTCATGCACTGAGTCTAAAATAGGCAGTGTCCAGGTGTATGGATACTTTGGCCGCCGCACCAACACTGGATTCCCTAAACTGATAATTACACTCACTACACTTAACATTATTTCTGATAAAAAGATCAGAGTCCTATGTTCTACTGTAGAACCGACTCCTATGAGACAAATTTGTCTGGAAGCATCCCCCGAGACCCATATGGTGACTACCCCATGCCCGCCTTCCATAGGCCAGGGCGGGCGACTAGCACTGAAAGACATATTCCCTAAAATGGGGAACAAATTGCCTTTATAAAGTGTAAACACACACAACCACGAACACAAGGAGATACAAAAAAAACAAACATTACTATAAAATAATGTGTACTGTAAGAAAAAGGGCTAGAATACATGCCCAACTGAAAAGTACAAGAAAACTAGAAAGTACATGTAAACTAGAAAGTACAAGTAAACATGAACATCTCCTATGAACTGCCACCAAAGATCCTACCTGAAGCGTAGGTACATCTCTAGAAAAGTCACCACTTCAGTAAGCCTCATCAAATTTCCACCTCTGATCTACCTTCAGTTCTGGTACCCTCATCCTCAGACAACATTGTCCTTCATCTGCACCAAACACCAATAGGTGCGGGCAAAGCCCGTGCATGGATGAGTATAATGATACTCAATAGGGACCCTGAGACCCTCAAATGTCTCATGAAGTCCACAAAGGAATAACCACAAATCATGTAAACATGTGACAACCCTAATTAGGTATATTCCCATACATATACCCTAGTTATCAAGTATATCCATCTCATTCAGGAGGAAACACAAGGTCCAACTCAAAATCCCAAAGATCAACTATTCCACAAATAAAGGAATACCATGAATGTAACACCACAAAGTTATGTAGCACAAAGGTAATTCCACATAGAAGATTACCACAAAGGAATCACCATGAAGGTAAGTACTACGAAGGTACTCCACAAAGAAAAATACCACCATGGTATCACCATGAAGGAATGTACCACACTAGTGTGCCACACAGAAGACTAACTCAGTGGTTTCACCACAATGGAATTTACCACATAGGTATGGTACACAGAACAAATACCAAAAAGGTATCACCGTGAAGGTATTTACCACAAAGTTACACCACATAAGAGAATTCCACAATGGTATCACCATAATGGAATGTATCACAAAGGTACGCCACACAAAAGAACACCACAAAGGTATCACTACAAAGGTAAGGACTCAGCTCACACCGGGTATAACATAGGTACAGTAGTAGAGATGATTAGATGTAACTAATGAATAATTTTACTATGTTAAGAGGCAGACCCAAAGAGAATCCTAAATCATCCGACCCACAAAGGTTCCCAAAGCACAGACCCACATAGGATCCTAGTACAACATCATACCCACACATGATCCAAGTACATCATCAGACACACAAAATCCTAGTACAACATCATACTCACACAGGATCATAGTAAAACATACCCATGAAGGATCCATGAGTTGTCCCAATTGTATTCCTAGAGAGGATCCATGTGGGACCCTCAATCATAGAGCCACGAAGGATCCCTTTCTCAGGTTACAATGAGATACATGGTTCCCGCACTAATCTTTCTTGTCTCCGGGAGGGAACACTACTCAAGATACTGGTCGATACTCCAACTGCCATGAAGTCCCACGATGATATATCTGAATGGACCTCTACGTCATAGGGTTCTCAACACAATAGAAGGTGTGTTAAACAGACGCTTGGTCTGTATGTTATTAACAATTTATTTTTGAGGTCCTAGTAGGATTCGTGCCCGATCCATCCTAATTATAACCCAACATTATCCAAATCTAAAGTGTGGTATACCAAAAAGACCATCTCGCTCCAAGGTTTCTGACATTTTAGATGGTTCATCAAACATATTCTCATATCTCGAGATATGGATGAATGAATGTAAATGGGTCGATGTAGGTTTGGGTTCCGTCCGACTCGGCCTGGGATGAAACGACCCGGTTTGGGTTGAGCAGGCCTTGGGTCCGACCTGGCCTGCTGGGCAGCCTGTGATGCAGCGGGTCCACGGTGCGGTGGGTTCGCGTTGTGTAAAGTGCGCGGTGTGGGGGGTTTGCAGAGCAGAAACCTACTATGTAGCGGGTTCATGGAGCGGCGATCCGAGGTGCGGTGGTTTGGAGTTTCACAGCTGGACGAATGACAGGCCTTCTATGCGCAACACAGTCATGCACTGCACCTTCACCAGTGGGCAGCATCGATCCAGTCATGCCTCATCATTCTTCCATGACACAAGGCCATGAATCTTCTCCACCAGGCGGCGTAGACGCGCACCTCCGCCTATGTCACGGTCGGTCGGAGTGACGATTGTTGCTCTTGAGTCCCACCAGTGTCATTCTTCAAGTCACCAGGCACACCCCGGTGGGCCGTTCTTCATTCCGTAGATCTCCATACTTTTCTCGACACATCACCATCATTTCAATCCCATAAAAACTAAAAAATCTTGTTGGGAGGTCGGGCCGTGTTCTCTGGCCCATTCTCTCCATGATAGAATGATAGAAATCGGTTTATTTATTCTTGAATCATGGAGAACGACATGAATGGGGTAGGGGGATATTAAAGAAACTATAAACCCTACCTTGAAGGTTCCATAGGAGGAGGCGTGATGAATAAGATTAAGTCTTTGAAGAGTCATCATTCATTGCATCCACGCAACAAGCATCCAACGATGTTTCTTGATCGTTATTCTTCAGTTTGTGGTTCGGTGATGCTTGTCACTGCCCACCGAAACCGGCTCCATCTTCCAAGTGTTGGATATCATGGCACATACTAGATCATTGATCCTTAGTGAAGTCCTTCCAATTTTTACCCCCAAGCTCCATATAAATAGGATATGGGGAGGGTAAGTAACGATCGTGGAATTTACTAAGGTTCATTTAATTATAACCTTTCTAAATTACAATGACGTCGTTACTTAGTATTTGAAAGGGTCATGTCATTTAATTTACATTGTTTCAATTAAGTGGGAGGATTCCATGGGACTTTCCCATATTAAAGAGGGTTTCGGGTGGTCCCCACCATGAATCATTCAATTGGTAAGTTGAAATAAAATAAAAAGTTGTTATTTTTTTTATTTTTATTCATTTAAATCTTGGAAAAAATTCAAGAAAACTAACTTTCACCATCAACCTACTAATTTCATGGTGAAGGTCTCCTTAATCGAATATCGGTGCTGTGAGTTCAACAGTTCCCTTAGATTTCAATTCTGAGCACCAGTTCAAAATTTATATAATGATGCTTGCGTGTTTACTGAACGTATGCAAAAAAATTTGGGAAAAATTATAACAGTCACCCTTGACCCACTATGGTCGAGGATAGGCTCTACCTAAGTGTAACACACCCCAACGAACCCAACTGTACTATTGTATTTTCAATCAAAGTTACCGTTTAGAAGTTATGAATTTACAATAAAATAATTGTCACTTAATTATTTTATTTAGGGAAGAAAACTAAATTTTACTGGTGGCCAGCACCGAACAATGATAATATCTTCCAAAAGAGACAATATCCTAACTATTTCAGTGGTGGTCTAAAAATTTCAATCCGAGTTACCGTTTGTGAGTTAAAGTAATTTTAAAAATAAAATAATTTATTTAATTATTTTATTTAAGATTATGCCATTATTGGGTTATCTCACAGGTGGCCCACGATGACTAAACATAAGTCACGCCCAGGGTAAACCCGCCATCCTTAACACACCGGTGCCCTCGTATTTCTTATCCTAGTTACCATTTATGAGTAATTCAAATTTTTCAGGAAAACTGGTTACACGCATGAATTAATACTCAACCAAACATCACCCGATCATTCTGGGCACTGTCGGCCTTGGAATCGCGTTCCGTCAGGTTTAGCAGTCTCAAAATAATTCCATATAATTACGAAAATTCTATGTAATTTTGGGCAAATTACAATGGGTCCAACACATGATTTTTTATATTTAAGTTTTCTTGAAAAACCAACTGTCCATAAAAAAATAGAAACACATCATGTGTTATTTTGAACTACACGTCGTGTAGATCCGAATATTCAAAAAATAATTATGATTCATCTAGGTATTTCCTACCATGTTTATCTATTATTTTAACTAATAATATTACCCAAAACACTCACATTGTTGTTGACTAATCCCATGGTGTCTCCATTTACATATTCTAGCCACCCTTTCATTATAAAACAATTGTCATCACACCACTGATGTTCCAACACAATGTAGCTCAAAAAACTATATTCACTCATAAAACCATTAGATTATCATCCTTACCATCATTCCTCTATTACATCTCTAATTACAGCACCAAATGAGTATCATCAATCAATAGTGCTATAGTGTGATTTCAAAAGTATTGTGTTCATGGGTGTACTTGAATCATTAGTCAAAATGAATATTGATGATGAACGTGCATATAATTGAGGGAGACATGAATGGAACACAAAATTATTCATAAAATTATAACACCATGAAATTTTATGATAAATATTTTCTTATGTCTTATGTTATACGCAACACCGAAATAATCTTTCACTCCACACAACACTGGCTTGGCATGTGCTACACGCAAGAGCGTCCTTCCCCGATTGCTAGTGTTGTACACAATAAGGAGTTTGACTAAAAAACAATATGTTATTAAAATATTATATAAAATAGCCATAATAAATAGTATAAACCAAATTTTGAATTTTATATAACATTAGAATTCATCTTACATGTTATATGAGAAAAAACCCAATATTTCAGATAAAAGAATTATTTTATTCAGAAATGATGTCTTCTCTCCTTTTGATGGCGCACCCATTTTAAATCAAATTTTGGAATAGTTTATGAGTTCAATTTGAAAAAAATAATCTTCTTCTTTTGAATTAGGATATAAAAATTTACATTGGATAAATTTTTGTTTCCTTTCTGATAACTTTAATATTTTAAAGAATAGTAAAAACACGATAATTTTTTCTTAAAAACATCTTTTTTCATTAAGATTATTTGTATGTTTAAATGATAAAATCTAATTGTTATAAACTATAAATACAATATATATTTTTCATTTATTATAATATATGTCATTAACATTAATTTTAGAGTTAATTCATTGGTAAAAACATTTCAATATTTGGCAATGTTTTAACTTTTTAAACCTGTTTTCTTAACAACGAGATTAATTTTAAATTAATTACTGTAAATTATGTGAATTGAATTATGAAAAATGGATTCCATATTTGGATTCAGTGGGTCCAAATTATGTAAATAGGTTACTTTTTTTTGATATTATGAATAGTAACTATGGTAATTTTTATTTACTTATGTTAAAGGTAAACTGTGTAATTAATGGTAAATATAAGATTATAAAATAACCCTAACACCTGCCAAAATTCTATTGGATCAATAAAAAATAAACCATATAACCTAAGGGCCTGAAAAGATTTATTTCATGGACTTTTTAATATGAAAATGATATAATTATTAATAAAACCAAATAAAGTGAGAACAAGTCACTCTATTATATCTTTTAAGTGTAATAATTTTAATTTAGTGATAAAATTCAAAAAAAAATTAAATAGTCTCCAGAAAGATAATAAAATCATCTACATTATGTGAATTTATTTATAATTCTTATAGGTTAAATAATTAACATTAGTGATGACCCAATAGTGATGTAGAAATTATTTTATTGATAGGAATATCAAATAAATGGTTTTAAAATATTAAAATAAATATTATATGAACTAATTAACGTTCTCCAATAGTTTTCTAGATGAATATGACATGTTAGGAATCTATTGAATATATTTTTTTGAAGATATTTTATTTTTGGATTTTATATAAATTCAAATAAATGTATATTTTTAAAATTGACACTTGATATTTTAAAAATATAACATATTATGAAATTGGTTAAAACTCAAAAAAAAATTACAAACTGAAAATTATATGGTCTAAAATGTCATAATTAATCCAACTATGGATAATTAAATACATATAACTATGTATTTATAACCATTTAGAATTTAGAATATTTTTACCACAAATAAAATTAAATAGATTAAATAAGGATAAATCAAAATGATAGGATTTAAAATAAACTCAAAACAAGAATAAATTTTAATTTTTTATGATATTACAACCATATCACATCTAATATTTTAATTTGAGTCATTTTGTAAGTATTTATGGGGGGGGTCTGAGTTTATTATAAATTAATATTTTTTAGGTTTCCAAAGGTTCCCCTATCTTCTTTTATAAAAGGGCACCTCCTCCCTCTGCTATTCACAATATTTTGAGCCTTCAAGATCGGGAAAAACCTATCCATATATATTCTCCACTTCCATATAAACATACTAGATGTCGTGTTATTCTTCAATGACCAACATTAGTTCCCTAAGAGAAGTTTTAGATGAGGCGCATCGAAGAAGAGGTAAAATCCTATTCCAATTCTATCAAATTTATTTCTTCCTCTACTTCCTCTTATTTATTTGTTTCATTATAAAGTAATAAAATCTATTCAATAGTATAGATATATGCTATTATAAATATGAAATAACCCTATTTCACATTCTATCCATCCTACGGAAAATGAAATCACCGCGCATGCGTACGTACAAAATAATGTCTCCACGTCATGGTGTAATCTATTTTCCACCACCACCATAAATGGATGGGTATAATGGTGTAATGAATAAATATATATTATTATTATAACATGATTCTAATTCTTATATATTCTATCATCCACTACAATACCATTAAACAATTATGGGAACGATATCATCACTCTTGCGTACGTACGGATTAACCTCTCCCCAATGCGATGTGATTCGTTCTAAATGATATTAATTAAACCATGATTATATAAAAGAATTGAATGAATAAATCTGATGTATATTATACTAATACCATTATGTAAATGATATAACAATAACCTAAAAAGAGGAATATGAACTTTTCTGAAAAAACATACGTATTAAAATAAAGCAGTTAATACCCAAATAATGTGTATAAATGAAATGTTACTAACAAAATGATGAGAATATGATCATAAATGTTATCCAAAAAATAATTATTATTCATGAATATATCCTTAACACTATTTAAATCATTATACAGTAGGTTCAGATACATACGGATCATATCGGACCTAAGGTAAGGGATAATTACTCCAATCTCATTTTAACCTAGATTGTTTATTCATAAGTATTTATTGGGGTTATATTTTTCATTCAGGTACTTGTTTTCTAAAAATGTTTTCATGTATGTTTAAAGTCCTTTTTACCAATTTTTGACTTTTACTACACGGTATTTAAAGAATTTTTTTACCATACGAAGTATTTTTTGACTTTTCCAGAAAAAGTATGAGGAGAATGATTTTGTTAAACATATATGACATGAATGAATTTTCACAGTTTCATAATGTCTTATTTACATGATTCTTCCTATGAAATATTTCATGATTATTTTCAAAAAAAATTAATTTCTTTTAAAATTGAATGTCATTTTGAGAAAAGAAAATGATTTTGAAGAAGAATGGATATTTACCTCAAGAGCTGAGTTCAAGTGTTTTATCAAACTTATTTTCTACCAAATATGATATAGGGTTTTGTTTCTATACCAATTATTAGATTTATTTTCTTATGTTATGATGGAATTATTTTTTATGAAGTCATTTTATCTTATATGGATTATGTTATGATGACATGATGTTTATGAATCCCATTTTTATTACATGGGTTGTGCTATGATGTATGATTTATGATTTTTTGGCACACAATATAATAGTTTCATGATGAGATTGGTGGGACCTATATCTCCCTCCAATGCATTGGGTAAAGATTTATATCTCAAGAAATAGACATGGCTGAAACAGTATGTTAATCTAGTTCAGTGATACAGGACTTGAACGGGGAGTGAACTCGGTTCAGTAATGGACTTTATCCATTATGATGATCTTGGAAATGAGTCTTGACTAATATGAAATAATTTTCTATGATTTGTTGTGTATGACACAATGTTTCAGGTTTATGTTTGGATTTTTAGGATTACATTATTGTTCTATGATTTATCCCATGAAATGAAATTATGACTTCTTATATAGGATAATATTTTCATACGTTATGATCTTAAGAATATGATATGATTTATAATTCATTAGTTTACCCTTTCTGAGCATTTGAGCTCACCCTTTTCTATGTTTCTTTTCCCGAGGTCAGGAAAAAGGGTATTATATAATATATGCCAAAACAGTGTCTTGATATGATCAAATAAACAGGAGACAATGTAGATTCATTATTAACAAGTTTTTGATGTTTCCCAATTTCTAAAGACACTATACCTATATGGTCCTTTCATGGTTTTGTTATATGTTGTAATAAATATATTTCAATTATGAATTATTAACAATGTATGTAATGTATGGGTGGTTATAGTTGGTATCAGAGGGAAGGAATAATTAACCGTTTGAAACATGGATGTGAACGCCTTAGTAGAACCCTAAGGATATGTATATGCATAGGACACAATCCTAGTGTTTTATAAATGCCCACGACCAACCTATGATAAAACCTAAAGTGTGAAATATTATTACTGATTATGTGGTTTCCCTCTTGTAATTAGTGTTTCTCACGCTACGCTTCTTGGTTTTATTCAATGGATAGAACTTGAAGTAACCATTTTAATGCTAAATGTAATGATAAATGCAATGATTGTCCCCCTGAGCAACCAAATGTTATGGGAGCTGTATGGAAAAATCTTGTTGCCATGATCACACAACTTTCTCACGATATGAATCATGCTGGACTTCCAAAAGAGCAAAGGAAGGAAAAATATTTTCTTGAATCCTTCATGAGGCAGCGACCACCTTCATTCATTGGGTCATCTAATCCATTAGTGGCATAAGAATGGATCAGTACCATGGAAAAGATATTTTTAGTCTACAATGTTCTGAACATGATAAATCCATTTCTGCGGTATATCATTTGGAAGGTGAAGCTGATCAGTGGTGGAATCTTATCAATAATACAAGGAAAAGAGATGAAATTGATTCTATGGAATGTGATGAGTTCAAGAACTTATTTTTCAATAAGTACATCCATCGTATTCTTTGAACAAATATGGAGAAGGAGTTTATTGAACAAAAGAAAAATGATGATGAATATATTTGCACCTATGAATAAAATTTTACAAGACCCTCAAGGAACGCTTACAAAATTATTATCCAACATAAGAGTAATGTTGATCAATTACATAGTGGCTTAAAACCAAGTATTCTAAGGGAATTATCCATAAGGGACTTCGATAGGTATACGGAAATTGCTCGATGTGCTATCCAGGATGATATGGAGATCTGAGTAAACCTTCATCCAAATGGGTTTGATAAGAAGAGGAAAATTGAATTCAAAGGAAAATATAAACACCACACTAAAAAGAAGATGAGTTTTCCCTTATGCTCAAAGTGTGGAAATAAACATGGAGGGAATTGGTTTAAAGGGACAAGAAAATGTTTTAAATTTGTAAAAGAAGTTCATCGGGCAATTTAATAGCGTAGTGATGGGAAAAAGATGTCTAATGATGAAAATATGGAAAAGGATACACACAATGCACCTCCTACACTTCAATGTTACAAGTGGAAGGAAATGGTGAATTATGCCAATCAATTCCCTAAACCAAGGGTTTTTTATAATGATCAACTTCAACAAACACTTATGGCCAAATGAAATGGAAAGTCACATGCTATTTCTATCAGCGATGTGGAGTATAATAACGAAGTGGTGAAATGCACACTTACCATCCACTCTAAAGTAACAAATGTGTTTTTTATTCTGGATCCACCCACTCTTTTAATTTTGATGAATTTTATAAGTGTATCAAAATACTACCTCAACAATTATATGTTGAGTTATCTATGACAACTCCTAATGGCACAAAGGTTTCATCAAAATTTTATAATTTTTCTCTAATTTATGGTTGTGGGAAAGTGCTTCCTACAAATCTTGGGATCCTTCCTATAGTGGAATTTGATTTTATTCGTGGCATGGATTGGCCATCCTTACATGGAGCTCATATCAATTTCTAATTAATGGAAGTCACATATCATATTCTTGATAAATCTATGATCGTTTATCGATGCAAGGATAAATATAACCATAAAGTGGAAATTCCTTCCATCTTATGGGACTTGATTGCAATAAATTAAGGTTATTTATCTGAAATGGTCTGATAGAAAATCATGATTAAGAATACTCCCATTGTATGAGAGTTTGATGATGTCTTTCAAGTGGAATTTCTAGGTCATCCACCAAATTGTGAAGATGAATTTTCAATAGAACTCATACTGGGTGATATGCCCATTTCAAAGACACCTTATAGAATGGCCCAAATTGAGTGGCTTGAATAAAAGAAGCAACTCCAAGAGAATCTTTATAAGGGATTTATATGACCTAGTGCATCACCATGAGGAGCACCTATTCTGTTTTTTAAGAAGAATGATGGATCAATGAGACTCTGCATTGATTACTGAGAACATACCAAGATCACTATCAAGAACACATATCCTCTCCCATGCATTGATTCTTATTTGACAAACTACACAGAGCTCAATACATTTCAACGATTGATCCCTATTCAGGGTATCATCAATTAAGGGTAAAAAATGAGGATAAACCGAACATGGCTTTATGTACAAGGTTTGTACACTATGAATCTATAGTGATGCCAATTGGTCTTTCTAATTCCCATTCTATCTTCATGGATCTAATGAATAGAGTTTTTAAAGATAATCTTTATCAGTTTGTGGTAGTATTTATAGATTATATTCTTTTCTATTCAAGGAGCATGGAATAACATTATGATCACTTAAAAATTTTATTGAAGGCCCAAATGAAGGAGAATATTTATGCCAAATTTAAAAATTGTGAAATTTTGATTCAAAAAGATTCATTTTTCGGTCACATAATCTCATGGGAGGGGATATCTGTGGATCAAAAAAATACAGAGGTTATTGAAAGACGGTCAAGACCAACAATAGTATTTGAGATCCAAAGTTTTCTCGGTTTGTATGGATATTATAGATGGTTTTGTGAATGGTTTTTCAAAATTATCTAATCCACTCACTAGGTGAACTTGAAAATAAGTTATGTTCGTTTGGACAGAGGCCTGTCAAGAGAATTTCAAGGAGTTAAAAAGAAGGTTTTCAAGTGCACCTGTGTTGACACAGCCTTATAGTGGATAATGGTCTGTGATGTACAGTGATGAATCCAAGAAGTGATTGTGGTGTGTTCACATGAAAAATGATATGGCGATAGATTATGCCTCATGACTGTTGAAAATCAATGATAAAAATTACCCAACTCATGATTTGGTGTTATCCGCCGTAATCATTGCATTTAAAATTTGGAGGCATTATATTTATGGTAAAAGATGTGATATTTATACTGATCATAAAAGTTTATGGTATATTTTCACACAAAAGGAGCTGAATATGCACCAAATAAGATAGTTGGAGTTGATTAATGATTAAAACGCCTTCATACATTACCACATTAGGAAAGCGAACAAGGTGGCAGATGCATTAAGCTGACAAGACCATGCAATCATATCCATAATGAGGATAACGAAAGGTCCAATATTTATGGATTTTCAAAGGATGGATCTCGAAATTATATCGAAAGGGGAAAAATATTATCTTTCTCAAATGACTGTTCCACCATCTATACATGTGTAGATTAAGGAGGCAAAGAATGAAGATGTAGAGTTAAAAAAGAAGGTGAGAAATATTCCTGAATTCCACATTGATTATGAAAAAATAATAAGGTTCAGGAATCCTTTTTGTGTTCCTCCCATAACAAAATTAAAGATGGTAATATTGGATGAGGATCATAGTTCATTATTCTTTATTCACCCTTGAAGCGCGAATATGTATACAGACCTGATAGAGTACTTCTGGTCAGATGGAATGAAAAGAGATGTTGATGAATATATATCTCGATGCTTGGTTTTTCTACAAATTAAGGATGAAAGACAGAAGTCTAAGGGGATTTTACAACCATTACCCATACCAAAATGGAAATGGGAAGACATCACTATGTAATTTTTCATCAGACTTCCCAAAACATTCAAAGGAAATAATGTTACCTGGGTTATAGTTGATCATCATACGAAGTCGGAACAATTCATTACTATTAGAAAATATTTTACCCTTGACCATATTTCTAGGATATATGTTAAAAAAATTGGTAAGATTTCATGGAGTACCAAATTACATTATATCTGATAAGGATCCGAGGTTTACCTCTATGTTCAGGAGAATCCTTCAGCAGTCTCTAGAATCAGTGTTGAGTTTCATCACTGCTTATCATCCTCAGACAGACAGTCAGTCTGAAAGGAAAATTCAAACTCTAGAAAACATATTGAGAGATTTTTCTATGGATTTAAAAGGTTGTTGGGAACATCACCTACCATTGGTGGAGTTTTATTACAATAATAGCTTTCAATCCAGTATTCAGATGGCTCCTTATGAATCCCTCTAGGGAAAAAAGATCAGAACTCCAACTTGCTGGGATGAAGTTGGGGAAATAAAGCTATTAGGCCCTGATCTTATTGATGAAATGACAGAAAAGGTCATATCTACTAAAAAACATATAATAGTAGCTCATAGTATACCTAAAAGTTATGCCAATAACCGAATAAAAGACCTAGAGTTTGAAGTGGGAGATAATGTGTTCTTGCGAATATCTCCCTAGAAGAGAGTAATGAGATTTGGAATGAAGGGAAAGTTGAACCCTAGGTATATAGATCCTTTTTAAATTCTAGATCTTGTTCGGAAGGTAGCTTACCGATTGGCACTTCCACTAAATCTCTCTCATGTTCATGATGTATTCCATGTATCTCTCATTAGAAAGTACATACTCGATCCTTCACATGTAGTAAGCTCAAAATTTGTACCACTGGAACAAGATCTTTCTTATGAAGAATAGCTGATAGAGATTATGGATCATAGCAAAAAATTTCTATGAAACAAGACCACTCGCTTTGTTGATGTTTTTTGGATAAACCACTAATTAGAAGAAACTACATGGAAACTTGACGATATGATGATGGAGAGGTATCATCATCTGTTTGTTAAGAAGTGACGAATTTCGAGAAAAAATTCATTTTAAGGGGGTAGAATGTAACACCCTGAGATTTTATGAGACATATTTTATTTATGTCATATGTTATACGAAATACCAAAGGAATCATCCACTAAAAACAACACTATATTGGCTTGCATTACATGTAAGAGCGACTTTCCTCGATTGGTTGCGTTGTACGCAATCTTGAGTTTCAATAAACAATGATATGGTATTAAAATATTATATAAACTAGCTATTATAAATTTTATTAAACACATTTTGAATTTAATATAACATTATAATTCACATTACATATGATATGAGATAAAAATCAATTTTTTGGATAAAATAATTATTTTTTAAAAAAATACAGTTTTTCAGCATTTTGATGGTGCACCCATTTTAAATATAATTTTTGAAACGTTTATGAGTTCAATTTAATAAAATAACCGTCTTCTTTTGAATCATTATATAAAAATTTACTTTAAATAAATTTTTGATACTTTTCTGATAACATTCATATTTTGATGAATAGTAAAAATATGGTAATTTTTTTTAAAACAAAATTTTTAATCAATATAATTTAGATGGATAAATGATAAAGTTTAATAGTTTTAATGTATAAATAGAATTTATTATTACCATTTAATATAATTAATGTCATTACCATTAATTTTATATTGAATTAATAGGTAAAAAAATTTCAATCTTTGGCCATGTTTCAACTTTTAAAACCCATTTTTCATAACAATGGGATTAATTTTAAATTAATTATTACAAATTATTTGTTTTTAACATTGAAAAATGGATTCCATATTTCGATTCAGTGGGTCCAAATTATTTTAATGGGTTACTTTTTGTATATTATCAATAATAAATATGATAATTTTTATTTACTAAAGATAAAGGTAAATCTGGTAATTAAGGGTAAAAAAGATTATAAAATTACCCTTACACATTAAATAATTATACTGGAAGAGTAAAAGTCAACCCATATCACCGTAGGGTCAGAATAAATTCATTTATTGGTCTTTTGACAATGAAAATGATATTATTATTATTAAAACCAATGAAAGTGTCAACATGTCACTCTCTTATATCTTATAAGTGTAATAATTTTAATTTACTGATAAAATTCATAAAACATCACAAATATGTAGTCTCCAGAAAGATAATAAAATTATCTACATTATGTGAATTTATTTTTAATTTTTAGAAAATAAATAATTATCATTAATTATGACACAATAGTGATGTGGAAATTATTTTATTGATAGGAATATCAAATAAATGGTTTTAAAAATATAAAAATAAATATTATATGAACTAATTAATGTTAATCAAGAATTTTATAGATGAATATGACATGTTAGGACTCTATTAAATATTTTCGATTGAATATTTTATCATTGTGTTTTTTATTTAAATTCATTTCAATTAATAGTGTCAAAATTGACATTATTGATATTTTATAAAAATAACATATTATCAAATTTTTTAAAAATAAATTTTTTTTAAATTACAAATTGAAATATATATGGTCTAAAATTTCATAATTTTTTTAATTATATACTATTAATAACAAATAACAAAGTATTTATAACCATATAGGATTTACAAACTTATTACCACAAATTAAATTAAATAGATTAAATAAGGATAAATCAAAATGATAGGGTTTAAAATAAAATCAAAACAAGTCTAAATTTTAATTGTTGATGCGATTACATACCTATATCATCTAATATTTTATGTTGATTCATTTTTGATGTATTTAAGTGGGGTCTGAGTTTATTATTAAATAATATTTTTGAGGTCTCCAAAGGTGACACTCTCCACGCTTATAAAAGGGAACCTACTTCCCCTCCTCTTCAAAACATTTTCTTTCCATAAAGATCGTCCAAAACATGTCCATTTACCTTATCCACTGCCATAGAAACAAACTATAGGTTCTGTTATTCTTTAAAGACCAACATTAGTTCCCTAAGAGGAGGTTTAGAAGAGGCGCGTTGAAGAAGAGGTAATATCCTTTACAGATTCTATCAAATTTATTTCTTCTTCTACTTCCCCTTATTTATTTATTTCATTATAAAGTAATAAAATCAGTATCACTAGTATACTGAAATGTCATTATAAATATTAAACAACCTTATTTCTCCTTCCATCCATTCTACAGAAAATGAAATCACCGCATGTGTGTATGTACTGAATGACGTCTCCACGTCGTGGTGTAATCTGTCTTCCACCACAACCTTACTTGGATAGATATAATGGTGTAAAAAATAACTATATCTTATTAAAATAACATGATACTAATTCTGAGATATTCTATCATCAACTACAATAACTTTCAATAATTATGGGAACGATATCATTGCTCGTGCGTACATATGGTTTACTAGTCTCCACTGTGTGACGTGATTCGTTCCACATGATCTTCATTAATCCATGATCCTATAAATGAATTGAATGAATAAATATACTATATATTATACTAATACTATTCTTTAAATGATATCACTATAAACTAAAATGAGGAATATGATCTTATCCGACAAAACATAAGTATGAAAATAAGGCAGTTAATAACCAAATAATGATTAACAATAAAATGATACTAACAAACGGATCAAAATATGATCATATATGTTATCATAAAAATAATTATTATTCTTGAATAGATCTGTAACATTATTTTAATAATTATACATGAGGTTTTGATACATACGAAGCTTATCATACCTAAGGTAAGGGATAATTATTCCAATCTCGTTCTTAACTGAGATTGTTTATTCGTAAGTATTTACTGGGGTTATATTTTTCATCCATTTCCATGATTTCTAAAAATGATTTCATGTACGTTTAATGTCATTTTACCCATTTTATTACTTTTACTACACGGTATGTAAGGAATCAATATTTTTGAGCAGATGAGGTACTTTTTGATTTTTATAGAAAAAGTACGAGGAGAATGTTTTTGTTTAACTTTTATGGAATGAATGCATTTTTACAGTTTTGTAATGCCTTATTTCCATGAAGATTCTTATGAAATATTTAATGATTATTTTCAACAAAATTTATTTCATTTAAAAATTCATGTAATTTTGAGTTAAGAAAATGATTTTAAAGAATAAAGTATATTTTCCTCAAGAACTGAGTTCAAGTGTTTTATCAAAATTATTTTCTATCTATGATGATATAGGGTTGTGTTAATATCCCTATTGATACATTTATTGGATTATGTTATGATAAAAATTTTTTTATGATGTCCTTTTATCTTATATGGATTATGTTTTGATGACATGATGTTTAAGAATCCCATTTTTATTACATGGGTTATGATTTGATATATGATTTATGATTTTTTGGCACACATAAGAATGGTTTCATTATGAGATGGGTGGGACCTATATCTCCTTCCAAATCCTTTGGTAAAAATTTATATCTCATTAGATAGACATGGCTGGAATAGAATGTTAATCGAGTTTAGTGATACAGGACTAGAACAAGGAGTGAACTCGATTCAGTAATGGACTTTGTCCATTATGATGGTCTTAGAAACTAGTCATGACTGATATGAAATGATTTTCTATGATTATATGTGTATTCCACAATGTTTCATGTCTTATGTTCTGATTTTTTGGATTACATTGCATTTCTATGATTTATCCCATGACAAGATATTATGACCACTTATATAGGGTAATATTTTTAAACGTTATGATCTTAAGAATATGATATGATGAGATTTGACTTGATTACACTTAATGAGCATTTGAGATCACCCTTTGGTATGTTTCTTTTCCCCAGGTCAGGAATAAATTTATTAAAAATGATATGCCAAAAATGATTCTAGATATGATCAAATAAACAGGTGACAATGTAGATGCTTTATGAACCAATTGTTTATGTCTCCCAGATTCAAAATAAAATATACCTATATGGACCTATAATAGTTTTATTATATGTTGTAATAAATATACATTAATTATGATGTATTATCAATGTATGTAATTTATGGTTCATTATAGTTGGTATCAGAGGAAAGGTATACTTAACCTTTGGAAACTAGGATGTGAACACCTTAATAAGAACCCTAAGGATATGTCTAAGCATAGGACACAATCATAATGTTTTAGAATGAGCCATGAATAACCATTGAAAAAATTAATTTGTGAAATTTTATTTCAAATTATGTGATTTTTCTATTGTAATTACTGCTTCTCACACTATACTTCATGGTTTTAGTCAATGGTCGGAATCCGAAGGAACCATGTTAATGTTGAATGACTTGGAATATGCAATTATTGTCCCCCTGAGAAATAGAACGTTATGGGAGCTAGAATGAATATTATTTTATCCATGCTCAAACAACATTCTCAAGATATGAATCATGCAGGACTTCCAAACGAGCAATGGAAGAGGCGTCATTCTGTTGAATCCTTCATGAGGCAGCATCCAACTTCATTCAGCGGATCGTCTGATCCACTTGTGGCTGAACAGTGGATCAATACCACTGAAAAGATATTTTCAGTTCTACAATGTTCTGAACATGATAAAGTCATCTATACAGTATATTGTTTGAAAGGTGACACTGATCAATGGTGGAATCTTATCAAGAATACGAGGCAAAGAGATGAAATTGATTCCATGGAATGGGACGAGTTCGAGAAATTATTTTTCAATAAGTACTTCTCTTGTATTATTCAAACAGAAAATGGAGATGGAGTTTCTTGAACTAAAGTAAAAGGATGATGAATATGTGGGTATCTACAAAGATAATTTTACATGACATGTAATGTATGCTCCCAGAATTATTATTCGACCTTGGAGTAAGATCGACTGGTTCTATAGTGGCATAAAACCAATTCATTGGCAGGTGTTAGCCATATGGGACTTCAATATCTATGAGGAAATTTTTCGATGTGATATCAAGGTTCAGATTGAAATTGAAGTAATCTATTAGTTATATGTGAATGATAAGAATAGGAAAATGGAATTCAAAGGAAAATCTAACGAACACACTGAAAAGAAAATGAGTTTTCCCTTACGCTCAATGTTTGGAAATAAACATGGAGGGAATTGCCTTAAAGGTACAAGTAAATGATTCAAATGTGAAAAAGAGGGTCATCAGGCAAATGAATGCTTGACTGATGGGAAAAGGATGACTAATGAAGTGAAAAGTGAAAAGGATACAAAAAATGCACCTCATACACATCAATTTTACAAGTGAAAGGAAATATGGCATTATGCCAATCAATGACCTAATACAAGGGTTTTTTATGATGATTGACACCAATAAACTGTTATGGAAAAAATATAAAGGAAAGGAACAAGAAATTCTTATCAGCAATGTGGAGTATGATAACGATGTGGTGAAATGTACACTTACCATCCACTATAAAGTAGAAATTTTTTTATTTGATTATGGATCCACCCACTATTCTATTTCTAAATAATTTTCTAATGGTACCACCATACTACCTCAACAATTAGATGTTGAGTTAGTCGTGACTACTCCTAATAGAACAAGAGTTGCATCAAAAGTTTATAATTCTTCTCTAATTGACGTTTGAGGGAATGTTCTACATGAAAATCTTGTGGTCCTTCCTATCATGGAAATTAATGTGATTCTTGGCATGGATTGGCTTTCCTTATATGGGGCCCATATTAATTTCCAAAGAAGGGATGTCACATTTCATATTCCTGATCAATCTATGATCATCTATCGATGAAAGGAAGAATATAACCTACCAGTAGAAATTACTTCCATATTATGGGTCTGGATTCCAATAAATGAAGGTTATTTGTCTCAAATGGTTTGAGGGAAACTCATGATTAAGAATATCCCATTGTAAGGGAGTCTAATGATTTCTTTCTAGAATAATTTCTAGGTCTTCCACCAAATCATGAGGTTGAGAATTCAATAGAACTCATAACAAGTGCTCTTCGCATTTTAAAGACACCTTATAGAATGGTCACAATTGAGTTGTAGGAATTCTAGAAGCAAATCCAAGAGAATCATGATAAGGGATTAATACACACTAGTGAATATCCTTGGGGAGAACATGTTATATTTGTTAAAAATAATGATGGTTCAATGAGACTCTGCATTGATTGTCGAGAACATAACAAGATCACTATCAAGAAAAAATATCATCTCCCCTGCGTTGATGAATTATTTGACCAACTATGCGGAGCTCAATACTTTACCATGATTGATCTTTGCTCATGGTATCATGAAATAAGGGTCAAAAAGGAGGATATACCAAAGGCGAATTCCCATACATGGTATAGACACTATTAATTTATAGTGATTCCATTTGGTCTTACTAATTCTCCTTCTATCTTTACAGATCTAATGAATAGAGTCTTTAGAGACTATCCTGATCTGTTTTTTATAGACTTTATTGACGATATTCTTGTCTATTCAAGGATCAAGGAAGAACATTAAGATCAGTTAATAATTGTATTAAAGACCCTGACAAAGGAGAAGCTTTATGAAAAATTTAACAAGTGTCAATTTTGGATTCAAAAAGATTTATTTTTGGGTCACATAATCTTAAGGGAGGGGAAATCTGTGGATCCAGGAAAAACATAGGTTATTGAAAGATGGTAGAGACTAACAAAAGTAACTAAGTTCAAAAGTTTTCTTGGGTTTTCATGATATTATTTATGTTATGTGAAGGATTTTTCATGATTATCTAATGCACTCACCAGTTTGACTCAAAAATAAGTTAAGTTTTTTTGGATGGAGGAGTGAGATGAGAATTTCAAGGATTTAAAAATAAGGTTATCCAGTGCACCCATGCTCACCCTGACGTGTAGTGGATAAGGGTCTGTGATCTATAGTGATGCATCCATGAAGGTATTGGGGTGTGTTTTCATTATAAATGATATGGTGATAGCTTATGATTCATGACAGTTGATAATCAATGAGCAAAATTACCCAACTCGTCATTTAGAGTTAGCCATAGTAATCTTTGCATTTAAAATATGGAGGAATTATCATTATAGTGAATGGTGTGATATTTATACGGATTATAAAATATTAATGTATATTTTCACACAGAAGGAGATGAATATGCATCAAATAAGATGGTTGGAGTTGTGTAATGATTATGAATTCTCCATACATTACCACCCTAGGAAAGCATACAAGTTGGCAGATACATTAAGCTGAAAAGACCATGCCATCTTATCTATAATAAGGATCATAAAAGATCCAATATTTATGGATTTTCAAAGGATGGATATTGAAATTATAATAGAAGGGGAAAAATCTTATCTTTATCAAATCAATGTTCAACCATATATGCATGTGAAGATTAAAAACGCCTCGAAAGAAGATGTAGAGTTACAAAAGAAAGTGAGGAATTTTCCTGAATTCCACATTGATTGTGATGAAATAATAAGGTTCAAGAATCAGGTTTATATTCCTCCCATCCTATAATTAAAGAAGGAAATATTGGATGAGGCTCATAGTTCTTCATTATCTGTTCACCCTTGAAGCACGACGATGTATAGGGACTTGAAAGAGTACTTCTTATGGGATGGAATGAAAAGAGATGTTGCCAATTATGTCTCTCGATGCATGGTTTGTCAGTAAGTTAAGGATGAAAGACATAAGTCAAAGGGGATGTTACAAACATTACCCATACTAGAATGGAAATGGGTAAACATCACTATGGACTTTTTCATTAGACATCCTAAAATATCCAAAGGCAATAATGTTATCTGGGTTATAGTTGATCTTCTTACAAAGTCGGTACCATTCATTTTTATTAGAGAATATTTCCCTCTTGACCAGATTTCTAGGATATATGTAAATGAAGTGGGAAGATTGCATGGAGTACCACCTTCCAGTATATCTGATCGGTATCTGAGGTTTATCTTGTTGTTATGGTGAAGTCTTCAGCATGCTCTAGATACAGAGTTGAGTTCCAGCATTGCTTATCATCCCCAGACAGATGGTCAGTCCAAAAGGACAATTAAAACTCTAGAAGTCCAGTTGAGATCATTATCTATGGATTTAAAAGGATGTTGGGATCAGCAACTACCATTTGTGGAATGTTTTTACAATAATAGATTTCACTCAAGTATTTAGATGGATCCTTATGAAGCCCTCTATTGAATGATGTTCATAACTCCAACCTGCTAGTATGATATTGGGGAAAGAAAGCTATTAGGACCTGTTCTCCTTGATGAAATGGCAGAAAAGGTCAGATATACTCAACGACATATAAGATCATCTCAGAGGCGACAAAAATGTTATGCCGACAACAGAAGTAATGACCTAGAGTTTGAAGTGGGAGATTAGGTGTTCTTATGAATATCTTCCTGGAAAAGAGTAATGGGATTTGAAAAGAAAGGAAAGTTGAGCCCTACGTATATCGGTCGTTTTGAAATTATGGATCATGTTGGGAAGGTATCATACCGAATAGCACATCCACCAAATCTCTCTCAATTTCATGATGTGTTCCATGTATCTCTCCTGAGAAAGTACCTACATGATCCTTCACATGAACTATGCTCAGAAGTTGTACTGCTGGAGCAAGATATTTATTATAAAAAACAGCTGATAGAGATTCAGGATCATAGCAAAAAATATTTTACAAAACAAGACCACTCACTTGGGTAAGGTTTCATGGATGAACCACCAATTATAAGAAGCTACATGGGAACTTGACGATATGATGAGGGAGAGGCATCCTAATATGTTTGATACAAATTGAGGTATTTCAAGGTAGAAATTCATTTTAATGGGGGTAGAATGTAACACCCTGATATTTTATAAGAAATTTTTTGTATGTCTTATGTTATACACCACACCAATGGAATATTTCACTACACACAACACTGTTTTGGCTTGCATTACACGCAAAAGAGACCTTCCTCGATAGCTTGAATTATACGCAACAACGAGTTTTTGTAAACAATGATATGTTATTAAACTATTTTATAAAGTATCATTTATAAATGTTTTTAACCAAACTTTTAATTTTATATAAAATTAGAAATCATCTTACATATGATTTGAGAAAAAATATCAATTTGTTTGGATAAAATAAATATTTTTTAATAAAATGCAATTTTTCCGCCTTTTGATGGCGCACCCATTTTAAATCAAAATTTTTAAATGTTTATGTGTTAATTTTGACAAAATAAACTTCTTATTTTGAATTAGGATACATAAAATATATATTAGTTAAATTTTTTATACATTTCTGTTAAATTTCATATTTTGATAAAGAGTAAAAATACAGTAAATTTTTCATAAAAACAAATTTTTTCATCAAGATAATTTATGTGGTTAAATGGTAAAATTTAATGGTTTAAATGTAAAAATATTATGTATTTTTACCATTTAATATAATTTATGTCATTACCATTAATTTTACGTTGAATTCAAAGGCAAAAGCATTTCAATCTTTGGTAATGTTTTAACTTTTAAAACCCGTTTTCTTAACAGTGAGATTAATTTGAAATAAATAACTGAAAATTATGTGTTTTGAATTTTGAAAAATGGATTCCATATTTGGATTAAGTGGGTCCAAATTTGGTTAATAGGTTACTTTTTTTTGATATTATGAATTGTAACTACAGTAATTTGTATTTACTATAGAAAAAGTTTAATCAGGTAATTAAGGGTAAAAATAAGATTATTAAATTACCCTAACACCTACTAAAAATTCTATTGGATGAATAAAAGTAGACCCATATCACCTATGGTTTAGAACAGATTCATTTCATGGACTTTTGGCCATGAAAATGATATAATTATTATTAAAACGAAAGAATGTGACAACATGTCACTCTCTTATATCTTATAAGTGTAATAATTTTAATTTAGTGATAATATTCATAAAACATAGAAAATAAAAAGTCTCTAGAAAGATAATAAAATTATCTACATCCTGAATTTATTTTTAATTATATATATTAAGTAATTATCATTAATTAAGACTCAATAGTGATGTAGAAATTATATAATTGAAAGGAATATCAAATAAATGGTTATAAAAATATTAAAATAAATATTATATGATATAATTAGTGTTCTATGAGAATTTTCTATTTTAATATGTCACGTTAGAAATATATTTAATATCATTGTTAGAATATATTATCTTTTTTAATTATATTTACATTCAAATAAAAAAATAGTATCCAAATTGACACTATTGATATTTTATAAAAATAAAATATTTTGAAATTGTTTAAAATCAATTATTTTTAAATAAAAATTGAGGTTTATATGGTATAAAATTTCAAATTATATCCAATTATGGAAAATTCATAACAAATAACTATGTATTTATAACCATATAGAATTTGGAATCTTATTACCACAAATAAAATTAAATAGATTAAATAAGGATAAATCAAAATGATAGTGTTTAAAATAAAATTGAAACATGTATAAATTTTATTGGGTGATGATATTACAACCTTATTTCATATAATATTCTAATTTGGGTCATTTTGGAATTATTTATGTGGGGTTTGAGTTTATTATAAATTATTGTTTTTGAGGTTTCCAAAGGTGCCCCTCTCATCTCTTATAAAAGGGCAACTCCTCCCTCTCCACTTCACAACATTTTAAGCCTACAAGATCTTAAAATCCATATAAATTTCCTTTTTAAACTTCCATATAAAACTTTTAGAGGACCTGGTATTCTTCAAATCCCAAATTTAGTGCCCTAAGAGGATATTCAGAAGAGGCGTGTTGAAGAAGAGGTAATATCCTTTACCGATTCAATAAAATTTATTTCTTCTTCTACTTCTCTTTTTTATTTTATTCATTATAAAGTAATAACAAGAGTATCAATCGTATACTGATATGTTATTATAAAAATTAAACAACCTTACTTCACATTCTATCCATCTTACGAAAAATGAAATCACCACACATGCGTACGTACAGAATATCATCTCCACATCATGGTGTAATCTATTTTCCACCACCACCGTACATGGATGAGAATAATGGTGTTTACAATAACTATATATGATTATTATGACATGATAATAATTATGAGATATTCTATCATGCACTCCAATTCCATTAAATAATTATGGGAATGATATCATCACTCGTGTGTACGTACGACTAACTGTCTCCACGGTGTGATGTGATTTGTTCTACATGATCATCTTTAAACCTTGATTATATAAACGATTTGAATGAATAAATCTGATATATATTATACTAATAAAATTTTAAAAATCATATTACTATAACCTAAAAAAGATGAATATGAACTTATCCGACAATACATACGTATGAAAATAAAACAGTTAATAACCAAATAACGAGATATAATGAAATGTTACTAAAAACGGAAGAAAATTGATCATAAATGTTATCTTAAAAGTAATTATGATTCTTTAATAGATCCATAACATTATTTAAATCATTATACAGGAGGTCTGGATACATACGAAGCATATCAGACCTAAGGTAAGGAATAATTATTCTAATCTCGTTCTTAACCGAGATTGTCTATTTGTAAGTATTTATTTGGGTTTTATTTTTCATCCATTTCCATGTTTTCTAAAATTCTTTTCATTTAGGTTTAAAGTCATGTTTACACATGTTTCACTTTTACTACATTGTATGCAATGAAACTTTCTTTTGTTTACCATACAAGGTATTTTTTGGCTTTTCCCGCAAAAGTATGAGGATAATATTCTTGTTTAAAATATACGACAAGAATGAATTTTTAATATTTCATAATGACTTATTTACATGAAGCATCCTATGAAATATTTCATGATTAATTTCAAAAAAATTCATTTCTATTAAATTTTCATGTCAATTTGATAAAAGAAAATGATTTTGATGAAGAAAAGATATTTTCCTCAAGAAATGAGTCCAGGTGTTTTATCAAAAATATTTTCTATCTAAGATGATATATGGTTATGTTTCTATCCCTATTATTACATAGATTTGATTATTTTATAATGTAATTATTATTTTATGATGTCCTTTTATCTTATATGGATTATCTAATGATGGAATGATATTTATGCATCCCATTTTTATTAGATGGGTTATGCTATGATGTAAGATTTATTATTTTTTGGCACACATAAGAATGGTTTCATTATGAGATGGGTGTGACTTATATCTCCCTCCAATGCATTTGGTATTGATTTATATCTCATGATATAGACATGGCAGGAATGAAAAGTTAATCTGGTTCAGTGATACAGGACTAGAATGTGGAGTGAACACAGTTTAGTAATGGACTTTGTCCACTATGATGGTCTTGGAAATGAGTCTTCACTAATATGAAATGATTTTCTATGATTATGTGTGTATGACACAATGTTTCATGTCTTATGTTCTGATTTTTTGAATTACATTATGGTTTTTTGATTTATCCCATGACATGATTTTATGACCTCTAATATAGGATATGATTTTGAAACATCATGATCTTAAGAATATGATATGATTGACATTAAATTTGTTCACCCTTACTAAGAAATTGAGCTCACCCTTTTGTATGTTTCTTTTTCCCAGGTCAGGAAGAAGGGTATTAAATATGATATTCCAAAATGGTGTCTATATATGATCAAATAAATGGGATACAACATAGATGCTATATGAACTAGTTGTTTATGTTTTCCAGTTTATAAATACGCTATACTCATACGGACCTGTCATGGTTTTGTTATATGTTGTAATAAATATACTTTAATTAATAAGTATGAACAATGTATGTAACATATGGGTCGTTATAAAAATAAAGGCCATTTTGGAATAATGTCATTGAATAAATACATAGAATGATGAATAACTATAGTTTCAAAATAATTATCAATTCATAATACTATGATTAATTATAAAGAATTGTAATTCAATAAAAATTATATGTTAATTAATTTATAAATATGTTAATATTTTTTTATCTTCAATATCATGAATAGGGAAAATGAACCAAAAAAATCAAATGGCCATCCTTAGATTTAGATATATCATTAGAAAAGGAAGTCACACCTCAACCAATTGGATAATCAATGGATTTACCATCCATATTCAAAATTCACTATATTAGTTCATCATCAATCCTAAAAACTAATATATCCCACCAACACAATCCTCCATGACCCTCTCATATGATATCTAGGGTTATACGGATAACCCTAATGATAAACCAAATTATATATTCCATAGGTTTTTACTGGGTGTATGTGGACTTATTAAATAAATAAAACAATTAATTTATTTAATAAATGTAATTAAATATGACATCCACCCAGAACATCACTTAAATGAAATGCTTGGCCATGAAAAACTTATCTTGCCAAAAGAGTAAAGCCTATATTCAAGATTTAATGGTGGCATCATATTTCCTATTAGAGTCTATATTCATTAATTTTAGATTTATTCAAATAAAACCATGTGTTCGTGATATATTATATTTAATAATTTAATTTTATCTTCAATGAACCTCCATAGGGCTCAGAACTTCATGATAACTCCTCGCCTAACTCTTGAAATATTATTCATCACATTCTTGTTTCAAACAAAAATTTCAGAGTTATTATAATTTTTCCAATTTTCAAGAGAATAATTAATATCAAACTTTATGTTTATTTTTCTCCAATTAGTTATATAGTTTTTGGAGTTCCATGAATTCCCATTATAATCATTCATTGATGAAAAATTTATCCATGGTGTTTCGGGAAACATTGTATCACATTATTGAGGTGATATCCATCAGTTCATTCCCATTTTTTATATTTCTTATTCAATCATTGATTTATGGTGATTTTATGTTGGGGTTTATAATGGATTATATAAAATAAGAGTAAAATTCATCCATGTCTAGAGATAGTTTTACTACTTTTGGACAATATGTCTTCTAAGAGTTGATTATGCTTCATTGCTAACTATTTTAAAAGGGCTAAGTGAACAATAGATTTATATTTGAAATATGTCATTTTTATGTGAAATTAATTCATTATTTAATAGTGAAAATCTAATATCTATTTCATATAATGAATGGTAGAATTATGAATGTGGTTGGAATGCTATTACATAGGATATTGGGTATAATACATCACTGGTTAGTTTGTCAATCTAGTTTTAAAATTATTGAATTTATATGGGAATTAATTATTAACATTGGGGTATTATAAAATTTATCATTTTATATGATATAAAATATTGTATTATTGATAATTATTTATGGGATCATGGATCAAAATGGATGAATGGAATTTGAGGGTAACTCTTTTAAGGGGTAGGTGTTGAAATATTTATAGCCTAAATTCTAAATCATATATAATGATATGATCATGTAATAGGGTATATCATTAATGGTTCTAAATTCAAATCATATTCGATGTTCCAACATCAAAAGGCATGTTATATGATACCATGACACTTTTTAAAACTAGCATGTTGATAAAATTAAAAATTATTAGCAATCTAATTTCTTCCATTAATTGCTATAATTATTATGGATGTTTTATATGATAAAACACATGATATGATCAGTTAATTCATTACACAAATTCATGAATGGAAAATAATTTACTCTTGTATTTTTCAATTCATGGGTAGATAAATGTGATAGAGGAGAGTCTGAGAGTTCTTATATAATAAAGGAGAAAGTTCATAATATGGGTGTGTAAACATTGGGAAGCTCTTGGATGGTTATCAATCTAGCCAAAAATATTTCTTCTTATTATTTATTTTCTGTGAGAGATATTATAAATTAATGAAGTGAAGGAGAGTATTTTAATCTTGTTATGTGATTCATATCAACCTACGGATACAACACATAGTGGGTACTATTTATATTTATCCTTCTTGATCTTCATCAAAAACATCAATTAAAGATTTATGAGCACAAACAACAATCCTTGGTACACACCACAACAAGTATTTATTTTAATATACATTGTTTAGAGTTTCATTCATAGTAAGTCATGGGGTTATGAGTTTCTATTTAGGTTCCACATTGTCAGATAACTATGAAGAAATATGAATACACCCTCTTGTGGTATCAGATCAATCACAAGTAATTTTATTTTCATAATCATGTTTATAATAAAAACTGTATGATATCATTTTTTTGTATTCTCTCACATAAAATACATTTGATGCTTTGTTCTAAAGATATTTTTATGACATAGAATGTTTCATTATATATTGATACAAAAAACATTAAATACTAACTATATCATAATATATGATATAAGGATTGATAAATGATGATGATATCGAACTTGGTTTGAAAAAATTATCATTGTGTCAAAGGGATAAAATAAATTCATGTAATAGAAGATAACTACTAGTTCTAAAGGATATTATATAACTATATAGTTTTATCACATACCAGAGATATTATATTCCGTCACTAGATTATTATCAAACAATGTTACACTCATGTTTTGATAGATCACATCATCTTGGTTAAATTCTATAAAAATTCTAAACCTTGTATTTAATCTTAAATCGACAACCATGGTTGAGATAATATCAAGAAAACTGATTGTCCTAGGTGAGGATTGAAAATATATTCATGGATAATGTGACACAACATGAGATTAATGTTTGGTAGGCCATCCAAGGTGGAGTTAATATTACAAATGGCAATCGTAACATATGGTATCACTGTTTCATATGAGACATTATTACAAAAAAACATACATATGATGGTTTAAATTAGGTGATCTACGATATTATTATCATTGATAGAAATACTGATATAAAAATAAATAATATATATGTATATATAATCAATAATATAAATTATGAGTTGGATATTTTAATTTATTTCTTTTTTTATACATTTTTTATGAATTTATTTTTCGATATTTGTTTGATTTATATATGTGATTATAAATTAATTAATTTTAAATTGTTTAAAATTAATTAAATAAGTGTTTACAAAATATTTAGCAACTACATAACCATACATATTAATTTTTAATATTTAATACCCCATGTAAATTATAGGGAATGACTTATAGTTTACATAAAATGTTTTCATTTAAATTTTAATTGTAGAATATAAAAAAGATTATAAATTATAAATAGGTCCAAAATATAATGAATTTTATATTAACCATTATGAACTATTCAATATTACTTATGTACAATGTTTCTGATTTATGGCCTTATTTGATAAATTTGTTAAGCACTATCAAAATGTTTTTTAATAAGTGATTTTTTAGGGTTTCAAAAACATTAAATATGTGATATTTAGGTCATTTAAATTATTTAAATAATATATAATAGATTATAAAATCTTTACAACTCATTTAATATAAAATATTTAAATAAATTCCATATATTCAAAATATAAAAAAGATCACACATTAAGAGATTAATATAAAGGGTTTATATTTATATAATTATGGAATGTTCATAATGCTTGAAATAATTATAAATTTTATAAAATATCATTATTTATTAAGTATTTATAAAAAATTATTTCATGACTAAAATTTCATTTGTTCATTTATTTATTTATTTTTGATTTATACATTGTTATTATCTTTATATTATGAATTTATCTAAATGATTTTTTTGAAATGTTAAAATGATTTAATAAATTTTTTAGTATGCATTTTATATTTACATTTTAGGTATGATAATTTATTTACTGTTCTTATACTTGGATGCTGGAATGTACTAGGTTAGGTTCATACCTTATGAAGTTAATTATAATTTATACATAATGGATGAAATAATATAGTAGAAATTTAAATCTCTCTTGGATAAAGATTCCTTGGGTAATGGGACTTTAGGTCAAATTACTTACAATCATATAGTCTTATACCTAGTCTAATGAAGTGGGTGTTTATTTTATGTCACTATTGGGATACTCTTGTGGGAATTATTTGATTCAAATAATACTTTGAATTAACATGAAATCTTTTCATCTACCTTAAAAATAAAATTCATTTGGATATATGTGAATATAGTTGGTTTTTAATATTGGTCAGTAGCAGAGTCTATTAAATTTTTAAAGAGTGACCCGATAATATGGTTTGAAAATATTAATTTGGAGGAAGGAATAAAATGAAAAAAAAATCATTAGATTAATGAAATCATGATGGAAATGTGTGTAATATGATTTTGAGAATAAATCCCCTTGAAAATACCAATTACCAGGTTCCTTCTAGAGATACACTTTTTAAGACATCGATTATCAAATTCTATTGTCCATAACAATTTCATGTTATTTCAACTCCATTTAAGAAACTTGCATTGACTAAAAGAAATTCTCAAACATGGGGAACAGAAAGAACCCATATCCTTATGACTAGGTCATTTACCCCAAGGCCATACAACCATGACACCTCACCCTAGTCACATTACCTACAAAATAGCATGAACCCTATATGTGTACCCATAGTTGAAACCCAAGTGCCATCAATGAAGAATTCACACAGTTCAACCAAGGAGTATAAATATTACCCATTACAACCATTTTGGAAATATTTTTAATGAAAAATGGATTATTAATGTAATCAATTATATTTTATTAGTTTTCCCATTCTGGTGGGTTATTTAGATAATACATAAAACAAATAACATAAAATTTGGGTTCATTGGGTCACCTAAATGTTTAATACCCCAATTCCATCACAGATGACAACTTCACCTTCACTCCCCCAAACTAGGGTTAATGAAACTACCTAGGTGAGTTATATTAGGGAATCATGTTACCATTACACCCCTAGAAGAACATCACTATGGTGAAACCCTCTCCCAACCTACTCCTAAGGTGAACCATTTCTGTAGTTCACAATCAAGGAATAACATAACCCTATCCTTCAACTATGGAGACACTTCTCCATATAATTTATACTAGATGATAGTTCACTCAATATTATAATTATGGAATAATGTTTCAGCATGACTTATCATCATGGTAAAAATTCACCGAAGCCTTGCACCAAGGAAACACATTTCTATACCCTACAGAATGGGTTCTATGTTTTATATCTGTTTCCACTAGGGAAAAATTATCCCCTATTTCATCACTCAAGTGATCACTTAAACCTATCCCAACTAAGGAAAACAATTCTCTCTATCGTCACTAGGGATGGTACTTCACCCAATCCTTACTGCAGATACCACTACTCCCTAGATTCAATAATGTAACCATTTTTTCCTACCCTATATATGGGGAATCCACTTCTCCCTTCTCTATATTATATATATAATTCACCATAGACACAAAGATTTAGCCACATCTTCATAGTCTCTTATATTTAACCCATATGAAATCCTCTCAAGAACCTCACTCACTCAGGTTTCTCAAATTAGATAATAAGGTTTCACAAAATTCCTCACATACACTCATTAGCCCATTTTAACTCACTACTGAGTTATACTCATATTTGTCTCCTCTATGTCCACCTAAGATACATAACTAGTTTATGAATACAACCATGAACAACATAAATCATGCATTTGTTAATAAATTTCCTCTCAAAGGTTATCATTCAAGACAAATGAGACCCTCAGTGTAATAAATACCATGTGTTACAATGATTTTGAGGGTTCCTATCAGGGTAATAACAGTAAAAATTTACTTTGAAAATGATTCTCATTCATACTGACAAATTTTTGAGCTTCCAAAACTATTCAACTTAATAAACCATATAGTAACGGGACTCTATAACTATGTATAATCCATATACATATTACCATTGATTATTTTTTTACTATGAATCCTCAATGGGATAAGTACATGAATATAAGGGTATCCCATGTGTAAGACACAATCAATTTCTCATGTTTCTGTATGTTCTATGAATCTAGTCACATTTCCTTATACAAATATAAATTTGGGGAAATGTATATATATATAGTGGTATTTCGATATGTATAAGCCTCAATGTATCTTCCAACTGAATTATATTCATATTCCCAATATGTATCATTTTTTGTAATAGGGAAATGATAGGATGAGCCCATGCATAAATACCTCCTCCTTCCTTAAAATTGAGTATCCCCTTCAATTCATTTATATCAATTATCCATATTCCCTATGAAGTATATATTGTATTGGGAGCATATGTGTAAACTCCTAATGATACTCATGGGTCCATATCCCCCATGAAATTATTCACAACGGGCCATATCCCATATGCTAACTCCATCCTCACTGGGCTATAATATCCATGTCTAACATATCAATCCATTCCATGTAATTAATAAATTGGAGGATGAAATGTACCTTTGGGTATCCCATCTATAAGCTGAAACTCATATAATGGGTTTATATCCCTCAAAAATTATTCCTTATAGGATAATATCCCATTGATGTTTTTGCTGGTTTTATATAAGATTCACTTGTTATAGTCAGATTGTATTATATTTTCATAAATAACAATTTTCAACTGAGACAATGTATTGTGATATTGAGGGGTCGATACCCTGGGAAATTCACTGGTGATAGGAACATATTTCTTTGAACCCATTGTGGTAGGAGTCGTCATGTGTTTTAATAGGATTTTGAGAACTAATTCTATGATACATTGTGTATTAATTAGAGATAAGGAAGGGATCAAGATCAATTTTTGTATTCATGAAAAATATAATCATTATTCTAACTTTTTATGGTCATATTATTAATGATGTGAAACAAGAGGAGGTCGCTAGTTTACAACATTCAATCCAAATACTTCTACCAAGGAGGTAGCTATTTTGTGGAATGGAAGTAATTGAAATCTAAGTGCATTAAGATTACAATATAAGGTAGGAAGTTTCATATGCTATTGGTCATAGTCCAATCTACTTCGATCAAGCCAAGGTTGTTCATCCCAACATCATGTGGTCAAGGTCTCTTGAATGAATTGGATAAAAAAAATTTTGTTTTACCTAATTAATATTTTTATTATTAACTTGTCGAGAATTAGATATTAATTAATTTCATTCATTCATACTCGGGATCTATACCCTTTGTTGTTTAGCCACTCATGGTAGGATTAATCATGAATGGGTAATGGATTGAAAACATGTTGATTTTCAGAAAAAAAAAATTAGGATTGAACAACTAAAGAACATTAATTAAATGAGATCTATTACTTAATGAACATGAAATAATGAAAAATAAATAAATTGATGAATTCAACCAAAATTATAACCAATTAATTTCCTCAAACAATAAAAATAACATGTTCACCAAAGGTTCATTGATGATCAGTTACAGAAATGGATAATGGACAAAGAATATTGTTGGAGATGAAAAAATGGAATACGAATAATGGAATTTAAATAAATCCATACTGATTGTATTAAATTTTAATAATGAAATGTATTGTAGACATTTGAATTTAGGGAATGGGAGTCAAAGTAAAATAATAGAAAGAAGAATGAAAGCATAATTCTCTTAGCCTCCTACTCATGTGCACCAATTGGATATATATATATATATATTTGAGAAATTACATGATGTGTAATGAATATTTATGTCATGTAATGATGATCCATGATTTTCTATGTGGTTTTTTAATATGTGTGTATCTCATGTGAACCTTTCCGGAGATTTGGAATTTTGAATCCTCTCACACTATATAATTGGATGTCACATCGAAAATCTTCTTCTAGCCAGATCATCTTTAGATGGAAATGTGATTTGAAATTTAAAAATCATGTAATGGTGTTTCACATCATGTATGGATTATTCAAGGTCTGAAACCTATCATGTCTAACTTCACGGCTTGCAGTATGTGGAGAAATTCTACTAAAAATCATGTAATAATGTTTCACAATTTATAATAGTAAATTTTTCTCATTTTCTACCTTTTACATTGAAACCATGAAATCCTATTTCCTATAATAATAAAAACATAATAGGTGAATTATCAATTAAATCCTAAAAAATCCTTATTAAATTGATAGAAAAATGTATATATGATTTAAGTTATCAAATCCCCCACACATGAACAATTGTTTGTCCCCAAGGAAAAATATGTCAACATGGATTTCAAAAGTTTATAAAATTTTAAAACAAGAAAAATTAATTATATACAGGAAAATAAAATTATGTCTATGTAGATAAATTAGTCTTCAGAATCATCCCAGTATAGAAAATTGGCCATGCCTCATAGCACTGTAATATAAAAAAATTACAAGTCCAATACTTACAATTTATTAATTGTTAATTCATCTCTACAACCATTTTCAATTTATTTTACAATGAATTATCACTCATAACTTGGGGTGAAAAGAAACTAGAGTTATACTCATACCCTAAGTACATTCTTCTAATCATAGAATAAAATTAGGTTCTATAATCTTCACTCTGTAATGAAAAATATAAAAACAATTATAAGGGCTTTAGAAATTTGGTTCTAATGACTCTGTGGCTATGGGTAGGTAGATAAATGGTGAAGGTTAATATAAAAAATGAGGGTTGGATCTTCAGTGTAATGCATGAATGCCATGAATAGTGTTATGGAATGACTCATCCACTGCTTTAAATGTCTACAATCACAACAACTCTGGTTGGATCCATGTATATATATAATCTAAGTGAAACGAGTGTATCATGTTCCTTTATTTTTCTTTTTCATCTTTCTCTTTTAAATTTCATTTCTAGGATAAATCTCACATCCAACAACTATCCACATATGATCCTCTATGAGATTCATCAGCCTACAAATGATGATTTTTTACCTTCTGAATACACAACCAAAATTTATGTTTCTTTTTATAATTTATGTATAAATGGAACATGATAGATGTTAAATATTAAATGTACGCATGGATCATTATAAAAAAGTATGATGTGAATCCCAATACATATACACAGTAAAATCATCACATGTTGGTTAAAGAAATACCCCATACTTTTTCAAAGTAAATTCATACGTTATATAAAGAGTATTATAGGAAGGGATAATAATCTTCAAATGCCTACTCTGAGAAGGCCATTAATGGAATATATAGGCTTAATGAAAGAAATATTCAAGGTGGGACATAGGGAAAAGTATCTCAATAATGATTTCCTTAATCATTTTAATGTTTTAATTTCTCAATCATGAAAAAAATAAGATCTCAGTGAATGTTTTAATAGATTTACATAACCCAGGTGTCACTTAAGAAATATTATCAGGAACGAATATGGAATTGTAGGCTTATATTCCCCTTGGTAATGGGAGTAAATAAATAACTAGAAAAAACTAAGGGTATAAAACCATGCAATAAATCATTTAAAGGTAATTTAATATATTTTTAATTTTTGAGTAAATTTACTAATCTAAAAAATCATTTAAAAATTTAAACAAGGACAAATCATGGGTTTCTAACAATTTATAACTTAACAATTTCATTTCATTATATGGGTATAATGTGTTTCAGGTTTAAAACATTCTTACAAATGAAAAATGGCTCTAATAAAAATGATATTAGCAAAAAACCATGTGTATTGATAGTGAAACTCATGAAAAACTTCCCCACACATAGAATGACATAGTTTCCACAGAATTCATTTAAGAAAGTGGGAGGGTTATTGCTGATATATTTGTAGAAATTGAAATGTAAATTTTAAAAATTAAAGACTGAGGGAGTCAAGATCTCCGTATTAGAAGTGTCATATCATTAGGGAACATGGAAAATGTTGATATGAAATTGGGGTACAAGTAAAATGGGTTAGAAATATAAATCATGCACATGGTAAATCATTAGTCTATAGGTTTGAAACATTTGTAAGTAGTAAACCAACTAGGATCATAGTATTATTATCAATTAGACAAATTTTATTAAAATGCAAGCATGTTTATATAAAAAAAATCTAAAAGGTCTTATGATTAATAATAAACTATAAAATGTCAACTTCAAAGAAAAAATAACTACAAATATGAGAAAAAAGGAAAAATATGTTTTTCCTCCCATAAAGTGATCACAAATTACATCATTAACTAGTTGGAAGGATACAAGAATTATACAATATATTCTATTAGATTAGTGTCTCCTCTGCATTATGCAGTAAATCGTGGATGTTTCCTCTAGCTATATGGGTCATTTGAAAGGATTTTTCACATCAAGAGTATACCTATAATGAATCTTGTGTCTATGAAAAGGTATATATTCCCATGGTGGAGTCTAATGAGCATGAATCTCTAGTGAGATCTTCTAAAGTTGATGCTCGGTCTCAGTCGAGTCTTGAGTCACTCATCGAACAAGGATAGATGGTGGCATAAGTGCATCAAAAACAATATATAAAACATAGTATCTATAGATGTCTAATATAAAATTGTTAATATTTAATAAAGAATCCAACTAAAATTGGGAAAATAAGTTTTTCATATTATATAGATGAAGTGTAATTTTAAAAAAATGAATGGAAACATAGAATAAAAAGAATATCAACAATATCTTCTATATATGAAAAAAATATGTGAATGGTCATCATATAAGAAATGGATGTTGAATCAAAAATAACATTGATCATCCACTCTTGAGGAAAGAGTTTATGTGGTTGTTCCACATGGTCAATGGAAGTGATGTAAGAATGGGATATTGGGTTAGCAACTAATGCTGGTTTCCTGGTTAGGGAAAGATCAACTAGGGTAGGTAGTGGGAAGTTTCTTATCCCTAGTGGGGTTGTGTGTCTTGTAGTTTGATCAAAACATAGAGTAAAGGTGGATATGGTGGTGGCTAATCCCTTGACACTCCATTGCTTCCTTGTAATATACTTCTATTGTGATATACGGTCTGAGATTTCTTATGGTTGGTCAATATAGATGGTAGGTGTGGCTAGTGTGGTAAAAGAGGTGGGACCAGAAGTGGCTAGTGGTGGCTATGATACTTTTGGATATGAAGGTGGTGGAGGGGTTGTGAAATGTGACTTGTAAAAGGGATGTACATATTCTCAGAGATCCATCATAGATTATATAGGATTTAATGTTGCATTGACCATAGATCTATTGCGAAGGATTGGGTGGGTAGACAAGTAGGGTATGTAGTGGTGGTATATGTAGGCATATGGGTGGTAGGAGTGGAAGTGATGTGGTGGGTGGAGAAGGTGCGTGGTCTATTCCATGATCTCCTTGGGCCTCATCAGTTTCCCCATTGACTCTTGGCTCCCATATGTATGTGTCATCATCCATAACCAAGAACATCATCTTATGCACTATTTAGAGGTCAATGGACTCTGTAGGACTATTGAAGGTGAGTAGATCAGTGACAGAGAACACTCAAATGTTGTTAACTAGGTGTGTGATTAAGGAACCATTTATCAATGTACCTCTCATCCTCTAAGTGTGAGCTCCATATTAATCTACAAACTGATTTGTCGTGTTGATGGTAGGGAAACCCAAGGCTGCTTTTAAGATAATGATGTCCATCATGAAAAAACTACCATGAGACTCTACCTTGGAATATGTTGAAGGATTCAAGGGTCAATTAACTATCATGAGTATTGGGTTGTAGATCTGGTTCGTTTTGGTGTTCTTAGGATCATTCCCATTCTCAGCATCTTTTGTAATCATCTTTTAAAGACTCTTTGAATTAGTCATTAGAGTCTTCAGTGGTAGTGTATAAAGGACTTCATATGTAGCTATGTCCCATGTCAAAATTCATAGGAATATACTAAATACAGATGATGAAACCCCATGGGGTCATCCACCTAGTCTTATGTGGAGGTTGTCCACTGCAACCTCAAATGTGGAGAGAAAATCCAAGAAACGATCATGGTACGACTCCTCATGCACCTCAATAATGAATGAAATATGGAGTTTCTCAGGAAGATGGAGGATGTCTTGGATGATATGCATGTGGTTGAGGATGGCTATGTCAATGGTTTTCTTCATCCTCATTGGTATTCCCCACAGTTGGTTGAGGGAGACATGATGCTTGGGGTCGGATAAAAGAAGCATAGGGGTAAAATGTGGTTGGTCATCCTCAAATTATTCACTAGAGATGTCATGGGAGTCTTCTTGAGAAGTTTTCTCAACATTAGTCACAACATGTTTAGGGGAAATGCTACATCATTTGGTTGGGGTGTGGAAGGTGCAACACCATGTGGATGATTCACTGGAGGTGGATCATCACAGTCAGAAATAGATTTTGTATGTGAAAGGTGTATAAAATTGTTGCATTCCATTATGGTAGTAGGTGAGAGGTGGGGTGGTAATGAGGAGGGGTTTGACAGATTGGTTGGGGGGAGGGGCGTCTGTTTTGGCCTATACAGAAGAGAGGAGGAGGGGAGTTCACGCAATAGGGTGGGATGGGGAGGAGGGGTTTGTGGTCGTGAAGGAGGGAGGATGTAGTTTTTTGGTCTAGAAGGTGGAGAGTATAGTGGGGTTGTGGAGAAGAAGGAGATAGTTGGGCAGTCACATGACAAATAAGGGGGGAAGGGGAGGGGTCTTGGGAGGGATAAGGGTTGTTCAGTCCATAAACCCTAGGTTCATAAGAACTTATTTCTAATATATGTTCAAGGAATTTTCAATTTGTAATTGAGGTTCACATTGTGTAATACATAGTTTTTTGAAAATTTTACCACAAAAGGAAGATGTTATGAAACAGGGTCACATGATATTTATTTGATCTTTTTTCTTATTTTTGGTTAAAAAACTAGGTACATTACTCCTATAAGTCTTATGAATTCCTAATAATTTTTATAATCTAATCAATCCAATGGTGACCTATCTTGGGTTACCTCCCAGTCAATGCTTCATTTAATGTCTAGATCATGATTCTTTGAGGAATAAATGAGTTTTAGTATGACAACACGTCCTTCACGGAAGGGTTATTGAATGATTTTTAAACATTTACATTGAATTTTAGTGGTTCTCCCCCTACATTCTAAATTTCAATATTCTCATAGTGTATGAACCCAAATCTTCATTTTCAGGTACTGATATTTATTTCGGGTTGTTTTTTTAGGAAAATGGAATAATGGGAATTTTCTATGTACATGTCTTGTACTTGGAGTACATTTCATGTACCTGATTGATGTGTGCAGTCTTGTACTGGATGTGTAACGGTAGAGTACATGGCCATGTTGGTGACCAAGGAAACAACATTAAGTGGGGGTCAGATGAGGCTAGTACATATAGTGTAAATTAAATAAAGACAATGTGTTATTTTATTCTTAATTGATGAATTAGAAACGGGTTTTGTCTCATCTCTAGAACACCCTTCTTCTTCCCGTGTTTCATACAAGAGAGTAACAAAACACTAAAGAACATTGAGCTCCTCCCGATTCACCATCCGAGCTCTGATTGGGACACTGTCAAGTGCGATGGATTCCCACCGGTGAGTTCTATATTTCTCTAGAACCTCTCTTCTTTATTCCTCTTCTCTTGTGTCTATTTAAAAGGTTGACCATTTTAACCTTTTTATATATGTACGTCGTTCGAGGCCTATTTAAGGGATGAATTTCAAGAGTGTCGATTGAGAGGCATCCTGGTATTTGGTTTCTACCTTTCATTGATTTTCTTTAGATTATATATGCTTAATATTCTGAATAACAATGTTTAGGGTATTGTGTGTTTTATAATTGAATCCTGCTTAATACCTGCTATGGTTTTTTGATTGATAAATGGGTTATTTCTTATGAGAAAGGATAGATACATTGTTATGGGACACCCCATGGGTGTGTTCCCAAGATTTTTTGATTATAGACATTTGGTCAAGAATTCATGTAAGGATTTCCTTGTTTTCCATGTCTTGTGTTGTTCGGATGGATATAATGTTAATATGAGATGCATGTGTTTGTCATTGTGAAAGTATGACCAGTGGGAATTGACTATGAGGTCTTACTAATGTAGGGTCCTTATTGTATGGAATGTTTGTATACTGACTCTGAAGTGTTGATTGTGAGATCTTTTAGTTGGTTGTAGACTTGATGGGTTAGACCACGAGAGCTACCTAGAGGGTGCCTATTAAATGAATGTTGAACCCTAGGGCAGTGATTGTGACATCTTCCAGGTGTTCATTATAACTTATTAATGCTATTATTACTAAGTGGGAATTGACCAGAGAGCTACCCAGGGGGTCTTTTGTAAATGATTAGAGGTATGTGAGACCAAAGGGGTTTGATTCTTTGAGATTTTCCAGAGGGTCATTATTTATTGAATTGATGATATGTTAAATCATAATGGTTAGACTGTGAGAAAATTTGCATATGGTTCCTTATTAATTATTTAATGATTGTGAAGAGGCTTCCAAGATGAAGCACAAGCTTGGAATCAGTTCACATTATTTTTTAGATGGTCTTCTGAGACATCAATTTTGTTACTATTACACATGGGATAAAAATCATAGGCTAGATCCCATGATTTCATTATTCAACAGTAGGAGTAATTAATAAATGTAAATTAATGTAATTAAAAACTGTAGGATTTGTTACATTTGTGTACATCCTATTTTATGGTGTAATTTCTACATATTACCTACTATATATACATTCAATGATAGTTAGGAACATATATGTTAGTTTTTGCCTACTAGGAATCATATCACACCATTATTTGGGTCTTACTTTTAGAAACAATAATATTATATGTTTATAGGTATAGATATCAGAAAGTACCAATCTTCATTAGGTACGTGATTACTGTTGGAGTTAGAGAGAATGGGATCAAGCTCCAGCTTATGATGCTATTGAATTTTTCTGTTTTTTGGTACCTTGGATTCTAGTATTTTATTTCCAACATTATGAATTGTTTGGCTACTTTCCTAGACACATGTGACATGCATCATTTATATATTCTATAGTTGTTATATTATTATCCATTTTTTCACTGTTTCTTTTTGTTGTACGGTATCACTGCATCCTGGATTGATTACCATTTTATTTCCATTGGGTATTCTCTGCCAAGGAGGTAATAGTTTCCAAATTATTAAATTTTGGCCCTCACTTCTAGTCGGCCGCCTCTGGAGTTTGGTGAAACGTGCATGCGGTTATGCGACCAACCGGGTTTAGTGATCCTTTGGGAGGCACCTAGAACTAGGATGTTACAATGTGGAATCAAAGGGAGGTTTTGATCCATTGACCTCTGGGTTATAGGGCGAATCATATCGGAATTTGGAGGATCATTTTTAAAATTTAATTTAATTTTTTCATGTTATGATATTTAAAATGATTCCAAACATTGATTCGTTGGAGTATGAGTTCTCATAGTTCAAAAGCATTCATTCCCTGGAAAAAAGTATAAGTTATTAAGGGTTCTGAATATGTTTTATACGCCTATTGTCTGGAAACCTAGACAACACGACATATGGTGTTATGAAAACATTCCATGTGTTTTTCAATTCCGGAGTAAATACCTTTTTATAAGTACATGTTGTGTACTTGGAGTCCATGCCATGTAGTGATTGAACATGTGACTGACTCTATGAGTAGAGACATGGTGTTGGTAAACGTTTGGTAGAACACACCATGAACTTGGTGTACATTCCATGTTTTAAAGTATCATGGATCCATCTGGGTGACCAACGACACATGTAGATTTAAATATAAGTGCTATATTCCATTTATAGGGTAAACACGCCATGTAGTGTTACATCGGGAGAGAGACTATGTGATTCTAATTGGGTGAAGGGAAAACCATGTATTTTAAGTATTTTTAATTAATCATTTTGTAGATTAGGTAAGCACCGTGTATTTTTCCATGAAATCAACCCGTGTGAGGCTGTCCATGTAGAGAGACATGCCTAGGGGGTGGATATGAGTACATCTTATATTACATGGATGGAATGTCGTGTACCTGTGATGTTTACACGCCTAGGAAGGTGGGGGTACACGCCTATGTAAGAGCGTGAGATTACATACCATGTATTAGATAAACATGCCATGTAGTCATTTTTTTTCCCATTGAGAGAATATTCTTTCTTTATTTCCCTGATGTCTGTTTCGGTCCGACAAATAGTCCTTTCTAAGTATATTTCAATATAGATCATTATAGTGGAACTTGTGGAGCATTATGAGGACTCTTAATAGGTATTTTTGGGTTCCATTGATAACTAGATAGGATCATAATCTATTTACCATTGTCAGTTATCATATATGATTTATACCAATATATAAATGATCGGTTGGTTGTTCGGACCAACCTATTTGAGACCATTGACCTGAGATGAGCATTGAGCTATCTCATAGGACATTTTGATTTTGTAGATGTTTCCCATGTGAGATGTGCCTTCTATCCTATGAGGCTGTGAGACCTATTTCTTATAGGGAGTCCCTAGTAGTATCCCTAATCTATGTATCATTTTAATGATCCCTATCAGGAGATTCCATCGATATTTACTATTCAAAAACCTCATGTGGAATTCCTCTACTTATGTGCATTGGAAGGGGTTTTAATAAAATAAACTGCTTATGTGTTAATTTATTATATTGATCAAAACCTGCTATTAGGTTACCTTTTGGAGGAACCATATTGGTTTAACCAGATTCCTGTAGGTTTCATTGGTTTTTAAAAATTATCATACTTGATATCTTAATGTTCATGATGTAATTATAGAGTTGTTAAATGTTTTAAAGGAATATTTGCAAGACATGCCTGTTTTACTTTGAGCTGTTGAGTTAATTTAGTTTCTTAGGGGATTTTGGGCCTAGTAAATAATTTTTTGATATACTAATAGTGGATTTTGAAGATTATGCTTCGTAATATGCTATCCCATGGTAGGTAGAACTCTTGGATATGGTAGTCTTGTTTTCTGATGAGGTCTTTGGACATTGGTGTGGTCCAGGATTTGTTGTTCCTAGTCGGAAAACTAGTTTTAAATTAAATATTTTTATGGAAGGGTGTTAATTTTACCTTGTATTATTATGTCAGAACATACATGAGGATAATTTTGCTCTCCAAGATAGACATGACTTGGGAATGGTTGGCGGTTTGGAGGTCATGTAGAACTCCCTTTTATTTATTGATAGATGACTTGGTATGTCATCATCGGAGTTACGAGTTGCATAAATGATGTACTTTTGAGCTTGTTCTCGTGTGAGCCACCTTGTACTAGGATACATAAGGTAGAGAACCTAGGAATAGTACACCATAATGTTTCATTGATGTTGAAAACTCATGGTAGTGTACATCGACATACATGATACCCATTGAGTGTTAAATGTTTAAATGGTCCATTCGGTTCAGTTACATCATTGAGGTTTGATTGGTATTGTATGTTATTGGGATATCTCTTGTGTAAAGTAACCTAAGAATTGTAGAATCTTTTTTGTCCCACTACTCAATAGGAATTTGTAGGACAAATGTGTTATGACATGCGTATCAGTTTATCATTCTGGATTTATGCCATTTGATGTGACATGGTGATCATGGTTCATTGAATAACACATATGCATTTAAATTTCATTTGAACTATATTGTCTGAGATTAGCTAGAACTTGTCGATGTATATGACACTATTAGGTATGGAGATTCATGTCAGTTCTATTTCAAATATGTACTCTCCAGGTAGAAGGATCACAATAAAAGACCATTTGTAAAAAAAAAATCTACTTGACCAATTATGAGGATTATGAGTCTTTATTCATGATGTTCCATTCTAGGTATCATAACATTGTTTTGATAAGTTAAATGATGATTCATCAGAAATAAAAGTGGAGTTTAAATTAAGAGGTTTAATAGTTGTGGTTAAGATATCCTTTTTTGGTAATTAAAAATGTCCTCTTAGTGTCCTCTTTCTTAAGAGGTGATCGTGTCCCCAATCTTGTTGTCTCCGTGGATTCACTAAGATAGAATTTGGTATACACTATGATAAATTTATAAATCTTTAGACCGTTTAATCATCTATTTCCATGTTATGCACTAGAAGCGTGGTTTCATTAAAGGCTGTGTTAATCTTGAGTGATACTTGAGTTTATGTTTAATAACACCTTGGAAAAACTCTTGATGCATACCATTTTTGTGACGTGTCTACCATGCAGATTCCATTCAGGGTTTAATAAATTTTTTATGTGGAATTTTGGGATTTACACTAATTTCTCACTTGTATAGGTATTATGGACCACTTTGGTGGGTTCCTTAGACTCTAGGTTGATTAATCTGAGGTCATCTCTGACTTTTAGTTAGGATCTGATGTAATGATTAGAGAAGTAATATTTATAGTGGTATGGATCTTGAATTACATATTTTGCATGTTGTGGCATGCAATTATTTGAGATCAATGGATTTTGTGACATATGAGCATCATCGAGAGACAGATGTAGGCTTTAGTGCACGAGTTTCTTGTGATCAATTGGTGCCTTGAGAAAAGGCGTTATTTTTCTATTGTAATACCTCGACATTATAATCCGGTAGTTTTTGAGATTAGTCATATGGTGATGCTTTAAATCCGTATCTTTATAGTTTAGTGAGTATGGTTTGTGTGAGCTAGCTAGAACACCCCGCCAGTTAAGGGTGGATGTTCTAAGAAAATCGACAATGCCTTTCACAAAAAGATTGTGTGACCAGTTTGGTTTATGTCATTTTGGTTGATCATTCCTTGATTAGAGGATGTGGTTATGACCTAATTTGTGTTTGGGTTCTCCCAATTAATGGAAAACACACTGGTAATGTCTCTATAATGTTTAAGGATGTGCTTTGTATATTTTTTCATATATTAGAGGTATCGTGGTAATGATATCATGTGATTTGTTCTCGAAATGCTCACGAAGGGTGCACATTTCAAGATGATTAAAGAAATATCAGTGTTGATTATATTTTAAGGTTTTACATCTAAGATATTGTATGTTTTCATAGTGTTCCACACTCTATCGTTCCTGACATGGATGCCTGGTTTACATCTCTTGACAGTAAGGGACTACAGAGGGATTTGGGTACACAGATACTTTTGAGTACATCTTACCATTCCCAAATAGATGGCCAATGCAAGCGCATAATTCAGGTTTTGTATGACATAAAATGAGCATGAATAATAGATTTCAGGGGATCTTGGGAGAGACACATACCCCTAGTGTATTTTTCAGTCATCAAAAGTTTTCAGGCAACGATTCAGATGGAACCTTATGAGGATTTGTAAGGTAGCCCATTCTAGCCTCCAATATATATTTTGGAGGTTGGAGAGGTAGCTATGTTGGGACCTTGTCTTGTCTAGGAGACCACTGATCAGTTGGAGTGGATTCAAAAGATAATGGTTACTTCACAATATCTAAAAAAATCATAGGTCGGTCAACAGAGATGACATCTAGAGCTCAAGGTTAGGGATAAGGTTTTCTTGCATGCCACACCAAGGTTGGGACATAGGAGGATTAAGAGACATGGGAGGATTTCACTGAGATACATCAGGTCTTTTTAGGGTTTGGAGAGAGTCTGTCCAGTTTCTTATAGTATACAGTTACCTCAGAGGTAACCGACTATGCACAATGTCTTTCATGTTTCTCAGATATGACATAACATTTCATACCCATCTCCGGTTTTCCAACACCAGGATCTTGACATTATGGTGGATGCATCATTAGAGGAGCACCCTATATGGATTGTGGATCGCATCATGAAGGATCTCCCTAGTTAGTTTGTTCCTTTAGTTTGGGTTATAAGGTAGAACGAACGAGTACAGGACGAGACATGGGATATGGAGACCAACGTACGATCCTAATGTATAGTGTTGGTTGAATTTTCTTCTTCACCTCAATTATAAGGGAAATTTGGGGGTGAACTGCATTAAGGGGGAATGTTAGTATGAACCTAGATCTTTATTTCAGGTATGGAATTTTATTTCGGGATGTTTTGAGGATAAAGGATAAATTGTTAATTTTCAGTACACATCATGTACTCAAGAGTACACTACCTATACTCGGTTGCCGTGTGAATACATGTATTATCCATGTAAAGGCTGAGTACATTTCCATATTGGTGACCTGGTAGACCAATTAATATGGGGGATGTTTCAGGCTAGTACATGGAGTCTACATTAAATTAAAATGTTGTGTACTTTTCTTTTTAATTGATGGATTGGAGCGGGGTCATTTCTCATCTACAAAACACCCTTCTTCTCCCTGTGTTTTTTATAAGAGATTGAAAGAATGTCGAAGAACATTGAGATCTTCCCGATTACGCATAAATTTTCATATTGATATGTTGTCAGGTGAATTGGATTCCCACTCGTGAGTTCTCTGTTTCCCTAGAACCTCTCATCCGAATTCCCCCTCTCTCATGGGTATTTTGAGGGTTGATAGTATTTAGCCTTTTATATATCTATGTTGTTCTAGGAAACATCAAGGGAAGATGTTATAGAGTATTGATCATGTCACATCGAGGTAGGTTGTTCATTCATTTCATTAGTTGTATTTTGATTATATATGCTTAATGTTCTGAATACCCATGTTTAAGGTATTGTTTGTTTTGGAATTGAACCCAGTTTAATTCCTTCTTTGATTTGTTGATAGAGAGAGTGGTTCTTTCATATGGGTAAGGTTAGATACCTTATTTTGGGACACCCCAAGGTTGTGTTCCATTGAATGTTTGATTATGGGTATTTGGTTAAGAATTCATATTAGAATTTCATTGTTTTACATGTATTCTATAGGTAGGATGGAGATATTGTTTATATGAGATGCATGTGTTTTGAATTGTGAAAGTATTACCAATAGTAATTGACAATGAGATCTTTTTAGGTATAGTCATTTATGTATGAATTTTTGTTATGCTGACCCAGAGGTATTGACTATTACAGTTTTCGGGTGGCTGTAGACCAGATTTGTTAGACCAGGAGAGCTACCCTTAGGGTCGTTATTAAATGAATGTTGGTCCCTAGGTAACTGACTGGGAGAGCTTCCATGTGGTCATTATAACTTATTGTTTCTATCCAGACCAATAGGGTATTGACCGTGAGACTTACCCATGAGGTCATTTGTAAATGATCAGTGCTATTTGGGACTAAATGAGTTAGACTATGTGGACTCCTGCAGGGGTCATTATTTATTGAATTGATTATATGTTAAGACTTAGGGTTTAAACTGTGAGAATATTCCCAAAGAGTTTCTTATGAATAATTGAATTGTTGTGATGAGTTTTCCAAGATAGAGCACATTCTTGGACTCGATTCACTTGATTATATAGATGGTGTTTTGATATGACTACTTAGTTACTATTACATAGGGGATAAAAAGGTTAGGCTAGATCCCGAGATTTGATTATTCAATATTTTGAATAATTTTTATATGTAAATGAATGTAATTGAAAACTATAGGATTGGTTATTTTTGAGTACTTCGGAGTTTATTGCTTCATTTCATCATATTACTTACTATATATATTCAATGAACGTTAGGAAGAGATATTTTTTTGGTTTCCTATATGGATTAATCTCACACCCTGTTTTGGTCATGATTTTGGACCCAAAAATATTATATGGTTTCAGGTATAGATAAGGTAAATCTCCCTTCTTCATCAGGTACTTGAGTTATGATGGGGATAGAGATCATGGGACCAAGCTAAGGCTTGTGATGCTATTAGAGTTTATTTTTTATGTACTATGGTTTTAGTATTGTATTTCTATCATTGTACTTATTTGGATGCTTTCCTAGGCACATGGTACATTCATTGTTTATATATGTAACAGATAATATATTACTATAAGGATACTAATGTTTTCTTTTGTTATATGGTATTGTTTCCTCAACTATTATTTATTATTTTTTTCTGTTGTGCATACTCTTCCAATAAGGGAATAGTTTTCCCATTATTACATTTTGGCCCTCACTACTAGTCGAAAACCTATGGCATTTGGGGGAATGGTCTTGAGGTTATGTGACCAACTGGGTTCGGGGCCCCTTTCAACGGCACCCAGAACCTAGAAGTTACACATAGGGGAAAACATGAATGACTACAAAGGGTCCTAATTGTCTATATTTTAGCATCCCAATGAGAAATTTTAATCTCTAGTTGATGGACATGAACTTCCTCCCATGTAAAAATATGTGTCTTACAATGCATTGATCATTCCATTTCTCTATATTGAATTTTTAGATCTTTTTAATTTTCATAATTTTTTATGATTTTTTAAAATTCATCCAATTATAGCATATAAGATTTTCTATCTTTTTGAGAGTCCAAATTGAGATCTATAATCACCTAGAATGGGATATGAGATTATTCAACTAGTAAATGATAATCTTTACCATAATCCAACATGAAAGTTTTGGTACCAATAAGTGTTTTATATGTAGTGCAGTACAACCATAGTGCATCATCCAATTTCAAAATCTAATCATTTTGACTTTTTTTCGTAGTATTCTCTTGGATTTGTTTGGTTTCCCTATTTGATAAATCAATTTTCCACCTTTTTTAAAGTGTTAGGGAGTTACTATGTTATAACTAATTTCATATTTCTCCAGCATTACTTTAATAGATTTATTGTTAAAATGTTTTCTCGAATAACTAATGAGTAATTTGAGAAATATGAATCATGAGAACAAATTCCTTTTCATGTAATTCATAACCACTTTTTTTATTTCATGTGATGTGGCTTCAGGTTATAACCATTTGGAGATGTAGTTGAAGCGAACAAGAATACATTACATTTCCATGTCAATTGGGAAATGATACCTTGAATTGTATTCCCCATATGCAAAAGATTTCAACTTCCATGATTGGGTTTTGGGGCGTTTAATTTCATATTAAAAGGGTTCCATTTCATTGTAACCTATCAAAGAATTGAAGATAATCTCTTGAATCATAGTGTAGGATGGAACATAAAATTACAATTTTTGAGGCACTTTCTACCATGCATTCTGGTCTATGGTGTCCTCCATTTGGTGATATATGACACAAGTCTAACACATCATGGGTTTCATTCACAAAAATGAAATTTCACAAGAATACATCAGAGTATCACTTAAATAGGAGTGGTTTATCCAATTAAAAATGTGAATATTTTGCAAAAAATATTCTTATTGGCTGGTAGGATAGGTCTTGAAGTAAAAATAATATAGCAAGATAAATTTAAATATCTGAGAACAACTATTATACCTCTATGTTGAAATGTGTTTCTTCAGGAAATTCAACATCGATGAAGATCATATCATTGTCCTTTATGAGTGGGAATGGAGTTGGTAAAAAATATTAGAAATCAAATTTTCAATTCCATTTTTATCCACGATGGTGATTTCAGACTCGTGGATGAAACGGGCCAACCTTATCAATATTTTCCTAGCATCCTTTTTATGTATCAAATATATTTGGGATTCATGATCTGTATGAACAATCACCATTAACAAAACCAAATAGGAATGTAATTTCTCAAAATCATACACAAATGATAAGAGCTCTTTCACTTTAGTTGTGTATTTTACTTAAGATTCATTTAGTATGAGACTAGAATAGTAGATAAGACATAAAAAATTACCAACTCATATCCCTAAAACAACACCAATATCAAAGTTTTTGGAGTCACATATAAATTCAAATTACTTATCCTAAATAGGTGTAATGATTATAGGAGTATCTACCAGGTTATTATTTAATGTATTGAATGACCACCAAAATTCGTCAGTGAATTTAAATGGAGTTTCCTTTTATAATAGGTTCATCATATAGAGGAAATTTTTTGCAATGTCATTTATGAATCATTGATAGAATCATGTAGGGACTAGAAATATCCTTATTCCATTGAATATTGAATGATTACATAAACCGTTGATCACTTTATCTTGGTTGGATCTAATTCCTTTCCATTATTTGTAATTATATTCACAAGGAATGTGCTTCCTCAGACTATATAATGATATTTTTTCCACATTAATATAAGACACTTCTATTCACATTACTGTAGTTATAACTCATGATTTATAAGGTGACCCTAAAAAAATTTCCATATACTAAAAAGTTATACATGAAAATTAAAATGAATTCTTGAAAGCGTGGCCGATTGTTGCCTATCGACTGGTCAAGGTTCTGGTGCTATGCTAATGTGTATAGCAGCACCCAGGTCGAGTCCTTGGTGATTATACTTTTTAATAGTAAATTATTTTTCTTTAATTGTATTCTGATTGAGGGGTTTGTTTTTAAGGATTATGAAATAAATAATGGTGATTTTTGATATAAAAAATTGATAATTATTAGGGTGAGTTCATTATTGGGGATTTAAGCATGTGATATCCTTGAGCTTTGCTTTTTAATTCTTTAAATTAATACCCACATCACAAGATGATTTTGATCAGAATTCCCAATTTTTAATGCTATAATCCAAGCCGTAACATAAGTAAGGTTTCTAAGCAGTACCATCACTTGTTTATGGTTGTGTATTTGTGGTTCCAATAATCAATGGAATCCACATATTAAACAAAACATGTCATTAATTCATGACATATAAAGTTCAACATACACAATATTAACTCAAAGAATTCGCATCGAGCAAAGGATCTCAATCACTTAATATCCCCAAATTATAACTCACCCCCATCTTAGATTTACTCAGCCATTTAAATGATTAGTAATCTGTTTATAATTAATATGATGATAAATTAATAAGATAAGAAAATGAAAGGGATAAGAAAAGAGTGGTGCGTCGAACAGACACACAAACAATGAAGGGAATTAAATACTAACTTTAGATTGAATGAGAAAGAAAAATAAGGGAAGGGGATTCAACTGTAATCAAACTATTTTAAGAAAATTAATATTAAATTATAGATGGTGGATTATAATAAGAGATATTGAAGAATAAAATTCATTAAAATAGAATTACAAAAAAGGCTTGCAAGGGTACAATAATGAAGAACATAAAAGTAAATGGAAATAAAGAGGGGAGGAATAGTCTCTCAAATATAAACAGGAGTATGGAAGGTCCCCCCAATAAATTTTCAAGGTGTTGGTCAAGCCAATGTATTATCCTATTTTTTAAATTACAACCCATTTGAAGGGGAGGATGGGGATGTATTGATTACCCATGGAAGTGGACAGTTTGCATTCCCAGTATATCCCTTCATTTTCCTTGATGATTTGGATATACAGATAGCTGAATATAGAGATAGCTCCTTCTTCAATGTTTTGTACAATAATGTTGGCCAACAAATCTAAAATGTTGGAGGAATTTGGTCTTCTGGAGCCAATGTTATGGCAGTTTCAATAAAGAATGTCAAACTATCTATTTATATCCATGTTTTTTTGATGTCCAAAATGTGAATGAATTTTGGAATAGGAAAATGCCTTCAAATACAAATTATTTCAGCAAAAAATTTGGCCACCTATATCTCCTTTTTTACACTTCCAAATCTTAGCTTGATCTGATGAACATATTTGGGGAAATGTCATGAATACTATACTTATTTTAATTCCCATCCAAAATGGTGGGCTCAGTTTAAATTTATCATTTGGGCCCCCTGTCTTTTGGGTTGGGCCTTGAAATTTTTATCAAAGACTCATTACATTGTCCCCATAACATTAGTGGAGACTAAAATAATTTAGACATCCTGATTGAGCCCAAAAGTTAAATCTTTATGGCTAGTCCGGTTTGATCACAGATTCTGTAGGGCTTCTTTTGTGGTCCAAATGGGCCTTCAAATGGAAGAATTTGACCATGATAGATTCTTATGAAATGTTTGATATCGAATTATAATACTATAAAAAAAGAAGAAATTTTTTTGATATGTTGGGTGAGAGTTATAAATGAAATAGTAAACTGATTCAATTGGGCTACTTCTAAAAATGATCAAACATTATATTTAGTATTAAAACATTAATATTTCACACAAGTTATGCACATTTCATATAAGATCAGTAAAGGGAGTATATAAAAATTAATGATAATAATAATAACATTAATTCCCCCACACATAGTCATTTTCATGTACTCATGTGCAATAAATATAAAAACATCAAAAAATCATTTTTCACTCACCCAAAAATATAAAAATTTTGTTTTCCCCAATCAAATAAGGTTTAGACAATTTTACCCATCCATATTTAATTCCACCACAAGTTGTTACATAAAAAAAGTTCCAAAAACAATTCATTTTTTGATGCTCAAATGTAGAAATGGAAAATGGCGGGACACAAATCATACTCCCCTTAAGATGTCAAAATAAATTTATAGAGCTTCACTTATTCACCAACCAAGAGTAAAAATTTTAGTGTTTGTAAGACCCCTAAGATTACACTCCCTATCCAAAGTGCACAAGAATCAAGGGGTATTTTGAAGGATTATTCTGTGGCTATGGGATGGTAGGAATATAATGTCCAAGAGAGAGAAGAAGATGGGTAAAACACAAAAATAAAAAAATCAATGCACATTTTTTTGAAATGAGACATGAAAGGAAATGGAAACACATATTTACTAGTGATAGAAAATGTGAAATAAGTCACAAAATTGGAATTAAATTCGAAGGGAATGAGAATATGGAATATTTACAAAACATAAAACTTCTCTTAATGACATAAGAATATAATGCAAGTGTTCTTTGTTTTTAATTTTTTCAAAATTTGAACTTGAATCAGATCTGACAATCATTTCCCAAACCATGATTGATCTCCTTACATCACTAATTTTAATTGTTATAAAAAGATCAAAGGATGATAAATATTGATTTTTGACCCACCCAATACACAACCCAATTTTTTTGAATATTTTTAACAATTTTCAATAAAATTTGAACAATATCTCATTATCATATATACATTCCAAAACCCAATTGAAGTACAACTTCTTCCCCAAACTAAAATGTATGACTTCCCTCATGCATATGACATCTCATTTAAAATCTATAAAATAGAACCCAAAAAATGAAATTCACCCCCCACACATAAATTCCAATAAATTATGCAATGAAAATCCATGTTGATATTGGGTGGGATAAGGTATTGCACTTGTAATGTGGCTATCAAAGAAAAGGTTTTCAAAGGCTCTAAGGGTCTTTCAAAAAGAGGATTAATGTATGGTTTATGAGAGGCTATTTGGCTATTATAATTCTAATAGGGTTCATAAAATGCCTCTATCATATTAATGCACACTAAAGTTGGAAATTCAACTCAAAGGTCCACAATGTCACGATTCACAAATGGAGGTGAAGAAACACTCATTTTGAAAATATGGCTAAAGGTGGACTTGGCATGAATGCTAATTTTATTCCTCACAGTTTTGAAAAATCATTTTTAAAATCAAAAAATTCATCATTCAATTTTTTTTGGTTTTGATACAATATTAATTATCCAAATTTATGAAGAATCCACAAAAGTTTTGAGATGAATCCATGTCTTTTGACTCCCCAAAATGTTTGGACAAAATTTGAAAATTCGAAGGTATGTAATTATGACTTGTTTGGTTTTTTTACATTTATTAATTTTTTTAGTTTTTTCAGTGTTTTTTAAAATACACACGCATAAAAAATAGAAATAGAAAAATAATTTTTGATGAAGAAATTTGTAAAAAAACAAAATTAGAATGAGGGATAATGAAGAATAAAGATAGTGAAAGAGAGATAATTAATGGGAAAGAGGTACCGCCTGGTTTGGATTTGGTGGGTCACCATCTCTATTCATTGGTGGGTCAGTAGAAGTTTATTTTCCTAATGTGGGATGTTACCTGAAAATGAAAAATCATTATGCATATAATGAAAAGATAAAAAGAAATTTAAATTTCATAAAAGGAAATGAAATAATGGGTTTCCTCTGAAGAAACGCTGCATTTATTTTTATACAGCTAGACGATTGCTGTAACTACCTATAGTTCGATGGTGGACACCATAATTTTTCAACTCCAATGTGATTTCAGAAAAACTTCCCCTTTGGTAAGCCTAATGATTCCTTCAATAATTTTATCCCTTCCATGTTGTTTCAATTGCAATTAAATGGGGTTGGAATGAGAATATGTTTATCCTATCTTTGGTCTACATATTGAGGAATAATTTTATCCATAGGTGATGGTTTTCTATTCTTTGAAATTCCGGAAGATGTGTCAATTATGATGTTAATTTATGTAAGTTTAAGATAACATGAAACCATAGTATGAGATCCCAATTGTTTGTGAGTCATTTATTTCACCACTTACCGACGTAGAGTAATAAGGATCAGTGGAGTCATAAGAATGATTAATATTTTCAATATACTTTATATCAATGTTTTTTTGCATGGAATGGTAAACTTCCACCTCACTAGTTATCAATTTATTAATTATGGGACAAATCACACAAACTACACTCCCATCGGGACAAGATAAACAAATTGGATCAAGGCTCACCTCACATATAACAGAATTTTCATAATCCTTGATTGGAAATAATGAATGTTGGATAATATGATCGGAATAAAAAAATGAGAATTCATTTACATTTTCTTTATTATCCTCCATGTTGGAGAATGGTAGGTTGAAGGTGAGATGGGATTCCAAATAGAGCTCAAGATCCCTTCGATCAATGGAGTTAGCATTTTTAATTTCCACATCAACATCTCTATTTATTACTTGGTTAATGAGGATGGAATATTCACACGAACAAGGACATCTTTGATTATACCATCAGGGTTAGCAGTGCTTCAGTTAGAAAATTGAATGACAACACCCATTGTATGTAAGGGGCCAAGACCAAGGTTGGAGAATATGGATTTGGGCATGAAATTAATTTAGACTCTCAGGTCTATGAGTGCATCATTGATGTTGGAACTTCAAATTTGGCATGGAACTGTATACTTCCCTAGATATTTGAACATTATGGGAATAGACCGATGGGTGGAAATATTTTCTACGGTCCTAAGTTGACTCTTATGTGTGCACAATTCTTTATGAATCTTGGCATACTTTGGGATTTTTTAATGGAATCTAAGAGGGGTTTGTTGACTTCAACATGTCTAAACATGTCTATCATTTCAAAATCGGGTACAAAGGAATTCAATGGTTTAGAAACAGCATTAGGAAAAGGATTTGTGTTCTTAAGTTGAATAGAAGTAGGTGAGGGAATGGATTCAGATTCCTTTTCAAGTTTCTTTTTCTTAACATTTATTAGGCCAACATTCAAATGGGTATCGAAGGTCTTATCTTGAGGAATATCAATTTTCATTCCCAATCTAAGTGCAATTTCACTTACATTACGCTTGGGGTCAGGTAATGGTTGAGTGGGGGAGTTGGGAGGAATTTGACTGTGGTCGCTGGCTTAGGTGGGATGTATGTTAGCCAATTTGGGTTTCAATGTTCTTGAGGCTAGAATGGGTGAATGAGGCAATATATTCTACAGTGATTTCCCATGGTTTCTTGGAAGAGGTGGCATGTCTCAGATTGGGATTTCCTTGATTTTTGTTCTTGGGAATGAAATTTTATTGGTGTGGTAATTGGGAAGGCTCACTAGGATAATGGAATCCTGGAGGAGCAGGACGAGGTTTGTTCCTTTAAGGATGAGGAATAAGAGGATAAGGTTGTTGGAAGTTACCAACACCTTATACATATTGAAAATGGATTGAGTTTTTAGGAGGGAATTGATGGGGTTGAGAGACTGGATTACCATACCTTAGGCCTTGGTTATAGGAAGAAGAGAAGGGATTGGAGTAAGGTTGGTCGAATTTTCTAAAAAACATACGAGATAGTTGATGGTTTGTGTTCTATTGAGCATATGCCGCATTGAGCTCCATTGGTCTAGATGAATTTGATTGATCCACATTAAGGTGTGGAAATGTGTTAGTTGGATGATATGGAGAGAAATTGATTCCACAGTTCATGATAGGTCCAGGGAATAAATATTTTGGAGAAGATGTGGTTGGTGCTTTAGTAGAAACATGTAGTTGCCACACCAGACTGATAAGTTCACTCATCCACTTGATATTATTGTTTGGATTTATAGATTCATTTTATTTGACTTGTTTTACATGATAATTTACTCGAGTATGGAATTTTTGTGTGTTAGCATTCATGTTACTTATGAGATATCTTGTAGTTGAAAAAGTTTTATCAATAAGAGCACCGCCACTTGCGGCATCAATGAGGGTTCTCCCCATATCCAACAACCCATCATAGATTTATTTGATAAATATTTGTTCATGGATTTACTGGTGTGGGAAGGTTGCAACCTGCTTTTTGAACCTCTCCCAGTACTCAAGAAGTGATTCGTTTGGGAATTGAAGAATGCCACATATTTTGTTTTGGATAGAAGAAGTTTGAGAAGCAGGAAAGAATTTCTCTAAGATAAGTCTCTTCATGTAATTCCATGTGGTTATGGAACCATGAGGAAGGTTTTAGAGCCATGAATTGGTAGAGTCAGCTATGGAAAAAGGGAATTATCGAAGTTTGATTTGTTCCACAGAAACCCCTTAAGGATTCATGGTAGAGAACACCACTTTGAGCTCATTAAGGTGGTGATGTGGAGCCTCATCTTCTAGCTAGTGGAAATGTGGGAGAAAATTAATCAAACCCTATTTGATTAAAAAAATCAGCCCTTATGTTTCGATATTGAATACCCAGGGGTTGGAAATTCATATTAGGTGTAGTGAGTTCTTTAAGAGTTTGTTCACAAGGATTGGACATTTCTAATTCATCTAGTTGGACAAGGAACCGTTCGTGAATTATTTGATTATCTCTTATGTTCCACCTATGTTTGTGATGTTTTGACTAAATTTCAAGGTCAAAAAAATCCGAGGAATTTTTTGGGGAGGCTACGGGGAATTAAGAGATGTTTTGGAAGAAATAGGAAGATGGGTTTTTCTTTGTGTTTTTTTCGTTTATAATTTTTATGAGAAGGTTAGTTTTTCATTGTTTTTTTTAATTTTTTTAATTTTGTTTTTCATTTATTTTTTTAAAATAACCCAAAACTAATGACAACATAATACACCATCCCAACAAATGACTCCATTTAAAAGTGCAGATGATTTCTGCCTATCGACCGGTCAAGGTTTTGGTGCTCTGCTAATGTGTATAAAAGAACTCGGGTCGAATCCTCAACGATTATACTTTTTAATAATTTGTTATTTTTAGTTAATTGTATTCATATTTAGGGGTTTGTTTGCCGAGATTATGAAATAATTTATGGATGATGTTTGATTTAAAAAATTGATAAATATTGGGGTGAGTTCATTTTTATGGATTTAAGCTTATGATATCCTTGAGCTTTGTTTTATATTACCTTAAATTAATACCATCTTCAAAAGATGAATTTGATCAGAATTCCCTTGTGTTAAAGAATTAATCTAATCCATAAAGTAACATAAGGTTCTAATAATTTACATTACTTGTTTATGGTAGTGTATTGGTGGTTCCAATAATCAATGGAATCCACATATAAAAAAAACATGTCATTAATCCCTATCATATAAAGTTCAACATACACAATATTAACTCAACGAATACTCATCAAGCAAAGGATCTCAATAACTTAATGTCCCCAAATTATAACACAACCTAATGGAAGATTTATGCATCCATTTAAATTATTAGTAATATGGTTATAATTATTATTATGATAAATTAAGATGATAAGAATAATAATGGGATAAGAAAATAGTGTTATGTCAAACACACACAAAAGTGATGAAGGGAATTAAATACTGTCTTTAGATTTAATGGGAAAGAAAAAGAAGGGAAGGGGATTCAACTGTAATTAAACTATTTTAAGAACATTAATAATAAACTATAGAATGTGTATGGGAATAAGATATATTGAATAAGAAACCAGCATTAAAACAGAATTACAATAAAAAGACTTATAAGATTACAATAATAAAGAACACAAAAGTAAAATGAAACAAAGGGAAGAGGAAAGGTATATTATGTAAAAACATGATTAAGTAAGCTCCTAAAACGCCATCCGAAGGACTCTGGTCATTAAAATGTATGATATTCTCTTTTAGAATTCCAAACCCTTTGAAGGAGAGGAGGTTGATGTATTTATTTTCCAAGGAAGTGGACTATTTGAATTCCCAATATGTCCCACCATTTGGATCGATGATTTGGACATCCAGACAGCCCAATCTCAAGATATGTCCTTCTTAAAAGTTCTATAAAATAATTTTGTATGACTACTCTCAAATGTTTGAGGAATTTGGACTTATGGATCCGATGTTATTGTAGTTTCAATAAATATTTTCAAATGTCCATTTCCATTCAATCTTTTTCAATGGCCAAATTGTGAATGGATTATGGAATAGGAAGATGGCATAAAATTCTAAATATTTATTCAAAAAAGTCGTTATTATATATCTCATCTTACATAATGAAAAATCTTAGCTTGAGTTTATTAATATATTAGGATCCATGTAATGAATACTTTAGTAATTTTAATTCCTGGCCAGAATGGTGGGCTGAGATGAAATGAATCATTTGGGACCCTTATCTTTGGAGTTGGGACTTGAAATTTTTATCCAAGACTCCTCAGATTGTACCTCGATCTTTTGTGGACAATAAATGAATTTGGATATACTTAGTGAGCCCATAAATTATATTTTCATGGATATTTTAGTTTCATCACAGATTCTGTAGGCCTTCCTATGTGGTCCATATAGGCCTTCAAACGGAAGAATTGGTCCATTATCCCTTCTAATGAAATGATGTATATTGAATTAGGAACCCTAAAAAACAAAAGCCACACAATATTTATAATTATGTCGAGATTTATAAATAACATTGTAATGTTAGTCAATTGGACTACTTATAAAAATGATCAAAAATTATAATTAGTATTCTATCATTAATATTTAACAAAAATTATGCACATTTCATATAAAATAAGTAAATGGAGAATAAAATAATTCATGAAAATAATAACAACATAAACTCCCCCACACTTAGTCCTATGCATGTCCTCATATGAAAAAAATATAAAAACATGAAAAAATCATTTTCACTCACCAACAAATATTAAAATTTTGTTTTCCCCAATCATGGGATGATAAGACAAATTTCACCGATCCATATTGAATGCCACCACAAGTTATAACATAAAAAATGTTCCTAAATAAATTCATTTTTTTCATGCTCATATTTAGAAAGGAAAATGGTTGCACACAAAACATACTCCCGTCAAAATGATAAAAATAATTTTTGGAGCTTCACTCATTCACCAACCAAGACTGAAAATCTTAGAGTTTGTAAGAGATCATAGCTTCCACTGCCAATACAATGTGAAAAATAATCAATAGGACTTTCGATGGGTTTTTATGATTCTATGGGATGGTAGGAATATAATTTATAACAGATATAAAAAGAGGGGTAAACACAAACATGGAAAAATAAATGCACATTTATTCAAATGAGACATGGAAGGAAATGGAAACACATATTTATGAGGGAATTAAAATGTGAAATTAGACACAAAAGTGGAATGAAATACGAAGGGAATGAAAGGATGGAATATTTAAAAAATACAAAACTTCTCCCAATGAAATAAGAATACAATGCAAGTGTTTTTTTAATTTTTTTGAAATTTGAAATTGAAACAGATCTGAAAATCATATCCCAACCCATGATTGATCTCCTTATGACACTAATTTTAACAGTTATAACAAGATCAACGGATAATAAATAGTGATTTTTTACCCACCCATGATTCAACCAATTTTTTTAGGTTTTTCTCTTTTTTAACAATTTTCAATAAAATTTGAACAATATCTTATAATCATATAAACATTCCCAAACGCCACTAAAGGACAACCTCTCCCCCAGAATAAAATTTATGATTTCCCTCAAGCATATGACAACTCATTTAAAATCAATAAAAGGGAACTGAAAAAATAAAATCCACCCTACCCCCAACCACACACACACTTAAATTTGAAAAAATTATGCAATGAAAATCCATGTTGATATTGGGTGGGATAAGGTATTACACTTGTAATGTGGATATCAAAGAAAAGGTTTTCATCGACTCTAATGGGATTTCAAAAAGAGGATTAATGTCTGGTTGATGGGAGACTATTTTGATATTATAATTCTCACGAGTTTCATAAAATGCGTCTATCATATTAATGCACACTAATGTAGGAAATTCTGCTCGAAGGTCTACAAACTCCTGATTCACAAATGGGGGTGGAAAACACTCATTTTGAAAAGATGTCCATAGGTGGCCTTGGCATGAAAGCTAATTTAATTCCTCATGGTTTGGGAAAATCATTTTCCAAATCAAAAAATTCATCATTCAAAATTTTTTGGTTTTGATACAATATTCTTCATCCATATTTAGGTAGAAACCACAAAATTGTTGACATTAAACCATGTATTTTGACACCTCAAAATTGTTTGAAAAAATTTGAAAATTGGAAGGTGATTAATTATGACTAGTTAGGATTTTTTAGTTTTTTTAATTTTTTTAATTTTTTAGTGTTTTTTAAAATTCACACCTGCACAAAATAGAAATAGAAAAATAAAGGATTTGATGAAGAAATTGGTAAAAAAAAATTAGAATGAGGGAAGAAGAAGAATAAAGATAGTGAGAGAGAGATAATTAATAGGAAAGAGGTTCCCCCTTGTTTGGAATTTTTGGGTCACCATCTCCATTCAATGGTGGGTCAATAGAAGTTGATTTGCCTCATGTGAGATGTTACTTGAAAAAGAAAAATCATTATTTATATAATGAAAAGATAAAAAGAAATTAAAATATCATAAAAGAAAAAGAAAACATGGGTTTCCTCCTAAGAAACACTGCATTTATTTTTCTACAGCGGTACAATTTTTGTGACTACCCATAGTTTGATGGTGGACACCGTAGTTTTACAAGTCTAGGGTGCTTCTAGAAAAACATATCCTTTATTAATCCTAATGATTCATTCAATAATTTCATCCCTTCCATATTGTATCACTTTCAATTCAATGGGTTTAGAATAAGAATATTATTATCCTTACTTTGGTCTTCAACTTGAGGAATGATTTTATCCAAAAAGTGACGGTTTTCAATTCTTTGAAATTCTGGAAGATGTGTCAATTATGATGGTAATTTATGTAATTTTCATATAATATGAAACCAGTGTATGAGATCCCAATTGTTTTTGACTCATTTATTTCACCACTTACTGACATAGAGTTATAAGGATCAGAGGAGTCATAATATTGAATAAAATTATCAATATCCTTTATATCAATGTTCTTTTCCAAGGAATGGTAAACTTACACCTCCCCAGTGGTCACTTTATTAATTATTGGAGAAATATCACAAACTACACTCCCATCCGGACAAGATAAACACATTGGTTCAAGTCTCACCTCACATATAACAAAATTTTCATAATCATTGATAGAAAATAATAAATGTTGGATAATTTTATAAAAATCAAAAAATGATAATTCATGTTCATTTTCTTTATTACCATCCATGTAGGAGCCTTTGAGGTCAGAGGTGAGATGGGATTCCAATGATATTTCAAGATCTCATAGATCAATGGAGTCTGCATTTGTAATTTCAACATCAAATTCTTAATTTATGACTTGGTTAATGAGGATGCAATATTCACAAAATCTTATATTAGTAGAACATGAAGAACATTATTGATTGGGCTCAACACACTCTTAGAGAGGGTTTTATAAGAATTGATAGATAATGAATATTCATTCTCGGATGGTTATCGAATGGATTGAAAAATATTGAACTTGACCTGTTGGTCACCAAATTACATGGATAAAATTCCATTACGAAAATCAATTTTGGTTTTAGATTTCATAAGGAAAGTTCATCCTAAAATCAAATGAGATTGGAATGAAGTCTTATCACTCTCCATGTCATGGATATAGATGTCAGTTGGGAAGATAAGATCATTCACACGAACAAGGACATCATCGATTATACCATTACAGCTAGTAGTGCTTCGGTTGGAAAATTGAATGACAACACCCGTTAGATATAAATGACCAAGAACAAGGTGGGAGAAGATGGATATGGGAATGACATTAATTGAGGCTCCTAAGTCTATGAGTTCATCATTGATGTTGGAACTTTCAATTTGGCATGGGACCATAAAGTTCCCTAGATATTTGAACATTGTGGGAAAAGATTACTGGGTGGAAATATTTTCTAAGGTCCTAAGTAGCCTCATGTGGGTGCAAAATTCCTTAAGAAACTTGGAATAATTAGGGATTTGTTTAATGGCATCTAAGAGGGGTACGTTGACTTCAACACGTCTAAACATGTCTATCATTTATTATCGGGTTCAAAGGACATCTATTGTTTAGAAACAACATTAGGAAAAGGAATTGTGTTCTTATGTTGAATAGAAGGAGGTGAGGGAATGGATTTAGATTCTTTTTGAAGTTCCTTTTTCTTTTCATTTTCTAGTTCAATATTCAAATGGGTGTCGAAAGACTTATCTTGAGGCATATAAATTTTCTTTCCCAATCTAAGTGAAATTGAACTTACATTACGCTTGGGGTTGGATAATGGTTGACTGGGGAGTTGGGAAGAATTAGATTGTTGTTGCTGGTTTAGGTGGGATGCAAGTTGGCCAATTTGGGTTTCAATGTTTTTGAGGCTAGAATGGGTGAATGAGGCAAGATCGTCTACAGCGCTTTACCATGGTTTCTTGGACGAGGTGTCTTGTCTCGGATTTATATTTATATTATTTCTGTTCATGGGAAAGAGATTGTATTTTTTTGGGAATTAGGAAGGCTCACTAGGATAATGTAAGCTTGGAGGATCAGAAGGAGGATTGTTCCTTTACGGATGAGGAATAAAAGGATAATGTTGTTTGAAGTTACCCACACCTTAACCATATTTAAAATGGTGTGAGTTTTTAGGAGGGAATTGAGGGGGATGAGATACTAGAGTACCATACCTCAGACCTTGGTTATAGGAAGAAGATAAGGGCTCAGAGTTAGGTTGGTTGAAGTTTCTAAAAAACTGACCTGATAGTTGATGGTTTGTGTTCCACTGAGCATAAGCTGCATTGACTCCATTGGTCCAGATGAATTGTATTGATCCACTTAAAGGTGTGTATATGTGTTAGTTGGATGATATGGAGATAAATAGATTCCATAGTTCATGATAGGTCCAGGGAACAATGATTGTGGAGAATATGTGGTTGGGGCTTTGGTAGAAACATTTAGTTATCACACAAGACTGATAAGTTCACTTATCCACTCGATCATCTTGTTTAGATTTATATATTCATTTTCATTGACTTGTTTTAATTTATAATTTCCTCGAGTATGGAATTTTTGTGTGTTAGCATCCATGTTACTTCTAAGATCTCTTGTAGTTGAAAAAGTTTTATCAACAAGAGCACTGCCACTTGCGGCATCAATGAGGGTTCTCTCCATAGCCAATAACCCATCATAGATGTATTTGATAAATATTTGGTCATGGATTTGGTGGTATGGGAAGGTTACAATGTGATTTTTAAACCTCTCCCAGTACTCATGGAGTGATTAATTTGGGAATTGACGAATTCCATTTATTTCCTTTCGGATAAAAGCAGTATGAGAACCAGGAAAGAATTTCTCTAAGATAAGTCACTTCATGTCATTCCATGTGGTTATGAAACCATGAGAAATGTTTTGATCCATGATTTGGCAGAGTCAGCTAAGGAAAAAATGGAATTCTCGATGTTTGATTTGTTCCTCAGAAACCCCTTAAGGATTCAAGGTAGAGAACACTGACTGGAAGTCATTAAGGTGGAGATGTGAAACCTCACCTGCTAGCCATTGGAAATGAGGGAGATGGTGAATCAATCCCGATTTGAGTAAAAAAATAAGCCCTTATGTTTGGATATTGAATACCTATGGGTTGGTAATTCAGATTAGGGGTAGTGAGTTCTTTAAGAGTTTGTTCACAAGGATTGTCCATTTCTAATTCATTTGGTTGGACAAGGAACCGTTCTTGAATTATTTGATTATCTCTCATGTTCTACTTAAGTTGGTGAATTGTTCACTCAATTTCATGGTCAAAAAAATATGAGTATATTTTTGGGGAGGCTACAGGGAATTAAAAGATATTTTGGAAGAAATAGTAAGATGGGGTTTTCTTTGTGTTTTTTCTATTTATGATTTTTATGAGAAGGTGAGTTCTTCAGTATTTTTTTTGTTTCAATTTTTTAATATTTTTTTGTTTGATTTTTTAAAAATAAATCAAAAATATTGAATACATAATAAACCATCCCTAGAAACGACTCCATTTGAAAGCACAGATGATTGTCGCCTATCGACTGGTCATGGTTTCGGTGCTCTACTAATGTGTATAACAACACTCAGGTCGAATCCTCAATGTTGATACTTTTTAATAGTTAGTTTTTTAAGATAATAGTATTCTGATTGGAGGGTTTGTTTGCAAAGATTATGAAATAATTTATGGATGATGTTTGATTTCATAAATTGATAAAGTTTGGGGTGAGTACATTATTATGGATTTAATCTTATGACATCCTTGAGTTTTGGTTAATATTTCCTTAAATTAATACCCTCTTTAGAAGATGAATTTGATCAAAATCCCCAAGTTTTAAAGATTTAATTCAATCCCTAACTTAACATATGGTTCTAATAATTTCCATTACTTATTTATGGTACTATATTTGTGGTTCCAATAATCAATTTAATCCACATACAAAACAAAACATGTCATTAATCCCTAACATATAAAGGTAAACTTACACAATATTAACTCAAAGAATACTCATCGAGAAAAGGATCTCAATCACTTAATATCCCAAAATTATAACACACCACAATGGTAGATTTACTCATCCATTTAAATGATTATTAATATGGTTATAATTAATATTCTTATAAATTAAGAAGATAAGAAAAATAATGGGATAAGATAATAGTGTTACGTCAAACACACACAAAAATGATGAAGGGAATTAAATACTGACTTTAGATTGAATAGGAATGAAAAAATGGAATGGGATTAAACTAGAATAAAACTATTTTAAGAACATTAATATTAATGTATAGAAGGTTTTTGGGAATAAGAGATATTGAAGAAGAAACCTTCATTAAAAAAGAATTACAATAAAAGGACTTATAATATTACAATAATAAAGAACACAAAAGTAAAACGAAATAAATAGAGGAGGAAAGGTATATCAAGTAAAAACATGATTAAAGAAGCTCCAAAAAATCTTTTCTAAGGACTTTGTTCAGGACAATGTATACTCTTCTCTTATGAAATTCCAACCCCTTTGAAGGAGAGGAGGTTGATGTATTAATTTCCCAAGGAAGTGGAATGTTTGTATTCCCAATCTATCCCTGCATTTGGTTCGATGATTTGGACATCCAGACAGCCGAATCTCAAGATATGTCCTTCATAAAAGATTTATAAAATAATTTTGTTCGACTACTCTCAAATTTTTGAGGAATTTGGACTTATGGATCCAATGGTATTGCAGTTTCAATAAACATTGTCAACTGCCCATTTGTATTCATTCTTTTTCAATGGCCAAAATGTGAATGGATTATGGAATTGGAAGATGGAATCAAATCCAAATTATTTATTCAAGAAATTAATCCTTCAATATCTCCTCTTACATAATGAATAATCTTAGCTTGAGTTTATTAATATATCAGGATCCATGTCATGAATACTGTACTGATTTTAATTCCTGACCAGAATGGTGGGCTGAGATTAAATGAATCATTTGGGATCCTTGTATTAGGAGTTGGGATGTGAAATTTTTATCCAAGACTCCTCAGATTTTCCCCCAAACTTTTGTTGACAATAATGTAATTTGGACTTCCTGAGTGAGCCCATAAATTAAATTTGCATGGCTAGTCTTCTTTCATCACAGATTCTATTGGCTTCCTGTGTGGTCCGTATATTCATTCAAATGGAAGAATTGGTCCCTGATCCCTTCTAATAAAATGTTTTATATTGAATTAGGATTCCTAAAAAACAAGAACCACACAATATGGATATGTATGGAGAGATTTATAAATAAAATAGTAAAGTCACACAATTGGAATACATATAAAAATGATCAATAATTATAATTAGTATTATATCATTAATATTTCACAAACATTATTCACATTTCATATAAAATATGTAAAGGGAGTATAAAATAATTCATTAAAATATTAACAACATCAACTACCCCACACATAGTCCTCTGCATGACCTCATGTGAAAAAAATATGAAAACAATAAAAAATCATTTTCACTCACCAACAGATATTAAAATTTTATTTTCCCTAATCAGGGGAGGATTAGAAAATTTCACACATCCATATTTAATTCCACCACAAGTTGTTAGATAAAAAATGTTCCAAAATCAATTAATTTTTTTCATTCTCAAATTTAGAAAGGAAAATGGTGGCACACAAAACATACTCCTGTCAAGAGGATAAAAATAATTTTTGGAGCTTCCCTCATTCACCAACTAAGAGTGAAAATCATAGATTTTTTAAGAGATCTTCTCTTCCACTACCTATCCAATTTTAAAAAGAATCAAGTGGACTTTTGAAGGGTTTTTTGAGGCTATGGGATTGTAGGAATATAATTTCATAGAGAGATAAGAAGAGGGGTAAAACACCAACATGGAAAATAAATGCATATTTTTTTAAATGAGACATGGAAGGAAATGGAAACACATATTTATAAGGGAATGAAAATGTTAAATAAGAAACAAAAGTGGAATGAAATATGAAGAGAATGAGAAGATAATACATTTACAAAACACAAATCTTCTCCCAATGACATAAGAAAATAATTCAAGTATTCTTTTTTTCATTTTTTTGAAATTTTAAATTGAAATAGATTTGGCAATCAGATCCCAACCCATAATTGATATCCTTACGACATTAATTCTAATAGTTTAAACAAGATCAAAGGCTAATAAATAGTTATTTTTTACCCACCCATGACACATCCTTTTTTTTATGTTTTTCAACAATTGTCAATAAAATTTGAACAATATCTCATAGTTATATATACATTCCCAAACCCCACAGAAAAAAAAACCTCTCCCCCACACTAAAATGTATTATTTCCCTCAATCATAGGATAACTCATTTAAAATAAATAAAAGGGAACCCAAAAAATGAATTCCACACCCCCCACACACTTAAATTTCAAAAAATTTTGCAATGAAAATCCATATTGATATTGGGTGGGATAAGGTACTACACTTTTAATATGGATATCAAAGAATACGTTTTCATAGGTTCTGAGGGGATTTAAAAAATAGGATTAATGTAAGGTTTATAGGAGGATATTTTTCTATTATAATTCTCATGGGGTTCATAAAATTCCTCTATAATATTAATTCACACTAAAGTGGGAAATTCAGCTCGATGTTCAACAAACACACAATTTACAAATGGGGGTGAAAAAACACTCATTTTTAAAATATGGCCACATGTAGACTTGGCATGAAGGCTAATTTTATTCCATTCAGTTTGGGAAAATCATTTTCCAAATAAAAAAATTTTATCATTCAAAATTTTTTGGTTTTGATACAATATTCTTCATCCAAATTTAGGTAGAAACTAAAAATATTTTGAAATGAAACCATGAATTTTGACTCCCCAAAAATGATGGAAAAAATTTGAAAATTGCAAGTATAGTAATTGTGACTTGTTTGGATTTTTTTACATTTTTTTATTTTTTTAGTTTTTTTAGAGTTTTTTAAAATACACACCTGTACAAAATTGAAAGTGAAAAATAATGGCTTTGATGAAGAAATTGGTAAAAACAAAATTAGAATGAGGGAGGAAGAATAATTAAGATAGTGAGATAGAGATAATTAAATGGAAATAGGTGCCCCCTTGTTTGGATTTGGTGGGTCATAATCTCCATTCAGTGGTGGGTCAGTAGAAGTTGGTTTTCCACATGTGGAATGTTACTTGAAAAAGAAAAATCATTATTCATATAATGAAAAGTTAAAAGGAAATTAAAATTTCATAAAAGGAAAAGAAAAAAAGGGTTTCCATCTAAGAAATACTGAATTTATTTTTCTACTACTGGACAATTGTTGTGACTACCCGTAGTTCGATGGTGGACACCATATTTTTACAACTCCGGTGTGGTTCCAGAAAAACATATCCTTTTGTAATCATAATGATTCATTCGATAATTTCATCCCCTCTATGTTGTTTAACTTTCAATTCAATGGGGTTAGAATTAGAATATTATTATCCTTGCTTTGGTCTTCAACTTGAAGAATTATTTTATCCACAAATAGATGGTTTTCAATTCATTGAAATTCTAGAAGATGTGTCAATTATGATGTTAATTTATTTAAGGTTCAGATAACATGAAACCAGAGTATGAGATCCCAATTGTTTCTGACTCATTTATTTCCCACTTATTAACAGAGAGTAATAAAAATCAGTGGAGTCATAAGATTGAATAAAATTTTCAATATCCTTTATATCAATGTTATTTTCCAAGGAATGGTCAACTTACACCTCCCCAAATAACACATTATTAATTATGGAACAAGTAGCACAAACTACACTCCCATCGGGACAAGATAAACACGTTGGTTCAAGTTTCACCTCACATATAACAGAATATTCATAATCATGGATAGGAAATATTGAATGTATGATAAAATGATCTGAATAAAAAAATGAGAATTCATTTTCATTTTCATTATACAGTCCATGTTGGAGAATTGGAGGTCAGAGGTGTGAAGAGATTCCAAAGAGATTTCAAGATCCCATAGATCAATGGAGTCGGTATTTGTAATTTCAACATCAAATTCTCCATTTATGACTTGGTAAATGAGGATGAAATATTCACAAAAAATTATATTCCTAGAACATGAAGAACATGATGGATTGGGGTAAACACACTCTTAGAGAGAGTTCTATAAGAATGGATAGATAATGCATATTCATTCCCTGATGGTTATCAAATGGATTGAAAAATATTTAACTTGACCAGTTGGTCGCCAAATTCCAAGGATATGAATCTATTATGAAAATCAATTTTGGTCTTAGGTGTCATAAAAAAAGGTCTTTCTAAAATCAAATGAGATTAGAAAAAATTCTTATCACCATCCATGTCAAGGATATAGATGTCAACTGGGAAGATAAGATAATTCACACAAACAAGGACATCCTCGATTATACCATTAGGGCTAGTAGTGCTTCAGTTGGAAAATTGAATGACAACACCTGTTGGATGTTAGGTACAAAGACCAAGGTGGGAGAATATGGATATGGGAATGACATTAATTGAGGATCCTAGGTCTTTGAGTTCATCATTGAATTTGGAACTTCCAATTTGGCATGGAATAATAATGTTCCTTATATCTTTAAACATTAGAGGATTAGACTGCTGGGTGAAAATATTTTCTAAGGTCCTATGTAGCCTCATGTGGGTGCACAATTCCTTAAGAAACATGGAATACTTAGGAATTTGTTTTATGGCATCTAAGAGGGGTATGTTGACTTCAACACGTCTAAACATGTATATCATTTCAGGATCGGGTTCAAAGGACTTCTATGGTTTAGAAACGGCATTAGGAAAAGGAATTGGGTTCTTATGTTGAATAGAAGGAGGAGAGGGAATGGATTCAGATTCCTTTTCAAGTTTATTTTTATTTTCTTTTTCTAGGTCAACATTCAAATGGGTGTCTAAGGACTTATCTTGAGGCATATCAATTTTCTTTCCCAATCTAAGTGAAATTGCACTTACATTATGTTTTGGGTTGGGTAATGGTTGTGCTGGGAGTTGGGAAGAATTTGATTATTGTTGCTGTCTTGGGTAGGATGCAAGATGGCCAATTTGGGCTTCAATGTTCTTGAGGCTAGAACGGGTGAATGAGGCAAGATATTCTATAGGGCTTTCCCATGGTTTCATGGAAGAGGTGTCTTGTCTCGGATTGGGATTGCCTGATTTTTTTTCTTGGGAAAGTGATTGTATTGTTTTGGGAATTGGGAAGGATCACTAAGATAATGGAATCCTGGAGGAGAAGGAGGAGGATTGATCCTTCATGGATGAGGAATAGATGGATAAAGTTGTTGGAAGTTACCAACACCTTGACCATATTGAAAATGGTTTGAGTTTTTAGGAGGGAATTAATGGGGATGATAGATTGGATTACCATACCTCATGACTTGGTTATAGGAAGAAGAGAAGGGCTCAGAGTGAAGTTGGTTAAAGTTTCAAAAAAATTGACCTGATAGTTGAGGGTTTGTGTTCCGCTGAGCATACGCTGCATTGAGCTCCATTGGTCAAGATGAATTGAATTTATCCACTTGAAGGTGTGGACATGTGTCAGTTGGATGATATAGAGAGAAATAGATTCCATAGTTCTTGATAGGTCCATGGAATAATGATTGTAGAGAAGATGAGGTTGGGGCTATGGGAGCAACCTGTAGTTGTCTCACAAGACCGATAAGTTCAATCATCCACTCGATCTTCTTTTTTGGATTTATAGATTCATTTTATTTGTCTTGTATTTCTTGAGGATGTCCTCGAGTATGGAATTTTTGTGTGTTACCATGCATGTTACTTCTTAGATCTCTTGTAGTTGCAGATGTTTTATCAACAAGAGCACCACCACTTGCAGCATCAATGAGGGTTCTCTCAATATCTAATAAACCATCATAGAAGTATTTGATAAAGATTTGGTCATGGATTTTGTTGTGTGGGAGTGCCGCAACATGATTTTTAAGAACTCCCAGTACACATGGAGTGATTCATTTTAGGAATAGAAAAATTCCACTTATTTCCTTTTAGATAGAAGCATTATGAGAAGCAGGAAATAATTTCTCTATGAAAAGTCGCATCATGACATTCCATGTGGTTATGGAACAATGAGGAAGGTTGTAGATCCATGAATTGGCAGAGTCACCTAAGGAAAAAGGGAATTCTTGAAGTTTAATTTGTTCCTCAGAAACCCCTTATGGATTCATGGTAGAGAACACCACTAGGACCTCATTAAGGTGGAGATGTGGAACCTCATCTACTAGCCCGTGGAAATGAGGGAGAAGATGAATCAAACCCGATTTCAGTACAAAATCAGCCTCTATGTTTGGATATTGAATACCTAGGGGTTGTTAACTCAGATTAGGGGTAGTCAGTTCTTTAAGATTTTGTTCACTAGGATTTTCCATTTCTAATTCATCTGGTTGGACAAGGAAACGTTCTCGAATTATATGATTATCTCTTATGTTTCACGTAAGATGGTGAATTGTTCACTCAATTTCAGGGTCGAAAAAATCGGAGGAATATTTTAGGGAGGCTATAGGGCATTAAGAGTTATTTTTGAAGAAATAGGAAGATGTTTTTTCTTTTTGTTTTTTCCGTTTATGATTTTTATGAAAAGGTGAGTTTTTCAACGTGTTTTTTTTCAATTTTTTCAATTTTGTTTTTTTTTCTTTTTTTTTACAATAACCCAATACTAATGACTACATGATTAACCATCCCTAGAAACGACTCCATTTGAAATCATGGTGATTGTCGCCTATCGACCGGTCAATGTTTCAGTGCTCTACTAATTTGTATAACAGCACTCGGTTCAAACACTCGACGATGATACTTTTTAATATTTGGTTATTTTTAGTTAATTGTATTCTGATTGGGGGGTTTGTTTATAGAGAATGTGAAATAATTTATGGGTGATGATAGATTTAATAATTTGATAAATATTGGGGTGAGTTCATTATTTTGGATTTAGGCTTATGATATCGTTGAGCCTTGATTTATATTTCCTTAAATTAATACCTTCTTAAGAAGATGAATTTGATTAGAATTCCCATGTGTTAATGATTTAATCCAATCCGTAACATAACAAAGGGTTCTAATAATTTCCATTAATTTTTTATGGTTTTTTATTTATGGTTCCAATATTCACGAAAATCCATATATAAAACAAAACATGTCATTAATCTCTAACATATAATGTTCAACATACACAATATTAACTCAACGAATACTCATCAAGAAAAGGATATCAATCACTAAATATCCCGGAATTATAACACACCACAATGGTATATTTACTATCCATTTAAATGATTATTAATATGGTTATAATTATTATTATGATAAATTATCATGATAGGAAAAATAATGGGATAGGGAAGTAGTGTTGCGTCTAACACAGGAAAAAATTATGAATGGAATTAAATACATACTTTAGATTTAATGTGAATGAAAAAGAAGGGAAGGGGATTCAACTCTAATTAAAATATTTTATAGAAATTAGTATTAAACTATATAAGGTGTATGAGAATAAGAGATATTGAAGAAGAAACCTGCATTAAAATAGAATTACAATTAAAAGACTTACGAGATTAAAATAATAAAGAACACAAAAGTAAAATGAAAAAAAGATAGGAGGAATAGTATATCAAGTAAAAACATAATTAAGTAAGGTCCTCACAATCCTTTGGAAGGACTTTGGTTATGACAATTTATGCTCTTTTCTTCTGAAATGCCAACCCCTTTGAAAGAGAGTAGGGGTTGTATTTATTACCCAAGGAAGTGGACTGTTTGCATTCCCAATATGTCCCTCCATTTAGTTCGATGATTTAGACATCTAGACATCCTAATCTAAATATATTTCCTTCGTAAAAGTTATATAAAATAATTTTTTCCAACTACTCTCAAATTTTTGAAGAATTTGGACTTATGGATCCAATGTTATGGTGGCTTCAATAAACAATGTCTACTATCCATTTCTATTCATTCTTTTTCAATGGACAAAATGAGAATGGATATTGGAATAGGATGATGGCTTCAAATCAGAATTATTTATTCAAAAAAGTCCTTCTTATCTATCTCCTATTACATAATGGAAAATATTATCTTGAGTTTATTAATATATTAGGATCTATGTCATGAATACTATACTGATTTTAATTTCTGGCCAGAATGGTGGGATGAGATTAAATGAATCATTTTTCCCCTTGTATTTGGATTTGGGACTTGTAATTTTTATCCATGTCTCCTCACTTTGTCCCCTGATATTTTTTGGAGAATAAAAGAATTTGGAATTCGTGATTGATCCCATAAATTAAATTTTAATGGCTAGTCCAGTTTCATCACATATTTTATAGGCCTTCCTGTGTGGTTCATATAGTAATTCAAATGGAAGAATTCTGTCATGATCCCTTCTAATGAAATGTTATATATTGAATTAGGAATCCTAAAAACCAAGAACCACACAATATGGATAAGTATGGAGAGAGTTATACATAAAATAGTAATGTTATTCAATTAGGATACATATAAAAATGCTCAAAAATTTTATTTAGTATTCTATCATTAATATCTCTGAAAAATTATGCACATTTCATATAAAATCAGTAAAGGGAGTATATAATAATTCATGAAAAAATTAACCACATCAACTCCCCCACACATAGTCATGTGCATGTCCTCATGTGAAACAAATATAAAAACATGACAAAATCATTTTCACTCACCAACTGATATTAAAATTTTGTTTTCCCCAATAAGGGGAGGATTAGACAATTTCATCAATCCATATTGAATTCCACCACATGTTGTTACATAAAAAATCATCCAAATTCAATTTATTTTTTTTCATGCTCAAATTTCGAACAGAAAATGGTGGCACACAAAACACACTCCCATCAAGATGATAAAAATAATTTATAGAGCTTCTCTCATTCACCAACCATGACTGAAAATTATAGAGTTTGTAAGAGATCATAACTTCCTCTCCCTATCCAATGTGCATAAGAATTAAGAGGTATTTTGAAGGGTTTTTATTTTGCTATGGAATGGTAGGAATATAATGTCGTGGGGAGAGAAGAGGAGGGGTAAAACACCAACATGGAAAAATAAATTCACATTTTTTAAATGATACATGGAAGGAAATGGAAACACATATTTACGAGGGAATGAAAATGTGAAATACGACACCAAGATGGAATGAAATACGAATGGAATGAGAAGATGGAATATTTACATAACACAAAACTTCTTCCAATGACATAAGAATATAATGCATCTGTTCTTTTTTTTATGTTGAACTTGAAACAGATCTCATAAACATATCCAGTCCATGATTGATCCCCTCACGAATCTAATTTTAATAGTTATAAAAAGATAAAAGAATGAAAAATAATTATTTTTGACCCACCCAAGACACAACACAATTTTTTCTGAAGTTTTTCACTTTTTTGAACTCTTGTCAATAAAATTTGAACAATACGTCATAAAAATATATACATTCCCAAGAACAACTTAAGGGAAACCTCTCCCCCACACTAAAATAGATGTTTAACCTCTAGTATATGATAACTCATTGAGAATCAATAAAATGGCACCCAAAAAATGATATCCAATCCCCCCCCCACACACATAAATTTCAAAAAATTATGCAATGAAAATCTATATTGATATTGGGTGGGAAAATGTATTGGTCATGTAATGTGGCTATAAAAATAAGTCTTTCATAGGCTCAAAGGGGAATTCAAAAGAAGGATTAATGTATGGTATATGGGAGGCTATTTGGATATTATAATTCTCATGGGGTTCATAAAATTTCTCTATCATATTAATGCACACTAATGTAGGAAATTCATATTCAAGGTCCAAAAACTCAAAATTCACAAATGGGAGTGAACAAACACTCATTTTGAATAGATGTCTATAGGTGGCCTTGGCATAAAATCTAATTTTATTCCTCACGGTTTGGGAAAATAATTTTCCAAATCAAAAAATTGAGCATTCCAATTTTTTGGTTTGGATACAATATTATTTATCCAAATTTATAAAGAAAACATGAAATATTTTAGATTAAACCGTGTATTTTGACTCCCAAAATTGGTTGGACAAAATTTGAAAATTGGAAGGTGAGTAAGTATGACTTGTTTGTTTTTTTTCAATTTTTTAGCTTTTTAACATGTTTTTTAAAATACACCCCCACACAATATAGAAAGTGAAAAAGAAAGTGTTTGATGAATAAAGTGGTAAAAAAATAAGAATGATGGAGGAGGAAGAAGAAAGAAAGAGAGAGAGAGAGAGAATTAAAGGGAAATAAGTGCCCTTTGGTTTGCATTTGGTGGGTCACCTTCTCCATTAAAAGGTAGGTAAGTAGAAGTTGATGTGCCTCATGTGAGATGTTACCTGATAAATAAAAATCATTATTCATGTAATGAAAAACTAAAATGAAATTAAAATTTAATAAAAGTAAAATAAAACATGGGTTTCCTCCAAAGAAGAACTGCATTTATTTATCTACAGGTGGAAAATAGCATTATACTACCCATAGTCTGATGGTGGACAACATATTTTTTCAACTCAAGTGTGCTTGCAGAAAAACTTCTCCTTTGTTAGTCCTGATGATTCATTGGATAATTTCATCTCTTCCTTGTTATTTCACATGCAATTCAATGGGGGTGGAAAGAGAAGATGAATATCCTACCTTTGGTCTTCAACATGAGGAATGATTTTATCTACAAAGTGATGGTTTCATATGAATAGAAATTAAGGAAGTTGTATCAATTTTTATGGTACATTTATGTAAGGTTTGGAAAACATGAATCTATAATATGAGATCCCAATTGTTTGGGACTCATTTATTTCATCACTTACTAACATAGTTTAATGAGGATTAGTGGAGTCATAGGAATGATTAAATTTTTCAATATCCTTTATATCAATGTTTTTTTCCAATGAATGGTCAATTTCAATCACACCAGTGATAAATTTATTAATTATGGGACAAATCACACAAACATCCCTCCAATCAGGATAAGACAAACACATTGGTTCATGGTTCACCTCACATATAAAAGAATTTTCAGAATAATGGATAGGAAATAATGAATGCTGTATAATCTGACTTGAATCAAAAAATGAACATTCTAGTTCATTTTCATTATTGCTGTCCATGTTGGAGCATTTGAGGTGAAATGTGAGATGGTATTCCAAATATTTTTAAATATCCATTAGATCAATGGAGTCATCATTTGTAATGTCAACATCAACATCTCCATTTATGACTTGGTTAATGAGGATAAAATATTCACAAACTCCTATTTTAGTAGAAAATGAAGAACCTGATGGATTGGGATTAAAACACACACTTAGAGAGAGTTTCATAATAATGGAAAGAGAATGCAGAACCAATCTCTGATGAGTATCACATGGATTGAAAAATATTGAACTTGACCAATTGGTTACCAAATTCAATGGATAAGATGTTAGCATGAACATAAATTTTGGTTTTAGATGTCATGAATAAAGGTCTTCCTAAAATCATAGGATATTGGAAATATGTTATTGTACCTACCATGTCAAGGAAATATAAGTCAGCTGGGAAGATAAGATCATTCACATGAACAAGGACATCCTCGATTATACCCTCAGGACTAGCAGTGCTTTGGTCAGCCAATTGATTCAATACACCTGTTGGATGTAAAGGACCATGACCATGGTTGGAGAATATGGATTTGGGCATGACATTAATTAAGGATCATAGGTCTATGATTGCATCATCAACGTTGGAACATCAAATTTGGCATGTAACCGTAAAGGTCCCTGGATATTTAAAGTTTGTAGGAATAGATTGCTGGGTGGAACCATTTTTGAAGTTTCTATGTTTCCTCTTGTGGGTGAACAATTCTTTAAAAATCATGGCATACATAGGGATTTGTTTTTTGGAATCTAAGAGGAGTATGTTGACTTCAACATGTCTAAACATGTCTATCCTTCCAAGATCAGGTTCAAAGGACATCTTTGGTTTAGAAATGGCCTGAGGAAATGGAATTGGGCTCCTAAGTGGCATATTAGGAGGTGAGGGAATGGATTCAGATTCTTTTTCATGTTTATTTTTATTTTCATTTTCAAAGTCAACATTCAATTGGGGTTTGGAGGACTTATCCTAAGGCATATCAATTTTATTTCCCAATATTAGTGTAATTTCACTTACATTACCCTTGGGGTTGGGTAATGGTTGAGCTGGGAGTCGAGATGAATTTGATTCTTGTTGCTAGCCTAGGTGGGATGCATGTTGAACAATTTGGGGTTCAATGTTCTTTAGGCTATAATGGGTGAATGAGGCAAGATATTCAACAATTCTTTCCCATGATTTCATGGAAGAGGAGACATGTCTCGGATTGGGATTTCCTTAATTTTAGTTCTTGGGAATGCGATTGTATTGGTTTGGGAATTAGAAAGGCTCATTATGATTGTGGATGTCTATAGGAGTAGGAGGAGGATTAATCCATTGAGGTTGAGGAATAAAATGATAAGGTTGTTGGACGTTACTAAAAACTTGACCATATTGAAACTAGTTTGGGTTTTGAGGAGGGAATTGAGGGGGATTAGAGAATGGGATTTCCATACCTTAGGCCTCAGTTATAGGAAGAATATAAGGGCTTAGAGTGGGTTTGGTTGAAGTATTTAACAAACTGACCTGATAGTTGCGGGTTTGTCTTCCATAATGAATGTGCTACATTGAGCTCCATTGTTCTAGATTAATCAGATTGAACCTCTTGAATTTGTGGGCTTGTATTATTTACATGAGATGGAGAGCTACAGATTCAATAGTTCTTGATTTGTCTAGGGAACATAGATTGTGGAGAAGATGAGGTTGGGGATTTGGTAGTCATGGCCAGTTGTCGCACAAGACCTGTAAGTTCACTCATACACTCTGTCATATTGTTTGAATATATGGATTCATTGTCTTGGACTTGTTTTACATGAGCATGTGCTTGAGTATGTAATTCTTGTGTGATTTCATCCATGTTACTTATGAGATATCTTGTCACTGTGATAGTTTTATCAACAAGAGCACCGCCACTTCTGACATCAATGCGAATTATCCCCATAGTCAATAACCCCTCATAGAAATATTGGATCAAGAGTTGGTCAGGAATTTGGTGATGTGGATAGGTTACAACTAGCCTTTTGAACCTCTCTCAGTTGTCATGGAGTAATTCATTTGGGAATTGATGAATACAACTTATTTCCTTTCCGATAGAAGTTGTACATGTAGCAAGAAATAATTTCTATAAGAAGAGTCACTACATGTCATTCCATGTGGTTATAGAACTAGAAGGAAGTTCATAGAGCCAAGACATGGTAGAGTCACATAATGAAAAAGGGAATGATCAATGTTTGATTTTTTCCTAAGAAACCCCTTGTAACTTCATGGTAGACGACACCACTTGGAACTCTTTAAGTAGGAGATGTGGATCCTTACCAGCTAGCCCATGGAAATGAAGGAGAAAATTAATCGAAACCAATTTTAATTCAAAATCATCCTATATGTTTGGATATTGAATACCAAGGGGTTGGTAATTCATATCAGGGGTATCGAGTTCTTTATGGGTTTGTTCACTAGGATTAGTCATTTCTAATTCAACTAGTTGGACAAGGACTGGTTCATAAATTATTTTATTATCTCTTATGTTACTCCTAAGATGGTGAAGTGTTTGCTCAATTTTAGGGTCAAAAAAATCCAAGGTATTTTTTAGGAGGATATGAGGTATTCAGAGAGATTATGGAAGAAAGATGTTGACGCTCCTTTCGTCACAGAATCTAAAGATCGAAAAAGGGAATTTCTGAGCTCAAAGTGATTCATCCTTTGAAGAAAACATCAAAAATCGACAAAGGCAGGAAGAAAGGATCAACAGCAACTGCACCGCCCAAGTTATATCACAATCGCGCAAGTACACTTGAGCGACGCTCTTGGTCGCGCAAGTTACTTGCGCGACCTAAGTGATAACCGCCCGGTAACCGCCCGGGGTCTTCTCCTGCCTATAAATAGACCATGTGGGCCCCCCATTCGAGAGGATTTTTTTCCAGAAACTCGGATTGAAGCTCCCGACGCCCAAGTCTCTTCTTAAAGCTTCCAGAACACTTCTAAGGTAATTTCATACCTAGAACAGAAGATCTAAAGAGAAGAAGGAATGCCTAAGTGTTGAAACTTATCAACACTTGCGCGCCGACTTATTTCCTTCAATATAACTTGCACGTCCCTTTTTTGGAAGAACCTCAAGAGGATTCTAAAGTGATTAATAAAGATTCTCTCAAGTATTCTAATGCTGGTTGAAAATCGCGCAAATACCCCACATGTCGCGCAGGTATACCTGCGCGACCAATACTTGCGCGCCCACGGAAGACTTGCACGCCTTTCAAGACTTGCGCGCCCCTACCTTTTTGGGTGCCCATCTTGCCCATTTTACCACTCTTAAGCCATTACACCTTTCCTTTTCAAGATTCAGTCTTCAAGATACTCTTCAAATCCATTTATGGCATGATTTCTTGATTCGACTTCCTTATCTGAAAGGAATTCTGTGGAATATCTCTCAAAACCTAGCGATTTAAATATCCTTATGTCACCCAAGATTGAGAGTTCGTTCATTCAACCTCATCCTTTAAGATGAGAGAATCCTTAAACTGGGTCTCCTTTTCAGGAATAATCCCCAGTTATAAATCCTTTAATATGGGCATCTTCCTCAGGAGTAAGCCCCAAATTCATAAAGTTCCCAAACTTGGGCATCCTCCTCAGGAGTAAGCCCCAAACCTTAATTCCTTAAACTTGAGCATCCTCCTCAGGAGTAAGCCCCAATCATAATCCTTTAACTTGGGCATCCTCCTCAGGAGTATGCCCCAATCTCAAATATGGGCATCCTCCTCAGGAGTAAGCCCCAAACCTTAATTCTTAACCTGGGCCTCCTTTTTAGGAAAAAGTCCCAGTCATAATCTTGGGCTTCCTTTTCAGGAATAAGCCCCAAGTCCCCTAACCTGGGCCTCATTTTTAGGAGAAAGTCCCAGTCATAATCTTGGGCTTCCTTTTCAGGAGTAAGCCCCAAGTCCCCTAACCTGGGACTCTTTTTTTTAGGAGTAAGTCCCAGTCATAATTATGGGCATCCTCTTCAGGAGTGAACCCCATGTCCCTTAATTTCTCTTAACCAGTCCTAAATTACGTTTGATATGGGGTTCCTTCTCAGGAGTAAAACCCAATTATCAATCCTCTCCTAATTTGGGTTTCCTTCTCAGGAATAACTCCCAAGTTAGAGTATTCAAATCTCCATAAAGCACATATACCTTTATGGACCCTGTTCCTGGATTTTCTCCCTAAAATTAAATCCTAAACCTTCATCTATTTGGGCAGTCATACATACATAAGCCCCAAAAAAATTCTTATGATTGCATCTTTCATGGCACAATTGTCTAATTTTTACCAATACCTCTTGTTTCTCACACCGAGCATGACCCACGTGAGCTTAGAGTGTAAAAGTAATTATGACATTCTTCTTTGAGCCATCAATCATAAACATCATACTCCATTACTCGAACTACGTGGGTTCTGATTCCTTTTCCAAAAAAAAGGATACGTAGGTAGCACATTTTTTGGTTCGATCCCAACTTTGAAATAATCCCTGTCCTTCTGAATGACGATAAACATCAAGTGACCCACTGAGTGGCTTTAAAACCAGCCTGGTCATCATAATGACCAAGATACTTTTATATAAATGTTTTGAAGGATACCATTGACCAAGAATCTCTAAAAAGATATAGAAGATTCTCTATTGATGAAGAACCTCGAATACATATAAAAGATTTTCTGAATTTCATGCATATTTAATCATTGATTGTTAAAACTAAAGGAAAGCACATTTTATACTTGGTAATGTTATAAGGATTCACGAACATAACTTAATTCTATAAAGAGAGTCCCGGAGTAGACAATAATTCCCCTCAAAAAGGTGTGATGAGTCCGACCTCCCATCCTATCGACCAATGCAAATTCCTAAGCCTCATCAGTCCACAACCTAATGAGCTCCTACCTTTGGATAGTAGGTCCAAACGGATGTGTAATCATTGGACGTTTCCGGTTCTACGAACAAACCCGCTAGAAACCGATCGGAACGTTTGAATCTCCCGTCCAGGAGGTCGTCCCTGAAATCCGTGGGGAAACAAAAATGGTGAACCCTAGGTGAATCCTTAACCAAGTTAAAGTGATGTTCTTCTTATTTGTTAGGCCCCTTGGGCCAAAAAGCAATCATTGACATGTGCTCATCCAAAAGATGCAGTGGCCGGATTCATCTTGATTATGTCTGTTATATGGAACAAGCACTCTTTTTTCAAGATCTTCTGCAAAATGGCTTTCCTTAAATTCACCCCTATGAATACTGCTGCTGTAAACACCTCTACTGTGAGGTATGCTGCTGTGAAAACCAATGCTGCTACTCCTGCTGGAACGTCGTCCACTCTAAGGATGACATCACCAACTCAGCGTCTTCAACGCTGGGTTTCTAATGCACTGGTTAAGGAGTACCGTCGCAATGGTACTATCCCAACTCTGGAGGCTGCTCGTTAAGCCCTCCAAGTTAACAACTCTACCTGGTCATCCGGAAAACGGCGGACAACAATCAAGAAGCAGGTGGTGCTGACTACCGTCTCCAGCCATTTCGGGTCGTTATCCCCGGAACGCAATTTCTATTCACTCCCTTACTCTGAGGAAGTGAATGAGCAGGTCCCGCAGGACCTTAATTCAAATGGACAAGAGTCCTTCTCAAGGGATCCCATCAACAATCGCAGCCAGACTCGTGCGGTAGTGCTCCCTCAACATGATGAGGGTACCGACTCCAGGCATTCAGCTCAGGTTCCTCGAACCCGAGCAGGCAAGATGAACCGCCAGAGACGGTATCCAGTTAACAATGGGTAGGCTGTCATCCCTTCCATCTCCGGAGAAGTCCACCAATCTAACTTGGTGGCAAACAATGAGCAGGCACACACACCTGCCCATTTTAATTCCGTTGTCTAGAAGACTCGTCTGGCAGCATCAATCCAATCCCGCCAGGAAATTCCGGCGGAGTACTATAGGCAGGAACATACACCTGCTTATACATCACCAGTTAGTCAGCAGGCTCGTCTGACTACATATGATGGATCTCGTCAACCGCGTTTGGCGAAGTGTAATTAGCAGGCACATACACCTACTAATACTAATCAATCCTACCAACAGTCTCGCTTGGTAGGGCACGGAGAAGTCAGTCGGAAAGCCCCGACGACAAACAGGAGGTAGACTCAACTCTCTGCCTCCACACTTGAGTACTGTCAGGATTCACTGACAGGAAAAGGAGGACAGGAGCAGGCAAATACACCTACTTCAAGCCCGGAATGGACGTATATCCCCGTTCCGGCGGCTAAAGTCACCAAAAATATTTTGTCAATGGTGAAAGAACAGAAGCAAATTCCTGCTCATATTCTGGATGCTTGCCAGAATATCATAACAGCTTCAGCATCATCTCAGGGACAGACACATAAATCTATCCCTAGCAGTGGAGTGACACATCAACGATTCACTCCGGAACAGACACACACATCTATTCCAGTCCAAGAGTGTTATAGGGCATACTCCCCCATATCATAGGGACAACCAAGTCAGGCACATACAACTGATTTGAGTGGAGATCGTCAGCCTAACAAGACCATCATTCCTGATCAGGCACATACACCTGCTCAGAGTAACCACTTTCGTCAACAAGTGGTTTCTAAAGTGAGTAAGAAGGCTTCTAAGAAAAAGATCTGCCCAGCATAGTCAGGGGATCAAAGGCCAATCTGCAACAAGGCCTTGCTCGATGCTGGAGTTCTTGAAGCCCTCAGACATTTATCTGTCAGAATTCAAGATTCTACTCCCTCAGTTCCCAATAACGGGAACATTAATTTTGAAGGTCTTCAACAGACACTTCCTCATGAAGGCTTGCTTCATGAAAGTTCGGTCAATCTTGAAGTTTCTTCTTCAGATGAGAGCCACAGGAACCCTCTGTGTGGTCAGAAGACCATGGAGCAAGAGATCTCATCTTTTTCTGTAACCCATTATGGTGGTACTCCCCATGATGATGAACTTCGCTGTGAAAGTCCTCTCCGCAGTAGTGATTCACATTGCCTGGAAAATACTCCAGTGGATAATGTAGTGTCGAGAAAGCCCTCTTATCTTGAGGCACTTGCAAATGAGAAACCAGTCATGTCTGATGCTTTATCGCTAACAAGTGAAATATTTTCTCAATCAGAAGATAGCCCAGGGTGTAGGTCATTCTCCGAACCACCCCTAATTCATGCATCTTCTAGTTTGATTAATGATCTCTCTACCAATCTTGTTGAATCCGATGAAGCAACAAGAAAACACCAACTCTGGTCAAAACTGGTAGAATAATCTTCATTTAATGATAAAGATGAAATGTTGAAAATGAGGAAAAAGCTAGAAAAAGGTGAAGTACCAGTCATGTTTTGGCCTTTGGCTGACTCCCAGTACGACATTCAAAAGATGTTGACCGATGATGGAATCCATGATGTTCATCTCAACATGTGGAAATCTCTTTGTCAATTAAAGAAAAAGGTATTATCTTATGATGAATATGAAAATAATCTTAAGATAATAGAAGGGATACAATGTCAGATTGATTTGGCATCTCTATCAGTCTCTCGGTATCCGAAGGCTGAAAAGCAACAGAGAACCCTTCAACGTTCATGCCTTAGCGCACTAAGAAAATTGCGTCAGTTAATTGCCAATGCTCCATCTGGTGTTCATATCAGAGGATGGGGTGTTCACGGAGCACTACATTTCATAGTGCTTTCCAGTCAGCAAAGCCCACCGAAAATGGTTTCATGCAATGTTATTGCCCATGGCCGGCCACAATCAATGGGCTTTGTTCATAATCAAAAGCTTGCTCAAGAATAGACTTCAACTAGTTCCTCTCAAAATCATGTATATAGAGAACAAGTTGTTGAATTGCTCCTACATCAAGCAGACAAGAATATTTCACAAGCCTCTCGTCTGGAGCAAACACGTCATCAAATGACAGATGTTTCGGAAATCATCCAACGGTCTGTTGAACCCGGTGATAAAAGTGGATACAGGTTAATGCATCCAGCTAATTTCCGAACTAAGATTCGCAAGATCAAGAGATATTTTAAGAAGATCTCAGACATAGCATGTCAAGAGACACCCCAGCTTATCAGACTGGGGACTTCTCTAACCCAACCCTCAGAGTCAACAAATGGGATTCGAGGAGTTGAGCGGAAGCAGCAGGAACATCCCCAATCCACCAGACTGGGGAATTTTTCAATTCCTCAATCCCTCCCTCAGAGAAAGTCAGTATTCTCTCGATTAGGGAATAAGCCTCAAGAGGAACGAAGATCCAAGCTATCAGGAGATTCTCTCCAAGTGACGATCTCTATGAAGTTCCTGAGGGATCAAGTCAACGGAATTCCATGTCTCATCAAGGACATGGAAGAAGACAATATCACAGAAATGTTGATAGAAAGGATTCCATGCAATATGCATCCATTAATGTCATCAATGTCGTTGCTGCTGATTCACCAGATGAGCCTCAATCAGAGGGATCAGACAAAGAGGTTCCTGCTCAAGAAGTTGCGCACACAGACCTAAATGAAGAAGGTGTGCGCACACATAATCAAAGGCTTACCCAAAATCTGGGTATTCCTTCAAGTAACCCACTTCCCCCTCTCCGAAAAGGATCCAATAAGGGGAAAGGAATGAAACAGGTTACTTCTCACCCTTCCTCTGAAGGAGGTCAATCGCTCTCATTAGATCAAAGGTTTGCACAACAAGAGGAAGAAATGAAAGAATTAAGAAGGTTTGAATGCAGAACTACTTCAGAGTAGTCTTCTTCTTAAGAATGCTGAAGTCGGACAGCCAAAGGAATTTGTTGTAACTACTGAGATGGATCAGGAATATCCTCCTTTATCAGTACACCCTCATAGGCCTAATACTACGGGTCAAACACAACAACGGTTGGCAGCACTACCATCAGTTGCAGCACCAACCACCATGTCTGTCCAAGCTCCATTCATTGCACCTACCCAAAACCAAGTTCAACATGATGTATCTCAAATGTTAATAACTACTATTGAGTCATTAACATCTCGATTAGAAACTATGGATGGGAAACTGGCGCAAGTTCAACCTGAAAAGAAATTTTACCCTGAATGGGTAGATTCAATTTCTCCTCCATCCAGTTTTGGAAACCCTGTTTTCACTACTTTCAATGGATCAGGCGACCCTGAACAACATTTGATGCATTACGTGTCTTGTTGTGACCATATGATGGGGACTCCAGAGTAGCAAGAAGCAGTGAAACTCATATGCTTCATGCGAACCTTGCAAGGACCTGCTTTTGTCTGGGATACAAGCTTGCAATCCTGGTCAATCATCAGATGGGAGGATCTTCGTCAAAAACTCCTTCTTCAGTTTAGCTCAACTTTTCCAAAAACGACAGTTTTCGATCTTACAAACTGCAAGAAACGGGAGAATGAAAGAGTCTCTGATTTCATTGCTCGTTGGAAGGGATTAACGTATTCCCTGAGTTTAGCACTCCCTCAAGAGGAAATGTTGCCAATCTGTGTGGCAAATTTGCGTGATGAATTACGCACGACATTGATCCTTGTGAAATACACAGGAGGGTTTCGAGACCTTACTTCAATCGCTCAACATATAGAAGATTACCTTATACAGTCTAAGGTTAAATCTTGTATAATTCCATCAGCTCCAGGAAGGAGAATGGGTAAAGCGGAAACTGCTACAGTTATTCTTAAACAAGCACCTGTACCTATTTCTACTTCAAAACCTTCATCTTCTCGAAGGGCTCCACCTCCTGAACGCCAACAACAAAGGCTGTTTCGTCCAAATGATCAAAGAGATCAACGACAAAAACAATTTGAGGATTTGAAGAGTAAAACATACTCTTTCCAAAGTGAGCAAGTTCCTGGTTACTTCATTTCAGCTCTGGAAAATAATTTGGTTCAATTACCAGTGCCCAAGAGGCCAAACAAGGAAGGAGATGAAGACCGTCCCAATTATTGTCCCTTTCATCAACTGTTAGGGCATCCCATCCAGGAGTGTTTTGTCTTTAAAGACCTCCTGGAAAAGATGGTCGACTTGGGACAAGTCAAATTGAAGGGTTCTTCAGCTCATGTAGCGTGTATTACCACTACAGATCCAGAGGAAGGAGGCGAGTGACAGGAAGTCAAAAGAAAAACTGCGAAAAAATATGATGATTGGATGGTCAGAAAGAAAATCAATCGGACCCAATCCATTTTGCGAACACAATTGAAGAAGCCAATTGTGTCTCCTACAAAAGCTGCAGTAGAGCCTCCATCAAAAGACAAATCCTCAAAAGGGAAGCGCAATTCAAAGAAGAAAGAGGAATCATAAGAAGATGAGTATGTATCGAGGCCTAAGTTGTCTTTGACTCTGGAAGATTTCATGCCATATACTTCAAATCCATGGGCACCGCCCCACCAAACGGAACAACCTAAACAGGCTAACCAGGCAGTCTTTATCAGACGAATAGTTAATCTTTGGTTCTGTTAATATGATTAAATTAACAGATCCATATTCCAATCTTGATGAGCCTGAATTCCCTGTATCAAATAAGGGAATCCGAGGAAGTTCCAGAGGTTCAGGATACAGAGGAAGACGTGGATCTTTCCGAAGAAACTACTCCAATTCTACCCCGGTTACCACTGTGTATGCAGCAGAAACTCGTGGTCGAGCCCTTCAGCGAACTCAAAAAGAACAAGCAAGTTCTTCTGCCAATGGCCAACTCAGTTTTGGCATAGTTATTTTGGAAGACTGATTAAAGGTTCCAACTTCTTTATCTCAGCAAGTAAATGGATCTAATCAGTCTAATCTTCCAAAACGAAGGATGTTGCCAACTTCTATCCCAATACAAGATGCATCAGCTTCCAAAGCATGTGCTTCCAAGGTACCAGCTAAAACTCATATTCCTGTTGGGAAACGCAGACCTCTAGATCAAAAGTATGATATATTGAAATACTTGGCCCAAGTACCAGCCAAGTTATCAATTTTGTATGCTTTGAATCTGTCAAAAGATCTTCGGGAAGCACTCATCGAAGCTTTGTCAAGTCCTCAGGAGTTTGAAGCTGAAATTGCTGCAGCTGAAATCTATCACATAGAGAATAATCCTGCAGAATGCCATGCAGTGATATCTTTTACTGATAAAGATGAATATGATGTTGTGCATGGGCACATAAAACCTTTTTACTTATCTGGCAAAGTCAATGGTGTAGATGTTCGAAGAGCTTTCATTGACAATGGTTCAGGAGTCAACCTCATGCCCATTCGTACACTTCGTCGATTGGGCCTCACAGAATCTGATTTATCTCCTTCTACCATGATGTTACAAGGATATGATAAAAATGAACAAGAACCACTGGGAGAAGTTACACTCAGAACTCAGTTTGGAGATCTTGTATCCAATTCGGATTTCATGATTGTTGATCAAGACTCAGCTTTCAATATCATACTTGGAAGACCCTGGCTACATCAGCATGCAGCTATTCCTTCATCATACCATCAATGTCTCAAATACTGTTTCGATGGTCAAGTTAGAACATTGTATGGTGATAAGGCCCCGTTCAAGACATGTGAGTCTCAATACATTGAGGAGGAATTTTATCACATGAAGGGAAGAGAAAAATCTACAATGAAGGAAATTACCAAAGTTAATGCTCCATATGGTTTGGAGAAAATTCCAATAAATCCATTTTCACATGTGAGTATCGATTATATGTTACCTATCAGTAAAATTGACAAAATAGGCCCAAATCAAAATACTCTTTTGGAAAGATCCATAATGTCAATTACGACGATCGAGTCAGACAACATGGGAGAAATTGGTAACCTACCAAGCAGTGATGAAAGCATAACTGGTGACGTTTTCATTTCAACTGCTAAAGTCCAACAAGTCTATACATCGCTAATCAGGCCAGAAGAAGTTATAGAAACACTAGAGGTGAATAATGATGTTGATACTCAATCCATCATCTCCTCTTTATTTCCTAAAGAAGACCCTTTATCATCAATATGGTCGGAAATGGAAGCTTCTTTTTCAAAATGTGAAAATTTTGACATCTCTTATGATCATGAGAATTTCGTTTTTTCATCTACTTTGCAAGTAGAAACGGAAGAAATAACACATAATGAAGAGGAAGAGGAAGATCTTAGAGATGCTCCTCTAGCATTTGAAGAGGGTATCTCTACCACTGTGGATGAACTCAGAGAAGTAAATCTGGGTACAGAGAAAGATCCACGCCCCACTTTAATTAGTGCATCCATGACCCTTGAAGAGCAAGAGATGTATATTTCTTTTCTAAAGAAAAATAAAGATATTTTTGCTTGGAATTATACAGAAATGCCTGGGATTGATCCTGATGTTGCTACTCATCATTTGGGTTTACCAAAAGAACATCGAGGTTTTAAGCAAGCCGCAAGAAGAACAAACCCAACCTATGCTTCGAAAATTGAAGCTGAAGTGGATAAGCTGATCAAAGCCAACTTCGTCAGAGAAGTTCAATATCCCAAGTGGTTGGATAATATTGTCCCTGTAAAGAAGAAGAACAGACAAATTAGGGTTTGCATCGATTTCAGAGATCTTAATCGATATTTTCCTAAAGATGATTTCCCAGTTCCGATTACAGAACTCTTAATTGATGCGAAGACTGGCTATGAAGTACTTTATTTCGTGGATGGATATTCCGGATATAATCAGATCTGAATGGCCCCAGAAGATGAGGAATATACAGCCTTCAGAGCTCCTTAAGGTGTGTTTTGTTACCGGGTGATGCCCTTTGGTTTAAAGAATGCAGGTGCAACATATCAACGCGCCATGCATCGTATCTTCAAACCTCTTTTAGGGACGTTTGTTGAATGCTATGTAGATGATTTGGTGGTTAAATCCAAAAAACGTTCTAATCACTTGGCTGATTTGGAAGTCATATTCCACAAGCTTTGACAACATAATTTGAAGATGAACCCCTTAAAATGTGCTTTTGGGGTAACCTCAGGAAAATTCCTCGGCTTTGTTGTACGCCATCGTGGTATTGAAGTCGATCCTGAGAAGGCCAAATCAATCCTTGGTATGTCACCTCCTCAGAATTTGAAATAATTAAGAAGAATTCAAGGACACTTAGCCTATATTCGGCGTTTCATTGCCAATTTGGCAGGCAAAAGTTTACCCTTTACATAATTATTGAAGAAAGGAGTCACTTACTAGTGGACTGAAGAATGTCAAGAAGCATTTGATGTTCTCAAGATATACCTCTTGAGTCCACCAGTACTCATGTCCCCTGTTGAGGGTATACCGCTTATCCTCTATGTGACAGCTTTAGAGCGATCATTGGGTGCCTTTCTCGCTCAAAAGAATGATGCTGGGAATGAAAATAGTCTCTACTATCTCAGTAGAACTATGCTTGAAGAAGAAATCTGGTATTCAAGTATTGAAAAGTGCTGCCTAGCATTAATCTTTGCAGTTCAGAAACTAAGACACTACCTGCAACATCACGAGTTCCAATTGGTATCTCGTAGTAATCCGCTCAAATTCATCCTTAGTCGTCCAATGCTTACAGGACGTCTGGCAAGGTGGGCGGTTATTCTACAGCAGTTCGACATTCAGTATGTGTCTCAAAAGGCAATTAAGGGCCAAGCTCTGGCTGATTTCCTGGCTGAACATCCTTCAGTGGAAGACACGTATTTAGATATCAAACTCCCTGATGAGGAAGTTTTCTCTATTCAAGAGAGTCCTCAAACATGGGAAATGTATTTTGATGGTTCTTCTAGAAGTCCAACAGGGAAGAAAATGGAAAATCCTAAATTCAACAAAGTTGGTTTAGGAATTGTGCTCATTTCTCCAGATAAGGCAGTGTTACCTTATGCCTTTTTGTTGTGGGAAGGTGGTACCAATAATGAATATGAATACCAAGATCTCATTATAGGCTTGGAATTAGCGCTTCAAGCACAAGTGAATCACTTAAAGGTGAAAGGTGATTCAGACCTGGTAATCAAACAAGTCAATGGGGATTATGCCATCAGAAAAGAAGAATTAATCCCTTTGTATACTTACGTCAGAGAGTTAATGTCGGAATTCCCTTTAGAACCGACATTTTCATATGTCCCAAGATCACAAAATGCTCAAGCTGATGCACGGGCTAATATAGCCACAGCTTTAGAAGATCCAAATCGAGACAAGACAACCATCTGTATTGCCAACCGTCGTGCAATTTCACCTTATGTTCAAGTCAGAACAGAAGAAATTAATGAAATTAGTCCCATTCCTGAACCGTATGGTCATACTACAGGATGGATGTCACCTATTAGGTAATACCATCAAAATGGAACACTTCCACCTGATAGAGCCGAGAAAGAACAAATCTGGCAACGTGTGGTCAATTTTACTCTTTATGATAGCCTAAACCACCTCGAGAAAATTCTCTACAAAAGTGGTTTTGATGGAGTTCTCTTCAGATGCATTGATGGTGAAGAGACAATGGCTGTCATGAAAGAAGTGCATGCAGGAGTCTATGGTGCCCACCAGTCTGGACATAGATTGTCTGATCAAATTCGAAGGCTTGGATACTTTTGGCATTCAATGATACAATATTGTTTTGATTTCACAAAGAAGTGTCATTCATGCCAAGTATATGCCAACTTCATTCATAATCCTCCAGAGTTGCTTCATACTGCTAACTACTCATGGCCATTTTCCACATGGGGAATGGATGTGGTGGGACCTTACCCTTCAGCTACGGCCAAGCAGTTTAAGTACATTCTTACTGATACTGATATCTTTTCCAAGTGGGCAGAGGCAGTACCTCTCAAGGAAGTCAGTTCTAAATGCATTGTTAGCTTCATCAAGTCTAACATCATTACTAGATTTTGTGTCCCTCATACCATATTGACGGACAACGGCACCAACTTCTGTACTTCTGAGGTAAAGAAATTGTATCAAGAATAAAACATTAAGTCCAACCATTCATCTCGATATCATGCGGCGGCTAATGGCCAGATAGAAGCCTTCATCAAGACTCTATCAAATATACTGCAAACGATGGTGGATAAAGATAAGAGGTCATGGCCTGATAAACTCTTTCATGCTTTATGGGATTATCGGACTACCACTCGCAATGAAACGCGGTCAACTCCATATTCATTGGTATATGGAACAGAAGCAGTCTTTCCAATTGAAGTTCAATTGCCCTCACTTAGAATAGCCATTTGTGATCAGTTATCTACAGATGAGCAATCCCAAAAGCGGTTGAATGAATTGGAATAGTTAGATGAGAAAAGATTGTGCACTTTGCACCACTTGGAAATCTATCAGAATCGAATAGCACGAGATTTTAACAAAAAAGTTCGTCTTCATTCATTCATTCAGGGAGAATTGGAATTGGTTTTCAGAGCACCAATGATACCAGGAAAGAAGCCTCCCATGCTTGAACCAAAATGGGAAGGACCTTATTGAATACATAAGGTCGACTCCAATGGAGCGTATTCTCTAATCTCAATGGATGGAGAACACATCACGACTCCAACTAATGACATATTTCTGAAGAAGTATTTTGTATAAACACAAAATATTGTTCCCAGAGCCAAAACAGTCACATTGGTTCATATTATGTCCTACATGACACTAAAATATATTTTGTCCTATCTACATGACATTAAACTGTACAGAAGTTCCTTATTTGTCCGAGATGACATTAAACTATATTTTGTCCGAGATGACATTAAATTATATTGTGTCCTAGCAACATGAAATTAAAATGTGTGGCACTTTCATCGTACATCATGATGTTAAACTGTGCCAGTTCCCTTATCGTCCAACATGACGTTAAACTGTCACATTGGTTACTATTATGCCCTATATGACACTAAATTGTATTGTGTTAAACTATATTATGTCCTAGCAACATGACATTAAACTATGTGGCCCTTCCAACGTCCAGCATGGCGATAAACTGTAAAAAGTCCCCAGAACTGATATCTTCATATTGGTTCACCTTAGTCCTAGCTACATGACTTTAAACTGTACAGCACCAGTTCGTCCTTGCTATATGACGTTAAACTATACAGAAATGGTCCAGTATGACTTTAAACTGCAACTTCGTCCCACACGACATTAAACTGTGAAAAATTTCCTTAAACCGTCTAGCATGACCTTAAACTGCATCATCCCTGGTCCATGTATATGACCATAAACTATCTGCAAATCCCTTATGTCCAGAAAGACGTTAAACTGTGATGTCCTAACTACATGACACTAAATTGTATAAAAGTCCCTCACGTCCGGAAAGACGTTAAACTATATAATCATCAACGGTCCAGCATGACATTAAACTGCACCATCCACGGTCCATGCATATGACCTTAAACTATTCGCACTTTCGTCCAACATGACATAAATGGTGTCTTATTTTGTCCTTACTGCATGACATTAAACTACACAATCCCCCTTTCGTCCAATATGACGTTAAACTATTTTATCCCCATCTTCCTAACTACATGACGCTAAACTGTACATAAAATCCTTGATATGTCCTACATGACATTAAACTGTATTTTGTCCCTGCTACATGACACTAAACTGTGCAGCACCAATAGTACTAACTGCAAGACTTTAAACTGCATAGTCCCTGAATATGTCCTACATGACATTAAACTGTGCATCGTTAAGGTTGTTATTACCTCTTGATTCTCACACCGAGTATGACTCACGTGAGCTTAGAGCAAACCTCAACCATAACACTCTCTTTGGGCCCCTATCCATGTTTAAGTCCCAACAACATTTTTTATTAGATCATTGTCCCCAAGAAAAACATGATCATTAATTCATTCTTTAATTGAACTACACGGACTTTGATCCTTGCCATCTAGGCTGGGTATGTAGGCAACCACCCAGGGTTCAAGCCCAAAAACAATCTCTTCACATCGGTTCACCACCATCTCATATGATTTTGATTCGTGAAACCGCACCTAAAATCAATATCTTTACATTGATTCACTTTCGTCCTTGTTATATGACGTTAAACTATGCAACACTTTTGTCCGATACGACAATAAACTAAAATATTCTTTGATTTCCTCACTTGAGAGAGAATTATTATTGATATTGATTTTTCAATCATGGTTTTCATTTTTCAAAAGACTACGTGCATACATGGTAATGCCTAAACTTTTTATCTTAGGTTAAACCATCATTGCACTAAAGTCCCCTTTCACCCTTCACATGTACGAATCAAATTTTTACAAAGGGTAGTTCTAGAACTACGTGGACTTGATTCCCATCCCTATGGGATACGTAGGAACATTTGAGTATCCGTCGAATCCAGTCCCAAGTCTTTTGGGCCTAATCCCAAATTTCACTTTCAGTCCCTTGGCTGAAAATTCCTCATGAAAACACACACTATGTATTCATTATTATGGTCCGAATTCTATGACCCTAAACTAAGATCACTCATACATTCATCCTGCACGACGTTAAACTGCATTTCAAGAACTATGTATGGCTTGATTCTCATTCTTATGAGATACGTAGTCAAGTCCAAAATTTCAATTCAGGACCCAGCCACAACATGATTATGGTTATCATTGACCTATGTATCTCTATATACATTGGAAAATACCCATCTTTATGTGTTATAATCCTAACCTTAAATATTTTCAGATCTTCAAAACCCTTTTCATGACTTCTAGTCACAAAAATGTCAAACTTCTGAGAATTCTTTTTCCTGACTATGCAGCACGTGCCCATAGGTGGCCTTGAATAAATAGTCCACATAACAGACTTGTCAGCTGAAAGATGCTATTTATTTGACCATGCAGCCAATGCCCTTAGGTGGCCCTGCATATTTCAACCCCCTAACGGGTTTGTTAAATAATGGTAACTTCATTCTTGGGACGAATGCCTCTTTTTTCCTTATTTTTCATAAACGACAGTATGAAGGGATCCGCAAAAAAATATCCATCCTTAACATATTTGTCCCATATCCTTTTTCATGATCTGAAAATATTCAAGTCTATGGTTTATTCTTCTTCCCTACGTTTGTTTCAGACCTTCGTAGGAGTGATATTCATCCAGTTCTTCGATATTCTTGTTCGGAAATATCTTCTCCATATTCAAGTACCTCTTTCCATACAACAAACTCTATACTTTAGAAAATTTGAATCTCCATAAAAATTCATTGGCTTTTAGCACTAGGAAAGTAAATTTCTAGGAGTTCTTTTGCCTGACTATGCAGCACGTGCCCATAGGTGGCCTTGCATAAACAGTCCACATAACAGACTTGTCAGCCGAAAGATGCTATTTATTTAACCATACAGCCAATGCCCTTAGGTGGCCCTGCATATTTCAACCCCCTAACGGGTTTTGTTAAATAATAGTAACTTCATTCTTGGAAACTACTTCTTCTAATGACTTTTAGCTCTTTTTCATATCATTCCTCAGATTCAATTATTCTTAAGCCATAGTTTACATATTTTCTCTCATACTTGAGTATAGTAATATGTTTTCAAATAAATTTTCAAGGAATTGAATCCATTTTAATCCATTTTGGTCAAAGCTATTTCGACCTTAAACATTATCCCCTTTATGTCCGGCATGCATGACTTTAAACTGCCCACAAAAAAGACAAAGGAACTCTGAATTAAAGTCAAGTTCCAGCTCACTAAACATACATTCTGTATGATTTACGTAATATTGAGCAATTTAAAGATTCAAAGTTTGTAGGATTATTTGTAATAATATAAGTAAAAATAAAAATATGCTTACTAGGCCCATTGGATTAAGTAAAATTGAAGCAGGAAATGAAAGAATGCAGGTGCAAATGATTGAAGACGAAAGTGTTTTTCATTGATACACAAGAGTTAGAAGGACATCCACAGACTGGAGTCTCTTCTCATTTTCAAGAATTACAAGAGGCATTCAACATAACACTTCATTTGATTTACGGCATCCCGAGATTCATCAGCAACCACCTGGAATTCATTCATTCAACTGGATACAATAAGAGTTGCAGTGATACCAGATCTTCTTGGAACAATTGTAAAAGGATGTTCTTGAGTGCGGTTTGAGAAAATTTTCTGCTGATCAAACAGTGACTCTGTTTCTGTCCAAGAGACTTGGAAGATGGATACATGGATTTAAGAATGGAGCATTGGAAGTAAAGAGCCATTTGGAGAGAGTACTCTTTTCAGATATTTCTCTAATGCCATGTTTGTCTTCTCTCCACCAACTGGCAGTGGAAAACATTTCAGCCCATGGGTTTTCCATTTTCATATCTGCAAGGAAATGACATGGAGGAAGAATTGGAAAGTTCGCACTATTGTTATTGCTCTTAATGCACCGCATAACCGAAATAAAGGAGTAGCAGCGCAACTTCATTTCAGGTGTATAGTTGTTTGCATTTGGAACATTGACTCCTTGCAAGTGACCATGACCACATAGAGACAGGTAGATGCTCTGTGGGAAATTAAGATGATATTTCTTCAAGTACTTAGTCAAATCTGGGAGAGTGTTGTTCCAGATATCATAGTAATCATGGCCAATGATGTTCATCATGTCATCAATCCGCTTACTAGCCAGTTCATCAGCCGTTCCAATTCCCTTGGGAACCACTCAATCTGCACAAAAGATGAATAAACTAACTCTTAAATTGGTTTATTTTTCATAAAATTTGTGAATGAAATTTTGAAAAAAATGGATAAGGCATTAAGTCGCGCAAGTCTAAACAAAGACGCGCAAGTATTCGTGTGCCGCGCTAGTTTTTGACGTGCGAGTATAAACCGTGCAATCCCTATTACCTTTACAGTAGAGCAACATCAAGGAAAACACTAGAAAAAAACAAGAGGAACTTGTGTGGCGAGGAATACTTGCGCAGAAAGAGCTCGAAGGTATGAAGTCCGGAAATCCGGATACTTGTACGGAGGTGAGGCCATGTATTTATAGGCCAGGAAGCCTGTCTGTGCGTCGTACCCAGAGCGCTTAAAGGCCTGTGCGACGCAAACTTGCGCACCACCCTCTGTGCATGGAAGACTTGCGCTCCCCCCTTTTCCTTTGGATGGATTCTATTTCCTCAGAGTCAAATCCTCATTTCTCTCCGGATCCAACTCTGAGGGGGGACTTTTGTTGATGCTCCTTTCGTCACAGAATCTAAAGATCGGAAAAGGGAATATCTGAGCTCAAAGTGATTCATCCTTTGAAGAAAACATCAAAAATCGTCAAAGGCAAGAAGAAAGGATCAACAGCAACTGCACCGCGCTAGTTATATCACTGTCGTGCAAGTACACTTGCGCAACGCTCTTGGTCGCGCAAGTGACTTGTGCGACCTAAGTGATAACCGCCCGGTAACCGCCCGGGGTCTTCTCCTACCTATAAATAGACCCTATGGGCCCCCCATTCAAGAGGATTTTTTTTCCAGAAACTCGGATTGAAGATCCCAACACCCAAGTCTCTTCTCAAAGCTTTCGGAACACTTCTAAGGTAATTTATTACCTAGAACGGAAGATCTAAAGAGAAGAAGGAAGGCCAAAGTGTTGAAACTTATCAACACCTGCGCGCCGACTTATTTACTTCAATATAACTTGCGCGTCCCTTTTCTGGAAGAACCTCAAGAGGATTCTAATGTGATTAATAAAGAGTCGCTCAAGTATGCTAATGCTGGTTTAAAATCGCACAAATACCCCACATGTCGCGCAGGTATACCTGCGCGACCAATACTTGTGCGCCCACGGAAGACTTGCGCGCCTTTAAAGACTTGCACGCCCCTACCTTTTTGGGTCCCCATCTTGCCCATTTTACCCCTCTTAAGCCATTACACATTTCCTTTTCAAGATCCAGTCTTCAAGACACTCTTCAAAGCCATTTATGGCATGGTTTCTTGATTCGACTTCCTTATCTGAAAGGAATTCTGTGAAATATATCTCAAAACCTAGTGATTTAAATATCCTTATGTCACCAAAGATTGAGAGTTCGTTCATTCAACCTCATCCTTTAAGATGAGAGAATCCTTAACCTAGGTCTCCTTTTCAGGAATAATCCCCAGTTATAAATCCTTTAATATGGGCATCTTCCTCAGGAGTAAGCCCCAAATTCTTAAAGTTCCCAAACATGGGCATCCTCCTCAGGAGTAATCCCCAAACCTTAATTCCTTAAACTTGGGCATCCTCCTCAGGAGTAAGCCCCAATCATAATCCTTTAACTTGGGCATCCTCCTCAGGAGTAAGCCCCAATCTGAAATATGGGCATCCTCCTCAAGAGTAAGCCCCAAACCTTTATTCTTAACCTGGGCCTCCTTTTTAGGAGCAAGTCCCAGTCATAATCTTGGGCTTTCTTTTCAGGAATAATCCCCAAGTCCCCTAACCTGGGACTCCTTTTTAGGAGAAAGTCCCAGTCATAATCTTGGGCTTCCATTTCAGGAGTAAGCCCCAAGTCCCCTAACCTGGGCCTCTTTTTTTAGGAGTATGTCCCAGTCATAATTATGGGCATCCTCTTCAGGAGTGAACCCCAAGTCCCTTAATTTCTCCTAACCAGTCCTAAATTACGTTTGATATGGGGTTCCTTCTTAGGAGTAAAACCCAATTATCAATCCTCTCTTAATTTGGGTTTCCTTGTCAGGAATAAGTCCCAAGTTAGAGTATTCAAATCTCCATAAAGCACTTATACCTTTATGGACCCTGTTCCTGGATTTTCTCCCTAAAAGTAAATCCTAAACCTTCATCTATTTGGGAAGTCATACATACATAAGCCCCAAACAATTTCTTATGATTGCATCTTTCATGGCACAATTGACTAATTTTTACCAATACCTCTTGTTTCTCACACCGAGCATGACTCACGTGAACTTAGAGTGTAAAAGTAATTATGACATTCTTCTTTGAGCCATCAATCATAAACATCATACTCCATTACTCGAACTACGTGGGTTCTGATTCCTTTTCCAAAACAAAGGATACGTAGGTAGCCCATTTTTGGGTTCGATCCCAACTTTGAAATAATCCATGTCCTTCTAAATGATGATAAACTTCAAGTGCCCCACTGAGTGGCTTTAAAACCATCCTGGTCATCATAATGACCAAGAGACTTTTATATAAATGTTTTGAAGGATACCATTGACCAAGAATATCTAAACAGATATAGATGATTCTCTATTGGCGAAGAACCTCGAATACATATAAAAGATTCTCTAAATTTCATTCATATTTAATCATTGATTGTTAAAACTAAAGGAAAGCACATTTTATACTTGGTAATGTAATAAGGATTCACGAACATAACTTAAATCTATAAAGAGAGTCCCGGAGTAGACAATAAATCCCCTATAAAAGGTGTGATGAGTCCGACCTCCCATCCTCTCGACCAATGCAAATTCCTAAGCCTCATCAGTCCACAAGCTAATGAGCGCCTACCTTTGGAAAGTAGGTCCAAACGGATGTGGAATTATTGGATGTTTCTGGTTCTACCAACAAACCCGCTAGAAACTGATCGGAACGTTTGAATCTCCCGTCCCGGAGGTCATCCCCGAAATCCGTGAGGAAACAAAAGAGGAATATGACTTTTTCTTTGTGTTTTTTTTGTTTATGATTTTCATGAGAAGGAGGGTTTTTCTTTGTGATTTTTTTAATTTTTTTTAAATTTGTTTTTTTTTTCATTTTTTTACAATAACTATAATAAAATTATTACATAGACCATCATCCCCATAAACGGTGACCTTTGAAATCATATAATATTGTCTACTATCGACCGGTCAAGGTTCTGGTGCTCTGCAAATATGTATTGAAACACTCAGGTCGAATCCTCAGTGCGGATACTTTTTAAAAGTCGGTTGATTTTAGTTAATTTTATTCTAATTGGGGGTTTGTTTGGAGATCTTATGAAATATTTTAAGGATGATTTTTTATTTAAAAATTGATAAATATTTGGGTGATTTAATTATTGGGTATTTGATATTATTATATCCTTGAGATTTTCATTATATTGCATTAAATTAATACCCACTTTAGAAGATGATTATGATCAGAATTCCAATGTGTTAAATATTTAATAGATGCCATAAAATATCATAGGGTTATAATAATTACCATTATTTGTTTATGGTTGTTTATTTCTGGTTCCAATAATCCATGGTATCCACATATTAAAAAAACATGTCATTAATCGATGACATATAAATTTCAACATACACAATATTAATTCAAATAATACTCATCGACCAAAGGCTCTCAATCACTTAATAACCCAAAATTATAACACAAAGAAATGGTATATTTACTCGGTAATTTAAATGATTAGTAATCTGGTTATAATTATTATGATGATAAATTAAGAAGATAACAAAAATAAAGGGATACGAAAAGAGTGGTGCGTCGAACACACACACAAATGATGAAGGGAATTAAATATTGACTTTAGATTGAATGAGAAAGAAAAAGGTGGTAAGCCTATTAAACTATAATTATACTATTTTAATAAAAATAATATTAAACTATAGATGGTGGAAGAAAATAAGAGATATTGAAGAAGAAACTTTAATTAAAATAGAATAAAAAATACTTATAAGATTGCAATAATGAAGAACACAAAAGTAAATGGAAACAAAGTGAGAAGGAAAGGTCTCTCAGGTAAAAACAAGAGTATGGAAGGTCATCCCATGATTTTGTAAAGGATTTGGTTGTTCCAATGTATGCTCCTCTCTTCTTATATTCCATCCCCTTTTAAGGAGACGAGGGTGATGTATTTATAGCCCAAGCAAGTGGACTATTTGCATTCCCAATCTCTCCTTCAATTTGGCTCAATGATTTGGACATCCAAACAGCTGAATCTTGAGATATCTCCTTCTTCAATGTTTTATACAATAATTTTGGCTGACTACTCTCGCAATTTGGATGAATTTTGACATTGGATCCAATGATTAGTTGGTTTTAATAAACAATGTGAAATTTTCCATCTCTATAAATTTTTTTTGGATGTAAAAAATGTAAATGGAATTAGGAATCAGAATATGCTTTCAAATATTAATTCTTTTTTTAAAAAATTCGGCTGAATATATCTCTTCATTCACACTTAAAATTATCATCTTGATTTTATGACTATATCAGCAGAAATCTCATCATTATTGTACTAATTGAAATTCTCAGGGAGAATGGTGGTCTGAATTTAAATGAATCATTTGGGACCCTTCTCATTGGAGTTGGGCCTTGAAATTTTAATCCAATAATAATTAAATTGTCCCCCTAAATTTTAGGAGAATAAAGGAGTTTTTACATCATGCTCGATCCCAGCAATAAAATCATCATGGCTAGTCCAATTTCTTCACAAATTTTTTAGCCTTCTTGTGTGGTCCATATGGTCATTCAAATGACATAATGGGCCCATGATCCTTTATACTGAAATGTCTTATATTTAATTAAGAATCCTAAAAAAATTACCATGCAATTTGTATAAGTAGGGTGATATTTATAAATAAAAATGTAAATTTACTCAATTGGAGTGCTTCTAAAAATGCTCAAAAATTATATTTAGTATTAAAATATTAATATTTCACCCAAATTATGCACATTTCATAAAAAATAAGTAAAGGTATTATATAATAGTTAATTAAAATATTAATAAAATCAATTACTAATTTATGTCATGTAATTTATGTGGCATGAACCTTGGAAATCTCACTAGTGAATTACACATACCAAATGAAATGCACATGTAGGAAAAAGTTCTAAATGGATATGTAAATGTTGTCATAGTTTAATAATTTGGGTTGAATAAAAATTTATTTTATTCTAAATATCCATCTAGGAAATAATATAATTTATTTCCTTATATTCTTTCCAATATTTAATTCATTAAGGGAAAGGAAAAAAAATTTACATTTGTATTGCGACATTTAAATTTTGGTAGTCCGTGAATACTATCCATCCAGTGATGGTGTGAGTTGAGATCAGTTAATATTAATAATTATTTTTAATAGTGAGGCCTCAATTCTAAGGAACTACTTGAAATGGGATTACCCACTCACTATCAATGATTGAAAATATTATTCCAACATCTATAATTTTCAGAAATTTTATTCAGTGTCCATTATCAATGGTGTGAGTCAACATTAATGGTGGTGTTTGGGGTTTTTACATTAATTTTTTAGAATATAGTGGACTCAAAAAAGAGGAATTATACATTAATTATCATCTAATCCCAATGAAATTGATCACTTATGTCATTTCATGACATCAAAAAATTGTTCCTCCTATGACTATGACAGTTCATAGTTAATGATAACATGTAGTGTTGTAGTCATCTCTAGAAAGGTATAATTGAGTTTATTAGGGAGGTTTATCAGATCTAGTTTCAGTGGAAGAATATATAAGGATATTAAATGTGATATGATATCCCTTGTAATAGGTTCTAGTTGTTTTACTTCCTCAGTTTCATAATTCTCATCAACATTAGAGAGTATTTCATTAATTTTTAATTTAATGATTATGTGACCTTCCGTTTGTTCAGCGAGAGAAATTTCTTTTCAATAAAAAAATCACCTATTTATTATTATTCATTGCATATATCAAAAAAAGGTGTTCTTTACAATCAAAGAATATAAGTCTTCCTTGATCCACATCAATTAGGTCCTTTCCAGTGGATATGAATGGTTGGACTAAGATGATTGGAACTTATCATTCATCTTCCATGTCAAAAATGAGGATGTCTATTAGAAATATTAACTATCCATAAATGAATAATACATCCATGAGAATTCATTTGTGTTATTTTACTGAGCAGTTGGCCAATTGGAGTGCTAATCTGGTTGTTTTGAGCTCTTCAAGCCATATCTTCTGTAATAAACTCATTGGCGTGAGGTAGATGATGGCTCCTAAATTTCATAGGGATAATCTAAAGTTATATTTTTTATATTGTGCATGGAATTTAAAATCTCTTAGGTTATCTCATTTTTTATTGGATTTTATACTAAACAATAGAAAAACAATCTTTATTCAGTGAGATCACTCCTAGCTCTTCCATTTTCCTTTTTTTTGAAATTATCTCTTTACGAAATTTTTTGTGGGTGGGAATTTGAGATATTGAATTGAAAAATGGATGTTTGATGTGAAATGGCTTAAAAAATTCATAAAAAATCATTGATTAACATTCAATTATTACATTCCCTTCACTATATGGAAAATGAAGTGGTGGTTTATAAGTTTTTCGAGCAACATAAATATCTACCTTGGGTTTCTTAGTTTTTTGGGTTATTATGGGTGCCTCTTGTGGCATGTCTTGACTGGTTCCATCAATTTATTATTTTATGATTTTTTTATTCTTTTTGAGTTACTCAGAGTGACTTTCATCTCCTTCGAATGGTTTCTAAGAATCTCCCACGTTTCAACTCCTCAGAACCACTACCTTATCCTCTTTCATTGGGTATGTCTCTGTATTACTAAGTAGAGTACCTAGTAATATCTGTGAAGAAGTCTTTCAGATCTAAACAATTTCATTATTGAGTTTTCGTAGGGATGCCCTTTGATTCTACATTTCAGTTTCGTGGGTGGTTATCCTATAAAATAATATATTATCAAAGGCTGAGAGTAGACTTTCCATATTAGTATAAATAGTTATAGCTGGCTGTGGAGGTTATGGTGGAGTTGGATGGAATTTTTTTAATGATATTTGTTAATAAGGTTGTCCTCCTACTTGCTTTGGAGGTTAGGGAACAAGACTCAGTGGTAGATATCTTGGTGGTCCTTAATTTACAGAAGGTTACTATCCACTTATATGTTGGTAATACCCTTTATTATTATAATGTTGTTATTGTGTGGGCCTCTGTTGAAATACAATGTTGTTTTTTGGAAAAAAAAAATTTATGAGGGTAATTTACATAATTACATTATTAGTTTGGTTTTTCATCAACATGTTTGATCCATTCTTGATAGAGATGTGGGACACTAATCATTTTTCATGACTGAATTTCCATTATAGGAGTAGGAGGGGTGTTTTAGAAGGTATTTCAAAGGATTCATGCTTTATGGTCAAGTGTTTTACTAGTTAATCTAGTTGATTATTCTCTATTAAATGGCAGAAACCTCACTAAGGTAGTCCATGATTACTCTCTCACTAGATGGTATTGTGAGATACTTCATCCAAAATATCTCTTATATCGTCGGGTGTCTTTAACATCATTCCTCCATCTACTAAAAAATCCTCAACTATATGAGCAATTGGATAAAGGTCCAAATAGAATTCATGAAGATGGATCCATATTTCTAGTCCTCGGTGAAGACATTTCATCAACCATTCCTTGATGTTTTACCCAGATTCCCATATTGACTCTATTTCATTTTGGCCAATGTTTTGTAAATCATTCCAGAGCATCCATGTGTAGATTGGAGGGAAGTATTTGTGAAAAAATATAATTTATATATCATCATAAATCATGATTTACTAGGGAGATTTAATTTTGAGCCAACATTTAGCTTTGTCTCACATGAATAAGGGAATTTCTCGAAACCTTATTGCACCATATGTCACTCACTGATTGAAAAAATTAACACAAACTTCTAGGTAGTTTGGAATTTTTTCATGGTGATCTTCATATTGAAGTCCATTGTTTCAACCATGTTCTAGATCATGTGAATGAATCAAGGTTTTACCTCAAATGTGTGTTCCAAAATATGAGGTGGAAAATACTTAGCTTAACCCCATGTATTTACAAGAATCAATTATCCATAAGAGTGTGTTCTTGATATACATGCTAAACTCCATGAACTACATGTTGCATGTTTGGATGATTTGGTGTCTTAGGTCCATCTAAATTGTTTCTGTTGGCTATTTTTGATAGGTGGCATGCATAGAGATACATTTTTATTTCTTTCTCTAAGGTATGTTATTCTTCTATGACAAGGAACATACAATGATTTGTATTGACTAGATGCATATAATGATCGGTAATAAGATGAATTATGTAGTGGTGTCTAAAATAAAAAATGAAAATATAAGAAAAGGGAAATGGGAAAATGGATAGGTGATCCTATGTCCTTATTGTAGGATTCCATGTGAAGCACAACAAAATAAGAATCCCTAATAATGATGCCAAAATTTTACATGCCCACACACATCATTTAATTCCCTAGGGTTATGGTCAGATTAGATTATTTTTTTCCCAAACTGTAATTTCCTACTAAGACATAGTATAGTGATAGTGTGAGTTTTATCCCAAGCGGAATTTTGCTAGAGATAATAACTAAAAACTTGGAACCTTTTGGGATAGGCTTCCTCATGAGTTTGACTATGTTTGGGGAAACTAATAATAAGAGAACACATATTTAGAATCAGATATAAGTAATGGATAATGATGAATTTTTGGTTTTCAATTAAAAGATAATCTATATCCTAACTGTTATTGTCCCATGATCTATGCTGTGAATTAGGCATAGTTCGACTGTTGACTATAGTAAAAAAAATACTTGTACATAGAAGGAAACTATTTCATGGTATGGAAGTAAGTAATACCTAAAAAAATTAATATTATCATCTAAGGTTAGAAGTTTTAACTATTATTGGTCACATCCTAATCTAATCCAATCAAGTCAGGTTCGCTCATCAGAACTTCCTGTTATCAGGGTCACTCAAGTTAATTAGATTTTTTTTGTTTAAACTGATTACAATTCATAATATTACCATGTCTAGAATTAAAAATTTATTAAATTCATACACCCCTACTCTCTATCACTACCCTAAGTTGTTTAGCCACTCCGGGTTTGATTAATCAGGGAAGGGTAAAGGAATGAAAAAATGTTGCATTTAGGTATAAATTTTTTTATGGAATAAATAAAGAAAATTTATGAATTGAGAACTATTTACTAATGAACATGTAATCCTTAATAAGAAATAGGGAGATGGATTAAATCACATTTATAACCAATTACATTCCTGAAACATGAAAAAGGTCAAGCACAACAAAGGGTTGTTGATTATCGATGATGGAACCAACGATAAGATGAAGAGTGTTTTTTATTCGAAAAAAGATAAATAATGTCATAGAAATAACTCCATGTACCTTTTACTAATTTAAAACAATTAAAATGATAGAAAAAATTAAAATTTGTTGAAATTGAGTCAATGTGGAATGAGAGAATGAATAAGGAAATTTGAATTCTTCCTACATCATACCAGTGTGTGTGCCAATTTCATATATATATATATATATATATATATGAAAATACACGATATGTAATGAGTATTCATGTAATGTAATTATGATCCATGATTTTCTCCATAGTTTTTGAATCTATATGTATCTCATGAAAATCTCCCTTATGATTTGGAATTTTGACCCTTCTCACATCGTGTAACTATATGTCATGTTGTGTAGCATCCTTTGACTAGATCATTTGGAGAGGGAAATGTTATTTGAATGAAACATGCTATTGACTAGTGTATAATGTCTTGGAAGGATGGTTCACAATGTGAAATTATGATTCATGGCATAGAACTTGTATTGTATTTCTTCATGGATAGTATTATGTGCTAATATTATACTACACAATGTGTAATGATGTTTCACGATGTGTAATAGCCAATTTTGCTTCTTTTCTGCATTTTTTCCATTGATTCATTGAAATCCTATTTCCTATAATAATCAACTCATAACTGGTTCATTATCATTTAAATCATTTAAAATATGTAATAAAATGATAAAAAAAGTAGATATGATTTTATCTTATCACCCTTATGATTAATCCTTACTCAGAAGGCTATATTACTCGTGAGTCTAATCATCACTCACCACCTAGTTACTATGATATATGAGACAAACATATACTTTTTGGACACCCATGAATAATAACTAGGTAGTAACTTTTTCACCAACTTCCTAATAACAATATCCCCATCACATTAAATAAAACATCACCACTACAACACCCCAACCTCTAAAACTAGAAGTCGATGCATTATTTTATTACCATAACATTATTACTAGGATTGAAATCCAAAAGGAATAATCAGTTTAATAGTCTGGAAAATCAATATTATATATATGATACCAACAATATATTTGGTAATAAGAAATACAAATATGATACAAAATTAAAATAAATTAATAGTAACCTTCAAAGCTTATTTGAAGGATTCCTCTTCATCTCATACGGATAAGAAAAGTAATAAGGTTGAGATGAAATGATCAATAGGGGAAATTAAAGTGAAATAATTAATCAATAAATGAGAATAAATCAATGTGGAAATGTATATAGCTGATAAAACATCCTATTCAAATACCTTGATAAGGAAATATCAAAATGAAACAGTTAGACACTAAATACCGATGCCATTTAATAAATGAACTAAAAATGAAACACATCCATAGATATATCCACGAAAAATAGAATAGTTAAATAGAAACTAAATATAAATGATGGAAATTATTAATTGTTGGATTCAATTTTTCCTAGGTAAATGGAACCATTATCTTTATGACCTATCACAATAATATTTATAAAATTTTGTAAAATCCCATCTAATTTGGCCAACAATTTATTTTTCACGAGACTACCAATGCATTGAAGAGAAATATATAACTGGGCCCCACCCATTTAGTAAAATTCAAATTAATTCATTATATCTAATAATATATTTAATTAATAAATAATATCTAATATCATATATTTGTATTGAAGAAATAATATATATTTATCAATAATTCCCCAAATAATCAAATAATTGGTCATGTAAACACGATATGTAATTATGGTATACTGTTCCAGAAAAAATAATATCCATCACCCAATAACGTGGATATATGATTAAAAATTAATACATAAATTTAATTTGTTTTAATACGATGTTGACAATAACAAAATAAAGTGAGATTAAGGTATTCTTGAGGAAAATAATTTTTTAACATTCCAAAGTGTCACATACCACTTTTAATCATTTAAATCATAGTCCACAGGAAGGTATTCCATTAAATGAATCATAAAATATAATAATAATATGGATATTCATTCTATTATATTCCCAAAAGATGTATATACACCATATAAAAGTTAATTGATGCGTAACAACAAATAATCCCAATGGAATGTATATTGAGATGATATCCCTTACATTAACATTAATTTTTGTTCAGGTGTATTTATCATCTTATATATTGGTTTAAAATATGTTAATATCTTATACTATAACTATAGTCATGTTTATAATATCATATATTGACTTCTTATAATATTTCATTGCCCATTATTTAACACACTGTCATTATTTTGATTATTTTGGGTTTTAATTTCATAGTTTTCTCAAGTATGTTTTGACTTTTCTATTATTGTTAATACTAAATAGATCATGTTTTTTAAAATAAATATTGTATATAATTATTTTATTATAATATATAATGTATATTTATTTATTTATAATAATCGTTAATATTCGGTGACAAGAAATGAAGTGTGCCGTTTAGAGAGGAAATAGTTATATGTTTGAATGAACGGTACTTCAATTTATTTAATATATTAAATGAATGAAATGTAAATGAGAAATAGGTATACACTAATTCCAATATCATATCAATATCATATATGTTAAATATGTTTATTAAAACCATAATTTATAAATTCAATGTATAGCGTGAACAAGTCACATCGCTTTGAGGAGGCGATAATCCACACTTTCACAAACAATGTTATCATACTAATAAAATAACAATATATGGTCTGTGTAATGAAATAATTATATAATAATAAATAATTAATAAATATCATATATATATATATATATCATATATAAATATACTTTCCATCATAATTCACATCATGAGAGGCAGTTAAGCTAAAAATGAATAATAATCATTTTGTGGGGTGGTAGTTTTCCGTACACATGAACTATATGTTCGTTACTCATTAGATATATGTTTGTGTATGTGTAGATGTAACCATTAGAATAAATTTTTCTCAGAATATTATTTATACTAGTGTTATTATATAGGAATGGAATAACAAGAGTTTACGGTGTACATAATGGAAATAAAAGTAAATAGCTTAATGAATGATATTTCCTCTTAATCGGTTAACTCATTTTTGTTTGAACCAATGGGCTTCCATGGATAATTTTTTAACTTCTTATTGCTTCTAGGATGAGGGTGATGTTGAGGAGGTATTTTTGAGGAGATATTTTGAGTCCACTTATCTTGATAGGTGCGAGGAAGTGAGAGGAGATGAGTCCTTTTTATAGTGGAGGAGGATTGATACTGTTATAAATTTTGGTAAAGGGAATTCCACTCACATTTTCCCATTAATGTGTCTCTACTATTTTTCCAATATTGATACATGGGAGGATAAAATAAAAATATGTCCATAAAATTGATTTTGGAAAAGTTTATAGGTCATTTGAACCGTTATGATTAAAGATTATACAATTATTACGCTTAATTTTACCTTAATCATTGTAAATAATTTTATTTACCTTAACTAAATTTTTTTAAAAATATATGTTCAACTAATTAGAAATTAGAAATTATTTTTATCCCAAATATGGAATCCAGTTTTCAAAATTCTAATCGCATATGTGGTAGAAATAATTTTAAAGTTTATCCCACTGATGCGATATGCCAAACCTTAGGATATCGAAATAAATTAAATATATAAGATATTTCACATGACATTGATTCTATAAAAACCAACACATTGATATTACAATTACATAAACAATATAGTTATAAAATAACCATGAAACCAAATTTTTCCACTTATGTGATTTTAATTTCATAAGATGGACATACAAGGTTTGGATCAGTAAAAAATTTAGTGTCCACTAGGATCAACATATTTTTTTTGTGAATAGTAACTTAAACCTTTTAAATAGTAACTTTATCCTTATGAATAGTTTTATAAACCTTATTAATTGTAACCTTATCTTGGAAAGATTAAATAATATTTTGGAAAATTATAAATGAATGTATGATACAACTGTATAAGTAAGTGAATATTTTAAAAATTAATAATTATGTGTTGATATATATTTAATTACAATTATATAATTATTAGATTGATTTAAAAAAATAATAATTTCCATAAAATGTATAAATAAATCAATATTTTTATGTACTCAGTTTTTAGTATTATTTAATTAGACCTTAGTTAAATTTACATGGTGTTGTAAAATCAGTTATAATTTTATAAACATCATTTTTCATGTAAATAATGATTTTAAATAAAATTAAATTTCTCATATTTGTGAAATTATTTTCATAAATTTGATTTCATGATTGAATTTTACATGTCAAAAAATGGTTAGGATGATTTTTTTGGAATTTTTCTAATATACTTGAATTTTTTTGAATAGTAAAATATGATAATTTATGATAAATGTTATATACATTAACTTTTGTGTAATTATTTATGTAAGGATAAGGTAAGAACCATTATTTCAATATCACAGGAACTTATTATTGTATTTTTTTCACAAAAATTAATATTTTTTCTTGCCCTAAGATTAGCAATAAAATAACGGGAAATCACCCCTCTCCTCCTCTATAAAACCCAACATCACCCCATATTCTCTACACTCCTATAAGAGTTGATGTTTTTTCAAAGTTCTTAACAATTCCTATTACCTTCTCTATCCCCACATGTTGGAACTATTGGACTTACCATAAGACAAAATCCCTATTCCATAAGGAGGTTCCCAAAGAGAAGTTTTCAAGTGGTAAAATTCTCTTCCTTTTCCATTCATTTTCTTCTCATGTTATTTAATTTATTATATGTTCCTCACCTCATCTTTGGAAATTACCATGGTAGATATAGTTTAATATATAAATTGAAAATATATCATCTTAATAGAAGATCCATTATCAATCTTTTTACTTTCTCTCTCCTATTTTAAAAAGGAAATCATTGTCTCAGAGGTGCCAATTTGCAACGTTTGTGGAAAAGAACTTTATTTATTTAATTTAATAATCAATGACAGTCATAAAAAAAATTTCTAGTTGAAACATATTATAAAATATGTATTATATCTTATTTATGGTTTTGGAACCATTGTATATATTTATTATGTTAAATAATAAAACAAAACAATTTCTATAGCATTGAAAACCCGCTAAATTTAAGAAAAATAATTATCAATAATAATTCTTCCACATATATTGAAATAAATAAAAAAATACCAATAACACTTATTTTTTTCATTAATATCATAAAACTTTAATTATTTTCAATTATTCTCATTCCACATGAACTTCCAAACTCATATACATGTATACCAATAATGAAGACTAATGAAACGAACTCTCCGAAACATTAAAATTTAATCATATAACTCAAAAAATCCATAAATGAACATAATAAATTTATAATAAATCAAATAAATGTAGAAAAGGTTATTAATTAATTAATTAATGGATTTAATTTTATTACCTGGGATGATAAGTTCATGTGTAAAATAAATTTGCACATACACCTTCATTTTCAATCAAGTTACTATTTTCCCTCTTTAACCCTATGAAATTGTTAATTATTCTAATTTAAACCTCATATAATCCGTGTGATTGATCTATTTATATGTACCAATCAGAATCCCACTTTATTTTATGTGGAGTTACATGTTATAAAAGGATATTTTCAAGTTCTTATTGATAAACAAGCCCAACTCAGGGGATCTTCATTAATTCATACCTATATAAAAGTGAAATCTATTATTTATTTTCAGTCACCATTATTTTTCTAAAATAATTTATTTTATTATGAAAAAAATATGATAGTTCACTTATGATATTATACAAATATTTTCTCAAAATGACACTTCTTTCCAAAGTAAAAGAGTATTTCTATCATGTTACACTTGACGATTTTATAAGAGTATTTTCATATATTTCATAATTCTTTTGCATTCATATGTTTAATTGGGATTAATTTTTTATGATATCATCTACCATATTTAATTAAATTTTTTATGATTAGTTTGACTCTGGATGTGATATTTTGATACCATTCATGATATTAATCTGAACAGGTAGTGTTTATGTTTACTGGCTACAGAAAGTTATTCAAATTTATTATATTAGTTTCAATATAAATGTATTTATTGATTTTGACATCCTAAGATTTAGGAAAGATACACAATGTCCAATAACATACATGAAAATCTACATTGAGATTTAATGAACAACTAAATATTATTATTTAAATGTTACCATTATAACCTTGAAGTTGGAATGAATGAAAGGAATAATATCAACTGAATTATGAAGATATGGTTGAAAAATGTGTACATAATGATTCCTTGGTTACCAAATTTACTATAAATGGAAATATAAACGAATTGAATATAAATAATTTGTTTTTATGAAAAACTATTTAAAAAGTGAATAATTGTGTTTATAAAGTCATATATCTCTTAATGTATTTTTATTTAATGAAAAATATATGTTATATAATAAATTTAATATTCTAAATTTATCTAATATGTTTTCTAGATATTATATAATAACAAATTTAATTTTTTGGATAAAACAAGTATTTTTCAATATCATTCAAATTACCAATTTTTGATGGACAACACATTTTAATTACTGTTTTTTAACATTTTGATTTTATATTTTTCAAAATAATCTTCTTCATTAGAATAGAGACATCAAAATTTAATTCGGTTGACATTTTTTTAGTTTTTCAATAAATCCATATTTTTATGAATTATGAAAAATAAATCCTCTAAATTTAAAACTGTCTATTCATATAAATTATTTATATAATTAGATTGATCATTTAATTGGTTTTAAACTGTAATTATATTATTATATTATCATATAATCCATTGATGTTAATTTTAAGTAATATGACATATAAATTGTACATAAACACATAAAAACCATTTCGTAGTATTTAATTCTTAATAACTTGCTTCTTAGTTCTAAGAAAGAGAATAAATTTTAAATTAATTACTAAAATTGGTATGTTTTGAATTTATAAAAATTGATTTTATATTTTGAATCATAATTTCTATATCATCTAAATAGGTACCTTTTATTTTTGGACATTATGAATAGTAACTTTAGTAGTAATTTTTATTTACCATGATTTAAGGGTAAATCAGGTAAATAAGTGTCAAAAATAATAATATAATAATATAAAACTATCCTAAAACATGCCCTAATCCTATTTTATGACCTAATTCCAACCATGATCATCCTTAAAATGGATTTTTGGAATTTGGGAGCCACGAGGCTGTGAAATTAAGATTTTATAATATTTAAATTAAAAAAAGGGAAATATAACTTAAACATTTATATTTTAATAAATATATTAACAATGGGTTATATAACAGATAAATTTTAATAAAAATAGTCATTATAAATCGAAAAATATTTCATACATCAATTTATTTTATTTATAATTTTTATTTGTTAAAGAAATAATTTACTTGTGACACCATGATGATGTAGTGATTGCCATATTAATGAACGATTCAAAAAAAATGATATTCTAATTTTTAAAATAAATCTAATTTGAAAATTTTGATGTCATCCATGAATTTTCTCAATCACATTTACATTATAGGGATGAATTAATGACATTTTTTAAATGTTATAAATTTTTTATAACTTTAACAGAAATCAACTTCTAAATAGTGACAAAATTGACATAAATGTGTTTTTAAAAGAAATACTATTTTATTAAGTGATAGGATAGTCCTAAAAATTTACAATTTGTCAAAATGACTTATATAATGTTAAAATTTTCATTAATTCTCAACTTTTGGTACAATTTTAATTTTACAGTAAATATAATAACCATATATTAAGAAAATACAAGAAGAAATGATAAGATATAACATTTTTATCAAAGGGTTAAATCTAATAGGAAAGGATAATTTTGTGGTATGAACTTATCTAAAATCTATTGGTCGAGAGTATTTCAACTCATCCTCATTTTATTATATAAATGTATCATTTTTTAACTATTATGATCCGAAAATCATTTGACAATAAAATAATATTTCATAACTTTTATAAAATGCACATCTCCCTCTTATAAAAGGCTACCACCTCTACCCACTTACTCACACATATTAATCCCACTAGATCATCCAAAATCTGATAAAATAAGCTTCCAAAATGACACCCTTCCTCTTAGAGGCAACAATTTGGTCTTAAGTCCATCATTTGAATACCGTTTGTGGTAATCAAAATGAGATACTCGAAAAATATGTATCTATCTATCATCTCTTTCAAACTTCATTTATTCTTATACATAATCTTCTTATGTAGTTTACATACTAATTTAATAAATATAGTATCTTATACATGCTGTGATTTTATTAAAATTATGTTATAACCTTATACCTACTTATATCTTTCATGTGAATACAAATATCACCATGTTTGCGTACATACGGCTTATCGTCTCTACACCATGGTGTAATTTGTTATTAGACATGTCTTAATTTTTTTGGGTATAATTATGAGTATAATGGATCTAAAAAATTAATATAACATAAAAATTAATCTGTATAACTAATATACCATCAAATTATATTCCATTTAACCATTATGAGAATGATATTTCCGCTCGTGTGTATGTATGACCCACCGTATCCAAGATGCGACACGATTCATTCTATGTGATAATCATTTGACCATGATTAAATATATTAATGGAGTTAAGAAAAATGATATATATTATTTTATATTCATCTATTATTTTTTGTTTTTTTACAACATACCTTTCTCCTTTCCATAATGTGTAAATATGATAATTTAATTTGATAATGTGTGGACTACCAACCCCTCAAAGTGATATGAATCCTTCATACCATACATGAAAATATAAAGGATGGATTCAATGATCTTTTTTAACATATATAAAATATATATTATAATATAATTATAATATACCTATTCATAATATTTTTTGTCATTTCTTTAATATTGCAATAAAATGGATGTAGCATTCATGCGTACATACGGCCTACCGTCTCCAAGAACGGTGCATTTCATTTGTTATCTATAAATTTTATGGACTATTCTGAATTCATATATACTGAATAAATATTATATTTAAAACATTAATATTATTTTTTAGAATATTTACTTATAACGACATGGACAATTTACATCAAACAAGTTCATTATCGACTCATGTAAGGAATATTGACAAAACAAAAATATGAACATAAATAACAATGTACTATTTATAACATGCTAATAAGTTATATAAAATTAATAATAAACTTTAAAAAAGTTCTCAAGAAAGTATAAATTAACCTAATTATATTATCTAGGAATATAGAGAATGGATGAGACATATCATATTTAAGGTAACATACTTCATCACAATCTTCTTTCATTGATGCATATTATGATGTTATACACCACCTTATATTAGATGGTGTATAAAAAACTGTGTTGAATTTTAATTTCTTTCAAATGGAATCGTTTCTTCTATGAATCACTTTCTAAATGAAACAAATGAATGTTTTTAATGTATGAGGCGAAAATCATTTCTATGTCATTGTAACCATTATTTGATATTTAGCTTCCGCTATAAAATTATTGTTTTTGAAAGGAAAATAAATACAATATTCATTTATAGGGTCTTTTGATATTGAATTTTATTTATAGTGGATTTACTATTTCAATATCTTGAAATGATTTCTTTTTGATAAAATTTAAATTTTATGAGTGAAATGTTTATAATTGAAATCTTTTGAGTGTTATGATTATATAATGGTACTTGGACATTTGAAGTATGGTTACATGATAAACCAAATATCAGTGGTTAATTGATAAACCAAATATGTATGGATCCATTATATACAGATTATAAGTGGTTGTGTTATAACCTCCATTGTGTTGGGTATGCAAGTCGACCATATCATTATTCCATATAGTGATATGTGTGGAAGTTGACTGTATATTTGTTACATTCAAGTATGTTTATTCCCCATGTTACCTTTATATGTTATATGTTGTTTTATATGGTATTTATGGTAATATATTGAATACAAAAAGGTTAACTAATGATCATATAATCCGTGAATTATATTTTCTATTTATTAAAGATGAAAATTATTACATTATAATAAATTATTCATGGATTTCATGTTTCCTCAAGTCTAACAATTTCGCTTCTTTGTGTATTCCTTACTAAAATTTTTATGCTCATCCCAAGATTTTAATTTTTTTCACATCACTTAAAGAAGAATATAATCAATGATGGGATTAGGGAAATGTTATGTTGCTAAACCATGAATCTATACCATGTTTCTTTTTAAAGAATTATTATTTTATGAAAAAATGGATACTGTGTAGAAGTGTCTACATAAAATATAAAAGTTATTTTGTATGAGTTATGACCTAATTATCTAAATCACTAATTCTTAAAAGATACTCAATGTGATTTAAAGTCAAATTAATCACTTATATTATGATTATGTAATGTTTAAGGATGGGGCATTATAGATGGTATTATTAGTCGGTTTATATAAAATTAGATGTTACGGTGTTATTTAAGCATAAGGGAAAATATATATATAACCACAGTGGTTGGAATATTAGAAAGATTCATAATTATTTGAGATAAGTTTAATTAGTTTTACATGACATGAATTCGTATATCTTAGTATTCACCCACCTAATAATATAGTATATCATGAGATTATTAGACTAACCTTTTTGGTTTTAGTAAATGGATGGATCTAGTAGGAAACAATGTAATAAAGGATGTGAAAGAAAATGTAGTGGTTCTATGAATAAAAAAACAAATGAAATGGTATATTTAATGAGAACTCCCATGGATATTTTAAACCATATATCTAGAGTAATAATTAACCACTTGAACCTTGGTTATTTTTTTGATGCATCATATATGAGAGAAATGAATCCATGTGGATTTTCAGGTAATAATCACAAAGGTAAGTATATTAAACGAAATATGTGTCATATATGAAGAAATAAGCACCATGGAAAATGTTTTGAATGGACAGGAATATGTTATAAATGTGGTAATGAAGCTCATAATAAAATAACCTACCATGGATTAAGGAATAGTTTTGTTTACTCCTAGAAAAGGAAAAAAATTATTTCTGAGTTATCAATTGAATGTTTTATATGTTGGGAGTATAGTTATTATGAAAATATATGTCCTACATAGATGTTAATGGAATGGGAACATCATGAACACAAAAATATATGTTAACTAATTTCTAATTCCATTCTTATTGAAGACGAGGAAACTGAAAATGTCCAATGAAATGTCTGAATTATTTCTTATCTTATGTTTTGAAATTATTGAATCAATAGACATGATTCTAGATTTTTTTATAAGAAATAAGTAATATAGAATATGTCAGAAAATCATGGATAAAGGATCATGAAGAATGCTATATGATTACGATGTAAACATTTTAGAAATTTATGTGTTTTCTTAGATCTATGGGTGATGAAATTGTAAAAATTATTAATGGTCTTTGGTTGATGGGATTACATTGGAAGACATTTCTCTAGTTTGTGTAACCTTGAATTTTGTGATGTGAATATTTTATTTGATGAACAATTTACTTTTCTTTTGTGGATATAAGCATAAAGATATATTAGGGTTTATATGATCCTTGATTTAGTTTTAATAATGGATTATTAAAATTTGATATGCAAAATGAATGGCATGAGATAAAAATTAGGTTAAATTATGTTATGGTTATTTTATAATATTATATCTCATTTTGGCAATGCTTTAAAAATTATATAGTTTTAGAAAAAGGAAACCCCTATGGAAGGGTGAAAACCCATCACATCTGACAAGGCTGAGGGAATCAAACCCACAACTGAATTGTGATAAGGATTTATTTCATACCACTAGACTATGTGAAGTCACTGGTTATTATGACTTTTAATTTTTATTTTAACAAGTTTATGGAATCTGAATAATTTTTATATTGGAAGTTATGTTTTATCAAATGGATATACTTGGTATTGGAAAAATTATTTGTTTATTAAATGATAATTGTTATTTTGGAAGACATTTTCTATTTTTAGAACTTTATATAACTAAGTTAAATAGAATATTATGTGATTAAATTGAGGAATAATGGTTGAATTATATTTTGTGAATAATATATGATTTTAATTGTGAAAATATTGAGGATTAGAGTATATAAGAATATTATTAACCTATCTTATAGTATATGTGATTAGGTTAATTAATTTTTGATTTGAGACATTAAGACTGATTTCTGTTATTTAAGGATAACTATTTAAATTTTCTTTGTATGATTATGTGATTAAATCCTTAAGATTTCTTATTTCAATCCTTATTTGGAATATTTTGAGAAATTGTATTGATAGTCATATGTTGAATGGTCTTTTTTGTACATTGGGTATTATTATTGAATCATAGAGATTAAAAGTGGTCATTATTATTTTTAATGATTCTTATTTTTTGGGGATTATCTGATCTTTTACTAACTAATTTGGTTGTGGTTAATGTTTCAATATAAGATAAATAAATAGTTTATCTTTTTGGTTTAAGTGATTCTCTAGATGATGATTCTAATGCTTCAGTTCTGATCAAGTAAACATGATTACTCATCATTTGGAGAAAAGATTATTTTATGGTTGAAATATATTATAGAATGAAACTCACAATGTGAAGTAAGTATATTTCGTTATGCACTTATTCTATGTAGTAAAATAATTCCTCAACATTATGAAAAGGATCCTAAAACAAAGACTATATCTGATTTATTTACATAACAGGAAATCAATGAACATTTAACCAATAACATATGCATTGTTTTTTTATTTTTAACTTTATAATTATCATGTTTTCTATTACTCTACATCAGAACATGATGGTTATTCTTCTCTTCTATATCCATGTTATCCTACGTGGACCCTAGTTTGTGTTATCTTAGTTGACCTTTGTACTTCAAATTCTAACATTTAATGTGGACGTTTTATTAAATCTTTTTTTGATGTGGGATTTTCAATGAAGTCTCTGAGCCCAATTTTAAAATTGTGAGGATGCAATTTCCAAAAATGGGGCATGACGTAACATCTTGAGTTTTAAGGAAGAAACACTATGTTCAATAGTATACAGGATACGCTACACCAAGCTTAAATGAAAAACTAAATGTTATTATTTACATGTTACTATTATAACCTAGAAATTAGAATGTTAGGATTTAATAGTATCAATTAGAATAATGAAACTGTGGTTTACACGTGTTTAAATAGTGATTAATTGGCTACCAAATTTATCAAAAATTGAAAAAACCCAATTAAATATAAATTATTTTTTTATGAAAACATATTTCAAAAGAGAAAACTTGTGTTTATAAATTAATATCACTTATTATATGTACTTATTAAATTAGAAATATATTTTATATATTCAATTTAATTATTTAAATTCATCGAATATGTTTTTATATAAGATATGAGATCAAATTAAATTTTTTAGATGCAATATTTTTTTAAAAAAATACATTTTTACCGCCTTTTGATGGAGAACCAATTTTTTAATATATTTTTTGAAACATTTATTTGTTCAATCTGACAAAATAATCTTCCTATTTAGAACTGGGACTTCAAAATGTACTTTGGTTAAAATTTTGGTACTTTACTAATAAATCTATATTTTATATGGATAGTGGAAAATACTTCCACAAAAGTAACTATTTTTAATATTGAAGTTAAATAAACAAAAGTAACACAAATAACGCCAAATAACCCTTAAACAAAAACAAAATCACTAAGGGCTAAATTTTTTTATGTCAAGTGCATCCCCTCTCATAATTTTCACTCCCTATGGGGGCAAGGATTTAATGTAATGGAAAAAGGTCATTCATTTAGGATGGGACATCTGAGAGGCATGAAAATCCCCTGGATTTTTTTCTCTCACTTGTTGTGTAATTGTATTATATTTTTATCATATAAAAAAATTATGGTTATTGGATGTAATTTCAAATTTAATTTTTACATAAACACATGGCAATATTTTGACAGGTTTTACTACATAATAACATTCTTTCTAGTTTTGAAAATGGTAACTAATTTTAAAATAAGTACTAAAATTTTTGTGTTTTGAATTTATAAAAATGGATTATATGTTTAGAATTATAAGTTCAAATTTTTTTAAATAGGTAATTATTTTTGACATTATGAATAGTAACTTCATTAATTATTATTTTTTAACATGGTTAAAGGGAATATCTGGTAAATAAGGTTAAGAAATATCATAATTATATAAAACTATCCTAAAATGTGTTTTAATCCTATTTTATGAGATATTGATGACCATGAGAATCCTTAAGTCGATATTTTAGATTTTTTGATCCACTAGGGTGTGAAATGCACATTTTTTAATATTTATTTTAATGAAAAAGGAAATATAAGATAAACATGCATCTTTTAATAAAACTATTTTAATATCACGTAACATAACTAGTCTCATTGACTATAAATAGTCATTAAGAATGTAAAAAAAATTACTACATCAAGGAATTTTATTTATAATTTTTATACATTAAATTAGTAAATTTATTTTTGACAAAATGATGTTGTAGTGATTACCTTATTAATGAAAGATGAAAATAAATGATATTGTAAATATTAAAATAACTATAATTTGAACATTTTAATGTCATCCTATATTTTAATGAAATAAATTCACATTTTATGGATGATTAAATTTTTTTAAGGAATGAAGTTGATATGAATTTAACAAAAATCAATTTATAAATAGTGTCAAAATTGAAATAAATGATTTTTTAAAAAAATTATTTTATTAAATGATATAATTGTAATATAAATCTAAGAATTGGCTAAAAGACTTATATAATGTTGTAATGTAATTAGTTATCATCTTTTTGTTCGATTGTAATTTTATTGTAACTATTGTAACCATATACTATGAAAGTACATGAAGACACGCTAAGAGTTAATGTTTTTTACTAAGGGTTAAATCTTGAATATATGTTTTATTTTTTGACATTAACTTGTATAAAACCTATTGGTTGAGAGTATTTTAACCCATCCTTATATTATCATAAAAATGTATAACTTTTTACCAATTCGAATTTGAAAATAATTTTATAATAAAATAATATTTCAAGACATTCTTAACTTGCCACTCCTCCCTCTGATAAAAGGCCACCACATATACCCACATACTCACAGAACTCAGTCCCATTGTATCATCCAAATTCTACTAAAATAAGCTCCCAAAACACCTCTCTTCCGCTTATAATCCATAATTTTGGAATAAATATATCCTATGAATAACAATATCACCATTATAGCATATGTATGGCTTACTATCCCATCATCATGGTGCAATTTTTTATTCAACAAGACTTTATTAGGAAGGGTATAAAGATTTTTATAATTTATTTAAATAATTAATATAACATTATATTTACTATTCATAATTTATATACAATCCAATTCTATATCATTTCACCATTATGTGTGTGAAATCATCACACATGCGTATGTACGACCTACCATCTCCATGATTCGATGAAATTCATTCTATATAATATTAATTAAACCATTATTAAATAATGAATGAAATGAATATATTTGATATATATTATATTTAAATTAATACTATTAGTCAGTAATTTTTTTTTACTATAGACCTTTAATATTTCCATGTTATGTAAATATGATAATTTCATTTGAGGAAGTGTGGATACCACCCCATCAAAGAGATATGACTCAGTCATGAAATACATGGAACATATAAAGGATGTAATAAATGAACATATTTATCATATAAAACATATATATTATAATTCAATTATAATATACCAATTTATCATTATGTTTTCATTCCATTAACATGACAAAGAAATGAATGTACTGTTCATGCTTACGCAAAACCTATGTCTCCATGAATGGTGCATTCCATTTCGTATCTTAAATTATTATGGACTATTCTAAATACATATTATATATATATATATGATATTTCAATCATTATTAATATTCTGGAGATGATGGAAATTTTTTCACATGGAAAATTAACATCAAACAAGTTCATTTTCAACTCATGTACAGATTATTGTTAAAAACACCAATATGATATTATATAATTATGTACTTTTTATGAAAATTTAATAAGTGATTTAAAAGGAATAATAAACCTTAAATTTTTTCTCTATTTGTACAAATAAACCTATGTTTATTATTCAATAATATAAATAATGAACATGACAAGTGGGATTTGAGATAAGGGACTTCGTCCCAATCTCCTATCATTGAGGAACACTTTGATGTTATTCACCACCTTATTTTATATGGTGTAAAATAAACCCTTTGACATTTAATTTTATTCAATGTGGTTTTTTTCTATAAAGTGTTTTTCTAAATGAATAATGATATGTTTTAAACATATGTGGTGACAATATCTTCTCTGCCACCACAACAATTATTTGATATTTGGATTTCTCTAAAACCATTAAAGATGTTAAATGGAAAAGAAATACATTATTCCATATATTGGTGTTTTGGTATTGAAAATGGGTTTGAAATTGGATTTACTTTTTCAATATCTTGAAATTATTTCTTGTGATTTCAAATGATATTTTATGATTCAAATGTTGATAATTGCAATATTTTTTGTCTTATGATTATATAATTTTTCTTGAAAATTTTATGGGATGATATGTGATAAAATAATTATGGGAGCTTTTGTGATAAACCAAAAATGGGTGGTTCTATGATAAACCAATTTTGGTTGGTTAGGTTATAACCTCCAATGAATTTGGTATGGAAGTCGGATGTACGGCTATTCCATTTAGTGAGATGTGCATAAGTTGGTCGTATGGTTATTCCATTAAAGTATGTTTATGTCCCAAGTTACTATTATATGTTATATGTTTCTTTATATGAGAATTTGGTAATATTTTTGATAAAAAAAGGTAATGAATTATCATATAATTAGTGATGTATATTTACAACTTCTTAAAGGTGAAAATTATTACATTATGATAATGTATTCATAGTTTTCAAACTATCCCAAGATTATATTTTTTTTCCTTCTTTGTGTTTTCTTACTAAGATTTTTATTATCATCCCATGGTTAGAAATTGTTTTAAATGAATTAATGAAGATTATATATAAGTATGAGATTAAGTAAAAGTTATTTTGTTAAACAATAAATGATACCATGTTTTTAAATAATTATTTTTTGTTTTATGAAAAAATTGATAGTGTTTATAAGTGTCTAATTGTAATATTTAAGTTTTTATATTTGTATTGACCTAATTATGTAATTCTCTAAACTATAAAATATCCAAGATGTGATTTAATGTCAAATTAATGACTTCTATCAAGATTATATAACGTTTAAGGCAATGGTCTTATATTGATTATGTTTCTCCCCTTTTATATTAGGAATGTATTGGACTTAGTAAGTGATATGTGGGGAATTGTATACCCCCTCAATGCATTGGAATGTCTCATGAGAAAACAATCCAATGTTTTTACCCTTTATATAAGGTGTTTGGACCGAGGCCTTGCCAATTTATTTATGATGTCTAGAATTATTCATTCCATCATTATGAAACTATTAATTGATAGTACATGTGGTTTTTCAACTATAATAATATCCATGGTAATGTTTTATTATGTAATTATTTATTCTTCTTTTATTGTTGCCATATTATGCTCTAGATATTGTTTTTGGGGAATGTGTTCCATAGTTATTCATATTTCCTTATAGTTTATGCTTATGTTGTATAACATACCTTTACTAAGTATCTAATCTCACCCCTTTATTATCTTTATTTTCCATAGGATGCTAAGTTAAATTTTATAAATGACATGTAAAGATAATCTAGAATATTAACAGTGTTTACAATAGAGTTTCAATGATATATTTCATTTCTTGTTGAAATGTTGAACTAATGGATGTATTTGGTTTTCCCAATACTAATAAACTTTTTAGTAATTTGGGACGTGTCTTCATTTTTATATTCTAGTGTGTAAAAATAATTCATTGGCATTGGGAAACTGGTGTTCGGGCCCTTACATTTTTAATAAGAAGAAGTTTTGTAGAATCCTTGAAAATATTATTTTGTAAACATATTTTATGGAACTTAATCCTATGATATACTTTGAGGTTAAAAATATAAGATAAAACAATAATTTTGGTAATGATTATATTATGTAATGAATCCTATAAAAACATTCCTTTTTGGATACTACAAGTGAATGTTATTCTAGCGTAGATTTACATAGGAGGAACAACCCTGACATGATGTTTGGAACCTAACCTAGGGAAACCTAGTATATTACAATGGGTCTTTCTATGCTTGAGGTTAGACAGAACTGTGGGATATGATTAGGATAATTCACATTATCATTACCAACCATTATGAAGGATTTAAAATTTACAATGTCCCCAAAGAAACCATGTTTAAAAATATAAGAATAACTATGTATATAATTTCAATTCATGTTATGTATTTTCATAGTATTGAGATTATATAGTATGACCTAGGGTATTCCATTATTTAGAAGTGGTACATATTGGAAGTAGGGGAAATAGTATAAATGTGCATATCCTAAATAGGTATTTCTCTTATATGAAAGAAAATTATATTAGTTATGGAGTTGTGACTTGTGTTAAGAAAGTATAACTATAGTGTGATAGCTTACTTAGGTTATGAAAAACAACCTTACACTTATGGAGCATCATGATCCACAACATGGAGTAGAAATGTTAGACCACTTTATATGAAAACAAACTTCATCTTTCAATGGGACTAAAAAACCATTTTTAGCTGAGTAGTGGATAAGTTCTTTTGAGAGTATATTTCTATCTTTGGTAAGTAAATAAAGGGAGAAGGTTGTCATGGAATTTTATCATATATCAGTAGATGTGGATTAATGGTGTTCACTAATCCAAAACACAATGTAGGAGGACGAAATTAAAAGTATATAATGGAGGGATTTTAAAGAAATTTTCCTAGAAAAATAATTTCCATGAAAATAATAAGAAGATATAGAATGTAAATTACTGAATCTTCTGAAAATTAATTAAAATAATGTTGTAATGTATGAAGCTAATTTTACAAGGATATCAAGACATGTCTTGGACTGCATGCGTAATACAAGGAGAAAGACTGACTAATTCACTAATAGTTTAAAACCATTCCTCTAAATGGAACTTGTCTGAAAAAATTTCTTACCATATAATGATGTATTCTCATGTACTATCATTATTGAAAAGAAAATTATTTTTGTCATATGGATTCATTGTAATTCAAGAGAATAAGAGGGTAGTTGAACACTCTAGAAAGTGAAATATTGTAAAGGGGATGAATGGAAGAGTAGATTTCCATCATGTGATAATTGTGGGTAGGATCACCTAGGAACATTCCTGAAGGGTACGAGTGTTTATTACAATTTTGGAGAAAAAATCCGCCAAGACCATGATTTTATGGAAGCGAAGAATCTAGAAATTTTCAATGATAAAATTGCAATGAGATTGTATATTATGAAAATGATTGTCTAATCTATCTAGGAAACATTCCATAAATAAGGCCAATGGAGAAAGGAACATCTTATGTTGTCACAACTACTGAGGATGAAGTTCTTAATGTTGTGGTGTAAGATAGTTTAATCTTCTACATAAACATATCCTATGGTTTATTTGATTTCTGTTAATAAAATTCTTTTTATACATTCCCAATTTTCAAAAAAGATATATACATGTCACGACCCATCCCCCGGGGCACATATCGTGACTACCCCAAGCTCGCCTTCCATAGGGTAGGGGCTGGATACTAGCACCAAAGGTGTAAATCCCTAAATTGGGAAGACATTGCATTTATAAATGAAAACAAACACAATCAGAGTACACAACTGGAAGAAAACACTATGTAAAAAGGTATACAAAAGAAGTGTTGAAAATTAAAACGGGGTCAGAAATACAAGCCCATAAATAAGGTACATATACCACTGAAAAAAGTACAATTGAAGAAATGTAAAGTAGCTACTGGGGTTCCTACCTGAAATGTAGGTATATATGGCCTCCACGACAATCCATGCTCGTCTGTCTGCTCCATGTACCATCAAGATGGGTGGTCCACCTCTGGGTACCGTCCAGTCCTCTTACACTCTGCCTCTGTCAGCATTGTCCGTCATCTGCAACTAACACAATGAGGTGCGGGAAAAGACCGTGCAGGGTTGTGAATAACAATACTTAGTAGGGACCCCGAGATCCTAAAGGTCTCACAAAATCCAACAGGGATAACCCACAAGTTTGAAATAATTAGATAACAATTACTTATGTATATGCCCATAAATATACCTTAGTTATCCCGAATCCCATCTCAATTATGAGGAAAACACAAAAGTCATTGACTCAGCTCAAACCATGATTTTATTTTAGGGGTAGTATCAAGAAACATACCCAGTCACACTGTCGGAACCTTGGCCGAAGGTGTACGCCCCCTCTATCGAGTACCGTGGGCTTTCCGAGTCACATAGAGGTGCTTCCCACTACCCTGGACTATTGTGGTTCTTCTCTTGTTGAGTATTGTGGGTCTTCCGCATCACACAGAGGTGCTACCCATAGTGGGTCTACCGCCTCACATAGAGGCGCTCCACCTCGAAGCTTGCTAAGGTATTTCTCTTGTCGAGTACCGTCGCTCTGCCACGTCTCACATAGGCTCTACCCAATGAGGGTATGCTGCGTCACACAGAGGCACATCCCACTGGGATAGTCAAAACACTCCGAGTCGAAAGGTCAGAAGTCTTCAGGTATCAACCATATACTATGTCTCCATACTCTACACGTCTCCAAGATTTTCCACTCCATGAGCAATAGGTCGGTAATCCAAGTGTCACGAAGTCCCATGTAGATGTATCTCAAAGGTCTGATGCATCATAGCAGTCTCAACTCAACAGATGGTGTGTCAATCAGACACCCGGTCTGTGAGTTATTGGCATTTCCATTTCGGGGTCTCGGTTGGATATTAGATTCGAACCAACCCGACCATACACCAACTGTTCACAAACATCATGTGGGGTATGCCAAAAGAACCTTCTCACTCTATGATTTTCGTTTCCACATACGGTTCATCAATCGAACACCTCTAGCCCATGATATGGGTGGAAATGGTGTATTCGTGTCAAACATGTCCGGACTGGGGCCTGAACCAGTCCGCTACTCTGACACGATTCTTGAGTCTGACCCAGCCAAAAGGGGTTGCCTGGCCCGAGGGCTGCCCAGCCAGTGGAGGTGGCCTGTCCAGAGGGGGTGGCCCAGCCCGATGACGGCACGAAAACCCAGTTGGCTCGGCAGCTCAGTCGTACCGGTGGCCCGGTTGGCCTGGAGACCCAGCGGCCATGCGGGGGTCCGCCTTAGCCGCAGCCAGGGGGGAAGCCGCATGCCTCTTCCTCTTGAATGGCTCTACCATTTGGGTGGAGTCCCAACATGTGAAAAGTGGCACTGGTCTAGCTCAGGTGGAACCCTCTGGGTCATGCTCCTCCCGGCTAGCGAAGTGGCCAGCCGCTCCAGCTGCTCTATCGCGGCTCCCTTTCTCTGTGCGGCGCGACGAAATCATGCATGTCCATCCGAACACCTTGGCTAGCTGCTTTGTATGATTCTCTACATCCCTCCCTAGCCACGGCTCCCTTGATCCATGCGGCACGACGGTGCCGTGCTTCTCCATCTGACCGCCACAGCCCGCCTAGTAGTGGCCCTTCCACCAATGCAGCATGACAGAGTCACGCCCCTCTAGTGGCCCTGAAAGGCCCCCTTGATCCCCCATGGCCCACGCTGGCCATGGCCCATTTCTCCACACAGAATGACGACGTCTCACCCCTCTGGAGACCCGGGGGGCCTTGCGTCGCCGGTTTCCTTCGCAGCCGACCCGATGCTGGCCGCCCTTGTTCCGCCTCTGTCGTCAACAAATGATTACAATCAAAGGGATAGGGTCGGGCCATGTTCATGTGGTCTGATCCCTCAACGTTGTCTTTATATCAATTGGTATAACATATTCCATAAATTGAATGACGTAGAACAGGAAAAAAATTCAACTCAAACCCCTACCTCATTTGTCGATGATAGTTGATGAAGTCGGCAGAGTCGATTCTTCATTTTATCGTTCTCTTTGTTCGTCATTCTCTCACAAATTAAGCTAATGCGTCGGAAAGAATCCGGGGTAGAAGACCGAGGAATAAGTGTCGCGACATTCTTCGTGTTCTTCATTGGGAGGAAGAGGTGTTCTTAGTGGGTGAATTCATTCTCTCCAAAAGTTCCAACAAAAAGGATATGCCAACCAAATGAAATAATAGATTTTTCTATTATTTAATCATTGGAATGAATTCAAAATGTGGAGTTTTAATGAAATGAGATAACTTACATAATTAATAGGGTGGTTTGGCTTAATTTATTAAAGGGGAAGATCAAAAGCTTTCCCAATATTATGGAGAGTTACAAGTGGGTTAAAGCCAGTGTGGTCCCCACCAACGATATCCTCCTAAGAGAGGTCATGTGAGTGTGGGACCCCCCACCAGATCCTCTCATGGGAGGTTATGGTGTGGTGGCCCCCACCTCCAACCACCTATTAGAGATTTTCACCACGAAAAATAAAAATAATCTATACAATTATTGTTATTTAAATTTTAATAAAAACACAGAATTTAACATCCATTCTCATTAGAACGCAACTGCATTGAAGGTCTCATTATGCAATCATTGACGTTGTGAGTTCATCAGTGCCCTCAAATTTCAATTCGGAGCAACGGTTCAATTGTTATAAAATCCCACTCTTACGTTTACTGAGCATACCCAAAAAAAATTAGAAAATGATTCCGGGCACACCCGACCTTGAAATCATGCAACGTTAGTCTTTACGGACTAATTAAATTCCCATGTATTTTAGAAAAAAATTCCCTGGAATTTCTGGGACATTACATTCTCACCACCTTAGGGCTTTACGTCCCTATAATCTACAACTCGATCTACGGGAACAAATGGGGGTACTAAGCACACATTTGAGCCTCCCCCTCCCATATGGTTTCCTGGAGGTTCACATGCTGCCAGCGAACATGTACCGGAGGTATCAACCATCAATGTAGGACCAGCTCCTGTCGATCCTCAATCTCCATTGGGACCTCCAAGAATGTTGCCCCATCATCGATGTCCAGCTCTCCATGGATAAGGGTGTGGGATGGGTCGTGCACATATTTACTTAGCTGAGATACATGGAAGATTTCATGATCTCAGTGCAATGGAGGTGGAAGAGCTGAGCAGTAAGCTACCTCGCCTACTCTACTGAGGACCTGTATTGGTCCGATGAATCACAAAGATAACATTCCACCTTGTCCATGTCTCTGTAGACCTCATCGAGGTGAGACCCGTAGAAAGACGTGGCCGTCATTCTCAATATCTATAGGTCTCTATCTCATATCAACATACAACTTCTGTCTACTCTATACAGTCTTCATCCACTCCTGGATGATTTGCACCTTCTCTATAGTAGCTCACACCATCTCTGGTCCCACTAGTGCTGACTCCCCTAGGTCTGTCCAACATAGTGGCGATCTGGAATGATTCCCGTACAAGGCCTCAAAAGGTTTCATACTGATGGTGGAGTGATAAATATTGTTCTATGAAAACTCTACCAAAGGTAAGTGGTCCTCTCAACTGCAACCAAAGTCAAGGAAACAAGAATGGAGCATGTCCTCAAGGGTCTGAATTGTCCTCTCGGTCTGACCATCAGTCTAAGGATGAAACGCAGTGCTCAGATGTAGTTGTGTCTCGAAAGCCTCGTACAACACCTTCTATAGCCGAGAAGTAAACTGTGTGTCAAGTTCGGAGACAATAGAAAAAGTTAGACCATGTAAATGCACTATCTTCTATACATAGAGGCATCCCATGATCTCTACTGAACCCTACTCTCTGATCAGTACGAAGTGGGTCGACAAGGCGAGTCAGTCAACAATCACCCCAATCGAGTTGTGACTCTAGGATGTATGTGGAAGACCCATCATGAAGACCATGGATATCCCATCCCACTTACACTCTGGGACCTCTAAAGTCTGAACCAATATTTCTGGTACGTGGTGCTCCGCCTTCACTTATTGAAAAGTGAGGCATCGTGAGACAAACTCTTCTACTGCCTTCTTCATACCTGGACACTAGTTCTGTTGTCAAATGTCCAGATAAATCTTCACCACTCCTGGATGTACTTCTAGAGGGGTAGTGTGAAACTCCCTCAACACATCCTCCTGATGTTCTAGTGGTACCATGGTACATCCTCTGAAGAGGATGACGTGCTCCCTACATTCTAAAAATCCATCAGCTGCTTGCCCTGTGGATATCTGAGCACGTCGTGTCTCAGAATCAATTCCCCCATGCTACGCCTCCCTAACTCATTGAAGAAGTGGGGGGGGGGGGTGATTGTAAGTGAATATAGACAGGCTGCTCCATCTCTATCCCCATAGGGTATCTGTAAAGCAGCCCACTGATCTATTGCCTCTCATAGTAGCTATATACCAGTCCTCCAACTGAGCGCATATGCAACAACATTCCCCCTCCTATGGGTATAGAATATCTCAGAGTCATAGTCCTGGAGGAATTCAAGTCATCACCGTTGTATTAGGTTTAGGTCCTTCTGTGAGAAGATATACCTGAGACTTTTTTTATCTAAGTACACAGTAAAATGTTCGCCCATCAGATAGTGCCTCCACATCTTCAAGGAGAAGACCACTACTGCTAACTCTAGGTCATGGGTAGCATAGTTCTTTTCATATTCTCTCAGCTGGTGAGAACCATATGCAATCACATCTTGCTCCTACATCAGGACACACCTGAGTCCAGTCCCTGATGGTTCACAGTAGACTACGTACCATACACCTTCCTTTGGAAGACTCATGATAGGGGCACTAGTTAGTCCCTACCTCAGCTCCTGAAAGATCTTCTGGAATCTCTCCGACCACATGAAGGGATGCCCCATCATTGTCAAGGAGGATTATTGTGCTGAAACTCTGGGTAAGTCTGGCACAAATCTCCGATAGTACCTAGCCAAACCCAAGAAAACGTGTACCTCTATCACACTCTTGGGCTTCTCCCAAGCATGTACAACCTTAGTCTTTTCTGGATCTACTATGACTCCAACCCCCAAGATGACATGTCCCAAGAAGTGAATCTATTGAATCCAAAACTGGCACTTCAAGAGCTTACCATAGAGCTGGTTCTCTCTGAGTGTGTCCAGTACTACCTGTAAATGGTAGGAATGCTCCTCCTCAATTGTCGATTATATTAGAATGTCATCGATAAAGACTATGACAAAGCGATCAAGGAATGGATAGAATATCATGATCATGAGACACATAAACACTTTTGGAGGGTTGGTTACACTGAAGGGCATAACTAATAACTCATACTGGCCGTACCGACCACTGATGGTCGTCTTCTACACATCCTCATCTCAAACTCTATGCTGGGGATAGTTTGATCTTAGGGATACCTTTGAGAACCACTTTGCTCCCTTCATCTAATCAAAGAGGTTGTTAATTCTTAGAAGTGGGTACTTGTTCTTCAAGGTCACCATGTTCTGGTGATGTTAGTCAACAAAGAGCCTCAAGCTCCCATCCGCCTTCTTGGCGAATAGAATAGGTGCTGCCCTGGGAGAAACACTGGGCCTGTTGAATCTCATTCCTTACAAGACTTCTAGCTATACCCACTGCTCATGAAGCTCAGCGAGAGCCATCCGATATGATGGAGTAGATATCAGTGTTTTCCCGGGGTACATGTCAATGTAGAAGTCCACCTATCTATGAGGAGTTAGTCCTAGAACATCGTTAGGGAAAAAATCCGAGTACTGGTCCACCACTATAGGATATGTTGGACTCTCTACATCAACTACTCTGAGGGTAAGGCAAGACAACTAGTGAGTGATTGGTTGTACCCCCTCCAAGTAATTATTTCCTATGTTGAAAAGGATCCCTTCTTTCCGGTGAAGGTGAACATGGTCCCATCCATGCGGGCACACCACACTTTGTGCCTAATACAGTCGATCTGAGCATGGACTATAAATAATCATTCAATACCCATGATGATGTCGTAAGGACTCGACACCAATACTTGGAGATCCCAACCTAAGATCTTGCATCCTAGAGTAAGCTCCCACTGCCAACTTCAGTGTGTAATCGTCAAATAATCTCTTGTAGGAGTCTCTAGACGTTACGATCGAGCCAAAGGCTCTATCGGAATCTCCAAGATCTGAATGAGGGGAGTGGTAATGAAATAGTGACTGGCACCCGTGTCTATAAGATCTGTAGCTAAGGTGGAGTAGACATAGATCATACCTAAAATCATATTCAATGCAACGTGGTCGTATTCCTTGGCTGCCTCAAGCTGAGCTCTCCCCTATCCACGCGCTCCCTATGGTCGGGGTGGTCCTTTTGGTGGTGGTGGTGGAAGCACGTCGTAACATCGTCCACCGCCTGTTGCATGATCATCTCCTCTTCCACATGTGCCTACTCCCTGAAGACTGCCTCAATTGAACCTCTACCTCTACCTGGGAAGTCCCTCAAATATCTGTTGATTGTCTGAATGGTGGGTCGGACAGTCCCGAGCCATGTGACCGTGCCCACCACATGAGTAACATTGCCTGCTCCTATTAGGTATGTCACTGCCTCGGGTGCCCTGCACAACTGATACGAAGTCATGTGGTCTCCCAGCTGTGGTTTTGGTCATCTTGGCCCTCTATGTTATCTGTATACTTCCAGATGTTGAAGACTCCACTGCATGTCGACTGGTAGTGGGTCTTGCTGTTGGTGACTGCTCATCCAGGAAACTCTCTACTATGAGGTCTCTCTCTAACACCCCCTCCTACATCAGGATGTTGAGTGAGATCATTGATTCCATGATCTCTCACCTGATCCCCTTCATGATGGTCTGGTCCATGATGAAAGGGTCACATACCATATATGTGGAGTAGTGTGAGAGGTCGGTGAACATCACTGAGTACTGTGATACAGTCATGTTGCCCAACTGAAGAAGAAGTAGCTACTGCATCAGCACCACTTGAAGGGTGACTTGGAAAAACTCTGCCAAGAACAGGCTCTCAATGTATGTCTAGAGTTGTGTCGCCTCATCATGTACCTGGAGAATTAGGCTTCACCATCTTCCTGCTGCTGCCTGAAGGAGGCTAGCAGAAAGGATCCCCATAAAATTTTTTGGTGTCCCTAATAGCCTGAAGACTCCCACCACAGCCTCCAGCTAATCCACAGCCGCATGTGGGTCAATCTCTCCCATGAACCTAGGTGTCCTCTAGCGCTGGAACTCATGAAACGCGTTTGAGTGGTGTGCACTCTATGCTGCAGGGGATGGTGGAATCGGTAGCCCAACAGGGAGTGGTACCGCTGGTGCCTCAACTCGGAGAGGGCCCTGCACTGAGGCCTCATCGCTTGGCAAGGTTTCAGTGTGTACAACTCTTGGGGATCTATGTGGAGGAATCCTAAAAGAAACAAATGTGACACGGTCAAATGATTTATACCTGGTGAGCTGACCTGGTTGAGCTAACATAACCAAAACTTTTGAAAAGACACACCCAATTATTGTTTTTGTGCACTGAGTCAGAATTTGGTAATCAGGGTCATGGTGTATGGATACGTCAGCTGCCGCAACAACACTAGACTCCCTGAACTAAAAAAGTCACTCAGTACCCTTAACACTATTTCTTCATAGAATTGAAATATCAGAGTTATATGTTCTACGGTAGAACCAACTCCTCTGATACCAATTTGTCAAGACCCATCCCCTCGGGCCCGTATCGTGGCTACCCCAATCCCACCTTCCCTATGATAGGGGATGATGACTATCACTAAAGGTGTAAATCCCTAAACTGAGAAGGCATTTCATTTATAACTAAAAACAAACAAAATCAGAGTACACAACTGGAAGAAAACACAGAGTAAAAAATGTAAACAAAAGAAGTTTTCGAAAGTAAAAATGGGTCGGAAATACAACCCCAATAGGAAGGTACAAGTACAACTAAAAACAATTACATCTAAAGAAATCTAAAGCGGCTACTAGTTCATCCTCTGAGGTTCCTACCTGAAAGGTAGGTAATGATGGCCTCTTCAGCACTCCATGCACATCTGTATGCTCCGTGTACCATCACACCACTTGGTCCACCTCCGGCTCCTCCCCAGTCCTGCTACTCTCTACCTCAGTTAGCAATGTCCATCATCTGAAACCAACTAAATGAGTTACGGGCATAGCTCGTGCAAGGGTGAGTATAACGATACTCAGCAGGGACCCCAAGACCATCAAGGTATCAGAAAATCTAACAAGGATAAAGAAAAAGTATGAAATCAAAGGACAACCATTACATAGGTATATTCCCATACATATTCAAAACTAATCACGTAACCCATCTCAATCATTAGGATTACACAAAAGACATTAACTGATCTCAAAACAGGATTTTATTCTAGTGGTAGTATCAAGTAACATCCCAAGTCACACCATCAGAACCTCGACTGATGGTGTACTCCTCCTCTATCGAGTACTGTGGGAATTCCGCATCACATAGAGGTGCTTTTCATTACCCTACACTATTGTGGGACTCATCCTATCGAGTATTGTGTGTCTGTCGTGTCACATAGAGGTGCTGCCCACCGTGGGTTTGCCATGTCACACAAAGGCGCTCCCCCTCGAAGCCTTATGAGTTACTCCTCTTATCGAGTACCATGGGTCAGCCACGTAACATAGAGACACTCCCTACTATGGTTCCGCCACATCACATAGAGGCTCTTCCCACAAAGCTAGTAGAAACACTCCATGTCGAAAGGTCAGCAGTCGTTAAGAATCAGCAATCTACTAAGTCTCCGTAGTCTTCTCTTCTATAGGGTGTCTGTTCCATGAGCTATAGGTATATAATATATCTATCACAAAGTCCCACGTATAAGTTTCTCAAAGGTCTGCCTCATTATAGGGGTCTCAACTCAACAGACGGTGCATCAATCGGATGCCTAGTTTGTGAGTAATTGGCATTTCAATTCCGGGGGACCAGTTGTATTTTAGGTTCAAAACAACCCAAATGTACCCTAACTCTATAGAAACTTCAATTCGGGTATTCCCAAAGAAATTATTCGCTCTAATATTTCTGTAGCCGCTGAAGGTTCGTCGATTGGACACCCGTAGCCCAATATATGGGTGGAATAGTTGTATTCAGGTCAAATTGGTCCAGACTGGGGTCTGACCCGGTCCGGGGGTCTGACCCGGCCAGAAGGGTGCCCTGACCCAAAGGGGTGACCTGGACCAAGGGTATATTGGCATGAGGAGGTGGACTAGCCCGAGGGGGAGGCCCGACCTAAGGGGGTGGCCCGGCCCGATGGCGGCCTAGCGGCCAGGTTGGCCTTGCAGCCCGGCAGCCCTTTCGGCTTGGCGACCCAGCTGCCCGACGAGGGTCCTCTTTAGCCGTGGCCAGTGGGGAAGCCATGTTCCCCTGGATCCTGAATGGATCTTCCATTCGGGTGGAGTCCCAATCTCTGCCAAGTGGCACCGGTCTGACTTACGCGGGACCCACTAGGTCCCGCTCCTCCTGGCTGGCCGAGCGGCCAGCCGCTCCAGCTGCTCTACTGTGGCCCACCCTGGCTGGTGCTCCCTTGCTCGACCCGGTGCGACAGTACTTTGATGCTTCATCCAACCTCCACATCCTGCTTGGCCACATCCCTTCCACCCACCCGGTGTGATGGCGTCGCACCCCTCTGGCGGCCCGATGACCTTTGCACCACAGGTTTCCTTCGCGGCCGGCCTGACGCCAGCTGCCGTTGTTCCGCCTCCATTTTCAACTAACTAGAACAATAAAATTTGGAGGGTCATGCCATGTTCATGTGGTCCTATACCTCCACGTTATCTTGATATGAATCGGCATAAAATATTCTATAAATTGAATGACGTAGAAAAAGAAAAAAAATCAACAAAATCCCCTACCTCATTTGTCGATGATCACTGATGAAGTCGCGTGAGTCGATTCGCTATTTCAACAATCACTGTGTTCATCATGCTCTCCCAACTTAAGATTGTGCATCAAAAAGCGTCTGGATAAGAAGATTGTGGAAGAAGCATCGTGATGTTCTTTGCGTTCTTCGTTGGGAGGAAGAGGCATTCTCTGTGGGCGAATTCTTTCTCTCCAAATGTTCCAACAAAAAGTATCCTCAAACCAATTGAAATAATAGATTTTTCTATTATTTAATCTTTGGAATGATTTAAAAATGTGTAGTTTTAATTAAATGAGATAAGTCACTTCATTAATACGGTGGTATGGCTTAATTTATTAAAGGGGATGATCAAAAGATTTCCCAAATTTATGGAGAGTTACAAGGGGGTTAAAGCTTGTGTGGTCCCCACCAAGGATATCCTCCCATGGGAGGTTATGTTTTAGTTGGACACACCACCATAACCACTCATAGGAGGTTATGGTGTGGTGGCCCCCACCTACAACCACATGTTAGATATTTTAACCACCAAAAATAAAAATAAGATACAATCTAATTTTTATTTAATTTTTAATAAAAATCCAAAATATTACATCCATTATTGGTAGAACGCAACTGCGGTGAAGGTCTTAAAAAGAAACCACTGACACAGCTATTTTATTGATGCCCTCAGATTTAAATTCTAAGCACCAGTTCAAAAGTTATAAAATCCCACCCATACGTTTACTAAACGTACCTGAACTGATCCTCAGAAATTGATTCTAGGCAAACTGGGGCTCGGAATAACGCGCTTCAGTTTTCGCAGACTCTTAAAATTCCCTTGTATTTAGGAAAAAAATTCCATGGATGTTTCGGTTCTTCACAATACATTTCAAATTTGATTTAATAAATGACTTATCAGTAAAAACATGTAACAGAAGTATCATTGCAACAAATATGTGTCGATAAGTTCCCTTTTTGACTTATAAAGTTTCATTAGTTTCTAAACATATCATCATACCTATGATTGAATTTGATATAGTACTTGGTATTGATTGGATTTAAAATTATGATTAAAAAATATATTGCAATAAAAAGGACTTTAAATTATATGAGAATGATGCAGAGTCACTTATCTTTAGAAAAGATAACTCACAATATGATTCTTAACAGATTCCCCCAAAATATCTCTTCTGAACACCATTATTGGGGGGAATAGAAAAAACTATCTATGGGTGAGGAAATAAATATTGAAATAGAGGACGTACTTATATTTCAGGAATAAATTGATGTATTTTCCATAGGATTTACCTATAAATCCACTATAAAGAGAAGTTAAGTTCTCTATTGATTTAAATATGGGTTAAATATATATAACAAGGAATCCTTATAGAATAGACCATGTGTAATTAGTAAAACATAACAAATAACTACTATAATTGAGTGAATTTGGATTTATTCTCCCTAGTATTTTTTAATGGGGAGCCCTTGTGCTCTTTGTTATGAAAAAATATGGATCCATGACTTTGTACATTGATTATACAAAAATCAATGTTATTTCCATCAATAAAAAGTTTCCCCTCCCTCGAAATGATGATTTATTTGATCAACTTCATGGAGATAAAAACTTTTCTAGGATTGACCATCTCTGGATATCATCACTTTCAGGTGAGGAAGGAGGATATTCCCATGACAACATTTCTAACTAGTTATGGGAATTATGAGTTTACAGTAATTTATTTTAAATATACTAATGCACCATCTGTTTTCGTGGATCTAATGAATATGGTTTCAAAGGAATATCATGATGGATTTTTGTGGTCTTTATTGATGATATCTTGGTATACTATAAAAGCTACAAATATCATGAGAATCAATTTTGTATTGAGTTGTTAACTCATAAAAGGAACATGATATATGGGAAATTTAGAAAGTGTGACATATGGCTTCAAACAGTTTCATTTCGTGGAAATTTTTTCTCTAATGAAGGAATTATAGGAGATCCAGCAAAGAAAAATGGAGTAGAAGGATGTCCTTCACCAACAAACATAAATGAGGTACAAAGTATTATTATTTTAGAAGAATATTATTGGAATTTCATTGAGAACATCTCTCAATTAGGTAACCCATTAAACAAGCTTACTCATAAAGGGTTTTAGTTTGTTTTGACAAAATAATGAGAAGAATGTTTTAGATAATTGAAAAAGTGGCTAGCGGATTCTCCAATCGTGAATCTAACATAAAAAATGATGGATTTGTGATTTATAGTGATGAATTAATGAAAGGACTTGGAGTTATTTTTATGAAGAATGATAGAATTATTGCATATGCATCAATGTAGTTAAAAAGGATGAACATAACTATCTAAATCATGATCTTAATTTCAAATCTATAATATTTTCTTTGAATATATGGATACATTATCTATATAGTGAATGATTTAAGATATATAAAGATAACATGTTCTGAAAAATATCGTTTCATATAAAGAACTCAAAATGTGGAAATAGTGATGGATCATGTTTCTTACAGATTATGTCTATTCAGCACTCTATCATCAATGGAAGGAAAGTATGGTAGTTGATGCATTGATCAAGAATAATCATGGATTTCATTAAAAAAATTAGAATTTACAAGGATCACATGTACATGGATCTAATGAGGATGGATGTGGAAATTCTCAAAGAAGGTGAAACATCACAACATTTTTAGTGGTTTTCCCAACAATCATTATAAGAAATGATTAATAGTTCGTATCCTTTTGACGAGAATCATAAAATTAAAATTAAATCTTTTAATGACGGGAAGTAAGAATAATTTGTGTATGAAGATGACAATATTAAATTTGGGGGAGGACATGTTATCCTTTTATCCACTAGCTAAATGGTATTTATTGGATGATTCAAATAACTATAGTTTATCTATACACCTTGGTAAAAGTCTGATGTACAATGATATGAAAGAATATTTATAGTGGGCTAATAAGAAATGGAAATTTTCTAATTATGTATCAATATTTTTAGCCTATCAATAGGTTATGAATGAATGAAAACATTCTATAGGTGTCATTAAACCTCTTCCTATTCTTACATGGAAATGGAAAGATATAACTATGTATTTTTTTCACTAGTTTACACATAAATATATGAAATAATGATGCAATGTGGTTAATTTTTTATCAAATTAGCAAATATTCACATTTCTTTCCTATAAGGGATGATTTTCCACTAGGTCCCCTTACAGGACTCTATATCAATGAAGTTATAAGACTTCATGGAGAACCTGTATCAATTTTGATTAACTGTGATCCATGATTTACCTTGAAATTCTGTAACTTTTTTCAGGACAATATGGATAGTGAGCATAAATTGAGTACTTATTATCACCCTCAAACTTACGGGAAGTCAGAAAGGAAAATAAAAACTTTAGAATACATGTTGAGATCATTTTCACTTTATTTTCATGGTATGTGGGATTGTTATTTCCCTTTGGATGAGTTTTTTACAACAATTATTTCGATTCTATAATTCAGACGACGCCATATGAAGCAGTGTGCAGAAAGACATATCGTACAATAAAATATTGGGCTGGAGTTGTGGAAATAAAGATTGAAGGCCCAGAGCTTGTGGAGAAACAACAACCAAGATAAATACTATTTAAACCCATAATAAATTATATTAAAGAGGGTAATAGAGATATTCTTATATTCAAAGGAAGGATTTGTAATTTCTAGTGGGATATCATGTTTTATTAAATGTATCTACAAAGAAGGGTGTTATAATATTTTGGATGAAATATAACCTAAGCCCTAGGTATATTAGAAATTTTAAAATTATAGAGAGATATCGATATTTTGATTATCATTTTTTGATTCCTACTGGCCTTCCTAAAGTAGAGAATGTGTTCCACATCTTACTTTAATGAAATTACATGCTAGACCCAACACATGTCATCACTTCTAATGGAATAGATCTAGAACATGATTAATATTATATTGAAGATCCTATAAAAATTTTGGACACTAAATAATCGATGTCAGGTAGTCACAAAAATAGGGTCGTATAGGTAAATTAGAAAAATCATAAAATTTATGAGCTGACATCAAAGCATGAGGTACTTATGATGAAGAACTAACCACATATTTTTATAAGGTAACGTTATGGAATTTCGTGGATTAAATTTTTGAAGGATGAGATAATATAACATACCAAGTATTTACAAATAAATTTAATATAGAATATAATGCACAAAACACAAAGTCTATGAAACAAAAAATTGTTATTAAAATTATTTAAACAAGATATTTGTAACCTAGCCATGAAACATAATTTTTCCACTTATATGGTTATAATTTCAAAAAATAGACATACAATGTTTCATTGAATTAGAAATTTATATTTTGATAGGATTAAATTAATTTTTTAAGGGGTATTAACTTGACCCTGTTGAAAAAGAATATTATATTATGATTAGTAATATGACCATTATAAATACTAACCTCACACATGAAATTATGAATAATATTTAGGCACCATATAAATGAAAGTATGATATAATATTATTTGTAAGTAGATATTTTAAAAATTAATAATTTAGTCTTGGTATATATTTAAATAAAATTATATAATTAATAAATTGATTAAAATGAAAATACATTTTCATAAAATTTATTCATAAATCAAAATTTTTTTCTTTTATTTTTTGGATAATTTAATTATACCTTAGTAATTTTATAAGGGTTCTATAAAATAAGTTATAATTTTAAATACTATATTTTTCGACTAAATAATTATTTTAACTAAAAAAAATTTATCACATTAATAAAATTATTTTCATAAAATGGTTCTATTTTTTGAATTCTATATAACAAAAAAATGGTTAGGTTGATTAATTTGGGATTTCTCTTAAATACTTGATTTTTATGGTGACTAGTAGAATAAGATAATTTACGATACATGTTAAATAAATGAATTTTTAAGTCATTTTTGACATAATGTTAGTTTAAGAACCATAATATAGAACACACATTAATTCAATACTTTATTTTATCACATGAAACTACAATATTTCTTGTCTTGAGTAAAATAATAATATAATGAATAAACTAATGAGAAATCACCCCCTCTTCCCCTCTATAAAAACCACTTCCACCCCTTTTATCCTCACTATTATATTCCTTTAATCATGTCAATATTCTTCCCAAATACCCATAACTAGTCACTCCTCAAATCCAAGAGCTCATGGTCTTACCAAATGGCAAAAACCCATTTTCCCAAGGAGGTTCTCAAGGAGGAGTACTCAAGAGGAAAAATCATCTTCCTCTTATTTTTTTTCTTTCCAAGTCATTTATTTTATTATATAATCCTTAAATTATATGTCCAAATAATAAGTATCAATCAAGTACCATATATTTACTTTAATTATATCATGTTAGTGTAATATCCATCATTAATCTCTTTACTCTATATATATTTTATTTTAAAAACATAATCATCATCTGGGATGTGCTGATTTACAACCTTCATGTATGAAAAATATTAGTTGTTTAATTTCACCTTAAAAGATGGTCATCAAACCATTTATATCGAAAAACCAGATTATAAATTACATCTCATATCTTTTTTATGGTTTTGTAACCATTATATATATATGATATTAAATAATAGAACAAATCTATCTCATTGTGATTGAAAACCCCCTAAAATTATGTTAACTGATTACCATTAACTATTTATCCTAATAAATGGAAACAATATAATAAATAATACCAATTACAGGTATATTTGTTCATTATTATCATATAAATTCAATTATTGGGAATTAAACCAAATCCACATGAACTTTCACACTCATATGGAAGTATATCGATCGTGAACACTAGGGAAACGAATGCTACTGATCGATAAAATTCTATATTTTAAGTCATTAAAAAGGGAATAAATAAAAATAATAAAATTATATTAAATCAAAAAAATGTAGATAAGGTTATTTGTTAGTAAATTAATCGATTTAATTTGATTATATAGGATTTTAACGTCATTTTCATCACACATTCAGATAAAACGTATGGGTTTTCTAGCTGAACCATCATTTTCTATCCTGTTAATCTTCTCTATTTAGCCCAATGAAATTATTAATTATTTTTATATACTCTTCATAAATTAATTTTTAATGTTATATATATATATAAACAAATCATAATCACACTTTATTTTATTGGGAGTTTCATGTTTTAAAATAATCTTTCTCATATTCTTCCTGATAACCAAGTTTGATTCAAGGGAATATCTCAAATTCAAACCAATTTTCAAGTAAACTATATAATCTATTTTAATCCACAATTATTATTCTCAAATAACTCATTTTATTATGATAAACTATCTTCATTCACTTCTATTTTTTTTAAAAAAATTTCCAAATGAACTCTTCATTGCAAAGTAAAAGAGTATTTCTCTCAAGTATAAATTGATGATTTTGTAAAAGTATTTTCATCTATTAAAAAAATAATTCTGATTCATATGTTTAATTGGAATAAATATTTTATTATATACTATACCATAATTTATTTATCGATTTAGAATTAGTTTGACTATGGATGTGCTATCTTAATACCATTCACCATATTACTCCGAGCGGTTAGTATTTCTGTTTACTGATTGGGGGAGGTTATTTAGATTTCATATGTTAGATTAAATATGATTCATATATGGATTAGATTTTTCCACATTCAATCGAATAATTAATTAGACATATTAAGTGATAGATGGGGCCTTCTATATCCCTTTATGCATCAGTAGATCTCATGAGACAAACTAGCCAGGTTTTTTACGCATTGTGTACGGTGTCTTGGTCAAGGTCTTGACAATATATTTATAATGTATGATATTTTTTAATTAACACATTATGAAAGTATTAAATGATAGTTTATGTGACTATTTGGCTAATATAATATACATTGTTATCTTTTTTATAGAATTAATTATTCATATTTTATTTCTCCTATATTATTCTCAAGAATTTGTTTTAAGAGTAGTTGTTCTTTTGTTATTCATCACACCTTATTATTTATGTTTTTGATATATTACCTACCCTTAGTGAGAACTTGATCTCACATATTTCTTATTTTTATTTCCCCCTTATACCAAGATTAATTTTATGAATGACATGCAATGATAATATAAAAGAATAAGAGTGATTCTAAAAGAGAATCTATGATATATTTCATTTCATGTTGAAATGATGAAATTATGTATGTCTATATTTTTATCAAATATAATAATCTATTTAGTCCTTTAGGATTTTAAATCCATTTGTATATTCAAACTTAATAAATTAATTAATTGTCTCTAAAAACTGGGTTTGGGGTCCTTACACAGGAAGACAATGCATGTTTTTTAGTTTAAACGTCCAAAAATATCATAGTTTTTATATCCATTTTCATATTGAAATTGATTAATATAACCATTATTGGATTAATTCAAAAAAAATTATCTAACTAAAATTTAAATTTAATTTTATATTTAATGTATAATTATAGATAAATTATATGATAAATAATTTTCAAACCAAAATTCAGTATTTTTCACAATTGATTAAAAACTAAAACATCACAAAAAATACCATAAATTTACCCTAACAAATTTATATTGTTCTTTATAAAATTTAAATTTTGTTTTTAAATATATAATCTATAATTTAAAAAAAATTGGATTTAAAATGGGATCTCTATTAAAATATGGTAAAACTACCTCAATTAAAATATTAGTTTCTACGCACAATATTGAGTTAGTTCTTATCTTATGCCTATAAAATCTATTGGATGAATATTAAAAATATATTATTAATTATATAATATATATACATTACATTAATTTTATTCAATAAATATTATTAATTTAATTTGTTTGGGTAAAAGTGCTTTGTAAGCATGAAAATAATAATATTTTGTTTTATATTCAATATATTTTCATATTAATTTCTATTCAATTTGTAACCAAGGAAATAATTTTATATTTGTTTAATCCATAGATTTTCATATGTTATTTAACCCTCTTTTATAAATAATAATTTCATATTAATGTTATATCTTATTACAATTTTTTTTAATAATATGTTGTTATTCAGTAAAAGTCGGTTTAACGTGTAACACAATCAATTAGAAGAAACATGTTGTTGCATGCGATGTGTTGTAACTTAAAATCATGTTCCTTTCAATATATATCATAGATTTAATTTTTTAAATAGTAAATATATTTTAAATTATCAGGGTATTATAATCCCTTATGTGCTTGGTTATGGGTGTGATACACGATATCGAATACAATGTTCGTACTTTTGAATTTTGTGGTGTTATAAAAACAGCGTCCTTGCTACGTGACACTAGTGTGTATGGTATGGTATTGACATGAAACAATAAAATATTAAATCCAAAAAAATAGTCTCTAATTTTTGAAAACCATAACATATGTGAATCCTAAATTAGTTTTAATCGTAATATCTCAACGGTCCTTGAAATAAGATTTAAAAAAAACATTACTCGATCATGGTTGTATGACCTTAAACGTCATCACAGGGGTCCATATCACACAATTGTAAATGGTATGTCATATCTAATAAAATTTTACCTAACTAAATAGGTTATGATTATCCTGAAGGGATATGTATGCAGACACATTTGTGGGCCTGATCATATCTTCAAAACACTTACTTCCTCCCTATATGGTTATAGAATTTAGATTTCCAAATGATCTATATTTAAACTATAACACCACTAACTAATTAAAGAAATATATAGAATAATATATATATATATATATATATATATTGAGACATAAATAAAAAAATGCTGTGTATTGATGTTATCATTGATGGTGAACCTTTGATACATGTAAACATTTACATCAACACATTATTTTGATATGATTACTAACATAGTGGTTACCAATATCCCATTTGGTATTGTGAAATATACACAAAAAAATCTTAAATATACAAGAGATTCCCATATTAGAAAACAAATTCACATTAAAGGGTTGGATGAGCACAACATCCCATTACATCAACAAATGTACCACTCAATGTATAACTAGAAAATCCATTGTGACCACACATCATTAGAAAGAATGAATGCATTGACTCAAAACCTATGCCAGTGTAGAGTCTATAGAATGATGAATGATTGAGGAGAAAAACATGAAGAAAAATGTATGTGTGATCTCATATATGAGGAATTATATTTCTCATGAAATAGGCCTAGTGTTAGGGAAAATTAGAAATAAAATGGTGAAGAAAACATGATTCTTTTAGATGTGTGAGTGATTAATCGACCATCATTTACATGTAATACTGCATTGTTGGGTTTATTTTATATGATTATTGATCATATAAGAACTATACATAATATTTTGACTTCTAATATAATCATTGAGCCCCAAATATTTTCCTTCAGTCTGAATGGATACATCTATCCATAACTCATCTCACATTAGTGTGTCTGTATAAACCATTCGTCACTATAAAATTTATCAGGCTAAAGATGTGCCATATTTGGGGAAATCTATGTATTCCACCTAAAAAATGAATCTCATTTCCCTTTCATCTAGGAGGATGTCATAAATTACCTAACATCTATAACTCCAAGTGATGAGTGATCTAATCTTAGAGAACCATCTCAATGTACACATCCCTATATTTTTGGTGACTCATGATATCCACTATGAGGAATATACCAGTCAATAGACCTACTAATGGAAGATAGTAATAAAAAATGTGGTCTCTACAACCACATCCAATATATTTGAGAGTCGTTTAAGAGATAATGAAATTTATTATATCCCATATCATAGGGAGGTGGAATATGATATAACACTATTTAGTAGCTGGCCATGAAGTATCATGATATTAGTCATCAACACCACTAACATCAGACAACCATAGAGCTTCCAGACCCCACGAAATAGGCCACCAAAATAGAACTGATCCATATAACTCACAACAGGTTGACTAGGAGGTGGTTTCTAAGGGAACAACAGATCATTGTGGGATTTGAAAAATAACATATCCTTATTCAACCAAAATAAGTATATTTAAATATACTAATTTTTGCTAAAAAATATGATCATATTACTTATTTCTCACTTTAATCATAACATTATGTTCTAATAGCATCAAAAGAATCATGTTGGGATATATCCATAAAAACATTGAGACATATCATATACTTTCTCAATCATATGAATTTTATAATCATATTATTGTGGTGAGTGAAGTGAATTCTTATATCGATACTCACACTTTTATGCCTTCCATCAAACACTAGTATTAATAAAAGACAACCATTGGTATATTCTAATGTAAAATAGGGTACATGACCATATTACATCTCACACCAACACTATGTACTCCCATAAAATTATCCCTAAAGGCACTTGGAAGAAAACCCATACTCCCACTCCCACTCTAGAAAATATTTATCATATTCTAGTATCCATCAGGTTGTGGGCATATGTTCTACATACTACAAGTATTGAAGAAGTTCACAGACACAAATTAGAATAAACTTAGTGGCATGCCTATATTTCAAATAACATTTGGGAGGATTGTCAGCATATCTCAATAGGAAATGAATAATATGATAGGGATAATATTCTCATTTCAATTTAATATTATAGATATTCCATGAGGGTCATCTTAGGTAAGGGTTATATCCCTTCCACCACCATTATAGATCATCTTCATGATCATGAAAATGATCAAGATAAAAATCATGTTATAGCTTTCACTATATTATATCAATAATTTATTCTGCACATGACTTACAGGTATAATCATATTCCTATCAACATGTATTACTTCCATCAACATATCGTAGAGTCTCCAATATAAGAGTATGAAAATATTTGTCTTCTCACTTATGATTACTAATAAAATATTTCAAGAGTGGACAAAGTTTAAAAGAATACCATTATCGTAATTATTCGTAATGCTTGTAAAGCACACTGATATATTCTTCCATCCATCCAATGGATTCATCAAAAAAAATTTAATATTAAAAAATTCTATAAGGAGGAATTATATGTGTAAAAATTATTCATTTTAAAATTATAATCCAAAGATTATAAATTTTTGGTCCATGTTACCACGTAACTAATATACATGATGTCTTGAATAGGGAAACATATTACCCATGAGTACGCCTACAATCCATCTTAGCTTAATTATAATACACTTGAATCCCTTAAAATAATTTTAAAAAATTCTAGAAAAATGTTGCCTCAAAATCAATAATATATGGTAGTAGTGTCCATAATAGTTTTACCCACATAAAATCCATGTGAAACCATTAATTACATATCCTATGTACCATCCATGGAAATTCCCTCATGATAAAACACCGATAGAACATGATGGTAATCTCCATGGTGTAAGCTATAGAGGTCCTCCCGAGAAGATGAAGATAAATAATTAAAAATATCCACCCCATGTAAATCCTTTTATAGATAGTAATAAAAAATTAACTCTCCATGGAATCCAAGGAAGTAACAAGGTATTTCCTAGTAAACCCCTACAATTTCAAAATATAATTACCCTTTAAATACAAACTATATTGAGTAGCTTGTTTCACACACAAAATCAATCTTATGTGAGTTTTCATTTGGTAGGTAATAATTTATTGAATTTTTATAGTAATAAGAAATCATATAGAAAAGAAACATAAATCAATAAATTCAAAATTCTTTAATTTTAATTTTAAATAATTAAAATGATTTAATATTAAAGTAGATTATTTTTTATTATAAGTGTTCTGTTTTTAATAACAGTAAATTAAATTGATCACACATAAAAAATGATAATAATTATGCTTAATATTATAATATACTAACATTTATTTAATTAATAATTGATATGAAATGTCATTAAGAACAATTAATTCTAAAAAGAAATCTTTTTGAATAATGTTGTTATATTTTTATCTTATTTTAAAAATTAAATTAATAACTTTTAGAATTTTAATAATAATAAATGAAAAAATTTAAATAATCATTTTATAATTATATTAGGGTTATATTGGTAAATTTTTATGAAATGGTTGAGTTTTAGGTGAATTGTGAAAATATCATTTATAAAAATATTGTAACTATTATGAAATAATAATGATATAAGAATTATATTAATGTTAATGAAACATTTTTTCTTAACTAAATATTTGTTTATGGATTAAATTAAAATACAAAAAAATTATTATGTTGAGTTTATACATCTATGTTTGATAATTTAGAGATTAAATAATTTTTTTTAATAAAGGAACTATTTTAGATCATTATCTTTAATTTAGTTCTTATAAGGTTAAATTATTTTATAAGATCCCAATATTTAATATTAAATTTTATATTTTCCTTTCAAACTTAATGTGTTCAATATCTTCCTTAATACATATCATTGAACCATAATGAACCATGGAATAGTTTATTATTATTAAAATTAATCTATAAAATTGGATGAAAAAAGAGTTAGCTGAGTAATGAAATATATTAAAAAAATTAGTTGTTTGCACAAAGGTTAAGACAATTATAAAATTAAATTAGTGTAGCTAAATAACCAATAAGGCCATTTTATAATACAAATTTATTTATTTTAAAATTATATTTTTATGCATATTATTTTCATAAAATAACTATAGTATGTGTAAAAATTGATATAAAATTTTTGGTAAATTTTTTAATATTAATCAATAAGGTTAATTTCATTTTAGGGGAAAAAATTATGATTACAATGATTATTGTTAATGACTATGATAATAGTTGAAAAGTTTTTAAATTTTTTTTTCTATGCAATTTTTATTTAAAAATAGAAATTGATATATTTTATATAGTGACGCTGATACGATTATTACATGTATATAAAAAAATATCACACATTTAATTTCCAATTAAGTTTTTACAATATTAAAAACACCTAATGGTAAAATATATATTTTTATAGAAAACTGTTTTCCTATATATAAAATATTTTAATTAAAAATTTATTTTTAAATTATTTATAAATTAAATTAGATTATATAAATATTAATTTTAGTTTTATAAAATTAAATTTTGGTAATATTTTTTACCATATAATTTCAATAAAAAATATATTCCTTGGGTAATAACTAGTCGGTAAGGTATATAACAAACTTGTAAAATGTAAAGAAAACTAGTTGTAAAAGGCTTGAAATATCTTTAATAATTGATTGAAAATGGGTATTTCAGGGGTTTTCAACCTTCTATCATCCCAAAATACATTATTTCTCACGTATTGATCCATTTTCCCTTTAATAGTGTCATTTTATTATGGAAAATGTAATTGGGTTTTTTCAAAATTTTCATTTTCAACACATATAATAGTGGATTTATTCCATCACATTTCTATACACATTATAAATAATTATCTCATCCTAAACCCCCTTATATTATATCCTCAACCCTCTCCTAAATTCTTAGATGGCTTGGTATTTATGAAATTAAATGATAAAGAGGATTGCGGTGTAAACAAAGGGAGATCATTTAAAGGGAGAGAAAATGTTCAGAGATAAACTCTAATAGTTACTTTCTTATTACACACCTATAACATATTAAAATCCATGAAATTATTATAATATTAGTGATATAAATATTCAAAAATGTTATTTTAATAATATTATATCAATTTTTTTAGATCATTCAAAGCCATTCTAAAAAGAAAGATGTTGTTATGCGTACGTGTGGACTACCACCTCCCTTAAAAACTTGTCCTTTTTCCAATTACATCATAAAATGCTTGAATTTAAAAATTTGTATATTTTATGAAAATTATTTTTATGAAATGATTTATATTATTTAATGATATTATTTGATCATTTATAATTATCATTAATAATAAACAGTTATAGTAAATGTAACCACATAAAATAGACATATCAACGAACTATTTTTAACATGAGTGTATTTTGGGAAAACTTATGAAATGATATAAATTCTATGATAATAATATACATAAAATTATAAAATTATATACATTATGAATCTATTTTGTAAGACTTTTGACCACTATCAATATACAAAAGAAGTGTCACGAAAATCCATTGAACCACCTTTGGTAATCTCCATTAGAGAAAACTATTTAATAAATTGATAACATAATATATTAATTAGAACATAGTACTAAAATAGAGATGTATAATTTTATTATTAATTAACATAAAACACATTTTATTTTTCATTTTTTTAGGAACACGGTTAGAAGTAAACCAGTTAGAGGTAAGTGTTTTATATATCGATTTTTCTTTATGGAGATAGGATTCATATACACAAATTATTTCCAATTTTTTTGTATATATTGGATATATAATTTTATTATAAATCTTATATGAAATATATGAAATTTAAAATTCCACATCATGTTCTATATTCAATGGATGATCAAATCCAAAAATAATGACATGTAAACGGTTTTTTGTATCCCAATTATATTTCATTGTTATATGATTCATATTAACCAATATTTTTTATGGTGTATGTTTTGGACATGGATTTATTTCCTCCATATATTCATCAAATAAAATATAATTAAAAATCCATCCCTTTTTCTACCATCAATGGATTTTCAATTCAAAAAATTATGTCATTGTAAGGAATAATTGTATCAATTTTCAAATCCCTGAGACAAGGTTGAATTTTTCGAACATTTTTTCTTTTATATGTTGTCTTTAATACCCTATTGTATTTTATTATTGGTATAATATTTTAATTAGGTTCATTTTTATGTAGATTTATAAATCCCTCGTTCATATCCATTTTATTCAGTTGTAAACAAAACTCATATATTTTTTAGTCTCCAATTATTTTCTTGGAGACATCCTTTAAATTATAAAACCAATTTCATTACATGGTTTATACATTACCTATATGATATATTATACAATGATACAATTTTTATTGGTAGTATTTTATGTTAAATTTCAAAAACATTCTTTTAATTTATTTAATTTAAATTTTACCTAATCTTTCAGTGATTTTGATAACTCTAATCTCCTTTAATTGAGTTATAATGATTCTTATTTAACATTTTTCTTCTATGAATAGTTTCTGCCACCCTGTGATATTATATTATTATATATTATCTACCAATATATTGAAAATAATTTATTTTATTATAATATCATACCTTTATGAATTGTTTCCTAAAAAGTTATTTAATTATTGGGAGTAATTTTTATCCTCTTGAATCAATGTTTCCCCTATATGTAAATATTTTTCATTTATAGTAATGTAATACTAATTTTTTAAAATCCATATATTATTTTAATTCTTATTGTATTTATATTTATCTATATTTATTTTTAAAATTAATTTTTTCAAAACTTTTTATGATGTTGGTTTTTGAAAAAACTAATTTAAATTTTATGAATAATTCTCATTTTATTTATTTTTTGCAGAAAACTATTTAACTTACCATATACCCATTACATTATAATTTTTTAGTCTGAGGGATTTTTCATGGAAATTAAATTTGATTTCTTTTTTGGCAAAATTATTCATTTAACCATAAACCATTACTCCATAAAGTGTTTTCTTGAACATTTTTCGATAGAAAAATATTTTATTTAATTATAGGGGAAATAATGGACTTAATTATATACCATTACTCCATATTTTCTAATATTGATGTATGAATACATTCAAAGATTTTCCAATTTAATAATGCAGAAATTATTGACATAATAAAATAACTATTACTCTTTATTATGTTAGAATGAGGGATGATTACGTAGAAAGCTATTCAATTTATTGATTTGAGAAATATTGAAAATCCATATACTAGTAATTTTAATATGGATATTTTTTCATTACTAGTAAATGTTTGTTATAAATTGTATATTTAATTCATTTCAATATAATATTATTGATTTGGAATTAATTAGTGATGGGTGGGGACTATTATATCCCCTTGAGACAACAGTTGGCCGGATGAGACAAAATAGATTGGTTATTTCAATGTATTCCTACCTAAAAAATAATTACCTAGACACAAGGACAGGATGGTTAGATCATTAAGTCTATGATAGTGATTTATTTTATTAATGAATATAATTATCTCTCATAAATTATGAATTTTAGTATTAAAGAAGTGGTTTCCTTTATCCATGTGTTTATTTATGTATTTATAAGTCATAGATATGTAATGCAGAAAATTTATTTTGATAAGGGGGTTATTTTTATTATATATTACTTCCATATTATAAATTATCATATTTGATCACTTATATGTTTTTATTATTATAACTCATGTCTACCCTTACTTGGAGTTTGATCTTACCCATATTATGTTTCTATTACTATATTTAATGAAGAAAAGTATTACAAATGATATAAATCGGATAAAACAACATTTTTGGGTAATCTATATGATATTTCAAAGACATGTTATGGACTAATTATATTCATATATAGTGGGAAAATATCCACTAGTTGAGAAAGATATATTCTTTATTAATAAATTTTTTTTTCAGAATCTATATTATTTCAAACCATAAAATTCATGGTAGTGTATTTTAATGAAATTTTTTGGTTTATATATGTAATTGTGGGATTCCTATGAATTTCAAATTACTTTTAGTGTCAAAGACATTATCTAAATTTTTTGTTTTCAGCATCGGATATAGGATTTCTGGTCTGGGGTGCTATTGATGGTACCAAATTACGGTTTAGACAACATTGTAGGCTAAGATGTTATTTGAGAATAAAATACTAGTTGATATGTTAAGGTATATCATAATTAAAAATTTATATATATCCATTTAGATTAATTGAGTTAATATTTTTTATTTTATGGTATTTGTGGATTAATACAATAGAAACTTAATGAAATTCCCAGGGAAGAGTTATAGGGATATATCTAACTATAAGATAACATCATTATGTTTTGGAAAAGTATTGATTTTATGAATTCCAAAAATATGAATCAATGTATTGATACATACAAGTGTATGTGTTGTAATATATATGAAACAAGGGGTAATAAACCTAATAAATTTGATTGGTTATTATCCCAATCTACACTCTAGTGCATAATGAATGGCCCTATGACATCACACATATCTAGAAATAGTCATGGGATGTTCTTTATTCATCTAGTTATATTTATGAACCATTATATGGGATTTGAATATATTTATATTACATTATCTAATAGGGAAATGACCATGTATGAAATAGATTGAAACATAGTGATACATAAGATATGGTAAAAAATAATTCATATACAATTTCATGAATAAAGTGTACATTGCATTTCTAAAGAATTTATTTTATGGGTATTTTGGTTTAGAATATTTTAAGAGAGTTTAAGGTAATTTTTGATATGTATTTTGGGTATTAGGTTATGATTTATGAGATAAATCAACTCATAGTAACCTAGGTTGATCCAATAATGATATAAGATTAACATAGACTGATATTGTTTGAACCTAGGCTGATGCAAATTGAAATGAAAGTACTTATAGCTGGAATAATTGTGTTATAATGTTAAAAATTGGGGGGGGGGGTTAAATTTCCCTATGGTTATTTTTTAAAATTTATTATAATATTATTAAATAATGTTGACTTATTTGGATTTAGTGTTGGATGAGATATGAGTAACAAAGATAACAATTAATATGATGTAAAATTGTTCATAGTCCAAATGAGAAACCAAATGGGATAACAGTTGGAGTGAAAAATATTGTGATTATTTAAAACCTGATAACATGGACTGTGACAAAAGATTTGACCATAATTGATTTCCCTAACAGACCAAATAAAAGAATAACAATGTTTCATAGAATATTGAGTGATAAAGATAATGAAGGATATAAGATCTAATTTCTTACTTATCAAAAATGAGGTAATGAAACTCCTCAAGGCATGCATGAATGGAATGAAAATTTACTATAAGTATGAACGAAAATACCATCAAACTAAATGGTGAAAATGAAGTAGATAATCTATAAAAAATTTATTCAATTATATGGATTTTGGGTATTTTGAAAATAAATGCATAGATCCAAAGGTTAATGAGGAAAATATACATCAATGACCTCCAAAATCAAGGGATCGAGGACGTGCCTATGTAATTAATACTATTTATCTAGTATTAAAAATTTTGTTGTTAATGTTATACTTATTCCCCAAAAAAAATTAATGCATTCATTTTTTCACGACTTTATCTATTGTAAATTAAATTATTAATAAAAGACCTAGTGGTTTACTATTACAAAAAAATCACATGAATCATCTTCAAGGTTTTTCAGAAGATACATGTTATAGAACAATATATAAAATAATTAATAATATATTGTATTAATAATATATTAGAACAATTTATAAAGGGATCATATCAGTTTTTTTTATTTTGAAATATCATAATACATCTTAAATGAACACATGATTATCAATCAATGTTGACTATAAACATCGAATGGAAATTATATTTAATACAATTATGTTAATACGTAATCATGATTTTAATGGTATCTAGAATAGTAGGTCTAGTATATTCTTATAAATTAACACTTGTATCGTATCCCTCTAGTGGAGACACTTAAAGATATTACTTTGAGATAAAGAATTTAAAATAGAAATTATGACATTTATTTATGCAGAAGAATATTACACCCAATGACTAGAAATTATATAATATTTTTTCATCAAAAGATAATGAAACACTGTGATATATTATAATATATTTTTTTATATATTTTTTCAATTTTATATGATTATTTATATGTAGAATAAAACATAAAAACTATGATATAATATAATATATTATCATTTTAACATATCAATGATTACCTAGTCATTGTATTAGAGAGTATGAATAGTGGTAATAACATTATGAAATATATGTAAAATTTATTTCCCCATTAAAAATTTAGTAAGAGAATTTTGGGAAATGAGTACTCATTTTTTTTAAAACACTTTCTATTCTTCAAAAATGAATTTTAATGAAAAATAATTTTTATTTCATTTTATATACAGAAATATTATTTAACTTCTAAATGTTTTGTAAATTAAATTTTATAAAATTAACCTAATATTTTAAATAGTCATATAATAATTAACTTAGGTGGTGGCTTCAATATTTTCTTAAACGATTTATTATCGTTGAATAGTGAAAATATCAATTTTTGAAATAATACAATTTTCATTCAATAAATAATGTAATTTAAATTTTAAATTTTATATTGTATTTGGTATTCACGTTATAAAGGATCCAATTTATTTAAAAAATATAATTAATTACATTTTAATCATTAATATTCATGACATCTATATAAGATAATTATTAGTCTTAACGTAAATTTTCTAAAAATAATTCGTTACATTTTATAAATTTATATTAAAATTAATTTCATCCAATTATATATATTGAGTTCTGTAAAAATGGATTCAATATTTTGGATCATTAGGGAAAATTTATTAAAATATTCCCCTTTTATTTTTTTCATATTTAATAATAGCTTTAGAAGATATTTACAACATTAGTAAGGGTAGAATTGATTGAATAAGGTTAAAATTATTTTACAAGACATTAAAAAAAACTATAAATCATTCTTTTAATATAAATTAATAGTGGGGTTAAACAATAATCATCCTAGATTTAACATTATGTTAATTTATTTTCATTATTCTCGGATTATTACACATATTATTTTATGTAACGAATAATATAAAATGAAACTCTCTATTAATTTAAAAACTCTATTTTTTTCATGGGAATAAAAATTGGATAGTTTCTGTTATAAATATTTTTTTTTATTTTAATAATTTACTATATTAATTTATATATATTTTGTAGTGGTAGTAAAATTACATTCAATATTTACACAATATTCACACAATGCATATTCATGTTGTAGAAAAACTTACTGATGAATTTTAAAAAATTAATTTTATTATATTTTGGATATATTGTGCTGTTATTAAAACATTATTTATAATTAAAACATATAATTTATTTTCAAATGGTTTATATTATATATTCATTATTATTTTCAAAACATGAAATTCATATTAAATGAGTAGTCCAAAAAATGACATTTTTTATATTTTATGATATATAATATTTTCTTTAGTGATTTAAATGTTATTAAAAACTATTAATATAATAATTTTAATTTTATATTTTATTAAATTAAATCCATAACCCATTTATGATCTTATTTTTTCCATACATGAAAGTTTATAACATTTATTTATTGAAAAAAGGGTTTCCTTTGGTTAAAGATAAAAATGATCAATTGTGGTCAAACTCAAGAGATAAGTGTTAAAATGACCTAAAATTTATATAAATATTGTTTTATATGTTTATTTCAATTATATATGACATTTAATTTTATATTAATCAAATTTGGAACTAATTTTCTAAGTATATGATATTAATATTTTTATGTTTTGGAAGAATTCAAGAGTGAGGCTTCCCTCGATTATAAAGGGGGACCTCCTCTCCCATCCTAAACACAACTTCATAATCCAAATAGCTCAACCAAACCCTAAATAATCCAATTATAAAAATCTATATCCCTATTCCAGATGTGTTGGCCTCCTAAAAATACAATCACTATGGTCCTTGAGAAGAGATTCAAACGTGTTTCTCAAAGAATAGGTAATTATATTAACTAATATATTTCATTTTATTTATTATTTTATATACTTAAAATATAATAACATCAGTTTATAACATATAATATGATGGAATTATGTATATTTCAGTACCTTCATATATCAAATTTTAATCAGGTGGAAATGAAATTATCACATGTGCGTACGTGTGGACTACTGCATCCACGAAGTTATATTATCCATTTTACATAACCATATTTCATGTTAATTTATAAAGATAGATTTAATGTATATATATATTATTTGTATATTATTATAATTTTTTTCTAACTTATTACCAATTCATCAATTTTAAAATTATAATTCCACTCATGTGTTCCTATGAACTACCACCATTACAAAGTGATGTGATTAATTTTTCATTTCTAATTTTCATTGATGGTGAAACGGATAAATTTAGTGAATATATAAAAGATAATTATGATTTAATAATTATTCTATATGTTCATCATAGAGTTTGATTTTTTGTCATTAGGTGTCAATATGTGTATGGAAAGGTCATGATTGAGGTTGTGAAAATGAATTAAGTGGTGATGATTAATGTGATGTTGTTGACTCAGGGAAAATACCTCTTTGATTATGAATAGTATTAGGTGGATAGTTCTTTCAATAGTTGTTTGCTGGAAATGGTGATCAATGAGATGGAAATATCTCATTGCTATTAATCTGATAAAATTGATACAAAGATAATGATGTCTGGATAATTGTTATGAATTCATAACATCAGATTCCACACATGAGAAATTCTCCATATTTTTTATATTCATACAGCTGTTGAACTGATCCTAAGTCCCAATACATATGTAATTGAATGAAACATTGTTACGACATTTGAAGAAGGTCATGCAATACTTGATTACATTATGAATTTTCAAGATCCATCCAAAAACTAATAGTTGTATGAAGTTGGTGAAATAAATTAGATGATTTCTTGTGTTGACCTTCAAGATACAAGACTTGTGATAAGGAGAACACATTGTTCACTACATTGTTTCTTTGCATTGTGTGTCAATGCCTTTGGAGTTTAAAAGAGGTACATCCATAGTTGGTTAAAGGAAAATGAGTAATGTTATTTTGGATCAATATTCCAAAAAGCCAATGAAAACGAGTAAAATGGAAGGAACAGTGCATGGGGTATCAATTTAAATAAGTTTCCAACCATTAAATAATTAGGATTCTATTATTTTTTAAATTATAAAGAGGACATTAATTCTATGCTTAGAAGTAAAATTAGGGTCAATTTAAAAAATTCGGCCATCCACCAACTCGCTGATAGCCTCATCTCTAGGAACATGTGGGGTAGACTCAACCAAACCCAAGGGAGGCCATCAAGGCCATACAGGAAGTAGCAGGGGATCACGAGGTGAGGCTTGTGCATATGATCACTCATATAGGGGCACATGGAAGAACAATAAGAGTTACACCGTGTAGGGTAGCACGACGGTAGAGAAAAATGTGGGTGAAAATCGTACTAGAAAGGAGAACACATTACAAGGTGGTACCGTGGAGGGAGGAGGAGTAATCTAGAAATGGGATTAGGAGGATTTATATTTAAATCGCAGCTCATCAATTCCATGTTTCTATTTTTAAAAAACACTGCTATATTCTCAGAAATCCATTTGATCTCTCTCAAGACCATGATTGCATGTATAATCTCGAATCTCATAATCTACTTGCTATTGTCTATGACTAGTAGGACTTGATCTAATTGCCTTAGATCGTCCTCCCTTTAGTATTAAACCTACGATCATCCCGATGCCTCTATTCTTGGTTGATAAAACGTATCCCCCGTGTTTGAACTCCGACCATCATTGATGATAAAACCCCATGCCATATGATAATTTGGAAGCTATAAACACATGCCGAAAATTATGATTCCTTGCATGTGAATGAAATGATGTACCCACATAGGCCAAAGAAAAAGAATTTATGAGTCCACGTCTGAGAGCTCGAGTATTCGAGGATGTGATTTTCAAGCATTCATAAACACATGCAGGGGTGGTTTTCTATTTGAAAAGATGATCCTGCGTTGAACTAAAGCAAAGAAAGATTTGCAGAATCTACGTTTGAATATTTCAAAATACTAAAGCTCTAGGTTATTCAATGTGTAGACCTCGGCCATTTCAAAGGTGATATTTATTACGTGTAGGAGATCCAATCCTCACCTATAATTAGAGTAGTAACACAACAAAAATAATTTTTTCTTATCACCTTCATAAGTGATCTTATTTTGAAAACAGAGAAATACCTGGTTTGAAATTCTACACGAATAAGAAGAATATCTCCACAGACCACCAACATGTTCTATGCAATATTGAAGTCACCTCGCAAAGGATAATCTCACCTCCACACGAAAAAAACGCATGATCACAAGAATTTTTTAAAACCCGTTGTTGTGCTTTATGGAGGGGATCCTGTAGGCATACTACTAGTGCACACACACCCCTGTTGAACCTTTTCAAAGACAGATCCAAGAACCACATTCTGTTCTGTGAAGTATATCCATGTGCACCATTTTTGTGAAGAAGGAGAATCTTTTCCATCATTGGTTTCATGAAAAAAATAAGAACACACACTTATTTATAAGTGTTATATACACTATTTTGTAGGGTATCTAGTTTCAATGAAGAAGGCGATTGAATGTTAAGGGTACTATGTGTTGGGATTCACTCAAGTGGTTGGAATGCGGAATCCCGTGTTCATTGAGTGATTGTGAAAACAAGAAGACCTATGAAGAAAGAGGTAATTCATGCACACATGAACTCATATGTTATAAGAAATAGGTAGTCTATTCATAAAGTAATCCATCCATTCAAGTTCACATTGACAAAGTTAATTGTGGGCTACATCTATAAGGGTTTGGTTGCACAAAAAAATGAATGAAAATAACAAGTGTGTGTGTGTGTGTGTGGAAAGATTGTGTTTGGTTGTTTGAAGAATACATCAAAATCCTTATATCCGTTAAGGATTGTACCAAATAAGAAAAAAATGGACAGTGTGTGTTGAGATAACATTTAATGCACACTTTCATGAACATACACATGGGATAGTATTTAATTAATGATCCTAGACAGAGGGTATATGTGTCCTAAGAAGAATAAAGAAGAGAAAGTTTGGATTCCGTGAATTTTAGGCATAAAACATAATTAATTGATATATTTGATATAAAGTTTCTTCAATTTCATGGAATCTATATATGAAGAAGAAATAAATTGAGACTGAATCCAAAAAGAATTTAAAGAAGATTTTAATTCTAAGTTAGCCGTGTTTGATGATAAAAAAGGAGAAATAGCAAATATTGTTAATAATTATTCTTGCATACACGATGAGTTTGTGTGTACCATTTTTAAAAACATTATTGAGGCCAGGTCTTCATTAGAAGAATAAATAATTCCCCGGGCATTTAGAAACTAAGTACTGATCAGAAAAGCGATCATAGTTATTGAGAAAGTCCAACAGACCTTAACAAAGGCTGTTGTAGATTATTGAATAGATACACATGTAGGTGTGATTCAACAATCATATGTGGAAAGAGCATAAGATCAATATATATTGAATCATGATATAACTCAACGAAGTAAGTTGTTTGTGAAACTCAAGAGATAGAAAAATTCAATGAGATTCCCAGAGGAGAATAAGACTTTAGTGGTAATATAGAGAAGGTCAGTGGGACTCTAGTAACACTATGGCATAATGTATAATGAACTCTTATGGGACTCATGAGAGGTAAAATGGGACTCTATGAAAACCATTTTAATTGATAACAAGATTATAGTGGAGAATTGGCGTCGAGGATAATAACCAACACAATAAGGAGTTTGTCTTTGAACAGAACCTTGTAAATCCTTGGATTCAGTGCCTTTAAATTTATAGTATCATTTGTTTTAAGGATGAGAGATACAAGAAGAGTAGATAGGGACTTTAACAATCCATATATGTTTAATTTAAATGAATCAATTTATAAAAAGATTTAAATTTATCTCTGATTCACCCCTCCCCCTCTCAATGATTCTACACTGATATGGGAACTTTAATAAGTATCGGAGGGAAGGTCACCTCTAAATGATCAATGAATGTCGATAAGAAGTTAAAATTTAAGAAAATGTGTGAGAAATCTCAAATGGGGATATCTTCAAAGACTCAAAAAAATATAAAGAATAAATAATCAAGGAATATGAATAATAAACTTACTACTAATGGTTAGACAACTTCTACTGAAGGTAATCTAAAAGGTAAAACATGTGATAATTATTTTTTTATTATGACTCTTCTAATAAAGGATGTTCAAGAGGCAATGATGATATATCAAATAGTGATACTAAGTGTGTACACAAATAATATCTGAATAATATCCCGAGAGTGGTGGTGAGAAATATTTCAACAAGTATCAATTTATTTCTATAAGATAAATTATAGTTGTAATAAGAAGTTGATTCCATGGAAGATGACGTAGCTAAAATGGTTATCATATACAACCCTCTCAAAAAACTAGTTAAGTAAATAGAATAATACATTTCTATTTCCAATGAATGACGTTCTCAAGTTACTATAGAATTGAAAATAATTATTTGTGAGAAATAATTCATTGAGATTGTATTGATAGAATATTTTCATGAATTTGAAATGTTTCACAAAGATTCTATGGTTGCCTAAGTTACTAAATTGGAAGATAAATTTAACAAGGAAAAAGAGCATGACATCTCATTGTAGTAGTTAGGGAATGTGTATAAAGATCCAATAATAAGGAAAATTGAGAATTGGGAAATAAGGATGAGATTAGTTGAGGATGAGAAGAACAATCTCAACATGAAATTTCAAGAGCATGAGGAGAAAATGAAGAATCAAAAATCACACCATGTTGTAAGTTCCCAAATAACTATAAAAATATATGTTGCCACTCAATCATTAATTGAGAAATTTGATTCCAAAAGTAGTAATATATTATCTTTTAATCCAATGGAAATATTCTCTAAAAAATAGGTAACTTCCATACCATCTTTCCTTCATGTTTCTAAATATGTTACACAAAAATGTACAGGTTATAAGAAAAATTCTAAATCATTATAGATGTGGAAAGGTGAAGAGAAACTGACCACCATGAAAAGGGTGAATAGTAAGAAGAATTTAAAAGATTATTCCCCAATGAATGTACATCACTTCAAAAAGAAGACCCAAAAATCTTATGAATGTGATATAAAGAAGTAATGGATTGTGGGTCAATGTTGTTGATAAAAAAGTTTGGGAATTGTGCATTATATCGTTGCTAAAATCATACTATTTAAAGCACACAAAGGACACCTATTTCATGGTAAAGTAGGTCAGAGAGGAGGAGGAAATATACACTTATCCAGAGGCATATGTATACTGTAAAAAGATTTGGAATTCTTGATAATATTTTTGATTTGTGCAATGGAAGTGGTCACAAGGTTGGAACATGTCAATATCAACATCTATCCAATGATGATAAGAAAATAATATCAACAAAGTTGGCTAAGAAAGAAGAATCATCCTTGGGATATAGGAATAAGAAATGTGCAAATGAAAATTATCTAATAAAGACTTCAATGAGGAATGGTTAAAATACTTTTGGTTTTAAATTCATGATGTTGAAGGGTGAAGGATCGAACATGAATACCAAGAAAAGTTGATTTTATTGTGGAAATAAAGGTCATACCATTGGTCACTGGAAACAAGACTTGGAAATGAATAAAAGAAAGTTGAAAAAAAAATGATAATCAATCCAGGAGAAGACATGATTGATTGAAGATATGTTTCCTATGAAAGGTAACTTGAAAACATTGATGAATCCATGTGGATTCTCCAAACCCGAATATGTTAAGAAGTGTTTATTTATATAGCATAATAAATTCCAAATTGAAAGTGAACTACAAAAACATAATGATGACGTATTAACTAAAGGAAAGGAATTTAGGGAACATGTTATTTCAAATAAAGATGAGTTAGAATTTAATGATCGGTTTTCATCACATGACAACCCACCTGTCCCACGAGTACTATGTGGAAGGTTCAAGAAATATGGAAATCATGAAAACAAATGTATAACAATTGTACTATATAAAATAGTGAGGTTCTAAATTAATAAACATGCACTAGTAGAATTTACATTACTATTGGTAGAAGTATGAACAATCCATCAACATAAGATAAAAAGAAGAACCCACATAGGCCCAAGTAAATTATGTTGCAAGGCCAAATCATAGAGATAAGGCATTCAAGGAGTTTATTTTCATGCATTCATAAACACATGAATGTGGGGTTTCCATGTTAAATGTGTATCCTGTGTTGAACAGAAATAAATAATGATTTGCAGCCTCTATGTACGATGATTTAAAAATATAGAAAATCATTGTTATTCAATGGGAATACCTTTCCCAATTCAAAAGTAAGATTTTGAACATGTATAAGATCCAATCCTCTAAAATAAATATAGGATCAGAGAGCCAATAATAGTTGATTCCTTTATCCTAAATGACTGTTCCAATTTCGATAATAGAGTATTCAGTAGTTCAAAATTCTACATGAAGATGATTTAGAGCTCCACAGACCATTGATAGGTGATAAACAATCGTGAAGTCATATCACAAATGATAACTGCACCTCTGTGTGATGAAGACCAATGAACACATGACTGGTTTTTCTAAACCCACGGGATGCTTCTTGGAGGTGATCCCACAAGAAAACAGCTGGTTTACACAAACCCTTATTGAACCTCTGCAAAGACAGAACAACTATCCACTTCTAGTTCTATGATGGAAATCCTTGCTCACCATTTGTGTGAAGAAAGATAACTCTGATCTTCTTCTGTTTCACAAAAAACCCTCTTATTTTCACATCATATATACTCTGTTTTATAGGAGTTCTAGTTTTGATGTAGAATGGGGTTGCAAGATAAAGGTTGTACGTGTTGGGATGCACTCTATTGCTCGATATTAAGAAGCTCAAGACCATTGTGTGATTATGAGAAGATGAATACCCAAAAGGGAAGAGGAAATTCATTCACACATGCACTCACATGTGAGAAGAGTATAGACAGTGTATGCACAAAGGACACCATCCATTCAAGTTCACAAAAACTAAGTTAATCATGTGACGCATCATTTCAATTTTTGTGGCACCGAAATAAAGACATAAAATAATAATTCTTTGTGTGGACATTTTTTGTTTGGCTGTTTGAATAACACATCCATAGACTTATATCCATTTATTCTATCAAATAAGAAGAAGAAAAGTGGATAGTGTGTGCATTGAGATAACATTTCATGCACTATTCCATGAACAAACACATGTTAGTGTATATAAAGAAATATCCTAGATAGTGGGTATACGTGTGTCAAGAATAATAAATAATAGGATGTTTGGATTCCATGCATTTTATGCATGAAGAAAAATTAATTGAGATATTCAAGAGAATGACTCTGGAAAGACACGAAAGCCATTCATGATAAATAAATAATTTGATACTGAATCTAGAATGAATTTAAAGAGGATTTTATATCTTAGTTGACATCGTTTGAGAATCCAAGAAGGAAAAAAGATATGATATTGTTCAGAATTATTCATTGATTCTTGAGGAGGTTTTTTTCACCATTTCACACACAATAGTGGGGTCGGGTGATAATTAGATATTGAAAGAATTTCCTGGGCATTGTGAAAATGGGTACTAATCAAAAAAGAGATCAGAGTTATTAAGCAATGCCAACAAACCTTACCAAAGACTGTTGAATATTTTTGAAGAGATACACGTGCAAGAGTGATGAAACAAGCCTATGTGGGAATATTATAAGATCAATCTACATTGAATCAAGACAAAACTCAAATATGGATGTTGTTCTTGTAAATAGAGAGCTAGAGGAATCCTGTGAGATTTAGGGAGGAGAAGAAGTATTTTGTGGGACTCTATAGTAGGCTAGTGGGACACTGGTAACACTGTGGGATGTAGTATAAAGAACCGTATGTGGGACTCAGAAGAGATACAGTGGGACTCTGCATAAGCCATTGAAATTGATAATAAGATTATAGTGGAGAATATTTTTTTTTGGATAATAACCAACACCGCAAGAAGTAGTTATTTGAAATGATCCTTATAAATCCTAATGTTTAGTGCCTTTATATTTATAGAATCATTCGAGATAATAGTTTTAGACACAATAACTGTAGATTGATAATTTAACCATCCATATAGGTTTAATTTAAAAGAATAAATTTATAAAAATATTTAGAGGGATCATTGACTCACCCTCCCACTCTATGTGTTTCTATAAAGATCTAGGAACATCATAATAAATATGAATTTTTATTTTCCTTTCTTTCATTTAATCATTCAGAAAGTGGAACCATCACTTGGGCATATGTAATAAGTATCATCGCCAAAAATTGATGTATTTTATTTTTATTAAAAATTTATATGAATGGTTATAAAATTTTATTTAATAGATAAACATGAATATTATATCACGATTAAAATTATGGAGATTATTAAAAAATGATCAAAATACAATTACCAGGATTTTTAATCCCAAACAAGCCTTAATATGAAGTAGTTTTTACATAGAAAATTGATTTAGATAATGAATTATTAAAAGATATTTGATAAGATTTTATAATTATATAATATATGGTATTATATATACGTGGTTTTAGAATATATTTATATCTAATATATATATATATATATATATATTATAAATTACTTTTGAATGAATATGAATCTACAGGATACATGAGGTGAGGGTTTCTTTCCTCACTTTTATTAATGTGAGACATATTACATATCAAAAACATATTTATTTTTTCTATTTATACTTAACTTTATTATCTGACAAGTTTATTTTCATGAAAATTATATTGATATCAACAGCCATATATGTTAATATTATTCATGAGGTTTTTATTCATATATTACCATGGTAGTATGGGTTTATGTTACAATCTCATTTCTTCTTAGGATTACATAAGCTAAATTTACATTGAGGTTCATTTATATACCTTAGACTATAAACCCCTTATATTTTTTTCACATTTTTATTTTACATGAATGGTTATTTTTAATATTAATAATTTTTTATAATATTAATTTATTTATATTTTTTAGTTATGGTATAATGTATTCAAATTATTAAGCAATTTCAACATAGTTCTTGTGAAAATAGTCAAATAGTTCACTAAATAAAATTAAAAATATTAAAATATATGTTTTCTTGATTATTTGTGGTTTAGAAGAATATTATGGGTTAATATAATGAATAATTTATGTTTAAAAAGTATTGATTTAAAAAAAATTGTTTGCATTTTAACATTAAAGTCAAATTAAATGAATAGTTTAAAAAATTAAAATAATGATATTTTGTAATATATAGTATTTTATTAAATGATTTAAATATTGTTAAAATACTAAAATAGGATATGTGGAATGGTAAATGGTACAATATTTTAACAATGTAAAATTTTAAAACTGTCTTTTATCATTTTATTAAATTTACAACACTTAATGATTGAAAACGTTGTTATCATGGTTATTGATAAAAAGTATTTTTAAAGGATTAAAGTAATTATATAAGGTTTAAAATGCCCTACAAACATGTCTAATTACTATTTTATAATCATATATATATAATATATCATCTTTAATTATAAATTAATATACTTTTCAACCACATTTATCTAAATATGACATTATAATATTTTAATGATTGGGAATATAACAAGTGTCACTTCCATCACTTATAAAAAGGAACAATTTTTCTCTCTTTTACACACCATTATAAACAAAATTTATATTCTGAAACAAGCCTAATAATATTATAAAAATATTTATCCATTTTATAGATTGTTTTATAACATTAAAAGGCCATCGCATGGGTCCTTTAGAAGATATTCAAACAAGGGTTTAGAAAGATGAGGTAATCATCTTTGTCAATCTCTTTCATTTAACATCTAATTTTACATCCTAAAATTATATAATAAATAATATAATAAAATAATATTTTCATATAAAATATCTAAATATTAAATTATTTTGATTTACGAATGATTTTCCATATTCATTCCATTAAATCGCAAATAAAATTATGATTTTTCACTACATGTGGACTACCGCATCCACAAAGCAATATGATCTATTTTCCTTCATCATCATTCATGGTGGATTATTATGATATATTTAAATTTTATATATTATATTTATAAAATAATTATTCTTTTATAATTATAATATACTATCAACCTTCCTACATTTTCATCCATTGAATATTGATAATGTCGTGTGTGCTTACATGTGGACTACCCCCTTCACTATGTATTGAAATTGATTATTAATTTTTTTATTACATAGATGGAAATAAGGATAAATTTAATTTATTTATTTATATTTACGATATAATAATTGTTATATAACGCTTAATTATTATTTATATTTCTGTCATTATATCTTTAAAAAAAATGAAACATCATTCAAGTGTTAGAATAAACTACGATCTTGAAGAAGTGATGTAATTAATTATTTCATAACTAATATATATAAATGAATATAAAATTTAATACTATGAATAAATATGATAATTATTACATTATTAAAAAATTAGATGATAGAACCATGATAAAACCACAAGTATTATGACTTTGATAATGAACCATTCATGAAAAACGACGTTCTTCTCACTCAGAAGATTGATTTTAATAATGAATTATTAATAAATGGGTGATAAAATGTAATAATTAATTATATATGGTATGATATATAAAAATATTTTTAAATTTTATGTCTATAATAAATATATTTGTATTATATAGGATTTTTGAACCTGTATAAAGAATGTTGAGACTTGACGTATGTGTTTCTTGTCCCAATTTTATTGTATTGAATGACATGATATAATCACCATAAGATTATTTCATGTGGTGTTTATATTTACAAATAAATTATTTTAATAATATCAGAATGAACATTATGGTCATTTAAAAATCCATCTAATTTTATATACTCCATGTGGTTTTTATTCAGAGATTACCAAGGCAGTAAAAGTTTTTGTTAGTATGTCATTTCTTTTCTAGATTTTCTGTGATAATTTTACATTAAGGGTAATTTCATCGAAATTATCCATAAAACCAATATATTTTATTATCCTCTAGTTATTGCTATATTAGTTATGCACTATTACCATTTTTATCTCTTTCATCATTAAAATGGATGAGAAAATTTTTTTAAATAAAAAAATGAATGTATTTCCTCTATAGTCGATGAACATTTTTTTGGATTCCCAATCTCCATAAAATTGAGATATTTAAGTTATTTAATGTACATGAAATGTCTTAAAAAGAAAAATTTCAATAATTATAAATTTATCTTCAATGGTATAAAAATGAAATATTTCTAGTATTTTTATGAATAAAAAATATTTTAATTTGTAAAAAAGTATGAATGATATAATTTATTTTAGCATATACATATTGAAAGGATATTCCCACACACATGTCCATTATTTATATTGATCTTTGTGTACATCTTTGTAAATTTTTGAGTATTTGAAAAAAAATAATGTTTTAATAACCTATTAAATGCATTTTCATCTATATCATTATCCTTTAAAAAATTTTATGGTTTACCAAGTTATCATCTTATATTACTATCCAATTTTTTAAAAATATATTATTTTGATGATTATTATATGAAACCTATTTCTTCCCAATACGTTAATTATTTTATGAAGTGATCTTTATGAAACCCATTTTTTCATGTGTTATGATATGTTGAAGTGGTGAACATATTATGATCTTATGGAAAACATATATATTGTTTTCATTATGGGATGGATGGGTCTTTAATAAACCTCTCATGAATTTGAAAAAGCCTTACATATCATGAATTAATTTTAGGGAAATATATTATGTGCTAGATCTACAATAGGATATGGGTAGGGAAGTTTAATCCATTATTATTCTAGAAAAATGTGTTGATGTATGTTCCATTATGTTATTAGAAATATGTGTGGTTTCCTAATCCAATGTGATATGATGATATGTGCAGCTAACCTTAACATATGATATGTTTTATAGTACTATGTGGTCTCTATAGTCTTCTGACATTTTTTTATTCTTAGGAAGTGTACACATGCCTCATGATTGAGTTGTGATGATCCCTCACATTTATCATTCGGGTTTTTTGTAATGATGAGTTTTTATTCGATTAACCTTTTTTTTGAACTATGATAGATTATGTAACATCCTAGGTAATGATAGAATACATAATTTTCAAATTTATTTGTATTCAGAAGATAGATATTCATAATCATTATTATTTTCAAAAATACAAATGAAAAGTGTCTTATTCAACTCTTAAATTAAATGGAATTTTATAAATGTTTATGTTTTAAATTATTTTATATGAATTTGGAAAAATGAATTTATTTTTTAATTCTTCAATAAAAAATTACCTTAGGATATATTTTTTAAATAATAAAAATATATTTATTTTCCAATGACTACTAAAAAATTATTATTATTATTGAAAATTTATTTATTTTTAATTATTTATAAAGTAAATTTATATTTTATACATTTCATAGAATTTGGTTATTTAAATTTAAATAATATTAAAAAAACTAATTTTGTTTAATGAAATTTATACATTAATTTAGTATAATAATCCATTATACCTAAAGGGACATTTTTTTAATAAATATTTTTTATAATGTTTACTGGTTGAATTTTCAATTAAATTATTCAACTCATATGTTTTGAATTTTTATAAATAAATTCAATATTCCAAATCATTTTTTCCAAATTTATGAAATAGATCCGATTTATTTTTTATTAATGTTAATAATAACCTTAGTAATTTTTGTTACCACAATAAACGGTAAATCTGGTAATTGATGTTAATAATAAAATGATAAGGACTATAAAATGACTCTAAAACATGTATAAAAATTTCTTAAATGATTATATATGATCAATATTTATCTAAAAGTTGAATATATAGACATTTTATAATTTTTTCTATTATGTCATTTATAATATTTTTTTAAATAAACTTCAAAAATGGCACACCCTTGTTTTTACTAACTACAATACTTTCAACAAAGGGATAACTAGAGGATATGTTACTTTATAAATATTTTTGTGAATTAGAAATTATTATTATTAAAAAAGGAATTTTATTTTTTATTTTTAGTCAATAAATAATTACCTAAATTTTTAATAAAATGGGGATGTGGTAATATTTAAATTAATGGAAAAAGAAAAAAAATCATATTATCAATTTTAAAATTACTATATTTTGAAACAATTAATTGGAACCAAGAATTTTTTAAATAAAATAATGATTATATCATTGTATAAAAATATTTTATACATATTCAGTACATTTTATTGGTGTAATAAAATCTAATATCATTGAATAGTTGTAAAATTTATAATACTGATATTTTATGTAAATAACCTTTTATTAAATGAAAAAAATTAAAATATAATATCATAATAAAATTTATAATGATATAGTTAAATATATCTTCTATGTTCTATTTATGGAAAAGTTTTTCATTTAGGGTCACTATATTGACTCACAAAGAGTAAAACACCTTGTTACTATGGTAAGTGTGAAAAACCGTTAACGAGGGTTAAAAAAACATATAGGAAAAATTTGATCAAAATGGGTCAAAATTTTATTAGATGAATTTTTATTAAAAAATCATCATATATTATTTTAATATTAAAAAATTGGATCCATTTTTATATCATAATTAATTTAAAATATTTAAATTTTTATGATATTCCAAAATTTCCCCGTCCCTCTCTTATAATAGGATACTGATTATTCTTATTTAATCATTCTTCAAAACCCATTTTATTCAGAAACTAACTACATAAATCCCTTATAAACATAAACTCCCATTTTTCTGGGTTTTAATATGGGTACAATACATATCATAGATGTCTTAACATTCTAAGAAAAGATGATTTCAAAAATAAGTGGTACAGTTTATAACCACAATGTTTTCATCTTATTTAATCATTCACCTCATATAAAACATTTTTACTCTGATAAAATAATAAATCTAGAACCCTATATATTTTTATATGTTAATATGATAACTCAATAACCTATAACCATATCCTTTTCCATCAATTGGGAAACAAAACCATCATTCCTGTGTAGAGCAGACCACCACCTTATGAACTAATGTAATTTTTTCTCAAGAACCTTCCCTCAAATATAGATTATAATTAAGGAATTTTTGATTTTATATTATTTTAATGACATATTTTTCCTTATAAAACTAAAATATATATTTTATCTTGTTAATTTTCCATTCACTAAAAAATGATAACATCGTTTTTGGGTTCATATGGACTACCACCTCTTCAAAACAATGTACTTTTTTCCATCAACACATCATATAGATGATATAAATCAGTATATTAAAAACAATTAATATTATATTTATAATATAAGGATTATTTTTTAATTGTAAAAAAATATTTACCTTGTTTGCATAATTATTGATAATATATGGAAATGTTACTCATGTGTATGTATAACCTACAATCACCATTATTATAACAAAGTTACTTTTTCATAACTATATTTAATGGTTTGAATTAAAATTATATTTTTATTATAAATATAATAATTATTTTATTACTATTATTCTATACATGATGGAATAATATCCTTCGTGACCATATTTATCATACCAAATTCATTTTGGACTATGAATGATATATTATCATAATATACAATGTGAACTTAATTCAATAAGTAATAATTAATAAATGGTAATAAGTGAGGTAAATGTAAGAATAAATTTGAATAAAATTCAAAATAAATTATGAAATTAACATAAGTTTATTTTTTAGGATAAAAAAGAATGTACATGATGAGTCAGACTCAGGGTAAGGGGAGTTCTTTTAAAAATATTCTTTTATTTTTTTTAAACTCGTATTCATCTATGTGCATGTTTTTAGAAATATCTCATATAGGTATTTATATATACATAAAATAATTAAAAAAGAAATTTTATGTCTCTTTTTTTATATTATTTAATTTGTTAAGAAACGAAATCATTTTAGGGAATGTTTTGCTATTTATTACAAAAAGTCAAAAGGAATGTTCTATTATCATGTATATACAACAGTAACTATTCACAACATAATTAAAATTATTATATATTTGAATTAAATTAAAAAATTTAGTGTGGTATTCAATTAAAAACAATTCATCCCAATATTTTTTTAATTTTTAAAATTAATTTAAACTAAATTGGAATTTTTATTAAAAAGAAATGTTTTCTAAGAGACGAAAATAATATATTTATGTGTGTAATGTTTGAAGTTGAATGGTTTTATATGTTGTGTTATGTTATGGGAATTTTGAATTGTTATGATTATGGGTAGTTCCATTATAAACTATGTACATGTTGTTATGATTTTAATTAATGGTAGGTTGTTTCATTATAAACCAATGATGGGCGAGGATGAGATATCGTTCAAATGGATTAGATATGGAATTCGACCATACATTTATTCCATTTGTATGGGTGATTATAAGGGTGATATGGAAAATATATCCCAAGTAATAAAAATTTGTTCTCATTGAATTTTATGGGGTTTATTGGAATACTATTAATTAACAATATTAGATACCAATAAAAGGTTTAAATAAAAAAATGTTACCTTTTCGTGTTAAAAGTATAACACTAGGAAAATTAATAATTATGATTTTTTCATAGTGTCAATGAGAACTTATGAGTATTAATTTTTAATTTATGATTTAAGATTAATTTTTTTTAAAAAAAATTGGTTAGAATATGTGATTTATTTGGTAAGAAATATTTTATTTAGAGCTCAATTGTTATCTTAAAAGGGAAAATTTTTATTTGTATTCATTGGATAATGGTTTCAATTTTTTATTGAAAATTTAAAATATGGTTTTGATCATTACACATTTTAATATTTTTTCATATGGTTTAAGGATGGGTATGGGTAAATAACATACCAATGTGACATCCATAGCTATTTTCCATGAAAAGAAAATTTGATTCATTTGTACAGATTAATATTATGGAAGAAGTGGATACTGATTAGTACAATAATTTTTTAATATATGCGTATGTTATATAAGTGTTATTTTATTACATTATATAAATCTATAACTAAATGATTATTTAGAAAATAAGAAAGATAATTCTAGTATAAAGTCACTATAATATGTAATGTTTTTAAACTAGGTTATTATATATTGTTTTATATAATGGTTTAGATAACATTAGAATTTAAGATAATATTGATAGAACACCCTAATAATATTTGAAATTATAGTTAAGTGAATATCCTTAATTATTTAATTTTATGATGTTTATTCATCTAAATTTTATCTATTTTGAATTGTTTTCCAAAGAGGAATCATTGTATATAGTGTAGAAAGGGACCATGGGGGTGATATCCTTTCAAATCAAAAACATGGAATGGTTGGAATTAGCAGAGAGATATTTTTACAATAATGGATCAGTTGGCACTTGATATTAATTTTGTTGGTAACCAAAATAGAGAAATACCATATCTATTAGATCGGGTCATATCAATAGTGGAACATTTTATGAGACATCATATTCTGGCATTCAGTAGATCCTCCCACCTAGTTTTATATGAATGACAGATTAATTAATTAAAGAATATATTAGATGTCATGGGTTTTGTTTATAGTTTCAAAAGGATAGTCATTCTATTTACTATTTTTATGGCGAAGTTGATCAATGGTGATGAATTGTTATGATTTCAAAAGAATTTCAATAGATTGATCACTTCGGATGAGATTACATTATGAATATTTTATTTCAGAAATACTCCCCATGTGAAATTAAAATTAGGATTGATAGTAAATTCTAGGAATTAATACAAAAACAGTAATATTCAGTGGCCCTGTATGAATAAAACATCACCTATTTGTTAGGGTATGTACCAAAATTTATCTATGATCATGATAGTAAAATTATTCCATTTTTCTCGAGATTGAATCCCAAATATCATATATACTTATCTTCCCATGAGTTTAAAAGTTATCAAAATATACCTCAATGTATTGGAAGTTAATAAATAGAGATTTATGAAGATCAAATATTTCATGAAAACAATAATAATAAAAGTTATAGATTTTAAGAAATGGGTAATAATTCATTAAATTAATCTAGCGGTTAAAAAACATCTTCCCAATGTTTGATAAGTGAAGTGAAAATAACCAAAGGGAATGTATTACCAAGTGGAATTTTTGTACATACAAATCAAGACTATAAGGAAACAGATAATAAAAATAATCTAAAGATAATGGCATGATTATTTAAATTAAATTTCTATGTAAATTAGGCTATCTTGTGCCTGATGTTAATAGATCTCATTGGAAATCATTAAGATTGAATGTAAAATGTTGTGGAAAAATCATTTTTTACTAATATGGTGATTTTTGGCAGTCAAATAAAGTGGTTAATTGTATTTTACTGGTTGATTTGATTTCTGTCAATACCCTGTCTATTTCTGGATCATCATATTCTTTCATCTCTGATTAATTTACAAGTAAATTTGGTATATTACCTAATAAAAGTATGATATAACATTTGGTGATAAATTATAGAGGAAATATTATAATAACTATGTTTTATAGGAATATTCATATTGTTGTCAATGGATTTTTCATTCTTGAAAATCTTGTGGACTACCCATTGTTTAGTTTAATATTATTTTGGGTATGGATTGGATTTTGGTTTATCATGATATGTTATATTGTAGATCCCTTAATGTTTTGTTCAATGAATTCTTAATTTCAAAAATATACCATGATGCTGAAAAATTGAATAGAAATGGTAGCTAAATTTACTTAGCACGTGTTGTTGAAAAGAAGGAAACTGTTTATATTAGTTACGTCCCAGTATTGAATGTATATATCAATGTTTTTACTAAATATTTATGAGCGGTTTTTTGGTTCAAGATTTTGAGTTTTCTATTGAATTAGTACATCATACTAAGCCTATTTTAAAACTACATTATCTATTATGCCATGTAAAAATATAAATGTTCAAAAATATTATTGGAGTTTCAAGATAAAATTTTCATTTATCCAAGAACTTCACCATGGGTTGACCCTCTCTTATTTGTTAAAAATAGCGTGGGTTCAATGAAACTTTTAATTGATTTTAGAGCCTTTACTAATGTAACTATAAATAAGTGTAACTTTTTCCTCATATGGGTGATTTTTTTTATCAGCTTCAAGGAGCGTTGTACGTTTCGAAGATTGATCTCATGCTGGTGTACAATCAGTTTATGGTAAAGAAGGTAGCTATTTTGACTTCTACATTTTGGACATTATATGATAACTATGAATTTCTATTTACTACCATTTGGTTTACTAATTCAGCAGCTATATTAATGGAAGTATTGAATATTGTTTTCCAAGATTTCTTAGATTTATTTTTGGTATTTTTTATGAGTGATAGATAGGTATATTAAGAAATTCATGAGGATTATAAAAGATACATATGTATTGTTTTTAAACCACAAATTTAAGGAAGTTATATGGAAAATTAATTATTTATTTATTTTGGTTGAAATATATATCTGTCCATGGTTATATCATTTATAAATAAGGTATATATATTGAACATGCTAAAACTAATGTTATTTAGGAGTGGACATGTGTAACACTGTGTGATTTTAAAATAGAATCATCATGTTTGATAGCATATATGAATCATGACACTAAACATAGAAGAGAATTTAAATCATGATACATTAATATTTATTTAATTTTAAATAGATTCAATTTATTCGATAACTTGTGATGTACAAAACAGTGATTTTAAATAAAACAAGATACTCTATTAAAATATTATTATTTAAAAATGAAAATTATAACCAAATGGTTAAGTTGGTGGTTATAAATAGGAAAAAAACAAAATAATGAAAATTATATTTATTAAACATTTATAAAACAAAATCAATGATTATCAGTTGATTATAAATAAAATAAGAATAACTTGAATTAAAAATAATTATTTTTCTGAAAAAAATGTATTTTTCTAAAAAATGGTTTAAGTTGTTATTTTTTCAAATAATTTAAGATAAATTCTTATCACTTTTAAAAATTTATATGATAAAATGAACTAAATTTTTTATATAATCAAATTTAAATTATACTTTTATTAATTCTTTTATAATTTTTTGAAATTTTTTATAAATATTTAAAAATATGGATTTTGTTAAATAAATTCATTTAATTTAAATTATTTTCAATGATAAATGATATTTTATATTTTATTTAAAGTAAAATTTATTAAATTATATTATAAATTAAATAAATAAGTTAATTTAAACAAATTTGATATTAATTTTAAATTTTATTTAATGTAAATTTTATTAAACATAATATGACTCACAATTTATTTTGATAATGGGGTTATTTTTTTTTCTATTAATTAAATATTATAATTTCTCGTATTTTATCACTTATATGTTTTTATAATTATAACATATGTTTACCCATACCTGGAGTTTGATCATACCCATATTATGTATCTATTCCCCAATGTAGTGAACAAAATTATTACGAATGATATAAATCAGATAAAATAGAATGTGTGGGGAATGTATATGAGATGTCAAATACATATTATGGATTAATTATTTTCATATATATTTGGAAATATCCATTATTTTAGGGAGATATATTCTTTATTAGTCAATTTGTTTTCAAAATCTATGTTTTTTAAAGAAAAAAATTCATGGGAACGTATTTTTTTGAAATATTCTTTTAACTACTATAATTTTGGGATACCAATGAATGGAAAATTATTTTTAGTTTAAAAGAGATTATCTAAATAATTTTTTTTCACCATCGTATCTTGGAGTGCTAGTCTGCGGTACTATAGATGGTATCAAATTAGGGTTTAGACAACATTGTTGTCTAAGATGTTTTTTGAGAATAACATACTAGTTGATAAGTAAAGGTTGATCATAATTTCAAATTCATAGATATACATTTAGATTAATTGACTTAATATTGAATATTTTATGTTCTTTATGGATTAATATAATATAAATTTAGTGAAAATCTCTGGGAAGAGTTGTAGAGATATATCTAACTATAGAATAAAATAATTATGATTTGGAAAAGTATAAATTTTGTAAATTCCAAAAATTTGAATCCATGTATGGACACATACATGTGGATGTGTTGTGATAGAGATGAAACTAGGGGTAATAAACCTAATAAATTTTGATTAGTTATTATCCTAGTCTACACTCTATTGCATAATGAGTGCCCTTATGAATTCAAACATATCTAGATACAGTCATGCAATGTTCTTTATTTTTCATATTCTATTTATGAATCATTATATGGGATTAGAATATATTTACATTAAATTATATAATATGGAAATTACTATGGATAACATAGATTGAAACATAGTGATTCATAAGATATGGTAAAAATTAATTGACATATAATTTCATGGATAAAGGGTATGTTGAGTTTTTAAAGAATATATTTTAAGGATATTGAGGTTAATAATATTTTAAGAGAGTTTAAGATAATTTGAGGAATCTATTTTGGGAATCAGGTTATTATTTATGAGATAAATCAACTCATAGTAACCTAGGTTGGTCCAATAATGATATAGGCTTAATAGAGACTGAATTTTTTTAACCTAGGCTGATGCAAATTGAAATGAAAGAACTTATGGATGGAATTAATGTGCTATAAAGTTAAAAATTGAGGGGGGGGGGGTCAAATTTCCCTTTGGTTATTTTTTGTAATTTTATTGTAATATTATTAAATAATTTTGACTTATTTGGCTTTAGTGATGGATGAGATATGAGTATAAAAGATAAAAATTGATATGATGTAAAAGTCATTCATAGTATTAATGAGAAACCAAATGGGATAATAGATTGAGTGAAAATTGATGTGATGATTGAAAACACGATATCATGGATTGTCATAAAAAATGTGAACAAATTTTATTTCACTAACACACCAAAGAAAAGAATGACATTGTCTCATAGAATATTGGGTGACAAAGATTATGACGGAATGAAGATCTAATTTTTAACTTGTAAAAAATGTGGGAAAAAACTCCTCAAGGAATGCATGAGTGGAATGATAATTTATTATGAGTATGGAAATAAATTCCATAAAACTTAATGGTGAAAAATAAATAAAACATCTGTAAAAATTTTCTAATTCAATTATATGGATTTTGGGAATGTTGAAAATCATTGCATTAATATAAGGGTTAATGAGGAAAATATACATCAATGACCTCTAAAATCAAGGGATCATGGAAGAGACTATGTAATGGCTACTATTTAGATAGTAGTAAAAATTTAGTTGTTAAATGTATACTTATTGTCCACCAAAAATTAATGAATGCATTTTCTCACCACCTCATCTATTATAAATTAAATAATTAATAAAAGACCTAGTGGAATACTATTACAAGAAAATCACATGAATATTCTTCATGGTTTGTCAGGAGATAGATGTTATAGATCAATATCTAATATTATTAATAATATATTATTTTAAGAATATATTATAACAATTTTTAATGGGATCATATAAGTTTTTTTATTTTGAAATATCACAATATATCCTAAAACAACCCATGATTATCAATCAATATAGACTATAAACATCCCATAGAAATTATATTTAATGCATATGTGTTAATAAATAATCAATATTTTAATGGTATCTAGAATAATAGGTCTAATATATTCTTATAAATTAGCACTTGGAGTTTATCACTCTAGTGGAGACACATAACAATATTCCTTAGAGATAATGAACTAAAAATATAAATTATGAAATTTATTTAAGTAGGAGAATATAAAACCCAATGATTAGAAATTATATAATATTTTTTCATCAAAATAAGATGTAACACACTGATATATTATAATATATTATCTTTACATATGTTTTTTATTATTTTATATGATTTTTTATATATAAAATAAAACATAAAAAACTATGATATACTATAATATATTATCATTTTGACATATCCATGATTCCCTAGTCATTGTATTAGAGAGTATGAAGAGTGTTAATAGAATTATGAAATATATATAATATTTATTTCCCCAATAACAATTTAGTATGTGAATTCTTGGAAATGTGTACTCATTTTTTTAAATACACTTTGTATTATTCAAAAATGAATTTTCATCAAAAATTATATTTATTTTTTTTCTATGGAAATTTTATTTAACTTTTAAAAGTTTTTAAATTCTATATTATAAAAATAAAATAATATTTTCAATAATATTATAAAAAACTACATAGGTTATGGTTTCAGTATTTTTTCTGAAATGAATTATTATTAGTGAATTGTGATATTATCAAATTCTAAATTAATAACATTTATATTCATTAAATAATCTAATTGAAAATTAAAATTTTGTATTGGATTTGTTCTTGAAGATACAAAGGATCCTATTTATTTTTTAAATTATAATTAATTACATTTGAATCATTAATATTCATGAAATTAATATAAATTAATTTTTAGTCTCAAAAAAAAATTCAAAAAAATAATCCGTGACATTTTATAAATTTATATTAAAATTAATTTCAACCAATTATGTATGTTCAATCCTATAAAAATGGATTCAATATTTTAAATCATTAGGTAAAATTTAGTTAAATATTCCCCATATATTTTTTTCATATTTAATAATACCCATGGAAAATATATATTACATCTGTAAGGGATTAATGGATTAAATAGGGATAAAGTTATTACAAAGACATTAGAAAATTATAAAACATTCCTTTAATATAAATTAATATGTGGGTTTAACTATAATCATCTAAGATTTAACATTATGTAAATGTTTTTTCATTATTCTTTGTTAATAACATAGATTATTTTAAGTAAAGAAAAATATAAAATGACACTCTATTTTCATTTAAGAACTCTAATTTTTTTCATGGAAGTTAAAAGTGGTAATTTTCTGTTATAAATTAAATTAATTTATTTTAATAAATTTTTTATATTAATTTATTTATACTTTTTAGTGATAGTAAAATTACATTAAATACCTACACAATATCGACACGATGCTTATAGAAGTTGTATAAAAAATTACTAATGAATTTTAAAAAAATTAAATTTATTATGTTTTCAATAGATTGTGGTGTTATTAATACATTATTTATAATTAAAAAATATAATTTATTGTCCAGGGGTCTATATTATATATTCATTATCATTTTCATAACATTAATGTCAAATTATATTAATAGTCTCAAAATGACATTTATTATATTTTATGATATATAATATTTCCATTAGTGATTTAAATGTTATTAAAATCTATTTATATGAAAAGATAATTTTTATATTTTCTAAAATTAAATTCATAACCCATTTATGGGCTTATTATTACCATACATTTAAATTTTGAACACATAGTTATTAAAAAATGGGTTACCTTGGTTAAAGATAGATACGATCAATTGTGGTCAAACTCAAGAGATAAGGGTTGAAATAACCTAAAAATTTATATAAATACTATATTATTAGTTTACTTAAAAGATATATCATATTTAATTTTATATAAATCCAATTTGGAACTAATTTTCTAAGAATTTGATTTAAATATTTTTATATTTTGAAAAAATTCAAGAGTGAGGCTTCCCTCGCATATAAAGGGGGACCTCCTCTCCCATCCTAAACAAATATTCATTATCCACAAAGCTCAACAAAACCCTAACTAATCCAATTATAAAAACCTATATCCTTATTCTAGATGTTTTCTCCTCCTAAAAATACCATTAATATTGTCCTTGAGAAGAGATTCAAAGGTGTTTCTCAATGTATAGGTAATTGTATGAAACAATATATTTAATTTTATTTATTCTTTTATTTACTTCCAATATAATAACATTTCTATTTATCATACAATATGATGTCATTATGTATATTTTAGTTCCTTTTTATATCTCATTTTCATCAGATGGAAATGAAATTTTCACATGTGCGTACGTGCAGACTACTGCATCCCTGAAGTGATATGATCCATTTTAAATAACTATATTTCTTGTTAATTTATAATGATATATTAAATGTATATATATATTATTTATTATATAATTATTCTTATATTATTATTATATTTTTTATACCTTATTAACAATTCGTCTGTTTTAAAATTATAATTCCACACATGCATACCTATGAACATCCACTGTAACAAAGTGATGTGATTCATTTTTAATTTCTAATTTTCATTGATGGTGATATGGATAAATTTAATGAATATATAAAGGATATTTATGATTTAATAATTATTCTATATGTTTATCATAGAGTTATATTTGTTGTCAATAGTTGTCAATATGTTCATGGAAAAGTCACGATTAATGTTGTGAAGATGATTTAAGTGGTGATTCTTAATGTGATTTTGTTGACTCTGGGAAAAGACCACTTTGATTCTGAATTTTATTAATTAGATTGTTCTATCAATATTTATTTGCCGAAAATGGTGATCAATGAGATGGGAATATTTCATTATTATTAATCTAATGAAGTTGTTACAAAGATAATGATTCTTGGATAATTGTTATGAATTCATAGCATCAGATGCCACGCCTGGGAAATTCTCCATATTGTATTAATTTAGATGAATGTGGAACTGATCCTAAGTCCCAATAGATGTTTCAATGAATGAAACATTGTTACAATATCTGAAGAAGGTCATGAAATACATTATTGGATGATGAATTTTCAAGAAACATCAAATAACATCTAATTGGATGATGTTAGTGAACAGAATTAAGTGGTTGCTTGTGCTGATCTTCAAGGACCAAGATTTGTGTTAAATATAACACATTGTTCACTAAATTGTTTATATTAATTGTGTTTTAGTTCCTGAGGAGGTTAGGAAGAGTTCCATCCATAGTTGAATAAAGGAAGATGAGTAATTTGTTTTTCGATTCATATTCTAAAAAGACATTGAAAAATGGGGAAAAAGAAGGAAAGGTGCATGGGGTTTCTATTTGAATAAGTGGCCAAGCATTAATTAATAAGGAGTCTATTCTTGATTAAATTTGTAAGTGGATGTGACTTCTATGCATAGGAGAATTATATTACGGTTACATTACAAATTTTGGCCAGCCACCAACCAACCAACAGCCTCAACTCTAGGAACATGTGGGGTAGAGTCAACTGTATCTAAGGGAGGCCATCAAGGCCATCTACAAAGCAGAATGATATCATGAGGGGAGGCTTGTGGATATGAGCACTCCCACATAGGCACATGGGAGAACAATAAGAGTGCCATTGTCTTGGGAAGCATGGTGGTACAACATAGTGTGGGTACAATGCGTATTCGAAAGGAGTACACGTTACAGGGTGGTACCGTTGAGGGAGGAGGAGTAATTTGGAAATTGGTTTAGGTAGATTGATATTTAAATTGTGTCTCAATGCTTCTCTGTTTAGATGTGGGACATATTTTTAAAAAACATGGATGTATTCTCAGTCATCCATTTGATCACTCAAGATCATGGCCGCATGTGTAATCTTTAATCCCATGATCTACTTACTATTGTTCGTGAACAATATGATTTTATCTAATTGCCTTATATCACCCATCCTTTCGTCTCCATCCTATGATCATCCCGATGCCGATGCTCCCTATAGATGAAACTTCTCTTCTTTGTTTGAACTTCGTCCATCGTTGATGATAAAACCTCACGCCTTATGATAAATTGGATGCTATGAACACAGTTATGTAATTATTTTTTCATGCATGTGAATGAAATGATGAACCCACATAGGACAAAGAAGAAGAATTCATGAGGCCATGTGTGGGAGTGCTCATAAGCACAAGCCTCACCTCATGCTCTCCTGCTGCTTCCTGGATGGCCTTGGTGGCCTCCCATGGATACCGTTGACTCTACCCCACATGTTCCTACAGTTGAGGATATTGGGTTGTTGGTGTCTAGATAAATTTTTTAATGTAACGCTAAAATAATTCTTCTAAGCAGAGAAGTCATGTCCACTTAGACATTTAATCAACAATAGAATCCTCATTAATTAATGCATGGCCAATTATTCAAATGGAAACCCCATGCATCTTTCCTTCTCTTTTCCCATTTTTCAATGTCTTTTTAGAATATGAATCAAAAAACATGTTACACATGTTCCTTTATACAACTATGGATGGAACTCTTCTTAAACTCCTCAGGCACTAAAATTCAATGCATGAAAACAATTTAGTGAACAATGTGTTCTCCTTAACAAAAGTCTTGGTCCTTGAATAACAACACTAAAAATCATCTAATTCTTTTCACTAACATCATCCAATTATATTTTATTGTATTGATCTTGAAAATTCATCATCCAATCATGTATTTCAAGACCTTATTCAGATTTTGTAACAATGATTCATTCATTGTAACATGTATTGGGACTTAGGTTCACTTCAATTTTCATCTGATGAGAAACCTTCCACCATGAAATGGGTGGATTGCAAGAAGAATTTGGATGATTGTTCCCCACAAAAAGAACAATAGTTCAAAAATAAGACCCAAAAATCTTTTTCATGTGATATAACGAAGTAAGGGATTGTGGGTCAACGTTGTTGATAAAACAGGTTTGGGAATTGTGCATTATATTGTTGAAAAAATCCGGAGAATTAAAACACACAACGGAAGCCTATATCAAGGTAGAGTCGGTTAGAGAGGAGGAGGCAACATAAACATATCCAGAAGCATATCTATACTGCAAAAATATTTGTAATTCTTGATAATATATTTGATGTGTACAATGGAAGTGGTCACAAGGTTTTTATATGTCCATATCAACGTGTATCCAATTATTATAAGAAAAAAAATATCACAGAAGTTGGCTATGAAAGAATAATCATCCTTGGGAAGTAGAAATATGAATGTTCCAAAAAAATTATCCAAAGAAGATTGCTAGTAGGAAAGATGAAAAGACCTTGGGTTTTAAATCAATGAAGTTTTAGGGTGTTGGATCCAAAATCAATACTAATAAAAGATGATTTTAATGTAAAAATAATGGTCATAACACTGGTCACTAAATAACAAGACATGGAAATGAATAGAAGCAAGTTTAACATAAAAAGATAATCAATCCTAGTGAAGAAATTATTGATTGAAGATATGTTTCCTAAGAAAGGTAACTTGAAAACATCAAAGAATCCATGTGGAAGCTCTAAACCAGAATTTGTTAAGGAGTGTTTATTATATCAAGCCTAATAAATTCCAAATTTAATGAAAACTACAAAAATATTATGATAAAGTATTATCTAAGGAAAGGCATAGGGGGAACATGTTCATTCAGATGACGATGAGTTGGAATTTCTTGAGAATTTCATCACATGACAACCCATGTGTCCCACAAGTACTGTGTGGAAGGTTCAAGAATGATGGAAATCATGAAAAAAATGTATAACTATTCTACTATGTAAAATATTGATGTTCATATTTGAAAAAATGCACCAGGGGAAGTAACTTTACTGTTGGTAGAAATTTGGAAAACCCATCCACATATGATGAACAAAAGAACCTGCATACGCCAATATAAACGAAGTAGCGAGGACACATCAAGGTCAAACGTTTGAGGAGGTTATTTTCATGCATTCATAAACACATGCATGTATGGTTTCCATTTAAAATTTGGATCCAACATTTAACAGAAATAATGAAAGATTTGTGGCATCTGCGTTTGGTGATTTTAAAATACAGAAGATCCCACTCATTCAAAGGGAAGACCTCGCCCAATTAAAAAGTGAGATTTTGAACACATATATTATCCAATACTATCCTATAAATAGAGGATCAGTGAGCCGATAAGAGTTGATCTCTTTATCCTTCAAACTATTCTTATTTCAAAAAGAAAGTATTACCTAGTTCTAAATTCTACATGAAGAAGATGTAGAGCTCTAAAAACCATTGACAAGAGATACACAGTCTCGAAGTCATCTCGTGAATGAAATATTCAAATTTGTCTGATAAATACCCATGAACACATCATTGGTTTTTCTAATCCCACATCGTTCATCATGGAGGGATCCCGCATAAAAACAATTGGTTCACATTCACCCTTATTGAACCCCTATGATAAAAGAACAATGAACCACTTATAGTTCTATGATGGAGATCATTGCGTACCCTTTGTGAGAAGAAGGAGAAACCTGATCTTATTTAGTTTCAAGAACAAAAGAAGTAAACACACATATTTTCACATCATATATACATTTTTTTGTAGGGGTTTGACTTTTGATGTTGAAGGGGATTGAAAGATTAAGGTTGTACATGTAGGGATTCAATATAGATCTTGATATGTGGAATCTCGTGACCACTGTGTGATTATACGAACATGAAGACCCACAAGGGAAGAGGCAATGCATGCGCACATGCACTCACATGTGAGAATAAAATAGATAGTGTATGCACAAAGGACACCATCTATTCAAGTTCACAAAAACAAATTCAATCGTGCGATGTATCTATTCATGTTTTGTTGCACATAAATAATGAAAGAAAAGAACATGTGTGTGTGTAGAAAGATTGAGTTTGGTTGTTTGAAGAATAAATCCAAATCCTTATACACATTAAGGATATCAGATAAGAAGAAACAAAGTGGGAATTGTTTACATTGATAGAACATTGCATGCACTCTTTCTTGCACAAACACATGTTAGTGTATATAAAGAATGATCCTAGACAGTGGGTATACGTGTTTAAAGACGAATAAAGAAGAGGATGTTTGGATTACATGAATTTTATGCATGAAGCATAATTAATTGATATATTCAATAGAAAGAGTCTTGAATGACATGAATGCCATTCATGAAGAAGAAATAATATGAGACTGAAGCTTGAAATAATTTAATAAAGATTTTATATCTTTGTTGACATTGTTTGATAATCCAATAGGGAAGAAAGATATTATATTGTTGAGAATTATTAATTCATTCTTGAAGAGGTTGTGTGCACCATTTTCACACACCATATTGGGGTTGGGTCTTAATATGATGAAGAAAGAATTTACCGAGCATTGTGAAACTAGGGACTGATCAGAAAAGTGATTAGAGTTATTGAGCAAAGACAACAATCCTTACCAAAGGCTATTAGATATTTTTGAAGAGATACATGGGTACGTGTGACAATGCAGGCCTGTGTGGAATGATTATAAGATCAATCAACAGTTAATCAAGAAAAAACTAAAATAGGGATGTTGTTCATGTATATAGAGAGCTAGATGAATCCTATGAGATTCATTGAGGAGAAGAAGTCTTCAGTGGGACTATAGAGTTGGCTAGTGGGACTCTGGAAACACTGTGGGATGTAGAATAAAGAACCTCATGTTGGACTCTGCATCAACCATTGACATTGATAATAAGATTATAGTGGAGAATCATTTTTTGGATAATAACTAACACAGAAAGGAGTAGATATTTGAAATGAACCTTGAAAATCTTTCTGTTTAGTGTATTTACATTTATAGCATCATTCGAGATAATAGTGATAGACAAAATAACTATGGATCAAGAATTTAACCATCCATAGGGGTTTAATTGAAAAGAATCAATTTATAAAAATATTTAAAGGGATCATTGATTCTACCCCACCCCTCTTAGTGATTATATAATTATCTCAGAACATTGCTATAAATATGAATTATTATTTTCCTTTATTTCATTCAATCGATCAGAAAGTGGAACCATCATATGGGCATACAAAATATGTATCATCGCCACAGATTGGTGTCTATTATTTTTATCAAAAAATTATATGAATGGTTATATAATTTTATTTCCTTGATAAATACGAAACTTATCTCAGGATTAATATTATGGAGATTATTAAAAAATGATCAAAATACAATTACTTTATTTTTTAACCAAAACAAGCATTAAAAAGTAGTTTTTACATAGAAAAGTGATTTAGATAATGAATTATTAATAGATGTGTGATAAAATGTTATAATTAAATAATATATGGTATTATATATATGATTATGGTTTTAGTATATATTTATAACTAATAAATATATATATTATATATTACTTTTTAATAGATATAAATCTACATGAGACATGAGGTGGGGGCTTCTTGTCTCACTTTTATTAATGTGACACATATAACATATCGAACACTTATTTATATTTTATACTAAAACATACCACTGTTATCTATTAAGTTTATTATCATGAAAATCATAGTGATTTCAACATCAATATATGTTAATATTATTCATGTGGTTTTTATTCAGATATTACCATGGTAGTATGGGTTAATGTTACAATCTCTTTTCTTCTTAGGATTACCTAAGCTAAGTTTACATTGAGGTACAATTATAGTTCTAGAATAGAAACCACTTATATTTTCTTCAATTATGTATTTTACATGAATGGTTATTTATAATATTAATAATTATTATTGATATTTTTTTTATTTTTTAGTTATGTTATAATTTATTTATTTTAATAAGAAATGTCGACATTATTCTTGTGAAAATTGTCAAATAGTTTACTCAAAAAATATAAAAACATTATAATAAATGTGTTTTTGATTAATTGAGGATTTCCAATAATTTAATGGGTTAATATAATGTATAATTTATGTTTAAAAGGTCTAGATTAAAAATAATGTGTTTTCATTTTATCTTTAATGTAAAATTAAATGAATAGTTTTAAAAATGAAATTAATGATATTTTATATTATATAATATTTTATTAAATGATTTAAATATTGATAAAATACTAAAATAAGATAAGTGGAAAGGTAAATGGTAAAAAATTTGAACAATGTACCATTTATAAACCAAATGTTTTATTTTTAGTAAATTTATAAACCTTATGGACTGAAAACATTGTCATCGTGGATACAGATAAAAAGTATTATTAAAGGGTTAAAGTAATTATATAAGGTTTAAAATGTCCTAAAATATTATCTATATAATATTGTATGGTTTTTTATATATAATATATCTTCTCTAATTGAAAATTATCATAATTTTGAACCATATTCCACTAAATCTAACATTATAATATTTTAATGTATGGAAGAACTACAAGTGTCTCTTCCCTCACTTATAAATAGGAACATATTTTCCTCTCTTTTACCCACCCTAATACACAATATTTATATACTGAAACAAGCCTAATAATATTATAAAAATTCTTATCCATTTAATAGATAGTTTTATATCATTAAAAGGCTATCCCAAGGGTCCTTGAGAAGAGATTCAAGCAAGGGTTTTCAATGGCAAGGTAATTGTCTTCATCGATCTATTTCATTTATCTTATTATTTTACCACTTATAATTATATAATAACCACTAAAATAAAATAAATCAATCATGTAGAATAAATTATGATTATATTATATTGATTTATGAACCATTTTCCATATTAAAATCTTTGACTCGCAAATGGAATTATCAATTTTCACTACGTGTGGACTATCGCCTCAACGAAGTTATATGATCAATTTTCCTTCATCATCATTCATGTATGGTTATTATGATATATTTAACTTTTACATATTATATTTATAAAAAAACGATTCATCTATAATTATAATATACTATCTACCTTCTTATATTTTCATCCATTGAATATTGATAATATCGCATGTGCGTACATATGGACTACCCCCTCCACTAAGTATTGTAATTCATTATTAATTTATTCATTACAAAGATGTAAATAATGATTGATTTAATTAATTTAATTGTCTTTATGATATAATAATTATGATATAATAATTATTATATAATGATTAATTATTATTTATTTTTCTTTCATTATATCAATAAAAAAGGATATATCTTTCAAGCGTTAGTATGGACTACGATCTTGAAGAACTGATGTAATTCATTATTTCATCATTGATTTATATAAATGACTATAAAATATAATATAATGAATAAACATGATAATTATTTCATTGTTAAAAAAATAATATGATCGAACCATGATAAAACAACATGGATTGGGACTTTTATAATGAATCATGTTTGCAAAACGAAGTACTTCTCACCCGGAAGAGTGATTTTAATATAGAATTAATTATAAATGGGTGGTAAAATGTAATAAGTAATTATATATGGTATGATATATAAAAGTATTTTTCATTTATATTTCTATAATAATTATATTTTTATTATATAGGATTTTTGAACATGTATAAAGTATGTTTACAATTGATGTATATGTTTCTTGTCTCAATTTTATTGTAGTGAATGACATGCTATAATCACCACAAAATTCATTCCTGTAGTGTATATATTTCATAATAAATTATTTTAATAACATTATAATGAAAATTATGGGGATTTAAAAATCCATCTAATTTTATAAATTCCATATGTATTTTTTTCAGATATTACCAAGGTTGTATTGTTTTTTGTTTGTATGTCATTTCTTTTTTAGATTGATTATGATAATTTTACATTAATAGTTATTTAGTGGATATTATCCATAAAACCAATATATTTTATTATCCTCTATTTATTGCAATATTATTTATGTATTATTACAATTTTTTTCTCCTTCACCGTTAATATTATTGGGAAATTGTTTTTAATAAAAAAATGATTGTATTTCATCTATGGTCGATGATGATTTTTTATGGATGCCCATTCATTATAAAATTTATATATTTATGTTCTTTAATGTACATGAAATGTCTTTAAAAAATTCAATACTGCTAAATTTATCTTCAATGGTTTAATATGGAATATTTTTAGTAGTTTTCTAAACAAATCATTTTTGAATTTATAGAAAAGTATGAATGGAATGATTTATTAAAACATATATGGAATGAAAGGATTTTCCCACACATATTCCCATTATTTATATTGAACTATGGGTACAACTCGATAAATTTTTGAGGATTTGAAAACAAAATTAATGTTTGAATGAAATATTAAATGCATATTCATCAACATCTTCATCCTTTAAGTATTTTTATGGTTTACCATGTTATGGTCTTATAATACAGTCAATTTTTTTAAAATATATTATTATGATGATTATTATATGAAACATATTTCTCTCCAATGGGTCAATTATGTTATGATGTGATCTTTATAAAACCCAATTTTTTTCATGGTTGATGATATGTCGAAGTGGTGAACATGTTATGATCTTATGGAACACATATATATGGTTTTCATTATGGGATGGGTGGGTCTGTAATAACACTATCTTGAATTGGGTAAATCCATATATATCATGAATTAATTATAGGGAAATATATTCTGTTCTAGATATACTATAGGAGATGGGTAGGGAAGGCAGATCAATTATGATACGGAAAAAGTGTGTTGATGTATGTCCCATTATGTTATTCGAAATATGTGTTGCTTCCTGATCCACTATGATATGATGATATAGATAGTTAACCTTGTGATATGATCTGGTTTATAGTACTATGTGGTCTTCACACTCTTTGGACCTTATTTTATGCTTAGGAATTGTAATCATGCCACATGATTGAGTTGTAATGATCCCTTACATTTATGATTCAATTTTTTTAAATGATGAATTTTTATTCCCTGAGTCTTGTATTTGAACTACAATAGATTATGTGACAACCCTGGTAATGATAGAATAAATCATTTTCAAATTTATTTGTATTCACAAGATAGATATTCATAATAATTATCATTTTCAAAACCACAAATGAAATGTGTCTTACTGAACTATTCTATAAAATGGTAGTTTATAAATGTTTAATTTTGAAATTATTTAATATGAATTTGTAAAAAAGAATTTAGTTTTTAGTTATTCATTTAAAAATTATCTTAAGATATATTTTTTAAAATATCATAAAAATATTTATTTTCTAATGACTACTAAAAAATAATAATTTTTATTCAAATTTGAAATTTTATTTCAATTATTTATAAAGTAAAATTATATTTTAGTCCTTTCATAAAATATAGTTATTTAAATTTCAATAAAAGTAATAAAATAATGATTTCAAATGAAATTTATGCATTAATTGATTATAATAATCTATTATACCTAAAAGGGTATTTTTATGAATAACTTGTTGTTATTATGTTTAATGGTTTAATTTTCAGATAAATTATTCCACTCATATGTTTTGAATTTTTAGAAATAAATTCCATATTCCAAATCATTTTTTATAAATTTATGAAATAGATCACTTTTCTTTTCTATTAATATTAATAATAACCTTAGTAATTTTGGTTACCAAAATAAAGTGTAAATATGGTAATTACAGTTACTAAAAAAATTATAAGGAATATAAAATGACTCTAAAACAAGTCTAAAATTTATTAAATGATTATATATCATCAATATTTATCCAAAAGATGAATATATAAATTTTTTATCATTTCTTCTATTATTCCCATTATAATAATATTTTTTAAAAAAATTCAAAAATGTGACACACTAGTTTTTAATTACTTCAATACTTTCAACAAAACGATTACTAGAGGATATGATCATTAATAAACATGTTTTGTAATGCTGAATTATAAATATTAATAAATTTAATTTATTTTGAATTTTTAGTCAATAAATAGTAACCTAAATCTCATATAAAATGGGGATGTGATAACAATTCAATCAATGGAAAAAGAAAAAAAGAAATATTATCAATATTAAAAGTTGTATAATTTGAAACAATTAATGTGAACCATAAATTTTTTAAATAAAATAACTATTTTATTGTTTTATAAAAAAATTATACTAATTATGTATGTTTTATTGGTGTAATACAATCCAAAATCATTAAATAGTTGTAAAATTTACAGTATTGGTATTTTTTGAAAATAATCTTTTATTAAATGATAAAAAATTTCAAAATATACTGTCATAATAACATTTATTTTGATATAGTTAAATATATTATTTATGTTCTATTTATGGTAAATATTTTCATTTATGGTCACTATATTGACTCACATAGAGTAAAACACCTTGTTACCATGGTTTGTGTGAAATAGGGTTAACAGGGGTCAAAAAATAAAAGGGAAAAACGTGATCTAAATAAGTAGAAATTTTAATCGATGAAATTTTTAAAAAAATAATCATCTATAATTCTAGTATTATAAAATAAGACACATTTTTATATCATAATTAATTTATAATATTTAAATATTATATGATATTTTAAAGGTACCCCTCCCCTCTCTTATAAAAGGATACTTCTTATTCTTAAGTAATCATTCATCAAAACACATTTTATTCAGAAACATATTACACAAATAACTTATAAACCTAAACTCCCATGTCCTACGGGTCGTAATTTGGGTAAAATACATATCTTAGATATCTTAACCTTCTAAGAAAAGCAGAATTCTCAATGAAGATGTATAGTTTTTAACCGCAATGTTTTCATCTTATATAATCATTCACCTCTTAAAAATCATTTTTACTCTGATAAAATAATATAACTGTAACCCTATATATTATTATATGTTAATATGATAATTCAATATCCTGTAACCATCTCCATTTCCATCAAATGGTAAACACAACCATTTTTTGTGTGTAGAGCATACCACCACCTTACGAACTAATGTAATTTTTTCTCCACAACCTTCCCTCAAAGTTGAATTATAATTAAGGAATTAATTATTGTATATTAAATTAATGACATATTTTTCATTATAAAATTCAATTAATATTTTATCTTGTTAATTTTTCATTCCCTGAAAAATGATAACGTCATTTTTGGGTTTATATGGACTACCAACTCCTCAAAACAATGTTCTTTTTTCCATAAAAAATCACATAGATGTTATAAATTAGTATATTAAAATGAAATAATATTATATTTATAATATAATGATTATTTTTCAATGATAAAAAATATTTACCTTGTTTCCATAAATATTTATAATAAATGGAAATGTTACTCATGCATATTTATGACCTACAATCACAATTATTTTAACATAGTTAATTTTTAAAAAATATATATAATAGTTTGAATTAAAAATATAATATTCATATAAATATAAAAATTATATCATGATTATTATTATATAGATGATTTAATAATTACCTTTGTGCCATATTTATCATACCAAATTCATTTTCGAATTATGGATGAAATATCATCAAAACATCCAATGTGAACATAATTCAATAATTAATTATTAATAAATGGTAATAAGTGAGGTAAAAGGAAAAATATACTTTAATAAGATTCCAAATATAGTAATTAATTATCATAATTCAGTTATTTATGATGAAAAGGAGTGTACATGATGAGTCAGACTCAGGCTAAGGGGAATTATTTTATAAATATTATTTTCATGTTTTTTAAAACTCTTATTCATACATGTAAATATTTTTAAAATTATATTATATATGTATTTATATATACATAAAATAATTATAAATGAAATTTTATTTCTCTTTTTTTACTTTTGTTAAATTTGTAACAAACGAAATCATTATAGGGAATGTTTGGAAGTTCGTTACAGAAATAAAAAAAGAATGGTCTAATATCATTTGTATACAACAATAAATATTCACAACATCATTAAAATTATTTAATATTTGAAATAATTTAAAATATTTAGTGTGGAATTTAATGAAAAAAATCCTTCCAAATATTTTTTGTAATTTTTAAAATTTATTTAAAATAAATTGTAAATTTTAATAACTACAAATTTTTTCTTAGGGATGAAAATAATATTTTTATGTGTGTAATGTTGGAAGTTGAATGATTTTATATGTTGTGTTATGTTAATGGGCTTTAAAATAGTTTTCATAATGGGTGGTTCGATTATAAATCATCTACAAGTGGTTATGCTATTAACCAATGATAGGAGGTTTCATTATAAACCAATGATGGGTGGTGCTGTGATAGCCCTCAAATGGATTGGATATGGAATTAGACCATAAAATTATTCCATTTGTAAGGGTTGTTATAATGGTGATATGGAAAGTATATCCCATGTAATATACATTTGTTCTCCATTAATGTTATGGGGTTTATAGAAACACTATTATATAACAAGGTTAGATACCGATATTAGGAATAAATAAAAAATATGTTACTTTTTAATGATAAAAGTATAACATTGGGAAAATTATTTATTGTGAGTTTTTCATAGTTTCAATGAGACCCTATGTGTTTTATTTTATAAATTATGTTTTATTATGAATTTCTTTTAAAATAATTTGATAGAGTAGATGATTCATTTGGTTTGAAATTTGTTATTTAGAGCCCAATTGTTATTTTAAAATGGAAACATTTTATATGCATTAATTGGACAATGGTTTAAATTTTTTAGTGAAACTTAAAAATATTTTTTTGATCATTTCACATTTTAATATTTTTTCATATGGTTCAAGTATGGGTATGGGTAAATAAGAATCCAATTTGAAATCCATCAATATTTTCCATGAAAAGAAAATTTGATTCATTTTAACAGTTTAATATTATTGAAGAAGTGGATATTGATTAGGACTGTAAGAATTTTAATATATGTGTATGTTATATAAGAGTTATTTTATTACATTCTAAAAATCTAAAACTAAATTATTATTGGGTAAATAAGAATATGAATTCTATTATAAAGTCACTATAATATGTAATGCTTTTAAAATTGGTTATTATAGAATGATTTATTGAAAGGTTTAGATAACATTAGAATTTAGTATAATATTGATAGAATACCCTTAAAAGATTTCAAATTACAGTTATGTAGATATCATTAATTATTTAACGTTATGATGTTTCTTAATCTAAATTTTATCTATTCATAAGGGTTTTATATAGAAGAAAAATTTTATATAATGTAGTAAGGAACCATAGGGATGATATCCTTTCAAATCAAAAACCTAGAGAGGTTGGAATTAGGACATACATATATTTTTTCAGTAATGGATCAGCTAGCACCTGATATAAATGTTTTTGGAAACCATGATATAGAAAACCTAGATCAACTAGAGAGGAACATGTCAATTGTTGAACATTTTATGTGACATCATCTTCTGGCATTCAGTAGATCCTCCCACCTTGTATTATATGGATGATAGATTAATGAATTAGATATGATATTAGATTTCAGGGGTTTGTTTATAGTTTCAAAAGGTATGTCATTATATTTTCTATCTGGAAGGTGAAGTTCATCTATGGTGTTGAATGGTTATGATTTCAAAATAATGTCAAGAGATTGATCACTTTAGATGAGATTACATTATGAATATATTATTTCAGAAATATTTACATAGTGAAATTAAAATTAAGATGGATAGTAAATTCCTGGAATTGATTAAAAAATAGTACGATTTAGTGGCTTTGTATGAATAAAACATCACCTGTTTGTTAAGGCACATGCCAAAATTTATCTATCATCATGATAGTAAAATTAATCCATTTTACTTTGAATGGAATATCAAATATCATATATATTTATCTATTAATGAGTTTAAAAGTTTTCAGAATCTATCTCAATATATTGAAAATGAATAAATAGAGCTTTATGATGAACAAATATTTTATGAAAACAAAAATAATAAAAGTTACGAATTTTAGGAAATGGGCAATAATTCATTAAATAAATCATGAGGTTAAAAATCATCATCCCAATCTATGATAAGTGTAGTGATAATAACCCTAGGGAATTTATTACCATGTTGAATTTTAGTGCATATGGATAATGAATATATGGAAAATTATTCTAAAAATAATCTAAAGATAATGGTAAAATTATTTAATATCAATAAGTACATTATGCTATCATGTTCCTGATGTTAGTAGCTATCATTAGAAATAATCAAGATTGAATGTAAAATGCTGTAGAAAAATCATTTTCTACTACTATGGTGACTTTTGGATGTCGAATAAAGTGGTTAATGTTATTTGACTGGTTGATTGGAATTATGTCAATACCCTATCGGATTCTGGATCATCACATTCTTTCATCTCTGATAAATTTACATGTAAATTTGGCATATTACCTAATAAAAGTATGATATAACATTTGGTGATAAATTATAGAGTAAATATTATAATAACTATGTTTTATAGGATTATTCATATTATTATTAATGGATTGTTATTTCTTGAAAATATTGTGGAACTACCCATTGTCGATTTTTATGTTATTTTGGTTATAGATTGTGTTTTGGATTATCATTATACGGTATATTGTAGATCCATTAATTTTTTGTTCAATGACTTCATAATTTTGAAAATATACCATGAAGCTGATAAATTGAAATGAAATGGCAGTGAAATTTACATAGCATGTGTTGTTGAAAAGAAGGAAACTGTATATATAAGTTACATCCTAGTAGTGAATATATATATCAATGTTTTTACTAAATACTTATGAGGTGTTTTTATGGATCAAGACGTTGATATTTCTAGTGAATTAGTGCTTAATTCTAAGCATATTTTATAACCACATTATCTAATGTCCCACGTAAAAATATAGAAGTCCATAAATAATATAGTACTTTCAAGATAAAATTTTCATTTATCCTAGCACTTCACTATGGGGTGACCCTCTCATATTTGTTAAAATCAATGTGGTTTCAATGAAATTTTTCATTGATTTTGAGCCTTTAATAATTAAACTATAAACAAATGTAACTTTTTCCTCATATGAGTGATTTTTTTGATCAGCTTCAGGGAGAATACTACATTTCGATGATTGATCTCATGTTAGGGTACCCTCAGTTGATGGTAAATGAGGTAGCTATTTTGATTTCTAAATTTTGTACTATATATGATAAATATGAGTTTTTATTTATTACCATTTGATTTCATAATTCACAAGCTATATTTAAGGAACTATAAAATATTGTTATCCATGAGTTCTTTGATATGTTTTTGGTAGTTTTTATGAGTGATAGTTAGGTAGATTCTAAAATACACACGGATTATAAAATAAACATAATTATTGTTTTGAAAACTATAAAATAATGGAAGTTATATGGAGAATTTATTATTTATGTATTTTGGTTGAAATATATTTCTTTCCACGGTTATATAATTTTTAAATAAGGCATAAATATTGAACATTCTAAACCTAACATTTTTTAGGAGTGGAAAAGTGTAACACCATGAAAATTTAAAAGATAATCATCATTTTTGATAGCCTATATGAACAATGAAACTAAAAATAGATGATAATTTAAATAATGACACATTAAAATTTATTTCTTTTTAAATAGATTCAATTTATTCGATAGCTTGTGATGCATAAAACACCGGTTTTAAATGAAAGATGATACTCTACTAAAATATTATTATTTAAAAATGACTATTATAACCTAAATTTAAGTTGTTTTTTTTAAATAAGAAGAAATAAATAATTAAAGTTATATTTATTAAATATGTATAAAATAAAATCAATGTTTATGAGTAGATTATAAATAAAATAAGAACAACTTGAATGAAAAATAATTTTTTTCTAAAAGAAGTGTATTTTTCTAAAAAAAAGTTTTATGTTTGGTTTTCAAATAATTTGAGATAAATTTTTATCACTTTTACAAAATTTATATCAAAAAATGAACTAAATTTTTGAAATTGTCAATTCTAATTTCTCCTTTTTGCTAATATTTTTATTATTTTATGAAATGGTTTTTTTATAAATATTGAAAATTACATATTTTTTAAAAAAATATTCATGTAATTTAAAGTATTTTAAAAGATAAATAATATTTTAAATTTTATTTAAAGTAATATTTATTAAATTATAATATAATTTAAATAATTTAGTTAATTTAAACCAGTTTTATATTAAATTTTGATATGAAAACTTTTTGATCTTTTGACTGTTTTACTTTGGAAATGTCATTTTTTCAACCCATGTACCGGTTTAAAATAAATTTATTTCTATCAATTCATAGAATTGAATTTGGAAAAATGTTTTCCATATTTTTAATCTCAACAATTCATATTACATAATAATTATAACATAATTTTTTGTCTAAATGAATAGTAAACCGTAAATAAAATTTATCACGATTATGGTAAAGATGAGTTTAAAAGGGGTTAAACTAAAATTATAGGGGTTAAATTGACCAAAAACATGTATAATCCCTATTTTATGGCCATATGTAGAAATTATATCATTAATATTTTGACAATGTTTCATTTTAGAGCCTTTTTGAATGAGAAAAATGTTGGTGTCACTTTTTTCTATTATAGAATTCTATGTGTTCCCTCACCCCCACTTATAAAAGGCCACTGAATCACATCCCATATTAACATTTAAAATGAAATTTTATCACCCAATAACAACAAATATATATTCATTACATCCCTCCCCATATCTTAGAATCATTATTCCGATTAGGATACCATCCTAATATGGATTTATATATAAAACTACGGGTTATATGAAGAAGATTTCAAATTCATAACATGAGTATTTGTTTTATTTCTTCACACACCTCCATGAGATTTTCTACAAAAATTATAATATATTAAAATTAAAATATAATCTATACCGTGTTTTTATAATTTCAATGTAATAACCAATATACATATCCACTTCTATCATTTGGGAAACTAAACCATCAAATGTGATTATGGAAGACTACTACCTCGCAAACTAATGTCATTCTTTTTCCATCAAAAACATTCAAGGATAGATATAATTTTTGATATAACAGAGCTATAAGATATCTATGATATTAATATAATTTTTTAAATATTGTATCACAACTAAATAATTTATTTGCAACCTATTGGAAAATAATAATGTCGCTTGTGTGTATAGAGTACTACCACATCACAAATCGATGTGATGTGTTTTCCCTATTTACATTTCACATGGATGGAAATAAGGATATATAAAATTAATATATATTACATTTTAACATAATTATATCTATGTAATTATTATGTTACATATACCTTCTTAATTTTCATTTTTTTTTGAAAGCAACAATGTTTCTCATGTGTACGATGGACTACACCCTCATGAAGCGATGTGATTCATTTTTCTTATAACCTTTACATGAAATGTAGTAAGGAAAATTTTAGTTAATATATTTTATATTTATGGACAAAATTATATTCTATAAATTAAATTTTACATCTTAAATCTTATTTTTCAATCTATTGGAAAACAATAATACCACTTGTGCATAATTGTGGATTACCACATTCGCGTACCGATGTGAATTAAATGTTATTTTATTTTTACATTGATGGTTATAAGGTTGGATTTGAATAATATTAATTATATATTTATAAACAAAATTGGAAATGTGAATTATTATTATCTTCACTTAATTCTATCCATAATGAAAATGGAAAATGTGTTCATGTGTACGTATAACCTACTGTCTCCAAAAATTATGTAATGCGTATTTTATCATTTATCTATTATGGATTACTATAAATAAATATACCCTGATTATATATTATATTAATAAAATTTCTTTTCATTGTAGAGATTATTGACCATGATTTGGTTAATGTGACCAAAAAACATAACCAAAACATACAAGAAAAACAAAGTAATTATTACTCAAAACTATGATTTTAACAAATAATTATTAATAAATTAGTTATAATAGACTATAAGTATATAATATTTGGTAGGATATACACTATTATGGTTCTATAATAAATTTTTAATAAATCTTATCTTAATATATTTGTTGTACAGACCCATATGATTGAAATCAAATTTGGGGTAATGGTTTCATGTCAAACATTGACACAAGGCGACACATATCATAACCACCAATTTGTTCTTTTGAGTGGTGTATATACTACCCCATTCAAATTTTAAACAATTAATCAATTAATATTATTGTAATTTTATATTCCATATAATTTTTTTTATTTCATGGGGCCTGAGATTCAATATTTAAAAAAGTGGTAATGGTTATCACTTATCGAGATGGTTTATTATTATGTATCTGATGATGAAATATCCTAATATATCACTCAGGAAACAAATGATTTTTACTTTAATTGAGTTATTTGTAATCTTTTTAAGTAATAGTACTATTTTAATAACATTATTATTAAAAATTATTGAAAAAATATATTTTATGAAAAGTCAACATCATTTTTATTTTTCATTGGAAATTATTTTTCACATACATATCCATGTTATCAAATTATTTTTACCAAAAAGTTATTAAAATTATCTAAATATTTATTAATGATATTTTTATTTATGATTATATTTTTAAATAATTATTTAATATGAATATTCTTATATTTTTTAAATAAAGGTACCTTTGGATTTTCATTTACCAAAAATTTGAATGGAACAATTATTTTAATATACTCGGAATGTTTGGACTTTCGCACAATCATGAACACTCTTTACATTGACGCCGCATTTAAAATTTTAAAAGGTTATACTCAATAAAAAATCCCTAATATTCTGGTAATTTTTTGTTTTTAAATGTTATTTTCTTGGGGAATGATATTTTCCCTAAGAACGATTTAGTAAAAACTTTATGGTATTTATATGAATCAATGATAAAAAAACATTTCTTTACATATGATCCACTAGTAATATATAGTAAAAATATCATCAATATTATTACAATAGATGGTTTATTATTAGTTGGACAAGGTATGTAATTTTTTTATTCATGTTTATATTTTTTTCTGAATAGTTTGTGATTTTTTTTTGATCTGGGGAAGGTATTCACATTTAAAATTCTATTTTTCCAATACAATTGTTTTTGTAGATTATGTTTCACCCCTTTCATATTTGGGATTATGTTGACATAGTATGTTATGTGAGAGGTATGTTATAACCCCTTGAGGAATCAGTAGGTATCATGAAACAAGTTAGCTTGTATTTTTTGGATGATGTATTACCCATTTATTTAATTTTTCATGGATAAAGGAATTTAATGTATTGTTATGATGTCCATTATTATTCAGTACCATGTTATAAGTTTTGTTATTGATGTTCCATGTGATTATTTTATTTTTTATAACATTCATAGTTTTTTTAAACACATATTATGATTTATATGGACTTATTTGATTATTATTTATCACTTCCATATTATATTTAAGTAATTTATTGAATGGAATGTATTTCAGTTATTTTAATTACCATATTTATTATACTAATTTGTTCATGATAGGCTCTTTTGAATGCTTACCCTAAATGATATTTTGATCTCATCCCATTCTTATGTTTCATTCCCATGGATTTGAAGCTGCTTATTATGATTGATATGTAGGTTTATACTAGAAGAAAAAATGATTCCCTTGAGAATAATACAATATTTTATTTTATGTTTTGAAATGTACAGTGAGATGAAAATATGTTTCTAGTTTACCAACACTACTAAACTATTTATTCTATTGGGATGTGATTTATTTTATCGAGGTATAATATTTTAACATTTTCCCTGACTCTTGGATACTATGTTAGGGGACTTCATAGCCAATATCAATGTAAGTATAGTAGACATATTAGAAACAATATTTTGGAAAAAACGTAATAAGTGAACATATCCTTATGAATAACATTGTGGATAATTATAAATATATTATAACATCCTAATGATTTTGTAAATAAGATATTATGTGGATTTTTTATATATAAATCTCACTCTAGATTATACAAGTTTATGTGGTTCGGGAAAAATTTTACTTAGGGTAATAACTCTAAAAAAGGAACATCTTGAATGACTGAAGCATTTCCAAGTACATGACAATAGGCCTTAATGAACACCAAGTTGGTCACACTTGGGGATATTCTTGGATTACTTCATATTATAATTATAAACCATGAGAAGGAATTGAAAATATTTTTATTATTTTAAAACATTCCAAAGTAAAATATATTTATGAATATGAAATTAAACATACATAAAATTATAAATTTAACTTAACTATTTTTCTAATTTTGGGATTATACATTTTGTTTCATATTGTTTTCATATAATATAGTTTATATATATTTTTTGAAATGGTTCATAGTGGAATAATGTAATCAATATCAGTTCACATACCCCTTGTAGGGATAAGCCTATAAGGAATGACAATGAAGCTCGATCTTGATCTACAACTATAAATTATCAAATTTTAACCTTATTTGGGGATCTGGTTCAGGATATAAAATATATCCTTTCCCATATGTGGAAGAAATATGATCCACCATGTATTATAAAAATTTTACAATACATTATTCATCTACAACATCGATCATAAAATTGGACACCAAATCCATTTTTAGATGACCAGTGGATACGATCCTTAGAGAATATATTTCCCAATTAGGGATGAAATTAATGTATGAATGTATTCATGTAAATTAATCAACTCTTCATAAATTGGGACCAATGGGGGTCATTGATTCAAAACAATATGTATGAATAAAAAAAATAAAAAAACATGGAATGGATGGATTTTAAGGTAAAATCCTTTTAATATTATTTTCCTCATGAGAATGTAGAGGATATGGAATGAAAATTAATGAATATAATATAAAAGGAATTTAATAAAAATTCTATGTATAAATCCAAATTTTCAAGGTACAAAAGGTATTATACATATTATGTGCATAACCCAATGAATAATATTGACTATTTATTTCATTTTTCTAATATAATTCTAAAATGGACTGTAGTCTCTCAAACATTGTCATCATACATGGACATAGTTTTATATTTTTTCAAGTCAGATAAATTATCATCCATGTATTATTACTCCAAATTGATGCTAGAGAAAAATAATACATAATAGAAAAATACATATAGAGGGAATAAGGTAGTGAAGGATTTCCCATATGTGGTAATTATGGATTGAAATAAACGAATTCATGCTTTAGATAAGTGGGAGTTTTATATAATTGTGAAGATAAAGGAAACCATCATCATGTTATCAAGGGAAAGATATAGGTTTCCAATTTTCAATGACTTTACTATAAGTATAAATGGAATAACACAAATAATTATACCATTATTCAATAGAATAAACCACTGATGATGATAAGGTGTTAATGTAATGATTATACTTATAATATTGCTAAAGTGAGAATTTTAATGTTCTAAGGTATTTATATTCCTAAATTATGTTGTAGAAAAATTTTTAATGACGGAATTATGGTTATAGGAATAAAGATACTTATAAGGATTTGACAATAGAATTTTGTATTTTTGGATTTTAATAAAAATAATAAACGATAAAAATGATAAATAAACGTGATTTAGTGGAATTTTTATTTTTTTAAAACATGTTTTTGATAGAAAATAAACATAAATATATTATTGAATTTGAGATAATAAAAAATTATAGGTTTATTGGATAGTTTTTTTGAAAATGAGATTGGTGAATGATTTAATGGGTAATGTCATATTTGCAAGATTTTCTAATATTTTTTGGATTTGTGGAATTTATTCGATAATCAGAGATTTTATTTTTGGATGTATAAATTTCATAATTACAATTTAATAGTGATAAAGTTATTAACATATTTGATATGTGACATTAAGAGTTACATTTTATTTTTGGGGGAATCTAATGTTATTTTTATTATTGGATATTTAGTAAACATAAGACTAATGTTTTGGTATTTAAATCATTTAGAGGTATTTTGGTTATTTATTATGTTTAAATATTAATTAAAAGGATTATGTTTAACATTGGTGCTATATTTATGTTTTTATAAAAAAAAATTATTGTTGTATAACTCTTACTAATTTTTTTTTTAGGTGTTATATATAGATATTATGAATGAAATTTCAATATTTTATGGATAAAATTATTATTTAAGAACAAATTAAATAAGTATAGTTATAAAAAATAACATCTCAAATATTCATCAAATAGAGTAAAAATTAAAGTGGTAATTGATCGATAAAAAACAAAAGCTTGATTTTTTTTCATATGAAATAAAACTATATCAAGTGAGAATATTTTCTTGAGTAATCTAGATTGATAGTTAAATTATCCTGCAATTTAATGAAAATTATATTTAAAAAAATATTATATTATTATATTCATATCAAATAAATGAATGGTCATTTAACTTATCACATATTTATGTATTTTTGGTCATTAGACATTATCGATCATCCCATTTCTTGTGATCAATAATCTCTCTCGTATTCAATATTTATTTACATTTTTCATCATTTTCCAAATATTCAATTTCACCTAATATTCTACAGTATGGAAACCCATCAATGTGTTATTATAGATGGCCCCTATAGTAACCTTTCAAAATTATCAATAATAAGTATTATTAACCCATTTTGTGTTGTATGTTTTGAATAAAGGAATTTTCAAATATCAAAAAATTGATTATAGGTATTATGATTAAATTGATAGGATGAAATATATTTAGTTTGGTAGAATATAACATCTTGTGACATTAATAAAGGAACCACTTTTTTGATAGAAAATTGACATGAATAAAAAATAATATAAGATAATTTATCATCTCTAGAATTTGTGATTTGTTTATTTCTAATTAAATTCAATATAGTTTATAGTTTGAGATAACAGAAACATTACATTTAAACATAACATGATACTATATTAAAAAAATTATTATTTAAACCCATGAATTATACCCTATCAATTTAGTTGGAGGGTATTATAAGTTAATAAAAATTATGAAAATAATATAGATTAAACATATGTAAACTAAATTCAATGGATATTATATAGTTTAGAAATAATTTATGTCAAAATGACCCGAAGGCCTTTTTTTGATTATCCACATTTTATGGGTTTAAGGGGAACCCAAACATGACTTATTGTATTAGTGACACTTTACGCGTCCTATGTGTCTTATGGGAACTCATCCAAAATATACTATAAGGAACATCCCCTCCCCAACATATATCTTGATGTCAACTCTCCAACATCATAAGGCTTGTCACCTAGCTATCCAAAGTATAGATGCATAGCCTAGTACCTATGGAAATCCTATACCCTATCATTCTTCCAATTTGGGTTAACACTACACTGGTGAATGTTCTTTCTCTGAATCCTCATATAGAGCATTATTCATTTTCATGTGGCCTGAAGGCCTTGAGGCAGATAAAAAGCCATGAGGTGGCCCAAATGCCATCAGGATTACCCAAAGCCTTATTGTTATAAATCCATTCAGTGGACCATAGTCATTGATTAGAAATAATATATGAACCATTTGAATGAACAAGAAATGTTTTCTAGAAACTGTATTTTTAAAAGATCGTTTCAGTTGTGCTTTGCGTAGATAATTTAATATATCTTTTTAACCCTTTTAAAAAATGTATTTGAAAAAATTAACTTCATTTCTTAAATCTACATATCAAAAATATCCTTGGTTTATGTGTGGATAATTTTTTGAAAAGAATAAATATTTATCAAAAGTAAGATATATAAATTGTATATAAAAATTTACATTCCATTTACATTATTTACAAAAGTAAAATAAATTATTTTGAATTTACAGTAAAATAATTTCAATTATATTAATTTTTTTCTACGGTATGGAATTGAAATCAATTTCATGTTTAATTTTGATATTATAACTATTTAATCTTTGGAATATTGTTCTTTGGACAAACTTTCTTTTTGACATGTATGCGGGTTTAATTTTAAATTTAATTATGAAATTTATGTGAATTGAATTTGGTAAAAATGGATTCCATATTTCTAATAACATTAATTTATATAATATAATAATTTTAACTTATGTTTTAATATAATTAATATTAAAATTAATAAAAATCATTTACTATATTTTTTGTTAAAAAAGGTTTACCTGGCGTTAAACTACCATGACACCGGTTAAAAATGAACCAAAACAAGAATAATTACTATTTTATATCCATATTGAGACCTTATATACAACATAGGTCTATAATTGTCCATTTTGTAACATTTTTAACAAGTAAAAATGGTGTTGTCACTTTCTTTTTAAAATATTCAAAGTATGTCCTCTCCCCCATTTATTAAAGTCCACCTCCATCATCCCTAATTCACATTTAGTAATATTATTGGTTTTTACAATAACAAATAAAATATCATCCTTACATACATCCACACATCATATAGTCTTTATTTCTATTATTAAACCCTCATAATAAGGATTATAGTACAAACATAAAGGGGTTCTCTAAGGAAGAGGGAAAATTGTTAACATGCATATTTGTATTATTTAATCCTAACCAACCATAAAATATTACTCAAATATTATTATACAATAAATTAAATATTTCATGTATATTGAGATATTTTTATGTTTATTTATAAACCTATATCCATCTCCACTTCTATCTAATGGGAAACAAAACCATCGATCATGTTTGTGGAATACTACCGCCTCACGAACTGATGTGTGTCAATTTTCCATAACCTCCATTCAATGATGGACATAATCATGTATTTTTCATACATATATGATATTTATAAAATTAATATTATTTAGGAATTATAATATAACAACTAACTTTTTACCTTTAGACCATATGGGAAACAATAATGTCCCTCATGTGTAAAATAGGCAACCGCCTCATCAACTTATGTGATGTGTTTTTTCCATTATTCATTAACATGAAAGGTAATAAAGGTATATTAAATTTATATAAATAATATTTTTAACATAATTATATGTAATGACCCGTTAATTTCAAGGAATTTTTTTTTCTTAATTTTCATTGGAATTTTACAAGAACACAGTTTCTGACGGCAACTAATTCCGAGGTCCAGTGTACCCGGAATCATTTTCCGAAGTTTGGATCAGGTACATTTAGTGAACGAACGAGCGGGATTTTCTAACTTTTGAACCGGTGCTCAGAATAAAATTCTGAGGGCACTGATGGAATCGTAGCGCCGGTATTTTCTTAGAAACGCCTCTTCCGGAGTTACGTTTTCTCAGGTGTGGTTTTTAAATTTCTGGGATTAAGTTAAGAAATAAAATCAATTTGTGCGACAACTTTATTTTTATTTCACTTAAGGCCACTTAAAATCCACTTAAAGCTACTTAAGCTGAGTTGAAGCGGATAGGGTGCAATTCAAAATATCCTACCCTCTTGGTAGGATATTTGTGAGGTGGGGCCCGCACGAGCCGCACCGTTTCTTTTCCTCTAAGTAACACACCCGCTAAAACTCCTCATTAAATGAATGTCAACTTATGTGTTTTCTAAATTCTTAACGCCCCTATTAATTGGGCAGTCGGTTCATTTCAATTAATTCTTTGAATTAATTGTTCGTTACTTACCTTTGTTTTTCAAGTTCTTTAGTTGATAATAAAATAAGATGAGGACTTATTTTATTATCAGGTTGTTGTGTTAAACTTTTGGAGAAATCATTGAAGCTAGAAGAACTTCATCCTTCTTCACGAAGAATGAAAATAATGTGAAGAACGCGAGGAATGAGAAGAACACCAGCCTCCGACGAAAGGGCAACGAAGAACACCGAGCCCTCGGAGATCGACGACGCGACGCCGAGTACCGTGATACCGACGCTTCTTCCGCGGCGTTCTTTCCCCATGACAAATCTTCGATCAACTACTTGAGATCGTCGACGTGACGCCGTATACCGCGCTGACATGACACCCTTCCACGACGCGATGATCATCTTCTACAACGACGGTCAATTCCGCGAAGAACTCACCTGACGACTACGAAGAGGTAGCGGTTTGATTCATTTAAATTTTTGTGATTTATATCCACGACTTCTGATTAAATGATTTTTTTGAGACTTTTAAACTGCTAACGTGGTGGGTGCGGACCAACGAACATGTCCGAACCCACTGGCCTTTCGTTCTTGGTGTGCGGACGGCAGACGATGACAAAACAATCCGCTCGGGAGTTTTGAAGGCTTTGCGGTGAAGAACGAATCCCGAGACGATCACTGGCGATGACTGCGGGCAAATAGGACCACCGGAGCACGTCCAGTTGTCCGTGGAACACCCCATCAGTGCGTCGGGCCGGCACGGCGGCGCCGGCGGCTAGAGGCGGCTGCCGGCAGCGGCCAACCGCCAGGGAGCGGCGGCGCCCGGCACGCCACCGGGAAGACCCGCCACGGCTGAAGCCACGGTGGCATCAGCGCAGTCCCGCGACCGCGCGGGACCAGAGGAGCGGGACGCGGCGGCCCGGCCGCGTCCGCTGGCGAGGGAGGCCCCACGCGTGGCCTCAACTTTTCTTCATGCGGGGGCAGCACACCCCCCGCCCGCAGCTCGGCCGTAACAGCCAAGCCGACCCGCCGGTTCGGGCCGGGTCACGCCCAGACCGGGCCGGGCCACTCTGGATGGGCCAGGCCGGGTCGGACCCGACTCGGGTTGGGTCCACCCGGTTAGGTCCGACCCAGGGGGGTTGGGTCGGGTCGGTATGGGCCCAGACCCCCCGTTTTCGGACTTTTTCGGTCTTTTGCTCATCACTTGAGCTACGGGCCTCCGAACCACGCACCGTCAGCGGAGAATCGATCCTTGGATCGAGACGGTCTTTTCGGTATACTACACCCATGGTTTCAGAATACTTTGGGTTCGGCCGGGTTGGTTCATACATGAAACCAACCAGGCCCTCGAAGCAGAAATATTCATAACATAAGCTCCGAATGTCCGATTGAGGTGTCGTCGACTTTGTTGAATTCCTCTAAGTGAGATGGATCTTTTGAATTACTCTGATCGAGGTTTGGATGCATGTGGAGTACGGTTGGGCTGGTTTGCCTTAAAACCCAACCGGGCCCCTAGGACGAAAAAACCAATAACTCTCAGAACGGGCGTCTGATTGACTCGCCGTCTGCGACGTTGAGTTCCTGTTGACGATACGGAACTTTTGGATTCATCAACTCTGGACTATTTGTCAATTGATGTATTAGCCTCTCGGCTCGTGGAGCGGACACTCCGAACAAGCTTGTTGTGTGCGGGAACCCTAGAGATGGCTGCGACTGCTACTGTGACGACGAAGACTATGCAGAGATCCTCAGTGGATTCAACGGCGACGACTACAGCACTCAGCGATCCTTTGTGGGTCAGTGTTACCGATCCTGTGTGGGTCAGTGCTCAGTGGTCCTGTGTGGGCCAGCGCCTACAGATCCTATGTGGATCCGATCCTGTTTGGGTCTTTGTGGGGGTTAGTTACCTATCGATCCTTTTTGGGTCAGATCCTTTGGGGGTAATTGCGGGGGTTAGTAACTATCGATCCTTTCTGGGTCCAACGGCTTAGATTAATCAGTGGCAATATCTAGTCATCTTTATCATCATACAAAGAAGTATACCCATGTGAGCTGAATCCTGTTTACATTCTTTTGTGGATTGTGTTGTGCTATCTGGTGTGGATTTATGTTTTTCTTTCCTATGTGGATTGGGTTGTGCTTGGGCTCGGATGTTGGAGCCAATTGGGAATAGATGACTTAGGTATATGTGTGGGCATATACCTAAGTAGTGTCGGATGTTACTTCGTGATTATATCTTTCCTTTTTGGATTATCCTTTGTGGATTTTGGGAGTCCTTTGGGGGTCTCGGGGTCCCTACTCAATAGCTTATACTCACCCCTACATGGGTTATGCCCGCACTACGTTGTGTTGGTTGCAGACGATGGACAGCACTGATTGTGGTTGAGGCTTGCGGAGCAAGACGGTACCTGGAGGTGGACCACTGGGCGGGACGTACTCGGAGCGGTCGGCTAGACCCGAGGAGTAGTGGACGCTTTCTGTACCCACCCTTCCGGTGGGATTTCTAGTGGGCATCTCGACGTTGCAGCTTTACTTTTCAGCTTCTATTTTCCCTTTCTGGTTGTACTTTATTTTTAGTTTGGGTTTGTATACTGGCCCACTTACTTTTCCACAATTACTGTTTTACCATTTTTTACTTAGTGTTTACCTCACCTTCTTGCTCTGTGGTGTTTGTGGTTTAATTTACAAAGGCAATGCCTTCCCTTTTTACTGGGATTTACTCCTTGGTGCTAGTCGCCAGCCCATAGCCTATGGATGGCGGGCTTGGGGTAGTCACAGAACGGGCCCCGAGGACGGGTCGTGACAAATTGGTATCAGAGCAGTTCGGTTCTACTGCAGAACATGGGACTCTGATCTTTTTTCTATGTGATGAAATAGTGTTAAGCATATTGGGTGTGGTTATCAGTCCAGAGAGTCCAGTGTTGGTGCGGCGGCCGATGTATCCGTACTCCCGCACCCTGACTTCTGATTTCCGACATAATGCACGAAAACATTGATTGCATGTGTGTTACAAGTTTTCTTTGTGATTACATTATGTCACCTCACAAGGTATATTGTTCTGACCATGGAGAACATGTATCTTTTCAGGATGGCCCCATGACGGCAGCCAGCTAGGGTTTCAAAAGTTGTACGTGACGACAGCCCGCCGAGCGACGAGGCCTCGGTACAGGGCCCATTGACAGCTGGGGCACCGGCGGTACCTCTACCCACCGAGCCACCAATGCTTCCATCCCCAGCCCCTGACGACGCACATCGCCTTAGTGCACTGCATGAGTTACAGCGCTAGCGACCACCCAGGTTCCTTGGGGAGACGGACCCCCTGGCAGCCGAGGACTGGATGGAGGCAGTGGTACGAGTTTTACGGTTAGTGAGGACACCAGCAAACCTCATGGTGATCCTCGCGGCGAGCCTACTACATGCGGCAATGGGCCGATGGTGGATCATGATGCTCCAATTGCACGATGAGGCATCTCTTCTCTAGACAGACTTTTAGGGCCTCTTCGGCTCAGAGTTCGTCCCGGCCACCCTCCATGCGGTGCGCATCTAGGACCTTCTTCAGCTGCGGTAGGGCAGCTTGACGGTCGCCCAGTACTCGGCATGATTTACCGATCACTCGCGTTACTCGACAGACATGGTATGGGACCCATTATTCCAGGCCTGGACCTTTGAGCAGGGTTTGATACATGAGATCAGGGCATCGCTAATCTCCCTCAGCATTCCGACTCAGGCAAGAGTACTAGAGCGAGCCCTTTTGATCGAGAGCTTCCTTGTTGAGCCTTTATCAGCAGCGAGACCTACCGCGGGGCAGCACGTAGTAGAGTCTTCTACAGTAGGCAACTGACGGATGACTCAGGAGTCCAGGTAGACCAGAACCTCACGCTGACGACCTCAGGACACTGGCTCAGCAGTGCAGGGCACACAGCGTGGAGCCAGTCTTTCGAGAGGCAGGCAGTGCTACACATGCGGCCGGCAGGGCCACATGGCTCGTGACTACCCAACCCACCGTGTCGAGGAGCAGCAGACGGTTGAGGGGCCTCCCAGGACGAGGAAGAGGGTCGACCATGGTGGTCCCCAGGGAGGAGGAGGAGGACGAGGCAGAGGAGCTGGCCGAGCAGCAGGTGGTGGGAGATTCTTTGAGGCTCTACCACCACCACCACCAGGAGGTCCACCCCGACCACAGGGAGATGGCGGGGTAGAGACAGGCACAGCTCCAGGAAGCGGAGGCCTACAACCATGGCGCGCCCGAGATGATTCGAGGTATGATCTTTTTCTATTACACCCTTGTTTCAGTATTTTTAGACACAGGATCGAGTCACTCTTTTATAGTCGCTGCCCTTGTTCGGAGCTCGGAGATTCTAACAGAGCCGTTGGCTCAATCCTTACAGCTAGAGACTCCTTCGAGAGTAGACTCGACGATTACACACTGGTTCCGGCAGTGTGAGCTTACTCTAGGAGGCACGAACTTCGGATTGGATCTTCTTGTAGTGGCGTCGAGGCCTTACTACATCATCTTGGGCATGGATTAGTTATCTACAGTCCATGCATGGACTGACTTTATTAGGCGCAAGGTACGATGTGTACGCACCGACGGGAGTAGGTTCACCTTCACCGGCGAGAAGAGAGCCTTTACAGCACAGAATGGACTTCCCCATAGGAGAGGACAGCCCATCACTCATCATTTGGCTAGCCTCATCCTAGGAGTAGTTGAAGTGCGTAGTCATAGTTTTCTTGTAGTGGTGGATCAGTATGCGGACATCTTTCCCGACGATGTTCCAGGGCTACCTCCTCGTAGAGACGTATACTTTTATATTGACCTGTACCTCGAGATAGACGCGATATCAACTCCAGAATATCGGATGGCCCCCGCTGAGCTTCGAGAGCTACGGGTACAGTTGGAGGACTTGCTGGGCAAGGGATTAATCCGACCCAGTGTTTCACCCTGGGATTCCCCGATATTGTTTGCCAAGAAGGCGGACGGGAGCTTGTGACTTTTTGTCAACTAGAGTCGCCTGAACCAGGTGACGGTGAGGAACAAGTATCCGCTACTGAGAATTGATGACCTCTCCGATCAGCTCAAGGGAGCACGATGGTTCTCGAAGATAGACCTCAGGTCAGGCTATCATCATCTCAGAGTTCGGGACGAGGACGTGTAGAAGACGACCTTCAGATGTCGGTATGGCCACTATGTGTTCTTGGATATGCCATTAGGCATAACCAATGATCCAGCGGGGTTTATGGGCCTCATGAACATGATATTTCAGCTATACCTTGATCGATTTGTCGTAGTCTTCATCGACGACATTTTGATTTACTCAATGACTGAAGAAGAGCACGCCCACCACATACGGGTTGTACTAGACACACTCCGAGAGCACCAGCTTTATGGAATTCTCTCGAACATTCAGTTCTAGATATGCGAGGTCCACTTCTTGGGGAACGTCATATTTGAGGAGGGAGTTGCAGTGGATCATGTGAAGATCGAGGTAGTGCTATCTTGGGAGCCACCCATGAGCGTAACGGAGGTGCGGAGTTTCTTGGGACTTGGTGGAAAATATCGTAGATTTGTGCCAGACTTCTCCAGAGTTGCGGCACCACTCTCAACACTTACAAAGAAGGGGAAACCCTTTGTGTGGACAGATAGATGTCAGCAAATCTTCCAGGATTTGAGACAGAGATTGACTTGCACACCTATCTTGAGGTTGCCTTAGGAGGGTGTAGGGTACGTAGTCTACTGCGATGCATCAGGGACCGGACTCGGATGTGTCCTGATGAAGGAGTGGGCAACGATCGCCTATGTATCACTTCTGTTGAGGCCGCATGAGCAGAACTATGCTACCCATGAACTGGAGTTAGCAGCAGTGGTCTTCACCCTGAAGACATGTCGACACTATCTGATGGGCGAGCGCTTTACACTCTTTCTGACCATCATAGTCTCAGGTACATATTCTCTCAGAGGGACCTGAACCCGAGACAGCAACGATGGCTCGAGTTCCTCCAGGACTATGACTTTGAGATAGTCTATACTTCTGGGAAGGGGAATGTAGTAGTCGATGCTCTCAGCAGGAGGACGAGCATTCAGCTACACGAGGAGGCGACAGAGCAGCTAGCCTCTTTGCAGATATCCTTCGTTGATAGAGTTGGAGCAGCCTTCCTTCAGTAACTGACAGTCTCTCCTCCACTACTACAGTGGGTCATAGAGGCACAGCGTGGGGATGCTGACTGTGAGATGCAGCGTGAACAGATATCCTCAGGACAGGAACCTGATGGATTCTCCTTTGGAGCAGAGCATAACATCCTTTTCATTGAACATACCTTAGTACGAGTCGCATTACGAGGGGAGGTTCTGAGAGAGTTTCACACATCTCCTTTGGTGGTACATCCTAGAGTGGAGAAGATGTTCCATGACCTCAGATGACAGCACTAGTGGCCGGGCATGAAGAAGGTTGTGGCAGTGTTCGTTTCTTGATTCCTCACCTGCCAGCAGGTGAAGGCAGAGCACCAGGTACCAGCAGGCTTGGTGCAACCCTTAGAGGTCCCAGAGTGGAAGTGGGACGGGATATCTATGGACTTCGTGACTGGACTTCCACGCACTTCTAGAGGTCACGACTCCATTTGTGTGATTGTCGACCGACTCACCAAGTCGGATCACTTACCCATCAGAGAGTAGGGCTCAGTGGAGTGCATAGGACGTCTCTACGTTCAGGAGACTGTACGGATTCATGGTGTGCCATCAGCTATCATCTCCGATCGTGTTTCTCGGTTTACTTCCCGGATTTGGAATGGATTTTAGGAGGCGTTTGGGACGCAGCTACGTCTGAGATCCGCCTTTCACCCTCAGACGGATGGTCAGACGGAGAGGACCATTCAGACTCTTGAGGACATGCTCTGCGCATGTGTCCTCGACATTGGTCACAGTTGAGAGGACCACCAACCCTTGGTGGAGTTTGCGTACAACAACAGCTACCACTCCACCAACGGGATGGCACCGTACGAGGCATTGTACGTCAGACTATGCAGATCTCCTTTGTGCTGGACTAACCCGGGGCAGTCAGCACTTGTGGGACCAGAGATGGTCCGGGCCATGACAGATAAGGTCCAGGTCATCCAGGAGCAGATGAGGATAGCTTAGAGCCGATATAAGTATTATGCTGATAGGAGGTGGAGGCCACTAGAGTTCAAGGATGGAGACCACGTCATAGGGCACCGATGGAATCGCAGCACCAGTATTTTCTTAGAAACGCCTCTTTCGGTGTTGGGTTTGATTGGGTGTCGTTTTTAAATTTTTGGGGTTATGTTAAGAAATAACATAAAGTGGTGTAACAACTTTATTTTTATTTTACCTAAGGCCGCTTAAAATCCACGTAAAGCTGCTTAAGCTGAGTTAAAGTGGATAGGGTGGAATTTAAAATATCCTACCCTCTTGGTAGGATATTTGTGAGGTTGGGCCTACACGAGCCCCACCGTTTCTTTTCCTCTAAGTAACACACCCTCGAAAACTCCTCATTAAATGAATGTCAACTGATGTGTTTTCTAAATTCTTAACGCCCCTATTAATTGGGAGGTTGGTTCGTTGCAATTAATTATTTGAATTAATTGTTCGTTACATACCTTTGTTGTTCAAATTCTTTAGATGATAATAAAATAATATGATAACTTATTTTCTTATCGGGTTATTGTGTTAAGCTTTTGGAGAAATCTCTGAAGCTAAAAGATCTTCATCCTTCTTCGTGAAGAATGCGAAGAACGTGAAGAACACGAAGAATGCGATGAACGCTGTCCTCTGACGAAAGGGCAATGAAGAACATTGAGCCCTCGGAGATCGACGATGCGACGCTGAGTACCGCGACGACGACGATTTTATGTGACGTTCTTTCCCCATGAAAAATCTTCAATCAACTGCTTGAGATCATCGATTTGACTCCGTATACCGCGACGATGTGACACCCTTTCGCGACACGACAATCATCATCTACCGCAACAGTCAATTCCGCGAAGAACTCATCTGACGACTACAAAGAGGTAGGGGTTTGATTCTTTTAAATTTTTGTGATTTATACCTGCGGCTTGTGATTAAATGATTGTTGTGAGACTTTTAAACCGCTAACGCGGTGGGTGCAGACCAACCAACAAGTCCGAACCCATTGCCCTTTCGTTCTTGGTGTGCGGATAGTGGACAATGACAAAGCCAGCCGCTCTAGAATTTTAAAGGCTTTGCAGTGAAGAACAAATCCCGAGATGATCCCTGGCGAAGACCGTGCGCAAATCGGACCACCGGAGTGCACCCGGTGGTCCACGGAACCCCCCGCCAGTGCTGGCGGCCGGAGGCGGCGGCCGGCAGCGGCCGACCGTCAGGGAGCGGCGGTGCCCGACGCATCACCGGGAAGACCCGCCGCGGCTAAAGCCTCGGTGGCTGCAGTGCGGGCCCGCGACCGCGCGGGACCGGAGGAGCGGCACGCGGCGGCCCGGCCGCGTCCGCTGGTAAGGGCGGCCCTATGCGGGGCCACGACTTTTCTTCACACTGAGGAAGCACGCCCCACCCGTGGCTCGGCTGTAATAGCCGATCCGACCCGCTGGTTCGGGCCGGGTCGCTCCCAGGCCGGGCCTGGCCGGGTCCTACCCGGACCTGGGTCGGGCGACCCGGTTCGGGCTGACCCAGGGGGGTTGGGTCGGGTCGGCCCGGGCCCACACCCCCCGTTTTCAGACGTTTTTCGGTCTTTTTCACAAAACATGAGCTACGGGCCTCCAAACGACGCACCTTCAGTAGCTATGTGATCCTTGGATCGAGGCGGTCGTTTCAGTATACTACTCCCAAGGTTTCGGAATACTTTGGTTTCAGCCGGGTTGGTTCGTACAAGAATCCAACCGGGCCCTCGGAGCAGAAACGCTCATAACTTGAGCTCCGGAAATCCGATTGATGTGTCGTAGACTTTGTTGAATTTTTCTAAGTGAGATAGATCTTTTGGCTTACTCCACCCAAGGTTTGGACGCAGGTGGGGTATGGTCCGGCTAGGTGGCCTTAAAAACCAACAGGGCCCCTGAGACGAAAAAGCCAATAACTCTAAGACCGGGCGTCTGATTGACGTGTCGTCTGCGGCGTTGAGTTCCAGTTGACAATACAGAACTTTTGGATACATCAACTCTAGACTATGTGTCAGTTGATGTATCAGTCTCTCGGCTCATGGAGCGGACCCTCTCGAACGAGCTTGCTCTGTGCGGGAACCGTAGAGCTTGCTGCAACTGCTACTATGATGATGACGACTATGCAAAGATCCTCAGTGGATTCGACAGCGATGACTACATCACTCAGCGATCCTTTTTGGGTTTGTGCTACCGATCCTGTGTGGGTCTGATCTTCTATGGGACAGCGCTCAGCGGTCCTGTGTGGGCCAGCGCCTACAGATCATGTGTGGGTCTGATCCTGTGTGGTTATTTACGGGGTTTAGTTATCTATCGATCCTTTTTGGGTCAGATCCTTTGTGGGTCATTACGGGGGTTAGTACCTATCGATCCTTTGTGGGTCCGACGACTTAGATGAATCAGTGGAAATATCTGGTCAACTCTATCCTCATACAAAGAAGTGTACCTATGTGAGCTGAATCCTGTTTACTTTCCTTTGTGGATTGTGTTGTGCTATCCTATGTGGATTTACATTTTTCATTCCTGTGTGGACTGGGTTGTGCTTCGGCTCGGATGTTAGAGCCGATCGGGAATAGATAACATAGGTATATGTATGGGCTTATACCTAAGTAGTGTCAGATGTTACTTTGTGATATTATCTTTCCTTTGTGGATTATCCTTTGTGGATTTTGGGAGACCATCGGGGGGACTTGGGGTCCCTACTGAATAGCTTATACTCACCCCTGCACAGTCTATGCCCGCATTACGTTGTGTTGGTTGCAGACGACGAACAACGCTAATAGTGGTTGAGTCTTGCGGAGTAGGACTGTACCTGGAGGTGGACCACTGGGCGGGACATACTCGGAGCGGTCGGTTGGACCTCAGGAGCAGCGGAGGCTTTCTGTACCCACCCTTCAGGTGGGATTTCCAGTGGGCAGCTCGACGTTGCGGCTTTACTTTTCAGCAACTATTTTCCCTTTCCAGTTGTACTTTACTTTCAGTTTGGGTTTGTATATTGGCCCACTTACTTTTCTGCACTCACGGTTGTACCAGTTTTTATTTAGTGTTTACTTCTACCTTCTTTCTACGTGGTGTTTGTGGTTTACATTACAAAGGCAATGCCTTCCCTTTTTACCGGGATTTACGCCTTGGTGCTAGTCGCCAGCCCCTGGCCTATGGAAGGCAGGCTTGGGGTAGTCAAGACACGGGCCCCAAGGACGGGTCGTGACATTATATCCCCTTTATTATTTTAGAAAATATATACTCCTATTGTCCATTCCATGGGGGATACGATAACAGCATTCATGTGTACAACTGATTACTGACTCACAAAGAGATGTGATTTTTCATTTGAATATGATTTACATGGAAATAATTAAGGATAATTTTAATCAATATTAGTGTTATTTAAGAACTAAAAATACTTCTGGAAATATTATATTAAATATCACTTCCTAACATATAATATTTTGGAAGACAATAATGTTTTTTGTGCTTACATGTGGACTACTGCCTCTATTTATCGATGTGAAACGTCTTTCACTTTATTTTTGTGATAATGTTAATAAGGATGGATATGATAATTATATCTGATATATTTAACATAATAATTAAAATGTAAATTTGAATTTAATGTTTTCTTCATTTCGTTCCATCAATCAAGATAATTGAAAAAATGTCCATGCACACAAGATACCTACAATCTCTATGACTAATTCAATGTATTATTTATCATTATCAATAATGGATTAATAGAAATAAAAAATCAATGAATATATAAGAAAATATTATCATATGTTACATTAGGTATATTATTTAACCATTATCCATGTAAATGTACCAAAATTACTAAACCAAAAAACATGAAAAACAAAACAATTATCACCCCAAAATGTGGTTTTAACAAGTAATTATTAATAAAGTTATAATAAAATATTATAAATAAATAATAAATTGAGTGATATATATGAGTATGCTTGTTTAATATATTAATAATAAATATATATTATTTATAGTTTAGGTATGGAAACATACAAAGGAAATCTAATCTATGGTAATGTTTTATTGTCTCACTTTTACTTTCCTGGGATATATGCCATATTTAAATTTTTTTTCTTTTGAGTGGTGTATATAATAACCATTAATTATTTTATGTCTTGAATAAATTAATTTGTCATTTTATTTATGGTTACACTTTAATTTATTTAATTCATGGGGTTTATGATTTCAAATATAAAAATGTCGTAATGCCCTATTTTACAATCCTATAATTTATTAGGATTGTTCATAAATGGATTTATAGTGATGAAATATTATCATCTATATCTAAATAAACCCATGATGTTAATTATCCTAGGTTTATTAATTAACATTTTACATAATAATACCATTTCTATCCCTTTGGTACATAAAATTATAAAAAATTGAATTTATGGAAAACAAACTTCATTTCATTTTTCAGTCAAAAATAATTTATTTTTCATTTTAATGTTTTTAATAATTTATCTAAAATTCAAATAAAAATTTCCTAAATTTTTTTATAACAATTTTATTTTTAGAAAAATATTTAAATTGTATCTTCCAATAATTTTATGAAGATTATATATTTTTTATGTGATTATATAATATGTAAAAGTAATCATAATTTTAACAAACATCTTATATATATATATGTGATCCTGTCATCATAAACAATCATTAATTCGACGGTTCCATTAAAATCTTACAATATTATTTTCACCAATTTTTTTTCTAAATATTCTAAGAAATTGGTATTTTTAAATTTTATATTCATAGTGAAAATGATATTTTCATCAAAAAATTTATTAATGGAATGTTTTTCGTATTCCATATATCAATGAAAAAACCTTATTTTAATTATCCTATGAAATTATGATGTTGTAATGAAACCATAATTTTTATTTCCATAGATGGTTTTCAATCATTTGGACATTGGATAAAATATTTTTATTCAATTATCCATATTATTATAAATGGTTTTGGATTATTTTTATTCATGGGAGAATGTATTAACATTTTGTAATTTTTTTTAATAAAAATGTTTATATTGATTATATTTCACAAATTTCATATGAGTAATTCATTGGTATTGTTAATTGATGTGTGGGGCCCATTATAGTATGTCATTGCATCAGTAGGTCTTATTAGACAAACTAGCTTGGATTTTTGGTTGAGGTCATACCAAATTATAAAAGATGTCTTGGAAAGATGCCTTGATAATATGGTTACAAGGTTTGGTATAATTAATTCCATTATTATGAAATTATTAATTTATGTTACATTTGGTTATTAAATTATTTAAAATATCCAATGTAATTTTTCTAGATCATGTGATTTTATATGTGGAATTATTTTATCATCATTTATTTATTCCATATTATTCCTAAGTAATTGATTGAATTGAATGTGTTTCATTTATTTGAAATTCCATATTTATTATCACTATATATTTATGATTGATTTATCTTTAAACATAATCTTATTGAGAATTTTATATCACTCCATTCATATATTTCATTCCTAAGGATGACAAGATGTGTATTATAGATGATATCCATGGAAAAATAGTTAAAATAATTATTTACTAACATAAAATATTATGTTTTTGTTATATATTTTCAATTCAAATTTGAAATTCAAGTATGTATCTTGATTATAAAGAATACTAAAATATTTAGTCCTTTTGGATATTATTGGTTTTATCTAGTTCCGTTATAATAAATTGACCAATTAATCTTTACTACAATGGTCGGGGTCATTATAGTTGGCATTATATAATTTCTAAAAGAAACCATTATAAATAGATTTTAGAAAACATACATTATAGAACATAACCCTATGACTACCTTGAAGTATAAATCAATGTATATGTTAACATCCTAATTTTTTTGAGAATTATTTATTATGTTTTTTTCATAGAAATATATCCCTCTATATATACTACAAGTGGATGTGGTTATAGAAACATTTAGCCAGGGGTAATAACTACAAATATGGTATGATGGTCTTGACTCTAACATTACCTAGTACATGAGAATAATTGTTATTATATGCTATATTGACAATCCCTACAGATATGCATGTATTATTTTACATTTTATTTTTGAAAAATCTGAAGGATTTCAAAATATATTAATTATTTGGTAACATTCCCAAAGAAACAATTTTTATTGTTATAAAATTAACCATGTCTTTTTTTTTAATTTATGTTTTTTGTTTCACTAGATTTGTGAATGTTCATTATGGTTCATAATCATAATATATAATCAAATGTATACCCTTTTTTATAAATTGAAAATATAATAGTGAATATAAATTGTATCAATTCACATACCCCTTATAAGTATTTCCCTCTTGGTAAAAATAATAAATATATGGTTGGATCTATAGTGAGTACTGATCCAATTATAAAAATATTGTGGCAAATGACTTATATTATACATAATAAAAAAGACCATTTGGATTATACTTCTCATCCACAATGTATTGTGACAACATTAAAACTATTTATGCCTCATAAACATCCAACATTTATTAGGACTAAAAATATTTTTATAGATAAGAAATAGATAATTCTCTTAGAGAATATATTTATCACCTTTGGAAGCATTGAAGTGGATAATTTTTTCATCGTATTTTATCATCTTTTATGAGATGTTGATCAATATTATTCATTTATTTATTCACTAAATATTATGAATAAATAAAAAACATATAATAGAAGTATTTTAAGGTACCCTTATAGGAAAATTATTATCCTCACAAGGAATGACAATAAATTGAGAGACAATTGCAGAATCTTTGAAAAGAGGAAGATAAAAATGATACTATGTATAAATCCAACTTTAAAAGGTATGAAATTCATGAAAAAAAATATTCCTGTAATATATATATAACTACTTTCATTTTCATTGATGGTATTAATCCAATACTTTTAAGGAAACAATTATCCCAAACATTTTCAGCATATAAGGGAATAGTATAATTTGGAATCATTTCAATGAAAAAATTCTAATAGTATTAGGGATTATAAGGTAATACTGGTAAAAAAATATATAATCAAAATTTATTGAAAAGGGGAATATATGAAAGAAGAATTTTCCCACAATTGAGAAATATGAAAAGAAAAACCCTGGTGATTTCTTGAATGGATTTGTATTTTTCAATAAGTGTGAAGGGAAAAACACCATTCTCATGATTGAAATGGAATGAAATAAGATTCCAATATCCAATGGATCAATTGTTAGTGGATTGGGAACTATGAAAATTAATGTCCTAAGAATCATAAAAATTTATCCTCGAAGAAGCTATAGGATCAAAGTCAATCCTATGATATTAACACAGCCAAAGTGGAATTATTAATGTTCATGTGTATTTGGATTCATAAACTACATTGGAAAATTATTTTTACCAATGGTAATTTTCTTATAAAAGACATATAACTTATATGTATTTTACTAATGTAGTTTTTCATTCAGTATTTGAAGACATACGTTGAATGTTAATTATAACCAAAAAATGTTATTCAGTGGGACATTGATATTTTAGGAAAACATGTGATTTTGGAAAGATAACTATTAATATGTTCCCAATGATTAGATAATAATTATAATGATATTTTTATGGGGTATTATCAGTGTCCATGAAATTGGGCATTATTTAAAAGTCTTGTGTTTTCTTTTCTAAAGATTAATTTTTATTTGGTTTATGGAATATGATTAACAATATGAGATTTTATTTTTTGAATCATACATATTTTCATTATGATTTTTTAGTGATAAAGGTACTAAAATATTTGGTATATGAAAGTAAGAGATCCATTACTTTTTTGGGAATCTAATTCCTTTTAAATTTTGAAATATTTGTAAATGTCCTTTTAAATTTTTGCACTATGAAATACATTAGATGTATTTTGGACGAGTCTATAGGAAAACTATTTATTAAATAGTTTACATTGAACATTGGGGTTATTGTTTAGGTTTTATGAAATTAGGTATTATTAGATAACTCATATTGACAATTTTTCTCAGAGGATATATCTAGAGAACAAAGGAATGAAATTTCAATCTAATATGGATATATTGATCAGTTAAATGATAATTTTAGAGATTTGGGAAAAAATTTCAACTTTGATATACATTTCATTGAGTAAGACATGATGTAGAAATAAATTTAATCATTTAAAAATTTTGAATTTATTCTTTGGAAATAAAAAATATCAAGTGTGAATTATTTATGGTGTTCAATATCTTGATATTAAAAAATCCCTCAATAATAGAAAAGGATCTTAAAACAAAAATGTTACTCTATATAATTTTTTATACATGCCATTAAATTTAGAGGTATTTTTATCTTTTATTTATGGTCAGGACTTTTATTTTGTGGATTTTATAGAGGTTTTTTGAGATAATGATTCCATTTTGGTCCAGATGTATGTAGGTGCATGGTTAGTAAAAACCATGGGACATCCTAATGGAAAGAGTGTTCCCAGGACTTTGGCATTATCCATGTCACATAAACTACTGTGTGCGATTATGGCCGGCCATTCCTAATTGTATCCCTATGAAAGTCACTATGTATGTGGGGCATGTCTATGCACATGAGTGTGTACCATCTCTAAAAAATGTAAGTCCATTTTTTCCACACTGATGTTAACCCAAAATCACCCATTTACTCCCCCATTTCTCCCTCCATCCCATGGTTTTCCTCCATCCATCTATCTCATTCCATTAACTATTTTTTCTTTGATGATTTGTCCATAGATATTTATGATTCCATATATTAATTTCATCTATTTCTTCTCCTTTACATTCCCCTAATATCTTCATCCTTCCATCATATCTTCCATTTCACCAACAGATATGTTGACCTAATTTGGGTTCAACCTCGATTTTTTCATTTAAAAGTTGATAAATGTGGTGTTCTCATTCATGTATTGGGTCACACATTTGTGTAGTTATGATTTACAACTAGTTTCAGGTGATTTTTATAGAAGACATAGTTGGTTCCATGTTTTGACATTATTTAATGATTTTAGTATTCTTCATATAGTTCCTAAATGGGTTTTATAAAATAGGAAGGTACTGAGAACCTTGTTTTCAAATGGTTTTATTGTTTTTAATGATTTAATATTGGGTTTCATATTTAAAATGGATGTTTCTCAGGTGTGTTTCAATAATTATATGTGCAATTATGTTAGTGGTGATTCATCTGACATAAGGAATGAAATTCAGTACATTGTAATCCTAGGTATATAGGTGGGAATAGTAGTTATAGTACATTTGGAAATATGGAAGGGTCATGTCCTAGCCTCCCTAGAAAATATTATTTAACAACACTAACAATCATTCATGTTATGGGGATTAGAAGATCAAAAAGGACTTTCTCATATGGTAGATGGTTTGATCATTGAGATTATGACAATTATAGGACCCCACTAACCCTAGTAGCTTAGGGATTTCCCATGGTGATCATGTTATGTGTGTACTTAAGATTATTATTGTCTTAAATTTTTCTTTTAATTTAATTTCAATTCATGTTTTACTAAAATTATATCACACTATTTTCTTCACAACTAGAATTTTAATTTATGTTACAATTTAATTTCATAGAATAAATTTTGGTGATATCATATTGGTCATGTTGTCCCACACCCTTCATATACCCTCAAGTGAATATGTACCTTGTTATTTTTGACCAAGGTAATGGAGAGATTTCCCATTGTGGAAATGATGGTTTTATATGCTATTGGATCCTCTTCTGGAAGGTGTTGGTGCAGTGACATGAGGTTGATACCCCCTCATTGGATAGATTCTTGGTTGTGTAGTTGGTTCACATCTCTTTTATGATTTTTTTTCTCTATGTTGGTTTTAATATTAATTATTTAATTCCTAAAACATTTTTAGTGTCATATTTTGATATCTTGTAATATGGATAATGATTATGATATTTCCTTGCTTTTTTAGTTATATTAAATTAATTATTATTATTGAGTTTGATTTACATGGGAGAAATTTTTTCCAATTTTGTTTCTTAATTCCCAGGAACTAATTTCTATCCCATAAAGAATGGGAACACCCCTTGATCTATACAAAGGAATGAGTTAGGTGTCAGATTATAAGGAAGTGCATATTGGTTCAAGATGAAATGATATCACGGTAGGGTTTCCCCCTTATCAGTTAGTTTTATTTCACATGGTCTAGATAGACTGGAACTATGGCTATCTAGGCTTGAGGATCTAGCTATGAGGGGGGGGGGGGGGTTTGGGACAACACACCAGAAGAATGTCCATGGGTCACCCTTGGATGTTTGGGATTTGGTTTAACTCCTCCACCAGGTGGGATGTATAGGTTTCACGCTATGGATTAACATAAAATTAGGTTGGAGTGGTTTATCTTTTTATTGTGAATGTTATGGATTTAATTTAGAGATATATTGGTGTTTGAATGATTATTTCACTTAATATTTTATGTAAATTCTATTTATGTTGGCTTTTTTACAATTCTTGTAGCTTAATTCCTTCTCATAGACATCTTATGCAAATATAGGAAGAGGATAGAGAGAATTATTCATCACCAGCTGATTATATACTAATGAATTTTTTTGTTTGGATTGTCATATCATTAGATCATTTAGTAGTCTCTTCTCATTCTCATGATCGTTCTTAGGAGGCCGAACTAGGCCTAGAAAAGAATAAATCTCAAGGGATTATCAAATAAAACCCTCCTTCCATCCAAAGTATAATAGACCCCTAGGAGGAATAGGATTGGATTGAAAATATTGAGAGGTTTTTTAGGTTTCCTAATAGTCTAGATGTTGTTAAACTAAACGGTTCTTCATTCAATATTGATGGTCCTAGTTGTTGGTGGTGGTACTCAATAGTTAAAAATGGGAATCTTGAGTAGATGGGTTTTAAGGAATCCCAATTCATTTTCAATAAGAAGTATTTTCTAGAGACCATTACCCTCCCCAAGACCTGACAGTTTTAATATCTCCATCATGGGAATCCTACCATATAAGAGTCTGCTAACTATTTCACTAAATTGGTCTATTTCATTATCGAGGTGGTATATAATGTCTAGTAAAAGGATAATAAATTAGAGATGGGGTTATGGATGGTTATTCAGTCCCATGTATTATTTTTTAATCTCAAGACATATGTTGAGATAGTATAATAATATCTAATGGTGGAGAGTGATCATTCCAGAAAGAATAGTTTCTCTAGGGTAGATTCAAAACTGGTTGATGGTGGAGATCATTCATCTTAAAATAAAAAGAAACATGAAGATCCAGAGGGTAGGGAAGGTGGTAACTCTGACCACCCATCCCAACATCCTTTGATGTGAACACTATTTTCCGAACAATCATGTTCTATTTGAGTGGGATGTTAGGGAATGTTCAATTTGCATGTCCATATCTATTAATACCCTACTATCATTCTGGGAGCCTATGACACTTGCATAGGTTCTATCAGAGTGGTGTTCCGATTCAGAGTGGTGTGGTTTCCTCAACCCACAAAGAAATTATAGAATAGTATTGTGTATCAAGGTCCATGGTATCTCAGTTTTTTTGGTGTTGTGCCATGGGAGGATCCTCTTATGGGTAGAGTCATCTCAAGGTATAACCTCTAGTCAGTATTGGAATATAGTATTTAGTGTAGATGATGAAGTAATATTTTGTTTATCAGGCGCTAATAGAATCATATGGATGACCTGAAACATTTAAGGTTATTATTATTATGACAATATCCATAAATATTTCTTTATTTATTGTTGGTGCATCAAATTTTTTTTATATTTTGGAATTTCTATAATTCAAAACTAATATTATCTCATATGTGGTGGATTTTGTAATAACACTTGAAAGGAAAAGAGAACTAGGTTTGAAATACCCATATTTCACACTCACTCTATAAGGGGTTGAGCTGGATGGGATTTTTTATTCTAGAGATGGGAAATTTGGATATGATCACAGACATGGTTTGGATGGTTCATTTTGATGTGCTCATGAATTTTTATTTTTAGTGAATGAGATTTATAAAACTCGATGGGAGTAATTAAGTCTTCCAAGGAGAATGAGATCCTCTATCATGGTGTGATAGACCTCCAATCTAAGAATTTGGATGTATGGACTCTCTGATCCTGTATCTTATGTTGGATGATTATGATAGAGGATCTAAAGATATATTTCCTTTTATGGTGGATATGTTTATGGAGGGTTTTCTAGAAGATTTCTCTTATTTTTCTCTTGGATAGTTCGTATAATTAACCATTGCTGTGGCACTAGGATCAACGATGATATATCTACCCTCGTATTTTAATGCCCACAGTGTGTTAAGATAATTAAGTATTCATCTACATGATTTGGAATCCAAATTATTCATTCACCTGATTATCTCACCATGGGTCTCCCCAGTATTGTATGATACAAAGGACGATTGATCTATTTGTTTGTGCATCAATAACTGAAAGTTGAATAAGGTAATAATCAATAAAAAATAACCCTTTCCCATATTTTTATGCCTACATTGATCATATCAATGGTGAGAGAATTTTTTCCAATATTTACATGTACTTCGATTATTATAATGACCTAGTCTTAGTACACATGGATATTATATCAATTTAGATGAATATTCATCACATTAAAAAAATACATGTCTGAGGACTATAATTGTTTAGTGTATTTGGAATCATGGAAACGTAATCCTCTAACATGGTAAAATATCTTCAAAATCTCCCTTAAAGATCATTACCTTTAGTACTCCTACGTGAATCCTTTGTTCATGACTTTGGGAAAGGAAACATATGAAAGGGATGAGCTCAAAAGATCAGTAAGGGAAGAAAATAGAGATATTTAAGCATAACATGATCATAATGATATGATAAAACAACTATATAAATAGAATATAAAACCCCATATATAAATGATCACAATCATAATTCATTGAATAAATACTAGTAGTTAATAAGTCTAGAATCAAAAAAAAAATCAAAGACCACGAGTCATGAGAGCATAAAAATTGGAATAAGAAATAAACTTGTGTCATATACATATGAATACAAAAACATTCCTTATAAGATGATGAAAATTTCCAAATCTTATCAGGGCACTTCATGGGGACTAAACCTAATAGAAAAGACACATCACCATCCCTTGTTGAAATCCTTTATCTATAAGGGATTAGTTTTCCACATATTCCCATTGTGGGTTTGGTTAACACATATTCCTATAGTGGTTGGGGTTTCCCCAACATCCATAGTGGATCATGTTTCCCCATATTCACATAGTGGATCAGGATTCCACAAATTCTATGGTGTATTAGGTTTCCCAATCTTTCATAGCGGATCAAGCTTCTCAAATTTAGTCCCATCATTATCTCATGATATATTAATCTTTACCCAATTCATTTGAGGGAGATATAGGTACCATATATCAAATGATAAAATCATACATACATGATCCATGAAGATAATAAAACATTCATCATATCATGACACATTGATAGGGATGGGATTCATAATAAAATCATATCACATTAAATAAAATTGGTATCATAAACATTTTATCATATCATTACCTCTGGAAAAGTGGTAGGTCTTATAATCATTTCATCAAGGCATAACCTATGAAAAGAATATTATTTCTAAATCACATAAATTTTAAAAGATAAATGGGTGTCATAAACATCATTCCATTAAATTATAAACCATTCCACAACTAATATGAATGGTATTCCTGGATCATATCACCAATAATGAATAAATTATAACATAGTATATCATCATATATGGAGTAGGGTTTTTAATCATCCCACGAAACATTTCATAAGTAAAATATACATAAATTTAAAATCCTTTTCATAAAATAATTTGAAAAATCCATTTATTATAAATATATCATTACAATTTCATTTAATATATTTATTGATGAAAATAAATTTTCCTCTATGAAAAATTGATTTTTAAAACATTAATAATTTTGAAAACCTTTTCTTTGTAAATATATTTGAAAACATATAATGGAATCATGAATATATTTTGAAAAAAACATTCATTGAAAAAAAAAATTAACAATCAAAAAATGAAAACATTTTGAAAATAATTTTCTATTAAAACACATTGAAAACATATAATGATATCTTTAAATAATTTTTAAACACATTCTCTTTGAAAATACATTGAAAACATAAAAATAATGATTAAAAAATTTTGAAAACGTTTTTATTTGAAATAAATTTTAAAGCATAAAAATTAGCCTTGAAATCATTTTAATTATTTTATTCTAAAATAAAACTATTAAAACAAACAAATTATTCTTTTAAAATCACAAAAAAAACACATTATAAACTTAAAACATATTTGAAGAAATATATTTTAACCCAAAAATGTATATACAAGTTACTTTATAAAACATTTACCTGAATATTCATTTTAATCCCAATTTTTAAAATCAAAAAGGGATAAAAATTTCCTTTAAACTTCATAGGATAGTATAAAAACATATTTTAATGTTTTAAAAAAAATAGTGTTTTAAAGGAACATAGATTTCTGGACAAAAGGAGAAATTCAAAAAGATTTTACAAAAATATTTCTTAACTATATTAATTAATTATGAGTATAAAATGGTACTAATACATGAATATATAATGGATATCCAAATAAAAATAAAACTAATTATTTTTCATGATACATATATCATAAGATGTCATATATTGAAGCATAATCATAAAGAAGCTTGATTAACAGTGATATTGTTACAATAAACTCTTACCACTTTGTAGCTTTGAAACATACTACCCATATAGAAAATGAAATTATATTAAGCTAAAATTGTCATTAAAATAGTTATATTTATGATATAACATGAAAAAAATTGATATATAGACCTTTTAAATGAATATAGGTGCACAAATACACATGTTTCTTAAAGAATGATAATTGAGATAACATTTCTCTACCGATTTGGTAACTTCTGAGAAATAAAGAACTAGAAAGAGAGATCATAAAATTTATATGTAAATACTCATAAAATTAATTAAAACAATAATTTAATAAATTAATTGTAAGTATATACACCACAAAAAAGATATGACCGGTGGATATGGAATAAGTCTCGCAGAAATAAAAGTGAGATGTGAAATTCCTTACTACTTGAGTAACATTAGAATAATGATCCTTATGAAATAATAATATAAATTAAATATTTAAATATAATTAAATAATTTAAATTAATTATATAACATTTAATAGATTATTATATACACCACGTAAAAGTATCAAGCTATGAATTTTGCATGTATTCCACAAATGTTAAATGTAATATGAGATTCCCTTACCTTATGTATGGACATTTTTGATACACATTAAAACATCCTTTATAATTAATATATGTTTATTTTACTTCAACCACATTACTGTATTATTATATCTAGCACCATATATGATTTTAATATCACATTATATTATCCATTTAGTAATAATCCCATGTTAATGTTACATTTTGTGTAATATTTGTGTTTTATTATGTATAGGTTTTGACTTGTTATTCATGATAATATTATGTAGATCATGATTTTATTATTTAAATAATATAAATAATTATTTAAATATCATATATATTAAGTATATAAATATTTATAATAACCTATAAAATATAGAAATATGACATGGAATACACTTTTCATGGATATTGTAAGCCGTATGAAAGCATGAATGTTGTCTTCATTTTATATTCGTATTTAAAAAATGTAAATGACATACATGTATATATACATACAGATATATATTATCATCCCATTAGATATATTATTTCATATACATCATCTAATTTTTCTAAACTCATCCTTAATACATTCCATGAAAATTGTGAACATATCATATCACTTTCAAGATGTGGTAGTCCGCACATTCACAAAAGAAGTTATCATATATATAAATATTGAAAAAATGATGAATTTTTTAAGTTATAATTAATGATATATAAATATATGATAAATATCATAAATATCATAAATATCAAATTAATATATTATTTCCATCATAATTCTCATCCATGAGAGGTGGTAATGGAAAAAAATGAACAACATTGTAATGTGAGGCATTGGTCTGTTGTATACATGAATGGTATGTTCGTTACATATATTTTGGATGTTTGTGTAAATATAGATAGATCCCTTAGAATAAAAAAATATTATTATATTTAGGACAATATTACTATTATAGAATAATGGGATAATAATAGTTAAGGGGTGTAGAATGTAAATAATACAGAAGAGCTTGGGGAAGGATGTTATATCTTCTTTGGGTAACTTTTCTTGGTTTGCACCAAAGTGATCACATTATTAGATATATGACCAAATTGAGGCATCTAGGATTAATGCAGATATTTTTTATGATATTTTTAATTGTTTCAACAAGAAAAAGTTCTTGTGAGTTGTGATTATGTGGGACGGGTGACTAGCTTTTTATAGTGGAGGGTGAGTGGAATTCTTGTAAATTTTTAAAATAGAATTGATCCCATGTTTATACAAATTTCATTTCGTTATAATAATTTTCAAAATCAAGAAAAGAGAGGATAAGGTATAAATATTAACAAAAAATGTATTTTTGACATGTTTTAGGTCATTTTGGTCCTTATGATTAAAGTTTATTCCATTGTTAGGATATTTTTCCCACATAATCAATATAATTAATATTAATAAATTTCACAAATATTTTTGGTAAAAAGAATAATTTTAATTTGATATAAATTAAAATTATTTTGATTCAAAATCTGTAACCCATTTTTCCAAATTCTAATAATTGAATCTGTATGGATTTATCTAAATTCAATCCCCCTGATGGGTAATGAAAGTGGGTATTTAAAGATAAAAATTCCAATATTTTGATATGTATTTATATCAAATTTCAATGTGAAATTTTTTCCAATGAACTTATATGGATTAATGTAACTATAATTGATATAATTATAAATTAAAATAAATTAAAATTAAAATTTCACTCTATAATTAAATTTGATTGAGATGCAGTTTTGAATTATAATTCAGTGTTTTTTATTATCCATCAAAAAAAAATTCCTAGACAAATAAAAAGAATTTACCCAAACTAATTATTTATAATTAATCATTAAAAAATAATGTATATTTTTTAAAAAATTATTTATAATAGTGTGATAAAATATTTTTAAAATTGGTTCTCCATTAAAAGACGTTAAAATTACACATTAGAAAAATGAATTTTTTTATTCATAAAATTTTATTTATTCATATATTATAACTATAAAATCTAATAGAAAAGTATCAATTTTTTTAGAATATATAATATATAAATTTTACAATAGTAATTCATCAATAGAAGTTTTATTAATTTATTGGGATAATATTTAGTTTCAACATAGAACTATAGTTTTCTTATAAAATAAATTTCCTTGTCTTCAAATTGTTTATACATTTAATTATAAAATTTAATAACCAAATAATTTTTTTATATAAATATGTAAATAATCCTTTCGAAATTTTGTTAGATTTTTTCTGAATATACATTCCAATGGCTTGGTGATATCTGTAACAGTCTAAGATTTTTTGAAATATATATTTTTAATTAATTTTATCATTTTTATTTTTTACATTTATCACAAAAAAAATATAGTTTTCTAAATTATTATTTTTAACACTAGATGTATGACTTATATTATCTAGCGCTACAATGATATTTGACTGGTCTTGTGTTACACGCAACACCGAGTTTCAAAAAAAACATCATTTTGTTGTTATAATTATTTAAACATTATAGTTATAAACTAGCTACTAAACATTATAATATGAATTGTAATAACATCTTTTAAAATTATATTTACAATGGTTTTTTATAAATACAGCATATTTATAATTAAATATAATTTTTCTTGGAACAATCATTATACACTTAAAAGAAAATATTTTTTATGTCCTTCTATGAAGAATATGGAAATTAATTTTAGATTATATTATAAATTTAATTTGGTAATACAAACATAATTTTTTGGTACAAAATTTCAAAAATATATTAGGTTGAATTTTTTGACTCTTTATTAGAATCATAATTTTCAAATGAATATTGAAAATTACTTAATTTTAATTCAGATCAATTTTATAATATTATTTATTTATATAGTTAAATTGAATTTTATGTTTGTTTAAAAGTTAAAATCGATAAATTATAAATCTATTAATCAAATTCATGTCATTGAAATTATTTTTATATCGAATTTAGATATTAAATTTTAATGAACTATTTACCATTTTCACATTAAAACCTCATTTACATACAACGTCTATGAGGTTATCATTCATCTTATTATTTCCAATTCTGTGAATTTAATTTTAAAAAATTAAAATAAAAAATAATAATTAGCATTTCGTTTATAGTATAAAAATATCAATATAATTTTTGACAGAAACAATTAGTGAAAGTTATGAAAATAAATTACAGTGATTAAGGTCAAATTAAGCTTGACAAGGGATTAAAACGTTAATATTAAGGGACAAAATTAACTAAAAACTTGTTTAACACCCATTATATTGATATATTTCAGCCATCACAATCCATTATTGAGTTTATTGTGTTTTTATGAGTCTTGATATGTTAAAATGTTGGAACACCTATGTTGCTTTCAAAAATTCCATGTGTGTCCAATCCCTCCCCTATAAACGGACACCTCCTCTCCCCCTACGTCACACCTCAAAAATAAATTATTTTTGGAGAATATATATAAAATGTACTTCCATCCATCCATACCTCCACCATGAGATCTCCATTTGGGAATAAATCCATCCATGAAATCCCATTGGTGTAAATTAATAAGAGATACCCAAAGAAGTGGTAATATCCTTCCTCAAACTCATTTCCTTTATTTTGTTTACCCACAACCTCAATTATTATTTTTAGACAACCATATAATATCCCAATTATCCTAAATATTCTGATATGTGTTTATTAAATGGATTTGACATACACTAACACACATATGCATCTAATGGGTTACGAACATACCATTCTTGTGTATGGAAAACTACTACCTCACGATAAAATTTCGTTATTCTTGAATTAACCACATTTTATAATTGGGAATTATGATAGTAACTCTATTTAAATATGATATTTATTATTTTTTTATAATTTTATTTAATTATAAAAGTCCTACATCCATTATTTACATTTTTGGTAAATATGATAACACTATCTATGGAAGTGTGTACTACCGCCTCCACAAAGTAATATATTTCATTTATACATTACATGGAATGTATTAAAGATGGATTTAGTAAAAATATATGATATATATGAAATAATAATTCTAATCTAATTATATGATATATTTATATATTTATATTTGATTTACCTTCATTCTTTTAATATGACAATAAAATGAAAGCAATGTTGTTGTGTATGTTTGACCTAGCATATCCATGAACGATGAATTTAATTTAGTATTTATATCATCGATAGATTACTATTAATATATATAAAATTAATATATATGATACATAAATCATTTCTTAAATTATAAATGTTATTAATTCATGTTCTAATAGGAGGATCAAGAATAACAAGTAAAAACACATACGATAAAAAAATATATATTACCCAATCATTACATACACATAGAATTATAAATAAGATGGTATTATAAAGACATAATAAAACCATATATGTTTATATATTGAATAATTTTGTTATGAAAAAGATTTATAATAAATATATATTTTTTATATGGGTGTTTTTTATAAGTATGAAAAGAATCAAGACTTAAGTTATTGGAATTTCATCTAAAATTTTATTTTCTGGATATACATTTTTTATTCACCACTTATTTATTTTATGTGGTGTGTATAATTTTTATGTATTTATTATATGAATATTATAATTTAATTTATGTTTATTTACATATCCATTTTATAATCCTTCTTTCATGGTGAATATGATTCTAGAGTAACCAAATCAGTGAGATAATTTTATCTCAATTTTCATTGTTTGATATAGATGGCATGTTATGCACCAATACATTTATTTTAGTTTAATAAACATCTTTTTAAATTATTATATCATGAATATATTTTTTCATGATATTTAAATATTTATTTAATTTTATTCATTCCATTTTATTGAAATTTAATGTGACAAAATTGGTATGATTTTATATCATCAATCTCATTGTTTTTTGAGATTTTTTATAATTATGCTCCCAGTGATGAAATATTATGATCCATATATCAAACACTATCATGAAATTTATTTCCCTATTGATATGAATATTATATCGATGTAATGGTACCATTTTTCTACACTTCGGTACGTATGATAAATAAGAAACTATTTTCATGAATAGATTAGTTTATTTCTCCTCTCAGAAAGAAATCTATGCTCTTTCAATGGCTAGCTTTATAAAAATATGTTAAATTTTTTTTTAATATAATTCTATTATATTTAAAAGAATCTTATTTCAATGGGTATTGGTTTTTAGAAATCGTATTAAAAGGATTCTCCATGTTATTTTCTAAACAACTCACTTTTCTAAACTGTTATGGAGTAATTGGAATGTTCGTCATGTACAAACTTACCTCCCATAATGATCAAAATTTTCTTGATGTTTCCTTTGTTATTAACCAATTATAATAATTTTAAGAAAACAATTCATAATATTAAGGTCATTTATTTTCTTTACTGTGATTTTCAAATAAATAGTTTTTCAAAATATTTATTTTTTATTTAAAAACTGTTTTAAATGATTTATAGAGACATCCCATATATTGTTTCAAATGTTTATTTTCAATGAAAATGATTTCAATGATTTTAGAGTTTATTTAAAAAAAATTAAATCTATATTCTATAAAATCGTATTCAACTGTTTTTTAAGAATTTGTTATATTTTTTCAATGTGTTTTTAAAGAAATGTTATTAAATGAATTTTCGGGTTTCATTATATATTTTCATAGTATTTATAATGAATATAATTTTAAAAAGATTTTATATTTGAAACAAAATGTTACAAAGAAGAAATGATATTTTCATTATGTAATTTGTTTAAAAGAAATTTCATTATTGTTTTTAATCTATGATTAAATCATTGGTAATAGTTTTTGATTTACTAAGGATATATCCAAGGACTTAATTCAAATTATTTCTATGAATGGTCTATGATTTGATGAATTGATGTTTATCGAAATCATTTCTCTTAAATGGGATATACCAAGATAGATGTATTTGAAACCCATTTCCATTTAATAATTTATACCATGATAAATTCCTATAAAACATGTTTCAATTAAAGGGGTTATACCATGATAAATGAATATGAATCATGTTTTCCTTCAATGGGTTATACAATGGTAATTGAAAAAGATACCTTTTTCTATTCAATGGGTTATACCATGATAGATGTCTATGAATCCAAATTCTCTTCAAAAGGTTATACCGGGATAATACCTATGAAAAATGTTTCTCTTCAACATGTTATACCATGATAACTTCCAATGAATCCTATTTATCTTCAATAGGTTATAACATGATAATTTTTTATGAAACATATTTCTTTTCTAAGGTTTATACCATGAAATTTTTTGATGAAACATGTTTCAATTAAATATTTTATAACATGATATATTTCTAAGAATATTTTTTCTATTCAATTGGTTATACAATGATAAATTATGAATAAACCTATTTATCATCTGTGGGATATTTAGTGAAAAATTCCTATGAAAAATGAATATCTTAAATTTTTATACCATAGTAAATGCTTATTATTTCTACTTCTGTTCACAGGTCATTCAAGAATGAAATTATTAAGAAACCTATATGTTTTTCATAGGTTATTGTATTATTAAATATTTAAGATACCAATTTAATTTCATATGTTTTGAAATGATGTTTATGAAATCCATCTATTTTTATGGGTCATACTATGATGAATGTTTTATTATATTTTAGCACATTTATGTATGGTTTTATTATGATATGGGTGGGAAATATATCTCCTACATTGTATATTGTAATAGTAAATGTTTTATGAGATCAAAGGGTACAGGAGGAGGAATCTCAATCCCAAAACCATAGTGTATATGAGAGGGAATCCAAACCCCAAAACAAGAGGGCACACTGAGGGCATATGATGCCTGAAACAAGAGGGTACATGAGAGGGTATCCCAATCCCAAAACCTGAGGATTCATGGGATGTCATATGAAGCCCGATGTAGGTGCACTGGTGATTATCCTAAACTTAACATGTTATTAAGGTCTTCAAAGGATTCCGTAAAATAGATTTTTATGCAAAAGTGTGTGCCTCAATTCCATTTAGTATTCTTATGTGTTTGATTTCATGGATTATCCTCTTGATTTACTTATGATTCATGTATTATTAACTGAATATATATATTTTTACATGATTCATGTTTATGATCATTAATATACAGGGTATGATCATCTAATGATCATGATAATGTTCTCATACCCTTATGTTCATGACATAATTATGTATAACCTTTATTTACCCTTACTGAGAATTTGAGCTGACCACATTCTCATGATTCCCATCCACAGGTTAAATAGAAATGATTTTAAGTCGAATTACATAGGGGGGATATCATTGTGGGAAAATTGGAAGATAATTATATGGTTTAGATTATTTCATTTCAATTTTTTAAAGGCACGAAACTATTACAGTCTTTAGGGATATAATTTTTGGAATGTATTAAGTATTTGATAAGACATTTTCTTTTGTATACGCATGTTGAGACTGGGTCATTATAACAACTATAATTATATGTTAGTAAAATTATTATTAATATCATGCAGTTTGGTAAAACTCATCCCCGGATGTTACTTAATCTATTTAATGGACACAACATTGTGTGTTATAGAAGCCAAATATAGTGTTGTATATTCCTAAAGATAATATATGTTTTCCATGTAGCCCAAACATGTCTTGGTGGTGAATATAATACAATACAAACATAGTTTTTTGTATAAAAATAGTTATATTAAGTGCTTTGATGAATTAAAAATATTGAAACAATGGAATTAATTTAAAAAAAATTCAACAAATATCAATGTGTTACATTATACCCATGTCTATAAAATGAATTTTTCCCTCAAAATTCCACTGGGTTATCAAAAGATTATAATTCATAATTTACATTCATATAATCACACAATGTAAAAATAAATACTAAAACATACTTTTAAATGGGGATGATAGAATAATAATGGTTACCCAAATTACCACACAACTTGGCCTCATCAAAGGTAACATAGGCTATGAGTGAAAACCTAGAAAATTAAGAAAAATTTAACTATATTCTTATGATGTAGGGTTATAGAAAACATGGTTTGTGTAAACATAAATATGCCAAATCCATGACACAAACAGGCATGAAAAAGGACATTGATATCATAAAAAATGATAATAATGGAATTTTTTTTCAACATTAATCCCTTAAAGATGATGAATATTCATGAGATTATGTACATACTTATTTTTATTAAATATAACTGCACACTATCACTCTTGGTATATTTCTTGATCAATTTTTACATCATTTAATATTCCAATAAATTAAGGTAAATTTTCTATTATTTAAGCATTATCATATCATGGAATCCTTTAATGGATTAATTTTCCATTCCTTCTTTCATTTTTTAGCATCACAATAAAAAATATATCTTATGTTATCCAACATTAATAAATCCTTACATGGTGAAATAATAATTTGATATAAAAAACATCTAAATATTTACTTCAACATTCTAAAAATGGTTAAACTTATATCCATTTTGAATGATGGAAGTCAAAAACATTAGAAATAGGGTAAAAAAGTTTCTCAAAAATAGGTTAGTATTGATCCCCTGTATATCATAATGTATCTTTTGGTCTTCTAATACCAAACATTTGAGTAACTTCATCATGTATTCTCTTAAAAAATGGTCATAACCTAAATCACCAAAAATCATTATTAAAAACATGCTTTTTTCCTTATTAAAAAATTTATTGGATATATTCCATAAATCAATTAATGATGTAAAATTAATAGACGATAACATAGACCACATAATGAATAAATCCTTAATTAGTTCCAAGGTAATCATTATAATCAAATTTAGTAATTCAAAACCAACATATTATTATCGAAAAATTATTATTTGAGCACTATGAACATATTAAGGGTTATGATTCTCATAATTATATGTTTCACAAGAATATAAAATTTTAATTAAATCAATTTTCTAATCTGCTAGAACCATTCACCATATTATTGTAAATATTAGTGAAAAAAATAAAACAATCCTTATTGTTTTCAAAAATTCATATAAACTAATTCTTGAATCCAAATACATAAACAGTTCAATTATTCCACTTCATGTATAATCGATTTACAAGTATTCATAATGTAAATAGACAATAAACTTCCAAAAAATATGAAATACAAATCTTGGGTAAAAATTTTTCAAACTCAAATTAATAATTTTTACAAAAAATTCTTTTTGAACAAAGCAAAACTTTCATATATCGGTCATGGTATCCTCATCATAAAAAAAACACTACTCATAAAACCTTGTTGAGTAACTTCTTGGGATTTACCATTAAAAAATATATATTCATAATCACCATACATTACACACATAAAACATTAAACTATTGATAATAAATTAGTGAGGGAAATATTTCCATCGACTATATTAACTTGTCTTTTCATTTCCCTTTGAATTTACTTTCTATGTGTTTTTATTTTACACATTCAAAACAACTCTCTATTCCAATGAGTCACTCACTTAGCTATTTTGATCAACATTATAAATATAAAAGATAATTAATCTTCCTTCTTATGTGGTCTCCATTAATCAAATTCACATATATGTCCTCCCATTTTTTCTTTAGTTATTGTGAGAGTTGACTGAGTTATAGATTTTTAATCATGTTTTGTGAAAACAGAATAGGCATGATCACAACATCATTCACTCTAGTGACCATCCCATTTTACAACTCATCAGAAAATTATTTTTCATATTCAATGTCAACATAGTTTTTTCATGTTCATTCCATTTATTGAAATCATAAATAATAGTTTTATAATAAATTATCGTAGTGTAAAACCAAATAATCATGAAAATCACTTATAGAATGTTTTATTTTAAATCTAAGACACCTCATTCTTATCATTAGATACATCATTAATAAAATCCTTATAAATATCCTTAGGTATCTCAGTAATGTTTTACCATCCAAGACTCCAATGGTTGACCAAAAGGTCCCTTTGATACCCACTATAATAATGAAGGCTTATCTTACATGGATATTACATCATTTTAGATGAATATTAATTACATTATAAAAATAAATGCCTGAGTTATGTAATTGTTTATTATATTTGGAAACATGGAAACATATTCTTCTAATATGGTAAAAAAAAGTCAACATATCAATTAAATATCTTACCCTTTAGTAATAATTAATAATCCATTCTTTATAACCTAAGGAAAGGATAGAAATTATAGGGTATATCTCACATGCAAAATATGGATAAACAATGGAGATATGTAAGAATAAAATGAGACTAAGGGTATGATAAAAAGATAATAAAAATATAATATCATACCATTCATATAAAATATCATAATCATAATCCATGGAATAAATATCTATAGTTCATATGACATGAATAATAATAAATTCAATGAACCTGAGTCATGAGAGATAATGATGGAATAATATATAGACTTTTGGAATACACCTATGAATATAAAAAAATTCTAAATAAGTGAAGGATCAGTGCCAAAACATATTATATCACATTCATGGAGACTACACCAACTAGGTGGACACACCACCATCCCATATCAATGTCCTTTATTTATAAGTGATCGGGTTTCCCCATATCCCCATAGTGGAATGGGTTTTCCCATCTTCTCATATTGGATCTGTTTTACACGTATTCTATAATAGATCATGTTTCCCCATCATATCATAGTGGATAGGGTTTCCCTATCTTCCATTGTGGATCTAGTTTCTTCATATTCCATACTAGACTAAGCACTTTTACTTGATTCTCGTTATTTATTCATAGGATATAAATCATCATCAAATACATTGGAGGGAGATATATTTCCCACCCCTCAAATGATAAAATCAGACGTTCGGGTTCTATATGATAATAAAACTTACTTCATATCCTAACCCATAAAATATATGGTTTTTATAAACATTATATCATAAACAATGAAAAAAACAAATTCAATAATAATTTTATTTATAAATAAATCATTAAAATTTAATTTCAAATATTTTTTCAGGGAGATATATTGTCATCTTTGAAAAAACTCTTTTTAAAACATAAATCATTTTGATAAAAAATTACTTTTAAAATAGTTTTGAAAACTTATAAAGGAAGCATGAAAATATTTTCAAAACGTTTTTCATTAAAAAATCCTTTTGACCTCAAAATGAAATTTGGAAAATATTTTGAATCACATTTTCTTTTGAAACACCTTTAAAAAATAATGAAATAATGAAATCATTTTGAAACCCATTATCATTGAAAACGCTAATGAAAACATAAAAAAATTATTGAAAACTTTTGGAGAACCTTTTTTCTAAAATAATATGAAAACATTAAAATAACTATTGAAATCATTTTGATATATTTAATTTAAAATTACCTATTCAATCATATAAATTAAGAATTGAAATTCTCTTTAAACAGTTTTTATACTTTTTTTTGAAATGCCCTTTTTCTTTGAAAAAAAAATTAAAATAAAAAAATATACATAATATTATGGAAAAATTAATTTAACAACAACCATATAAACATACAAATTACTCATCAATGAAATTATATTCATTATGGAAGGTAATAACACAAGTGTCGAACAATCCTTTTTCACATTGATAAGTTTGAAAAAGTACCTTGATCAGAAAATTACAAGATTATACATTTTAAAATAAAATAAAAAAGTTAAAACATGGGTACATATTTCCTTCAATAATAATAAGATAACATTTAAAAAAATTGAAAACATTTTTAGAAACCATTGTTTTGAAGGAACATATATTTCCTACAGAAAGGATAAATAATGACATTTTTTCATTAAAAAATTTTATTTATTATATTAAGTACCAATGAGGGTAAAAATAGTATTAATACATGAATATATCATGGATAACCCGTGAATAATAAATATCAACATTTTTCTTGAAATATGAATCATAATATTTCATCAATGGAAACGTAATCGTAAGCAGTCCAAATAAATAATGAGATTCTTGCAATAAAATCCCACCACTTGGTATATATGATTCATAATCCCCATGTAAAAAAACAAACTACATGAAGCATAAAACATATTTTAAATAATTATATTCTATATATAAAATTTGAAATTTCAGTTTATAAACTCTTAAAATAATATACGTGCACATCAAAACAACTTTTTTAAAGAAGGAAAATCGAGACAAAATTTATCTACAGATTTTGTGTCTTTTGAACCATAAAAACCAAAAATGTAGATAATTAAATTTATATAAAAATTAACATAATTTTTATTAAAATAATTATATAATATATTAATGGATATTATATACGCCATACAAAGGAAACGATTGTTGGATATGGCATAAGTCTCGCAAAAATAAAATTGAGATGAGAAATACATTACTACTTTAGTAAATTTAGGATCTTATTCCCCATGAAAGAATATCATATATTAAAAAAACAATATTATTTAATCAAGGAAATTAATTATATAACATTTCATATGGAAGTATATACACCACACATATAAATCGAGTGGTGAATATGGCATGTATCTAATGGGAGATGAAATTCCAATAACATAAGTGTGGACTTTCTCCACATAGATTAAAAAATAATATATAATAAATATATGAATATTATAAATCTACCAAAAAAATTATTCTTATATCTAATAAAATATATTAATTTTTTATTACTTTATATTTCCCATTTATTAAAAATTCCAGGTTAATGATACGTTTCGTGTAATATCTGTATGATTTTCTAAATTTGTTTTGACTTATTATTATTAATAATATAAACTATATAATGAATAACTTTGTTAATGAATTTAATACATGATATAAATTAATATATATTAATTATATAGAATCTTATAATAATATATAAAACATTGAAATATGAAATTGAATATACCATTCATGGAGACAGTGGTTTGTACATACGCATAGACGTTGTTTCTATTTTATTATCGTATTGAATGAAAAAAAGTAAATTCATTATATGAATGTATAAAAATATTTATTATAATTAATGTCCCTTTATTATTTCATATATATAATATAAATTTTTTAAACTACTCCTTAATACATTCCATGTAATGTGTGAACGAATCACATTGCTTTGGGGAGGCAGTAGTCCACATGTCCAAAAATGAAGTTATCATTTTTGCATAACATGTAAATCATGAAGTTATGTTTTATGTAATAAATACATAATAAAAAAAATAATTAATATAGTATATATCTTAAAAAATAATATTTTTATCATAATTCCCTGCCATTAAAGCTGGTAAATTAAAAACGAATTACATCATTTTGCAAGGTGGTAGTCTTCCGTACACTAAACGGTAATTTTGTTACCCATTAGTTGGAAGTTCATGTAAGTGTTATTAAAAACCATATAATAAAATAATATTAGTATATTAATGATAATTTTTTTATTATATAATATTGGAATAAGAATACTTTTGGTGTGGAGATGAAAATAAAACAAAAGAGCTTATGGATGGATATTACCTCTTCTTTGAAAAACTCTTTCTGGTTTGAACCAAAGGGATTGATTGATTTTATATCATAATAAATAAATAATTATAAAATGAATTTATGGATTTTGGGTGATATTTTTTCAGATTATTTTTTATAATTTTGTTTTTTAGATTTTTGAATTAGTGTGATGGGTGAGTTCCTTTTAATAGTGGATAAGGAGTGTCATTGTTGTAAATTTTTGATAAGGGAATTCCATCCATCTTTTTACCATCTAATGTGGCTCCAATAATAGTAAAAGTCATATAATATTGAGTATATGGACTAAATATGAATATTAAGTTAATTTTTTATAATTTTCTAGGTCATTTTGGGTCCAAATTTTATGATTTATTACATTATTAAGCTTATTGTTCTCTTAATCACTATAAATAATTTTAATCACTTTCACTAATATTTTTGGTCAAAAATTATGTTTATATAAATAAAAATAAAAAATTATTATCATTTAAATTTTGGAATCAATTTATACATATTCCATTCATACAACTAGTAGAAATTAATTTAAATGTATTGCCCCAGATGGGACGTGAAAGCGGTATTTTCATGATAAAAGGCCTAATGTTTGAATGTTTTTCTATGAAATATAAATGTTAAATTGGTAAAAATGAAATTAATTTTCTAAATTTATTTATAATTGATCTAAATATTCACTAAAAACATTTAAATTTTAATTTAATATATAAATAAATTATATGAAACAGGTGTTTTGAATTACAATTCAGTTGTTTCAATATTAAACAAAAAAATTAAACATCTCCTAAAATTATAAAAAAAATAATGAAAGTAAAATTTTATATTATTGTTTCAAAAATGATTTTTTTTATAAATAAGAATTATAAAAGTGTAAATATATAAATTTAAAATTTGATAGAAATTAAAACATGGTAAAATAATCTTTTTGTAAAATGCATATTTTTATTCATAAAAGTGGATTTAAAATTATCTTATTCCTATCAAATATATTATATGAGAATAAAAAATATTGACTAAATATAAAATATATAATTTTTATTGTAAAAAACATCATAACTTATTTGATTAATTTTTTGGGAAAAATTTAATTTTTATATAGAGAAACAGTTTTCTAGAATTGTAATTTATTTATCTTTGAATAGTTATTACATTCACTTATACTAATTGATAACAAAAGGATTCCATCACTATACATGTGTAAGATGTATTTTATAATTTTAGTTAATAATATTCATAACTTCAATTCCACTATATCAGAGGTAGTTATAATACAATTTTAAAATTATTATTAATAGTATCTTGATGTTTAGAAATAATCAACAATTCATTAAACCAAAGCTATCTAAGGGAGTCAATATTTTGTTTAATATAAGGAAAAAATTGTTTTTCATATTTAGAAAGCTAATATTTATGTTTCATTTAGTGCATTATTGAATTGGTGTTTCCTGTACTAGAATCCATGGATATTGCTTTCAAAAAAAATCCATAGTCAGTGTTTTTTTAATTGAAACATATCATAAATATCAAATTATTTAAATTAAATCAAAAAAACATTGGGTATTTTTTGTTTCCCTAGGTTAGGGTTTGAGTGGAATATATAGCCCTGGTGGCCTTATGATGTATGTATGGGAACTATGATTATTTGATCATGAAAATTGGATTGAAAAATTCTCTGGAAGTTTTCAGGGAACTTATAAACTTGTTCTTCTATCGGTACCTATGCTCATTTTTCTTCATTTTTGTGGTTGGTATCCTAATATACATTAGGACTATTTAATAGAATGAGTATCACTTGATAATTGTTCTAGGAACTATTCGGGAACACTGAATTTATTCTGATCTCACTAAGTGTATTTTATGGATCTGGGAACGTAGGTTTCTAGGCAACAAGATCTCCTAATGAAGATTTTGAAAGGACCTAGAGAAAATCGGTGAGGCACTTTAATTAATGTAAATAAAGAATTTTTTTGAGATAATGAGATTTGTTAGTCTGGAGTGATACTAAAGTTGGGATTTTATTTATTTGACTCAGTTATCTTCAACCATGATATCGGTCACCCAGAAGAGGATGCAGTTTTACTAGAGCCTACAATGATAATAAGCTTTTGAGGATCTTAGGTGGTGGTTGACCAATTCACCAATACTAATCTTATAGGAATTTGGGATAGGATATGTGGTCTACTTTGACGCTTTATATATAGGTATTGGGTGTGTGTTGAGGTAGCATAACCATGTAGTGATGTATCGATATTGAAAACTCTAGCCATGTAATATTTTTAAAAAACACATGAACTATTTCTGGTAGTGGAAATTCATTCTTTGAAAACATGTACTCACATCCTTTTCATGGAAAATTTAATGTTTTCCTCAGACCATATGATCTTGGAATATATTCTCTCTATGAATGATCAGAATTTGAGGTAGGCTCACTAATTTTAGTACCCTCTAGGGTTTAATTTAGATATCATCTATACCCCAAGAATACGGAATGTGGAATTTGATTCCATAAGAATGAAGGTACTGGTGAATTCATTAAGAGAGTCCAATGGTGATTTTAATTTGACGTGTCTTTTTCCTTTATGCACCCATAATCCAAGGAGTGTAGTGGAGGAGTATTCTTGGACAGTGTTGAGGTAATGGTGTACCTTCTAGAGCTGATTTGGGATGAACAAATTAATAAAACAATATTTTCATTGTTCGATGAATATCTTAAATATTAGGGAGATTCCTGGTGAGGGTTCCTTGTCTTCTGATTGAGTTACTTTCTTCAAGGTTCTCTTTTTGGTGTTGTTGTATTTGTTGAAGGTTGTCTTGTAGGATAGTACAAATATTTGTGGGTCATTCCTATTTGAACCAAAATTATTTTTAATGATGTGTCCCATGGGTTATGGTGGCTAGTTATGAGGCAGGAAATAGGTTACCCTATGTGAAAATGTTATAATTGTCATAATGATAAATTAGAACATCATAGGCCCTCCATATTTCTTCATCCAATAATAATTCATACCAAAACATTGGACGTGGTCAATATGGATTTACTTATGGGGTTTCCTCATACACCCTAGAAAAGGAATACTATTTGGTTGGGTATCGATCATCTAACCAAATAAATACACATCATTTTGACCATGGATTCCACCATAGTGGATGAGATAGGTCATTTGTATGTTCATGAGATAGTAAAGAAATATAGTGTACCATTATTTATATATGTTTAGATTAGGAATCCAAATTTACCTCTTGGTTCAATGAGGTAATCCATAATTAAATGGTTCACTGTTCACACATAGAATGGCATACCATCCTCAAATGGATGGTTAGATGGAGTTGGGAAATAAAAATTTGAAATAAATGACATGTACATGTGCAATAGATTTCAGAGGATCTCGGGACAACCATTTGATACTGGTCTAAATTTTTAATATTTATAGATACAAATCATATATTAAAATTGATCTTTTTGAGGTGTTTTATGGTTGTTCATTTCAATCAACATTGTTCCAGACAGATGTGGGTGAGACATGTCTACATGGATTGAGCCATGTGACTGAGATGTCTAGTAATATTTGATTGAGTAGGTAGTGGAATTTTATATAAAAAAAGATTCCATAAGACTTATGTTAATCAGTGGAATCATTCCATGGAATTATCGGTGGGTGATTATGTGTTTCTAATGGTAGCCCCTCGCTTGGGTCACCGTCATCTTGGTAAGAAAGGGAAGATGATGTTGAGGTATGCTGGTCCATTTGAGATTATCAAGATAATTGTTATTTTGGAATAAAAACTAGCTATTACAAATTATATGACATAGATCCACGATGTTTTCAATGTCTCAAAATTATATAAATATATCACAGTCTACAATCTCTTATTGGATTATTGTAAATTAGAGCTAGAATTAATTTTTTTTATGTTTGAGAGATAGGTTAAAATTGTGGATTCCAAAGTGAATGTTCTTCGAAGGAAGTCTGTATTTCGGGTTTGGGTTCATTGGAAGAATGAAAATGATGTACAAGAGACATTGGATAAAACATATTTGGTGAAAGAGTAGTATCCACATTTATTCTACGATCAGACTTCCTTTTGAATTTCCTAGTGTGGAATGTTTTCATATTGGGGATAATTTTCTCAAATGTGGTGTCATTTTGATGTATTTGTTCCCTTAATTTTGGTCTTAAAATTATTTTTTGGGTATCTCAGTAGTTTTTTAGAATAATAGATCATTTTGGTCTTGACTGAAGGTGGCACACTATTGGAACATTGTTAGTAGAAACTATTCACTAGCCTGGTGAAAATTGTTCACCTTGGAAAGAATTACAATCTTGGTCACATAGCCTAGAGCATGGGTATACGACCCATAATGGATAACCGTTTTAATAGGAATGTGGCTACATTTGAGGTGCAAAACTAGGCACATGTGCATATTCCCCATATAAAATAGTGCATCTTATTTTCCTTATGGTCATTGATTTCGCAGGGTTTGCAAACAGTTTGGAAAACCATGTCTCAAAACTTTGTGGACTTCCAGAACATTAAAAAAATAGAATTTATAGGTTCTCCTTCCACAATTCTTCCCCCAAATCACCCAGTTCCTCCACCATTCAACCTTTCATCCATGTCGCACCTCCTTCACTACCCCCCATTGGACACTATTTTCTTGGCTGATTTCCCCTTAGATCATTATGAATCCCTTAACAATGTTCCACATTTTGTTAAAATTTCCGTTCTCATGGAAACTTATTCATTCATTCATTAGTTATTATTTCTCTAATGGATAGTCTGAAATAATTTGGGTTAAAATATGAATTTTTTTATTAAATCATTATGAATTTTGATTTATCATTCATTTATAGAATCTCTCTTTGGAATGGGTGTGGTTTCCAACTAGTTTCAGGTGACTTCCTTGAAAGAGGTAGGTGGTTACATGATTTCAGAATTTATTGATGATTTTAATTTTCTTTCGTTGATTCGTAAATGGGATTTATAAATTGTTCTAGTGGTTCCAATAATGTTTTCCATTGGTTTTGGTGTGAATAATAATTCAATATTGGTCATCCAATTAAAAATAATTTTTTTTCATATGTCTTTCTAATGTTAGAAGTCTAATTATATATATAGAGATTTTGTGAAATAAGGATTGAAATTGAGAAAAATGGAATCCTTAGTATCTTGGTATATTACATTAGGTTAGGTGGAAGGGTCAAGGCCCAGTCTCCAAAACAATGATGACGTAAAAACACTAACTAATCATTTCTGTGATGCAGATTAGTGGGTTGAATAAGTCCTTTTCATATATAAGTTAGTTTGATCAACATTTATATGATGATCCAATGACCCCTATAAACTTTTAAAAAATGTTATTTCACATGGTGATCATGTTATTCTTTTTATTTTAGTATGTTTTCATCATTACTTTCTCTTTTCTTTTTATTTTAGTGTATATTTTACTAAAATTTTATCTCCCTTTAAAAAATCAAAAATGTTATTTTTTTCATATAATTTAATTTCAATGAATCTAATTTGGTGGTATCCTACTGAGCACATTTCCTCATAACCAACATACACCATCGGGAGTATATAGACCTGGTTTTGATAAGAATTGTTAAATTCAAGTTTCCATATAGTGGTGATGATGGTTCATTCTGTTAGTGGTTCCTAATTTGGTAGTTTTTGGTTGAGTTATCATGAGAAAGATGACCATATTTTTTTATGGAGTATTGGTTGTGTATTTTATTCCCCACCCTATTTAAGTTGTTTTTTTCTACTATGGTTTTTGTTTTAGATGTTAATTTTTCAACTCGTGTTGTATTATAATGTTTTGATCTCTTATATTGTGGATAGAGAATATGATATTTCTTGGTTATTGTTTGATTATATGATATTATTTATTAGTTTTGTTATTGATTTAAAATGGATAAATCATTCTCTAACATGTAAATTGATTCCCATGCACTAGTTGGAAGCCTTTGTGGATTGATAATTCCATTCGATCCATGTCATTGGTCTGCTCGGGTGTCGAGTTGGATGTAATCCCATCTTGATTAATGAAATCCTTCAAACCAGATGAATCAAAGATCATTTAAAAAGTTCTAAAATTTATGGAATCATTTTAATTTAACATTCTATTTTAGTAACATTCTTATGATCAATTTTTATTTATCATTCTCCATAATTACATACCTTTATTCTATGTCCATATTTTCAATTTCCACAAATGTTATCCTATACAGAAACCTAGTAAGGTGTTATTATAGATTACCATAGTAATTCCATTTCAATATTATCAAAATAATTTTGATTAAAAACAATTTATGTGGGTTTCTAGAAATGTTATTTTAAAATTTCAGAACCTGGATTATCAAGATCTAGATCAAATTGCATGGTCAAATTTTATTTGGGGGTTAATATTTTTAAATTGGAACAACATATTTGATAGTATATATGAAAAAAATAACCATAATAGAATAAAATTTATCTCCCTCGAAATTTATGATATATTTGTTTTTATATAAATTAAATCTCTTTGATAGGTTATGAGGAAGACAACATAATGTTAATCAGAAATATTATAATCTTTTAAATTATTATTATTTAATCTTTACCATTATAACATAGTCATTTGTCTATGGGTTTGAATAGTACATGAAATATTATGAATCATATATGTTTTAACCATTTATAAAATAAATTCAATTTTTATTTAATGATTTGAAAAAAAATTATTAACTATTTGAATGAAAAATAAATCTTACAGGAAACTATATTTTTCTAAAAGTTGATTTCAATCGGGAATTGTGAACATAAATTAAAATAAAAATAAAATAAGTTTATTAAATTTATTTGATAAAATAAAAAGAATTATTGAAATGTAAATGTAAAAAATGTCCTTTGGTGAACTATGGATAATTTTCTGAAAAGATTATTTTGTTTGTTGAATAGTGAAAACAACTGATTTTTATTAAAAAAAGCCTTTTCATTTGAGGAATTTAATAAGATAAATTATATTTTAAATTTAGTTTAATGTAAAATAAGTTCACATATAATAAAATTTATAAAATTTATTTTATTTAAATGAATTTCCGAATTAATTATGATATAAAAACTTTTTAATCATTGCAAGGTTTTTATTAGGAAAACTAATTTTTTCAAGGTTTATCTTGGTAAAATTTTAAATTCAAAATTTATATTATAATAATTAAATTTTTGAACATGGATTCCATACATTTAATAATAATTTTTTTATTATATAATAATATAAAAATATTTTTTTCTCATAATTAACTAAACAATAGTAAAAATTATTTATTGTGTTTATAGTTAAAATCAGTTTATCGGGGGTTAAACTAAAATGTTAAGGGTTAAAAATGACCAAAAACATATTTAGTTCTTATTTTTTAGTTGAATTTATATATTTTTTCTTGTATGGTTCATGAATGGGGCATTTTTTTGGAATTGAGAAATGTGAAAAACACGGTTATCACATTTTTTCAAAATTTCCACATGTACCCTCTCCCCTAATTATAAAATTCCTACCCATATCCTCCCCTATTTAAACTTGAAAAGCACATTTTTTCCTAATAGATACCTATAATATTCATTCAATCCTATCACACATACAATTTTTTTAAATTTTTTTGTAAACCCACATAATAATTATTTAGGTATGAACCCAAACATGTTCTCTGAAGAAGAGGGAAAAATCTTAAAAAAATATTCGTTTTATTTATTATTCCACAATATAATAACACCATATTCCACATTTTACTAATGTTTTATTATTTTAATGTAATTACCCAAATCTATATCCACTTTAATTAAATAAGAAATAAAATTGTTATACGTGTGTATGGTGGATTACTTCCTCAAGAAGAGAAGTAATATGTTTGAAAACACCACCTATCAAAGCTAGATATAATGAAGGATTGGACATATTTTTTTTGAAATTTATTTCATTAAATTAATTTTGTTAATATAATACCCATCTAACTTCTTAGTTTTCAATATATAAAAACAATAATATCACTCTTTCATATGGATTACTACCACTGCATGAACAACTGTGATATGTTTTTCCCATTTCCATTTCCATGATATTATAATCAGAATATATTAATTTAATGTATATTATATTTAAAACATATTTATACCTATATAATTATGATATCATATATTCTTTCATAGTTTTCATTTTGTGGGTGATACGATAATGTCGCTCGTGTGTACGGCGGGCTATCGCCTCGCATTGCAATGCAATTAGTTTTTCTCAAACGCTTTACATTGAAGATAGTAATGATAAATTTAATTTATATATGTGATATTTATGATATTTATATATAGATATATTTATATAATATTAAATTAAAATTCTCACATTCTTATCTGATGGTAAACAATAACATCGCTTCTGTGTATTTGTGGATAATATCCTCAACACAGTGATGCGATTTTTATTTAATTTTTTTACATGGATGGTAATAATGGTAGAATTTATTAATATAAGTACTATATATATATAAAAATATTGATATTATAAAGGTTAATTAATAACTGTATTCCTTTGATTCTATCCTAAAATAAAATGGAAATACAATTCATGTTTATGTACGGTCTACCATCCATTGTTTTTTTGGAAAATAGATAAGAATTATTCATTTTGAAATAAATACTATAAAATATGGTCGATTATATGAATGTAAATTTGGGAAAAACCATGGCATAGGTAAACCATCTTCCACAAATCTAGTAAATTAATACGAATAATTGAATAATGTAGCACCTCAGACCAACACTCAAAGATATGGTGATGAATAAACTTACATTATATGATATATTTGATAAAAAATATGTCCAAATAAGATAATGATTCTATAAAATGAGACAAATTCAATAAAAAAATTTAAATTACTACTAACCCTAAACTTGCCTCAAAATATGGATTGAGTTACTATGTTTTAAATAAAAGGAATAATATAAAATCATGATGTATGTGGAAGACTTCACAAGGCTTTCACTGTACACCTCTGTCATTATTATGAGCAATAGAATTATAGTGAATTGTTTCATTTATGGGTTGATGTTGAGTATGTGGAAATGTTTTTTGATTTATGTGTTGATAGTTATGAAGTAATTTTTTTTATTCTTTAAATGTTTATATAGATATGGTTGACACCTAGTGGTATCATGGAACTATAGATAAAAAATAGAGTTTAATTTTGGAAAATAAACTAATAAATCCCATAGATAAAAGAAAACCCAACATACAAGTTTTCCAAATTGTGGGAAAGAGCATTTTAGGAATTTCCTAAGGGGAGCTGGAAGATGAATCAATTGTGGAAAATAGTGGAATTTTTGGAATTAGTTTTATTGTGAAATGAATAATCCCACTAATGAGGAAGTGGAAGAAGAGGTTCAGATTGACACTACACTTGTTGTATAGTGTTTTAATTGTAAGGAACAAGGGAATTATGTATGCCATTTTCCTAAAACATGGGTTTTCAAAGACAATAATTGAAAATAACATCCAATATAATATGTAATGGTGTATTATATCACTAAGGCTAAGATGGAAAGTATCAATAATGTGGTGACATATATTGTTTTTATTAATTCAAGAATAAAGAATTTACTTTTGATTTTTATTTCAATGAATTCAATAATATCTTTCATGTTTAGTTGAACTATTCAAAGACTACCTCAAAACATTTGGTTTTGAGAAATATATGATAATATAAAACATATTGAGGGTTTCATCATTTGTATATAACTCCTTTGTCAATTTTTTGTTGAATTAATCTTCTATTGAATCAAAACTTACTACCTTTAGTGTATTTTTTATATCATTCTGGGAATGCATATTCTATCCACATATAAATCCTAAAATAACTATCCATAGAGGAAGGTTAATATTTATAGACCAAGTCATCCCATAATTAAATAAAACTTCAAGGAAGAGGATGAACCACCTTTGGAATCTACTATTTAAGGGTGAATATTATTTACTTTTGAGTAAGAATATAAAACAAAAATTACAGAGGAAATGATAGAATAATTCATGAAGACATACCCATTATGGGGGAATATACTAATTTATTAACTAAAGATTTTTCAGGTAACCCCCTAACTAAGAGGTTAAGTCGATAATAAAAATTTTACCTTTTTCTCTTCCAATATCCAATTCTACTTTTGTAATGTCCACCATTAAGTTATAAGAACTAGAGAAGTAGTTTGAATAAGATTTGGAAAAGGATTTAATATTCCTAAGTGCTTCAACATGGGGTGTTTGTGAAATATTTCTTCTAAAAATGGATGGTTCAATTCTCCTATTTATAAATTATACTCAACTCATAGATACCACTGTAAAGAACAATTACCCCCTTCCATGGATAGATGTATTTTTCTATCTACTATATGGGGTTTTGTATTTCTATATAGTGGAACTTTAGTTGGGGTATCAAAAATTATGTTTCAAGATGGATTATACTCCAAGATCATCATTTCAAAAAACATGTGGACACTAAGATCACAGAGTAATGCCTTTAAGACTCACCAATGGTCAATCATAATTTATGTACTTGATTATTTGAGTCTTTAGACAATACCACAACAAATGTGTGTGGCCTTAATATATTACATTGTGATTTTAAACAAAACCAAGGAGGGGCATGAAGATAATCTAAATATTGTGTTATGGGATTTTAAAATGAAAAATTTATTTGAGAATTATAGTAAATGTCAATTCTAGATGATGGAAGTATCATTATTGGGGAATATTGTCAATAACAAATGGATTTATGTAGACCCTTGTTTGAAAAAGGAAAATGGAGAATGGACTAAACAAGTAGTTGTAATGGATATTCATATTTTCCCTAGATTTTAGGATTATTATTAACGATCTATGAAAAAATATTCATTACTTTAAAAATTACTAACAAATCTAACATGAAATAGAGTAAAAAATTTCTAGATATTTAAATGTGGAGAATGTTTTATAGATTTTAATTATAGGATTATCACTACACTAGTACTTGCGCTTCCCTTAGGTGGAAACTTTTAATGGTTTATAGTTATTCATTAAAGAAGGATGTATGGTTTTTTACTAATAGAGAATGATAAATTGATTGTCTATTCCTCAAGAGAGTAGATTATTCATGAGAATAACTTTCCCACATATGACATGGAGTTTTCTACAGTTTTATTTTCATTGAATATATGTTGGAATTATCTATATGTGGAGAATATTAAAATATATACAAATCACCATAACCTAAAATATATATTAACATTGAAGGATTCAAACATGATCTAGTGAAGATGGTTAGAACTGGTCAAGGACCATTATTTCATAATCCATGACAATATTGGGAATGTAAACAATGTAAATGATTCGCTAAGTAGAAAGTATATAAAAATTATATCAATTATGAGAATTTAGAAGGATCCAATATTATTAGTCTATCAGAGAATGGATATGAGAATAATAAATTTATCTTTATACTACCATTCTAAAATAACTGCTCTTCCATCCATTCATGAGTGGATTAGTGATTCACAGAAATGGGATTTTGTTCTACAAATAGGTAGTGAGTATTCTGGAGTTTAACCTTGCTAAATATGTGTTTATAAGGTCTGGAACCTAAATATATGTCCATAAAAAGTAGATATAAAGAGGGATCTCCCACATGATCATCATATCTCATCATTCTCTCTTTATCTGAAAATCATTCAGATGTATAATGATCTAATAAAAACCCTCAACTTGGATAACATGAAGAAGGATATTATGTGATTTTTGTCTTGATGAAAGCCATGACAATAATTAAATGATGAATTAAAAAATTCTAAGGGTATGATTCAACTATTTCCCATAGAATATTAGAAATATGAAATCATAACATTTGTTATATTTATAGGAATATCTAGAAATCCTAAATCCAATAAATCTCCTAAGATGGTAGGTGATAACTTTATAATGTTTTCATATTTTTTTAGTATCAAGTATGATTTATATATTTACCAAATGAAAAATATATACATAAGGAAAGCGTTAATATTTCCTAGAGTTCCCCTATGTGTTGTATCTAATAAAGATTTGTTGTTTACCATATCATTCTAGAGAATCCCTCATCATGATTTTGATAGAGGAGTCAATTTTAGTACTCCTCATCAACCTCATCTGAATGGTCAGTCTGAATGAACCATTCAGATTCTAAAGAATATACTAAGGTCTTTTCAAATGTATTTTTGAAGTTATTTTTTTGAAAACATTCCCCTAGTAGAGTTATTATATATCAAAAAATTTTAATCTATCAATTAAATGGATCTTTAGGAGGCTATCTATGGGAAATGATGTCAGACTCTATCATGATGGGATGATGTTTGATAGAATAAGCTTATGGGTCATGATCAATACTAATATATTACATACAGGGTCCAAACCATTTAGTTTCACAGGAAATTATCACAATTTCGATATAAAACCTTTGCATATAATCATCGACATGACATGGCGTTTGAGGTCGATGATATTGTGTTCCTCTATAATTTAGTTTGGTAGAAAATTATGAGGTTTATTAAGAAGGGAAATATTATTCCAAGAAATTTTTTCCCTTATATATCATTGATCATATAAGAGTTGGGGCATACTAACTACAACACCAACCTATCTTATCATAATTACATGATTTGCCTCATGTATCCTTACTGAGGAAGTAAAAAATAGATCCCTTGAATATACTGAATCCATAGGTTGTATCATTTTAGAAATAACATTCATAAGAGGTGAATATGGTCAATATATTTCATCATAGAAACAATGATATATGAAACAAGGAAACTCACCATGTTAATGTGGTGTGGTAAAACCAAAACATTGAGGAAGTAATTTGGGAACTAGAAGTGGAAATGAAGTTAAAGTACCCTCTCCTTTTTTCACCATAGTAAGTGATATTTTATTTTGAGGGAAAGATTAATTAAGGGTTAAAAAATGTAACACCACAAGAGTTTATTATATATATATATATTGATTAAATCCAATATCTTTGATAGCTTCTGATACAGAAACAATGCATTTAAATGAAATGTGTCACTGAAATAATTTTGTTTACTTAAACGTGGACATTATAAACTAGAAATAATGTTTTAACATAATAATTTGATTAATTTGACAACAAATAGTTTTTTTTACACATGTATAAAAAAATTCATAGGTTATCCATGGATCTTTAATAAAATAATAACCATTTGAAAGAAATATAAAAGATTTATAAAATTCAATGCTTTTTAAAGAGATGGTCTCGTTGTGCTTTCTAAACATAATTTAAAATTAATTTTTAAATATTTAAGAAAAATTATCTTAAAAATTGTATTCATTTTTTAAAGAAAAATATCAAAATTATTATAGGTTTAATTGTTTTTTATTTTTTAAAAAATCTTCATTTTACGATAGAAAGTGAAAATACAGATTTTTTTAAACTAACATTTCATTTAAATAATTAAAATTAAAATTTAATTTGAAAATTAATTTAAAAATAAATTAAATTTCATTAAATATTAATTAATCAAAATTATTTTAATTTAATCAAATTTATATAGAAGTTTATATAATAAGTATTTTATCTTTTGAAAAAAAATAGAAACACACATTTTCGACATGGTTATTTGTTTAATGTTAAATTAAATTAGTCCAATTATTAGAGTTTTATTAAAAAATTGATTAAATAATTTAATAAAGATTAATTTATATATTATAATATGTTTTTTTGGTTTTTTTACCATAATTATTAGTGAAAATAGAAAAATAAATTTTTTTACTTGGGTTAAGGTAATAAACTGTTTAATAGGGGTTAAATTAAATTTATAGGGGTAAAAAAGACATAAAAATTGGGTAATTCATATTTTATGGTAATATTTCATCCTTTTATTTTCTAATTATTGAAAATGGACAATTTTGTGGCCATTTCAATTATAAAAATATTGGTGTAATTTTTTCATTTTAAAAAATCGAAGCATGTCATCTCCCTAAATTATAAAAGGCCTCCTACTATCTTCACCATTCCCCAAATCCAAAACCAATTTTTTCAAAATATAAAAATTAAATTAAATTCCCTATTTCTATCCTTTAATTCTATAATCCTTGGTTTGGTCATTAGTCCAACCATGGATGGATTTCAATCCAAACAAAAAAAATTGACCGAAGAAGAGGCTACATCCTAAAACAAACTTTTTGTTTTAATTATTCCTAAAACACCTATAAATATTATTAAATAATTCTGATATAATATCCTCAATAAATTGTATATACTAAAATTTTATTGTTTTTTGGTAATTAACTTTTACACTCTCCTCCTCCCTCAAATAGAAAATGAAACTGTTTATTGTGTGTACAATGGACTACCACCACGTGAACCGACATAATTATTTTTCCATAACCACTTATCATGGTTGTATATAATGATATATATAATTATTATATATTATATTTATTATATAAATATACTTAAATAATTATTATATCATATACGCCTTCATACATTCCATTATTTATAAAATAACATAATATCACACGCGTGTACGGTGGACTACCGCCTAGCAAAGTCTTGATATTGATTTTTCACTGATGTTTGACATAGAATGTAATACTAATTACTTTTATGTTTATATACCATATTACTGATATATTTAAAATTATTTAAAATAAATATATCAAATAATTTATTACCTTTCCATCTATTCAATAAATTATAATTCCATTCATTTTTACGGTGGACTACCACCCTACATAACGATGTGACTTGTTTTTACTACTGCTCTACATAGATAATATGAGTTATGTAATTTAAAAATTTAATACTATATTTTTAATATAATTTTAATCTGATAAATTTAAAATATCACACTTACCATATTCCCATCCTGATCATTGAAAATTTAAAATGTTACCCATGCGTACATATGACCTACCATCTCCATAAATTTATCACTGTTTATTTTTCATTAATATATTTCATGTTCATTAAACTATAATTTATGTATGAAAATGATAATTATTTTATTATTATCATTATATGTAGGATTAATTAATGATCTATTTAATCATAGTCATCTTACCAATGTAATTTTTGATATATGAGCTAAACATCATCAAAATGTATGACATGAATCAAAAATAATTATGTAATATAATATGACATGGTAATGAATAAAATAAAAGGAATAATAAATTTAAAAAAGTTTATTAAGTAATTAAATAGTTAAATTTTGTTTATTATTTAGGGAGAAAAATAATTCATGTGACTAATTGAGCTCAGGTAAGGGATATCTCTAGACCAAAAAATCCTTTGGGATATGAACATTATATCTCTAACTCAATTTATCTCTCTCTTAATGTTTTGTAATTATTAAAAATTATGTATATGTTTCTCTCAGATATATACCAATCATATTCTACATTCCTTTTATGGGGTAATAAATTCTTTATGTTCATTTATTATATTACATTACTATAAAATTTACATTGATTATGATATGAAGAAATATTATGAATATCATTTTCATTCCATGTATAATTCTTATTTATGACACACTATTTATTTACTTTTGGTGACACAGAAGAATCGTGAACATGTTATTTTGGGTGCACAATTATACATCTTAAATTAATTTGGAAAATCTTTCGTCCCATGAGGCATCATGTGTGGGATTAGGGAGTAACCATTTTCTACGATTTGATGATTTCCATTGTGATACATTCTCCACTATTTGATATTGTACACATAGTTATCTTTCACACAAGTTTATTTTGTATTAATCATTGTTTAAAAATTTAATTCCATGTGATGACACTATGATACCCTTTTATTTAGGATATAATTCTATGAAATTACACATGAGCCTTCTCTTTTATGATATCATGTTATACCTTTAAAAAAATGTTATGTTTCTATATCATAATTACTCTATTAAATGGATTTATATCTCATCCATTTATTTATTTATACCCCTTTATATATAATGATTATTTAGGACATCAAATGGATATTAGAATAACATTATGTAGAATAAAATAGGGATTCTATGTTTTATGTTCATTTTTATGTATTATGAACATATTCCTACAATGATGTTAGGCCTCACAGTCTTTGGGATTGTACTTGTTTAATATTTATGTTTATGAATTATGTTATAATACATATAAAAGACATTTTGAAATATGAACTATTATCATTAAAAAATATTTATAGTTTCATAAATATAATATTTAAATAGTAAATATGTATTTTAAATTCATCCATCTAAAAGTGTAAAGTTAAGGATTGAAAGCATCATTAATATAGGTGGTAGTCTAATTATACACATGATGGCATTTTTATTTTTTTAAGGTTTTAGAGAAAACTAGAAAAGAGATATTTTATTACTATATTAATATTTAATAATATTAACAAAAATAATTATATCATACTTTTATGGATTAAAATAGGTTCTTAGGGGAATAAGAAAAAAGAACTCATAGAGTTCATCGAGCACATTACACCTCCATTTGGATGTCTCATTTTGGAACCACCATAATGCTCCATAACTTAGAATTGTTCAAATATAAAGGATTATAGGAATTGGTAATAGGATTAAAGAGATACCAGTTAAAAGTTTATTTAGAGATTAATATATTTATATTGTTGATAAATGTGGTGTATGTGATCCCCTTTTATCAGTGAAGAAAATGGAACCTTTGTAAATACCCATTACATTTTGAATGGTTTCATGAAAATATTCAATGGTAAATGGAACCAAATTTGGTAAATAAATTCGTTTGGTGTGATGGATTTGATAAATCCTCTACCACGCATTTATAAAGATGTTTCATGTCTTTTACCACTATATTTTTACATTTTACCATTTCTTTATCCTTTCCAACATGTTTTTATCCCAATAGTTATATTTTATTAAAAATATATACAAACACCTATTTTCAAATTATTTTGTTTTAAACATAAATTTATGCACCATATATTCTAATTCAATTTATTAATATATTGAAATTATCATTTAAATCCAATCATTTTATATATAGAAAAACTATTTTATAGAAAAATGTTTTTTTTATTATTAAGTTTTTTTTATTTTTTTATAAAAATTTAATAAAAATAATAGAATTTAAAAAAATTGTATAAATTTATTAAAATAATATCAGTGTAATTATTTAAAATATTTGAATTTAATTAATTAGTTAAAAAATACATATCAATACTATAAAATTTATTTAAAAATAAACCGTTCACCATTATCATGGTCAGTAAATTTTATATTTGTAATCAAAATTTTATGAATAAATTTTAATTGAAATTATTAAAAAATATTATAATGTTGGTAAAAAATAAAAAAACAATTTTTTTTATTAATATATTTAGTTGATGAAAACTAATTTTAAATTAAAGGAGATAAAATATATTTAACATTTCAATTTTATTTATGACTTAAAAATGTTAATCAATGTTTTTAAAAATTATGTATAAAATTATTAAAATGTGTAGTTTTACTTTTTAAATACATATTTTACTAATTAAAATTAATTTTAAACATATAGTCCTCGATTTTATAATGACAAATTCAAAAAAAATTAATCTTTATATTTTACTAATTTTTGAGGAAAACATTATAAAAGTACAAAAATTTCATTATAAGATAATATTGTTATTATAAATAAAAAATGAATTAAATATGTTCAAAAAATATTTCTAAGATTTCATAATTTATCTTTAAAATAAAATATAAAAATATATTAACCAGTGTATTGATGGGAAAATAACATTTAAAATATTAACTATTCCAATCAATTACTAATTAAAATTTTGATAATATATTATTCATTCCACAAATATATTTTATCAAAAATATTTCGAGTTTCATAATTTAATTTTACAAAAAATTATATATTTTAATAGTTAATTTTTAATGAAGAAAATACATATTGTTAGTAATTTATTTACACAAGTTGAATTCTATTAGTCACTTATTATTAATAATGTCCTTTTGTTTTGATTTCATTATTTATTTCATAATTTGGTTAACTTTATTTTTACTATTCAATTCAATGGATATTTTTTTGTGATTGTATTATTTTTTTGGTTCATTTTTTTTAGTGTTACATGTGAGTAAAACTAATGACCACATTATTTTTTTAAGGAAAATATAATTTAAGATCTCAAGGTGTTAAATTCTCTCTCTCCCCCTTAAATAAAAACTCTCCTTCCGATTTTAGTTGTCACTTTTTAATAATATTTCCCAAGAGTATCTAAATTATATAAATAACTAAATACATATTTAAAAATGAGATTTATACCTTTATATATTAGGTATGATGAGGAGATTGATTTTGTTCTCCATTTTTTAGTTGATTGCTTCATTTTTCACTTGAATCTCCATGAATTGTTTTCACATTTTGGATGTAAGGGAAATTTTGTAAACTTTCGTTAATCATATAATCCACTTAAATATTCATGTGATTTCATACATATATTATTTTTAAAGATAATGTGATAAACAATCATATCCATCAAGAGGTTAAATCTAGGTATTCCATATTATTCTCACTCACTATACCTCAGAGTGAAGATTGGATGAATACCAAACCATCCTTTTTCAGGTTGAGTTCCCATAGGTGCAACCATGTCATAAGAACATACAAGTTCCATTATCTAGAAAAGGATGTTATTTCATGGAAATCACACAAGCTCTAATTTACCAAAATAAATCAAGATTTTATACTACACATAAACATATCTCTGTGAAATATCCCGAGGGTTGTAACTATATTTATATTATTTTAATCTCTAAAAAACATAAAATATTCAATATTATCTCAACTAATCTAATGTTTTATCTATAAATTCTAATTTTTTTAACCATTACTTATCAAAAATTATTTTTACCTCCACTAATACACTAAACTATAAATATATATAAATCATGCTCTAGTACCAATTATATATCCCAGGACCCGCACTCCCAAATCAGGTTCAAAAAACACAGTCTGTACATATTGACTTTTACAAAAACTGTATATTCTCTGACATATTTATCTCGTAATTACATGAATTAAAGAAAGTATTATATTAAAAAAAATTCAATGATCTTTTGTGATTAACGATTTAGAGAATTGATAAAATGATAAAATAATAAATCCCATGGATTACATTACTAATGATATTTTTCTTACTATATAAGAAAATACATAATCCATAATATGTCTTCAACATTACCCATAAATTTCCTACATAATGGATTATATTTGACATTTCATGTGTAATAAAAAAATTTATAACCTAGAAAAATGTAAAAATAATAAGTGTGAAATAAAACACTTAGTCTATAGCCAACCAACCCGAAATACCGTATAAGTCGGTACCCAAATCGATTCACCACAATCCCAATGAGCATTACCGATCTCTACGGTTCGATGACAATCACATGGGAATAAAAAAAATTCCTTTTGAATGATTTCTCCCAAAAAATATTACAATAAAACCCAATAATTTCGAATCATAATCAGATATATATCAATCAATACAAACATATCATAGTACAATGAGACACTATGAAAACTGAAAGAGGAACATAAAAATGAAAACCTACCTTCTAGTGGTCAATGACCACCCACCATGTCCCATTTCACCCACCCTTGGTCACCCAAGCACGAACACTCAATGCAATGAGTGATCATGAACACCTACTAGAATATAATAAAGGGTTTCAAAAACCAAAATGTATAATTATGGTGTGATTTATTAATCCCAGTATGATTAAACCATATGTTATATATTGTTACTTCATAAGGTAATTCAAATATGGTAAATGAGGAGTATATAGAAGAGTATGAAGACTAGTATAAAAAATAGTCTTTTAAAAAAATTAAAAATAAATTACCAAACTATACATGTAAAAAATTCCATTCCGCCATTTTAAAACTAATAAATTCCTTTAAAAAATTTGAAAACCATTTCCAAATATAAAGTTAGACAATCAAGAAAAAAATGAGAATATTCACTAGATATGGAAAGATTAATAAGACTCAATATAGTTTAGAAAAGGCACATAATAATAATAAATGAATTATGAATAGAAACTCTAGTCCCAAATAACGATAAGAAATGATGTTATGTATTGAGTATCATGTATATGGATGTCATGGAAACATCCTAGGTGCAATAGGGAGTCCCCCTCAAAAAATCTAATCAAATGAATAATTTTTTGGCTTACATCTAGTATCATGGGTATAAAGAAAAATATTTCCACACATACCAGCATTCCTACCCACAAGTTCATAGCTTGATCTTTTCCCATTCTCTATGAATCCACTGGAAGAGTGGGAGTCTTCTTTTGAATCATATATTTAGTCATACTGTCTGACTATCCAAGTTTCCATGACTAATAAAACAATATTCATGACAAACAAGATACAAGGATCACATTAGGATCCTTATCGACAACATATCACTCTCACTAACAAACTACCACAAAATAAATAATTATTTTTTTAAATCCCACAATAATTGGAAGTATAAGAACCAAAAAATTGGTAATTAATGAATTATTACATGGGTAAATTAATATAATGTTCTAGTTGGGATGTCAAGAATCATTAATTTCAATTCAAAACCTTTTAAAAAACTCAATATTCACAAGGGTGATAGTAGTTTTTTTCTTTCACAGTTCACCATTAAAATTACAAACATGGATTTAAAACAATTATTTATTTCATAGAATCCCTAATACCATCAAATAATGTATTATAATTTTAAAGGGATTAAATTCATTTCAAAACATGGGTTTACACACTCATTTCATGAAGATAAATCATTTATATCAAATAACCAAAGAAAAAAAATTTAAAAACAAGTATCAAATCATTCAAAGTGGGTTCATGGTCTTTTAATAAATTCAACAGTTTAAAATATTTAGAAAACATCGAATAGGTCAATAAATATAATTAAAACAATGGTAGTCCAATTAATAAATCAAATCCTATGACAAATCAATCAATTTCAGAAAAACACCATATAAAATATTATTTGAATATAAATCCAAATAATATTAAATTTAAATAATTAATAACATGTTTATAGCTATCAAGATTATAGCCATTAATTAAATTCCATTTTCAATTCAAATAGAATAGGGTCAACGAATCCTTTAAGAGAAATTTAATGGGAAAATATCATAGAACATGTGTTATAAATTAATAAACATGTATCTATGACTTATAATGAAACATTGAAACAAAAAATAAAGGAAAATAATAGAAGCACCTTCATGGAATATTTGGAATCCATTGGCAATGAATCTGAGATGTGTCACCACTGATGGAGATCATCAGATCTAGGAAGATAAAACTAAAAAATGGAGAAGGGGTCCTAGATCTAAAATTAATCATAATTTAACCTTGATCCAAAGAAATCATGGTCGTCATAACCATTACGATGAATGATTTAAGGGTATATGGGACACACAGGATCAATAAGAAATAAACTCTATAAAAAATAAGATCTCTAATTCAATTGGGGCTTTGATCCACCATGTATTAATGTTTAGAAAGATAAAATGCTTATAAAGGGATTCCAAAATCATAAAAATCATATTTCTTTTGAGTGGGAGGAGTACTGGGTTAATTAGGTGGGTTCAAGAATTTGATTAATATTTTTATAACATTAATTACTTTTTTTATGATTTCCACGTTTAGGTCACACGGTTAGTACTAACCATGCGCACACCATGAACCCCCTTATTCCTCAACTACACACTATGTTTAACAATGTGAAAAAGATGCACAAAACATGCAACAGGTTTCTCACGTTGTATAACCATGAAAAACCACATGAAAACCATGAAATAGGTTTCCCAATTTTATAAACCCTGTTGAAACCATGAAAAAACCATGAAAACCAGATTACACACTTCATTTATCCATGTTGAAACAATGAAAACTCCCAGAAACCATAAAAAGTCCATTATAATACAAAAAACAACCCACATAGATATCCAATCACTGGAACTCAAATTAATGGGTTAAAACGCATTAAAACTTATGAGATATCTAAACCTCATCGTGATAGGACTATTTGTTCCCATAAAGCATCCAATATGAATGATAGAACAAGATGACACCTGAAAAACTCCATCACCCATCCTTTGAGGTGAATATTCCAAGATCCCACAGTGAGACTCACCCAAATGTTAAAAACCGACAGAAATCTATGATTAAGGAAACAATATAAAAAATGTCTCTAAACTAGAGAATGATTGGAGGCCTAACAAAGGTCCCCCCAACATTTTAAGTTTCACCAAATTGGTGTTACACAATAAAATAACCTCCCTTATACCCAAAGAAGAGATGCCTAACCTATTTTCTAAGGAGATACATCAACGATAAGCATCCATAAGAAAGGTAAATAAATTAAAATAATTTAAACCCTATGTAAGTACTTGACAGTAACCTATGATTTTTTAAACTGAACCTCGCACCTCAATGATCTCATCAAATCAAACAACAGTACCATTATGTGAATTGTATTTAAAATACCACATTTTTATAGTTACCTACATACATTCCCAAGGACTATTTGAGTCCAACTTGAATGTGCTCACACAACCAGGTCATTGCACTACTATCCACTACACTCTCACCAGAGAGATTATTCATTATATCAAAATTCACCTTTATCCATAAAGTCAAAATAATGATAAATCCATGGAACAAGAATAATTATCTCACTAAAAGGAAATCATTATAATATCACATGACACAAATTACCCAAACAAGGTCCATAAGATATCATTAACAAAGATCTTGAAGAAAATGGTTTCCATAAATAGACATGCCACCAAATTGAAGGACTCATAAAATTTACACTTCCACATCATAAATATCAATATTGACCAATATTATCCACATTATCCATCAAAAATATAACAAACATAAGCAAATCCATTTCATAAAAAGCTTCAATCCAAGGCCTATGTCCAAATCCCCATTATCATGAAGGAACTTCTTCCCTACATTCAATAGCTAATATCACGGACTGAATTTTTAATATTGAGTAGAACAATATAAAAACCCTCTATTGGTCACCTCAATAGTCACACCATCTAAAAACCTTTAGAGGATTTGAACAAAAACACGAAGAATGGTATGCTTCTTTATACTGAAAAAACATGGCTTACCACTTATTTTTTCATGATTGATGCCCTTTATCAACATTAAATTATGAATTCATCCCTTTTTGTTGTTTTATTATTTCTTCATTAGATAACAAAGCCTTATATGGTATATCATGATAAGAAATCATCCCGACCTAGGGCAGAGTGGTTATATAATTTGGGCGAATCCATTTTCTTAAATAGATATACTTACTGAAATACTCTCTAAAAAATCCTAGGTTTGAAACATAAAAAACATGATAATTTCTTGGCATAATCAAAAACCCATTTCTCATATTGACCAATACCAAAAAACTCCGTAACTTTCCCCTTCTTCACAGCCTCCAGATACATCCACAGAAGGAAGAATAAAATGAATTATTCCCAATATATTATTTCTTTTAGAAACTATGAAACATAATATTCTCACCACTCTTGTTTAGGTCCCTTAAATAACGATTTGATATGTTTTACCTTCAGAGAATTTGGAGTCTTAAGAGAATAAAACATCATTAAAACATCTTCAGGACACTAAACATCCTCAACAGAACCTTCTATTGAATTATAAGAATGTGGATGAAAATATAAGATTTAAAGGACGGTGTTAAAAGGTGGTAAAATTTCTATATCTGCCACTTGATATAGAATATGGGTAGAGTTGTTGACCAGATATTTAATTTATGGAAAACGTGAAGAACTACCTTAAGGAATGGACTGTTTTACTAACATTTAATTTTTATTAAAGGAGTTTCTTGGAGAACATTATAAATGTCATAAAAAAGGTATATATAAAAATAATCAAATAACACTCAAACATTTGACAAATGTTTTCAATCAAATTTAGAAACCACTTTAATCAAAACATCAGATATTTCATAAAAAATAGAATTCACAATTTATTAAAACATTAATCTTTCTATTCAAAATGATACATGTATCTATAAATCAATCATAGTTTAAAAATTCCTTTAAAAGAACTTGTAAATTAGTCTATGGTTTCAAAATCATTAATCCCATATTAAAATTATCAAAACCATTCTTATTTTAAATATATTACAGACCAAAAATACATCTTAAAACCTTGTTTTATTGCATCACAAAATAGTCTTTGATAATTAGTTTTCAAAACACAAATTTCATAGGAATCACATATTTGTAATTGAAATCTTTTCTCAACGAACATACCAAAAAAAATTAAGCAAAAATATGGTTTTCACAAGGTATTTAAAATTATTAACAACAGATTAAATTTGAAACAACCAATCAAGATCATGAAACAACACACATCCATAACCCACAAAACCAACATCACAAAAGCAAAGTCACTTATAAGAAAATGGATATGTTTTAAAGTTGAGAACCAAGTTATAACAATGAAATTATTTATTATATGGGATGGTAAACCACACACCATCCTCACAAATGTTTATGGCTGGACTTCCAGATCTGTTTTATTGATTCCTCATAGCTTATGAGACAATGAAAAATTTTTGCGGCTATGTACATCATTACAATATGGGTCAAATAATAATAATAGATTACCCAAATAAAACATAGAATTATTTGAATAAAAATATAATTTATCATGAAAACCCAATAACTTAAAATAAAATATCATGTTTCAAAATCATGGGTAACTGTAGTCTCATCATGAATGGGTAGGGATCAATCACCCACTCACAGACTACCTATTGAGTCCCAAAACATCATTAATATGCTTTATCCCATGAATCACCCTAAATTACACAATTATTTCAAACTTAAGTATTCCACTGTAAGGATAGAATCACCCTAATACCTTTTGAAAGTAACCAACCTTATATTCCATCTAAACTAGTACCTGAGCCAATTTTTCATTAACTCGAAAAGCATTCCTGATCTCTATGGGTCAGCTAAAAGAACATGGGCATCATGAACTTAGCATTGGGAATGATTTCTCTCTCAAAATATTATAATAATCGATTAAAATGTGTAAAATCGTCAAATATATATATATATATCAATCATTACATATATATTATAGTACAAAGAGACACTAAAAAACTAAAAGTTGAACATAAAAACCATAAAATGAATCCCAGGGGTCCATAACAACCTATAATGTCCTAAGTCACCCACCCTTATTCAACCATGGAAGAACCCACATAGGAACGTGAGAGACCAAACACCTATTAGAATATAATTGTGTGGTAAAAACAAAAAAATGTACAACTAGTGTGTGAACTAATGATACAAGTAGGATTCCACCTAATATTCTCTACATATGATTCATAAGATTATTCAAATATGCTAAAAGAAGAGCACAAATAATAGTATGAGGACATGTTTAAAAAATAATGTTTTTAATATTTTGAATAAAATTTATTAAACTAAACTAGTAGAACATGTCGTTCCGTCATATAAAAACTTAAAATTTCTTGAAAATAATTAAAAACAATTTCACAAGATAATATAAAATAATAATAAAAAGATTAGAATATGATCTAGATATTGAAAGACAAACAAGCATCAGTAAAAAATGGTCATGATGTATAATAATAATGAATTAATTAGGCAGGGGAAATTTGGTTCCAAAGAGTGACCATGAATGTTTTCATGTGTCGAGTATCCAGTATATGGATGTCATTGTCCCAACATAGGTATGGTAGTGATTCCACCTCAGAATAGTTAATAAAATGACTAATTATCAGGCTTACATGTAGTCTCACGAGTCTAAATCAAAACAATTCCATGCACAACCACATTTGAAGCAAAACATCCATAGCGTGATCCTTTTACATTATCCATTGATACATTAGAAGGGTGTGTGTCTGCAACTGAAGTATATATCTTGGAAATTCCACCTAAATATCCAGTTTTCCATGACTAGTCAAAGTAACAGGTGATAAAAATAAGTTATGAGGATAACTTGTGGATCCTTATCGATTTCATCTCACAATCACCCCCAAACTCTCACAATGAAAATAATACATTTTTCAACTCCCACAACCAGGGGAAGTGTAATACCAAAACAAGTTATAATGAAGGGATTATCACATTGGATAATTATAAGAAACTAAAAACCGATCCATCAAGAATAATCAATTTTTATTCATATCCTTTTATAAAATTCAATATTAAAATGGGTAATAATAACATTTTTTTTTCACAATTAATCATTAAAATTACAAATGTTCCTTTAATATAATAATTTATTTCAAATAAACCATAAATAATTAGAAGAAACTATTAAAATTTTAAAAGGATTGATTTTATTTCAAAACATTGGTTTAAACCCTCTTTTCAAGAGGATAAATCATTTTTTCAAATAACCCAAGAACACCACTATAAATATGGATAAAGTCACTCAATGTGGGTTCTTGTTAATTTAATAAATTTTATATTTTTCAACTATTTAGAAGACATCAAATAGTTAATTTCATTTAATTAAAATCTTGTATGTTCATTAAATAAATCAAAATCCAAGTCAAATATGAAACCTTTACCAATACCCCAATTAAAATATCTTTGAAAATAAATCCAATGAAACGCGTAATCTTAACAATTCATAACAAGTTTATAGATATCATTATTATAGAAATTAATTTATTCCCATATTCAATTAAAATTGAATTAGGTCAATGAATATTTTATGAGGAATTTAAGGGGAAAATATCATAAAACATGTGTTATAAATTAAGAATCATGTATATATGAATTATAAGAAAATAATGAATTTCAAAATGAAGAAAAATAATAGAAACTTAAAAATTAAATATTTTTAATCCAACCACAACGAATCGAATATCCATATCCTTTGACATCGATCATTGAATATAGGAAGATATATATAGAAAGGAGATATAAGAGATTCTAGATCTACAATTCCACATAAATCAACCAAGATCTAATAAAATGAAAGTCCATTGTAACCATTATAAATAATGAATTGAGAGAATATGGGAGATCATTGATCAAGAAGAAAATAAATCACCAAAATAGAAGATTTATGTTTTGATAGGTACTTTTATCGTCCACGAGACGATGTTTAGGGATCCAAAATGTCTTTGGAGGGCTCTAAAAATCTCAACAATCATATTAGGATTGACTGGGACAATTTTATGTTTAATTTGGTGGTTTTTTAGAATTTATGTATTATTTTTATAACATTATTTACCATTTTCATAGTTTCCTAATTGAGGTCTCATAGTTAGTAATATCCATGTGCAAAAAATACAACCCCTTCTGCCTAGTATGAGCACTTTGTTTAACCATGCACAAACCATGTACAAATCATGCAACATGTTTAACAATTTTATTAAACATGCACAAACCATGAAAAAATCATGAAACATGTTTAAAATTTTTATTAAACATCCAAAAACCATGGAAAAACTATGTAATGGGTTTCACACATTGTTTAACATTCAAAAAACTATGAAAAAACCATGTAACCCATATTTTACACAGTTATTAACCATTTGAAACCATGTAAATGAATAGAAACAATCAAACACATTTCATTAAAATACTAAAAAACAATTCAAAAATATATCCAATAATTGGGTTATCAAATAAATGGTTCAACACACCAAAAAATGTATTGTGTTGTTATATATTTAGGGTAAACATAAAAGATAAGAATCAAATATTATTAATCAAAATATTATGAGGATAAGAAATATTGTGTGAAAATACAATAAAAATAGTTCTAGAATGAAAAAACATGGGATCATAAGATATACCTTATTAAAATATAAAAAATTAGTCGCATCGTTAACAATAACATGGTTCCTCATAATTGGAATGAGTTATTTGGAATAGATAATTGATCACACCATGATTTACTAGTTATTTTCACCCTTACACAACTATAATAAACAATTTTTGAGCTGAAAATTATAAAAATAATAACAAATTTTACTTAATTTTTGAATTAATTATTTATGTTTATCAATTTTAAAAGGGGAAATTATAATTGTTTTCATGAATTCATTATAGGAAGAGTTTATTCGGAATCCTAAGAGATGTTTTAGAAGGAAAATGGGCCAAACTGCATCGAATACCAAGGACTACTATCAACTATTTTTTTCATTTTTCACATTAGGTTCCTCCATATGCAATGAATTTTTTTTCCTGATCCAAAATTTCATGGGATACAAATAATCTCAATAAACACAATCCAAATTATTCCATTATTTTTCCCATGCATAACAATCTATCCAAGGGACAGAATCTTCTTAAATTCAAAATATAGTATCTGTATTTTGAGAATATCTTCTAATACATGTCTCAAATGGACAAAAAAATTTATATTTATATATTAAATGGGTGATCCAAAAACCTTCTCCATTTTCCGAGTAAAGATATGGTTTTTTACTAGTCTAATCACAGGGCACATGTGGTATCTTGAAAACTGGGTGCCCAAAACCACTTCCCATTTTGGCTATAAAAGAACACCATGGGAACCTTAAATTTCTGTTCACCCTAGGTGTGAATTGCTTCGTTTTTTGAGTTCAAAAGGAATCCTCTCATCCCATTATAGGTTATATATCTATCTATCCTTATAGGGAGAGATGAAATGAATAAGGAGATCCACCCAACATTCCCCTCTCTCTCGATGTTGTGCATAGCTATGGGTGCTTGTTGTGAGGGAGAGAAACATAATGTAATGAGAGTTATATAAATTTTTATACTCTTCATTTGATGCATTTTTTGTTTGAAAAAATTTTATTTAGAATTTTTTTACTTTGATTCCTGCTTTAATTATTTGTTTGATTAAATTGAAGTGAATGGTATTTACTTTTAACTGATCAGTGTGAAGTTGTGAGTGGGAGACTTATGTTTTCATAATAGACTGTAAAAAATCCTTTTATTCCTTAATTATTTGATATTTTAATTATCATTGCAATTTATTATGTCATGTATTTGATTTGTACCATGTCTTTATGATTTTTATATCATGGTTTTGCTAAATGTTCTTTGATTAAAATCATGGGAAGTAATTGGGATTCTGATTAATTTCAACCAAATACTTACATTAAAACTAAAATAAACTATAAAATAGATGTACTCTATATGTGTGTATTGAACTCAAAATAAACAAATATTCTCATACTTCTCAAAATACACATGGTTGTTCAACTATTAAATTCTTTAAATTAAGTTATTTTTTAAAAAAATAATCAATTTGACATGTCATGATAATTAATTAAAATTTTGGAATGGTTACTAGGGATAGATTTTTTTATTGTTCTTTTTTTAAAAAATATTATTAATTTTGTAATTATTTTCTTGCTTCTTTCCTTCATTTTTTTTTGATTTCTAAAGTCTTCTCCTTATGTAGTTTATATGCATGGCACGATCTAATATGGGATATTTACTACTTTTTGAACCCAAAACGGAGATGATCATATATTAGTAACATCGTGATACCCAAAACAACCCTTTCAAGGAGGACACATCACATCTAGAAACTCTTATGGATCCTTCTTCTTCTTCTGGAACCAACATCAAAACCAAAATAAACATTCATAAAGTCTTTTAAAATAATATAACAGTAAAGGAAATAACCTCACATGTTATTTCTATCCAACCGAAATATATTCAAATGTAAGGTGAGGCACCCAATTGCGAATTTTTTTTATTAATTCATTTATTTCAATAATTCCATGTACATTATATATAATACCCACATAATCATTTAAAATAATTTCACATTGTGTGTTCAACAATAAAACCTAATAATATGTATTTAGAATATTTCAAATTTATGTAATTCCCCTTTTCATTAGAATATACAAAAAAACATTTCCTTTACTATATTAATTCACCATATAGAGGTTAGGTGGACATAAACTACCTTTTTCCTCAAAAAAATTTTCCATCCTTTAGAACTTAAACAATATGGAAAAAAATTAGTTTTATAAGGAAGTCTCAAGGGGAAATTCTTCATGAACAATTTCAAATATTTAAAAGGATTTGTTTATATTTCCCACACCGCCAAATAAGTGATCAACTTTTAATTCAATATTTTAATGAAGGTTTAATTCAAATTGATCAAAATATTATTGGTGATGTTATTTGGGGTATTCTAGTTGATGAGACCCCAATGGATATAAGAACCCTAATTGAGAACATGGTATAGAATAAAAAATAAAAAGGTTCAAGGACATGTGTTCCCAATTGAGGTTTCCAAGATGTATAAAGTATTGAGTTTGGAAGGAAGGTGGAAACAATGTTTGAAGAGGTAAGTAACCTTTTTCGGCACCTTTATCTTTTCTATGGGAAATCCAAATCTCCTCCTCCCATCCGTTGTTGTATATGTTCTTCTAACACCCACTACTCTGAAGAATTCACCCAAATGAGAGAAAAATATATTAGTTTTGAGGTAATATTTTTAGGCCAATCCTATAAACAACCCTTTAGGAAAGAACCATACTATCCATCCAACAATGGGTGGAATAAAAACCAAGCTTATAGGAATGGGGTATTCAAACCAACCAAACCATCCATGGAACCTATCGGGGCAGAGTAGTCATCCACCAACACCCAAAAAACATCAACCAAACCAAATTTCTTTCCAATATACCCATCCAAAGAAATCATAGCCTAGGATTCATGATGAAATTAATGGCATCAAATAATATCCATTTCCGATAAAACTCCCAAGCTTCCAAAAAATATCTAAAACTGCAACAAGGAAAACATTTCAATTCTATTGGGTAAAGTCAATGTTTTGGTCCAGGTAGAAATCCCTTTAAACTAGTAGATAACCCCAAGGATAAGGTAAAAGTTATTTCTATCACCATTAGGAGTGTAACTCATCTTCAAATCCAAATCTACCCACCAATAGAGTAATCCCATCCTGAGGAATCCACCATCTCAAACAATGTAAATGGTTAAGAAGAGGTAAAACCTTTTCTTGGGTGAAACATTACCCAAGTAATGAGTGAGTATGTTGTTGAGGCACCTATCCCAACCATTCAACATCCATTTCTCCAAAGGGACACCCATACATGGGAACAAAAAGGATACTGATGTGATTATGAAATATTGGTAACATTAAAAAAAGTGCAGCTAAACATTCCTTTGATTTATGTCGTGAAGAAAATTCCAAGATACACTAGTTTCCATAGTATATGTACACACACTGAAGGAAGCTTTGAGATTATGAGATGGTGGTCTTGGGGAGGAACATCTCAACATTTATAGATCCATCACTTTCCACTAAATGAAATGATACTAGAACATTTTGAATTCCATAAATGATAGGGGAGTATTCCTTTTCCAATGCGGTGATTGATTTGGGTGATTCTATAAATGTGATTCCACACTACATTTACACTAAATTGAAATTAGGTGAACAAAATCCCAATACAATCATTATTCAACATAAAAATAATACTACCAAACAACCCTTTTTTTGTTAGATTATATTTTTGTGAGTGTGAAAATTCTAAATTTTCATAATGAATTGTATGTTATAAAAATAGATGATGATACGATGAGTGGACAAGAAATGATTATATTGGGGATTACATTTTTAAAAACCAACAAATTCATAATTAATGTCCATAATGGTACATTGTCTATTGCTTTTTTGGTGGCATGGTCCACTTTGATTTCCTTGATGCTGTGAAGCACCTCTCCAAAGATCATTCTTCTCTCGATGTTCATTCATTTTATGTACTCCCTTTCCCTGAAAAACATCTTCTCATTCCCCTAATCCAAATTATAGTTTTTCATCATTGATTGAAATTTTTGTAAACTAATCATGCATATAATTTTTTACCTATCTATAAAAATATTAGGCATGTTTGTTAATTGATGTTTTCTTGAACATTAAGGATCACATGAACATCGATGATACTTTTATGCTTTTAAAATCTCATTACTCATATGAGGATGACTCCATTGAGTAGTTATACGAGATTAGTGACCTATCACATTCAAAAGCACTCCCATAAATAAAAAAACCTCATAATCTTGAACTAAAAAAATAATCAACATTTTAAATATTTGTATCTTGATATTGGAAACATGTTTCATGTCATTATATCTAGTTTACTCCCTTCAGAGCTTGAATTTAAACTACATGAACTATTAAGGGAGTATAAAAAAGATTTTTTATGGACACATGATGACATTCCTAGTATTTTACCTTCAATTTTCACACTTCATAAATTATTAAATGATGTGGATAAATTATTGAGGTAGTCAAAATTTTGATTGAACTCAATCCTATGATATGTTGTTAAAGAGTAGGTTACAGAATTATTGGATTTTGGAATTATTTACTCTATCTTTAATGTCCAATGGGTTAGTCCATTACAAGTGGTTGTTAAAATAACTATTTTAATGGTAATTAAAAATGAAAATAGTTATTTAATTAAAAATCAAGTGCAGAATGGCCGTCATGTCTATAAATACTATCACTAACTTAACCAAAAAACTAGGAAGGACCATTTCCCAATGTCATTCATTGAACAAATGCTAAAGAGGCTATCTGGGAAGACCCAAAACCGTTTTCTTGAATGGTATTCTAAATAATATTAGATCCATATTTCCCCTGAGAAATAGGAAAAGAAAACCTTTACTTTCCTCATAGGGACATTTTCATAAAGAATGATTCCATTCGGTCTATAAAATGTTCCAATTACTTTCTAGTTATTTATGGTTAGTATTTTTAGGATTACCTTGATATTTTCATAGATGATTTCACTATTTATCTCTCGTCTATTGATGAAAGTTTGAGTATTCTTAGTTCAGTACTACATCACTATACTGTTAAAAATCTAGTATTAAATTATGGGAAAATCCTTTTCATGGTGCGACAAGGTATTGTTTTTAGACATGTCATTTATGGGGCTGGAATCCAAGTTGATGAATGAAAATTTGATGTCATTTAATCCCTACTGTTTTTGATAAAAAAATGTATAGGATGTGTTGTCTTTCATAGTTCATGTTGAATTTTTCTGATGATTCATTCTTGAAATTAGAAAAATTACACTCCTCCTCTCATGATTTCTCCAAAAATAAATGGAATTTTTTTTATAATGAATGTGAGGAAGCATTTAAGAAATTAAAATGGAGTCTCACATTAACCCTAATAATCTAACAACCTCTATGATATTTACCATTTGAGATCATTTGTGATCCCTCTAACTATTAAATTGGGGTAGTCTGATCACAAAGTTTCAATCGAGCTCCACATGTCATTGAATATGCATCATGTACTCTAGACCCTTCCCATGAAAACTAAACCACAACTGAAAAATAATTCCATTCCATTGTTTTTTCCTTGGATAAATTTAGTTCATACATTTTAGGTTCCATATTTGTTGTTTTCTTAGACCATGATACCCTCTAGTATCTCCATATGAAATAGGAATCCAAACCATGTATCATACGGTTGATCCTCCTCCTTCAAAAATTTAATATACAAATTTGTGACAAAAAAAGGAGCATAGAATGTGGTGGTTAACCATATCAGTAAGATCCTTCCATCCTCATATAGTGACTCATCCATCTATATTCCTATAAATTTTATTTTATCTAATTAGAAACATTACCGAGTTCAAGATGTTATTAATTGTTTTCATAAAACTATTTATTATTCGGTAGAATCTTTCATTCATGTTAATTTAAAAAAAACCAATCTGACAATAATTAATATGAGTCTCATTAAAACATTTGGGGTGACCCCTACCTTTATCATATATTCAGTGATAATTTCCATTGGCATTGTATTCCCAATAGTGAGTTTCATTCCATCCTTAGGATTTACCACACATTTTCTTATGAGGGCCACTTTGGTCTCAAATGGACCACTTGTAAAGTCCTTGATTCTCCTCTCTTTTGGCTAAAATGTTTTTGTGATGCCTATGGTTTCATTAAATATATTCCCCACTATTAAAGATTAGGTATGTGTCTAAATGAAATGATATTCCCCAACAACCATTAATCTTACGTGAAATTTTTTATGTATAGGGAATTTAATTTATGGGGCCATTTCCCAATTCTTTTTAAAACATTTACATTATTCTGTAAGTTGAATACATGTAAAAATGTCTAGATTGACGAACTACAATGATAAATGATTCCAAGATAGTGTTGTAATTTTTCTGAAACCAAATATTTTACAGGTTTAGATTACAAGGGTCCATTATTATTCACCGGGGTTCTCATTTCTACAACCAAACAATGAAATCACTTTTTTGATGGTTTGGGTTCGGGAATAGAGATTCTACATATTATCCACCACAAACCAATGGTTAGGATGAGGAGGTAAAGCAATTCATGGAAAAACAGCTCAACCCAACAGAAAATATTTGAGTCATAGACATGATTGTTAATTAAGAATTAATAACACTTCTTTCAAAACCCCAATTCGGATTTAACAGTATCAGATTATTTTTTGAATAAGTTTTCACCTCCCTATTTTGATTGAGCACCATGCCTCTTGGAAAATTAAAAAACTCATTTCTAATCTTTCTAGTGTATGTGCTCAATGGAAGTTACAGACCTAGGAGTTTGAGTAAATGTGTAGGGATTCATATGAGAACACTAGGATTTCTAAGGAGTGTACCAAGGCTACCCACGACTTTCTCATCCTTCATCATCAATTCCACACTGGAAAAAAGTTATTCCTTTACTATTGAAGGCTAAAGTTTCATCTCTGTAATGATTTATTCCAATGTTTTGGAAGATAGAATATTTGAAATATTTATACATTTGGTTTTGTACATGATCAAAATTAAGAAACAAATCAAACCTTGATTGTCAATTGACATCATATTAAGAACATTCATGAATCAATTTTGGAGTCCTCGATAGAGGAACTCAATGTTAAAGAAGCATCCTACCAAGGACACACACCCAGTTATATCTTTCCTTCCCACATTCCCTTTTATTCTTTTGAGGGAACTTCTTAATCTAGGAATGAGGGATGGGTACATTCTTGGGTTAGTATTGATTTTTTAGCTTCTTTTTTCTTTTTCTTTTTTCCTTACGTAATAGTATTTTAACTCTACACCCCTTATTCTCTCCAAGAATTTGTGCGAGAATATTCATTTTTCATTCCCACTTTATCCTAAAAAATGATGCCCAGTTAATCATGGATGTTATTGGTGTTTCCTGAGATATTCTCTTATTTCATTTTGTTCTATCCTTCAAAAAAATTATAATGAAATGTTGATTAAAGAATGAATTCAACATTTTGTGTTAAATTCTGTTAAAATGTCATTATTTTTTGTTGATATAATTTTTTCTATCATTTTTATACCATTGTGAGGAACGATACCCTTTATTTGAATTGTTTATGGGAAAATTGTGTCACTTAATTTCTCAACACATCTTCACACTAAACCATAAATTATGAAATTTTATTACTTAATAGATGGTAAATATAATTTATGTTAATTACTCCCTAATGTTGAAAATTATTTTTTTATTCACTCATTTCATATCTGATCTATATCATTACTATACCGGATTAACCTATGGGTGTACATATTATCGATTGTTTTACTCCATCAAGAAAATAATAAAATAAAAAAACCACAAAACCAAAATAAAAAAACAAAACCCAATAATCATTGAGGGTGTTCAAACAAAATTGTTCTATACAGGAAATGAATATTGGTTTGTGTGTGTTTTTTCAATCCTCATTGGAAGTTCATAATGTTTTCAAGTAAATGGATCATACAGTTCAAGCAGACATCAATTTTAAAGGTTGCTTCATTTCCCAGTTTTTACCATGTTTTTGGCCCTAAAAATTAGAAAATGGATAAATCTGTGTTTTGAAAATAATGTTATGCGGAAGATTGTAGGTGTTTTAGAAACTTGTACTCATGGCATGTTTCGGGATCAGAACATCAAAAATGGAAAATGCATGAGGTACATGAAAAATCCAAATATGTGTGTGAAATATGGTTCCTGTGAAAAAATCATTGCGTGAATAATGGGAGTTTTTTCGCAACACAGTGGGTTTTGTGCATGGGGGGTGGAGACACCTATGAATAATAGATGACCCCCTCATGTGGGACAACTAAAGACTTAGAAAAGATATTAGTTCTGATTCACATAAACAGTGCATGAAAAGGGAGGTGTGTGGAAAAGATCATGTTGCACCGAAAATATAAATGTGCACAGAAAATTTTAAAGTTGTGTGTTAATGTTGTAGTTTCACAATTGATTTCTTCATAAAAATAAAATTTTGCACCTAAAAGAAAGATATTCCACGTACAGTGTAATTATTGTGAACAATTGTCATTGTATGCTGATTAGATTCTTTAAATATCATGTTTGTGTGATCATGGCTTTCAAGTGCATCATTTCAAGACATCGATGAAAACAGTTTCTCATGTTGAAAAGTGAAAAAGACATCAATTCAAATATATTGAAAAAATGATCATGTTGATAAGTATGTTACACTTAAATCAAGGAAGTGAGCTAGGGGGAGTAGACGAATGTGATCTGAGGGATGCTATGATATATCCCTGGACCATTGTAAAGGAAGTGTGGCTACAATATATGGACAATGTCTAAACATTATAATCCAAAAACTAGTGAATATTGTTTTATTTAGGTATAATTGACACAATGTTTTCATATGCTCATTGGACGTAGCCCTTTGTGTTGAACTAAGTATAAGTAATTTGTCATCTCCTTATATTTATTTTACTGATAGATTTAAAAAGTTTCTACCAATGAAGAACAATATCCACAATGTTAAAAAGAAGATAATGACACCATGATTCAACCCTCCCCTCTCATGGTGTTTCGAGGTCCCTCAAGTGGTATTAGAGAAAGGTTACTGGTGCTTGATTTATCTTATACCATTATGGGGAAATCATCAAATGTTTCTAAGAGTTCCCCTATTAGATGGAAGTGATTTTCATATCTTAAAGAACATAATGAGATCTCATCTAATATATATTGGAATGGAAGAACTTATTTCTACTATGAAAGGAATACAGTTCACTGATCCAATAGGGATGGCTATGACTGATGAAGACAAGAATATTCTTGATGTAGATGCTACAACACAGATTTTCCTCACCACAGCCCTCTCGGATTAAATCTATATAAAAGTGATGAGTTTCTCCTATTCAATGTTCATATGGGATAAATATGAAAATATATATTAAATAGATAGAAAAGTGAATGAGTTGAAACTACAAGTCCTACACAATAGGTTTATTAATCTGAAGATGCCTGCGGATGAGAATGGCGACTCCTTCTTCAATAAAATTACTGAAGTGGTTAGAGAAATTTACAGTCTGGGAGAAGAAATAAAAAACATTAATGGTCATGAAAATATTAAGAATACTTAAACCCCTATACAATGAAAAGGTGTAACCCCTTGAGAATATAAATCTTTCTAAACATTCTTTGGATGATCTGTTGAGCAGTCTGGTAGCATATGAAATGAGAGTCAAGCCAGAAGATTCTATGGATTGAGTGAACAAGGAAATGGCATTCAAATCAATGGAAAAACTAAAAATTTCAAAAAATAGTAGTGGTGAAGATGATGAAGAAAAATAAATTATTTCTCTCATTTTCAAGAAGGTTCAAATGGGAAAAGTAAAAGTTAAAAGTGAAGTTACCTCTAGCTTTCATTCGTTTTGGCAACGTAGGTTACATTTCCTCTTAGTTCTCAACAATGTTTAAAGATAAATAAAGTGAAGGTGAACACATTGAGAAGCCTCAAAAAATGTTTTTCAAAAAGGTATACTTGAATTCAAGAAATATTGTAAAAAACTAGTATTTTTTCTGTGAAGAGAAAGATGATGATAATGAATTCTGTGAAGAAGAATAAATATAATTTTAAACTAAAAACCATGCTTAAATGATGGATACAATTGAAAAATCAGACCATCAATAGATAATGCTAGAGACAAATAGTTTACAACTAATTCTGATCCCAAGTTAAATCTTAAAGAAGAATTTTGTAAGCTTGAGAATAATTGTAAGTGATTCAATAAGGGGAAAAAGGTAGAAGAAACATCAGAATATATTTATCAGCTTGAAGATTAAATTGAACGATGGGAAGAATAGTTTAATGTACATTCACAAAGCATTGAAAGGATAGATGATGTAGTGGAACTAAATATCATAATCGAATAATAGGAAAAGGTCGTCAACTGACTTACCTTGAGACTGGAGGAGAAGTCCAAAACTATTGGGGTACTCTAAGAATATGATTTTTCTCTTAAGATTATGCTCAAAAGTGAATCAAGTTAAATAGAAGGAATTAAGAAAATACAATTTGGGGGGTTATCGAATACTAAGATAATAGAGAGAGAAAAATGATGGTTTGATGGAGTTGAATATACTTTGAGTGATCATATACCATCACATATGGGAAATAGTGGAATAATCTGTGATGCAAAAACATCAAAGGCTATAAATAAAGTAGACCATAATAAAGGCATGATGAAAATTGATCATGTTGTAAAATCATCACAATTGCTAAAAAATAGACCCTTAAATCAAACTGAATAGATAATAGAAGACTATACTAGACCCTCCATGAATAATAGATAGCCAAACTATTATCCCTTTTAATACAGAATGAAGATAAACATATGTGTGAAGAAATTTCCTTTCATTAAGTGTCATGTTTTTGGATATATTGGCATTACCATGTCTTATTGAGAAGAGGAAAGGAGCTATTTAAATGGATAAGAGATGGGATTTCAACAAAGGAGAAAAAAATTCATATAAAAATTCATTTATAAGAAACAATTTATATGGAAACTCTTTTCATTATTCTATCTTTTTCCATAAAGATTTTTTCTGCAGGCAGACGAGTGAAATGGAAACCTCGTATCAAATTCATAGGATAGGCAATATTCATCCAATGGACTATGTTTCTCTTTCCAATAGGTATTCCCCATTTGAAAAAAGATCTTGAATATGAAGATCCCATGTACACGGAAGAGATATTTTAATGGTCATTTTTGTCCTACACTTAACACAATAACTCATGTAAACAAAAGAGGAAAATTTAAATATCCAATATCACAAAAGTATCCCTCAAGGATACAAAAAATAACAACACATGGATTATTGATAGAGTATTTTTTCACTCTTGATGGGTAATGATGACCTATTAATAGATGTCAAGAAAAATGTTGATGGAATAGTGTGGTTCAGTAACGATGGTGCTTTGATGATAAAAAGATGTGGAAGTACCGGGTTATCTAAAGGAGGGCTAAGGAAAAATTATGTCCTTTATGTGGATGGTCTGCATCATAATCATCTGAGTGTGAGTCAGCTCTATAAATCTAGACTTATTGTGACATTCAATCAGAATCATTGTACTATAAGAGGAAAGTCTGAGAACCCTCTCATGAAATACTGTAGAAACAATTGATTCTTATACTCGGTCAATAGAAAAGAGAGTATCTTATAAATAATTGTTTATTAGGAAAATAATATGTGACATTAAATATTGGGTACCATCAATTATAAAGACATGGTAATGATATCTAAGCTAAATGTAGTCATAGATATCCCTAATCTAAAGCGTTAATGAGAAAAGACATGTGATTCTTGTATGTGTGGGATGATGCTTTGTAGTTCTTATCGACCAAAGAAGGAAAGTGCATCTAATCTCCTTGATCTCATTCATACAGACGTGTGTGGGCCAATAAATGTTTCTTGAACACATGGATATAGGTACTTTCTTCTCTTCATTTATGATTATAGTAGAATGGCATGTGTGATATTTATCCACATGAAGAGACAAGTGCTTGATTTCATGAAAAACTATCGATGAATTGACAAGAATGATGTGGGATGAAAGATCAAAGTCCTTTGGTCTAACAATGGAGGTAAATAGGCACCCATTTATTTTGAAAATTACCTAGAGAATCATGGGATACAACATGAGGTTGATGTTGTGAGAACTCCATAGAAAAATGGAGTTGTTGAGTGCATGAAATGAAGGGTAAACAATAAGGCCAGAAATATGCTAATCGAGAGTCATATACCTCGATATTACTAGGAAGAGGTAGATCAATCTGTAGTGTGTATTTAATATCAAATAGAACTATATATGGGTGAGACAAAAACACCATATGAATTTTTTAATGGAAGTAATCCCACATTGAAATAAATTTTTTAAAGAAAATTCTTAATATGAAACAAAGAAGGAAATCAAGGGAAGTATGGAAACAATATAGACAAAGGAATATTTCATGGATACTTAATTAATAGAAAATACTACAAGTGTTTGAATAAGTTATTGGGAAGAATTGTGGAAAACAGAAATGTTAATACCATTGAAGTGAATACAAAAAATGCATCAAGAAATTCTTATATTGATGTGATAGAAATTAAAGATGTATGTGAGAATAGAACAAATTCTAATAAAGTGGTAGAGGAAGGTGTACAAAACTCTTAGGAGACACATCACGAGTTTACTTTAGAAGATGATTTAGTAGAGGAATCCATATCTATATAGAACTTTATCTATCCCCAAAGGACCAATCGAAGATCATATATTGATCAATATAACATTATCAAGGATTAGAATGCACCTATGTAGACAAGGAGAATGGGGAATAGGGAACAATATGAATTTCTACCAGTTTTGGAACCATCTTCATTTGAAGAAACTATAATGGATCAGTCTTGGGTAAGAGAAATAAATGAAAAGATAGATCATATTAACAATAATCAAACTTGGGATATTGTCAAGAGACTCAACGGTCACTTTTTGATTGGTACGAAGAGGATTTTCAGGAAAAAATTTGATGATCATGGAAATGTGACTATAAATGTGGTGCATTTGGTTTGTAAAGGATATTCACAAATGGAAAGAGTTTATGATGATGAGGAATTTGATCCAGTAGCGAGACAAGAGTTAATCAGGTTTTTTATTTCCATGGAAATACCATGATGATATTAGGTGTATCAAATGTACATCAAGACAAAATTCATAAATGGTGTATTGGAAGAAGAAGTATATATTGAACAACCTATTAGGTTCTTTCTTGGTATGGGTGAAACAAAGGTTTGAAAACTAATGAAGGCCTTCTATGGTTTAATGTAGGCACCACGAGCATGGTATTCTCAGCTAGATTTATATCTCAAGAGGTCGGAATTCAAAAGAGGAGGATTAGATAATAATATCTATGTGAAGAATTCATAGAAATATCAATTCATGGTTTTATTTTATGTGGATTATATTATATTTGGGGATAGGAGGTAGGAATCTGTTTTTAGAATTTTCTAATCACGTGAAGTCAGAATTTAAAATGTCTATGATTGGAGAAATCACATAATTCTTAGGGCTATAGGTGACATAGAAGATGGATTTCACTATCATTTCTAAATAAAATTATACAAGAGTTATTGGAGAAATTTAATATGAAATTTTCTAAACCAATGGGGAATTTGATTGCCGTTGGTACAAAACATAGAAAGCATAAGGATGTGATGTCTATGGATTTAAAAATGTACAAGAGAATAATTGGAAGCATATTGTACGTAATAGCGACATGACCAGATATTGTCTTTGAATCATGTATAGTGACCCACATTCCATCTAATATAATGTAAGAACATATGGCAGTAGTTAAATGAATCATGAGGTACATTCTAGGTTCCAAAAATTGTGCTTTATTCGTTTCTGTATGAAAATATAATGAATTATCTACATTTTTAGATGCTGATTGGGATAGAGATATAGTAGATGGAAAATCTAGAAGTGGTGGAGAATTCTATATTGGGATAAAATGTGTGGGATGGTTGAGAATTAAATATGAAATTTCTTCTCTATGTACTGCTGAAGATGAATATATATCTACTATAAAGGAATGAACTTAGTTACTTTGGATGAAGCATGAACTGACTCACATAGGTGATGAGATGAAACAACTAATAGTGATTTACTATGATAAGAACAGTGTGATTGATCATAAGAAGAATCATGATCATAATTCTCATAAGAAACATATTGAGATCTGATAGCACTTCATTAAATAAAAATTTGAACATGGAGCGATAAAAATTGACTATGTTGTAATTGATGAGCAACTGATTGACATCATGACCAAGCCACCGTGATCAGAAATAAGTGAGAAACACCGGTTGAACCTCGGTGTTCAACCACCTTCTAGTGCATAAGGAGGTTACGAGATTCCCCTCTCTCTAGTTATATTAACTATTTTTAATTTGTTTGTGAATGTGATTCAATTTTATGAGCGAGATACTATACAGGGGGTTTTGAGCTATTCAATGAACATATACTGGTCTTTGCATTGAATTTCAATGCGGTGGAAAGGAACAAACTCAGGAGATAGTGAGAGTTCTATATTAGGAGGAGAAGGAATACATTCAAGACATGTAATGATTATATGACATGATGAGAATTTGGTGTCAGGATGATAAGGAATACTCGATGAAATTTAGGTGTTAGAAGTAGAATTAATATATCCAGGATATGTAAGGCTTCTATGACATGGTAATAGAATATCATGGAAGTCATTAAGAATTCCTAAACATGGGAACCCAATTCATGCTTCCCCTATTATTTCTACAATGTGCATTTCTCACATAGACAAAGAGTGGTGAGTGAGTTGATTCTTTCATTTCATGTTTTCTTGGGGATAATGCTCTACTGAATTTATCTAGTGATTGACAACAAACCCAAAGGGGTAGATTTCTAGAACTACGTCCATTATATGAGAGAAATGTATATTGGTTTGTGTTTATTTACAATCTTTACTGGATGTTCATAATGTTTTCCAAAAAATGGATCATACAGTTCAAGAAGAAAATACTTTTTATGGTGGTGTCATTTCCCAGTGTTTTCCAAATTTTTGGGCCTGAAAATCGGAAAATATATAATTGCATGTTTCAAAAATGAAGTTTAATGAAAGATTTTGGTGATTTGGAAACATTCCTGAAAGTCATGTTGTATGATCATAACATCGATAAATGGAAAAGGAATAAGGTGCGTGAAAAATAAGATTATTTGCGCGAAAAATGGTTCTCATGAAAAAAATGAATTGTGCGCAGAATGAGTGTTTTTGCGTGACATAGTAGTTTTTTCATGTGGGGTTGGTGATGCCTATAAATATGATGTTACCCCCACATTCGGGATGGATGAATTCTTAGATAAGATCAGAGTTCTGATGCATGTAAACAGTTCATTAAAAGGGAGGTGTGCGGAAAACGTAATGTTTTGTTGAAATGTTAATGTTTCATGCAGAAAAGATAATGTTGCATGTAAGGGTTGAAGTTTTGTGAGTGATTTTTGTATGAAAATAAAATCTTGCATGCACATGGTTGGTTTTGTGCACAATGTTTAGTGTAAACCTATTACATTCTTTGAATATCTGATTTTTTTGTTCAGTGCTTTCATGTGCATCATTTTAGGACATTCCTGAAAGAAGTGTCTAATGATGAACAGAGAAATAGAGTTTAATGAAAATATTATTAAGTGACCATCATGTCGATAAACTGAGTTAGGATTCTCTTAAGGAAGTTAGCTAGGGGGAGTTAATGGAAGTTATCTGAGTGATGTTGTGAGCTATCACTGAACCATTGTAATGGTAGTGTTCTTTGAATATAGTGACTGTGACAGAACATTATAATAAAAAATTATTAAATATTATTTGATTTAGGTATGACCAACTCATTTTCGGCACATTACCCTTGGATGTAGACCTTTTCATAGAACCATTTAAGATATTTTTTTCATCTCCTTACTTTCCATTTTACTATTATATTTAATAAGTTTCTACCAATGTGGGAAAAAGATACAAAACATCAAAAAGAAAAGGTTGATACCATAATTCACCCCTCCCCTCCCAGTAATTTTTGGGTTCTTTAGAGGGAACTGATGAAATATACAAAATATAGGGATATCTAGGTTGGGAGCTTATTTTTTGACTTTGGGGAATGCATAATTGAGTGGGTCTTGGAATTTTTTTGCAATAGAAGTATGGTAGGTTCATTGGAAAGGATCATGTATGAAGACTAATTATAAAATAACTTATATTTACTTGATATAAAATAAAATGAATAGAATAAAATTGTTTTCACACACACACATGGATAATTAGAGTCATGGTTATATTTGGAATTATTTTCATTGATTGATATCATGAATCTATTGGAATTTCATTTAGATACAACTTTTGGGACATCTTCTTCCATGATCAATGAGAATAACACCTCAGTGTGATTATTTGTTTGATCACACGTCTATCATGAAATAAATTCTCATTAAATGTTAAATATTTATAAATTTTTAATATCTCTAGGAATAATTTCCTAAAATGTGACTTTTCCCATGGGTGAAAATTTTTAGGTGTGGGGGTGTGATCGCACTGCAATTCACTGTTTCATTTTCACCTTTACACCAATGTGAAAAACTATTTTTGTATTGAATATTAAAAAAAAATCCAATTTCACTTCATGTTTGAATAAATTATTTTGTGTTTATCAATGTTAAAAATGTAAATTATATTTTTTCTGATGATTTCATTTTGGGAGGATTTCATTTGCAAGCCCCAAATATGATCTAGAAGGAAAATTGGCCAAATTTTAGGGAGTACCAATGACTCATGTCCACTTTTTTCTAAATATAGAAAAATATTTTCCTCTAAATGGGATGAAATTTTGTGGGTTCTTCCAAAAAATCATTATATTCAACTAATTTATGTAGAACCAATCCCAATTCATCAATTATGGGGCCCATCAGAACTGATTAATATAGGTGATAGAATCTGGCCAAATGAAAAAGATAAGTTTTATATTTTTACATTAAATATAATTACAGGTCTCCAATGATCACAAAAGTTGGTAGATAAACATTCGAGATGACTTCTTAAAACTATCCAATTTCGTCCATGTCATTCTATTTCAGTTGACTATTCCAAAACAAAGAAACTATTGGTATCTAAAAATCTGGGCGCACAAACCCACATCCCATTTTGGCTATAAATGGACACCATGGTCAACTCATTTTTTAAGGTGTTATGTGCTACCATTTTCAGTTCTAGAGTAGTATTATCCATACCTTGGAAGTTCTGGAGCACCATATCCTCATAAGGAGAGCTTAAATGATCAAGGATATCCATCCTACTTTCTTACTCTTCTTGATGTTGGGCTAAAAGGTGGGCGTTTATTATGAGGGAGAAACATATCTTGTGAAGGGAATTTTAGAAATTTTTATATTTCTGTTTCTTTTTATTTAAGGTTTTAAAACATTTTATTTAGATTTATCATACTTTGATTCATGTTTCAATTCATTTTTTGAATAAATCAAATGGAATTCTCTTTATATTAAATCATTCGATGTGATGTCTTGAGTGTGTGACTTATGTTGTTTCTATTGGACTGCAAAAGAATCCTTTTATTCCCCATATATATTAGATTTAAATTTTTTTTTGAATTTATTATATCATTCACAACATATGTACCTTGTCTATATGATTGTTATGTTATGTTTTTTCTGAATGTTCTTTGATATAAATTCTTGGGAATTAATCAGGATTCTGATTAATTTAAACCAAATACTTACTCAAAACCATAATTAAACACTAAGAGATACGAACTTTATATGTCTATAGTAAACTCACAATGAACCATTTTTCTCATATTTCCAAAATTACATTTTTTTCTTCAACTATTAAACTCTTTAAATTAAGTTATTTTCTTTAGATGTTTTTCAAAACAACCCCCTCTTTTAATAATTTTTACTAAGAATATATACTCTAAACCTATCAACGATTCTTCAAAAATGACCTATGATCTTCTCTATATAATAAGTAAAAATTATATAATAATAAATTTTACATGTTAAGAAAAATTATTCAGTAATCACATTCTATAATGAAATACATCATGATCTTAGACATCATGATATTGGCATCATGGCCATGTGTCTAAGAATTATTTTTTTCTCATATGGCATAAAAAATTTCACATGCTAGATTTTCATATAAGAAGAACCCATTCACTAAGTTTATATTGATACCCACATCACTAATCAATTAAAATGTATTCACCATATTAAGGAATTCATAAACTATACAATACATATCTAGAATTCCTTAGTAATCAATAAACATATGTATCCAAATAACAAGTATATGAATTATCAATATTTCCCCAATAAATAAAAAATATTATCTTTATATGTGAGAATATATAAATACAACCTCATGTAGAGTAGTGGTTATACAGTTTTATATGTGAGAATATATAAATACAACCTCATGTAGAGTAGTGGTTATATAGTTATTTCAATAATTTTCATGGTAAATAAATTTAATAGATTTATATGTAATCATCAATAAAGCTCACATCATATAGGGTAATGGTATACGGTTTAGTCAATAATCTCTTCAATAAATAGATAGAATATTTTTCATTGTATGTATCCCTCATGATAAAACCATATAGAGTAATGGTATATATTTAGTTCAATAATTTCCCCAATCAATAAATTTAATATAATTATTTATAACGAGCCCTTAATCTGACTCTGTATAATGTAATGGTTATATGATTAATTCAAAAAATTTCCCCAATCATTAAATAGAATTTTTTTTAATATTTTACAATTCACTTATTGTAAAGGAATATTTTCAAAATTATGACAAAATTTATGTTAAAAATGTATGGGTTGAAATATGATGACCTCATTAAATAATAAAAAATTAGGATTCCATATAAGTAGGAGACCATTTTGGTGTAGTGAAAATATACATAAGGGGGTAAACCTTCAATAAAGAAGATAGAAATTACTATCAACAATGATATACTATTTGAGGATTAAATTGAAAAATGTTAAGATATTGTAATTTAAAATTCATTTTCATTTAGGAGGAATGTAAAGTACAAATAAATAAAATCATAATGTAGAAGAAACCAATATATGAAGAAATATGTTCAAGAATAGTAATTATAACTAAAAGAAAATGATTTGAATAATTAAAATCACATACATATTAGGTAAAATTTCTATAAAAACACATTAAACGATATATCTTCAACATTAACATAAAATAATATTCATATAATTTAATTTATGTTATAATATATAAAAAATAATGTATAAACAACATGTAAATGAAATTTTGTGTATAATAAAAATTATGCCTCTAATAAAATAATTTGAGATTGAAACCCCTTACCAATTTTGTTAATCATAGAATAAAATGAATATAAAAAATGGATTTTGGAAAGATGATTTAATATCCCATTAATTAAAATTAATGTAAATAATAAAATCTAATGTGGAAATAAGTACACCATTTAAAATAATACATGGTGAACAATTTCAAACAACCCTCATTGATTTAAAAATTGAGACAATGAAAGTCTAAAAATGACATAATAATTTGATTTGAAAATATATTGAAGGTATAACAAGATGTTGATTTTTAATTTCCTTATATTTTATGAAATTTATGTAAAAATAAAATCAGGTAAAATTCATACACCATAAAAAATAAGAAACTGGTTAATATGAATCATATCTTAATAAAGAAAAGTTTTGATCCAAAACACATTAAAATATCGTAATGTTCTCAATTGAACATCCATGGAATGTAGAAAATTTTATAGATTTTTAAATTCCTTATATTTCATGAAATTTACTATGAAAATATATTAATTAACAATACAAACACCACAGAAAGTAATCATGTGGTGAATATGAATCATATCTCAATAAAGAAAATTCAGATGAAAATACCCAGAACTAGGGGTCCTCATTCATTCATTTCATACACCTAAAATCACGAATAATCAAATTAGTATTATTAAAAAACATTATTAATAAAATTTTCTATTAATATTTCATTTTCATTATTATTATTATTTTTATATGTTATTTATTTATTAAATATCGTTCAATTATCAAGATTACAGATGGTGGTTCTGTAAATATCCAAAAAAATTACTTGGTATATTGATCATGGTATTTTTTTGAAAATTATCTTTATAATATAGATAATTTAATCTTTTTATATATTTTATTAAAAAATTATAAATTTTCATAAGTATCCCAAAAATGAACTCAAATTTAAAAGGATTCCTTGATATGTTTATTTTAGGCAGTTATGTTTATTATGATTATTTATTAATAATATCACTTATGTAAGGTATAGTATTATAATTAAATAATTTCATTAATTTGTTAAATATTAGTTTTTTATACTAAATACATTTTTGTTTTTCATCCATTTAAGGAAGTGAAAAAAAATAAAACATGTTTTTCCTGAGGCGGTAGTCCACACGTATGAATGAAATTGTCATCCTTTTTCAAATGGTTTTGGTGGAAGGTACAAAAATGATATTTATTTATAATAATAACATTTAATTTTATTAATAACAATTATTTCATCATACTTTTATGGATTATGGTAGGTTTTAAGCGATTGAATAATAAAATTACAAAGAGAGTTCTTTTGAGAACATTACATATCTCTTTTAATGTTCTTATATTGGTAGCACCTTAAAGATACACAACATGGTATTTTTTGAATACCATGTCTTATATGGTGTGGGTATTGGATTGAATGTTGTAACGCCCCGACCCCAGTTACCCAGAGTCGGTGCATTATTACATAACATTGGCATGATCACAAGAAAGATCAAATCTCGAAAGACCGATTGGTTTAGTAGCCTTGGAAACACTAGATATATTCATGAGTTTTACATTACATCATAAAATGAAAAACTACTACAACAACATAATGTTTCCACAATCCACACTATTAACCCCTCATAAAATCTCTCCAGGTCATTCATAACTTACTTCTTCACATCGTGGGAAAAATAAAACATAGAAAAGGGGTGAGCTCAAATGCCCAGTAAGGATAACAATATAGCAGAAACTTTCATAAATAAGAATAATCATTTAAGGCAATGTATAACTAAAATAAAAGCCTTTTAAATATGAACTTTCAACATGTTATGGCATAAATATAATGAAATAATGCCATTTACTTATTCACATGGATATTCTACTAATCGAATAATCACATGAAAAAATCAATAACCACTTTCATAATGTTGGAATGCATAATGCCAGACTATCATAACCACATAGCCAAGTAAGAATGTTTTTTTAAACTTATGCGGCGGGTGCGGCTATTTTCCGCCGTTATAAAATCTTCAAAGCTTCCCTTACAAGCTTATAAGAATATTTCCAAGAAAATGTTTTATAGATCTTAAATGATTTCAAAATAAAAGGAGATATTTCTTTTAAGAGAATTTTGATTTCATCTATGTCAACATCCTTTGATGGATTTTAAGATTATTTGAAGTTGATTTATTATGATACAAAACTTCTATATTGTATTGAAGGTTTTGTGATATGTTTGACTACAAATAAGATTTTGTCAAGGCCTTGTGCCAAGACACTAGTTTGTCTCATGAGACCTACCGATGCATCGAGGAGCTATAGCGGGCTCCACCCGTCACATATTAAGTCCAATGAATTCCCATATGAAAAGGTTTAAACATAACATAAACTAGCATACGAAATGTCAATACTTTCACCATAAACTATGAATGGTATAAAAATAGCACATCCATATTCAAACATATCACAAAACCTCCAATACAATATAGAAGTTTTGTATCATAATAAATCAACTTCAAATAATCTTAAAATCCATCAAAGGATGTTGACATAGATGAAATGAAAATTATTTTAAAAGAAATATCTCCTTTTATTTTGAAATCATTTAAGATCCATAAAACATTTTCTTTGAAATATTCTTATAAGCTTGTAAGGGAATCTTTGAAGATTTTATAACGGCGGAAAATAGCCGCACCCACCGTATAAGTTAAAAAAACATTCTTACCTTAATTCTGTCGAAAAGGTTAAAAAGGACCTTGTTTTGAAAACGACCGAAAGATTCCTTTATAAACAACTTATAAAAGTCAAAAAGGGTATAAATGACTTTAACTCATATTATAGTAAATAGTAAAAATGTTTTGAAATACATTTTTAAGAAACATGGATGTGGATGATAACGAGATCCCAGTAGATTATTACGTATAAACAACCTCGGATAATGAAGAGATTGTGAAATAACCCTTACCTTGTACTTTTCCTTGGTTGGGGTAGGTTAACCTCCTGTATAATGGTGAAATAGTTGTTATTAAATTATACAAGAATCATATATATTAATATGATATCATATATGATCTTTTAACATTGATTTGTTAATAATATCTTAGAATTATCGTCGTTTCGGGAGTTAACTTACTCATTTTCTTTTATATGTTTTGTTACATAAGCCATGGTTGTTGTATCTTATTCATATCCAGAATGATATCCAGTCCTTAATCATCATTTTTAAATCATCAAATGATAATTATACTTGAATGGATATGATGGAGAATGAATCTCATCGCGTTCGTGGAGACGGTAGTCCGTACGTACGCACGAGCGACAATATCATTCTTTTGATATTAAAATAATATATAAATGGATGGTATATCATATATACAGAATCATTAACATGTTATATTTATTATTTACATGAGTTACACATCATTATTATACCCATCAAAATAATATTATATTGAATAACAATTACACCACGACGTGGAGACGGTAAGCCGTACGTACGCACGTATGGTGACATGTTATTCAAAGGGTGGATAGAATACTGAATATGGTTGTACCATATTTATAATAACATCACAGTATATTTAAGATACTGGAGTTGTAACACCCGAGACTTTTATGTTATATAAATCATCAAAGGAATCTTTTTCTACACAACACTTGCTTGGCTTGCTTTACACGCAATCGCGACCTTCCTCGATAGCTTTCGTCGTACGCAATACCGAGTTTACTAAATAACAATATGCTATTAAAACTAGCCGTTATGAATAGTAATAACCACTTTTTGAAATTTTATAAATTTTATTTTTCAAAATGGACTTCATTTTTGGACTCAGAATATCAAATTTAGCCTAAGGTGAAATTTTGGTACTTTTCGGATAACTTTAATATTTTGATGAATAGTGAAAATTACTAAATTTTAATTAAAAACAACTTTTTTAATCAAAACATTTAATAGTGATAAATTATGAATTTGAGTGGTTTTAAAGTATATTTAGAATATATTTTTACCACTTAATATAATGTTGGTCATTGGACACAATGTTACAATTAAACCAAACATAAACAAGTGTCAATCTTTTGATAGTTATTATCTCTTAAAAACACGCTTTTTGTTTTGACAGCGGGAATTAATTTTAAATTAATTTCTGCCACTTCTGTGTTTTGAATTTAGAAAAATGGATTCCATATTTGGAATCAGGATGTTCAAATTGTGTAAATAGGTAACTTTTGTTTTTTAGACATTTTGAATAATTACTGCGGTAAATATTTTATTTACCATGGTTAAGGGTAAATCCGGTAAATAAGGGTTAAAAAATAATATTATAATAATCTTAAATTACCCTAAAACGTGTCTTAACCCTATTGGTTGATACATGGTCGACCATGGGCATCTTTGGGTCGATTTTGGGACCCCATTGATCCACTTGTAAGTGATAATGACACTTTATTTTAATTAAGTTAAAATGAATACAAAAATGACACAAACATATATCTTTTAGCAAAACAATTGTTACATAGGGTTATATATGTTGGATTTTAGATTATAAATATTCATTGGAAAGATAAAAAGATTTCCTACATAATGGTATTTTATTTGTAATTTTTAGACTTTATATAATTTAATTTATTTATGACACAATGATGATGCAGTAATTATCTTATTAATGAAATATTGACATAATTGATGTTATAAACACCAAAATAAATGTAATTTAAGACTTTTTATGAATTCCACTAATTTTCTAGGTTATTATGATATATTAGTGTTGATCTAATCAACTTGGTTCGAACATATAATTCTGTTATGACTTTCACAAAAATCATATGTCAAATAGTGTCAAAATTGACACAAAATAGTTTTTAAATCAAATATTATATTATTAATTGTTATTGTATTCCTAAAAATATAAGGTTCGGCCAAATGACTTAGATAAAGATATATATTTTAATAATAAACAATTTGGGGTTCGTTTGGCATGTTATAGTAAGTGTATTAACCATATAGTGAAAGAAAACAAAAAGACATGGTAAAAGTTAAATTATTTAACTTAGAGTTAAATCTAATTGATAAGGTTAAAATAATACCCTAAACTTGTCTAAATACTATTGGTTGATAGGGTTTCGACCCATCCCCACTTTATCTTCGAAATAAGACCCTTTGGAACCATTATAAACCGATTTTGACTTTAATATAAAATAATATTTTGAGATATTCCTAAGGTGCCCCTCTCCTCCCTTATAAAAGGGCACCTCCTCCCCCTCCTCCTCACACCAAATTGAGCACTCAAGCTCGGCCAAACCCTGCCATTTTCTCCTCTCTACTTCCCTAGAATAATCCTAGAGGTCCTGGTCTTCTCCAAAGACCACTCTTAGTTCCTTGAGTGGAGGATTCAAAGAGGCGTTCCAAAGAAGAGGTAATATCCATTACCGATCTTTTCAATTTCTTTCTTCTTCAACTTCTTCTTCTTTAGTTGTTTCATGATGAAGTAATAACATAAGTATTACTTACATACTGATATGTTATTATAAATATGAAACAACCCTAATTCACCTTCTATCCATCCTACGGAAAAATGAAATCACCGCGCGTGCGTACGTACGGAATACCGTCTCCACGCCGTGATGTAATCTATTTTTCCACCATCACCTTACAAGGATGGGTATAATGGTGTAATGAGTAACTATTTATGATTATTATAAAGTAATATTGATACTGAAATAATATATATATACTCCAATACATTTCCACGATCATAGGAACGATATCATCACTCGTGTGTACGTACGGAATACCGTCTCCACGATGTGATGCGACTCGTTCTACATGATCATCATTACATAGTAATTATATAAATGAATTGAATGAATAAATATGATATATGTTACACTAATAACATTCTGGATATGAGGTATCTATAACCTTGAAATAAGAATAAGAATTTATTCGGCAAAACACGCGTAAGAACAAAAGGCAATAAAGACCCGAGTAACAAGTAACAATGAAATATTACTAACAAGAAGCTAAGAATATGACCATATATGATATCATATCAATATGTATGATTCTGGAATAAGTCAATAACATTATTTAAACCATTATACAGGAGCTTCGGACACATACAAAGCTAATCGGACCTAAGGTAAGGGAAATATCACAATCTCATTTTTATCCGAGATTGTTTATTCGTAAGTATTTACTGGGGTGTATTTTATCATCCACATCCATGTTCCCTCAATATGTAATATTATTTCCATCCATCTACAATTGTTTAAATCCAATTTTACCCTTATATGAGTTTTTAGTAAAGGATATGAAAGGAATCTTTTTTCGTTTTTCGTACGAGGTACTTTTTGACTTTTCCAAAAAAAGTACGAAGAATGTTTTTTTTAACTTAAACGGCATGAAAGGATTTTTACGGTTTTATAAAGCCTTATTTTCATGAAGCTTCCTCCAAAAGATTTCATGACTATTTTTAATAAAATCTCTTTCTTTTAAAATTTCATGATGTTTTGTGAAAAGAAATTGATTTTGAAGAAGAAAGGATATTTTCCTCAAGAATTCATTTCAAGAGTTTTATCAAAATTATTTTCCATCTAAGATAATAAAGGGTTCTGTTTCTATCCATATTTTTACATTGATTTGACTATGTTGTCATGGAATTATGTTTATGAATTCCTTTATCTTATATGAATGGTTTTATGATGTCATGTTGTTTTAAGAATCCCATTTTTATTACATGAGTTATGCAATGATGTATGATTTATGATTTTGTGGCACACATAAGAAAGGATTCATTAAGAGATGGGTGGGACCTATATCTCCCTCCAATGCATTGGGTAAAGATTTCATATCTCATGAGATAGACATGGCTGGAATGGTAGGTTATACCGGTTCAGTGAAACAGGACTGAAACGAGGATTACTCGATTCAGAAAGGGACTTTGTCCACTAAGATAGTCTTGGCAATGAGTCTTGACTAACAAGAAATGATTCTCTATGATTATGTGTGTATGCCACAATGAGTAAAGTTTTAAGTTATGATTTCATTTTCACTACTATGATTTATCCCATGTTATGAAATTATGCTCTCTTTTGCAGGTTAAGATTTCCAAAAATGTTATGTTCTTATGAAAATTATGTGATTGATATTTCTTTTGTTTACCCTTACTGAGCATTTGAGCTCACCCTTTTATGTTTTATTTTCCCCAGGTTAGGAAGATGGATATTAAGTAGAATATGCTAAAAGGGACCCTAGATATGATGAAATAAATGGGAGACACTGTAGAAGATTTATGAACCAGTTGTTTATGTTTCCCAGTTTCTAAAGACACTATACCTATACGGTCCTTTGTGGTTTTGTCACATGTTGTAATAAGTGTGCTTCAATTTTGAAGTATTAACAATGTATGTAAAGTATGGGTCGTTATAGTTGGTATCAGAGGAAAGGTATAGTCATCCTTTGGAAACTAGGATGTGAAAGCCTTAGTAAGAACCCTAAGGATAAGTCTAAGCATAGAACACAATCTTAGAAATGTCCTTGAATAACCTAGGATAAGACCTTAAGCATGAAAATTTTATTCTTGAATTATGTGGTTTTCCTATTATAATTAGTGTTGCTCACACTATTCTTCTTGGTTTTAGTCAATGGCTGGAACCCGAAGGAACCGTGTTAATGCGGAATGCGATGGGCAATACAATGATTGTCCCCCTGAGCAACCAAACGATATGGGAGCTGGAATGCAAAATCTTATAGCCATGCTCACACAACTTTCTCAAGCTATGAATCATGCAGGATTTCCAAACGAACAAAGGAGGGAGAAACATTCTGTTGAATCCTTCATGAGGCAGCGTCCACCTTCTTTCAGTGGGTCTACTGATCCATTAGTTGCTGAACAATGGATTAGTACAACTAAAAAGATATTTTCAGTTCTTCAATGTTCGGAACATGATAAAGTCATCCTAGCAGTGTATCGTTTGGAAGGAGATGCTGATCAATGGTGGAATCTTATTAAGAATACGAGGCAAAGGGATGAAATTGAGTCTATGGAATGGGACGAGTTCAAGAACTTATTTTTCAATAAGTACTTCCCTCGTATTCTCCGAACAAAGATGGAGAAAGAGTTCCTTGAACTGAAGCAAAGGGATGATGAATCTGTTAGTAATTATGAAGCAAATTTTACAAGACTTGCAAGGTACGCTTCTAGTATTATTATCCAACCTGAGAGTAAGATCGATCGATTCTTTAGTGGCTTAAAACCAAGTCTTCGAAGGGCGTTAGCCATAAGGGACTTCAATAGCTACGAGGAAATCGTTCGATGTGCTCTCAAAGTCGAGATGGAGATTGGAGTAACCCATCAGTCACATGGGTTTGATAAGAAGAGGAAGATGGAATTCAAAGGAAACTCTAAAGAGCACACTGAAAAGAAGATGAACTTTCCCTTATGCTCAAAGTGTGGAAAGAAACATGGAGGGAGTTGTCTTAAAGGGACAAGTAAATGTTTTAAATGTGGAAAGGAAGGCCATCGGGCATTTGAATGCCGTGATAATGGGAAGAAGATGTCTAATGATGCAAACAAAGGAAGGGATACACAGAATGAACCTACTACACTTCAATGTTTCAAGTGCAAGGAGATGGGGCATTATGCCAATCAATGCCCAAATCCAAGGGTTGATGATGATGGTCGACGTCAACAAACTCTTAAGGCTAAAGACAAAGGAAAGTCACATGCAATTTCTATCAGCGATGTGGAGTACGATAACGATGTGGTGAAAGGTACACTTACCATCCACTCTAAAGTAGCAAATGTTTTATTTGATTCTGGATCCACCCACTCTTTTATTTCTGAAGAATTTTCTAAGGGTATCACCGTATTACCTCAACAATTAGATGTTGAGTTAGCTGTGACAACACCTAATGGCACATCAATCGCATCAAATGTTTATAATTTTTCTCCGATCGAAGTTTGTGGGAAAGTGCTTCCTGCAAATCTTGTGATCCTTCCTTTAGTAGAATTTGATGTGATACTTGGCATGGATTGGCTTTCTCTACATGGAGCTCATATCAATTGCCAAAGAAGGGAAGTCACATTTCATATTCCAGATCAATCTACGATCGTCTATCAATGCAAGAATGAACATAACCTTCCAGTGGAAATTCCTTCCATCTTATGGGTCATGATTCCACTAAATGAAGGTTATTTATCTCAAATGGTTGGTGAGAAACTTACGATTACGAATATGCCCATTGTACGGGAGTTTGATGATGTCTTTCCGGAGGAATTGCCGGGTCTTCCACCAAATCGTGAAGTTGAGTTTTCAATAGAACTTGTACCGGGTGCTTTGCCTATTTCAAAGACACCTTATAGAATGGCCCCAATTGAGTTGCAGGAATTGAAGAAGCAACTCCAAGAGAATCTTGATAAGGGATTCATACTCCCTAGTGCGTCACCTTGGGGAGCACCTGTTCTATTTGTTAAGAAGAAAGATGGATCAATGAGACTTTGCATTGATTATCGAGAACTTAACAAGATCACTATCAAGAACAAATATCCTCTCCCACGCATTGATGACTTATTTGACCAACTACGCGGAGCTCAATACTTTTCCAAGATTGATCTTCGTTCAGGGTATCATCAATTAAGGGTCAAAAGGGAGGATATACCAAAGACGGCTTTCCGTACAAGGTATGGACACTATGAATTTATAGTGATGCCATTTGGTCTTACTAATGCCCCTGCTATCTTCATGGATCTAATGAATAGAGTCTTTAGAGACTATCTTGATCAATTTGTGGTAGTCTTTATAGACGATATTCTTGTCTATTCAAAGAGCAAGGAAGAGCATGAAGATCACTTGAGAATTATATTGAAGACCCTGAGAAAGGAGAAGCTTTATGCCAAATTTACCAAGTGTGAATTTTGGCTTCAAAAAGTTGCATTTTTGGGTCACATAATCTCAAAAGAGGGGATATCTGTGGATCCAGCAAAAACAAAGGTTATCGAAAGATGGTCGAGACCAACAACAGTAACTGAGATCCGAAGTTTTCTTGGTTTGGCTGGATATTATCGACGTTTTGTAAAAGATTTTTCACGATTATCTAATCCAATCACCAAGTTGACTCGGAAAGGAGTTAAGTTTGTCTAGACAGAGGAATGTGAAGAGAATTTCAAGGAGTTGAAAAGAAGGTTATCCAGTGCACCTGTACTCACACTGCCTTGTAGTGGAGAAAGGTTTGTGATCTACAGTGATGCATCCAAGAAGGGATTGGGGTGTGTTCTTATGCAAAATGATATGGTGATAGCTTATGCCTCACGACAGTTGAAAATCCATGATCAAAATTACCCAACACATGATTTGGAGTTGGCTGCGGTAATCTTTGCATTAAAGATTTGGAGGCATTACCTTTATGGTGAAAGGTGTGATATTTATACTGATCATAAAAGTTTAAAGTATATTTTCACACAAAAGGAGTTGAATATGCGTCAAAGAAGATGGTTGGAGATGATTAAGGATTATGACTGCTCAATCCATTACCACCCTGGGAAAGAAAACAAGGTGGCAGATGCATTAAGTCGACAAGACCATGCTAGTTTTTCCATGATGAGGATCACAAAAAATCCAATATTTATGGATTTGCAAAGGATGGATCTTGGAATTATAATGGAAGGGGAAAAATCTTATCTTTCTCAAATGAATGTTCAACCATCTATACATGTGAAGATTAAAGAGGCACAGATAGAAGATGTGGAGTTACAAAAGAAGGTGAGAAATGTTCCTGAATTCAACCTTGATTGTGATGGGATAATAAAGTTCAGGAATCGGGTTTGTGTTCCTTCCATCCCCGAATTAAAGAAGGAACTGCTGGATGAGGCTCATAGTTCTTCATTCTCTATTCATCTTGGAAGCACGAAGATGTATAGGGACCTGAAAGAGTACTTCTGGTGGGATGGCATGAAAAGAGATGTTGCTGAATATGTCTCTCGATGCTTGGTTTGTCAACAAGTTAAAGCTGAGAGACAGAAGTCTAAGGGGATGTTACAACCATTACCCATACCCGAATGGAAATGGGAAAACATCACTATGGACTTTGTCACAGGACTTCCTAAAACATCCAAAGGCAATAATGCTATCTGGGTCATAGTTGATCGTCTTACAAAGTCTGCACACTTCATTCCTATTAGAGAGGATTTCTCTCTAGATCAGCTTGCCAGGATATATGTAAAGGAAGTGGTAAGATTGCATGGAGTACCACTTTCTATTATATCTGATCGGGATCCGAGATTTACCTTGAAGTTCTGGCGAAGTCTTCAGCATACTCTGGATACAGAGTTGAGTTTCAGCACTGCTTATCATCCCCAGACAGACGGTCAGTCTGAGAGAACAATTCAAACCCTAGAAGATATGTTGAGAGCTTGCTCTATGGATTTCAAAGGAGGTTGGGATCAACACCTACCTTTGGTGGAATTTTCTTATAATAATAGCTTTCACTCCAGTATTCAGATGGCTCCTTATGAAGCTCTCTATGGAAAGAAATGCAGGACTCCAACTTGCTGGGATGAAGTTGGGGAAAGAAAGCTATTAGGACCTGATCTCGTTGATGAAATGGCAGAAAAGGTCAGATCTATTCAACAACACATAAGAGCAGCTCAGAGTCGACAGAAAAGTTATGCCGACAACCGAAGAAAAGACCTAGAGTTTGAAGTGGGTGATAAAGTGTTCTTACGAATATCTCCCAGGAAGAGGGTTATGAGATTTGGGAAGAAGGGGAAGTTGAGCCCTAGATATATCGGTCCTTTCGAAATACTGGATCGTGTTGGGAAGGTAGCTTACCGATTGGCGCTTCCACCGAATCTCTCTCAAGTTCACGATGTGTTCCATGTATCTCTCCTGAGAAAGTACATACCAGATCCTTCACATGTACTCAGCTCAGAAGTTGTACCGCTGGAGCAAGATCTTTCTTATGGAGAACAGCCGATAGAGATTCTGGATCGTAGCGAAAAATTCCTACGAAACAAGACCACTCGCTTGGTGAATGTTTTATGGAGGAACCACCAACTTGAAGAAGCTACTTGGGAGCTTGAGGATATGATGAGGGAGAAGTATCCTCATCTGTTTGTTACAAAGTGACGAATTTCAAGGGCGAAATTCTTTTTAAGGGGGGTAGAATGTAACACCCGAGACTTTTATGTTATACAAATCATCAAAGGAATCTTTTTCTACACAACACTTGCTTGGCTTGCTTTACACGCAATCGCGACCTTCCTCGATAGCTTTCGTCGTACGCAATACCGAGTTTACTAAATAACAATATGCTATTAAAACTAGCCGTTATGAATAGTAATAACCACTTTTTGAAATTTTATAAATTTTATTTTTAAAAATGGACTTCATTTTTGGACTCAGAATATCAAATTTAGCCTAAGGTGAAATTTTGGTACTTTTCGGATAACTTTAATATTTTGATGAATAGTGAAAATTACTAAATTTTAATTAAAAACAACTTTTTTAATCAAAACATTTAATAGTGATAAATTATGAATTTGAGTGGTTTTAAAGTATATTTAGAATATATTTTTACCACTTAATATAATGTTGGTCATTGGACACAATGTTACAATTAAACCAAACATAAACAAGTGTCAATCTTTTGATAGTTATTATCTCTTAAAAACACGCTTTTAGTTTTGACAGCGGGAATTAATTTTAAATTAATTTCTGCCACTTCTGTGTTTTGAATTTAGAAAAATGGATTCCATATTTGGAATCATGATGTTCAAATTGTGTAAATAGGTAACTTTTGTTTTTTAGACATTTTGAATAATTACTGCGGTAAATATTTTATTTACCATGGTTAAGGGTAAATCCGGTAAATAAGGGTTAAAAAATAATATTATAATAATATTAAATTACCCTAAAACGTGTCGTAACCCTATTGGTTGATACATGGTCGACCATGGGCATCTTCGGGTCGATTTTGGGACCCCATTGATCCACTTGTAAGTGATAATGACACTTTATTTTAATTAAGTTAAAATGAATACAAAAATGACACAAACTTATATCTTTTAGAAAAACAATTGTTACATAGGGTTATATATGTTGGAATTTAGATTATAAATATTCATTAGAAATATAAAAAGATTTCCTACATAATGGTATTTTATTTGTAATTTTTAGACTTTAAATAATTTAATTTATTTATGACACAATGATGATGCAGTAATTATCTTATTAATGAAATATTGACATAATTGATGTTATAAACACCAAAATAAATGTAATTTAAGACTTTTTATGAATTCCACTAATTTTCTAGGTTATTATGATATATTAGTGTTGATTTAATCAACTTGGTTCGAACATATAATTCTGTTATGACTTTCACAAAAATCATATGTCAAATAGTGTCAAAATTGACACAAAATAGTTTTAAAATCAAATATTATATTATTAATTGTTATTGTATTCCTAAAAATCTAAGGTTCGGCCAAATGACTTAGATAAGGATATATATTTTAATAATAAACAATTTGGGGTTCGTTTGGCATGTTATAGTAAGTGTATTAACCATATAGTGAAAGAAAACAAAAAGACATGGTAAAAGTTAAATTATTTAACTTAGAGTTAAATATAATTGATAAGGTTAAAATAATACCCTAAACTTGTTTAATCCTATTGGTTGATAGGATTTCGACCCATCCCCACTTTAGCTTCGAAATAAGACCCTTTGGAACCATTATAAACCGATTTTGACTTTAATATAAAATAATATTTTGAGATATTCCTAAGGTGCCCCTCTCCTCCATTATAAAAGGGCACCTCCTCCCCCTCCTCCTCACACCAAATTGAGCACTCAAGCTCGGCCAATCCCTACCATTTTCTCCTCTCCACTTCCCTAGAATAATCCTAGAGGTCCTGGTCTTCTCCAGAGACCACTCTTAGTTCCTTAAGTGGAGGATTCAAAGAGGCGTTCCAAAGAAGAGGTAATATCCATTACCGATCTTTTCAATTTCTTTCTTCTTCAACTTCTTCTTCTTTAGTTGTTTCATGATGAAGTAATAACATCAGTATTACTTACATACTGATATGTTATTATAAATATGAAACAACCCTAATTCACCTTCTATCCATCCTACGGAAAAATGAAATCACCGCGCGTGCGTACGTACGGAATACCGTCTCCACGCCGTGGTGTAATCTATTTTTCCACCATCACCTTACAAGGATGGGTATAATGGTGTAATGAGTAACTATTTATGATTATTATAAAGTAATATTGATACTGAAATAATATATATATACTCCAATACATTTCCACGATCATAGGAATGATATCATCACTCGTGCGTACGTACGGAATACCGTCTCCACGATGTGATGCGACTCGTTCTACATGATCATCATTACATAGTAATTATATAAATGAATTGAATGAATAAATATGATATATGTTACACTAATACCATTCTGGATATGAGGTATCTATAACCTTGAAATAAGAATAAGAATTTATTCGGCAAAACACGCGTAAGAACAAAAGGCAATAAAGACCCGAGTAACAAGTAACAATGAAATATTACTAACAAGAAGCTAAGAATATGACCATATATGATATCATATCAATATGTATGATTCTGGAATAAGTCAATAACATTATTTAAACCATTATACAGGAGCTTCGGACACATACAAAGCTAATCGGACCTAAGGTAAGGGAAATATCACAATCTCATTTTTATCTGAGATTGTTTATTCGTAAGTATTTACTGGGGTGTATTTTATCATCCACATCCATGTTCCCTCAATATGTAATATTATTTCCATCCACCTACAATTTTTTAAATCCAATTTTACCCTTCTATGAGTTTTTAGTAAAGGATATGAAAGGAATCTTTTTTCGTTTTTCGTACGAGGTACTTTTTGACTTTTCCGACAAAAGTACGAAGAATGTTTTTTTTAACTTAAACGGCATGAAAGGATTTTTACGGTTTTATAAAGCCTTATTTTCATGAAGCTTCCTCCAAAAGATATCATGACTATTTTTAATAAAATATCTTTCTTTTAAAATTTCATGATGTTTTGTGAAAAGAAATTGATTTTGAAGAAGAAAGGATATTTTCCTCAAGAATTCATTTCAAGTGTTTTATCAAAATTATTTTCCATCTAAGATAATAAAGGGTTCTGTTTCTATCAATATTTTTACATTGATTTGACTATGTTGTGATGGAATTATGTTTATGAATTCCTTTATCTTATATGAATGGTTTTATGATGTCATGTTGTTTTAAGAATCCCATTTTTATTACATGAGTTATGCAATGATGTATGATTTATGATTTTGTGGCACACATAAGAAAGGATTCATTAAGAGATGGGTGGGACATATATCTCCCTCCAATGCATTGGGTAAAGATTTCATATCTCATGAGATAGACATGGCTGGAATGGTAGGTTATACCGGTTCAGTGAAACAGGACTGAAACGAGGATTACTCGATTCAGAAAGGGACTTTGTCCACTAAGATAGTCTTGGCAATGAGTCTTGACTAACAAGAAATGATTCTCTATGATTATGTGTGTATGCCACAATGAGTAATGTTTTAAGTTATGGTTTCATTTTCACTACTATGATTTATCCCATGTTATGAAATTATGCTCTCTTTTGCAGGTTAAGATTTCCAAAAATGTTATGTTCTTATGAAAATTATGTGATTGATATTTCTTTTGTTTACCCTTACTGAGAATTTGAGCTCACCCTTTTATGTTTTCTTTTCCCCAGGATATAAAGAAAGGTTTTAGGTAAAAAAAGAGGAAGATCTTTATGGGAGATTTTGAAGATCTTTCCCCACGATTAGAAGATTTTATTCCGAGTTTCCAAAGACACTAAACTATTACGGTCCTTGTGTGTGTGTTTTTGTAATGTACTAAGTATTCCGCAAATGTAACGTAATGTCCATGTACGATAAGCTTCGGGTCTCTACAGGAGTTATTATTTTAGAATGGTAAGAACAAAGAAAGAGGAAGTGGAAGAAGAAAGGAACTTAGAAAAGGGTGGTGAAATCATTACCTCTTCTTCGGGTTCTTCCTTTTGATTTGATCAAAAGGGCTCCTTAGGTTGGCTTTCTGATCAAACTAAGGCCTCTCGGTTGTAGTGAGGGATGTTGAGAGAGTATTTGGGCAGAGTTTGGCCGAACCAAAAGGCTTTGAAGGTGTGAAGAAATGAGAAGGAGGAGTGCCCTTTTATAAGAGGGGTGAGGGGCACCTTTGGAAAATCTAGAAATATTAATTTATAATAAATTCATATTCGGTTTCTAATGGCTCCAAAGCTTATTATTAAAAGGTTAAGGTGGGGATAGGTCGAAAACCACTCAACCAATAGAATTTAGATAGGTTTGGGTACTTATATTAACCTTATCTTTAAGTATTAACTCTAAGTTAATTAGTTTCACTTTTACAATGTCTCTTTTCATTTTTATATAATATGGTTAATAAACTTACTATATACATCCAAGCGACCCCCAAGTGGTACATTAATGATGAACCTATCATGATATAAGCCTCTTGTCCGAACCTTAGATTTTTAGGAATTTAATATCAATTAATAATATAATATTTGTTTTAAGAACTCTTTTATGTCAATTTTGACACTATTCAATAGTTGATTTTTGTGAAACTCATAACAGATTGATTACTTCTAAAAAAGTCAATTAAATCAATCCTAATATATCATATTATCCTATAAAATTAGTTTAATTCATTAAAAGTTTCATATTATATTTAATTGGGTATTTATAATATCAATTATTTTAATTTTTCACTATTATAGTAATTACTGCATCATCATTGTGTCATAAATAAAATAAATTATTTAATGTCTAAAAATTATAAATAAAATATCATTATGTAGGAAATCTTTTTAGATTTTTAATTAATATTTATAATCTAAAATCCAACATATATAACACTATGTAACAATTTTTGTTCTAAAAGATATATGCTTGTGTCATTTTTGTATTTATTTTAACTAAATTAAAATAAAGTGTCATTATCACTTACAAGTGGATCCATGGGGTACCAAAATAGACCCAAAGATTCCCATGGTCGACCATGTATCAACCAATAGGGTTAAGACACGTTTTAGGGTAATTTAGTATTATTATAATATTATTTTTTAACCCTTATTTACCGGATTTACCCTTAACCATGGTAAATAAAATATTTACCGCAGTAATTATTCAAAATGTCTAAAAATAAAAGTTATCTATTTACACAATTTGAACATCCTGATTCCAAATATGGAATCCATTTTCCAAAATTCAAAACACAGAAGTGGCAGAAATTAATTTAAAATTAATTCCCGCTGTCAAAACAAAAAGCGTGTTTTTAAGAGATAATAACTATCAAAAGATTGACACTCGTTTATGTTCGGTTTAATTGTAAAATTATGTCCAATGACCAAAATTATATTAAATGGTAAAAATATATTCTAAATATACTTTAAAACCACTCAAATTCATAATTTATCACTATTAATTATTTTGATTAAAAAAGTTGTTTTTAATTAAAATTTAGTAATTTTCACTATTCATCAAAATATGAAAGTTATCCGAAATGTACCAAAATTTCACCTTAAGCTAAATTCGATATTCCGAATCCAAAAATGAAGTCCATTTTCAAATATAAAATATATATAATTTCAAAAAGTAGGTGTTACTATTCATAACGGCTAGTTTGATTAGTTATGGTGTGTTAGAACTCGGTGTTGCGTACAACACACGCTATCACATTATTCAAAGAGAAGCGTACCGTAGAAGCTTGGGGTGTTACATTCTCCCCTCCTTCAAATAATTGTGTCCTCGCAATTTCTAGGGTATTACTGCATAAAAATACTCGGGTGGTTCTTCATCATAAGTTCCTCGGGTTCCCACGTTGCCTCTTCCATCTTATGGTTTCTCCACAAAACTTTTACCAGACGCGTCGTCCGGTTTCTCAGTACTTGTTCTCTCATATCAAGAATCTTGACGGGCTCTTCGCAATAAGACAGATCGGGTTCCAGTTCTAATTCCTCATAGGTGAGTACATGCGTCGGATCAGGCATGTATTTCCTCAATAGAGATACGTGGAACACATCGTGAACTTTGGAGAGACTTGGCGGCATTGCCAATCGGTAAGCTACAACCCTAATTCGTTCTAGAATTTCGAAAGGTCTGATGTACCTGGGACTCAATTTACCTTTCTTACCAAAACGTATGACTCCCTTCCACGGAGATACCTTCAGAAAAACATGATCACCGACTTGAAATTCCAAATCCTTCCTTCGATTATCGGCATAGCTCTTCTGCCTACTTTGAGCTTCTTTGATGTGATTTTGGATTACTTTCACCTTTTCCACCGTTTCCTCCACCAGTTCTGGGCCTACAAGTTTTCTTTCACCAACGTCATCCCAACAGGATGGTGTACGGCATCTCTTTCCGTATAATGCTTCATATGGTGCCATCTGAATACTCGAATGGAAGCTATTGTTATAGGAAAATTCTACCAGTGTTAAATATTGATCCCACATACCCTGAAAGTCAAGTGAGCAAGATCTCAACATGTCTTCTAGGGTTTGAATAGTCCGTTCTGATTGTCCATCTGTCTGAGGGTGGTAAGCAGTGCTCAAATGAAGTTCAGTATCCAGGGATTTCTGAAGACTTTTCCAAAATCTTGAAGTAAAACGGGGATCACGATCAGAAACAATCGATAGGGGTACTCCATGAAGTCTCACAACTTCATTAATGTATAGTCTTGCTAGACGTTCCAGGGGTAGATCTTCTCTTATAGCAAGAAAATGTGCTGACTTGGTAAGACGATCAACAATAACCCATATTGCATCGTTCCTTCTAGGAGTCTTTGGTAGCCCCATGAAAAAGTCCATCGTAATATTGTCCCATTTCCACTCCGGTATGGGAAGAGGTTGCATGACTCCTCCAGGCTGTTGCCTTCCAGCTTTCACTTGTTGACAAACCATACATCTTGACACAAAATCAGCAATCTCCCTCTTCATGTTGTCCCACCAAAAATGTTCCTTCAAATCTCTATACATTTTGGTGCTCCCAGGGTGTATAGAGAAATTGGAACTATGAGCATCATCTAGCAATTCCCTTTTTAGATCAGGTAAATCGGGAACACAAAGTCTCTTCCCGAATTTCAAAATTCCATCTTCATACACGAAGTCTCTCAATCTCCCATCATTCACAGCATTAATCTTCTTCTGAAATTCTTCATCATCGTTCTGAGAACTCTTAATCCTTTCTAGTAAAGATGGTTTGGCAACCATTTGAAAAATCATTGATGTTTCACCTTCCCTGGTTATTCCCATGTCCATCTTCACTAGATCCATGAAAATTGGATCCCTTTCAATTCTCATCATGTTCAGAACTCCATGGTCTTTTCTGCTCAAAGCATCTACTACTTTGTTTGCTTTCCCTGGGTGGTAGTGTATCGTACAATCATAATCCTTGAGTAATTCAAGCCATCTCCTTTGCCTCATGTTGAGTTCTTTTTGTGAGAAAATATACTTCAAACTCTTGTGATCAGTATAAATATCACATTTTTCACCATAGAGGTAGTGCCTCCATATCTTCAAAGCAAAGATCACTGCTGCTAACTCAAGATCATGAGTAGGATAGTTTTGTTCATGAATTTTCAACTGTCGTGATGCATAGGCAATAACTCTATCATTCTGCATAAGGACACAACCAAGTCCTTTCTTTGATGCATCACTATAAATAACGAACCCATCATTACCCGATGGTAGAGTCAATATAGGAGCATTGACTAATCTTCTCTTCAGTTCTTTGAAACATTCTTCACACACTTTTGTGCAAACAAATTTAACCCCTTTACGTGTGAGCTTCGTTAATGGGTTAGCCAATGGGGCAAAATTCTGGACGAAACGTCGATAATAACCTGCCAAGCCAATAAAACTACGTACCTCAGTTATACTCGTAGGTGCTGGCCATTCTTGGATTGCCTTGGTCTTAGAAGGATCAACAAGGATTCCATCTTTAGAGACAATATGGCCAAGAAAAGAAATCTCCTGAAGCCAGAATTCACACTTGCTAAACTTCCCATATAATTCATGCCTCCTCAGAGTCTTCAAGATAATGCGCAAGTGATTTTCATGATCTTCGTAGGTTTTGGAGTATACCAAGATATCATCAATAAATACCACCACAAATTCATCGAGATACTCCTTGAAAACTCTATTCATTAGATCCATGAATACAGAGGGTGCATTAGTCAATCCAAACGGCATTACAGTAAACTCGTAATGCCCGTACCTGGTTCGAAATGCTGTTTTTGGAATGTCTTCCTTCTTCACACACAATTGATGGTATCCAGATCGAAGGTCAATCTTTGAAAAGTATTGAGCTCCATGCAGTTGGTCAAATAAATCATCAATACGAGGTAGGGGATACTTGTTCTTTATCGTTATAGCATTGATCTCCCTGTAGTCGATACATAACCTCATAGATCCATCTTTCTTTTTAACAAAAAGAACAGGGGCTCCCCATAGAGAAACACTAGGGCGAATATTTCCCTTATTACTCAATTCCTCTAGTTGTTTCTTTAGTTCGACTAACTCTACAGTGGCCATTCTATAAGGGGTCTTCGATATAGGCCTTGATCCAGGAATCAAATCAATGGAAAACTCAACTTCTCGTTCTGGAGGATGTCCAGGTAAATCTTCCGGAAATACATCTAAAAATTCTTTCACAACAGGTACATCCTCTATTTGAACATTCCTTTCCTCACCGACAGTTATTTCATTCTCTTCTTCCCCAATAATTGAATTAAGTTGAGCTACTGGGGGTGGATCTAAATAAGAATTAGGTGGTGACGATTATGCTCTAAAAATAAGGTGCTCCTTATCATTATCATCAACAATCGTAACCACTTTCTTCTTACAATAAATCTTCGCATCATAGTCCGAATGCCAGTCCATACCGAGGATTATATCAAACTCAATCATAGGTATGACGATGAGATCAGCAGATAAATAAAATTTATGTGCTCTAATGGGGATTGATTCACAAAACTTTGTTGCAATGATACTTCCCTTAGGAGTTTTAACTGACAACTCCCTTATTAAATCAAATTGGAAATATCTAATTTTCTTAGCAAACTGGGAAGATATGAAACAATGCGATGATCCAGAATCAAATAATGCATTTGCTAAACTTGAGGAAACCATTAACTTACCTGCCACCACGTCTTTCGGAGCTTCTACCTCAGCAGTAGTGATAGCATAAGCCTGGCCTTGATCCCTTGGCCTTTTCTGAGGTAAGTTCTCCTGACGCTTAGGACATGCATTTGCATAATGCCCCATCTCCCTGCAATTATATCACTGAACGTTGGTAGCTTCCTTCTTCCCCTTGCAATCATGAGCTTGGTGGCCTTTTTCACCACACTTGTAACAGACTCCCATTCCCTTCAAGCAAGTACCAGGATGTTTCTTCCCGCATTTACCACAAGATGGATATTCAACCTTTCCCTTCTTCCCCTTATTTCCATTCCCAGATTGATCAGCAGGTCTCTTCTTCTCTTGCTTTTCTTTAAAGTCATAAGACTTAGAGAATTCCTTTTCGGTCTTGATAGCACATGAGACAATGTCTTCGTACGATGAAAAGGATTGTGAGACTAATGCTCGACGGAGAAATGGTTTTAACCCATCAAAGAAACGATCAATCTTACTTCTTGGATTACGAATATAATCACCAGCATACCTCGCTAACCTTGTAAAGTTAGCCTCATACATTGTGACATTCTCATCATCCTTTTGTCTCAGACTCAGAAATTGTCTTTCCATATCTGCTCGATGGTCGCGAGGAAAGTATTTTACTAAAAACAGATCTTTGAACTCCCTCCATTCCATATTTGATACTTCATCATCTTCCTTCGTATTTTGAATCAATGACCACCATTGATCAGCATCTCCAGTGAGGCGGTAAACTGCCATGATAACTTTTTCCCTTTCACTGCTCCCCAAAGCCTGAAATATTTTCTCTAGGGAAAATATCCATTGCTCAGCTACTAAGGGATTTGTATTCCCATTGAACGTTGGTGGTTGTTGCCTCATGAATCGATCTAACATTGATCTTCCACGCTGCGGATCAGGGTGCTCCATACGGGTAAGGTTATTATTCATAACCTGAGTAAGTTTTCCCAGTATGGTGATTAGCTGATCAGCACCAGTTGCATCACCAGCCCCACTATAATTATCTTGAGAAGGAGGGCAATCCCTACATGGAGTGCGTGCATTGATACGGTTTCCATTTCTTCCACTAGGCGCCATTTCTAAACAATGGCATAAACTAGATCAATTTATGAATCAAAATACATAATCCCATACTTATAAAACACTTAACATAAATTGAACTATTTATGGTTATAATCCATAATCATAAGAATGTTTTCTTTGAGGAAGTATATACTCATAATCCCTTCAAAATGATTTGTAAAGAAAATGAGAGTTATCCTAAGCATATCCCCCGGGAGTGTCGTAACCAAGAGTGCAGAAAGGCCCGTTGTCGTGCACCAGTTTCCGTTTGAGTCTAGCTCAAAGCGGTGTTTTCGGGTTTTACCCCTAGGTACATCTGTGCCAGAGCCGCCTCTACCTGCTCGTATCCAGACAGGGATGTATTGCTCGGAAAACTCACAAAATCTCTACAATACCAAAATTCTAGGAAGTTCTTCTACACAAATCCTCAAAGTTCATCTTAGATCTACGTGCTCTAATCAGAGTTTATCTAAATATAGCTTCCAAGGTTTGTACTAAACTTCCTCTGATACCAACTGTAACGCCCCGACCCCAGTTACCCAGAGTCGATGCATTATTACATAACATTGGCATGATCACAAGAAAGATCAAATCTCGAAAGACCGATTGGTTTAGTAGCCTTGGAAACACTAGATATATTCATGAGTTTTACATTACATCATAAAATGAAAAACTACTACAACAACATAATGTTTCCACAATCCACACTATTAACCCCTCATAAAATCCCTGCAGGTCATTCATAACTTACTTCTTCACATCCTGGGAAAAATAAAACATAGAAAAGGGGTGAGCTCAAATGCCCAGTAAGGATAACAATATAGCAGAAACTTTCATAAATAAGAATAAACATTTAATGCAATGTATAACTAAAATAAAAGCCTTTTAAATATGAACTTTCAACATGTTATGGCATAAATAAAATGAAATAATTCCATTTACTTATTCACATGGATATTCTACTAATCGAATAATCACATGCAAAAATCAATAACCACTTTCATAATGTTGGAATGCATAATGCCAGACTATCATAACCACATAGCCAAGGCCTCGTTCCAAGACTAAAAATAAGATTTTGTCAAGGCCTTGTGCCAAGACACTAGTTTGTCTCATGAGACCTACCGATGCATCGAGGAGCTATAGCAGGCTCCACCCGTCACATATTAAGTCCAATGAATTCCCATATGAAAAGGTTTAAACATAACATAAACTAGCATAAAAAATGTCAATACTTTCACCATAAACTATGAATGGTATAAAAATAGCACATCCATAGTCAAACATATCACAAAACCTTCAATACAATATAGAAGTTTTGTATCATAATAAATCAACTTCAAATAATCTTAAAATCCATCAAAGGATGTTGACATAGATGAAATCAAAATTATTTTAAAAGAAATATCTCCTTTTATTTTGAAATCATTTAAGATCCATAAAACATTTTCTTTGAAATATTCTTATAAGCTTGTAAGGGAATCTTTGAAGATTTTATAACGGCGGAAAATAACCGCACCCGCCGTATAAGTTAAAAAAACATTCTTACCTTAATTCTGTCGAAAAGGTTAAAAAGGACCTTGTTTTGAAAACGACCGAAAGATTCCTTTATAAACCACTTATAAAAGTCAAAAACGGTATAAATGAATTTAACTCATATTCTAGTAAATAGTAAAAATGTTTTGAAATACATTTGGAAGAAACATGGATGTGGATGATAACGATATCCCATTAGATTATTACGTATAAACAACCTCGGATAATGAAGAGATTGTGAAATAACCCTTACCTTGTACTTTTCCTTGGTTGGGGTAGGTTAAAATCCTATATAATGGTGAAATAGTTGTTATTAAATTATACAAGAATCATATATATTAATATGATATCATATATGATCTTTTAACATTGATTTGTTAATAATATCTTAGAATTATCGTCGTTTCGGGAGTTAACTTACTCATTTTCTTTTATATGTTTTGTTACATAAGCCATGGTTGTTGTATCTTATTCATATCCAGAATGATATCCAGTCCTTAATAATCATTTTTAAATCATCAAATGATAATTATACTTGAATGGATACGATGGAGAATGAATCTCATCGCGTTCGTGGAGACGGTAGTCCGTACGTACGCACGAGCGACAATATCATTCTTTTGATATTAAAATAATATATAAATGGATGGTATATCATATATACAGAATCATTAACATGTTATATTTATTATTTACATGAGTTACACATCATTATTATACCCATCCAAATAATATTACATTGAATAACAATTACACCACGACGTGGAGACGGTAAGCCGTACGTACACACGTATGGTGACATGTTATTCAAAGGTTGGATAGAATACTTAATACGGTTGTACCATATTCATAATAACATCACAGTATATTTAAGATACTGGAGTTATTATTTTAGAATGGTAAGAACAAAGAAAGAGGAAGTGGAGGAAGAAAGGAACTTAGAAAAGGGTGGTGAAATCATTACCTCTTTTTCGGGTTCTTCCTTTTGATTTGATCAAAAGGGCTCCATAGGTTGGCTTTCTGATCAAACTAAGGCCTCTAGGTTGTAGTGAGGGATGTTGGGAGAGTATTTGGGCAGAGTTTGGCCGAACCAAAAGGCTTTTAAGGTGTGAAGAAATGAGAAGGAGGAGTGCCCTTTTATAAGAGGGGTGAGGGGCACCTTTGGAAAATCTAGAAATATTAATTTATAATAAATTCATATTCGGTTTCTAATGGCTCAAAAGCTTATTATTCAAAGGTTAAGGTGGGGATAGGTCTAACACCACTCACCCAATAGCATTTATACATGTTTGGGTACTTATATTAACCTTATCTTTAAGTATTAACTCTAAGTTAATTAGTTTCACTTTTACAATGTCTCTTTGTATTTTTATATAATATGGTTAATAAAGTTACTATATACATCCAAGAGACCCCCAAGTGGTACATTAATGATGAACCTATCATGATATAAGTCTCTTGGACGAACCATAGATTTTTAGGAATTTAATATCAATTAATAATATAATATTTGTTTTAAGAACTCTTTTATGTCAATTTTGACACTATTCAATAGTTGATTTTTGTGAAACTCATAACAGATTGATTACTTCTAAAAAAGTCTATTAAATCAATCCTAATATATCATATTATCCTAGAAAATTATTTTAATGCATTAAAAGTTTCATATTATATTTATTTGGGTATTTATAAAATCAATTATTTTAATTTTTCACTATTATAGTAATTACTGCATCAACATTGTGTCATAAATAAAATAAATTATTTAATGTCTAAAAATTATAAATAAAATATAATTATGTAGGAAATCAGTTTATCTTTCTAATGAATATTTATAATCTAAAATCCAACATATATACCCCTATGTAACAATTGTTGTTCTAAAAGATATATGCTTGTGTCATTTTTGTATTTATTTTAACTAAATTAAAATAAAGTGTCATTATCACTTACAAGTGGATCCATGGGGTCCCAAAATAGACCCAAAGATTCCCATGGTCGACCATGTATCAACCAATAGGGTTAAGACACGTTTTAGGATAATTTATTATTATTATAATATTATTTTTTAACCCTTATTTACCGGATTTACCCTTAACCATGGTAAATAAAATATTTACCGCAGTAATTATTCAAAATGTCTAAAAATAAAAGTTACCTATTTACACAATTTGAACATCCTGATTCCAAATATGGAATCCATTTTCCTAAATTCAAAACACAGAAGTGGCAGAAATTAATTTAAAATTAATTCCCGCTGTCAAAACAAAAAGCGTGTTTTTAAGAGATAATAACTATCAAAAGATTGACACTCGTTTATGTTCGTTTTAATTGTAAAATTATGTCCAATGACCAAAATTATATTAAATGGTAAAAATATATTCTAAATATACTTTAAAACCACTCAAATTCATAATTTATCACTATTAATTATTTTGATTAAAAAAGTTGTTTTTAATTAAAATTTAGTAATTTTCACTATTCATCAAAATATGAAAGTTATCTGAAATGTACCAAAATTTCACCTTAGGCTAAATTCGATACTCCGAATCCAAAAATGAAGTCCATTTTCAAATATAAAATATATATTATTTCAAAAAGTAGGTGTTACTATTCATAACGGCTAGTTTGATTAGTTATGGTGTGTTAGAACTCGGTGTTGCGTACAACACACGCTATCACATTATTCAAAGAGAAGCGTACCGTAGAAGCATGGGGTGTTACATTCTCCCCTCCTTCAAATAATTGCGTCCTCGCAATTTCTAGGGTATTACTGCATAAAAAGACTCGGGTGGTTCTTCATCATAAGTTCCTCGGGTTCCCACGTTGCCTCTTCCATCTTATGGTTTCTCCACAAAACTTTTACCAGATGCGTCGTCCGGTTTCTCAGTACTTGTTCTCTCGTATCAAGAATCTTGACGGGCTCTTCGCAATAAGACAGATCAGGTTCCAGTTCTAATTCCTTATAGGTGAGTACATGCGTCGGATCAGGCATGTATTTCCTCAATAGAGATACGTGGAACACATCGTGAACTTTGGAGAGACTTGGCGGCATTGCCAATCGGTAAGCAACAACCCCAATTCGTTCTAGAATTTCGAAAGGTCCGATGTACCTGGGACTCAATTTACCTTTCTTACCAAAACGTATGACTCCCTTCCATGGAGATACCTTCAGAAAAACATGATCACCGACTTGAAATTCCAAATCCTTCCTTCGATTATCGGCATAGCTCTTCTGCCTAATTTGAGCTTCTTTGATGTGATTTTGGATTACTTTCACCTTTTCCACCGTTTCCTCCACCAGTTCTGGGCCAACAAGTTTTCTTTCACCAACGTCATCCCAACAGGTTGGTGTACGACATCTCTTTCTGTATAACGCTTCATATGGTGCCATCTGAATACTCGAATGGAAGCTATTGTTATAGGAAAATTCTACCAGTGGTAAATATTGATCCCACATACCCTGAAAGTCAAGTGAGGAAGATCTCAACATGTCTTCTAGGGTTTGAATAGTCCGTTCTGATTGTCCATCTGTCTGAGGGTGGTAAGCAGTGCTCAAATGAAGTTCAGTATCCAGGGATTTCTGAAGACTTTTCCAAAATCTTGAAGTAAAACGGGGATCACGATCAGAAACAATCGATAGGGGTACTCTATGAAGACTCACAACTTCATTAATGTATAGTCTTGCTAGACGTTCCAGGGGTAGATCTTCTCTTATAGCAAGAAAATGTGCTGACTTGGTAAGACGATCAACAATAACCCATATTGCATCGTTCCTTCTAGGAGTCTTTGGTAGCCCCATGACAAAGTCCATCGTAATATTGTCCCATTTCCACTCCGGTATGGGAAGAGGTTGCATAACTCCTCCAGGCTGTTGCCTTCCAGCTTTCACTTGTTGACAAACCATACATCTTGACACAAAATCAGCAATCTCCCTCTTCATGTTGTCCCACCAAAAATGTTCCTTCAAATCTCTATACATTTTGGTGCTCCCAGGGTGTATAGAGAAATTGGAACTATGAGCATCATCTAGCAATTCCCTTTTTAGATTAGGTAAATCGGGAACACAAAGTCTCTTCCCGAATTTCAAAATTCCATCTTCATACACAAAGTCTCTCAATCTCCCATCATTCACAGCATTAATCTTCTTCTGAAATTCTTCATCATTGTTCTGAGAACTCTTAATCCTTTCTAGTAAAGATGGTTTGGCAACCATTTGAAAAAGCATTGATGTTTCACCTTCCCTGGTTATTCCCAAGTCCATCTTCACTAGATCCATGAAAATTGGATCCCTTTCAATTCTCATCATGTTCAGAACTCCATGGTCTTTTCTGCTCAAAGCATCTGCTACTTTGTTTGCTTTCCCCGGGTGGTAGTGTATCGTACAATCATAATCCTTGAGTAATTCAAGCCATCTCCTTTGCCTCATGTTGAGTTCTTTTTGTGAGAAAATATACTTCAAACTATTGTGATCAGTATAAATATCACATTTTTCACCATAGAGGTAGTGCCTCCATATCTTCAAAGCAAAGATCCCTGCTGCTAACTCGAGATCATGAGTAGGATAGTTTTGTTCATGAATTTTCAACTGTCGTGATGCATAGGCAATAACTCTATCATTCTGCATAAGGACACAACCAAGTCCTTTCTTTGATGCATCACTATAAATAACGAACCCATCATTCCTCGATGGTAGAGTCAATATAGGAGCATTGACTAATCTTATCTTCAGTTCTTCGAAACATTATTCACACTCTTTTGTCCAAACAAATTTAACCCCTTTACGTGTGAGCTTCGTTAATGGGTTAGCCAATCGGGCAAAATTCTGGACGAAACGTCGATAATAACCTGCCAAGCCAATAAAACTACGTACCTCAGTTATACTCGTAGGTGCTGGCCATTCTTGGATTGCCTTGGTCTTAGAAGGATCAACAGAGATTCCATCTTTAGAGACAATATGGCCAAGAAAAGTAATCTCCTGAAGCCAGAATTCACACTTGCTAAACTTCCCATATAATTCATGCCTCCTCAGAGTTTTCAAGATAATGCGCAAGTGATTTTCATGATCTTCGTAGGTTTTGGAGTATACCAAGATATCATCAATAAATACCACCACAAATTCATTGAGATACTCCTTGAAAACTCTATTCATTAGATCCATGAATACAGAGGGTGCATTAGTCAATCCAAACGGCATTACAGTAAACTCGTAATGCCCGTACCTGGTTCGAAATGCTGTTTTCGGAATGTCTTCCTTCTTCACACACAATTGATGGTATCCAGATCGAAGGTCAATCTTTGAAAAGTATTGAGCTCCATGCAGTTGGTCAAATAAATCATCAATACGAGGTAGGGGATACTTGTTCTTTATCGTTATAGCATTGATCTCCCTGTAGTCGATATATAACCTCATAGATCCATCTTTCTTTTTAACAAAAAGAACAGGGGCTCCCCATGGAGAAACACTAGGGCGAATAAATCCCTTATTACTCAATTCCTCTAGTTGTTTCTTTAGTTCGACTAACTCTACAGTGGCCATTCTATAAGGGGTCTTCGATATAGGCCTTGATCCAGGAATCAAATCAATGGAAAACTCAACTTCTCGTTCTGGAGGATGTCCAGGTAAATCTTCCGGAAATACATCTAAAAATTCTTTCACAACGGGTACATCCTCTATTTGAACATTCCTTTCCTCACCGACAATTATTTCATTCTCTTCTTCCCCAATAATTGAATTAAGTTGAGCTACTGGGGGTGGATCTAAATAAGAATTAGGTGGTGACGATTCTGCTCTAAAAATAAGGTGCTCCTTATCATTATCATCAAAAATCGTAACCTCTTTCTTCTTACAATAAATCTTCGCATCATAGTCCGAAAGCCAGTCCATACCGAGGATTATATCAAACTCAATCATAGGTATGACGATGAGATCAGCAGATAAAGAAAATTTATGTGCTCTAATGGGGACTGATTCACAAAACTTTGTTGTAATGATACTTCCCTTAGGAGTTTTAACTGACAACTCTCTTATTAAATCAAATTGGAAATATCTAATTTTCTTAGAAAACTGGGAAGATATGAAACAATGCGATGATCCAGAATCAAATAATGCATTTGCTAAACTTGAGGAAACCATTAAATTACCTGCCACCACATCTTTCGGAGCTTCTACCTCAGTAGTAGTGATAGCATAAGCCTGGCCTTGATCCCTTGGCCTTTTCTGAGGTAAGTTCTCCTGACGCTTAGGACATGCATTTTCATAATGCCCCATCTCCCTGCAATTATAGCACTGAACGTTGGTAGCTTCCTTCTTCCCCTTGCAATCATGAGCTTGGTGGCCTTTTTTACCACACTTGTAACAGACTCCCATTCCCTTCAAGCAAGTACCAGGATGTTTCTTCCCGCATTTACCACAAGATGGATATTCAACCTTTCCCTTCTTCCCCTTATTTCCATTCCCAGATTGATCAGCAGGTCTCTTCTTCTCTTGCTTTTCTTTAAAGTCATAAGACTTAGAGAATTCCTTTTCGGTCTTGATAGCACATGAGACAATGTCTTCGTACGATGAAGAGGATTGTGAGACTAATGCTCGACGGAGAAATGGTTTTAACCCATCAAAGAAACGATCAATCTTACTTCTTGGGTTACGAATATAATCACCAGCGTACCTCGCTAACCTTGTAAAGTTAGCCTCATACGTTGTGACATTCTCATCATCCTTTTGTCTCAGACTCAGAAATTGTCTTTCCATATCTGCTCGATGGTCGTGAGGAAAGTATTTTTCTAAAAACAGATCTTTGAACTCCCTCCATTCCATATTTGATACTTCATCATCTTCCTTCGTATTTTGAATCAATGACCACCATTGATGAGCATCTCCAGTGAGGCGGTAAACTGCCATGATAACTTTTTCCCTTTCACTGCTCCCCAAAGCCTGAAATATTTTCTCTAGGGAAAATATCCATTGTTCAGCTACTAAGGGATTTGTATTCCCATTGAACGTTGGTGGTTGTTGCCTCATGAATCGATCTAACATTGATCCTCCACGCTGCAGATCAGGGTGCTCCATACGGGTAAGGTTATTATTCATAACCTGAGTAAGTTGTCCCAGTATGGTGATTAGCTGATCAGCACCAGTTGCATCACCAGCTCCACTATAATTATCTTGAGCAGGAGGGAAATCCCTACATGGAGTGCGTGCATTGATACGGTTTCCATTTCTTCCACTAGGCGCCATTTCTAAACAATGGCATAAACTAGATCAGTTTATGAATCAAAATACATAATCCCATACTTATAAAACACTTAACATAAATTGAACTATTTATGGATATAATCCATAATCATAAGAATGTTTTCTTTGAGGAAGTATATACTCATAATCCCTTCAAAATGATTTGTAAAGAAAATGAGAGTTATCCTAAGCATATCCCCCGGGAGTGTCGTAACCAAGAGTGCAGCAAGGCCCGTTGTCGTGCACCAGTTCCCGTTCGAGTCTAGCTCAAAGCGGTGTTTTCGGGTTTTACCCCTAGGTACATCTGTGCCAGAGCCGCCTCTACCTGCTCATATCCAGACAGGGATGTATTGCTCGGAAAACTCACAAAATCTCTACAATACCAAAATTCTAGGAAGTTCTTCTACACTAATCCTCAATGTTCATCTTAGGTCTACGTGCTCTAATCAGAGTTTATCTAAATCTAGCTTCCAAGGTTTGTACTAAACTTATCTGATACCAAATGTAACGCCCCGACCCCAGTTACCCAGAGTCGGTGCATTATTACATAACATTGGCATGATCACAAGAAAGATCAAATCTCGAAAGACCGATTGGTTTAGTAGCCTTGGAAACTCTAGATATATTCATGAGTGTTACATTACATCATAAAATGAAAAAATACTACAACAACATAATGTTTCCACAATCCACACTATTAACCCCTCATAAAATCCCTGCAGGTCATTCATAACTTACTTCTTCACATCCTGGGAAAAATAAAACATAGAAAAGGGGTGAGCTCAAATGCCCAGTAAGGATAACAATATAGCAGAAACTTTCATAAATAAGAATAAACATTTAAGGCAATGTATAACAAAAATAAAAGCCTTTTAAATATGAACTTTCAACATGTTATGTCATAAATAAAATGAAATAATGCCATTTACTTATTCACAGGGATATTCTACTAATCGAATAATCACATGCAAAAATCAATAACCACTTTCATAATGTTGGAATGCATAATGCCAGACTATCATAACCACATAGCCAAGGCCTCGTGCCAAGACTACAAATAAGATTTTGTCAAGGCCTTGTGCCAAGACACTAGTTTGTCTCATGAGACCTACCGATGCATCGAGGAGCTATAGCGGGCTCCACCCGTCACATATTAAGTCCAATGCATTCCCATATGAAAAGGTTTAAACATAACATAAACTAGCATACGAAATGTCAATACTTTCACCATAAACTATGAATGGTATAAAAATAGCACATCCATAGTCAAACATATAACAAAACCTTCAATACAATATAGAAGTTTTGTATCATAATAAATCAACTTCAAATAATCTTAAAATCCATCAAAGGATGTTGACATAGATGAAATCAAAATTATTTTAAAAGAAATATCTCCTTTTATTTTGAAATCATTTAAGATCCATAAAACATTTTCTTTGAAATATTCTTATAAGCTTGTAAGGGAAGCTTTGAAGATTTTATAACGGCGGAAAATAGCTGCACCCGCCGTATAAGTTAAAAAAAACATTCTTACCTTAATTCTGTCGAAAAGTTTAAAAAGGACCTTGTTTTGAAAACGACCGAAAGATTCCTTTTTAAACCACTTATAAAAGTCAAAAAGGGTATAAATGACTTTAACTCATATTCTAGTAAATAGTAAAAATGTTTTGAAATACATTTTGAAGAAACATGGATGTGGATGATAACGAGATCCCAGTAGATTATTACGTATAAACAACCTCGGATAATGAAGAGATTGTGAAATAACCCTTACCTTGTACTTTTCCTTGGTTGGGGTAGGTTAACCTCCTGTATAATGGTGAAATAGTTGTTATTAAATTATACAAGAATCATATATACTAATATGATATCATATATGATCTTTTAACATTGATTTGTTAATAATATCTTAGAATTATCGTCGTTTCGGGAGTTAACTTACTCATTTTCTTTTATATGTTTTGTTATATAAGCCATGGTTGTTGTATCTTATTCATATCCAGAATGATATCCAGTCCTTAATCATCATTTTTAAATCATCAAATGATAATTATACTTGAATGGATACGATGGAGAATGAATCTCATCGTGTTCGTGGAGACGGTAGTCCGTACGTACGCACGAGCGACAATATCATTCTTTTGATATTAAAATAATATATAAATGGATGGTATATCATATATACAGAATCATTAACATGTTATATTTATTATTTACATGAGTTACACATCATTATTATACCCATCCAAATAATATTATATTGAATAACAATTACACCACGACGTGGAGACGGTAAGTCGTACGTACGCACGTATGGTGACATGTTATTAAAAGGGTGGATAGAATACTGAATATGGTTGTACCATATTTATAATAACATCACAGTATATTTAAGATACTGGAGTTATTATTTTAGAATGGTAAGAACAAAGAAAGAGGAAGTGGAAGAAGAAAGGAACTTAGAAAAAGGTGGTGAAATCATTACCTCTTCTTCGGGTTCTTCCTTTTGATTTGATCAAAAGGGATCCTTAAGTTGGCTTTCTGATCAAAATAAGGCCTCTAGGTTGTAGTGAGGGATGTTGGGAGAGTATATGGGCATAGTTTGGCCGGACCAAAAGGCTTTGAAGGTGTGAAGAAATGAGAAGGAGGAGTGCCCTTTTATAAGAGGGGTGAGGGGCACCTTTGGAAAAGCTAGAATTATTAATTTATAAGAAATTCATATTCGGTTTCTAATGGCTCCAAAGCTTATTATTCAAAGGTTAAGGTGGGTATAGGTCGAAAACCACTCAACCAATAGAATTTATACTGGTTTGGGTACTTATATTAACCTTATCTTTAAGTATTAACTCTAAGTTAATTAGTTTCACTTTTACAATGTCTCTTTGTATTTTTATATAATATGGTTAATAAACTTACAATATACATCCAATAGACCCCCAAGTGGTACATTAATGATGAAACTATCATTATATAAGTCTCTTGGCCGAACCATAGATTTTTAGGACTTTAATATCAATTAATAATATAATATTTGTTTTAAGAGCTCTTTTATGTCAATTTTGACACTATTCAATAGTTGATTTTTTTGAAACTCATAACAGATTGATTACTTCTAAAAAAGTCAATTAAATCAGTCCTAATATATCATATTATCCTAGAAAATTAGTTTAATTCATTAAAAGTGTCATATTATATTTATTTGGGTATTTATAATATCAATTATTTTAATTTTTCACTATTATAGTAATTACTGCATCATCATTGGGTCATAAATAAAATAAATTATTTAATGTCTAAAAATTATAAATAAAATATCATTATGTAGGAAATCGTTTTAGCTTTCTAATGAATATTTATAATCTAAAATCCAACATATATAACCCTATGTAACAATTGTTGTTCTAAAAGATATATGCTTGTCTCATTTTTGTATTTATTTTAACTAAATTAAAATAAAGTGTCATTATAACTTACAAGTGGAGCCATGGGGTCCCAAAATAGACCCAAAGATTCCCATGGTCGACCATGTATCAACCAATAGGGTTAAGACACGTTTTAGGGTAATTTAATATTATTATAATATTATTTTTTAACCCTTATTTACCGGATTTACCCTTAACCATGGTAAATAAAATATTTACCGCAGTAATTATTCAAAATGTCTAAAAATAAAAGTTACCTATTTACACAATTTGAACATCCTGATTCCAAATATGGAATCCATTTTCCTAAATTCAAAACACAGAAGTGGCAGAAATTAATTTAAAATTAATTCCCGCTGTCAAAACAAAAAGCGTGTTTTTAAGAGATAATAACTATCAAAAGATTGACACTCGTTTATGTTCGGTTTAATTGTAAAATTATGTCCAATGACAAAAATTATATTAAATGGTAAAAATCTATTCTAAATATACTTTAAAACCACTCAAATTCATAATTTATCACTATTAATTATTTTGATTAAAAAAGTTGTTTTTAATTAAAATTTAGTAATTTTCACTATTCATCAAAATATGAAAGTTATCCGAAATGTACCAAAATTTCACCTTAGGCTAAATTCGATATTCCGAATCCAAAAATGAAGTCCATTTTCAAATATAAAATATATATAATTTCAAAAAGTAGGTGTTACTATTCATAACGGCTAGTTTGATTAGTTATGGTGTGTTAGAACTCGGTGTTGCGTACAACACACGCTATCACATTATTCAAAGAGAAGCGTACCGTAGAAGCTTGGGGTGTTACAATTGTATCCTAGGAAAACATTTTTAAAAAAATAATTCATTTCAAATTATAGATAAATGTGGTGTTTGTAATCCTCATTTATAAGTGAATAAAATTGAACCTTTGTCAGTACCTGTTAATTTTTCAATAATGGAATTTAAATATTCAAGGATAAATGGCTCCAAAAGTGAGAAATTATTTATTGGGGTGATATAAGGTTTATAAAACCTCTAACACTAATTAAAACATATTTTTCAAATCTTTTACCACTATAATTTTACTTTTTACCATTTTGGTTATTACTGGCATAACTAGTTTTCACCCATATAATTTATATTTTATTAGTAATATAAATTAAATAATATTAACAAATTTTTATGTTATAAACTTAAAATTAATATAAATTTATTTAATTTAATTTCTATATATTTTATAATTGACTTTTATATTAAATAAATTATTAAATTGTTATGTTAAAAAGTTAAAAATTGTTTATTTTACCATTAAGTGTTCAAAAAATTATATAACATCTTTTTAAAATGAAATTATAGATATTTTATTTTTATATATTTCAGAATATAATATAATATTAATTATATAAAATATAACAATTTAATGAACTGTAAAAAAATTACACAACATTAATAAACTAATTCTTTAAAAATTACCCTTCTACTATTATCATGGTCAATAAATTTAGTTTTGGTAATCATACATTTCTTCTACAAAATTAAATTTAACATATTTTATAAGATGAACATGTTAAATGAAAATAGAAAATAATTTTTCAAAATTTTAATTTCAATAATATGTGAAATCTAATATTTAATACAGGTGAATAAAAACAATTTTTAAAGTAAAATATTACTTATTTCCTAAAATTGTTAATCATATGTTTTCTAAATTATAAATATTAATTTTAAAAAATATATATATTTATTAAATAAATGCTTGACTAATAATACTGTATTATAAACTTCTCAGACTTTCTTATATAATGACGAAGTCATAAAATTCACAATTTCTGGTAAATATTGTATTTTTCACCATTCAACTAAAAAGATATTTCATAAAAGTACAAAAATTTAATCCAAATATTTCAATTATAAATTCAAAAAATTAATTAATTTCTTAAAATTAATGATTATAGATTTTATTAGTTATTTTTTAAATAAAACTGAAAAATATAACGAAAATTTTTTCTAGGGGAAAATAATTTCTAAAGTATTAATTTTTCATATACTAATTTTATGTCAATTAAAAATTGAATTTATTATTATATACTATTCATATCAAGAATTTATTTTACCAAAAATATATTTAGAATCAAAAAATAATGTAAAAAAATACATTTCTAGATAGATTAAATTCTAAATAATAAAGCGGTCTTTTTTGTTATTTGGCTACCATATTTGAAATTATATTATTTAATTATTATTAATAATTAACCTTGTTTTTATTTATAAATTTATTTTATAATTTAGTTACCTATATTTTTACCTTCTAATTCTATGTATATATTTTAAAAATTTTATATTGTTCAGCGATTCATTGTGATTGGGTGGTATGTGTAAATAAAGATATTAAACACATTATATTTTGAAGGAAAAAATTTTATTTCATCAAAAAGAGTTAGAAAAAAAATTCCAAACTTTCATGCGTAAACAATTGAGGAATGGTGGACCAGAAAAGTAGGAAATTATATATATTCTACACTTTGGGTGTAACTATTCTAGATTATTGGGACCCCACATCCCCCTATATTATCAAAGAAGAAAACATCGTCATATTAGTCTTATAAAAGTTGGTTCTATCATTACCAATAAAATATTTAATGGGATAATGAATCAGAACCAATAACAACATTCCAAACCCTCTCCAAATTCTGACATCCATCACTCATTAGAAGAGAATACCCCCACTAAACAAAAAAATTATCACCACCCTATCAATAATATGCCTCATTGGCTGAGGAATCCCAATATTGTTCAGTTAATACCATTCTCTTGACAAAACAATTCACTAGGGAATATGAGGAATTTTAAAAACAAAAACATCTCACATATCATTGTATGAGATTTTGCAGAGACTTAGAGGATTGGGAAAAGATGAGGTTTATAAGGACCCTAACATATAGGAAAAGTTTCTAGTGAGGATATATATATTATTGAACATGAAGACCAGCACTCCAATGAGCCAAAAAATAACATTATTCTGATCGTAAATCATGTTGGGATTGATTTGACCCATAATAATGGGGGAATTACATACAAATATATATATTCCCATTTAATGTAAAACCTAAATATTTCCATCTTATCCCAACACCAAAACCATTTAAATAACCTCTTATTTTGAAAAATAAAAGTATTTGTTGACCCAATCAGTAGTATCTACCAAACCCCAGTCCAAGGAACCACCTCATTATATGAATCAGAAACCCTTGATCATGATATATGTCAAAATGATGTATATTAATTTCATTCGAACCAAAATATATATTCTATATGATATTATCATATCCAATTAACTTAAGTAATCCCTCACAGTGGCCCTTTTATTCTCTTAATAGTTCAAAAATAAAGTTGTTATAGTTGAGGAATTTCATTTGGGGAGTGGCCTTGTTGAATTCCAAAATTCATTTCTATTCCAAAGTAAGGATATTAATAATCCATACATAGGAATATTATTCCACTCTATATATATATAAATATATATAATGTTGACTTCAATCGATCCCTATTTGGTAATGGTTCAGAGATTAGCCTTATAACAGTTTGGACCATCCACTGCTTGGGATACAGTGAGGCAGAACAAACTCCCCCCATCATAATGATCCAGGGGTTTGATAAGAGTGGGTAGAAACATGTTAAATGAATAATGGATTCAACCCAGTTCAATGACCACATCTCTAACTCCATGTCTATGTCCATCCACCAAGATATATATTTCATTTTCAATTTTGGAAGGTCGTGGCATGATGTCCATGTTTTTTTACCCTTATCATACCATCAATTCCCCAAATACTCTATAGATAGATAATTTATGGTGTTTCATGATGATAAATCTACATTTGAGTAATTTTATTCCTAATATATAGATTCATGTTTTTCTAAAAGCAATGGGATGTAATCGACGGTACATTATTCCATTAGAATAAACACCCCCAAGATCGTAGAGGTTGTCCCTATAAAATCATGGAATGAACACTTCAAATTATACGCGATTCTCATCAAATAAATTGGTAAAATACACTCTTGATCTAGGGAGATATTAGGCCAGGTGATTTTTATTTTCAAACTCTCTAAATAATTTCACATTTCTCCTTTAATATGTTGGTCAGGAGAATATCATTATGAGAAAATCACCAATAATGAATGAAATTATCATTTCACATTCTAAGTGCATCAACTAATATTTAAATAAACATTTCTAACATTTAGGATTGGAAAATACTCAGTTTTATCCATCATATCCAAGGATCATCAACCCAGTAGATATGAATCATTTAAGAATAAAACTATTTGTTTTAGAAAGATTTTCCCATATCCTTTTTTTATTAGTTATATCAACAAGATATATGCATAAAGAAGTCAGATTTGATCCTAGATAAAATATAAATTACCTTGATAATAATTTTAACATTTCATATTTAAATCTCAATATATCTGAAATCCATGTATCATAGATGATATTAATGATAAAGGGATAATATTCAAGATACCTCCACATCATCTTAATGATCTAAAGACAACAATATATCATCTATGAGATACCATAATGGCCATATATCTTCTTATTCTGACAATTGATAGGCAAAATTGCAGAGGAAATAAGATATCTATGATTCCCATATAGAATTTGGGGAATCTGACTTGACCATCATAGATGAAATGAGATAGAGGAATTTTGATATAATGGACTATCTAGAGCATATATTGTTCATTGTCATCATATCACTTAATGAACAAGATATATACATATCCTTCTCAAGATGCAATGAGTTATCTTTACATGGAACTATACAAATAGGGAAAGATAAGATATTTATATGGATACACATAATTTGTATTTACTAGAAAACAACTATAGATTTAAATTATTATTCAGGAAGATGCATCCATCCCATGCTTCGAATATAGAAGCTAAAATAAACCAACTTATTAAATCCAAATTCATCTAAAATGTTCAATAGATGAAATCAATCCCCAATATTATATGAATCATATAAAAAAATATGAAAATCTGTGTGTATATAAATTTTAGTGATCTAAAATAGAACTCTATAGAGGATGGATGCCCATTCCTAATCATGGAATTATGGGTTGATAAAAAATATTATTTTCATGGATTATAATTTATGGACCAGTATTTAGGATATAATTTAATCTTGATGTACACTAATGATGAGGATACCATCACCTTTAGGGTACCCTATGTTTTATGTCACTATCATTTGATTCCCATTTGATTAAATAATGTTAGTGAAACAATCCAATATTTTATGGACTATATCTTCAAGACCCTTCTGAAAGAATTATAGTGTGTTATGTTAATTATTTATTGGTCAAATATCAACAATGTAATGATAATAAATTCAATGTTTTAATGGTTCCAATATACTTCAATAAAACTTCTTAATGATAAACCCCTTTAAATTATAATTTGCATTAACATCAGTAATGTTTATGATATCCATGGTATACCAAAATGGTATTGATGTTGGTACTGAGAAGACCAAGAAAATCGTTGATATTCCACCTCATCATCATACTAATGAAATGATGGAAATCAAATGATTTATGGCCTATATCAAATGATTAAATTCTGATATCTCTGAATAATGTTTTTCCTTCCTAAAATTTACAATTAATGGATTCATATATCAATTAGATGAAGATTTGTGGAAATATTTTAATGATCTAATACAGTGTCTCCTATTAATACATGTTTTGATGCCACCAATGGAATAAATTACACTCTTACATTATTTTGAGAGCCTATATTGATCAACCAATGTACTCCATTCCAATAAATGTGATTAAATAAGGGATAGAAGAATATATTATATTAATAGGAATCTTTTGTAAACTAATAATTGATACTATGGTATCGAGAAGATGTACATTTAATTGATTTTTTGTGAAGAATCTGATGAATCTCTAAGAGACTTTCAAGGACTATTTTTCCACTTTTATGGAATAGAATAATTATATCACATGTCTCATGATATTAACGTGAATCATAAAATAATGGGTGGTTTTTAAATAGTAATTTTACATCAGTTTCATGTCTCAAAAAGTAAATAATGTGAAGGGATTTGAAAATTTCCTCACAAAGCATCGTATATTTGATACATCACTACTAATATGGAGATCCCTTGTGAGGAGAATTTAATACTCACCATATAAGGTAGATGTACTTTTATTTTACTTCTAGAAACAAAATATGAATAATTATGGAAACCCACAATGAATAATAGGGCTTGTATTAGGATTTTAATTAACTCTTTAGCCATATCATTTTTACCCTACCCCTTTTATAAAAAAATGTCCCAAAAAATGATGTAGAATAACAATACATCATTATAGTATTGGAGTATTCTCTATAAATATAAATGGACTACTTTAAAATAATTGTACAATTTTTGTGTTTATTTAGGTAGATTAATGGTGATTATTCCATTGAATGGAATAATTGATCTCCTTTTGTGATTATGTATGAAGGGTGGTGGTTGAACTCCTCTAAATGTTGGCACTATCTTTCATCTGGCACATAGAATTACCAAACCAATGAATGTTTCATTGCATCAAGGGATCTAGAAGATTTGGACCAGAATGATACATTCATTGACATGTCACATTTCATTATGGTATCTCTATTCATCAATAATGATATAGACCTGTCTATGAATGTTAACAATACACTAGATCAAATAAATCTTATATCCCTATTTATTGGTGACACAATCGTATGGATGTATCATGTAGTATTGTACATAAAAAATTAAATTACCCCATTATATAAGGCTATGAAATATAAAATTTGATGGTGCGAAGTAAAATTCTATCTCCTAAACATCTTGAATTATTATCAATTATTTTATAGGTGATATCCTAAAGGAATATTCATATATTGAATTTATATGGGTGAAACCCAAACTAATATTTAATAACTCGATTTTTGTTTCTACATTTCCCAATAGTAATTAGAAAATATATTCAATTAAATAATTATAATTGTATATTTCTAAACAATAATTATTAAAGACAATATCAAATTACTGAAAAATTTATTTTTGTAGATACATTCCAATTACATTCATCCACCCCTTTAAATATTGTGCATTAAAAAATTAACGTACTCATTTCCAATCACTACCCGTCCCCCAGAGCCCATGTCATAAATACCCAATGCCGACCTTTTATAGGCCAGGGGCTGGAGACTAGCACCAAAGGCATAAATCCCAAAAGATGGGAAGGCATTTTCTTTATGAGAGTAAACACATACAACATAGTACTAGCTGCAAACAAAACACTAGGTAAAAAAGTACACAAAAGAGTACTAGAATGTAAAAGGGGCCAGAAATACAGGCCCAACTGTAAAGTAAAAGTACACGTGAAAATGGAAAATCATATGAAAAGAAAAAGTAGCTCATAGATCATCCACCATGGATCCTACCTGAATGGTAGGTATATATATCCTCCCTAGCACTCTATTTCTGTCAGACTCCTCTATGTACTGACTCTTCATAAGGTCCACCTCCAGGTACCATCCTGTCCTGGTGCTCCTAGTCTTCGTCCGCACTGTCTGTCGTCTACATCCCACACAGTGTGGTGCAGTCATAGATCGTGTATGGGTGAATATAGTGATACTCAGTAGGGACCTCTAGACCCTCAAGCTATCACAAAATCCAACAAGAATAAACCACAAAGTATGAAATCAACGGATAACCATTACATAGATATATTCCCATACATATACCTAAGTTATCGGGTAACCCATTTCAATCATGAGGAAAACAGAAAAGTCTTTGACATAGCTCAAACCTGGATTTTTATTATCGAAACCTCAGCTGCTAGAGAGGCCCTCCTCTGTTTAGTACAGTGGGACTACCGAGACACCATGGCACTTCCCACTAACCTTGGACTAGTGAGGTACTCCTCCTGTCAAGTACTGCGGGTCTCCTGCAAACTACAAGGCGCTCCTCTACTATGGGTCTACCGCCAACTACCTTGGGCTCTCCAGAATATCCTAAAGAGGTACTCCTCCCAGTGAGTACTATGGGTCTTCCACCAACTACCAGGTGCTCCTCCTCTGTGTGTCTACTGCCAACTACTAGGCGCTTCCCACTGGGCTAGTTGAATCACTCCGAGTCGAATCGGTCAAGTTGTTGTGAGGTCTCAACAAGCTACTAGGTCTCCATACACTTTCTGTATTCCATTAGAAGGATCTGCATCACGGGCAACTGGTCGATACTCCAAATATCACGAAGTTCCACGAAAAAGTATCTCAATGTTCTCCAACATCATAGGGGTCTAAACGCAATATACAGTGCGTCAATCAGATTCTTGGTGTGTTAGTTATTAGCCTTTTAGTCCCAAGAGCCTGGTTGGATTCGTGTATGATCCAACCTGACCGTATATCAACTATATACTGAACGCTATTGGGGTATACTCAAAGGAACCATCTCTTATCAATATTATCAACGCCACTGACGGTTCATCAAACGGACATCCAGTGCCAATGATATGGCCAACATAAAGTAAAGGGTCGGTATAGGGACAGAGTTCGGTCCGACCTGGTTTGACAGACTCAGCCCAACCCAGTCTAGGTCGACCCGGTCAGCCCGTTAGGTTTGGCCCAATCCGCGGGGCCCGACCTAGTGGACTGTGAGGGCAGTTCAACCCGGAGGTCGCCGCGGAGGCGGTCCGGCCTAAAGTGCAGGTCCGGTTTGGCTTGTGCCGCGAGGGGAACATCTCGGGCGGCTCGAACAGCTTGGCTCGGAAGGCCGGAGGATAGGGTGTGCGGGGGATGATAGGTGGTGGGAAAGCCGTGTGGGGTGCAAGCAGGCCACACTAGGGCTTGGGTAGGCCACACAGGGCGTTGGCAGGCAGGCAGTGCACTGGGGAGGGCACGGGCAGGCCGGAAGGGTGCCGGGCAAGATCGCGGGCCGGCGCGAGGGGCACGGGAAAGACGGCTGGAAGCCGGGAAGGGCGCTTGGTAGGCAGCAGGAAGGGGGGGTGGGGCGCGGGTAGGCTTCCGGTAGGCCAGAAGGGCGCGAGCTTGCTGGTGAGGCGGGGGAATGGTCACGGCCAGGCCGATGGCGGTTCGCGGAGGTCGTGGGTAGCACGACCTATATCGTCGCCACCTTTGTCGTTCTGTCACCGGTTTGTTGACGTGCTGAGAAACAACACAAACCAGAATGGTGGTGGGGTTGGGCCATGTTGGTTTAGCCCATACACTCTACATTTAAGGTGGTATTAATTGGCTCATCAAGATAAGAATATGGTCAACAATTCACCAGTAACAATTCCTTTCCTACCATTGATGGAGATAAGAAAAAGGAATATCAACATGTAATAAACCCCCAACATGGATTGTCAAGTGTCGACATTGATGTAATAGGAAGAAGACATAGTGGTCGTTTGTTGCATCACCCAGACACTTCCACTTCTGTGTTCGCACGATGGTTGTGGAAGTGGCTCTACGTCGGTAGGTGTCTGAGGTATAAGTCGATGAAGTTTAGCATTCTTCATTCATTGATGGTCATTTTTCATTGGGAGGAGCTTTCTTTATTATAGAGAAAAGGTTTCTCCAAGTGCGCCCTCTTCTCCCAAGTTTCCACCAAAATGAAAATTCCCAAAATAATAGTATTTCTATTATTTTAATCATTGGCACAAAATTCAAATGGTGAATTAAATGAGAAGGCTCTGGCTAATTAATTCATGAGTTTGGAAAATTTAATTAAATGTGTTGGCTCAACAATTAATGAAAAGGGTTTTGCATAATAAATAAGGGGTGTTGGCTCCTTGAAGAGGGAGGTGGTGGCACCATTAATCGGGGGGTTTAGTCTTGGGTGGTCCCCAAATCGTGTCCTCTCATTGGAGGTTAGGTATGGGTGGGCCCCACCACCATAACCTCACATGGGAGGTTAAGGTAGGGTGGTCCTCACCCCCAACCTCCACATGGAGGATTTAACAGACTAAAATAAAAATGAAGCTACAACATTATTTTTATCTAAATTATTCATTAAAAATCCCAAAATAACTTTTATACTCGACCCACTACCATCGAAGTGAATGTATTCTTAAACGAATACTGGTGCTACGAGTTCGATGGGGTCCTCAAATTTCAATTCCGAGGAATGTTTAAAAGGTTATAAAAACCCGCTTGCACATTTACTGAACGTACCCGAACAAAACTTCAGAAATTGATTCTGAGCACACCGGGCCATGGAATCATACGTTGTCAGTTTTTGTGGACTCATAAAATTCCCATGTATTTAAGAAAAAATTTTACATGGAATTTTCATGTATTTACATTCTTTCCACCTCGGGATTTTACATCCCCGTAACCTAAAAATCGAACAACGGGAACAATTGGGGGTACTGAGCACGCATCTGACCCTCTCGCACCCATGTGCTCTCTCGGAGGATCTCGTGCTGCAGACAAACGCGAACAAGACATATCAACCATCCACATAGGACCCAATCCTATTGATACTCAATCTCGACTGGAACCTCAGTAAAATTTTCCCCATCGTCGATGCCCAACTCTCCATATACAATGTTGTGAGTAGGTCGTTCACATATATCCTCCATTATGATACGTGGAAGAAGTCGTGCACCCGGTGCAACTGAGGTGGAAGAGCTAAGAGGTATTACACCTCACCTACTCTACTAACGACTTGGAAATGTCCAATTAATCTCGGATATAGCATTCTACCTCAGCCAAATCATCGTAGACCTCGTCGATGTGAGACTCACAAAAAGATGTGGTCTCCATCCTCAAACTCTAGAGGTCTCCATCTCCTGTCAGCATACGACTTTTTTCTGCTCTGTGATGTCTTCATCTGCTCTTGGATGATCTGCACCATCTTTTTGGTAGCTCGTACCATCTCTAGTCCCACTAGTAATGACTCCCTAGGGTCTGTCCATCACAGTGGTGATCAGCAAGGTCGACCGTACAAGGCCTCAAAAGGTGTCACCCCTTTGGTGGAGTGGTTTCTATTGTTGTATAAAAAATCAACCAAAGGAAAGTGGTCCTCCCCGCTAAGACCGAATTCAATTACACAAGCATGTAACATGTCCTCAAAGGTATGAATGCTCCTCTCAGTCTGACCATCCATCTGAGGTTGGACGGCAGTGCTCAATCAAAGCTGTTCCCCAAAGGCTTCCGACAAACCCTTCCATAGTTGAGAAGTAAATCGTGTGTCATGATCAGAGACAATAGTCAAGGGTATACCATGAAAATGCACAATATCCAACACATAGTAGTGTCCCAAGATCTCTACTAAACTCTGCTCTCTGATTGGTAGGATGTGGGCCAACATGGTGAGTCGGTTGATGATCATCCATATCGAATCATGACTCCTAGATGTACGTGGAATTCTCATCACGAAATCCATTGATATCCAATCCCACTTCCACTCTGTGACCTCAAATGGTTGTACCAAGCCTACTGGTACCTGATGCACCACCTTCACTTGCCGACAAGTGAGGTATCGAGAGAAAAACTCCGCAACAACCTTCTCCATGCCTGGCCACAGGTGTTGTTGTCGAAGGTCCTGGTGCATCATTTCTACTCCTGGATATACCATTAGATGGGATGTGTGGAACTCCCTCAACATTTCCTCCTAAAGTGCCACTGGTACCAAGGGACTTCCACTAAAGAGGATTATGTACAACCCACCTTCATGAAATCCATCAGGCACCTACCCTATGGATATTTGAGCACATATTGGCTTGTAATCAGTGTCCTGACATTGTGCTTCCCTGACTCACTGAAGGAGTGGGAGAGTGACTGTAAGAGACTGTAGGAATGCTACTCCATCTCTATCCACAAAGGATATCTGTAAAGCAGACAGCTTCTCTATCGCCTCTCCTAGTAGTTTTATGCCATATCTCCTACTGAGTGGATCTTTTACAACGTTCCGCTTCCTATGAGTATCGACTATCTCAAGTCATAGTCCAGGAGGAACTCAAGCCAATGGATTTGTCTCGGGTTCAGGTCCTTCTAAGAGAAGATATACATTAGACTCTTTTGATCAGAGTACACGGTGAAACGTTCGCCCATAAGATAGTGCTGCCACATCTTCAAGGTAAAAACCACTACTGCTAACTCTAGGTCATGGGTAGCGTAGTTTTGCTTATTTTATCTCAACTGCTGAGAATAATACGTTATCACTTCTCACATCGGCATCATGACACACCCGAGTTAGGTCCCTGATGTTTTGTAGTTTATTACGTACCCTACGCCATCCTCTGGGAGCTTCAAGATGGGGTCACTATTCAGCATCTACCTCAGCTCCTCAAATCTCTTTTGGCATCTCTCTGACCAGACAAAGGGTTTCTCCTTCATCATCAAGGCTGATAGTGGTGTTGCAACTCTGAAGAAGTCTGGTACGAACCTCCAGTAGTAACCAACCAAACCCAAGAAACTTCGTACCTCTGTTACACTCCTGGGTGTCTCCCAAGAAAGTACAGCCTCAATATTCATTGAATACACGGAAAATCCAGCCTCTGAGATGACATGTCCCAAAAAGTGATCCTCTCAGATCCAGAATTGGCACTTGAAGAGATTACCATTAAGCTGTTACTCTCAGAGTGTGTTCAATACTACCCACAAACGGTAGGCATGCTCCTCCTCAGTAGTCGAGTAGATCAAAATGTCGTCGATGAAGACTATGACAAAGCGATCAAGGTATAGCTGGAAGATCCTATTCATAAGTCCCATGAACACCACTGGAGTGTTGGTTATTCCAAAAGGCATAACCAAGAACACATAGTAGTCGTACTCACATATAAAGGTCGTCTTCTCCACATCCTCATCTCGGACTCTGAGCTGGTGATTTCCTGATCTGAGGTCTATCTTCGAGAACCATCGTGCTCCCTTTAGCTGATAAAAGAGGTCATAAATCCTCAAGAGTGGGTACTTGTTCTTCACAATCACCTGGTTCAGGCGATGGTCATCGATACAAAGCCTCAAGCTCCCATCTTCCTTCTTGGTGAACAGAATCAGGGTTGCCTAGTGCGAAACACAATGTCGGAGGAATCCCTTCCCTTACAAGTCCTCCAGTTGTACATGCTGCTCACGAAGCTCAGCGGGAGCCATCCGATATGCTAGAGTAGATATCGGTGTCATCCCGGAGTACAGGTCAATGTATAAGTCAACCTCTCTACAAAGAGGTAGTCCTAGAACATCGTTAAGGAAAACATCCATGTACTGGTCCACCACTACATGATAGCTCAGACTCTCCACATTAATTGAGTCAAGGGTAAGGTAGGCCAACTGATTAGTGATCGGTTGCACCCTCCTCTAAGTAAGTCCATCCTGATCTAAAAAGGATCCCTTCTCACCGATGAAGGGGAACCTTGTCCCATCTATGTGAACACACTGCACTTTGTGCCTAATACAATCAATCTAAGCATAGACTGTAGATAATCATTCCATACCCAAGATGATGACGTAAGCCCTCAACACCACTACTAAGAGATTCCAACTGAAGCTCTTTCCTTCTAGAGTAAGCTCACACTACTGAAACTAGTGTAAAATCATCGAGTCTTCTCCTGTAGTTGACCTTATCCATATTGATCAAGCCAACGACTCCATCGTAATCTTCGAGCTCCAAACTAGGGCAGTTCCAATAATAGAGTGACTGACACCTGTGTCTATAAGAAATACATATATGGGGGAAAGACACATATTGTACATCAAATCATCTATGGAGCACCAGGATCATAATCCTCAGTTGAGAGGAGATGAGATCTTCTCTATCCACCTGCTCCCTATAGTTGGGGTGGACCTCCTAGCAGTGGTCGCTATAACACTTCACATTATCACCCACTGCCTACTGCTCAACCATCTCCTCGACCAAGTATTCCTACTCCCTACGGACCGCCTCGATCGAATCTATATCTCTACCTATGAGGTCCTTTGACCGTATGTTGATCATTCGAGTGGAGGGTCAGACAGTCACGAGAAATGTGACCCTGCCCGCCGAATGAGTAACACTGCCAACTCTTGGATGGTCTGTCTCCACTTCGAGTGCCCCGCACAATCGATCTTGATTCGTGCAGTCGTCCACCTATAGGTCTGGTCCTCATAGACCTCTATTTTGTCTATCTACTGCCAGCTGCAGAAAACTCAACTATATGTAAACAAGTTGTGGGTCTCGCTGCTGGATACTGCTCAGCAAAGAAACTCTCCACCACGAGAGCTCTCTCTAAAACACATGTCTGCATCAGGATGCTAAGTGAGATCATCAGAGCTATGATATCTTGCCTGAGTCCATTCTCTGTGGTTTGGGCCCTGAAGAAAGGGTCTCTTACCATATATGTGGAGCAGCATGAGAGGTCGGTGAACCTCGCTGAGTTATGAGATACCATCATGCTACCCTGCTGTAAATGCAATAGCTCTTGTACCAACCCTCCATGAAGGGTGGCTGGGACAATCTATGCCCAAAACATGCACTTGAAGTCTTTCCATAGTAGTTTCATCACATCATGAACCTGGAGCATCAAGATCCATCATCTGCCTACTACTGCCTATAGAAGGCTGGTAGTAAGAATCACCATGAAGTTTGCTGGTTTCCCTACCAGCTGAAAGACTCTCACCACAGCCTCCACCCAATCCTCACCCGCCTGTGGGTTCGTCCCTCCCCTGAACCTAGGTGGCCTCTGGCACTGGAACTCGCACAATGCGCTCAAGTGGCGTGCATCTTCTATTGGTGGGGCTGGTGGCATCGTTCGCCCAATGAGGAGTAGTACCACTGCTACTTCTTCTATAAGAGGCCCCTGCACCGAGGCCTCCTCGCTTGATGGGATATTTGTGTGTACAACTATCGGGATTATTGGTGGTCATCCACGGGGAGGCATTCTGAATGAAACAGATGTTACATGGCAAAAAGACTAAATCTGTTGAGCTGACCTTGTTGAGATGACTTAAAAAAACTTTTGAAAACACACACGCAATCAGTGTTTTCGTGTAGTGAGTCAGAAATCATAATTCAGGGTCCAAGTGTATGGATATGTCGGTTGCCGCTCCAACACTGGACTCCCTAAACTAAAAACCACACTTAGTACCCTTAACACTATAGCTTCACAGAAAATAAATATCAAAGTCCTATGTTCTATGGTAGAACCAATTCCTCTGATAACAATTTGTCACAAACCATCCCCTAGGGCTTGCGTTGTAATGACCCCAATACTTCCTTCCATAGGCAAGGGGTTGGCGACAAGTATCAAAGGTGTAAATCCCTAAAGCTGGGAAGGAATTTCCTTTATGAGAGTAAACACACACAACAGAGTACTATCTGGAAGCAAAACAGTAGGTAAAAAAGTACACAAAAGAGTGCTGGAAAGAAAAGGGGGCCGGAAATACAAGCCCAAATGTAAAGTACAAATAAAACTGAAATGGGTCAGACAACTGAAAGGTGAAAGAAGCTCATGGATCATCCACTAAGGATCCTACCTGAAAGGTAGGTACAAATAGCCTCCCCAATACTCCACGTCTGTCAAACTCTTATTTGTATCGACTCATCATAAGTTCCACCTCCGGGTACCGTCCAGTCCTAGCACTATCAGTATCCATTAGCGTTGTTCGTCTTCTGCATCCAACACTACGACGTGTGGGCATAGCCTATGAAGGGGTGAGTATAACGATACTTAGTAGGGACCCCAAGACTGTCATGGTATCACAAAATCCAACATGGATAAACCACAATGTTTGAAATCAATGGATAACTATTACATAGGTATAAGCCTATACATATACCTAAGTTTTCAGGTAACCCATTTCAATCATGATGAAAACACAAAAGTCATTGACTCAGCTCAAACCAGGATTTTTATTATTGAAACCTCTAATGTTGAAGAACTCCTCATTTGTCGAGTACAGTGGGCCTTTCCTGACACCATGGGACTTCCCGAAAACCTTGGACTGCTGAGGTACTCCTCATGTCGAGTACTATGAGTCTACTGCCAACTACCAGGTGCTCTGCCATCGTGGGTCTGCCGCCAACTACCAGGCGCTCCCCATAATAGCATGTAGAGGTACTCCTCTTATCATGTACCGCATGTCTGCCTCTAACTACCAGGTTCTCCTCTACGATGGGTCTACTGCCAACTACCAGGTGCTCCCCATTAGGCTAGTCGAATCACTCCGACTCGAATCAGTCAAGCAGTTGTCAGGTCTCAGCCAGCTACTAGGTCTATGTACTCTATCTGCTCGCCTATGGAAGGATCTGCTCCATGAGCTACTGGTTTATAATCCATATATCATGAAGTTCCACGAAGATGTATCTCAAAGGTCTTTCACGTTATAGGGGTCTCAACGCTGCAGACAACACATCAATTGGATGCCCGGTCTTTTAGTTATTAGCCTTTTAGTCCTGGGGGCCCGGTTGGATTCATGTACGATCTAACCTGACCATATCTCAACTATATCCCGAACTCCAGTGGGGTAAACTCAAAGGCACCGTCTCTAATCGAGATTACCAGTGCCGCTGACCATTTTTCAAATGGATGACTAGTGCTAATGATATGGCCAACAAAAAGTAAATGGTCAGTTGTGGGCCTGGGTCCCATCCGACCTGGTCAGACCGACTCCGCCCAACCTAGTCTGGGACAACCCGGTCTGGGTCAGCCCAGTCAAACCCATTGGGTCTCAACCAGCCCGTTGGGGGGGGGGGTCATCTGGTTAGGTTTGGACCCGTTCACTGGGCCTAGCCCAGCGGTCTATGAGGGCAGTTCAGCCCGGAGGTCACCATAGAGGTGGCTCGGCTCAAAGGGCGGGGTTGGTTCGACCAGCACTATGAGGGGCATGACACGAGCGGATCAGCCCGGAAGGCCGGGGGGCAGGGTGAAAAGGGTGCATGAAGGTCACTCGGGGAGCAGGCATGCCACGGGTAGGCCGGCTATTCACCGAGTAGGGCACGGGTAGGCTGGCAGGGAGCCGTGCAGATCCTTGGACAGGCGCACGGGGGCACGGGCCAGCTGACAGGGAACTGGGTAGGCCACGGGCAGGATGTGTGTGGGGCGGACAAGCCGGTAGGGTGTTGGGTAGGCCCCGAGTAGGGCGTACGGGGCACGGGGAAGTTGAAATGGCACCATGAAGGACCCGGGCATGGTACGTGGGGCTCAGGCAGGTCGCGGGTAGGCTAGAAGGGTGCGGCATGGCTGCAGGCAGGTCGGCGGGGCATTGGCAAGGCCGTGAGCGGGCCGGTGGGGAATGGGAAGGGTCGCGTGCACGCCGGTGGCCGTTCGCGGAGGCCACGAGTAGCGCGACCTTTGTCTTCACTACCTTCGTCATTATGTGGTCGCTTCATTGCCGTGTAGAAAAACAACACAAACGAGAACATCGGAGTTGTTGGGCCGTGTTGGTTTGGAATATACCCTGCACGTTTTGGGAGGTATCAATTGGCTCATCAAGAAAAGAATGTGTTCAACAATTCACACATAACAATTCATTTACAACCATTTAAGGAGATAAGAAAAAGGAATATAAACATGTTATAAACCCCCTACTTGGATTGTCGAGCATCGACAGTGAAGTTGCGGGAAGAAGATGTAGTGATCATTCATCGCTTCCTCCGCACAGTTCCACTTCTGAGATCACACAACGGTTGTGGAAGTAGATCCACGTCATTAGGTGTCTAGTGTGTAAGTCGAAGAAGGTTGGCGTTCTTGGTTCTTCAATTGTCATTCTTTTTTGGGAGGAGTGTTCTTCGTTGGAGGGGAGAAGTTTCTTCAAGCGCTCCCTCTTCTCACAAGTTTCCACCAAAATGAAAATGACCAAAATAATAGTTTTTCTATTATTTTAATTGTTGGCCTAAAATTCAAATGGTGAATTTAATGAGAAGTATTTTCCTAATTAATTCTTGAGGTTGGAAAATTTAATTAAATGTTTTGGATCAATAATTTAAGAGGAGGATTTGGCATCATAAATTAGGGGATTTTGCTCACTGAATCGGGAGGTGGTGGAACCATTATTTGAGGGTGTAGTCCCGGGCGGTCCCCACATTGTAACCTCTCGTGGAAGGTTAGGTTTGGGTGGGCCCAACCACCATAACCTCTCATGGGAGGTTAAGGTGGTGTGTTCCCCACCTCCAACCTCCATATAGAGGTTTTAACCAACAAAATTAAAAATAAAGCTAACAAATTATTTGTATCTCACTTATTCATTAAAAACCCAAAAACAAACTTTTATACTCGACCCACTACCGTTGAACTGAAAGTCTTCTAAAGTGAATATTGATGGTGTGAGTTCAGCGATGTCCTCATATTTAAATTCCAACCATCGGATCAAAGTTATAAAAACCCACTTTCACCTTTACTGAATGTACCCGAAAAAAACATCAAAAATTGATTCTTGGCACACTAGGCCTCAGAATCATACACCGTCAGTTTTCGAGGACTCGTAAAATTCCCAGGTATTTAAGAAAAACATTTCCATGAAATATTCAGGCCATTACATTTTCTATATTGGAAATCTATTTGATGGGTTCATATTCCCCAACTATAACAAGGTAGTTCAATTATATCATTACATCCACTTATTTATTCTCCATGTGGGTTAAGGATATACCGCTCAAGAATGTCAAGACATAGGTTGTTGTTGAATTCCAAATGATTGAAATCATCACCATATTTGGTGTCCTTCAAATAATATTGATATAAAATGGTACCAATTTCAACACGTTCAATTACAAAAGGTGTTAACATTAATATAATATTAAGTACAAGAACTCATCTCATTACAATGAAAAAATGAATGGAAAGATAGGGGATTTAAACAAATATCAATATAATATTCATCATAAGATTGACAATAGGTAATATAATTCTTATACTTATGGAATATTACATTTTTTTTGTGTATATTTCACCAAAACTGAAAATATTATGTTGGATATTCTATATTCATTTGTATACATTATAATAAAAGACAATCCATTTGAGTTTTAGCTACTCTCCTTTCAGATTACCATATAAACTATATTGCACCAAGACAAGAATCCTTGTAATATATTGGATGAAATGGAGTGACATGATGTGATTAGTTGAAATACAATATATAACCATTCAATTCATCAAAATGAAGTTATCAAATAATTGTAAAAGATGGTTTATCCTTTCTCCTTTCTTTAAGGATAATTCGTATTGGTCATGATAACTCTAATGATACTAGGGAATAAACCCAAAAATCTTCAAGAAAAATGGGAATGAAATTACATTATACCCATGTTATAATATAATGTATCATATTTCGTAATCATAGTGGATGGATTACATATCATGACTATAACCAATGTACAATTTCTCAATAAATACTATGTATAATTTCAATATGAGTTTATGAAAGACCTAATTGTATGACTATAACCCGCATAGAATAGAAGTCACAACTAAATGACATCAAAATGTTGCATGTTTCATACTATATCCATGATGATAAATAATGTAGTACTTCGATTCCTTGTCGCATGAAATTAAACTATTGAATATATGAGTCTTAGTAGTATAATATAAAGATACATGACATATAGTCCACCATACACAACCTTTCAATGTGATTAGGAGGATATGTTTATGAGACCCATTATCCTTACATGAGATTCAAATCAATGTAAAAAATCTTATTTTATGTTCCCTTTATTTTTCTATTTTCACGAGGGTAAAATTATATCACCATATGATAACAACATGTGGAGCCATTTCTATTATTACAGGATTTGTGTTCATATCCAAACTATTATACCCATACCTACATTTAATTCAATTATTCCTCTCCCATTGTCTTAGTCCTATATTCCTTATTCAACAATGTTGGGTTCATTACCCAAGATTTACATTTGTAAATTTTGCCAAATATTTTGAACATGAGGTATATCAAATAAAAAACCACTTTTATAAGTTTCCTTGTTGTATAACCATAAAATACAATAAATATACATCATTTTCAAATGATATTAAACTAAAAAAATGTGGTCCATCTTGAAAGGCCTTAAAATAAACAGTGGATCCCATTATATTAGTATAAATTTCTTTTATGTGTAAGCCATATTTTCTACGATTCCACATATTAAACTCCATATCATGGGTTACATATGAAAAAAATATTCCCCCATATATAAGAGAATGATCTTCATAGGGATATTTTATTAGAAAATTGTTTATAATGATTGTTTTCAACAAGAGATAAATATTGATAACCAAATAACATATCATTTTCTTGGAAACATATTCAAATCAAAACACATGCTATTATTTCTGTTTAGGACCTCTAATTCAAGACATAATATTCGTTAATATGTCTACTACTATGATAAATCCATCTCATATTACACTAGATTCAGATATATGGAAATCACAAATAGAAAATTCCTTATCATACACCCTTAAATTTTATCACATTCCAGTCCCAGTCACAAAACATTGAACTATATACCATATGGTTCATCCTGCAACACGAGAAATTGTTTGGAGTTATCTATTCCATCAAACCTAGATTCCAATTGTGTATAAGATATATCTATATAATAAACCTATAAATATATTTCTTTATCCAGAAACCTGTTCTGAGTGAAGAATGTTACCCATCAATTTTTTATCAATTAAAAATTCTATTCGACAGTGCATGAGACACGCAACAATGATATTAACTGACCCGAAAAAATATATTATTTATATATGATATCAATATCCTAGTTGTTAAATTGGCAGTTATGAATATGATTAACTAATTTATGAAATATGTATTAAATTTCTACTAAATATCAATTTATTGATAAATTATTTGTCAAAAACCCAATCATTTTTATTAAAGTCAATTTATTCATTAAAAATAGTTGTTTTTTCAAAAATGATTTTACTTAATTTTTAGAACAAAATATAATTAATTTTTCAACCATTATTATATTTATAAGAAAAAATTATCTTCATTTTTTTAATTCATCATAGAAAAATTATATTTTGTTCAATTTTTGGTATTTTTTTGAAAAGGAATATTTTCTATGAATAGTAAAAATTTCTGGTTATTATTAACAATTATTTAAAAATGCATAATTACATTCCATTTTCATTAATTAAAATAATAATTAATAATAAATAATTTAATTTTAATGTATTTATTTAATAAATATTTATTTAAATCTATATAATGATAATTTTTAGTCCTACATTTAATATAAGATCATTTGTTTCTTGAAAAATTCATTTTCTTGAAAAATCATTTCTTGAAAAATATTGTGGCTATATTTTTAAATAAAATTGCACCAATTTTGTTAATTGAATGTTAAAAATTTAATTTCATATGATTAATCATAATAATATCTATTATTTAATAAGTATAACTTAATTTTTTTCATAATGAATAGTAAAAACAGTAAAACAATTATCATGATTAAGGGTAAAACATGTTTACATGGGGGTATCTTAAAGAGATAAGGGTCATAATGACCTAAAAACATGTCTAATTTCAATTGTATTAAAATATTTTTACCCTATATCATCAATTTTTTATTAAATTTACTATTTATAACCTATATAACCATGATTGTAAATTTTATAACACTTCATGTAATGAAATGAAAAAATAGATATTTATGCAATTTAATGTCTTTGTAAAGGTTTTTATTTTAATTCCATCATTATCTTGATGTTTTTTTAAGCCAAATTAATTGAATAGTGTCAAAATTGACAATATTTATATTTTATAAAAAATAATGTTCTATTAATTGATTTATAATTCCTAAAAAAATTTATCCTTCTATGTGAATTTAAAATGTGGGATAATATAAAACATGTTTCATTTTTGGTTAATTTTTTCTTTTATAATATTTTTCAGGGCCCCTAAAAATTTGAAACATAATTTCTATGGTAATTTTTAAAAAGGCTAAAATGAATTTAAAAATAAATATAATGGAGAAAAATTATCGTTAAATTGTAGAATTTTTTTATTAGAGGATTTTGAATCTTTGTCATCTTTTCCTATATTATTCTCAACTTTTATCCATTTCAATAAGATATTTAATATAAATGTGGACTATTGTCTCCACGAAGTGGTGTGTTTAGTTTTTTATCACCACATCACATGGATTATATATATGTATATATGAATATTTAAAGTATTAATATGGTATTAATGATTTAACTTTCATTCCATAAATATAAAATAACACTTAAATTCTTTCCATTATGAACATTGAAAAAGTTATAAGTTACCCATGTGTACCTCTGACCAACCATCACCACAAATGTAACCTAGATAATTAATCATAACCATAATTAATGTTTTTTAAATAGTATAATTTATGTATACATTTTAATTATTTCATGATTATTATGTTATATAGCATGGAAAAATTTACTCAATTACTATAGCCAACCTACCGATACCATTTTGGACATATGAACAGAATATCATCAAAACATCCAATATGAACTTAATTAATTTACTAACTAAAAATATCATGGTAATAATTAAAATAAAAGAAACAATAATCCTAAAAATATTATAAATAATGTAAATATTTAATATTGTTTTATTACTAATGAGGATAAGTAATTTATATGAAGAGTTGAACCTATGGTAAGAGATTTCATCTCAATTTTTCTTGATTGATAAAATTTTATTTTTATGCACCAAATTTTTTTTATATGGTATATATATATATATTATTTTACATGTAATATAATTATTCCTTCAATATTAATTCTATATAAGGTTTTAATTAAAAATATTTCATCAAATGGGACTTTAATTGAATGTTTCCAAATGGAAAGGGGTTTCATAATACAATTTCTTTTCATTAGGTAATATTACTTATTAATTAAAAATAATACTATAATATTATGTGTAATATATCTTTTGATTATTACGAGTTTTATTTTAACTTTTTTTATTTGGATTGAAATTTGAAACAAATAATATATAATTTATTAATTCTCACATCAATGGTATTATTTTGTAAGAGATTTCGTCTCAATTTCCACTCCATTCATAACTATATAGTATTTTGATGATATTTATTTATATAAGGTGTATATAATGTAATGTGGTATGTAATATTATGACTATATTTATATTAATGGTATTTAATGTTTCATTTGATGTTATTTCTTCCAATGGGATCGTGATTTAATAGTTACCGAAGTGGTAATTATTTATTCCACAATCTCATCGTTATTTATGATTGTATATGTTTCAGTCTCAATTAGGATAATTATTTTATATTTATATCATAATAACATTATATTTTATTCGCCGCCATTTTTTTAAAAAAATATTTTCTCTTTATTTTTTTTTTAAAAAAAATTCATGAGTCTCAAACAATGTTTTTAATGAAAACCGAACTATTTTTCTACCCAATTGGAAATTTTTTTTAATAACTAAATATTTCATGAAATTAAAATGTACATATTAATTTTAAAATAATTTCCTAATTACCTTTTTACCCATGATTTAATTTTATACAAATTATTTTAAAAGGAATCTTCTTTTCATTTACCAAACAATGTATTTTTCGACATTTTATCAAAAATATAAAAGAATATTTTTTTAAAAAAATTCAGTATGAACAAAATTACGACTTTCCTGATCACTAATTTCATTAAATATTATTCTAAATTATTTTAATGATAATTTAAGTGAAAATATTTCCCCAATATCCAAGAAATTTTTAGTTTTTAAATATAATTTCAAACATGAAAATTTTATTTTATTAAAAAAAATTTCAATGATGTTTTTTTGTATTTCATCTCATCATCGGTAAAAAAATGTTTATTTTTAGTGTACTCTAATAATGATATATTATAATGATATCGTCTTTATTCTTCATCTAGGGGGTTTTTGATCAGTTGGATTAGGGAAATTATTGAAATTCACCTACAAGGTTAATTATTTATTCATTAAGATTACTTTTAATCATTCAATTCTAGTGATCATTGATAATTATATTTCTATTGAATATATATAATATTTATACCATCAATATGATTTTTGTGGAAATTTTATACCATTTTTATATACGGTGTGCTATTATGAAAGTTAGTTAAATGACTAAGGAAAATCATGATAAACCTGTGTTGTTTAATCAATACATATATTTATTGATAAGTATTATTGTTCATGAATTTAGTATATCATTACATATATGAGGAATTAATTGAAACAAAATTATAGGTGGTTTCTAAAATTTTATATCCCCCCTATGCATCGATAGTTCACTTGTGACAATTCATTAATCTAGAATTTAATGGGTTCTTATTGTACATATACCTGTAAATTAAATTTTATTTCCATAAGGTCATGATTCTATAGATATCATGATGTCTAAAATCATGATTTCAAATATTAATGAATTTATTCATTGAGAATTTTGATATTAATGTATATGTGATTATTTGATTAATTATTATTTCCATAGATTAGATTTACTGTCATTTGATTATTCATAGGTCATTTTTTCATTATTATTTCATTACTTATTATTCATCATCCTAATGTTATTGATTAAATAAAAATTATTTTAATTTGTTTACCATTCCATATATATTATACCATATTGATTCATGGTATATTCCCATGTATATAACCCCTACGATGCATATCCAATCACTCTTTATTTGTTTTCCTTTCACCATGATATAAAGAAGGAATCTTTAAATGAGATCAAGGATGGTGAATATTTACATTCACTATATTGTAATTTATGTTTTCAAATGTAATTTTATTCTTGATTATGTATCTATTTTATTGACATTTCTAATCTATTTTTTCAATTGGGATGTGATCTATTTTATCTAATTCTAATGTAAAAAAGAAGTAACCACCAATTCTGTGATAAACCGGTCAGGTCATTATCGATGGTATTGAATCATGCTTACTAGAAACATTTGGAACAAAATATAGAGTAAAAAAATATTAGACAAAATAACTCTATGAAATACTAGTATGATACTTCTCATTATTGAATAACATCATGATGTTTTTATATAAAAGTTATTATGTGGTTTTCCTATAAATGCATCCCTGTCTAGATACTACGAGTGGATGTGGTTTAGGATAGATGCATCTATGGGTAGTAAACCTGAAAATATATGGTCAAATATATCTCAATCATCATTCTATTACATTATTAGTCGTACCTTATTACTCACATGTTTTGACACATTTAAAGGATATACTTGGTATAATTCAAATTTTCTATATGAAAGGTTTGAGGTATTAAATAATTGATTCTACGAAAACATGTGACATTTTATAATGATATATGAAAATTTTAAAGGTTGATGGGATAATATTTCTATGATTATTATTATGTTAAAATTCATAGATACTCTATTTTATGTTTTATGTGATGGGGGTTTTACATAATTCTGGATATTTTGGCATAAAATTAATGGAAAATAACTTTTAGATTAATAATGTGTTGAAATTTTATTTAAGGAAGTATTCATTATTGTTTTTTGTATATAAGTTTATCATTTTGGAGAAAATTTAAGGTTAATGTGATTGTTGTTGTGAAGTTTTAAATTATCATTTAATATTGTCATATTTTTTTTAAAAACATCTCTATATAAAATCGTAGTGGATAAAAAGTGATTTAATGATTAATATTGGAACGACCCTAAAACCATTAGTCTAGATCAAGTTATTTCATTACTAATTTCTTATTAGATACAATAGATCACATCCTAAAGAACTATATAGTTCAGTATTCTTGGTAATCTTAATATATATTTAAGCCTCTTATTACATTTAAATACATGAAATACATAATAGTGAATGTAAATAATTTTGCATCCTTTAACTCATTCAAATAATTATTCATCATATCTTGGGGAAATTAGAAAAATAAGGGTCATAATAAATTTTTATTAAGGGTCGCATACAATGAAAAATATCATGAATAAAGATAAAAAATCAATAGGAAAAGTTAAATAATTGTAAACAAGTGATGATTAATGAATACATTGACTATGATGATTATATAAGGTATAATGAATAGAGAAAGGTATATAACTAAAAACATGTGTCATTTATTCAGAGACACAACTCTATTGACTATATAATGAATAATAAATATAGAAATGCAAATAACTAAACATGCATGTCATTTATTTAATAACTTGAGTACAAAATATATATAGATAATAAACATGCAATAGTATAATTGATTAAAATAATTGAATTAACAATAAATTAAATTACAAATATTATATATAATTAACTCATACGTCATTGTATCTATACTAAAAATACCATTCATAATACAATATAATCGATTTGTATTTATACAATAGAAACACATTTAATACTAGATTAATAATTTTCCTAATGAGATTATCATTGTGTCTAGTGGATATATATTTTTGGGGCCCACTCACCTCTTCATGTCAAACACATTCCTTATATATTGTGCGATTTATTTAATTCCTAGAAAATATGACTTATGAAGAAATTTTAATACTGAGTATAGAATACATATTAATCATTGTTTTCCCTAGTCAATCAAATAACATTCATAATAAACTCCTATATGTAAAAATGGTATATGATTTAAAAAATAATAATATCTAGGATAAAAAATAATATGGATATTTAAGAGAAATATATTTTATAATGATGAAAGAAAATATATTTTTTCAAGGGAAAGATAATGGTGTTGAAAATAAATAAAAGAAGTTAATGTCAATAATTTACCTGGAAAAATAGGTTATAGACCATCTATATAATGAATAAGGATGGTATTGTTAAAATAAATCCGCATTTGATATTAACTAAAATAAAGGGTTTTTTCATTGATAGATAAAAATACTATAAAAAGATAATTAATTACATTATTGAGGAAAATATCCTTTTATATTTTAAAATCACTTTTAAAAAACAGAACTTATCCAAAATATTAAGAAAACCCATTTTATTTGAAAATAATCATGGAAAATTGTGAAGGAATATTCCTAAAAATAAGTGATCATGGTGGTGGTAAAGTTACATTCATAGTGTAATAATTTTTTTCATAACATGAAAAATGGAAACATAATAAATAGGTGATATCAATTGTTTAGTAAAGAAAATATATAATTGATGTTGTCAGGAACATAAGTGTGGCATGCATAATATAGAGTGGATAATTAATCTAAATAATTCCATAATCTATATAAACTGATATCAGGATATATCCATAAAACTAAATTTAAACATGAAAATAGATAATGTTAATCTCGTAATATTAGACATCAAAAACATGTTGTTAAGGCCCTATACTAAAAAATTCATTATTTTTGAAACCTCATCCAATATATCTCTCTAAATTGGATACACATAAACAAAATATCAAAATATTTTTTCCCCACGAGACTTAATTGTGAATCTAGGTTATGTATAATTTTTTCCCTACCATTAACTAGTTTATGGCTAATTAATTCACTATAAGATTCAATATGATAATTCATACCATTCCCCCAAGAACATATGGCTGAATAAAAACATGGTAATCTATATAATGAAAAAATATATAATATAAATACATGATAGACATGTGTTATCAGTTAATGATCATAAATAATTCTAATAATTTTCCTCATTCCAATAAAATGTATAACATTGTCATAACCCATCCTAAGAAAGAAGGTAGATGGTAAAACATTACAATAGTCATATGTATTAGAAAAACAATTTGTGGTATGTAAATACTTTTCCTCGTGTAAATAAATGGGATAACCTAATAATAATTCATATATAGAAATATGTTTTATAGTTTCAAAAGAATATAACCCAAGTGTAACAAATTATACATATAAGGATGTCTGCATAGATTAAGAATAGCATCACAAAAGAATGATTGAATGATGCTTCCCAAGGAGGGTTAAAGAATAATATTTTTTGGTACCATGAGTTCATTTCACCCAAAAAAAATATATATTATAGTATAAATAGTGAAACATAAACTCTGATTGGTTAAATCCTTTTTAAAATGAAAATATAAATGGAACTGATAATATAAAAGATCTTTTACAAAAACATTTTTAACATTGATGTGAAAGTTGAAGTAACATGTAACTTCTAAAATGCCTTTTATAAACGGTGAAGTGAAAACTCATGGAAAATAAATACATTTAAAAATAATATTCCCTAATAGGGCCTTAAAAAGATATAATGTTTATCTTGGGGAAATTTGGAGAGGAATACAAAACCTATGAAATTGAATGAAAAAACTATTTTCTGTATTTTGAAAAATACCTTTGTTCAAAACTCATATAATAAAATGAGTAATAAAAAGTTATTTTTATTGAAACATTATTTTATTAAAAATTATTTTAAAATACCATATAAAATAGCATATAAAATATTAGGATTTTAGAACCAAATAATGTAAGTAAAATGTTCAAGATAAAACATTATAACATAAAAAATGATATTTCTGTTACTAATATCACTTTTGGGAAACATATCCCATGAAGTGAGAAATATTTGTCAAAGGTTTTATTTGGTAGAAATTTGTATCTCAAAAAAATGTGATAATAATACATAATATAATCCAAAGGTATAACATACCCAACTTATATGAAATAATTTCAAGAGAACAATCATAACTCAATGAACAAATATTGGGTTACCAAAAATCCTTACTACCGGGGAAAAACTAAATCAATAGACACCATAATAAGGAATTTTATTTTGATATTCAATCCCATGAAATAGTAATATTATAATAAGAATAAATCTGTGGGTAGTGAATACACCATAAAAAAACATGGTGTGGATAACATATTATTTCTCCAAGAATTAAAATTGGGACCCAGAAAAACATTACAGTTTTAAGAACTTTCATATCAAAACCTTGTTAAATACAGGTATAATAATTGAACATAAAATACCTTTATAAAAAGGTAATTCATGATATTATATCTAGAATTGGTAGTATGTACTGTAAAAAATGAAATTAGGTGCATAATATAAGCATGTATCAAAGGGAGGAATTTGAGATGAAAACCCTTACCTTGTTACAGATTCATTTTGTGCATGCGCCAAAATTAAAAAATAATAAAATTAATTTTATTATATAACATATTTGTAACCTTAATAATATATATTTTATTTAATATAATCTATTTATTATCATATTTTATTTATTTATTATATAGTTTTCCTTCCAACATCATTTACATGATATTGTTTGGTCATTTTTTTGTACTTCATTATGTATGTTTACCATGGTAGAAATCTTCATAAAATATTTTCATATTATATATATAATATTTTTATTTTTATTTAAATATTTTTTATATTACATATATTTTTAATCCATCAGTTATGGGTGGTGATGACAAATGAAACTCATAGCTTGTGAAGGTGGAAGTTCTTACGCACACACGATTCATGTTTCCATTCATCAATGAATGAGAGTGAAATATTGTATATAATAATTTTATAACATATAATCATATTAATATTTTATTTTAATATTAATTCTTCAATAAAATAATTATAAATAATAAAGATAGGCAGTTATGAAAAATGCAAGGCATCGTTTTACGAAGGTGGTAGTCTGTGCACACGTTCTAACAACTCTTTTGTTTCTATAGTGGATGGAGGGGAATAAATAAAAGTTGTTCAATTCATATAATAACATATAAGTATAAAAATTATAATTATTTAATTATATTGACATGTATATAAGAGGTTTTTATGAGTAATATAAAGAAGAAAGTGTTAAAAAGTTGGCAATACTTATATTGAACACTCAATTCTTCTCTTAGAGATATCCTTGGAAATAAAGGCCTTAGGATAACATATAGAGACCATGGTATTAATTATGAGTAAATTAATTTTATAATATTTTTTGGTATATTTTTAGGTAAATTATAATGGGATTTTTAATAATTGAGTGGTGTATTTGAACCCCTTTTATAAGAAGAGAAAATGGTACTTTTGGGAATACCCTTTAATTTGCAATAATATAATTACACTATTAAATGGTAAAAGATTCAAAAAGATATAAATAATGGAGTGTGTTTATCAGGTCTATAAATCCTAAAAAATTATTAAAATTCATGTTTTAATCATGTTGGAAGTCATTTCATCGTAGGTTTTTACTTTTAGCATTTTTTACATTTATAACTAGTTCTTAACTACGTAATTTATGTTTTTAAAAAATATAAATTAACCCATGTTATAAAATTTGGGTGTGATAAACCTAAATTTAATATCCAATTAATATAATTAAAATCATAAATAATAAAAAATTAACTTTTAAATTAAAATTTTATTTAAATAAAAACACTTTTTTGTAGGAAAATTGTATTTAATCATTTTGTGTTCTTAATCTCAATTAGCATTGGTTAAAAACAAAATTAGGGTTCATATAATTATATATTAATCTAAAAATAATATTATATTCATCATTTGAAATATAATAATTTAATTTTTTAGATAAAAATTACACAATATTGATAATCTAATTCTCTAAAAAATAGTTTTATCACTGTCCTGGTACAAAAATTAGTCATAGAAATAATTCTTTTATAACCAAAATTGAAATTGAAATTATAAAATTATGTGATGATATTGATCATAAATATGGAATCCATTTTTAAATATTTATTTTTTCACAATTGATGAAATATAATTTTTAATATAATCGGTTAAAATTGTTTTTAGAATAAAATATTACTAATGTATTTAAAATGATATATATATATATATATGGGTTTTATAAAGACAACACAGTAATTCTAAAGGATTTATATCACATATAAATATATGTACATATTATATAAAATGGTTTCAAAAAAAATTTAGTCATTCTTTTATTACAATAATTTCATAAAAGTATTAGTTTTTAAAATAATCAATATTTTTCACTATTCTCTGAAAAATCCATTATTTCAAAAAAGTACCAAAAAATAATATAAGGATATTATTAATGTTATCAAACAAAAAATTATGTTGATTTTTTCAAATTAATACTCTAAAATTTTAAAAATCACCTTTCGAATAAACTCATAAATTATAATAAAAAATTATTTCCATATGAAAATGTTCAATATAAATTCTTAATATTCTTATTTCATATCATTTACAAGAAAAATTTGCGCTAAAAAATTTTTAATTTCAAAAAAATCTCATCATTAATCATATTATTTTTCAAATATAAAGTATATCTCAGAAGGAGGAAATTTTTTGAAAATTAATTTTCCAAAAAATAAATGATCTTATTAGTCATTTTAGGTAATATAATTAAATGTAATTCATATTAAACGTAGCCTTTATTTTGTCTATGCATATATTTTATAATGTAGTCACTATTAATCATTAATTATAATTCAACGGGTATATTTTGATGGGCATACTTAAATATTTATATTTTATCTAGCTATAACGTGAATTTGTTTATGTGTAGTGTTTCATGTGGAGAAAGCTATCAAACAAATTGAATTTTTTAAAAGTATTCATATATTAAGATCTTAGGGTATTGCATTCTCAATCTGTTATGATCATGTTAATATCCCATGATCATGAAATATTCCCTCTTTTATTACCTATATGTCTACATCACATTTCCACTTATTTTCTTCTTCAAATTCAATTGTCCAATGAAACACATTTGAAAATCATCTCGGATGATCTCACTTATTTAATCTCTTATGAATAATCCACGTACATAACATTATGTAGAAATTATAAAACGACCTATGGTGAGGATATCTCCATTTTTTACATTCATTATTTGAAAATGTTAATTATTAATTTACTATGGTATGGTCCTCGTCATTTTACATCATAGAAAATCACAACAACCTTTACTATTATGTGGTTTTCTTTCTCTCATCATTTTTCATTTCTCTCAACCTTTATTTTTTCTTCTTTGTAACTCTTCCATAATGACCAAAATTCCCCAAAAAATCACTATAATATAGAGTATCTCAAACATACCAACTTTAATTTTGAGCATAACATATTAAATATCAAAGAATCGACACTTTTGATGATTTCATTCCTAAAAACTAGGATTGTGATTCATTTTATGAATCATGATACATGAATACTTGAAGAAAATCAATAGCATCTTCTGAATTTATTTCTTAAAAAAAATTATGGAATCTAAGATGTCACCTAGTAAACAAGTGTCTATATAGATCGAACATGTTAATCGACCGCATGGATCGACAATAAGGCATTCACACAACCATATGAAATGGGTCAAACACATCTAAAAAATACAGACTAATAAGTGTATAGATGTTGATGAATTTTATGGGTACATAGTCCCCAATTCTTGATTATGTAGAGCATGTTGTTTACATAGTGGCAGACTCATGTTTACATAGGAGTGTATAATGTTTACAAAATTCTTGAATGAAATTTACACATAAAAACTTCATGTTTACAAATAAAAAAATATTGATTTTTTATAACTAATATTATATTCTATAAAATACTATGGGGCATTCTCAAACCACTCAAACACATGTCTAGAATACATTCAATGCATCTTGGTCACCATTACCAATTCTCAACCAATGTTAATAAAATATTCAAGACACCAAGAGCTTCATCAAAACTTTCAAGATCTTTTCAACATACCCCTTTTGTATTTGTTATAAAAATAACTTAATACTTGAAAATATACTTATATATATTCATAACTCTTCAATAATAATTTTAATCCTCAAATCATAGCCTATATTTAAAGGAAAGTGTCTTACATCACTTTAAATATGTAACACACCAATATTTTATGAAAAATATTCTTTTAATTTCATTAATGTCTTTTGTTGTACGCTACTCCAAGAATACCTTGCGCTATACACAACACCGTATTAGCTTGCAGTATACGCAACACTAATCTTGGATTGTGTTACACACAATATCATGTTTTTTAGATAGTATTTATTCTATGAAACATTGAGTAAATATATATATATATATTCAATGTATTTTGTTATACGCAACAAAAAAGGAGTCATGCACTACACGCAACCCTGACTTGGGTTGCATTACACACAATCGTGACCTTCCACGATAGCGTGTGTTGTACGCAATACCGAGTTTTGCAAAACAAAGATATGTTATATAAACTAGGCGTTATGAATAGTAATACCCACTTTTTGAAATTTTTTAAATTTTATTTTTCAAAATGGACTTCATTTTTGGATTCAGAATATCTAAATTATCCAAGGGTGAAATATTTGTATTTTTCTGAAAACATTCAATTTTAGATGAATAGTGAAAAAACTATGTTACTATTTAAAAATCGAATTTTTATTTAAATATTTATTTATTTTGTTTAAATTTATTTTCTGTCAAAATTGATACATAATACCTATATAAGTTCAATGTAATTCATTGGAGTCATTTTATAATAAATTTAAATATATAAACATTTTATTGAACTTTTTACTATCTTTTACCCACCTCCTAGGAGAATTTCCAAATTTACATAAAACATAATTTTACCGCTTTTGTGAATGGAATTTCAAAAATCCGAGAGACACAGTTGATATCAGTATATAAAATGTGGTTCAATGAGATGAAAATAATTTTTGGTGAATAGTAACTTTTTAGTTTTTTTACCACGGTTAAAAGTAAATAGGGTAATTAAGGGTAAAAATGCTATTATTATTACCCCAAAACATGTTCTAATTCTATTGGATAAGTGTAATTCGACCAAAAACAACCTTAGGAATAAAATATGACCATTTAGGCCCACTTGGATTAGATTAGGACATTTATTATAAATTTATTTAAAGAAGGGTTAAAATGTTTAAAATAAATGTTTAATAACTAAATCATTTTTAATATAGGGTTATACATAAGATAAATTTGACTATAAATATTCATTATAAATATAAAAAGATTTCATATATAATTTTGTTTTATTTATAATTTTTAGACCTTAAATAATTTAATTTATTTATGACTCAATGATGATGCAATAATTATATTATTAGTGAAATATTGACATAATTGATGTTATAAATACCCAAATAAATGTAATATGAGACTTTTTATGAATGACACTAATATTACATGTTCATATGACATGTTATTATTGATTTAGTTAACGTTTTTAGAACTAATAATTCTGTAATGATTTTCACAAAAATCATTTACCAAATAGTGTCAAAATTGACCTAAAATAGTTTTTAAAACAAATATTATATTATTAATTGTTATATTATTCCTAAAAATAAATTTTTAGTCCAAAAAACCTATATAATGTTATATATATTAATAATAAACAACTTGGGTTTCGTTGGTCTTGTTATTGTATGTTTATTAACCTTATAGTGTATGAAAATAAGAAGAAACGGTAAAAGATAAATTATCTAACTTAAAGTTAAATCTAAATGATAAGGATAAAATAGATACATAAACATGTATAAATTATATTGGATGAGATTATTTCGACCCATCCCAAAATTAGATTCGAAATAAATAAATTTTAATCTATTAAAAACCAAATATGTCTTTATAATAAAATTATAGTTTTAGTTTTTCCAAAGGTACCCCTCTCCTTCCTTATAAAAGGGAACCTCCTCCCTCTCTTACGCACACCACATTGTGCCTTCAAGAGTGTCCAAACCCTACCAAATTATCTTATCCACTTCCCTAAAAACATCCTAGAGGTCCTGGTCTTCTTCAAAGACCAATTTTATTTCCCTAAGAGGAGGTCTCAAAGAGGCGCTTCAAAGAAGTGGTAATGTCCATTACCGATTCTTTCAACTTTATTTCTTCTTCCACATCTTATTCATTAGTTGTTTCATTATGAATTAATAACTTAAGTATCAATAATATACTGATATGTTATTATAAGTATGAAACAACCCTATTTCACCATCTATCCACCCTACAAAAAACGAAATCATTGCGCCTGCGTACGTATGGAATACCGTCTCCACACCGTGGTGTAATCTATTTTTCCACCACCACCATACTTGGATAGGTATAATGGTGTAAAGAATAAATAAATATGATTATTATAACATCATACTGATTCTAAGATATTAGATCATTCACTGTAATTCAATTCAATAAATATGGGAATGATATCATCGCTCGTGCGTACGTATGGATTACCGTCTCCACGACGCAATGAGATTCATTTTCCATGTTAAAAATTAAAGAATAATTCTAAAGTTTATATAATAAGTAATCATGAAATGTATGAAATAATAATCCTACTGGAGTTATTTATATATATATTTATTTTATATACTTAATTCCATTCTATTCAATAAGGAAACGAAAACAGCATTCATGCGCATGTACGACCTACCGTCTCCATGAACGGTGTATTTCTTTACATTTATCAACCTATTATATATATGTATATTCTGTATATATATTATAAATAAATCATGTTTTATATTCTGGAATTGTGTAATCATGATCTAAGTAATCATATGAATAATTACAAGTCAAAACATGGACGACAAATGAAACGATTTTACCAAAAATGATCTTTAACATGGAATTTACAAATGAACGGGTAATATAAAGTCATAAGTGAACCATATATGATATCATAACAATGAATATGATTCTTTAATAGGTCAATGTCCTTATTTAAATAATTATACACGAGGTTCGGATACATACGAAGCATATCGGACGTAAGGTAAGGGAAAATTTTGCAAATCTCATTTTTATCCGAGATTGCCTATTCGTAAGTATTTACTGGGGTTATTTCTATCATCCATGTCCATGTTTTATAAAAGTTATTTCATGTATGTTTAAATTACTTTTTACCCATTTTTTACTTTTACTACATGGTATGTAAGGAATATTTCTTCTATTTCCGTTACGATGTACTCTTTGACTTTTCTGGCAAAATTACGAGAAGAATGTTTTTTTACTTATACGGCATGAATGGATTTTTATTTTTTTATAAAGTCTTATTTTCATGAAGCTTCCTATAAAATATTTCAGGACTATTTTCAAAAAAATTCATTTTCTTCTAAAATTGCATGACATTCTGTGAAAAGAAAATGATTTTGAAGAAGAAAGGATATTTTCATCAAGAATTCATTTCACGTGTTTTATCAAAACCATTTTCCTTATAAGATGACATTATTTCATATCTGTATATTTCAAGTATAATGTCTCTATGATTTACATGGTTTCACTACTCTTATTATGAAATTCTATCCATTTCTTTTATATGGATTATGTGATGATGGGATTATGATTATGGAACCCATTTTATTCATTGGGTTATTATAAATGATGTATGTTTATTTTGTGGAACAAGTATGAATGATTTCATTATGAGATGGGTAGGACCTATACCTCCCTCCAATTAATTGGGTAATGATTTATATCTCATGAGATTGGCATGGCTGGAACGGTACGTTAATCCGGTTTAGTGTTACATGACTAAAACGAAGAGTGAACTCGATTCAGAAAGGGACTTTCTCCACTAAGATGGTCTTGGCAGCAATGCCTTGGATACTATGGAAATCATAACATGTGCTGAATGGTTTCCAAAATTACAAGTTTTATTCCCATTATATTTTATCATGGCTGATGTTCTATTATGATATATGGCTTACTTACTTCCATGATTTATGTCTTTGCTCAAGGTTTGGATGTTTACATTTCATGTTCAAGTTTTGCATTCAAATGTTTATGGATTGTATTATGTTCTCTATGTTTTCCCTTACAGAGCATTTGAGCTCACACTTTTTATGTTTTAATTTCCCAAGGAAATAAATAAATGATTTATATAAGGAGTCGAAAAGGGGAAGATCGTTATGGGAGTTTTTGAAGATCATTCACCACAATTAGAAGATTATTTTTCCATGTTTCCAAAGACACTAAACTATTATGGTCCTTGAGCGTTGGTTTTTTATATGTATTAAGTATTCTGCAAATGTAATGTAATTTCCATGTACGTCAAGCTTCATGTCTATACAATTGGTATCAGAGGAAAGGTTTATTTAACCTTTGGAAACTAGGATGCGAAAACTTTAGTGAGATCCCTAGAGATATTTCTAAGGTATGTCTAGGGATGTCCCTAAGGATACGTATACGTATAGGATATAGTCCTGGAACGACGATAAAGATATTTGAATTTAACCTAAGATGTTAGATATTGAAGGTACTCCCCCTTTATTATGTTTTTTTCCTAGCACGATTTTTTCCTCTCACACTATTCTTTTTGGGTTTTAGAAAATGGCTGGAAACAGGAAGATTCATGATAATGGCAGATATAATGGACAATGGAATGATATTCCTCATTAGAAAACAAATAAAATAGGATTTGGAAGTCCAAACATCGTTATTATCCCTAATCATAAATCTCATAATAAGATCAATAATCACAACTTTGGTAAGTTTCCTGACTCTGATAATAAGAGAATGATGGAGTTTCCTGATGATCATAGAGGAAAGAAAGTTTAATTTCCCTCGTGTAAATCATGTGGGAAGAGGCATCGGGGAGATTGTTTAAAAGGAACTAGAAGATGGTTTGGGTGTGGAAAAGAAGGACACAAAGCCAATAAGTGCAAAGGAAAAGGTTCAGTTGACCCCATGGAAAAGGATAATGGTATTTCTACAACATCACCAATGATTAAATGTTTTAAATGTGGAATTTATGGGCATTATGAAAACCAATGACCTAAGGGAAAATCTCATGAAGAGAATCAGCATGGTCATATGAGTAGTATTTATGTGGATGATGATGAAGAGACTACAAATGAAATATGAGATGAAAGAAATGATGAAGCTCAGTCAGTGTTTTAAGATGTTAGTGGAATGATTGTATGTTTATAAAGAATAATGTATGGTACTATGGAATAAAGAATCATCTAAGTATTGTTACACTATTGTTTTTACTAAATTATTTGAAAGTATATGTTGTATGGTACTTGTAACCATGAAAGTTTATTCAGATATTTTTGGAAAGATGATGATATGCGCATAATGAAGGGATTAGGAGAAAATAATATGTTTGATAGTATTCATGATCTCATGACTGCTATAAGGACTAAGTTATATTATACTTTGATTATATAGATTTTTTGGGATTTTGATATGTGGAAAAAGTTATCTTTTGATAGTATTCATGTTTTCAATAAGGTTCTAGGGTAATTTATGTTTCATGAGAATATATGAATAAGGTATTCATGTGTTTGGAATGCAACCAACGAGATATATCTTATGATATATCTGGGATAAATGCTTGTATTCGCATTCTTGGTAGATAACATTTTTAGTAATTGTTTTCTTTATACTATGAGCTTGGACCGAAGTATTTTAGATAAGCCTAATGATTTGAAAGGGTTATGTTGAACATAAGTTATTATTATTTAAGGATAGGACTTTTTTTGATATTATGGATGGGATGTTATAGTAATGTAGTTTTTGAAGAAGGACAACCTGTAGGATGGGTGATAGCCCATCGTGCCGGACAAGGCTGTGGAAATCAAACCCACAACCGAAGTGCGACTGGCCTTTATCGCCTACCACTAGCCTACAAGAAGTCCCTAGTTAATATAAACTAGTTTTATTTTATTAAGCGGTATCATATATGATGTATATGTTCATTTTTGGAATCGTATATGATTAACCTCACCATATATGGACTTATGTATATTTGATAACTTTTGCTAACCTTTTTTTTGAAATAGATGGAAAGACCCATAATTCTAGCACATGATCTGTTAACACATCAGAAATAACAAATTCAACTTCATTTCTTTAAGAGATGGAGTGGAAATAGTTCAAAGCACGAACAACAGTGATATTGTACCAAAATCACGGAAGTATTTCTTCTAATTCAAAATTTTAAACATTAGGGAAATGATATTGAAAACAAAGAATGTTGTCCAAGTGATTTTATATCTGATAAATCTGATGGTACCTTAGATCATCACAAATTTATGGCTTTGTGATTGATGGTTTTTTCATAGCCATGTTCTCTACCACTCTCCATCAGAACTTGATGGTTAGATTTTTCTTCCATATCCATATTTTCACCTATGATCTCCTATGTGTAAACCTTGTGATGCGTTTATTTGGGTAACCATTGTGGTTCATACTTCACTTTTTAAAATTAAGTGTTAGCATTCCTATTTACAATGTGGGATTCTATGAAAGAAACATTCAAGTGTTAAACGATTTATAACCCCGATGAATTTCGAGGGTGAAATTCATTTTAAGGGGGTATAATGTAACACCACAAGATTTTATGAAAAGTATTCTTTTAATTTCATTAATGTCTTGTGTTGTATGATACACCAATATTACCTTGCACTATATGAAACACCGTTTTAGCTTTCAGTATACGCAACACTAATCTTGGATCGTGTTACACACAATTTCATGTTTGTTCGATAGTAGTCATTCTACGAAACATTGAGTATATATATATATATATATATTGAATATATTTTTTTATATGCAACAACAAAGGTTTCATGCACTACACGCAACCCTGACATGGTGTGCATTACACTCAATCGCGACCATCCAAGATAGCGTGTGTTGTACGCAATACTGAGTTTCGCTAAACAAAGATATTTTATATAAACTAGTCATTATGAATAGTAATACCCAATTTTTGAAATATTTTAAATTTTATATTTCAAAATGGACTTCATTTTTTGATTCAGAATATCGAAATTAGCCTAGGGTGAAATTTTGGTATTTTTCTGAAAACATTTAATTTTTGATGAATAGTGAAAAAACTAGGTTACTATTTAAAAACTAACTTTTTATTTAAATAATTATTTATTTTGTTTAAATTTATTTTAGGTCAAAATTGATAAATAATACCTATATAAGTTCAATTTAATTCATTGGTGTCATTTTATAATAATTTTAGATATATAAACATTTTATTGAACTTTTGACCGTTTTTAACCCACTTCCTAGGAGATTTTGCAAATTTAAATAAAAATTAATTTTACCACTTTTGTGAATGTAATTTCTAAAATCCGAGTGACATGGTTGATTTCACTATGTAAAATTTGGGTCAATGAGATGAAAATAATTTTTGGTGAATAGTAACTTTTTACTTTTTTTACCACGGTTAAAAGTAAATAGGGTAATTAAGGGTAAAAATGATATTATTATTACCTTAAAATATGTTCTAATTATATTGGATACGTTTAATTCAACCATAAACAACCTTATGAATAAAATATGACCATTTAGTCCCACTTTGATTAGATTAGGACATTTATTATTAATTTATTTAAAGAAGGGTTAAAATAGTTAAAATCAATGTTTAATAAATAAATCATTTTTAATATAGGGTTAAACATAAGATAAATTCGACTATAAATATTCATTAGAAAGATAAAAAGATTTCTTACATACTTTTGATTTATTTGTAAATTTTAGACATTAAATAATTTAATTTATTTATTACTCAATGATGATGCAATAATTATCATATTAGTGAAATATTGACATAATTGATGTTATAAATATCCAAATAAATGTAATTTGTGACTTTTTATGAATTACACTAATTTTAAAGGTTAATATGACATGTTAGTATTGATTTAGTTAAATTTTTTCGAACTAATCGTTCTGTAATGTTTTTCACAAAAATCAATTACCAAATAGTTTCAAAATTGACATAAAATAGTTTTTAAAACAAATAATATATTATTAATTGTAATTTTTTTCCTAAAAATCTAAGGATCATCCAAAAGACTCATATAAGGTTATATATATTATTAATAAATAACTTGGGGTTCTTTTGTGTAACACCCCGAGATTTTATGAAAAATATTCTTTTTAATTTAATTAATGTCTTGTGTTATATGCTACACCAAAAGGAGCTTGCACGACACACATCCTTAACTTGCCTTGCATTACACGCAATCGCGACCTTTATCGATAGCGTGTGTAGTACGCAATAACGAGTTTCACTAAACAACAATATGCTATTAAAATATTATTAAAACTAGCCGTTATGAATAATAATAACCACTTTTTGAAATTTTGTAAATTTTATTTTTCAAAATGGAATTTATTTTTGGATTCGTAATATCGAAATTAGCTTAGGGTGAAATTTTGGTGATTTTCGGATAACTTTCATATTTTGATGAATAGTGAAAATTATTAAATTTTAATTAAAAACAACTTTTTCAATCGAAAATAGTAAATTATTAATTTGAGTGATTTTAAAGTATATTTAGAATATATTTTTACCATTTAATACAATGTCGGTCATTGGATGCAATTTCACATTTAAACCAGACATAAACAAGTGTCAATCTTTTGATAGTTATTATCTCTTAAGAACACGCTATTTGTTTTGACGACGGGAATTAATTTTTAAATTAATTAATGCAACTGATATGTTTTGAATTTGGTAAAATAGAAATCATTTTTGAGTTTATAATATCAAATATATCTGAGGCCTAATTTTGGGTATTTTTCTGAAAACTTTCAATTTTTGATGAATAGTTAAACCACTAAGTGGTAGTTAAAAAACTAAATTTTTCATAAAACATAATTTTACCGCTTCTATGAGTGGAATTTAAAAAATCAGAGAGACGCGGTTGATGTCAGTAAGTAAAATGTGGTTCAATGAGATAAAAATAATTTTTGGTGAATAGAAATTTTTACTTTTATTTACCACGGTTAAAAGTAAATAGGGTAATTAAGGGTAGAAATGATATTATTATTACCCTAACACATGTCCTAATTCTATTGGACAAGTTTTATTCGACCAAAAACAAACATAGGAATAAAATATGACCATTTAGTCCCACTTGGATTAGATTAGGACATTTATTATTAATTTATTTAAAGAAGGGTTAAAAGAGTTAAAATCAAAGTTTATTTACTAAAAAATTTTTAATATAGGGTTATACATAAGATAAATTCGATTGTAAATATTCATTAGAAATATAAAAACATTTCCTACATGATGGATTTTATTTGTAATTTTTAGACATCAAATTATTTAATTTATTTATGACACAAAGATGATGCATTAATTATCTTATTAATGAAATATTGACATAATTGATATTATAAATGCCAAAATAAATGTAATTTAAGACTTTTTATGAATTACACTAATTTTCTAGGTTACTATGATATATTAATGTTGATTGAATCAACTTGGTTCGAACATATAATTCTGTTATGATTTTCACAAAAATCATATATCAAATAGTGTCAAAATTGACACAAAATAGTTTTTAAATCAAATATTATATTATTAATTGTTATTTTATTACTAAAAATCTAAAGTTCGGCCAAATGACTTAGATAAGGATATATTTATTAATAATATACAATTTGGGGTTCGTTTGGCATGTTATAGTAAGTGTATTAACCATATAGTGAAAGAAAACAAAAAGACATGGTAAAAGTTAAATTATTTGACTTAGAGTTAAATCTAATTGATAAGGTTAAAATTATACCCTAAACTTGTCTAAATCCTATTGGATGATAGGATTTCGACCCGTCCCCACTTTAGCTTCGAAATAAGACCCTTTGGAACCATTATAAACCGATTTTGACTTTAATATAAAATAATATTTTGAGATATTCCTAAGGTGCCCCTCTCCTCCCTTATAAAAGGGTACCTCCTCCCCCTCCTCCTCACACCAATTTGAGCACTCAAGCTCTGCCAACCCCTGCCATTTTCTCTTCTCCACTTACCTAGAATAATCCTAGAGGTTCTGGTCTTCTTCAAAGACCAATCTTAGTTTCCTAAGTGGAGGATTCAAAGAGGCGTTCCAAAGAAGAGGTAATATCCATTACCGATCTTTTCAATTTCATTCTTCTTCAAATTATTCTTCTTTAGTTGTTTCATGATAAAGTAATAAAATCAGTATTAATTACATACTGATATGTTATTATAAATATGAAACAACCCTAATTCACCTTCTATCCATCCTACAGAAAAATGAAATCACCGCCCGTGCGTACGTACGGAATACCGTCTCCACGCCGTGGTGTAATCTATTTTCCACCACCACCATACAAGGATGGGTATAATGGTGTAATGAGTAACTATTTATGATTATTATAAATTAATATTGATACTGAAATAATATATATATACTCCAATACAATTCCACGATCATAGGAACGATATCATCACTCGTGCGTACGTACGGAATACCGTCTCCATGATGTGATGCGACTCGTTCTACATGATCATCATTACATAGTAATTATATAAATGAATTGAATGAATAAATATGATATATGTTACACTAATAACATTCTGGATATAAGGTATCTATAACCTTAAAAGATGAATAAGAATTTATTCGGCAAAACACACATAAGAACAAAATGCAATAAAGACCCGAGTAACAAGTAACAATGAAATATTACTAACAAAAAGATAAGAATATGACCATATATGATATCATATCAATATTTATGATTCTGGAATTAGTCAATAACATTATTTAAACCATTATACAAAAGCTTCTAACACGTACAAAGCAAATCGGACCTAAGGTAAGGGAAATATCACAATCTCATTTTTATCTGAGATTGTTTATACTTTAGTATTTACTGGGGTGTATTTTATCATCCACATCCATATTTCCTCAATATGTAATATTATTTCCATCCAACTACAATTTTTTAAATCCAATTTTACCCTTCGGTGAGTTTTTAGTAAAAGATATGTCGTTTTTCGTACGAGGTACTTTTTTGACTTTTCCGACAAAAGTACGAGAAGAATGTTTTTTTAACTTATACGGCATGAATGGATTTTTAAAACATTATTTCCAAGAAGCTTCCTTTACAAGTTTTCAAGTTTATTTTTAATCAACTTCTTTTAGTTTTAAATTTTAAGACATGTTAATAAAGTAAAATGTTTTTGAAGTAGAAAGGATATTTTATTCAAGAATGGATTTCAAGTGTTTTATCAAAATTATTTTCCATCTAAGATAATAAAGGGTTTTGTTTCTATCCCTATTATTACATGGATTTTATTATGTTGTGATGGAAATATTTTTATGAATTCCATTATCTTATATGAATTTTTTTATGATGTCATGTTGTTTAAGAATCCCATTTTTATTACATGGGTTATGCAATGATGTATGATTTATGATTTTGTGGAACAAATAAGAATGGTGTCATTATGAGATGGATGGGACCTATATCTCCCTCTAATGCATTGGGTAAAGATTTTATATCTCATGAGATAGACATGGCTAGAATGTTAGGTTATACCGGTTCAGTGAAACAGGACTGAAACGAGGGTCACTCGATTCAGAAATGGACTTTGTCCCCTAAGATAGTCTTAGCAATGAGTCTTGACTAACAAGAAATGATTATCTATGATTATGTGGCCACAAAGTTTAATGTTTTATGTAATGATTATTGTGAATACATTTCACTGCCATGAGTTATCCCAGGTTATGAAATTATGATCTCTTTTGCAGGTTAAGATTTCCAAAAGTTATGTTCTTATGTATATGATGTGATTTATATTTCTTTTGTTTACCCTTACTGAGAATTTGAGCTCACCCTTTTATGTTTTCTTTTCCCCATGATATAATGAAATGTTTTAGGTAAAAAAAGGGAAGATCTTTATGGGAGATATTGAAGATCTTTCACCAGGTTTAGAAGATTATATTCCGAGTTTCCAAAGACACTAAACTATTACGGTCCTTGTGTGTATGTTTTTGTAATGTACTAAGTATTCCGCAAATGTAATGTAATGTCCATGTACGTCAAGCTTCGGGTCTCTACAGTTGGTATCAGAGGAAAGGTTTAGTCAACCTTTGGAAACTAGGATGCAAAAATGTTAGTGATATCCCTAGATATATTTCTAAGGTATGTCTAAGGATGTCCCTGAGGATAAGTATATGTATAGGATATAGTCCTAGAACTATGGTAACGATGTTAGATTAAACCAAAGATGTTAGATATTGAAGTTACTCCCCCTTTATTATGATTTTTGCCTCTCACACTATTCTTTTTGGGTTTTAGAAAATGGTTGGAAACAAGATGATTCACGATAATGGAGGATATGATGGACAATGGAATGATATTCTTCATGAGCATCAAAATGAAATGGGATTTGGAAGTCCAAACATCATTATTATGACGAATCAGCAATCTCATAAAATGATCAATAAAGTAAAATTTGGTAAGTTTCCTGACTCGGCTAATAAGAGAAAGACGAAGTTTCATGATGATCATAGAGGAAATAAAGTTCAATTTCCCCTATGTAAATCAGGTGGGAAGAGGCATCAAGGAGAATGTTTCAAAGGAACTGGAAGATGCTTTGGGTGTGGAAAAGAAGGACACAAAGCCAGTAAGTGCAAAGGAAAAGGTTCAGTTAACACCAGAGATGAGGATAATTGTATTTCTATGACATCAACAATGGTTAAATGTTTTAAATGTGGAATGTACGGGCATTATCTAAACCAATGCCCTAAGGGAAAGTCTCATGAAGAGAATCAGTATGGTCGTATGAGTAGTATTTATGTGGATGATGATGAAGAGACTACAAATGATATGTGAGATGAAATAATTGTTGAAGCTCGGTTAATGGTTTAAGAATGTAGTGGAATGATTACATGTTTATCATGTGTAATGTTGTATAAGTAATCTCATGGTACTATGGAATAAAGAGACATCTAAGGATTGTTACACTGTTGTCTTTCCTTGAGTTTTGAAAGTGTATGATTAATGTTACCAGTATCCATGATAGGTTATTCAGATATTTTTGGAATGTAGATGATATGCTCATAATGAAGGGATAAGGATAAAATTAAATGTATTCATGAGCTCAGGACTGATATAAGGAGAAGGTTATATCGTGGTTTGAGTATATAGAATTTTTGGATTTTGGTATGTGGAATGAGTTAACTTTTGACAGCATTCATGTTTTCACTAAGGGTTAATGGGTATTTATTTTTCAAGAGAATACATGATTAGGGTATTCAAATGATTGGAATCTGACCAACAAGATATATGGGGGATAAACGATGGTATTCACATGCTTGGATAACGATATTTTAAGTAATCGTTTTCTTTATACTATGAGCTTGGACTGATGTATTTTAGATAAGCCTAAAGATTAGAATGGATTATGTTGGACATAAGTTAGGATAAAACGTTTTTCGATATTATTCATGGGATGTTATATTAATATAGATTTAGAAAAAGGACAACTTGCAGGACATGCAACAGCCCATCGCATCAGACAAGGCTGTGGGAATCGAACCCACAACCGAAATGTGACTGGCCTTTATCGCCTACCACTGGCCTACAGGAAGTCCCTGTTTAGTAGAAACTAGTTTTTATTATATTAAGAAGTATGATATATGAAGTATAAGTCCATTTTAGGAACCATATATGATTAATCTCACTATAGAATGACTTATGTAAATTTAATAACCTTTTTCTAACCTTTTGTTTCAGAAAGATGGAATGACCCGTCATTTTATCACATGATCTGCTAACACTTCACGAATAACAAATTTAACTTCATTCATTTAAGAGATGAAGTGGAAATTGTTCAAGGCACGAACAACAGTGAGATTGTACCAAAATAAAGTAAGTATTTATTCTAATTCAAATTCTTCAACTTTAGGGAGACGATCTTGAAAACCAAAAATGTTGTCCTAGTGATCTTATATCTGATTAATCAGATGGTACCTTAGATCATCACAAATTTATGGATTTTCGATTGTTGGCTTTTCCATAGCCATGTTCTCTACCACTCTCCATCAGAACATGATGGTTAGATTTCTCTTCCATATCCATATTTTCACCTATGTGGAAAGCCAGTGATTAGTTTATTTGGGTAACTGTTACGTTTCATACTTTTGTTTTTAAATATTGGTTTTGGTATTCCTTTTTATTATGTGGGTTTCGATTAAAGAAACTTTCGAATAGTAAACTATTTATAACCCCGAAGAATTTAGAGGGTGAAATTCATTTTAAGGGGGGTAGAATGTAACACCCCGAGATTTTATGAAAAATATTCTTTTTAATTTCATTAATGTCTTTTGTTATATGCTACACCAAAAGGAGATTGCACAACACACATCCTTGAATTTCCTTGCATTACACGCAATCGTGACCTTTATCGATAGCGTGTGTAGTACGCAATAACGAGTTTCACTAAACAACAATATGCTATTAAAATATTATTAAAACTAGCCGTTATAAATAGTAATAACCACTTTTTGAAATTTTTTAAATTTTATTTTTCAAAATGGAATTTATTTTTGGATTCGTAATATTGAAATTAGCTTAGGGTGAAATTTTGGGGATTTTCGGATAACTTTCATATTTTGATGAATAGTGAAAATTATTAAATTTTAATTAAAACAGCTTTTTCAATCGAAAACATTAAATTATTAATTTGAGTGCTTTTAAATTATATTTATAATATATTTTTACAATTTAATACAATTTTGGTCATTGGATGTAATTTCACATTTAAACCAGACATAAACAAGTGTCAATCTTTTGATAGTTATTATCTCTTAAGAACGCGCTATTTGTTTTGACGACAGGAATTAATTTTTAAATTAATTAATGCAACTGATATGTTTTGAATTTGGTAACATAGAAATCATTTTTGAGTTCATAATATCAAATATAGCTTAGGCCTATTTTTTGGTATTTTTCTGAAAACATTCAATTTTTTATTAATAGTGAAACCACTAAGTGGTAGTTAAAAAAACTGAATTTTTCCTAAAACATAATTTTACCGCTTCTGTGAGTGGAATTTCAAAAATCTGAGAGACGTGGTTGATGTCAGTATGTAAAATGTGGTTCAATGAGATAAAAATAATTTTTGGTGAATAGTAACTTTTTACTTTTATTTACCACGGTTAAAAGTAAATAGGGTAATTAAGGGTAGAAATGATATTATAATTACCCTAACACATGTCCTAATTATATTGTACAAGTGTAATTCGACCAAAAACAATCTTAGGAATAAAATATGACCATTTAGGCCCACTTGGATTAGATTAGGACATTTATTATTAATTTATTTAAAGAAGGGTTAAAAGAGTTAAAATCAAAGTTTATTTACTAAAACATTTTTAATATAGGGTAATTCATAAGATAAATACGATTGCAAATATTCATTAGAAAGATAAAAAGATTTCATACATGATGGTATTTTATTTTTAATTTTTAGACATCAAATAATTTAATTTATTTATGACACAAAGATGATGCAGTAATTATCTTATTAATGAAATATTGACATAATTGATATTATAAATACCAAAATAAATGTAATTTAAGACTTTTTATGAATTCCACTAATTTTATAGGTTACTATGATATATTAGTGTTTATGTAATCAACGTTTTTCGAACATATAATTCTGTTATGACTTTCACAAAAATCATATATCAAATAGTGTCAAAATTGACACAAAATAGTTTTTAAATCAAATATTATATTATTAATTGTTATTTTATTCCTAAAAATCTAAAGTTCGGCCAAATGACTTAGATAAGGATAGATGTATTAATAATATACAATTTGGGGTTCGTTTGGCATGTTATAGTAAGTGTATTAACCATATAGTGAAAGAAAACAAAAAGACACGGTAAAAGTTAAATTATTTAACTTAGAGTTAAATCTAATTGATAAGGTTAAAATAATACACTAAACTTGTCTAAATCCTATTGGATGATAGGATTTATACCCATCCCCACTTTAGCTTCGAAATAAGACCCTTTGGAACCATTATAAACCGATTTTGACTTTAATATAAAATAATATTTTGAGATATTCCTAAGGTGCCCCTCTCCTCCCTTATAAAAGGGCACCTCCTCCCCCTCCTCCTCACACCAATTTCAGCACTCAAGCTCGGAAAACCCCTGCCATTTTCTCCTCTACACTTCCCTAGAATAATCCTAGAGGTCCCGGTCTTCTTAAAAGACCAATCTTAGTTCCCTAAGTGGAGATTCAAAGAGGCGTTCCAAAGAAGAGGTAACATCCATTACTGATCTTTTCAATTTCTTTCTTCTTCAACTTCTTCATCATTAGTTGTTTAATGATAAAGTAATAACATCAGTATTACTTAGATACTGATATGTTATTATAAATATGAAACAACCCTAATTCACCTTCTATCCATCTTACAGAAAAATGAAATCACCACGCGTGCGTACGTACGGAATACCGTCTCCACGCCGTGGTGTAATCTATTTTCCACCACCACCTTACAAGGTTGGGTATAATTGTGTAATGAGTAACTATTTATGATTATTATAATGTAATATTGATACTGAAATAATATATATATACTCCAATACAATTCCACGATCATAGGAACGATATCATCACTCTGCGTACGTACGGAATACCGTCTCCATGATGTGATGCGACTCGTTCTACATGATCATCATTACATAGTAATTATATAAATGAATTGAATGAATAAATATGATATATGTTACACTAATAACATTATGGATATAAGGTATATATAACCTTAAAATAAGAATAAGAATTTATTCGGAAAAACACGTATAAGAACAAAAGGCAATAAACACCCGAGTAACAAGTAACTACGAAATATTACTAACAAAAAGCTAAGAATATGACCATATATGATATCATATCAATATTTATGATTCTGGAATAAGTCAATAACATTATTTAAACCATTATACAGGATATTCGGACACATACAAAGCAAATCGGACCTAAGGTGAGGGAAATATCACAATCTCATTTTTATCCGATATTGTTTATACTTTAGTATTTACTGGGGTGTATTTTATCATCCACATCCATATTTCCTCAATATGTAATATTATTTCCATCCACCTACAATTTTTTAAATCCAATTTTACCCTTCGGTGAGTTTTTAGTAAAAGATATGAAAGGAATCTTTTGTCGTTTTTCGTACGAGGTACTTTTTTGACTTTCCAACAAAAGTACGAGAAGAATGTTTTTTTTAACTTATACGGCATTAATGGATTTTTAAAACATTATTTCCAAGAAGCTTCCTTTACAAGTTTTAATGTTTATTTTTAATCAACTTCTTTTAGTTTTAAATTGTATGACATGTTAGGAAAGGAAAATGTTTTTGAAGTAGAAAGGATATTTTCCTCAAGAATGGATTTCAAGTGATTTATCAAATTTATTTTCCATCTAAGATAATAAAGGGTTTTGTTTCTATCCCTATTATTACATCGATTTGATTATGTTGTGATGGAAATATTTTTATGAATTCCTTTATCTTATATGAATTGTTTTATGACGTCATGTTGTTTAAGAATCCCATTTTTATTACATGGGTTATGCAATGATGTATGATTTATGATTTTGTGGAACACATAATAATGGTATCATTATGAGATGGGTGGGACCTATATCTCCCTCCAATGCATTGGGTAATGATTTTATATCTCATGAGATAGACATGGCTGGAATGGTAGGTTATACCGGTTCAGTGAAACAGGACTGAAACGAGGGTCACTCGATTCAGAAATGGACTTTGTCCACTAAGATAGTCTTGGAAATGAGTCTTGACTAACCAGAAATGATTCTCAATGATTATGTGTGTATTCCACAATGTATAATGTTTTAAGTTATGATTATTGTGAATACATTTCACTACCATGAGTTATCCCAGGTATTGAAATTATGATCTCTTTTGCAGGTTAAGATTTCCAAAAGTTATGTTCTTATGTATATGATGTGATTTATATTTCTTTTGTTTACCCTTACTGAGCATTTGAGCTTACCCTTTTATGTTTTCTTTTCCCCAGGATATAAAGAAAGGTTTTAGGTAAAAAAATGGAAGATCTTTATGGGAGATATTGAAGATCTTTCACCAGGATTTGAAGATTATATTCCGAGTTTTCAAAGACACTAAACTATTACGGTCCTTGTGTGTGTGTTTTTCTAATGTACTAAGTATGCCGCAAATGTAATGTAATGTCCATGTACATCAAGATTTGGGTCGTTACATTTTGTCTTGTTATTGCAATTTTATTAACCTTATACTTTAAGAAAACCAGAAGACACGGTTAAAGTGAAATTATCTAACTTAAAGTTAAATCTAAATGATAATGTTAAAATAGATACCTAAACTTGTCTAAATTATATTGAATGAGAGTATTTCGACCCATACCCTCCTTTTATTAGAAATAAATAAATTTAGAGATATTAAAAACTTAATATGACTTTATAATAAAATAATATTTTTAGTTTTTTCAAAGGTACCCCTCTCCTCCCTTATAAAAGGGCACCTCCTCCCTCTCTTCCTTTCACCACATTGAGACTTCATGCTCAGCCAAACCCTGCCAAATTATCTTCTACACTTCCATATATACATCCTAGAGGTTCTGGACTTCTTCAAATGCAAAGTTTAGTGCCCTAAGAGAATATCTCAAAGAGGCGCTTCAAAGAAGAGGTAATGTCCATTACTGATTCTTTCAACCTTATTTCCTCTTCCACTTCTTCTTATTCTTTAGTTTTTTCTTTATGAAGTAATAACCTAAGTATCACTATTATTCTGATATGTTATTATAAGTATGAAACAACCTTATTTCACTATCTATCCATCCTACGGAAAACGAAATCACTGCACGTGCGTACGTACGGAATACCGTCTCCACGCCGTGGTGTAATCTGTTTTTCCAGCACCACCTTACATGGATGGGTATAATGGTGTAAAAAATAAATAAATATGATTATTATAAAATCATACTGATTTTATGATATTAGATCATTCACTCCAATTCGATACAATAAATATGGGAACGATATCATCACTTGTGCGTACGTATGGATTACCGTCTCCACGAAGCGATGAGATTCATTTTCCATGTTAACAGTTAAAGAATGATTATAAAGTATATATAATAAGTAATCATGAAATATATGAAATAATAATTCTACTGTATTTATGTATATATATGTATTTCATATACTTAATTTCATTCAATTCAATATGGAAATGAAAACAGCGTTCATGTGTACGTACGACCTACCGTCTCCATGAACGGTGTATTTATTTACATTTATCGATCTATTATATATATGTATATTATGAATATATATTATATATAAATAATGGTTTATATTCTATAATTAAGTAATCATGATCTAAGTTATAATCTGAATACTTACAAGTCAAAACACATACGACAAATTAAATGATTTTACCGAAGACTCTCTTTTTCATGAATTTAGAAAAGAACGGGTAATATAAAGTCATAAGTGAACCATATATGATATCATAACAATTAATATGATTCATTAATAAGTAAATGACATAATTTTAATCATTATACAGTAGGTTCGGAAACATACGAATCATTTCAGATGTAAGGTAAGGGATAATTTATCAAATCTCATTTTTATCCGAGATTGCTTATTCGTAAGTATTTACTGGGGTTATTTCTATCATCCATGTCCATGTTTTATAAAAGTGTTTTAATGTATGTTTAAAGTACTATTTACCCATTTTGACTTTTACTACATGGTATGTAAGGAATATTTCTTTTTTTATGTTACAAGGTAATTTTTGACTTTTCCATCAAAAGTACGAGAATAATGTTTTTTAACTTATACGGCATGAAAGGATATTTATAGATTTATAAAGCCTTATTTTCATGAAACATACTCCAAAATATTTCATTAATATTTTCAACCAAATCGTTTTCTTTTAAAATTTCAGAACATTTTGTGAAAATAAAATGATTTTGAAGAAGAAAGGACATTTTCCTCAAGAATTCATTTCAATTGTTTTATCAAAACCATTTTCCATCTAAGATGAAATTATTTCATATGTGTATGTTTCAAGTATAATGTCTCTATGATTTACATGGTTTAAAATTTCATATTATGAAATGATATCCATTTCTTTTATATGTATTATGTGATGATGGGATTATGTTTATGAAACCCATTTTATTCGTTGGGTTATTATGAATGATGTATGTTTATTTTGTGGAACAAGTAAGAATGATTTCATTATGAGATGGGTGGGACCTACATCTCCCTACAATGTATTGGGTAATGATTTATGTCTCTTGAGATAGACATGGCTGGAACAGTAAGTTAATTCGGTTCAGTGTTATAGGATTGAAATGAGGAGTGAACTCGATTCAGAAAGAGACTTTGTCCACTAAGATGGTCTTGGCAGCAATCCCTTGGATACTATTGAAATCATAACATGTGCTGAATTGTTGCCACAATTATTTATTTTATTCCCATTATATTTTATCATGTTTGATCTTCCATTATTATATATTCCTTACGTACATCCACTATTTATGTATTTGATCAAGGTTTTTATGTTTAAATTTCTTGTTCAAGTTTTGCTTTCAAATGTTTATGGATTGTTTTATGTTCTCTCTGTGTGCCCTTACTGAGCATTTGAGCTCACCCTTTTTATGTTTTAGTTTCCACAGGAAATAAAGAAAGGTTTAAGGTAAGGAAACAAAAATGGGAAGATCGTTATTGGAGTTTTTGAAGTTCTTTCACCATGATTAGAAGATTATTTTTCCGAGTTTCCAAAGACACTAAACTATTACGGTCCTTGAGCATTGTTTTATGTTACGTATTAAGTATTCTGCAAATGTAATATAATTTCCATGTACGTCAGGCTTCAGGTCTCTAAAAAAGAACCCAGTTCTCTCATGAGGTATGAAATATTTTTCTATCCATAAATTTTAATTTTAAATATCTATTTATTATATAATGTAAATACCCTTTGAGGTTATGGAGGTATCAGGGGTGTCATGTGATTTTTTGGAGTCTAGAACACAACTTTTGGGAAGAAACATGTTTGTTTCATGATTAGTAGAATACTTTTCAGGGATATTCTTATGGTTACTACAAACTATATGAGGTTTTATAATGGGTTGGAGGAGACCACACGGTTTGAAAACCCATGTTGTGTATTGTTCATGACCTTTATATTACATCTGTGGTTTTTGACTGTGGGCTAAGACTCATTTTGTGCATGGTTTGTCAAATCGTGTGAAGTTCCACTCCCTATAATAGTGGGTTCATGGTTGGTGAATGGTTTGGCCAACGAAGTGGCCAATTTGTACAGATCAATATTTTGGGTAAAATTATGAAACCTCCCAAAATTAATCTATTATTTTAACCTAGTTATCATTCTTCCTCCACAATTAAACCTCACCCTTCGATATCTACTCCTTAAAGACTAAACAATGAATCGAGGGATCTCCTCTGTCTGATATCAAAATCATGATCCATCTAAATCATTCAATACCTCTTGTTAATATCTCAATCAATTTTTATGCCATTCTTTGTTTGGTTTATTATCAGCTGCACTATTGAGGAACATGTTAATATTCTCTATTTCCAGTTTGTTTGTCCATTATTCTATTTTCTCCTGATCTAAGTCGAATCAAGAGTTGATACTATATGATCACTCCACTATGGACCTATGGTAGGTGTTGTCGTGATTTCACCTTAAATTTGCGGTTTTTATGAAAATGGTGTTGTGTCTTATGACTAATTTTCAAAATGGAACCCTAGAAATGGAGTTTAGTCCTTAATTTAAATTGATAAGTATTCCCAATTTAATTAATGAGACCAATTGATAATTTATAATGGTTGTGTACCTTAAACTATAACCACACCATAGGTGTGTTGTATAATTAAATGGACCACCATGGGTGGAATATAAATTATGTCACATTTATGGTGTGTCTTTTACCATTTCTATGGGATTTAAAATGATGAATAGAATTGTAATTTGAATTTTAAATTGAATTTATCATAGAAATTGGATGGAATGAACATAAACCTAAAATGTTACCATGTAATTGATTGCTTAAGCATGAGTTTCTCTTATAATTAAATGACTACGTGAGGAAGTTAAGAGGTAAATACTTCTAAGCCTAGCAATGCATTGAGCCTCCTTCCGAGGTGAGATTTAAATGAACTGATCATAATGATGACCTTGAAAAAATTAAATAATATTGGTTCAATTAATGTTTTTAATATGCCTTTGGTGACACATGGTTTCATATAAAAACTCTATGGATGGAATTGTTTGGCTAATGCTTTCCTACTCCTGAGTGACACTTGAAATCCCCATTAGACTTCCTAAGATGGACTCGGTGGGTTGATTAACTATAAGCCTGAGTGATACATGGAATCCTTATGGTTTTCCAAGTAAACACTTAGAGGTAAGTTGATCATATACATCATGGGTGACACTTGGGCTCCCTTAGTGGACCACCAAGGACATAATCGAATGGATATTATGTAATACCACACACAATGTGTTACTAGGATTCCCAGGATGAATACATAGGATGGTATTGTAAGGTGTTTGGTTTAATATTCCTGGAGTGATTCCTGGAATCTAAATTAGGAATGAAAAATATAGTCTTAGGTTCTTAATTGAATTATTAATTTATTTATTTATATGACATTTCTTCCAAGGAAAATCCTAAGATTGGAGTCGATCGTTGTCTTACACCTTATATATTACCTGGTTAGGCATATCCTGATCATATATCATTATGGTGGATATTGGGCTATGTGATAGGTTCTGAAACATATTTATTAAATGATATTGATTAATTAAATTAACATAATTATTAATGAGATAGGACTTGTTATTTATTCATAGACTTTTTATCTAGGTTGAAGCAAGTAGCAGAGGATGGGTGTGCATGGGACCTTGGACCTTTATGAGTAGTTTAATTTTAGTAATATCATTACATATTCTATTAATTTCTGCACACTATTATTATTCTATATTCACCAACTGTATATAACTTGACTATTGGGTGGTTGCCTACTGGGATTGTATCTCACACCTTGTTTGGTCTGTTGATGGGTACCCAAATAGACTATATAACTATAGATATGGATTACGGAAAGTGTCGTGCTACGGGTTCTTGATTGTTGCATAGTTGCAGGGGATCATAGGACCAAGCTGAGCCTCATGATGTTAGATGAGATTGATTTTTGTATTTTTTTTTATTTTTTTACATGTATTGTACACCTACCATGTATACCATTTTTGGTTGTTTTGTAAAAAAATGACATCTATCATAATCTTTTGTATATGAGATTCATTCCTGGTATTGTTTATTATATCTACTCATGTTTTTCATCCATTGTATAATTGATGCAATTCTTTTATTAATTATTTATTATTCCATTTCTGTTATGCTACACTCTAGTGATGAGGGAATAGTCTCCCCCCGAACACAACCTAGGCCCTGAATGCTAGTCGTCAGCCTCTATTATCTCGTGAGATGCGCTTGAAGGCATGTGGCCAACTGAGCATGAAGAACCTTTCAGTAGAAACTGGTTCATAGAAATTAAAAAGTGGAATCATAAGAAATGTTTTTCATACCTTACTATTTTTTGAAAATATAAAGGGTATTAGGTAGAACTGTAATTTGGTAATGAGTTTTGACTCAGCATAGCTAACCAACATACAATAAAAAGCCAAATTTCCTTGAAAAAAATTGTTGTTGTTTTTTATTTTGGATATAATAGTTGATTTGATTCCACTATAGGGGGATGAACATGAATTGTGTTGTTATCAATGACATTTTTTTTGGTTCTATTATGTTTCAACCCTATGATATGAGGGTATACCATATCACACATTATTTTAGGAAATTTTAATTAATCACATGCCATGTAGTATGCCATTCCATATAAGATGTGTTTCCTATATTCATTCTATTATGAGATGTGCCATGATTGGTATACCTATTGTGTGATACATATTTTCTATATGAAATTTCAAATCATGGTTAGGAAAGATATTTCATGTCATAATCTAAGCAGTGTTTTCCTGATTAGGCTATAGAAGACACACTAATCATTCAATTATAGAATATTGATTCACGGACCATGATTTTCTTGAATTGGAATGTGTTATGGTGTTGATTAGGATGACAACATATTTTGGTTCATGGGGAGTATGGGAACATATAGATTGGAATTTTGTGAACCATTTTGTTTAAACATTTAAAAGTGAGTTTTGATATAATGGAATTTAATATGAGAATAAAATGTAAAACTATATTTTTCATAGTAGATAACTTAACCCAGACCTGAAATTAGTAGTTAGAATTAGGAAATATATCTTGATTTTTTATTTTATCTTTACATCACACAAATATAACTCATGGAAAAGGAATATGGGTGAGTTCTTATATGGGAAGGCTTATACGTATCCTATTTAAATATCTCCACTTTTTGCAGTTGTTGAATATTGATATGAGGCATGTGGTTGGCATTTGTAGAGTTATTCCACAATGAAATCCTCTAGTCACATGCCAGAAGGGTAGTACTAGCCATTCTCTAGAGGTGGTTGGACATGGGCTACCAGTAGATACTCTATTATTTTTAGTTTTAGAACTACTTATTGTACCAGATGTAGTTGTTGAGGAATAGTTCAATGAAGTCTTTATACGTTTTATGAAGATTATTTAGGAAGCATCATGACCTGACTCGATTATAGAAGAGTTGACATGTGAGTTCTAACAACAGCACCATCATAAGTTTTTAGGGAATGGGGGACCATAATCTATGGAGTCATGGCTAGATTCCATTATATTTGTCTTATAGAATCTTAACTTGCCTCTCGAGAGGAGGGTGAAGCATTCTAGATATATGATATGTGATTCTTCCAAGATATGGAGGGATGTTATTAGTCAGATGGATCATCATCAGGAGATGACTTGGGGGTATTTTCATAGGGATTTATATGATTACTTCAATCCTGAGATGTTGAGGGATGATAAACCCATAGAGTTTATGAACATAGAGTATGGTAGATTATCAGTTATGGATTATTCAGACCATTTTACAAAGCTCTAGTGCTTCACACCTATTTTAATGGGTGAGGAGTTTTCTAAAGCAATAAGATTTCTGGATGGTATCAGGTATTAAAACCAATCAAAGGTGTCATTATTTCGGCTGACTATTGTTTTTGGAATAGTGAATCATGTGCTTATCATGATGCATAACTTGAGAGAGGATGGGGTGCGAGCTAGGGTGGTTCAGCACCTAGATATGGAACTATATCATCTTGTAGTATGAAGTGTCAAATAGAGCCTCTATGTGGTGATATTAATTTCTATAACACATAATCAGGTATCCATGTGAGGTGCCACTGGTGCGCTAGTCTAGGACATACGATACCCCAATTCACTAGAGACCCAATTGAGTGTCGATCAGGAGGAAATATGGTGTATCGACAACACTTTTGCGGAACATTTCCTATGGTAGCCAGTGAGAGAGGATCCTCAATGACTCCCCAAGTGGGAGTGGGGTTATCATCTTCTCATCTGGTAGGGTGTTGGAGTATAGTCGGCCTATAATTATGAGGTGTTGGTTGTGGTCGTTGTAATCAGAGCTCAAATTTCTAGTGACAGCAGATCAAATCTCATTCAGGTACCCAAGTTGTATCACATGGTCATGGGTCAGGCCATTTATATGTAGTGAAACTGACACCTGAGGAGATGGATCCCAAAAATTATACAATGAGAGGTAATATTCTAGTAGCTTTTACTTTGGCATCTTGTCTTTTTGATAGTTACTCTTCTCAATGCTTTATATATGTGCCCATTACAGATATCATTAGTCAAAGCTTTTAGTGGTTATAGCGCATTATGACACTAGATACTTTATTATGTATCAGATAGAGGATGTATTTAAGTACAGGGAGTTCCCCCTTGATATTTGTGGATGTCACATCATATGGGATCTCTTTTTCCTCAAGATGATAGCTTTTATCATCATTCTCAGGATGGAATGGTTGGTTCCCTTTCATGATTTTTTTTGATTTTTATCTCCATATTGTGACCATTAAATCACCAGAGGGAGGAGATTTTATTCAAAATGTTGAACGGGATGTCCATACGATCAGAGCTAGACATGAGCATCCTGTATTGGGTGGGATGATAGCCTAGATTGTGAGTTTAAATCTAGATGATCAGGGAACACCTCAAGTAGATTTTCCTCCAATGGTTGATCTTTTCAAGGATGTTTTTCTAGAAAACTATTTAGGATTACCTCCATTAAAAGTGGTAGAGTTATTTATTGGGATAGTGTTACGAGATTCACTAATATCCATTCCTCCTTACATGATGGCTACTACTAAGATTTAGGAGCATAAGAGGCAACTAGAGTATTTAAGGACAAAGGGGTGTATCCAACATGGTACTTATTTGTGGGGTTCATTTGTCCTTTTTGTGAAAAAAGTGGATGGTACCCTTATGATAAGTGTGGATTATTTAAAATTGAACCAATTGATGGGTATGAACCTATATCATTTATCATAGATATATGAACATTTGATCATCTTGGAGGATCTCTGTGTTCTTGAAAATTTATTTGCGATCTGGTTATCATTAGGTGCATGTTAGACCATAAAACATACCATGCATATATTTTCATATAAGTTAATCTCTATATGAGTATTTGGTAATGCCATTATGTCTTATAAATTCGCTGTCAATTTTCATGGAATTGGTGAACTGAGTATTCCATCCTTATCTGGATTCATTTTTCATGGTATTTTTGGATGATATATTGGTGTATTCTCACAATTGACATGACCATGCCAAACATAATGAGATTGTATAGGATACACTGAGTGAGAATTATTTATATGAGAATATCATAATTTTCCACTTCTAGATGGATCAGATTAACTTCCTAGGTCATATTATCTCATATAAGGGAGTATTTGGTGACTTAGAAAAGGGGAGAGTTGTAGTTTATTGGGATAATCCCAAGAACATTTTTTAGAAACATAGTTTCTTTTGGATATTTGGTCATTTTAAGAATTTCATATAGTACTTCTCATTCATAGTAATGTTGCTCATGATCTTGACTAAGAAAGGTGTAAATTTTTTATAGTCATATTCATGTTATTCATTATTTCAAGAGACTAAAGGTTGATTAACATTAGAACAAATATTGATTTTTTTAGATCTAGATAATAGTTACATAATTTTTTTTGATGCATCAGGTATTGAACAAGGAATAGTTCTTCTCTAGGGGGTAGATTTATGGCATACAGGTCTCGGTAGATAATTCCCAACAAGAGGAATAACACGATGAAAAATATTTAGTTAGTTGCAGTTGTTCATGAGTTGTATTGTTGGAAAAATTACCTATTAAGATGGTATTTTTTGTTGTACACAGACCAAAAATTCTCAAGTACATATTTGAAAAGTGTTGTATAAATATGAGGCATCGAAGGTGGGATGGGTAGCTAAAATATTTTGATTTCGATATTTCTTACATGACCAGTAAGGGCAATGCATTGGTTGATGCATTAAGTAGTAGTACTTAGATACATGAAGTTAAAGAGGCCATTAGTTAGTGGTAGCTTATGTATTTATTCTCTGACATACAATTTGAGTTGAAGTATAGTCATGGAAAAACATTTTTATCATCCTTAGCTATTAAATATATCCTTATGGATACAGTGAGGATAATAAAGCCATCAGATTCTAAAAAACTAGTCTTACGAGAAGGTGTGGAATGTAAGGACCCACCTTGTAACACCCCAAGCTTCCATGGTACACTTCTCTTTGAATAATAGAGCAGTGTGTGTTGTACGCAACCTCATGTTCTAACAAACCACGACCAATAAAAGTAGCATTTGTGAATAGTAATACCCACTTTTTGAAATTATATAAATTTTATATTTCAAAATGGACATCATTTTTGGATTCGGAATATCGAAATTATCATATGTTGAATTTTTGGTATTTTTATGACAACATCTAATTTTTGATGAATAGTGAAAAATACTTAAAAACAAATTTTAAAATCAAAATAATTAATAGTGATAAATTATACAATTGAGTGGTTTTAAATAATAATTAGAATTTATTTTTACCATTTTATCCAATTTTGGTCATTATAATTACTTTCACTTTGAAATTGGACATAAACGAGTGTCAATATTTTGATATATATTGTTTCGTAAAAACACGCTATTTGTTTTGACAACAGGGAATTAATTATAAAATTAATTAATTCAACTTATATTTTTTCAATTTTGTAAAATAGACATCATTTTTGAATTAGGAATATCAAATATAGCTTATGGTGAATTTTTTGTATTGTTTTGAGAAACTTCAATTTTTGAATAGTGAAACCACTATGTGGTAGTTAAAAAAACTGATTTTTCATTTAAATGAAATTTTTCCACCTCCATGATTTGAATTTCCAAAATCCAACATAAATCATTGTCATTAGGAAGTAAAATGTTGTTCAATAGAATTAAAATAATTTTTGGTGAATAATAACTTTTAAGTTCTATTAATCGCGATTAATGTTAATTAGTGTAACTTAAGGTAAATATAATGTTATAATAATATGAAATTAGCTTTAAAATTTTCATACCCTTATTTGGTGAGTCATGGCCAACCAATAAAATCCATGGGTCAACATGGGGACCCCATGGATCCACTAGGTTAAGAAGATGACATTAATAACTTTTTATTTAATGTAAAAAAAAAATTGTCACAAACATGTGTTGTTTTACTAAAACAATTATTACATGAGGTTATATAAGTTAACATTTAGACTATAAATATTAATTGGAAATATAAAAAGATTTACTACATCATGGTATTTTTTTATAATTTTTAGACATTAAATAAATTAAATGTTTTATAACACTATGATGATGCAACGATTACCTCATTAATTAACGATTTAAATAAAATGAAAATATAATGTAAAATCTAAGACTTACACTTGTCAAAAAAATATTTTATGAGTATATTGCGAACCATTATCACTATATAATCGAAATATATAATTTTGGGACCTTTGAAATCTGAAAAATGCTTCATAATAATGTAACAATTCATGACTTTCCACGAGTGCCCCTCCTCTCCAATTATAAAAGGTCCCCACCACTACCACCTTATTCACACCATCCATTCCATTTGGCTCGGCCAACATATACCCAAATACTCTCTAAACTTCCCTCTCTTACTTCTAGAAGCCTCACATTGGGTAGAAGTCTTCCCAAGGAAGCCTTTGGCTCAAATCAAAAAGAGTTACCAGATTTAAAGGTATTGTCTTCACTTGTGTTCTTTTGTTTTATTTTGTTTTTCCAACCCCATAAAATATTTTTATTCCTTTCTTTTGTAAAAAAACAATTGTCTTAAATATTCTAGGATGTTTTTATTAGAAGTATTTGATTCACACATACACACACCTTCATCTAATGGTTAAAGAATATACTGTTTCTGTGGGTGTCGAATTACTACCTCACGAAACGATGATTGTTCAATATTCATTTAAAACCTCTTATGGTGGCCATTATGATGACAATATATTTATTTATGATATATATTATATTTAATACCTCTAAATGCTTCTATATTTTACATTTAAAACATACCTTTATGCTTTTCATGTTGTTCAAATGTGATAATTTCATTTGAGGAAGTGTGGACTACCGCCCCCTCAAGTAATTTGACTCATTAATGCAATACATGGAATGTATAAAGAATGAAAATAATGAATTTATCTGACCTATATAACATTGATATTATACTATAATTATAATATATATATATAGATATATCATTTAGTTTAAAATTCATTAAATACAAAATAGAAATGAAAGTAGTGTTCATGCGTACGTACGGCTTACCGTATCCATGAACGGTGCATTTCATTTCATACGTCTAAACATAATTTAATATTATAAATGAATATATATACTGGATATATATGATATATATTATATCTACATCATGAATATAATTTTGGATATAATGGATACTTTAGCATATGAACAACTTGTAATTATAAGAAGTTTATATTTTTACTCAAGTACCACAGATCGACAAAATGACCGTAATTAAGTTAAATAATTACATAATTTTCATAACATGGTAATAAGTGATAAAAAAAGGAATAATTAACTTTTAAAAGGTTCTAAAGAAAGTATAAATTAACTCCAGTGTATCATTCAAGAGGTTGAATAATTATCGTGTCACGTCGGACATGAGGTAAGAGAACTTCTTAACCCAATATCCGTTCATTGGGTTATTCTCCTACTTTCAAATTATGTCATGATATTATTATGTCATATCTTGTAATTTTACTTTATTAATGTGTACATATAGTGAATACATATATTAGATCTATTTTATTTTAAAAAAACTATCTTTGTAAGGGACTTTGTCTCAATCGCATTTCATTGAGCCATATTTTGTTTTATACGCATCTTTATTTTATACAGTGTATAAACCCCTTTGAAATTTACTATTATTCAAAATGAATCATTTTATACGAAGTGTTTTTACTAAATGACAAAAATAATTTTTTGTCTTACGTACGCAACGAAAATAACTTCTCTACCTCCGTGACCATTATTTGAGTTTCTGCATCCTCTACAAGCCATAACTTTTTTTTGTAAAGACCCGGAAATTTCAAGGAAATTTTTTTACTAATTTTCTTGGAATTTTACAAGAACGCAGTTTTTGACGGCGCCTGATTCCGAGGCCCGGTGTGCCCAGAATTAATTTCTGATGTTTGGCTCGGGTACGTTCAGTGAACGAACGAGCGGGAATTTCTAACTTTTGAACCGGTGCTCGAAATCGAATTCCGAGAGCACCGATGAACACGCAGCGCAGGTTTTTGCTTAGGAACTCCGGTTCCGGAGTTGCGTTTACACGAGTGTTGATAATAAAAATTGTGGAAGTTTATTTTATAACTACACTACAATTTTTATTAACTTACTCTAAGTGTCAGCTCATGGTGGAAGTTGGGTAACCACCCAACCTCCCTTGGGAGGTTATGAGGGTGGTGGGGCCCACACCAACCCCACCTCTTCATATCCTCTAAAACCCCTCAACTCCCACTTAAATGAATTTAACATAGTTATAACTTATGTCTTAAATGAGTTGAATTTAATGTGGTGAGTTGTGTGTGTCTTTTGAATTTCAAACACATAAATTTCAAAAGCCATGTGAAGTTAATAAAATAAGTGGAGAACTTATTTATTTTGGTTCGATTGTGTTGTTTGAGTGCTTTTGGAAAAAAGGCTTAGAAGTCTTGAAGTTACTTCATCCTCTTGACGAAGAACGCGAAGAACAATCGGACATCGACGAATAATGCCACATTCTCAGGAACCGTCTTCCGCAACGCCATACCCGTGACACCGACGACGTCTTCTTCCGCGACATCTCTTTTCGCGACGCCGAATCTCGTCACCTCTTAAATTAAGGTAGGGGTTTTAACATTTTAAAGTTATGTGGATCTCTCCTTCGAACATGAAGGTTTATATTTGTTGAGCCTTGATTCCAAATCTTTTTATTTAATTTAAAAGATTGTGAAAGATTATCGTTCATTAAAGGCCGATTGCAATTAATTTAACATGAGGAGTTCGGACCGCACAAACCCGACCGACCCTCCTCCTTTTTATTCGTGTTGAATCTTTGTGGATTGGTTCGAGAAGGCGTGGTGTCGTCGCACCACGCGGATTCAAGCAGAAGGAAATGCACGGCACCGTCACACCGCACCGTGGAAAGAAATACAAGAACATGACGCCGTCACGTTGCATCGAAGGAAGTCGACGGCGCCGCGGCCGGAGCGGGGCCGTGGCGGAGGGGAGCGGTGTCATCGCATCGCGCCAGACGGCATAGGGCGTGGCCGGTTCCGGGCCGCGGTGGAGCAAGATGACCGGCGGCCGGCACCAGGCCGCTGGTGTCGGCGAAGGAAGGACCAGTCGTCGCCGGTCCTTGCTGGAAAAACCGGCCAGCCAGTGCGGGCCGGCCGGGCAGTGGAGACCGGGGGAATTAATTCCCCCGGCAGGGTCTTCCAGTGGCCCCAATTAAGGGGTCGCGGTTTCACAAAGGGGGGGCAGTCGCCCCCCCCTGTTTTCTCAAAGGCAGGCCCCCACGTGAGGGGGGCCGTTTTTTTTTTTCAAGGCGCGGCAGGTTGTCGCACCGCCAGCTGAGGAAAGGCGGGGGCTTTGCCCCCCGCGCGCGGCGCTCACGCGGCACCCAGGCTGCGCCGCTGCGCCGGACTGTGCCGCCGCACCGGACCGCGCCGCCGCACTGGCCTTCGCCGCCGGGCCGGGCCGAGCTTCCTGGCCGGGCTGGGTTGTCGGGCCAGGTTGCCGCTCGGGCCGGGTCAACCCGGTTCGTGCCGACCCATGGGGGTCGGGCCGGGTCGGCCCGGGCCCATACCCTCGATTTCGGACAAATTTCGGTCATATGCCCGTAACAAGGGCTACGAGCCTCCGAACGACTCGCCGTCAGTGGCAACGTGATCCTTGGATCGAGGAGGTCGTTTGGTATATAACACCCAAGGTTTCAAATAACTTTGGGTTTGGCCGGGTTGGTTCGTACACGAAACCAACCGGGCCCTCGCAGCGGAAACACTCAAATCTTGAGCTATAGACGTCCGATTGGCGTGCCGTCAGCTTTGATGAATTTCTCTAAGTGAGACGGATCTTTTGTCTTACTCCGATTGAGGTTTGGATGCCATCGGAGTGTGGTCGGGTTGGTTCGTTCACGAAACCAACCGGGCCCTTGGAACGAAAAAGCCAATAACTTCCAGACCGGGCGTCCGATTGACGTGCCGTCTATTATGTTGAGTTCCTGTTGACGATACAGAACTTTTGGCATCATCCGCCCGAGTTTTGGACGCAGTTGGATTTTCGCCGGGTTGGATCATACCGAAATCCAACTGGGCCCCTGGAATGGAAAAGCTGATACCTCTCTGACAGAATGTCCGTTTGACGAACCGTCAGCGGCGTTGGTGATCTCGTTGAGAAACGGTCCCTATGAGTATAACCTATGAGTGTTCAGGGTATAGTTGAGTTACGGCCTGATTGGTTCGCACACGAAACAAATCGGGCCCCTGGGACGAAAAGGCTAGCAACTCACAGACTGGGCGTCTGATTGACGAGTCGTCTGTTGCGTTGAGACCCCTATGACGAGGCGGTCCTTTGACATACTTCTTAGTGGGACTTTGAGATACTTGGAGTGTCGACTTGTAGCTCGTGGAGAGGACCCTCCTAGAGACGAGCGTACGGAGTATGGAGACCGTATAGCCGGCAGAGACCTGAAGACTGCTTGTTCGATTCGATTCGGAGTGACTTACGTAGCCCAGTGGGGAGCACTACTTTGTGAGGTGGCCGACCCATAGAGGAGGAGCACTACTATGTGAGGTGGAAGACCCGCGGTACTCGATAGTAGGAGTACCTCTGTAGGCTATGAGGGGGGAGCACTACTGTGTTGGGTGGCAGACCCCTGCGGGAAGCACTACTGTGTGAGGTGGCAGGCCCACGGTACTCGACAGGAGGAGTACCTCAGCAGTCTTAGGTTAGTGAGTAGTACCTCGGAGTCATGACAGGACCACAGTACACTCTAGAGATGGAGATCTTCAGTAGTTACGGTTTCGATAATGAGAATCCTGGTTAGAGCTGAGACTTTTGACCTTTGTGTTTACCTCATGAATGAGATGGGTCACTGGATAACTTAGGTATATGTATGGGCATATACCTGGGTAGTGGTTATCTGTTGATTTCATAATCCTTGTGTTTCCACAAGATTGAGATGGGTGACTTGATAACTTAGGTATATGTATGGGCATATATCTAAGTAGAGGTTATCTGTTGAGATCTTCTTGTGATTATCCTTATTGGTTTAGTGAGACCTTGAGGGTCTCGGGGTCCCTACTGAGTATCGTTATACTCACCCCTGCACGGGCTATGCCCGCACCTCGTTGTGTTGGTTGCAGACGACGGGCAGTGCTGACGGAGGCCGAGTGTTCAAGGACTGGTTGGTACCCGGAGGTGGACTACACGACGATTCAGTACCCGTAGGTGGACTATATGACGTGACGACTCACAGAGGAGGTTGACGGACGAGAGCGTGGAGGATGCTATCTGTACCTACCTTTCAGGTAGGATCCGTGGTGGACGACCTGGAGCTGCGCTATCTGTATCTACCCTTCAGGTAGGATTCGAGGAGGACGACCCAGGAGATGCTTCCTTCTTCCAGTTGTTTGTCTTTTTACTGTTGTACCTTGTTCAATTGTAGTGGTACATTCTTTTGGGTTTGTATTCTGTACCATTTACTTTTCATCCGTTCTTTTGTACTTAGTGTTTTTCTTCCGCTTGTACTTTGTGGTGCTTGATTTCATTTATAAAGGCAATGCCTTCCCAGTTATCGGGATTTTTACGCCTTTGGTGCTAGTCACCAGCCCCTGGCCTATGGAAGGCGGGCTTGGGGTAGTCACGACACGGGCCCCGAGGACGAGTCGTGAAAAATTGGTATCAAAGGAGTCGGTTCTACTGCAGAACTTATAACTCTGATATTTTCTTTCTGTGAAGCAATAGTGTTAAGGGTACCGAGTGTGGTGTTCCGTTCAGGGAGTCCAGTGTTGGTGCGGGCGGCCGACGTATCCATAGACCAGGCCCCTGACAAGTGATTTCCGACTTTGTGCACAAAAACACTGATTGCGTGTGTGTTTCCAAAGGTTTTCCCTTAAAACAGCTCAAACTAGGTCAGGTCACCATGTATAAACGTTTGACCGTGTCACGTTGTTTCTTTCAGGTTGCCTTTTCACGGACGACCAGCTAGAGCCCAGAGGGATGTGCGTGCTGACAGCCTGTCGACCGACGAGGCTTCGGTACAGGGCCCTCTTGCAGTTGAGGCACCAGCGGAGGCACCACCGGTACTGCTACCCATTGGGACACCGATGCCACCAGCCCTAGCAGTAGGCGATGCATGATGCTTGAGTGCACTGCACGAGTTCCAGCGCCAGAGTCCACCCAGGTTCCGGGGAGAGATGGACCTACAGGCGGCTAAGGATTGGCTGGAGGCTGTGGTGAGAGTCTTCAGGCTAGTGGGGACGCCGACAGACTTCATGGTGATCTTTTCTGCCAGCCTCCTTCAGGCAGCAGTAGGCAGGTGGTGGAGCCACTTGTTTTAGTTTTGCGACGGGATGGACTTCGCATGGGAAGACTTCGAGACCTTCTTCAGAGTGGAGTTTGTGCCAGTATCTCTACACCCCGAGCATGTACATGAGCTTCTACATTTGCAGCGTGTTTGTCGATCAGTAGCCGAGTCATCTGTGGGCAGTAGACAGATGATGCAGAGGTCCAGGAGGACCAGACCAGCGGTTGGACGATCTTGGGTTTTAGGACCGGTGGTGTGGGGAACCCGGGGTGGGGTCAGAGCCCGGCATGCTAGAAATAGACAGTGTTACTCATGCGGTGGGAAGGGTCACCTGGCACGTGACTGTCCGACTCCTAGTACAGTTGATCCGCAGGCGTTGGAGGAGCCATTGAGGCAGAAGTAGTGACAAGTGCTTGAGCAACAGCTGAACAGTAGACAAGGCAGTAGAGCTCCGGGAGCAGGTGGACAGGAGCAGAACTAGTGGATACATCCCTTGTAATTCTAGTTCCATGTTGCTGTTGTATTCGTGACTTTGTACTATGAGATGCAATAATAAAAAGGCACTTATCTTTGTTTCTTTCCTGTCCTTTTGTTTGGTTGATACTGAGTGGTCCCAGTTAAACTGTTGACTTGACCCTCACATTCGAGATTTCTACTGGGGGATACCCAGTGACCTCACACTGATGCTGACAGTGTGACTCGACCCTTGGAGGCGAGAGTGATAGTTGGATCTCTTAGTAATTACGTCGAGGCCTTACAACGTCATCCATGACATGAATGCATCATTCATGTCAGGATTGACTGTATTAGGCAATGGGCGTGGTTCATCCAGGGGATGAGACCAAGTTTCTCTTTTCGGAAAAGGAGAAATTTTTGAAGCTCTTCAGATCGTAGGCAAAGAAGGTGCAGATCATCTAGGAGAGGATAAAGACTGCACGGTGCAGTAAGAAAAACGAAACCCACTCCCATTTTAGAGACTAGAGCATGTTAATGTTAAAGAAGAGGAAGCTTAAAGGAGATATGAGTCTGCGAAGCAGCAGCCGTGGATGCAGAGCTAGGAGAGTAGCATGAGGTGGTGTACATCTTAACATGCTACAACCACCAGCCTTAGTTATCGCCGCCAGGCTTAGGGAGCTGGAGGGCGGAGGAAGAGTGCGGCTGCATGCGGTCAAGGAGAGTAACCCGATGGCTCTAAGAATGATTCAAGGGATAGTCTGTTTCCACTACTAGTTTCCATAGTAACAGACGTTGATATGAATCATTCCTCGCTTTCACAAATATTTTCCCAGACCTAGAGATTCCGGTAAGCCATGGACTTTACCCTCACGTCTGGAGATACCTTGGGAGGAGACTCGATAATCACACTTACGCCGACGGTGTGGTCAGACCCTCGAGGTGAGAGTTCCAATTGGAAATCTCTTGGTGGCAGCGTCGAGGCCTTACGATGTTAGTTTGAGTATGGAATGGGCAATAACTGTTCATACTCAAATGGACGATTTTAGGCAAATGTTGGGATGGGTTTTCCTTGGTCAGCGAAAAGGAAACCCTGGGCAGCACAAGTTAAATTCATGCACGGCAGGGTGCGACCGATCACTCTAGAGTCAGCCAATCTTACCCTCGTGGCGGCAGTCGTTTCGAGTTCCAGTTCCAAAAGGAATTGGAGACCTCTACAGTTCAAGGATGACGATCACGTCCTTATACGGGTCTCACCTCGACGAAGTTTACGGAGTTGTGGCCTAGGCGGAAAGTTAACTCTGAGGTTCAACGGACCTTTCTAGGTCCACAGATGGGTAGGCGAGGTGGTTTACCGATTGACCCATCCACCTCAGTTGCACCAGGTGCATGACGACTTCCACGTATCTCAACTGGAGAGATACGTGCTCGGACCTTCGCATATCATCGACCATGAGAAGATGGACGAAGGTGATGAGGTGTTTTTCACGGAGGTTCTAGTAGAGATTGAGGATCGATGGGAGCGGGTCCTACAAGGATGGCCGATTCCTCTTGTTCATTTTCTTTGGCAGTACGAAAACCTCCAGGTGAGCACATATGAGCGGAAGGCTCAGATGCGTGCTCTGTACCGCTTTTGTGACCCTAGATTATGTTGAAGCTTTACCAGGACGTAAATCCCTGAGGTTGGAGTAATGTAAAGACCCAGAAATTTCAAGGAAATTTTTTTCTTAATTTTATTGGAATTTTACAAGAACGCAATTTCTAACGGCGCCTGATTCCGAGGCCCGGTGTGCCCGGAATTAATTTCCGAAGTTTGGCTCGGGTACGTTCAGTGAACGAACGGGCGGGAATTTCTAACATTTGAACCGGTGATCAGAATCGAATTCCGAGAGCACCGATAAACTCGCAGCGCCGGTTTTTGCTTAGGAACTCCTGTTCCGGAGTTACGTTTACACGAGTGTTGATAATAAAAATTATGGAAGTTTATTTTATAACTACACTACAATTTTTATTAACTTACTCTAAGTGTTAGCTCATGGTGGAAGTTGGGTTACCACCCAACCTCCCTTGGGAGGTTATGAGGGTTGTGGGCCCCACACGAACCCCACCTCTTCATATCCTCTAAAACCCCTCAACTCCCACTTAAATGAATTTTACTTAGTTATAACTTATGTCTTAAATGAGTTGAATTTAATGTGGTGAGTTGTGTGAGTCTTTAGAATTTCAAACACTTGAATTTCAAAAGCCATGTGAAGTTAATAAAATAATTGGAGAACTTATTTCTTTTGGTTGGGTTGTGTTGTTTGAGAGATTTTGGAAAAAAAGGCTTAGAAGTCTTGAAGTTACATCATCCTCTTGACGAAGAATGCGAAGAACAATCAGACATTGACGAAGAACGCCACGTTCTCGGGAACCGTCTTTCGCGACGCCATACCCGCGACACCGATGACGTCTTCTTCCACGACATCTCTTTTCGCGACGCCGAATCTCGTCACCTCTTAAATCAAGGTAGGGGTTTTAACTTTTTAAAGTTATGTGGATCTCTCCTTCGAACATGAAGGTTTATATTTGTCGGGCCTTGATTCCAAATCTTTTTATTTAATTTAAAAGATTGTGAAAGTTTATTGTTCATTAAAGGTTGATTGCTATCAATTTAACGTCAGGAGTTCGGACTGCACAAACTCGGCCGACCCTCCTCCTTTTTATTCGTGTTGAATCTTTGTGGATTAGTTTGGGAAGGTGTGGTGTCGTCGCACCACGCGGATTCAAGAGGAAGGAAATGCACGGCGCCGTCGTGGAGCGCCGTCGCGCCACGCCGTGGAAAGAAATCCAAGAACGCGACGCTGTCACGTCGCGTCGAAGGAAGTCGAAGGCACCGCGGCCGGAGCGGGGCCACTGTGGAGGGGAGCGGTGTCATCGCATCGCGCCAGACAGCATAGGCCACAGCCGGTTCCAGGCCGCGGCGGAGCAAGATGATCGGCGGCCGGCACCGGGCCTCCGGTGTCGGTGAAGGAAGGATCGGCCGTCGCCGATCCTTGCTGGCGGAACCGGCCAGCCAGTGCGGGCCGGCCGGGCAGTGGAGACCGGGGGAATTAATTCCCTCGGCCGGGTCTTCAAGCGGCCCCAATTAAGGAGCCGCGGTTTCACAAAGGGGGGGCAGGCCCCCCCCCCCCCCCCGTTTTCTTGAAGGCAGGCCCCCACGTGAGGGGGGCGGTTTTTTTTCAAGGCGCGGCAGGTTGCCGCGCCGCCAGCTGAGGAAAGGCGGGGGCTTTTCCCCCCGCGCGCGGCGCTCAAGCGGCACCCAGGCCGCGCCGGCCCATGCCGCCGCGCTGGCCCACGCCGCCGATCCAGGCCGAGCTTCCGGGCCGGACCGGGTTTTCGGGCCGGGTCGACCCGGTTCGGGCGACCCAGGGGGGTCGGGCCGGGTCGGCCCGGGCCCATACCCCCGATTTCGGACCACTTTCGGTCAAATGCCCGTAACATGGGCTACGGGACTCCAAACGACTCGCCGTCAGCGGAAACATGATCCTTGGATCGATCTGGTCATTTCGTTATATCGTACTCAAGGTTTATGATAAATTTGGGTTCGGCCGGGTTGGTTCGTACACGAAACCAACTGGGCCCCCGGAGCGGAAACGCTCATATCTTGAGCTACGGACGTCCGATTGACGTGCCGTCAGCTTTGTTGAATTACTCTAAGTGAGACGGATATTTTGGCTTACTCCACTAGTGGTTTGAATGCCGTCAGAGTGCGGGCGGGTTGGTTCGCTCACGAAACCAACCGCACTTGGAACGAAAAAGCCAATAACTTCCAGACCGGGCGTCTGATTGACGTGCCGTCTGTTACGTTGAGTTCCTGTTGACGATATGGATCTTTTGGCATCCTCTGCCCGAGTTTTGGATGTAGTTGGATTTTGGCCAGGTTGGATCGTACAGAAATCCAACCGGGCCCCTGGAACAGAAAAGCTGATACCTCTCTGACAGAACGTCCGTTTGACGAACCGTCAGCAGCATTGGTGATCTCGTTGAGAAACGGTCCCTATGACTATACCCTATGAGTGTTCAGGGTATAGTTGAGTTACGTCCGGATTGGTTCGCACATGAAACCAATCGGGCCCCTGGGACAAAAAGGCTAGCAACTCACAGACCGGGCATCCGATTGACGCGTCGTTTGTTGCGTTGAGACCCCTATGACGAGGCGGTCCATTGAGATACTTCTTCATGGGACTTTTAGATACTTGGAGTATCGACATGTAGCTCATGGAGCGGACCCTCATAGAGACGAGCGTACGGCGTACGAAGACCGTATAGCCGGCAGAGACCTGAAGACTGCTTGTCCGATTCGATTCGGAGTGACTTATGTAGCCCAGTGGGGAGCACTACATTGTGAGGTGGCAGACCCACAGTGCAGGTGAACTACTATGTGAGGTGGCAGACCCGCGGTAATCGACAGGAGGAGTACCTCTGTAGGCTATGAGGGGGGAGCACTACTGTGTTGGGTGGCAGACCCCAGCGGGAAGCACTACTGTGTGAGGTGGCAGGCCTGCGGTACTTGATAGGAGGAGTACCTCAGTAGTCTTAGGTTACTGAGCAGTACCTCGGAGTCGTGACAGGACCAATGTACACTCTAGAGACGGAGCTCTTCAGCATTAATGGTTTCGATAATTAAAATCCTGGTTTGAGCTGAGACATTTGACCTTTGTGTTTACCTCATGAATGAGATGGGTCACTGGATAACTTAGGTTTATGTATGGGCATATACCTGTGTAGTGGTTATCCGTTGATTTCATAATCCTTGTGTTTCCTCATGATTGAGATGGGTTACTTGATAACTTAGGTATATGTATGGGCATATATCTAAGTAGAGGTTATCTGTTGAGATCTTCTTATGGTTATCCTTGTTGGTTTAATTAGACCTTCAGGGTCTCAGGGTCCCTACTGAGTATCGTTATACTCACCCCTGCATGGGCTATGCCCGCACCTCGTTGTGTTGGTTGCAGACGATGGGCAGTGCTGACGGAGGCCGAGTGTTCGAGGACTGGTCGGTACCTGGAGGTGGACTACACGACGAGTCAGTACCTGGAGGTGGACTACATGACGTGACGACTCACAGAGGAGGTTGACGGATGAGAGTGTAAAGGAGGCTATCTGTACCTACCCTTCAGGTAGGATCCGTGGTGGACGACCAGGAGTTGCGCTATCTGTACCTACCCTTCAGGTAGGATCCGAGGATGACGACCCAAGAGCTGCTTTCCTTCTTCCATCTGTTTGTCTTTTTTCTGTTGTACCTTGTTCAGTTGTAGTCGTACTTTCTTTTGGGTTTGTATTCTGGCCCATTTACTTTTCAACATTTCTTTTGTACTTAGTGTTTTGCTTCCACCTGTACTCTGTGGTGCTTGTTTTCTTTTGTAAAGGCAATGTCTTCCCAGTTATCGGGATTTTGACACCTTTGGTGCTAGTCGCCAGCCCCCGGCCTATGGAAGGCGGGCTTGGGGTAGTCACGGCACGGGCCCCGAGGACGGGTCGTGACATTTTTAAATTAAAAAATATATGCCAGGTTTTAATTTTCTTTATTTTGGTATTGAAAATATTTTTGATAATGTTTTTATTATATCAATGTGTTGTGTTGATATCTTATGATTGAAATTTGGAAATGTTATGTTTCTTTTATGCACGTTTTATGTGATACAATTATGTTAATGTTTTTGATAGGTTTAAACCTGTTCATATGAGGAATGCATTAGACTTAATATGTGACGGGTGGAGACCACTATAGCTCCTTGATGCATCGGTAGGTCTCATGAGACAGACTAGTATCTTGGCACGAGGCCTTAACAAAATCTTATTTGTAGTCTTGGAACGAGGCCTTGGCTACGTGGTTATGATAGTCGGGCATTATGCATTCCATCATTATGAATGTTGTAATTGATATTTCATGTGATTATTGGACCAGTAGAATATCCATGTGAATAAGTAAATTGAATTATTTAATTTTACTATTTCAATATTATGCTGAATTTCATGTTTAAAAGGCTTTTGTTTAGTTATACATTAACATAAATGTTTATGTTTATTTATGAAAGCTTCCGCTATAGTGTTATCCTTACTGAGCATCTGAGCTCACCTCTTTCAATGTTTTAATTTTTCCAGGATGTGAAGAAGTATTTTATGAATGAAATGAAGGGATAATATGAGGGGATATGAAGACAATTTGTTGTTGTAGTTTTATATTACTTTATGATGTGTTGTAAAATATATGAATATATATAGTATTCCAAGGAGACTAAACTAATCGGTATTTCGAGACATGATCTTTTGTGATAATGTCAATGTTAAGTAATAATGCACCGACTCTGGGTATCTGGGGTCGGGGCGTTACAGTTGGTATCAGAGGAAAATTAGTATTAACCTTGGAAGCTAGATTTAGATAAACTCTAATTAGAGAATATAGCCCTAAGATAGTCATTTAATATTAATATAGAAGAACTTTCTAGAATTTTGGTATTATAGAGATTTTGTGAGTTTTCCGAGCAATACATCACTGTCTGGATACAACCAGGTAGAGGCGACTATGGCACAAATGAACCTATGGGTAAAAACTGAAAACACCGCCTTGATCTAGAATCGAATGGGAACTGGTGCACGACAACGGGCCTTACTGCACTCTTGGTTACGACACACCTAGGGGATATTCTTAGGGTAATTCTCATTTTCTTTACAAACCATTCTGAAGGGTTTATGTGTATATACATCCTCAAAGAAAACATCTTTATGATTATGGATTATATACATAAACCATTCAATTTATGTTAAGTATTTTACAAGTTTGGAATTATTCAATGCAATTCATAAACTGACCTAGTTTATGCCAGTGTATAGAAATGGTGCCCAGTAGAAGGAATGTGAACTCCAACAATACGTATGATCCAATGAGTAATACGGATCATATATTTCATGGTATTAAGCCGACATTTATATGGGAAATAGTCTCCCATGTGTTCTCAACATATGAAGAAATAGTCTCATGTGTTAATAAGATAAGTAAAGAATTTTCTGAGTCCTATGGATTTGAAGGTAAGAAAGAGAAGAAAAGGATGGAAGAGAGAAAGATGGATAAAGGGAAGAGGGAAAAGAAGAATTTTCCCATATGTGTTAATTGTTGGAAGAAACACCTTGGAGCATGCCTAAAGGGAATCCTAGTTTCTTATAAGGGTGCAGAAAAAGGACACCAAGTGCGTGACTACAAGGGTAAGAAAAAGGTTTTAAATGTACAATGCTTCATCTGCAGGGAGTGGGGACACTACTAAAACCAATGTCCAAATCATCGGAGTATTCCCCAAATGAGGATACTGGATAATAATCAATTTATTATAGTACCACATATGAGGGGGAATGATTAGAGTTCTTATGTTGTTATTAAAGAATTATGTCATTTGAGTGTTGTATCAATGATGTACCGACTATAAGAATAATGTGATATATATAAGGATTGTACTTCAGTACTTGTTTTTTTCATTAAGGTTTTAACATGATTAAGGTAATCATATTTTTAGTATGTGACAATTAGATAAACTTTACTTTATTTGGGTAATCTGATGTTACAATTGATTTTTGGAATTTAGAGACCTTTTAGATAAAATCAAGACAGAGGTATTTTGGATAACTATAAAGGTTAGAATGGATTAAGTTGCACTTTGGATAGTATTGTTTAATGTTAAAACATTTCTAAATATTATTTTGGGAATATTATAATACTATAGTTTTAGGAAAAGGACAACATGCAGGTCAGGGGATAACCCGTCACGTCAGAAAAAGCTACAGGAATCGAACCCAAAACAATAGTGTGACAGGCCTTTATTACCTACCACTGGCCTACATAAAGTCCCTAGTTATTACAAAATAGTTTTCCTAATCTAAATGTTATGTGTTAATATTCGGAACCTTGTATGATTAGGATAAATATAATATTATTGAGTTCTATTATCTTTTTGAGTGAAATAATGGTTTGTGGTTAAAATTTGTTAAAGAATGAATGTCTACATGATAAGAATTTATATTTCGTTACATTCTTAGTAAATAATCTAAATAAATTCCTCAACTATATGAAAGGTAACTTAAAATAAAAACGTTGTAGGTTAACTTTTCTTACTGGGGAATTAATGATCATTTAACCAATCACATGTTTGTGATTTTCTTGTAGTTAACTTTCTCTTAATCCTGTTTTCTACAACTCTCCATTAGAACTTGATGGTTTTTTCCTCCATGTCCATGTTTTCATAGAATCCTAGTATGGGATATCTCTAGTGACCTTTATACTTCTCATTCTTTCTTTTAATGTTATATTTTTATTAACCCTATTTCTAATGTGGGTTTTCCACCAAGTTATTTCCTATTTTCAACCTTTTATTTTCAAAGAAAATTTTCAAATTGCGAGGAAGCAATTTATTGATGTAGGGGAGAATGTAACACCCCATGCTTCCATGGTACGCTTCTCTTTGAATAATATGGAGTGTGAGTTGTACGCAACCTCGAGTTCTAACACACAGTGACCAATAAAAGTAGCTGTTATGAATAATAATACCCACTTTTGGAATTTATATAAATTTTATATTTCAAAACGGACTTCATTTCTGTATTTCATATATCGAAATTAGAATATGTTGAATTTTTTGTATTTTTCTGAGAACATCCAATTTTTGATTAATAGTGAAAACTACTTAAAAACAACTTTTTTAATCAAAATAATTTATAGTGATAAATTATACAATTGAGTGGTTTTAAAGTATAATTAGAATTTAATTTTACCATTTTATCCAATGGTGGTCATTATAATTAATTTCACTATGAAATTGGACATAAACGAGTGTCAATCTTTTGATATATATTATTTCTAAAAAACACTATTTGTTTTGACAATTGGAATTAATTCTAAAATTAATCAATTCAACTTATATGTTTTGAATTTTTTAAAATAGACATCATTTTTGAATTAGGAATATCAAATATAGCTTTGGGTGAATTTTTGGTATTGTTTTGAGAAACATCGATTTATGATGAATAGTGAAACCCCTTAGTGGTAGTTAAAAAACTGATTTTTTGTTTAAATGATATTTTACAACCTCTATGATTTTAATTTCCAAAATCTGACATACATAATTGTCATTAGGAAGTAAATGTGTTTCAATTAGATTAAAATAATTTTCGGTGAATAATAACTTTTATGTTCTATTAATCACGATTAAAGGTAATTAGTGTAACTTAAGGTAAATATAATGTTATAATAATATGAAATAACATTTACACTTGCCCTAACCTTATTGGGTGAGTCATGGACGACCAAGACAATCCATGGGTCAACTTGGGGGACCCCATGGAGCCACTTGGGTAATAAAATGACATTAATAACTTTTTATTTAAAGTAAAAATAAAATTGTCACAAACATGTGTTGTTTTACTAAAAAAATTATTACATGGGGTTATATAAGTTAAAATTTAGACCATAAATATTAATTGGAAATATAAAAAGATTTTCTACATCATGGTATTTTTTTATAATTTTTAGAAATTAAATAAATTAAATGTTTTATAACACCATGATGATGCAACGATTACCACATTAATTAATGATTTAAATAAGATGAAATGATAATGTAAAATATAAGACTTACACTTATTTGATGAGTATATTTCGAACCATTTTCAACTTATCCTTGAAATATATAATTTTGGGACCATTGATATCCGAAAAGTACTTCATAATAATGTAACATTTCATGACTTTCCAAGAGTGCCCCTCCTCTCCTCTTATAAAAGGCCCCCACCACAACCACCTTATTCACACATTCCAAGCCATTTTTCCCAGACAACCTCATCCCAAATACTCTCTAAAATTCCCTCTCTTACTCCTAGATGCCTCACATTGGGCAGAAGTCTTCCCAAGTAATCCTTTGGCTCAAATCAAAAAGAGTTACCCGATTTAAAGTTAATGTCTTCACTTGTGTTCTTTTGATTTATTTTGCTTCTCCAACACCCTAAAATCTTTTCATTCATTTCTCTTGTAAAAACAACAGTATATTAAATATAATAGGATGTTTTTATGAGAAGGATTTGATTTACACTTACACACACCTTCTTCAAATGGTTAAAGAACATATTGTTTCTGTGGGTGGCGAATTACTGCCTCACGAAACAATGATTGTTCAATATTTTTTTAACACTCTCAAGGTGGCCATTATGATGACACTATATTTATTTATGTTATATATTATATTTATCACCTCTATATTATTCTTTATTTTACATTTACAACATTCCATTATGCTTTTCATGTTGTGTAAATGCGATAATTTCATTTGAGGAAGTGTGGACTACCGCCCCCTCAAGTGATGTGACTCGTTCATGCAATACATGGAATATATAAAGAATGAAATTAATGAACTTATGTGACATACATATCATATATATTATACTATAATTATAATATATATATATATATCTCATTTAGTTTTAATTCCATTAAATACAAAATAGAAATGAATGTAGCGATCATGCGTACGTACGGCTTACCGTCTCCATGAACGGTGCATTTTATTTCTTACCTCTAAATGTTATGTAATATTATAAATGCATATACATACTGGATATATATGATATATATGATATCTACATCATGAATATAATTCTATATATAATTGATATTTTACCACATGAACAACATGTAATTATAAGGAGTTTATTTTTTGACTCAAGTACCAAAGAACTACAAAACAACCATTATTAACATAAATAATTAAATAATGTTAAAAACATGTTAATAAGTGATATAAAAGGAATCATGAACTTTTAAAAGTTTTTAAGCAAGTATAAATTAACTCTAGTGTATTGTTTAGGAGGTTAAAGTATAATCAAGTCATGTCGGACACGAGGTAAGGGAACTTCTTAACCCAATTTCCTTTCTTTGGGTTAATCTCCTACTTTCAAACTATGTCATGATATTATTATGTCATATCTAGTATTTTTACTTTATTTATGTGTACTTATAGTTAATACAAATAATAGTTCTATTTTATTTTAAAAAAATGATCTTTGTAAGGGACTTCGTCTCAATCTCCTATCATTGAGGCATATTTTGTTTTATACACAACTTTCTTTTATACGGTATATAAACCCCTTTGACTTTTACTATTATTCAAAAAGAATATTTTTATTAGAAGTGTTTTTACTAAATGAATAAATGAATTTTTTGTCTTACATATGCGATGACAATGACTTCTCTGCCACCGTGACCATTATTTGAGTTTATGCTTCCTCTATAAGCCATAACTATTTTTAAATAAAAAAATAAATACCAAGTTTTAATTTTCTTTTATTTTTTGTATTGAAAATTGTTTTGATAATGTTTTTATTATATCAATGTGTTGTGTTGATATCTTGTGATTTAAATGTGGAAATTTTATGTTTCCTTTATGCACGTTTTATGTGATACAATTATGTTATGGTTTATGATATGTTTAAACCTGTTCATATGAGGAATGCATTGGACTTAATATGTGATGGGTGGAGCCCTCTATAGCTCCTCGATGCGTCGGTAGGTCTCATGAGTCAAACTAGTGTCTTGAAACGAGGACTTGACAAAATATTATTTGTAGTCTTGGTACGAGGCCTTGGCTATGTGGTTATGATAATCTGTCATTAAACATTCCATCATTATGAAAGTGGTTATTGATATTTAATGTGATTATTCAATGAGTAGAATATCCATGTGAATAAGTAAATGGAATTATTTCATTTTTCCCATTTTATTCTAAGGTTCATCTTTAAAAGGATTTTTTTTAGTTATACATTTCCTTAAATGTTTATGTTTATTTATGAAAGCTTCCGCTATATTGTTATCCTTACTGAGCATCTGAGCTCACCCCTTTTAATGATTTAATTTTTCCAGGATGTGAAGTAGTATTTTATGAATGACTTGAAGGGATAGTATGAGGGGATATGAAGACAATATGTTGTTGTAGTTTTGTATTACTTTATGATGTAATGTAAAATTTATGAATATATCTAGTGTTCCGTGGATACTAAACAAATTGGTCTTTCGAGACTTGATCTTTTGTGATCATGCCAATGTTACGTAATAATGCACCGACTCAGGGTAACTGGGGTCGGGGCATTACAAACCTCGTTGATGGACCATAGTGAAGTGCCTAGTGGATCATGCATGTCCACTAGGAGGGGTGAATTAGTGTACACAAGATTTTTCCAATTTTATTTTCTTATATCTTACCCCTTTTTAATTCTAACCTCTTCACTGATTATATTGACTTGTTATTCCCTATTTAGAAACACAATTATAACATATTCAATAAAGAATGTAAATGAAGAAAAACATGCATAATTTTTACAATGTTCACCCCTTTTGTGGGTGACTATGTCTTTGTTATGTTTTGGATGATCTAAGACACTTATTATTCAGCATGAATGAATCACCAATCACATGTGGGTGGGTCAAGTATCATCCTAAAACCATTGTAGACAAGTATGAAAATTATCCAAAATTGTACTAGAATCCTACCAGTGTTATTTATACTATAATCCCACCAATGTTTCAAAAAAACAACCCAAATACAATGATAAATATAAAAATATATCCATGATTCCACTGCAATAAAAAAATTGATCTTCATCTTCGATCCAGTCAAATAAACTTATTCTACACTTGTTCATTTCAACTGAAACACTTCAAATTCCACTAAAAATAATAAACTACACTATATGAATGTTACCTCAGTATACTCTCCTGGATTTTATATGATAACTCTTCCAATCCAACTCACTGTAATATCAAAATAAACAACTGAATATTCCTTAATTAAATGAAACTTTACTTCTTCTTTGCTTCACTGAAAAATGTCACTCGAATTCAAACAAGTACTGCTTACAATATTTTTTAAATTCCTACATACATGAAAATTGTATTTCATTCATGCATGTATGATAGAAATTATATTTTCATGTTTGAATTTTCTCACATGTTTGTGTATTCTATGTATGTATAATACTAATCTTTAATTTTCATAAGGTGTGTATAAGACACTATCCAATTCGTGTTTTCATCACACACACACTATCTACTTATTAATTTCTTCACACACACACCTTCTATTCACAAACTATCCACTTAAAACATTCAATTCACATGTCCTTTTTTGTGTGCATAGGCTCATTCATGATCACTAACCCGAATTAGTATGCATGGTCCCTTTGCAAACTGTGTGCCTTTTGAAAACTTGAGAAAACAATTAATACTTCATGCAAGAATATGTAAAGTCTTATCAAACTCATAAAAACTGTATCTTTTCAAAAATAATGTCTCACTGTCTCTTGGATTCACACTACCTTTGATCTCATATGTTATTTTATGAAACACACACTATTTATCATCGGTTAGATCCTTGTTTATCCAGGGAAATGATGATGAATATATATTTGATCATAATATGATTTTTATAATTATGAAATAGTGATAATGAGTCTTGGGTTGATCTTGGGATGAAGTTTCATGGAGGACTCTTCTATATAGAACTCTTCGACGACATGAGGAAGAAGGCAACTTCAACTCTTAGATATGATGGCTAGAATAAATACATAGGATTCATAGAATGATGAAATAATGAATAAGGTCTTGGTTAAATCCTCAAAAATATCAAGGATATTCTAATGAATAGAACACTTTAGTGTGGGTCGAGGTTGAAGATGATGTCACTGAGAAGACCAGAAGGACCATAAAATTAGATCGAGTGGATCTGACAGACATGGTTTTTTTATCTATGGGGGTTTTCATATAAGAGGTATAAGCTTGAAAATATTTTTAAAAATGTGACTAAAGATGTGTGAACTCATTCACGCATCTCTCCACATCAAAGATGCATGAACAGGATTCATGCATCCTTCGAAGATTCGATAAAGGATGCGTGAACCCCGTTCACGCATCTACTATCACTAGGATATGTGAACAAGGTTCACGCATCCTGTATGAATTTTATACAGGATGTGTGAACCCTATTCATGCATCTGATAGAAATATTTAGAAAAATAAATCATCAATATTTTAGTGGAAAATATTTCTTTTGTATTCTATTAATTCTATTAAAACCCCTTTCTATAATAAGTATATTTGATTTTAATTCATATAAATATTATAACACATTATTAAACCTCTTTAGGATTGTTTCTTGTTTTTGAATAATATGAAATCAATATTTTTCATAATGTATATTATTTAATCACATGATGGAGGTATTTTAACAGTATATTCCTCCAGTGAAAATTGTTTACCAGTAGAACATGTGTCCTTTTATAACATTTGAATATGTATTTTCTCAAAATTGGAAAAATAAATTTCTAATTCCACACATCTCATGTTTTGGTTTTTATGATTGTTAATCATAATAATATACTCTTCATAATAATCCATTATTTATTGAAATTATTCTTCATTAAATTTAATTTTTTTAATCATAGAATCATGTTCCATGTTTTTTGGATTTAAATCTTTATGATCAATAATATTTTTCAAGATTTCTTGATGTTTATAGATCTTTTCATCCGGAGTATTAATATTTATTAATAAATACAAAATAGAAATTATTAATTTTGGATGATAATTTGATGATATTAAGACATTCATTAAAAAATGTAGAATACTATAAATGATAATAGTAATGTACATACATAATGTATCATAAATCAAAAGTCATCCTAATCAATGCCTCTGGCGTGGATGCTCCTCTATCCCAAAGACAGGTGTATACTGGATGCATCCACATTGTGTTTTTCTCTGTCTATGCTCTGGTATAAACTGTGCATCATCCTCAGCAGCCACCTCTACATCCTCTCTTGTGATAGGCGGTGGATATATAGTCTCACCGTCTGTACCTTGTCCTGCAAATAAGGATAGTGGAGGCTGGATGGTACTCTCACCAACATGGAATGAATATGGATGCTGATTTGGGTATGTAATTAATAAATAATATATCTCATCTCAATCAACGTCTATATCTACCTGTGGATGAGCTTGAGAAGATGGAGGAGAATATGATTGATCATGTTGAAGACCCTCCTCCTATGGAACAATAGCATCTGACTGATCAGTATGAACATCCTCCTCCTATGGAATAACAAGATACATAACAGCTTCATCACCCCTAGCACATCTATATGTTGCTCAATATGATTCGCAGCCCCCTCAGCATGTGGTGGATCTAAGAAAATGTCGTCATAAATCTCATCCATCGATGGAAGAAACTGTGTGATAAGGCAGTGAAAATATGTCAGGTAATATACAGTTCTCTCTACTAGTTCATATATATGAAGTAGATGATAGATACAAGTATCCTACAAAAAAATACCTTGTTATGTAGTAAGAAAAATAATTCAACTGAATAGTGGATGGAACTATGTATACCATCTCATGAAAACCTCTTCAGTGTCATGTCGGAATTCTAATTGGGGACCTATAGTACCAAGATACGTAATCTGTTTGATCCACCGAATTAAAACGCATTTTTCTCACCCCTCTCAACTGAAAATCCTATCGAATGTTCTATAAATAATTAAATCTGGCGTGGTATCTCCTCCAATCAAAATCTCCCATCCGTGACATCTTTAGGGAATACAGTGAATCTAACTGATTGGGTGGGTCAGGAACAGGCTAAAAGAATCTGAAATTTATCATAACTCTATCGGTCTGATGCCAGTCGACTATATGAAAAATAATCAATGTAACCCTACAGGATTCGATAGCAAGCATCTCCGTACATTACAGTGGAAGACTCTGGATAAGAGCATATATATATGGCATCCATAAAATCTAAATGAAAAAATATATAATCAATTAATAAATCAATACATGTACATTAAATAATAAATACTGATTAATATAAATAATAATCACTTACATTGTGTGGTCCAATTTTGTCCAACATAATTTTGTAGGCGTGGAATTCATGTCAAGAGGAATAAAAATGTCAATGTTCCTTACTTCTCCTATAGATAATATTCTTGTATTTACATTTCATAATAGAATGTTATACAATTACGTTAGATAGAATGAGGAAGAAATAACATACCAACGTCCATGAGGATCCTCTGCTACAATATCTACTAGAAATGGAACACGAGCATGTGGATCTAAACAAGGGATGTGCTCCCATGCCCACATCTATAGAAGAACCATGCATCCCGTGATCTTCATCTTATTGATGTGACATGTGTTGCATATCACCCTTTTTGTGTATTCTAGACAAGAAAACCCCCAACTATACTGGCTTTCCTCATCCAAATCCTTCAAAAAAGATAAATACAACAAATTTACAAATTTAGTGGAGTGATCAACAAAAAGTGTGTCAGCGATCAGCCTCAAAATATAGGCACATGAAAATCGCAGCACGATGATCACATCAGTATCATCTGCTAACTGTTCAAAGTGTGGTTCTAACCAAGACATGAGTAATATACCACCAATAATGTTCCTTCCATCATCAGGGACCTCTATGCCCAGTAGTCTATGAACAAGATTCATAAAATATGCTCCAACTCGGCCTGTCAGAGCCGCACCATTGATGGAGAGGCCCAACATAAAGTTCACATCCTGCGGGGTAATGGTCATCTCCCCCTCTCTAAAATGGAATGTATGTGACTCTGGCCTCTATCCCTCTTTAATTTCAAAAAATGATCTGATGATCGAGAAAGATGAAGTCACACATCGCTACACCATATAATCCAGTGTGATGAATATGATGGGTGATAGCAGGAGGTGGTATGGTATGATGGAAATGGTGAGATCTGCTTACATTTAATAGAGGCACTAGACATCCCCCTAAAAGGAGTGATTCTATATGAGTAGCTTGAGATGTGATCAATGGATAACCTTCCATCTTCACAAATGATATCATCGTTACTTTATTGTAGTGAATTCAATAAAAATCAATAGTTATTTAATAAAATATAGATCAATCAAATTAAAATTGATTGTATTAAAATTTTAGATTTATATTTGATTTTGTGTGTGTTGATTAGTGTTTTTGTTACTTGACCAATCCACACAATAAAAAAAGGACCCTATTACATAATTTTGAGATTCATTATTTATGAGGTATTCATTAATTAAAATGTCATTTATATCCTAGATAGTGTTTTACATTATCTATTTCTTTTGTGTGGGGCAAAAGATACTTGAATTCATAGGGTTAATAATCCTATGGATAGTATCAGTGATATATTGTTTTTCTCACGTAATATCAATGTATTATGCATCGGTGCTTGTGGTATGATAGGTTCAATAAAAATATGAATATTTTGTTTATATAAATCAAGAAAAATCAAATGAAAATTGATTGTGTTAATATTTTGGATTTATACTTGATTTTTTGTGTGTGGATTAGTGTCGTTGTAACATATTTAATCATGGTATATTCATTTTCTTTCTATTTTTTTAACAGTTTGAGTCTCAGAGAATTATTTATTGGAGAATAAAAAAATGTGACAAACCAAAATTGAAACATGTCAAAAATGGTGCAATTCATAAATAAAATTATTCAATATTAAAACATACACATAAAAAACAAAATATACATATTCATGATACAATAAACAGACTCAATCATGGATGATGATATGTGGATATCTTTCCTGCCACTTGGGGACATCTCTTACGATTATGTCCTTCAGCGTGAAAAATTCATCATCGTATTCTCCCTCCTCATTGCCAAGGCCAATCCATTTCATTTTTATTCGACTTTATATTGGTCTTCCTCGGGGCCATAACCTTGTATTATGAATCCAATAATTTAAAAACAACAGACATTGAAAAAGGCATAAATGAAAAAAACCAAATTATGAAACCTGGAAATATCAGGGATGATGGACGGCTGATCAATAGGCAACGTGATAGAATGAAAGTCACCAACATGCATCCAAGATGCACTATAACAGTTAACCAAAGTGCTCATGTGATAAATTGGGTCAACATATGGCTCCCATGATATATTTTCTGAAGATGAAGTTTCAATAATATGTGCACATGGATATATAAATTCCTAAAAGTTGATGCAATCACATTATCAGTTATGTAACATCACTACAAACACTCGACCACTATTGCATATATCCTTGTTGTAATATAGTCTTACCTGAAAGCTCAAATTTTCCCTCTCAAAGTCTAGAAAAGTTCATCTTTAAGTCTCATTCAGTATTTGATCAATATCACTTTGGAAATGCTGTGTAAAATGCATTCCGTTTTCCATCCTCTGATAGGCCTTTGTGGATCGGTCAACGAAGTAGTGAACATGTATATAAAATATCTCTTTCACTAACCCTGTGATTAGGAGTTTTTGCACACCCTTGAGGACCCCATTTATGCACACCATAATATTAGTGGTTATATGGACATACCTTCTACCACCATCATATGCTAATGAGAATTTTTCCATTGAAATATGCATCATATATTCATACACATCTTCTTTAGCAGTTCGGATCTCTTCAAGGCATCAATCAAACCATTCATATTGGGGCTCATATGCTGAAACCATAATATAATAATGTATTAAAATGGATAATAAATTTTGTTTAAAAAAATTAGGTTTAGAAAAACATACCAAAAATTAGGATCACATTCTTTATGGAAACATATTTGAAATACTTATGCACAATACAAGCAATATGTCTAAAGAAATAAAGATGATTAGAATTTTTCTAAGTACATGAAACCACATCACTAGCCATGGACCCTACAATTTCTTAACGGTTATCAGATATTAGTCACAGGCCATGGTTTTGTGTTCCATGAATAGGTACACTATCCAAAAACCCGCTCCAGCTTTCAAAATTATCCTATTCAATAATAGAAAAAGCAAGTGGCAGAGGAGCATGATTACCATATTGGTTGGTAGAAATGATTTGAACACTTTTATACCTTCCATTTAGGAATGTTCCATTAACATGAATAAATTGTTCACAATAGGGAAAGGCAGCAATGCTTTGCCTGAATGCCCAAAAAACACAATTGAACTTCAACTTTGTTTGGTCAACTCAGTGATTGTGGGATACATACTCAACAGTGTCTAACTGAAAAACAATATGATAATCGAGAGACAACAATTCAATATGTTATGGCAACATAGCATAAGATTCATCCCAATAAACATACACTTTTTCAATTTATTTATATTTTTCATTCCATTCTTTGGTATATGATATCATATAGTTATACAATTGTTGAATTCTTTCCTGAACAAGGGAAATGGGAACATCCTGCATATTTCTATCATCTCACAGATATCATTTGATATAAACTCTGAATCAAGGGAAGAGTGATCCTACGACAAGCTTGGATGCACACAAGTGTGTGGCCCTTCTAATTTGGTTATCCTCCAAGATGGAAAAAATTTATCAAATATTTACCTTAATCAGAATTTATATTAATTCCTATATTTTTTACAAGGAATGATATATATTTTTCATTGACTCGTCAACCACAAATGTGAAATTTTTCTCAATATGGTATTGCTTTATCACATTATTCATGGAAATTTTACTTTCAAACTCTTTCCTGACATAGATGGAAGTATAATTTGATTCTGACCTATTCCCTATACTGCTAGGGAATTCAAAAGATGGTGTAATGACATCCAAATTAATATTTTGTTCACGAGACATTCCATTAAATAAGGAAATCAATATTGAAGGCTGATAACCACTAACCGGTGGATCTCGTGGATGCATGTCTCTCAAAGAAACCTCATAAGTTTCATTACCCACATCACGCACACCCTCATCTCTCAAAGGAACATTAGAAGGTTCATTCCCTACATCACCCTCATCGACATCATCTCCGTATGGCTCCCAAGATTCTTCTTCCTTAGATAAACTTTCATTCACTATATCAGCACACAAAGGGATTTTATCAACATTTCCTTCCAAATTTTGATAATCATATTAATAATTTGATTCTATTACTGGTGTCATATGAGAAGGATGCAATGTGAAAGACTAATGTGAAGGACCAAATTCTATAATGCTCACAAAAAACAGTTCTATAGTAGTCGGTTTCACCACATCTATATCAGAAATCACCACATACAACTCCATCAAACAATTAGCACACAATTGTATAAATAAGGAAGACGCATCCATCTAATAATAATCATCATCCAAAGGGTACTCGGTGTGCGAGAAATGTTCAGGATGTTGTAGATGTTGGTATGTGATTGAAGAAATGGATTGATCGACCCTAAATTTTAACCAATTATGAATCTTATTGCGAACTGCATCCAATGTCATAAAACCATAATGATTTACCACTATGATAGGTGGCACACTATAGCTAAATCCATACTCCATATAAATGGTCTCACCCTTTGAAATATATTTTTGTAGACATTATTACCAATAAAAAATAATTAATAAAATATTATATACTACATCAATATTTTACATTATTTAAAATGGTTTTGAATAATTGACTTTATCTGGAGACATTTTATGTAATATATTTTCACTATTGAGGTATAGTGATGATGGTATTATTACCAAAGAAAATTAAATATAACATTATATATTTTAATTACTTATGAATAAATAATCATGACTAGATCTTCAGACTTATGATTACTTTATCATTATTTGATAAAATAAACAAAACCTAAGGGTAGACTCATGGAGTCTCTGTTATCAAATATTTCTACAATTTTCAGTCTCCTTTCAAACAACAATGCCTCCTGTTAAACACTTGTTCTAAAACGCCTCTTCGGGGACACCTCTCCAGGGACGCCTCTTCAGGGACACCTTATGTTGATTGCCTTTTGAAAAACATTTACTCACATGCATGTGAGAGGTTCTAGGGGTATGAAATACATAAATATTTTAAGCTGACATGCATGTCCTTACATACTTAGTCATAGATGAATCACATGTCATCAATACAGAAAAATAAATGCAATTATTACAAATTAAATAACCACATTCACAAAACAAGACACTAAATTTCAATTATGCATTGGTCGGTCACCTCAAGATCAGTCATCACCCAACTTACCATGTTTTTTGGTATAATTATTATATTTATTATTAGATGAAATCCATTTTAAATATCAACATATCTTTTATGTTTAATAAAGTTAATTATTACTAATATAAATTAAAATTATTATTTATATAAAACTATTTTTATAACATTAACAAAAAAAGTTTTCTATATATTTTTTAATAAATTAAAATATGATACATATAAGTAATATATTATTCATAAATTATATTTCTAGTATATAAAATATTATATTTTAAATTAATACTACATTCAAAATAAAATTTTTTAAAACATATTTAATTTTCATAAATATTCAATATGAATTCATTAAAAATTTTAGAAATGGAATAATTACTTTTCCTAAACATTAAATATGAATTAATACAATATAAAAATCATTCAAAAATTAAGTCATACAGAAGAAACTAATTTACTAATCAATACATATGAAATAATTAAACCATACACACAAACACTAATTTCTGCATATCAAAAATCTAATAAATAAATCATACAAATATAATAAATAAAAAAAATTAAACCATTTAAAATTCAAATATAAATTTTACCTTCGTAAAAGCAGTAAAATTATATTGAGAAAGAAATTCTTCCGGGATTCGCATCAAAAGACATAGGAGAAAATTTATTTGCGGGGATACCGCCTTTTATAGATTTTCTTGGCCAGATGCGTGAAGGGGGTTCACGCATCCTTCATCTTGTCTTTGAAGGATGTGTGAACCCCGTTCACACATCGTATATCATTCCAAAGATATGAGAACCCCATTAACACATCTTCGGTATGGAGAGATGGCTGAACGGGGTTCACACATCCTTCTAATATGGAATGAAGGATATTTTAACCTTGTTCACGCATCTCTCCTTCTCGAAGATGTGTGAATGGGGTTCACGCATCTTGAGACCCATTTAAAAAAAATCAAACACTATCCCTTTTATCTAAAACTAATTATAACCCATAAATAAAAAAAATACAGATAGACATCATTATATCAGCGCTATAGTGCATGTTCACACATCAAAATGGCCACAACTTTTCTGCTACTTTATAATACAATGCATGAATTATACCATTCATAATTGGTTACTTTCCGCACATACTAGAATCTCTAAGACCCCCCTTTTCCAACATGACCCTGTAGGTGTGCTCCATGAAAAATATATCCTTTTGCTCAGTCCTGCTGGATGACTTTATAGGGTTGATATAGAATATATTTTTAATATATTATCCATTAAAAAACACGAACATAACAAGAAATTATAAATCCAACAAACATAAATCTTATCTAATTGAAATTCAATTTTAAAATAAAAAAAATAATTCTTCCATTGATGTAAAAAATGTATCTATCCAAATAACCATTGACACATGTTTTCAAAACTAATAACCAGAACCCACTTTAAATGAAATCATCCTTTTCAAATTATGAATTATTCTCCCCAAAAAATCAAAGGAAAAACCTCAATTCTTCAATCACCTTAAATAGTTTGGGTTCTTCAATACCCCCCTTTATATTTTTTTTCAATACCCATTCCACTTTCAAATTCAATGTTTCATTCTACCATTATCTTGACAATAAAACCATAGATATAATCATGGGAAAAATTTAAATCTTGTCATTCTATAACTTCTGAATTTTTTTCTTCTCTCCTTCAATATCCTCATTTCTTAAGATATGTCACTTATTAGAAATTCAAATTGATCTTATGGAGAGAAGGAATTCATAACATTTATTAAATAAATGAATCATAAATGAATCATCTCTAAGTCTACATGACCTAACCCAATGTAGAAAAAAAGAGTGATCAACTTCAATAAAACACTTATTAATAATTTTTTTGGAATATGATGCCATCATTGATATATTCTTAATAAAATTATCCAAAATATTTTCAACTAATATCCTGTATTTATCTCATCAAATAGATTTAAATCATTCAACTAAAAGAATTCACTTCCCATTTATCAATCCATTTTACTTTTGTCTTCAAATTATCAGATTCTCCCCTTATCATTAATAATTTTCACTCATTAATAGATAGGAGAACATACCAGTTTTTAAAAAAAACTTCAATTTCAATAATTCAAAATCAATATATAAATATACCCCTTACCAGAACATCAAATATGCATTTAAACAAGTTGAGATATTAAACACTGATAGTTGTTCAACTTTATCCCCCTAGAAGGATGAGCCTTATCCATGTTCTTTATCATGACTAACTTTATTCAAGAATGGTCTTCAAGAACAATATTAATAGAAATTGAAATTAAGGACTCCATGATGGATAACCTCTTAAATATTTCATAATATCACAACACTCATATCTTCAGGACTCCCCCTAAATATATGCATCGCCATTAATTACCTATATGAAAGAAACAAACACAAAATATACATGGGAATAATGTGGTTCTTAAATTATTTTTAGTTAGAGTATCAGGGATGATATTTATCTCTCCACCTAGAAACGCTTTCCAATTCAGCTCCAGATTAATGAAAAATCACCATGCTTACTCCTTCTTTTACATTCAAATGTTTATCATTTAAGGGAAGTAAGGTATTCTTTATTTCTTCATCATTAAACGTAGATGAAATCATATTCTTCACATAATCTAGTCATTCACTTTAATTATTTTTTCCATGCTGCAACATTTTATCAAATTCCAAATGCTCTGGCCATATGACTAAGAATGCTTTTGGTACATGCTTATACTTTTCCATGTGTTTAGACGCATTCTTCATAGTATAATTTTTAACTCTAGAAGTCACTAGTGTTTTTCTTTTGTTCTTATCAATATATTTTTTTAGGTAACCATGTCATGAATTTGTCAGCAATATACCCTCAAATTTTTCACGTTACACACAAATCTCTGGCAATAATTGGATCACCCTTCTTAGACATCCTCTCATGAAATCCAAATTTTTCATCTTGATTTTCATGCACCAAATCTATCATTGTGTTTGATTCAGAGATTAATTTCAATTTCTACTTCAGCTTACCTCCAATAGAATTTATGTTTATGATGTATTTATAATGGTCCATTATATGACCTATTCCTCCCTAGTTGAAGAAAATTTTCATTATTGTTACATTCATATGATCATTCTTCTTGGGTGAAGCATGCTTCATATTTTTCGTAACACTCTTCTCTTGTTTATATCCCAATGAAGTGTTTTCTATATTTGTTCTTCACTACTTCATTGTTTGTAGTATTGTCTTCACATTCTCATATGCATACAACATGGTTGGTACATATCATAACTCATTATAATTTTCAAAACCTCTATTTCAATAATCATTGAAATTATCAAGAATTCCAAACCTATTCTTGATAGATAGATTCTTCTTCATATATGAATTATGCATCTTATCTGTATGATATCTTTTCAAGTCAGATCTCCCCCCCATAGTACCATCCTTCTATAATTATCACGTACTAAAGAATTATTCCTACAGTCAATGGCCTAATTCCCAAATTTCAAAAAACACCAATAATAGTTAAAAAACACTCAATTTTTCTTCTATAAAATAGATTGGCTCATTTTGACATCTTTTTGATATTGGATAATATTATTATTCATATGTGCTCTTTTAGGGGAACAAGAATTCATACATTTCTTCATATCCACCTTTGATGACATGGTGGATTTATCATCATCCTTCTTCACCAATGTTTTTCTAGAATTCTTTTTGAAACCTATACTTGTAATTAAAATGGTATTAGTACAAACAGAATCTTCTGGATCAAGGGTTACCTTTTTCAATGATCTTGATTTAGATTTACCTTTAGATAAACTAAATCTCTTCATTCTTATAGAATGAGTCTTTTCAGAAGTAAGAATCTTTTCAGAATTACTCTTGGAATCTTTTCTGATCTTAGCATTTATTGAAGATTCAACTTAAATTTTCTCATAATTTCTAAACATAACCTCCAAATAAATATATTTTAGATTTAGATAATTCTCATAATATTCATATTATTTACCATATAATCACATTATTTCTAAGAATTCATTAATTTTTTTTCCTTTTGAATTTTCAAATTTATTCCCATTTCAAGACACATCATATTGACGTAATTTTTCTCATCTTTAAAATCTTTCAGTTTGTATTACTATTGACTCTTCAATTTTTGAACTCGATCATCATGCATTTGACTTATTTATAGTAAATAATTATTCATCTCATTAATTATCTTTGTATTAACCTCTAAGTTGTCTTATGTAACACTAATAGAGGTTTTGTATAGTTTATCCATTGTATATATCACTTCTATATAAATTTTCCCAATCACATGCTTTTTAAAAACATTCCATTGTAATTCATCTAAAACCAAAGTGAATCATTCATTTCAGTTCAATATAGAGTGTTTTTTTTATTCTAATTGAGTGTCCTTAATATTCATTGAAGCTTTATGATATTCTTCTAGTTTGTGAATCATCTCTGTAAGGACCTTCTCAGTATCTTATTTCTCACAAATAATTATTTTCTATTGTTCTTCTATGTGGGAGAAATGTTTATTGCGAAGTGATATAGTTTCTTCATGGGAATAAATAATTTGTGAGAGAAGTTTACATATTTGAAAAGTATTTTCCAAATCTTGTTTCATATCCTCATCTTCCATTTCAAGTTGTGACTTTTCATTACATAGTCCCTTTATAAAAGAAAATATTTAAGGGAAAACTTCAGTAGGAACATTCTTCAGATATTTTTTTATTTATAAATAAAAATAAATGATTGATTAAATAAATTGATCATCATCATCACTCGAACAATACCAATCAAAAGGATGTTTATCAACTGATTTAACAGATACTACTGATTAACTATCATTCTAAATACATCCAGATGGGGATGTATCCTCTTTCTTCTTAAAATTGTTTTTGAAATTTCATGAATCTTTATTTTGTATGTTCTTCATGGTTTTTTCGGAATTCTACATATTGGAACTGACAGAAATAAGAACAAATTTATTCATTTGAGACAAATCTATAAATTTTTCAAATATAAATCTGCACTTCATATATGTCTGATACAAACAATTGGGACAATAAGACAGATTCAATCAGCAGTGTAACCAGAGATCTAACAAAAATTAGAGTGCCCAATGGATCATGCAGATACACTAAGAGGTGGGTGAATCAGTATACACAAGATTTTACAAATTTCTTTTTTTTATCTCTTACCCCTTTTTAATTCAAACATTTTCACTTGTTAAATTGATTTGATCTTCTATGTTTACAAATACAATTAAATCGTATGAAAAATAGAATGTAAATGAATAAAAACACAGCATATTTTTACATGGTTCTCCCCTGATGTGGATGACTACATTCATGCTAGGTTTGGGATGATCTGAGGCACATATTATCCACTATGAATGAATCACAAATTACAATTGGGGTGTCCAAGTATCATCCTGAAACCATTTTGGATAGGAATAAAACTTTTCCCAAATTATATTAGTAACCCACTAGTGTTATTTATACTGGAATCCCACTAGTTTATTCGCAAACAAAACACAAAAACAATGATAAAGATCATAATATTTTCATTCTTCCACCGTAACACAAAAACATTCTTCATCGTTGAGCCATTGAAATAAATTAATTTTTCACTTTCTCACTTCACCTGAAATGCTTCAACTGCATCTGAATATAATTAACTACACACCATGCATGTTAGATCTGTATACTCTCCTGAATTTTATAATATAACACTTCCAATTCCACCCACTACAATATTATAATGAACAAATGAAGATTCCTCAATGATCTGTAAGATGATTTATTCTTTTCATCATTGAAAAATATCACTTCAACTCAAACAACTACTGTTTATAGTATTTTTAAAATTACTATATACATACAAATTGTATGTGATTCATGCATATATGATAAAAATTACATTTTTAATTATGCATTACTTAACTTGTATAAGTATTCAATGTATGAATAATACAAATAATTAATTTTCAATGGGTGTGTATAAGGAACTATCCACTTCTTATTTTATTCACACAAACCTCGTTCACTCACACTGTCCACTTGTTAATTTATTCATACACACAAACACTTTAGGCAGACTATTTCCTCTTATAATTTTCAATGTACATGTGCATTTATGTATGAAAATCCTCTTTCTTGTGAAATAACTCAAATAAGTATGCATGGTCTCTTTGAAAACCATGTTCTGTATAAAAACATGAGAAAAGAATGAATATTTTATGCAATAATATGTATTTCTTTCTCAAACTTAGACAAACTATATCTTTTCAGAAATAATGTCACTTTGCCTCTTGTATTCACTCCACCTTTGTGCAAGTATGTTGTCTTCTCAAACACATAGTGTGTACACACATTGTTTTATAATACTTCACGCACAAAATTTTGGGATTTTTCTTGAATTAAAAATTAAATAATGAGGAGAGAGAAAATTATTAATGGAGGGATTTTCTCAACATCAATAAAGGATTTTATCCCAACAATAATGAAGAGTTATTCCAAATATTAATTGATTTAATAAAGAATGTTGACCGCATTAATGGAGATGTGGAGGAGTGTGTATATATAATAAAATGTGGTATCATGTTTTGGAATGAAGAGTTGGAAAGATGTAGTCGGTGAAGCAGATTGTGGAATTGCGCTGTCAAGGATGTATCCACAAAGAGAGAAATGATGAAGAGGTTGTTGTGTTTGCGGTAACCAGTGCAAAGTAAAGATGGTGAGAATGAAGCAGAGGTGATGATGCCAAAGATGGTGGCGTGTCAATGATGATGAATGAAAGCATGTGTGTGAAGATGATGGAGTGTGACGATGGAGACAGAATTGTTGATGACGGCGTGCAAAAAGATTCATGAAGATGTCATGTATCGAAAGTCCTCTTTGTTTTGGAGATCAACCGGAATGTCCCGATTGTGATGATCAATGGTATGAACAGAAATGGTACATTCATGGGTGTTAGTGTTTCATTATAAAAGGACTTCGGGTGTTCTGGGGATTCAAAATTCCATTGGGTGATTAAATTCTTTTGGGTGATAAAAGATCGTTGAGTGAATCTAGTCTTGTTTGTTTCTGCAACGACTATTTCCTTTATAGCGTCGGGATCCACGCTCTAACAAAATACTCATATACACTTTCACTACAATTTGAACAATATTTATTCACTCAAAATATTCATATAATCTTAATGAATTCATCACGCTTCACTTCCTTTGATACCCAGTTTCATCATGATACAGTACATGAAAACTGAGTGAACTTAGAAGGGAGGTGATACTCCTAATTATTTGCAGATATACGTTCTTCATAAAGAAAAATGAGTGTGAAAATCATAGATCAAGTACTCATGGTTATCTCCCTTTCATCACGCAGGAAGAGAATGCACAGAATTTGTTTCTGTGAATCATATAAATTCATGGTGCTACATTTCTCCAGAAATGACATCTTCTTAAAACACTCAACACACTGTGTATAAACATTACCTCTTGTGTTTTTAGGAAATGATCCCACCAAACAATATTGAGTGCACCACATCTCCTCACAACCTTAGTTTCATGGCTATGGAAAAACACCATCACTGGAAATTCATTTTCTCTCTTCACACTATTTATCATCCGTTAGATCCTTGTATATCCAAAAAAATTATGCATCATATACATTCGATCATAATATGATTTTAGAATGAAGAAATTGTGATCAGGAGGTTTGGATGATCCTGGGATGATGTTTCATGGAGGAGTCCGGTGTACATAAATCTTATACGACATGAGGAAGAAGATAGCCTCAAATCTCAGATATGATGGCTGGGAGAGATACACCAGATTTTAAGAATGAAAAAACGATGAACATGGGCTTTGTTAAATCATCAGAAGATGTTGCTGCATGGATATCCCGATGAACAGAAGACTCAGGTGTGGGTTGAGGTTAAAGATGACGCCGTAGAGAAGTTCATACAACATAGAAAATTAGATTGAGCAGATCTACAAACATCAGTATTTCAGATCTACAGTATACATTCCCACATAAAAACATACATATGTCTTCCACTCCTTTATTAATTTAGTCATTAACTTATTGTCATGTATTTGTTACTATTCCCGCATAATATATTTTCCAGCACGTGCTTGCTCCATGTGAAATTTATCCCTCGTGGCTCGCTAAAGTTGAGAGGCCATACTTTTAATGTATTATTTGGTTGAAATTGAATTATAAAAAAAATACATTATTTAAATGACCATCGAAACATGTATTCATCCAAATAACCATTGCCACTTGTTTTCAAAACTATTTTATTCCAAATTACCATTTCCACATGTTTTCAAAACAAGAAACCAACTCTGTAACTGTCAAAATTATTATCACATTACATAAATAAACTTATTCAAGTAAAATCATCTTTGTAAAATTATGAATAACATATATGTGTTTCAGTAGACATGAGCAAGGAGCTGATTCGAGACATTCATGATTCATCTTGAGGACTGTACCCAAACGTCACCAAGATGAATCATGATTTACATCACTAATACTGGTGGTCGGGTATTAAGAGAGATGTAGTTGGTTTCTTCGTAAGATGTTCCAACTATTATTAGGTGATGATAGAACACAAGTGACCGGCCAAATTTTTTTAGAAGTTATCCATTCACAAGTGAAAATTGGATGACATCATGATAGAATTAGTGATAATATTACCATGGTCACCATGGGGTAATATTGTCATTTGGGTGTTTGTTGACCGGTTCACACAATTTACTCACTTCCTACCTATCAAGGATACATTGTTAGTAGATTATCTTGGGAGGATGTATATTTGTGAGATATTATTACTTCACAGGGTCACTCGTACTATCATTTCAGATAAGGATGCCCATTTTACCATACAATTCAAGAAAGGGTTGTGGACAGAATTGGGTACATAGGTGCTTTTGAACATGATATACCAACCTCAGACTGATGGTAAAGTTCTTGAGGGGATAAGGATGATCAAATGATTCAATTGATTGAGGATATGTTGCGAGCATGCATTCTAGATTTTGGGGGATCTTGGGTAATGCATATTCCCCTAATTGAATTCACATATAACAGGGGCTTTTAGGAAACTATTCAGTTGGCATATTATGATTCTTTGTATGATAATTCATGTCGATCATCTGATGCCAGTAATAGTCAAGAGAGGTATATATGCTTGGACCTCATCTCGTTCAACAGATCTCAAGGAAGGTTTAGTTGATCCTGAAGAGGATCGGTACTGTAGAGTCTCGACTAAAATCTTGCACTGATCATCATCGTCAACCTCCACATTTCATGGTTGGGTATAGGGTCTTTTTACATGTCTCATTAAAGCTAGGAAATAGGAGGATCAATGGACAGCGTAATCTTTCACCATGATATGTAAGGGCATTTTATATTCTAGAGAGAGTCATGCCAATATCCTATTGGTTGCAGTCATCTCAAAGGTACCAAGAAATGAATGATTTCTTCCACATATATCAAATGATTTTTTATCATTCAGACCCATCTCCTGATTTTCATTCAGAGAACATTGAGTTATAGGTAGTTGTGTCCTTTAAGGAGAATCCTGTACGTCTTATGGATTGTAGAACAGAGGTTCTCTGAGGCCGGTCAGTTTCTCTAGTACGGGTGATATGGAAGCACGATCATGTATATGATAATACATGGGAGTGGTAGATCGATTCATGAGAATAGTGGTTGGTGTTGTTTTCATATTATTCATGGACACCCTTTGAAGGGAAATTCGACGATGAATTGCTTTAAGGGGAGTTTTTAAGAACCTAGATTTTTCTTGCGGAACATAACCTTTTTCTTTAAATTAATTTTCAGTTTAAATGCCTATTTATGGCCTAATGTGAATACCCTTTGAGATTATGTAAGTATTAGTGGTGTTTGGGTATTATTTTGAGATTGGAACCCAAATTTTAAGAAAAAATAGTCATGTATCATGGTTAGTAAAAAACATGAGGGGTAGGCCACACTGTTACTAAAATCCATACGTGGTTGGATAGTGGGCTAGAGGATCCTCCATGTTATGAAAAACTATGTGTTTTGAGTTGAAAAGTTGTAAGGGTATGTCTATAGTTTTTTATAGTGGGATGAGACACGTTTTGCACACAGTTTGACAAACCATATGCCCTAACAAGGAAAAGCTCCCCTCCTTGTCGTAGTGGGCACTCAGTTTGCACACTGTTTGTCCAAACATGTAGCCAAACCATGTGGCCCAGTATTTTGGTTGAATTTATGAAATATACCTTAATTAATCTATTATTTCAACCGAAATCTCATTCTTTATCTACATAGTAACCTCACCCTTTGATAGATCCTCCTTGAAGCCTAAACATGGAATCAAGGGATCTACTGTATACAGTCATGGAATCCATATTTTTTGGAAACATCATATTTGTCTTGGTAGTATCCCTATTCCTTTTATGTCAATATTTGTTTGGTTTTGTATTAGATTTGTTATTTAGGTGCATGACAATATGCCCTATTTCTATGTTCTTCACCTTTTCTTCAATTTTCATTAGATCTAAGTCGAATCATGAGATGATACTAGACGAGCACTCTATAAGGAACTATGGTAGGTGGTATCATGATTTTCCATTCAATTCGAGGTGTTTATATATATTTCATTGTATTTTGTGCCCAATTATTTGAGTGACTCCCTTGAAATGGAGTTTATTCATTGATTTAAATTGATAGGGATGACCAATGTAATTAATGAGACCCATTGATAATTGATAATGATTATGGACCCTGAACTGGAACCACCCCTCAAGTGTGTTGTATAATTAAAGGGACCACTTTGGGTGGCATAGGAATTGGGTCACATTTGAGGTGTGTTGTTTACCCTTGCTATGGGATGCCAATTGATGAATTGAATTAAAATTTGAATTGTAAATTGAATTGATTAAATAAAGGGTTTTGAATGACCATTAACCTAGGCACTTTCCATATAATTTCTTATTTAATCTTGTGTTACTCTTATAAAGAATTTCCCACCTGAGAAAATTAAGAGGCAAAGCCATCTAAGATTATCCATAACTTGAGACACATTTTGATGTGATATTTAAATGAATTGATCTTAGTGATGGCCTTGAAATAATTAAATGATATTGATTGAATGAATGTTTGTTATATTCCTTGGGTTCCACATGGTGTCATCACCCGTCCCCTGGGGCCCGTACTATGACTACCCTAAGCCTTCCTTGACCAAGGTCTAGTGATTAGCACTGAAAAGGCATACTGCAAAAAATAGAAGGCATTGCCTTTAAACCTATACACGCATAGATAGGAAAAAATGCACAAAGATAACCAGGAATGAATGAAAAGTAATACAACCACCAAAAAATACCACCACTATGAGTAAAGTGTGTTAACTGAAAGCAAAGGGGCCATAAAACAAGCCAAACTTAATGGAAAGTACAACAAAAGATGTACAAGCTTCGGAGGTAATCCACCAAAGATCCTACCTGAAGGGTAGGTACAACTCTCCGTCGGATGAGAATGCAGCACACCACGTCTATTGATCCACCTCCGAGCACTATCTAGTCCGGGCTCCCCAATGTCCTTGTAAAATTTGTTCATCGTCTGAACAATACACAATAGGTATGGGTGAATACCATGCAGGGGTGAGTATAAAAATACTCACCGGGACCCTGAGACCCCCAAAGGACTATCAGTAATCCACAATGTAAATACCATAAAAGAAATACCACAGAGGTAATACCCCCACGACGGATCTCAAACACATATCACATAGAAAAAGTTATAGCTCATACCATGTATTACATAAGTACAAAATTAATGATGATTAATCGTGAAGCTAGATCATCATATTCTGCTGAGATACTCTGCTGCTGATCCACACAGGGTCAGTAGGTGTGGACCCACCTAGGATCTCTAGGTTCTGAACCACATAGATTCGCTAGGCGATGAACCAAATAGGATCACTAGGTGCTAACCTACATAAGATCTATACGTATTGACCCACATAGGATCTCTAGGTGCTGACCCACATAGGATCGTTATTCATTCTTCACGTCACAACTAGCCATTGGATTCTCGCACATAGCACGCTTGATTCAGGGAATATCAATTACTCAAGCCATCAGTTTTACCTCAACCACCATGAAGTTCCACATAAAGTAACCCCAAAGAAATGTCTCATCGTAAGGGTCCCAATGCAATAGATGATGCATTGAATGGATTCTCGATCTGTAAGATAAGGACATTTTTGTAAAAAGGGTCTAGCTGGATTCAAGTTTGATCCAGACCATCTATAACCAAACTGTATGAACCCATATATTATTTTTCAGGTATGTGACCCTTGGCTGATGTTTTTCTTGGTCTTTAGTTTAAGGGTGATGAACGTGAGAGTCGAGAGAACTTTGAATGAAGTTTTGAGGTAAAAAAGGAGAAGTCGCATGGGTGGTGCACAGTGTGTATTACCGTGCGGCCAAACCGTGCGTAGTATATGTTTAAGATATTATCTCCCACACAGTTGGTGCATGGTTAGGAGAGACAATGCGATGAGTCTGTATGAGAGGGGTGGCCGAGATAGTGGAAACCGCTTGGTTAGTGCACGATTTTTCTAATTGTGTGATCAAACAGTGCGGGCACTTAAGTGAGATCTTGAAAAAGTGGATCTCATCCATTTAAACCTATAAGAGGATCGTTTTCCCCTTAAATGGCCATAACTTGGGATTTTTATCCTCATAAGGTCAAAGAATTTTCTCCCATCATTCTGGAGGTGATCCAAAGGCTTCTTTGGGAGAATCTAGACGTTCTTCTTCATTATTGTTAGGTTTCATAGATCTACTTAGATCTACTTCTACTCTTCTCTCGGTTTCATAGATCTATGCCCATTGTGGGTAGATCTATGTGTGTGGATATCATGTTTGAGGAGTTTTGTTCTTGGTCTTGTTAGGAGAAGATATATAAGGCAGGTTCTTGGATAATCAACCCGTGTTTCTTGTGCGTTCTTCGTTTGTTGGGGTTTTCGTCAAAACCTTTGAGGTAGGTGGTTTGTGCCTTTCGGTTTAAGGCCTTTCAATTGTTGTTCAAAATCTCCAATACCCTTGAACGGGGTATTGTATGTTACTGTTTTATCCTTATTGATTGTTTTCTTGCTTATATGATAGAGTAGAGGATTTTGAATGTGTTTTGAGCTAATTGATATGCTTTTGATGTTTTCCCATGTATGTCTGTTATGGCCGTTTGGTCTAGTTTCTCCTATTAGGATATGACAATTTTCCCATGCCTAGTGTTATAGGTTGGTGTGTTGTAATCTTCTAATATGATTAGATGTTGTAAACTGTTAGCCAAGTAGTTTTTGAGGTTTACTTTGGCTGATATTCTCACTATAGTCCTGATGACTTACACAGGGCTGTGAGAACCTGTTGTACTATACCATAGGGAGAATGGATGTAAGGGCTTGTCCAGAGTGTCTTTATAAGACGATGCGAGACCAAAGGGGGAATTGACATTGAGTGCTTCCTTAGAGTGTTTGTAGTTCCTCAACGTGGGCCACAAGGGGAATAGAGGTAGAGTGCTTCCTCAGAGCGCCTTTAGTATGATACGAGACTACAGGGGGAATTGACTATGAGTGCTTCCCCAGAGATTCTATACTTTTTCTAAACTAGAGGGGTGAGACTGTGTGTGCCTCCCATAGGGTTTCTAGTACTTGATGGTTGAAATAGAGGGGTTAGGCTGTGAAAACTACCCAGAGGGTTACATGTTTGTTCTACTTGCTTGAGTGGCTTCTTAATTATTTGTATATTAAATGCTAGAAACTGAGGATTTGGTTGCTGTGGGCTACTCTCTAGTTTACTGCTTTCTGTACTTTTACCTTCCATTTATTCACTGAATGTTAGGCACAGATCTTGTGGGGGTTGCCTACTAGGATTTAATCTCACACCCTGTTTGGGCCATGCTTTTGGGCCCAAACAGATTATATTATTGCAGCTATAGACAAGGGCATGCGCCCTTCGAATTCAGGTACTTTAGTAGTTGTGCAGATAAAGTGCACAGAACCAAGCTTAGGCTTCTGATGCTGAGGAGTCATTATTATTTCCTTTTTTACTTGTTTAGTACTATTTGTATTTCCTCTTATTGCGACTTGTTTGGATTCTTTCTTAGACATATGTATCATGCATCATATATATATGTTCTCCTCTTATTTCTCATATTTGGCCTTCCGCAGATCACTTGTATAAGGATTTTTTACTACTTTTTCTATTGTATATTTGTTTATCTTCCACTTTTTTACTCTGCCAATAAGGGAATAGTTTCCCCATTATCACACCCAAGACCCTCACTGCTAGTCAACAACCTCTGGCATTCGGGGAAATGCGCTTGAGGCCTTATGACCAACCAGGTACGGGGCGCCTCTAGGTGGCTTTCAGAACCCAAATGTTACACAAACATCCTTCAAAACTCATGTAGAGTATCTTAGAAGTACCACATAATAACATGGGTCCCAACTCCATTGACGACGTATTAATCAGACGCTCGTTTTGAGAGATACATGTGTTTTAGTGAAACGGGGGTCGGTTGCGTCTGGGCCTGATCCAACCCAATCGAACCAACCCGAACAACCCATAATGGGGGTCCCACATGCCCTAGTTTAATTCGACTGACTCAACCTGACATGGTTCGAGTTTGGGCCGATCAGGTTCGGCCTGGCCAGTGGGCCAACCCCAATGGGCCTCACTGGACCCATCCCGGTTTGGCCGAGGGTCCAGTCCGCCGGGTCACCTGGCGACCCAGTATAGTCCGGCCTAGCCTGGAGGACATGGGTCTGTTCTGACGGCACAATTTTGGCCATCTAGTGTGGGACCGTCCCGGCCCGCTTGCATGGTACACGACCCGGCAGCCCGAAGACCGGTTGCATGAGAGTCTGATGGTGCGTGCATGGGATGTGGCAGCCAGTTGGATCACCTCCCTGCTGGCCCTACGGACACATGGCCTTCCACCTGTCATGGTCAAATGACCATGGATTCCAACTCATCTAGGTGGCCCGTACATGGGTCACCCCTCCATGTGGTGCCCACCTTGTGCTGCGGCCAGCCGACCATAGCCTCCTGCCACCGCGACGTGCCGACAGGCACGACGTCGTGCTCTACCTACGGCTGCCGCCACTGACAGTTACTTCAACGGGCCACCGGAGTTTCTTCAGTTGTCCATTTTTTATTCCGTTAGTGTATACAGTCTCCTGGTAACTTTCTCTTTACCACTAAGTTATCAAACACGGCTTTCCATCGATTCAGATTTTTTGCCACAAAGAACACACACGGAGGAGGGGCTCTAGGCTCATTTTTGTCGGCCCACACCCACCGCATTAGATGTTTATAATCTTGGGGAGTCTCAGGGATTGTGGTTTAATCAAACTAGAGATAAAATATTCTTAAATAATAAATCCCAAAAGAAAAACCACACTCCCTCATAAACACATGATCCGTGGATCAACGTGTTCGTTGGTTGATCAGCATTCGTCGTTTATAGAAAAAGACCGAGGAAGAAAATTCACAAATTAAACCCCTACATCGTTGACATTCTTTTCTGCATCATTATGTCCTTGAGTTTTCAAGAGGTCGATATCGTTCATCGCTTCTAACTCCATTCATCAAAGCGCATTGAATATGTTTTACATTCATTGGCGTTTGACATTCTTCATTGGAGAGTAATTTCACTTGAGGTTCATTAGAGAATCCTTGCAATTTAGTTCCTCATTCCACCAACGCGTTTGTTTAATAAATGAAACATGCGTAGCAACATTGTGATCATTAATGAACCACAGTTAATGATACATTGACGAACCATTAAGATAATAGAGCAATACTTACAAACGAGCCATTAATGACCCTCCATTAACGATCCCCGTCATTGCACTATTGTGTCATCGTCCGCCGCTCAATGGTGTGAAAAATAAAATAACTTTGGAAAAATTATTTTATTACTTTTTTTAAAAAGTCCCAAAAAATTATCATTTCATTCTGACCATTGTCAGTCAATGTTATGTCAATTCTAGTTGAATCGTGACATCTCGATTTCAATAGTGCCCTCAGATTTTCTATCTGAGCACCAGTCCAATGGTTAAAAAAATCCCACTCAATCTTTTATTAAACAAACATTAAAATAAGTTCAAAAATAATATTTTGGGAACTCTGGGCCTCAGAATCACGTGTCGTCAATGCATCCAGTATCAAAATATTTCCATATAATTAAAAAAAATTACATAGAAATTGTGATACATTACATTCACCCCACCATAGGGCTATATATCCCAAAAATCCAAAATAATATCTAATAAAACAAGTGGGGGGTACTGAGCATGGATCTGAGCCTCCCACTCCAATGTGTTATCTTGGAGGTTTCTATGCTATCATCGAATGTGCACCATAGGAATTGACAATCCACGGAGGACCCTCTCATGTCGATCCTCTATCTCCACCGGGAACTTCACAAACGTCTCCCCATCGTAAATGTCCAGCACACCCCTGTCGATGACGTGCGATGAATCATACACATACCTCCTCAGCTGCGACACCTGAAAAATATTGTGCACCCGGTGCATATGTGGGAGAAGGGATAGATGGTGTGCCACCTCCCCAACATTCTTGAGCATCCCGAAAGTTCTGATTAGCCTCAGAGATAACTTGTCACCCCATCCAAATCTCATCAATCCCTATCAGGGAGAGACCCGAAGGAAAACACGGTCTCCCTCCTGGAATTCTAAGGGTCACTATCTTTTATCAGCATATGACATCTACCAACTCTACACAGTTCTCATTTGCTTCTGGATGATCTACACCTTCTCAGTGGTAGCTTGTACCAACTCTGGACCCGTGAGTACTGACTCCCCTGGGTCTGTCCAGCAAAGAGGTTATCTGCATGGCCTCCCATATAAGGCCTCAAATGGAGTCATAACAATGGTGGATTGATAGATTTTTTGTTCTGCAAACTCTACCAGTGGTAGGTGGCCCTCCAAACTGCGACCAAAATAAATGACACAAGAAAAAATCATGTCCTCCAAGGTATTTATGATATGCTCCATCTAACCATCCGTTTGGAGGTGAAAAGCTATGCTCAAGCACATCTGAGTCCCAAACGCCTCCTACAACCCCTACCATAACCAGTATGTAAAGCATGCATCATAGTCTAAGCTGATCGCTGAAGTCACCCCATGAAGCCTCACTATCATCTGGACGTAGAGGCGCCCCAATCCCTCTACCGATATCTACTCCCAAATTGGTAGGATGTGATTAGACTTGGTGAGTCGGTCAATGATCCCCCAGATAAAATCATGGCCCCTAGACATGCGTTGTAACCCCGTCACGAATTCCATGGAGATGTCATCCCACTTTCACTCTGGTACCTCAAGAGGTTGTGTCAAGCCATCCAGGACCCAATTCTCAGCCATCACTTGGTAAAAAGTGAGGCATCATGAAACAATCTCATCCACTGCATTCATCCTACCTGAAAACCAGTACTCCCATTGGAGGTCATGTTACATCTTCACCACATGTTGATGTAAGAACAAAGGGGATAGATGGAACTCCCTTAACACCTCCTCTCGCAAAGTCACTGGTACTATGGTGAATCCTCTAAAAAGATATACATGCTCCCCACCTATCAAAATTCTATCAGGATCATGTCTTAAGGATATCTGAGCACGTTAGGTCTCACAATCAATATCCAAAAGTATGGACAAATTCCCAAAGACCCAACACAGTAGAACTGTCCCTCCCTAGAATAAATTTTTTTCAGGGTGCCTAGCTCCCCACCTATCATGGATGATCAACTAGACTTGCCTCAGGCAGAGTTTCATGGTGATCAGTACCAATAGCGGCTGTCATACCCTCTCATTCTTCCAATTCTGTTAGCACTCATAGTGGATTATACTTCTTGGATTCCTCATCTGGGCCCCAATCCCATGTGTTCAGATCTCATTCCTATAGCTCGGAGTCTCAGTGTTCTAAAATCCTTTGAGGGACCAAAGTCCCCGCTACATCATCATTTCTACGGACTGTACCTCGGCCTACATCATGCCTACATCACCACCTCATCATAAATTTATCAAGGGGGGGATTTCCTAGATTCTATCCTGGATCTTTTGGATTCCAAAAAAGAACCTCTACCACTCGTATACATGATCCTTGGTAGAAACCCGACATCTCACATTGGTTCCTTACCCTTTTATACATAATACAAAACATGGTCTTCACATACATAATGGTGTGTGAAAAGTGTGAGTAAAATAGGTTTTATGAGATCCCTCCAAGTATTTCATAATAAATCTTTGTAAAATAATCAAAATATTAACATTTTAAAAGAAAGTAAGGCATGATATTCAATTTTACACATTTTGGTACAAATCATGGAAACTCACACTTTTCAAAAGTCTATAATAAAATTAAGACAAATTTTTTTCCAATGAACTTTAAAATTAACCATTTATAATTTTCAAAGCATGCATCATAAGATCACAACAAAGCATATCATAATGGAAATTACCCCTAGGATAACATAGTTCTGAGGTAACTATGTTTCTCATATAATGATTAATCATGACTGGTGAACACTAAATCTGTATTCAGTATGATGACCAGAGGAATAGAGGAATACCTCGATGTATAATTCTTCCTATGATTCAAGATAAACTAGTCCCATGCATGATGACCAAAGGAGAAGAGGTAAAGCTGAATGTGTAATTCCCCCTAAAAAACATAAAAGAAAGTCCATACATGACCCCTAACCTATGTACCATATGTTCCAATGTGTTGAACATTTAAATAATTTTAATGGGTATATCACATTTCAACAATAAATCCAAAACCACCCTTTTCACATCAAAACCATGCTTTAAAATCCAATTTTTTCAAACATGTAAATGATTCTTTGCAATCAACCATTATTTATCAATCATAAATGGGGATGCCATATTATATAAAAAATAATATGTACAAATTTCAATAAATCAGTGATTCTTCCATTGACAATTTAGAAAACATTTTCAAAAATGAGAAATCATGAATAGAACATAAAACAAAGACATTAAATGAAACCACCCACCTCAAACACAAGGTATTCTAATAATTTGATGGGATACACACACCCTATAAGATTCAAGGTCTCTAGGAAATTAAAGAGAAGTCTAAACCCTAAATTCATATTTAAGAATCTCCAATTCATCAGTTTAAATAACAAATGAAATTAGAAAAAGCACATAACACATCGATTCTCATATAAATAACAATGGCAACTGAAGATCACGACAATAATTCCCAATTACATGATCAATATATAAGAAACCCAATTATATCATATCACAAAATTTAGATATAGCCATAACATCCATGATGTAAGGTTCAATTCAAGCAGAAAGGAGAAGATCTATACAAACAATGAAGAACTATGAAGAAAAGAAGACATACCTTTGAAAAACTAGATCCACCATCCATTGATCCATCAATATCAATCAATAGGAGACAAAGAATCATCAAAATATCAAAAATAAGACTTTTAGGTTCAGATCCCATTCCAAAAAAATATGAATGAGGGGAATCAAATGTGTTTTGGGTCTGAAAAATAAAATCCTAGATTAATTAATTCACATCACATAGTTTGGAAAACTGTGAACCCCTTTTTTAGCTACTAGAGAATCCACATGGTTTGGAAACATAGTTTGAAAAACTATGCACCAACCATGAAAATTGTATTTGTCTCATGTTTCACGGCTTGAGGAGATGTTTCACATAGTTTTCCTAACCATACACCAACCATGATCCCTCTTATGGAAATCCAAAACAAGATAAACTATTTCCTATGATGACCCCCAATGTTTTACCTAATCGTGTTCCAATCATGCACATATCCCAAAAACTATAAAAACTCCAAAATTTCACAATAAACAACCCATGAAAAACAACAATCAAGATATGGTAAGAATGATATATGTACCTAAAAGTTATTCCATGTTGTGACGGTGAGACATAGAAAAGTCGGTTGGACTTGGTGTGTTATATGTCAAGTGTTTTGGGAATAGGGGTAAGAGTTCCACCCAATAGCAGTTGCCTGTGTGGGTCTTGAACTAAGGTTTTAGGTGTGAGTACCCAATGATCTTTGACATGTGGATTAGAATACTGCTAATTTGGTTATTTCGGTGACCAAGGGTAACCTCAATAGTAGTTTTCCTAACATCATTTATGTTTTAGATGAGTGAGATTCTAGTAGATGATTCAACATGGTTAATCAATGCATGGATGGTGCTTCCAAGGTTTTGGTAAGGCATGGTTACACCTTGTTTTTTTATAAGTGAAATCTCTTTGAGTTATTGTGTTTGTTTTAAAATTTGGTTCCGAAGGGTTTGGAACATTTTTATGTATAACCATATTTTTTTGATGTTGTTTTTACATGGTGATCAACATTGACTAAGAGTATATGGGTCAAGGGACAATAGAGTGTGGGTAGATTTTTTGATCTTTGATCAATGCGCAAGATGATGGGTGGTTGTGTAGTAAAACTTTCCTCGTGATAGAAGCCAATATTATTGGATTAAATAATTGAGAATATCACAAGATCGATAGGATTGGTCGGCTATGGAGAATTGTGATATAGTTGAGTGGGTGTGTGATCCTAAAATCAATGATTGATGACTGATGGAATCATGATTCGATCTCAAAAAATGGTTTCATGGGAATGTGAGACCTCGAGGGTTCGATGAGGTTGAGGTGGAATGTGCATGTTAGAGATGCATGGTGCTATTTTGGACATGTGATCGAGTGGATCGAGAGTAAGGAACCATTGGTTTTAAATTAGACCAAGGTGATATGTGATGGATATGAACTGTGATTCTTTGGATTTGTATTGGTAAAATGTCTCACCTACGATTCTGTTGAGGATCATTCTGGTCTTGTAGAAGCTTGATTGGTGTAGTGGCTATAGTGTATTCATGAATATTGGTTCACTACTACCTAAAAGAGAGAGTCATTGGGCTATGGTGGGTTTGGTTGAAAATCCTCTCTTAAAGTAGTGTGATAGGGAAAATAATGATTCTTTCTGGAAAGGTGGATTATGTCATTAATGATAATGAAGGAAGTCTCCTTTATGCAGATGACATCAAGGGTGACATTGTGGATGGTCAGGTGTAGTAGTGTGGTTGACTCAGGTTGAACTTGGCATGAAATGTCATCTGTTGATGTAATGTGTTGAGAATTGATTTTGGGATTCAATACACTTATGTTATGATTAATCCCATCAAGACTACTCCTGATGTGTGGTTTAAGTGAATTCATGTGGTGAGGAGTGTACCTATGGTCGTTTGAGGGAATGAACCTTGTTTGTATTGGGTTTTCGATGGGTGTAGTGGATGATGTTCTTGTCATTTGGGGATGAGTAATGGTTAAATAATTTGGGATAGCTTTCATAAATGAGTAGTTTTGGCCACATAACTTCCTCAAATTCTAATATCGGAATGGAATGGGTCCTGGTGTTAGAGTTTAGATCAATATAAGAGACAATAATAATACTCCTACAGTGGAGAGTGGTATATCAAACAATGGTGTGTGACCCTCATGTGAGAAGGGTCGTAGAAGTGTTGAACTATCCATGGAGCGGTTTTGGTGGGACTAGATTCCAATGTGCAACAAATTTGATTAATTTCTGAATTCCCTAGGGAATTACCAATGGGTAATTGGATGAGGAGGTAAATAGAGACTGATCATTGGCTTCGATATCAATAATGAATTTAATAGATCTGGTCGATTCCTAGTGATGGCTTCTTCTCAGCTTCCCGGCGGTGAGGGTTCGGCGGCGGTTTCTACAGGAGTCTCGGAGGCTATTGTTGGGGGTCTAGGGGTGGTGCTCTTCCAGGGGCTTCTTTCAAGGATGTGCTGTGTAAAGGTATCTCTGGAGGCGGTGTTTCGTTAGAGCGCCGGTCTTGTTTGGAGGTCCCACCAATTGAGTTGGGGCCTAAAGTTCCTAAGGTGGTTTCGGAGGTCCCTGTGGTGAGATTTACATCAAGGGAGCTTCAGTAGGTGGCATATTTCCACAAGCTCACTCTGTTGGCATGTTTTGGGCATTCTAAACCATCCCTTGGATTTTTCAGGAGCTTTGTGGATTCCTAGTGGCTGTCCCAACCAACGGCGGTTTCTGACCTGTCGAGGGTCGCCTTCTGTGTTCATCTTGAATCTAAGAAGGCTTTGTCAAAGCGTGGGTGTGGTGAGCTTGTATATGTGGCGCTTGGAGTATCTCTTTATCCAGGTGTTCATGGGACTACCACTATGGGCGAGAATCTTCTTCTGAGGCGGTGTGGTTATCATTACCAGGTCTCCCTCTTCCTTTTAAGAACCCGACGATTCTGAAGGAAATCAGAAACTCCTTTGGGTCCTTTCTTTGTGCGAATTATGACACTAGGAGGCTCAAGGCGGTGTCAAGCCCTCGGATCTGTGTTGAAATGGACATGTCATTGAAGAGACGCTCCATGGTGCAGCTCGAATCCGAGGATGGGTTTTGTTGGAAGATGATGTTTTTTTACCGCCAGTTTCATCGTTTCTATCTGCTATGTGGTCTGCATGGCCATGTAGTGAAGAGCAGCCGGTGATGGAGGGAGGTGGCGGAGACCTCCAGTAGTGATGTGGTGGGGTAACCGGGTCAGGACCCAGTGGATTCGGGTGGGGGCGGGGCTTTGGATTTGACCGTTTTTCCCCGAAAGGTGTCAAATTGGAATCTGCATCGTGGAGTTGCCTTGTTGGGAAAGTCTTCTGTGGAAATGTCGTCTGACATCACTGGAGCGTGGTCGGTTTTTTCCTCTGGGAGTAGGGATCCCATCTCTTGTTCTCCGGGTCAGGTGTCACAAAGGAAAAATCCTTACAGTAGAGGGAAAGATGTGTCTCTAAAGGAGGTGGAGGCTCAGGCACCTTTCTTGTTTGGTAGTCCGACCAGAATGCTTTCTCCCTCCCCTTCTGCCTTTGGTTTTTCGACACAACTGACACCAGGGGCTATTCAGAATAGTCTTGTGAACAAGCTCTCGGTTTCTTCTGGTAAATGCGTGGAGATGATCAGCAGGAAAAGCGGTGTGGAGAAGGAAGTGAAGACCTCACGCTGGTCTCCTCAGAGATGGGTGTTGTTCTCTTTGTTCTAGGGAGAGATGGATGCAGAGCCATCTCGTGTCCACATTGGCAGGCGACCTCAGCTGGAGGAGTTGGATGTTCTGAGTGAGGAAGGGGTTTTATCAGTGACTCGGGGTAATGGTTTGGATGGCGTTTCAGGGCCTATTACCCGCTCTAGGGCTAAGGGGAAGGGTGTGTTGGTGAAACCCAGTCTGGAAGTTTCATCCATCCATAAACCCCGTAAGGTTGTTCAGTGATGTTCTCTACCATTGTCTAGAATGCTCGTGGTCTAGGGGCACATGCTAAGAGAGCCTTTATTTCTTTTGAGGGTAGGAAAGCCAATGCTTCTTTATTGGTGATTTTGGAGCTAAAGCAGGATGCATGCAAGATTCCAGGTATATTGAATAAGATGGGCTTCTCAAACTATTTTCATGGTGGGCCTGTTAATTGTCAAATCTGGGTGGGATGGAAGAATAATCTTTCGGTTGAGGTGGTTAGTGTAACCTCACAGTGCATGGACATGAAGATTGAGGTGGGTGGTTTTTCATTCTCTTTTCGCTAGTGTATGCGAGTAACAAGGCGAAGGAAAGGAGGAAGCTATGGACTCATTTGAATTTGGTTCAAGCCGGCACATTACCATGGTTTGTGGGAGGTGACTTAAATATGGTTGTGGACGTTTCTGAGAAGAGGGGAGGAAGGGGTGATATTCTGGATGGAATGATGGAATTCAAGGAGTGCTTGCTACATGAGGGGCTGCAGAATTTAAGCTTTGGAGGGTCAAAGTATAAGTGGTGCAACAACCGGAAAGGTCAGAATAGGATATGGTGTTATCTGGACAGGTGGCTTAACAACTTGCATGGGCTGGATATGTACTCAAATACCTCAGTCACTCACATTCCTCGTATTTTATCGGATCATTCCCCACTATTGTTAGAAATTAAATGTGAATCTTTGGTTGGACAGGGTTTTCATTACTCGAGTGAGTGGCATAAAGACATTGATTTCATGAAGATGGTGAGGGTGTCAGGGTTGCTGGAGGAGAGGCAGGGGTCGTGGGGAGGACCGATAAACCGTCTCAAAAGGCTCCAACAGAGCATTAGACAGTGTCTTGTGGAGCAACCAGATTGGAACAATGGGGTGACCAGCTTACAAGAGGAGGTTAGCATGTTATAGGAATAGCTTCAGGTGTCCTAGGACGAGGGCACTTTTTCAATCCTTTGTGATAAAAACGTGGTGTTGGATGAGAAACTATTGGAAATAGAGAGAGTTTATTTACAACGGTCCCAAGTGCGATGGCTGAGGGAGGGGGATTGAAACAACGCATTATTTTAGGCATGTATCACAGAGAGGAGGAATATGAAGATTAATATTAAATGGGAGGATGGAATTTTCACTTCAGATGTAATTGTGGCTGGTAAAGTTACGTTGAAGCATTTCGAGGGTATATGGGCAGGGGAGGTCTCATCTAGTTTATGCAGATAGTATTTAGGGGACTCTTTCTTTTTAAAGGTCTACCTGTGATGATAACCAAACCTGAGAGCAAGTGCATGTCCATTATTCCACAAGAAAGGGATATTAGGGAGGCCCTGGGAAGTATGCCAAAGGAGAGTTCACCTGGGCCTGATGGATTCCCGACGTCTTTCTTCAGCACTGCTTGAGAGTTCGTGGGGCCATGTGTGGTGGAGGCTATACGAGACTTCTTTCGGGGGGGCCTCCTTATGTATGGGGATTTATTCCTCTAGGGTGGTGCTGGTGACGAAGAGCAAAGACCACATGCTGGTTAGTCACTTCAGACCGATTAATTTGTGTAATGTTTCTTACAAAATTCTTACAATGGTTATTGGCAGGAGATTAGACAATGTGATTCCTAATTTATTTTTTGATGAGCAGCACAGTTTTATTCATTGGTGTGGTATATAGGGAGCGGTAGGAATTGCTAGTGAGTTGGTTCAGGATTGAAAAAAATGGAATGTTGGCTCCAATTTCATTTGGCAGGTGGATATGAATAAAGCCTACAACAATCTAGAATGGCGATTCATCTTACGGGCCATGAGGGGTTTTGGATTCCAGAAGAATTTTTGTGATCTTTGTTTCAGGTGCTTCACATCGCCTTGGATCTCAATATCCCTACTAGGGAGATGCATTGGTTTCATTAAGTATTTGAGGGAAGTTTGACAGGGAGACCTTCTCTCCCCTATCTTATTTGTTCTTGCTCAGGACTCTTTATCCAGAAACCTCAAGAAGGGTTTGGCAGAGGGAAGGATGAGGCCTTTTTATGGTAGAAGGAATGCGAAGAGTGTTTCTCACCTGATGTTTGCTGATGAAATTCTATTATTTTTGAATGGAGGGAAAATATATTTGAACGCTCTTAAGGGAATTATGTTTGAGTATTGAGAACTAAGTGGGAAGTCGATCAACCGGTCAAAAAGTCACCTGTTTATCTCCAACAAAATCTCGGGATGGAGGTGAAGACTCATTTAGGAGGCCCTAGGTTGTGGACAGAGGCATCTTCCTATTAAATACCTTGGAGTTCCTTTATCGAGTGGGGGGGGGGGGTTGAAGAATCACTTCAATGAGTGTGCGGATCATATTCTAGGGAGGATTTTTAACTGGATGAACTAGATGCTCCCCTTTGGGGGTAGGATCATGCTTATTAACAGTGCTCTTCTGTCGATTCCGATGTACGCCATTTCCATCATCAAGCCCCCGAAGGGCACGGTGGAGAAGATCGATCATATTCTCACGTCATTCCTATGGGATGAGAAGAGGGAGGGGAGATGCCACTAGGCATCTTGGAAGAGGATGGCCCGTCCAGTGGAAGAGGGTGGGGTTAGTCTTCGAGATATCCATGAATCTATTCGGGGACTGCAACCAGGATTGGCTTGGGAGGTGATTGGTGTTCCTTTATCGAGTGGGAGGGTTTTGAAGATTCACTTAAATGAGTGTGTGGATCGTGTCCTAGGGAGGATTTTTAACTGGAAGAACTAGATGCTCCCCTTTGGGGGTAGGATCATGCTTATTAACAGTGTTCTTCTGTCGATTCCCATGTACGTCTTTGCCATCATCACGCCCCCGAAGGGCACAGTGGAGAAGATCGATCATATTCTCACGTCGTTCCTATGGGATGAGAAGAGGGAGGGGAGATGCCACTGGGAATCCTGGAAGAGGATGGCCCATCCAGGGGAAGAGGGTGGGGTTGGTCTTCGGGATATCCATGAATATATTCAGGGACTGCAAGCAAGATTGGCTTGGGAGGTGATTGCATGTGACAACCAGATCCCGGTTACAGCACAGCCACCCCGCCTTAACATGGCCGTCGGGTCCTGGCCGACAAGGTACCACTAGTTGCCCCACAGACACGTGGGGCCCACCCTAGGGTCCACCCACATGCCTGAATGGGTCATCTGACTAATGATAGTCCCCACAGGCCAACACATGTCATTTCTAGTGTGCTTTGTCCTCACTCACACACACCCTGAGAAATATCCCAGGAGGTCACCCATCCTAATCACTACTCCAAGCCATGCACGTATAACTGTGGAATTCTAATCAGAAAGGCTCCCGAAAAGGAAAGTGTACCTTATTGACATCAGTCATATCATTTAGTCATTTAACCGTTTATCATTTTGGGATGTTAAAATCAATACTGGCGCTGCGATTTCATCGGTGCCCTCGAAATTCGATTCCGAGCACCGGTTCAAAAGCTATAAAAACCCCTCGTTCGTTCACAGAACGTACCCGAGCTAAAGTTCGGAAAATGATTCTGGGCACACCGGGCCTCGGAATCAGGCGCCGTCAGAAACTGCATTCTTGTAAAATCCCAGTGTTGGTGCGGGCAGCCGACGTATCCATACACCAGGACCCTGACAACTGAATTTTGACTTTGTGCACAAAAACACTAATTGCATGTGTGTTTCCAGAAGTTTTATTTAAATATCAGATCAAACCAGGTCAACTTAACAGGTATAAATGTTTGACCGTGTCACATTGTTTCTTTTAGGATGCCTTTTCACGAACGACCAGCTAGAGCCCCGAGGGATGTGCGTACTGACAGATTGCCGAGCGAAGAGGCTTCGGTATAGGGCCCTCTTGCAGTTGAGGCACTAGCGGAGGCACTAGCGGTACTACCATACGTTGGGCCACCGATGCCACCAGCCCCAGCAGTAGGCGATGCACGCCACTTGAGCGTGCTGCACGAGTTCCAGCACCAGAGACCACCCAGGTTCCGGAGAGAGACGGACCCGCAGGCGGCTGAGAATTGGGTGGAGGCTGTTGTGAGAGTCTTCAGGCTAGTGGGGACGCTGGTAGACTTCATGATGATCGTTGCTACCAGCCTTCTTCAGGCAGTAGCAGGCAGGTGGTGGAGCCACTTGTTTTAGTTTTGCAAAGGGATGGCCTTCACATGGGAAAACTTCGAGACCTTCTTCTGGGTGGAGTTTGTGCCAGTAGATCTACACCTCGAGCGATACAGGAGCTGCGCCATCTGTACCAACCCTTCAAGTAGGATCCGAGGAGGACGAGCCAGGAGCCGCTTCTGTCCTTCCACCTGTTGTCTTTTTCTGTTGTACTTTTTTCAGCTGTAGTTTTACTTTCAGTTGGGTTTGTATTCTGGCCCATTTACTTTTTATCACTTCTTTTTTGTACTTAGTGTTTTACATCTGCTTGTACTCTGTGGTGTTTGTTTGATTTTATAAAGGCAATTCCTTCCCAGTTATTGGGATTTGCGCCTTTGGTGCTAGACTGCAGGCGAATCGGACCACCGGAGCGAGTCTGGTGGCCGGCGGAAGCCCCTAACAGTGCGCCGCGCCAGTGCAGCGGCGCCGGCGGTCGGAGGCGGCTGCGTGCAGAGCGCCGCTGGATGATTCCACCGCGGCTGAAGCTGCGGCGGCGGAGCGCGGTCCTGCGACCGTGTGGGACCAGAGGGGAGCGGCGGGACGCAGCTGTCTGCCGTGTCCACTGGCACAGGCGGCCCCAACTGCGGGGCCGCGGCTCTTCACGCAGGGGTAGCGCCCCCCCCCCCCCCCCCCCCCCGCACGGTTCGATCGTTCGGACGAACCCCCGGCCAAGCTGCGCTGGCTTGGGCAGACCATGCTGGGCCGTGCTGAGCCGGGCCAGACTGCGCCATCCAGGCCGGACCCGCACCTGGGTCAGGTCGACCCGGTTCGGGCTGACCCAGGGGGTCTTGGGCCGGGTCGGTCCGTGCCCGAAACCCCCGTTTTCAGACCCATCACGGTCTTTCACCCATATCATGAGTTTTAGACCTCCGATCGACACACCTTCAACGGCGATGCGATCCTTGGATCGAGACTGGCGTTTCGGTGTATCACACTCAATGTTTCGGAATACTTTTGGTTTGGATGGGTTGGTTCGGATACGAAACCAACTAGGCCCTCGGAGTGGAAACACTTATATCATGTGCTCCGGACATCCGATTGACGTGACCGTTGAATTTGATGGATTCCTCTAAGTGAGACGGATATTTTGTCTTACTCCGCTCGAGGTTTGGATGCCGTCGGAGTGTGGTCGGGTTGATTCGCTCACAAAACCAACCGGGCCCCTAGAACGAAAAATCCAATAACTAACAGACCGTGCTTCTGATTGACGCGCCGTCTGTCTCGTTAAATTCATCCTGAGGAGATGGAACTTTTGGTATACTTATCCTGAGGTTTGGATGCACTTGGAGTATCGACCTATAGCTCGTGGAGCGGACCCTCCCGGAGACGAGTGTACGGAGTACGGAGACCGTGTAGCCGACTGAGACCTGACGACTGCTTGACCGACTCGACACGGAGTGAGACGACTAGCCTAGTGGACGGAGCACTACTTTTTTTGGGTGCAGACCCATGGTGGACGGAGCACTACCTGTGTGACAGTGCAGACCCGCGGTACTCATCCGGAGAGTACCTCTACAGGCTACTAGGGGGTGTTCACTACTGTGTTTGGGTGGCATACCCCAGCGGGAAGCACTATTGTGTTTGGGTTGCAGGCCCGCGGTACTCTACAGGAGGAGTACCTCAGCAGTCTTAGGTTAGTGAGCAGTACCTCAGAGTCGTGACAGGACCACTGTAGACTCCAGAGACGGGGCTCTTCAGCAGTTACGGTTTCGATAATGGAAATCCTCGTTTGAGCTGAGTCTATGACCTTTGTGTTTACATCTTGATTGAGATGTGTCACTTGATAACTTAGGTATATGTATGGGGATATACCTGGGTAGTGGTTATCTGTTGATTTCATAATCTTTGTGTTTCCTCATGATTGAGATGGGTTACTTGATAACATAGGTATATGTATGGGCATATACCTAAGTAGTGGTTATCTGTTGAGATATTCTTTGTTGTAATATTTGCTGGTTTTAGTGAGACCTTGAGGGTCTCGGGTTCCCTACTGACTATCGTTATACTCACCCATGCACGGGCTATGCCCGCACCTCATTGTGTTGGTTGCAGACGACATGCAGTGCTGACGGAGGCTGAGTGTTCGAGGACTGGACGGTACTCGGAGGTGGACTACACAACGAGTCTGTACCCGGAGGTGGACTACACAACGAGTCAGTATCCGAAGGTGGACTTCACGGCGAGACGAAACTTGGAGGAGGTTGACGGGTGAGAGCGTTGTGGAGGATATCTGTACCTACCTTTCAGGTAGGATCTGTGGTGGAAGATCCATGAGCTTCACCATTTGTAACTACCCTTCAGGTAGGATCTGAGGAGGATGACCCACGAGCCTCTTCCGTCCTTCCAGCTGTTGTCTTTTTCTATTGTACTTTGTTCAGCTGTAGTTGTACTTTCAGTTGGGTTTGTATTCTGGCCCATTTACTTTTTAGCACTTCTCTTTTGTACTTAGTGTTTTACTTCCGCATGTACTCTGTGGTGTTTATTTTCTTTTATAAAGGCAATGCCTTTCTAGTTATCGGGATTTGCACCTTTGGTGCTAGTCGCTAGCCCTTGGCCTATGGAAGGCGGGCTTGGGGGTAGTCACGACACGGGCCCCGATGACGGGTCGTGACATTGTAGGTAAAACTCATGGGGCAATGATTTTCAGATAAAGATATGGTGTGCATGGCGATTTTTTCAAGCGCGGTGCGATGGGCCTCGCCAAGTGTATAGTCTCACATATAGAGGTGCTTCATGACTACACCAGATGGGTGATTGGATGTCGGGAGATCAGTTTTTGGGAGGATTCTTAGATGGAGGAGAAGCTCTGTTATGAGGGATGCCCTCTTCCTGATATATCATTCAGGGAGGCATGTGGGAGGTATGACTTTATTCATTAAAACCTTAACCCATCGTAACTTAATCTATTTAACAGTGTTGTCATGAGCGATGAACCAGACCATTGTTGCTTTACAGAAGTTTGGTCGGGGCATTTTAATCTGAATGGTTTTAGGAGAATTGAGCAGAGGAGTGGTAATGGGGCGGCAGGGGAGATGCTCACATGGTGTAAAGAAATCACAACGAGAATGAATTTCCTAGTGTGGCGGATTCAAAACCGAGTGGTAACCACGGAGGAAAACATTCAGAAGAGAGGGGTCTCCATGGCATCGCGTTGCTACTGTTGTGAGAGACCGAACTTGGAATCAACGTTACAGTTGTTTTTTAGGGGAGATGGGCAGTGTTTCTTTGGTCCCATTTTTCTCATTTCAGGTTTCCTTCTGGGGGGTATCTTTCATTTCGTGAGCATCTTATATCATGGTTTTCAGGTTTTGGTAACAGAATAGAGGAGTGTTCGGCAGGCATCATCATCCTGATTTCAGTATGCTGGACCCTTTGGGAAGCTTGTAACTGGGTACAGTTAGGAGGTAGGATATCTTTGTTAGCTCTACAGGTCTGTATGAGGTTGAAATCGTAGAACATGCCACTCTTTTCAAGAATGGAGTGCATGCAGGTATACTGGGGAACCTTGTTAAGGGACGGTGCACTCGGACCTTGCAGAGAGGAAGATGGGTAAGGTGGAAACCTCTTGCCAGCGGGTTGAAACTGAATATAGACGGTTCATGTATGGAAGGGATAATGAGGGGCAGTGGTGTTCTCCGGGATTATTCGGGTTCGGTGAACATTGAGTTTAGTTCTTATTATGGACCAGGCTCTTCTATGGGCACGGAGTTTAGAGCCCTACTCTCAGGTGTCACTCTTTGCAAGAGGAGAGGTCTTCAGGTGACGGAGGTCGAATCTGATTCGGAGGATCTGTTCAAATCTCTTCAGGGTGCTTGTGACATAGCTTGGAACCTGTTATATATTTATAGAAGGTGCAAAGCGGAGACCAACCAGGGTAGGATGGTCCATCATAGTGTACGGGAATCCAACTTTGCGGTTGATACAATGGCTCGTGGGGGCAGGCCAGAGATGACATTGATATTTTAAGATAGCCTTAACTCTTTGCCACTCGAATGTGTCAATGTAATCCAGAAGGACGCCCTTGTATTTCACTACTTCCATCCTCTGTGACATGTATCCCTGGGTTTTAAGGTTTTTATAATAAAATAATAACTTTCAGTCAATTTAATAGATTTGAGGGTACTTGAATGAGAGGTGTGTTGATGTGTGAAGTAGGGTAGAAGGATGATTTTGGGAAGTAGAGGATCTAATCATGGAGCCTCACTAAGAGTTGGGTATGTACTTCGATGTGAATTTTCTAGTGATCTCAGGTCATATCTGAGCGTGAAGGCATCATGGTTAGGTAAGATAGTGATGTATCGATAGTTGGAGTTGAGTTTTTTTCAAAATGAGTCATCCAAGGATGGTTTGACTTCTGTTAACATATGAAATTGGATGTGGTGTGTTGAAAACCACATCCATCGTGTTAGTTTGGAGATGATGGATTCATTTCCAGAATCAAACTATGATTTTCAAGGAGACACTGATATATTCCTAGCTTATGCATGGAAGTTGATTATGTGACCATCATAGTTTCGAATTCAATAATAAATGGGTACCAAAATTTATCAAATGTTCTCAATTATTATCAGGTGAATTAAGTTCGGAATCATTCCAATCACGTTAATGAAACATGAGTTTATAGTTTCAATAGGAAATTCCAATGATAGAGGCACCATGGAATTAGAATCAGTGGTTATATGCAGAAGTTTCTTATGGTGGGGAGCACCATAGTCATGGTGAGTAATTAGACAATGACATCGTTAGGATTTTGGGATAAATATGATAGGGTAAGTTCTATATTAGTGTTTCGGTAGTGATGAATAGTGTTATCTTGGGTTTCAACTGTCTAATAATTTGGAATTGGAGGTTTTACCATATATGTGCTTCAGGTGTTCAAGAAAGTAATGAGACAATTTGATGTTGAATTAGTGATAAAAGTAGGTATGGGGATGCATATTGGTGACCACTGATACTTCTTAGGGATGATTAGTTTTATGGTGGGGATCTTGTAAGATCCCATGTCCATATAGTCATTTGGAATTTATGAGAAATATTGAGTTTCCATTCAGTGGGAATATTAGATTTTGATAAGGGGTTTGAAGTGGAATTAATAGAGTTGTGATGTTTTAAGGTGATGTTTCAAGATATTATTTTAGGCTTGAGAGGTGCCTCTAGTGCTTGAGAAATTTACAAGTGCATCATGTACGTTCCAAATGTTTGGAAGGTTTTTCTTGTGAGTGATTTCCCTGGCCCAACTCCTCTGTGTATTTTTATTACCATTACATGTATGAAATTTGATATATATATATATATATATATATATATATATATATCTGTGTGTGTGTGTTTCTGTGTGTGTGTGTGTGTGGTTACCATAATAGGGGGTGATAATTCTCTGTTCACAATATTTATATGGAAATTTCCTTATATTACATGGCATATCAAAAGGTCGTAGTAGTTTCCAGGCTATAATGAGAAACTAGAGAGACCATGACGGTAATCTTAAACGTATGTCCTATGGTATAGAAACATCATATTGATATGAAATAGATAATGTGAGACCATAAGGTTTTGTAGGATCATAATCATTGATAATTATTCTCATGTAGTTTTTACTTGGTGATCACGAGAATATGAGATCATGAGGACTGACCCATCAATAGGAACACCACATGTTTCAGCTATCATTGTTAGTTATTTTCTGTGAACATGTGTAATGGTCTCATAAACTGAGATTATTATCACTGTATACTATTTGATTATTTACATTGATGAAATATGAAATGCATGAAATTTATGTTATAGGAGAGGTAGATTGGATTGTGTATTTATGACAACCCTGCTTTTTATTACAACTTAAACATGCTTTATTACATAAAACTTCACTTGATACAACAAAGAAGATCGAGAGGTTTAGTGTATTTGGGGCTTAGGATCATTACATAATAACTTTAAACTTTAAATACAACATCCTTATTGAAAACTTCCTTTACATGACCACTACATTCCTTCGTACTTAGCATCGCATGGGATAACCTGAGGACGTGCATAAGAAAAGGGTGAGCTATAAATCCCAGTAAGGGAGTACATAATGAATAACATGAGGAGTACAATACATGTTAGGAAATAGGCATATCAATAGAGCATAAGAGAGACATGAACATAAAGGCATGATAAAGCATGATAATCATAACATGGAAATGTGGCAACAACACTTAACATTGAATTAGCATGAGCCAAGGCTCATTGCACATGGAGCATGAGTAAACACTCATTGCACTTTAAGCACGAGTAAACCCTCGTTGCACTTGAATTAGCATGATTCAACACTCATTGCACATGACGTATCATGATACTATACTTTACACAATGCATTGGAGCGCTATAAAGGGCGCACCCTTCTTAAACATTTCATTTCATGCACAAGTGTGCCACATGGATCATAAAACATGGATTCATAAAACATAATCATTTCTTCCACGATAAAGGAATGTGGAATTCATACATGAAACTTTATAATCAATATGTAAATGTGCATAAAGGTGAATACCCTTGATGGATAAATGGGCATGGTATTCACTACACAAAGACATTTGCTTAGAAAATCGGTGCGATTTCGGCAGCGTAACGGCGTGACATAAGAATTCATAAAAAAAGGTTGATGAGAGAGAAAGGGGTTCCTCCTCATATTTACATGTAATGGACAGTAAGGAGATCATATATATACATGTACAAACAATAGAAATGGAATTTAGATTCATGATACAAAAGTATTGCTTGAATATAAAAGAGGAGAAAAAGGTTCCTTTCGGAATTTCGGCATAGTAACGGGTGTACATGGGAAACATTTAATGAGAGAGAAAGGGGTCTCCCATCATTCAAACTATAAAAGGGCAGTATGGGAGAGGTGCGAAACCATACCCCAACATTCATAATTGAAATTAAAAGGGCAATACAACTTAAGGAAAATTGACAAAAATGAGAAAGGAAGAAAAACCCCTTACTTGGAAGTGTGCTTCCAAAGGCTAGAGAGAGGCTTGTGAGAGGCTTATTGGGAGCTTGGGGCACCTTGAGAGGATTCTAGAGAGAGTATGGCAGAGGTTGGACGATCTTCAAGGGCTTTGAGTGAGGAGGAAGTGGGAGCTTGGGTGTGTTTATATAGGAAAGGTGAGAGAATTCTTTATTATTTAGGTTTGGGACCCCTTATATTAAAATAATCCAAAACACAAACCATCCCATGGTATTAGCCCATGGTTTCTGGAAAAGGAAAGAGTAAAACAATATTTTACAAGGCCAAGGTCCGAACTTATTAAAAAATTAGGGTTGCTTATGTGGAGGTGAGTCACACTCCCATGGAAATTAATTTAAAAAGGAAAAGTGTTGAATAAGTCTTGAGGGATCCATTAATGCTTTGAAAAGTGAGTCAAACAAACCCAAAACCTCATTATTTTAATGATAAAACACATATTGGCCGAACATAGGGATTATGGTATTTTATTACATCACCATTGGGTCATTATGATGTCATAAAACACATTATATATTTAAATGGTATTTAATTTTTACCCAAAAATTTGACTGTCTCAGAAAAATATGAAAAATTCACCGTTGGATAATTTCGATGTCCTGATTCCAAAAATAATATTTATTTTATCTAAATAATTTTCTAAATCTGTGAATTTTCACTTTTAAAATAAAAACCGACATTTATAAAAAAATTCACGGGTTTTGACAGAAATGGCTTTCAAACCTTAATAAAAATTTTAATTGCATTCATAAAATTATGAGATCATTTATATTTAATAAAAATTAATTTAATATTAATAATAATATTTTATTAAAATAATATTTAATTCAAAAATCCTAGAATTTAATAAAATATAATTCTTAATTAAATAATAACTAAAAACATCATTTGTACTTTAAAAACTAATTACAATGCATCAAAAATGACTAGAAATTATATTCATTATTATATACAAAAAATAATGTACATGAACATGGTGCTACTTATTTGTTACATAACCCCTTAAAATAGCCTCATAAGACCTAAGGGTAAGGTGTGCGATGGTGACAGACTCTTGGGGTTGCTCGGATAACATTGCTCGAGTGGTAATCTCTATCAACTTCCATTTTTCCCGTAGACAATCACGTTCGAGCTTGACTTGATGAAGCTCAGCTTGGGCTTGGTCAAGGGCCAAGCCGAAAGATGCCACCTCCTTTCCGAGCTCCGACAAATGGGCTTCGTAAGGGGCAATTCTACTGGATGAGGCCATCGCTTCCTTTGTCTGAGTAGAAAATTGGTTCGTTAAAGCCTTATATTTAAACTACCCAGATGATCACTGTTCAACGACTATAAAAGTAACGGTCACAAATCTTAACGTAAAACTTAAAGAAGTTGACATCTTATAAAAACATTTTTCATAAAGAAACATTTAACTGGATCATGAGGGATTTTCTATTAATGAAACTTTGGGTCGTTACAACATTCCCCCCTTAAGAAATTTCGCCCTCGAAATTTTCCTTTTCCCACACTAAAACAAATGTGGGTAACTTAGCTTCATCATATCCTCCGACTCCCATGTTTCTTCTTCAAACTTGTGGTTTCTCCACAACACCTTGACAAGGGGCATTGTCTTATTTCGTAGAACTTTTTCTCTACGATCAAAGATCTTCACTGGTTGCTCCTCATAAGAAAGATCGTCTTCTAATTGTACCACCTCAGAAGAGAGTACATGTGAAGGGTCTGGTATGTACTTCCTAAACAGGGATACATGGAAGACATCATGCACCTTGGCCATAGTAGGTGGAAGTGCTAGTCGATAGGCCACAGCCCCAACACGATCAAGAATCTCGAAGGGGACGATGTACCTTGGACTTAACTTCCCTTTCTTTCCAAACCTCATCACCTTCTTCCACGGAGATATGCGTAAAAACACCATGTCTCCGATTTTAAACTCAAGGTCTCGTCGAAGATTATCTGCATAACTCTTCTGTTGACTTTGGGCTGCCTTGATATGCTGCTGAATGGTTTTCACCTTCTCCACCATTTCTTCGACCATTTCTGGTCCAAGAAGCTTACGTTCACCGACCTCATCCCAACATGCCGGTGTTCTACACCTTTTCCCATACAGGGCTTCATATGGTGCCATTTGGATGCTCGAGTGGAAACTATTATTATAAGAGAACTCAACTAGAAGAAGATGTTGATCCCATCCTCCTTTAAAGTCCATTGAGCACGCTCTCAACATATCCTCAAGTGTTTGGATAGTCCGCTCGGATTGGCCATCAGTTTGAGAATGATAGGCCGTACTGAAGTTCATTTCAGTATTCAGAGCATGTTGAAGACTCTTCCAAAACTTAGAGGTGAATCTTGGATCTCAGTCAGACACAATAGATAGTGGTACTCCATGCAACCGTACCACTTCCCTGATATATATCTGTGCCAGTTTATCCAAATAGAAATCCTCTCGAATAGAAATGAAGTGTGCAGTCTTTGTAAGACGATCCACAATAACCCAGATTGCATTGTTGCTTTTGGATGTCCTTGGAAGTCCAGTGACGAAGTCCATGGTGATGTTCTCCCATTTCCATTCTGGTATGGGCAATGGTTGCATCATCCCCTTAGACTTCTGCCTCTCTGCCTTCACTTGGTGACACACCAGGCACTTTGATGTATATTCGGCGATCTCCTTCTTCATATTATCCCACCAAAAGTTTTCTTGGAGATCTCGATACATCTTTGTGCTCCCTGGGTGAATAGAGAAATTTGAACTATGTGCATCGTCCAAAAGTTCCTTCTTAAGCTCCGAACTTGATGGGACACATATTCTTTTCCCAAACCGCACAATTCCTTCTTCATTAACATTAAACTCTGAGGATTTTCCCTTTTTGATAGCTTCCACTTTTTCTTGGATTCTCGCATCATCCTTTTGAGCATCCTTTAACCTTTCCAAAAGAGTTGGTTGAGCAACAATTTGTGAAAGTATTGATGATGTTCCCTTATTTATGATTCCCACGTCCATCTTAATCAAGTCTAAGAAGATTGGATCCTTCTCAATTTTCATCATTGATAGAATTGCTGGATCCTTTCTACTTAGGGAATCCGCCACCTTGTTCGCCTTCCCAGGGTGGTAATGTATTGAACAGTCATAATCCTTTATGAGCTCTATCCATCTTCTCTGGTGCATATTAAGCTCTTTCTGTGTGAATATATATTTAAGACTCTTGTGGTCAGTATATATCTCACATTTCTCTCCATAGAGATAATGCCGCCAGATTTTCAAGGCAAAGATCACCGCCTCCAACTCCAGATCATGCGTTGGATACTTTCGCTCATGTATTTTCAACTATCTTGAGGCATAGGATATCACTTTATCATTCTGCATCAGCACACATCCTAAGCCCTTCTTCGAAGCATCACTGAATACCACAAAAAGCTCCCCACTTGTGGGTAAAGTGAGCACAGGTGCAGTGATAAGCCTCCTTTTCAACTCCTTGAAGCTTTCTTCGCATTCATCACTCCAAGTAAACATTACTCCCTTTCGAGTTAGCTTGGTAAGAGGGTTGGACAATCGTGAGAAGTTTCTCACAAATCGTCGATAATATCCAGCTAACCCCAAGAAGCTACCGATATCAGTTACCGATGTTGGCCTCGGTCATCCCTCAATTGCATCTGTTTTGGAGGGGTCCAAAGATATCCCATTGCTTGTGATGATATGGCCCAAGAATGAGACCTCCTTCAACCAGAAATCACACTTTTTGTACTTGGCATAGAGCTTCTCCTTGCGCAAAGTCTCCAGTACAGTTCTTAAATGCTCCTCATGTTCCTCCTTGGTTTTGGAGTATATTGGAATATCATCTATAAAGACAACCACAAATTTATCTAGATAATCTCTAAAGACTCTATTCATCAAGTCCATGAATATTGCTGGAGCATTGGTGAGTCCAAAAGGCATTACTATGAATTCATAGTGCCCGTACCTTGTACGAAAAGCAGTCTTGGGGATATCTTCCTTCTTCACCCTTACTTGATAATATCCCGACCGCAAGTCGACCTTGGAGAAGTATTGTGCTCCACGCAGCTAATCAAACAAGTCATCGATTCTTGGGAGAGGATACTTGTTCTTTATCTTGATTTTGTTAAGTTCACGATAATCGATGCAAAGCCGCATTGACCCATCCTTCTTCTTGACGAAGAGGACTGGTACACCCCATGGTGATGCACTTGGGCGTATAAACCCTTTATCCAGATTCTCCTGTAGTTGTTTCTTCAGTTCTTCAAGCTCAACCACAACCATTCTATATGGAGTCTTGGATATTGGTAGCGCCCCAGGTATAAGTTCAATTGAGAACTCAACATCTCTTCTTGGAGGAAGACCAGGAAGTTCCTCGGGAAATACTTCAGCGAATTCCCTCACAATAGGCATTTCTTCAAGGGTGGTTTCTTCCTTGGACTCAATCATCTGAGCCAGATATGCGTGCTCATAAGGCAGTAATATCCATGCTTGAGATGATGGAGATAAAGGAGATTCATCTTCCTCCTGACACTTGTAAAGAATCGGGGGTCGATTCTCCATATGGAGTGTGATTTCCCTCTTCCGACAATTTATATTGGCTCTATATAAGGAAAGCCAATCCATGCCAAGAATTGCATCAAATTCCACCAAAGGGAGTATGACGAGGTTCGCCGGGAAATTCAATCCACAGATTATAATAGGGGAGGACTTATACTCATGGGATGCAATGATTGCCCCATTTTCTGTACTCACCAACATCTTTACTTCCATGATTTTTGGTGGTACAGGGATTGTTCTACTAAACTTTTGAGATAAAAAAGAATGCGTAGAACCTGAATCAAAAAGTACGTTCGCTATTCTTGAATGAATAACTAGCGTACCTGTCACCACTTCGTTGTCGGGGTTCACTTCGGCAGAAGTGATGGAAAAAGCTCTTCCTTGCTGTCTTGGAGGTTGTTGATTGCCTCCGATAACCCTTGGATTAGGGCACTGATTCGCAAAATGACCCAGTTCTCTGCATTTGAAGCATTGAACAACGCGTTGAGGTTCGAACGGAGCGTTCCTCCCCTCCGTCGCAGCCGCGGGTCCTTCTTGCTGACAGTTAACAGCTAGGTGCCCTTCTCTTCCACACTTGAAGCATTTTCTTGTCCCCCTAAGGCAATTTCCAGGGTGCTTTTTTCCACACTTTTGGCAAGTGGGGTGCTGGAATTTCTTAGCGCCGTTGGATTTATCCATCGGACCACCAGCATTGAAGTCCACCTTCCGCCTCTTGTCCCCATGATACCCCTGTGATTCTCCGATCTCCATTTCAACCTTGAGGGCACATCAGACAATTTCCTCATAGCTGTCAAAGTCACGGATCGCTAATGCTTTCTGCAAGCTAGGCTTTAGCCCACCAAAGAAGCGGTCAACCTTGCATTCGGGGGTAACGACAAAGCCGGAAGTGTATCGTGCAAGCCTTTTGAAGTTTGCCTCGTACGCTCCCACAGATTCCTCATCTTTCTGCTTGAGGGAAATGAAGTCCCTTTCCATCTTAAGACGGAGGGTGCGTGGAAAATATTTATCGAAAAACATCTTCCAGAATACCTTCCATTCCAAAGCCTCGATCTCCTCCTCAGGCTTCGTATTTTTGATCAACGTCCACCATTGATCAGCTTCACCCTCCATACGATAAGCCGCCAGGAAAACCTTCTCTTTTTCAGAGCATTGGAGGATGGAGAATATCTTTTCAATGGAGTTGATCCATTGTTCAGCAATCGTGGGATCGGATGATCCACTAAAAGTAGGAGGCCTTTGTCTCATGAAGATTTCAATAGCGACTTGTTCTTTCTTAGGGGGGGTTGAACGTTCCTCTTGACTAGTGTTTCTATTCAAAACTTGAGTTAGCTGAGAGAGAAGCGTGACAAAGTTCGCGATTCCCGCTCCCATTGGATTGGGCATCTCATAAGTACAATCATCACACTGATCTTCACAACGGTTGTTTGCCCGAGTTCTCCTATTACCGGCCATTGGCTGGAATAAAAGGAAAGTTAGGGGTAACACATAAAGGGTAATCCAAAGAAAAAATTTGATGACTTATAAATAAACTTTAATCTCTTCAACTCATGAGTCTATAGGATTCAATCCAGTCTTTTCATGATCTTCCTTCTAACATATATTCTTAGGGGCATTTTTTCCCTTAATAAGGGTTCATACTATGATTATGAATTTATCATAACATATCCCCCGGGAGTGTCGTAACCAAGAGTGCAGCAATGCCCGTTGTCGTGCACCAGTTCCCGTTCGAGTCTAGCTCAAAGCGGTGTTTTCGGGTTTTACCCCAAGGATACATCTGTGCCAGAGCCGCCTCTACCTGCTCGTATCCAGACAGGGATGTATTTGTTTGATAAAACACTTACTTAGTATTTACCAAAACTTAGGGATGTTTTTATTATGCTTAGTCTTGTATCTAAGGCTTTACTAGGGTTTCCTAATCCCAAAAATAACTAAACCTATCCTTTGATACCAACTATGACAACCCTGCTTTTTATTACAACTTAAACATGCTTTATTACATAAAACTTCACTTGATACAACAAAGAAGATCGAGAGGTTTAGTGTCTTTGGGGCTTAGGATCATTACATAAAAACTTTAAACTTGAAATACAACATCCTTATTGAAAACTTCCTTTACATGACCACTACATTCCTTCGTAATTAGCATTGCATGGGATAACCTGATGACATGCATAAGAAAAGGGTGAGCTATAAAGCCCAGTAAGGGAGTACATAATGAATAACATGAGGAGTACAATACATGTTAGGCAATAGGCATATAAATAGAGCATAAGAGAGACATGAACATAAAGGCATGATAAAGCATGATAATCATAACATGGAAATGTGGCAACAACACTTAACATTGAATTAGCATGAGCCAAGGCTCATTGCACATGGAGCATGAGTAAACCCTTATTGCACTTGAAGCACAAGTAAACCCTCGTTGCACTTGAATTAGCATGAGTCAACACTCATTTCACATGACGTATCATGATACTATACTTTACCCAATGCATTGGAGCGCTATAAAGGGCGCACCCTTCTTAAACATTTCATTTCATGCATAAGTGTTCCACATGGATCATAAAACATGGATTAATAAAACATAATCATTTCTTACACGATAAAGGAATGTGGAATTCATACATGAAACTTTATAATAAATATGTAAATGTTCATAAAGGTGAATACCCTTGATGGAGAAATGGGCATGTTATTCACTACACAAAGACATTGGCTTAGAAAATCGGTGCGATTTCGGCAGCGTAACGACGTGACATAAGAATTCATAAAAAAAGGTTGATGAGAGAGAAAGGGGTTACTCATCATATTTACATGTAATGGACAGTAAGGAGATCATATATATACATGTCCCAACAATAGAAATGGAATTTAGATTCATGATACAAAAGTATTGCTTGAATATAAAAGAGGAGAAAAAGGTTCCTTTCGGAATTTCGGCATAGTAACAGGTGTACATGGGAGGAATTTAATGAGAGAGAAAGGGGTATCCCATCATTAAAACTATAAAAGGGAAGTATGGGAGAGGTTAGAAACCATACCCCAACATTCATAATTGAAATTAAAAGGGCAATACAACTTAAGGAAAATTGACAAAAATGAGAAAGGAAGAAAAACCCCTTATTGGAAGTGTGCTTCCAAAGGCTAGAGAGAGGCTTGTGAGAGGCTTCTTGGGAGCTTGGGGAACCTTGAGAGGATTCTAGAGAGAGTAGGGCAGAGGTTGGACTAACTTCAAGGGCATTGAGTGAGGAGGAAGTGGGAGCTTGGGTAGGGTTTATATAGGAAAGGTGAGAGAATTCTTTATTATTTAGGTTTGGGACCCCTTATATTAAAATAATCCAAACCACAAACCATCCCATGGTATTAGCCCATGGTTTCTGGAAACGGAAAGAGGAAAACAATATTTTACAAGGCCAAGGTCCGAACTTATTAAAAAATTAGGGTTGCTTATGTGGAGGTGAGTCACACTCCCATGGAAATTAATTTAAAAAGGCAAAGTGTTGAATAAGTCTTGAGGGCTCCATTAATGCTTTTAAAAGTGAGACAAACAAACCCAAAACCTCATTATTTTAATGATAAAACACATATTGTCCGAACATAGGGATTATGGTATTTTATTACATCACCATTGGGTCATTATGATGTCATAAAACACATTATATATTTAAATGGTATTTAATTTTTACCCAAAAATTTGACTGTCTCAGAAAATTATGAAAAATTCACCGTTGGATAATTTCGACGTCCTGATTCCAAAAATAATATTTATTTTATCTAAATAATTTTCTAAATATGTGAATTTTCACTTTTAAAATAAAAACCGAAATTTATAAAAAAATTCACGGGTTTTGACAGAAATGGCTTTCAAACCTTAATAAAAATTTTAATTGCATTCATAAAATTATAAGATCATTTATATTTAATAAAAATTAATTTAATATTAATAATAATATTTTATTAAAATATTATTTAATTAAAAAATCCTTTAATTTAATAAAATATAATTCTTAATTAAATAATAACTAAAAACATCATTTGTACTTTAAAAACTAATTACAATGCATCAAAATTGACTAGAAATTATATTCATTAATATATACAAAAAATAATGTACATGAACATGGTGCTACTTATTTGTTACATAACCCCTTAAAATAGCCGCATAAGACCTAAGGGTAAGGTTTGCGATGGTGACAGACTCTTGGGGTTGCTCGGATAACATTGCTCGAGTGGTAATCTCTATCAACATCCATTTTTCCCGTAGACGATCACGTTCGAGCTTGACATGATGAAGCTCAGCTTGGGCTTGGTCAAGGGAAAAGCCCAAAGATGCCACCTCCTTTCTGAGCTCCGACAAATTGGCTTCGTAAGGGGAAATTCTACTGGATGAGGCCATCGATTCCTTTGTCTGAGTAGAAAATTGGTTCGTTAAAGCCTTATATTTAAACTACCCAGATGATCACTGTTCAACGACTATAAAAGTAACGGTCACAAATCATAACGTAAAACATAATGAAGTTGACATCTTATAAAAATATTTTTCATAAAGAAACATTTAACTGGATCAAGAGTGATTTTCCATTAATGAAACTTTGGGTCGTTACAGTATTACATATGTTGTATGGCATATTTTTAATAATAAAGGAAATTTTTTTTTTTGTTTTTGAAAGGAAGAGTTATATCAGGACCAGTTGATCAGGATAGTAGTACCATCACTAAATCCATGACCATGGTTGAAGAAGTTAAGTCTATCTAGTTAGATCAACGAATCATAAACTGTGAAAAGATGATGATATCACGTGTGCTTCCTACTTTATGAGATATCCTGAGACAAAGAGATTATATTACACAATGTGTGATTGTATGAAAGGTTATCATTTCCATAAATATTCATTATACACTTAGAGGCCTTGATGAGTTTCTAGACTCTCCTACTAGTATGTGAATAATATTTTCTACTATCTACATAAGGTCCTAGAGAGTCACACACTTAGTGTTTTTGAATGTATATCCTATTCTTATGAAAAAGTGTATATGAAATGATGGACCACACCACAGGGTCCAAGAGATGTCCAAGAATCAACGATCAACAACAAATAAATAATTTAATCATTATTAGAGTATAAAATAATTGGAGTTGAATGTATTTATTTAATGTATTTAGAATAATTTAATTGAATACGTGACATAAAATTTAATGAACTAATATTATTTTAATATTTAAGGTTCTTTTGATATTGTGGGAATAATGACCTGATTTAAGGACTCACTTTTATCATGTAATATATTTATTATATTAAAATAAAGTGGTAAAAATATAAATGATATTTATGACTTATTAAAATAGTTTAAATATTTAATTTATTCCTTATATAGGGGAGTTATTTATATGATAGCTAGGGATTACTTTTCGGGTGTTTAACATGCACTATATTTAAAATAGGGATCTCTTTTCGAAGGGACTATTTAGCCACTAGAAATTGAAAACTCATCTCTCCTCATTCCCATATCCTATAGTGATAAGTACCCATTCCATGAATTTGATCCAAGATATCCTTCACGGATCAAAGGAACTGTTTAATGGTGATCATAAAGACATCGAATATTTCATTGGATCTATACGATTACAACCAAATATTGACCATTAACCTTTCCATATATTTTTTATGTATGTGTGGATGATCTAGTGGGATCTGAACTTGGTTCCTTCAAGAAACGGTCATTGGTGATGAGTGTTTATCGAACACATCTTCAATTTTATGAGGTAATTATTCATTATAATTTTTTGTGTTTAAATTAATTTATGTGAAATCATCAACCTTTTACTGGGGCTTGAATCATTGCAGATGATGTAATTATTCCCATCAAAAAATGAGAAATTTTGATTCTTTGGCCTATCTGCTATCGCTGGGCACCCCAATACTATCAAATAGTATAAGAGGGATTATGTCAATGCCTAGGAAAAAATTAAATTTTCCTTAAATTTGAGTAGATGACATTTTTTTGGTCCAAATTTAAAAGACCAAAATTCAATCCAATCTGATACGGCAATGTTACGACCCAACAAAATTTTAATTTGGATCAAAACAATTATTTTCAGGTATAATATTTTAGAACACACACATAGAGTATAATTCCATATTAGAGTATATGTTATTATTCTTACAGTAAGTTTCCAGAGACCCCTCTGGTTTCTGGCCCGAACTCCAGTGGCTAGAAATTTTCCGGTTGATGGGTTCAATTCCATAGTGTTGAATTCTATTTTAGAAAATTATTTTAAAAGGAATAAATTTATAGGCTTTGAAAAATTTAGAAGAAAAAAAATAAATATAATATTTGGGAGGGTTGCCTCTACCTGATGGGTCTCCTCCTGTTGGCATCACCTGAGCCTCCCGCTGCTAGTGTCATCCTCTCACGCGGCGACCCACTACGCAGGGCCCCATCAGATGGAATCCCACTGGTGCAACCTCAGCCTCTCTCCAGCCTTCCCCAGACATTGTCCCCTTGGGTGGTAACCCACCTCGCACGAACCCTCCAGTGGCCTCTTACCATACTCATAACCCTCCCTACTGGTTCCCATGTGACCGCCTTCCGTGATCACCCCTCCACCACTCCCTCCCCCCATATCGGCCAACCCATATCCAAGATGGTTTTGCCCGACCCAAAATGAACCTGGTTAGGTCCTATACGACCCAAAATAGGTGGTGTAGGTCCTACCCGGCCCTCTCTACCATCTATTCCTTTAAAAATCCATAAAAACCAAGAAACCATTTGAATGTGTTACCAAGGAGCACAGAAGATCGAGAAAAAACAAAAAAATAAAAAATAAGATATATTTTTTAATAAAATATAATTTCAATTTGTGGACTAGACGACAAATATTACTTGAATTCAAGTAATTTATTTAATTTATTTAATTTTCACCGACATGAATATATCACATATTTTAGTTTTTTATTTTTATTACACATTCAATTTACCTACCTATTGATCTTCATCATCGACTGACCAATGTTTTTTTGGTTTATTTATTTATTTAATTAATTATTAAAATTTCATGAGTTGAATGTTATATATAATTTATTTTTGATGTTTTTTGCATCTATTAGTATAATTATGTATGTATTTTTCACTTCCCCTAGTTTTTTTGTATCATGTCATGGACATTATATGATATGGACCATGCCTTGGTGAGACAGTATTCTAGACGAGATGTGGAAACATTGGACTGGGGTGAAAGTTGTGGTACGAGTCGGACCCAACATAGATATTTTACCCCCTGGGTTACTTTGTATACATTAAACATAAATGGATCAACCAATACCAAATTTTCAGGATTATTCATGTAGTTTATTTAATTCGTTTATGGATTATTATTATTTGGATAAGCATGTTTATGCAAACACATAAAATGAAAAACTAAAATGAATAGTTTAAAGACAAATAAATACATGATAAATGTTTTATTTTAATTCATTGTTCAGTTTTGAGTGAAATCATTATTATGAACATATAAAATAGAAAATTAATTATTTCATCGAGAAATTATAAAAACCCTAAAAGAAATATTAAGTCGTAACGGCTTCCATAACTTAAATTTGAACAAAAATAGGTGTGTGAGGTGCTCAATAACCATAGTTTACTTAAGTAAAACTGATAACAAATAAGTATTCATAGTTTCATTTCTTCCAATTTTGAGGGAAAATGTGGATGGAATCAAGTTTACAATTCCAAGAAGCTGGGACATCACACAATAGTTGAAGGATCTGTGTGTCAATACGGTTCACCAGTGTAGTGCCTACCTTGAAACAAGTCGAGTAGTTGGGTATCCATAGCTTGGACTATGATGAGAGGTTTCAAGGATATTTTCCACTATAATAATCAAGTTACTGATTACTCCAAATCTAGTAGTGAGGGGTAATAGGGTTTGATAAAATAGTGGGATAAATCTAAAAAATTAATTAAACAATAATGTATATTCAGTAATCAAGACAAGGTGACAAATCTTAATATTATTTTTTATAGATAAAATAGAAACCATCCCCACCAATTAATTCTTATTATGTTCAATTATAAAAATAAAATATCTCAACCATCCATTACTTTCATTAGTGGTACCTTCACTTTAAAATAGTACATTGCTAAGAGAGGAAGCATTATGTGCTGGAGTCCCTAGTTCATGTTGATCCCCCTTAGTGAGAAAACAAGACAGATAATGAAAAATATAAGAAACATAAAAATGATGGAGTATATATATTATATCATGTTGGAATCAATGTCTAGTCAACTGAAGAAAATTCAAGAGGACAAACATACCTACAAGATTCATCTGATCTCCAAGAGTTAGATCAGGAGAGAGAAAGATAAAAAAGGTAAGGACCCGAACCTAGTTGCCCGGAGATGGTACCTTATTTGATTACATTGGAATATAAAGAAGGAGCATTCATCCTGATGGACTGACTAGTTCAGTATTATTGGAAACAAGATACATATATATGTTCAATATTACAATGTGAAAAGAAATACAACATATAAACTCCTTAGAAAACATCCATAACTTCTAGATTATTTCAGCACGTCATTCATAATTAAATTCATCATGTCATGAGAAAATGAAATATAAGAAAGGGGTGAGTTCAAATTCTCATTAAGGGTAAGAAATATAGAATAAGATATATAAACATTATGCAAGTTGAATAACTAAAAACAAATGCCTTTAAAAAAATTGAACACATTATAGCTGGAATAAGAGTAGAGTATGTAACGAATAATTAAACATAATCATGGATATTATACAAGCCGAATAACCACATGAACCATAAATTATATTTTCATAATGAGGTACTGCATAATATGGGGCATCATCTCCTTACCGTCAAGGCCTCATTCCAAGACCATAAATAATCATTTTTCCAAGGCCTTGTTCCAGGACCGTAGTTTGTCTCATTAGACCCATCGATGCATCGAGGGGATATATCAGGACCCACTTGACACATTCTATTTCCAATTCATTCCTCATATTAATAGGGATAAACATAGACAATATACACATACATATTGAAACTAACATATGAAATGTTAATGACTTCCCCAAACATTAATCATAAACAGTTATCATTCGGAGTAAATTGGTGAATGGTTTTAAGATATCACATCCTCAATCAAACTAATCATAAACTATTCAATTAAATATAATAGATAATATCATAGTAGATAAATCTCAATGAAGTACAAGATTCAATAAGGGATGTGGTCTTAGATGAATATACTTTTAAACGAGACCATTGAAAAATTATTGAGGAAATAATCCTTAAAAATTGCAATGTGTCACATACCACCTTGAAACATTCAAATCATAATCCCTTATAATATAATGAGAATAATGAGACTCTTTATATGATATACCAAATGGATGTACATAAATTACAAGAAATAAATAAGTGGTGAAAGAGGCATAGATCTCATAAAAGTTAATTTGAGATGAGAAAAATCATTTTTACTTTTGAAAGAAGAGTTCTTTGGGAAAATCATTTATATTCGCCATGAAATCAGTTTTTAAACATGGATATCCCAGAAAATAAAAACTAGGTCATTGAAATTATATATTTATGCATAAATTATGTCCCAATTAAGTGAAATAATTTAAAAAATGTTTTTAAGATTCTTTAGAAATAAATCATTTTAGAGTATTTTAAAGTAGTAATAAAGAAACTTTTAATGTGGAGAGACATTTTTGTTCTCTTAAATACAGAAATTATACAAGATAATTATTGATGATAAAATGGTGGTTTTTATAAAAATAATGGTGTCTTAAAACAGATTCTGGTATACACTTTAAATCGAGTATTAATTTGAAAATATCCCTTGAATCAGGTTTTTATTTCGGAAATAATTTTGAAAGTTCCTTATAAAATGTGTAACTCCCCATAAAATAAGGAATGATTCTAGTTAGTAAACATATATAGAACACTCAAAAAAATTTATGATAACTAAACACTAATACATAATAATTTCATTGAGGTAATTAGTCAATAAAAGTAACCCGAATGAAAAAGGAGGTCTGGGTGCAAAACCCTCATTACTTTGTAATCAATCGATTCAAATGACCCAAAATTAATAATCATACAATGATACCTTTAATACCATGATAATAAATATAATCATGATATAAAACATTAATTTTCAGTATACATACACCATACACAATTAATAGTAGTGAATACAGAATATCTCACAAAGAAGGAAGGGGGAAGAAGAATCCCTTACCTTACATCCGAATGTGTTCCGCTCTAAAAATTAAGGTCCTTAAATATGAAATTAGACTTATTAATAACTTATTTAAGAACATATCAGACATGTATTTAGTTTTTCATATTTTTTTAGTTCATTTATTCCCTTATTGATGAGTTATTATATTGAATTTCGTCGTTCTGGAGTATTCGTTTTCTTTATTTTCATAATCAGTAAAATTGTTCTTAAGTAATGGAGTTCAAGTGGAATGGATGTAAATATCAAGAATTTAAATTAAATATTATTTATGAACATTATTAATTTTTAATATTCATTTATATCATTTGGTTACATGGAAGGAGGATGAATCATTAGAAGAAATATTAATTACACTCACTTAGATTATTTTAGCGGTATTTTGATTGTTAGGAACTAGTTTAGACATACGATTCAATAATATGTACATATAATGGTTCCTGAATATTAAATAATTTTTAATACATTTATTATAGTCGGTTTCAGCAATAAAAATTGTTTCATGACCAGTAATGAAGGAGAAATTGAAGAACGAAACGACGTCATCCATGAAGGTTTTAAATAAGAACCTCATGAACGTTTATTTTGTTTATAAAATAAATTAGAGAGAGTAAGGATATTGATGATGGTTATTCCATTGAAATGATATAATTATATTATATAGATGATACTGGATATTTCATAGTCATTTGGACAGAGGAGTTGAGGATAGGATAAGAAAAGAATATAAATTGAAATGGAACGAAATGAAAAATAAGGGTGTTTTACCTCTTGAAATAACCTCTTTGAGAAACTCCTTAATGGAAGATATGTTGATATATTGGAAAGAAAATGAGCTTATTACATGTGGGGAGTGACTAAGGAATGTTATTTGGGAATAAATTTGAGGAGCTTCAAGGCTAAGGGGAGTGAAGAGAAGAGGGAGTGAGGGGTGGTTTTATAGTGGAGGAGGGGGGGTTTTCATAATTTTTTAATCATTAGTTTATTAATTTCACTCAAGACCAGAAATAGTGATGATTCCATGACAAAGAATAGTATTAAATGAATATTTGTTCAAACCAAGTGGTCTTACATCACTTATGATGTTATAAATAGTGTATTTACCTGATAATTTGTGTATACCATATTTTACCGCATTTAACTATTCATAAAAAATACATGTATTTTAGAAAAATACAAAAATAAATCACCCTAACCATTTTTCGACGTGTATAATCCAAAACTAAATTCAAATTTTCAAAAAATAATTTTCTAAATATGATTAGTTTAATATTTAATTAAAATCATAATTTATTCTAAAAAAACAGTTTAAAACATTTATTTACTTATTCCAAAACCTAGGTATATCGTACATCATCATGAATATTATTTATATACTATCATAGGTATGCTAACTATTCATTAGTGTATATCACTATTCATAAGGGTAGGTTACTATTCACTAAAAAAAATATATTTTTCTTATTGAACTCCAAATAACATACTAATCGCAACTGTGTTTTCTAATTTTCAAAATGCACATCACAGAAGTGACAAACATATGTTTACATGTCTAGGTTATAATAATGTAGTGTTTGTAGAGACTTAGCAATCCAAGAGTTCTATAATAAATCTATTTGCAAATTCTTGGGGTGATAAATTATCCCCTCTATACAAAAATTCCGTCCTCAAAATTTGAAATTGAACTTCTAAATTTGATGGTTGATACATGAAAATTCCCATATGGAAAACCACAATGGAAGTAGGGTTAATATAATATCCTCCCAAAAAAGAGTTAAAGGAGATGAGGTGGTCACCCCAAAAAGTATTCTTTCGAATGAGGTGACATTATTTTGAAATAAAAAATTAGACATAGAGGAAAAATCTAACTTTTAAGTTATGATGGAATATGAAAGAGGACATGTTTAGATGAATGTGGATTACTATAAAATAATTAATAGATATTATAAATGATTATGATAATAAGGGAAAAATTATTTAAGACTATTTTCCTTGGGTCGAGGAATTATCACACTCTATAAGATTATAAATAAACATTTCTACTTACAAACTCATCCTTTTATTGCACTTGAACTATCTATACCTCATCGTTTAGCATGGGTTACACCATTTGGTGAGAAATACATTGACCTCTAAAATTTCAAAAAATGATCAACATAACCCATTTCATAAATGGGTAAAAATTCCAAAATATTATGATTAAAAACATTATAATGAAGTCCTATGCATTTACATGATGAACATTTCATTAACCCTTAATCAACATGAAGCAGCTCTAAATTTTAAATTCCAAACATGTGAATAACTTCATAATGTATCCTCTTGAAATATGGTCATAACATGAATTACCATAAAAACTATATTGGAAACATGAATTCTTCTGTATTATTTATGTAAGATACATGTTATTGGATATATTCCATAAATCCGAAAGTACTGTAAAATCCATTGATGATAGCATACGCCACTTCTCGACAACTTAATAATTAGTTCCAAGGTAGTTATTACTCATCCAAATGAATAATTTCTTCATCAGTATCTCAACATTAGATATATATTAAGGGTTTTCTTTCCTTCAAAAATGTTTTTTAAATAAATTTTCTCTTTCTACTGAATCACTTTTTCTTTGTACCATTAATCATAAAACCTTAAATCCTTAATGAAATAATACTGTTGTACAATCCATATATATCTCATAATTCTTACATCTAGTACATTACTGGAAAAAATGTTAAATGACATGATTCTTGACTAGGAATATTAATCAATCTAATTTGTCTATGGTAGCATCATAACTTGATCATTATCAAAAAATCATTATTTGGTGTATATTCCTTTGGAGCATGGGATATTTATTTCCACAGTGTCCCATATCTTTACATTTAATGCATTGAATATAAGAAAATTATTTCCTTGTCTTGAAATTATGAGAACGATGGACTTTTTCTCCACACATGAAAAAAAATCATTTTCCCCTAAAGCATATAACAAGGTGTTTCCTTATACAATTATCACACGTGGTAAAATACATCTTTCTGTTCATTCCTTTAACCATATTTCTTTTACATCCTCTTTTTCTTTTACATCCCTTGAAATCCATAGGACTCAGAGAAGTACTTTCATACCTTGTTAACACATGATATTATTTCCTCATATGTTGAGGATACATGGGATGCAATATTCTTTTTAAATGATGTCTTAAGACCATTACAGATATGACCCTTCTTACTCTTCTCATCACACACATTGTTGAAGTTCTCATTCCTTCCACTAGGCACCATTTCTAATCAAATTCTTGTTATATATTAGCTCATGAAATTATTAATTCTCTACATCTCTCAACATTTTATAACACATAACATAAATTTATACATCATAAATCCTAAAATCAAATACTTTTGTTACTTTGGGGCACGAATAATTCATAATTTATTGTAATGAAATGTGATTTATCCTAAGAATATCCATCAGGAGTGTCAATACCAATAGTGAATCAATTACCATTATCGTGTCCAGGATACCCTGAGTCAAGCCTGGAACTCCTTGTCAGAGATGTCACTCTTATGTACATCTGTGATGGAGCCACATCTACTTATTTATATCCAAATGGGGATATATTTTCTAGAAATATCCACATAATCTATTCCTTGCAAAATTAACAGGATGTTATTGTATGCTTATCCTAAAAGACTATATTACTGATTTGTTCCCTAATCTTTGTTTTGTAAATCTAGTTTTCAAGTTTTCTACTAAACTTCCTCTGAAACCATCATTAAGTACCCAACCCTAGTTTCCCAGAGCCAGTACATTATCTGATTACATTGTCATATAAAAAAGGAATATGCATCCTGAAGGACCGAATCGTTTAGTATTATTAGAAACAATATACATACATAATTTCAACATTACAACATGAAAATAAATACAACATTTAAACTCCTTAGACAACATCCATGACTCCTAGGTTATTTTAGCATGTCATTCATAATAAAATTCTTAATTTCCTGAAAAACATAATCATAAGAAATGGGTGAGATCAAATGCTCATTAAGGGTAAGCAATACAACAAAATATATAAACATTTGGCATGTTTAATAACTAAAAACATATGCCCTTAACAAAAACATGATCACATTATGGTTGGACTAAGGGAAACGAAATTCCATAATAAAAAAATTAATATTATACTAGTTGAATAATCACATTACCCGTCAATACTATTTTCATAATTAGGGAATTCATAATGCGTGATATCATCACCATACCATCAAGGCCTCATGCCAAGACCATAAATAATCATTTTTTCAAGGCCTGGTGCCAAGACCGTAGTTTGTCTCATAAGACCCACCGATGCACCGAGGGGCTATAGTGGGACCCAACCAACACTTAATATGTCTAATAAATTCATAATATGAATGGGGATAAACATAAACAATATAAACATGCATATTGAAACTAACTTATGAAATGTAAATAACTTTCCCCGAACATTGAGCATAAAAACTAACCATTCAGAGTAAAATGGTGAATAGTTTTAAGATAGAATATCCACATTAAAACTAATAATAAACAATTAAACTAAATATTGTAGATTATATTATATTATATAATGTTCAATGAAGTAAAATAATCAATAAGAGATGTGTCTTATATGAATATACTATTAAATGAGTCCATTGAAAAATCCTTGAGGAAATAATCCTTAATCATTCCAAAGTGTCCCATACAACATTGAAACATTCAAATCATAATCCATTAGAATATCAAGAGAATAATAAGACTATTGATATGATATACTAAATGGATGTACAAACACCATAAAAAGGACATAAATGGTGAACAAGGAATATATATCATAAATTTTAAAGTAAGATGATAAAAAAAATTTACTTTTGATGAAAGAGTTCTTTTGGAAAATCATTTATATTCACCATGAAATCAGTTTGTAAACATGAATTCACAAAAAAAAATACTTGGAAATTGAAATTATATTTTAGGCATAAATTATGTCCCACTGAAGTGATGTAATTTGAAAATAGTTGTTAAGATTCTGTAGAAATAAATCATTTTAGATCATTTTAAGGAAAGTATTGAAGAGAATTTTAAAGTGGAATGACATTATTGTATTCTTAAATCCAGAAATTGTACAAGATAATTTTTGATGAATTTTTTTTTATTAATAAAAATAATGGTGTCTTAAAAGAGATTCTAGTGTACACTTGAAAATGGGTACGAATTTGAAAAGATCCCTTCAATCAGGTTTGTATTTCAGAAATAATTTTGAAAGAGCCTTTTTAAAACGTGTAACATCCAAAAAAATAAGGAATGATTCTAGTTGGTAAACATATATATATAACTCACACATAATTTATGAGTATTACACAATAATAGATAAGAATTTTATTTAGGTAATTAGAATATAAAAGTAACCCGAATAGAAATGGAGCTTTGGATGGAAAACCCTAATCACTTTGTAATCAATCGATTCAAATGCCAAAAAGTTAATAATAATAAAATGATACATTGAATAAAATGATAACAAATAGATTCATGATATGAAACATCAATGGGTAGTATACAGACACCATACAAAAGTAATAGTTTTGAATACAGAATTTCTGACAAAGATGAAAGTGGGATGAAAAAACCTTTACCTTAAGTTTGATTGTGTTCCTCCCTTGAACTTAAGGTCCTGGAATATGAAATTATATTTATTAATAAATTATTTCATATCCTTATATACATTTATTTATTTTATCTTATTTCTGTTTAGTTAATTTATTCCCTTATTGATAAGTTATTATACTGAATTTCATCGTTCCAGAGTATTCACTTTCTTTATTTTCATATTCGGTTCACCTATTCTTAAGTAATGGAGTTCATGTGGAATGGATGTAAATATCCAGAATTGAAATTACATATTATTTATGAACATCCATAATTTTTAATGGTCATTTCTATCATTTGGTTACATAGAAATAAGATGAATCATTAGATGAAATATTAATGAAATTCACTAAGATTATTTTAGCGGAATTTTGATTATTAGGTACCAATTTGGTCATAAGATTTAATAATATGTATCTATACTTGTTCCTGAATATTAAGTAGGTTAAAATAAATATATTATAGTCTGGTTCAACCATAAATTTTTTTAATGACTAGCAATGAAGGAGAAATTGAAGGATGAAACATTGTCATCCAAGAAGGCTATAAATTGGAACCTCATGGAAATTTATTTCATTTATAAAATAAAAGAGAGAGAGTAGGGATATTGGTGATTTTTGTTCCATTAACATTATATAATTACAGTATATAGATTATACTATATCTATCATGATCATTTGGGAAAAGGAGGTGATGAGTGGATAAAAAATAGGATAAATTGAAATGGAACTAAATGAAAAATAAATGTGATTTACCTCTGGAAATAACCTCGTTGAGAACCTCCGTAAGGGAATAGATTTTGATCTTTTTTAAGGACCAATAGCTTCCTAGATTTGGGTAGTGACTAAGTAAGAGTATTATGGTAGATCATTGAGGATATTAAAGGCTTATATGAGTGAATATAAGGGGGAGTGAGGGGGGTTTATATTTGAGGAGAGGAGGGTTTTCATAATATTTTAGTCACTAGTTTAATAATTTCCCTCAAGACCAGAAATAGTGATGATTCCATAACCAAAAATGGTAATAAATTCTTATATTTCTTACCAATTATTCTTACATCACATATGATGTCATAAATAGTGTATTTAACTGATAATTTGTCTATATATTATTTTACCGTATTTCACTATTAATAAAAAATTAATGTATTTTAAAAAAATACAAAAAAAAATTCTTACCAATTTTTCAGTTAGTATAATCAAATAATGAAGTATAATTTTCACAAAATAGTTTCTAAATATAAATAATTTTATATTTAATTAAAACCATAATTTATTTTAAAAAATGTTTTATAACATTTACATACTTATTCAAAAACATAGGTATATCGTACTTCCACTTAAATATTATTTATATACTATCATAGGTAAGGTTACTATTCATTAGGGTATATCACTATTCATAAGGGTATGTTACTCTTCATAAGGGTAGGTTTCTATTCATCAAAAATTATGTTTTTCTTGTCAGACTCAAAATAAATTACTGATCGCAACAGTGTATATCATATTTTTAAAATTCACATCACATATGTGACTAACTTATTTTTACTTGTCAAGGTTATAAAAATTTTGTGTTGGTAGAGACTCAATAATCCATGCATTATATAATAAATATATTTGTAAATTCATGGTGTGTTACAAAAAAAATTATGAGATATAAAGTGAATTATATAGGTGTAATCTAGAAGAAGATAATTAAGAAGGAACTCATGTACTCAAGATGATTAGGTACATCAAGAGTCTTTAATCCCTTAGTTTTAAACTAAACCATGAACTAGTGACTGATATAATTCATTCCCCTTTAAAACCGAGAATATTTATTTTTATTTTTAATTAAAACATGAATAACATCAAAAAGTCATTCCCATATCTATTTTATTTAGTTAACAAAGATGATAAGAATACAAGGAATACCAATTATTTCATCTGTATGATCAACAAGAAGAGGTAGGGAATTGTCAAAGGGTCTAAGGGTAAACCCAAGATGAAGACAAAAATACACCTCTCTTCCCAAAAGCCAAAAATATAGAGATAGAAAAATTAGCATGAGGTTGTCTTCTTTTCATGTGTTAAGTAAGGCCACTACATAAAAAATTTAAAGGCTATAAAAAAGAAGAAATGTGTCACTTATACTTTAGGTATTTTTTTCATTGAATTCAACCTATATTTATCTACCTATTGGGTGTTGGATAAAACATTTTGATCATGAATTTTTATTCATATATAGGAACCATGTAGATTCCAGCAGATTGAAAAGGGCAAGGTGGATCTCTGGGTAACAAATAATGCAAGACTGGTAAACTTAATAGTGAGATATTATCATCTAAATAGGACTAGTGGTTTGGTTCTTATAATAAATAATTGTTATTATATTCGTTTAGTTACTATAAACATAATCATTGGGTTGAGTTTGGACACCATGAAATTTTATTTCTATTTTTTAAATAAATGGTGAATCTTTTATAAAGATAACAAGTTTTATGTTAGTACACATCATAACAATGTCTTTTATATAACTGAACTCTAAAATCTTGTTATGACAATCAAATATAAAAATAGTGAAAATGACTCATATAACACACTCTTATGGAAATTCAGGCTTGGTCATGTAAATGAGAAGCATTTATATAAATTACATTAAGAAGTGTATCTAGACTCTATTGAGTTAAAACCATTAGTTTCAAGGAACACATGTTTACAATGGAAAATGGGCAAAGAAACATTTATTGAGAAATAAGTAAGATCCACTAAACAATTAGAATTGATTCATACTGACATATGTGGTCCATTTATAATAGAGACAGCGAGTGGGATTTCATACTTCATTACTTTTACTGATGACAATAGTAGGTATGGATATATCTTCTTAATGAAGTCTAAGTAAAATTCGTTAAAGATGTTTAAGGAATACCACCATGATGTAAAATACTATCTTGGTTAGAAGATTAAGTCACCCTTCTCAGACCAAGATAAAGAGTATCTTAAACAAGATTTCATTGATCACTTAAAGGAGTTTGCGATAATATACCAAAACAATCCTCTTTATACACCTCAATGGAATGGTGTTAGTGAAAGGATGAATCGAACCTTTCATGACATGGTCAGATAAATGATGAGTCATGAAGTTGTTCCATTATCCTTTCAGAGATATGAATTGATGAAAATCACATATAACCTTAATCAAGTACCAACTAAAGATACTAATGAAATTCTATTTGTGTTGTGGAATGGAAGGAAGCACCATCGATCACACATATATGGGGGGGATTCAAATAATTTTTTCAATACTATAATTAGTGAAAAGTTAGCATCTCGAAGCATGAAATTAATCTTTATATGTTATCCTAAAGAAACCAAAGTATATTACCTATATAACCCTTCATATAGAAAATTAATTGCAGAAAGACATTATATATTTATATAAAGGTCACATTATCAATGTAAATAGTAGGATAAATATTGAATTTCATGAAGTTGATTCTATAAATGCATAAGAGTTGGCACATGAATAGTCTATACAAGAGAAAGAGGAAGATGAAGATGTTCTTGAGACATGAGTATTGTGTAGGAAAAATAGAGAGGTTTGAGAACCAGAATGATATGGTTATCTTATCACAAAGTCAAGTAACAAATTACAATTATATAATGATGAAACTATAACTGAAAATGAATCATTAGATTGTAGGTATGTTGGTAAATATAAATAAGCTATCCATTTTTAGATGAAGTGCATGTAACAAAATCAATTTTGTATTTTGGTAGATCTTCCACCTGATGTAAAATCCATTAGGTGAAAATGGGTATTCATGAATAAACTGTACATAGATGGATAATTAAATAATTATAATTAATGAATGTTTGCGAAGTGTTTCGGGAAACGTCAAGTCATATACTATGAAGATACCATCTCACCAGTTGCAATTATGAAGTCCATCATAATATTACTTGGAAAAGAAATATTCCATGATTATGAAATTTGGTAAACGTATTTGAAAAATTATTTAATAAATGGTAAGTTAGTTGAAGACATTTATATAGCTCACCTAGATTATTCCTTATGTAAAAGAGTTCCAACAGATTATAAAATCTAGAAATATCCATTTATGAGTTGAAATAGGCATCACGATCATGGAAGGTTCATTTTGACGAGTGCATAATAGAATTTGGTTTCATCAAGAATGTAAGTGAGCCATGTGTCTATAAGAAGTTTAATGAGAATACCATATTTTTCCTCATATTATATATTTATGACATATTAATTACAAGGAATGAAGTTCAAGTATTATAGTTAATTAATAATTTATTATATGAATGTTTCTCCATGAAAGACTTAGGTAAAACACCCTACATTCTAGTGATTAATATCTATAAATATAGATCATATATACTATTTGGACTAAGTCAAATTATATATATTTATAAGTTACTATCAAGGTGAAATTTTCATAAATCCAAGAGACAGTTGTTTACAATGTCACATGGTATCAATAAATCCAAAAAATTTGTCTATAAACATATGAGGAGATAAAAAAGAATATGTATAATCCCTTTTGCTTCAGTGATGGGATACATCATGTATACCATCCTAGGAACAAGGTTTGATTTTTCCTTTTCTTTAACCGCGGTGGTATGATATCAAGCTAATCTATGGGAGATTCATTGAGAAGCTGTGAAAACATTCATGAAGTACTTAAGACATACAAATGATATGTTCCTAGTGTGAAGAGGAGATAAAGAAATAATAATGAGGGGATATAATGATTCTAGTTTCTAGAAAGATCATGATGATATGAAATCATAAGTAGGCTATGTATTTTGCCTAAATGGTGGTGTAGTGATCTGGAGAAGCTTGAAGCATCCCGTGGTTGCTGACTATGCATCGGGATCTGAGTATATAGTGACTTCCAATGTAGCTAAGGAGGAATTTTTAATACACAACTTTTTCTCAAGTATTGGTTTTGTGCCTAGAAGTACAGACCCTATTCTAGTTTATTGTGATAATATTTCCAAAGTGTTTCATTCCAAGGATCCCCAGTCATAACAGGGGGAAAATCATATACTTCATAAGTTTCATCTCTTAGTGGATTTTACTCAGAGAGGTGAAGTCTCAGTTAGTAGAGTATCTATAGTGGATAATGTGGTAGAACCCTGTCTAAATCCATATCATAGCAGAAGCATGATTCTCATATGAGAGCTAATGGTTTGAGGGTTGTTCGTAGTATTCTCTACTAAAAGTGGGAGTGATGTGAGTGGGTATGCTATACCTAACTCCGTTATGTACTTTGATTACCATTTCATGTATAAAACATGATATATATATATACATGTGGTTATATTACCATTATTGTGGTGATTTATCATTGTCCACTATATTTATTTGTTAATTTACTTAGATTACATATCGTATCAAAAGGTTATAGTAGTTACTAGACTATATTGAGAGCCTATAGATACCATTAAAATAATTTTAAAATTATGTACTATGGTCTATATGAATCATGATGATAGGACATAGATGACGTGAGAATATAAAGTGTTGTAGACTCATATGTATTGAGATTTATTCTCATAAAGTTCAAACTTCGTTATATTGAGTTGATGATATCATGATGACTAATTAGTTAACAAGAACACCACATGTTTCAGGTGTCATTGGAAGTTCCTATAATTGAGCTTATGTGATGGTATCCTATCTTGAGATTATTATAATTGTATACTATTTGATTACATACTTTGATATAATACAAAAAACTATGAAATTTATGTTGTAGGTAAGGTATCTTAGATTAGGTATTCCATTAGTGGTATAATATTGATTGAATAGTCAATACATAATTTGTTGTTTCCAAAAGGAAGTGATATCTTGGTCCTAGTTGATCAGGATGGTAGTACCTTTAATAAATCCCTGACCATTATATAAGAAGGTAAGTTTATCCAATTAGGTCAATGAATCATAAGGAAAGAAAGGATGATGACATCATGTATGCATCCAACATTATGAGATATCATGAGATACAGATATTGTATTATATGATGTATGTTTGTAAGAAAGGTTTTAATTTTTTTGACTATTCTTAATCTCTTTAGGGGCCTTGATGGTTTTCTAGTTGACACTCCTCATATATGAATAATATTCACTACTATCGAGATAATGGTCTAGAGGTTCACATACTTAGCAGATTGGGAAGTTTTTCATGTTCTTATAAATAGGAGTATATGACATACTGGGCCGCACCACAAGGCCTGAGATATGTGCAGGGATAAATGATTTCCCATAAAATAAATAAATTCATTATTATTCAAGTTTAATGTATTTGGATATGAATTTATTTACATTTTATATATACTAATATTTAAGTGAATAAATTAGAAAATACTTAATGAAAAAATATTATTTTAATACTCATGATTTATTTAATATTTGTGAGAATAACGAGTTTAGTTAATAACCCACTTTTATCATGGAATATATTTTTTGTATTATAATAAAGTGATAAATATATAAATGATATTTTTGAATTAGTAATATAATCACAATGTGTATTTTATGACTTATTTAGTGGGTGTTATTTATATGAGGTCTAGAGATCCCTTTTTAGGTGTAGAACCTTCATTATATAAGCAAGAGGGAGCTATTTTATAAGGGTTTAGTAATTCACTCTAATTTTAGTGCTCCTATCTCATTATTGGATCCTAAGGAGAGAAGTGAATATTCAATGAATTCAATTTAAAATATCATTTACGGATCATAGGAATGATGTAGTGGTGATTTTTAGGATGTCAAAGGATTAATCAGATCTCTGGGCTATCAGTTGGATATTTATGATCTATGTCTCTCTAAATTTTCAAAGAATGTTTGGTCAATCTATAGGGACCCTACCTTGGTTAATTTGAGAAATGGTCTCCGGCGATGAGCAGTTGTTGAACACAATTTCAATTCAAACGAGATAATTATTCATTTTAAATTTTATGATTAAATTAATTCATACAAGATCCTCATCCTTTTATTGGAGCTCTAATCACTAGAGACAACATAATTAGATCAACCCAACAATGAAATTGTTTGAATCCTTGTCCTATCTACTACCGCTACATGCCCCAATACCGTCAGTTTCTAGTTAGGGTGGATGGTTTAGTGTGCATAGTTTAGAAGAAACCATTTGAAACCCTAGGTTTTTAGAGTCATTTAGTTTATTTTCACTAGTTCATGGTTTTATAGGATGGTTAGAGCATGGTTTCGAAAAAATTGTACAGATATAAAATAAAACTATATGAGGATTTGTAAAGAGATTACAATGATTTTTTTCTTGGTTAGAACCCAATTAGGGGACAATGTGACCAAACCACATTATGAGGTTTTCTCTAGGCTATACCTTATGCACAATTGACACACATTTTGACAAATGATACTGCCAAACCATGCGGTCAAATTGTGTGGAAACACATATTTTCATTCAAAATGGGGAAACTACTAAAACACCCCCTTGGAATTTTAGCAATTCCCCTCCCCTCTTCCTCATAGAGGCGCACGCAGACCAGGGTGTCTCCCGTCTACTTTCTCCTCCTCCATTAACATGATTTTGGGTGTGTTTTGTGGAAAATATTCTGTGATTTTAGGTTAATACGATCCTCCACCAACCATTATTGAACTCCTCTTTTGTTCATTTTAATTTCCTCATTATGTGGTTAGGTTTTCTATAGATATTATTTTGAATCATGGTGGAATTTCCCATTTATAATGGGGATTTCATGTGGATTGAGTAGATGAGATCCCATGTTGACGTCTTCCCTCCATCACATATTGTTTCAGAGGAGGTATGTTGAACCACCCATTATATTAATGGTTTAAATTAAAGTTTATGTTATTTTGTTATTGTCTCATCATCCTTGGTTTTATATTTAGCTTGGGATATGGTCAAGAGTACACCATTAATTTTTTTGAGTATTTATTCATGGTTCCAATACATTGAGATCACCTGATAGGTTCTTCATTTCTTATACAATTTTTAATTTACTCGTTTAGTTAATTATAATTTATTATAATTAATTGTTTGGATTATTGTTGCGTGAGATTAGATAAGGGAGTGTGATGAAGGATTAGTCAGGTATGGATGGGGCTTGGAAAGCATGGGAGGTAATTTTCTTCCTATGGAATGAGGTGGTAAGCTTATTTAAAGGTATATGGTCCCTAATTTTTCCCATGGTCTTGCTTCACTTTCAATGTGTATGTGATGACTGTCTCACCTATTTTCCTTGTGATTACTATAGGATGTAATTAAGTGTTTTAAATTGGAATTGGACTTATTTATCATCCTTTTTCATTCCTCGTGGCTTAAGGTAAGGTGGTTCATAGCGGAACACATTGGTGTTGACATTGAACTTGAAAATTGCCTAATTAAGTGGTGTTTTCTTATAAATTTTTCTTCGAAGTGGTAACTAGAAAATGTGGATTTTGGATTGGTAAATTCATTTATTTTTTGATATGAAAATATTGAAAATGAAAAATATGTTTTGATTAATCAAATGGGAACATGGTATGGGTTTGGTATATATGAAATGGTATTTTGGAAGTTGTATTTTGAAATTTTATTTGGAAATGGATCATTGAAATGAAGATTTAAAATGTTAATTGGATTTGGTTTTGAAATGGAAACTATTGGTTATCCTTTGGTTGAGAAAACACATATAGGGGTTGGTCTATGATATTATTGTGATTTTGACACTAGAAGAAAAAAATACCATAAGGGAGGAATGTTTTACTATTGGTATTATTCTCATGGCTAAGAAAAATCCCATAGTGGAGGCCCATGTTACTATTGAGCTTATTCCCTTCACTGGGAAAACTCTCATAGGAGAAGTTCGTATTACACATCTATAGATCAAAGAAACACATGTGTATTATATGGTTAGAATTTCCATCATTATGACCATAGAGACACTCCAACACTTGATAAATTAGGAATGTTCAATTAAGGCCTTAGACCTGAGTATCAATAATTGTATAGCCGACCAAATATTTCATTTTAAACACATAGCATCAATGGTTGTTTTCAATTTACATAAAATTGTTTTAAAATTGTTGAACTATTTTAAATTATTTATTTACTTCATTACTCTCTATAATTCATATATAGTAGTTATATTAAGGGACACTATTGGTGGTGTCCTACTATGTTGTACTCACATCCTGGTCGGTCCACCATGACACTTGGGTACCCGAGCAGATGTTACGTGGTTATAGGTTCATGTTTAGGGAATGACCAACCATTGATGCATGTCAGACGGCCTCCTATGTTTGATATGGATGATGGGACCATGCTAAAATTGAAACCCATTGGGTATGGGATGTTAGCCTCTATTTTATTTTCCTTTTTTCTGTACTTCCTGAGTATGATCCACCGATGGGGGATCCAATTTGGTATGTATGAAACATTCATTATTATCGCATGTGATGTTTTGTTTATTTTATCAACACTTTCCCTATTTGTGATGTTTATCTATATATATATGATTCATTTTATTTATATAATTTTGTGAACTCTGATAACAAGGGAATAATCTCCGCAAGATAATATTACGGTCCCTCACCGCTAGTCTACTATTGGAGAAAACTGTCACTATAGCTCCATGGACTTCTTACCAATAAAAACTGTAGCATCTTAGACATTTGTGGATGTGGAATTATAGTACAGTAGACTTAATGTTTTGTTTGAGGAATAGTTACACCATTTCCATTAGGATCTAGTTTGATCTTGGATTTCTATGTGTGTGAACTCTATAAATCTATCAGTAATTCTACCCCAAATTATAGAGATATTTACACCTCTCCATAGATATAGGGATCATTTCCTAAAACATAGAAATTTTTGTGTCCTTTGTGATTTTATTCTCATTATTTTGTTCTTTATTTTCATCATATGAATACTTTTTCTATCTCTCATACTTAATATTTTTTTTTCAAAAAATGGTATTAAAGGCGAAGTCCATATTTCTCAAATTTAACATTGGATATTGAAGAAGGAAATATAAATATCAATTGATTTGATAGAACTAATTTCAGTTAGTAGAGGATGAAAATCAATAATTATCTTTATAAATAAGGGTTCCACATACTTTTTATGGGTGTAGACCCAACAAATATAGAGAAGACAGAGTGGGAGCTAATGGATTGATAGGTTCTAAGTTTTCCAATCCTTAAGTTGGCCGAAAAATTGAAATTTTGTATCAGAGAGGAGAAAATGATGACTATGTTGATGAAAGATATCATGAATATGTATGAGAATCATTTTGTATTAAATAAACAGTGCCTGATGTGACAAATCGTAGATGAATTTCGCACCATCAGAAGTCAGTTTACATTGCTGGGAATTGCACTTGATGATGAGGTATGTGAAATAGTTTTACTATATCAGTACCTGATTGCTAGGAAGAAACTGTAACAACTGTGAGCAGTTCTTCAGGAAATACAAATATTTTTACGAAGGATATGCGAGACCTGATCCTCATTGAATATATTCAAAGAGGATAATCTGGAAGATTATTAGGTTCTATTATGAACATATAAGGAATAAGCAAATATACAGAGTGATATAATTGAAGAGGATGATCAAAATCATGGTGAAAATATCGAGATAAGGGAAATGGGATGGTCCTACCCACTGGATTTGCAGGAAGAAAGTACATGTCAATGTGTGTTGAGAAAAATTAAAGGTACATGAAACTAATACATAAAACACGATAGTTGAAGGAACCGTTGATGTGTTTTCATTGAGTGTGGATATCTCTATGGATTCTTTTATTTTAGACTCATATGTATATTTCCATTACATATTAAAAAAGGATTTCTTAAACAATTATGTTTCGAAAAATTTTGGGAAGGTACATCTTGATTATGATGAAACCTTAATGATTTTGGGGAATGGATATGAATATATTAAAACCAACCATAGAAATTTTTCAATTATTAAAAATTTGTGGAATATCCCTAGTTTAAGAATAAAATATTATTTTTGTATGGAAATTTGATAATGCTTGTTTTAGTACCATGTTCACTGGTGGTTCATGGAAGATCACCAAGGGAGCTATGGTCATATATTGAGGAGAAAATAATAGTACCCAGTAAAACATGAAAAAAACATTCATGAACAATCTTGAATAAAAAAATTCTGTTGGAGATTCATAGCTTTGGCATTATTGGCTACACCAAATGATTGAGAAGGCGATAAAGGTACTGACTGTAATGACCCAAAGTTTTTCAATGGAAAATTCCATTCTTATATTCATGTCATTAAATAACATGAAATCACAACATAATGAACAACTAAGTGATAAGTGACCTTTCAACATAAGTTTGCCACTCCTATGTTTGGAATTTCAAAAATCCTACATTCACGGTTGTGTTCAAGATGATTTTTGGAGTCTAATGAAACAAAAATAATTTTTGCTGAATAGTGACCTACCCTTATTAATAGTAACATTCCCTTATGAATGGTAATATTACCCTTATAAATAGTAAATCATTGAACATTATATTAACATTACCTATGAATAACTAAATAAAATTTAGACATCTTAGAAAGTGAAAATTTATCCTTAGTAATCGTTTTGGTAATTTGTAAGTCATAATTAATTATTCAATTAATTATTTTAAAATAATATTTATTCCCTAAAATGTATTCATAAATAAATTAATCATTGTCTTATTGTTTTAGACAATTTTATACGACCCTACGTAATTTTTGAAAGCACTATAACATCATTTTTAACTTTTAAAAAAAGTTTTTTAAGAAGATTATGATTTTAATTAAATATTAAATTAATAATATTTATAAAATTATTTTAGAAAAATGGAATTCATTTTTGGATTCTACACGTTGCAAAATGGTAGGGGAAAATTTTTGGGTTTATTCGGAAATACTTCAATTTTCGGGTTAATAGTAAAAAATACAGTTTTTCACATAATTGGTGTATACTAAATTGCATCATTGATGATGTAATGATGACAGAAACATTCTGGAACTTTAGTTTCGGCCAAAACATATTAAATTTTATAAATTTCTCCTTAAAATACAATAAATCCAATTCTCAAACCTAAAAAGAACTTTCCAAAGCCTAAAGTCGAAAAGTGATTTCTTAATGTGTTTTTTCTCTTTCTTTCACTTTCCTTTTAATAAATTAATAAATTCAAATTATAAAGAAGGATTATAGCCTAAAAAAATTATATTATATTAATATATGATTTAGGATGTCAAAAAACTACTATTACAAGTCTAACTCTTGATATATTATTTTATTTAATATTTTATACCAAAAACACCTCCTTCCTCATGTATAAATAATCCCTCCCCCTCCTCTTTCCAAACCACACCTCTCAATATTCAAGAATTGTCTATGATCTGCCCAATCATCTCCCCTATCACCTCCCCCACGTCCAAGAGCTTCTGGTCTCATAAAAATTCCAACCATAGGCCCTTAAGGAGGTTCTCAAGTGAATGATTCAAAAGGTAATTTCCCTCCCTCTTCTCCTTTAATTTCCTTTCATGATCAAGTTCATTTATCGATATCTCCCTACCTATCTTCATCGAAATTGTTTTGTAACTCAATTATTATAAATATAATGTAATTTGGGATATTATATCACCCCACACCCTTTCCCTTTTCCTTTTATTCTGTTAAGGAGAATGTTGTTCATGAGGTGTTAATTTATCACCTTCAAAAACGACATGCTTTCTTCTTCGATTTCTACCTTCATATCTGGTCATGAAACCATTTTTATGGTTGAACCATAAACTGATATTTGTATTATGTTCTATTTTTGTGTGTGGAAATAACCTATGGACATATTACTTAGTGATAAGTTAAAACAAGTTCATTGTGATCCAAAAACCACCCAAATTGACCCAAATAACCATCATTTAATTCTTATATAATGAGTCATCCACATGGATCTAATATAATTAATTATAAAATCATTAAATCTTTTGTAATATCATTAATAACATGTAATATCAGTTCTGGATGTTTACCCATGATCTAACAAAACTTCAATTTAAGAATACAAGTGAACCACTCAAGAAAACCATAAAAACAAGCATCCCCGAACAATGTTTTAAAACTATATAAGTCATCCAAAGAGACATAATAAGAAATATAGAAACAATAATGAGCCCGATTAATGTACAAATTGTTATGGATTTCTAATTAATGAATATAATTTCATTATATAGGACATTAAAAAGAAGCAAGAATTCAGATACAAGGTAAGGGGAAATCTTGAACCCAATTTTCTTCCTTCGGGTTCTACCCATTTCACTCCATTTTTTGATATGGCCACCACATAAAGATCATTTGATCATCATTTTATTTCCTTTTCTTGGATATAAATGTTTCTAAATGATTTTTATGTCAATAAAATTTTTTTCCAAAAGAACTCTTCTTTTAAGAACTCAACTTTTACCTCTCATCCATGGTTGACGGTTCTTGTATCAAGTATAATGTTCCCTCTTTATTTTGGGAACCCATAGTAATGAATGTGTTTTTATGAGATGAAACTAATTCTTTTTCATGGGTTAGTTATGTTCATTTATGTTATATGTTCATTGTGGAATGCATGATAAATGATAATGTTATGATGTGACGGGTGTGCCCGGAATTATATAGCTCAATATGAATATTTAAATGTGATGGGTGCACCCGAAATTATATAGTGTTCCAATGCATTGGGTAAAGTGATGAATCTCATGAGTAAATGTGAAATGATGTGTGAACGTGATGTTATCTTGTTTCACAAGTATGTGTGGTAGTTAACCACTAAGACATGATTTTTCATTTTATGCATTGCCACATTTCAAGTCTATTATTTATGATCCTCTCATGATCATGATCTTTTTACTATGTTATGATTATGCTCACCCAATGATATATTGTTATTATCCATCCTCAAACTGGTCTTTTAGCTCACCACTTTTGATTTATATCATCAGGTGGATACATGTATTAAGGAGAGGTCCAGTTCCACTAAGAAGCTAATGAAGAAGAAATTAAAAAATGTTTATGGTTGATGTTGTATTTGTTATGTATGGTCCCAGTTTTCCAAAGACACTAAACCATTGGATCCTCTATGTGTAATACTATTATTTTTTTATCATTAAAATGATGTAATAGTAATGTATGAAAAGGCATGGTCGCTATAGTTGGTATCAGAGGAAAGGTTTAGTTACATTGGGAATTAGGATTAGTGAACCCTAGAGAAAAATTATAGTATGAGGTTAAGTACAATTATGCACACAAGAACATATACATACGGATGCATATGTTATGTTTTTGTTATAATTGTTTATATGAATACGTTATTCATGACTTGATTACTTATGTTTTGTTCTAACCTTTTCTATTTTAGAAAATGGTGGGAACCAGGAGAAATCAGGCCAACAACTCATGCGAGGGCCAATGCAACGATTGCCCGAACGACATCGCCAATGATTTGGGAGGTGGAGTTCAAAACATGATGGAAATGCTTACCCAATTATCTCAGGTCATGAACCATAACCATAATAATGGGGAATATCATCCTTCACCAAAGAGGGAGAAACTAGCTATCGAATGTTTTATACAGCAACGACCACTAACATTTTGTGGATCTTCTAATCCACTAGTTGGGGAACATTGGGTCAACTCCATGGAGAAGATATTTTCTGTACTTCACTGTTCTGAGACGGAGAAGGAGACTGTAGTCGTCTATCATCTAGATGGAGATTCTGATCAATGGTGGTATTTGATTAAGAACACCATGCCAAGGGAGGAAATTTAAGATATGAAATGAGAAGACTTTATGATAATGTTTCTTAATAAGTATTTCCCAAGAACTCTTCACATGAAGATGGAGAGAGAATTAATAGAGCTAAAGCGAAAGGAAGGAGAATCTGTCACAACCTATGAAGCAAATTTTCTAAAGGATTGAAAAATAGGATTTGGGTTTTTTTATCAACAATGATAACAAAAGTAATAGATTCTTTAGTGGATTAAAACCACACCTTCGAAAGGATCTTGAAATTTGAGACTTTGGGAGTTATGAAGAATTTGTTCAGTGTGCTCTCAAGGCGGAGATCGATTTTGGAGAATGGTGTCATTGCTATGTTGATAAGAAAAAAAAGATGGAGTTTCAAGCTGGTGGATCTAATGAAAAATGTGGGAAGAAAAATCAACGACCCGCATGCCAAAAATCTGGGAAGTTGGACAATGGGAACTTCCTCAAAGGGACGGGGAAATGCTTCAAGTGTGGGAAAGAAGGACACCATGCTCAAGACTATCAAAAAGACATGAAAATGAAGGATAATGTAGCAGAGGAAAGGAGAAAACCACTTGTGGTTCAATGCTACAACTGTAGGGAGCTAGGGCACTATGCAAACCAGTGCACTAAACCTCGAGCTCTCGAGGGTAATCAGCATCAACAACCACTAAAGCCAAAGGAACAAGGGAAGGCTTATGCCATCACTACTGTGGAGGTGGATCATAATAATGACGTCGTACAAGGTATAATTCCTATTCAATCAAGAATGGAAAAATTCTTATTTGATTCTAGTTCTACGCATTCCTTTATATCATGCAAGATTGCTAGAACTATATAATCGAAGCCCTGAAACCTTGAAGTAGAGATATCTATAAAACCGCCAAGTGGTGAAATCATTGAAACCCAAGTGTTTGACTCTTCTCCAGTTGGCATATATGTGAAGATTCTTCTGGTAAATCTCGTAATAATTCTCTTGGTGGAATTCGACGCTATAATGGGAATGGATTGTCTCTCCTTATATAGAGAACATATCAACTGTCAGGAAAAGGAAATTTATTTCCATATTCCAAACCATCCCTTGATCCTCTACAAATTCAAGGAAGATCATGAATCTCCTTTGATAAATCCTTCAATGGTTTGTGTTTTGATTCCCTATGATGAAGCATACCTCCCCCAAATGGTTGAGTCGAAGGAAAGTTCCAACCTTGAGGAAATTCCCATCGTGAGGGAATAAGAAAATGTATTTACCAACGAGTTACCTAGATTTCCCCCAGATCGTGAGGAATTTTTCTCAACTAAACTCATACCAAGATCTACTCCTATCTCAATGTGCCCCTATAGGATGGCTCCCATCGAACTGGAGGAGTTAAGGAAGCAGCTGCAAGAGCATCTGGACAAAGGGTTCATACGCCCTAGTGCATCACCTTGGGGTGCACCAGTGTTCTTTGTGACGAAGAAGGATGGAACAATGCGGCTGTGTGTCGATTATCGGGAACTCAAAACGACCACCATAAAGAACAAGTATCCTCTCCCTAGGATTGATGACTTGTTTGACCACTTAAGAGGAACTCAATACTTCCCTAAAGTGGATCTTCATTCTAGATATCATCTAGTAAAGGTGAAGAATGAAGATATTCATAAGACTTCCTTTAGAACAATGTATGGGCACTATGAGTTTTTGTTGATGCCCTTTGGACTTACTATTTCCCCTGAAATCTTCATTGATCTAATGAATAGAGTCTTTAAACATTACCTAGACAAATTTGTGGTACTGTTTATCGATGATATTCTCATATACTCCAAGAGAAAGGAGGAGCATGAAGAACATCTAAGACTTGTGTTGGCGAAATTGAGAAAGGAGAAGTTTTACGTCAAATTCTGAATGTGTGAATTTTGGATGAATCAAGTCACTTTATTGGGACATGTGATCACAAGTGAGGGAATTTTTGTGGATCCTTCAAAGACAAAGTCGATTGAAGAATGGCCCAGGCCCTCTAGTGTCATATAAATCCATAGTTTTCTTGGATTAGCTGGGTACTACCGAAGTTTTGTGAGAAACTTCTCACTATTTTCCAGCCCACTAAGTAGGATAACACGGAATGGGGTAAAGTATGTCTAGATGGAAGAATGCGAGGGAAGCTTAAAAGAGCTAAAGAGAAAGCTGATCACTGCACCTGTACTCACACTACCGAAAAGTGGAGATTGTTTTTTGATATACAGTGATGCTTCAATGAAATCCATCAGTTGTGTACTCATGAAAAATGATAATGTGATAGCCTACGCCTCATGACAGTTGAAGATCCATGAGCAGAACTACCCGACACATGATCTAGAGCTGGAAGATGTGATTTTTCATTGAATATCTGGCGGCACTACCTTTATGGTGAGAAGTGTGACATATACACCGACCACAAGAGCCTAAATAATATATTCACACAGAAGGAGCTCAACATGCATCAAAGGAGATGGTTAGATCTAATAAAGGATTATGATTGGTCAATTCACTATCATCCTGGAAAGGAGAACAAGGTAGATAATTCTCTATGCATAAAAGAACTTGCTACCCTATCCATGTTGCGGATTGAGAAAGACCCTATCTTCTTGGATATTCAATGGATGGATTTGGAAATCATAAGGGCAGGGGATACATCCTATATTTCTCAAATGATTCCAAAACCATCCATCCAAGAGAAGATTAAGGATTCACAAAGGGATGATGTGGAGATACAAAAGAGGGTGAATGTAGTAATGGAAGGGAAGCTACAAGCGTTCTATATCGACGATGTTGGTGTGATTCGGGTTGGAATGCGGATTTGTGTGCCTTCATCACCTGGGATAAAGAAGGAGCTATTGGATAATTCACATATCTCAACATTATCTATCCATCCTAGGAGTACCAAGATGTATAATGATCTCCGAGAACCCTTCTGGTGGGATAACATGAAGAAGGAGATTGTGGAATATTTATCAAGGTGCTTGGTATATCAGCAAGTTATAGTTGAGTGACAAAAGTCCAAAGGTATGATGCAGCCATTACCTATACCCATGTGGAAATGGGAAAATGTTACTATGGACTTTGTCACAGGCCTCCCGAAGACGTCAATGGGAAATAATGCGATATGGTTTTTGGTTGACCAACTCACCAAGACTGCCAATTTTATCAATATTCGGGAAGACCTCGCGCTTGAAGAACTTGCAAGGATATATTTGAAGGAAGTGGTGAGACTGCACGGTGTTCCACTCTAAATTGTCTCTAACAGTGATCCAAGGTTCACATATATATTCTGGAGGAGCCTTCAACATGCTTTGAGTACTGAAATAAATTTCAGCACGGCCAACAACCCCAAACTGATGGCATATCTGAAAGGACTATTCAGACGCATGAAGATATGCTAAGAGTCATCTCTCTTGAATTCAAAGGTGTTTGGTATCAGCATCTCCCATTGGTTGATTTTTCATAAAAAAGTAGCTTCAACTCAAGTATTTATATGGCTCTGTTTGAATCTCTTTATGGGAAGCGATGTAGAACTCAAACCTATTGGGATGAAGTTGGGGAAAGAAAGCTTCTTGGGCCCGATCTTGATCAAGAGATGATAGATAAGGTTTAAGTCATCCAGAATCACATCACATCTGCACAAAGTTGGAAAATGAGCTATGCTGACAACTATCGAAGGGACTTGGAGTTCGACGCTGGAGATAAAGTCTTCCTTCAAATATCTCCATGGAACAGAGTCATGCGATTCGGGAGAAAAGGGTAGCTAAGCCCAAGGTATATTGTCCCCTTTGAGACCCTTGACTGCATTGGATCCGTGGCCTATCGCCTTGCACTTACACCGAATATGGATCAAGGTCATGATGTGTTTCATGTTTCACTACTGAGGAAGTACATACCAGACCCCTCACTTGTACTAAACTCAGAGGTGGTGCTGCTGGAAGATGATCACTCCTATGAGGAGCAGCCAGTAAAGATTCTGGACATAATTGATAAGGTTCTACGCAACAAGACAACCCATCTTTTCAATGTGTTGTGGAGGAACCATATGTTTGAGGAAGCATCTTGGGAAACAGAAGAGGCAATGAAGGAGAAGTAACCTCACCTTTTTGTGTAATGTGAAATTTCAGGGGAAAAATTTCTTAAGGGGGGAAGAATGTAACGACCCAATGTTTTTCAATGGAAAATTACCTTCACATATTTATGTCATAAAATAACATGAAATCACAACAAAATAAACTACTATGTGATAAGAGACCTTTTATCATACTTTTGTCACTCCTATATTTGGAATTTTGAAAATCCGACATACACAGTTGTGTTCAAGATAATTTTTGGAGTCTAATGAAACAAAAATAATTTTTGGTGAATAGTGACCTACCCATATGAATAGTAACATGCTCTTATGAATAGTAATATGACCCATATGAATAGTAATTCATCGAACATAAGAGCAACATTACCTATGAATAATTAAATAAAATTTAGACATCTTAGAAAGTGACAATTTGACCTTAGTAAACATTTTGGTAATTTGTATGTCATAAATAAATAAATAATATATTAATTTAAAAGAATATTTATTCCCTAAAATGTATTAATAAATCATTGAATCAATTTCTAATTGTTTTAGATAATTTTATAAGACCCTACATAATTTTTGAAAGCACTATAAAATCATTTTAAACTTTTAAAAACTGTTTTTATGTAAATTATGATTTTAATTAAATATTAAATTAATAATATTTAGAAAATTATTTTTGAAAAATAGACTTCATTTTAGTATTATACATGTCAGAAAATGGTAGGGGTAAATTTTTGGGTTTACTCAGAAATACTTCAATTTTTGTGTGAATTGTAAAAAAATACAGTTTTTCACATAATCGGTGAATACTAAATTGCATCATTGATGATGTAATGATGACATAAACATTCTGGAACTTTAGATTCGGCCAAAACATATTAAATTTCATAAATATTTCCATTAAATACAATAAATCCAATTTTAAAACCTAAAAAGAACTTTCCAAATCCTAAATTCAAAAGGTGATTTCTTAAAGTGTCTTTTTCTCTTTTTTCACTTTCCTTTTAATAAATTATTGAATTCGGATTATAAAGAAGGATTAAATCCTAAAACACATTATATTATATTAATATATGATTTATGATGTCAAAAACTACTATTACATGTCTAAATCTTGATATATTATTTTATTTAACATTTTATACCAAAAACACCTCCCTCCTAATGTATAAATAAGCCCTCCCCCTCCTCCTTCTAAAACACACCCCTCAAGCTTCAATAATTGTCTACTCTCTATCCAATAATCTCCCCTATCCCCTCCCCCACGTCCAAGAGAATTTGGTCTCATCCAAATACCATGCATAGGCCCTTAAGGAGGTTCTCTAGTGAATGATTCAAAATGTAATTTCCTTCCCTCTTCTCCTTTAATTTCCTTTCAAATTCAAGTTCATTTCTAGATCTCTCCCCACCTATCATCATCCAAATTGTTTTTTAACGCTAGTATTATAAATATAATGTAATTTAATGATTCTAATTGGTTGTTATATCACCCCACACCCTTTCCCTTTTCCTTTTAATTCATTAAATAGAACGTTGTTAATGAGGTGTTAATTTATCACCTTCAAAAATGACATGCTCTCTCATCCATTTCTTCCTTTAGATCTGGTCATGAAACCATTTTTATGGTCTAACTAGAATATGATATAGGTATTATGTTCTATTTTGTGTTCTTTAATTAACCAATGTACATATTACTATGTGATAAGTTAAAACAAGTTCATTGTGATCCAAAAACTTCCCAAATTGACCCAAATAATCATCATTTAATTCTTATATTATGATTCATCCACATGGATCTAAAATAATTAATTATAAAATCATTAATGATCCTGTAATATCTTTAATAAAATGTAATATCAGTTCTATATGTTTACCCATGATCTACCAAAACATCAATTTAAGAATCCAAGTGAACCACTCAAGAAAACCATAAAAACTAACATCCCCAAACAATGTTTTTAAAATATATAAGTCATCCAAAGGAATAGAATATTAAATATTGAAACCCAAATGAGCCCTATTAATGTAAACATGGTTATTTATTTTTAATTAATGAATATAATTTCATTATACAGGACATTAAATAGAAGGAAGAATTCAGATACAAGGTAAGGGGAAATCTCGTACCCAATTTTCTTCCTTTGGGTTGTACATTTTTCACTCCATTTTTTTGATATGGTCACCGCTTAAATATAATTTCTTCATCATTTTAATTCCTTTTTTGGGATATACATGTTTTCAAATGATGTTTATTTCAATCCAAATGTTTTCCAAAAGAACACTTCTTTTAAGAACTCAACTTTTACCTCTCATCCGTGGTTGATGGTTCTTGTATCAAGTATGTTGTTCCCTCTTTATTTTGGGAACCCAATGTTATGAATGTGTTCTTATGAGATTAAAACCATTCCTTTTCATGGAATAGTTATGTTAATTTATGTTATATGTTCATTGTGTCATTCATGATAAATGATAATGTTATGATGTGACGGGTGTGCCTGTAATTATATAGCGCAAATGAACGTTTAAATGTGACGGGTGCCCCAGGAACTATACAACATTCCAATTATTTGGGTAAAGTGAATAATATTGTGAGTAAATGTGAAATGATTCATGAACAAGAATCTAGCATGGTTCAAAAGTATGTTTGGTAGTTAACCACTAATACATTATTTTTCATTTTTATGCATTGCCACAATTCAAGTCTATTATTTAAGCTCATCCAATGGTCATGATCTTTTTCCTATGTTATGATTATGCTCACCCCATGATAATTTGTTCTTATCTATCCTCTTATTGGGCTTGTATCTCACCCCATTTGATGTATATCCTCAGGTGGCTACATGTACTAAGGAGAGGACAAGTTCCACTAATATGCTAGTGAAGAAGATATTAAATAAATGATTATGGATGATGTTGTATTTGTTATGTATGGTCCTATTTTTCCCAAGACACTAAACCTTTGGATCCTTTATGTGTAATAATATTATGTTGTTTATATTTAAAATGATGTAATAGTAATGTAAGAAAATGCAGGGTCTCTATACTGACAACAACATGATTGATACTAGAGATGAAGTAAATGGAAGTTGTCTTATGTAAATATTATATCATTGGAAAGAATAAGAAGGTATCACTTTCAAATGGTGGCAGAGAACTGAATGTTGGGTAGCCAGACCTCACAACAGCTGATGTATGGGGGCCTTCACTAGTACATTCCAATGGAGGGTCACCATGTTATATGATAATTATTTAGGAATCAACTAGGATGGTGTGAGTTTACTTTTTTAAAATAAAATCATATGTATTTAAGGTGTTTCAAATGTGGAACACCATGGTGGATATTGAGTCAGGATCAAACCTAAATTGTTTGAGGTCTAGCAGTGGTTGAGAATATTTATGTCAGGTGTTCTGATAATTCTATGATAATAATTGAATTTGGTGGGAGAAGACTTTTCTAGGTACACCACATCAGAATGGTGTAGCTGAAATGATGAATATCACATTGAATTCATGTTCCAGGAGAATGAGGCTACACATGGGGTTATCTATGAATTTATGGGTATGGTTAGTAAACATAGAAGATTATATAATCAATAGGAGTCCATTTGCAATGATAGGTGAATTTCTACCCAATGAGATCTAGTATTTAAAATATTTAATACTCTCACTTTTACGAATCATTGGTTGTTTCACATATGTACATATGGATGTTGATTCATGGTAAATGATTGATGGTATGTAAAAATCATGTTTATTTAATGTCGATAGTGATGAGGAGTTTAGTTATCGCTTTTTTTGTGATATAAATAATATGATTATCAGAAGCCATCATGTTATATTTACTGAGGGCATCACATAAAAGGACCATCATTTAACTAAAGATGATAATGAGAATAAATAATTAGAGTTCCCTGAGAAAATGTATCTTGAAGGTGTACGTGATCATGTGACACAAAAACTAGTGGAGCCTACTCTTAAAGTGGAGTTAACGAGACCAATAGGGGTGAGATGTCCTATGACAAGGTATTTACCATCCTTATATTATTTTTTATTGACCGACATTGGAGAATTGGAATGTTTTGGAGAGGAAATGTAATTGGTGGAGTTGATCAAGTGGGATTTGGCTATGAAGGAGGAGATCTCTTCATTACGTGACAACAATACATAAGATCTGACACCTTTTCCATAAAGAAATAATTTCTTTTAGAAAAAATGGGTGTACCATGTCAAGGAAAACAAGATGGTAATAGGAGGTAAAAGGAATGTCTGATGGTGAAAGGATTTCAAAAGTAGGAATGTGTGGAATTTACTAAAAAAAATTCACCAATAGAGAATATTACCACCAACCAGATGGTTTTTAGTATAATTGCATCAAATAAATTCAATATTAAACAATATGAAGTGTAGATGAATTTCCTTCAAGGACATCTGGAGGAGTGTCTTTTCATACTACAGCTCGAGGGATACATTGAATCAGAGAAGGAATAACTAGTGTGCAAACTCCAGAAGATATTATAAGGATTAAAGTAGGAACATAAGAAGTGGAACAAATTTTTTGATGAATTCATGACTAAAAATGAATACAAATGATGTGTAATGGATAATTACTACCACATAACGTCATTTGGTGATGAATATATTATATTAATTCTATATGAGGATGTCATTCTCATTAAAATATTATATAAGCACAGGGTTGATGAGATAAAAGTTACGTTGTCTGATGAGTTTGAGATGAAAGTTCATGGAGAAGATAAGAATATTTATGGGGATAAAGATCAATAGAGACAATGTAGAAAGTACCTTGATGTTATCATAGGATGTCTATATTGGAAATGTTTAGAGAAGATTTACCATTCGACAATAAAATCTAGTCTATCATCCCCAAGAAATCCATTTCAAATTGTAAAAGTAGAAATCCCTGAAGACAATATATGTGGTTGAGAACATGAAAAAGGTTCCATATGCATCAGCTATTGGAAGCTTGATGTATTCCATGGTCTATACTCGACCTAATATTTCTCATGAAATGGGATTTGTTTGAAGGTACATGACTAACCCTAAAAAACAACATTGGGAAGATGTAATGTGGGTACTATGGTATCTGAATGGAAACAAGTAAGTATATATATGTTTTTGGGAAAGGAAAATCATTACAATGGCATGTGGATTCTGACCTTGGTGGTGATGTAAACAACAGAAGGAGTATTACATATTTTGTATTTACCTCTGGATAAACTATAATGAATTGGATATCTCAACTATATAAGGTGGTGGCTTTATATAACACAATGAAAGAATAAATTACAATAAATAAAGCTGATAAGATAATGTTTTGGATTAAAAAACTTCTTAGATGAGTTTTTTAGATAGTGAGAAGAATATTAATGGAACTATGATAGTCAATGTACCATACTGACTAACAATTATTTTTTTTCAAAATAAATTTTTTGGAAAAATTGGGAAACCTGAAATTAAAGCATAAAATAAGTTAGCCAAATCAGGAATACAAGGAACTATCCCTCCCCATAAACTTCATTGTTATGTGAAGCCTCAAACTCACATGGTCATGCAATAAGTTGTCCCGTTTAGGGCTGCATGGGCCTGGTACCGATGGAAAAGTCATACCCTCTCATTTATCCAAATTTCAATGGTCATACTCAGATGAATTAATCCTAATCTATACTTCATATGGTGCATATCCTTATAGAGTGTCGGTAGATTTCATCATCAAAATTCAGAATAAAATCGAAAATAAAAATCAGCCTCAAATTCCACCCATTTCAGATTTCAAAAACCACTGTTGAGAATTACCAAAAACCAAAAATTCACCAAAAATCCATTTAGAACATCTCCATCGATCTCTATGAACTGACTTCTTGTACTCAAATCCCAATGGACCATGAAGCCCACCGCACTGCTCTTCCATGGAGAGAATGGATGAATTCTAGACCCAGGGTCGAGATCATGTAAACAGAGTCCAGATGAAACACTGGACCCAATGCCCATCAACAGTAAGAAAACCAAAAGAAACCAAGAGGGAATGAGATAAAAGGCCACAAAGACCAGAGATTTGTAATAGACGCTTCCACTGATTTTATCCAAGTCCATCCATCAAAGACTCTATCCACACCGAAGACTATCTGGATCTAAGGAGAAGCACAAAACTGCACCATTTTCATTTTAGAACCGCAACCCTCACAACAAAACAAAACCCATGACCAGATTCACATAATTTCAAACCAAATCCAAAATAGATAAACAAGATTTTCACCAACTGTATGGAAGAAGAAGATGATATCACCATGGTGATAAATCAAACCCACCACAATTGAAATATGAAATCAGAACCAAATGATGATGTTCCAAGAACCCTCGTCACCGTGGAAAGTCGACATATGAACTGAAAGCTGAAGCACCAAGAACCCTAGCTGCCAGTGAACGTCGCAGACCGAGAACCATCCATGTTGCCACCACTGAAAGCTGAAAGACTTGTCGAGAACCACCCTTGTCACTCCTGAGTGACGCCGTTTCCAGAAGACCCGAGCCGTGTCGAGAAACACCCACGGTCGAAGAAATCCACTAAAGTCAAATCCCAAACACACACCACTTTGGACTTTCCACCATCATCACTAAAGCCCTCCACTCACTAAAAACATGTACTATCCCCCTCAACTCACACCGCTAGAGGCCTATCGTTCATGCTGGGTCACCCAACATAGCTAAAACTCTAAGCTCTCCCAAGAGGAGAGCTCTCGATAGTTCCCTTGAGAGAGCCACCACTTTTTTGATACCTGATGTGTTGAGAGGTAAAATATGGGAGAACACTATTGGATCACAAAAGGGACAATATCTAGTATTTCATGAATTTTCACCTTAAAATAGAATCTTTGAATGGAATCACACATTGATTAATAAAGATGAGGAAGAGATCAAATTAATTATGTTATCTAAGTAACCCACATTAAAGCATGTCAACATGTTGGATTAGGCCTCAAGTGGATGATTGTTGGAATAGTGTTGCCTGATCTGTTTTGGATAAAGTCGGGTCAAATTCGTGAAACCTAGACTATACAACAGATTGCAACTCGTACAGCTTGACCTCTGTTGAGTGGTCGATAGGGGGTTATAGGGTATATTGTGCCCCTACTCTGCGGGTTTGAGGGCTGAAGGACTTGACCCAAATTTTGGATAATTGTAGCATTACTGACTCACTAAAGCATTGATAATCGATGAAACTAACATAGAACTATATTAGTGTGGGATTAATATAGATGTATGTGATAACACACTTTAGCATCTCGAAATTTGGAGACAAAAATTACTATAACTTTGCAGACTTCTTTCCACCAACACTATAGCAGCATGGGCTTGGATGATTGCGATACTATTTCTCAAAAAAAATATTGTGTGGTTGGTGGAATAGTGGCATAATCTCCTTTATGATCTTATCTAATATTGGGTTTCTATGTGTGTGAAATATTAAAGATATCCCTATAATTATACTCCCAATTATAGTGATATTTCTACCTCTCCATGGACATAGAGATTATTTCTTGAACAATGTAAATCACTATGTCCCATGTGAAATTCTTCCCATTATTTTGTTTTGACATTTCCTAATCTAAAATCCTTTTTTATAACTATGAATTTCAATTTTTTCTCAACAGCGGATGCATTTGTCATACGAGTAGGTGCACCTGAGGTCATTTGGAGACTTTTGGTCCTGGCACTGGTCAGTGGTCTGAGGTAGCGAGACATCACACATTTCAATGAAAGTTACATTAACTACTTATCATAAGGATCAATTTCATCAACAAAAAAGGGGAATAGAAAAATAATAAACATATTAATATATACATTCATTAATTACAACACCTTAATTTTCAAATTCTAATCATTCCCATTTTTCATTACCAGATTTATGTAGCTAACCATTTATGGTGATTACAATTTCATCGGTAACCAAAAAAACATTTTTTAATCAAAACAATCAAATATCAAACAATATAATTTCAACTGATGCAACAAAATCCATAATTCCGAATTGGCACCCATCTCTTTTTTTTAATTTTCTCTTCTTAACCAGTTAGAGTGTTCATTAAATTTTGTCCTTTCCCAACAAGGTTTTCTTTTTGAAATTAACCTTTCTCAACAATCCGACAATAATCACATGACTCAACATATTAAAAGAGTAAAATAACATTCTTAGAATATAATCACAACAATCACATCAAATATAATTATTTAAAGGGATAGAAGATAGGTTCAAGAATCCCATACCTATACCATCGATTCACAATTTCCTTGAATCCAATAAGGTGGAGGTGAAAGGGATGTCCAATATATTTGATCCACACAATTGAAACCCCTGATGAGAATAAACAAAAATAACTCCCATCAATGATAAAAGAAACAATAACATAGACCCTTCTAAAATGAATAATGGAAAGAGGGTGATAGAGAACAAGAAAAACACACCTTAGGTCTTAAGAAACCAATATTATCTTGCTAAGGACTAAACCCACCAAGGATGAGCTAGAAGGAAGAATTCCAAAAATTACCCCAAGGCCACTCAATGTTTGATAGAAAATTAAAAATAATAAAGGAGATAAAAATCACTCAATATTTATAAATTGGATAGAAAAGAAACCATTAATAATGTGACATAGGAATTCACATAATGAATTACCTGCATTATACTTTTACCAAAAACCCAATCATCCAATCCATTAAATCCAAAAATATATTCCCATCATGAATTAAAACTCAATTAAATCAACTAAAAACACAAAACAATCCCCATGAAACTCATTCAATTTGTGAAACTCCATAAAAAATATATCTCATGACATAACCAAACATTCGCACCATGAATTCCTCATGCAGTTGAAATTTTAGCTTCACAAGATCATTTATCCCTTCAAACTCTTCATAATTCCTACAATATCTAAAATGTAGAAATTAACAGGATGAAAATTTTGGGTTCATTATATTAGATAACTATCAAACAGTTATTGTACTAAAGAATAAAAACCAAACCCCAACAAGGAACACTAGATCCTATAATATAACATAATATACCTCTAAAAAATTAATGTTTCACCAACATCCCCATGTAAGGTTAACCAAAAATATATTAATAGGAATTACATATAGTGTACCGAATAACCATGGAATATTTCTATCAAAAAGGAATGTTTACATAAGAGGAAATGAAACAAAATAATAACCACGTATACACATGATCGACTCCTTACTATCTACTGCTTCCAACTTCAACCATTTTTAAAGCATTATTCCTTTAAAAAAACACCTCATAATTAGTTTTAAAAACATTTAACTGTTATTTCTAAACATTTTAATGAAAACATAACTAATTTTTCTTCAAATTAAAACCAAACATGTCTTTAAAATGAATTTAAAAGCATCTATAAAGGTCTAAATGAAAGGAATAGTCTCACCAATATGATTTTTCAACAAACTACCCACAAAATATTGAGAAACATATTTACATTGGGGAAATCATACCAAATATTCCTTATAAAATTAAACCAAAATCAGATAATCTCTTCCATCTCATACACATTTAAATACTCAACCGTAGTACTCAAAACTGCTCTCAGACTCTATATGATCTATTCACTCTATTCTTCTACCATGAACTCCAGACCTCATGGCTTAGATTATTCATCTAGATATTCTAAGCCACATGGGAGGGGTCCTAGATAGAACTATCCATCACAGATAATCTATTTCCCATGATTTCATATTGGTCTCTCACCTCTTCCTAGGATGCCAACTCAAAATAAGAAAGATACTACTGAATTTATAGTCTTATGGTACACTCAAAATGCTAAGCGCATTCCATCTTATAAGGCAGGATATGAGGGAAACGATCGAGTGGTTCCATGAAATAGTTCCCAAATCTAGGCACACTCTCACCCCCTGACGGATCTCTTGAGGGTCTTCCATTCAATCATTCATAATCATTTGTAACAAAATCATATTTAATAACACAAGGAATTCCTTCCAAGGTATCTCCTCTAGATAACCACACATCATTACTCATCATCATTGAGTTGGTTTCAAAAAATATCCAACTACTAGCACCCCTAAAACCAATTAGATATATTATCCAACTCAATGAAAACCTTAACCTCCTCCATATAATCCTTATCATTGGGTTTGGAGGCCCCAACGAAGAACATTGGTACTTCCTAACACTAGAATTTCAACAAGGATTTATCCCAAGACCCCACATTATATGTTACATGCCCAAAATCAAACGAGTGTTTCATATGAATAATTTTACATAAAAAACAACGAGGTCTGTATAGTCCACACAAAGTACATCAATCATCAGAAATAAAAGCAACACCTCGTTTAAAACACCTCATATCAAACAATAGTCTCCTCGGCTATATTGGACACACTACAACAAATTCACAATAGACACAACAATAATAAAAAAATCTTTACCTCGACCATAGAATCCAATCAAACCCCCAATTTCTCAACACCTCCCATCAGTATCAACTATCCATAACATCTCCCTATATAATACAATACTACTGATGGTAAAAACAACATAACTATTGACCACTTCTTATTATTTTCAAATAACCATTTTCATTAAAATCATTACATGTTTTGTCTTTTTATGGCAGGTGATTTTATCATACCAATCTTAACAATAGAACATAATTATAAAATAATTAGATATAATTGAAGGTAAACACTTCATAATTATTAAAAAATGTACAAAACATCCAAGGAAAAACTAATTTGTAGGAAATCATTACATATTATATTTCAATAAATATATAATATATGATTCTAAATAAAATAAAATTTTAAACATTATTCCACACTTATAATAAATTTTTTCACATTCTATCCTCTCTGAATCAATTTAAATAATCCATCACAAATAAAACAGTATTCCATATTATAACATTAATTAGTACAAAATTTAGTTCCACCCTTCAGGGTAATCATGAATAAAAATCTTCAAAAACATTTATATCAACAAAACATGATTCCAAAATAGATAATCAATGCTTGTCCCTTAATAATGCATGACCAAATATCCTTTAAATAGTAATTAAAAAAAGATATATTTTTGGGGAAAAAAATATATGAACATGATTTCATAAGATTCAGTCTTGATTTAAAATTTCTATCTCATTATTCGGGAAACATTATATTATTTTAATAATCAAAAACAACATGATCCATTAATAATCATGTTATAAGAAAGGTACAAACAAATTTACCTATGATAATCATGAAAACCTATTATATTATGAAATTATATTCATAACATAAACTCATATATTGCATATATATATATATGATAATTTACTTTCCAACAACTACACATGGCATTAAATTCATGATTCAATTTATATCACAATATATTAGCATCATAAAAAGTTTTTCATCCTTGGAAATGGAGAAGAATATTTTATCCATGTAAAAGCATAAATTTGAAATAGGTTCACATCAAGAATATTTTTCATTTTCTAAGAGTTACATAAATTACTAACAAGAGTTTATCATTGAAATAGATTTCTAACAAATGCATACATTATAAATTATCACATAGAGTTTTATAACAAATTAATACATTAGAAAGTCTCACAAGACATTTAAACTTATATGTAAATAAAAATATAGAATAATACATTTACTTTTTATTTAAATGTAAGGATTATACTAAGAATAAATTATTATTTTTAAATAATTTTAAAATGATTTTTAATAATTTTGAAATGTGATAATACCTTAAGCTTTTTTCATTAAATTTTTTATAAATTATGAAAACATTACAACATGAAAATTATGTTATAAATGAAAAGGGAATCTAAATAAAAATAGGTTATTAAAAGTATATGTGAATACATTAAATATTTAATTATGGTTTTAGTTACACAGTCCATACTTTAAAATTACCATCCCATGGTTTCCTCACCACCTTATATTTATCAACCATAAAATCACCCACTTAAACATAAATTAAACAACTACAAACATAAAATTATAGGGAATGTATCCACTGCACCTTGAGACTATTGGATTTGGGAAACCCTAACTCACCCACACGACTTCAATGCGAATCACAAAAAGCATGTGGCTTGGTGCGGGGAGGTGTTTCCCTCTCTTAATATTATTGAGTCTATAACTTATATCAGCAACACATAAAAATACCTAGGTCCAATATCATGGATTTATTTCAATTCATTTAATTAAGTAATAGTTCATCAAATTTCCAACATTATCATGCTCAAACGAATGCATGTGAAGATGATGAATGTGTTGGAGTTGGTCTTCTAGAACTAACTACTTGTACTTTATATTTCTTTTATTTTCAACGAAATGAATGTTAATTAAAATAACTAATTACATATTTTTCATTATTCTGAATGACATTAATTTAATAATAACCCAAAGTATATGTCACATTAAAAAAGGAATATCAATTTCATTCTATGGTGTGAACTATAAAATTCCATGATGATGGTTTAGAACTTTTTCTACAATAGGATGAAATTTAATGATGGGAAACATAATAAGGGTACCAAGACATGAAAAAAAAGAAGATTGGGTAAGGATTTAAAAATTTACGTCATCAAATTATTTAACTACATCAATGAATGATGTAACTACAATGCCTTAGATAATGTGATTCTTGGTACAAATGTTGAAGATCCCACATCAATATTTGTATGCACAAAAATGAAATGAACAGTTACCTCATTTAGATTAAATGCATGTTTTCAGCTGATCATCAATAAAAATCATTGCTTGAAGGATCCAAAGTCAGGCCCCTCTAGGTCATCCACACATGCTTAGAAAATATACATGAACATTATTCATCAATTTTTTAGTTTTCACGTGGAGATTTAAAGACACATTCAAATATCACTACATTGATGTTTCTTTGATCCATGAAGGAGAGCTCAATCTGGTTTCTTGGATCGAGAGATTCTCTCTCTAGGATGTGGGAGAGATGATGGATAGGTTCTCAAAATCATAGGGTTGATAGTACCCCAGAAGATAGATACCTCCCACTTATATATTGTGGCTCATAAAATTTCCATAAATTTCTCCTCAACCCCAAAATATTTATTTCCAACTAAAAATGCCTTAAATGACGTGTTATAACCAACTAACTAGGTCATAATGGTAATTTATATTTTTATCAATTTCTTGTAATATAATAAAATATATTATGTGATAAATGTGATTAATTAACTCAACTCATCATTACTACAACTATTAACTGAAACTAAAATATTAAAATAATATTTGTTCATATAATATTTTTCCATGTATTTATTTAATATATGTAAATACATTTAATATATAAATTAAATACTAATTATTCTAAACTATAATAATAAGAATTTATTTATTATTTATAAATCATATATTCTCATATATATCCCAAACCCAGGTAGTGGGAACCACCATTTCCTATACTTCCTTTCAAAAAAATAGGCCAGATATCTAAATATACTTCATGTGCACCCTTAGAGGCCCTAATCATGATAGTAGTGAATATTATACCTAAAACAGGGGAGGATCATCCTTTAATGCTTTATTATTTATTAACCTTACTGGATGGACCTAAATTTATCTACCATGGCCATAGATTTAGTGAATGTACTAGCATCCTGATTAGCTAAGCCTGATACATCACTTCGTTTCAGAAGTGAAAAATTCAATCATGATTATTCAATCAATTCCATACCATTAATCAAACACCCAATGAAAGATAGCTTAATATTAAATCAATACCATAGTTTTTATCTTGAATCAAAGTATATGATTAAATTGTATACACTAATAATAATATTAATTTTGGAGACCATTAAACATATTTTTATATGGGGACTAACAATAACCCCTAAAACATGTGGTTTTATTATCACTGTGTCAGTCCTCGTGATCTCATCTAATTGAGATTACCAAGTATAAACTTCATGAGAAGAATTATCGATGATTATGATCCCCCAACACCTAACAATCATACATCATTTGCATCCAATAGATATGATATATCTAGACCACATTACATTTGTTTAAGATCAATGTCATAGTTTATCGAGGTTATAATTATAGCCTGAGAACAACATAACCTTTTATTATGAAAAGTAATTTAAAGACATTAGCATATAAATAGTTGATGTAGAAATATCAACACTATTAAGGTAAGTGTATATCATGCATAACTCATTATATACATGATATGATAATCATAATTTTTTGTTTAAGTTGAGTCTAGAGAAACCACTATTAAAACACTCCCACTTGAACATGAAACAACATACCAACTTACCGTATTTTCTCCCACATAATATGATCAATCTTATATAGAGTTATGGATTTAATAATTGGGATTTCCACATCTCCATTTTGTGGAAATTTTTCTTTCTGTGACTTTACCTCCTTGAGTAAGACTCCTCCATAGATGATATCCTCAAGAATATTTTTTTTCACTATCATAATAGAATTATCATAATTTACATTATGATACAACATTACTTACTAGGTATGATTCCAAGAATCAGAAAAAAAATTGGTTGTGTATTTTTACTCTGCTTCTTTAGCTACATCAGAAGCCACAACACACTTAATATTTGTATATATGGAAAGCAATAACTTTAATGAGCTTATCTTTCTCATCAATTTATCATAGACATGATATTAGATCATATTAATCCAAAGTAAGACTATTTTCCCCCATTAAGCTAGTCTCCCTACCCCTTTAAATACTAGAAACATATCATTTGTACTTTCTCTAGTAAAATTGGATTGTTCTAAGAACTTCTAGTGTAGTTATCCAAGATAAAATTGTTATATATCTACCATAAACTATGTGTTGGAAATATCATTTCTTGTACATAGAATGACATATTTGACTGATCTAACATAGAAACATATGAAATTATACTTATCACATTAATATTATCCTATGTCTTATACATGTCTCATAGGAGAGATTTATGCCATGTGACATTGGTAAAAATTATCACTCAAATTCTTCTAAATTTTATTTTTCAATACCTTTTCAGTATATATAATTTAACTTTTTATAAGTAACCCATTAGATACAGCTCAATATATCTTGATTCCAAAAACTTAGGTTGCAAAATTAAGTCAATATATAGAGAGATACATTTATTCTAGTCTCAGCTAATTAAAAGACCAATTATTATTTTTTATATGTTGTCAAACATATTATACCTTGTAAAATATAACCTCTCCCACTGACCTCTTGAAGATATATGAAAAAATTCCTTGCATATAAATAATCTATGATCTTATTGATTACATGAATCCAAAACTAGATTTTAGTAACCTTGAACCCTTATTAATATTTGTTGTTGTCACTAAATCATTATGGTTGTATCATATATACACTTTCCATGAAAGTTGTTCTTGAGATCCAATTCCAAAAATGATCATGGATAATAGTTATGAAAAGAAAAATTATAATGGTTTTTTAAATGTTGAATTGGTATTACAAATTTAGATTTATTGATACCAAACCACCCATATAATTTTTCTATTTAATAAGTCCACAATATCATTATTTAAAACATCCAAAATACTAAGCACCAATATATATATACAAAAAATCAATTATTTAATTTTATCTGATCTTTTCAATATTACCTTATTTCCATTTAATGCTTGCAGAATTCTTTATTCTAAATGAATAATGTATAACTGACTGTCGTGAATGTAAAACCATTTCTATGGTTTTATCATTCTTATGAATCATGTGCCTCTAGAACATTCATTTCCCACATGATTTTGTGGAAATAATTCCTATTCCAAATATTTTTGAAACATCAGTATTGACTAAATCCAAGTCAATAATTCCCCCACTATCTCAGATAGATATGTGTACCCTTTTATAGAAATAGATTCTATTAGTTGACTATAATTTTTCTATCATAGATATTTATATAATATGATTATAAACTTTTGGGATAATCACATTAGAAACACATTGAGACTTTCTTGATTCTAGTTTTTTTATATACTAAATAAACACTTTTCATCTAAACACATGTTATCGTGATGGATTTATATCATAATATAACTCATATTATATCCATTTGTAGTAATAGTTGGAATATCGTTATGTTATAACGCCTCTATTTTCAAATAAAGTTTAAAAAGATAATGGAAGCATCTCTAATGCATATACGTTTCAACATTGATTCTCTTTTTACATACATGGCTTCTATGTGTATAAGTAAATGTGACTTTAGGAATTAATCCACATTTCATTTTAATGATCGATATTTTCATGTATGAATCATCATTAATCTTCCTTAATAACATTATAACTTTCATTTATATAAGGAAATGTGAGTTTTTAATAAATCTACTCTGCAATTCATGATCAATGAATGATTGGTCAACATATTCTTCGTAAAATTGTCCTGAATAAATTAATATCCTCTGACAATGAAAATTCCATAATTCAATTTTACATTCCTTAAAACTCTTAAATTAATATTTAGAATTATATATTCTTACCTCTATATAATCCTTGGAATAGTTTATACTCTCTAGATGTACTAATTCTGAAATCTTTTTGGATTACCTTTATTTTTAAAGGTTACTTTAAAAAAATCTAAAAAAGAAAATGTTCAATAATAATTAAGTTAATTAGCTCTATAGAGTCTCAATCCATGATGGGTATATCATCAAAAACTACATATTTTGACAAAATAAAGAATTATATTTCCCCAACATGGTATAAAAGAGAATTAATTTTTATATTAATCAAATATTTCCAATGATTTAAGCATTAATGAACTATTATTTGAGCACTAGACACCATAAACAACATTCATTACAACATGAAATAATGAATCCTTGTGTCAAATGAACATGTGAGATAAATGATTTGGTTATAATCAATAAAATTTAAACAATGAACATTTAAACAATGAAATTAGATGAAAGTTAATTCTAAATAATTATATAGTAATCACCATTTCTTATCCTCTTAGAGAATCCACCTTACTTCTTGTAACACTTCAACACTTACTTCGTTACTAAATTTAAATACCCATAGGCACATTGTATTTAATACCCAATAATTATGATAGAGACATTGCATACAATTGATTAATATAGCTGAAGAAGAAGAGGCTACTTGAATCTTCAATTCAGTTCATAGAATTTAATCTTATAAAGTCTTATATCATGATAAGTGAAGAAAATAACATCTTGTTTAATAAATTTCCAATTTTATTTGAATGAACTTGAAAAGTTTCCTTTTGTATTACACATGATATTGTCATTTTCACCTTTTTTCATTTTTTTCACTATAAGAACTATAAATTAATATTTCTTTAAGTTCTTATCAACTTGTTGAGACTTAACCAAAATACAGTGAATCATTTTCTCCATACTATTCATTTTTGAAATATTAACAAAATTGGTGTTATTGGGTGAAAAAATATAACAAAATGAATTTATTTAAATATCATGATCCAAATTTCAATTTACACATATTCAGTTCAATCATCAACTCATTCATATCCTACATCACGTTCCCCTCAAAATCATCTTAGAGATTAGATGACATGTGAAATCATCCTTGCCATGATGTTGATTCCAAAACTCATTACATATTGATGATAACATTATGATTTCAACATCAAATGTATCATAGATGAGTCTCCTATAAGAATATTTCTCACCATCACTTTCTAAGGAAGATTAATAGGTAGTTTGGGAATTAACACTAATAATTTACATTAATTTCATAGTACATTGCACAATATCATATACTATAGTTGCAAATTTGTGTTTATTAGGATATATTATTTTCCCATTATTAATCATAGTGTATATGTGGTATTATTTATAATTGTTATAAAAAATAAAACTTTAGCATATAAGAAATTTTATCTTGATTACTAATTAGACATCACTGATTAATTAAATCATTAAATGCCTCCCACTATTTTATCGAACCTTAATATCCCTCACTACAAGATTTAGAATACCCAATTTCTTTAATTAATCTAGTATAAAGGATCCACAAAACTTATCTTAATAGTCTAACCTATGGATATACCATTTATTGAACTGTTGAGTGAAGTCACAACTTATAGAAATTAAAGAATTGATTTACATAGTGGATTTAATCTTAGGATACAACAACGATGATATGAACACTTTTTTTCTACCATATTTATTTAATTTAACCTATCACTTTAATAAGAAATCCCAAGTAGTAGGAGTAACCCTCAACTATGGCCGATGAGAACCACATACACAAAGTTTTGTTGAACTTTAAATGATGAAATACATTATGAATTAATATTTCATTGAGGGTTTTTATTATTTTTTGATGAATGAAATATTTTTCTATATGAAATGTACATTCTCTTTTATTATACTCATAACTTCACTATATTGTAAATAAAAAAAATTTCATGTCTAAATTAAATTTAATATATGCATTTTATTTTATTATTTAACATGATCATTCAAAAAATAATATTCAAATAATAATAATTAACAGTGCATAAATTGAATAAACAATGTGACTAATCAAGATAATATGGTATTGGTTGATGTATTTACATTTAATTAATCAACCATGACCATATGTGTGTAATAACTGAGTCCTATCAAACTTATAACGAACAAGTGTTTTATCAAAGGAAATTAACTTCTTATAATTATGTCATATAATGTCATGAAATCATAACATAATGATCTTCAAAGTACTATGTGACCTTTAAACACAATATTGTAACTTATGTGATTTGAATTTTGAATTTGACATACACAGTTGCAATCAATAAGATGTTTGGTGTCCGATAAGACAAACTTAATTTTTTGTTAATTGTAACTGACCCTTTTGAATAGTAATGTTACCCTTATTAATAGTAATATGACCTTTATGAATAGTTAATTTTGAAAATGAATAGTAACCTCACCCATGATTGTATGAATCAAATTTAGACATCTTATAAGTGATAATATGACCATAGTAAAATTTTTGGTATTTTTTGTAACTCATAAATAATTCATTAAAATTAATTAATTAATTTAAAAGAAAATTTATTTTCCTAAAATGTTTTCATAAATTATCAATTTTATTTCTTTTGGTTTTAAGATAATTTTATAAGACCTTATGTAATTTTCTAAAACATAATAAAATCAGTTATATTTTTAAAATATGTATTTTTCAAGTAAATTATGATTCTAATTAAAAATTAAATTAATTTCATATAGAAATATATGTTTGATAAATGGATTCCATTTTTGGATTATATAAATTGAAAAATGGTTAGGGTTAATTTTTGATTTTCTTCTAAAATACTTGAATTTTTTATGGATAATAACATAGAATAATTTGAAAATTAAGCTAAAAACATGATTTATATGGTCATAGATGATTTTTTACTCTTGTAATCCCAATTGGATCAAAATAAAATGAAATTATTACTATTTTTTGTCATGTAATAATCAATGTTTACGGTCTTGATGAAAATTAATAAACTATGGAATTAAATATTATGAAAACCCTCCTCCCCTCCACTATAAATATCACCCCTCCTTACATCTTCTATTCACTCCTCTAAAGCCTCTGTCTTGCCTATATACATCCCAAATCTCTCTCCAAGAACCTTCCCCACGTCCAAAAGTCCTTATTCTCATAAAAATACCAAATCCTATTCCCTGAAGAGGCTCTCAAGGAAGATTGATTCAAGAGGTAAATTCCTTTTTTCAATTAGTTTACTCTCTTTTCAAGTTCATTTGTTTTCTTCTGTATCCTAACCTATACTCATACAAAAGTTATGAAAAATCTAGTAACATACATGTAATATAATGATGTTATGATAATGGAATAATTTATCATCATATATCATTTACTCTTCATTTAAACTATTAGTGAAGACATCATCTGAGATGTGTTAAATTACCACATTCAAGGACTATGGGTTTTCAATTTCTTTTACAATCTACAATTATGGTCATGAAATAATTTTTGATATGTTTTAACCATATTATTATTTTATATATCCTGTTTAAGGTTTTATAATCTTTTTGTACAAATGATATTAAATTATAATGAAAAATGAGTTCATAATGATCCAAAAACAGCTAATAACCCCAAAAGGTTATCACTAAAGTTTTATATAATGATTCAGCTTCACTCAAAGTAAAAAAATTAAATTTACAACTATTTAACCTTATGTATTATAAATAATAAAATATAACTCCAATTCTAGAAAATCATCCCTATTTTAAATGATTCTATGTTCATGAAAATAAGTAAACTAATCGTAAGAACCAAGAAAACAAATGGACTCGAACAATGATATTAAACTACATAACCCATCAAAAAGATCCTGAATGAACATAAAAATGTTATAATAAATCTTTTAAATATATAATAGGTTCTGTAATTATTAATTAATGAACCTAATTTGATTATTATGATCATTAATATCATGTGGATAGCCCCATCATACTTAAGGTAAGGGATCCCCTCAATTTCACTTTTATTCAAGAATGTCCTCTATGTTATACCATTTTTCTGTATAATAAATAATGATAAGGTATGATATTTCACCTCCCAAATACATCCCTCATTATTTATATGTGATGAGAAACCCCTTTCTCTCTCATTAATCCATATTAAATACACCGGATACCATCCTGTTAATCTGTAAGGGATTCTACCCAAACCTCATTTGTTCCTTCAGGTTTCCTTATATTACTTTTATGAAAATGAAGTTATATTATATTTTTATGAACATATTTTGAATTGTGCTTACATGTAAAAAATTAATTTATTATTAACCTTTCATCATTCTCTTTCAGGGATATACATTTTTTAAGTGATATCCTTCTCAATACTTCCCGATAAGAAAACCTTTTATTGAGGGAACTTTCCAAATTCATAACCGATTTAAAGTGCACTCTATATTATGTTTTAAGCCACAATTTTATTTATTAAATAAGTATTTTTTATAATGAAACACCTCTTTGTTCACTTCTAGTTTTATATAAAGGATTGTTCTATTTTCTATTTTAATGGATTTATAGTATTTTCCTTAAAACTGCACAAAAAATGTTTAAATTCTAAAATTTCATAAATAGTTTTATTACAAGTTTTAAATTCTACATGACATAACATACCATGATACATTATTATTTTACCTTATTAGTGTCCATATATATTTTAGTTCCTTTATTTTATGCCCACTTTTATGATATTCCCATTTTTTATGCTTTATGACATGATTGTGGTGCCCAATTCATTACATGGGTAACCATTATGTTTATGTTTGATAGATTATGTATGGTTATTTATGTGGAAAAAATATTCATGAAAATTTTATGATGGGTGCACCAAGATAGTTCTCCAATGCATTGGGTAATTTTGAGTCTCATGAGATGTTATGTGTGATGGTTTTGGCGGTTAGCAACGGCTTGTGCTTCCATGTGCGACGGTGTTGATAGTTTTCATTGGTTTGTGGTACCATGTGAAATAGTCTTGGTAGTTATCCTTCACTCATAATAAATTCATGTTTTATGTTGATTCCACATTATTATGAATCCATGTTTATTTGTTATGATTCCATATGTTACATGCCTTTTTATATCATCATGGCATGCCTTCTATCCCATGTGATATTGTTTTGTTCTTATGGTTATTCCTTTACTGGGCTATTTAGCTCATTCCTTTGTTCATGTGTTTCCCAGGGTACCCTTTGAATATTTTTGAGCACTATGAAAGTTAGGATCTCAATTTTATGATTAAATAAAGAAATGTTTTATTTACATAAAGGTTTTTCAGTTTTATATACCTAGTGTTCCAAGACACTAGAATTTATGATCCTTGGATTGTACTCTGATATTTACTTATGCTTAAAATATTGTAATGTTATATGTAAAAGGGCAGGGTCTCTATAGTTTGTATCAAAGGATGGTCTAGTTATTTTTGGATATTAGGAATATGGAAATTTAATAAGAACCTTAAATATGATACTAAGTATATGAAAACATCCCTAAATTTAGGCAAGTATAGAGCAAGTGTTTTATTAAGAATATAAATCATTGTCTAGATATAAATAGGTAGAGGTGGTTCTGGCATATATGTATCTAGCGGTAAAACCTGAAAACAACACTTTGATCTAGAATCAAACGAGAATTGGTGCATAACAATGGTCCTTACTGCACTCTTGGTTTGAAACTCCCCGGGGATATTCTTTGGTAAATTCATTAGATTAGTACAAAACAATATTAAGGGAATAAAAAATACCATAAGAATATAATTTAAGAAATTTATCATGAATAAATTAGATTTAAACCTATGGAATCACAAGATAGTATATACCTCTCTTTTACAAGTTTATCCACTTATGTTCAAAGTTTTCTTTTTATTCCCAATAGCTAAATATTCAATCTCTAAAGTGTATGATATTTTTCTCAGTTAAGGGTAGGAAATATAAGAACATGTACCAACAATTAATGTGATAGGGAATGTGAATATTTTCCTAATGATATTTCGGATATGATGGGAATGAGTGCTCAAAACTTCATGATAGTAATTTGTCAGCTAGATCATGTTATGAATAATAACTTGAATCTTGTGGAACACCCTCCTCCTCCAAGAAATTATCAAGTTGTCGTTGAATCCATCATGTGGGAAAGGACTCTCATGTTTAGTGGATCTTATGATCCCTCCTCACAGAATAGTGGATTAACTCCATTGAAAAGTTACAATTTCCTCTAGTGATTAGAAGAAGAGAAAGTATTTATGGTGGTCTATTGTTTTGATTTTGAAGTTGATCAGTGGTGGACACTGATCAAGAATATTCATCCCCATGTTAAATTGATTCCATGAAATAGGAGGAATTCAAGTAAATGTTTTTCAATAATTTTATTCCCTGAACCCTCCATATCAAGATTAAAAGAGATTTCCTTGGACTCACAAAGAAGGAAGATTAGTCCATCCGGGAATATGAAGAAAAAATCACAAACCATTAATGTTATGCCTATTGATTTTTCTTGAACAAAAAAAATCAAGGTGGATTGATTCATTAGAGGGCTAATGTCGAGTCTACGAAATGAATTGGTGATTCGATACATTAACATTTATGAGGAGATTATTTATTGTGCCCTCAAGGTTGAAATGGATATCAAAGACTCTCAGTGGTCTCGGGGGCCCAGTGATAAGAAGAGTAAAATGGAATCTAATGTAGGCGGTCTAGAAAATAAATTACATAATGGAAAGAATCCCGATCATCCCACGGGTAAAAATCGTGGGAAGAAGCATCATGGGAACTGTTTAAAAGGAACTAGGAATTGGTTAATATATTTTAATTTGGGACATCTAGCTAAAATCTACCAATGATATATGAATAATCCCACTAATGTAGAAGAATAAAGGATGGTTCAGATAAACACTCATCCTGTAGAGCAGTGTTACAACTATAAGGATCAAGAGCATTATACGAACAATTTCCCTAATCCAAGGGTTGTTAGAGGATATCAAAAATAACATCCAAGGAAAAAAGGAAGGGATTATGCTATTAATATTTCTATGGTGGAGTTAGAAAATTATGTGGTGATAGGTACGCTAGTTATTCAATCAAGAATAGAAAACAAACTATTTGATTCGGCTTCTATTCATTCTTTCATATCTTGCATGTTTAGTAGAGCTATTCAAACACAAACACAAAATTTGGAGGATAAGTTATCTGTGGGAACAATGATTGGGGAAATTATTTCATCCATGGGTTATAACTCCTCCTCGGTTAGGGTTTGTGGACTGAACCTCCAAGAAAATATCACCATACTTCCTTTAGTAGATTTTGACGCTATCTTGGGCATGGATTGAATATCTTTATACAAATGCAACAATAGTTGTTGGGAAATGGGATATCAGTCTTCACATCCTGAAGCATACTCGAATTCATTACAAGTTTAAGGAGGAAGATGAATCTCCTTTATAATAATTTCCTTATGAGTGGATATTAATTCCTTATGATAAATCATGTATACCCCAAATGATTGAATTAATGGATAGATTCATGCTTGAAGACATGTCCATCATGAGAGATAACACTAATGTATTCCCTGATGAGTTTCTTAGTATTAATTTTGATTGAGAGGATGATTTAGCAATTGATGTTATTCTTGGATATCTTCCTATATCAAAGACACCTTATAGAATGTCCACTATAGAGTTTGAGGATCTGAAGTAGTAGTTATAGGAGAATATAGAGAAGGTTTTTATACACCGGAGTGCTTGAAAATTGGGTGTGCTAGTCCACATCATCATGAAAAAGTATAGATCAATCAGACACTGTATAGATTATCACGAGCTCAATAAAATCACAATAAAGAACATGTATCCCATTCTATAGATAGAAAACTTGTTTGATCAACATTGTGGGGCTTGTTTTTTTTCTAAGGTGGACCTTCGGTATGGATATTTAAAATTGAAGGTGAGGAAGAAAGATATTCTAAAAACTGCATTTTGAATGGGGTATAGACACTATGAGTTCATAGTGATGCCCTTTAGAAACACTAATGCTCTAGAAATTTTTATGGATTTAATGAATAGTTTTTTTAGAGATTAACTTGAAAAAAAAATTTTAGTCTTTATCAATGATATTATGATATACTCCAAGAGAAACGAGGAACATGAAGAGTATTTGAATACTGTTTTAATGACTCTACGAAGGGAGAAGCTATATGAAAATTATAGTTAATGTGAGTTCTAGATGGAGGAAGTATCATTCATGGGGCATGTTACCATGAGTAAAGGGATATCTATGGACCCTTCTAAGACAAAGTTGATTGAAGCGTGGCCCATTCCAACATCTGTAATAGATATCCAATGCCTTATAGGTATAGCTGGGTATTACCAATGATTTGTGGATAAATTTTCACAATTTTCAAACCCAGTTACCAAGATGACATTGAATGGAGTAAAGTTTTCTATACTTAGGAATTTGAGGACTGCATTAAGGTGTTGAAAAATAGGCTAATCACTATGCCATTACTCACACTCCCAACAAGTGTAGAACTCTATGTGGTGTACAATGATGCTTTAAATAAGGGATTAAGATGTGTGTTGATGAAAAATGATAATGTGATATCCTACACCTCAAGGCAGCATAATGTACATGATAAAAAATATCCTACACGTGATCTCGAGTTAGTGGTTGTGATCATTGCATTAAAAATATGTTGGAATTATATTTATGGGGAGAGGTATGAGATATAAATTGATAAAAAGAGACTCAAATATATATTCACCCAAAAATAGCTTAATATGTGCTAGGGAAAATGGATAGATCTCATCATTAATTATGACTGCTCAATCCACTACCATCCCGATAAGGCAAATAAGGTGGTGGATGATCTATATAGAAAGGATCCTGCATCTTTATCAATGATGAGAATTGAAAAGGATATGATATTATTATATTTTCAGAGTATGGACATGTGAATAATTAAGGGAGGAACATCATTAATCCTTTCTCAAATGATGGCTCAACCATCCCTCAGAGAGAAAATAAAGGATTCACAAAGAAAATATGTGGAAATTAAAAAAAGTGTGAAAACAATTCAACAACACATCAAGGGAGCCCAAAGTTGACAAATAGTTATGCAGAAAATCATCGATGAGACCTTGAGTAAAATATTAGAGTCATGGTATTTCTTCGCATATCTCCATCGAATAAGTTCATGTGATTTTGGAATAAAGGAAAACTATGTTCTAGGTATATCGGCCCCTTTGAGATCTTTGATCGAGTCAGAGATGTGGCCTATCGACTGGCACTTAGACCTACCATGTCCAAATTACATGATGTATTTCATGTATCCCTCTTAAGGAATTAAATACCAGACCCTTCACATGCATTATCTTCAAAGGTGGTACATTTGGAGAATGATCTTTCTTACGAGGAGTAGTAAGTGAAGATCATGGATTGTAGAGATAATATTCTGCGTAACAAGACTAATCACCTAGTCAATGTACTATGGAGGAACCATAAGTATGAAGAGGCAACATTAGAACTAGATGAGGTAATGAAGGAAAAGTAACCGCACCTATTTATGGCTTAGAATAAAAAACAAAATTTTGAGGGTGAAATTTCATAAGGGGGGACAATGTAACGAACCAAGGTTTTATCAATGGAAATTCCCTTACTATAATTATGTTATATAATCACATGAAATCATAAAATAATTAACTACTAAGTACTATGTTACCTTTATACATAATATTTTCACTTATGTGATTTGAATTTTGAAAATATGACATACACAGTTGCGATCTGTAAGATGTTTGAAGTCCAATATGACAAACTTAATTTTTTTGAATAGTAACTAAACCTTATGAATAGTAATGTTACCCTTATGAATATTAATATTATCCTTATGAATATTAAATCATCTAAAATAATAGTAACCTCACTTGTGAATGTATAAATAAAATATAGGCATCTTATAAGTGATAATATGATAATAGTAAAAGTATGAGAATTTTTATAAGTCATAAATAAATAATTAAAATTAATTAATTAATTTAAAATAAAATTTATTTTCCTAAAATGTGTTCATAAATTATCAATTTGATATATTTTGGTTTTAATATAATTTTATATGACCTTATTTAATTTTTTGAAAACATTATAAAATCAGTTGTAGTTTTAAAATTTATATTTTTCAAGTAAATTATGATTTTAATTAAAAATTAAATTAATTATATTTATAATTATTTTTAAAAATTGGTGTTCATTTTTGGATTCTATATGTAGAAAATTGTTTGGGGTTAATTTTTGTTATTTTTCTACAATACATGAATTTTTTATGAATAGTAAAATGCCATAAAATGAAAATTAAGCCAAATATATGATTTATAGGGCCATAGACGATGGTCTGCTGATGTAAGCTCAATTAGTTATAAAAACATGAAAATATTAAATTTTTTGGTCATGTAATCATCACTATTGTTTTTCTTGAGGAAAATTAATAAACTAAGGAATTAAATATTATGAAAACACTCCTCTCCTACACTATAAATATCACTCATACTTACCTCTTCTCTTCAATCCTCTCAAGCATTGTGACCTTCCTAAATTCTGCCCAAATCTCTCTCCAATATCCTCCCCCATGTCCAACAGTCCTTAGTCTCTTCAAAATAACAAATAATCTCCCCTTAAGAAGCTCCCGAAAAATATTGATTCAATATGTAAATTCCTCTTTACAATTCATTTACTTTCTCTCCAAGTTCATTTGTTTTCTTTTCTATCCTTACCTACACTTATCCAAATGTTATGAAAACTCCAGTACCTTAAATGTACAAAAAAAATTTATGATAATGGAATAATTTATTATCATATCTCCTATAATCTCCTTTTATACTAGTAGTAAAGAAACCATCTTATATTTGTTAATTTACCTTATTTAAGGACGATGAGTTTTCAAATTCTTTTACCGTATTAATTTTGGGTCATGAAACCATTTTTGTGATGTTTATGCCAGATTATTATCTAATATATACTATTTATGATTTTTATAATATTTTTTACACATGATATTAAATTATAATGAAAAATGAGGTCATATTGAACAAAAACCGCCAATAAACCCAAAAGGTTGTCCGTAAAGGTTTATATTAAGATTAAAATTCACTCAAGGTATCCAAATGAAATTTACAACCATGTAACAATTTGGATGAACATTAATAAAATATAACTACAATTCTGAATATCTGTCCCCATTTTACATGATTTTACATTCATGAAAATAAGTAAACTGGTCGTAAAAACCAAGAAAACAAATGGACCCAAATAATGAAATTGAACCAATTAACCCATCAAAAAGGACATGAATGAAAATAAATAGGTTATAATAAATATTATACACATTTTAGAGGTTCTAAAATTATTAACTAATTAACCTAACTTGATTATTCATGTGATTAATATCAAGTGGAGAACACCATTGTATTTAATGTAAGGGATTCTCTCTATTTCACTTTTATTAAAGAATGACCTCTATGTTATTCCCTTTTTATGTCTAATACCTAATGATGGGTTTTGATTTTTCACCTCCCACATAATTCCCACATTATGTATAAGTGATTATAAACCCCTTTTTCTCTCGTTAATCCATCTTAAGTACACCAGATACCATGCTGATAATCTGTAATGGATTCTACCCGAACCCCCTTTGTTCCTTCTGGTTACCTTATCTTCATTTTACCCAAATAATGTTATATTATATATTTATGTGAATCTTATAAATAATTTTTAAATGTTACAAATTTATTTATCAATACCCTTTAATCATTCTCTTTTGGGGATATACATGTTTTTAAGTGATTTCCTTCTCAATACATATCGATAAGCAAACCTGTTTTGAGGGAACATCCCAAATTCTTACTTGATTTAAAGTGTACTCTGTATTCTATTTTAAGAAACTATTGCCATTATAAAATCAGTATCTTTATTATGAAAACATTCTTTGTTAACTTTTAGTTTTATATTAAGGGTTGTTCCCTTTTCTATTTTAATGTCTTTGTAGTATTTTCCATAAAACCAACAAAAATGTATTAATGCTAAAATTTCATAAAAACATTTCTTACATTTTGTCAATTCTACTTGAAATAACTTACCATGAAACATTCCTATTTTCCAGTAAGAATTTCCATATATATTTTAGTTCCTTTCATTCATGGACACTTTTATGAAACACCCATTTGTTATGCTTTATGACATGATTGTGGTACCCAATTCTTCCCATGGGTTACCCTTATATTTATCTAAGATTGATTGTGTCTGATTCTTTATGTGGAAAGAATATTAATGAAAATTTAAGATGGGTGTTCTCAGATAGTGCACCAATTCATTGGATAAATTTGTGTCTCATGAGATGTTATGTGCGACGGTCATGGTGGTTAGCCTTGGAATTTTTTACCATGTGTGATGGTCTTGGCAGCTAGCCTTAGCTTGTGCTACCATGTGAAATTCTCTTGGTGGTTAACCTTGACTCATTATAAAGTTAAGATTTATATTGATGACACATTGTTATGACTCCAAGTTTATATGATTCCATTTTTATATGTTATGATTCTGTATGTTACATGTCTTTTTATATCACCATGTCATGCCTTATATCTCATGTGCTAATGATATTTTCTTATGGTTATTCCCTTACTAGGATATTTAGCTCATTCATTTGTTCATGTGTTCCCCAGGGTTCCCTATATAGATATTTGAGCACAATGGAAGTTAGGATCTCAACTTGAAGATTAAATAATGAAATTATTTATTTAGTTCTGTGTTTTCAGTTTTATATACCCAGTTTTCCAAGACATTAGACTTTACGATCCTTGGATCATATTCTAATGTATAATTACGCATAAAATCATATAGAGTAAAATGTAAAAGGTTAGAGTTGTTATATAACTCATATTTCAGCTTGCAACCCTGTCTAATGTATTCATGTCTCATATGGAATACCGCCTGATTTCAGTATGGTCTGCGTCTTATTACATCCATAGCATAATACATAAATAATCAAATGCAGGTGAGGGTGTCTCGAGAATTAATAATACACATATTTAATATCTAGATGGATGCGTAAAACCATATACATATTATGCCAAGAAATATTATTCTTAGATAGTCAATTTAAATTTAATTATTACACGCATCACACTCAATTATAATAAATAAATAAATTAATTAAATCCATTCAAACATTGGACGGTCGATGCTCAAAGGAAATAGAAATTCATAATAAAAAAATAAATTTGAGAAAAATACATGTTGATGGAATTAAATGAATTAAAAAATATATTAATTAAATTCAATTAATTTATGTTGATCAACCACACTTTTAAATTTTATTCAAAAAAATTTTTAATTTAATTTTTAAATTTATTATTATTTTGGCACTACCACAACTTTGAAAACCCCTAAAGAGGATTTCAGGACTACTCTTGATCTATAATTGTTCGGGTAGGTTGGGTGGGGTTCGACCCTCCTCGACCTAGGACAAGATGACTTGTCATGACCACGAGTTAGCTGGCAGGGATATACACGATTGGGATGGGATGATAACGATGAGCCGTGCATGTGGGTGCAAATATGGTAACCCGTTTCCTCCATTCCTCTAAAAGAAAAAAAAATAATATTTTGTAAAGATTTTCTTTTACTTTTATTTGTTTTTTATTGTTTATATATATATATATATAATATTCAGAATAATTTATCTGCAATTTAATATCTAGCAGTACTTCCATTACAATAGTCTAGATTCTGGCAGAAGCCCTCACCCAGGTCTCCCTTTTATAAGAGGACATTCCCTGGAAATCCTTCTACATTTTTGATGTGAGGTTCTGATTCTCCCTTTACTGCATAGAACATTTTTAATTTCCAATTTGGGATTCAAAAATATTTCAAGTATGTGCCATAGAAAGTCTATAAAATATAAACTATAAGACTAATATAAATGAAACTTAAAACATCGATTGAACATATAATAAATAGTTTCAAATAAAAATAATTTCATAAAAAATGCTGATGAAAAATAATTTATATGCTTCTAAAGGCACCTACTTGAAATATAAAAATGTTTCAAGTATGTGATTTTGAAAGAATATAAAATATAAATTATAAGGCCAATATAAATGAAACGTACAAATTTGATTAACCATATAAGAAATTTTGGAAGATAGAAATAATTTCATAAAAATTAATGAGGAAAAATAATTTACAAGCTTTCAAAACCACCTATTTGAAACCTAAAAATGTCTCAAATCTATGGCTTTGAAAGACGATAAAATATAAATAATAAGACAAATATAAAGGAAAATTAAAACATGGTTAAAAATATAAGAAATAGTTGATATTAAAAAGAATTTCATAAATTTTTTTGATGAAAAATGATTTATATGCATTTAACACCACTTAATTGAAACATAAAAATGTTTCAGATTTATGGATTTAAAAGACTATAAAATATAAACAATAAGACTAATATAAATGAATCTTAAAAAATGGATTAAAAATATAATGAATTTTTTAAATTAAAAAAGAATTTTGTAAAAAATTTCGATTAAAAAAACTATAAGATTTCAAAAGCACATACTTGAAACATAAAAATGTTTCAAGTACGTGCTTTTGAAAGACAATAATATATAAACTATAAGAAAAATATAAATGAAACGTAAAACACAGTGTAAACATATAATAAATAGTAAATAATAAATTATTAAATTAGTAATATAATTATAAATTATAAAATATTAATTATAAAATTATTAATTATATAAAAATCAATTAGTTAATTAGTTACACAATTATTAATTATTAATTATTAATTATACAATTAATTTCTTAATTAGTAATATCATTTTTATTATATAATAATTAATTTGTAATATAAATATTAATTATATATTTATTAATTATATAAAAATTTATTATTTAATTAGTAACATAATTATTAGACATATAATAATTAATTAGTTAATTAGTAATATAATTATGTATTATGATTATTCATTATAATTTTTAATTTTTAATTTTTAATAAATAATTATATATTAATTAATAGTTAATTTTAAATAAAATTATTAATTATATAATAATTAATTAGTCAATTAGTAATATTATTTTTATTTATAATTATTTATTATTAATTATATAATTAATAATTATATTACTAATAAACTAATTAAATTTTATATAATAAGTAACTAATAATTAATAATTATATTACTAATTAAATAATTAATTATTATATTATTAACAATTAATAAATGATAAATATTAATTATTAATTATAATTAATAGTTATATTACTTAACAACTAATTATTATATAATTAATAATTATATTACAAATTAACTAATTAATTACTAATAATTAAGTATATTACAAATCATTTAATTAATTATCATATAATTAATTATTATATTACTAATTCACTAATTAATTATTATATAATTAATAATTATATTACTAATTAAATACATAACTACTATATAATTAATTATTAATAATTAATAATGCATAATTATAATAAACATATAATTAATAATTATATTACTAATTAACTAATTAACTATTTTATAATAAATAAATATATTTCTAAATAAATAATTAATAATTATATGATAAATAATTATATATTACTAATTAACTAATTCATTATTATATAATCAATAATTACATTTATAATTATAATTAATAATTATATTACAAATGAACTATTTCATAATTATATGACTAAATAACTAAATAATTAATAATTAATAATTATATTACTAATTATCTAATTAATTAGTATATAATTAGTAATTATATAAATAATTAACAACTTAATTATTATGTAATTAATAATCATATTACTAATTAACGAATTAATTATTCTATAATTAATAATTATATTACTAATTAACTAATTAATTATTGTAAATTAAAATTATATTAATAATTAACTAATTAATTTTTATATAATTAATAACTATATTACTAATGAACTAATTCGTTATTATATAATTAATTATTAATAATTAATAGTTAATAATTATAATGAATTATTTTAATTATTATTTATATTTATAATTAACAAATTAACTATTTTACAATTAATAAATATATTACTAATTAAATAATTAATTATTATATAATAAATAATTATCTTACTAATAAACTAATTAATTATTATATAATTAATAAATATATTAAAAATTATACTTAATATCTATATTTCTAATGAACTAATTAATAATAATATTACCAAATAACTAATTATTATATAACTAATAATTATATTACCAATTAACTAATTAATTATTATATAATAAATAATTATATTACTAATTAACTAATTAATTAATATAAATATAAATTAAATTACTAGTTAACTAATTAATTATTATATAATTAGTTAATAATAATAATAATGAGTAATTATAATGAATAATTGTAATTAATTTTTATATTACTAATTAACTAATTAACAATTTTAATATTAATAATTATATTACTAATTAACTAATTAATTATTATTTAATTAATAATTGTATTAATAATTATAATTAATAATTATATTAATAATGGACTAATTAATAATTATATTACTAAATATCTCATTATTATATAATTAATTATTATATTAATAACTAACTAATTAATTATTTATTATTAATTATATGACTAATTATCTAATTAATTACTATATAATTAATAATTATATCATCAATTAACGAATTAATTATTATATAATTAATAAATATATTACTGATTAATGATTTAATTATTTTATAATAAATAATTATTTTACTAATTAACTAATTATTTATTATAAATAAAATTTATATTACTTATTAACTAATTAATTATTATATAATTAATAATTATATTACTAATTAACTAATTAATTGTTATACAATTAATTATTAAAAATTAATAATGAATAATTATATTGAATAATTATAATGAATAATTATAATTACTAATTAACTAATTAACTATTTTATAATTACTAATTATATTAATAATTAACTAATTGATTATTGTATAATAAATAATTATATTACTAACTAACCAATTAATTATTATATAATTAATAATTATATTACTAATGAACTAATTGATAATTATTTTACTAAATAACTAATTATTATATAATTGATAATGATATTACTAATTAACAAATTATTTATATAATTAATAAATAAAAATAATAAATTTATAATTACAAATTATATTACTAATTACTTATTATATAATTAATAATTATATTAATAATTAACTAAATAATTCTTCAAATTTTTATTATATATTTAATCCATATTTTACGTTTTTGTATGTTCGTCTTATTGTTTATATTTTATAGTCTGTCAAAGACACATATTTGAATTATTTTTAAGTTTCAAATAGGTGGTTCTTAAAGTTTATAAATTATATTTCATAAATAATTTTTATGAAATTCTTTATAATTTTAACTATTTCTTATATGTTTAATCTATATTTTATGATTTATTTAAATTGGTATTATAGTGTATGTCTTATATGCTTTTAAAGTCACATACTGGAATCCTTTTTAAGTTTCAAGTAGGTCTGTTTAAAAGATTATAAATTATTATTCATCAATATTTTTTATGAAATTATTTTTATTTTTAACTATTTATTATATGTTTAATCCATGTTTCAAGATTCATTTATATTGGCCTTATAGTTTATATTTTCTATTTTTTCAAAGTCACGTACATGAAATAGTTTTAAATCTACATCAGAAATACAAAATGTTCTACGCTGGAAAGTGATAACCAGAATCCGACATCGGAAATGTAGAAGGATTTCCAGGAAAACCCTCATAGAAAAGAGAGCCATGGGTGGGATATTTCGTCAGAATCTATATTGTTGTAATGACAGTACTACTAGATATTAAATAATAGATAAATTTTGTTGAAATTTTTTGATATATATATATATATAAAATAAAAATTAAATCAAAAATAAAATATTTTTTAAAAAAGTAAAAAAAAAGTTTAGAGCATAGGCGACATCGATGTTGCCGCCTTTCATCTGTGATCTAAAGGCGACAATGCAGCTGTCGCCTTTAGCCTAAATTTTAAATTTTTTTAATGATAACATTTTAAAAAAATTCATAGAAAACATATATTAAAAAATATATAATTTTTTCGGGTAGGTCGCGTGGAGCCCCACCCTCTTCATCCCAGGTCAGGCTAACTTGTTATGTACACTAGTCACCTTGCAGGGTTGTATGCGATTGTGATTGGTGGATAATGAAGCTTCGAGCATGTGGGTGCCTGGACGGTAGCCTGTGGGGTTTCAAGATGGTAGAGTGTGGGAATCTAGATGTTCTGTGGGTGGCCATATGGGAGGCTGACAGTAGGGGAGTGCACGCATGAAGGGGAGGTTTTCATATCTTGGTGAGGAAGCCGAGCATGGTGGGTCCAGGCTAGGGGCTAGTGGCACAACACTGGTAGGACTCTAGGGTCGTTAGACTAGGATTTGGCAGCACAATTGGTGACATGAGTGTGAAATGGAGGCAGCTCATTGAGTCCTCGTATGCATGAGGTTGATGGGACTATGGGGGACTAGGGAGATGATATAGCCGACATCTGCCATGAAGGTGGCGATTAAGCAGCAGCAGTGGTCTGCATAGGTGGCCATCTATTTGGCGGTCGAGCACAGGGAGGCTGGTCAGATTATGATAGTGTGGTAGATGGCCGATCATCATTAGTGTTTTTTTGTTCTTTTGTCATCTTACCTGGATACTCACCACCACCCCACCTTTTAAAATAATGTTTTTGATTAAAAAGAATTTTCCCTATTTTTCCATGTCTAGTAACCCCGTTCTTTTTTTATCTTGTTTAATTTTTTTTCTTAACCTATGAAAATATGCTAAAAATATTAAACAAGTTCCAAAAATGTGTGCATAAATTGGTCACTGTAGAGCACTACCCCAATGATCAGAATCCTACTTGAATAGGTTGGGTTTATTGTGAAACATTACTGTTAGAAAATTAAAACTCCCTCCCCCCACAAATAAATAGTTGTAATGTCCTGGAATTTCCGTATAATTTTTTTAGTTATATGAAATTATTTTGAGACTGTGAAATCAGACAACGCACGATTCTGAAGCTCGGAGTAGCTGGAATGATCCATCAAAGTTTTGTTAATCTTTATATAACGCACTTAAATAGTTTTCCTAAAAAAGTGTAATAACTCTTAAACCATTTCCCTGATCAGAAATCAGAGGGCACTATTAAGCTTAGGATGGTAGGATTACATTAGACGTGACTTAAGTTTAGACGGTGCATGCCTCCTGTGAGTAAACCCGAAAATGGAATAACCATAAATAAAATAATTAAATAAAGTTATTTTATTTTTCAAATTCTTATAACATACAAACGGTAAATCAGATTAAAAATCTGAGGTCCCCTTTGAACTCATGAGGGAATGTTTTTTTAGGCTGATACTAACATTGATTGGCATGGGCCACCAATGAATGTTTGTTTTTGAATGTAAATAAAATAATTAAGTGACTATTATTTTATTGTAAAATCCATAAATTCAAAATGGTAACTCTAATTGGAAATTTGTGAGTACTATTGGGTTCGTTGTGTATTTTTTCACTTAGGAATATCCCAACCTCGACCGACGCATGCCGAGGGTGACTATTAATAATTTTTTGAAATTTATTTAAGGTACGTTTGGTAAACGCGCGATCTACGTTTTGTAACTTTTGAACCGATGCTCGGAATTGAAATCTGACGGCACCATTGAACTCGCAACGCTGATATTCTCTTAAAGAAACATTCAACTCAGTCGCAGTAGGTTAGGGGTGGAAGTTAGTTTTTTGGATTTTCTGGGGAGAGTTAAAAGAATAAAAATAAAATAAAACAACTATTTTATTTTATTTTATTTGAAACCTCATTTTTGGATTTTGGTGGTGGGGACCACCTGAACTCTCTTCTATAATGTGGAAGACCCTTGAAATCATCCCAAATTAAATGCATCAACTTAATTAAATTAATTTTCCAACATTTATTAAATTAATCATTAATAATATTAATTTGTCACCTCACCTCTCGTAGGGGAAGGATTGGAAAAGGAATGGAGACTTGAGGAGAGCCCTGGAGATCATTATTCAACAAAGAACACCCTCTCCAACGAAGAGCATCCTTCAGAAGGAAAATGCACGAGGCCGACATTGGAAGCATTTGTAGAAGCGATGAATGTTGGCGCCCTCATCATCTTCATCATCTTCATCTTCTTCCTCAGGTCGTCTCCAACGAGCAAATACGTAGGGGTTTTAAATTGAATTAATTTTTTTGATTCTTCATATTCTGAATTTACATCGACAATTTCCAAAAAAACATGGCCATCATCCCGCACATATACCTTGCCAATTTTTCCTTTTATATTTCTTTCATTCTTCATGTGTTCTTCAATTCCAAATATTTAATGATGCTAGAAACACAATGTTTTGTTGAGAACGAAATATGGATGTGGAGCCCTCGACCCGGGGATTGTGAATATGAAAATGACATAATTTTTGGGCTTGGAACGAAGCCTTGATGGCTCGAGGAATAATGCGACAACCGACACCCAGCTAGTCGCGAGGAAGGTGGGGCGGCGCGCATCCGCGCCGCAAGTTGAGTAGGAGACGGCAATAGAGTAGGGTGGCATCCGACATCCATCCGGCCACGTAGTGGAGCAGTGCCACACATCTGCGCCACCTGAGCAGGAGGCCGTGGCCGCTTGGCCACGGTAGAGGCCAAAGGGTGGTCGATACCCGGCCGATCGTGGAGGATAGCGGTATCGTCCCACTGCTAGGTGGAGGAGGATCGGCCGATGAACCGGCCAGCCGAAGCGCACCGAGTAGGACCCACACCAGTAGGTCCCGCTTCCAAACACCGAACGGACCTTTGGCCATTTGGGTGACGTGAGAGTCGCCTCCCACCTAGGATTTGGCTACGGCGGACACCCCCAACAGAGTTCCACCCGACTGCGTGCCACACTATGGGCCGTCCAAGCGGGCCGCGCAACCGGGCCACCCCAGTGGGCTGCACCACTGGGCCATGCCAGAGGGCCATGCCATGGAGCCGCGCCTAGCACGGGCCGGGTCATGCCCAGCGGGTTGGGGTGGGTCATCCCCTTCGAGGGCTGAGACGGACCACATCCCAGTAGTATGGGCCCACTGAGGCCCAGGACATCCCGACCGGACTCGGATCGGGTCGAGTCGACCAGAATCAGATCGGACTGGACCCAGTCCCATTTGGACCCAAATACGCCTTTATGGCCAAAACATGAGAACTGGGTGTCCATTTGAAAAACCATCTATGGCACCAGAATCCTTGGATTGAGAAAATCCTTTTGGTATACTCCACTTGAGTTTTGGATAAAGTTGGAGTATGGTAGGGTTGGATCAAACCAGAATCCAATCAGCCCCTTGGAACGGAAATGCTAATAACATATAGACCGAGCATCCAATTGCTGCGCCATCAGTTGTATCAGGTTCCTTTTGATAGGATAGACCTTTGGAATTCTTCTTCATGGGAATTCGTGGTAATTGATGTATCGACCGATTTCTTTAGTAGCGGAGCCACCCGGAATCAAGCATGCTTAGTGCGGGTACCCTATGTGGCTGGCTGTAATTGAAAAATCCTTAGATCCTATGTGGGACATCTTTAGATCCTATGTGGGTCAGCGCTTAGCAATACTGTGTGGATGAGAAAATACTGATCCCATGTGTGTCAGATTTTGTGTGGGTCAGCATTGGTGAGTTACCAATCAATCTTGTGTGGATCATCTGGGGTTAATTACCTATCGATCTTGTGTGGGTCAGAAGCAGTTCTACATAACAGAATAAGGTTATCTAGACATACAACTAAACATTTATACATCTTAAATTAAGTTATACCAGGTTTGAGCTTATTCATTTGCATGTGCAGTACTTATTCCTTTGTGGTGTTATCTTCGTGGTGTTACCTGTGTGGTACTTATATCTTCATGGTGTAACAAGTGTGGAACTTCTAGCTTCGTGGTGTTAGCTATGTGGTACTTATACCTTCATGGTGTTATCATCGTGGTGTTACCTGTTTGATACTACTAACTTTGTGGTGTTTCCTTATTTCTTTTACCTATGTGGTACTTCTATCTTCAGTGCATTACCTATGTGGTACTTTTACCTTTGTGATGTTGAATTAGTGGTGTTACCTATGTGGTACTTCTACAATTGTGGTGATTTCTTCGTTGTCTTACCTGTATGGTACTTCTATCTCAGTGGTGTTACTTGTGTGGTATTTCGACCTTCGTTGTGTTACCTTTGTGGTATTATTCCGTCATGTATGAGATGAGTATATCTTGATAACTTAGGTTTATGTATGGGCATATAACTAAGTAGAGTTAAAGTCTTTCTTTGTAGTTTTTCCTTTGTGAAACTTTAGGAGACCTATGGGGTTTAGGGGTCCCTACTGAGTATTATTATACTCACCCCTTCATGGGATTCGCACCTACCTTATTGTATCTGGTGCATACGACATACAATGTTGATCGAGGTTGAGGGAGCTAGGATTGGATGGTACTCAAAGGTAGATCATTTAGCGTGACATGATGCGGAGGAGATAGGCTAATGTGGAGTAATGTGGAGATGATTTGTACATACCTTTCAGGTAAGATCTGTGGTGGATGATCAAGGAGTGGCTCTTCACCTTCAGTTGTTATATACTTTTCAGTTGTACTTATATTTTTCCAGTTGGGCTTGTATTCCGACCCCTTTTACTTCAGCACTCTTTTTACTACAGCATTTTACTTTGTGTTTCTTATTGTTGCATTATACTCTATGTGTTTATACCAGTTTAAAGGAAATTCCTTCCCATTTAAGGGATACTCCATTCTGGTGCTAGTTTCTAGCTTCTAGATTATGGAATGCGGGCTTAAGGTAGTCATGACACCGTCCCCAGGGACGGGTCGTGACAAAGTGGTATCAGAGGAGTTCAGTTCTACCGAAGAACTATGACTATGATCTTTTCTGTGAAGTGATAGTGTTAAGTGTTATGAGTATATTTTTTAGTTCGTGGAGTCCAGTGTTGGTGCGTCAGCCAATGTATACATACACCAGGACCCTGATTCATGATTTCTGACTTAGCGCATGGAAACACTGATTGCATGTGTTTTTGAAGATTCTTTCTTGTGATTTCTTGAGTCATCTCACCGGGTATAACTAAATGATTGTGGTGCACCTGTTCCTTATCAGGATGTTTCCATGAAGACAACCACCTATTTTTCCTGAGAGAGTACGTGATGACGACCCACCAATTGACCAGGACTTAGTGTAGGGACACCTTACGGCACTAGCACCTTTTGGTGGTGCACCGATTGCACCACCACCAATTGGGAATTAGTTACCATAAGCCGTACTAGCGAACAATGCACACCGACTGAGCACATTGCATGAGTTCCAACGAAAGAGGCCTCTTTGGTTTCAAGGCGAGACAGATTCCCAGGAAGTTGAGGACTAGTTGGAGGTTGTGGGAAGAGATTTCCACCTAGTTGATACACTAATAGAGAAGATGGTGATCTTAGCTATTAGTCTGTTCTAGTGAGTGACCATGAGGATGGTCCGCATAATGATGAGGATTCGGTACGTGGACCGTTTCCCTTGATGGTACTTTCGGGTAGTGTGCTATCTATATCACTACCCGTTGGTTAGTAGATACGACCAGAAATACTGGTAGAGAAAATTGTAGGCTCAGTGAATTACACGTATATCAGCATTAGATACCCCTCATGTTCTGAGGTAAGCTCAACTCACAGGGGGCTATGGACTGCCTTGAGGAGGTGGTTGAGAGTTCCCTTGAGCTTTTACAGCTTCGGTAGGACAACATGTTGTAGCTGAGTATTCATCAAGGCATACCGACCCTCTTGGTACTCGATGAATACGATACAATCAGTTTTCAGGGATCAGGCCTCCGAGTGAGATGTGTTTAGGGACATCTGAACCAGCACTATTCCTCTGTGCATTCCTTCTTATGTTAGGGTTCTAGAGAGAACCTTTGTGTTTGAATGTAATTTGGTTGAGCAGATATAACCAGTGAATGTTAGTAGTGGGAATGCAGGAAACTTGCGCTAGTCTTCGAGACATGGGTGTGTAAAATGTTTCAGGAAGAGGATGTGAGAGGGACATATGAATCTGCAGGGCTGCCGACATGGATGTAGAGCTAGGAGAGCAGCATAAGGTGGTGTAAAATTCAACTTGTTACAAACCACCCCCAATGGGGTCCCCACTAGGCTCAAGGAGCTGGGGGACATGGAAAGGGAGTAGCTGAATGTGGTCAATGATTGTGATCCAAGGGCTCTAGGAATGATTCAAGATACTGTCAGTGTCTACTACTAGATTTTGTATAAATAAACATAGGTACCAATAATTCCTTCCTTCAATGAATCTTATCCAAGACCTAGAGTTTCCTATTAAACCATTGACTTGACCCTCACGTATGGATATACCTTTAGAAGGAGACTCGATAATCACACATACGCTGACAGTGTGATCTGACCCTTGATGCGAGAGTTTCGGTTGGAACCTCTTGGTGGCAACATTAAGGAATTTTGATGTTATTTTTGGTATGTAATGGACATCCCCAGGTTATACTCCGATTTACTGGAATAGGAAAAATGTGGTGTGGTTTCTTTATAACGTTGGAATGAGTTTTACTGGGATGGTGAAAAAGGAAACCCATACAACACAGGATCAACTCATGCATAGGAAGGTGCAGCCAATCACTCTTGAGTCGTCCAACCTTACCATCGTGGAAGCAGATGTTTTGATTTTTCTATTCCCCATGGGAGTGGCAGAGTGTGGGGACAACGATAATGGTCAGAGTTCAACCAGGACTATGACCTTGAGTTAGTCATTACTCCTAGGAAGGGGAGCATGATAACAGATGCACTCAGTAAGATGTTTGGTCAGCAACTGTTGGGTGAGTCATCAGAGCAGCTAGTCATGTTGCAGATATATTTCGTGGATAGATATGGAGCAGCTTACCTCCAGTATATAAATGTAATTTTCCCATTTCTTCAGTGAATTTTGGAGGCACATCTTGAGACGTTGACTACGAGGCCCGACATGATCAAATATCCTCAGGACGGTCTCCGAATGGATTTTATGAAGGTGGGGAGCACATCATCCTATTCATAGGACGCACCATGGTACCAGGGACTCTTTGAGAGTATTTGTTGATAGATATCCATATATCTCCTTTAACAGTACATCCTAGAGTGGCAGAGATGTACTAGGACCTATGGCTTCAGTACTAGTGGCTAGGGATGAACGAATCAGTGACAAAGTTTGTATCACGATGGCTCACTTGTTAGCAAGTGAAGACTACACAGAGCCGACAGAAGTCATATGATGACAGGAGAAGGGATACCATGTGTTCCTACGTGTCTTAACTCAATAAGGTTTTTGTATTTTTGGATGAGGCGACAAGTTATATCCAATGTTCATCTAACCTTTCTATATTCTGAATAGAGTGGGCGAGGTGGCGTACAATCTATATCTTTCCCACAGATGCACCAGGTGCAAAATGTTTTCAATGGGTTGTAGTAGAGGAGATGCGTGCATGATCCATTGCACGTTATCGACCATGGTGAGATGGACTTAGACGAATGGGCAACGTTTACAATGGTTTCAGTAGAGATTGAGTATCGACAAGAGTTGGTCCTTTGTGGGTGGTCGATACCTATATTGCGTGTTCACTGGTAGCATGGGAACCTACAGAAGAGCACATGAGTGTGGGAGGCTCAGTTTCATGTTCTATACCCCCCATTTGTTTCCTTAGTCTATGATGTGAATTTCAGGGATGTAAAGACCTAAGGTGGGAAGAATGTAATGTCCCAAACTTTTTGTATAAATTTTTTTATTTATATGGAATTATTTTGAGCCTGTAAAATCAAATGGTGTGTGATCTTGAGGACCGAAGTACCCAAAATGATCCATAGAAGTTTTGTTAAGCTTTATTTAACATGCGTAAATAATTTTCCTGAAAATGTGGAATAACTCAAAAACCATTTCTTATATCATAAATCTGAGGGCATCGTTGCTCTCTGGATGATACGTTTACCCTAGGTATGATTTATGTTTAGTCGGCATGAGGCTACTGTGAGATAACCCAAAAATGGAATAACCATAAATATTAATTAAATAAAGTTATTTTATTTTTCAAATACCCATAACTCACAAATGGTAACTCGATCTAAAAATAAAAGGCCACCATTGAACTAATTTGGGTATGCTTTCTTTAGGAAGATACTAACATGGGTTGACGCGGGCCACCAGGAAAGTTAGTTTTGGGCTGTAAATAAAATAATTAAGTGACAATTATTTTATTGAAAAATCTATAACTTCAAAACGGTAACTCGAGTTAGAAATCTGAGAGTATCATTGAGTTCATTGGGGCGTGTCTCACTTAGGAAGAGCATAACCTTGACCAACGCATGTTGAAGGTTACTATTAATAATTTTCTGAACTTTTTTTAAGGCATGTTTAGTAAATGCACGAGCGTCATTTTGTATCTTTTGAACCGGTGCTAGGAGTTGAAATCTGAGGGCACTGTTGAACTCACAGCGCTAATATTCACTTAAGGAGACCTTCACCTCGACTGCAGTAGGTCGTGGGTGGAAGTTAGTTTTCCAAATTTTTGTGGGAGAGTTAAAAGAATAAAAATAAAAAAAATAATCTTTTTATTTTATTTTATTTGAATCCTTTTTTGGGATTTTGGTGGTGGGGACCACCTGAACTCTCTCCTTTATTGTGGGAGACCCTTGGAATCCTCACAAATTAAATTTGACAACTTAATTTAATTACTGTTCCAACTCTAATTAAATTAAACCATAATCTTAATAATTTGGCACCTCACCTCTCATGAGGATATAGATTAGAAAAGGATAGGAGATTTGAGGAGAGACTTGGAGTACAATATGCAACGAATAACACCCTCTCCCATGAAGAGCATCCTTCGGAATGAAAACACACGAGCCCAACTCCAGAAGCATGTTGCAGGAGAGACATACATTGACACCCTCATCATCTTCATCGTCTTCATCTTCTTCCTCACTCCATCTCCAGCAAGCAAATAGGTATGGGTTTTAAATTGAATTAATTTTGTTGATTGTTCATATTATGGGTTTACATCGATGATGGAAAAACAAACATGGCCATTTTCCTACACATATACTTTTCCCGTTTTTCCTTTTATTATTTTTTCATTCTTCATGTGTTCTTTGATGCCAAATATTGAATGTCACTGGAAACACAACATTTTGTTGAGTGTGACATATGGACGCAGAGAACTCGACCCAAGGATCGTGATTATGTGAACGAAATAATTTTCAGGCTTGGAACGATGCCGTGAAGTCTCTTAGAAGAAGAAGAAGGCTGACACCCAACCGACCTTGAGGAAGGTGGGGCAACGTGCATCTGTGCCGCCGGTTGAGCAGGAGGCCACGAACCGTTGGCTGTTGCGGAGAAAGGTGGCTTCCAACATGTGTCCAAATGCATGGCGGATCGACGAAGTGCCTCCGCTCCACTAAAGATGGAGGTCGCGGATGCTGCGTCGCGACGGAGGTCGAAGGGTGGTTGGAACTCATTCGACCATGGAAGACAACGACACCATCATGCCACTGGGAGGAGGAGGACCGGCCAGCGAACCGGCCGACCGAGGTGTACCAAGTAGGACTCGTACCAGTGGTTCCCGCTTCCAAAACCAGAAAAAACCTTTTCCCATTTAGGTGACGTAGGAGGCACCTCCCTCTGGGGATTCAGCTAGGGCGGACCCCGCGACGACGGTCCACTCGAACACATGTCGCACCGTGGGCCGCACCATGGGCCGCACTACGGGCCGCCTCAACGGGCCGCGCCAAGCGGGCTGTGTCACACCTAGCGGGCCAGGTCGCGCATAGAAGGCCTGGCCGGGCCATCCCCTTCATGGTCCAGGCCAAACCACGACCCCAAATGCCAGGCCCGCTAAGGCCCAGGCCATCCGGGCGGGGTCGGTATGGACCCGGGCCCATCTAGACCCAGAAATGTCGTTATGTCCATAACATGAGAAACTGTCGTCTGTTGGATGAACTGTCTATGGAAACAGAATACATAGATCAAGAGGGTCCTTTTGGTATTCTCTAATTGAGTTTTTGATAATGTTATAGTTCACCCGATTTTGATCGGACCCGAAACCAACTAGGCCCTTGGAACAGAAACACTAATAACATATAGAACGAGCATCCTATTGACATGTCGTTAGTTGTGTTAGGTTCCTTTTGACAAGATGGACCTTTGGGGTACTTCAACCGGAAAAATATTGGTAGTTAAAACTATCAACCGATGGATTGAAGAGAGGATCCCCATAGAATCATGTATGCATAGTGTGGGTACCCTGTGTGGCTGGATGTACTTGAATAATATTTAGATCCTATGTGGGTCATCTTTAGATTCTATGTGAGTTAGTGCTTATAGATCTTGTGCGGGTCAGCGCATACCGATCCTGTGTGGGTCAACGCTCATCAATCTTGTGTGGGTAAGCGCATACAGATCCTGTGTGGGTCAGTGGGGGTTAGTTATGTATTGATCCTCTGTGGGTCAGTGGGGGTTAGTTACCTATCAATCCTATGTGCGTCAGCGGGGGTTATTTACCTATCGATCCTGTGTGGGTTAGTGGGGGTTAGTTACCTGTCGATCATGTGTGGTCCAGAAGCAGTGATACTTAACTGAATAAGAAGATCCAGCCTTACGACCAATCATATGTACTTTTTTACATAAATTATTCCTGGTATTAACTGAGTCTTTTACCTGTATATTACTTCTACCATCATGGTGTTATCATCGTGGTGTTACCTGTGTGGTACTTCTAGCATCTTGGTGTTACATGTGTGGTACTTATAGCTTTGTGGTGTTAGTTGTGTGGTACTTCTATCTTCATGGTGTTACCTATGTGGTACTTCTACCTTTGCGGTGTTGCCTTACTAGTGTTACCTGTGTGGTACTTATATCTTCTTAGTGTTACCTGTGTGTTAATTTTACATTCATGGTGTTGACTTAGTGTTGTTACCTATGTGGTATTTCTACCTTTGTAGTGTTTTATTCGTTCTGTTACCTGTGTGGTACTTCTACCTCAGTGGTGTTACCTTTGTGGTTTTTTCACCTTTATGGTGTTACCTTTGTGGTATTCTTACCTCATGTATGAGATGAGTATATCTTGAAAACATAGGTATATGTATGGGTATATACCTATGTTGTGATGAAGTCTTTCTTTGTGGTTTTTCCTTTGTGGGACTTTAGGAGGCCTATGGGGTCTCGGTGTCCCTAATGATTATTGTTATAATCACCCCTGCATGGGCTTCACCCACACCTTGTTGTGTCTAGTGCAGATGACGTACAATGTTGATTGAGGCTGAGGGAGCTAGGAATGGATGGTACTCAGAGGTGGATCATTCTTCGTGGCATGAAGCGGAGGATACAAGCGGATTTAGAGTACTATGGAGACAATTTTTACCTACCCTTCAAGTAGGATCCATGGTGGATGATCCAGGAGCTTCTCTTCACCTTCATCTATTTTTTATTTTTCAGTTTTACTTGTACTTTTCCAGTTGGGCTTGTATTCTGTCCCCTCTTACATCAGCACACTTTTCACTAAAAAAGTGAGCATTGTGGTTCTTCTTGTTGCATTCTACTCTGTGTGTTTTTACAGGTTTAATGGAAATTCCTTCCCATTTTAGGGATATGCCTTTCTGGTGCTAGTCGCCAGCCCCTGACCTATGGATGGGGGCTTGGGTTAGTCATGGAACAGGCCACAGGGGATGGGTCATGACAATAGTCATCTAAATTTAATATATACAAAAACTACTACAGGTAGTGCATTATCATTGATAACAGCACTAGAAAAGCATTCTTAATATCAGCGACGATAGGAGAGGGGTCCCTTTTTACAACGCTAAAAAATAACCGATAAAAGGTGTCCTTTATCCGCACTAAAAACACTGATAAAAGACCCCCATTATCCATGCTATTTTAGCGCAAATAAAAGACATTTTTATTCGTGATATATTTAGCATTGATAAAAGGCCACTTTATCAGTTCTAATAAATGGTGTCTTTATCAGCGTTTGAAGTAGCAGTAATGAAGGTGACCTTTATTAGTGCTTTAAATATCACTGATAAAGGCCTAGATACCTGTGATGTATTTTTTATATAACATCACACCCACCAGCTACACCTACACAACACACACACACCACCCACACAAAACAACACCTCCACAGTGCACACAAGAGTTTGTTGAACAATGTTATATACATTTCAAACAATGTTTTATATAATTACATTTACAATAATCCAAAAAACATTTAAAAACATTAATGTTACATCCATTAATATCCGTGATCCCCTATCAAAAATGTCCACACAAGGTTCCAATTGCCAGAAAATCATCCCTAATCAAGAAAAATGTTTCATCTATATAAGAAAACAAAGATTATGTTAGTAATACTAAAAAAATAAGTTAAACATTAATATGAATGAATGAATTAGTAAAATGTAAATTTTTAATGAAAAAGGAACATTTGGAGATATACAGGTCCCACCATGTGTCGTATTGAGGAGGAGTTGATTTCTACATGTCACAAATGATTTATGGATCAATGTACTAAAATATGAAAACAATCTGAATTGGTTTGCATGGTTTTGAGTATGTCCCTTGTTTTTTTACTAAAATTAATATCAAATTTAAATGACATATTTGGATTTATACTAGTAATAGCATTTATTAGATTGATGTTTGGTTGATTCCTACACGTCATTAATGACTCATGGATCATTTTTCTAAAGTATCAAAACAATATGAATGGGTTTTCTTAGTTTTTAGTATGGAAATTGTGTTTTTTTACTAAAATATAATTTCAAACCAGAAACACCCATTTTTAGTCATACTAGTCACATCATGTTCCATTTTGAGGTGAGAATACTTCACATACATCACAAAAGAAATAAAAATCTTTGTCCTAAATTATGAAGATAATTGTAGTGTGTTTGCTTGGATTTCAGTGAGTGAAATATTTTGAGCTAAAATTCCAATTTTAAACTGATAATATACACTTTTAATCATACAGGTTACATAATGCATCAAATTTAGGGGCATTTTATTCCTACACATCACAAATGACTCATTTATAATTTTCATAAAGTATCAAAACAATCTGAATGATTTTTCTCTATTTTCAGTATGTCACTTGTTCTTTTTTACTTAAATTAATATCAATTTTAAATAAGAACACATTTGAATTTATATTAGTCACATTGATCATCATATTAATGTGTGGTTGATTCCTACTTGTCACAAATGACTCATGGTTCATTTTTATAAGGCATCAAAACAATCCAAATGCATTTTCTCGGTTTTCAGAATGACAGTTGTGTTTTTTTTCTAAAATATCCTTTCAAACTGAAACACACTTTTGAGTCATACCGGTCACATTGTATGTTTATTTTATATGATAATACTTCATACACCTCATAAAGGACTTAATAATCAATATTCTAAATTATGAAAAAAATTAGAAATCATTTTTTTGGTTTTTTGTGGGTGACACATTTTGAGATAAAAGGTCAATTTTAAACTAATAACAGAAACTTTTAGTCATACTGGTCACACCATGAATTGGATTGAGGTGTTGTTAATTAAAAAACGTCACAAATGAATCATGCATAATTTTACTAAAGTATCAAAACAATCTGAATGCATTTTCTTTATTTTCAGTATGTTAGTTGTTCTTTTTTACTTAAATTAATGTCAACATTAAATAAAAAGACACTTTTGTATTTATATACGTCACATAGTGTGTTTTATTAAGGCGTGGTTGATTCTTACATGTCAAAAATGACTCACAGAATGTTTTACTAAATTATCAAAATAATACGAAGGGATTTTCTCAGTTTTCAGTATGACAGTTTTGTTTTTTTACTAAAATTAATTTCAATTTTGAATAAAAAGATACACATTGAGTTATACCAATCCCATCATGTATCATATTGAGTTGAAGTTGATTTTCCATGTCACAAATGAATTATAGATTGTTTTTCAAAATTATCAGAACAGTCCGAATGCATTTGCTAAGTTTTCACTATGTCAGTTGTGTTTTTCCTAAAATATCATTTCAAATTGAAAACATGAATTTTGAGTCATATCGGTCGTATCGTGAGTCAGTTTGACCTGATACTACTTCATACACATCACAATGAAAATATTAATCCTTTTCCTAAATTATGAAGACAATTGGAGAAATTTTTCTTGGTTTTCACTAAGTGACACATTTTGAGCTAAAATGCCAATTTTAAATAGATAATGGACACTTTTAGTCATATCTATCACACCATTCATCAGATTGAGGTGTGGTTAACTTTTAAATGGTACAAATGATTGATGGATCGTTTTCTTAAACTATTAGAATAATCCTAATGAGTTATATTGGTTTTCAGAATTTCACTTGTTCCTTTTGCTAAATTTATTGATAATTTATTATAAAAATACACACTTAAAGTCATAATAGTCACACCATGTATTGAATTTAGGTGTGATTGATTCCTACATGTCAAAATTGACTTATGGATCATTTTCTTATTGTATTAAAACAATCATAATGCATTTTCTCAGTTTTCAGTATGACAATTGTTCTTTATTCGAAAATACCGACAATTTTAAATAATAATATACACTTCGAGTCATACCGGTCAAATCTTCATGGTATTTTTATACATTCTTCTATCAGGTATGTTGCCAATTCATTTCTAAACAAATATTTCTCATCCTTTTAATAGTATTATTTTCGACAATCATCGTAGTACTGAAGAAATATAAATACACAAAGCATTAAAAAATATTTTAAATGAAATAGTAATTATCTTCGAAAATACCTCTTCAAGGATGCTATATTGTTCATGGAATTTGATATCATTCATAAATTCACAAACATAATAACCATAGTATTTATTGAATGTTTCTTTAGAAACTACAAAAACAATGAGAAAACAATTGACTTTTTATATGTTTATGGATAGTGAAATATTATTATATATACTCTGATCTGTATCTAGTCATAATACTTAGGATGTTTCTTGTCCGTTTACCCTAGACTCATTCCATGATGTAGATGATATTGATGAACTGCCCTATCATAACCAAATACTCATTAAAATATTTTATAATTTATATAACAAGATATTTACTTCTAAAATGTTTGATGTAGTTTATTACAAATTGAGAAATTCCATAATGTGTTGTTGTTTTGTTGGATATCCGTGCATTGAATCCAGGAAATAAATCTTTGTAGTATCCAAATTGATCACAGTGATCATCCAATGCTTCCTAAGAACACCAAAACAAATAAGTAATGAAATAAATTAAAATATATTTAATATTATTAAATTTTAGAGTTTTACCCCTAAATAATGGGTATTAATAAGAGTCTATCATCTGTAATTTTTATGTTAAATGATTTGAGCATGCCGACTAATATTTTACCATCCTTCTTGTATTTTATTTCTTTTTGTTCTGTAGAGGTGACGTGAGGGCTAACGAGTCCAAATTTTTGTACACGTGGAAATACCTTCAATTATTTTCATATATATGCCCACGAAAAATATGAAATGTTTTTATTCATAATTATCAAAGTATATTAGCTTTTGGGAAATCAAATCATGAAAACATACATCATGTATACTTTACAACCGAGCCGCCTAGCCAATCATACTCTTGGATTTCAATTGCATTTTCAATACCAATGAAATCTGGATCTTCCCTACTATATATATTTTCACCAAAAATAATTGTGTGAACCCTGCCATCTTTAAACTTCATATTCACATGATCCTATAATGATAATAAATGTAGATATAGAATGATCGGGTATAAGGAGATTTTGGTAGATCGTTTTGATTGGTTGGTTGATATTTGAGATGGTTTTGAGTTGTTCTTCCATTTAACCACCCTTCCATGTGTTCATATGTAATAACATTCATCAGTTCATACATTTTTTCATTAAATGATAAAGTTTTATCTTGAAAAAAATTAGAAATGAATACCTCCTTGTCAATATGTTTTTTATAAGCTGTGACGACCATGAAATTAATGATCTAAGAGATTGTTCGACCTCATGAATATCTTCATCATCAATGGGAATAGGTAGATCAGTGCTTAGTTCAGGGGATAAGTTAATCAATAATTTGACATGACCTTTTGGAAGTGGTTTGTCGTGTAGCCTGATGTTCTACATATTGAACACCATAGCCCCAACTATAAGGTGATGGGTGGGTGTGGATAGATATAAATCATATTCATTTTCACCTTGTATAATACTAGTACAAGAAAGTTATGAGTTACTATCTGATTCAAAATTCAATGAAACAATTATTAAAACATCGAATATCTCATATAATATACGTTTTTAAGGGGAATGGATCACCTCAATGCTAGTGGGGGGTGGGGCGGGATCTTTATGCACTAGTTGTTCTTGTGTTGATTCTTCTATTTTACCCCACCATCATATTTTCAATGAACTCTCTCTACAATTTCATATTTTCTTCAAGGATAGATATTATTTCTCTCATCATTTTGATTTTTTAACTTCGATCCTGCTCTTGTTTTTTTCTCAATAAATGTTCAGGGTATCACCCCAAACCCCACACCTCTGACTTGACCATAATTTTTTGGCTTCTTCAAGGACACCAAAAGTATGCCTGCATTTGGTTTGGGTATTTATGATTCCTATGAATATATCTTATAGAAAGTATAGGATAATAAGCAACAATTATTATGTACTATTTATTTAAATAAAAAAATATTTATTATGTCATACTTACACATGTTTCTCACACTTTTTGTGTGTTTTCATCTATTAGTATCCTATCTGTATTTACACGCACCTCCTTCCATAGCACATGGCGTTGGATGAAAGTGACTTTGGATTTCGATTAATTAATCTTCATATAAACAAAATAACTTAGTTATGGTGTTGTTTTATGTTACATAAAAGTATTGTGGTATATTTAAAATATGTACCAATTTTTATTTCAAGTGAAGCATACCTGATTCTTTCCTTACAATAGGGGTATACTAGTTTTGTTGCTCATTCCTTATTTTCAACACTCAATTGTTTTTTCATAAATAAAAAATGATCAATCAAAGTAATTAATACATGTATCGCCAAACAACATATTACCAAAAAGAATGTACCTGAAATGAATTCTCTTGGAGACGATTAGTAAATGAATCCCAAGATCACAAGGTTATCAGGTGTGCATAAATAAAATGTGGGTGAGGGTTTAATTTACCTTCAGCATCATTAACATAACATTTCGTTAAAATTTAGTGAAATCTGTCGTGAATCCTTCCAGCAACCCGTAATACATAGTCCTGGTGCGATTCATCCACTATAAATGGACTCTATAAGGGATGATGCAGAGTTAGTAAATGTTTCATTATGTTATTTTGTAGTAAATTAAATAAATGATATCATAATGTTAGAATACTATCTCCCCACATAAGTGTCTTAAGAACGATGAAAATAGGGTTCTAGAACTGTACATCAATCAACATGCATTGCCGAGTGACAAAAACCAATATAACTACAGAACATGGACATGTTGGGGTTAACATGTTGGCACCTCTTCTTCCATATGAAATTATATTTGATGCCTTTCACTTTTTCATTAAGGATTTTTGATAACTAGGTCAAACTACGACACTCATATTTTTTATGAACCGCTAGTGTTTCAGTGCCTACCATTTCATCGGTTTCAATATCATCAATATGTTCCTTTGGAGTGTCAGAAATTTCATGTACATATGGTGGTTTTATCTGTGCACTGGGAGAAACAATAACAATAGGTTAAAAAACCTATTGGACCTCTACACTACGAGACCTATTGTCCCTCGGGATTGAGAGAATCATCACGTGTAGAATTAATTATCTACAAAAGTGGTCAAACATTTAATTTATATTACATAAAAGAAAAAAAAATAGATAATAATATAAGGTAACACGATGTATATTATAAAAATGATATAACCTGATTTTTGAACTCTTTTTTTAATGGTTAAAGGGATTTGACCCCTCTATCAACTATCCAAATCCCTTCATTAAGGTCTCCTCTAATATAAAAAATTCCTTCTATATTGGGATAGCTGTGAAAATATTGTGAGGTCCCAATTAAAGGGTCATCCTCTATTGAATTATAATCTGACCCTTCAGTGGTTTTGGTGGATAATAGAAAAATTGAACAGTTTCATTTTTCAGGATCATGAACAAAAAATACTTGTACTACCTATGATTACATTATAAATAGTTCATCCTTGTACCCTTTCTTACTGAAATCAAATTTCACGAATCCCAAGTCATCTATTTTAACATCACTCCTATTATCAAACCACTTTCATTAAAAAAATCGGCACATAGAAGATTATATAATCCAATTACCATATTTATTTGATTATTCCAAAGTATAACATATTCGCATAAATTGGATTTATGTCCTTAGCACTAGAAACATGCATCGCTTCAGCCACACCTGTAACTCCACTATTTTTCATGATACCGTATTCATCAAGTTCATTAGTATAGATTGTATAACCGTTAATTACATAAGCATTATAAGACAGTACATACGCACTTGGTCCTCTAGCTAGCCATCGAAGTTGTTCTGAAATTGAGTTCGTATTTTCATATGACTCCTTAAATATATTGTGTCGGAACCATACGTTAAATTGTTGATTATATGTATTTGATATACATTGTTCATCTCTTCATGGATTTAGATGCCTAAGAATTTCTTTATGGGTTTCGACATATGGGTCAATCTCTAAACTGTTATGCCATGTGATTAAATCATTTTAACATTATTAAAACTAAGAAAAGGTATGATGAACACATTTTCAAAAAAAAATTAGTTTATTTAAATAACACCTCCTAGAATGTACCACTATTTACAAATATAAGAAATGATTTGAAAAGTTTTCCTTATGTGTTGTTAACTATCTAGACCCATAAACAACCACATGAACATTATGGACAGAAACTGTTCAAATCCCGACTCCTGATACATCACAATATAGTCCACACTCATTACCCATCTCATTTCTGGTTAAGTTTTGTGTTTTCATCAATATTCCATTATAATATTAGAAGGATAAGTCAAGAACATATAAATACACATATTGAGTTACACAAATTAGGTCATACTTAAGTTAGTAGTTCATCCCTATATAATTTCATACCTATTTCAATGGTATTATCCATGATGGAAATTTAAGTTAGTAGTTCATCCATATGTCATATAATTAAAATATCATCTTAGAATCCTCCACTATATCACATAGAGTCACATGTACTACCATGCCTTATCCAGACCATCAATGTAGGCAGTATAACTAGCCTATGGAAACTTAAGCGTCATCACAAAGGTTAGTAACTAATAACCCACTCCATATCAATCACCAGATTCCTAAAAATATCCAAACTCATTTTTACTAAAATATCCTAAAAGGAAAGTTCAAAGGAATAATAACCCAAATAACTAAAATATCCACACTATTTACCCCCATTAACTCGCCACATCCCATCGTCCAACCATGCACCAATCTCCGAATCAAGAACAAAACAAAATAGGGTACTGAAAAAGGAGATATAAGAGCACCATACACTCCCATCCACTCGTTCATATGTAGCATGTGAGCTAGAAGTTATTTGTATAATATCATAAAGAATTATCTTTGAATACATTCATAATATAATCCATAAATTTGTAGTTTGAACACAAGGTATAAAATATATTTTTACATGAATTATAAAACATATGTTAAAACAATAAACTTACATATTTTAAAATAACCACCCTTTTTATATTATAAATACAAGGATTACTAAAAATTTGAAAAAAATATCAATAAATTGAAAGAGGTCCTTTAAAACCATATAAGACATGTCAAATCACAGTTTATCCATCTTTTAGAATTTTATTTGAAAAACCCTTTTTCATAAATAACCATAATGAAAATCCATTTTCTAAAAAATCATTTAACAGATAACCAATTTTTTTCATTTCTAAATAAAACCTTTTAACCACTTAAAAAATTATTTTAAAGTAAGAAAAGAAACACTCAAAGTGAAACAATGACTTTACATAGGCTCTAAGGAAACAAGGAAACAAATTCAGAAAAACAACCATATGACGGTTCCATAAAATCAAAAAAACAAGGGGAATACAATGCGTCTAATAAAATAAATCCTTTAAAAATGTCATAAGAATGATGTAACCATCGTGTGAAACTTCTAAAGACTCTTGTATTTGGTTCCTGAACTAGAGATGAGGAACCTAGGTTGATAGTATTTAACTTTTCATATCTATATAGTCTTATAGAACACACTAGGATCTATAATGATAATTTGATCAAAAGAAACCTATGTCCCTTCTATTACATTCTCGGGACACAAAAAATTTCAGAAACTCATTTAGTATAACTAGGTCCTTACACTAGGCAGCACACTCCACACTACAGATTTCACTTATATGGATCCCTAGAAATCTCCTAGGACACCCATGACATTTCATTAGTGGAATTGAGATAACTATGAAATAATATATCATCACATGAATATAATTTCAATAATTTTAAATGTAACCTCATCCCACCTCCTACACCCTCACAAGAAACACCCCCTTTCACAACCTTCTATAAGATTCACAATAAGCATAGGAATGTAAAGAATTCCCCATGGGGTAATGAGCTACAACAAGAGAACTGAATGCATGGAGCTAAATTGATGGTCTCCAATATTTATAAAAAAACTTCCTTTAAATTACCAACGTGGATTTAAAAATTTTCTCCAGAAGCCAATACATTTTCACCCCATTAGAGAACAACATTTCAAATTTTATCCAAATGCGATTTATAAAAATATATTAAAAATCCCATTTAAAAACCCAACCATTTTCTATAAATAAATTTTAAATTAATAAACCCTTTTATTTTTGAGTGAAATTTGTTCTAAGAACCCTTTTATTAAGCTTCAATATCCTTTTGAAAACATCTAAATCCACAATGAGAGATAAGGGTCTGAAAACCATATAAACAGGATGAAGTTAAATTCCATTCATTTTTCAAAACATTACTTTAAAATATCAAATAGTCACTTTAAAGAAATAATAATTTATGGCCAAACTTTCAAAATATTTAAATTCCTTTAAAAAATCCACTCAGGGCTTTAACATAACACTTGGAATGTGACATAAGTATATGTAAAGACATTGAACCATTTTAAATCCAATTAAAAATCAAAATAGTCATAACATAGGTTTATAGTTTCATAAGAAATAATTAAAAAAAATCCATGAAATTTATAACATGCATTACAAGGGAGTTTCAAAGAAACACCTATCGTACTCAAGAAAAATCGAAGCTAAAACTTGTCAAAATTAATGGAGAACACATAAATATGTCATGTGACATAATTCTCAACCCCAAATGAAACAAATACTCATAATTATGGTCTAGTGGAATCACACTTCATATCCATAACCGAGTCACACAAAATCAAAGGAAAAAATATAAAGAGGAACACTGACCCACATGCAATTCAATCAGTGCACAAACAAGGACCAACAACGACCATGATTTTTAGAGGGGAATTTATCCCATACAATTAAAAAAAATCCATCAATATAATACTATAATTACATGTGAACAAGATGAAACATATGAAATCGAGGATAAAAATCAACTTAGATGTGTGGTTCAGCATGCAATGGAAGTGCGTTCATGGCGGAGGAGAGGTGCACGATAGATGAGTCCTATGGGGGAGGAGAGGCATGAGATAGAGGAGATGTGATGATAGAGGAGAGGTTCACATCATAAGAGAGGTGCATGATAAAGGTGTGAAACATGACAGAGGTCTGGCGCACATTGGAGGAGATGTTCACGATTGTTTGGTTGACGCAGAACAGAGGTATAGCGCGCGGAGGAGGAGAGACAAACGATGATCTGGTTCATGGCGGGGGAGAGGTGCACAGGGGAGGTGTGGTTCACAGTAGTGGAGAGGCAGTGGGAGAGGAGGAGGAGGAGGCGTGGTGTTGGTGATCGGCTTCCATGAAAGATTGAGGGGTGGTAGGAAGGTGGAGAATGATGGGGTCTTTTTATAAATCCCGTTGAACCTTTTATCATCGCAAGCTAAAAATTGACGATAAAGGTATATGTTATCAGTGCTAAAAAAGAACTAATAAAACATTCCTTTATCAGTGCTAAAAAAGCTCTGATAATAAATGTAATTATCAATGATAAAAATATAACATTGACAAAGACTCCTTTTATAAGTGCTGATAAACATATGCATTTATCATTACTAAAAAAGAGCTGATAAAGATACTATATTAAACATTTATTTTTATTATATATATATATATATATAATATTATATATATGATAAATATATATTTATTTATTTATAATTGTATCTATATATATATTAATATATATAAAATTATAATTTAATTAATTATAAATTTATAAGAAATATACTTATTATTTTTATAATCATAGAAATGTGTATAATAAATTCATTAATTATACATATATTTATATGATTATAGATATATTTAACTATATTTCTTCTAATTTTATAATTATTTATATGAATATATATATTTTTTAATTAGAATTATAAATGAAGATATATTTTTTTATTTAAATAAGTATAAAATTATAAAAAAATTATATTTATAATATTTATTATTTTATTAATATAATGATTATAATTTTTAAGTATTTAAATAAATAAATATTTATTTTTAATTATAACTACTAAATAAATATATATTTATTTGTAATTTAAAATTACAATGAATAAATATTTATTTATAGTTGTATGAACATTTATATATATTTAAATGATTATAAAATTATAAAAAATTTGTTTCTAATTTTATAAATATATATATTTATTATATTTATTATAATTTTTATTTATTTAAATATATCTACATTTATTTTGAATTATATATTTATATATTTGTATTTATTTATAAATATATTTGTTTATTTATATATTAATAACTTTATAAGTAGTATAATAAAAATATTTATTATAATTTTATAATTATTTAAACAAACACATATATATATATATTAATAGTTATAATTATAATTATATATAAATATATTTATAAATATATATATATATATATTAAATTATAATATATTTATTTATTATAATATAATAATTATTTAAACATATATATTGTTATAATTATAATTTAAAATAACTATATTTAAAAGTATTTATATATAATTATAATTCAATAATTATAAATATAATAAATATATTTATTATTTAAATATATTAAATTTAAATTTTTAAGTATTTTTTAGAACATAATAATATCTATTGGTAACATGTATTAATCATATATACCTTGTAATAAAATATACAAAATAAAAAAATGAGTCATCAATGAACATCATGAATAAAAAGAAGGGTTCAATGTATAAATGAAAATTCATGAGAATACATAGGATATATGCACACAAGATCGATCGATATATGTATCGACCAAATTCATTTGGAAACACATATATATTTAATAATTATAATATAAATATATATATTTTAAAAGTATTTATTTCTATATATATTAATTATAAATAAAATAAATAAAATTAATATTACAAATATATAAAATATAATGAATAAAATAAATCTAATAAATCTAATTAATATATTAATTATAAATAAAAAATAAAATAAAGATATAAAAAATATAACTAGTATAAAAAATATAATCAATATAATCAATCTAATAAATATATTAAATCAAATATATCAAATAAATCAAATAAATATAATAAAAATTTTCATTAATTACTGAAATTTATTATAATATTATAATAATATATATATATATATATTAAATTATAATCATAAAAATACATTTTTTGAAACATTATATAGAAATTTTATTTTTTTTTAAAATACTAATTATAAACAATTTTTTATTTAATGAATACAAATAAATATTATTTTTGAATATAAATATAATAATTTTTTATAAATTAATAATATATATTATTAAAAACGTTTATCGGTGCTAAATTTTTCACTAATAAATCTTGCCTTTATCAATGCTAAAGAAGGGGATGATAAGGGGTAGATTTATCAGCACTTTTTGCTAGTGCTGATAAAGGTCCCCCTTTATTAGTGCTTTTTTTCATAGTGCTCATAAAACCTAGCGTTTCCCTTACCCCGTTCTATGGTAGTGAAATATATATTTCAATTCAATTCATAACATCAGATGATTGAAAATTGGCTATGTGATGTTGGATTGAATCTACGTTTGTGGCATTAGGACTGTAACGACTCCCTCTTCATGAATTCAAAGTAACCATAATTTTTTCTAGCCTAAAAATTTAAAGCATTCCCTCTTATACCAATTGAAGGCACCATGGTGCACAATGGAATTAGATGAGATAGATATTTAAAAATTTTATTGATGAATGATATAACCTAATTGTCTTCGGCAATGTGAAACCCGATAATACTATCGAGGATCCCACGTGGATAATTTTAAGCAAAAAATTAAAAAATAAAACAAACAATTACCTCATTAGAATTGAAGATTTATTTGTCAACTGATCGTCATTAGTGACTATTGCTCAAATGAACTGAATCTATATCCCTTTAGATCATCCACACACCATTCAAAGGTCCAAAGTAACATTATTAATCAAATTTCATGTACTATCACAGATATTCTACGATGCCTTAAGTGCCCTGATGATTACCACATTGATTTTCATTCAATCCATGATGGAGAGATCGATTGAGTTGCTTATATTGAGAGATTATCGCTCTAGGATGTAGGATAGGAGAGAGAGGATATCATAATCATAGGGTGAATAGTAACCGAAAAGAGATCCCCCTCCCACTTATATAGTGTAGCTCAAAGTACCTAGAAATGGTTCCTAGAACCATGAATATTTATTTCCAACTAAATAATCCCTAAATAAAATTTTAAGACTAAAAATTGTTTCTCAATCGTGATTTATATTTTTATCACATTCTTCTAATATAATTAAATATATTACATGATAAAAGTGAGACATTAACTCGACTCATTGTTCTAGTAATATTAAATGAACCTTAAATATTAAAATAACATTCATTCGTATAATATTTTTCCATATATTTAATTTAATGTTTTTAATACATTTAATAAGTAAATTCAATACTAATTATTATTAACTTGAATAAGATAAATTTATTTATTTTTTAGAAATTTTATATTCTTAGACATATCTAATACCCCAGTGTTAGGGCCCACCATGTTCTTTACTCATATTCATCAGAATGGGAAATAATTTTGAATATGTTTAGCATGTCACCCTCAAGCCCCTTATCTCTATAGTAGTGAATACTATTTACAAATTAGGAACAATGTCTATCAACCTATCAAGGCCCCGAAATAGATAATAAAAATTCATAGCAATGACAACCTTCTCAGAAAAACACACGTCATATATTATAATATCATTGTCTCAAAATATATTATAAAGTAGGATGCACACTCTATGTCATCATCCTTTCATTATTTATTATTCATTGACCTTACTGGGTGATCATACCTTCCTCTATCATGACCATGGTTTTAGTAAAGGTACTACCATCCCGACCAACTTGGTTCGAGACCCCACATCCTTTCAAAAGTGAAAAATTATATCTTGATTATTTAATTAATGTCATACCCGCAATGACACACCCAATGAAAGCTACCTCGATACAAGGTCAATGCAATATTTGTTTCCCTGAATCCAAGTATGTGATAAAATAGTATACACTGATTATAATCTCAATTCCAAAGACCATTAGATGTTTTCATATATATAAAATACTAATTACACCTAAAACAAGTGGTGTTCTTATTGGTGGGGACAGTTCTCATTATCTAAACTATTCAAGATCACCAACTGAGAACATAATATGGGTTCTCATTATAGCCTGAGTCCTGTTATAACCTTTTGATATGGAAAATAATATAAGGGAATTACCATAAAAATAGTGGATGCAGAAATATCAACACTACTATAGTAAGTGTACATCATGCATAACTCAATGTAAAAATGATTTGAAAATCAAAAAGTATTTTTTAATTTGGATCTAGGGTACCCACTAAAACAACACACATTATGCTTATTTTCTATTATTTTTACTCATAAGCATATGATACTTCTTCTAAGATAGTACTACTTGCAAAAATCATAGATGAGAGATTTTGAGAACAAATACACTCGTAGTAATTCCAAATGTTTATGTTTAATGATCCTTAGACGGTAGGTTTAAGATCATGAATCTCTGTTAAGTTATATACTTTCTTTTGTTTTAGTTTACGTCCTTCCGTTTTTTTTAATAAGTTTTTTCCATGTTCATGTGAATAACCAAGGATGTTCTGGGGGTTCAAAGCATGAAGAAGGAAGAAAACGGATGTTTATGGGCATAGTTCACAGTTTTTACACGGTTATTGAAAACCATGTGAAAATCTCACAAAACCGTGTGAGGGGGATGTTTTTGGATAGTATCATCCCCACAGTTTGCTAACAGTTTTCCAAACCATGCTGTTAAACAGTATATCCCAGTAACTTGGAGAAAATTACAAAAATACCATTACGAGATTTTTATGTTCCACTCGGGATTTTCTTCCTCCTCCCCTCATATAACCCAAGGAGCGAACCACATCTCCCATGATCTCCCAAGGGAAATTATCCCTCAATCCATGGCCATTTAGAGTGCCATCAATTGTAAATTAAAGATCTAGTAAATTATAATCTCCTCCTGGATTCTCTTTTTGGGTTAGGTATCACACCTTTTATCCATATCCTTCTGAAGCTCTAAAACACCTTCATTTCGGTGAGGTTAATGTTGAGGCTTCAAAGGGTGATTGAATCATAATCTAAGGCCTTGATTTGGAGTGTGTTTTCCAATAGATTCAAGGCAGATGGTCTAAGAATTGCATCCCTTTGGTTTTATGTGAATTTGTGCACCTAGGGTTGTGTTCTTGATTCCTCCTTGTTGTGTTATTGGTATCCTTTGAAATATTAGACATAGGGGGTTTCTAGATGAGTAAGTGAACTCCTCATGATCCCCGTGGGATGCATGTAAGATAACCTAAAATAAACTAGGGCCACCCATGGGATGTTCCCTCCCGAATTGGGGTAATGAATATATAGGATGTGGAATGTACATGTGTTAAGGTATATCCCCTAATAAAAGTGTAAGGGGAAAACCTAGTGTTTAAAAAAGCATTTTGAACGATTGTGTTCATTTTGGGTAATAGTTATGTGATTATTTGGTTGGAATTCAAATGGGTTAAGTGGTATTAATGGGAATATAATAAGTAAATATGTTTACATTTTAATATTCTTAGTGGTATAAGAAAATGAAATCGGAATTGGGTTTGAATGGTTAAGGGACATAAATGATGAAAGTTTTAATAGATTGTGGCATAATATTATTTTCCCACTTATTGATATTGTTATGATTATGAAAATGATATTGGTTATGTTGTTGTGAGGTAGTTAAATTGTGGTGATTGATAAATATTCATGTGCACATGGCTAGGTAGAGTGTGGTATAGACATGTGGTTCTGTGCCCACGGGTCGAGTTGGACTGAGGTTATTGCTCCACCCCTAAAAACATGAGTTAGGTGAGTGGATGAAGTTCTATTCCCCTAACCATTTCATTCCACATAGACTGAGGCTTCGAGGTGAGGATTATGAGGTTATTATAATGTTATGCCCAGTGAAATAGGACTTGATTTTATTCCCATATTCTTGAGATTATTAAACATTAATAATCCATTGAACATATGAAAAATGAAATTTTATCCATAATATGCCTATGTAGTGAACCTGGATTCAAAGGTAGCATAACTTATAAGGGACATAGTCTAGAATGGAGTATTGAACCATTTACCTTTACTTTCCATTATTTATCACTTTCATGATTTATCTACTTTTACTAGATATTTTGTAGACACCATTAGTGGTGGCCTACTCAGTTATACTAACACACTTCTCAGGCCGCCATTGGGTACCCGAGCATATTTAATGATTTCCGGTCATGCCAAGGGAAATGGACCTATCCTAGGGAGTTGAGTTGGATGCGGGATATGTATGGGTGAGATTCTAGACTGGACGTCCGGACCATTTTGGGGATTCTTTTGTTTGACTTTATTTTGGGTTTTTGTTCACTTATAACTATATCATGGCATGACATATTTGCTGTTGTATGTTGTTCCACCCAGTTTGGGAGTTGGTTATTTATGCTGGTAATTGAATTGTTCCTTATTGTTTCCACTATTTAAATTGTGTTCTATTGTGTCTTACTTTGGTAAAAGCAGGTATGTTATACCCACATGACCTATTAGACCCTCACTGCTAGTCAAAAACCTATGGCATATGAGGAGGCACACTAGAGGTCATGTGGAGAACAAGATTGGGGCACCAATTCAATGGCTTGAGGGTCTGGGATGTTACAAAGTGGTATCAAAGGAGGTTATTTTCCCTTTCATACTATTTGGGGATGGTAAATAGAAGGTTAGGAAAGTGTCAGGCCATGGTAATGATCTTGTTCTTTAGAGAAGCTAACCCATGTACGTGGGATAACCCAAGTCATCCGGGGAGGGGATTGTTGTTCTTATTGTGTATTGTTATATTTTATGATATTTCACCATGAGGTGATTCACATGTTGTGTGATTTGATAGTTTTGTGATATTATCTCATGGCTGTAAGGGTATGAGGTTGTTCATTCTTGCATCATTCTAGGAACTAATGTATATAAGTGACATGAATCATTGTAGGCACATACATGGGATGGGAGTGCTGGATATAAAAGCTAGGATGCATTTTTTCTTCATAAAAGTAATGAAAATTTTCATAATGGGATGGTATGAAAGGGTAAAATGTAATTTTGAAATGGGTGATTAGTAATTATAAATAGATCTTAATAATGAAGAAAAAACGGATTAACATGTTTTGACTGTAAATTGGGATGTGGAAACTATTTTGTATTGGGTAAAAGATAAGGCTTGTAACCATGTGAGCTAGAAACTTTTGTTGGCTGTGGGAATAGGAGAGATAGCCAAGGGTAGTGATCCAGTTGTGAGTGGGCTCATTTGGGTAGTTTGTGAAAATTAGTTTGGTTATAGAATGTAATTATCCTACCTATATCTTTTCTTTCCTTTTAATAAAAGTGTTATGGTTGTGTTCCACAACTAATGTTTGGAATTGTAGAGAAATGACACCTTGAATACATGTGTTGATTGGGACATAGGAGGACGTTGTCGAGAATGATCCTCCAATAGTGTAGAAAGAGAATGTGGTTATCCAAGAAGATAGGGAAGATCAGTTCCATGAGAATTTTTCTTATTTTATGAAAATGATGGAACGAGACCCAGGGCGGGCTGCATCGAGTATGTTTGAGCTGACTAGGGAGTTTCGTCTGCAGCACCCTCTAACCTTTAACAGATAGGGTGCATGTTTTTTAGATAGAGAACATAGAAAATATTCTAGAACATCTAGAGACTCCTCTGGATACACGAGTCAACTTATATACCTACATGCTGAGAGGTCAAGAAAAGCGTTGGTGGGACATCATGGTCCAAATAGAGAAGGTTGAAGGAATGATGTGGAAATATTTTTAGGAGATGTTTCTTCAGAACTACTAGATAGAAACCTTGAGGTAGGAGAAGGATATCGATTTTATACAGTTGAACCTGTGGACAATGTCGGTAATTGATGATGCTAGTCATTTCACTAATTTGTGACACTTCATTTCGACGTTGGAAGGAGACAAGACAGCCATGGAAAAATGCTTCTAGGATGGGATGCGACACAAGATCAGGTCTTAAGATAATATATTTTGTTTCAAAATGGTTTCTAAAGTGGTTGATCAATCCATTATCTTGGAGGGGAACCTAAAGGGAGCTTCAAGTAGTGAACTTGTGACCCCAACTGTGCAAAAAATTGGTTCGGGTTCGGATTGCAGGAAGCACCGTTTTGGAATCTTTCAGTAGGGTGGAAGCGCACAGAGAAATCAGAAGAGGGGGTTATCATATTAGGGTGTTGAACAGGTCTTCATATATTAGTGTAGCAGATTAGGGAACATGTGTGACCACTGTCCTCTCCCACTGGTTGAGTTCCAAGCATGCGACATGATAGGCTATGTGCAGAGGTTCTATAGGAATCCATGATAGTTAGGGTATGATGGTGGTTAGAGGCATATTGAAATTGTAGGAAGGGGTTTAGTCAACTTATATCAGGAAAAAATGCTGGAGCTCTATAAGTCATACTAGTAGAGGTAGAGGACATGGAACTAATGGGAAAGATCAACCTTATCAACAGGGAAGTGTTGTGTAGGGTACTAAGTCCGGAGCTGAGGAAAAAGGGGTAGGTCATATCCATGCAGTTCAGACTACACCTAAAGCTTGTTAGATATAAACTTCTACTATTTGAGGTATGATTCTTGTAGCTTCCATTCTTTCTAGTGGTTTATTGGATACATGTGATACACATTCCTTTATTCCTTCCTAGTTTGAAGTTATGTTGGAATAAACCGTGGAGACTGCATGTGGGGTAAGGACACATGATACTTGTCTAGGGGTGTAAGGTGAGGACATTAGACTGTGTAAGGGTTGTGCTCTGGAGGTTAGTGGGGAGTGTTTTTGGTGGGATTTTTTTTCCAAAAGATGTCAGGTTTTGACCAAATCATGGGGATGGATTGGTTGGTGTTATATCAAGCCCATATCGACTGTTACTAGAATCAGGTCACGTTCAAACCTATTGATAGAAGAACATATGTCCTTCGTGGTTAGTGGGATACCCGAGCGGGCCATGCTGTGACGCTATGTGAATAGCTGGGAGAACACACAGCCAAAGTGGCATGCGTTTTGCTAAATGATGGGTAGAAGTTGTATCCAATCATCCCTCTTGTTGTGGACCTGTTTCAAGATGTGTTTTCAGAGGACTTCTAGGGGTTACCACCTGAGAGAGATGTTGAGTTTATGATTGAGTTGTTTCTAGGGGCATAACTATTTTCCATCCCACTATATCTAGTGGTTCTAGCAGAGCTCCAAGAACTTAAGGTTCAGTTGGATATGTTTTCCCGTAAGGGGTTTATTCGTCCTAGTATATCACATTGGGGATCTCGTGTGTTGTTTTCTAAGAAGGTTGATGGATCACTGAGGCTATGTGTCGATTATATGAAGTTGAACCAGATTAAAGTTATTAAATGGTAACCTCTTCCTAGAATCATTGACCAATTTGATCAACATAGAGGTGCCTCAGTGCTTTATAAGATCAATTTGAGATCAGGATACCATCAGTTGAGGGTGATACCTTCCGACATGCCCTGAGAAAATTATTGAATAAGGTATGGGTTGTATTAATTTTTAGTGATACCATTTGGTTTCACCTACACACCGGCTGTGTTAATGGAGTTAATGAACTAGGTATTCCACCGATATCTAGACCAGTTTTTAGTTTTCTTCATTGATGACATATTGGTGTACTCCAAAACACATGGTGAACATGTCAAACATCTTGACATATTCTTGAGTACACTAAGAGATCATAGGATTTATGAAAATATATCCAAATGTTAGTTTTAGATTGAAGAGGTTCACATTATAGGACACATAATTTCTAAGTCTGGTGTGTCAGTGGATCTAGAAAAGCTGCAAAATGTGGTGTCTTGGGAACATCCCAAGAAGATATCTGATGTTCAGAGTTTTCTGGGTTTGTCCATTTATTACTGAAGGTTTATTAGTGATTTCTCTCATTTGGCAGTGTCACTCACATGCCTAACAAAGAATGGAATTATGTTTGATTGGTCAGAGGATTGTAAGAATTATTTTTAATAGCTGAAGAGGCGTATGACTCCCGCCCAAATTTTTATCATACATGAATTGGGTATTAAGCACACCTTGTTCTGTGATGCATCCGGTGTTGGACATGGGGTAGTGTTGATCTAGGATGATCATGTTATATTTTATGGGTCGAGATAGTTGAGAGCACATGAAAAGAATTACCCAGCTCATGATCTTGTGCTAGCTTTTATGGTTCATTCCATGAAATTGTGGAGGCACTACTTGTTGAGAGAACGTTTCATAGTTTTTTTACCATAAAATTATCAAATAAATATTCTATCAGCAGGATTTGAATCTCTTACAGTGACAGTGGGTTGAGTACCTATAATATTTTGATTTTTAGTTAGTGTACACACTAGGGAAAGGAAATAGTGTCACTGATTCTCTGAGTCAGAAACCTTATAATCTGGTGGTTTAGGAATCCAGTTCAAAATGGAAGATGATGGCCTTGTTTCTTGAGATGAATTTGGAGGTACATGATGGTCATGAGTTGATGAACCTTGCATCTAAAGAATTTGAGTCCGCACTTTTGAAACGAATTAAAGAGATTTAGCTGGTGGATCTGGTGTGTTTGGTTGTGAAGGAAAGTATTAAAGGTGGGGAGTCACCTTATGGTTGTACTTTCAGCGCTGATGGAGTGTCATATATTGACAGTCAGGTTGTGGTGCCGGAAGATGTATGCGTGAAGTTGATGCATGAGTTTCACATGTCATAGTGGGAAGTTCATCGTAGATTGACTAAGATGTACCATGACCTTCACAGATAGTTTTGGGGTCCATGAATGAAGAATAAAGTTACAAGATCTGTGGAAAAGTACCTTACCGGTAAAAAAGTGAAGTTCAAACCTCATCATCTAGGTGGGTTGTTGCAGTCAATTCCTATTCTAGAGTGGAAGTGGAATGATGTAACGAATGAATTTGTAGTGGGAATTCTGAGGATTCCTTATAAGAATGATGCAATTTGGGTTGTCGTAGTCTGGATGACCAAAGTGGCTCATTTCATGCCAATCCAAGAAACCTATACAGTTGATCAGTTGGGATAATTGTATGTTATAGAAATAGTAAAATTTCATGGTGTTCCAAGAACCATTGTTTGGGAATGTGATCCATGTTTCACCTTGCTCTTTTGAAAGGGACTATAGAAGAAACATAGTACCCAGGTGTTTTTGAGTATCGCTTACCACCTGAAGACTGACGGTTTGTCAGAGCATACAGTCTAGGTTTTGAAAGACCTGTTTAGATCATGTGTAATGGATTTCAGTGGTTCATGAAGAAATCACTTGTCACTTATTGAGTTTTCTTTTAAAAATAGTTTTCAGGATACAATTCAGATGTAACCTTCTGAGGAACTCTATGGGAGACCATGGAGATCTCCTCTATATTTGTTAGAGACAGGAGAGTCTGAGCTGTTAGGAATAAATCTTGTTCGGGAGATGTTAGAGAAGGTTTGTTTGATTCAAAAGCATATGGAAACAGCTCATATAGGTATAATTCATATAATAATTGATGTCGTATACCCATTGAGTCTAGCATGGGTGATAGTGTGTCTCTTTGGGAGTCGCCAAAGTTGGTTCACCATTGAATTCGGAAGTAGGGCAAGTTGGAACCTAGATATGTGGGGCTATTTGAGAATATGGAGAGGATAAAACTGGTGAATTACCGATTAGATCACCCAAAGAGGTATAGTGAGAGGCGTAATGTTTTCCATGTTTCAAAACTCTGAAAGTATGATCCAGATCTATCCCATGAGATAAACGATGAGTATTGCGAGCTTGAGGCTAATTCATCCATTGTGGAGCACTCAGTTCGTATTGTGGATCATAGTGAAAAGATCTTGTAGGGAAAGAAGGTTACTTTGGTTTGTGTTTTATGGAAACATGAAAACGTTTAGGAGGAAACTTGGGAATATGAATTTGATATGCAAGCCCAGTGACCCGATCTCATTTCTTTGGGAACTCAAAGACTCTTAGGAAGAGAGGCTCGGGGATGAGCCGTTATAATTTTGGAAGGTTGTAAGATCTCATATCTCCATTAAGGTATATTTTTTCTTGTGTTTTAGTTTAAGTCCTTCTTTTCAGTTGAATAAGTGATTTCCCAAGTTCATGTGACGATCTGGGGGTGTTACGGGGGTTCTAATCACAAAAGAGGAAGAAATGGGGGGTTTCTCAGCGTGCTACATGGAATTTGCATTGTTAGAGAAAACTGTGTGAAAATCCTAGAAAACCATACGAGGGGGATGTTTTTGGAATGTACCATCCACATGGTTTGTGCATGGTTTAGAAAACCTTATGGGTAAACAGTGTGGCCAAGTAACTTGGAGAAAATTACAAAAATTCCATAATGGGGTTTTTATGATCCAATTAGTATTTTCCTCCTCCTCCCATATTGCAACCTTAGGAATGAACCAATGCTCTCAATAACCACCAAGGGAAATGTTCCTTAAATCCTAGGCTATTTGGAGTGTCTTTAGTTGCTGATTGAAGATCAGAGTATGTCTAATCTCCTCATTGCTTCTCTTTTTGGGTTAGTGTTCACACATTTTCTCCATCTCATTCTAAAGCTCTAAAACCCCTTCTTTCCAGTGATATTTAGGGTGAGGATTTAAATGGTGTTTGGATTGAAATCTGAGGCCTCAATTGGGACCACATTCTGCAACAGATTCAAGGTAGGTGTTCTATAAGTTATATCCTATTTGTTTTATGTATATTATTGCATTTAGGGTTGTGTTCTTGATTCCTCCTTGTTTTGTTGTTGGTTTCCTTTTAAATATTAGGCACAAAGGGTGTCTAGATGAGTAATAAAACTCCATAGGATCCATATGGGATGAATAGAGGATAAGCTAACAAAAAATAAGGCCACCCATGTGGTACTCCAACCCTCCCAAATAAGGATAAAGAAAATATAATATGTGGAATGTATATGTGTTAAGGTAGAGCCCATATTAAATGTGTAAGGGGAAAACCTAGTTTTAAATAAGGATTATTAACATTTGTGTCTGTTGTGGGTAATGACTAAGGGATTTTTTGGTTTTCATTTAAATGGGTTAAATTGGATTAATGGGGATACAATAAGGAATGAAGTTAACATTTGAATATGCTTAACTAGAAATGTAAATTAAATAGGAATTGGGGTTGAATGGTAAATTGATATAAATGATGATAGTGTTAATAGATTGTGGCATAATTTTATTTTGCCATTTATTTATATTTTTGCGATGCTGAGAATGATATTGGCTATGTTGTTGTGATGTGGTTAAATCATGGTGAATGATAAATAAGAATGTGGACATGGATTGGTTGAGTGGGGTATAGACATTAGATTCTACTCCTACGGGTCGAGCTGGACCAAGGTTCTAGCTCCACCCCTAAATGAAAGGGTTATGGAAGGGGACAAAGATATATTCCCCTAATGGTTGCATTCCACTCAGACTGAGGATTTGAGGTAAGAATTATGAGGATATTATAATGTGATTCATAGTGAGATAAGATTTTATTTTATTCCCATATGCTTGAGATTATTGAACATTCATAATCCATTGAACATATGAAAAAAGAATATTTAACAACGTGATTCCTATGTAGTGATCCTGGATTCAAAGATATGAATATTTAATATGAACATAGTCTATAATGGATTATTTAACCATTTACCTTTACATGACATTATTGATCCCTTGTATGCACTATCTTCTTTTATTAGATATTTTTTAGACACCGTTGGTGGTGGACTAATGAATTATATAGCCACACCCTGCTCAGGATGCCATTGGGTACCCAAGAAGATTTCGTACTTGCAGGTCTGGTCATAGGAATGGGATCTATGCTAGAGAGTTGAGTTGGATGTGGGACATGTATGGGTGAGGTTCAAGACTTGGAATCCAAATCAATTTGGGGATTCTGGTATTGACTCTGTTTTTGGGTTTTGTTCACTTAGCACTGTTGCATGGAATGAAATATCTTATGTTTCATGTGGTTGCACCCAGTTTGGGAGTGAGTTATTTATGAGTTTTATTACATTTTTCCTTATTGTTTCTGGAATTTAAATTACGTTCTATTGTGTCTTACTCTGGTAAATGGTGGTATAGTCTCCCCACATGAACTATTAGACCCTCACTTCTAGTCTGAAACCTCTGGCGTACGGGAAGGAATGCTAGAGATCATGTGGCGACCTGACTCAGGGCATAGGTTCGGTGGTCTCTGGGTCGGGGAAATTACAATAATATTTTTATTAATGGATTTCATGACTTGCAAACTTTGATTTATTTTCTTACAACGTGATGACATATGATCACAATGTTGTTGGGTATGTTGGGTGCATCATGAATGATATGTTATTAAGGAATAAGTTGAGGAAGGATTTTTCCCTTCCATTATTATAGATTTTGATATCTTGAACCATTTATTGGAATGGAACTATTGAAATAAATCCCATTTCCATGATGATGTAGACATCTTCATTGTAGATAATCAACGTAATATATGTCCTATGTTGATGATGAAGGAATAAGTATACAACCTGGTCGATATGATATCATGAAAAAGAGATTATACTACACAATGAGTGTTTTTTGTTTGTTTTTCAAGGAGACATATATTCTTCTTCTGGGGGAGCCTTGAACTGTTGCTAAATAGTAATCTTAGACATTAGGCAAGCTCGACTCATACCATAGAGGTAGAGGTCTAGATAACCACACACGATGTTTTTCTATTGATATTAGTTAAATATTATTTATATTTAAAAATTGGGATAAACATTATTCTCTAGACTAAGAATTAAAATTATTCAATATTTAATAAATGATCTCAAAATCTAAATAAATATTTATTCATAAGGTACTTGTTTAATTACATGAATATATAATATTTATTTATTTCTTGTAATTTTCACCATTTTTAATAATTATGTATTTATTAAATAAATAATTTATATTGTTACGTGAATATTGAATAAATATTGTTTACCAGTTTGTGAATAAAATATTTTTTTTAAAAGATTAAATATTTAATAACAATATTTATTACGTTATTCAATAAATGTTGATGAGGATGAGAGGACCAAAATTACATTCGATGAAAAATATTAATTTTAAATATGGTAAAGAAATATTTACCATTGTCCCAGTTAATGCAAACCATGAGAATAATAATAATAAAATTATTTTATTACTTGTAATGGGGTCTCCTGTGAGTTTAATATTTTATTAAGGGCTCCTTTACAATTAATTAAATATTTAACCCTAACACTGAGACCATAAATAAACATCGATTTCATTTTATTGATGGTTTATCATTGTTCACAATGGATTCCTCTCAATATCTACCTCCTCTTTTCCTCTCGAGATAGAGAAGAATAAGAGAAAAATTCCTTCAAGCCCCCAAGAACACAATCCGAACACGAATAACATCAGAAGATAATCAATTAGCCATGCTAGTACCCGATGATTCATCGATGTTGTTCAGAGATAGAAGGATCACATGTGTCTTACTATTATAGGGGATCTACTTTAGGTCCTTGCAAAACAATAGTATTACATCAATTGGGAGATAATGACCATCATACTAAATAAAGAAAGATCTCAAGGTTGAGGTATCCTTTCTTATGGTTCTTAAATTAATTATAAAATTCATGTGAAAATATTTTCTCATGGTTAAATTGTTTTATTTTTCAATATTCATCAGAAATTTTTTTGTTGGTCATAACAGTTATATCTTGTACATTGTGAGTGATCCAACAAATATTTCAAAAGCTAAGTTGTACATAGTACCAATAGGACCTTCCAATGTGTTTGGAACCAATATAATATACCACCATAAGTATTTTTCCCTAATAATAATATTCTTTAAAATGATCCTATTAAGTAGGGTGTCAAAGTCCTTGAATCAGATCATCGACCCCCCAAATATCTCTGTCCTATCAAGTATATTTAGTTTACACCACATATTAATACTGATTTTCACCACTTCCTTACCAAAACCATGAAAATATCAAATGTTCCAAACTCTATTATCTACTCCATCACTGTACCAAGATTTAATACCTCTCTGTTACATGCCACCTACACTGGGACCCATACTAGGTCTTTAACATAGGTTAGACTAACCCTTGTGGCCTTCCTCTAGTATACCCTGGGTTGGTAACTAGAACTGCGGTTATAAAATGATCAAATGAGAGGAATTACCCTCTAATTTCCTAGAGATGTATATAAAACACCAAACAATCTACTTAAAGTAATTGAACGATTTGAAATTACCCAATTCCCAAATTAAACTACCTATATAAATGAAATACATATAAATCCATGAAGGATCATTATCCTAGTATCCTGTCTAGATACCCAAATAGTTTATCCAAACTCTAGTTATATTGCCTTCAAACACTTAGAAAACTGTGGTGGGGTGAGTAATTGAGAGAACTCAGTAGTACCATCACTCTAAAGAGGTCAACGTCCATGTTTAATAATAATAATGAATATAAATGAGAAATAATTAACCAAATAAATCAATCAATGATAATTATAAGCATGGAAGACCAAAAAATAACATATGAAACATGGTGATAAAATGAAGGGACACCAATCTCCCTTCATTTCAACAAAACCCTCAATCAAGCCCTCCCACAACATGGGCATCACATATGAATCTCCAACATGAAAAATAGTAAAATAAAGGGCCACTACACTTTCATTATTATAACATCATCATACATTATCCCCATATATTTTCCCACCACACTAAAATATCAAAATTGTTTTGTTTCTTATGAGTGGTAACAACCCGAAAAGATGACCTCTCCCCATCTGAAAAGATAAGAGAATAGAACAAAACCATCTATATAACCAAAAAAAACCATAATATCCATGATTGGCCATGTTTTAAACATAGTTTGATAGGGTAATTTTGGGTAGAAGGAAATAAACCACATATCCTACTTCTTCTGTGTACACCCCCAATTATAAACATCATAACCACAAAATCCCTTTCAAATTAGGGTATCGTGAACTTGTAGAGAATCAACCTAATTCTTTACCATTACAATGAATGAAAACCACTATCAAAAACCATAATCATCATCAAAATCAATTTATTTTCACTCTAAATATATATACATACATGCATCACCATGACCTTCACATCCTCCCATCACAGTTTACATGATCATTTAGATAATCAATCAACAATAGAATGTCCATGATGAAGGTTACGGGGTGCGCAACGGAAGTAGGTGGGATAATTATTTGAAATTTTTTATTTGTTGGATGATGTTACATGTCATATATGATGATCAAATCTCTGGTAATGTTTGAGGAACTGACATGGATTTTTAAAAGCACAAAAATAAATATAATGTGAACCTCATTCGATCTGGAGTGTGCCTGACTGTAACTCGCTGCGAGTGACTATTGGTCAAAGGATCCAAATCTAAACCCCTTTAGATCATCCACATGTTGTAAAAGAATTTGTACACATATTGTCCATTGAATTTGTGGTTATAGTGTAGATCTATAACAATCTTTTTAACGTCACGATGATCACTACAATCCCATGCCTTCGATCCATGAAGGTGTACTTGCATCAGTGCTCGAAGGGAGGCTATCACTCTCTAAAAGGTGGTAGGATATATTGGATATCATTTAATTGGCATTAAAAGATCACTAGAAATTAGCATATATCCTACTAATATAGTGGGATGCTCAAAATACCTGGAAGGGTTCCCCGACCCCTGGTGATAAAACATCCAATAAATAATAAAGAACTAAAGAACAAAACTACACCATAAATATTATTTATTTTTAATCACATATGTTTAATATATATTAAATATATAATTTGATAAAACAGATTCATTTAATCAACTCCTAATTTCCTCTAATATTAAACCATCCTGGAATATTAAAATAATATTTCTTCGTATAATATTTTTACCGTATTTACAAAATAACATGTGCATAAATTTAATAAATAAATTCAACCCAATTATTATGAAAATGAATAATAATGAACTTAATTATTATTCGGCGATCGGTGAATCGTAAAAATCCTTGACCCTATAGTGGGGCCCACTATGTATAATATACCTATTCACAAGAATAGGGCAGATTCTCAAATACGCTATTTTGTGTGACCCTCTAGTACCTTATCTCGATATAAGTGAATAATATTAATAAAAAAAGAGTGGATTATAGAAGCACAACAAGGCCCCTAAAGAGAAGGAATATTCATAACAATGGAAACCAACCAATGCACATGCACAATGCAATATAATATATTTTTCATTAGATATATCATAATGGTTGACGCATATTTATGTAATCATCCTTTCTTAATTTATTATTTGTTGATATAACTAGGAAGAATTACCTCCGACTACCTTGCTAAAGGATTTTTGAAGGTACTACCATCACGATCAACCAGGATCGAGATATTACTTCCTTAACTCAGAAGTGAGAAATCCTATCTTTTCCATTCAACCAATTTCATACCACCAATGAATCACCCGACATAAGCTACATTTCCAAAATTTCATTATCATGGTTTTTTCATTACATCAAAGTGCATGATCAAATGAAACCCATTAATAATGATCTCATATTATGAGAACAATACATATGTCTATTGATAAAAACTGCAAATGACACTTGACACATGTGTTGTTTCTATTGGAAGGTCTATCCTCATAATCTCACATGCTAGAGATCATCATGTGTGAACTTCATGAGACGAAGTCTCAATGCTACTAACCCCCAGAACCTAAATATCAGACATCATTTATGTACAGTCAGAATGATGTATCTAGATTATAAGAAATTTGATTAAGATTAATGTCATAGTATCTAGATTTTTTCATTATAGCCTAGGATCTGATATAACATTTTGATACGATAGGTAATATATGGACATTACGATTTAAAATGTGGATGAACAAATGTATACACTAAAATGGTAAGTATACATCATTTATATCTCACTATATACATGAAATGATAATTTAAAAGTATTGTATAGATAGGTCTAGGGAACCCACTATTACAAAAGTTGACAATCCACACATTTAATAATGTCACCAAACATTATAATCAGTTTTCAAAGAAAAGGTAAATCCACACAAACAATGATATTATGGACCATAACAATACATCAATTTTTTATTTCTATTTACCCTCCCCATTATTTTCATTATGTCATTTGTTAATCCATATCATAACATTCCTATCATCACACCACTGAACATTTCACAATAAATACAACATAACTCCCAATTTTCATTTCACTCAATAGGTTTATTCATTAATATGTCAAATTCTAATTTATTGTTTAAAAATTTATCCATCAATATTCATTCATATAACCATTATTTTAAATTCACAACAATAATTTATTTATCTATTTCCATATTCTAGTTCATAAACATAATTTCAGGCCACATTCTTTTAGTTTTTTCCATTAACAATACATAACCATCACTTTATAATTCTTCCACTTATTGAAATTTAAATAGTCAACTTACTTCATGATAAATATAATTATTCATCATTAGGCACATTATCACAACGTTGGTTCTTCATTTTTTACCCTATTAACTATTCAAGAAAAACCACTCCCTTATTATTTGATTCTCACATTTAAACCACAATTTCATTAAATCGTTAAAATAAATACCATGTTCATCAATAAATAAGGGGAATAATAGAGTCACAATACATAAATATAAATATTCATTAATTAATAAACTTAATTTTTAGATTCCAATCATTCCTTTTTTTATTACAGGATTTAAGTGGTTAACCATTTATGATGTTGAAAATTTCATTGGTAACCAAACAAATATGGTAATAACATAAGAAACATATAAAATAGTATATTTTCAACTCATGGAATTAAATTCATAATTCTCAAGTGACACCAATCCCTTTTTTTTACCAATTCTCTTCATAATTGGTTTGGGCGTTCATTAGATTTTGTTCTTTCCCAACAAGGTTTATTTTATGAAATTTCCAATTACTAACAAACCAATAATAATCACATGATCAAATATATAAGAAGATAAATAAATCATGTTTTAATGAAAGTTACAACAATAACATCAATCATATTATTCCAACCGATAGAAGACAAGTTTAGAAATCCCTAATCATAACCATCACTTCACAAATGCCATGAATCTGATGAGATGGAGGATAAAGGGTTTTCAATGATATCTGATCCAAGAAAACGAAACCCTATATGAGCCTAAACATATAGGTATACCATTAAAGTTGAAATAAACAATAAAAAACCCCTTTTGTAAGGAATAATGAAAATATGGTGAAGGATAACAAGAAAGACCCAACTCGGGTCACAAGAAACCAACCATTCCAAGACAAGGACCAGATCCGTGAATGAATGGATAAAAGACATCCTAAAATTACAGAAAGGATGAACAAATTTTGTGAGAGAATAGAAAATAATAAAGTAGATAAGAGGGAGATGTATATTTATAGACTGTCTAGAATAGACACCATTTATGATGTGACCGAATATTTCATGTTGTGAATTAACCATGCTAAATTTTTTTATAAAATCATTTCACTCTATCCATTAATGTTTGAAAGATATTAAAACCATTAATTTTAATTTATTTAATGAATTAAAACCTAGGAAAAATTTCCAGAAACCCAATGAACTTATTGCAAAATTCCATCGAAGGTAAGACCATTCCCCTGAAACATATCTCATATTGTAAACCAAAATGAACTATAATGTCTCTATTTTTTCCATGTTAAGATTTCTAATATATCAAATAATATTTTTAGTGGTAGGCGATGAGATGAAATGAGATTCTAAGTCCCAGAGAGGCTCAGTATTGATATTATATAAATATTAAATATATTATATCACATAGATATAGTTTTCATAAAAATTGGAATAACCCCCGAATAAAGTCTCAAATCAGAAATATGAGACCACTGTTGAGTTACAAATGTGGTTTTTACCCTAGGTGTGACATAAAAGTTTTTGGAATTATGTTTTCACTTAAAGTGAGGATGTGGGAAAAAATATTAAATAATATATTAATTATTATTTTATTTTCCATGATTTATCCCCTCCTTTATTTAATCCCATTTATGGGAAAATCCTATGATTAGCTACATAACCCTAGATATTTGAGAGGATATAGGAGGAGAGTGTAGGCCAATTTCAGGATCATGTATCAATGATCACTATACCATAATTATTTCCAACGATAATGAAGATAGTAGATCTTACCGGCGATGAAAACATAAATTCATTCTTCATCCGTGATCAATCAAAACCCATGTTAGGGAATTTTTTCATGGTTTATTTCCCCTTTGACTATCCCATAGATAACACTAATTAAATCAAATAACATATAAATTTGTGGGTTGATTTTATTGTGGGAGAAGGTTTATTTAAATAGAATTAGGTGAATTATTATTTATTGTTTATGTTCCTCTTAATTTTTAATTTCTAATGGAAATAAATTTAGGATAACATGAACATTGGTAAAGGTTTTTTTCCTTATTTTTTATCTTGTTAATGTCTCTCCCCTATTCTCTACAACTTCATCATCAGTGTTTCTTTGAACAAATATTTGATGATTACATGATATGCGACTGTTACATAATCAATTTTCAATTAAACATGTTGATACTCTGGGTATAGATATGGGATTGATGACATGGTAGCTATGTGTGATGATGCAAGTGGAGATAAGATCATATTGGATATTCCCAATTTGTGGATTGGATCTTGATGATGGTACAACATGAAAGAGGTGTTTTCACAGTGGGATTTGGTGGCCGGAATCTAGTTTTAGGTGATGTCGATGCTCATTTGAGACTTGATATAAGTTTCATAGGTGTGATCAGAGACATGAGTAGTGGTGAAATCAGTATACCAGTGAAGGAAACCCAAGATTTTGTGAAATCCCACTTTGCATGGTGGGTACCTGAAGAACACACACTGTGTGGGGTCCCTAGATGCAATGATGGGTTTTACGCTTGAAATAAAATGTCACATGTTGTGTGACATGTGTCACACACCATCTGACTAGGTAACAGTAGCTTGAGGTGTAACCTAGAGGGTACATAATCATAGACACGACCAAACACATGATAAAAGGTATTATACAAAAGCATAAATCAATGATCATATGAATCCATGTACACAAAAATTACCATAGTACATTGGCAAGATTAGGTATACATGAGAATTTTTATAGGAACATGGGAACAGATACAGGAAGGTCCAGGTTTAGTTGTACATGTCGTGTACCCTCTATACATGTTGTATACCCTCTATACATGTTGTATACATCCTCTGGGGAAGTTTAGATCCCTTTGTTTCCTTAGTGTAGACCGGGTTCAGTTGAGTGTAATCCCTTAGTGCATTCTATGAGTTTAAAATATGGAATTACATCCTCAATATAGGATTTTGGTCCCCTTTATAGGCTCTATTTCAAATATAGTTCCTGATATCCCTTAGGGAGGCCTAGATTGATATCCACTATCATAACATATTACCTATGTAGGGTTCGTGGTATCAACCATACCACCATGCATAGGGTATTGATCTTTTATCTAGAATATTGATGCAATAGGGTTTTTGGTGTCCCCCAACAGTCCAGGGTGTGATCCCCTACCGAGATTTTGATATCTTTTGAGTTTTAGTGAGTACTTATTTGGTGATACCCAACGAGTACGACATATCGAGTACGAGCCGTCAATGACTGTATGGTTCATAGAGTGGATTATCCTAGATGATATTTACCATAAAAACTAGAGTAGAATCATGTGGCTAGTAGTATGGTTGAAACCCCTTTTACACTTAGTATCTATTATAATTATATCTAGGTTATATTAGATTATTTTTATATCACATATCTTGATTTATATACCTCCACATTGATGAGATGACTACTATTGATGATTATGATTAATTATTATGGGTTATCCTACGGATAATCACTCATGCATGGGCACATTCCAAACATATTGAGTCTTATCTAGATGAAATATATTTTGATGGAGTCTTAGGAGGATTGTGAGTAGGAAGAGTACAATTTCAGGCTAGATAGACTGAGGTTCTTCTTTTTGTTGCATTTGATGTAAGTCCACTATTTATTGAGTATGTTAGACTTTATTTATAGTTTTGGAAGGCATATGTTTATACCATATTATTTATAGTTCATTTTTGTACTCTAATTGTGGGATTTAAATCTATGAATGAATTGGTATCCGTTGTATTTATATTTCATCATTTTATAGGATTAGAGATGTGTTCATGCATATAAGTACCTCTAGATAATGCCTAACATATCTATGATATTCCTATTTGGAACTGGTCACCATCCTCTATCCTATTGGATTTTGGTTTGGGGTCTTCACACTTAGCATACCCCCAACCAAACATGCCCCAGTTGTTCAGGTCATGACAGAGTGGTATTAGACCAATTGATTCTACCATAGGTTCAGAGTACTGATATTGTCCAGTTGTGAGGTTTCTGTTGAGATTTATGGGAAAAAATTTAAATTTTTTTGAGTTCATATTTCAATGTAGAGACTCTAGTTTTGGTGAGTTTTCATATTTATACATTAACTAGGACTCCGATAACCTTATTTTTGACTCAGTACTTTTAGTAACGGGCTGTAGGAAAAATATCAGTATGTGGATTATATAAAAATGTGTTGTGGTTTCCATGTCCTTCTTGAGTCATATCCATCAACATACTCATTGATCGTGGTGCCTCTTTTTTTATTTTAGTGTGAATCTGTGAATAAAGATAGCAAATATTACACTATATGATCATGGGGATGATCTTTTATGTTTCAAGACTTTAGTATAGGGTCATGAACATAAGGTGGTACCCATGGGTGGTTTTCCAGTTTTCAACCACACATTGAGAAGATGATTATACTGGTTCTACCTGCTAAGGATATGCATAGGCTGAGAGTGCTCCATGAGTTTAAAATTTATAGACCTTTTATGTTTTAGGTTGAGCTATACCCCCAGGAATCTATGGATTTGAAATCATCAATCATCTGAGTTTTCCTCCTTGTAAGGAATCATACAGATTAGATTGTGGTCCTATCAGGGAGTCTTATTTAGGGATTCACTGAGTGATGGTGGAGTCTGGTGAATCAGTAACATGCTGATACAACCATCTCTTGGTCATAGTTTATGCATCACTTTAGGGAGGACTTTGATATTACCACGTTATGATTGGTGAGTATCCAGGATATTCTTCATTTATAGTAGGGAAACGTAACCATGAAAAAGTATTCAGCGAGGATCATTATACTCTCATGATACTATCTAGATAGGCTCAAGATCCATTATTTATTGAAAATACATTCAATTTGGGCCTTTGTTAGTATATCATGACTTCAAGGATATCTATTTTCATTCCTACATATGATGTAGTGATTGAGAAGGATTTAGTAGTGGAGATAATCTAGGAAGTGAAGACATAGAAAATAGGTATTGGTAGGGGGAATAAAAGAGTTGATAGCTCATAAATGGTTAGCCAATGATATCCATAAGTATCTAAGAATAAGAGATGCTTCAGGATATGATCCTAGGATAAAGGATCAGTGGTTAAGGGTTCTCAGGATGGATTATGTTATCCTAGAGAGAGGCAGTGCTTCTATTGCGATGAACGAAGGCAAATTCCTCAAGATTCTGTAACATTATGTATAGCTGACAAGGGGACAGTTGATGGATCACCCTGGAAGAGATAGCGGCAGTATCAGTGAGTCCCATAGGGTAGAAGACATATCCAAGGAGCGATTAGAGTACCATATAGTGGAAGAAGGTTTCACCTATGGCCATCATAACCCCCATGTGGTCCATTATTGGCTCAATGAGATGGTGGGTAGGGATGGAAATAGCTACATGATATAGACAACAGTGAACCAACATGACAAGGTATGATTAGTGGTACAATCTATCTTATATAATTTAGCTACAATACTAATAAACATGGGTGAAATCCACTCTTTTCTTGCAACATCTCTAGTTTGACACTTAGAGATTCCAGTTGAGTCATTGGCTCAAACCTTGTGCTTAGTGCCTCTGACCGAAGGGGATTCAATGATCACACACAATTGCAAAAAGTGTGACTAGAAACTTATAGGTGAGAGATTATTATATGATCTATTTGTAGCAATTATGAGGCCTTATGAAATCATCATAGGTATGAACTAGCTATCCATAGTTCATTCCCAGATTGACTTTTTTTAGGAAGAGGATGAAATGAATCCACAGTAATGGGATGAGGTTTTCCTTTGCGGGTTAGAAGGAAATCTAGGCACCGCAGGATGAGTACATACATAGTAGGATACAACCAATTACTCACCATTATTCAAGTATTTCACTTAGAGTATTGGATTTTATGGACTCTCAGTTTCCTAATATGGTGGTGGAGTGTGAGGACTTATTTCTTGTGGATGTTTTAGGATTTCCTCCCCACCAAGAGATATACTTATGTATTCAATTACACCTAGGAATAACCACAATGTTTTAGGATTGCCTCCCCACCAAATAGATTCTTGAGCTGAGTGTGCATTTGGATGGATTTTGTAAGAATGGAATTTTCAGACCAAATGTTTCCCACTAGGTAGTCCCTGTGTTGTTCACCAAGAAGGTGAACAAAAATTTGAGGTTGTGTGTAGATTTTTAGTTCTTGAACTATGTGACTGTGAATAATAAGTATCTACTAATGAGGATCAAAAAACTCTTCAACCATTTTAGAGGGGAAATATACTTCTCTAAGATTGTCCTCATGTCTAGCTATAACTAACTTTTCGTATAATATGGTGATATACCAATGATAGGATTCAGATGTCACGATAGTAAATATGAGTACTTGGTGATGCCTTCAAATTTGATGAATTCCATAGTAGTGTTCATGGGACTCATGAACAAGATGTTTCAACATTTTACAGACATTTTTTTGTTGTCTTGATCAATTACATCCTAGTGTAATCAGCATCTGAGGAGGAGCATGAGAGAAACTTGAGGAAGGTCCAAAAAATACTCCAAGAGCACTAGCTTTATAAGAAGATCGTTAAGTGTCAGTTATGAATTCAGAATGTCCAATCTATAAGAAATTTCCTCTCATTAGAGGTTGTAGCAATGGAACCGATTAAGGTTGATGTAGTGTTGTCTTGGCATCCTCCCAAGAGTGGGATTGAGGTGAAAATTTTCCTTGGGATGGAAGGATATTATTGGAGGTTCTTTCTTGATTTTTCTAGGATACGATCCTCCTTCACTATTTTGATCTAGAAGGGGAAGAAATTAATTTGGATGAAGGGGTTCTAGTATACATTTCATGAGTTGTGGTAGATGTTGTTTATTGATCAAATCTCGATATTTTCATATCAGAGTGTTGATTACATAGTGTTACGTGATTCCCTAGTTATGAACACCAGTTACATGTTGTGGAATAGTATAATATTTATAAATTCAAAGTGCAATATAGTTGTGGACTAGGGTTGTCTTACTTGTGGAGATTAATGGTTATTCATTTACTTATTATAATTCATCTAAAACTACTTTTTATTTTAATTTTATTATTTTTTTTAAAATAGTGTAAAATGAATTTTGATATTTTTGAAAAAATTATTTATGGAGATAAAACTAACCTAACATGAAATGCAAAAAGAGTTAAGAAAAGAATGAACTTGGAAAAGGGTTTGGTTTTTGGATCATTTCTCATTCATTTGTTTTTTATATTTATCTTGATAGTATAATTATTAAATATCATTCTTAAACAACAATTCCTAAATTTATTAGATATATAATCTTGAATTCCTAAACAATATTAATTCTACCACATCCTACAATCAAGGTTGAGGAAACACTTCAACTGAGAGTTTGACATATTATAGGTACTGAATCCATTTTATGTCATTTAATCCACCGAAAATCTAAAATCTATCATGTGAAGTGATATTGTTCAATGAAAGGGGGGAGTTTAAAATAAAATAATAGAGATGAGTTTGGGTTATGTGTTGTGGTGGATTATCACCGCACCCATATATTTCACCTTTATTAACCAAAAACATAAATTAAAACATTAAATAATTTAAGAATCAAATCCAAGAACACCCAATCCTCGCTCAAGGCCAAGCCTCAGGTCATCCACTCATTATTGAGTGTAAGAAGTCATAGGTGATATACTAAAGATTATAGAAGAAAAAATAAAATAAAAAGAAGAATGTGCGATAGAAATAGAGACTGTGTTAGAGAAAAAAATAAAATATAAGATATAATGAAAAAATAATAGAAACTAGAATAGGGGAAGAAATAATAGGGATCACTTGAATAAAAGAATGCATAAAATAAAAAAATAAAATAAAATTACAATATCTATGAAAATAAAATAATAATAAATTGCAACATGGAAATAAAAACAAGGAATCTGCATACTTTTATCCTCCTCCTTCATTGTGTTCCCTATCCATCTCTGTACAACAGTCATACGCCAATATTTATAGAGAGAGTTATCCTTAAATATTACATTGTTCAAATATTTAGTTTCCTTTTATAATTGATAATTGGAAGCATTGGAAAGGGATATTTCATATCCCCACATTGAATATCTCTATATATATTGAAGGTTTCCCATATTTCTTCAAAATAATCTCAGTTACCTATATTAAAATGTCTATGGGGAATTGAACATTAGTTTGTCACAAAAAGGGAAGCTACGATACTGGGATCCTCATAAATTCTATCCATCCTTCACAATGGTTAGATTGAGTGACCAAAAGTATGCATAGACATGCATGGATCATCAAATAAGGCTCCACTGATGTCTCCCAATGGTATAATTTTCATCTAATTGGATCCTGAGATTCAGCTGTGTAAGTTGGATTGAGCCTGAACTTTCTGGTCGTCAGCCATGGATCTCTCCAATGAGTTGTAGAGGTTGATGATTAATGATAAGGGAATAATAATTGAAGATAAATGTGCCTAATTCATGGTCAAACAGATTTGTCATGGAATGAAATCGTTTTTTAGTTTTGAATGGTGTTTATGTGATTGAGTCCCACAAAAATGTTTCCAAGGGTTGAGAATTTCTATTTATAACAGGTCACAATATTTTGTTTCAGAATTCCATTTATATGGGGGTTTGGTTCCCAATAACATGTCTCACACACCACATAGGCCCGTGCTGACACACACATGCCTGAGTTGGACTTGGCCTAACGGCTGTGCAGGTTCATCCCTAGGTAGATCACATCCTTCCGTCATTGTATAGGAATTTGTATTAGGCTCGCATGGCTGATCGGCGCTCTATGAGATGGATAAGTGGATTTCAGTACATGAATATATGTATATCCTGTTTAAACCATATTTTTTACCTATATGAAAAAACAATACACAATGAATAAACTCAAACATAAATTTAAGAGTAAATTCCAAATTTCTAAATTCATCATTTTTCCCATTTAAATCTATTTTAATTATTCAAATGTAATTCTATATATTATATTAAAACATCTCATTACAAGACTATATTTATTAAAAGTCATTTAAAATCATTATAATTCATTTAAAAAACTTTATTAAAATATATGTGCCTGAAATAACACCACACTTGAACTGTTCTTGTCCTCAAGCATAAAATCTCAACATTGAATTGCAGAGGAAAACCATGTTAACCAATATATAAATATCAGGTAATAAAATCAAATAATCACCATTGTTAAACAACAATTTTAATTTGAACAATAAATATCAATTCAAATTCTTATTTTTCAAAGAAATAATAAACCCCAAAATTTTTCTTTTTCCTGTTGAAAAATGACGAAACTCTTCATTTCATTCAATCAAGCTTCTCAATTCCTTATTCGTAAATATGTCATGTTTTGAGTTACCTCACTTTTAAATATTTTCTGTCATCACTAATGATAAAAATTCAATTAGATTTATGCTCATATAATGAATATATTCTCCTTATCCATAATCATACAAATGAACTACTTCATACACTTTTTTAATACAAAAGGATCTAAAAATAATAAGGACTTGAAAAAAAGGACGAATGATTATTAGGATTATCGTTGGTAGGGAATGATTTAAAAAATATTAAGGCTCAAAATTAATTTTACTATATAAATTAAAAATCATGTAACTAGTTGAAAAGTCTAATGAAAATTATCCTCTACTAAATGACCACTCCCACTTGCCATGATCATAGTAAAGGTCACCACATATGAAAGAATAATGAATGAATTTCTCCAACTTGTTTTTTTGTTTTTTTCCAAACTACATTTTTAGATTTTTAATTTTGTTTTCAAAATATATTATTCGGAAAAATCTCATGCCCATCACCTAACCACATATAATAAAAACCACTTCTCTAGTATTGTTGATTTTCTATTCTTCCAAGTCAAAACCCATTCTTTTTTTAATTTTTCTATAATGGGAAAATAGTAAAGTATAATTAATGTTTAATAATCCATCATAAATTTTTAAATTAGAAACCACACACTTCTTTGTTACAGTCTATTTCATCCCTCAACTATGACATCCATCACCCCCACACTTTACCATAAAAATAACTTGAAAATATTATGATTAGGGTAGGAATGGATAAAAATAGCTTTAATTGTGGCTCACAAATATCATGGTAATTCATGGTCTATATGGATAAATAAGTATTGGTTTAAAATGTGGTATCAAGGACAAGGGATTATAAAAAATACCTCAAACATGTTAAATGTGTTTTTTCATTGTTATAGATTTGACAAGATCCAATGTATGTTCTAGAAGGAGACTTGTAGCAAGACCACTCAAGATATATGATCAAGATAAAATAGAAAGTATGGGCTATATAAATCCTATCAGGATTGGAATATATGAAATTAGAAAATAACTCATGGTATGAATAATAATAATAATTCAATTCACATGAATTTTATTGATTCAAATTATGAAAAATGGTAGGAAAATTTCATTTACATGAATCAACCAATTCCCTCAAATCATGAGTAATATTTTCAATATCCATGATTCAATATAATCATTTAATTTTCAACATTAATAATTCAATATCATTATTATATAAATATAAAACATGGAATTATATAGTTCCTATGAAACTCATGTCTCCTAGTCCGGTCACGTAAAGAAAGGATTCAAGTTTGGGCATATAATTTCTAGTTTAACTCGGTTATTGGAATATTAGCATAGAACATACTTTTAGAAAGATGAAATGAGATTTGAAAATAAATAGTATAAGGATGAAATCGCTTTTCTCATATAGCTACATTCATTTCTCCTCTTGGCTATTTCAGTGCTGCCCTGTTCTATCATTGTCCTAAAAAACTAAATCAGTCAATTAAAACACAAGGATCATTCCATTAAATCTCAATGAGAATCAAGGACTAGGTTATGATTCTTAAATAATCATAAGAATTAAATTCAAATTAATAGAAATAAAGTATTTGGATAATTCTTGGTATGATCACCCCAAGTGGGCTCTATATTTTTAAATGCCTCTGGATGGGTAGTACCAGTTATCATCTATAATACATCTATGGGTGGATATTCTTGGATTTGGACCAACACACATGGATTTTACCATCATTCACTTATTATTTATTAGTGTAGAATAATCCATGGACAGAGTACACCAAATCAACCCCCCGCAAAAAGGTACAACTTTCATGGAGAGGGTAAGATAATGTATGGATCATCCCACTTCATGGATTCTACTTATACAAAATCTAATTTTTACAGTTCTTGATCAATATAGGATAGTCGTATTAAATATTTAATGGGAGATTTATAATTTATTATCTATTGAAAAAAGTTTAATAATATATAATTAAAAGAAAAATTATTCTTTTCAAAGTGAGTAGCTTTTGTCTTAATTTCATTAGGCTCATGAACTTGGATATCCTTATGGACTTTTTTTAATGAAACATTAATAAGTGATATAAGATTTATGTGTTACTCAACAGCTGAATTTTATTCCTTAATATTTTCCTCTAAGACAAAACATGGATAAGACTAATCTAAAAATTCAAAATATTGTGAGTTAATACTCAATTATGATTTAAAAATTTGAAAATATTTTTTAAAAATGTTAATATCTCTTTCTTAGTTTGGATTGAATATCTTTTTCAATGTTAAGGGTCTCTTAAAGTTGTATGGTAGTGAGTGGAGGTAGGTAGTTAGGATCCTCCATAATTTCTTTAAATTGAAACACATTGATAGTTTCTTCCCCTACTAAATCTAGTGAAAAGTAGAGTGGTTCTATCAGTAGATACCCAAATCTTGACGTACATAGAAATTACTTTACTTTTTGGAATAATTAATACATAACAAAAACAAACACACAAGAACCGCAAAAGTTTAGTGTCTTTGGAAACTCGGAACATAATATTCTATTTTGTGGTGAAAGATCTTCAAAATCTCTTATAAGGATCTTCCCCTTTTGTTTTCTTACCTAAAACCTTTTTTTATATCCTAGGGAAAATTAAAAAAATAAAGGGTGAGCTCAAATGCTCAGTAAGGTTAAGCATGGAGAAAATAAATCAAACCATATACATTTGGACATAAAAACTTGATCATAATGTTTAAAAAACAAAATCTTAAGCAATGAAATAAAACATGGATGTACATAAGGCATAGATCATAATGGAACATAATCATGATAAAATTGTTTGGAAATAAAACATGTAATTGTGGAAAAAACATTAAGCACATGATGTGATTTCCATAGTAGCCAAGGAATTGCTTCCAAGACCATCTTAGTTGACAATGCCCCTTTCTAAATCGAGTTCACTCCTCGTTTGAGTCATGTAACACTAAACTAGATTAACTTACCATTCTAGCTATGTCTATCTCAGGAGATATAAATCTTTACCCAATCAATTGGATGGAGATATAGGTCCCACCCATCTCCTAATGAAATCATTCTTACTTTTTCCACAAAATAAACGTAAAACATTCATCATAACGCAAAGAATAAAATAGGTTTCATAAACATCATCCCATCATCACATAATCCATATAAAAAACAAGATATTTCATCATAAGAAAATTGAAACCATGTAAATCATAGAGACATTATACTTGAAACATACACATATGAAATAAAGTCAGCTTTTATGGAAAATAGTTTTGATAAAACACATGAAATAAATTTTTTAGGAAAATATCCTTTATTCTTCAAAATCATTTTCTTTTCACAAAATGTCATGCACTTTTAAAAGAAAATTATTTTGTTGAAAACGGTCATAAAATCTTGTAGAGTTAGCTTCATGAAAATGAGGCATTATGAAACCATAAAAATCCATTCATGTCGTATAAGTTAAAAATAACATTCTTCTTGTACTTTTATTGGAAACGTCAAAAAGTTCCCAGTGTGGTAAACAAAATTATGATTCCTTTCATAACATGTGGTAAATTTAAAAAATGGGTAAAAATGTCTTTTAAAAATACATGAATCCATTTTTAGAAAACACGGGCATGGATGATAACAATAAACCCAGTAAATACTTACGAATATCAATCTCAGATAAGAATGAGATTGGAATAGTTATCCCATACCTTAGGTCTGATATGCTTCGTACATATCCGAAACTCATGTATAATTGTTATGATATCATATATGGTTCACTTATGACTTTATGTTACCCATTCTTTTGTAATTTCCATGTTAAAGCAGCCTTTTGGGTAAAATCGTTTTATTTATCATACGTGTTTGGAATTGTTGTTCTTGATATTATTACTACTTATATCATGATTTAATTACTTACAGAATATAAATAATGATTTATATATCATATATATTCAGTATATATATATATATATAACAGATAGATAAATGAACTGAAATACACCTTTCATGGAGACGGTAGGCCGTACGTACGCATGAACGCTGTTTTCTTTTCCTTATTGACTTGAATGGAAGTAAGTAGATGACATATATATATATGTATACATAAATCAAATAGATTCATTATTTGAAATATTTCATTATTATTCATTATATATACTTTATAATCACACTTGAATGGTTAATCATGGAAAGTGAATCTCATCGCGTTCGTGGAGACGGTAGTCCTTACGTACGCATGAGCGATGATATCATTTCCATGATAATGGAATTTTATTGAAGTGTATGTATAATATTTCAGAATCAAAATCACTTTACAATAACCATATATAATTTTTTATTTACACCATTATACCCATCCGTGTAAGGTGGTGGTGGAAAACGGATTACACCACGGCGTGGTGACAGTATTCCGTACGTACACACGCGTGGTGATTTCATTTTTCGTAGGATGGATAGAAGATGAAATAGGGTTGTTTCATATTTATAATAATATATCAGTATATTAGTGACAATGATTTTATTAATTTATAATGAAACAAATAAATAATAAGAAGTAGAAGAAGAAATAAATTGGAAAGAATTTGGTAAAGGATATTACCTCTTCTTTGACATGCCTCTTCTTAACCACCCCTTAAGGCACTAGGGTTGGAATTTTGAGGAAACTGGAACCTCTATAATGTTTATAGGGAAGATGATAATGTAAATTTTCAGGGTTTGGCCGAGCTTCAAGGCTCAAATGGGTGTTATGAGAAGTGGGAAGGGGTTCCCTTTTTATAAGGGAGGAGAGGGGCACCATTGGAAAAACTAAAAACATTATTTTATAATAAAGTCATATTTGGTTTTTAAAGGATTCAAATTTATGAATGTCTAATATAAGGTGGGTATGGGTCGAAATAATCTCAACCAATTGGTTTTAGACAAGTTTACGTTACTATTTTAACCTTATCAATTAGATTTAACTCTAAGTAAAATAATTTAACTTTTACCGTGTCTTTTTGTTTACATACACTATATGGTTAATATACTTACTATAAAAAGCCAAAAGAACCCCAAGTGGTTCATTATTAATATAAATATCCCTATCTATGTCATTTCTATGAACCTTAGATTTTTATGAATAAAATAACAATTGATAATATAATATTTGTGTTAAAAACTATATTATATCAATTTTGACACTATTTGGTACTTGATTTTTCTGAAATTCATAACAGCATAATTAGTTCAAAAACAGTTAATTGAAGCAATACTAGCATGTCATGGTAACCTATAAAATTAGTTTAATTCACAAATAGTCTAAAATTACATTTATTTTGGAATTTATAACATCTATTAAGTTAATATTTCATTAATAAGGTAATTACTTCATCATCATTGTGTCATAAATAAATTAACGTATTTAGTTTCTAAAAATTATAAATAAAATACCATTATATATGAAATCTTTTTATATTTCTAATGAATATTTATAGTTGAATTTATCTTCTGTATCACCCTATATTAAAAATGTTTTAGTTATTAAACATTGATTTTAACTATTTTAACTCATCTTTAAATAAAATAATAATAATGTTCCTAATATAATACATGTGGAACTAAAGGGTAATATTTCATTCCTAAGGTTTTTTTGGTTAAATTACACTTACTAAATAGAATTAGGATATTTTTTAGGGAAATAAAAAGATTATTTTTACCCTTAATTACCCTATTTACTTTTAACCGTGGTAAATAAAAGTAAAAAGATATTATTCACAAAAAAAATTATTTTTATCTTATTGAACCACATTTTACACCTTGATATTAACCGTGTCTCTTGGATTTTTCTAAATTCCACTCATAGAAGTGGTAAAAATAAGTTTTATGTAAATTTTCAAATTGACCTAGGAGGTGGGTAAAAGACGATGAAAAGTTCAATAAAATTTTTAAATATCTAAAATTATTATTAAATGACTCTAATGAATTACATTGAACTTATATTGGTATTATGTATCAATTTTGACTTAAAATAAATTTAAATAAAATAAATTATTATTTAAATAAAAATTTAGTTTTTAAATAGTAAACCAGTGTTTTCACTATTCATCAAAAATTGGATGTTTTCCGAAAAATACCAAAAATTCAACCTAGGTTAATTTCAATATTCCGAATCAAAATATGATGTCCATATTTAATGATAAAATTTAAAAAATTTCATAAAGTGGGTATTACTATTCATAACGGCTAGTTCATAATAATATTATAATAATTTCTCGTTTAGTGAAACTTCGTATTGCGTACTACACACGCTATCGAAGATTGTATTGATTGCATGTAATGCATCACAAGTCAGGGCTGCGTGTAGTGGACCCTCTTCTTGGTATTGTGTATAATATAATCAACAAATATTTTATTTATACATTAAACAAAATCTATACTTAACGTTGCGTAAAATAATTTCCACAAAACGAAGTTGAAATTGTGTGTAACAAGTGACATGAATAGTGTTGCATATAGGGAAAGCTAATTCGGTATTGTGTATAGTGCATGCTAATTTTGTTGTAGCTTACAAAACAAGACATCAATGAAATTAAAAATAATTATTCTCATAAAATCATGGGTTGTTACACTATCTCTTTTACCTTACAAATAGGGAGATCATGTTGCATTTCATCATTTTCCCAATTAATCTAATATTCATTATGGAATTATTGATATCTCATATGCACATTAGAATGTGAGTCCTCATCATCACTCTCTAGTTCTTTATGATAGGACCTAATTTGATCTTTGATATGGTTGGGTTATAGATGTTCCTCAACCGAGGCCGCAACCCCTAAGATCTCATTAGTGAAATTGGGAAGAACCAATGGTTCTTTCCTCATAGACTTATGTCTTTAATAATAAGTTTGGAATTTATTGAATATTTCAATAAATTCATGAATTGAAAGTCTTGTCTCCAAGCCATTTTACATCTTTTGGACCAAATAAGTTATACTCTCAGCCCTTCTTAATTGGAAGTCCACAACACTGTGCACCACTTTATCTTGGTCTTCACTTGTGATTAATTGTTCCCTAAATTAATGAAATAATTGTTTGAAAACATCAAGGAAATATATATTTTAGTTTTTTTTATAAAATAAATAAAAATATATCTAAAAAGTGTGAAAATAAAAATAAAATAAAAAACTATTTGTCTCACAAAAAATGACTCCACTTTTTGATGCCCACATGTCATATGTTGTGGAAAAAGATACTATTAATAATTTTATAGTGCAAAACTATAGCTGACTATATTCATCTCACATTATGTGCTTCATAATTATTCACTTAATAATTCCAATTGGCCTAAACCTAATTAATTTTTTTATTATTTATTGAAAATAATGGTAAATGTTTTTTGGTTTCTTGTAAAAAAATGTATTATAGAGCTAAAAATATCCTAACATAAACTGAAATATGAGTTAATAAAAAAAGAAATTGAACCAGGTTTTGGATTCTATTTCCTTTATTATTCCTATTGTTTTTTTTATATTAGTTGGATAGTTTAATTATGAAATATCATTCTTAAACTAGTATTCTTAAATTTATTAGATGTGTAATATAAAACAACTAAGAATATTAATTCCACCACATACTATAATATAAGTTGATGAAACACATCAATTGAGAGTGTGGCATCTTCTAGGACTCAAATACATCATATTCCATTTCATATATTGAATGGCTCAACTCCATTGTGTGAAAAACATGTGTTCAATGGAAGGTAGAGAAATGTTTTAAATAAAGTAATAGATATGACTTCGGGATCCATGTCATAGTGGAATATTTAACACTCACACAATTAGCCTTCGAACACCAAAAACATAAATTAAAACATTAAATTATTTAACCATATAATTTAGAAACGATCAATCCTCCCCTGAGGCCAAGCCTCAGGTAAGCCACTTATTATCGTCTGTAAGAGGTCACAATGGATATAATGAAGGGAAGAGAAAAAAAAAATAAGAATGAGAGAGAGAGATAATGATAAAGAAATAAAATAAATTATAATAATTAATATTAAAAGAATATAAAAGGAATAATTGAAAGAAGTCATAGTGATCAATTAAATAAAAACATGAACGATGTATATGAAAAATAATAAAATAAATTTACATCAACCAATAAAATAAAGTAAATAGAAAGTACAACAATAAAATAAAAAAAGTCAGAAGTATCCCATAAACCTCCTCCTTTAGTGTAATACCTCTCCATCTCTACACAATAGCCAAACACCTCTTTTATATAGGGAGTATTCCATGATTCTTTTTTCCTTCAAATATTTAGTTCTCTTTTGTTTATATTTAAAAATTAGAAGTGATGGAAGTAGACATTTCATATCCCCGCATTTAATTCCTCATTAGAAATAATAGGTTTCCAAATTTTTTTAAAAAATATGCCCACTTCCCTAGATTAAAACCTCCCAAGGGAAGTGCAAAATAGTATGACACAACTAGGGTATAAATAGTGCAGGGATCCTCACAAATCCCATCCAACCTTCACAGTGACCAGATAGAGCTCCCTTAGAGCATGAATGGTAGTGAATGAATAGTCAAAGAATGATACACTAAGGTCACCTGTGTAACATCCCAAAAATTATAAAAAGGGATATTTATTTAAAAAATAATTTAATATTAGAAATAATAATTAAAAAATTAATTAATATTAAATTTATCAATTAATAATGTTAATAAATAAACGATGAAATCATAATGAAACTATTATATGAAACGTTATTAATAATGTATTTTTTGTAGATAATTTCATCAAAAAATTATTACTTGATATGTTTTTTTGTAATGAATTGATTTTCATAAATTAAAAAATAATTTTTTGTTTATATAAAATTTATTATAAAGAAATTATGGGAATTTAAATTTAAATAGAAGAATAATTTAGAATTTTAAATATTTAATTTTAGATAAAATTAATTTTATTAATTTAAATATAATGATAATAATAATAGTAATAAAGGGTAAAACATATTTTTTAAGAAAATTATTATTATTATTTTTAAGATAATATATTATATTATAATTTTTTATAATGTTTTGAAATTATAAATATATATAATTATAATAAAATAAAAAACAAATTTCATATATATATATATATATGTTTAAAAAATGTTTTAGAAAAAAACGTCACATGTTTGGTGTAAAGAAAATATTAAAAAAAATGAAAGTTAAAATGTTTTAAAAAAAGTTTTTTTAATTGTAAAAAAATTATAAATAAAATTATAAAAATAAAAATCAAAAATAAGTGGTAGGAATTGTGGATCGATAAAAAAAATTGAAAAGAAAATAAAAAATGATAAAAAAAATAATGGGAATGGGTTCACGTTGTGTGTAGTCAGAAGAATGAGCTCCTTTTTTTGAAGTCTTCATGGATATAAAATAGGAATAATATATATATATATATATATATTACAACATTAATTTATGTGTGTTGTGTAAGAGTCAATAATTTATATGATCAGTCAAAACTGATTGAGCTTGCTTTGCAAGCATTATTTATTCACCATTCATAGAAAAAACAAAGATATAAATTATACATGTGTGTGTGAAATAATTAGCATTATATAAGGGAATTTCTTTGGGCATTAAATAGAGAATACCACTTAGATTTTGAAGTGTGATAGTGCCTAATGTGTTATAGAAGTTGGTTTTCTGATTTTTCTACAAACCAAGTGAAGGATTTATTTTCATAGTTTATAAATTTAATTTTTCAGATTGATAATTATGTTATTATAAAACCCCATCCAAGGGGATTGTTTTTTATTTTTATATATCAAACTATATTTTAATTTATGGTTCTTTAAGGGTTTGATTTTATTTTTAATCTATTAATTTGTGTTTGATTTAAAAAGTTTTCTATATGAATATCTCTCTATCTATCAACTTTTTTTTTCAGAAATGACAATATAAGGATGTTAAAATTTTGATCAAGGTTTTGTTTTAGAAAAAAACATTTGTTACCAAACATTAATTTGAATGAAAACAATTTTAAGAAATCTGATCATCCATTTATTTATTTTTAAAGAATTTTTATGTCTCAATATATAATACTATTGATTATTATAAACCTTGAAAAATAAATGGTCTTATAAAACTATTCTATGTTTTTACATTAGTAATATTATTTCGGAATATATCTTAATCTACATTGTATAATAATAAAAAAACCATGTTTTGGTTTTTTTTGAATTTAAATTTTTAAATGTGGGTTGATTTTTATTCCAATGTAATAGTTATTATTTTACATGAATATAAGTTATCATTTTATGTGTGATTTATAATTATAATAGTTTTAAATAAAATTTTTTATTTTATGTCAGAAATTCCTTTTCTCATCTATGTATGCCATTCATTATTTATATATGGCCATAATTTAAATATATCATTCACATTCAATGAATATTTATTCAAGAATCCATTTAATTTATTAAGAATTTATATTTTTGTATCTTAGTAAGAAACGATAGTTTTTATGTATGGATTTCTCCAAATTGTTCTTCAAAATTCATTAAAAATATGATTGCGCCAAGTAAAGAAACTTGTAAGACTATTTTATTTTATGAAAATAATTTATGTATTATTTTGAAATGATTTTTTGGTTATTAGTGACAAAGGAACGACCGTAAAAATGTTTTCTTATGTTAAGGTACTAGATTATATAATGTCATGTTATATTATGAGGAGTGAACCCATGACCTCAATTGTAGTACCCCTAAAAGTTTATGTTATGTCTCTCTATTCATCACTGAGTTACATTCTATTCATCACAGTGTTCCTTTGAAACAAAACTAGGTTATTTAAGAGATGGTTAAAACCCATCCATTAAACAAAATATTTCTAACATCTATGTTTTGAATTTCAAAACATGGTCGTCTAGAGCTGTGTTCAGTAAGTCATTTGGAGTCTGATAGAGAAAAATTGATTTTTGGTGAATAATAACATACCCATATGAACAATAATATGAATAGTAATATACCCTTATGAATAGTAAATGATATTATTATTTTATTTTCTTAAGGAAATAAGATAATGAGATCTTAATTAGTTTTTCAATGATAAATAAAACTAATTGCACTTTAAGAATGTTATTTTTCAAATAAACTATGAGATTATTTAAAAATTAAATTAATAATATTTAGAAAATTATTTTTGAAAAATGGGTTTCACTTTTTAATTCTACAGGTCGAAAAATGGTTAAGGTGAATTTTGGGAATTTTTCTGAACAATTGATTTTTCAGTGAATAGTAAGAAATACACATTTTAGTTTCGCTATGTTTATGACATCATTAATGATGTAATGATGTTGTCATAAAACTGGTCAACTTGTGAATAGTAAAATAAGATTTGAGGTGTCCCAAGTGGCTTTAACCATGAGAAAATACCATGCTCATGCCCATGGTATTTCAAATACCACCCATGAGGTGTCCCTTGTAAATTATTAAAAAAATCCCCCACTTTAACTATAAATACCAACTCCTTCCTTCATTGAATTCATTCCCAATTCTACCTCAACAATGTTCTGGACTTTATACTTTCATATTTGTCCTCCCCTTTTTTCCTCAAGCTCCCAAGGTCCCAACCATAATGTTCTATGGGTTACTATACAAGGTAAGAAAACACTCAATTTCATTCTTTTTCCTTTCAAGTTCTCTATTATGTGGTATATCGTTCAAGTTTCCATACCATGTTCTTATTTTTCCTCTTATTCATGATATAATCTATATTATGATTCAATTCTGAATAGGTGACCCGTGTCCCCTCTATTTTTTAATATTTTATAAAACCATGTTGTGTAGCTGTTAGGTTTCCGGATTTTTGTAAGCGATTTCAAAATTATTCTTTTATTTGGAGTAATTTATTTATTCTTTATTCAAATATTCTTACCCAAGAGGAATGAAATCTCCATAATCATGTATATTCTAGATTTTCTAATGTTCATGATAAATTCATCATCACTCTTATTCTTTCCCCACTTGATCAAGGAATTAAAAACATTGTCCGTGACGTGTCGAATTACCGACATCGTATACGATGTGATTTCAATTTGCAATAATGCATTCAAGTCTGATCATGAAACCATTTATATGGTTGAACCAGGATATAATATATGTCTTATGACTCACCCATGGTTATGTAATTCTTTGGTACTCATGGTTCTAATTTATAAACCAAAATGATGTTGTTATTATTAAAGAACCACTAAAACGACCTAAATGAACATCGTTACTGTTTTCACTAATGAATCATCATCATGGTATATAAACCAAAATAAGTATAAGAGAATTTATATATCCATAATTTCATTAAAATATGTATTAACAATTTTGTATGTTTAACCATGTTTCAAATGAACTTCCATTCATGGAAACAAGTAACGAACCATGAAAATCAAGGGAGAAAATGCTTCCAAAACATGAAAATTGGACTAATTGAACCCATAGAAATGGACATAAAGAACATAATAAGGTTATAATAAATAAATTAAATGTATAGGAGGTTATGTAAATATTAATTAATGAAGCTAAATTTGATTATTCCGGTCATTAAAACAAATTAATAACACACTCGAGAATAAAGTATTGGGTTTCTCATCTCACTTTCATTTCTGTGAGATTTTCTTTGTTCACCACTTATTTATTGTATGTGTTATATGTGTAATTCACTTTTATATATAATAAAATTATTCTATTTATACTCATGTTATTCGATGATTCATTTTATGTTCATTAGTTTCTGGTCATATGATTCAACATATTACATTTTGGAAAAGGACATTGTCTCGACTACCATTTTGTTGTGTCTAACTTTGTAATGTGCACCTAATAATCCCTATGTGGTGTACCTACTACACATTTGAGTTCCCTTTCCATTTGAAATTATATTTCTATTAAATATCCATAATCTCATATCATGGATATGATTATTGTCTAAACTTTATACCATTTACATACGGTGTATATTTGAAAAAATATTTTGACGATGGAATTATCGATGAATCTGTATTATCTACTTTATACGGATATTGAAAAAGAATATTTCTCTTGTATTTAATCAATTTATAAATAATGATTTGAGAATTCAGTGGCGAGTGGGGCCCTCCACACCTCCACGATGCATCAGTAGGTCTCATGAGACAAAACAATTTGACAATAGACCCTTCGAGTTTGTTTCCAAAAATCAGACGAGTTTCTGCCCACAGAACTAAATCGTTTTTATGGTATTATGGTTTCATGTGCCAGATACATGAATTACAATTAATAATAATTATCTTTATTCATTATCGGTTATTAATATTATCCATGAGGCTTTCACTATGACTAAATTTATGGATGCAGTTTCATTTTCAGTTTATTAATGGAATTAGTTTTTCATTTACTCGCTAATCTGTATTGATTATGTCAGATTGATTATGATCCACTTATTATTGGACTCATGCTTCAACTATTTGTAACCCCCACTGAGTGTTTGAGCTCATGCCTTATATTGTCTACCTTTGAAAGTTGATGAAGAGAAGGTCTTCTTTTGAGTTCCTTGATGCAGTTTATAGTTTTTGTTATGTATTGTATTTTGTAACCATTATTCCAATGTAATTTGAGTTACATCTATGTATCTAGTTTCATCATGACTACTAAACTGGTCATTATATAAATATTTTCATTCCTTCTAACCATGAAAATATCACATGTAATGCACCAGCTCCAGCCTAGAGGGGTCTTGGTGTTACAGTTGGTATCAAAGTATGTTTAGTAGAATACATGGAAACTAGAGTAGGAAAAGTGTATTAGGGAACAAAGAACTAAGGTAGTATATGAGTATTAACATATAATAATGTCCTGTTATTTTGTTTAGGAATAGATTATGTGGATTTTTTAAGCAATACATCCTTTTCTAGATATGACTAGGTAGAGGTGGCTCTGGCACAGATGTATCTAGGGGTAAAACAGAAAAACACCGCTTTGAGCTAGACTCGAACGGGAATAGGTGCACGACAACGGGCCTTGCTACACTCTTGGTTATGACACTCCTGGGGGATATGCTTAGGATAATTTATATTTTCTTTACAAGCCATTTTGAAAGAGTTAATGTAATTTTTTCCATAGAGGAAGCATGTTTATTAGATTAGATATGCATAGAATTTCAATCTATTTTGAGTTATTTTTTAATTTAGATTCATAAAATAATCAAGTGTATCCCATTATTTAGAAATGTCATCTAATGGAAGAAGGGTAATCAATACTTGGGGGAAATGAAGGGATCTCCCTACTGAGCATGTCAACACTGTCAACATTGGAGCAGATCAGATCATGAACATATTGGAACAACATACTCAAGCTGTAACGAATAACCATTCCACACCTGTGTTGGATCATTTCATGTGGTAGAAGCCCCCAACTTTCACTTGGACTACTAATCCAGTGGTGTTTTAGAAATGGATCAAGTCCGTTGAAATGATATTCATGGAATTAAGATGCAATGAAAATGAAAAGGTAGTACCAGAAGTATATTGTCTAAAGGTCGACGTTGATCAATGGTGGTCCCTAATTCAAAATACCACAAATGAAAAAGTAATCGAAGATATGGGATGGAGTACTTTTAAGGAAATATTCTATGAAAAATATTTCCCTCGTGAGCAACGAACTGAAATGAATAGGAAATTACTTGGTTTGAAACAATGGGAAGAAGATAGTGTTGAAGAGTATGAGGCTACCTTCACAAGGCTAGCCAGGTATGCCATGGATTACCTTCATGACTCAGCGGACAAGATTGATCATTTCTTTGAAGGTCTTAATCCATGTATTCTAAGATAACTGTCTTCTCAGTCATTTTTATCATATGATGAAATTGTATCATGTGCCATCAAAACAAAGAAGGAATTTTCTAGACAAAATTTTTTCAAAGGAAACCATGATAAGATGCGGTATTCTGATAACAATAGAAAAGGAGAAGCACCAAGAAAGAGAAAGGGAACGAATAGTTTCCCATTATGCGAGAACTATGGAAATAATCATCCCGGAAAATGCTTGAAAGGCAAGGGAGTCTGCTATAACTGTGGAGAAAAGGTTAATTGATCTGATGAATGAAAGGGGAAGAAATAATTCAATGATGTACAATGCTATAATTGCAGAGATATGGAACACTATGAAAATGTGTGTCATAATCGCCAAGGAAACATGCCTCAGAAAAATCAAAGAGAACAAGGGGGAGACTATGCGATTACAACTGCTGAGGTTGATATTCGTAGTTACATGGTTGAAGGTACATTAATTGTTTCCTCAAACATAGACAACACTTTATTTGATTCTGGACCATCACATTCATTCATATCCTCTCAGTTTTCCATGAAAATTATATCTGAACAATTTTATTTAAGAAAGGAGTTATCAGTCAAAACTCCCATGGGATGTATCATTGCAACAATTGAATGTCGACTAGTCCCCCTCCAAACACCAAAACATGCATTAGTTGCTAGCCATATCATCATGCACACAAATTAATTTGATATAATTCTCAATATGGATTGGGTATCAAATTATGATGCGAGGATTTATTGCAAGAAAAGGAAGTTACAATTTTTGGAAATGGTGTAGAATCCCTTGTCTTTAGGGAAAAAAATTCGCCACCTTATTCTTCTCTAGAACCACCCATAGTAGCTCTATTGAATGCAATACTTTGAGTGGAAGACAAACCAATATCTATGGGAGAGGAAAGAAAACTTAAAATTAAAGATGTGCACATAGTAAAAGAGAACATTGATGTATTTCCAGAGGATTTACCTTGACATCCCTCAGAGTGGGATATTGATTTTTCCATTGAATTAATTCCTGGTGTAAGACCTATATCAAATACCCCATAGAGAATGTCCACTTTGGAGCTAGTGGATCAGAAGAAACAACTAGAAGAGTTGAGTGAAAATTGATTTATTCGACCTAGTGTTTCTCCATGGGGAGCCCCGGTCTTGTTTGTAAAGAATAAAGATTGATCCATGAGTCTATGCATTGATTATAGAGAAATAAATTCTATTAAAAAAAGAATAAGTATCCCCTACCCTAGATTGATTATTTATTTGACTAAATTCATGGAGCTTATTAGTTTTCAAATATTGCACTTAGATCTAGATATCATCAACTGATTTGAGGAAGGAATATATTATGAAGACAACATTTCGAACCAGGTATGGGCATTAAAAGTTTACAGTGATGCCTTTTGGACTGACAAATGCACCATCTATTTTCATGGATGTATTGAATAGAGTTTTCAAGTAATATCTTGATAACATTGTTGTGATATTCATCGATGATATCCTCGTATACTCAAAAAGATATGAAGACCATGAGAGTCACTTGTGAGTTATTCTAGGAACTCTTAGAAGAAATGAAATATATGGGATGTTTAGAAAGTGCGAATTCTGGCTTCAATTAGTTTCTTTTCTGAGCCATATTGTCTCTAAGAATGGAATCTTATTAGATCTTATGAAGACAAAGGAAATCCGAGATTGGTCCATGCGAACAAATATAACTGAGGTACACATTTTTATTGGCATAGCATGTTATTATCGATATTTCGTTCAGAATTTTTCCCGCCTGGCTAATCTGTTATCCAAGATCACACATAAAGGGGTTAAATTTTTTTGGACAAAAGATTGTGAAAATAGTTTTGAAGAACTGAAGAGAAGATTATTCAATGCTCATATATTGACTCTACCATCGGGTAATGACGGGTTTGTTATTTTTAGTGATGCTTCAATGAAAGGACTTGGTTGTGTCCTTATGTAAAATGATAAGTTTATTTCTTATGCATCATGAAAACTAAAAGTTCATGAGCAAAAATATCCTACTCATGATCTTTAGTTAACTACTGTAATATTTACTTAGAAGATATGGTGACAATATCTCTATGGTGAAAAATGTGAGATTTATACCGATCACAAGAGTTTGAAGTATATTTTTACATAGAAAAAACTCAACATTTGGAAAGGAGATGGCTTGATCTACTCAAGGATTATGATTTCTTGGTAAACTACCACCCGGGGAAGGTAAATAAGGTGGAAGATGCTTTGAGCGGAAAGGATCATTGAGTTTTGAACAAGATGAGAGTTGAAAGGGTCTTATTTTCATGGATCTTGTAAATATGGATATGGGAATAACCATGAAATGTGAAACCTAAATTATTTTTCAAATGGTTGCCAAACAATCTTTACTAGAGAGGATAAAAAGTTCTCATGCTGATGATGAGGAGGTTCAAAAGAAGATTAAAGCTATGAATGATGGGAGATTGAGTGACTTCGTATATGAAGATGGAATTTTGAAATTTGGGATGAGACTTTGTGCTCCCAATATACCTGATCTAAAAAGGGAATTGTTAGATGATGCTCATAGTTCTAATTTCAATATACTCAATGGTAGCACTATGATGTATAGTGATTGGAAGGAAAATTTTTGATGGGACAACATGAAGAGGGATATTGGTGATTTTGTGTCAAGATGTATGGTTTGTCAACAAGTGAAAGGTGGAATTTAATTGACTGGAGAAGTATTGAAACCTATTCCCATACATAAGTGGAAATGGGATAATATCTTGATGGACTATTTCATGGGACTTCTAAAGACTCTTAGATTGAATGATTCAATATGGGTCATTATTGATCGTCTTACCACGTCAGCACATTTTCTTGCTATAAGAGAAGATCTACCACTTGAACGACTAGAAAGACTATATTTTAACGAAGTTGTGAGACTTCATGGAGTGCCTCTATCGATTGTTTTTTATCCTGATCCACATTGGACATCCTAATTTTGGAAACGTCTTCAGAAGACCCTAGATACTGATCTTCGATTGAGCACTGCCAACCATCCACAAACTGATGGACAATCAGAACAGACTATTCGAACATTAGAAGACATGTTGAGGTGTTATTCACTTGATTTTCAAGGCATGTGGGATCAATATTTACCTATTGTGGAATTTTCCTACAACAATAACTTCAGTTCAAGTATTCAAATGGCACCATATGAAGAAGTATACGGGATGAGATGTCGTATACCCACATACTGGGATGAAGTTGGTGAATGAAAACTCGTGGGCCCAGAACTCGTTGAAGAACCGACGAAAAAGGTGAAGATCTTCTATAACCAAATCAAAATAGATAAAACTAGTAAAAAGAGATATGTAGATAACCAAAGGAAGGATTTGGATTTTCAATAGGTGATCATGTTTTCTTAAAGGTATCTCCATGGAAGGGTATTATACAATTTAGTAAGAAGGGATAGTTAAGTCCCAGGTACATCGGACCTTTTGAAATTCTTAACCGAATTGGAGCCGTAGCTTACTATTTGGCAATGCCTCCATGTCCCTCCAAGGTTCACAATGTGTTCCACGTGTCAATGTTAAGAAAATAAATGCCAGACTCAACACATGTACTCACTTATGAAGAAGTTGAACTTGAGCCAGATCTATCTTATTGTGAAGAGTCTATCAATATTCTTGATTCTAGAGAAAAAGTATTAAGAAATTGAATGACCTAACTGGTAAAGGTTATATGTAGGAACCATAAGATGGAGGAAGAAACATTGGAGCCTGAGGAGCTATGTTAATGAGATACCTGAATGTTTTTAGGTAATATTTTATAAATTTCGACGAAGAAATTTTCTGAGGGAAGGAATAATGTAGTACCCCAAACATTTTATGTTATGTTTCTTTATTCATCACTGAGTTACATTCTATTCATCACTATGTTACTTTGAAACAACACTAAGTTATTTAGGAGATAGTTAAAATCTATCCAGTAATCCTGAATTTCTCACTTATGTGATTTCAATTTCGAAAAATGGTCATCTGGAGTTGTGTTCAGTAAGTCATTTGGTGTCTGATAGAACAAACTAGATTTTTGGTGAATAGTAACATACCCATATTAATATTAATATAAATAGTAACATAACCTTATGAATAGTAAAAAATACTATTATTTTATTTTCTTAAGGTAATATGATAATGAGATCTTAATTAGTTTTTCAATGAGAAATAAAACTAATTGCACTTTAAGATTGTTATTTTTTGAATTAACTATGACTTTATTTAAAAATTAAATTAATAATATTTAGAAAATTGTTTTTGAACAATTTATTTCACTTTTTAATTCTATATGTCCAAAAATGGTTTGGGTTAATTTTGGGAATTTTTCTGAAACAGTTGATTTTTCAGTGAATAGTAAAAAATACAGTTTTTAGTTTCGGTGTGTTTATGACATCATTAATGATGTAATGATGAATTCATAAATCTAGTAAACTTATGAATGTTTTAATAAGATATGAGGTCTCCCGTGTAGCTTTAACCATGGGCACGCCCATAATTTTGCAAATACAACCCGTGAGGTGTCCCTTGAAAAATATTAAAGTAATCCCTCACTTTTCCTATAAATACCATCCATTCCCTTCATTGAATTCAATCCTAATTCTCCCTCAACAAAGTTTTTGACTCCTTAATTTCATATTAGTCCTCCCATGTTTTTCTCAAGCTCCCAAGGTCCCAACATTCATGTTCTAAGAGTTACTCTATAAGGTAAGAAAATTCTCAATTTCATTCTTTTTCGTTTCAAGATCTTTTATTTGTGGTATATCATTAATGTTTCCATACCATGTTATTATATTTCTTCTTATTCTTGATCTAATCTATATTACATTTCATTTCTGGATAGGTGACACTTTTCCCCTCTATTTTTTAATATTTTCTAAAACCATGTTTTGTAGCTATTAGGCTGCCGATTTTTTGTAAGCTATTTCAAAATTATTCTTTTTTTTGAGTTCTTTATTTATTCATTTTCAACTCTTCTTACCCAAGAGGAATAAAATTTCCCAAATCTTGAATATTCTGGATGTACTAATGTTCATGATAAATTCATCATCAATCTTCTTCTTTCGCCCACTTGTTCAATGAATTAAAAACATTGGCTATGACTTGTCGAAATACCGACATCGTAGATGACGTGATTTCAATTTGCAATAATTCTTTCAAGTCTGGTCATAAAACCATTTATATGGATGAACCAGGTTATAATATATGTGTTATGACTCACCCATGGTTCTGTAATTCGTTGGTACTCATGAATCTAATTGATAAAACAAAATGAGGTTGTTATTATCAAAGAACTACTAAAACGATCTAAACTAACATCATTAATGTTTTAACTAATGAATCATTATCGTGGTATAAAACCTAAAATCATTATAAGATAATTTATATCTCTATAATTTAGTTAAAAATATTTATTAACAATTATGGATGTTTAACCATGTTTCAAATGAACTTATATTCATGGAAACAAGTAACGAATCATGAAAATCAAGGGAGAAAATGATTCCAAAACCTGATAATTGAACCAAATGATCCCATAGAAATGGACATGAAGAACCTAATAATATTATACTAAATAAATTAAATGCGTAGTAGGTTCTTGTAAATATTAATTAATGAATCTAAATTTGATTATGAAAGTCATTTAAACAAACGAAGAACACACTCGAGCATAAGGTAAGGGGTATCTCATCTCACTTTCATTTCTGTGAGATTTTCAATGTTCACCACTTATTTATTGTATGTGGTATATGTGTACTTCCATTTGATATATAATACTATGATTCTATTTATATTCATGTTATTCAATGATTCATTTTATTTTGATTATCTTATGGTCATATGATTTGACCGATAACATTTTGGAAAAATACTTTGTCTCAACTACCATTTTTTATGACTAACTTTGTAATGTGCACCTAATAATCCCTATGTGGTGTACCTACATCCCATTTGACTTAAAATTACATTTTAAATTATATTTCTATTAAATATCTATAATCTCATATCATGGATATGATTATTGGCTAAACCATATACCATTTACATAGAGACCCTAAGCATGACGTACATAGACATTACATTACTTTTGCGGAATACTTAGTACAAAACAAAAACACACACACAAGGACCGTAATAGTTTAGTGTCTTTGGAAACTCGGAATATAATATTCTAATCGTGGTGAAATATCTTCAACATCTCCCATAAAGATCTTTATTTTTTTTAACCTAAATCCCTTCTTTATATCCTAGGAAAATGAAAACATAAAAAGGTGAGCTCAAATGATCAGTAAGGGTAAACAAAATAAATATGAATCACCTCATATTCATAAGAACATGTCTTTTGGAAATCTTAACCTGTAAAAGAGATCATAATTTCATAACATGGGATACATCATAGTAGTGAAATGTAATCCCAATAATCATAACTTAAAACATGAAACTTTGTGTCATACACACATAATCATAGAGAATAATTTCTTGTTAGTCAAGACTCATTTCCAAGACTATCTTAGTGGACAAGTCCATTTCTGAACCGAGTTCACTCCTCGTTTCAGTCATGTTTCACTGAACAGGTATAACCTACCGTTCCAGCCATGTCTATCTCATGAGATATAAAATCTTTACCCAATGCATTGGAGGGAGATATAGGTCCCACCCATCTCATAATGATACCATTCTTATGTGTGCCACAAAATCATAAATCATACATCATTGCATAACCCATGTTGTAAAAATGGGATTTTTAAACAACATGACATCATAAAACAATTCATATAAGATAAAGGAATTCATAAAAACATTTTCATCACAACATAATCATATCCATGTAATAATAGGGATAGAAACAGAACCCTATATTATCTTAGATGGAAAATAATTTTGATAAAACACTTGAACTCCATTCTTGAGGAAAATATCCTTTCTACTTCCAATTCACTTTTCCTTTATTAATATTTCATAAAATTATAAATTAAAAGAAGTTCATTAAAAATAAACTTGAAAACATGTAAAGGAATATTCTTGGAAATATTGTTTTAAAAATCAATTCATGCCGTATAAAAAAAACATTCTTCTCGTACTTTTGTCGGAAAAGTCAAAAAGTACCTCGTACGAAAAAACGACTAAAGATTCCTTTCATATCTTTTACTAAAAACTCACCGAAGGGTAAAATTTTATATAAACTATTGTATAAAGATATAAATATTACATATTGAGGAAACATGGATGAGGATGATAAAATACCCCACAGTAAATGCCAAAGTATAAACAATCTCGGATAAAAATGATATTGTGATATTTCCCTTACCTTAGGTCCGATATTCTTTGTATGTGTCCGAACATACTATATAATGATTTAAATAATGTTATTGACTTATTACAGAATCGTAATTATTTTTTTGATATCATATATGGTCGTATTCCTATCTTCTTATTAGTAATATTTAATTGCTACTTGTTATTCGGGTGTTTATAACTTTTTGTTCTTATGCGTGTTTTGTCGAATAAATTCTTATTCGTCTCTTTAGGTTATAGATACCTCATATCCATAATGTTATTAGTGTAATATATATCATATTAATTCATTCAATTCATTTATATAATCATTATGAAATTAAGATCATATAGAACGAGTCGCATCACATCGTGGAGATGGTATTCCGTACATACGCACGAGTGATGATATCGTTCCTATGATCATGGAATTGTATTGGAGAGTATGTATACTATTTCAAAATAAGTATAAATTTATAATAGTCATATATAGTAATTATTTACACCATTATACCCATCCAAGTAAGGTGGTGGTGGAAAATAGATTACACCACGACGTGGAGACGGTATTCCGTACGTACGCACACGCGGTGATTTCGTTTTCTGTAGGATGGATAGATGTTGAAATAGGGTTGTTTCATACATGTAATAACATATAAGTATATGAGAGATACTGATGTTATTACTTCATAATGAAACAACTAAAGAAGAATAAGTGGAAGAATAAATAAAGATGAAAGAATCGGTAACAGACATTACCTCTTCTTTGAAGTGCTTCTTTGAGACCTCCTTTTAGGGCACTAAAATAGATCTCTGAAGAAAACCAGAACCTCTAGGATGTTTCTAGGGAAGTGGAGAGGAGAAATTGTCAGGTGTTGGCCGATCTTGAATGCTCAAAGTGGTGTGAGGAAGAGGGGGAGGAGGTGCCCTTTTATAAGGGAGGAGAGGGGCACCTTTGGAATAACGAAATCTATTATTTTATTATAAAGTCATATTCGGTTTTTAATAGCTCCAAATTGAGTTATTTCGATGCTAAGGTTGGTATGGGTCGAACTCCTATCATCCAATAGAATTTAGAAAAGTTTAGGTTCCTATTTTAACCTTATCATTTAGATTTAACATTAAGTAAGATAATTTTACTTTTTTCATGTCTTCTTGTCTTCTTATACTATAAGGTTAATAAACATACTATAAGCAGCCAAAAGAACCCCATGTTGTTTATTAGTAATATATATGACCTTATCTAGTTAATTTGGCCGAACCTTATATTTTTGGGAATAAAATAACAATTACTAATATAATATTTGTTTTACAAACTATTTTATGTAAAATTTGACACTATTTAGTAATTGATTTTTTTGAAAATTATATAAGAATGATTAGTTAGAAAAATGTTAATTAAATAAATACTAACATGTAATATTAACCTAGAAAATTAGTGGAATGCATAAAAAGTCTCAAATTACATTTATTTGGGTATTTATAACATCAATTCTGTCAATATTTAATTAATATGATAATTACTGCATCATCGTTGTGTCATAAATAAATTAAATTATTTAATGTCTAAAAATTACAAATAAAATACCATTATGTACGAAAATATTTTATCTTTCTAATGAAAATTTATATTCGAATTTATCTTATGTATAACCCCATATTAAAAATGATTTACTTATTAAACTTTGATTTTAAATATTTTAACCCTTCTCTAAATAAGTTAATAATAAATGTCCGAATCTAATCCAACTGGGCCTAAATGGTCATATTTTATTCCTAAAGTTGTTTTCGGTCTAATTAAATTTTTCCAATAGAATTAGGACATGTGTTAGTGTAATAGTAATATCATTTTTACCCTTAATTAACCTATTTACTTTTAACCGTGGTAAAAAAAAGTAAACAATAACTATTCACCAAAAAATATTTTCATCTCATTGAATCACATTTTACATACTGACATTAACTGTGTCTCTCGGATTTTTTAAATTCCACTAATAGAAGTTGTAAAATAATGTTTTATGAAAAATTCATTTTTTAACTACCACTTAGTGGTTTCACTATTAATCAAAAAATGAAAGTTTCCAGAAAAATACCAAAAATTAGGCCTAAGATATATTTGATATTATGAATTAAAAAATTATATCTATTTTACCAATTTTAAAACATATCAGTTTCATTAATTAATTTAAAAATTAATTCTCATCGTCAAAACAAATAGGGTGTTCTTAAGAGATAATAACTATCAAAAGATTGACAGTTGTTTATGTCTGGATTAAATGTGAAATTACATCCAATAACCAACATTGTATTAAATTGTAAAAATATATTCTAAATATAATTTAGAACCAATAAAATTAATAATTAATCACTATAAATTATTCCTATTAAAAAGGTTGTTTTTAATTAAAATTTAGTAATTTTCACTATTCATCAGAAAATGAAATTTATCCGAAAAGTACAAAAATTTCACCCTAAGCTAATTTGGATATTCCGAATCCAGAAATGAAGTCCATTTTGAAAAATAAAATTTACAAAATTTCAAAAAGTGGTTATTTCTATTAATAACGGCTAGTTTTAATAATATTTTAATATCATATCATTGTTTAGTGAAACTCGGTATTGCGTACTACACATGCTATCGAGGAAGGTCGTGATTGCGTGTAATACAAGTCAAGTTAAGGATGCGTGTTATGCAAACTCCTTTTGGTGTAGCGTACAACACAAGACATTAATGAAATTAAAAAGAATATTTTTCATAAAATCTCAAGGTGTTACATTCTACCCCCCTTAAAATGAATTTCTCCCTCGAAATTCGTCGGGGTTATAAATGGATTACTATTCGAAAGTTTCTTTAATAGAAACCCACATTGTAAAAAGGAATACCAAAACCAATCTTTAAAAATAAATGTATGAAACGTAACAGTTACCCAAATAAACTAATCACTGGGTTTCCACATAGGTGAAAATATTGATATAGAAGAGAAATCTAACCATCATGTTCTGATGGAGAGTGGTAGAGAACATGGCTATGGAAAAGCCAGCAATCACAAATCCATAAATTTGTGACGATCTAAGGTATCGTCAGATTCATCAGATATAAGAGCACTAGGATAACATTTTTGGTTTTCTAGATCATTTCCCTAAAGTTGATGAAATTGGAATTAGAAGAAATACTTTGGTGATTTTGGTATAGTCTCACTGTTTTTCATTCTTTGGACAATTTCCACTTCATATCTTAAAGAAATGAAGTTGAATTTGTCATTCGTGATGTGTTAGGAGATCATGTGATAGAATGATGGGTCATTCCATCTGTCTCAAACAAAAGGTTAGAAAAGTTATCAAAAAATAAATAAGTCCATCTATAGTGAGATTAATCATATATAGTTCCTAAAATGGACTTATACATCATATATCATACTTCTTAATATAATAAAACTAGTTTCTACTAAACAGGGACTTCCTGTAGGCCAGTGGTAGGCGATAAAGGTCAGTCGCACTTCGGTTGTGGGTTCGATTCCAACAGCCTTGCCTGACGCGATGGGCTATCACCCATCCTACAGATTGTCCTTTTTCTAAAGCTATATTACTATAACATCCCATCAATAATTTTGAAAAAGGTCTATCCTAACTTATGTCCAACACAATCCATTCCAATCTTTAGGCTTATCTAAAATACTTCGGTCCAAACTCATAGTATAAAGAAAACGATTACTTGAAATTTCGTCAACCAAGCATGTGAATACCATCATTTATCCCCCATATATCTTGTTGGACACATTCAAATCATGTGAATACCTTAATGATGTATTCTCATGAAAAATTAATACCCATTAAACCTTAGTGAAAACATGAATTCTGTCAAAAGTTAACTATTTCCACATACCAAAATCCAAAAATTCTATATACTCAAACCATGATATAACCTTCTCCTTATATCAGTCATGAGCTCATGAATACTATCAAACATTTAATTTTCTCCTTCTCCCTTCATTATGCACATATCATCTACATTCCAAAAATATCTGAATAACCTTTCATGGATACTGGTAACATTAATCATACACTTTCAAAACTAAAGGAAAGACAACAGTGTAATAATCCTTAGATGTTTCTTTATTCCATAGTACCATGAGATTACTTATAAAACATTACACCGGATAAACATGTAATCATTCCACTACATTCTTAAATCATTGACCGAGCTTCAACAATTCTTTCATCTCACATATCATTTGTAGTATCTTCATCATCATCCAAATAAATACTACCCATACGACCATACTGATTCTCTTCATGAGACTTTCTCTTAGGGAATTGGTTTTCATAATTCCCATACAGTCCACATTTAAAACATTTAACCATTGTTGATGTCATAGCAATATCATTATCCTCATCCCTGGTGTTAACTGAACATTTTCCTTTGCACTTACTAGCTTTGTGTCCTTCTTTTCGACACCCAAAGCATATTCTAGTTCCTTTGAAACATTCCCCTTGATTCCTCTTCCCACACGATTTACATAGGGTAAATTGAACTTTATTTCCTCTATGATCATCATGAAACTCCATCTTTCTCTTACTAGCCGAGTCAGGAAACTTACCAAATTTTACTTTATTGATCATATTTGAGATTGATGATTCGGCATAATAATTATGATTGGACTTCCAAATCCCATTTCATTTGGTTGCTCATTAAGAATATCATTCCATTGTCCATCATATCCTCCATTATCGTGAATCATCTAGTTTCCATCCATTTTCTAAAACCCAAAAAGAATAGTGTGAGTGGAAAAAATAATAATAAAGGGGGAGTAACTTCAATATATAACATCTTTGGTTTAATCTAATATCATTACCATAGTTCTAGGCCTATATCCTATACATATACTAATCCTTAGGGACATCCCAAGATACCATAGAAATATCTCTAGGGATCTCACTAACGTTTTCGCATCCTAGTTTCCAAAGGTTGACTAAACTTTTCCTCTGATACCAACTGTAGAGACCCTAAGCTTGACATAAATAGACATTACATTACTTTTGTGGAATACTTAGTACATAACAAAAAACACACACACAAGGACCATAATAGTTTAGTGTCTTTGGAAACTCGGAATATAATCTTCTAATCATGGTGAAATATCTTCAACATATCCTATAAAGATCTTCTTTTTTTAACCTAAATCCTTTCTTTATGTCTTGGGGAAATGAAAACATAAAAGGGTGAGCTCAAAATATCAGTAAGGGTAAAAAAAGAAATATCAATCATGTCATATTCATAAGAACATGTCTTTTAGAAATCTTGACCTACAAAAGAGATCATAATTTCATAACATGGGATACATCATTGTAGTGAAATGTAATCCCAATAATCATAACTTAAAACATGAAACACTGAGGCATACACACATAATCATAGAGAATCATTTCTTGTTAGTCAATACTCATTGCCAAGACTATCTTAGTGGACAAAGTCCATTTCTGAACCGAGTTCAATCCTCGTTTCAGTCATGTTTCACTGGACCAGTATAACCTACCGTTCCAGCCATTTCTATCACATGAGATATAAAATCTTTTCCCAATGCATTGGATGGAGATATAGGTCTCACCCATCTCATAATGATACCATTCTTATGTGTGCCACAAAATCATAAATCATACATCATTGCATAACCCATGTAATAAAAATGGGATTTTTAAACAACATGACATCATAAAACAATTCATATAAGATAAATGAATTCATAAAAATATTTCCATCACAAATGTAAAGACCCGCAAATTTCAAGGAAATTTTTTTTCTTAATTTTTTTGGAATTTTGCAAGAGCGCAACTTCAGACGACACCTGATTCCGAGGCCCGGTGTGCCCGGAATCAATTTCCGAAGTTTGGCTTGGGTACGTTCAGTGAACGGACGAGCGGGTTTTTCTATCTTTTGAACCGGTGCCTGGAATCGAATTCTGAGGGCACCGATGAAATCGCAGCACCGGTATTTTCTTAGAAACGCCTCTTCCGGAGTTGCGTTTGCTCAACCGTGGTTTTTAAAATTTTGGGCTTTAAGTCGGAAATAAAATAATGGTTGTGCGACAACTTTATTTTATTTCACTTAAGCCGCTTGGAAGTCACTTGGAAGCCACTTGAACTAAGTTAATGCGGATAGGGTGCTATCCGGAAATACCCTACCCCTTGGTAGGATATTTGTGAGGTGGGGCCCGCACGAGCCCCGCCGTTTCTTTCGCTAAGTAACGCACCCGCGAAAACCCGTCAAAGTAACTGAAAAGTCAACCGGCGCGTTTTCTTTAATTTCTTAACAGACCATTTAATTGGGCGGTTTATTTCGTGAATTAAATGGGCTGTTTCATTCGTTGAATTAATTCAACGAATTTAATGGGTCGTTACTTACGCGTTTGCGTTCGTTGGCGATTTAATAAAATAGACCAACGTGTCTATTTTGGAGGATTACTCTTTATTCTCTGGGCCTCCACCCTCCCCGCGAAGAACGCGAAGAACGCGAAGAACGCGAAGAACGCCGGAACCAAAATTCGACGACGCACACCGTGATCCGCGACGTCGACAAACTTTTTCCGCGACCTTCTTCTTCTTCTTCGGCGCTTCTTCTTCCGCTGCAAACCTACGATCGGCGGTTAAAGGTGAGAATCGAATCTTCAAAATTCTCCCTTTTTATAATTCGATATCAACGGATTTAAATTAATTAAATCCGTTTGATCTTGATCCGGAGATCGTCGGCGCGACTCCTTCCCGCGGTGCGACGAGCGTCTCTTCCGCGACGATCACCAAATCCGCGACGACCTCTCGTCCGACGACGACGACAAGGTAGGGATTTAATTCTGGATGATTCATTCCCGTGTTTTTATTTCTTTTTGAATAAATAACCGGCATGAATATTTTCAATTAATTAAAATTGAATTTCCGTTTAAAAGAAAAAGAAGTGAACAATTTTTTTCTTGATTAAAAATTGTTGTAGCCCCTTTCTCCCGTTGTTTATGACTAACGCGGAAGGTGCGGGTCTAACGAACAAGACCCGACAACCCCCCGCCGATCCTTTTCGTGTGCGGTTTTGGCAAGCGACGATGAACCATGCGGCAAGGGCGATCCATTGATCCCGCAGTGAAGATCGGCCCCCGGGAGGAGCAACGGCGCAGACGGGAGAGGAATCGGGCCACCGGAGGAACTCCGGCGGCCTGCAGAAGGCGGCGGCGCCGGCGACCGGGGGCGGCGGCGCCCGGCGCGCCGAAGGAGGATCCGCCGCGGCTCGGCCGCGGCGGCGGCGAACCGCCAGACCGCGTCCGCGGTCCGGCCACCCAACACGCGGCCCGCGTGGGCCGCGTTCCACCTAAGCCGCGGGTCAAACCCGCGGCGCCCCTTGGCCGCTCGGCCGAGGTCGAGCCGGCCGGTCCGGTCGGCCGGACCGGACCCGGCCCAATCGTGCCGGGCCGAGTCGGGCGACCCGGTTCGGGTCGCCCGGGTTCGGCCGACCCCCAGGGGGGTTCGGGTCGGGTCGCCCCGGGCCCAGAACCCCCGTTTTCGGGCCCTCTCCGGTCTTTTGCCCATATCATGGGCCTAGGACCTCCGATTGACGAACCGTCAGTGGATACGCGATCCTTGGATCGATACGGTCGTTTCGGTATATTACACTCAAGGTTTCGGAAGACTTTGGGTTCGGCCGGGTTGGTTCGTACACGAAACCAACCGGGCCCTCGGAGCGGAAACGCTCATAACTTGAGCTACGGATGTCCGATCGATGTACCATTAGCTGTGGTAGTTTCCTCTAAGTGAGACGGAACTTTTGGCATACTCTTCCCGAGGATCGGACACAGGCGGAGTACGGTCGGGTTGGTTTTGCCCTAAAAACCAACCGGGCCCCTGGGACGAAAATGCCAAAAACTCTCAGACCGGGCGTCCGATTGACGCGCCGTCTGTTGCGTTGAGATCCTGTTGTCGATACGGAACTTTTGGATACATCAACTTCGGACTACGTGTCAGTTGATGTATCAGCCTCTCGGCTCGTGGAGCGGACCCTCCTAAACGAGCTCGCTGTGTGCGGGAACCCTAGCGCTGGCTGTGACTTCGACGACAGAGCAGAGATCCTCCGTGGACTGCGACGACGACAGAGCAGAGATCCTTCGTGGACTGCGGCGACGACTGTGCAGAGATCCTCAGTGGACTGCGTCGACTACTGCACTTAGTGATCCTACGTGGATCAGTGCTACCGATCCTATGTGGGTCATCTCTTACGGTTCTGTGTGAGCCATTGCAACAGGTCCTGTGTGTGCCCGATCCTGTGTGGGTCATTGCCGAGGTTAGTACCTATCGATCCTTCGTGGGTCCGACGACTTAGATGGATCAGTGATCATCTTTGACGTCATCTGAAAAAGTATACCTGGTTGAGCTGAATCTTATGTTACTCTCCTTTGTGGATTGTGTTGAACTATCCTATGTGGATTTACTATTTACTATTTACTCTCCCTGGTGGATTTGAGTCTTGCTTTCCTGTGTGGATCGAGTTGACCTTGAGCTCGAGAGCAGAGCTAGAAATGGGGACTTAGGTATATGTATGGGCATATACCTAAGTCGAGTCAGTTGTTTCTTCGTGGTTTCACCTTTCTTTTGTGCTATATCCTTTGTGGATTTCGGGAGACCTTCGGGGGTCTCGGGGTCCTTACTGAGTAGTTTATACTCACCCCTGCACGGGCTATGCCCGCACCTTGTTGTGTTGGATGCAGACGACGGACATCGCTGATCTCGGTTGGGGCGTGGAGCAGGACGGTACCTGGAGGTAGACCACTTGGTGGGACGTGCTCGGAGCAGACGTGGGACCCGAGGAGCCTGGAGGCTATCTGTACCCACCCTTCAGGTGGGATTGCCAGTGGACGACACGAGGCTGCCGTCTTTTCTTCAGTTGCTGTTCTTTTCCTTTTCAGTTGTACTTTCAGTTGGGCTTGTATTTCGGCCCCCTTTACTTTTCTGCACTTTGTAGTTACTTTCCGCTTGCTGGCTCTGTGGTGGTTGTTACTTATAAAGGCAATGCCTTCCCTGTTTACCGGGATTTTACGCCTTGGTGCTAGTCGCCAGCCCCTGGCCTATGGAAGGCGGGCTTGGGGTAGTCACGGCACGGGCCCCGAGGTCGGGTCGTGACAAATTGGTATCAGAGGCGGTCGGTTCTACCACAGACTCTGATCGTCTTTTCTTCCTATATGAAGCAATAGTGTTTAGTGTATTGAGTGTGGTTATCAGTTCAGGGAGCCCAGTGTTGGTGCGGCGGCCGACGTATCCGTACAACAGGACCCTGACTCCTGATTTCCGACTTAATGCATTAAAAACATTGATTGCGTGTGTGTTTCAAGTTTTCCTTGTGATTACTTGTGTCAGCTCACCGGGTATACTGATATGCTTCATGAAAGTCTCAAGTTTTACTTGTGATTACTTGTGCCAGCTCACCAGGTATACTGTTCTGACTGTGGTGCTCTTGTTCTCCTTTTGAGGATGGCCCCGCGACGACAGCCATCTAGGGTTCCAAGTGTAGGGCGCGACGGCAGCCCACCGAGCGACGAGGCCTTGGTGCAGGGCCCTTTGCCAGTAGTGGCACCGGCGGTAGCTTTACCCGCCGATCCACCGATGCTACCAGTACCAGACGCTGACGATGCACGTCGCCTCAGGGCACTGCATGAGTTTCAGAGCCAGCGACCGCCCAGGTTTCGCGGTGAGGCGGACCCCCAGGCTGCTGAGGACTGGCTAGAGGCGGTGGTACGGATCTTTAGGCTAGTGAGGACACCAGCGGATCTCATGGTAATTCTCGCGGCGAGCCTCCTGCAGGCGGCAACATGACGATGGTGGAGCCTGATGCTCCAGGTTCACGATGAGGCATCCTTGCTCTGGACGGACTTCGAGAGCCTCTTCCGCTCTGAGTTCGTCCCGGCCACCCTCCGAGCGCTGCGCATCCAGGAGCTTCTCCAGCTGCGCCAGGGCAGCATGATGGTCGCTCAGTACGCGGCGAGGTTCACTGACCCATCTCGCTACTCGACCGACATGGTACGGGACCCCTTCTTCCGGGCCCGGACCTTCGAGCAAGGCTTGCGGAAGGAGATTCGGGCGTCGTTGATCTCCCTCAGCATTCCGACCCAGGCGGGAGTGTTGGAGCGAGCCCTCTTGATCGAGAGCTTCCTGGCAGAGCCTTCTTCAGCGGCGAGACCTAGCGCAGGGCGGCAGGTAGCTGAGACTTCGGCAGCAGGTAGCCGACGGATGACTCTCGGGTCCAGGCAGACCAGACCCCCACGCAGACGGCCTCAGGACACCGGCTCAGCAGTGCGGGGCACACAGCGGAGTGCCAGCCTTCCGAGAGGCAGGCTGTGCTACTCCTACGGCGGGCAGGGTCACATGGCTCTTGACTGCCCGACTCGCCGACCAGAGGAGCAGCAGACGGTGGAGGGGCCACCCAGGCAGAGGCAGAGGGTCGACCGTGGCGGTCCGCAGGGAGGAGGCGGACGAGGCAGAGGAGCTGGCCGAGCAGCGGGTGGTGGGCGACGCTTCCAGGCTCTACCCCCACCACCACCAGGAGGGCCACCTCGACCACAGGGAGCTGGCGGGCAGGGACAGGCCCAGCTCCAGGCAGTGGAGGCCTACGACCCCGACATGCCAGAGATGATTCGAGGTACGATCTGTGTTTATTCCACCCTTGCTGCAGTACTTATAGACACAGGAGCGAGTCACTCTTTCATAGCCTCTGCCCTTGTTCGGAGCTCGGAGATTCCGACTGAGCGGTTGGCTCGATCCTTACGGCTAGAGACTCCTACGGGAGCAGACTCGACGATTACGCACTGGTGCCGGCAGTGTGAGCTTACTCTAGGAGGCGAGAGCTTCGGCCGGGATCTCCTTGTAGCGGCGTCGAGGCCTTACGACGTCATCTTGGGCATGGATTGGCTATCCACGGTTCATGCCCAGATCGACTGTTTTAGGCGCAAGGTGCGATGTGTTCGCACCGACGGGAGCAGGTTTACCTTCACCGGCGAGAAGGGAATATAACGACCCATACTTTACATACATTGTTAATACTTCAAAATTGAAGCACACTTATTACAACATGTGACAAAACCACAAAGGACCGTATAGGTATAGTGTCTTTAGAAACTGGGAAACATAAACAACTGGTTCATAAATCTTCTACAGTGTCTCCCATTTATTTCATCATATCTAGGGTCCCTTTTAGCATATTCTACTTAATATCCATCTTCTTGACCTGGGGAAAAGAAAACATAAAAAGGGTGAGCTCAAATGCTCAGCAAGGGCAAATAAAGGAAATAAAAATCATATCATATCTTTTTGAAAATCAAAACCTGCAAAAGAGATCATAATATCTTAACATGGAATAAATCATAGAAGTGAAAATGAGATCCCCATAACATAAAACTTGAAACTTTGTGGCATGCACACATAATAATGTAAAATCATTTCTTGTTAGTCATGACTCATTGCCAAGACTATCTTAGTGGACAAAGTCCCTTTCTGAACCGAGTTCACTCCTCGTTTCAGTCCTGTATCACTGAACCGAAATAACCTTCCGTTCCAGCCATGTCTATCTCATGAGATATAAAATCATTACCCAATGCATTGGAGGGAGATATAGGTCCCACCCATCTTATAATGAATCCTTTCTTATGTGTGCCACATAATCATAAAACATACATCATCGCATAACACATGTAACAAAAAGGGGATTCTTGAAACATCATGACATCATAAATCAATTCATATAAGATAAAGGAATTCATAAACATAATTCCATCACAACATAGTCAAATCAATGTAAAAATATGGATAGAAACAGAACCCTTTATTATCTTAGATGGAAAATAATTTTGATAAAACACTTGAATTGAATTCATGAGGAAATTATCCTTTCTTCTCCAAAATCAATTTCTTTTCACAAAACATCATGCAATTTTAAAAGAAAGAGATTTTATTGAAAATAGTCATGAAATCTTTTAGATTAAGCTTCATGAAAATAAGGCTTTATAAAACAGTAGAAATCTGTTCGTGCCGTATAAGTTTAAAAAAAACATTCTTCGTACTTTTGTCGGAAAAGTCAAAAAGTACCTCGTACGAAAAACGACAAAAGATTCCTTTCATACGTATTACTAAAAACTCACCGAAGGGTAAAAATGGATTTAAAAAAAATTTAGGTGGATGGAAATAATATTACATATTGAGTAAACATGGATGTGGATGATAAAATACACCCCAGTAAATACTTACGAATAATCAATCTCGGATAAAAATGAGATTGTGATATTTCCCTTACCTTAGGTCCGATTAGCTTTGTATGTGTCCAAAGCTCCTGTATAATGGTTTAAATAATGTTATTGACTTATTCCAGAATCATACATATTGATATGATATCATATATGGTCATATTCGTAGCTTCTTGTTAGTAATATTTCATTGTTACTTGTTACTCGGGTCTTTATTGCCTTTTGTTCTTACGCGTGTTTTGCCGAATAAATTCTTATTCTTATTTCAAGGTTATAGATACCTCATATCCAGAATGGTATTAGTGTAACATATATCATATTTATTCATTCAATTCATTTATATAATTACTATGTAATGATGATCATGTAGAACGAGTCGCATCACATCGTGGAGACGGTATTCCGTACGTACGCACGAGTGATGATATCGTTCCTATGATCGTGGAAATGTATTGGAGTATATATATATTATTTCAGTATCAATATTACTTTATAATAATCGTAAATAGTTACTCATTACACCATTATACCCATCCTTGTAAGGTGATGGTGGAAAAATAGATTACACCACGGCGTGGAGACGGTATTCCGTACGTACGCACGCGCGGTGATTTCATTTTTCCGTAGGATGGATAGAAGGTGAATTAGGGTTGTTTCATATTTATAATAACATATCAGTATGTAAGTAATACTGATGTTATTACTTCATCATGAAACAACTAAAGAAGAAGAAGTTGAAGAAGAAAGAAATTGAAAACATCGGTAATGGATATTACCTCTTCTTTGGAACGCCTCTTTGAATCCTCCACTTAAGGAACTAATAGTGGTCTTTGAAGAAGACAAGGACCTCTAGGATTATTCTAGGGAAGTGGAGAGGAGAAAATGGCAGGGGTTGGCCGAGCTTGAGTGCTCAATTTGGTGTGAGGAGGAGGGGGAGGAGGTGCCCTTTTATAAGGGAGGAGAGGGGCACCTTAGGAATATCTCAAAATATTATTTTATATTAAAGTCAAAATCGGTTTATAATGGTTCCAAAGGGTCTTATTTCGAAGCTAAAGTGGGGATGGGTCGAAATACTATCAACAAATAGGATTTAGACAAGTTTAGTGTATTATTTTAACCTTATCAATTAGATTTAACTCCAAGTTAAATAATTTAACTTTTACCATGTCTTTTTGTTTTCTTTCACTATATGGTTAATACACTTACAATAACATGCCAAACGAACCCCAAATTGTTTATTATTAAAATATATATCCTTATCTAAGTCATTTTGCCGAACTTTAGATTTTTAGGAATACAATAACAATTAATAATATAATATTTGATTTAAAAACTATTCTTGTGTCAATTTTGACACTATTTGACATATGATTTTTGTGAAAGTCATAACAGAATTATATGTTCGAAAAAAGTTGATTAAATCAACACTAATATATCATAATAACCTAGAAAATTAGTGGAATTCATAAAAAGTCTTAAATTACATTTATTTTGGTGTTTATAACATCAATTATGTCAATATTTCATTAATAAGATAATTACTGCATCATCATTGTGTCATAAATTAATTAAATTATTTAAAGTCTAAAAATTACAAATAAAATACCATTATGTAGGAAATATTTTTATCTTTCTAATGAATATTTATAATCTAAAATACAACATATATAACCCTATGTAACAATTGTTTTTCTAAAAGATATAAGTTTGTGTCATTTTTGTATTCATTTTAACTTAATTAAAATAAAGTGTCATTATCACTTACAAGTGGATCAATGGGGTCCCAAAATCGACCCAAAGATGCCCATGGTCGACCATGTATCAACCAATAGGGTTAAGACACGTTTTAGGGTAATTTAATATTATTATAATATTATATTTTAACCCTTATTTACCGGATTTACCCTTAACCATGGTAAATAAAATATTTACCGCAGTAATTATTCAAAATGTCTAAAAAACAAAAGTTACCTATTTACACAATTTGAACATCCTGATTCCAAATATGGAATCCATTTTTCTAAATTCAAAACACAGAAGTGGCAGAAATTAATTTAAAATTAATTCCCGCTGTCAAAACAAAAAGCGTGTTTTTAAGAGATAATAACTATCAAAAGATTGACACTTGTTTATGTTTGGTTTAATTGTAACATTGTGTCCAATGACCAACATTATATTAAGTGGTAAAAATATATTCTAAATATACTTTAAAACCACTCAAATTCATAATTTATCACTATTAAATGTTTTGATTAAAAAAGTTGTTTTTAATTAAAATTTAGTAATTTTCACTATTCATCAAAATATTAAAGTTATCCGAAAAGTACCAAAATTTCACCTTAGGATAAAATTGATATTCTGAGTCCAAAAATGAAGTCCATTTTGAAAAATAAAATTTATAAAATTTCAAAAAGTGGTTATTACTATTCATAACGGCTAGTTTTAATAGCATATTGTTATTTAGTAAACTCGGTATTGCGTACGACGAAAGCTATCGAGGAAGGTCGCGATTGCGTGTAAAGCAAGCCAAGCAAGTGTTGTGTAGAAAAAGATTCCTTTGATGATTTATATAACATAAAAGTATCGGGTGTTACATTCTACCCCCCTTAAAAAGAATTTCTCCCTCGAAATTCGTCACTTTGTAACAAACAGATGAGGATACTTCTCCCTCATCATATCCTCAAGATCCCAAGTAGCTTCTTCAAGTTGGTGGTTCCTCAATAAAACTTTCACCAAGCGAGTGGTCTTGTTTCATAGGACTTTTTCGCTACGATCCAGAATCTCTATCGGCTGTTCTTCATAAGAAAGATCTTGCTCCAGTGGTACAACTTCTGAGCTGAGTACATGGGAAAGATCTGGTATGTACTTTCTCAGGAGAGATACATGGAACACATCGTGAACTTGAGAGAGATTCGGTGGCAGCGCCAATCGGTAAGCTACCTTCCCAACACGATCCAGTATTTCGAAAGGACCGATATATCTAGGGCTCAACTTCCCCTTCTTCCCAAATCTCAAAACCCTCTTCCAGGGAGATATTCGTAAGAACACTTTATCACCCACTTCAAACTCTAGGTCTTTTCTTCGGTTGTCGGCATAACTTTTCTGTCGACTCTGAGCTGCTCTTATGTGTTGTTGAATAGATCTGACCTTTTCTGCCATTTCATCAACGAGATCAGGTCCTAATAGCTTTCTTTCCCCAACTTCATCCCAGCAAGTTGGAGTCCTGCATTTCTTTCCATAGAGAGCTTCATAAGGAGCCATCTGAATACTGGAGTGAAAGCTATTATTATAAGAAAATTCCACCAAAGGTAGGTGTTGATCCCAACCTCCTTTGAAATCCATAGAGCAAGCTCTCAACATATCTTCTAGGGTTTGAATTGTTCTCTCAGACTGACCGTCTGTCTGGGGATGATAAGCAGTGCTGAAACTCAACTCTGTATCCAGAGTATGCTGAAGACTTCGCCAGAACTTCGAGGTAAATCTCGGATCCTGATCAGATATAATAGAAAGTGGTACTCCATGCAATCTTACCACTTCCTTTACATATATCCTGGCAAGCTGATCTAGAGAGAAATCCTCTCTAATAGGAATGAAGTGTGCAGACTTTGTAAGACGATCAACTATGACCCAGATAGCATTATTGCCTTTGGATGTTTTAGGAAGTCCTGTGACAAAGTCCATAGTGATGTTTTCCCATTTCCATTCGGGTATGGGTAATGGTTGTAACATCCCCTTAGACTTCTGTCTCTCAGCTTTAACTTGTTGACAAACCAAGCATCGAGAGACATATTCAGCAACATCTCTTTTCATGCCATCCCACCAGAAGTACTCTTTCAGGTCCCTATACATCTTCGTGCTTCCAGGATGAATAGAGAATGAAGAACTATGAGCCTCATCCAGCAGTTCCTTCTTTAATTCGGGGATGGAAGGAACACAAACCCGATTCCTGAACTTTATTATCCCATCACAATCAAGGTTGAATTCAGGAACATTTCTCACCTTCTTTTGTAACTCCACATCTTCTATCTGTGCCTCTTTAATCTTCACATGTATAGATGGTTGAACATTCATTTGAGAAAGATAAGATTTTTCCCCTTCCATTATAATTCCAAGATCCATCCTTTGCAAATCCATAAATATTGGATCTTTTGTGATCCTCATCATGGATAAACTAGCATGGTCTTGTCGACTTAATGCATCTGCCACCTTGTTTGCTTTCCCAGGGTGGTAATGGATTGAGCAGTCATAATCCTTAATCAGCTCCAACCATCTTCTTTGACGCATATTCAACTCCTTTTGTGTGAAAATATACTTTAAACTTTTATGATCAGTATAAATATCACACCTTTCACCATAAAGGTAATGCCTCCAAATCTTTAATGCAAAGATTACCGCAGCCAACTCCAAATCATGTGATGGGTAATTTTGCTCATGGATTTTCAACTGTCGTGAGGCATAAGCTATCACCATATCATTTTGCATAAGAACACACCCCAATCCCTTCTTGGATGCATCACTGTAGATCACAAACCTTTCTCCACTACAAGGAAGTGTGAGTACAGGTGCACTGGATAACCTTCTTTTCAACTCCTTGAAATTCTCTTCACATTCCTCTGTCCAGACAAACTTAACTCCTTTCCGAGTCAACTTGGTGATTGGATTAGATAATCGTGAAAAATCTTTTACAAAACGTCGATAATATCCAGCCAAACCAAGAAAACTTCGGATCTCAGTTACTGTTGTTGGTCTCGACCATCTTTCGATAACCTTTGTTTTTGCTGGATCCACAGATATCCCCTCTTTTGAGATTATGTGACCCAAAAATGCAACTTTTTGAAGCCAAAATTCACACTTGGTAAATTTGGCATAAAGCTTCTCCTTTCTCAGGGTCTTCAATATAATTCTCAAGTGATATTCATGCTCTTCCTTGCTCTTTGAATAGACAAGAATATCGTCTATAAAGACTACCACAAATTGATCAAGATAGTCTCTAAAGACTCTATTCATTAGATCCATGAAGATAGCAGGGGCATTAGTAAGACCAAATGGCATCACTATAAATTCATAGTGTCCATACGTTGTACGGAAAGCCGTCTTTGGTATATCCTCCCTTTTGACCCTTAATTGATGATACCCTGAACGAAGATCAATCTTGGAAAAGTATTGAGCTCCGCGTAGTTGGTCAAATAAGTCATCAATGCGTGGGAGAGGATATTTTTTCTTGATAGTGATCTTGTTAAGTTCTCGATAATCAATGCAAAGTCTCATTGATCCATCTTTCTTCTTAACAAATAGAACAGGTGCTCCCCAAGGTGACGCACTAGGGCGTATGAATCCCTTATCAAGATTATCTTGGAGTTGCTTCTTCAATTCCTGCAACTCAATTGGGGCCATTCTATAAGGTGTCTTTGAAATAGGCAAAGCACCCGGTACGAGTTCTATTGAAAACTCAACTTCACGATTTGGTGGAAGACCCGGCAATTCCTCCGGAAAGACATCATCAAACTCCCGTACAATGGGCATATTCTTAATCGTAAGTTTCTCTCCAACCATTTGAGATAAATAACCTTCATTTAGTGGAATCATGACCCATAAGATGGAAGGAATTTCCACTGGAAGGTTATGTTCATCCTTGCATTGATAGACGATCGTAGATTGATCTGGAATATGAAATGTGACTTCCCTTCTTTGGAAATTGATATGAGCTCCATGTAGAGAAATCCAATCCATGCCAAGTATCACATCAAATTCTACTAAAGGAAGGATCACAAGATTTGCAGGAAGCACTTTCCCACAAACTTCGATCGAAGAAGAATTATAAACTTTTGATGCGATTGATGTGCCATTAGGTGTTGTCACAGCTAACTCAACATCTAATTGTTGAGGTAATACGGTGATACCCTTAGAAAATTCTTCAGAAATAAAAGAGTGGGTGGATCCAGAATCAAATAAATCATTTGCTACTTTAGAGTGGATGGTAAGTGTACCTTTCACCACATCGTTATCGTACTCCACATCGCTGATAGAAATTGCATGTGACTTTCCATTGTCTTTAGCCTTAAGAGTTTGTTGACGTCGACCATCATCATCAACCCTTGGATTTGGGCATTGATTGGCATAATGCCCCATCTCCTTGCACTTGAAACATTGAAGTGTAGTAGGTTCACTCTGTGTATCCCTTCCTTTGTTTGCATCATTAGACATCTTCTTCCCATTATCACAGCATTCAAATGCCCGATGGCCTTCCTTTCCACATTTAAAACATTTACTTGTCCCTTTAAGACAACTCCCTCCATGTTTCTTTCCACACTTTGAGCATAAGGGAAATTTCATCTTCTTTTCAGTGTGCTCTTTAGAGTTTCCTTTGAATTCCATCTTCCTCTTCTTATCAAACCCATGTGACTGATGGGTTACTCCAATCTCCATCTCGACTTTGAGAGCACATCGAACGATTTCCTCGTAGCTATTGAAGTCCCTTATGGCTAACGCCCTTCGAAGACTTGGTTTTAAGCCACTAAAGAATCGATCGATCTTACTCTCAGGTTGGATAATAATACTAGAAGTGTACCTTGCAAGTCTTGTAAAATTTGCTTCATAAGTACTAACAGATTCATTATCCCTTTGCTTCAGTTCAAGGAACTCTTTCTCCATCTTTGTTCGGAGAATACGAGGGAAGTACTTATTGAAAAATAAGTTCTTGAACTCGTCCCATTCCATAGACTCAATTTCATCCCTTTGCCTCGTATTCTTAATAAGATTCCACCATTGATCAGCATCTCCTTCCAAACGATACACTGCTAGGATGACTTTATCATGTTCCGAACATTGAAGAACTGAAAATATCTTTTCAGTTGTACTAATCCATTTTTCAGCAACTAATGGATCAGTAGACCCACTGAAAGAAGGTGGACGCTGCCTCATGAAGGATTCAACAGAATGTTGCTCCCTCCTTTGTTCGTTTGGAAATCCTGCATGATTCATATCTTGAGAAAGTTGTGTGAGCATGGCTACAAGATTTTTCATTCCAGCTCCCATATCGTTTGGTTGCTCAGGGGGACAATCATTTCATTGCCCATCGCATTCCGCATTAACACGGTTCCTTCGGGTTCCAGCCATTGACTAAAACCAAGAAGAATAGTGTGAGCAACACTAATTATAATAGGAAAACCACATAATTCAAGAATAAAATTTTCATGATTAAGGTCTTATCCTAGGTTATTCAAGGACATTTCTAAGATTGTGTTCTATGCTTAGACTTATCCTTAGGGTTCTTACTAAGGCTTTCACATCCTAGTTTCCAAAGGTTGACTATACCTTTCCTCTGATACCAACTATAACGACCCATACTTTACATACATTGTTAATACTTCAAAATTGAAGCACACTTATTACAACATGTGACAAAACCACAAAGGACCGTATAGGTATAGTGTCTTTAGAAACTGGGATACATAAACAACTGGTTCATAAATCTTCTAAAGTGTCTCCCATTTATTTCATCATATCTAGGGTCCCTTTTAGCATATTCTACTTAATATCCATCTTCCTGACCTGGGGAAAAGAAAACATAAAAAGGGTGAGCTCAAATGCTCAGCAAGGGCAAATAAAGGAAATAAAAATCATATCATATCTTTTTGAAAATCAAAACCTGCAAAAGAGATCATAATATCTTAACATGGAATAAATCATAGAAGTGAAAATGAGATCCCCATAACATAAAACTTGAAACTTTGTGGCATGCACACATAATCATGGAAAATCATTTCTTGTTAGTCATGACTCATTGCCAAGACTATCTTAGTGGACAAAGTCCCTTTCTGAACCGAGTTCACTCCTCGTTTCAGTCCTGTATCACTGAACCGAAATAACCTTCCGTTCCAGCCATGTCTATCTCATGAGATATAAAGTCATTACCCAATGCATTGGAGGGAGATATAGGTCCCACCCATCTTATAATGAATCCTTTCTTATGTGTGCCACATAATCATAAAACATACATCATCGCATAACACATGTAACAAAAATGGGATTCTTGAAACATCATGACATCATAAATCAATTCATATAAGATAAAGGAATTCATAAACATAATTCCATCACAACATAGTCAAATCAATGTAAAAATATGGATAGAAACAGAACCCTTTATTATCTTAGATGGAAAATAATTTTGATAAAACACTTGAATTGAATTCTTGAGGAAAATATCCTTTCTTTTCCAAAATCAATTTCTTTTCACAAAACATCATGCAATTTTAAAAGAAAGAGATTTTATTGAAAATAGTCATGAAATCTTTTAGAGTAAGCTTCATTAAAATAAGGCTTTATAAAATAGTAGAAATCCGTTCGTGCCGTATAAGTTTAAAAAAAACATTCTTCGTACTTTTGTCGGAAAAGTCAAAAAGTACCTCGTACGAAAAACGACAAAAGATTCCTTTCATACGTATTACTAAAAACTCACCGAAGGGTAAAAATGGATTAAAAAAAAATTTAGGTGGATGGAAATAATATTACATATTGAGTAAACATGGATGTGGATGATAAAATACACCCCAGAAAATACTTACGAATAATCAATCTCGGATAAAAATGAGATTGTGATATTTCCCTTACCTTAGGTCCGATTAGCTTTGTATGTGTCCGAAGCTCCTGTATAATGGTTTAAATAATGTTATTGACTTATTCCAGAATCATACATATTGATATGATATCATATATGGTCATATTCTTAGCTTCTTGTTAGTAATATTTCATTGTTACTTGTTACTCGGGTCTTTATTGCCTTTTGTTCTTACGCGTGTTTTGCCGAATAAATTCTTATTCTTATTTCAAGGTTATAGATACCTCATATCCAGAATGGTATTAGTGTAACATATATCATATTTATTCATTCAATTCATTTATATAATTACTATGTAATGATGATCATGTAGAACGAGTCGCATCACATCGTGGAGACGGTATTCCGTACGTACGCACGAGTGATGATATCGTTCCTATGATCGTGGAAATGTATTGGAGTGTATATATATTATTTCAGTATCAATATTACTTTATAATAATCATAAATAGTTACTCATTACACCATTATACCCATCCTTGTATGGTGATGGTGGAAAAATAGATTACAGCACGGCGTGGAGACGGTATTCCGTACGTACGCACGCGCGGTGATTTCATTTTTCCGTAGGATGGATAGAAGGTGAATTAGGGTTGTTTCATATTTATAATAACATATCAGTATGTAAGTAATACTGATGTTATTACTTCATCATGAAACAACTAATGAAGAAGAAGTTGAAGAAGAAAGAAATTGAAAAGATCGGTAATGGATATTACCTCTTCTTTGGAACGCCTCTTTGAATCCTCCACTTAAGGAACTAAGAGTGGTCTTTGGAGAAGACCAGGACCTCTAGGATTATTCTAGGGAAGTGGAGAGGAGAAAATGGAAGGGTTTGGCCGAGCTTGAGTGCTCAATTTTGTGTGAGGAGGAGGGGGAGGAGGTGCCCTTTTATAAGGGAGGAGAGGGGCACCTTAGGAATATCTCAAAATATTATTTTATATTAAAGTCAAAATCGGTTTATAATGGTTCCAAAGGGTCTTATTTCGAAGCTAAAGTGGGGATGGGTCGAAACATTATCAACCAATAGGATTTAGACAAGTTTAGGGTATTATTTTAACCTTATCAATTAGATTTAACTCTAAGTTAAATAATTTAACTTTTACCATGTCTTTTTTGTTTTCTTTCACTATATGGTTAATACACTTACTATAACATGCCAAAAGAACCCCGAATTGTTTATTATTAAAATATATATCCTTATCTAAGTCATTTGGCTGAACCTTAGATTTTTAGGAATACAATAACAATTAATAATATAATATTTTATTTAAAAACTATTTTGTGTCAATTTTGACACTATTTGACATATGATTTTTGTGAAAGTCATAACAGAATTATATGTTCGAACCAAGTTGATTAAATCAACACTAATATATCATAATAACCTATAAAAGTAGTGGAATTCATAAAAAGTATTAAATTACATTTATTTTGGTGTTTATAACATCAATTATGTCAATATTTCATTAATAAGATAATTACTGCATCATCATTGTGTCATAAATAAATTAAATTATTTAAAGTCTAAAAATTAAAAATAAAATACCATTATGTAGGAAATCTTTTTATCTTTCTAATGAATATTTATAATCTAAAATACAACATATATAACCCTATGTAACAATTGTTTTTCTAAAAGATATAAGTTTGTGTCATTTTTGTATTCATTTTAACTTAATTAAAATAAAGTGTCATTATCACTTACAAGTGGATCAATGGGGTCCCAAAATCGACCCAAAGATGCCCATGGTCGACCATGTATCAACCAATAGGGTTAAGACACGTTTTAGGGTAATTTAATATTATTATAATATTATTTTTTAACCCTTATTTACCGGATTTACCCTTAACCATGGTAAATAAAATATTTACCGCAGTAATTATTCAAAATGTCTAAAAAACAAAAGTTACCTATTTACACAATTTGAACATCCTGATTCCAAATATGGAATCCATTTTTCTAAATTCAAAACACAGAAGTGGCAGAAATTAATTTAAAATTAAATCCCGCTGTCAAAACAAAAAGCGTGTTTTTAAGAGATAATAACTATCAAAAGATTGACACTTGTTTATGTTTGGTTTAATTGTAACATTGTGTCCAATGACCAACATTATATTAAGTGGTAAAAATATATTCTAAATATACTTTAAAACCACTCAAATTCATAATTTATCACTATTAAATGTTTTGATTAAAAAAATTGTTTTTAATTAAAATTTAGTAATTTTCACTATTCATCAAAATATTAAAGTTATCCGAAAAGTACCAAAATTTCACCTTAGGCTAAATTTGATATTCTGAGTCCAAAAATGAAGTCCATTTTGAAAAATAAAATTTATAAAATTTCAAAAAGTGGTTATTACTATTCATAACGGCTAGTTTTAATAGCATATTGTTATTTAGTAAACTCGGTATTGCGTACGACGAAAGCTATCGAGGAAGGTCGCGATTGCGTGTAAAGCAAGCCAAGCAAGTGTTGTGTAGAAAAATATTCCTTTGATGATTTATATAACATAAAAGTCTCGGGTGTTACAGGGAACCTTTGCAGCACAGGATGGACTTCCACGGAGGAGAGTGCAGCCCATCTCTCATCAGTTGGCTAGCCTCATCCTTGGAGCAGTGGACGTGCAGAGTCCAGTTTTTCCTGCAGTGGTGGACCAGTACGTGGACGTCTTTCCCGACGACGTTCCAGGGCTACCTCCTCGTAGAGAGGTAGACTTTTACATCGACTTGTACCCCGGGACAGCCCCGATATCTACTCCAGCATATCGGATGGCCCCCGCCGAGCTTCGAGAGCTGCGGGTACAGTTGGAGGACTTGCAGAGCAAGGGGTTTATCCGACCCAGTGTTTCACCCTGGGCTTCCCCGATATTGTTCGCCAAGAAGGCGGATGGGAGCCTGCGACTGTGTGTCGACTATCGTCGCCTGAACCAGGTGACAGTGAGGAACAAGTATCCGCTGCCACGGATTGATGACCTCTTCAATCAGCTCAAGGGAGCGCGGTGGTTCTCGAAGATAGACCTCCGGTCAGGCTATCATCAGCTCAGAGTTCGAGACGAGGACGTGCAGAAGACGGCCTTCAGGTGTCGGTATGGCCATTATGAGTTCTTGGTTATGCCGTTCGGCGTAACCAATGCTCCAGCAGTGTTCATGGGCCTCATGAACAGGATCTTCCAGCCATACCTCAACCGATTTGTCGTGGTCTTCATTGACGACATTTTGGTGTACCCGACGACTGAGGAGGATCATGCCTACCACCTGCGAGTTGTGCTAGACACACTCCGAGAGCACCAGCTTTATGGCAAGCTCTCAAAGTGCCAGTTGTGGTTACGTGAGGTCCATTTCTTGGGGCACGTCATCTCTGAGGCGGGAGTTGCAGTGGATCCCGTGAAGATCGAGGCAGTGCTAGCTTGGGAGCCACCCAGGAGCGTGACGGAGGTGCGGAGCTTCTTGGGCCTAGCCGGATACTATCGGAGATTTGTGCCAGACTTCTCCAGAGTTGCGGCACCACTCTCAGCCTTGACAAAGAAGGGGAAACCCTTTGTGTGGTCAGACAGATGTCAGCAGAGCTTCCAGGAGCTGAGACTGAGATTGACCAGCGCACCTATCTTGAGGTTGCCTGAGGAGGGAGTTGGATACGTAGTTTACTGCGATGCATCAGGGACTGGACTCGGGTGCGTCCTGATGCAGGAGTGGGCCGTGATCGCCTACGGATCACGTCAGTTGAGGCCGCATGAGCAGAACTACGCCACTCATGACCTGGAGTTAGCAGCAGTGGTCTTCGCTCTGAAGACTTGGCGGCACTATCTGATGGGCGAGCGCTTCACAGTCTTTTCTGACCACCAGAGTCTCAGGTATATCTTCTCTCAGAAGGACCTGAACCTGAGACAGCGGAGATGGCTTGAGTTCCTCCAGGACTATGACTTTGAGATAGTCTATACTCCTGGGAAGGGAAACGTGGTAGTCGATGCCCTCAGCAGGAGGACGGGAATTCAGCTACTTGAGGAGGCGACGGAGCAGCTAGCCTCCTTACAGATATCCTTCGTGGATAGAGACGGAGAAGCCTTTCTTCAGTCTCTCACAGTCTCTCCTCCACTTCTACAGCGGGTCAGAGAGGCTCAGCGTGGGGACGCTGACTGTGAGACCCGGCGTGCACTGATATCCTCAGGTCAGGCGCCTGATGGCTTCTCCCTTGGAGCAGAGCACGACATCCTTTTCAGAGGAAGTACCTTCGTACCAGTCGCTTTACGAGAGGAGGTGCTGAGAGGGTTTCACACTTCTCCCTTGGTGGTGCGTCCCGGAGTGGCGAAGATGTACCAGGATCTCAGACGACAGCACTGGTGGCCGGGCATGAAGAAAGTTGTGGCAGAGTTCGTTTCACGATGCCTCACCTGCCAGCAGGTGAAGGCAGAGCATCAGGTACCAGCAGGCTTGGTACAGCCCTTGGAGGTCCCGGAGTGGAAGTGGGACGACATATCTATGGACTTCGTGACTGGACTTCCACGCACTTCCAGAGGTCACGACTCCATTTGGGTGATTGTCGACCGACTCACCAAGTCGGCACACTTCTTACCCATCAGAGAGCAGGGCTCAGTGGAGAGCTTGGGACGTCTTTACGTCCAGGAGATCGTACGTCTTCACGGTGTGCCATCTTCTATCGTCTCTAATCGAGATGCTCGTTTCACTTCCCGACTTTGGAAGGGGTTGAAGGAGGCGTTCGGGACGCGACTCCATCTGAGCACAGCCTTCCACCCTCAGACGGATGGTCAGACTGAGAGGACCATACAGACACTCGAGGACATGCTCCGTGCATGTGTTCTCGACTTTGGTCGCAGCTGGGAGGACCACCTACCCTTGGTGGAGTTCGCGTACAACAACAGCTACCACTCCACCATCGGGATGGCACCATACGAGGCATTGTACGGCAGACCCTGCAGATCACCGTTGTGCTGGACAGACCCTGGGGAGTCAGCACTCGTGGGACCAGAGATGGTCCGAGCCACGACAGAGAAGGTCCAGATCATCCAGGAGAGGATGAGGACAGCTCAGAGCCGACAGAAGTCATATGCTGACAGGAGGCGGAGGCCACTAGAGTTCGAGGATGGCGACCACGTCTTTTTGCGTGTCTCACCTCGACGTGGTTTATGGAGATTTGGCCGAGGCGGCAAGTTGTCTCCACGCTTCATCGGGCCTTTCCAGGTCCTCAGCAGGATAGGAGAGGTGTCTTATCGCCTGGATCTACCACCTCAGTTGCACCGGGTGCACGACGTCTTCCACGTGTCTTAGCTGAGGAGATACGTGCACGACCCGACGCACATCATCGACTTTGTGGAGCTGGACGTGGACGATGGGGAGACTTTTGCGGAGGTCCTAGTGAAGATTCTCGGATCGACATGAGCGGGTCCTACATGGGCGGTCGATTCCTCTTGTTCACGTTAGATGGCAGCACGGGAACCTCCAGGAGAGCACTTGGGAGCGGGAGGCTCAGATGCATGCTCAGTACCCCCATTTGTTCCCTTAGTTTTTGATGTATCTTTACGGGGACGTAAATCCCTGAGGTGGGAGTAATGTAAAGACCCGAAAATTTCAAGGAATTTTTTTTTCTTAATTTTCTTTGGAATTTTCCAAGAGCGCAGCTTCAGACGGCACCTGATTCCGAGGCCCGGTGTGCCCGGAATCAATTTCCGAAGTTTGGCTCGGGTACGTTCAGTGAACGGACGAGCGGGTTTTTCTATCTTTTGAACCGGTGCCCGGAATCGAATTCTGAGGGCACCGATGAAATCGCAGCGCCGGTATTATCTTAGAAACGCCTCTTCTAGAGTTGCGTTTGCTCAACCGTGGTTTTTAAAATTTTGGGCTTTAAGTCGGAAATAAAATAAAGGTTGTGCGACAACTTTATTTTATTTCACTTAAGCCGATTGGAAGTCACTTGGAAGCCACTTCAACTAAGTTAAAGCGGATAGGGTGCTATCCGGAAATACCCTACCCCTTGGTAGGATATTTGTGAGGTGGGGCCCGCACGAGCCCCGCCGTTTCTTTCGCTAAGTAACGCACCCGCGAAAACCCGTCAAAGTAACTGAAAAGTCAACCGGCATGTTTTCTTTAATTTCTTAACAGACCATTTAATTGGGAGGTTTATTTCGTGAATTAAATGGGCTGTTTCATTCGTTGAATTAATTCAACGAATTTAATGGGTCGTTACTTACGCGTTTGCGTTCGTTGGCGATTTAATAAAATAGACCAACGTGTCTATTTTGGAGGATTACTCTTTATTCTCTGGGCCTCCACCCTCCCCGCGAAGAACGCGAAGAACGCGAAGAACGCCGGAACCAAAATTCGACGACGCACACCGTGATCCGCGACGTCGACAAACTTTTTCCGCGACCTTCTTCTTCTTCTTCGGCGCTTCTTCTTCCGCGGCAAACCTACGATCGGTGGTTAAAGGTGAGAATAGAATCTTCTAAATTCTCCCTTTTTATAATTCGATATCAACGGATTTAAATTAATTAAATCCGTTTGATCTTGATCCGGAGATCGTCGGCGCGACTCCTTCCCGCGGTGCGACGAGCGTCTCTTCCGCGACGATCACCAAATCCGCGACGGCCTCTCGTCCGACGACGACGACAAGGTAGGGATTTAATTCTTGATGATTCATTCCCGTGTTTTTATTTCTTTTTGAATAAAGAACCGGCATGAATATTTTCAATTAATTAAAATTGAATTTCCGTTTAAAAGAAAAAGAAGTGAACAATTTTTATCTTGATTAAAAATTGTTGTAGCCCCTTTCTCCCGTTGTTTATGACTAACGCGGAGGGTGCGGGTCTAACGAACAAGACCCGACAACCCTCTGCCGATCCTTTTCGTGTGCGGTTTTGGCAAGCGACAACGAACCGTGCGGAAAGGGCGATCCGTTGATCCCGCAGTGACGATCGGCCCCCGGGAGGAGCAACGGCGCAGACGGGAGAGGAATCGGGCCACCGGAGCAACTCTGGCGGCCCGCGGAAGGCGGCGGCGGCGGGGCCCGGCACGCCGCCGGAGGATCCGCCGCGGCTCGGCCGCGGCGGCGGCGACCGCCGGACCGCGTCCGTGGTCCGGCCACCCAACACGCGGCCCGCGCGGGCCGCGTTCCACCTAAACCGCGGGTCAAACCCGCGACGCCCCTTGGCCGCTCGGCCGAGGTCGAGCCGGCCGGTCCGGTCGGCCGGGCCGCGCCCAGGCCGGACCGGACCCGGCCCAACCGGGCCGGGCCGGGTCGGCTCGACCCGGTTCGGCCGACCCCCAGGGGGGGTTCGGGCCAGGTCGCCCCGGGCCCAGAACCCCCGTTTTCGGGCCCTCTCCGGTCTTTTGCCCATATCGTGGGCCTAGGACCTCCGATTGACGCACAGTCAGCGGCTAAGCGATCCTTGGATCGATACGGTCGTTTCGGTATATTACACTCAAGGTTTCGGAAGACTTTGTGTTCGGCCGGGTTGGTTCGTACACGAAACCAACCGGGCCCTCGGAGCGGAAACGCTCATAACTTGAGCTACAGACGTCCGATCGACGTACCGTCAGCTGTGGTGGTTTCCTCTAAGTGAGACGGAACTTTTGGCATACTCCTCCCGAGGATCGGACACAGGCGGAGTACGGTCGGGTTGGTTTTGCCCTAAAAACCAACCGGGGCCCTGGGACGAAAATGCCAATAACTCTCAGACCGGGCGTCCGATTGACGCGCCGTCTGTTGCGTTGAGATCCTGTTGTCGATACGGAACTTTTGGATACATCAAATTCGGACTACGTGTCAGTTGATGTATCAGCCTCTCGGCTCGTGGAGCGGACCCTCCTAAACGAGCTCGCTGTGTGCGGGAACCCTAGCGCTGGCTGTGACTTCGACGACAGAGCAGAGATCCTCCGTGGACTGCGACGACGACAGAGCAGAGATCCTTTGTGGACTGCGGCGACGACTGTGCAGAGATCCTCAGTGGACTGCGTCGACTACTGCACTCAGCAATCCTACGTGGATCAGTGCTACTGATCCTGTGTGGGTCATCTCTTACGGTTCTGTGTGAGCCGTTGCTACAGGTCCTGTGTGGGCCCGATCCTGTGTGGGTCATTGCTGAGGTTAGTACCTATCGATCCTTCGTGGGTCCGACGACTTAGATGGATCAGTGATCATCTTTGACGTCATCTGAAAAAGTATACCTGGATGAGCTGAATCTTATGTTACTCTCCTTTGTGGATTGTGTTGAACTATCCTATGTGGATTTACTATTTACTATTTACTCTCCCTGGTGGATTTGAGTCTTGCTTTCCTGTGTGGATCGAGTTGACCTTGAGATCGAGAGCAGAGCTAGAAATGGGGACTTAGGTATATGTATGGGCATATACCTAAGTCGAGTCAGTTGTTTCTTCGTGGTTGCCCCTTTCTTTTGTGCTATATCCTTTGTGGATTTCGGGAGACCTTCGGGGGTCTCGGGGTCCTTACTGAGTAGTTTATACTCACCCCTGCACGGGCTATGCCCGCACCTTGTTGTGTTGGATGCAGACGACGGACAGCGCTGATCTCGGTTGGGTTGTGGAGCAGGACGGTACCTGGAGGCGGACCACTGGGCGGGACGTGCTCGGAGCGGACGTGGGACCCGAGGAGCCTGGAGGCTATCTGTACCCACCCTTCAGGTGGGATTGCCAGTGGACGACACGAGCCTGCCGTCTTTTCTTCAGTTGTTGTTCTTTTCCTTTTCAGTTGTACTTTCAGTTGGGCTTGTATTTTGGCCCCCTTTACTTTTCTGCACTTTGTAGTTACTTTCCGCTTGCTGACTCTGTGGTGGTTGTTACTTATAAAGGCAATGCCTTCCCTGTTTACCGAGATTTTACGCCTTGGTGCTAGTCGCCAGCCCCTGGCCTATGGAAGGCGGGCTTGGGGTAGTCACGGCACGGGCCCCGAGGTTGGGTCGTGACAACAACATAATCAAATCCATGTAATAATAGGGATAGAAACAGAACCCTATATTATCTTAGATGGAAAATAATTTTGATAAAACACTTGAACTCCATTCTTGAGGAAAATATCCTTTCTACTTCAAAAACACTTTTCCTTTCATAATATGCCATACAATTCTAAACTAAAAGAAGTTGATTAAAAATAAACTTGAAAACTTGTAAAGGAAGATTCTTGGAAATATTGTTTTAAAAATCCATTCACGCCATATAAAAAAACATTCTTCTTGTACTTTTGTTGGAAAAGTCAAAAAGTAGCTCGTACGAAAAAACGACAAAATATTCCTTTCATATATTTTACTAAAAACTCACCGAAGGGTAAAATTGGATATAATCTATTTTATAAGGATATAAATATTACATATTGGGGAATCATGGATGTTCATGAAAAAATACACCCCAGTAAATGCCAAATTATAAACAATCTCATATAGAAATGAGATTGTGATATTTCCCTTAACTTAGGTCTGATATGCTTTGTACATGTCCAACCCTCCTGTATAATGATTTAAATAATGTTATTGACTTATTACAGAATCATACTTATTTTTATGATATCATATATGGTCATATTTTTAGCTTCTTAGAAGTAATATTTCATTGCTACTTGTTATTCAGGTGTTTGTAACTTTTTGTTCTTATGCGTGTTTTGTCGAATAAATTCTTATTCTTCTCTTTCTGTTATAGATACCTCATTTCCCGAATGGTATTATTGTAATATATATCATATTCATTCATTCAATTCATTTATATAATCATTCTGAAATGAAGATCATGTAGAACGAGTCTCATCACATCGTGGAGACGGTATTCTGTACGTACGCACGAGTGATGATATCATTCCTATGATCGTGGAATTATATTGGAGTATATGTATATTATTTTAGAATCATTATCACTTAATAATAGTCATATATAGTCATTATTCACAACATTATACACATCCATGTAAGGTGGTGGTGGAAAATAGATTACACCACGGCGTGGAGACGGTATTCCGTACGTACGCACGCGTGGTGATTTTGTTTTCCATAGGATGGATAGATGGTGAAATAGGGTTGTTTCATACTTATAATAACATATCATTATATGAGTGATACTTATGTTATTACTTTGTAGTGAAACAACTAAAGAAGAAGAAGTGGAAGAAGAAATAAAGATGAAAGAATCGGTAATGGACATTACCTCTTCTTTGAAGTGCTTCTTTGAGTCCTCCTTTTAGGGCACTAAAATAGGTGATTGAAGAAGACCAGAACCTCTAGGATGTTTTTAGGGAAGTGGAGAGGAGAAATTGGTAGGTGTTGGACGATCTTGAAGGCTCAAAGTGGTGTGAGGAAGAGGGGGAGGAGGTGCCCTTTTATAAGGGAGGAGAGGGGCACCTTTGGAATAACGAAATAAATTATTTTATTATAAAGTCATATTCGGTTTTAATAGCTCCAAATTGAGTTATTTCGAATCTAAGATTGGGATGGGTCGAAATACTCTCATCCAATTGAATTTAGACAAGTTTAGGTTCCTATTTTAACCTTATCATTTAGATTCAACATTAAGTAAAATAATTTTACTTTTATCGTGTCTTCTTGTGTTCTTATACTATAAGGTTAATAAAATTACTATAAGCAGCCAAAATAGCCCCATGTTGTTTATTATTAATATATATAACCATATCTAAGTCATTTGGCCGAAACATAGACTTTTAGGAATAAAATAACAATTACTAATATAATATTTGTTTTAAAAACTATTTTATGTCAATTTTGACACTATTTAGTAATTGATTTTTGTGAAAATAATAGAAGAATTATTAGTTCAAAAAAAGTTAATTAAATCAATACTAACATGTCATATTAACCTATAAAATTAGTGTAATTCATAAAACGTCTCAAAGTACATTTATTTGGGTATTTATAACATCAATTATGTCAATATTTCATTAATAAGATAAATTCTGCATCATTGTTGTGTCACAAATAAATTAACATATTTAAAGTCTAAAAATTACAAATAAAATACCATTATGTAGGAAATATTTTTATCTTTCTAATGAATATTTATAGTCGAATTTATCTTATGTATAACCCCATATTAAAAATTATTTACTTATTAAACTTTGATTTTAACTATTTTAACCCTTCTTTAAATAAATTAATAATAAATGTCCTAATCTAATCCAAGTGGGCATAAATGGTCATATTTTATTCCTAATGTTATTTTTGGTCGAAGTAAACTTGTCAAATTGAATTAGGACATGTGTTAGAGTAATAGTAATATCATTTTTACCCTTAATTACCCGATTTACTTTTAACCGTGGTAAAAAAAGTAAAAAGTTACTATTCACTGAAAATTATTTTCATCTCATTGAACCACATTTTACTTACTGACATCAACCGTGTCTCTCCGATGTTTGAAATTTCACTCACAGAATCGGTAATATTATGTTTTATGAAAAATTCATTTTTTTAACTACCACTTAGTGGTTTCACTATTCATCAAAAAATGAAAGTTTCTAGAAAAATACCAAAAATTAGGCCTAAGCTATATTTGATATTATGAATTAAAAAATTATGTCTATTTTACCATATTCAAAACATATCAGTTTCATTAATTAATTTAAAAATTAATTCCCGTCGTCAAAACAAATAGCGTGTTCTTAAGAGATAATAACTATCAAAAGATTGACAGTTGTTTATGTCTGGTTTAAATGTGAAATTACATACAATAACGAACATTGTACTAAATTGTAAAAATATATTCTAAATATACTTTAAAACCAATAAAATTAATAACTTATCACTATTAATTATGTCTATTAAAAAGGTTGTTTTTAATTAAAATTTAGTAATTTTCACTATTCATCAGAAAATGAATGTTATCTGAAAAGTACCAAAATTTCACCCTAAGCTAATTTCGATATTCCGAATCCAGAAATGATGTCCATTTTGAAAAATTAAATTTACAAAATTTCAAAAAGTGGTTATTACTATTCATAACGGCTAGTTTTAATAATATTTTAATAGCATATCATTGTTTAGTGAAACTCAGTATTGCGAACTACACACGCTATCGAGGAAGGTTGAGTTTGTGTGTAATACAAGGCATGTCAAGGATGAGTGTTGTGCAAGCTCCTTTTAGTGTAGAGTACAAAATAAGACATTAATGAAATTAAAAAGAATATTTTTCATAAAATCTCGGGGTGTTACAATTTACATATGGTGTATATTTGGAATGATATTTTGACCATGGAATTATCGTTGAATTTGTATTATCTACAATATACGGATATTGAAACGGCATATTAATCTTTTATTTAATCAATGTATAAATAAATATTTGGACATGCAGTGGTGGGTGGGGCCCACTAAAGCCCCTCGATGCATTGGAAGGTCTCAAGAGACCAAACAGTTTGGCGACAGACCCTTCGAGTTTGTTTCCAAAAATCAGATGGGTTTCTACCAATAGAACTAAACCATTTTTACGGTATTATAGTTTCATGTGCCAGATACATGACTTCCAATTAATAATAATTCTCTTTATTCATTATCAGTTATTATTATTATCCATGAGGTTTTTACTATGACAAAATCTATGGATTTAGTTTCATTTTCAGTTTATTAATGGAATTAGTTTTTCATTTACTCACTAAGCCATATTGATTATGTAATATTGATTATGATCCAATTATTATTGTACACATGCTTCCTATATTTTTTACCCTCATTGTGCTTTTGAGCTCATCCCTTTCATTGTCTACCTTCGACAGGTGATGAAGAGAAGGACTTTTTATGAGTTTCTAGATTCAGTTTTTATTTTTTGTTATGTATTGTATTTTGTAACCATTTTTCCAATGTAATTTGAGTTACATCTATGTATCTAGTTTCATCAAGCCTATTAAACAGTTCATTACTTTGTGATTTTAATTCCTTCTAACCATTCGAATAAAACATGTAATGCACTGAATCCAGCCTAGATGGGTCGGGGTGTTACATGAATGGGGTATTATCCCACATGTGACAAAACTAAGTGGAAATATGGTTTTTATTATGGTCTATAGAATATCATGATTAATCCACACAAATTATTTTTTTTAAATTAGAGGAATCAAAATTAATATTTCAAATGAATAATTATTTTTTATATATATGGTTTTTAAAATAATATACACTATTTAAGGATATTTATAAAGTGTTCTAAAACCCTTTTTTAAATTTTGTTTTTATCAAATGATTTATTTGATAAATAATTCCAAAGAGATTATATTTTTCAATTAATGATATTTTAATATGTTTTAAAACCCATTACTGGGAAAAATAGATGCTCACCCTATGTTTTAAATTTATTATTCATAGGTTTAGTATATTATTACAAAGGTGTAAGCCTCACTTTTTTGAGTTAGTTCACATGAAACAATTTAGTTAGCTTATTGTATTTTTTGTACAATTCTAATAAATTGTAATTTATAATTTATAATTCTAAAAATCATAGACCAAAAAATATCTTGGAGTATAAAATGTCCAGTTTATTTTTTAGTTGTATTTTATAAAACAAAATACACATCATTTTTATGTGCTAAACGCGGAAGCTCGGGATTGGGGCTTTATAGCTTCAGGGTCTAGTTTCCATCCTAGGTGATCCCAAGATTAGGAAATAGAAGTCAGATCAAGCCTGAGTGTTCTGGTTCTCAGCCCTATAGGTCTTCAGTGAGATTTAGATGGTGGTGGTTGATGAATAAGGTGGAAAATTAGCAGAGATTATTGGAGGCATTTGTCCGAGGTGGGGTCATATGGCTATGGTGTGGAATGACATTACTTTTATTAGTTGTGAATAGTTTTTATGTGACGGAGTCCCACATAAATATTTCCTGGGGTTGAGTGCTTGTATTTATAACAAGTCATGGATTCCATTGTCTTATAATTCCATGTATGTGGGGATCAACTTCCACTTACACATATCATGAACCACATGAGAATGTGTTGACATGTAGGATCCCAAGTGGGCCATGTCTCAACTGTGGCATGGGTTCCTCCTGATGAATCCTACATCCTCCTACCACGTTGTGGGTCTTCCTCTTGGAATTGCATTTTTGGATGGCCAACCATGGGTTGGTAATGTGATTTATAGCCCTTGAGTATAGGGTGAGCCTCATTAGACCATATTTTTCACCTATAAATAAACAATACGTAATTTCTAATATCAATCATAAATTCATGAGTCAATTCAAAATTTATAAATTCATCATTTTTATCCATTTAAATCTTTTTTATTTATTCAAATAAAATTCCACATAATTTATTACAACATTTCATTATATGGGAATATTATTTAAAACACATTTAAAATCATTATAATATGTTTAAAATTTTGCATGAAAATATGTGTGAATCACTCAGGGATCAGATTTGGTTGTGTTCGGATGTAAAGGTAGGAATTTATTTCCTATAGATATCAATATTTGAGACCACATGAGTAAAACTAGGTGACCCATGATCTAGAGTTGGAATAAGAAGTATTCACCCTAAACATGTAGAGATGCTACCTTACGGGTTAGTGAATTATCATCTATTCTAACTATGAGAGTCTTCAATATATCTTATCTTAGAAGGATATTAAAATGAGACAGACGTGATAGAAATTTTTATTCTTGGATTATGAATTAAATATAGTCTATAATCCTAGGAAGAAGATGGTGGAGGAAGATTTTCTCGGTATGAGATCTTGATCATATTTTTTTACTGTGGTTTTGGAGTAGTTACCCTCATTGTAGATGTCTATAGTGGATGTGGATGGTGTGATATATCTATAGTTAATTGTTTTTACCCCATTGATGCTTCAACATGTTAGGGAGGCTCAGCTTGGAGGTGATGACTATGAGACCTTGAATACTTTAATATCCACTGGATTTTCACTATATAGATTATTTGAAGGTAGGTAGAAAGTCAACCTTTTCATAGGATGGATTAATTACCAATGTAATTTCATGAGGTAGTTCTATGGAATTTTTACACAACCCCCTAGCGGTACTTCTAGGTGTGATGAATATATACCAAGACATTCAATGTCAGTTTTGGTGGATAGGTATGGATAAGTGTGTAGTAGAGTTTTTCTCTATATGCCTCACTTTTCAATAGGTGATCGTTGGGCACCAGGTTCCCATGAGTACAGCTCAACCCCTTGAGTGTCTAGAGTAGAAGTGTGATGCTATATCTATGGACTTCATGACAAGGATTCCACAAAAATCTATAGAACATGATGCCACCTAGGTGACCATAGACTAAATGACTATGTTTTCCTAATTCCTAGATATATGAGAGTATATTTTAGTAGAGATACTGGGAAACCTTTATGTACAATAGATAGTTTGAATTCATGGAGTTACCTCAATAATAATTTCATAATGTGATACTCGCTTCACATCATGATTATGAAGATAATTATAAGAGTACATCAGGACTCAGTTACATTTGAGCATGGAATTTCACTCCCACTTCGACAGTCATACTAAGTGGACCATTCTGGAGGATATATTCTGGGCTTTCATGTTGGAATTTTTCCATAGATGGGAGGATGGACATCCCTTAGTAGAGTTTTTATAAAAAAAACCATTCTTCCATGAGTATGGCACCATTTGAGGCTTTATATAGAAAAACCCTATAGGCCACCAATATGCTGGATTGATCTAGGTGAGTCAACATTCATGAGACTAATGTTGGTACGATCAATGATAAAGAAGATTTTGGTCATTTAGGAGTGGATGAAGACTGCCCATAGTTGTTATAATTCCTATGTAGAATGATGACACTGGCCTTTGTAGTTCGAAGATGGAGACCATGTGTTCCTGTGGGTCTCACCTCGACATGTATTACATAGATTTATTCAAGGGGACATGTTATCATTGTGATTCATTTACCCTTTCTAGATACTGTGTAGGGTTAGTGAGGTTGCATACCACATGGCCCTAAAACCTTTGTTTTTCATGGTACACAAAAATATTTCATCTGTCGTGACAAAGGAAGAATGTGCATGACCCGTCACACGTTATCAAATGGGGAGAGCTAGACATCAATGATGAATCAACCTTTTGGAAGTACCTAGTAGAGATATAGGACTGACATAGGAAGACCCTTTTTTGGAGAGTGACACCCTTGATGTGTGCCTTATATTAGAATAAGAATCTTTAAGAGTTCACCTTTGACTGGGAAAACTAGATACGATACTAGAAACCTTATATTTTTAGTAGTATTTTTTTTGGATGAAAATACATAATGTTGGGAGAATATAACATATCTATTTTTTCCATGTAATAATTTTGAATATATCTAATAATATTTTAATATATCAGAACAAATATTTTATGAAATTATAGAGTCCCATATATGTTCAGTGTTGATATTATGTAAATATTAAATATATTGTATCACATGAGCAAATTTGTCTAAAAAAGTATAATAACTCTTAAATAGAGTCTCATATTAGAAATATGAGACAACCATTGAGTTCATAATGTGTATTTTATCCAAGTCATGACATAACATTTGTTGTGAATCATGTGGTTGTGAGAAATATTAACTAATAAATTAATTATTAATTAATTATTCTTTTATTTTCCTTGACCAATATCCTCCTCTATTTAATCTAGTTTATGTTAAAATACCAAGGTAAGCCATATAGACTTAGAGATTTGAGAGTAGTATGGTGGATAGAATTGATGAACATCAGGATCATGGATTGATGAACAACATACCACAATTATCACCCACAAAAGTGGGGTTAGTAGATCTCTCTAGTAATGAAAACACAAATCTGTTCTTCATCAGTGATTGATGCAAACCTAAGGTCGGAAATTTTTTTCCCTGTTTATGTCACCATTGATTTTTCCATAATGAACAAATATTTAATTAACTAATATATCGACTCGTGAGTAGATCGTGTTATAGGATCCAGTTTATTTACTTTGTATTTGGGGAATTATTATTATTTGTTTATGTTCCTCTTCATTTATCATCCCCAATGGATATGAATTTATTTCAACAAGAACATTTGATGGTTTTTATTCCTTATGGTTTTGTTTTGTTAATTTTTATCCCATGTTCTTTTCACATTCCTCATCAGTGTTTATTTGATTAGAGATTTGACGATTACTTAAAATATGATCATTACACAATCATTTTACTACAAAACAAATCAATACCATATGTACATATCTTGGGTTTATGATACAGTAGTGGTGTAAGATAATGATAGTTGAGACATGATCAGATTGGTATTTCCTAGTTCTCAGTTTTGTGTACCCCGATGACATTGTGTGACATAGTTATTTTCCCAATCATATTTGGTGGCAATAATCTATCCACTAGCGACAGTGATGCTCAGTTGAGGACCAAAACAGAGTTTCATGGGTGTGAAAGATGATAGGAATGGTGATGGGATTAGTGAAATCACGATATTCTTGAATGGACCATGGGTTTCTTAGGTATAATTCATTACCCAACATGAACCCTAATGAACAACATGCCTTGTGGGGTCCCGAGTTGTAGTTCTAGGGTTTACATTTGAAATAAATTGTCGACCACCATTTGAACCACTGCTGGAAGCTCAGAATGTACCATATAGGGTACATGGGTATGAACATGACCAAACACACGTGTACAATTATAGTATATGGGAATGACCATAGTACATGGGAATTAATAGGTATATATGGGAACATGAATAAGAACACAAGCACATAAACAGGAAGGTCTAGGTGTATATGTACATGACATGTACTTCCCCTGAGGTAGATTGGAGCCCTTGTTTTCCTTAGTCCATGGCATGTTCTATTAAGTGAAATCCCTTAGTGCTTCCCTAAAATGGTACAATATGTAATTATGTCCTTAGAAAAGGATTTGTATCCACTCTACGGGTTCTATTTTGGATAGAGTTTATAGTATACCCTTAAGAGGCATGATGGGGGATCCAATATCATACCTTCTTCTCATGGTAGGGTTCATGGTATCAGTGTGAACACTATACATATGATGTCAACCCCATATCTAGAATATTTATCAAGTAGGGTTTGGAGTTTTCCCCAGCAGTCCAAGGTGTGATCCCCTATATGAATGTTGACATCTTTAGAGTTTTAGTGATTAATTAATTGGAAATACCCTATGAGCACAACCTCTCATATGGGCACCATCAGTGGAATCATGGATCAATATATAGAATCTCATAAATTTTATTTACATTGATGCATTAAGTTGAATCTTGTGGCTCATAGTATGGTTGAGTCCCCTTTGAGAATTTGAGTCTGTTATGAGTATATTTGGGTTATTTTTTATTATAATTATATATCATATCTTTATTGACATACATTTATATTGATGCGATGAATACTCATGATGATTATTTTTAGTTCTTTTAGGGTGTCTTAAAATGTATTTTTATAATCAACCCTCCATGGGATCTATACACCCATTCCATTTCTTATGAAGATGAAATTACTTTTGATGGAGTCCTGGGTGGATCAGGAGAAGGCATGGCGTAGTTTTGGAATAGACAACTCGAGGTTCTTACAAGTTTTACATTTGACAATAGTCCCATCCTGAGTGAGTTGTAATTTAATTCTTGTTCTAGTATGCCTGTGTTTGTTGCTTATGCTTTCTATTACATTTTCATTCTCTGATTGTGGGATTTTATGTATTCATGTATTAGAACAGATTATACATATCTTTCAGCGTTATATGGATTTGGAGATGTGTTCATGTGTATAGGTACCTTAGGATAATTTCTCTCATATATAAGATATGAGTTCTCAGTGTTCACTTCCACCACATATCCTATAGGAGGGTGGATTTGGGTTGTCATGTTTGTCTTATCATCGACCATACAATCCTTTGTGGGTTGGTTTATGATACGCATGCCATGAATTCCTTCCACGGTTGAAATTTTAATTGCACCAGCTCCTCTGTCATTTAAAACTGGTCATAATTCCTCCAACAACTAAAACCCACAACATAATGGGTTGGAAAAGTCTGAACCATTACAGGTAGTACTCATACTTATTCTTGGACATCATGAAGTTGTTACACCTACGTTTAAATATTTTTTATTTTTTCCTATATAAGATTATATTATTTTTGGAATCACCTTTATTCAATTGATGTATGATCATGACAAGAGTTATCATTTACTAGTGAATAATGATTCTAGTTTTATGGTTTAAATTTATCTATGTTGCAACCATTATGTCCGAAACACCCTAAGAGGTGGGAGGGGTTGAGTGCACAATTAATTTCATAATAAACCAATTTTTTATCATGTTGGTAAGAATATCTCATACCCATAAGTACCATAAATGAATCTAAACCATCCATTTATATAACATTATTTACATGACATGATAATTTTAAAGGGTTTTCACAATGGTCTATATCATAGGATTATACATTGAGGATGTGTCGATGTACCAAAATTCGTAATGAAATATATTGATTACAAGCCACACTAGCTCCTCATTCCCTAAGACTATCTCAGCATAATGTATTTTTTGTAGAGACAACACATTTGGAAACAAATCCCATGCATATGTGAGTATAATAATAATAAATAGTACATCCTAAAACTATAAAGGAAAGGCAATAAGTCAGCTTGAACTATGGGACAAGAAAGTACTCAGAATTAAAATAAGGAACGATCAAGATATGACCTGTCACTATAAGTCACAGAGATTCAAATAAGTAGTAGTGATATCAACTCAAATCCTTGAAGTTTCATATCTTATGAGAAAATAAAAAATCATTGAGTGTTTAAAAGCACATAATGTTTGATTTTGATACACACTATTTACAATACATATTAAATGCAAAAAAGGGTTTTCTAAGGAGTCAAAACGCTTAAAAAATATAATATTCTCAACCTCTCCAACTTCCTCTTCACCATTGGAAACCATAAAGAAGGTCCCACTCCCTATTTAAACATGAAAAACAATCATGGAAGTTACAAAAATCACCATCCATCATTATTGAGTCACATTTCTAGAAAACCATAGTGGAACCCACAACTCTACCAAGGATAATTATCAACCTATAGAGGGCTAACCCCCACTATCAAAACATCCCATCTATGAGAAAACTCACACAACCTATTTCGAACTATTGGGGAGGACCCTCGACCTATTGAGTATCACACACCAGAAAATAGTGTCACCCAACAGAAGAGGGTGGACCTAACTCCATGAATAGAAGACCCAAACCATGAGTTGCATGAAGAAAGAACATAGTAGACTGGGGGTGGGATACCAATCTCTATCAGTTATATTGGTGGCTCATTCCACATTGAGTAAAAAAAATTAAAAAGGGAGTACCTGACCCCGAAGGTGGTCTGATTTCAACACCTAATTCCAATTTATGATCCTATATATCTAAAGAGGCTAAATTCCTCACATCACCTTGCATCTCACCTCTAGTGTCGAAGCGAAGTGAACTACAATACTCTACATTGACAAATTATTACGATGAACTACTCAAGTTCCTAAATCTAAGTCTCAAGTAAGGAGATATGAAAAGACACCAAGGTTAGAAAAGTAACTAACATGTACATTAGTGGAACACGATATGTAGTTCATGTAGATAAGTCTACCAGTGTATTTCCTTGTTACAAGACATGAAAGGGTTTACCTATATGGTGTGTGGGACAATAAAATTTCCCAAATAAATTTACACACCCAAAAACTTGAACATACGACACAACATGCCAAAAGTGGTACAAAATGTGCGATCTCATCGATATCACTCGATGTACATTTTCAAGGAAGTCGAGTCATATATGTATAAGGGAACACAATGTGTAGTCTTGACATGCACGTCATGTGTAGACAAATGACCACTTGTTAATGTACTCCTTGTGCACGTTGTGTTAGTTTAATATGGAAACACAATGCGCATACCAGGATAACACATCATGATATCCTTAACTCCAGCAAAAACATAGCTTCCATTGATTTGAAGATACACATCATGTGGCTCTGGATAACTTATCATGTGATCATGTCTTTGAGCACAGTTCCCACAAAACACCATGAACCTCCTTTCTATTTATGTTCATTCCACCGATCCTACCTGAAATAGTATCAAATTACTAATTTGTTTCTTAAATTCTACCATTAGTATATTTATAACATTATTTCATTGGAAAAAAATCAAAAATAATTTTCACACCACCCCAATAACTCTGTACATCAGTGTCCCATGAGTTATGTGTTGTAACACATCTAATCGATTAATCATCACCCATACTTGATTATTCATTCCATGATCTCCAATTTTCTATCCAAATCCATTGATCATGGACCTAGATTCCTTTCACATATTGATCTCGACAATAATACACCGAAACCTCATCCATGATGAAGTATGAATGTGAATGCATGAATAATTTAATGGAAATAAATAGGAATAAATATGAACAATATCGATGGTGAGAAATTCAAGGAATAAACCATCATTTTTCATGTGTGGATTCATCAATGATGAATAATTCATTAAAGAAGGGTTTACAGACGATAATAATAATAAATAAAATTTTCCATAGAAGGCTTCTGTGAATAATAAATCAAGATAAAAAAGTCATTTTTTATGAAGAACATAAATAATGGATAAAATAATAAAATAAAATTCTATACCTAGACTGTTAATTTCCATTGCGTTAATCTGTTGTTTATGTCATAGTTCCATTCATCATCACCACATGATCTGAATGTCAATTCCATCATGAAAATGAATTTCATCCTATGTGTTTCCATTGAAATCCATTGAAATCTCATTTAGAGAGAATATAAAATCCCTATAAATCTCCATCTATCTAGGATTTCATTGTTTCTAGAAATGGAAAACCCTAGAAAAAAATGTAAAATGTATTTATAATCCACTATTAGGTCCAATAATCTTTTAGTTAAATGACATGAAAATATAGAGTCTATGACATAATGCTCGGGTGTTTAGTTTTTTAACATTCCTAGGTAAAACACCTCATTACAAACACAACCACAATGTCATAATTTTTTACAATCTTCCCTTGATGAGATATTTTTTTCCACACAAATGAGAGTAATATTTATTTAATCAATAAATAGTAAAAATCCATTAAAATCATGCATAATCATAAATTCACCGAAACCCAGCTTGGGGGTAAACACCATATTACAAGATCAATAGAACAAACAATTTTTTTCTAAGACATTTTTTGGATAAATTAACCATTTTACCCTAGAAAGGTATTGAGATCAGGAATCCTGAAAACTGAGTTATTTTTTGATTGTGAAAAATCAAATCACTCTATCCTTCCCTCCTTTAAAGAACTTTTTCCCGAAAAATGTTGTAACTGGGGATTCATATCATGTGAAAGAAAAATCACATTCACACATACTTCCTTCACCTTCATAGGCTTGATCTATAAATGAACATGATACAAAAACACCCAAAATGGAAGTTTCCTCTCTTATCCTTGGAGGATTCACTCTCTAGATCTTCTCAAAGTAATAATGTGATGGTAACATAAGAATTATATATCTGATTCTGGAAAACCCATCACACTTAAATTCCATAAAACTACATGAGGTAAAAAAACATGTAGCTCAAAATAGTTTTTTTGATGTGGTTATTCATAGTGAGAGAACTTCACTCCCTAACTTTAAAGACAAATCTTGATGGTTTTTGTATGCATAAAACCTACCTATGATTCACCCCACCACCAAAGAACTTTATAATGATTCCACACTAACACCATTAGAATTATGAAGAAGCATGCTCCCCTGCACCCATATTAGTTTCTACATATTCCTTTTCTGCAAGGAACATGAAATAATGTCACTAGGTCATGACACATATATAACAAGGGCCTTGTTCCCCAATATCTTCACAAACATCTATGAGAATCCTCTAATCAAATCCCTGATTTCCAAGAAGTTTTCATCCACTATCATTGAAATACTGATTATGTTTTCATCATACTATCAGGAAAGTTACAAACAAACACGTCCAAAATAATTACAACCTCATCCAACTAATTAGCATAACACCATTCTCCATAGGGTGGCCCGATACACGATGATCCAAATATTACGGAGTTGATCATTCAGATGACATTACTCTGTCGAATCTAGACCCCATAATGACACCTTCCAAAACCCAAGTGACTAAGGACAACAAATTATAGAGTAAACCTCCTCCTCTACCACAAATAAAGAGATTCCATGTGATGGGTACACCCATAAATATCTGATGGACATACCATGTTAAGGGTCCCACTTTATTAGGGTAGTATCGACTCAGGATTTCCATTTCAATATTTAACATGAACTCTAAGGGAAAACAACTACCAAATTATTCAAGTGTATAATGAGCTCCCCACCTTTTTGAAAAGTCCCCCAGGTCCATTGACTGATAATGTCAAGTCACATGGGACCAATAAGTCAAAATCACCACCATGGGACTCTATCACATAAGGAAAGATTGTGGGGACACCACCATCGATCTATGTGGGGAAACATACCACATTCCTTGTTAGAATCACTTCTTATGAAGTTTCATGTTCACGTGCCTCCTCCAACATACAGATACAAAGTCCTATTCTTGAAGTGTCAACCACTATGCCACAGTTGCACAATTACATTCTCCTAATTCTTCATGATTTCAACATTACAAGAGAAAACCATTATTCAATGAACCCGAGACTCACAAAAAGAGAGATCACTTCACCGATGGTACTCTCATGGTAAGACTAGGAAATTTTTCTTAAATGATCAACATGATCCTCCATGAAATGATACTATGAGATATCTTGTTTATTATTTAACTTAGCCACACTACAAATATATCTATGAAATGTAATCTGATGCATACATCAGTCACCTATAAAGGGAAAAGCATGGGTCACCCCTTTGAAAGTGTTCATTTATTCCTCCACATTAACTAGAAGTGAATTCTCATCTATGCTCATAACATATAAATCCATGATTACCCTATAATGGGTAGCTCTCTATGAGTTATTGAGGGTCGTCTCTTATTATCACACCCATGGGAACCCCAATTACTACTGGGGGTGGACCTCACCTCAATTTATCTACCAAATATCACTCTGTAGTACTAGCACTGATAGCCAATAAATATCGAGTTAGGTACCAATGTATCTATTCTCTTACATGAAGGAATGTCTTAAAAGATATATTTCAACACAAAATATAATCTCTCATTATCACAATGGGTGAGTGAAAGATGATTATCATCAGTAGAAACCCTCTAGATGGAAGGGGTCTGGCCAGGGGTTTTATTGGAATCTTTAACATCCAAAAATATGATCAGAATGAATAACTCACACCTACATCATCTATTAGGAGGTTCTATGAAGGGAGGACATGAATCATACCATTGAATATACCCACTAATTCCTGAAAATGACCATCCATAATAAGTATATTCTTTTTTCTCTAAACATTATCACTCCATTCTTGATAGGAACTAACTGGGAGTGATAATGGCGGGAGAGGATTTTAGGATAATCTATCTCTCTATGATCCTACACCACCATATTTCCAACTAAAGTCACTCTATATATGTCCATAGTATTTAATAGGAAAATATATAATTTTAGTGTTATATTTAATGTGGATATCCATCCATAGTAGTTCTATGGATTTTCCCTGGAAAATTTCTTGCCTGCTTCCAAACCCAGGGTACATCCCTACCAAGAATACTCAACTATCAATTCATGCTTATAGGTCTCCAGTATACGAATTGTTTCATTAAAATACAACCAAATATAGGTAAATATTCTTATATAGTATATATTTGAGCATCTAAGCTTGAATATTTTCTCCATCAAACATGGATAGGGAGAACCTTGAGATGTCTGTTGGCCTTAATGTGTACTAGAGAATGACTATGATACCTTGAAATGGCATAAAATTCTCTAATAATAATATATCCTATACAATGACTCAAACTCAAACAATGTTAGAGAAATCATATCATGAGTTTGATAATAGGATAATCCACTAACATCTCATTATGTCATGTATTCACTTTAATGCAAGAATCGTTATATGATCAGTGATAATCTAATCCTTACAGAAATGGAGGCCTTAGAATCCATCCAATCCCTTGTCGCCCTATTGGATAAGGAAAAATAAACAAAAAACCATTAGTTTATACTAATGATAAAGCCATCAGATGTTCCTATCCAGATGACTGCAATAGAAAAAGATATATCTGGAACTTCACTTCCCCTTCAACTAAGTATAATGAACGAAGAAGGCACAAAACCCTCCCCACCACAATAATTCAACGTTTGCATAGATCTTAGTATGGATTTATAAAGAAAAAAATAATAAGAAACTAATGTATATAACATTATAAATGAACATAAGATAATTTAATGTGCTTTATGATTTTTTCCTTTGAACACAAGAATAACCTCTATGAATTCATTATATTACCAGAATCACAAATATTACAATCAATTGAAATTTTTTTCACTAATATTTAATTATAGAATTATTACCACTCTAAAAAACACTAATGTATTGTTCATGAAACAAATTTACTATTCAACACATAGATGTACTAGTCAGGGATGATCCCCATTTCATTTTATAATAAACATAATCCATTTTATAGGTTAACCACCTTCCCATATATATGGACGAGTATCTAAATGAAATGTCACTATTCACTTCCCATAGTAATGTTTACCTCAACCGATTTCCATGATAAATTACTCTAGATTCTTCTTTCTAGAGACCTTTTTCAAGAAGGTTCACCAACATTATGGACCACTCTTGATGTCAAAAGAAGATTCAAAATTCTGATAACCAAACTGTCGCTAAAGAGATGAGCTGCCACTAATTAATCAACACGCCCAACCAACTACTACTAATTGAATTTCTAATGAATGTAAATCCAATGCTCACAATTATGATGATATGAACTCCTAATTCTCTAATATAGGCTTCACATACTATAAATATCCCATTGTAGGACTTGTTCCTAGGAAAACCTATACAACCCTTCTCAGTAAAATTCTTCCCTTCCTCTACTATAGAAATATTACATCACTTTTTTTCTTCCATTCCACCATGCCCCATGGAATTGAGATGCTTCCATATACTTTCTTGAGCTATAATATTAGTGAGAATATATGCTATATTTTTTATACCAATGATATATCATAGATCTAACACTTTTTCCTTCAACATATATCTAATGAAGTGGTACATTAGGTTAATGTTCTTTTCCCTTACATGAAACACCATATTTCTAGCCAAGTGGATTGTACTTTGGATTTTATAGATTAGAATCCCCCCTTCCCGTATTCTTCCAAATTTCATCATCAACTACTTCATCCAAACCATCACCTTCTCAACATTTATTCCCACTACATTCTCTACATACACAGTACTTATTCTAATAGAATTATACAAAAGATATTACAGTGAATATTGTTCCTAAATTATTAAGTATGAATGTTTTCATGCCCTTTTTACTATCTAAATGTCTAACAAATTCAATATTAAAAAATCCTTATAATAGATATCCGTAAAAAAAGAAAAGATCTTGGTCTTACCATCCATTCAAATACCAAACCTTCTACTAAAAATTATCTCAATTTTACATTCCTAGGTTGTAAATAAATCTTCTAAAAACTCTCAATGAAAATTATATGTTTTGGTGAGTACATATCATTGCAAAAATTAAACTTTCGATAGCTGACATGACAACTCTGATCATTAGTACACATTATTTCATGATTTATTACTTAAAATCACACTTAATACAACCCACAAGATTGATAATACTAGAGTATTTGGAGGATTAGGTACATAGAAAATCAACTTGATACATTTATACAACAATATTATTTAAAATTTCTTTTACATTCTTATAATATCCCACTTCTCATTTAAATCTTCAGGGGATAACCCTGGGACATACATAAGAAAGGGTGATCTATAAAGCCCAGTAAGGGAATGAAAAAGTATAAAATGATGAAATTTTTACATGTTAGTCAATATTAAATTAAATTTTATTTAAAAGTGGAGATAATCATAATTTTTAATAATGAGTCATGATACAAAATTATAATATAATGGATACATGGGAATTGTGGAAACAATATTAAACATGAAATCATAAACATAGGTCAAGGATAACACCAAGACATCACAACATGGTTGAAAAAAATCCCATTATGTATTAGGTTTACTCCATATTCTCATAAATTATATATTAGGATACTAAAGCATTACCCAATGCATTGGATCACTATATAATTCTTGGTGCACCCATCGTTTTCATGTCATGTACATTAATAAGTGATCCACATAGATCTTTCAATATAAGATTATATTTCATCAAATTTAATCTCAAGATCATAGAGAATGGAATAAATACATGGAATTATATAATAAAATAATGATAAGTATGTCTATTTTAGTACCATTGAGTGGAAATGGAGATGGTATTCAAAATACAAAGGTTTGACGTGGAAAAATTGCAGGATAATTTCGGCAACATAAAGGGGGTACATAATAAATCATGGTAGTGATTAATGAGAGTGAAAGGGATATCTAATAATGTGTAAATAATAAGTGATGTAATATGGATATATAAAAACATATTAAATCATGAAAAATTTGGATTTTAAATTCATAAGATAAAAATATGTTCTTGAATAAAAGTTTGTCATTGAAAAATCACTGGATAATTTTGATTGCATAACAAGGGTACATAATGAATCATGGGAGGTATTAACGAAAGTAAAAGGGGTATCTAATCACTTTTAAATCATAATTTTGGTATTAATAATGTGTAAAATTATATCCCATTAGTAGTAATTAGAAGAAAAAATACATTACATAAAGAAGGTGCTTGAAAAATGAGGAGAATGATAGGATCCCTTACCTTGAGAGGGTGTTTCTAAATGGTTTGAAGGATATTATTAAGAGATTGTGGTAACCTTATGAGGTATATGGAGAGGAAATGTTATAGTATTTTCCTGATAAAATTATTTTTAGTCAATATACAAGGGATCTTGAGTGGGTTTATATATGGAAAGGGAGGGAAGTTCTTTATTTTTATCCCCAAATTTAGGTTTTGGACTCTATACAATAAAATAATAAAAACCATAAAAATAACCATGGTTTTTATAAAATAGTATTTTTTATCATTATTTTATAAGAACATGAATTGATCACATTAAAATAACAACCATTGTGATGTGGAAGTGAGTCATGTTTACAAAAAACTAATTTTAAAACATTAAAATATAACATAGGTTTTAGAGGATTCATAAAGGGTTTACAAAATTAATAAAAAAAATTAATATTTTATAGTAAAATTATATATTTGTTTGTTAATTCCTTTTATGTCACATATTACAACACTTTTATATCATTATGATTTCATAATATACACGGTATTTAATTTTTACACAAACATTTGACTATCTTAGAAAATTATGAAAAACATACCGTTGGTTAATTTAGATGTGATGATTCCAAAAATAATATTTATTTTATCAAAATAATTCTCTAAATATTATAAAATAAACTTTTAAATTAAAATATTTGTTTTTTTAATAATATTGGTTTTTTGATAATAAGAGTTTTTTTACCCTTTTAAAAATTACATTTTCAATTCAAAGATTGTAATATAATTTTTATTTAACATATAATGTTTAATAATATTATTCTATTAAAATATTATTTATTTTAAAAATTAGTTAATTTTTCAAAATTAATGTCTTAATTGAAATTGAATATTACCCAAAAATATAATTTGTGTTTTATCATATTCAAATCTAATATTTATCAAAATCATTTATTAATTATTTATAATGTTTTAAAAAAGAAATAAATATAATAATTAGTATATTGAAAAGAATATATATATATTCATACTTTTACGGTCAGGATACATATCCCTTTATTACACCAGCATACTCTATAAGGGTAAGGTGCATGATGGCAATATTTTCTTAGGGTGGTGCAACAAACATGGTTTGGGACATAATATCAATGAGCTTGAAATTATCCTGTAAATGGATTCACTCATGATTTTTTTGTTGAATCCTAGCTTGGGATTAGTCATGGGTTAATCCCAAATATGGTATCTCCTTTGGAATCTCTGATAAATTGGATTCATAGTGTATAATCCTACTATTCGATCCCATCACATATTTTATCTATGGCAATAAGACTATATCATAGCCCATAATATATACTAATCATATAATCATAGTTTAATTTCTATATTATCAATGTTTATGATGCTTATTTTTTTAATCTGATAGTATATAACATATAATTTTGCAACATAACCAAAGTAGTTAATGTGTTTTATATATTTACAATATATAAATAAGGTACATGTTCATTTTTAAAAAGAATTTCATTTATAAAATATAAGGTTGCTACATTATCCCCCTTCATAAATTTCACCCATGAAATTTTTCTTAAATACACTAAAATATATGAGGTTAATTTTATTTCATCACCTCTTATGGTTCCCAATTCGATTTCTCAAACATGTGATTTTATCACAATACTTTGACTAGATGAGTTGTCTTGATTCATAGAACATTTTCTCTATGATCCAAAATCATTATCGATTTCTAATCATATAAAATATCATTCTCAAATGGTACAAATTTTTTATTCAGTATATGTGAGGGGTCAGGTATGTAATATCTCAATTGTGATTCATGGAACACATCATGTAAATATATAGTTTAGGTGGGAGTGCTAGTTGATAGACCACCTCTCCAATGTGATCAAGGATCTGAAAGGGGAAAATGTATCTTGGAAAAATATTTTATTTTTTCCTAAACATCAAGACATTCTTCCAATGAGATATTTGAGGCAACACATTTTCTCCAACTTCAAATTCAAGATCTCTTCGACGATTGTCAATATAGATTTTCTATCGACTTAGTGTAGATTTAATATGATGCTATGTGGATTGATATTTTTCTATCATATCTTAGATAGGATACAGTCCCATCAACATCCAATCTCCAACTACATCCCAACATGTTTGAGTCCAACACCACATCCCATATAGAGCCTCATAAAGAGACATTTGAATGCTAGAATAAAAACTGTTGTTATATGAAAACATCAATAGGGGAATCAGATGATGACAACATCCTTATAAATCCATTTAATATGATCTCAACATATTATATAGAGTTTTAATGGTCCTTTCAAACTGAAAATACTTATAAGGATGATAAGAAATGTTAAAGATCAGTTTTTTATTAAACTATATCTGAAGGATTCTTCGAAACCTAAAGAAAAACCTCAGATATTTATCAGATACAATAGAGATTGGAACTCCATGATGTCTTACCACTTATCTTATTTATATCATAGTGATTTGGTCAAGTGATACATATTCCTTGATAGAAATTAAATTCACTGACTTGGTTAAATGAATGAAAACCACCCATATGGCATTATTACCATTATGTTCTTGGGGATTCCAATTAATAAATACATGGTTATGTTTTAAAATTTCCATAACGGTTTGGGAAATGGTTTCATGATAACCTTATACTTATTTTGTATATCCTTTAATTACTAGAATACCAATAATCCTGATATAAACTCTACAATATCTCTCTTTATGGTATCCCATCCTAAAATTTTCTTCAAATATCTATACACCATATTTCTTCCTTGATGAATACAGAAGGATGGGATATGCACATCATCCAAAAGTACCCTCTTCTGTTTTGGTTTTGATAGGGATCATATCCATGTTCCAATCCTTATAACTCCATCTTTAGGAAAGGTTCACTATAGAATATTCAAAAACTTCTTCTATACCGACTCATTATCATTATAAGCCTCCTTGATTATATTAGGAATAAATGGTTGAGTAGTTATTTGAGAAATATAGGATTAAGATCCTTTTATTATTCCCATATCCCACCTTTTCATGTTCAAGAAGATTAGATCCGTTCAAATCCTCATTATGGATAATGTGTGGGTTCTTCTCTACTCATAGAATCTACCATTTTGTTTTCTTTTCCCAGGATGGTAATGGATTAAACAATCATATTCATTGATCAAGTCTAACAACCTCCATTGATTCATATTATTCTTTTTTTGAGTGAATATATATTTTAGTATTTTATGGTCCATATATATATATATATCTCACTTATCCCCATAGAGATAATTTCTCAAAATATTTAATAGAAAAATCACTATAGCCAACTCTATTTCATGGTTTGGGTGGTTCTACTCATGGATCATTAGTTAGATGGAGGCATATGCTATCACTTTTTCATTTTTCATGAGTGAAAAACCCAAGTCATTTTTGTATGCATCGATATAGATCACAAATCCTTCCCCAATAGTGGGTAATGTGAGAAAATGTGCACTGATTATCCTCTTATTTAACTCTTGAAAATAGTTCTGACATTCATAATATAGAAAAACTTGACTCCATTCCAATTGATCTTGGTTAAATAGCTTAACAATTGTGAGATGTTTCTTACAAATCAATGATAGTACCCAAATAAAGCAAGGGATCTAAAAAATTATGTCATAGAGGTTGGTCTTTTACATCCTTCAATTTTCTTTTTTTTTGAAGGGTTTATAGATATATCATTGTTTCTGATGACATACCCTAGGAATTCTACTTGGTCGAGGTATAATTTCAACTAAGTACTCAACCTCTCAGCTAAGAGGATTACCAGATAATATTTCAATAAACACCTCAAAAAATTCTATTAAATGGGCATATCATTAAGGATTATATTTTATTTCATCTCAATCAATTTATTTAGATACACTAAATCATATGGTAATAATATCAATTCTTGAGAGAATGACACCAAAGAAGATTCATCCTCCTCATTCCACTTGTATAGAATTAGAGGGTGATTTTATATTTGAAGGATGATTTCATTATCTCATGAATCTATGTTTGAGTTTAAAAATAAAACCATTCCATGAATAGGATAAAATAAAATTCATATAAAGGTACATTAATAAGATTTTCAAGAAGAAAATTCCCACAAACATGAACTCATGATATTATAATCATAAATGTTTCCCCAATTATATCAAATCATTTGGGGTGATGACTTGATGTTCATGGAAAACTTAAAATATATGATAATAAGTAATAAATTCAAAAAAAAACATGTCATACACAACATTGGTGTAGAGGTTACATGTACTTAAATAATCATGATCAATCTCAGTATAAGAATTTCCTTATTCCCTTGGTCTGGGAGACTTTTGGTACTCATCATGCTTGTCACCCCTTAAAATATATCATTTCATTGGATAACATCAAACTTCTTCACATTGATACCATAGAACTGTGAATGGTACCTTAGATTTAAAATTTATTTCCATCCTCCATGTTATTAAATTTTCCATGATAATTTTCTACTTTATGCCCTATTTTTCAACAATTAAAATATCTCCCATTTTTTTGAGACATTAACCATTGTGCCTCATTCCAAATATTTTTCAAAAAGGGAATTTTGTAATCTTTAATTTTTCATATAAATTAGATGAACTTTTTTAATTTGTCATACTTATATTCACTGATGTATTTCAACATTAAATTGTGTTCCTATTTTTAATCAAGATTCTTGATACCTAGTTTTTCATAATCAAAAGATGTTTTACTTGTGCTCCCATCATGTAAGGCATCTCAATTGGGTAGTAATTACATTGCCCATAACATTTTTTGTTGACTTATTTTCTCCTATTTATATTCATTAAATTGAATAAAGAGATGATTAGATATGATAATTTTATAAAGAAATTATTAAACACATAAAATATGAACTATGAATATTAAAGTGATACCTCATAAATAACATATATTGCATAACCCATGAATTCATATGATTTAATTTATCCATGATATATTTACTAATATAAAATATTATAGTCATTTTTATTCCTTTAATAATGGTTCATAATGATCATGTAAATTAACCTAATCTTACACCATGGGAGTTTCAAACTAGGTGTATAGCAAGGCCAATTGTCGTGTACTGGTTAATGACCTAGTCTAGTTCAATCTCCTATTTTCGGGGTGGTAACCCCAAGGTATACCTTTTTCAGAGCAACATCCACTTGTATTAATAAAACATGGATGTATTTTCTTGGAAACCACTAACCCTATACATTTCAAAATTTTGGGGATGTTTTCTTATATTTAGTATTATCCTTATGGTTTTATCTCTAGTTTTTTAATCATAATAAAAAAATGAATAAAATTATATTTGATTCCAACTATGAAAACTCTAATCAATAATTCACATTATTTAATGATTTATTACATAAAATAACACTTAGTAAAACCCAGAATATTGACAAGCCTAGTGTATTTGGGTTATTAATTCTTTAACATTAAAGACTTTGTAACCTCAAAGTTATATCTTACCATTCATTTTTCATCCAAAAAAATTGTAATAACCCATAATTACCTCAAAATAAAAAATCATATAAAACCTAATTGTAATCAATGAATGTAAAATTATGCCCACCAAATCTAAATTCATTATTCTTAATATAACCCTTTTCACATGTAAAATTTAAGGGTTAAATGTACCTCAAACATTTATCAAAACTCAATATATTTCTACCAAATTATCACCATTTCACTACACCACTTTTTAATGGTATTGATTCCATCTAAAATTTGTTTCCAAATATTGAAAAAAACTACAATATAATATAATTTATGTGTCTCATGATTCCCATGATATTTGGAATATATCAAAATATTAGAAATAAACACATCGGAAACTAAACATCCTTATTAAACCATTAACCATGGTTTTTATATTACTCCTTAATAATTTATTTTTATAAATCAAAGACATGAAATATATCCTTATGATTTATCAAAATAAACCCAAAAAGTTTCATAATTAGATCATAATAAAAAAATTCTTACCTAAAATCCAAACATCAGTGTATTACATTACATTGACAATGTCTCTTTTATCTTCTATCATGAATTACATATAACTAGAAAATAAATATTCATGTCCTTGGTGGTTTTTTCCTTTTCAAATGTGATGGATTAATTTGGATTTTGAAATAAGATAAAAGAGAATCTGTGATTTATAGAAACATTATTGAAATAAATATGTATTGGATAGATAAAATAGTTCAATACAAGTGATTTGGATGTTCAAAAAGCATTCAAAATCATTTGAAAAAGATTTTTCCATGATAGTGTTAACTAAATTTTTTTGTAAGGATTAGAAGGCAATGTGAGATCCTTCACCTTTCATATTGATGAGAAATCATTAATAAATTGAAAATGACATCATTAAAACATGAAATTAATTTTTTAATGTTAAAATTAAAATGGTATTTTAAAGATAATACACTTAAAAAAATCATAATACTTTAAACATAAAATACATTATAACTAATTTTATTATACTTCTAAATCTAATGTCCAAAATATCTTTAATCCCCTTAAAATACATCAATTTAATGTAAAAATTGAATCTAATGCTTTTAACTTATAATAAACATTAAAATTGTAAACCCATGATGGTATATATAACCCTTAAGGCAACCTCAATTGAAAAAAATCCTAATATATGATGTTTTCTACACCTTAATCTTTTAAAAACTATAAGGACCTGTCAATAAACATCACATAAACTAGTGTCTTTATAATAGATTAAAATTTTTCACATTAAAAAATATATTTTATTATTATAGATTTGGAGAGTTTAATAATGACTCATTCAATAAAAACCCATATAATACAAAGTGGACATTTCTAGTTAGTATCCATTTTCCCATAAAGAAAAAATTATAAAATAAAACATGATTTATTTTTATGACTAATCCTAAAATACTTAAAATTGGATAATTATTATTCCTTATTCAACATTAAACCCATATATTTATTTTTTTAAAATGTGGGATGATAAAACAAAGATACAGAAAGAAATTAGGAAACCATTAGTCTATAAATACTTATAAAATTGTTCATTTTCGAAATAGACTTTTGGAATAAAAGAAAAATATTATTACCCATGAAATCAACTAATCTATTAAAATATTTTCATAAAAATTTTCATATGAAATCTTAAATAAAAAATAATGATCATAAATGTTTCCCTAAAATAAAAAAAAAACTCATAATAACTCTTTAACAAAGCTGCACTTTTCACCCTTAAAAAGAAGTATATACTTTTATCTAAAAATAACGTCATTATATATCCTTGATAAATCATAATATCCCTATAAAAACATATATAAATCTTAGATAAAACATGTAGTTTACTTGGGATATCATTTCCATATAATTCTTACAAATGGAGTAACCATACAGTCAACTTCTATACCCATTGCATTGGAGTGACATCATAGTTCCACCTATCATTGGTTTATCATGGAACCACCCATCATTGTTGAACAAAGTAACCAAATATACTTTTTTTATAAAGGAACCACCTATCATCATAACAACTCCCATGAACCATAACATAATCACAATACATAAAAGCTTTCAATTTCTAACATTACAATCATAAAAATATTCTTGAGGGAAATAACCATTCCATTTTGAAATAAATTATTTAAATAATTAAATACTAAATTAAAAAGGAAAAAATTATCTTTATAAAGAAAATTTTAATATTATAATTGAATATTAAACAAAAATAATAGTCATGATGGTGAGAAAATCCGCTCGTGCTGTATAAGTTAAAAAAATTATTTTCAAGCTATTGAAATAGAAGATAAAAAGTACCTCATTCAAAATAATATTATTCTATTCAAACCATTTTTTATAAATGAAAAAATGAGTAAAAATGAATTTCATAAATCCTAGAATAGTTTTAGAAAAACTATTTAAATCATTATTTATAAATTATGGATATGGATGAAAAAGTTCGTTTTGAGGGATACTTTAAAAGATGATTTTTAAAATTAAGTCCCTTGCCTTGAGTTCTACTCTTCATGTATGTTCTTTATCTTACTGAATAAAAAAAGATGTTAATATTACATTTTTTAAAAAGAATTTTCTACTTCCTTATTCCGTAATTTCATTTTATACCATGTTAAATACAATGAATGAATCAATTATATTCACATCAGACGTTTTAATGATATTATGCTCTTTTGTCAGAAAAGAATTTGGTCCGCTGACTATGTTAAAAAAATTTCATTCTTCCATCATATACAAACTAATAATCGTGAACTAATTATCATTTTTATATATAAATTATACTTTTAAATCCAACAATTAAACATGTTCATTAAAAGTGAAATACATTACAATCATGGAGATAGTAGGTCGTACGTACACAAGCGTATGGTTTCCATTTCTGAAGGTTCATTAAAGAAAGAAGGTAAATATTATGTTATACTTATATAATAATAATATCATGAATATAATTATAATATTTTAAATATACTTATATAAATCATCCATGTGATGTAGTGATGAAAAAAGAATAAAATCGCTTTGTGGAGGTGGTAGTCCACACGTAAGCACAGACGACATTGTCATTTTTCAGTTTATGGAAAGGTGAGAAAATATCTGTTATATTATCATCAAATAATGATAAATATGTCATTAATATCATATATATAACTTAAATATATAATTATAACCATTATTAAGAGATGGAGATGGAAAATGAATTACATCGGTACGTGAGGCGGTAGTTCGACGTAGGAAAGTTGAATTCATCTCACATTTGTTAGAGGATGGAGATGGATATTTTTTTTAAATTTACATTATAAAATATAAATATATTTTTTTATACTAGTGCTATAATTTTAAAATATTTTATGAATATTTTAATGACATGGATGCTGAAATAAAACTAAAACATGCATAAAAACTATCCCTTTTCTTTGGAATGTTTCCTTTGATTAATAGCTTATGCCCTCTAGGGTTATGGTTTTTCCTAAACAAATACCTCTATAATGAGAGTAGTAATTATAAGAATGAATTTTTAAAATTATTGACCTAAAAATAGGTTTTGAAATTATAATGATTGGGAATAAGGGATTCCCTTTTATATGAGAGGGGGGGGGGAATTCTTGGGATTCCTCAAAATATTAAATTAATATAAATTAATACTCAATAAAAAAATTAAAAACATATTTATTTATAGTATATGTTGATTTTGGGTTATAATAATATCATATAATAAAATAAATTCATGATTCTACAATATTTATAACCATATCTTTTGGCTTTAACCCCTTGTTAACCCCTTTTACTCTTACCACAACAACAATGTTTTTTACTCTTTGAGGTTAAATATAGTTACTATAAATAGATAAAAAGACCATAAATGGACCATGGTTGATATTATAAATCATATAATAATAAATTTTCAGAATATTATATTTTTATTAATTTTATATCATTTAATAAAATATTATTTATTATAAAATATCAATAATGTCAATTTTTAGAACTATTTATTACATGGATTTTAATAACCCCATGAAAATAAGTAAAATTAGAATAATAATATTTATTATATCCCTAACATGTCATTTTAATATAGGAAATTATTTTACCACATTAATTATCTCAATTTATATTTATCCAAATAATTCTAATATCATTTAATTAATTTTTCCATTAATTGAATAATTAATACATCAATACTCTGTAAGCATTAAGAGTAATTATTTCTTACCTAAAATTAAAAAAATAAATTATCATGATGAATATAAATATTTTAAATTTTAAATGAGTAATTATAAATGAATATATATTCTGTTTGGTCCCATGGTAAAAATATTATAGTTATAAAAAACTAGTATGGGATATTTATGACTTTTCAAGAAATAAAATATCATAAAGGTCATATTCACATAAGAAAGGGGAAAGGTCATCTATTATACCTTAAGATGATTATGAAAATAAATATAATCATAAAATAAAATTTAGGAATATTTTAGAGAAATGTTATACTCTTTATCACATTATTTTTTACCCTTAATTACCTGATTTACCTTTTTGCATGGTAACACAAATTACAATGGTTACTATTAATATTGAACAAAAAAAAATATATTATTTAATAAAATTTTACAACCATATTCCTAATATGAAATCAATTTTTCAAAATTGAAAACACATTATTGATATAATTTAATTTTAAATTAAACAAGGAAAACACAACGAAAAACAAATTTTTATATAAATACCATTTTTAAGTATAAATGTTTTATACTAAATTAAACTATGAAAATCATTTAAAAACCCCCAATTGGATTATTTTTAATTATAAATATCTAATTATTTTTTAAAAATAATCCAAAATATAATTTTATTTCATAAATACTATAAAATAAAATATAGTATTCAATAAAAATATGTGTTTTTCGTTATTCATTGAAGAATTAAAATTTTCAAAAAATTATCAAAAATTCATCCAAGGATAATATTGTAATGATAAATTAAAAAATTAAATTCAGTTTTTTAAATAAATATTCTAATATTTCCAATAAATAATCATGATATTATCTCATAAAAATCAAGAAAACCCATTTTTTTAAGATAATGAATTTTTGAATAATAAAATGGTTTTACTAAAAATTCAGTTTTTATTTTTAAAAAAATTATAAAAAAATTATAAATTAGCAATAACATTATATATTTCATAATGTTGTTAATAATATTCATTCCTTCTAATTTAACAGATAGGTATTTGTATTCACATTTAAATAATAATATTTCATTATTCATTTATGCTGGATATTATGTATCTGGTACACTATAAAAAATAGACCTTACTTTAAAAATATTATGATATTATAATATTTTCATTTCATCCTAAAGGATCTAACCCAACTAAAACTTAAGAAACTAGATAATAGATCTCGTCCAATATTCTACGTGATCATGAATTCCATAAACCATAAAAATTATTACAAAATACCTCATTACTTTCCTTAAGCTATGTCAAACATAGAGATCATAATCCCCTCCAAACCCTCATAATGCTCCAAAAATCACAAGGGGTTATAAAATTAGTATCTTAAGGAAATCCTCCCACTAAACCTCACACAAACCATTCCATCTAACAAACAACCTCTAAAACCCATGAGGTTTTCACCATCACTAAACAAGTGAAAAAAAACAACCAAATAGAATTTTTACAAGTCTAATTATAACTATAGGGAAAAAATAAAGAAACAACTCCAAGGAGAGTAAGTACATGACATTCACTTTGGGTACACGGTCTGCACCCCTAGCAATCCCCTATGGCCATGTATTATTGACCGACCTGGTGTGTACATTCCTTGTACATGGAGTCTGCCACCCCAACATAGACTGTAAGACACATTAGGTACTTAACTATGTACCCCACATGGGGTTAGTCCATGTACTCCACACTACCTCTAGTATTTCAATTTATATAAGGTATGATTGTGAACCTTATATGTCAATATACCTTGACACATGGTGTCTAGAAGAGTACTCGATGACACCTCATGTTTCCTTACATGGAATGTACCAAATTGACATGTTTTTTTATTCCTTATCCTCAACGCCATTCCAAAAAAAGATCACATGATTCGTGTTCTTGAACGATACGCCATGTGATTGGGTTTTCGTGAACAAAAAACCACTATGATCCACATGAAACCCTTGATTTAACCTAAAAACCTCAAAAAGGTTATCATAGAACTCCAAACAACACATATAGGGCATTAAAACAAAGAAGATATAAATATATGGATATGTTGTTCAAAAAAGTGTCATATCTAGTGGCATAAAATTATAATGCGTTAAGCACATACTTAAACCTCGCAACCAGCACATCCTAATATAGGTCCTTAGATTAAGATTGACAGTGATCCAATCTCACTCTCCCTCTTATATCTTAGTCATCACACAAATAAAATGGGAAATCCCCCTCCAATAATATTCCTATGCAATAATCCATAATGGGGGGAGAGGGTAAAGAAAAAAAATAAAGAGAAAATAAAAAGAAACTCTCACTTAAATGGATCAACCAGAGTCCTAGTGACCAAAGAGAGTTTATATCGTGACTAGAAAAAACCCAAACTTTTTGGACTCAACATTGAAGTCAAAATTACAATACAAGTCTTTATTAAAAAGATATAACTGATCAAACATGATAGAAAAATTAACATTTAATTAATTAAATATTAAATATTCCACAAAAACATGATCATCTACAAATTCTAGAAAACTACATCCCTAGGGTAAACAACCTATTATGACTCCATTGGAGTGGTTAGAAAATTAATCTATGATCATCTACAATAATAAATGATCATTTTTCTCTTAAAAATACCGAGAATAAAAATTCAAATCTCTTATGGGTTTCTCACCTCATTACTACATGGTTCATTACAAACTAACCATTATAATGCTCCAAACCACCAAGAATTCATAAAAGTTGGATAGATGAAAAGAATTAACCCTGAGTCTAGTATAAAAACCCAAAATCTATCGCCATTCTAAATATAGATCCCAAATTTGATACATTCCATGAATCCACATACACCTAGATTTTACCCACGCACCAACGACTGATGCCACCTTGATCGTCCGATGATTTTTATCACACATACATCACTCTCCAATAGGAGGGTATTTCATCCATGATCAATAATAAAATATGAAATATATAGAATCCCTCACATTAATATTTTAATTCTGACCTTAATAGGTCCACTGAAACTACACCACTGGAGTTTTCCCATGACCCAAAAAAAACCACAACAGACACACACATTGTCTAATCCACTGTTCCACAAACCAACTGACACCACCAATAAATAGTTCACACATTTCATCAAACAATTATTGTTTTTACTAAAAATCTATACCAACCACCACTCTCCCCCTTAAAGAAGAGTGATTCCCAAAGAACCTCTCATATTCTATCACCGACCAACCTACTTAGACTCACCTAAAAATAATGGTTTCAACTTCCATCAAATCTAGATTATATAACTGAACTCATGATCACATGAGCCACACCCTACCAAAGATATACTAATTAACCTAAACAACTGACCTCTCTTATCTCACATGTGAGTTCCAAGACCACAACAATCATCCCACACTCTCTTCATGCTACTATAAGCACATATAAAACCAACATGGATATACAACAAACTAAACCTGACCTCTCAACCATTCTTTTAAGAAAAGATCACTCCCATCACTCCACCTATCAACCATGATACCAACACCTCTCGGCCATCTTAGCCTTCATCGAGCCACCACCAGGGAACCAAATGATCTCTTTGACCTACTATGGTCTCCATACATCCATTAAAGAGGGTAATAAATTTCAATCACTAGAGAAAAACAACCTATAAGATCCATCTAGAATTTCATCAGATGAACAATATTTCTGGTTTAGTTGTGTGAAATTCTACTATGATTCCATATGGGAGAATACCATATAGGTAATTTTTGACACTTTTAAAAAATTAATCCTCCATCAATAGGGAAATCACACATAGGTACACATCATGTGAATCTTATATTCCTAACATGATGCATGAAAACAAGATTATTTCCATTGGACCAAGGTCCAAAAACAATAATTAATCACAAATATCCAAAATCCAAGTGTATCACATAATGTGAAATCATATAAACATAACATAATAAAACATAAAAAACAATCGAATTCTATGGTAACCTAGAAATTATATCAGAAAAGGTGTTCTTGATGATCCTGTCTGCTATCCATCCCAAGATCCGACACATTACTAGACCACCTCTCCACTATCCCCAAATAGTAAGAAAAAAGCACTAATACCATTTTTAATGATCCTGTCCGATTTAACTTGACACACAATCTAATATAACTATCCACAAGGACTCAAACAAATCACCCCATATGTCGAAGGCTATAGGCTAACTTCAAGGGTCTAAATAGATCCCCTGGGAATACTATACAATTTAATATATTATAATAATAGATGGGATAAGAAAACACATACAAATCAGTAACCCTCCAAGTAAAAAATTATAAATTAATAAAATAAACGAATGATATAATAAATGGAATGCAGAAACATACAAACTCATTTTCATACTGAAATAAAAAAATACATTTCCCATTTGGATGACTGATTATACAAAATAAATAAATGAAAACAAAATATATCAGGCTCTAATACCATCCCTGATCCATTCCCCGAACCTAGTCTCCCATATCAGATGAGGAACTCTATCATAATACTTAGACTCCACATGAGAGGTCCCACATGATCTTGCAACATCTGGCCTCCACATGATCCGATATGCATCCTAATATCAACCTAAAAGTAGACATAGGGGTATTCAGTCACACTAATGTGACCATGAAGGGTGTGATAAATAAATTTTCTTAGGTCCTAATGAATATTAACTAATTGTGAGGAAGAGGGTGAATTATCTTTTTAAAATAATTTTAACCACTTATCAAAGTTATGTTAATGCAATATAAAAATAAATAGAAATGAAATTAGTGATTTTTATAGCAGTTAAAATCTAAATGATTTAACTCTACTCTTCACACCTATCTTGCATATAGAAGGATTCCACCCTCTATAATGTAATCTATGACATTTTAAGGGAGTCACAACCCTTTACAACTACTTTTAGACCCTATAAGCACAACCTAAGACAATATTTTTTCACACCTGATGTCTTAACCAGACCACATTACTTATTTCACACCTATATGAATAATTTAGAAGATCCATTTTGAATTAAAGGTGGAAATAAACCCCACATTTTACTCAGACCAAGAGATAACCAATCCCCATTCCTTTTATTTGTTGTGGAAGAACCAATAAATTTTTTATGGGGTAGTATAAATAAAATTCTACATTTTATTGGTAGTATAACCCAAATTGATAAGAATATAAATATGTAAGTTCTAATTAAACTAGATGAACATGAATGTAATTGAATGTCGAGGCAGCAAATTTCAATCTAGTATTGAGGGATAAAACCATCGAAGTTTAGTGAAAATAAATATTCAATTGAAAAGGTATATCACATAGTACAGTTCAAGAATTTCCTCAAATTCATTTTTGACCTGGTTCTATAAACCATAATATATAGAGTTATTTAATGCCTAATGTAGTCAAATCAAAATCTCATTGCATTTCATCCTTTCCAAATAAACACATTATTTCTTCATTGAATGTGTATGGAAATTATTCCCACATTATTTTACATTGATAATATGTAAAACTAAAGTTGGTTGTACGAAAAAATCATTTGTAATATTTAAAACAACAGTAAATTAACTAATACAAGTCAGTATAAATGATCTTGGAAACACCCCATAACAAATTTGAGACAAAATTTTCATATTTTCAATAATTATAATTCACAAATTTTAATTTCCATGAAAACATTGTGTATATTAATACATGTATGATTACATTTGATGATGTTTAAATGAAACATAAAAAATATCCAAATAAATTTCTATTAGATTAAAATAATAATTATTTATTTAAGGATTAAATAAATTAATAAAACAATATGAAACACACTTCTATTAATTCATAACATATAATAGGAATATAAATAGATCATGTTTTGAGATAAAATATGATAAAGTTACTAAGTTGAAAGAAGTCGCAAGTTAGGTTCAACAATTTTAAAAATTTTATCTTCATAAGGTAGGTTTGATACTTTGATAAATTTCAACTTTATATGGTAGTTTCAACACTTTTCCAAATTTCAACTGTATTTGGTAAGTTCAATACTTTTCTATATGATCACTTATGCTAGGTTGATTTTCTATCGTATGGGGGTTTCATATGTCTTCTTGTGGCTTGTTAATTTTTCATCATGTTGTAAGTTGATTTTTATTTAGGTATTCATTTTATTTTTCTTCTTATAGTCAGTTTTTTTTGTTCACATGGTCAATTTATTTTTCTTTATATGGTCCCTTAATTTTTCTTCATGCAGCTAGTTTATGTTTCTTTATTCAATCATTTCATCTTTATTCATGTGGTTAGTTCATTTTTATTCATGTGGATAGTTCAATTTTATTCATGTGTTCAATTGATTTTTAATTATGAAATCAGTTCCAGACAGTAAAAAAATTTCACTAAAGGTCGGTTCCATACATTGGAAAATTTTTAAGAGAATAGTAACAATAGACTAACAACATATAAATACCAACAGTTATTATGATTTATTTTTCTCCAAAATCTATTCATAATAAATAAAATTGTAATAATCAAAAAATTAAAAAAGTGTATCTAGGAGACACTGACATTTTACATACTTTTGATAATTACAAAACAAATTTAAATTCAATAAATTATCCCCCTTTTGGAATTGATCAAAATATTTAATAGATGCCTCCTTGACTATATCAACTATTCATAGTTATGGATGATCTCTCAAATATAAATAGTCATTACTAGGAAAGAAACTAAACATTATAATTACAATTTTACATGTAAATGTCCCTATGAATGATTAATAGTAGTCAAACTAACCCTTATAATATAAACATCGAACACAAAAAGATCCATCCTAAAAATTATTAGGAAAATAACAATCCCTAAAAGTTTCATCGAACACATTACTAGTATTCCCTTAAATTCATACATTTTCTATCAATATGTAAATACATATTAATATACTTGTGTATAATAGTACAAATTATTTTGAAAAAATATTTTAGATGTCTCAAGGAGCTCTGAAAACATTTTAATATTTTCATGTAATGATTTTCAATGAATTAAATAGTATCTAACTATTATATGATAAACTTGTGATAATTATAAAAGTTTATCATGAATAATAATAGAATTAATTTTAGCACAGAAACATAGTCTAACTCACCCTAAATATATTATGTAAAATTAGATTTTTATCATACCAAGTTCAAATTTGATATTATTAAAATTATCCAAATCTAAGAGTTATGTAAAAATATCATCATATTGAAAATATATAGAAAATTATTCTTAAATAATATTACATTTATGAACATGGTATCTAAGAAATTGATAAGCGACATCAATGTGTTTAGTCATAGTATTTTGAAAAATATTTTTTTTAAAGATATAATGTTTAGAATTATTATCATAATAAATCACGATCTTCTCAAAATTAAACCCCAAATCATTATGTGCATGATTAATCCATATATACTATGAATAACAAGAGGAAAAAATAACATAGTCACTTTCATTGGTTGATAAAGACAATGACTATTTTATCATATAACTCCAAGATACTAAAAATTTACCAATAAAGTGACACATAACTATTGTGCTTTTCTATCTATTTTTCAAATACTAAAATTGGAATCTGTAAAAATATTTATCTCAAATGATGTTTGTGTATGATAAATAAATATAAAATACACAAAAACTTTAACTTAATAAATATTTTAATAGACTTTAAAAGAAATTATTTAGGATTAGATTGAAATCTAGACAAATACATAATGGAAACATCATTTCTAGGTATATGATTCCAAATAAACCAGCTACCAATATTAGATCTAAACATATTATTACCAACATATTCTCTATCTTCATCATAGTATGGATTATGAGATTTAATCCTTAAAATATTTTATCTTTCAAAACAATAAAGGAAAACCTCTTAAATAATTATTTATCATATTTTACTGGATTAAGAAAGGGTCCATCTTTCCTATGAACTATTTTTATTTCTAAAAAAACACAAGATCACCTATATGAATCATTTCAAACTATGAATACACTAGACTTGAAAAATCATTATAAATTTGATCACTCAAGGATACATGAATAATATCAATAATATATATTTAAAAAATTAAATTATCTTTTGAATCCATTTTTTTAAATAATTTTTGATAAAATTATCCATTTTTTAAACCATTATTAAAAATATGTAGTGACAACTTCTCAGAAAAATCTCATAGATCTTGTGTCAAACTATAATGTGATTTTGGAAGTTTCAAAACTTGGTTAGGTATATTATCATTATAGAATCTCGGTGGTTTTTTTACAAATAAAATCAGAAATATATCCATTAAAAAATTTACTTATGACATTATTTTGAAAAACATTAATTTCACAATGACATGGATATGATAATAGAATTATTATAGAGTCTAATTGATCAATTGAGGAAAAAATTCATCAAAATTAATTCCTTCCTCTATATTTTAAAAATGATCTATTTATATTGATTTATTTTTAATTATTTAACCATAGTTATCAATCATGTTTCTAAATATCTATTTCGATCCAATAATATATTGATACTATGTGGGGAAAAACAATGTCCAATATTTATTCATATAAAACTTATTTAATTATTTATTAATTACTATAATCCATTTTTAATATAAAATGTTACAATAATATTTTGAGGCTCCCAATTAGAAATATAATTTTGATAATTAAAAACATTTATTAATTAATTTATTGTTTCAACTCTTTTAGTTATATCAAAAATTAATTTTTTAATTAGATAATATTTATGTAATTTGATTTATTTTCATGGGTAGTAATATCCCCTTCAATAGATCCAAACAACTCTTAATTTTTCAGTTAGCCAAAGGTGAAATATCTAAACTATTTTTTAACATTATATGATATCACCTGAGAGCATCGTTAATTCTATTCGGAAATATAAAAGCAAAAAATTATACCCAAACTATAATAATGAATTTAAGAATATAGTTTAGTTGAATATTGAGGTATATCTAATGAGAATAATGTAGAAATGATTTATAATATATTGGATTCTTAACTAAAGGAAAATATATGATTTAATTGGTTAGTTTCTTAGAAAATAAATATACATACCAGGTAAATTCAAATTCAGGCTTATGAACATAGTTGAAATGTGATGTGTTAAAATTTATATGATGTTATAATTGAGCCTAATAAATCCTCCTCTAAGAGTACTTACTCTCCACTTTATGAATGCCCTTTTCCCCTCATAGATATTCAATTTAATTTGTAGGTGTGGTTTTAAAACTATATTTAAACATAAATATCCCCAATTAATGCATTTTTTATTCCATGATAGGTATAACTTGTTTTATTCATTAAGGTAGTATACTCTCCTTCAACTTCATTGGTTGTATATGCAGAAAAGTGTAATATTAAGATGGTAATAAAAGGAAATACAAAACTCACATTAAAATGAATCACACATACACTTCCTAAACTAAGTAGAATGCCCTTTCTTCACATCACTTGGTATAAGAGAATTATACCATCATGGTTGTAATTAGGGGATATGGAGAATAAAATAGAAAATACCTTTAACACCAAAACTCTAAAACACCACCACCAGCCGATGTCTCCAGTCATACAAACTCCATGTTCTTATCAAATTTCCTTCACACAACAACAACATATTTGTTTCTATTCCCCTAGAGAGACTTCATTCTCTCCATCTATCATTTTTAAATTTGAATTATTACTTCCCACCAATTTATATTTTTCTTTATCCTATTATTTTATCTCAGATTAAACTATTAATCCTTTATGGATCTTCTTGGATGAAAGTGGTTTTTTGGACTTCGTTGTTTTCCAGGGATAGTTGTACTTCTTCTCGGTAGGTGGGGAATCATGTGTGTGTGTTTTATTTAAAAATCCCAAGGATCTTCCAAAAAGACATGTAAAATCATATGGAAATTGGGTATTTGAATTTCTAATAGCATTAACTATTTGGATTGGAGGACTTCTTTGCGGAAAAATCCACGCCTGGGTGCATGAACATTCGATATAGCCACATGAACATGACAAAGAGGGTTTCTCCCTTAAAATCATGGTGTTTCCGTTCATTATGCCTTCAGGTTTCAGTCTAATGCCTACGGTGTAGCAACATCATCTCTATACTTCTCTATAATCGGCTATTGGAAAACTAGTTTAACATCGATGTAAGAACTATTTTTTAATATTTGGAATCGTGATATGGTTTCTATTCAATTCTTGACCTACATTGGTCAACGACACAGTGACCATCCCATAGTGTAACAATTTTCTTTGGTTTGAAATTCCTTAGCCGCTACTCTAAATATCTATGGTTTAGTGTAGTGGCTCTACATTTTCTATTGTCTTAGGAGCTCTCTTTTGGTGGCTATGGTGGTCCTACAACAAAGAGTAGTTGGTGTGAAAAATAAAATGGTGCAATGAGTTCCATTATTTCACAAACAATCCCATGTACATTGGTAACCCGATTACCAAGTCATCCCAAACATAGACAGAAGGGAGTTCCAAATCCCCATGGGTTGGATACTAGAACCGACCATCAAAAAACATTCAAGTGGGAATGAATTTTCAACAAAACATAGTCGAAAGAATAAAATATAGTCAATATGCATATATAAGAATCCCCATTAGAGTAAAGTACCAGAATGCAACAATGCATAAAAATCACAAAGTACTATAACAAAAATACCAAATGGGAAAAAACAACCCAGGCCCCTAAGGATAAAACTCACCACAACCAAGGTTCAATAGTTGGATCTAACTCTAATAAGTCCTTTAACCTTTCTTAAACCTGGATGATGAATTTTTATAAACAATCTAAGGAAAAAAGAAGGGCGTGAGCCTATGACCAATAGGATACCACCAAATATTCCATAATAGTTGCAAAAAATAGATTATCCAATGGAAAATATTTTGATTTTTTTAGAAAATAAATATGTTTGGAAATTTAAAAGAATATTTATAAAAGAATTTATATAGTTTCAAAATGGTGGAAAATACTTTTAAATCACAGAATTAACTTTTCAAGAGATGAATTATTTCTAAAATAATGGCTTAAATAAAATAGTTACATAAAACTATTTTTATAAATCCATTGAAGGCATGTAAATAAACCATACAACATTTTCTTACATTTATATCTCATATATAAATGAACAGGATAGAAATGTGGAAATATTCCAAGTAGGTATGATAATATTAACCAGCTATATTATTCCGAACACTTTAAGTGATCCCATAAAAATGATTATACTCACATCCCCCTGACACTGGCCAGAGACAACTTGTCACCCTCTCATTAGTGATGCGAACTACCACATGTTTGTTTTTTAACGTTGTAATAGCGTAGAGAGTATCCAAATAACACACCAACTACCTAAGGCTTGAATGTGCTCTTAAAATATGGGAAATTTATTTTAAAACTACTTAAAATAAAATTAAATCCCATTCTCCATTTCAAAATTTTTATTTTTCCATTTAAAATATAAATGCGTTTTTATAAAAAACATTCCCTTTTTTCAAGATAAATCCTCTGGGTTTCAATCAAATTACATTAATCCATTTCACAAGTCTTAAATCCATTAAAAACAAATTTCATCCTTTTCACAATTAATTTTAGACAATTAAATTAAATAATTTCATTGAAATTTTTTCCATCAAATCCACAATTTATATTAAACAATTTAAATCAAACAACATCTATAAACACACCCCAATTCAATAGAATTGAGGGTTTTCCAGATTTCTATTCACAATCCATATCAAATCCCTGATTAACCAGAATCATGTTTTATCAGTATAATTAAATAAATTGTGAGTAATTATAATTAAAAAAATTGAAATAAATCACAAAATTTAGGAATAATCAATTTTGATAATCAAGAGAGAACCAACTACTTCTTTCCCAGAACCCGACCCTCACAATAGCACCCGTCAATGAGAATGAAGGAGGATAAGACCTTGAAACCCAAGCTAGATGAAATATCAAACACCAATGGGAATATATCAATAAATGACAAGATGACCCATTGAAAACCAAGGAGCAGAGAAAGTGATAATCCAAAATAATTAGCGATAAATCTTACCCTAGAATTACAACAAATACATAGTGATGATCAAATTCCAAATGAAACGATTCAAGATGGATGAAAGGATTCATGAATTCCTAGGGAAAAGCCTTGGATTTGGGGACAATACACTAGATATGATCCAAACATAAATACCAGCCTCACTGCCTAATTTAAAATTGCTGTCGTGTTATACATAATGTGTAATATGAATACATGTCATGAACCCTTTAGTTTTCATAACTTCCAAAAAATGCAACACCTCGACCTAAATTCTATAATTACAAATTAAAAATCATTCATTAACTATTTCAAGACATGAATAGGTGACTTACGACATGTACCCATCACAGTGTGAAGCTTTTCACGACTTGTATACATAACCATTACACAATGTGAATGTCTGTTACACAATGTGTAATGTTCTTGAAGCCTACAAGAAAAATTCGTTTTAAAGGGTGAGAGTACAAAAAATATCTGATATTACCATTATAGGTACCCACCCAATCAAAAATCCACCCTACCCCATCAATGAAAAGGAAGAACTAAGATATGGTTTAAGGAATACCTATTAGAATGGTAACAAGATGTTAAACCTCCCCACCATAAGAAATTTTTGTCCTCGTAAATCCTATGAAGATTATTCCATTACAAAAAGATAATGCCACTACTCTCTCATCAGTTCCTTATGTTCCCACATCTCATGATTATAATAATCATGCTTCCATAACACATAAACCAAAGGTATCATCCTTCCACGAAGTACCTTGGTCTCAAAATCAACTATCATGGTTGAATGCTTAGTTAAAGATAAATTAGTCTCAATCACATGACCACTCCATCTCAAAACATGAGATGAATCAGAGAGATAATTTCTCTACTATGATACATGGAAAATGATATTTATCAATTTTAGATTTGGTGGATGTTTTAAATGCTATGAAACTTCACCCACCTGCTCAATAACCTCATAAGTTCCCACAAAACAAGGAGCAGGTTTCCCTTTCCTCCCAAGCTGTTGATGACCCAACTAGGGTGAAACATAAAGAACACCTGATCACCAACTGAAAAATCCAAAGATCTATAACAATGATCATCATAAGACTTATATTGGTTATGTTGTATCAACATTATCTGATGAATCAAGTGAATCTTAGATGTCATCTCCTTCACCAAGATTGATCAAACCAAGGAACATTCACTAGTCTCTGACCATCACAAAGGATATTTACAAGGATGAATATACATGGGATCAAAAAGAGTCATCCTAATCACAGACAAGTAACTATTTTTATATGAAAACTCAACCTTCCCCATGTGATCATCCCAAGCCCCACTAAAGTTGAGAACAAAAGTGTGAAGCATATCCTAAAGAATTTGTATAGGTCTTTCTATCTGGAAATATGACTATGGATGGTAGGCCATACTCAAACAAACATGAGATCCCAATTCCTTCTGAAGGCCTCTTCAAATATTAGAAGTAAACCAAGGATCCCTATCAAAGACTATAAAAGATGGAACTCTATGAAAATGAACAATATCATTCATATAGAGATTTCCCAACTCATCCACTTTGGTTATATCTTGAATGGGTATAAAGTGAGCCAACTTGGTCAGCCTATTGTTCACAACTCATATTGCATTATTCTTTTTCTAGTTGCAAGGAATCACAACCAAATATTTCATAGAGATCTCATCCCACATTCATGTAGGGACTAGAAGTGGCTGAAGAAAACTTGAAGGTTTCTAGTTCCCAACATTCTCCTATTGGCATGTATAGCATTGAGAAACAAAACCAGCAATGCTTTATCTCATACCTTTCCACTAGAACTGATTCCACATATTATAGAACATTTTTTAGATCCAAGGTTCACTTCCCACTAGGAATTATGAAAATCCCCCATCACAACCTTCCTTGTAACTAAAGGAACAACGAAGCAATTCTGATATCATAGAACACCCTCTTTAGAGAACGACCACTAGAAAACTGTATCTTCACCAAAAATAGAGTTCTTAATATTACATAATTCTTCATAAATTTATTGATCATAAAGAATATTCTCAAGAAGAGTAGATATTAACTGAATTTATGCTAAAGAAACCTCATCCCCTTTCTTCTGAACTCTGATTTGAAAATATGAAAATACAGCCATCATGTTCTACTCTTCTAAATATTCTTTCACTGCTTGGGTCAGAAGTGTCATGCATGATGCATCTAAAACAACATTCCCTTTCCTTGGGGTATAGGTAATGTAAAATTCAAATGACTACAGGTACTCCAAACAACTCCTCTAGAAAAGATTCAAATATTTTTTATTGAAGATATAGAAAAGGATTTTGTGGTTCAAAAACATGTTAATCCTTTCACCATTAAGGTTACTCCACCAACTCTTCATTACCTGAATTATAGCTATGATTTCAAGGTTATGTGTAGGGTAATTATTCTTGTGTGGAATAAGACGATTACATATATAAGAAACTACATGTTTTCCATGCCTAAGAACACAACCCAATCCCAAATCTGATGCATCACAAAATAAAATATAGCCCTACCTAACCTTTGGAAGAATGAAAACCATCACAATAGTCAAAAAGAATTTTAGTTAAGCAAAAGAACTCTGAAATTTATCATCCCAAACTAAATTCACACCCTTTTGAGTTAGTGTAATCATCAGAGAGGCCAACATTGAGAATTCCTTCATGAAACTATGGTAATATAGAGTAAGACCAAGAAGATCTGAATTTTGAATACATTTCATGGTTTCCCCCAAGTCATAACACCCTTCACCTTCCCATGATCAGCTGATATACCCTATTCACACACCACGAGTAATAAGAATTTGACTTTCTTAATACAAAAATCATATTTAGAGAGCTTGGAATAGAGTCGGTGACTTCTCAGTAGACTCATAACTATTATCAGATGTTGAAAATGTTCCTCCTCAGATATAGAGTAAACAAGGATTTCATCCACAAAGACCACTACAAAAGTATCTAGATACACATGGAAGATCATTTTCATCAAATCAATGAAAAATTTAGGATTATTTGTCAGAACTAAGGGAATAAAAAGGTACACATAATGGTCATACCTAATCCATAATGTGGTTTTTTGAATGTTATATTATTTTATCCTCATCTGATTGTTACCAGACCAATGGTCGATCTTTGAAATCCACTTCGAACCTTTCAGTGGATAAAAAATATCATCAATCTATGGTAATGGGTACTTTTTCTTTATTGAAACTCTATTGAGTTTTTGATAATCAAAACATAAGGTAATATATCCATAATCCTTATTAGAGAAGTGAGTTGGAACCACCCAAGGTGATATAGTTGGTCATATAATACCTTCTCGAGAAGATTGTCCAAATGGGACATTAGCTCTTTCAGTTCAAATGGTTACATAATATAAGTGGGAATCTAAATTGGCTGAGTACTAGATATTAATTCAATTGAGAACTCAACTTCCCTTATTGGTGGCATAGTAGATAAATCTAAAAAAATGTCGGGAAACTCAATGACGACTGGAGGGAGATCATTACTTAAAGATTCACACTCTTGATCAAAAACAAAAAATAATATCAATTTCCCCAATTTTAGATAAAATGGTTTATCTCTACTCATCCTTGGGAATCAGTATTCTTGAAATAAAAGAGACACACCATTGGGTGTAGTATAGTATACCCGTCAAAGATAATAATCAATACAGACTTTATTGGAAATGAGACAGTACATCCTGAATATAACGTCAAGAGATTTCATATCAAGAACCAGGAAAATCTAAGATAAATTGAAATCTGATAGAGAGAAGACACAATAAGGGATAAATCTACACTGATCTCTCTTTGTAGAAAGGGGTTTAGCAATATCCATTTCCCAAGATACAAGCTCCATAAGAAGATTAATAATATGGGTTGAAATAAATGAGTGAGATTCACAAGTATCAAAAAGTGTTATCAGTAATGATAATTATATAGTAATGGTACCTATCATAACTATTGGACCCATGTCTGTTTCCTATGGAGACTTTTTGATTGCATTATGAAGCTTCATTTCATATTCCTATGGCTGAAACCCTTTTGTACATGAAACATCTAGTTTTCCCGTAGGTTTAGGAGGATATGGTGATCCTTTTCCACTACACGGAGTAGATAAATGATGGGAAAACATCTATATGTTCCCTGTACATCTGCAGGAGCTATAGTTCTAGGGTACCTCATTGAAATCCCTCTTAGAATGTCATGGATTTCCACAATGATATATTTTCTAAAGAACTTCTTCCTAGAACTGTAGAGTTTTCGGAATGACTATTCCATCATGAAAAATTGATATAATCATCACACTTTCATTTTCCTTTTATGGAACCAACACTATAACTTGGAGAAAAAGGAAATGCCATCAGCCCTGACATTCCAGCCAAGTATATCTTAACTATCATCACCCTATACAACATATCAATATAAGTGGGTAACATAATCACGAAAACATGAGAAAGTATATATGATCAAATCCCAAAATCCAACTGTAGATCCTTCATCCTCTCATTAGATACAATCTCAGAAGAAAACTACACCAGCTTAGCAAATCAATTTGAATACTTGGTCACGGTTTTGTCATCTTGATCAAGTTTGAAAAACTCTACAGCCTTGGAATACACCATTGAATCTAGATAGAACTTCTCGGTGAAAAAAATTGATTTCCTTCCACTATAAGACCTCATGTTTTTTTCCATCACCATAATTTTCCACCATCTCATTCTTTCTCCCTCCAGCATGAAGGTGGAACACTTCACCTTGATCATGTATATTGTCTCCAAGAACTCAAATATATGTTCTATCTTTCCCAACAATTCCTTAAAAAAAATGAGGATCAATAGAGCCTTATAAAAATGGTGTATTATGGAGAAGGAAATCTTGATAATTATTTCTAATAACACCCCCTTAAGGATCCACAACAAGGGCCTAAATGGGGACTGGAGGTGGTGTCTGACATAGAGATTGGATAGTCCACACAATCACCACAAATAGATTTAGATCCACTAGAGGATTCTCTCATTGAATTTCAACAAAATCTTCCTCCTAGATCGGATTCACATTATTTCTTTGAAGAATGATGCTACACAACATCAGTAGATAGAATTATGACATTATATTAACACTAAAAGAGAGAAATAAATGATATTATTAACAATATATGGTACTAATAGGATTGGATTTCAATTTATCCAAATCAAAATAGGGAAAATACTAGAACTAGTCCACAAGACATATTTTCCTTACCACCCATAGAGGCTTAAGGTTCATTAAGGGGAGATCTACCCAGACACTCAATTGAAAATACATCCTAAATCCCGAAAAGATTTCACAAATTCATACTGACTTCAAGACAAAAGCTCAAAAACATCCTTTGATACAATTTTTTTACTGAACTAACTTGAGTACCCTGGAAACCCAATAACCAAGCTAGGCTTGACATAGCCTGAATGGCGTTCCTGATCCCTATAGGTTGTTCACTTGAACCCGACATCACACAACATGCAAGTGGGAACTGATTTTCCACAAAACATAGTAGAAGAAAGTCAATCAAGTCAAATGAATATAGAAGAAACTCCATTGGAGTAAAGTACCAGAATACCATAAGTAATAAAAATCCCAAATTACTACATCCAATGTACAAAATAGTAAAAAATAGAGAAAATCTTCAATGAAACAACTCACCAAGACCAAGGATCAGTATCTGGATCCACCTCTAAGAGGTCCTTTCCCATTGCGTGAACATGGAATAAGAAATTTTACAATCAACCAAAGGAAAAAGTAGGGTGTGGCCCTAAGCCTAGTAGTATACAACCAAATATTACACAAATAATGAAAAAAATAGATTATCCAAAGTAAAATCTATCAAATTTTCAAAAAAACAAACAAGCTAGGAAATTTGAAAGAAAATTTAATCAAAACATGATATATAGTTTCAAAATGATAGAAAATACTTTTTAAGGATAGGATTTACTTTTGAAGTGATAGAATATTTCTAAAATAATGGATTAAATAAATAATATATATATATATAAATTTATGTAAATAAAGAAAAGGCATGTAAAGCTATTTTAGAACATTGGAATACATTTATATCAAATATATAAATAAACAAGTGAGCAATATGGTCATCTACCAAGTAGGTAAGATAGTATTAAAAAAATATAGGATTCTGCACTCTCTAAGTGAACTTATCAAAATTGGTATACACACATCCCCATGACACTAGCTAGAGGCAACTCAACACCCTCCCATTGAGGATGTGACCCATAATAGGTATGTTTTAGAATGTTCGTAATAGTATATAGTGTATCCAAATAACTCAGCCACTACCTATGGATTAAATTTTGACTTACATGATGGGAAATTTATTTTAAGACTTCATAAAATACAATTAAATCTGATTCTTCCATTTCAAAATTACAATTTTTCCATTTAAAACCAAAATGGGTTTTAATAAAAAAACATGCCCTTTTCACAAGATTAAACCATTGGGTTTCTATCAAATCTCTTTAATACATTATCACAAGTTTGAAATACATTTAAAACAAATTATTTCCTTTTAAAAATTCATTTTCCACAATTAAATTAAATATTTAAATTTAAATCTTTTCCATTAAATCTATAATATAAATTTAATAGTTTAAATCATCCAACTTCTCTAAACAAACCCCAATTCAATAGAATTGGGGGTTTTCCAATTTTTTTTGCCAAAAAATTTTCTAATATCCTAATTCAATAAAATTAGGTTTTATCAATTTAATTTAAATAAACTATGAGAAATTAAATTTATATAACTAATTGAAATAAATGCATTAATTTAGGAATAATAAATTTGGCTAATCGCGGTAGAACCACTACCTCATTCTTGAAACCCTATACTCATAATGATACCCATCATCAAGAATGAATGTGGAGAAATCCTAAAAACCCAACCTATAAGAATGATCCAATACCATAGGGAATAGATATATCAATTCCAAGATGATTCATTAAAAACCCAAGAGAGGAGAAAGAGGGAAACATGAATAATGATGGATAAATCTTAAACGGGAATTACCCTGAATGTGTATCGATGATCAAATGCCGAGCGAATGGATTTGGAAGGGCTAGAATTATTTAAGAGCTCCTGGGGAAAATACATGGGTTAAAGGAGAATAAAAAGGAGATAATCCAGAAAGATAGACTAGGAAAACTACCTATTTTAAAAATTCGGTCAGGGTATTACACTATGTGTAATCCCAATACATATCGTGAAGCCTTTAGTTTTCGTAACCACAAAAAACATGCCACCTCTAAATATATTCCAATTTTATGAATTAAAAACCAATCATTAAATCCTCCATGATGTGAAAGGGTCACTCATTAAATGTACCCATAACAGCATGAAGCCTTTCCTGACTTGTATCCAGAACTATTACATGATGTGTAAGTCAGTTACGTGACGTGTAATGATCTGGAGGCATGGATGAAATGTTTAGTTTAAAGTGTGAGAATACCACAAATTTATTAATTCAAAATTATAGGTATACGACCAATCCAAACTCTACCCTACCCCATTCAATAAAATGAATCACTAAGACAGGGTTTAAGGCATATGCGTTAGAATTGTAACAAGATTTTACACATTCCTTTTCCAAAAAATACAACATATGCGAAGCCTAGGACAACATGATTTTGGCGATTTTACAGTACCCACAATATAAAATGTGTCCCACATCAATTATTACATAGTATTTTCTCTAATATGTATGTTAGTGCAACATCAAATTTACCTGAAAAGTCAAATGGGGGCTTGAGGACCCAATGTGCCACTATGCACAACCCTGGGCCAGTGATTCTATCCTCCAACCCCTGTGTGGAATAATTCTCTAAATTATGGTGTGATCCTATGTGTTGAACCCTTCTATATATTCTCATCTACTCTATTTATATGTGTGGGATCTCCCTGTCAGGTGTCTTGGTCGGCATTTCCTTCGTGGGCCTTCTATGTGGCGGGCTACCATGTGGGTAAAGTTCTCTCTAACGGGCCATTTTTTTGGAAATGTATTTAATTCCATTATGTTACACAAAATAATCATAAAATATATCGAAAATACTAAAAAAGTAAAAAATTATTCTTCATTATTCTTATTATTATTTTTAAAATTGTTATTAAATAAAAATACCAAAAAATAATTATTAATTAAAACATGGGTGTTCATAATTTAAAAACAATGAAATTAATTGATTATTATTTTTTAAAAATATATTAAAATTACAAAACCATACAATCCCGACATTTTAACCATTCTTTTCCTTGAGAAAAACTATAATGTTATGAATTAAGAAGTAATTATCCATTATACCAATATTTAAAATTTAAAATCAATGAAATAAAAACATTATACTTGGGGGAAAATAAGTTTCAAGTGTTATATAAGGAAAATAATTTCAATTCAACAATAGAAAAAATGGATTTTAAATTCCTCTAAAAAATAGGGGGAGGTCTTCTGATCTATTTCATTCAAGTCTTCAATTCCTCATTATTAACATTCCATGTTTTTATCATCCTCACCATTTTTTTATTCTAAAATCCCTCAAGTTAAAATGAATATGAAGGTTTCTTCATAACTTGTATAAATATACCAAACATATGAATTTGAAGATGATATTCTCTTTAAACATAGTAGAGATAAATTTCAATAAAAATAAAGAGGAATTTGAAATATAGGATAATATGATTTTGAGGATTAATGTAATAAATTTTTGAAAAAATTCAAAGGCTCAAAAAAGAGTATAATATCTATTTGTTAAGAAAGATACATAAATTAAATTCAATTTTATTATACTCTTCATAATTGAAATATTTCCTCATAATTCCGAATCTCAAGTATGTTTATGAATCATAAAACAAACAATGAATGAATTACCACTATATTTTGTTCAATTGTTTTTTAATTTTTAGAAATTTTAGTTAGGAAAAGTCTCATATCCATCACCCAACCCCAAATTATAATAATCATTGGTTATGTGATTATGATTTTTTACCCTTCATAGCTCAAACCACATTTTTTCATTTTTTTTGCTTAATTTTTTTTCTATCTTTTTCTAGAGGAGCGTATAGTAAAAATATAGAAAATTTATATGACCATTATTCTAAAAATATAATGAGACTCCCAATAACCATTATCTTAATAAATTAGGTCCTGTTTTCATAAAATCCTTCTCCCCCACACTTAAACAATGAACATAATGAAAAAATTAGGGTATGGGTAGGAATAGATAAGTCATCATGAATTGTGGCTATTTCTATAAAAGAACTTTTATAGTCTCTAATTTATAAAAGGAATTACAATTTTGGGTAGGTTTCAATGATAATGGATAAATATAATAAAGATCACTCAATCATTTTTCCATTGAATTTTTACAATCCATGTTTTGGCAGGATCAAAATAAAATCCTAGTTAGTGGCATGCATTACGTACTCTCATGAAATTAATAAGAATGATTTGAAATTTTGGCTCAGAAATCTCTCAGGAATAAGAGAAAGAAATTAAAAACAATCACTCATGGTAGGTGTCATAACAAAAAAACTATCAACATAAAATTATGAAAAATCAAGGAATGAAATATGGAAGGTAATTTCAAAAACATGTGACTACAAAGAAAAAAATGATTTATTGATTAAAAATTTTAATGTTTCACTCCAGTCATCCAATTTCCCCATTTTAATTTAAAAATAACCATTTAATTGAAAATTAAAATATTTAATCTTTGTGTTCCTAAACATTTTATGCATAATTGATAAATATATAATCACTAATCTAATCGTGCATATTCAGTTTCTGTATTTAAAATCAATATTAAGTTTTAGAAAAATACAGGATTATAAGTAAATGTTGGAATTTAAAATATTACTCCCCTATTCATTTGAATATCTTATTTTTTCCCTTTTTAAATCTATAATAGTACTAGAAACATTAATCTATATGGACCTCAAAATCTATTTCAAACAGTGAATGTACAAGCCATTCTCATAAAAGATAAAAAATAATTTAGAGGATGCACTCCTAAACTACTTCCAAAAATAGAAATAAAATTAATGCATAAAAAATAAAGGGAACCACTCAAAAGAACTTTGGTTAATGTTTTTCATATTTAACATACCAATTAAAGATATGTTATCAATGGTAGGAAGGACATTACCTTGTCCAGATCTAAAAATGGTCAAAGAAGTTATTTTTTCATAAAGATTGTCATTCTATCATTTTCATAAATGATCATTACCCATCCTCTATTGAAAAAATTAACAATATCCTTGGAAAAAATACAATAGCTTTTAAACCTTCTTTAATAATCAAAGGTTAATTCAGTAACTACCCAAACTTGTTGTACCTCTCTGAAGTCTCCTAGGAAAATAACTGCTCCACTATCTCCCAAATTTTTATGCAAATTTCTGTCTTTATTTTTCAAATTTCAATCTTCTTAATACTTTCTATAGTAGATAAACAATATCTTATTCCTAGGATATAAGTTCCCAAAAATTATAGAAACTTATCTTCTCTCAATTCTTCAACTGATTATTCCATAATTTTTATAACTCATTGAATGTAAAGTCTCACCTGGTCTCTAGAAACCCTAATACATAATTCTTCATTTTGTACATTAATAATTTCTCTTCCTCTTTCTAGGAAGGGTATTCCCAAAATTATTTGGGTATTAGCTTCATCCATTTATACTACAATAAAATTCACTAGGAAGTAGAAATTGTTTACCTTGAAAATGACATCCCCAAGTAGTCCTTGAAAAAGTCTCACTGTTGTTTCTTCCAGCAGAATCCTAACATGAGTTAGATTCAGGTCTCTTTAACCCATGATCTTAAATGTTGAATATGAAATAATTTTTACACTTAAATATAAATAACACAAAGCACCAGAAAACCTATTAGAACCAATTTCAATAGGGATATAGAAACAACATGGATTAATTTTTTTCTTTAGTAGGCTCTTTGATACCACTTCTAAATAATTTCCTATTAGTGGGATTGTTCTAAATTATACCAGATTCCCTTTCTTCATCACCATGTCCTATATAATTTTTGAATAGGTATGAATGTTTTCAATATCCTCAGTGAACGGAATGTTGATGAGTAGTTTCTTTAACATATATAGGAATATTTCCCTCTTCTATTTTAATATTTATCACCATAATCACTCTATAAATGGTGGTGGTGGTTGATACAGTGGTGGAGATTCTTTGAAACATTCTTCTAAACTTCCTATACTTAATCTTATCTTTCATGGACTGGTTATTGTATTTCCACTAGTTATTCATCAAACTATTTTTCATATGGTTTATATATCTTTCTACTACTGACTAGGTCATATATCCAATCCACATAGAGATGGATTCGATGTCACCATGTCCTATAACTTATGAATAAACCAAAAATACTCTCATTGGCCTCTATTTTAACTAGTTGTCAATATGTCTAACTTGGATCTTCATTTTCCTCATTGAAGAACATTTATTTCTTGAGTCATATTTTAATTCCTAGAAGGATGTACATTTTTTCTTAGATAATGTTTTTAACTTCTTCACAAGATATCTTATTATGGTCATGAAACTTGAGGATTTATCCTTTGAACGATTACTATTACTTTTAAGTGTTGTCCCTTGGTGTTGGGGATGAAATCCTTGTGAAATTCGATGAAATACATTCCCTTATGATTGATTTTTCTATTATTGTTGGGGTGGATATTTTGGAATCCATCCCTTCACATAATTGTGTTTATTGTAATATATTTAATTATCATATTCACAATTATTACCTTGGTTTGTTTTTTGATTATTTATCATTGCATCGAGTTTTCATCACATATCGTTCATTTGGGTAGAAATTCATCTATTATACACCATGAAAAATGCTTTAACTACCATCACATGGTTTAATTTATATTGGAATTTATTTTTGTAATTTATCTCAAAAAAATCATAACTTCATTATGGTGATTTCATCAAGAGGTATCATCCAACTGCTTCATCAATGATTGAATGATTAACCTGCAAAAATACATTATTAAATATCTAAATTAAAATCCATATTTTGATGCCATGGTGAGGGAATCATATTATCAAACACTTAAACCTATAACATGAAAAATATAATTATTATTCTCTAAATTGTTCAAAATTAATTATACTTAATCATATATCCATTTATTATGAATGAGGGAAACACCATGTTATGAACCTTCTTACTAAATCCTCCCAAGTTTTAACTAAGTGTGATGGTTGGATATGAATCCATTCTTATCAATTTTAATACAACAAGAATATTAATAATAATAATCTCACAATGTTACTTAGGACATTATATAGTTGGAATTTATCAAAAAATACCATAAAACTCCGAATGATTGAATTAGGGTCTTCATATTATAGCTTGATGAATTGAACTAAGTGAGCGGTCATTTAAATGAAAAATGAGTTTATGTCAAAGTGTTAATCTATGATTAGAGGTACTAAAATTCTATGATGAACCCCCATATTCTAGGGTCTTTTGAAGTCAAATAGTTATTTCATCATCTAAAACCAACCATGGATCCCTATTAATTATCTTTGTTCATGTTCTTATAATTTCCCATAGTCATCCCCTTGAACTTCTTATCTTCCAGCCATGGTTTTCATGTCCTTTTTTAGTGGTTTTGTTATTATTTTTTGATTTTCATTTCAATATATAAATTGAATGGTGGATATACTTCCTTATGCTTCCCCCTAGTGGAGTATTCATGAGCATGGATTGACCCTAAAACAACACCACAAGTACACCAAGTGTAAATAGATAAAAAGTATAACAAAATAAATAAAAAAATTTGGAAGACATTAAGCATGTATAATTACCTATCATCGACAATGGTTCTATTTTTGATGTCACTTAAGAGAATCATTACATATATTTTTAAATATCAATGAAAAAAATTATTATCAAACAATACTAATTAATTTAAGACTATATTTTAGGGGAATATAGAGGTTGATATACTATCAAAAGTTCATACATGATTTAAAATCTTATGGAATATTAACTAAAGAAAAAAGACCTGATTGAATTGGTTGGTTTCATAGAGAAGTGATATAAATACCATCAAAATGAAAATCTAGGTTCATGAACATAGTTGAAAGGTTATGTGATTCAATTTAGATATTTTTATAATTGAACATAAGAAGGAATCCTCTCAGATTATGTACTCTCCAATTTTTAAATCACCCTTTCCCCTCTCAGGCATTCAGTTTATTTCATAGGATGGTGTTTGAAAATGTATGTAAAAATAGATACCCCTGACTCATTAATTTTTATTCCTTAATAGGTATATTTTTTTTATTACTTAATGAAACATTACCTTATTGAACTACATTGGTCATGCATGAAAAAATGGTAATATTGAAAAGGTAATAAATGGAAATACAATACTCATATCTAAAATGAATCACACACACAATTCATAAAATAAGAACAATCCCATTTCTTCACATAACATGGTATAATATAATTATACCCTATTCTGGTCATGAGAGGATTTTGATAATAATATAGAAAATACCTTTGGCAGAATCACTATGTGACACCACCATCGACCTCTATCACATGTCAACAAAACTCCATGTTCCCACTAAAAGACCTTCATGAAGAAACAACCCCTTTATTTTTACACCCCTAAGAGATTTATTTCTCTATCCATATATATATATATATATATTATTTACAAATTTTAATTCTTCATATCCCCCACCAATGTTTCTCTCTTTTATTTTTCTCATAGCTTAAAATGGTCAGCCTTTAAAGAACATCACTGATTTATATAGTTGGTTGGGCATCCTTGTTTGGGGGGGGGGTGTGTTTAGAAATATTCTTGTTAAGAAGGGACTCCTATGTATATGTCTTTATTCAATACTCACGATTCATGGCCATTAACATTAATAAAATTCTGAAGAAATAAATTATTTTAATTTCTATTATCTTGAAACCTATAGCGTGGAGTCCTTATTTATGGAATAAACCATGAATAGGTTCATGTATATGCAGTGTAAAACCATTCACATAGTACAATGGGTTACACCCTTAAAAATCTTGGTTATTCCATTATTGGTTCCTCCAAATCACATTATAAATCCTAAATTGAAATGGATTTATCTTTGAACTTATCTATGCTCATCTACTGTTCAACAAGTTTTATTACAACACATGTATTATTCATCAATATCCAGCCACGGTGTAGTGGACTCTCTTCTATTCTGGATCTATGGGGTCAACGACACAATTTCTATCCTGTAGTGAAGTATTTTTCATTGGTTCTAACTTCCTTAGAAACTGTTCTACGTATCAATGGAAGCGATATAGTGGTTCTGAATGTTCTAATAGCTTAGTATATCTCTTTTGGTAGGCATGGAAGTCCTACAGCATAATAGAGGTGGAGTATGATGCAGATCAGTCTAGCAAGTTCAATTTCTTTTGTCTAATGAAGAAGAGGCATGATCATCCTGCGAAGAAACCATTTTGGTAAGAGAACAACAACCATTCCACAAAACGCATCCTACATCAATTATTCAAGTGTATTTTCTTTTCTATTTATGTTATCATATCCTCAAATCCACCCGATAAGTACGATGGGGGATGAAGGGAACCATAACCCATTGTGTATTATCCTATGTCAGTGATTATATTCTTCTCTCACATAATGGAAAATTTACACGCATTCCAATGTGGTCCCATGTTCCAACCCATGCTATTTATGCTCATATACTCTCCTTCAATGGATGGGACTCCCTATGGGGTGGTTTCATTAGTGAGACGTTTATGGGCATGTTATGTGTTGGGTTGCCCTATGAGTTGAGGGCTATCCCATTGTCCTATTTTTTTGGATAAGTTTATTTGTTCCATACTCCAACAACATAAACATAAAATATACTCTAAATACCCAAACAAAGTAAAAAAAGTATTTTTTTTAATTTATATTAAATATAAATACCCAAATATAAATGTAATAAATTTAAACATGGTTGTTCAAATTTTAAATCAATGAAATTTATTAATTAAAATTTGTAAAATAATTTGAAAATTTTGAACTCATCACGCTTTAATTTTTTTTCTTTCATTTAAATTATTTTATATAAATTTAAAATGGAAATATCATTAAAATAAAATTTTTCTTCTTTTTATAAACTATATATTCTTTAATTGAATTAGAATACACTTGAAAAATACCTTTATCTGATTTGGAATCAAAATTTTCTAGTGACTCATTGGTATTAAGAATGTGAACTTGGAATCCACGTATTGTGAAATAGAAAATTCCTTGATTTCTTCATTTCCATATTTCATAAGTATTATTCTTTAAAAAATTATTGTGTATAATTTAATAATAAACATGAAAATATGAGTTAATATCTTCTACCTAGAAATACTTTGGTAAATACTAATCATTTAACATTGTCTTGAACATTTCTTATAAGAAACTATTTTTCATTTCTATCACTCCATTTTGTTGTGGAGTCTTTGGGGTTGAAACATTATAACTATACCCATTATACTCACAAAAAATATTTAATTCCATATTTGAAAACTCACATCCTCTAACAACTTTAATAAATCAAATTTTATAAACATTTTCATTTTGGATCAATTTGACATATGAAATAAATTTTGACAATGTATCTAACATATGTATAGAAAAATAATTATAGTTAAATATATTATAGTCATAAAAAAACACATGCCTTTTTACTATTTGAATAATAGTTTTCTTTAGTCAAAATAAATCCAATTGTAAAAGTTGATGTATTATGGAAGGTTATACCACATGGATAGATCTTAATGACTCTTTATGATGCTTACCTTTTAAGGATGAAACACATAAATAGGTGTTGTATTGTTTCCACATGGGTGCTTATTTTTTTTACTTTTGGAAAGATTGTGTAACAACCAGAAATTTTCATGTCCCAATCTTATATGCCATAAAAACATTATTTTATTACAAAATATTTAATCATTTTTCATTCTATTTGGTAAAATCAGAAAAGTTAATTATATAAATATTAAATTTTCTTTTTTCATAAAACAAGACAGTTTATTCTTTGAAAAAAAACATTTTTCATATTTAAATTCCAAATTAATATCATCATCATAAATATATGAGATTATTAAAAATTTATGTTTAAAATTATATAAAAATTAATTTAAAATAATAAATCAATTTGAAATTCCAAAATTCTACAAAAAAATTTACTTTTCCCTTTAAATTATCATCAAAATTAACACTACCTCTCTCACACTTATTAAAGGATATAAATTTTGAAATATCGTAACTAATATGTTGTAAAAATCCACGATCCATAGGCCATACATTATTTTTTATTCTTCCAAGATAATTTAAATATAGAAAAAAAATTTAATAATTATTTGGTACCCATAAAAATTTGGGTCTAATTGGATTAGAGAAATAATTCTTGGGAAACCAAACTAATTTCAAGCAAGAGTTTACATGAAATATATAAGGAAATTATTTTGTGATAAAAACCTTGGTGCGACTAAAGAAATGTTTAAATCTCAAGGAACATTAATGTTCATAGTGGTCCTTCATTTCAAATCCATAGGATGTAATAATTTAAACATCTCTAATTGATCCTTTAACAAAGAATGTTTTATACATATTTAGTGAAATATTATCATATAAAAGACCAATTTTTTATTCATTTTATTCAAACTCGTCATTTTATAATAAAATTGTCTCCATTGAACAAACATGGAATTATTAGTTTTCAATATATCAATTTCATTTGTAATTCGATCATTTTCATCCTATATAAAATCAAAATCATTTCCTTATGCTTCATCAAATTTAAAATAATAATAAAAGCTAAATATTCTCCAGTTTATTACATTATAAATAAGAACATAATTTTTTATTCAAGCTCAAAATATTATTTTTTAATTTTCAATTTTCAACAAGAAGCACCTTGTGTTTATTGATAATATTATTGAATAATCTAGTAATAATGTCAAAATTATTATTGAATCTAAATATTTTTTAAAATAAATCATATTTATAGTAATTAAAATAGTATTTATAAAATAAAAAGTAATTATATTGACGTACTTTTTTGATTATGTCGTTAAGTATATGTTTTCTGATTCTTTTTCTACACTGGATTCATCACTTGAATATAAATCCAAATTGTAACACCAACCAAATTATATTACAATAATTTCATATTTATATATTCCTCTCTTGTTATTATCATAATTTAGTCTTGACCAGTTATTTTTAAAAATGACCCATTATTTTTGTAATTACTTTTCCTTAATATTTTAGTATGTGAGTAGCTTATCTTGCACAAAACAATGAAATAAAATGAAAAAATCAAATTACCCTTATAATTTTATTTAATATTATAATTATATTATATATGTTATATTTTCTTTTGTCATTAGATTTATCCAATTTATAAAAACAATATAAAAGTATATAATAAAAATTGTAATTTTATGCTTTAAAAAGTATACGTTTCTTAAAAAAAATTATTCATGCTTATATTAAAGCTAATTTAAAAAAAATTAAAAATTGAATCATATAAAATTATTCACATATTTTTAATTTTCATGATAATATGAGGTAATTTGGTATTTTATTTTTATCCATAACATTAAGTTTCAAAAGTAAATTTTAGTTACTGCGGAGAAAAATTATTTTTCAAATAATAATATGTTTCTAAATGTTGTATATTTTTTAAAAAGTTAAATGAATATGTTTTAAATTAATAATATATTACTATGTTTAATCATGTATAAAAATTAATTAACACACATTTAATTGGTAATCAATGTTAGGAGCACGTAAAAATTAAAATGTCATTTTTCTTCAAAAAAACTTCAATAAATTATATATTATAATATAAATATTAATTTAATAATTATTATTAATTAAATAAGTTTAAATATATACCATATTTGGATTCAACACATCAAAATTAGGTAGTAAGGGTAATTTTATATTTTTAGTAATAAAATAATCTGCTTGAATAATTTTTAATCAAGCTTAATAAGTGTAAAAAATGGTTAAGTAAAGTGTCTTGAATTTTTTAATAATTAAAGGTCACTTATACCTTATATAAATATTTTTTAGGTATTAAATTAATACTCATATTTTTCACCTACAATTAATCCACCTAATTCACCTAACTCGCCAAACCCACCTAACACCCATGTGATTCCATTCTCACCCAAAACCTAAATATAATTTTCTATGTAAAGGAACTATTTTACCCTATAAAAGGTATTCAATACAACCTTGTATCTCATAATTATCAATACCAACCTTACCTATACCTCTATAAATCCCCCCAAGAAGTTATTAAGGATCTATGGAGTCCTCTAAAGCTTTAACAATCTACTTATAAAGGTAATGGTTCTCCTCCTTTTTTTGATTCATCGACTTATTTTATGACAAGACATTTGAGTTTCAATTTATTATGATTTCATATGTTAACAAACAACAAATATTTTTTAAAAATTATTTCCATTTTATGATATTACATGCTTCCCTATAATTAAATCCATTCAATATAACTTTTTTTCTAGCAGTCATGTTGTCAAAACCACTCCTTCATTATCTCACTACTATTTTAAATTAAAGAACTTCCTTTATAATAAGAACGTTTATTTCCATGTGATTATAATTAAAAATGTTAATAGTAAATAATTTATTGTCCTAATAATTCTATATTCATGAGATACTATGTTTCTCTATCATTAATCTATTTTATAATCCCTTTATATAGTCATCATGGTGGAAAAACCATTCCTTGAATTTCTATCATCATGATGTGAACACCAAAATAAAATATCAATATCCAAAAAATGAATTTTATAATGTTTTATAGATATGTAAAAGTTTATAAAATAGTTTATTAAGATAGTTATTTTTTTATATAGTAGGTTAGAGTGTGATCTACTAAGGGTGAATTCAAGGTAAGTGTTTCTTTGTCTTATTTTCAACACTATGGGACATGTTTGATTTTATGCACCATAATTTAATTTATATGGTGTATTAACAAAAAAATTTATTTAAATTATGTAATTATATCCCATTTATTTATATTTTAATTTCCATTTATTGATATTACTCTAAAGGACCTTTTATTTTTTTGTTACCAACTTCGTAAGGGTTTCATTTACACAATTTTCAATTCATTAGGTTATAGCCTCTCTTACATGAATATAATTTTAACAATTTATTTAGAAATACACATTCAATATTTTATTTTTTATTTAATATTTTCCTCTTTGTATTTTAATTATCATTAGAAATATCCAATTATTGAATATTTTTTAAAAAGAATATAAAATTGCACAATCGGTAAGAATATCTCCCATTATTATCAATGAATATTTTTACCCATGACTATATTTTCCTTTATTACAATTTTATCCTCTCTTATTGGAAAATATAATATGGATTATTTTCAATTATTATAATAAATTTATTTACACCGTTTCAAAATTAATGTTTAATACTATTTCAATGATGCAGGTCAAGGTATTTGAAAATATTAAAGAAAATGGTTTTCCATCCTTTCCAAATCAAATATATTATCTTTCACATAACACTTTTTGATAAAATTTATATGTTTTTAGGGATATTTTATTTTCATCTATTTATAATAATATTTTTATAATTATACACTTTCCCTCCTCAAATTTATATTGAATGTAATTTAAACTACATATTTTATAACAATTTTTGAAAGGTTTTGGGAAAACATTTGTGTTTACACATATATTTTTCATCTAAGGTGAATCTATAATGAAGTTATTTTTTGATCATCCTGTATATTTAATTATGATATTATTACTTTTGTAAAATGATATCTTTTATATACATTAATATTTTTGGTGTATGTTATTTGATGTTTTTAGAGATTACAAGAAGCCGATTATTTTTCCATTTGTTATTCATGATATGATGATTATTAATTTTAAGTTCCACACATATATATGGATGATGATGGGAAGGGTCCTATACTTCCATATAATTCATTGTTTTAATCATATATCTCATGATATAGTCATGTGCGGACATAATGAGTTAGTTTACAGAGGTGTGGGCATGATGACTTTTCTCACATTTTTAGGCGTGTAAATAATGAGTATATTCACATAAGCATGGGTATAATAGGATTTATCAAATTTTTTCCCAATGATTATTGATATATCACATTTTTATGTTATTTATAAAGTAATTATATACTTTCAAGATTCATTTATTGTCCATAAAATGCCACATTTTCATGATTACACCTTATTGTTAAATTATTTTTCACCCTTATATCAGGATAACTGGTTTTATGACTATTGATATATATTTTGAGCCATGTCATTTATTATTGGTTTTATTAAGAATATATTTATGTTCTTATATTACTATAACATATTTAATGATTATCATATATGGTATTTTGATATTTAATTATAATATTGATATCTTCCTCATGTTCTACTTCATGTTTATGATCTAACACATTATGATATATTTTTAATTTAGTGAGGGATTAAAACAAAAAATTTCTTATACTTCCATTACATATGTTAAAAATCTTTATTATATCTTATTAAATGTATATAAATGGTTTATAGGAACATGATTATGGATAAATGTTTTAAAATATTGTAAAATAAAATGTTTATATAGCTAATTTTCAAGACATTTAACCTTTAAGTCCTTGAGTTTTGTGACTGGTTGTGAGATGTATTACATAAATATTGAGATTAATGTATTATTTATTTCATGATTATCTTGTGTCACCTTAATTGGTAAATATTATGGTTTATTTATTTTTGGATACTTTTTTATCTAACATTGGTGTTAGGGTTTGAGAACCTTAGTAAAAAAACTACTAATGAGTCTAAGTATAGGATTATATCTTGAAATGCTGTTAAAGAGGAGTTTGTGTGGTTTTCCAGGAAAATAAATCTTTGTCTAGATACTAGAAAGTGGATATAAGAGATGGAATAGTTATACCTAGTGTTAATTATTCTATACAAGGATTATTGGGTATGAACTCAACTGTGACCTAATGCACGAAAAAGGGGCCTATCTACACACCCAACTCGAAAATCTGGAGGGATATGCTTTGGTTAATCAAATTATATTAAAAAAATAATTATAAATTATATATATATATATATATATAATTAGTTCAGTTAGAAATCTAACCATGGGAAACATAGATTGAAACCTCAAGATTAATAAAATAATGTATACATGTCATTTATGAAATCTTTATTCTACTTTTATAGTTTACTTTTATGTACATTCATTAATTTATGTATATTGATTCCAAATTTTCATATTTTCAAGGTAATAGTCAGAACCTATAATAATTGAGTTAATAATGGGTGTGATGGAAAATGTAGAGATTGTCCTAATAGGAAATATAATGAGATTGGGGATAGGATGAAAACCCTCATGGAAATTCTCAACCAACAATCCCATGATTTGGGGAAAAACCCAAATCATGTTGAGATCCAGAATTTAAAAAGGAGTGTATAAATCACTAGTGAGTTATTTATGTTTCTATGTACATCCTATTTTATTGGGTCATATAACTCACTGGTTTCTAAGAAGTGGTTCAATGTGATGGGAAATATATTTTACACACTCTAATTCCTAGACCATGAGAAGGTCATTATGGTAGTCTATATTCTAATATTTAATTCTAATTAGTTTTATATTTTCATAAAAAATACAATGTTAAATGGTGATGTAGACTCTATGATATGGAAGAAGTTCATTAAGACAACTTTCACTAATTAATTTCTTCATAAACATCAAAAAAATGAAATGGTAAATCTTATACTTAAAGTAAAAAATAGGGTGACTATATTGGATTTTATGAAAAAAAAAATTCTACAAGACTCGATAGGCATTACTCTGGTTTTATCTTTGATAATTAATGAAAAATATATTAGTTCTTTATTGTATTAATTCATATTATTTGAAGTTTGTTATATAGAATAGAATTTGGTAACTATTTAGATATTTTTTATGTAATATCAAGGAAGTGATGGAAACTGAAACCAGTTAAAGTTCAAGGGAAAATAAAAGGAAAGTTGAGTATCATGGAAGTACTGATGATAAGGCACAAGGTTGGATTATATTATAATTTATTACATACAATAAATTTCATAGAAATAAGTTGGTTAATTTCCCCAAGGGATTAGGGAAGTGTTTTAAGTGTGTGAAAGTAGGACACCAAGACATAAACCATAAAAAAAGGTTTAGAGGGTGTTGAATGAAAAATGAGATAAGAAGTCTCCTACTAATGATACACCCACGATACAATTATTCCATTGCACGGTGTTCTGAAATTATTTGAATAAATACCCCAACAATTAGTAAAATGAAGAGAATAAGCCCTAAAAACCTCCCAAACCAAGGGAATAAGAATGGTCATTCACGATCACTACCATTAATGTAGACCATGATAATAAAGTGGTGTGAGGTAAACTTGAACTTATTTATATAACTAATAATACCTTATTTGATTCTGGTTTTTTTCATTATTTTATACCAACCAAATTTTCTAATAACATGGAATCAACACCTACAGTGATAAATATGAAACTATTATTGAAAAACCATGGCAGAAAAAATGAAAATGCCTATGATTTATAAATACTTTTCAGTTCAAATATGTGTGAGGATACTTCATGAAGATCGAATACTTATTCCTTTGTTGAATTTGGCATTATATTGGGTATGGATTAGGTTTCCCTATAGAAATCACATATCAATTTTTGGGTAACTGAGTCCCATTTAACATCCCAAACCATTCTATTATCATGTCTCTATACAGGGATGATTATGAAATACTTGTGGAAGAATGTTACAAAATATAGGTTATGATACCCATCAAAGATGGAATCTTGGATCAAATTATTTGTGATGAAGTCAACACTTATGACATGCTGATTTTACAAGAATGTACTAATGAAATATGATCAACCTAATCTTCCCACGAAGCATGAGGTTGAGTTTTCTATCAAAATCATAAGTGGATCTATGACTATCTCAAAGATTATATATAAAATCGAACCCATTGAATCATATGAGTTATATAATCAATTGAAATTCAATTTTTACAAGGGTTCTATATTCCCCAGTGCTTCACCAGGGGGTGTACCAGTCCTCTTTTTCAAAACGAAGGATGGATCGATGTGTATTTATATTTATTATCATGATCTTAAAAAATAATGAAAAAAATAAATTACCATATACATAATATCAATAATATATTTGATCGACCATATGGAGATCAATAATTCTCTAAGATTGACCTTCGATATGGATACCATCACTTGAGGGTAAATAGGGTGGATATTTATAATACATATCTTCATTCAAGTTATGGACAATGTGAATTTATATTTATTCCCTTTGGACTTAAAATTATTCTTCTAAATTCATGTAAATAATTAATATAGTCTTTATGGATTAAATTTATCATGTTTTTTGTTGTATTTATAAATTATATTCTCATTGATTTAAAGAGAAAGGAAGTGAATCAAGATCATTTATGAATAGTTTTAATGATTTTGATAAAGGGAAACTGTGTTATAAATTTTTAAATTGTGAATTATAAATATATAAGGTATTATTCGTGTGTTATGTAATCATAAGAAGGGGAATATTAATAGATACATCAAAAAATGATTCTATCGAGTAATATCACAGACTGACCACTATAACTGATATCTACAGTTTTCTTGGGTAAACAGGATACCCCGAATACTTTTTTGATAAATTTATTATATCTATAATAAACTAATTAGGTTTACATAAATGGGAGTAAAGTTACTTTAAACAAAGGAATAATAAAGAAGGTCTTTATGATCTGAAGAAGATGTTAGTCACTGCTCTTGTACTTACATTACCATATAATAGGGAAGTGTTTTTAATATATATTGATGAATTAAAAAATTGTTTTTTGTCATACTCATATATAATGATATGGTAATTTATTATTCCTCATGATAGTCAAATACTCATGATCAATATTACTAAACACATGATTTAGATATAAATTAGTGATATTTTCAATAAATATTTGATGACATTTTCTATACCTATAGAATTGATATTTATAATGATAAAAATATATTTAAATATATATATTTACATATAAGGAATTAAATATGTACCAAAGGAAATGTTTATAATTGATTAAATATTATTTTTACTCAATAAATTACCAATCAAGGAAGGAAAATAATTTTGATGATGATGTAAGTAGGAAATATCCTGCTACTCTATGCATGACGAGAATTGAAAAAAACACAATACTCATGGATTTGAAGAGGATAAATCTTAAATTCATAATTGGAGGAGATAAATTATATATTTCCCAACTAACTGGTCAACCTAGAATTAAAAAAAATCAAAAAAATTGAGAAAGATGATGTTGTTATATAAAAAATGTAGTGAAAATTATAGAGTTAAACCTCAATAAGATAGTTGTATAATATTTGGAACATGGATATGCATCTCATCAATGCCAAAGTTGGATAATTAACTTTTGGATTATGCACATATCTCATCATTCTCTATCCATCCTAGAAGGAAAAATATGTATAATGAAATGAAGAAAAACTTTTGTTGGGATAACACGAAGAGGGAAATTGTGAAGTATATATCTTGAATCTTGGTATATCAAAATATCAAGGATGAAACAAAAAAAGTCAAATGGTTTGTGTTAGCCAATAACCATTCTAGAATGGAAATGGGAAAGCATCACAATGGATTTCGTTATAGGATTCTCCAAAATATCTAAATGACATAATTAATTTTCGGTCATAGATGATCTACTAAATGTTTCAGCACACTTTGTTTAAATTATTGTTTATTTCCCACTTTAGTAAATCATTAATATATATACAGAAGGGAAATTGTGATGTTTCATAGAGTAAGACTGTCCAATATATCTAATCAGATTTCAAGATTTACCATGAGGTTCTGGAAAATCATTTAGAAGGAGTTGGAAATAGAGTTGAGATTTATCGCTATATATAATCCTCAGATAGATGGTAATCCATAGAGTATAATTCAAATTCTAGAGGATATAATGAGATCTTGTTCAATGGACTTCCATTGATATTGGGATCAAAAGGACCATCTTTTAGAGTTATCATAAAACAACATTTTCCATTGTATTATTCAAATGGAACCCTAGGAGGCTTTATATGGGATGATATGTATAACCCCAAAATGCTGGGATGAAGTTTCAGAGATAAAGATGAAATGTCATTACCTTGTCCATGAAATTATAAAGAAGGTTTAACCCATTCAATGACATATTAAGACAACACAAATTCAACATTAGAGTTGTGTAGATAATCTTCAATGAAATATTGAGTTTGAAGTTTGTGAAATGGTGTTACTTATAATATCTCTATGAAACAAGGTTATGATATTTTGGAATAAAGGGAAGATTATATTTAGATACAATGGTCCCTTTAAGATCCTTGGTCATGTCAAGGTTGTGGCCTATCATTTAACACTCCCACCACACCAGTCTCAAGTGCATGTTGTTTTCTACATATCTCATTAGAGGAAGTAAATACCAAATCCATCACATATACTGATATTGGAAGCTATACAACTAGAATATGACATTTCATACAAAGAAAAACCTATAGAAATCTTGGATTGAAGATACAAGTTTTATAGGAAGAGTATCTCCTATCTAGTCAGTGTTCTATGGTGGAGTCATAAATTTTAGGAGGCTACATGATAACCTAAAGATATGATGTGTGAGATGTACCCTTAAATTGTTTCCTCCATTCAACAAAATTTTATAGAATAAATTCTATTAAGGGTGTATAATTCAATAATACATGATTTCAATAATTACTTTTCCTAAATTAATTACTTTGTGAGTAACATTTTTTTACCTGAAATAGAAAAATAAAATAAAAAAGCAATGTTTCCGGATTTAACATATTAAATAATACTATTATATTATATCTATAAAATTGGTGGTTACAACTATAAGTAATAAACTTATAAAAACTATATAATATAGCATAATAAAACAAGGTTCATGTTATGTTTAAAAAATATATGTTTATTAAAATTGTTTTTATACACGCTTATAATAAAATTAATTTAGATAACATTTTAAAATTTATTCATATAAAATTCTTTTTATATATTTAATTATAATTATAAAATTATTCAATGTGGTTAATTTAATATCATTTATTAAATTATGTTTCCAAATTAAATATTTATTACTGTGATAATATAGTTATCTATCAAAGAATAATACAATTCTAAATATTAAGTATTATGTTAATTAAATGAATGAATTTTAAATTAATAATCTAATATTATGTTTAATAATATATAAAAATTAATTACGACTCGTTTAATTTTAAATCAATGTTAGGAACACTTAATAACTATAACATAAATTTTATATAAAAAAATTTCAACACCTAATATGTTTTTATTTAGAAGTTAATTTTCTCATAATTATAAATTTAATTCGGTTAAATATATGAAAAATTCAGATTCATCCTTAAAAATTATGTAATAAGGTATATATAATATTTTTAGTTCAAAAAAAATTACCATGATTAATTTTTAATCAAGATAAATGAGGATAAAAATGGGTAAGTAAGGTGTCTCGAACTTCTCAATAATAAACTGTCACTTACACCTTATAGAAATATTTGTTAGGTATTAATGTCAAACACACTTGTATCACCTTTAATTTCTCTTACCAATTCACCTAACTAATAAAAACCACCTAACACCCTTGTGATTCCCTTCTTACCCCTATATAACTCTTGTTTTCCCTGAAAAGACTCTCTTTTTCTCCTATAAATGAAGCTCACTCCCACTCTATCACTCATCCCAGTCTACCTCAAAAGTAATGATCATGATGTTTTATTACCCTATAACAATATAAATCACACCTATGGAGTTTATATAGATATAAGGAATACTCTTAATAATTAATAAAATACTTATAAAGGTATGGGTTATCCTCATCCTTTTTTGATTGATGTACTTATTTTATGATAAGTCATTCGAGTTTCAATTGATTATTTTTTCATATGTGAAAAATAAAAAATTTAAAAACCTAATTATTACCTATTTTTTAGAGGTTACCCACCCCTATAATTAAACACATTTTATAAAACTTTCCATAAAGTTGTTATAATGATAAATTTACTCCTTGATTGTCTTCCCCCTTTTTCAATACAAGAACTTAATTTTTTATAATACCTTTGATTTAAATATAATTATGCTGCCACATGTTCAAAGTGAATCCTTAAGTATATTATTTATAACTTATTTGTTAGATACTATATTTTTTTATTATTAATGCATAATCCATTTTTTAAATTAATTATGTTGTCAAAACCATTCATTGATTTTACATCGCCATGCTATGAATACCCAACTCCAGTATCATTAAATGGAATCCATATAAATTAATTCATTAAAGGTTATGGATATTACTAAGTTTATTAAATATGTGAATAAAATATTTTGTTTTTTATATAGGACTTTATAGTGTGATCAACCAAACTGAAATTCAAGGTAAGGGTTTCTTTGTCACATTTTCAACTCTATAAGACATATTTTATATTATGCACCATAATTTCAGGTATATGGTGTATTAAATACCCAATTTATTTAATTTATGAAAATTTATTACATTATTTGATATTTCAATTTCTATTTCATGATCTTCCTCTCATGCTTCTTTGATTATTATGTAACCAACTTCGTAAGGTTTCCATTGACCCAGTTTCAAATTCATTTGGTTATAACCGCTCCTACATGACTAAAATTTTTAATATTTATTTATTTCCTTTGGTTTCCATATTTTATTTCGATTTTAATTTTTTTTCTCAAGGTAAATTACTTCTCGTTATTAATGTTTAATTGTCCGATAAAATGTTTTCCAAAATAAAAGTGTACCATTTGTAAGAATATCTCTCATTCTAACCAATGAATCTTTTCATTAGTGAAAATGTTTTACATTAAGTATTTTTTATCCTCACTTTTTAAGAAATATAATATATCTTATTTAATATTAATCCCATAATTTTATTTACCCATTTTCAAAGGTAATTTTTATTAAAATTTTTATGATATAGGTAAAATAATTTCAAAATAAAAATTAAAATAATTTTCCATCATTTCAACATAAAATTTTTTACATTCCTCTTTACATTTTTAAACAACCGATACATCTTTTTGAGGATATTTTATATGTATCTATTGATTACTTGGTTTTAAAAATTCTTCTTTTTCAATCATCAATAATGTTTTTTGAAATAAATTTTCACTTCATATTTTATTATAATGTTTGAATGGTTTTGGGAAAAAATATATATTTTCACATAAATTTTTCATCCAATGTTTAACTCTCATTATGTGATGTTTTGATCAGATCATATATATTAATGTGATATGATTTCTTTAGGAAAATGGTATTTTTAATATCTTGTGATCTTTTATGATTATTATATGTGATTTTTTTAGAATGTTTAAAAAACCAATTATTTTTCCATGGGTTATTTTTGATATGGTGAGGATTGACTTTAATTATAGCACTTATGTATAGATCATAATGGATGGGGTCCTATTATTACCCTCAAATACATTGGTTTTATGATTATGTCTCATTAGATAGTTGAGAGTGGTTCAAATGGGTGTGTTTATACAAGTGTGGAAATAAAGGGTTTCGTCTCATTTTTAGGTGTGTTAATAATGTGTTTTATCACATAAGCATGGGAATAATAGGTTTAATCAGAGAGGTTTTTTTATTTTTATAGTTGGTCCATATTTTCATGTTGTTTATTAAGTTATTAAATATTTTTAAGATACATTTTATTACCATTAAATTCCATATATTCATGATTACACCTTATTTTTAAATTATTCTTCAGTCTTATATTATGATCACATGTTTTATGATTTTTTATTTGCATTTTGAGATATGTCATATATTTTATATTTTTACTGATATATTTTTTACCTTATATTATAATAACATGTTTTTTGATTATCAACTAAGGTATTTTGATATCTTATTAAGATACTGATGTCTTTCTCATGTTCTCCTTCATGTTTATGATCTGACACTTTATGATATATTTTTCCATTACTAGGCTCCTAATATCCCTCCATTATTATGTTTCCATTACCCAGGATATGAAGATGATTATATCATATAAATTTTTAGAATGGTTATAATGGAGAATGATCATGGAGAAAATTTTTCAAAGGGTTATAAAATAAAATATTTATGTAGCTAATTTCCAAAAAACTAACCCTCTAGGTCCTTAGGTTGTGAAAGTGGTTGTGAGATATATTAATTAAATCATGAAACTAATGTATTATTTATATCATGTTTATATTGGGTATCTTTATGTTTAACGAAACATATTTATCTATATTCATATCAGATGAAATTATTATCATCATTATCCCTTTTTTAATTTATTGCATTGTTAATTTTATTTGTTTCTTCTTTAGTATACATTCTTTATTATTACTTTGGAAACCTGAAAAAATAGGTCTCTTTCACGGATTTACAATTTATAATCAGAAATGTGAGTGGTAACATGTATTTTTGTTTTAAAATCAATAAATTTCTATTTTTAAGTCTCATCTTGAGAAATATTTTTTTAATTGTAATTAATATTTCACTGAAGATCCAAAAATCTCATCTAAATTATATTCTTTGAAATTTTTTATTCCATAAATTGCAACAGTTTTCTAATTCCACTTATTCAATAATTATCATAAAACCATTTCTTCCAGAATAGAATTAGATTAGCTTTATCCCAAATCACTCATGCCACTTACAATAGTTATGAATCTATGAAACACTTTATGAACTATCTCTTATTCTCCAATTGGTAATTCCAAATACTTTTCTGACAAAATTCCTAACATAGTACGAATAAATTTATCTGAACCTTGAAGAGTAAATTACAATATTTTCTAAATTTTATTGGTTGTTTTTCATGTAAAAATATTACTAAAAAATACTATTAATTTCATAGTATAATATATTTCAATATCGTATTTTCAACATCATTACCAACTAATGTTTTGGGATCAACATTATAAAAATTCTATGGTTTCATCTTGATTATCCAATTGTATATTCTTAGGTGTTTAATAAAATCGTTGATGAAAATATATGTATATCCATAAATAGTTTCCTAAAAGATTGAAGGTATTTGAGGTTTCTAATCATCATTCACATTAAATTTTTCCATATAAAAAAAATATTTTTTCCTCGACTACTTAAGAATAGATTTGATTAGAAAAAAGAATAAAAAATAATCTAAATCTTGGGAACCTACTCCAGTAATAATATTTATTTCATGATGAGAATGGATGAATGATCATGATGAAGGGATTGACCTTTTAAAATAATTTTAACAACTTATCCATTTTAATTGAATAAAAATAAAATAATAATGAGAAATAGACACGATGTTGTTATCAAAGTATGAATCTAATTTGTCATACTCTTATCTTCACCCCTCTCAAACAAAGAGAGAGATGAAACCCACAATAATAGAGTCTATGATTTTTAAGGGACCACACAACCTTTTATAACAAACTATTTAAACTAGGGAGGCATAACCCAAGACAATTGTTTCACACCCAGTGGATGTACCAGATAACCCTACTATTTTCATAGATGGATTCATAACATAGAAGATACCATTTAATGTGGATATAGAACCAAAACGAACCTCTTACCTGAACCATGTCACAACCAGTTCTCCTTTCTTTTACTAGTTATAGTAGAACCCTTAAATTTTTATTGTGGCGTATAAACAAACTCTTACCTTTAGTGGGTAGTATAATAAGAAATTATTAAGTATAGATAAGAATAGAAATAATTAATAACAATATAAACTAGATGAATAAAAATATTATTTTTTAGGATTTACGGTTCTCTCTAGTAGTGATGGATCAAACCATAGAAATTCAGTGAAATGAAGTATTTGATCACTAAGGTATATCACACAGTATAGTTCAATAATATCCTCATCCATATTGTTTATATGGTTATGTCAAATAAAATATATAGATTTCATCCATGTAAAATATATTTAAATCATAGAGTCCATTGGATTTAATCATTCACAATGAAACACATGATGTTTTCAGTAAACGTAAATATAAATCATTCCCACGTGGGTTTACATAGAAAATCTATAAAACTAAAACAGTATGTACAACACAAATTGCTATAATGTTTAATAAAATAGTAAATTAATTCATAAAAATCTATATAAATGTTCTTGAAAAAATCCCATAACACATGTGATACAAACATTTCATACCTCAAATAATTCAAAATCAAATATTTCATGTTCTAAGAAAAAAATGTGTATATTAAAACATATATGATAAGTTTTAATGTAGTTTAAATACAACATAAAATAACTTCAAATGAAATTCTATAGTTTTAAAATAATTATTTATTATTTAAGTAATAATTAAATCAATAGAAATATATGAATCAAACATGTTATAATTTATAATATACATGAATAATTAAAATATAGAGTGTTTTGAACTAAATTGTGAAAAATTGATTAAGTGAAGTTAGGTCATAAGGTTGGTTCCAAAAATTTTCAAATTCATAAGTTAGGTTCAAAATTTTTCTAAATTTTGAGTTTATATGGTAGGTTTAACACTTTCCAAATTTTAACTTTATAAAGTAGTTTCAATTATATTTTTAAAGTTTTTCTTATGGTAAATTGATTTTTATTCTTATAGTAGGTCCATTTTTATTATATTTTCAAGTTCATTTTTCTTAATACCACTACTGGAAAATGGACCTTTCCCCATCGTTTTGGAAAATCCTGGGTATAGGTGACTTTGCAAGACCTATACCCATAGTTTACCAAAACCGTGGGTATAGGGGGGGTTTATCCCCATGGTTTTCCAAAACTGTGGGGATATGTCCTAAAAAGTGACCTATACCCACGGTTTCCCAAAACTGTTGGGATATGTCTGGGCTAAAAACCCTATACCCACGGTTATGAAAAACCGTGGGTTTAGGTCACTTTAGTGTGCGCGGAATTTTTTTTCTACGGTAAGGAAATTCTTTTTGGTGGGAACCCTATACCCACGGTTCTTCATTATATACCCACAGTTTTTATAATTATATTTAACTATATATATATATATACATATAGGTGATGTTAGGGTAGTGGTTAAAAGCGGTGTTTGTAGCGAAGCGGTTGTGGGATCGAAACTCAGCGCCTGCATTATTTTAGGACCTATACCCATGGTTTTGAAACCGTGGGTAAAAGCTGTTGACACCGTGGCAATTGGATATGTTTTGGTGACACGGTGGTAGGAAACCTATACCCACAGTTTTGGAAAACCGTGGGTATAGGCTGGGGACCTATACGGACGCCGTTCTAGCCCAGGGTTCCCAAAATCGTGGGTATAGGCTATACACACAGTTTTAGGGGATATACCCATGGTTTTGAAACTTGGGAATAGTCCGTTATTATAGAAGTGACGGTCTTCTCATTTTTCTTCATGCAATAATTTTATTTTCCTTTTTGCAGTTATTTCATTTTTCTTCATTTGGACAACTTATTTCACTTCATGAATTCATTTCATTTTTATTCATGTGGTCAATTCATTTTACTATATGCATTCAATTCTAGAATTTTCCAAATTATCACTCAAGGTCAGTTCTAGAAATTGTCAAATTTTTTAGATCCTACTAATAGTTGACTAACAATATATAAAATAGAAACCCATATTATGATTAATCTTTCAATTAAATAATTTCATAATAAAAAATATTTTATGTATAAAAAAATAAATAAAGTGGATTAAAGAGAGACTCAACATTCTCCCCCTTTTTGGTAATTATAAAAAAATAAATTCTAAATTTATCCGTTATTTTTAAATTGATCAAAAAAATTTAACAGATATCTCCTAATATGTATCAATATTGTAAGATAAAACATGTCCCATTATATAAATATTAATTTTTGGGAAAGAAACTTACCATTATAACTAAAACTGAACACGGAAATTTTCCCATTAATGATTTATAGGAAATAAACTAACCATTCTAAAATTAATATCAGACTTGAAAAATTTTCCCATAAAAATTATTGTGAAATTAACTAACCCAAAAATATATATTGAACAGGTGAATGGGCTTCAATTATGTTCATAAATTTTCAAACAGTATGTACATACATAAAAAAATACTTTTGAATAATATTATAAATTCTGTTGGAATGATATTTTAGGAGCATCAAGTATCCCTGAAAACATTTAATGATTTTAAAGGAGTTATTTTAAATGTATTACATAGTATCTATCTATTATATAACAAGATATTTATAACTATAAAACCTTATCATGCATACCAAAAACAGCAGTTTTAGCACAAAAACATATTTCAACTATCCCTAAACATATTCCATTAAGATATATTTCCAACATACAAGTTCAAATTTTATTTTATAAAAATTAACTAAATGTAGGGGTATTGTAAAAATATTAGCATATTGATCTTCTATAGAAACATATTCTAAAATAATATTAACTTTTTTGAACCTAATATTTATGAAACTAATACCAGAAATTCATGAGTTTAATCCTTGAATGTTGCAATGGTTTTTTATATATAAATATTGTAGATATATTATAACAATAAATCAAGATCTTCCAAAATTAAAAACAAAATGAGAAACTATTTTTTAATATATAAATATCATGAACTTTTAAAAGATTAAACAACAAAATCAATTTCAATAGTTGAAAAGACACAAAATTTTTTCATAGAATTCTATGATACTAAATTATTTTCCATGAAATTAGAACATTACTATTGTGATTTTTAAATATATTTTTTAATAACTAAAACTAGAATCTAAAAAACTAGTCAGATGAAATGCAATATGTACAGGATTAAATAATCCATGATTATCACATCCTTTAACATACTTATTAACTAATTTAAGTTAATTTAAATTAGTTTTCTTAGGATTATATTGGAATCTATCACATATACATAAAAACATCAAATCTGGTCTATATTCTATCAAATAAATAAATCAACCAATAATAGATCTAAAAATACTTTTATATATAGTTTTTATAGCTTCACCATAGTCTAGATTAACATGAATACTCATTATAATATTTTATCTTTAATAACTATCAAGAGAAAACATTTTAAAAAATTATTTATCTTATTTTTATCAGTTAAGAAAGATATCATATAACGACCCATACTTTACATACATTGTTAATACTTCAAAATTGAAGCACACTTATTACAACATATGACAAAACCACAAAGGACCGTATAGGTATAGTGTCTTTAGAAACTGGGAAACATAAACAACTGGTTCATAAATCTTCTACAGTGTCTCCCATTTATTTCATCATATCTAGGGTTCCTTTTAGCATATTCTACTTAATATCCATCTTCCTGACCTGGGGAAAAGAAAACATAAAAGGGTGAGCTCAAATGCTCAGCAAGGGCAAATAAAGGAAATAAAAATCATATCATATCTTTTTGAAAATCAAAACCTGCAAAAGAGATCATAATATCTTAACATGGAATAAATCATAGAAGTGAAAATGAGATCCCCATAATCATAACATAAAACTTGAAACTTTGTGGCATGCACACATAATCATGGAAAATCATTTCTTGTTAGTCATGACTCATTGCCAAGACTATCTTAGTGGACAAAGTCCCTTTCTGAACCGAGTTCACTCCTCGTTTCAGTCCTGTATCACTGAACCGAAATAACCTTCCGTTCCAGCCATGTCTATCTCATGAGATATAAAATCTTTACCCAATGCATTGGAGGGAGATATAGGTCCCACCCATCTTATAATGAATCCTTTCTTATGTGTGCCACATAATCATAAATCTTACATCATCACATAACCCATGTAATAAAAATGGGATTCTTAAACAACATGACATCATAAAACAATTCATATAAGATAAAGGAATTCATAAAAATAATTCCATCACAACATGATCAAATCAATTTAATAATAGGGATAAAAACATAACCCTTTATTATCTTAGATGGAAAATAATTTTGATAAAACACTTGAACTCCATTCTTGAGGAAAATATCATTTCTTCTTCAAAAACATTTTTCCTTTCATAACATGTCATACAACTTTAAAATAAAAGAAGTTGATTAAAAATAAACCTGAAAACTTGTAAAGGAATCTTCTTGGAAATAATGTTTTAAAAATCCATTCATGCCGTATAAGTTAAAAAAAAACATTCTTCGTACTTTTGTCGGAAAAGTCAAAAAGTACCTCGTACGAAAAACGACAAAAGATTCCTTTAATACATATTACTAAAAACTCACCGAAGGGTAAAATGGATTTAAACAATTGTAGGTGGATGGAAATAATATTACATATTGATGAAACATGGATGTGGATGATAAAATACACCCCAGTAAATACTTACGAATAAACAATCTCGGATAAAAATGAGATTGTGATATTTCCCTTACCTTAGGTCCAATTTGCCTTGTATGTGTCCGAAGCTCCTGTATAATGGTTTAAATAATGTTATTGACTTATTCCAGAATCATACATATTGATATGATATCATATATGGTCATATTCTTAGCTTCTTGTTAGTAATATTTCATTGTTACTTGTTACTCGGGTCTTTATTGCCTTTTGTTCTTACGCGTGTTTTGCCGAATAAATTCTTTTTCTTATTTCATGGTTATAGATACCTTATATACAGAATGGTATTAGTGTAACATATATCATATTTATTCATTCAATTCATTTATATAATTACTATGTAATGATGATCATGTAGAACGAGTCGCATCACATCGTGGAGACGGTATTCCGTACGTACGCACGAGTGATGATATCGTTCCTATGATCATGGAAATGTATTGGAGTATATATATATTATTTAAGTATCAATATTAATTTATAATAATCATAAATAGTTACTCATTACACCATTATACCCATCCTTGTAAAGTGATGGTGGAAAAATAGATTACACCACGGCGTGGAGACGGTATTCCGTACGTACGCACGCGCGGTGATTTCATTTTTCCGTAGGATGGATAGAAGGTGAATTAGGGTTGTTTCATATTTATAATAACATATCAGTATGTAAGTAATACTGATGTTATTACTTCATCATGAAACAACTAAAGAAGAAGAAGTTGAAGAAGAAGGAAATTGAAAAGATCGGTAATGGATATTACCTCTTCTTTGGAACGCCTCTTTGAATCCTCCACTTAAGGAACTAAGAGTGGTCTTTGGAGAAGAACAGGACCTCTAGGACTATTCTAGGGGAAGTGGAGAGGAGAAAATGGCCGGGGTTGGCCGAGCTTGAGTGCTCAATTTGGTGTGAGGAGGAGGGGGAGGAGGTGCCCTTTTATAAGGGAGGAGAGGGGCACCTTAGGAATATCTCAAAATATTATTTTATATTAAAGTCAAAATCGGTTTATAATGGTTACAAAGGGTCTTATTTCAAAGGTAAAGTGGGGAAGGGTCGAAATCATATCAACTAATAGGATTTAGACAAGTTTAGGGTATTATTTTAACCTTATCAATTAGATTTAACTCTAAGTTAAATAATTTAACTTTTACCATGTCTTTTTGTTTTCTTTCACTATATGGTTAATACACTTACTATAACATGCCAAACGAACCCCAAATTGTCTATTATTAAAATATATATCCTTATCTAAGTCATTTGGCCGAACCTTAGATTTTTAGGAATACAATAACAATTAATAATATAATATTTGATTTAAAAACTATTTTGTGTCAATTTTGACACTATTTGATATATGATTTTTGTGAAAGTCATAACAGAGTTATATGTTCAAAACAAGTTGATTAAATCAACACTAATATATCATAGTAACCTAGAAAATTAGTGGAATTCATAAAAAGTCTTAAATTACATTTATTTTGGTGTTTATAACATCAATTATTTCAATATTTCATTAATAAGATAATTACTGCATCATCATTGTGTCATACATAAATTAAAATATTTAAAGTCTAAAAATTACAAATAAAATACCATTATGTAGGAAATCTTTTTATCTTTCTAATGAATATTTATAATATAAATTCCAACATATATAACCCAATGTAACAATTGTTTTGCTAAAAGATATATGCTTGTTTCATTTTTGTATTCATTTTAACTTAATTAAAATAAAGTGTCATTATCACTTACAAGTGAATCAATGGGGTCCCAAAATCGACCCAAAGATGCCCATGGTCTACCATTTATCAACCAATAGGTTTAAGACACGTTTTAGGGTAATTTAATATTATTATAATATTATTTGTTAACCCTTATTTACCGGATTTACCCTTAACCATGGTAAATAAAATATTTACCGCAGTAATTATTCAAAATGTCTAAAAATAAAAGCTACCTATTTACACAATTTGAACATCCTGATTCCAAATATGGAATCCATTTTTCTAAATTCAAAACACAGAAGTGGCAGAAATTAATTTAAAATTAATTCCCGCTGTCAAAACAAAAAGCGTGTTTTTAAGAGATAATAACTATCAAAAGACTGACACTTGTTTATGTTCGGTTTAATTGTAACATTGTGTCCAATGACCAACATTATATTAAGTGGTAAAATTATATTCAAAATATACTTTAAAACCACTCAAATTCATAATTTATCACTATTAAATGTTTTGATTAAAAAAGTTGTTTTTAATTAAAATTTAGTAATTTTCACTATTCATCAAAATATTACAGTTATCCGAAAAGTACCAAAATTTCACCTTAGGCTAAATTTGATATTCTGAGTCCAAAAATGAAGTCCATTTTGAAAAATAAAGTTTATAAAATTTCAAAAAGTGGTTATTACTATTCATAACGGCTAGTTTTAATAGCATATTGTTATTTAGTGAAACTCGGTATTGCGTACGACGAAAGCTATCGAGGAAGGTCGCGATTGCGTGTAAAGAAAGCCAAGAAAGTGTTGTGTAGAAAAAGATTCCTTTGATGATTTATATAACATAAAAGTCTCGGGTGTTACATTCTACCCCCCTTAAAAAGAATTTCGCCCTCGAAATTCGTCACTTTGTAACGAACAGATGAGGATACTTCTCCCTCATCATATCCTCAAGCTCCCAAGTAGCTTCTTCAAGTTGGTGGTTCCTCCATAAAACTTTCACCAATCGAGTGGTCTTGTTTCGAAGAACTTTTTCGCTATGATCCAGAATCTCTATCAGTTGTTCTTCATAAGAAAGATCTTGCTCCAGCCGTACAACTTCTGAGCTGAGTACATGTGAAGGATCAGGTATGTACTTTCTCAGGAGAGATACATGGAACACATCGTGAACTTGAGAGAGATTCGGTGGAAGCGCCAATCGGTAAGCTACCTTCCCAACACGATCCAGTATTTCGAAAGGACCGATATATCTAGGGCTCAACTTCCCCTTCTTTCCAAATCTCATAACCCTCTTCCAGGGAGATATTCGTAAGAACACTTTATCACCCACTTCAAACTCTAGGTATTTTCTTCGGTTGTCGGCATAACTTTTATGTCGACTCTGAGCTGCTCTTATGTGTTGTTGAATAGATCTGACCTTTTCTGCCATTTCATCAACGAGATCAGGTCCTAATAGATTTCTTTCCCCAACATCATCCCAGCAAGTTGGAGTCCTGCATTTCTTTCCATAGAGAGCTTCATAAGGAGCCATCTGAATACTGGAGTGAAAGCTATTATTATAAGAAAATTCCACCAAAGGTAGGTGTTGATCCCAACCTCCTTTGAAATCCATAGAGCAAGCTCTCAACATATCTTCTAGGGTTTGAATTCTTCTCTCAGACTGACCGTCTGTCTGGGGATGATAAGCAGTGCTGAAACTCAACTTTGTATCCAGAGTATGCTGAAGACTTCGCCAGAACTTCAAGGTAAATCTCAGATCCCGATCAGATATAATAGAAAGTGGTACTCCATGCAATCTTACCACTTCCTTTACATATATATTGGAAAGCTGATCTAGAGAGAAATCCTCTCTAATAGGAATGAAGTGTGCAGACTTTGTAAGACGATCAACTATGACCCAGATAGCATTATTGCCTTTGGATGTTTTAGGAAGTCCTGTGACAAAGTCCATAGTGATGTTTTCCCATTTCCATTCGGGTATGGGTAATGGTTGTAACATCCCCTTAGACTTCTGTCTCTCAGCTTTAACTTGTTGACAAACCAAGCATCGAGAGACATATTCAGCAACATCTCTTTTCATGCCATCCCACCAGAAGTACTCTTTCAGGTCCCTATACATCTTCGTGCTTCCAGGATGAATAGAGAACGAAGAACTATGAGCCTCATCCAGCAGCTCCTTCTTTAATTCGGGGATGGAAGGAACACAAACCCGATTCCTGAACTTTATTATCCCATCCCAATCAAGGTTGAATTCAGGAACATTTCTCACCTTCTTTTGTAACTCGACATCTTCTTTCTGTGCCTCTTTAATCTTCACATGTATAGATGGTTGAACATTTATTTGAGAAAGATAAGAATTTTCCCCTTCCATTATAATTCCAAGATCCATCCTTTGTAAATCCATAAATATTGGATCTTTTGTGATCCTCATCATGGATAAACTAGCATGGTCTTGTCGACTTAATGCATCTGCCACCTTGTTTGCTTTCCCAGGGTGGTAATGGATTGAGCAGTCATAATCCTTAATCAGCTCCAACCATCTTCTTTGACGCATATTCAACTCCTTTTGTGTGAAAATATACTTTAAACTTTTATGATCAGTATAAATATCACACCATTCACCATAAAGGTAATGCCTCCAAATATTTAATGCAAAGATTACCGTAGCCAACTCCAAATCATGTGTTGGGTAATTTTGCTCATGGATTTTCAACTGTCGTGAGGCATAAGCTATCACCATATCATTTTGCATAAGAACACACCCCAATCCCTTCTTGGATGCATCACTGTAGATCACAAACCTTTCTCCACTACAAGGCAGTGTGAGCACAGGTGCACTGGATAACCTTCTTTTCAACTCCTTGAAATTCTCTTCACATTCCTCTGTCCAGACAAACTTAACTCCTTTCCGAGTCAACTTGGTGATTGGATTAGATAATCGTGAAAAATCTTTTACAAAACGTCGATAATATCCAGCCAAACCAAGAAAACTTCGGATCTCAGTTACTGTTGTTGGTCTCAACCATCTTTCGATAACCTCTGTTTTTGCTGGATCCACAGATATCCCCTATTTTGAGATTATGTAACCCAAAAATGCAACTTTTTGAAGCCAAAATTCACACTTGGTAAATTTGGCATAAAGCTTCTCCTTTCTCAGGGTCTTCAATATAATTCTCAAGTGATCTTCATGTTCTTCCTTGCTCTTTGAATAGACAAGAATATCGTCTATAAAGACTACCACAAATTGATCAAGATAGTCTCTAAAGACTCTATTCATTAGATCCATGAAGATAGCAGGGGCATTAGTAAGACCAAATGGCATCACTATAAATTCATAGTGTCCATACCTTGTACGGAAAGCCGTCTTTGGTATATCCTCCCTTTTGACCCTTAATTGATGATACCCTGAACGAAGATCAATCTTGGAAAAGTATTGAACTCCGCGTAGTTGGTCAAACAAGTCATCAATGCGTGGGAGAGGATATTTGTTCTTGATAGTGATCTTGTTAAGTTCTCGATAATCAATACAGAGTCTCATTGATCCATCTTTCTTCTTAACAAATAGAACAGGTGCTCCCCAAGGTGACGCACTAGGGCGTATGAATCCCTTATCAAGATTCTCTTGGAGTTGCTTCTTCAATTCCTGCAACTCAATTGGGGCCATTATATAAGGTGTCTTTGAAATAGGCAAAGCACCAGGTACGAGTTCTATTGAAAACTCAACTTCACGATTTGGTGGAAGACCTAGTAATTCCTCCGGAAAGACATCATCAAACTCTCGTACAATGGGCATATTCTTAATCGTAAGTTTCTCTCCAACAATTTGAGATAAATAACCTTCATTTAGTGGAATCATGACCCATAAGATGGAAGGAATTTCCACTGGAAGGTTATGTTCATCCTTGCATTGATAGACGATCGTAGATTGATCTGGAATGTGAAATGTGACTTCCCTTCTTTGGCAATTGATATGAGCTCCATGTAGAGAAAGCCAATCCATGCCAAGAATCACATCAAATTCCACTAAAGGAAGGATCACAAGATTTGCAGGAAGCACTTTCCCACAAACTTCGATCGGAGAAGAATTATAAACTTTTGATGCGATTGATGTGCCATTAGGTGTTGTCACAGCTAACTCAACATCTAATTATTGAGGTAATACGGTGATACCCTTAGAAAATTCTTCAGAAATAAAAGAGTGGGTGGATCCAGAATCAAATAAAACATTTTCTACTTTAGAGTGGATGGTAAGTGTACCTTTCACCACTTCGTTATCGTACTCCACATCGCTGATAGAAATTGCATGTGACTTTCCTTTGTCTTTAACCTTAAGATTTTGTTGACGTCGACCATCATCATCAACCCTTGGATTTGGGCATTGATTGGCATAATTCCCCATCTCCTTGCACTTGAAACATTGAAGTGTAGTAGGTTCATTCTGTGTATCCCTTCCTTTGTTTGCGTCATTAGACATCTTCTTCCCATTATCACGGCATTCAAATGCCCGATGACCTTCCTTTCCACATTTAAAACATTTACTTATTCCTTTAAGACAACTCCCTCCATGTTTCTTTCCACACTTTGAGCATAAGGGAAAGTTCATCTTCTTTTCAGTGTGCTCTTTAGAGTTTCCTTTGAATTACATCTTCCTCTTCTTATCAAACCCATGTGACTGATGGGTTACTCCAATCTCCATCTCGACTTTGAGAGCACATCGAACGATTTCCTCGTAGCTATTGAAGTCCCTTATGGCTAACGCCCTTCGAAGACTTGGTTTTAAGGCACTAAAGAATCGATCGATCTTACTCTCAGGTTGGATAATAATACCAGAAGCGTACCTTGCAAGTCTTGTAAAATTTTCTTCATAGGTACTAACAGATTCATCATCCCTTTGCTTCAGTTCAAGGAACTCTTTCTCCATCTTTATTTGGAGAATACGAGGGAAGTACTTATTGAAAAATAAGTTCTTGAACTCGTCCCATTCCATAGACTCAATTTCATCCCTTTGCCTCGTATTCTTAATAAGATTCCACCATTGATCAACATCTCCTTCCAAACGATACACTTCTAGGATGACTTTATCATGTTCAGAACATTGAAGAACTGAAAATATCTTTTCAGTTGTACTAATCCATTGTTCAGCAACTAATGGATCAGTAGAACCACTGAAAGAAGGTGGACGCTGCCTCATGAAGGATTCAACAGAATGTTGCTCCTTCCTTTGCTCGTTTGGAAGTCCTGCATGATTCATAGCATGAGAAAGTTGTGTGAGCATGGCTACAAGATTTTGCATTCCAGCTCCCATATCGTTTGGTTGCTCAAGGGGACAATCATTGCATTGCCCATCGCATTCCGCATTAACACGGTTCCTTCGGGTTCCAGCCATTGACTAAAACCAAAAAGAATAGTGTAAGCAACACTAATTATAATAGGAAAACCACATAATTCAAGAATAAAATTTTCATGCTTAAGGTCTTATCCTAGGTTATTCAAGGAAATTTCTAAAACACTAAGATTGTGTTCTATGCTTAGACTTATCCTTAGGGTTCTTACTAAGGATTTCACATCCTAGTTTCCAAAGGTTGACTATACCTTTCCTCTGATACCAACTATAACGACCCATACTTTACATACATTGTTAATACTTCAAAATTGAAGCACACTTATTACAACATATGACAAAACCAAAAAGGACCTTATAGGTATAGTGTCTTTAGAAACTGGGAAACATAAACAACTGGTTCATAAATCTTCTACAGTGTCTCCCATTTATTTCATCATATCTAGGGTCCCTTTTAGCATATTCTACTTAATATCCATCTTCCTGACCCAGGGAAAAGAAAACATAAAAGGGTGAGCTCAAATGCTCAGCAAGGGCAAATAAAGGAAATAAAAATCATATCATATCTTTTTGAAAATCAAAACCTGCAATAGAGATCATAATATCTTAACATGGAATAAATCATAGAAGTGAAAATGAGATCCCCATAATCATAACATAAAACTTGAAACTTTGTGGCATGCACACATAATCATGGAAAATCATTTCTTGTTAGTCATGACTCATTGCCAAGACTATCTTAGTGGACAAAGTCCCTTTCTGAACCGAGTTCACTCCTCGTTTCAGTCCTGTATCACTGAACCGAAATAACCTTCCGTTCCAGCCATGTCTATCTCATGAGATATAAAATCTTTACCCAATGCATTGGAGGGAGATATAGGTCCCACCCATCTTATAATTAATCCTTTCTTATGTGTGCCACATAATCATAAATCTTACATCATCACATAACCCATGTAATAAAAATGGGATTCTTAAACAACATGACATCATAAAACAATTCATATAAGATAAAGGAATTCATAAAAATAATTCCATCACAACATGATCAAATCAATTTAATAATAGGGATAAAAACAGAACCCTTTATTATCTTAGATGGAAAATAATTTTGATAAAACACTTGAACTCCATTCTTGAGGAAAATATCCTTTCTTCTTCAAAAACATTTTTCCTTTCATAACATGTCATACAACTTTAAAATAAAAGAAGTTGATTAAAAATAAACTTGAAAACTTGTAAAGGAAGCTTCTTGGAAATAATGTTTTAAAAATCCATTCATGCCGTATAAGTTAAAAAAAACATTCTTCGTACTTTTGTCGGAAAAGTCAAAAAGTACCTCGTACGAAAAACGACAAAAGATTCCTTTCATACATATTACTAAAAACTCACCGAAGGGTAAAAATGGATTTAAACAATTGTAGGTGGATGGAAATAATATTACATATTGATGAAACATGGATGTGGATGATAAAATACACCCCAGTAAATACTTACGAATAAACAATCTCGGATAAAAATGAGATTGTGATATTTCCCTTACCTTAGGTCCAATTTGCCTTGTATGTGTCCGAAGCTCCTGTATAATGGTTTACATAATGTTATTGACTTATTCCAGAATCATACATATTGATATGATATCATATATGGTCATATTCTTAGCTTCTTGTTAGTAATATTTCATTGTTACTTGTTACTTGGGTCTTTATTGCCTTTTGTTCTTACGCGTGTTTTGCCGAATAAATTCTTATTCTTATTTCACGGTTATAGATACCTTATATACAGAATGGTATTAGTGTAACATATATCATATTTATTAATTCAATTCATTTATATAATTACTATGTAATGATGATCATGTAGAACGAGTCGCATCACATCGTGGAGACGGTATTCCGTACGTACGCACGAGTGATGATATCGTTCCTATGATCGTGGAAATGTATTGGAGTATATATATATTATTTCAGTATCAATATTACTTTATAATAATCATAAATAGTTACTCATTACACCATTATACCCATCCTTGTAAAGTGATGGTGGAAAAATAGATTACACCACGGCGTGGAGACGGTATTCCGTACGTACGCACGCGCGGTGATTTCATTTTTCCGTAGGATGGATAGAAGGTGAATTAGGTTTGTTTCATATTTATAATAACATATCAGTATGTAAGTAATACTGATGTCATTACTTCATCATGAAACAACTAAAGAAGAAGAAGTTGAAGAAGAAAGAAATTGAAAAGATCGGTAATGGATATTACATCTTCTTTGGAACGCCTCTTTGAATCCTCCACTTAAGGAACTAAGAGTGGTCTTTGGAGAAGAACAGGACCTCTAGGACTATTCTAGGGAAGTGGAGAGGAGAAAATGGAAGGGGTTGTCCGAGCTTGAGTGCTCAATTTGGTGTGAGGAGGAGGGGGAGGAGGTGCCCTTTTATAAGGGAGGAGAGGGGCACCTTAGGAATATCTCAAAATATTATTTTATATTAAAGTCAAAATCGGTTTATAATGGTTCCAAAGGGTCTTATTTCGAAGGTAAAGTGGGGAAGTGTCGAAATCCTATCAACCAATAGGATTTAGACAAGTTTAGGGTATTATTTTAACCATATCAATTAGATTTAACTCTAAGTTAAATAATTTAACTTTTACCATGTCTTTTTGTTTTCTTTCACTATATGGTTAATACACATACTATAACATGCCAAACGAACCCCAAATTGTTTATTATTAAAATATATATCCTTATCTAAGTCATTTGGCCGAACCTTAGATTTTTAGGAATACAATAACAATTAATAATATAATATTTGATTTAAAAACTATTTTGTGTCAATTTTGACACTATTTGATATATGATTTTTGTGAAAGTCATAACAGAATTATATGTTCGAAAAAAGTTGATTAAATCAACACTAATATATCATAGTAACCTATAAAATTAGTGGAATTCATAAAAAGTCTTAAATTACATTTATTTTGGTGTTTATAACATCAATTATGTCAATATTTCATTAATAAGATAATTACTGCATCATCATTGTGTCATAAATAAATTAAATTATTTAAAGTCTAAAAATTCCAAATAAAATTCCATTATGTATGAAATCTTTTTATCTTTCTAATGAATATTTATAATATAAATTCCAACATATATAACCCTATATAACAATTGTTTTTCTAAAAGATATATGCTTGTGTCATTTTTGTATTCATTTTAACTTAATTAAAATAAAGTGTCATTATCACTTACAAGTGTATCAATGGGGTCCCAAAATCGACCCAAAGATGCCCAGGGTCGACCATGTATCAACCAATAGGTTTAAGACACGTTTTAGGGTAATTTAATATTATTATAATATTATTTTTTAACCCTTATTTACCGGATTTACCCTTAACCATGGTAAATAAAATATTTACCGCAGTAATTATTCAAAATGTCTAAAAATAAAAGTTACCTATTTACCCAATTTGAACATCCTGATTCCAAATATGGAATCCATTTTTCCAAATTCAAAACACAGAAGTGGCAGAAATTAATTTAAAATTAATTCCCGCTGTCAAAACAAAAACCGTGTTTTTAAGAGATAATAACTATCAAAAGATTGACACTTGTTTATGTTCGGTTTAATTGTAACATTGTGTCCAATGACCAAAATTATATTAAGTGGTAAAAATATATTCAAAATATACTTTAAAACCACTCAAATTCATAATTTATCACTATTAAATGTTTTGATTAAAAAAGTTGTTTTTAATTAAAATTTAGTAATTTTCACTATTCATCAAAATATTAAAGTTATCCGAAAAGTACCAAAATTTCACCTTAGGCTAAATTTGATATTCTGAGTCCAAAAATGAAGTCCATTTTGAAAAATAAAATTTATAAAATTTCAAAAAGTGGTTATTACTATTCATAACGGCTTGTTTTAATAGCATATTGTTATTTAGTGAAACTCGGTATTGCGTACGACGAAAGCTATCGAGGAAGGTCGCGATTGCGTGTAAAGCAAGACAAGAAAGTGTTGTGTAGAAAAAGATTCCTTTGATGATTTATATAACATAAAAGTCTCGGGTGTTACATATCATCATTCCTTCGAACTATTTTTCATCCAAAAAAGAACATAAGCTCAGTCTTAAGACTCCATCCAAACACTGAAGACAAAAGATTTGAAAAATCATTACAAAGTAAATCACATGAGGATATAAGTATAATATTATTAAAATAAATTTTAACAATTAAAATATATTTTGAATCCATTTTTATATTTAATGTTGGACTAAATTTTCCCATTTCAGAACCATTATTCAAAAGAAATACTAACAACCTCTAATACTAAGGTCGATGTTCTTGTTCTAAACCATAAAGAGATTTTTAATGTTTCAAATAATACATAGTGTCCTAAAAATCTCCAAATAAAGATACAAAAATTATGGAAGATAGATAATAACCCCTGAGTCCCTCCTCTAGTAGGCCTTGAATTTGTGATTAACACTAAGGGTATACAAATATTATAAATGGAAGGAATTAGCCTAAACAATAAAATAGGATTAGTATATAGGTTTAATAAACCCCAGAAAACTTCACTACATAATATAATATGAAATATGAAACCATCCCACAATAAATAAATAAATAAAATAGGTACAGATACATTATCTAATGTAAATACCCTAATGAAATGTTAAGGCCACAACATAGTGTCTTTCATAATGTTAGATTATGTAATTTATTGCATGGTCCACGAAATCCTTTTGGAAACCTTAAATTTAGTTTATATACATACGGTGATCATATAACCATACTCAGTAAGGAAACCAAACTCTCTCATGAACATGTGAAATAAATATACTACTGTATCGGTGAGTAAAAAATAGAACCAAACAACACCTAAATTGGTCAACTAACCAACTCCATCCTCACCATGATACCCTATTCAAATAATTCATCAAATAATAATAAAATAATATGAATAATATTTATTATTGGTACTCAAATCCATTTTTCCGCTGATTTTCCGCTCTCAAACCCCAACAACATACATCCTTGTTCTCCTGACTATTCCATATAACGTCAAATCACATCACATCCTACCCAAACACACTTGGATCATCACATCACATCATATCCATAACTTGAATAGTGGGGTATCATGAGCATGATTGATATCAACGGTGTTTCCTCCTCCTACCATGCATGACCCCCACCCTAAGCCATTTAATCACCCCAACCAAAATCACCCAGGTCACCACATCACACCTCGCTCGAAGAAACTTAGACCATCTCATCAAATCAGATATCGATAGTGTACTTTTTTACTTATATCTATTATAGACCATTCATTTCATTTTCACCTAGAAGAGGGAGAGAGAAAGATTGGGTGGCCACCCATTCATCCTCACCACCAAGATGTTGGTAAAACACCCCCAAAACTATTGATTGTCAGCACTTTGTGCTCAACATGGATGGGGTGTGTATAAGAAAAATTATATGGGAATAAAATTTATATATATAATGTAATAGAACATGAGCCTAAGCTATGGGTTCAAAATGAGAACTTCATCCCAACTCATAACATCACTACATCACCTCTTAACCTCCATCAATTAAACTCCCAATAGTAAATGCATATCACCAACCCACAAAACCAATACCATATTTCACCTTCTTTGTCAATTAAATAAATTTTTATAGATTTCACATTAAATTTACATTTTTGTTTAAATATCACATTTATTTCGTACTTCATTAAAAAATATATCGCATTTTATAACCCAATATTTTATGTATAAACATTAACTATTTAAAATATAGTCTCCACCTAAATTTAAGTGTCCATTATTCTTTTCAACCCATATTCCAAACCATCCCATGATATTTAAATTTTAACATTATCATTTATTCAATTCAATTATTAATATGGAAACTGGTATAAAAAACACATCACACTGAGATACAACACATCATTCTCATTTCAATAAGCCCACACAACCATTGTCACAACCACAACAGCTTCCTCATCACAACTACCACATGAACACCACCTTCCATAGCAATATCCACATTGCACAACCATAAAAAATGACACACATTCACACATAAGAACACTTTCCTTAGTAAGTCACATCTTATTTTTTCAGATTGTTTAAGGGGATTTTCAAAAATTCCACTTCACTTTTAAGGTTATTCTAACATATAAAAAATCTTCCAGGGGATACCATTTCATTAATTAGGTATAAGTGATTAACCAATTCCATTATGGGTGATATCAACCAATCAAAAAAATAAGGGATCCATAACACCACAACTATGGTGAAAAAATACCCCCAACAGCCATATTTTTTAGTGGGACATTATCCTATATAATCCACAATATCAATAATAATAACAACACTATAAAAAAGAGATTTAATTCCCCTCCCCCTTCAATTAAATTAATACAAATAATATAACTTCTTTACGATGGATGAAATTGTCTTCCCAAAAGATAATAAAATCATGAACCCCTCCAAAAAGATACAACTAATGAGAAATAAAGGACCCCCCTAACTAGAAGAAATAAGATTCTTAAGATTTCATTCACTAAAATATGGGGTTGCATGCATATGATGGAAAAATTTAATGGAATAACTCAAACCAACATTAGAAACATGGTTCTACGAATTCATGGGAACATTTTTGGAACATCCAATCTTGATAAAAAGAAATATAGAAGGGTTGAAGGATAGATATTCATTTTAAATTAAACAAATACAAAATGACCCGGATTTTAGATCACAAATATGATCTTAATTGACCATTATTGCAGATCTCATTAAATTTTATGTGGAAGAGCCATTTAAAATACCTATATTTTTTATAAATTGAGAATATAAAAATAATCTTTTTAAATGAACCTTAATTACATAAAATAAGGTCCTAAAACCATTTAACATCAAAGAAAATATAAAAAGGGAAAAAAAATATTCTGGAAAAACTGGATTTTGAAACTTCTACGTACTACTGTTACGATCTACCATTAAGAGAAACAACCAGGAGATACCATTGGGAGCTAGTGTTAATATCTACCAAAAGGAGCTACCATAAAAAACTACCATCGGTAGCTACCATCATGATATACTTCCAGAATCTACTGCAAGACTATGTATGCTACCACCAGATGCTACCATCAGAATCTACCATTAGAAGCTACCGTCAGAATCTAACACTAGAAGCTTCTACCTGAATCCACCACCATATGTTCTCACTAGACTATGTATGATATTTATAGAATCTACCTTCAAGATTAACCATCATGAGCTACCATCAGAAGATACCGTTAAGATCTACTATCAAGAGCTACTATCGAGAGATTCCTCTAGGAGATTCTATCAATAGATACCTATAGAATAAGTTTTCTTCTGCCACAATATGACATCAGAAGATACTGCTAAGAGATACCATCAAGAGTTACCATCATGATTTACTTTAATGTTCTAAAATCTTCCTAGAAACACCCATTTTCATCTTAAACATCACAAAAATCCTTGGGACCACCTCTAAGAACCTCAACCACCAAATTTCTGACAAATAAATGATCTAGATGGTCCAGTCCATCACATTAGAGGCCTCTCAAAATATTATCAACTTAGATAATCCAAACCAAAATGGAATTAATGAGGAAAATAGTCAAAACATACATCCCCCAAGATACCTCTCAAGGATATCAATACATTTGAAATAACATTGAAAACCGAACACACAAACCAAATAAAAATATCCACAACATCCCACATTACAACAATAATCATTTCTTCTTCATAAGAAATTGCTCAAAAAATTTATGCCCCAAACAAAAACTTGCTAAAAACATTCATAACCACTACATAAAAGTGCCCCAATTAAGAAAAATCAAGTAACTTCATCTCCCATGTCAAGTTACTATCTGCTATGGGTGGAACTGACTCACCCGAATGGTTCCAATCATTTCAAGGTATAAAACATATCAATTAGGGATTAGTTTTTACCTTATTTGTATTAATTTATGATTTAATAACATATCATATCAACAAGTAATAATCACATATCATATAAAACATCATGGTCTAAACATCATATCATCATAAAAACAAGGAAATAAAAGACTAGAAAAAAACAAATCAAGGTACTAGGAACACATATGCATCTCAAAATAGCATGTAATCTCCTCTGGGATACCATAACCCCACAAATAATTACCAAAGGAATGGTCCTTGCTCACAGAACCTTATCTCAATAATCCTGGATCTTCACTGGCATCTCCATGAATGTCGCATCATCCTTGATATCTTACTCTCCCTAGCCAATGATGTGGGAGTCAACATCAAGATACTAATGAATCTAAGTGACTTGGAAAACTTCATGATTTTGGTATATTCATTCTGGGAGTTTTAAAAATTAGTACACCTCAATAACATGCCTCAATACCTTAAAACGCCCAAAAAACATGGGTGAGAGATTACTCCCCCTACCAAACCTCTACTGGCCTCATCGAGGGGATACCTCTAGAAATACATGGTATCCAACCTCAATCTCCAATGACATCCTTTTGAAATATTAATTCAAATTATAATACTTTTTCACTAATTTTATCATCTCGTAAATGAGATGAACCTTCTCTATTGTTCTCTTCACGACATTAGGATTGAGAATTGATGAATCCCCATCCTTAGACTAACATAATAGAGAATAAAACAACCTCTGATAAAAACTCAAATATGTTAATTCTAATAAATGAGTGATAATTTTTTTTATAATAAAACTAAATCAAGGGTAGGTGTTCCACCTATGATCATTCAAATTCTAATATGCTTTCTTAAAATATATACTCGAGTATCAGGATAGTTTTCTCTATCTGTCTATCCATATGAGGGTGGAAATTAGTGTTGAGGCATAACTGGGTGCCAATTACATGTTGTAATGCCCTCCATAATTGCATGTTAATATGTGTTTATAGATCCAATTAAATGGACCTTGAAACTCCCTGAAACAACATTACCTCATCCATATACCTCTTATCTAAAACATCAATGACACCTAACTCCCTAATCACTAAGAAGTGAGCCTAATTCATCTACTGATCCACAATTATCCAAAAGACATCTAGAAATCCCCATGAATTGGGTAACCCTGTGATGAAGTGTCTCGATATTTCATAAAATATAAACTACGGAATATCAAGGGGCTACAAAAAAGTATTAGGAACATGATCTTCATCCTCACTTGTTGGAAAACCAAACACTGAGCCACAAACTCTATCAGGACCCACATCATCCCAAGAAAATAAAAATATCTCCTAATGCCATGGTAAATCATGGAGACCCCTAGGTGTACATCCAAAGGTTATATGTGAAACATATTAAGGACTCCCTCTAGCATCGATACTGGAAAAACCTCCCCTGAAACAACATGCATTTCTGACCATCCTCTGAACCATCCCCCCCAAAGAATCTCTTTGGAGAACACAATCTTGAATTATCTCCACATTCAAATGTTCCAACCAAGACTATTCCACCTACTGCATCAAAAAATACTCAACTATCATCTAAAATAGGCAACTGTTTCCATCAAAAACTCTCACATCTATGTATAGATAATAAAACTACTCCATTATATTCCACGCCTCGCTAAACTCCCAAAACACATCCTTCCATGATTTCCTTCTCAAATAGTTGACCACAAAATTTACCTTTAATTAGTTTTATGATATCTCAAAGTCATAATCTTGAAGAAAATTCATCCACCTTCGTTGTCACAGATTCATAACACACAACAAAAGTACATACCTCAAACTCTTGTGATTTTTGAAGACCACCAAGGGCCCCCAATAAGGTAATGTCTCCAAGAATTAATCACAATCAATACCGATGATAGATCCATATAATGGTTAGCTTAGTTAGACTCATAGGGATATATGTTTTTAGAATCATAAGTGGTCAATACGTTATTCTGTGTCAAGATTCATCCCAATTCTAAATTGGAAGCATCGTAGAAAACCTCAAATGAGACATGATCCTCTAGAAACTGATGCACTAAAGAACTGACCAAATTCTTCATTAGATAGTGAAAAACTCCCATACACTGCTCATTCCAGAAAAAATATTAGTCGTTCCTAGTCAATGCTATAAATGTGGATAAAATTTATGAGAATTATAATAAAAACCTTTAGTAATAGACCAGAAGACCATGTATGTTATAAACCTTCACTAAATTCCTTGGTGCTACCCACTAAATAACCTATTTGAATTTCAAGAGTTCTATAGTCACATCATACTGGGACACTAAATGCCTGAGTAAATGATCCTATCATGTAAAAAAATTAAATATGGATAAAATTTCATAGGGATGATGGCATAAAAGAACCTACAAGTAAACTCTAAGATGATTGACATGTTCCTCCACTAACATCAAGTAGATCAGTATGTCATTGATAAACATGACTATGAACTAGTCAGTGAATTCAATGGACAAGGAGTTCATCATCCCCATGTACAAAAATGGTGCATTGTATTACACCGAACAACATGAACCTAAACTCAACGTGTTATACCATTTTCTTATAGAAATCTTTAGGATATCACCCTCTTTTACCCTCAACTAGTGATACTTAGAACACTAATAGATAATAGAAAACTAACAAGACCCTATCAACTAGCCAAAAATATCATATATCCTCAAAATTGGTGAATTGTTCTAGAACATTACCTGATTCAACCTCTGGTAGTATATACACAACCTCATACTACAATAATCTTTTTTGAGAATAACATTGGATCACCCAATGATGACACACTGAGATGGATGAAACCCTTTCTACATCATGTCATATTTTTTAATCCTCAACTCCCACAACTGTAAGGGTTCCATCTGATAAGGATCTATCAAATTTTGAGAATCACCAAGATTTAGATCTATCCAAAACACAATATATCATCAAGGGGGTATCATCAAAACCTCATTGGGGAAAACACTAAAAAAATCACTGAAAACACCAGGATCCTTCACCAACATGGTGCCAAATGATTCCACATACAATTTAGCCATCATGGAATGAAGGGCCTCCACACATCTACTGACAACCTGATAACTCCTCTCACTAACAAAAATTGAACATTGGTAGTCCACATCTAAGAATATTACTCTCCTCCATTATTAGTCAATAAAATAATCCATATAATATATTCATTTGATTCCAAGGATGAAATTGTACAACTGTGTCTGAAGTAAGAACAAGTCCCCTCATTATTAATATGGTCGCATCACCATTCTACATGCCCAACACACATCAAACACACTGCTCTGTACTCCAACTGAAATAGCCAACGCCAAGGGAACATGAATCCTCTTTGTTTATATTCCTTGAGTATAAACTAGAGTAGTAAAAACAATGGGGTGTTAATATCCTTAATAAAAAAAGGAATAAATAAGAGAAGATGATAAGCCGATCATATCTCGGATGATTTCTATCCCCTATGGTGCTTCCACCGCTCCTTATAACTGACAACAACAAGATTCTCTCCCTATATACTAATGGATTCCTATGTGACCATTATCTAGTTTATTTCCCTAAACTTGTGGAACCCCCAAAGGTCAACTTCTATCTGCTTCATCCCCTCTCATTGGAGCATAATACTACTATTGAAACAACCTCACTAGAATCTTCTACTGGGGTTGACACTAAAGCTATCAAAACCTACCAAAATTAACTCTCTTAGCCACTAGCCACTAATCCTGACAATGGTCACAAGCCCCAAAAATGAATCAAAATGGCCCTAATCCCCTAAGAAAAAATCATAATCCAATGGCCCTACTAGGGTGTACAACTAGAAATTTAGGCTATATCTATAGAACCATAGCCATATTTTTATAGGACTGTGGTTATAACTTGTTTATATCCATGGATTAACTAAAAAACTATGGATAAAATTCTCCCTCCCTTTCTTTTTCCAAAACCTACTATGCTCCTCCTCCATCCTCCCCCGATTTGAAACCCTCTTACCTTAACCTCTCTCATGAAATTTCAATCCTCCTTTATCCTCCCCCAATCCACAACCCCCCACCCTTGACCTCTCTCATAGAGGAACCCTCCTCCACTATACTCCCCCGATCTGTGACCCTCTACTCACAACCTATCTCACGGTGGTGCCCTCCTCCTCCATCCTCCCCTAATCTGTGACCCTCTTCCCTTGACCTATCTCATGGAGGCTCCCTCCTCCCCAATACCCAATGCGCGCGACCCTCTAACCATGAATGTTCCTATTACAACCTGTCTCACCATTTCATGGAATTTCATTCTAAATACCTAACATGGGAGATTTTATCTATTCCAAGGAAACATGTTGATTTAGATCAACCCATCCATCAATATTGGATGGAGAGGATAATATATCTATGTGGTAGGTGGTCCTTATTTTGTTCTTCAATATATATGATTTCTATGTGATTTATGATGTGAGAGTCTTAAAAAGCATGTGTAAATATCTAGAGATGAAACCAGATTTCATTTCATCCTATTTAAAGAGTAAAATAAAATTTTTAGGGCTGTGAGAGGTCCTTCGGGTGATGTGTTTTACTACATCACCATCTACACCCATGTACTTAATATAATACATCATGGAATTATGGATTGATTATTTAAGAGGGGTTTCCTTTTATATCTTTGACTTAGTATACCATGTTAGGTTTCGTTGAGTTCCCCTTGATGATTGGGAACTCTTATATGTGAGAGGTTAACATGGGGCTTACATCATGATATTATTTCATTTATGATCGATCAATCGATTTTTTGTATGTTTTTCCACATTATGGTTTTCTTATGTTTGGTGCTTCAATTTTTTTATAAAAAAGTAAATTTTTTGAAATTTTTTGATTACAAAATTGGGTTTGGGGGATTATTTGTAATGTATTTTGAATATCATGTATAATTGTTTCAAGATATGTAAGGTTTAAAAAAATGGGAAGTGATATAAAATGAAAATTCATTTCATAAAGAGTTTTAATTTATAACATTTTTAGTGATTAATTTGAAAATGGGACTCATGGATGTTTTTGATTAAGAAAACATGTTTTATGATTAGTTTAGACATTCACATGATGCTTCGATAATGATTTCTTGCATTATAGAATTTGGGAAGTGATTTAAAACAAAATGGGATTTCATGATCTTTTTGGGCCGAATATGGAAAATCATGAGGTATTTTGAAAATAAAGGATAAATTTATTAAGTTTGAGTGATATTTTAATTTAATATGTTTGTGATTATCAAATATGGTGTTTATATTTTTTTATACTCTATACATGGGAAGTTTTAATTTTACACTATGAAATGGACTTTGTATTTTTTTAAGGAAGTCAGATTATTTTTATTGTTCTTTTCTTTTTGAAATGAGTTGTCATACTTCTTTTTAAAATTTGGGGATTTTTAAGAAAGATATTTTTATAGTTTAGTATTAGTTAATTTATTTTAGTTAATCCCTTATTTCTAAATGATATTTTTTTGGAGGTATAAATAATATATGGTTTAGATCCATGGCTTGTGATATTTAAATTAAATCTCCCATAAAGGTCTTAGTAGAAAGTATAGAGTGTGTTTATTTATATGACCATAAGGATGATTATTCTCATCATTGGGTGTAGCTATTCTAGTTCTAAACTTTTCCCAGACATTTAATGTAGTGGTAAAGCTGAACCATTACCTATTTTGGGTTTCATTAATCATTTTCCTCTATTTCACGTTGATTGAGGTTTACTATAGGTGAAATAGTAGTTTGAATCTGACAATAAATATTGGAAAGGGATTTTCTAGCCCTTTTTTTAATAGTTTTCAATATTTGAGTGATCCACTGTGTTAGGTCCAATTATGGTCTTACCATTAGATATAACCTTAGATGGGGGAATCGGGGTATGACAATCAAAACCAATTTAAACACTTTACCTTAAACATCTCATCACCTTATTTAGATCTTGACCTATTAAACATAAAGGCCACTCTTTTTTATCTTTTGATTAAATTGATCCAATTAACAATTCACTTGACTCATTATTTCTATATATTAAATAAGTTTTATTAACTCAATTTTTTTAATGAAGTGTCCCATGTTGTTTGAGCATGCCTAAGGGGATAATTCTCAAAGATAATATGTCAAAAGAGGGAGAGGACTTTGAAAAATAAATGATATGTTGGAAATATTGATATATTTCACATAGCCTTGGATCAAGTTTAAGAAATAATTTTGGTGTGTTATAGGTTCTTGAGTATCCAGAAAAGTATGTTGGGAATGTTTAGGGGGAGGGGTTTAGGGGGGTGTAGGGGAGGGGGGTGGGGGTGTGTAGAGGGGAATGGAATGGGTTTGTACAGGGGAATGGGCTGCAAGGGGGAGGGGTGCATGGGGGTGCACAACGGGGACTGGTGCTGGGGAAGGGGGCAGGGGGGAGTGTATGGTGAGTGGGTGTGCAGGGTGAGGGGGGATGGGTGTAGTGCGGAGGGGTCAGTGGGGGTTATAGGGGGAGGGGGTGCAAGGTGGGGGTGAAAGTGGGGAAGGGGTGGGGAAGGGGTGGGGAAGGGTGTACCGGTGCATGGGAAGGGGGTGAAAGATCATCTTGATAAAAATTAAAAAAACATCATCAGTTTTTATGAATAATATTGATGATATTGATTCGATGCTTGGGTTACTCATCATAGCTTAAATCATTGTTATTTGAGCTTAATGAGAGATATTTGAAAAATAAATAGGGTTATTAATGATCATGTTATTTACTATTGGAATGCACAAATCAATCCAAATATTATTTGATCATTGTTGGTTATGGATTAATGTATCATTTATCATGTACAATTGACACACTAATCTCATATATATATATTTAATAAGTAGTTATATCACATTTCATTTCCCACTATTTTATTATAGTTGGATTCTTATGGTGAGCCCAGTTCTATCCAACACCATCGAAGACAGTGAGTTCAAAAATGGATTTGGTAAGTTTTATTCCATTTTTATTCATTGGCCCAAATTTAATTTGGGATTTTATTATTTTTCGGTTCCTTATATTTTTGTAGAGCATTTTGGATTTTGTTGAGGTGGATTCAAGTTGACATTGATGAAGTCTTACGTGTGTATTCATATGTAGGCATACACATATATACGTTCCCCATTCATATACCTTCATTCATGGTAGTATAAATATATATATTGGGTATAGGTGTGGTTATATATATAAATTTAAAATGAATACATGTGTAAGTGTAGAGGGGTATATGTAAGTATAAACATATATCTAAGGACCCCCTTATTCATATTTGGCCATGCAATTATGTACATAGGAGCTTGGTGTCTTTATATATATGTGAAGTTGAATATGCGTGGAAGCAGAAAAAATGAATATTAAATATTTCTTCATAAAAATAAAATGTTCCTTGAGGTTGTGGTAGGTTCCCTCTTCCTATACCATTCATTTTAATTCTATAATTACATGATCGTTTTGAAAACTTGTTTCCATAATTGATTTATTATTTCAGAAAATGGTTTTCTAATAACCACTAGGTTTGTCAAGGAATAATATGAATATATCCCTTGAACTTATTTATAGTAATTTTTCAAAGAGGTTAACAAATTATGGTATTTTCAATATATTAGATCAAGAGTTCTAAAAACCATAAATTGATCATCCTTAGAGAGATTCATTATCTCATTAAACTTCCCATTAATTTCATAATAAATGTCCACTTCTTAGTTTAATGATCTATGAGTTCCAGTACCAATCTTCCAAATATATTCTCCAGTATCATGTAACTCACCAATAATATTCCTCTTTAAATATTTCATAAGGAATGGTGTGAACATATAACACTATTGGGACTTAATCTGTAAGTATACATAATTCAATTTTGAGAGAAATTGATCAACTCCACTATAAAAACTTGAACAACTGACAGTTCTGTGGTGGATGTTATATCGGGTTGAAACCATTTTATGAACTCAAATTAGATTAACAAAATATTTTATAATGTATGTATGATTCCATTTATTTAAGTACTAAAAGATATAACCTTATTAAGAACATCTGTATACTTGTTTAATTTCATAATTGGAAAATTTGGAAACATGTACATTTGAGATACAACCATAACACCCAGATCATTGAACTCCGACTTGGTTGTATATACATCCTTCAAATATCAAAGTAGACTATTGACATCCTTAAGATCTTTTAATCTTACTTCAGAAAAACATTTATCCATATATCATATTCTTTTGGATATCCTAGTTTCAAAAATCATGTAGAGAACCTTCCACTAAGGATCTAAGACCATCCCTCGTGTGTTGGATTCTTTTGCAAGCATAGGGGGTGCAAGGGGTGTATGGGGGGTGTGAAGTGGGTGAAGGGGGGGTGTCATGGGGTTTTCAGGGGGTGGAGGGTGTGCATGAGATGTGCAAGGTATGGGGAGTTGTGCAGGGGAGGGGGCATGATGGTTTGTTGCGTTCTTTTGATTGGGGAATGGATACGGGGTGTACAGTTGAGGGGCAGGGGGTAGGGGGTGTGCTAGGGGAAGGGGTAGTGGAATGGGAGTGTGCTGGGGGGAATGGGTGTGATGGGGGGGTCGGGGAGTCCAGGAGTTATAAGGGGGGTCTTTGGGGGGGGATGCAAGGGGGGTCTGTAGGGGGGAGGGGGGATATGAACTTCTCAACTTCTCAACCTTTTGTCCACATCAACTACATACTTTTTGTAAACATCCAAATTGGTTTGGGTTGAACAGATTTGGTATAGATCTGTTCATGGGGGATGGAAGATGGTTGGGTAGAGGGGGGGGGGGTATGGAAGGGGGGACTGGTAGGGGGCACTGGAAGGGGGAGGGGTGGGGTTTCTAGGAGGGACTACAAGGGTGCTGGCAGGGGTGGGGTGGAGGGGGGGGGGGTTGTAGGGGCTGGAAGGGGGGGAATGGTAGGGTGTGGCTGTGTGGGGGGGGGGGTGGTGGTTTTTAGGATGGTCTGTAGGGGGTACTGGGGTGCAAGGGGGCAAGGGGTCTATTTAGGGTGGTTGGGGGGGGGGTTCAGGGAAAGGGGGTGTTCAGGAGGGTCTACTGGGGGAGTGTGGGGTGTGTGAACTGAGAGCAAGGGGCGTATACTGGGAGGAGGGTGCATGGAAAGTCTGAAAGGAGTGAGGGGGTGTCCAGGAGGGTCTATAGTGGGGATTGGGGGTGTGTAGGGGGAGAGTGGGGGTGTCTAGGGGGAGTAAGGGGGTATATAGGAGGGAGGGGAGAGAGAGGGGTCTGTATGGGGGGTCTGTCTAGTGACCGGGGTGTCTATGCAGGAGGTGGTGTCCAAGAGGATCTTCAGGGGGACAGTGGGGTGTGTTCTAGGGGGAAAGGGGGTCTGTATTGGAGAGTGGGTGCATGGGGGTTTACAGGGGTGTCCAAGAGGGTATGTAGAGGGAGAGTGGGGTGTGTAGGGGGATAGTGGGGTGTGTGTATGGGGGAGGGTTGAAAGGGGGTCTGTAGGCAGAGGGGTGTCTAGGGGGTCTTTAGGGGAGAGTGGGGGTGTCCATGGAGAGGAATAGAGTCTGTAGGGGGGGGGGGGGGGTCTAGGAGGGTCTCTAAGGGAAAAGTGGGGGGTTTTCAGGGGGTGCAAAGGGGGTCTGTAGGGGGGTGTCCAAGAGGGTATGTCAGGGGAGAGTGGGGGTGTGCAGTGGGAGTATGGGGGTCTGCAGGGGGATCTATCCAGTTAGGTTGGACTGTCTAGGGGGAGAGTGGGGGTGTGCAGGGGGTGGAAGGGGGTCTGTAGGGGGGTGCAAGCGGGTCTATAGGGGGGAGGGTGTCCATGAGGGTCTCTAGGGGAGAGTGGGGGTGGGCAGGGGAGGAAGGGGGTCTATTTAGGGGGAGAGTGGGGGTGTGATGGGGGTTCAAGGAGGGTCTCTAGGGGGCTGTCTAGGGGGGTGCAGGTGGAGTGGGGGGGGGGGTGTTGTCCAGGGGGAGGGGGGCTATCCTGGGGGGATGTGTAGGGTGGTGGGGGATATCTAGGGGAGGTAGGGGGTGTTGTCTATTGGGTGGGAGGGGATATAGAGGGAGGGTGTTATCCATGGAAGAGAGATATTGACCCCTCTCTATTAATATATTGTAAAGTGAATAACCAAAAGATAAGCTAATGAAACCGTATAATGAATTTCCAACAGTCTGAGGTTGTAATAGGAAGAGTCATATTTTACATGTTTATTTTTATCTAAAGCACAATATTTTTCACATTAAATGAATAATATTTCCTATATATATTTATTTTTATGTTTTGTGGTGGGATAAAAAGGTTGATAAAAAAATAATAACAAGATATGAATATAGTGATCCAAAAAAACATCAGGTTATGTCAAAAAGTAGAGTAGTGAAACACCTTATTTTTGAAGGTAGATTTATGCTACAGTAAGGTAATGGAAAAATGAAGAACCAAGTCCAATTCTTAAGAATGATGAAATGGGGTGAAATTGGGTGAAACCTGTTAGAAATGAAAATTACATTTCATGTAAGTCATTTTCAATATGTGAAAATGAAGTGATTTTTATGACATCAAAAATTACACAGTGTGATTAAAAATCACATCACCACACATTAGAAATCATGTAAACTAATCAAATGACTTGTAAATTCTTGTACAGGACCAAAAATGGACCGATCCATCTAAATTAATAATGAAGAAGAATTTTATTACTTTGTGACCTACCAGGATAAATTTTTATCCCATTTATAATGACATTGATGACACTTGAGTTGAATTGAGGACAATAAATACATTCATAGGCCATGGGAGAATGGATCAGGTCCTAAGGATCTGCGATAGCACAACGCTGTAGGGATGCTACAGCTTAAGGATTTATTTATTTTACTTTTCTTTCTGTATTCATTTCCCATGTAACAATTTAATATTTTAATTCAAATGTTTCCCTTTTTTCTTCTATATCGCTTTCTCTTATGACCCTAATCTCTTTCCCTCTCTCATACATCTTTCTGCCATGATCTATTTTCACTTTTCATAAGAAAGTGATGAAACTAAGGATTGGCCCTGGGGGGGGGGGGTAATGGTGTTCTTAATTATTTCAATTCAATTTCTCACATATTTTTTATATTTTTGGTGGGTGTGAGAGTATTTGATTGGTGCGGATGTCTTCCATCGTGAAATTGTTCGCAATTAAATTAAATATTAATGATTCACTTTCCCTACCTTATCTTACAAAAAATCATCATACAGTGGAGTTTGGATTTCATGAATGGATGAAACAACATACTGTGGAACCAGGTCTTTTAGGAATGAAAATATTGGTTGAGGTGTTATTCTATTTGACTATTGGATGAGGTGGGGTTTGGTGAGATTAAAACATGATAAAATTACACAGTCAATAAATCAAAGGAAATGGATTAATTAATGAGGTTTCATGACATGAATTATAAAATTGAATTTAAACAACAAATAAATATTGTAAAAACCTACGTTACTAAAAAATAGGCCAAGTCCATTCTTTCTAATTTCATTCTATGTTATATCTTAATGTTAGATGGTTTAGTTATTTTATTGCATTGTATTTATTTTTCAGAACCCCAAAAAATTAAATATAATTATTTTAAATAAAAAAGTGTTAGATTAGGAGGAATATTACAATTTATGGATCTGATTGTGATACTCCTCAAGTGAGATGACTCTGGTCAGACTATATACTGTATTAGGAAAATAAATTTTAATTTAAATTCCCTATAGAAGGTATGTGACAAAACTTTCATCGTTTCTAGGGATCTATGTAGTCATTTTATCACTTTTTCTAAATTCACATTATTATAAGTATTTTTTCTTTATTTTAATTAAAAAATTCTAGAAAACCCCTCTATTCATGATGTATTAAAATTTCAATTATTATGGATGGAATTACAACCCACAGGTGGAATATCGTGAACAAGTGGTTGAAATTTTCCTACACTCCCAGCTTCAAAGGACGAGCGATACACTAGATGATATACAAAGAAAAATGAAATGGATATATTCACATTTCAATGTACCCCTGGATCAACCTGATCCTGAACCAAATTATGAAGTAATGTATTTTCTTGATTTTTCTAAATAAATCTAAGAGGATGGGGCTCAACTCGAGGAGTATCCACCACCTAACTATCTCAAAGAACAAATCAAGGAGTACCATGAAGAGTTAGAGAATGAATATGAAGACTCGCATGATGATAGGAATATGGGAAAAGACTCAGATCAATTTTGAAATGATTTGGTTTAGGATAAAATTCATCTAGATCACCCCATATACATGATTTAAGATTCAATACATGAGTACCTATTGCTGATTAGGGATAAAGAAGAATCGACCCAAGTTATTGAATTTGAAGAAAGAATATAGAATCCTATGTACCTACCTATATCTATTAAAAATAAACTCCAAGAGGCACTTTAAATGAAAAATAAAATCCAACTCATGGAGATGATACTTTCTTAAACTCAAACTCATTTAATTTTATAGAATCTAATTTGACTATTATTCCAAAATATTTTGAATTTTCAGATTTTTCTAACTCAAAATTTTCTCATTGATAAAGATGAATAAAAATAAAATGCAATTGTTTCCAAAAATATGGGGAAACCTAAAAATATTGAAAATTTATTGGAGTATGAACATCAAGAGCTCCTAGTTGCTCAATTAGAATAACTAGTGATGCAAGCTACCTACACTAAAAGGAAGAATTTTATTACTGGATCATCTTTCTAAAATTTGGTTCAAACTAAAATACATTATAACTATTCCTTTGACTATTATTTTAATGATGAATACCTTGAGAAGACAATGGATATAAAAATAGTGTTTTTGAAAGTTGAAACCATAAAGGAAGAGGATCCATAATTCATCCTACGCTCTCTATGAAATATTTTCCTCATCATGAATTGGGAAGATATGGTGTACTCTATCCATGGATTCCTCCCAAAAAAAGAAATATCTGTACAATTTGGGAAGAACACCATGTAGTGGTTTAACTCAAAAAACACACCCACAATCAGATTATGGATAACAGATGGTATTATCCAACTAGGGGTAGTTGAAACCCACAACATACTTGAGGGAACAAACCAGGATTTAATTTTTTTTATTTTATTTAAATGTATTTAATGTCAATTATTAGTTTAATAATAAGATAGAATGAAACAATATATCCATCAATCATTTTGATCTTACTTTGACATGGTCCTTGTACTCACAATAGTGGTTTCATTTTGTGGGTATAGCCATATATAACCAAATGGATGTAGTAAGAAACAAGAGATACTAGGTGGAATGGATGCCATTAATTTAATTCATGTTTTTAAAGGAACAAAAAACATGAAAATTATGGAATACGGGGTTGTGAAGTCAAAATACAATATGTGAAATTTGTTCACACTAGGAACTGAGGCAGAATAGAAAATATCGCCAAAAAACCTGCACCACCCAATTATAGCTAAATTGAAAGCTGAGTGAGTTTTAATTCCTTAATTTTTGTTACTCCAATTAATTTAATTTTATTAAAATCATTCTTTAAAATTTCATTCCAAAATATGAACAACAATAGACAAGTGTCGATCTAGAAGACATAAGTTTCTTATGATAATCATTATGACATTTAATAATTTTCATTGTTGATAGGATTAGATTAGTGAAATGATAAAATGAAAGGTTCATGTTAAGCATTAGGGGAAAATATTGATGAATAATGATTATTGGATATGATTTAAATTTTTTAAATGAAAATCTTATTAGATGTAGAATGTTTTGAAATTTTGAAATTGATATTTATTGGTTTATTGTTTTTGTGAATTTCCATGCATGATTTTTCCAAAACATATGTTCTCATCCCTATTAAAAATTCTAAACCAATATTTCCCATTCATTTATATTGTATATTTCTTGAGAGTCTAGGGAATGTTTTCTTCTAGAAAATTCTTGGAATATTACCAAGGATATGACTTAACCTAATCAATTTAACTATGATTGATGAATTTTTATTATTAAGATCATTTATCTTTGGATGAAAATTGATATTAATTATATTATATTTCTATAGATGACACGAATAACCATGTTATTAAATGAGACATGTGACAAGACTATTATATCCATTCCTTTCCTACTGATGGTATATTACATGATATTTAAAAGACTAAGTGTGGGGGAGTGTTTATAATGGTAGCTGGGTATGTAATTAATTTTCTAAGGGCTTCTATGATATTCTGGGAAATTACATGTTTTCATTGTACTTTATTATTCACTTATATTTCTAAAAAAATGGGTTATGTATTTTATGGATTAAAAATCACCATTTTCAAAACAATGATCTTAGTAAGACATGTGGTTTGGGGGTGGATGCATGATTTCCCTTAAACATAACTTTCCAAAATTTCAAAAAAGTTAATGAAAATTGGGAAAAATCAAAATGAAAAAAATAAATATAGGGAGATTCATTCATTATGCATAATTTTATCATGTTCCTACTGTGAGGTTTTTTGGGTTGGGAGATTCCCTTTTTTAATAAATTAGTTTCATTGGGAATAAATTTTGATATCATGTAGTATGCTAGAGAGTAAATCCTATTATTTGAGCTTATTTTTATTCATTACCTACCAACATGAATCCACACAGTAATGTTATCTTAAATTAAAATCCCTCATGAATGATTTAGATTTTTTTATTTATGTGTCGAATATGTTAAATTACTCAGAAGCCTATGGTAATCGACATTTACTTGAGGTATGAACAAAAATTAACTAAATTTTTTATCTTGATAGATGAGTAAAAATATTTAAATGTGAGGTAAATTATAATTGTAATGCACATTATTGATGTATTAAGAAATAAAATTGGAAGGAATAAGAGTTATTTTTCTTTTGAAAGAAGAAAAATAAAATACATGTTTGAATTTATTTCTTTTAATACTAAGGAATTGAAGGAATTATTTTGTTTGAAATTTAGAATTTTATTTTACATTATCTAATTTTTTCTTCTGTAGCTATTGAAATTTAAATATTAGTAGAGTGAAATTACTTTGAAATATTGTTGAGATTACATTATTGAGTAAAATAAATTTATAAGTGTGGATGAATTGATAGATTCATATTTCATATGTTTATTTTAATTTAAAACTCGATATTTTTATACATTAAATGAATAATTATTCTAGTATTTATTTATTTTTATGTTTTGTGATACAACATAAAGGATGATCAAAAATGAAAAAAATAGATGAATATAGTGAATAAAAAACTTCATGACACATTGCGAAGAATCATGACAAAACATAGGTTTTTTTAAGGTAGATTGGTTATGCCACAAGTTCAAGGACAAGTGAACTATCAAGTAAAATTCTTGAGAATAAAGAACAGGGTTGAAATAAAAGGATACTATTTAAAAATCAAAATTACTCATTGTGTAATTCATTTACATGATTTGGAACTAAATATATTTTTAGGACATGAATAATTCCATAACATTAAGAAAACTCATAGACCCACACATTAAATGTCTTATACACCAATTAAATAATTCTTAAATTATTATACGTGACCAAAAAAAGACGGATCTGAATAAATTAATGAATAAGACCAATTTTCTGACCCTAGGAACCACCAAGGAGACTTTTTAACACATTTATATCTTCATTGATGGAACCTATGGTGGACAAATGAATATAAATAAAAGCTTAAGATAGAGAATAATGGGTTAGTTCTCAAGGACATTCCACTGCACTGCATTGTAGGGATGCGTTACTTTAGTATTTATTTCTTTTACTTTTCATTTTTCTTCTTTTCCCATGTAACACATTAATTTTTTTTTCATGTATTTTGGTTTTCTATTATGTCTATCTTTCTCTTCCAACCCTTATCTCATTTTCAATATTTTATATCATTTTATTGTGATATTTTTCACTTTACAATAGAATGTGACTCACTTGAGTCATGGCCTTGGGGGAGGTTTTATGGAGTACTTAATTATTTCACTTCAATTCATCCAGTAGTTGTTCTATTTTTTGTTGATGTTAGAGTGTTGCACAAATTCAATGGTCATCCACCATGACATTATTCGTAATTCCATTCCTTTTCAATGATTCATTATTTCTCTACCATATCTTAATAAAAATATTCATATGATGGAGTTTGGATTTCCTAAAGGGATGAAATGACATACGGTTGAGTTGGGTTTTTTAAAAATTTCATTCTCGGTTGAGGTGTTAATCCTATTTGACTATTGGAGGAGGTGGGGTCTCGTGAAACGAAGGCATGATAAAATCACAAAATCAATAAATAAAAGGAAAGGAATTTGTTAATTATGTTTCATAAAAAGAATTTTTAAATTGTATTTAAAATAAATAAATAATTATAGAACCAACAGTATCAAACCCTGGATCAATACCCTTTTTTCTAATTTCATTTTGTGTTTTATCTTCTTATTAGATATTTTATTTATTTTATTTCATTGAATTTATTTTCTAAAACCCATTTCATTGTTTTCAATAAAAATAAAATAAAATAAGTTTTAGATTCGGTGAGATATAATTATTGATTCAACCAACTGTGATGCTTCTCATGTGAGACGACCTTGGTTAACCTTTGTGCTACATTATAAAAATAAACTTTCTTTTTTCATTCCCAATGATTGGTGTGCATAAGTAATTTATAGTATGGTCCATGTAATCCTCCGTGAAACTTAAAAATAAATTGATATACATAGGGTATAAGCATATTTAGTATGGTGACAAATTTATCTCATGCACAGGTGAATGAAGCATAGTAATTCACGAGTGAGCAGACATCATAACCTAACAACATCTAAACATGTCAACTAACCAACCCCATCCTTACCATGGAAAACTCAACAAATAACACATCCATGTTTAATAACATAATATTAAGTATATCGATGAGAGGTAGCTCGCACCACATTTCCACTAATTATGCAATCTCACTCTCCAAAGACATACATACTGGTGCTCTAACCTCTTTAATATAACATCACATCGCATCAAATCAAGTCTCATATTGAATACCAAAACATAGTTCATCATATAAATTCATAACTATAACTCAAATAGTGGGGTATTGTGAACATTAAGGAAGTCAACATTTTGACCTCCTCCTACCTTGCATGACCCCCACCATAAGCCACCAAATCACCACTCCCCAAACACATAGGTCACCACATTACACCTCACCCAAAGACACCTAGGCTATATCATCATATCATATCTTAACAATACAATTTTTTACTTCTATATATCACATCATATTCATGTCATTTTTACTTGGAAGAGGGATCATGGAAGAGTGGGTGTCCATCGATCCATACGTTCCACCGATATGTTAGAAAAACACCCCCAAAATTGTTGGTTGTCTAAACTATGTGGTCAACATGGGCAGGGAGTGTATAGAATAAATAATACTAAAATATAATGTATATAAATAATATAATATCACATAATTCCAACCTATAAGGTCACAATAATAGCACCATACAATCTCATAACATCACCACATATACTCAGAGCCTCCACCATTTACATGACCAACATTAAATATACAATACCACCCAATAAAAAACAAACTACATTTCAATTTATTTCTCAATTAAATCTTTTTTATATATTTAACATTACGGGGCAGTTTTTATTTAAACACCAAATTTATTTAATATATCTATCCCACTTAATCCATACTTTATAGACCACTGGTTTAGTAATAAACATTAACTATTTAAACTACACAGTCCAATTCAATTCAAGTGTCAATAATTCTTTTCAACCCATATCCCAAACTAGCCCACAGTGTTTTTATTTCAACATTATAATTTATTTAATTCCATTATTTTTTCAGAAACTAGAATAAACCAACACATTCCAATGACATTATTCCCATAATCATTGTGCCAACAAGTCTACATAACCACCATCATATCCGCAACCACTTAATTATCCCAACCACCACATCAACACCACATTCCATCATAATCACCCTATAGAATGACTATAGCACATGAAACACATCCACAAACAACAAAACATCCCACGGTTAGTCACATATCAATTTTCAGATTTATTGAGGGTATTTTCATCAATTATAATTCACTTTTAAGGGTATTAACATTTAAGGGTATTCACAAAAAATAAATATTTTGTTGGGGAAACCATTTCATTAAACAGATATAATTTATTTTCTAATTCTGTTTAGGGTAATATAAAAAATAAAAAAAATATAGGGGTTCCCTTACAGCACAACTAATGTAAAAACAGAAACCTCCAACAACCATTATTTTTATTGAGGCATTTTAGCATACAATTCAAAATAATAATAATAATATTGATGTAATAAAAACATTTAATCTCATTCCCACCCCTCATCGGTTTAATTTAATTGATTAATATATCTTTTTTAAGATAGATGCAATCATCTTACCAAAATATAACAAAATCATAAACCCCTAATACGTGATACAATTGATGAGAAATGAAGTATCACACTTACATAGAATAAATAATCTTTAATCAATTAAGTGTACAATAATCTAAGGATTAATGCATAGAATTAGAAAATTTATAGGATAAACTCTAACCAACTGGGGAAATAGGGTTCCATGAATCCAAGGGAAAGGATTCATAACATCTAGTCTTAACAGAAAGAAATAAGGAATGAACAAATGAATGATATTCATTTTAGAATTAATAGATGTGAATTGATCAGAATTTTAGACAACAAATGTGATTTTAATTGACCATTAATGATGATATCATTAAATTCCATACATAAGATCCATTAAAAATCCCTATACTTTTGATAAATAGATGATATAAATATCCCCTTTTGAAATGTACCTTAATTCCATTAATTAAAGATGTAAAACCATTTTACGTCCAACAAAACAAAAAAAGGTGAAAAATATAGATTCTAGAAAAACATGATCATTATTCTTACATGTACTATAGTTAAGAGTTACCATTATGAGTTACCATATGGAGATACCATCAAGAGATATATTTAGGGTCTACCATTAGGAGCAACCGCCAGAAGCTACCATCAGAAGTTATTGTCATGTTCTACTGTCAGAGGCTACTATTAAAAGATACTACATGACTATGTATACTAACACTAGATGCTAACATTAAAAGATACTTACATGATCTACCATCAGAATCCATCGTCCAATGATACTGTGGGAATCTATCGCTAGAATAAGTCAGTTATTTCCAGAAACTATCGTTTGGAGCTACCATTAGAAGTTACCATCAAAAGATACCATTAGGAGATACAATCAGGGGAAACCATTAAGAGATACCACCAGACAAAGTACACTACATCCTGAAGCTACCATGTTGGGATTCTATTAAAAGGTAGCATCAGGATCTATCGTCAGGAGCTACTGTATTCCTCTAAAACCCCCTTTCCCTTCTAAACACCTCCAAACTCAATGGGACCTCCTCCCAGAACCTATATCACTATATTTCCCAGAAAGTACTGGTATAGAAGATATGGTTAATTAAAATGAGGTTTATATTCATTTTCAAAACAAGAAGTTTTAATTATGAAAAAATATTCAAAAATATATCGATTTAATAGTGAAATTTGGTCATCAATTTTGAGAATTTTAATTTCTTAATGAAATTCATATGAAATATAATTCTCATAGATTATATTCCAGAAAAAAAATGATTCATGAAAATCAATTCCTTCTTCTATATTATAACCATGATCAACTAACCTATATATATGTCTAATTTCAAAAAATTATTCATATAAAACCTATTTAGTTATTTTCTAATTTTTTTAGTACCTTTGGAATTAGAATGAATGATTTATCAATATTTTGAATCATATAATCATAAATCAAATTTTTATAATCATAATTTTTTTATATAATTTCTAGTTTTAACACTAGAGGATATATCATAAATTACATTTTAAAATGGGTGATCTTTAAGTACTTTGAAATTTTTTCATGAGATGTAATTTACCCCTCAATAGATTCATCCTACTTTTATTATTTAGGATAACAAAATTTTAAATCTATAAAATCTTCGTAAACATAATCAAAATAAAATATTATTTCTGTTAAATTAGTTTCATCAAATTTAACGTTGAAAAAATATTCAATTACTAATGTTATTTTTTTTATAAACTATATATTCCATACTTGAATTCGAATACCATAGAAAAATACCTTCATGTAATTTTAAATAAATATTTTCTAAGGAATATTTGGTATTAAGAATATAAAAATTAAATCTAAATACTATAAAATAGATAATTTTTTTATTCCTTCCTTTCTATATTTCAAAAGGTGTATAATTTAAAATTTTCCTAATAAAAGTTTTATTAAAAACTCGAAAAAGATGAGTTAACAACTTCTTCATAGAAATAATTTGGTAAAGAGTAACAATTTTATAAATATTTATAGTTCATTTCTAATTTTAATTTCTACCATACTATTTTTTTGGAGTGCTAGGGGATGAAATCTTTTGACTATACACATTATTAACACAGAATTTATCAAATTAAATATTTGAATACACACATCCTCTATCACTTTTAATAGATAAAAGTAGATAACCTTTTTAATTTTGGACCAATTTTAAATATGAATTAAATTTAGACAAAGTATCTGACTTATGTGTAAGAAAATAAGTCAATTTATATCTACTATATTCATTAAAAATAGAAAAGACAGAAAATTTTCAACTAATATTATGAGTTTTCATTGGTTAAAATAAACCAAAATGTAAAAGTTGATGTAAATTAAAAGTTTTTAGTTCTTGGAAATACTTAAATGATTCTTTATATTTATGACCTTTTAATACTGAATCACATACATAAGCACTATATAGTTTCAAATCAGGTTGATCCAGCACCTTTTGACAATTTGAAATAAGGTTAATCAACCTAAAAATTTCTTGATGAAATATTATATTCTAAAAAACCTTTTTAGATTTTACCACATTTAAATAGTTGACATTATTATTATTCAACTCAAAAAAAATTAATCGAATAAATGTTTTCTTTTACATTTTGGTAAAAAAAAAGAAAATTACTTCATTGAAAACAATACATTTGAAATTTTTTAAAATCAAATTAATATTATCATTATTGGATAGTTATTAAATTATGGTTTAAACCTTCTAAAAAAATATTTAAAATGGTGACTAAATTTGAAATTCCAAATTTTTATTTTTCACTTTGATCTATCCATGAAAGTAATTCTACCACCACAAAACCTATTAAAGGATGTAAATATAGAAAAATAACTCGCCATATGTCATGAACTTCTAATATCCATGTACCACACATCCGATTTTATTCTATGATGAAAATTTTCCAATATAAAAAGATTTAATAATTATTTTGTACCGATAAAAATTTGGGCCCAATTGGGTTAGAAAAATAATTCCTAGGAGCCTAATTTGATTTCAAGAAAGTGTTTACAGAAAATCGAGAAGAATATTTTTGAGAACTCATAATTTTATCATAACTTTGCCTCTCTTGAACAAATGTTGATAAATCAGTTTTGAATCTATCAATTTCATTTATATGCCTATCATTTTTTCAAATATAGACTCAATATTTATTCATTTAGATTCATCAAATTAAAACTCTTAACATTTTGAATTAATATCATCTAGTTTAATCCCTTATATATAAACATGTAATTTTTTATTAGAGCTTAAAGGATTATTTTTCAATTTCTCATTTTCAGTAATAAGATCATTTTGTTTTTTTCTTATGGTTTTTGAATTATCCAGTTATATTGTTTACATTGTGAATGATTCTATAAATTTATTCATACAACATATATTTATGGGAATAAAATCTTATTCTATAACACTATGAAATTTTATAAGAATAAAACTAGTTTTGATAACGTACATGACACTCAACACCTAACTTAAATGAACCATGGAATATTATTATATGAGTATTATATCCTAGACATTGAATTGGAAGGTATAAATAGTGATAAAAAAGTTATGGAATAGATATATATATAAAATACCTAACCAATAAATATTAATTCATTAATGATTTTGAAATTATTACTCAATTTTTATATATGATATTTTATGCTTGAGAAATATGATTTCTTGAAAATTGATTTTTATTACGTTCTAAGAAAAAATATAAAAAATAATTTTTGGAAGTTATATAAATTTTATTTAATACAAAAATATCATATTTAAAATCATCATATCAAAATTATCTTAGGATGAAATTTTCATACTCTTCCAAAAAAGTTATCTTCCAATGAATATTGAAAAATACTAATTTTTATTGAAAATAGTATTTTTTTAAACAATTAAAAAGTTACATTTTGTATAAAGATAATTTAAAAATAAAATTAATTCTATTTAATTATTAATAATCCAATTAATTTAATTGGATTCAATTTTATGATTGAATTTAGTATAAAAATATCTTTATACATAAAGGCATTTTTTTGAAAAAAACTATTTTTCAACTCATTTTTCATGTTTTTTTTAAATTAATTTCTTCAAAATTAGAAATTTAATTTAATAAAATTGATTCCATATTTATTCATCATGAGGCTAAAATTTGGTATATCAACCCCTTTTATTTATTGTTTATATGAGTAGTAAACATGATAAAATTTATCCCCTTGATAAAGGGTAAATCTTTTTAATCTATGATAAAACTACATGTTAAGGTCATAATTTTTCATCTTAATTATTATTTAATTAAGGTAATTATAACCATATTACCTTATTATTGAAATTTATATGTTTAATATACATTCTTCCCTTATAATTACCAATATAATATTTAAGAAAATGAGTGTTACAAAATGTCACTAGGTCAATTTTAAATATCATTTATGTGTCCAAAGGGGGAAAATGAAATTTATGAATGAATATAAATTTAATTTTAATAATTATGAAATTATCTTCTTGATGATAACTTATTTATAAATCTTAGTTATCATATAATTAAATTAAATTCCCGCACAACTCTAATACAATATTTATTAATTTAATTAAAAAATAAAATACAAGATATTAAAAAATATTAATAGTGTTATAATTTCAAAATTTTATATTGATACATGAATTTTTTAGATTAAAATTACATATTATTGATTTGTAAATTAATTTTATTGGAAATAAAAATTATTATTGATGAACTTGATGTCAAATTCAATTAATAGTGTCAAAATTGACATAAATGATAATTTATCAAAATAATAAAGTATTAAATTATTTAAAAATAATTACAATATTAAAATTGATTAAGGTAGATAATATATGTTCTTAAATTTCATATTTGTGACATTCATGAGTGATTTATTTAACATATATGTAAATTATATACATTTAATAGTGAAAACTGTATTACCGTGATTAATGTTAAAATAGATTAACTGAGGCGTTAAACCTATATATGAGGTTTAAAACACAAAATAACATTTAGAAATTATCTTATTGAATAATATTTCAATAAAATCAAAACTTGGGGTCTAATAATTAGATATTTTGTCACATCTATCTTAAAAATGAGTTTATTATAATTAAACATTCTATGAAATTCCAAAATTTCTCCTCACTACAATTATAAAAGGTAACCTCCTCCCTAAATTATTTAAACTACAATAAGAATTATATATAAAAAAACCCTAAAAATCCCTTAAAAATTAATTATAAATATTATAGAGGTTTTATTCATCCCAAAATACCAACCACAGGGTCTTTAACATGATATTTAAAGGATTTATTTGAATGAAGAAGTAATCTTATGAATCGATCACTTTATTTTTTACTTCTTCCTTACCTAATATAAATTTATGGTATTTATCATAAAATAATAAATCATGTATCCAAATATAATTAAATTTTATTATTATTATGAAATATCCACTATCCACCCTCTTTCCCATCAAATTTGAAGTGAAGCTATCGCTTGTGCGTACGTATGACTTTATGTCTCCATGAAGTGATACAATTAATTTTCTACCCATTATTTCATAGATTATTATTATGGTGGTTTTAATGATTATATATTATAATTATGAAATAATTAACACTATAATGGTAATATCACATCTATATTCTTACATTAAAATATGTTGGAATACAATAACATCACTCGTGCATACATGTGGACTATCACCTCCATGAATCAATGTGATTTGTTTTTCATTTTTGTTTTAATTGGATGGTAATTAAGATATATTTATTGAATATTATGATTTATATGATATAATAATGACTCTATAAATGATAATTATTATTTACCTTTCATTCATTCAATCCTTAAAAAAATGAAAACATCATTTATGCATATGTACAACCTACCATCTCCATAAATTGTGTAATTAATTTTTCTATCTACAAATTTTAAGGATGGATATGAATTTATATATAATGAATTTAAATGATAATTATATCATGATTAAAATTTTATATATGATATATCCAGGATAACATTACAATGATCAGAACTACCAAACATACATGAAAAACAATGCAGTTATTACACAAATAGTGATTTAAAAAAAATATTGATAAATGGGTGATAAAATGTTATGATTAAATAATATATGGTATTATATATATGAATATTTTTATATAAGAGATATATAAAAAATATCTATTTATTATAAGGGAGGTTCAAACGCATACGATGTATGTTGGACCTGAGGTAAGGGTTCTTCATCTCAAATTGTCTTCTTTGGGACACATGTTATGTTATACACCTATATTATTTAATAAGGTATATCTACTGACCATTTTATATGTTATATCAAGAATAAATTTATATTAATTATAATAAATTTCCAATTGAATGTTATTTATTTCATGTGGATTATGATTCAAAAGTTACCAAAGCAGTAAGGGTTTATTTCACAATTTCATCATTATTCAAGATTGTCTCCATTGGGGGAGTATTTTCATCCATACGAATAATTTCTAAATTTTTTTAAATAATATTTTTTCTACAACCAAATATTTATTAAAATAATTTTTATCTATGTTTTACCTTTTTATAAAATGTTATTCAATTAATATTCTTGTCATTTTCTGAATAAGGTACTTTTTGACATTTGTCGAAAGTGTAAAAGGATTGTTATTTATTAAATTATATGGATTGAAAAAATTTTAATGATGAAATGAAAATTCAATTATTTTATGATTAATTTATATGATTAAAAAATTATTTTCAATGAAAAATATTTCTTTAATATGTTAAAAAAAATTTATATTTAAAAAATTATTTTTAAAGTAAAAGTGTATTTTCCTCATAAAATATTTTAGTAACATATTTAATGTATTTTTATCTATGTAAACATCCTTTGATTAATATTATATTTAGGATTTACTCTAATGATACAATAAAAAATATTTATTTGGATGGTTTATGATCATCTTGACTTGGGAAATTAGTGATATTATGTGTTCTTGTTCTTCCGATATCGACAGTTATTGATTTTTGAGGAATTTGGATTAAGTTTTATTATTTATTCTTATAAAGAATTCCTTGGACTTATTAAGTGATGGTTGTGTACTTATATAGACCCTATATTAAATGTTGGGTCTAATGAGACAAACTGTATTGGGTTTTGGTTTAGGTCTTACGCATTTATTTTCAAATGTCTTGGCATAAGGCCTCGATGATGCTTTCTGAAATCTTGGTCAAGGACTCAATGGTTAGTTTTAGATGTTTTGAATTTTAAATTCCATCATTATGAAATCATTTATTTATGTCCACGTGATTATTTTATTTTTATTTCATACATGTTTTAGTTTCTAGCTAATGATATTATTTATATGGAATTATCTGATCACTATTTATTATTGACATATTATTTATACCTTATTCAGATTCCACTATATTCACACCCTTGCGGATCATATGATATCACCCCTATATTATGTTTCCTTTCCCTGTGATATCAATAATTTTTTATTTATTTATATTTACGGATATGATAAAGGGGACTATGGTGTTCACATAGAAAATACTATGTCATATTTTTTTAATGTAATATGAAACTTATTTATATATATTGTTTCCCAAGACTACTAAACTATTCCATACTTTGGGATACAACCACTTATATCTAGAGACTATGTAATAAAGTAACCACTATCTCTGGGAAATTGGGGTTTGGGTCTTTACAATTTCTGTTATATAAATTAATCAAAAACCATAAGAACTAAATTTAAGAAAGCATAGATTAGGAAATAGATCCCCATGAATGACTTTGAGAATATGTTTTTGAAATTAATTATACATAAATTTTCAGTTTATTATATGTGTTTCAATATAATTTAAATTATAAATTATGATTCATACTGTTATAATCTAGTGTATGAAATTTTATATAAAGGGAACCTATATAAATGAATGGAAACAATATCAACGCATGTAGTCTATGTAGGGATTTCCCTCCAAGGAAAGATAATAATGGTGAATATGGATTTATATTCAGAGATGAATAAATTATAACTATATTGATGTAAATGAATTAGGTTATGAAAAATAACCTTTCTCATATGGATAAATTTACTGATCCAAAACACCATTTAATAATGTTAAACCGCTTAATGCATCACCAATCTCCATAATTAAATGGGGATACAAAGACATTTATAGCTGATCAATGGATATGTTCCTTATATAAGAGATTTATCAATCTAGTAATTAATGAAAGGGATATAGTTATCATGGAATTTTATCATATCTCAAGGTATTTGGTTTAATTGGGGTCATTGATTCAAATTAATAAGAATGAATAAAAAATAAGAACCCTATAGTGTATGAATTTTAATGTAATATTATGTGAAAAATATTTTCCTTACATGCTGTGAGAAGATATGGAGAGACAATTCTTGAGTATAAGACCAAAATAAGATGAAAATATTTCTATGTATGAACCCAGCTTTTCAAGGTTATAAAGTTATACTAAAGACTACATACTTAAACCCAAGAGGAATATTGATTGTTTCTTTGATGTGTTAATGAAAATACTTTGAAGGGAACTAGTCACCCAAGCCCTCTCATCCTATGATTATATAATATGATGTTCTTTCAATATATAGAAATAATTATACATGTATTATGGTTCTGTACGAAATAATGATAATAAGAGAACATAATAGAAAAACGTGTTTTATTGGAAGAATATAAAGAAGGGTTTTCCTACATGTGGTAATTTTGGAAAGAAACACCCAGGTACTTTCTTCAAGGGAATGTGAGTTTTTTTGAAGTGTGAAGAGAAATGACATTAGGCATGTTAATGAAAGGAAAATAAATAAAACTCTAACGATTAGTATTTCAACTATAAGAGGATGATGCACCATTCAAATGAATTCCCTAAGCATCAAATGGATATACTATCAAATAAGTTTAGGGGTCAAGGTCAAACTTATTCTATTACTACTAACAATGTGTAATGATTAATGTTATTGTGTATGTGGATTCATTTATTATGTCTTATAAATGTTTTATCAATGTTGTTCTGGTTATAAGAATCATTAAAAATATAAAAAAATTTCTATATTAGTTTTTCTTTATGGATTTGGAAGCATATATATGTTGATTGGTAGTGATAACCAATAATTTTTTTAATGCTAAAGTTATATTTTTAGATAATAAATAAATAAGGTAAATATAGCCCATAATATGTTCAATATGTTGAGTTAATAATGATTAGTTGTGGTAAATAAAAGATTGACATTGAAAAAGAAAAATGAATAATATTGCTGACCTAGGAAATGGTTAATGATTAGATGAAAAAGTTATTCTGGATGTATTTTATTGGAATTTTTTATTTATATTTTATAATATCATATTTTATTTAAGTGAATTAGTATAGTGTTAATTTTTTGAGGAAACAATGTTTTCATTTTGATTTTATGGTGTTTCAAGTTATTACAATGTGATCAAGGTATTTACATATGACATAAAGAGTCACTTTATTTGGGATTAATGATTAGTTTAATTTATAAATTTTGTGATCTTATTCCTAGATTTTTGTGTTTTTTAAATTGTCCCGAAATATTTTTGAGGAAACATAATGTTAACTAATTATGGAATGGATTGTGTTTAAATTTGGATATTATTGTTTGATGTTAATGTATAATTTATCATATTGGATAACTTTTGCAAACCATTTTTGTTTTAGTAAATTTTAATAGGACAAAAGAATGAATTATGGATATTATGATTCATTAAAATATTATTTTAGTGGTTTATGAATAAAATATTTCATCTCAAATATCCATTTCATGGCATAAGAGATGAAGTAGAAATTGATTGAAGCCCAATAAAAGGATGAAATTTGGATTATAAAATCAAAATTAATAAAGTAATTTTACTTTCTTGAACATTTTATCTAGATGGTAAAATAATCCATTTAAATTAGGAAAATCATATTGAGATAAATATGTTACATGTTTTGAGAAACCAATGGTGTTTTAATCCATCAAATATTTATGGTTTTGTGATGGTTAAATTTCAAATGACCATATTCTCTATTGACTTATATTAATCCTTAGTCATCTTCCTTCTCGTCCATGTACATATTTTCACTTACCACTAAATTTATTCTATTTGTAACTCTAGATATTTGTTATTCAATATGGCCATCGTATTTCTATTTAAATCTTTTCAAGATGATGTTTTATTAACCCTTTTACAACGAGGGATTCTAGAAAGGAATTTTTCATATGTAAAACATGGACTACTGATTTTTTTTTGATTTTTTTTGGATTCAATTTATTAAATACATTAATAATTCAATTCCTAGATATTTTAAAATATGGAATTTAGGTTTGATAGTGTACACGACATGAAACATCAAACTTAAAGGAAACATAAAATATTATTATGCGATATCTATAAACATTCCATTGAATTGGAAGGTATAAATAGTATTAAAATAATGAAGAAATATATATGAATTACCAACTCAATAATAATGAATTTATTAAATCTTAGGAAATAATTACTCAACTTTTAGTAAATTTATTTTACGCTTCAGAAATATATATTTTCTTTCGAAATGATTTTTATTATTTTTTGTGATAAAATATTATGATTAATTCATGTAAATTCTATAAATTTTATTATTAAAAAATTAGTATCATTTATTAAAAAAACATATCAATACTATATTAGGGTGAAATTTTTATATTTTTCTAAAATGACTGATGTTCCAATGAAAAGAGAAAATACTAATTTTTTTTTGAAAAATATATTTTTTTCACAATCATTTAAAAAAGTTCCATATTATTTTAATATAATTTTCTAATAAAATTAGTTCTCTTACATTATGAATAATTTAATTAATTTCATTAGAATCGGTTTCATGATTGAATTAATTATAAAATAATTATTAATCATAACAGTCATTTATTGAAAATATCATTTTTCATATTTTGTGTGTTTATATAAAAAATATTTTCTTCAACTTTATAAATTCAATTTCATTTTATGTATTATATAATTTAAATAAATAATTTCATATTTGGTAAATATTTTCCTTTTATTTTTTTCAATATGATTAGTAATTGTTGTAATATTTATCACCTCGATAAAGAGTAAATTAATTTAATCTAGAATAATAATAATTTATATGGTTATAATTTTTCATCCTAATTTTTATTGTATGAATATATTTAGACCAATATCACCTTATTCATGAAATTTATATGGTCAATGGAAACTTTCCCATAAAAATGTCCAATATAATCTTTAAATCAATGAAAGTTACAAAATGTCACTCTCTTAGTCTTAAATATCTCTTATGTGACAACATAGAGAAAAAATAAAGTTATGACCTAATATAAACATAATTTTTATACATAATGAAATTATATTCATGATGATTATTTATTTATAATTTTTAGTTATTGTATAATTACCATAATTTCTTGCGCAATGGAAATACAATATATATTCTATAAATAGTAAAAGAAAATAAATAAAATTAAAAATATTAATAATTATATAATATGATTGATTTATAGTGTTACACAAATATTATATATTAATATCACATATTATTGATTATTAAATTAATTATAATCTAATTAAATTTTTTTTGATATATTTGAAGTCAAATTAAATGACTAGTGTCAAAATTTACTAGAATTATAATTTATTAAAATATTAATTTATTAAATAATTAAAAAAATTATAATATTTAATGATTATAATTTTGATAATATATGGTATTAAATGTTATTAATTTTCTATTTATTATCAATTTATAACCTTCTATATAAAATTATATACTTTTTAGGGTGAAAAAGGCGTTTATGCGGTTACTGTTAAAATAGGTTAACTAAGGTTTTAAGCCAAATTACAACGTATAAAACACCATAAAAAATTTATTAATTTTTTTGGTTGATTAAATTGAAACCATAAAGTACCCTAGATTCTAATTCATGGCCATTTGGACACATTTTTCTTAATAATGACTTTATTATAACCTAATATTTTATGAAATTTCAAAAGTTCCCCTCATCTAAATTATAAAAGAGCACCTCATCCATCACATATTTCCACCAAATTTATTCTTATAAAGAAAAAAACTTCCAAAATCACTTATAAACACAATTATACAAAATATGGAGTTTATAGTCATCCTGAATGACTAACCATATGACCCTTAAGAGGACATTTAAAGGATTTTTTCTAAAGGAGAGGTATTTTCCTTAATCGATCAATTTATTTTTAAATTTTTATTTAGCAAATATAAATATTTGATATTTAGCAAAAAATAAATATTAATGTAATATAAATATAATTAAATTTTATTATGATTACTAAATCACCATTATCCACTATCATTCCCATCAAATGGGAAGTTAAAGTATCCCTTGTGTGTACGTAAGATTGATCACCCCCCTCAAGCGATAAATTCATTTTCCACCACCATATTTAATAGATAGTTATAATGATGTGTTGAATGCTTATATATGATAATTTTGAAATAATTATAACCATATTATGATAATATAACTTCTAAATTATTAACTCCCAATGCATTGGATTATAATAATGTCACTCATGCGTACGTGTGAACTACCACCTCTAAGAATCGATGTGATTTTTTTTTATTCTTATATTACTTGGATAGTAATAATGATGGATTGGATGATTATATGTTATCTATATCAAATTATAATAATTATTTAAATTATAATTATTATTTACCTTTCGTTCATTTTATCCTTCAAAAAATGAAAACAATGTTCATGCATATGTAAAGCCTATCATCTCTATGAATAGTGTAATTTATTTTTCCATCTATGAAAATATTAAAAGACCCTAAATATGTATATAATGAATATAAATGATTATTATATTATAATAATAATTTTTTCATATAGTATAACCATAATTAAATTAAAAGGTCCAAAACTACCAAACCAAACATACATGAAAAATAAATCACTTATCATAACGAATAATGATTTTAATAAAGAATTATTAATAAATTGGTGATAAATATTTATAATTAAATCATATATGGTATTATATATATGAATATGGTTCATAAATATATTTTAATTAATATATATTTATTATACAGGAGTTTTTAACACATATGATGTGAGTCGGACCCAATGTATGGGTTCTTCTCAAATTGTTTTCCTTGGGACTCATATTATGCTATACACCTATATTTTTTGATGAGGTTAATCTAATACCCTATTGATATGTTATATAATCAGTATATTTATCTTAATGGTATTGAAATTTTCATTTAATGTTATTTCATTCAAGGGGATTATAATTCAAAACATTCCAAAGTGAAAAGGGTTTATTATTCAATCACATCATTATTCAAGATTTTCTTTATTGGAGGGGTATTTTCTTCCATATCCATATATTAAAAAATATATTAAAATAATATTGTTAATATAATCAAAAATTTTATTAAATACATTTTTATCTATGTTTTACGTTTTAAAAATCATTTTTTAATGGAACCATCTTATTGTTTTCGAATGAGATACTTTTTTGAATTTTACTAAAAGCGTAATAAATTTTTTTATCTTATAAAAAATTATAATAATTTATCAAAATAATTAATTATCAATTATTTGATTATAAATATATATTTTTACAATTCCCTTTTCAAGTATAGTGGTTTCTTTAAATTTTATGATGTTTTTAGTTTAAAAAAAATAATTTTTATCTGAAAATGGTATTTTCATCAATAAATATTCCAGTAATATCATTAATGTATTTTGATCTATGTAAAAATAATTTTTTGAATATTATTTTTAAGATTTACTCTAATGATACCATAAATCATATTTATCTGGATGGTTTATGATCAGCTTGACTGGGGAAATTATGATATTCTATATGCTAATTCTTCCAATAGAGATAGTTATTGATTTATAAGAAATGTTGATTAAATTATATTTTTTATTAATATGAGGAATCAGTTAGACTTAGTATCTGATTTTTGGACCTATATATCCCCTTGATGCATCATTAGGTATCATTATACAATTTATATTGGGTTTGGATGTGTTCTTACACATTTTTTAGATGTCTTTTCATAAGGATTTGATGCTATTTTCAGATGTCTTAGTCGAGGACTAGATTGTAAGTTTCAGATATCTATAATTATTCATAAAATTTTTATGAAATCAGTTATTTATTTCCATATGATTATTTTGTTTATTATGATATCAATGGATTATTTTTCATCTTAATATATTATTTATATTTCATTATTTGATCATCATCTGTTTTTTTATATTATTTATGCCCCATTTAGCTTCAAATGTATGCATACCCTTACTGAGAATATGTGATCACCCCTTATATTACCATTCCCTAGGATACTAAGAATTTATCTATGATAAATATAGATGGATATGCTATAGGGGAAAATGGTTTTCTCAAAGAAAATACTATGTTGTATTTTATGTTATCAAATGTAATGTGAAACTGAGGTATGTATATGGTTTTCAAAGACAATTGAACTATTTAGTACTTTAGAAGAAGATCGCTTATATATAGTTCCAATGTAATAAAGTAACTTCAAACTCTGGAAAACCAGTTCTGTGGTATTTACAGATTTATAATAGAAATGTAGATCAAATTGAATTACCTATTTTCAAGATGCCCTTATGCACAAGTTTGTCGATTCTTTAACTGTACTAGATTCTTCCCATGAATCTGAGTTTTAAGTGTAACTCTTGATAGCTTAAATTTCATTATTTTCATTTTTATATTTTTCTATATTGTTCTTATCATTCTTTATTCTTGGACAATTATTTTTCATGTTCCCTCTTTCTCTGAATTCATAAAAGATCACTTCATGAACATCATAACCCTATTTTCATTCTTTATTCAATGGGTAATTCCTTCTATTTCGTCTTGATTAGCCTTTATTTTTTTTCCATGGGTAACCTATACAACATGGTATCTATCAATAATTTTTAATTTCAAATCAGAAGATTGAGTGGTAACATAAATTTTTAATTAAAAAAATACCTTTCATTTTTGAAATATCCTCTTGAAAAATAGTTTTCAATTAAAATTAATATTGTTGTAAATATCCAATAAGCTCATCTAAAGTATGTTATTTGTGTTTTTTACATTTATAAATTTATACCTATTTAGCATATCATGTATTCATTATTTATATTGAAACCTTTTCAACCAGAATATAATTAACTAATATTTACTCCGAACAACTCATTCCATTTACAATGCTTGTAAATCTATGAAACATTTGATTAACTATATATGTTTCTGCCATGTTTAATTTCTAATACTCTAATCTCAACATGATTAATTTAGTTATTATCAATTTATCTGAAATTAGATTAATAACTTGCATTATTTAACAAATTTCATGTGATTTTTTCATAAATAAATTTTACTATACGAATTCCAATTAATTGCACAATAAAAAAAATTTAATCACCTTATAATTTATAACATACATTACTAAAACATTACCAATTAATGTTTCAGGATATACTCTAGGTACCTTTTGTAGTATCACCATGATTGTCTAATTATCAATGCTAACATGTTTAAGAAAATCCTCCATTAAAGACTATGAGGAAACATAATCAGTTCCATCTAAAAGTATAGGTCTTTGAGGTGTCTAGACATCATTCAAATTCATTCCTACCATCTCAAAATGTTTCTTCTACTATTGAATCTATAATTATAAATTTTATTATCATTAATAATAGAAAAATATGCTAAATATTGGTAACCCCGTATGATACCAATTGTTAGGCCCTGATGAGAATGGTTGAATGGTCAATAGTGGGAAGAATTAGCCTTTTAAAACAACATTAACCACTTATCAATTTTATGTTAATTAAACATAAAAATAAATAGAAATGAACATAATTATTTTTATAGTCGTATAGATCTAAATGATCATATAATACTATACACCCATCTAAAACATAGAGAGAGGTGATACACACTATAATTGGCTATATGAATTTTTAAGGGTGTTACAATCCTTTATATCTACCATTTTAAACCCCTGATGAACAACCCATGATACGATTTTTTCACACCACATGGATTAACCCGATCATCAATCCATTTTTACACCTGTAGAAAAAACCCATAAGATACATTTTTAATTGTAGGTAGAACCAAATCCAACCTTTTACCTAAAGAAAGAAACAACTGATCCCCTTTCTAATTACTGATAATGCGATATATCATACCTTTTGTATCAGGTGGTATAAACCAAATTGTACATTTTATGGGTAGTATATCCAGAACCAATTAAGTGAAATTAGGAATATAAATAAGTAATAATTAAAAAAATATGAACATTAATTGACTTGATTGTCTAGAAAGTAAGGTTATCTCATGTAGTGATGGATCAAACCATTGATGTTCAGTGAAAATCAGTTTTTGATCACTAAGGTGAATTGTAACATATATCATAAGAATATCCTCAACCACATTACTGATATAGTTCAATCAAATGCAATACATAGTGTTATTTTATGAACATCAAATTTAAATCATAAATACCATTTAATCCCATCCTTCCCATAGAAACATGGGATTTCTTCATTGAATGCACATGAAAATTATTCCAATATGGGTTTACATCAATAAGTTATAAATCTCAAATATGTTGTACAAAACAAATTGTTATAAAATTTAATACAATAATAAATAAACTCAGAAAAATAAATATAAATTTTCTTGGAAACATCCTATAATACATGTCAGAATTTTTTTATCATATTTCAAATTATTAAAATTCAACTATATGAAGTTACAAGAAAACAATTTTTATATTAATACATATATGATTACTTTTAATACTTTTTAAATAACTACAACTAAATTTCTATAGGTTCAAAATAATTATTTTGTATTTAAGGAATAAATAAATCAATATAAATATATGAAACAAACATGCAGTAATTCATAATGTATATGAATAAGTAACATAATGAATGTTTTGATATAAAATATTACAAAGTATCTAAGTTAATGTAGGTCATTAGGTATGTTCAAAAATTTTCTAAAATTCATCTTCATATGGCTAGTTCAACACATCGATATTTTTGACTTCATATTGTAGGTCTAATACTTTTCCATAATTTATCTTCTTAAGGTAAGTTAAATATATTTCAAAATTTTCAATTCTGATATGATGAATTTTTTTGTTACGATAGGTTGTTTTTTATTCTTGTGGTCCATTCATATTTCTTCATGTGTGTAGTTCATTTTTCTTCATGTGGTTAGTTTATTTTTCATTATGTGTTAAGTTTCTATATCTTTACATGGTCAGTTAATTTTTATTCATTCAGTTAGATCATTTTTTTCATGTGTTCAGTTATAGACATTTCTAGAAAATTCACTCAAGTATAGTTTCAGAATTTTTAAAATTTTCTGGGACATTATAATAATAATATAACAAAATATAAAATACCAACCGATATATTGATTGATTTTACTCAAAATAATTTATAATATACAATATTTTACTTATCAAAAATAATAATTTGGATCAAGGATTCACTCAAAAAATATTAATAGAATATCCCCAAAGGTGTTACCCAGCATCTATAATCATATGAAATTTCGTAAACATGTGATATGACCAGCCTAGTCGAACAAAAACTAAAATAAATAACGAAAATAAGTTAATAAAACCTAAAAAATCCTTGGGTTCAGAGGCCCCCAAGATAGATTTAACCCACCCTATATAGAGTTGGAAGTCTCAACATAGGCGGATCAGTAGGTTGCATACCATTAGGCACATCCACTAGATCAATTAAATGATTACATATGCCTAACAATATAATTGTCACAAATACCAAACCCTAGGATATCTCCTTAGAAATCCATGAAAACAAAACACACCAATACTGGGATCTTGAACTCTAATAATATGATATAAACTGGTGACATGAACCTCTATTTTTATATTTTATAACCCATACATGAATGGGTAGTATTTCAGAACAAACTGAGAAAATCATCTATCCCATCAACACACTCTTCTAGACCAATCCCAAATACATTACATGCCTATTTTTACATCCATGTCAATCCTAACAGTAAAAAATCATCTAGTTGGACCCAAACATGAGGTTGAGAATAATACTAAACTAGGGGATGAAATGTTTCACTCATCAAGATCATTCATTATCTCCCTAGAACCACCAAAATCCATATAACTAATAGAGGAGAGTACCTAATATATCTTAGGGCCAATTCCTAATCCAATAATATCCAAAAGGTATCATCTCATATCCAAAACATAAACAATAACAACCTCAAGAACCCAAGCCACGATCTACAAACACCAGTGCTATCTAATTTTTAGACCAATAATCAACTACATTGAAACCATCACCAAACCTCTTCAGGTAAATAGAACATTGGGATCTATCAATGTTTCCCTGGGATGGAATAGTAAAAGGTCACACTAAAAGGGGATCCCCCTATCCAATCGATCCATAATAAAAAATCATCTGACCTCTCCAACTCATAACTTAATCATCGATAAACACCTCACTCAAAAGGTCATCCTCAATGGTCACATTAAATTATGTCAACCTCTACTCTAAAGCACTCATCTGTACCTAACACACTATGATGTCATCCCAAACTAAAAAATCTAATGAAACTAAATCTTAAGAAAATAGATCATATAACCCATCCAAGATGCTACACAAAATTTCCTTCTAGAAACCATCCAAAATATTCCAAAATATCCCCCTTGTATACCTACATTTATTTTGGCCATTAGCCTCATGACCCTCACCTAGTCCTCACAACAAACCTCAACCATAATGTGGATTCAAAACTAGATCCTCAGTCCAATCCTCTTGCCAAATCTCCCCCAACCCAAACCGTCTCACCAATGTATTTTGAAAATAATGAGTTCCTCATAATCATTTCATACATGGAAAAACACAAATAAATTAATATTTACAATTCAACTTTGAATATAAAGTGAAAAATAGTAGAAAAACATCCATGGAGTGAAAGTACACAACATGCACCTAAAGAGCACGTTGTGTATCCCTAGAAACCATATATGTGGATGCATCACATCATGACCAAATATGTACTTCCTGAGTACATGGAATGTCCCAAACCCCTCATATCCTGTAAACTTGATAGGTTAATTTTCCTTGTACCCTACATGGATTTTGGCCAAGTACTCCACATGGACATTGTCTCTGAACCATACATAGGGTCTGTACGTGTACATTACATGACAATGTTCCCCGACATGGGGTGTTTGACCTAGTACTTAAATACAGCTTGATTTCCCCCACAAGACATATACCAAACACACATTGCAAGTAGACCTAAAATTCAACACCACACCCATAATTAATAACACACTATGTGTGTTCATGAATTAAATATAATGTAATTAGGATTTCCTAAATATAATACCTTTTCTGGTTGGCCGAAATCCCCGATTCATCCAAAAAAACCCCACAATGGCTCTCATAGTACTCCCAATAACACATATAAGGCTTTAAAACATAAAAATTACACATATATGTGGATATTTATTTTTGAAAAAAGTGGCTTATTTGAGGGTGTAAAACGTTAAATATTTGATATTGGATCTACACCACACAATGGACACATCCTAATCTAGGTTGTCAAATGAAGATCGACATCGATCCCCAATCCCTATCATTATTCTATCTTGGAAACAATGCTTAGAAAAAGGAAAAACCCTTACCCTCACATGCATATATAGGAATAACAAGGGTGGTGGTGATAAAAAGAAGAATGAAAATAAAAAATAAAGATTGAATTAAACACCACAATATGTGTCCCAATAGGTGAATTGATTTTATACCTCAGTTAGGAAAAAACCCACTTAGTACTTTACTATAAAGTAGTAATTACAATCTGAGACTTCATTCAAGAGATATCACTAATCAAACATGTGAGAAAAATTAATATTTATTTAATTTAATATTAAATATTCCATAAAAATATATTCAAATAAGAATTCCACTAAACTCTATCCCTAGGGTAAATACCATATTTTGAGAACAATAGAGTGGTCATAAAATTATTTCAAGATAACGTTATAAGAAAAATTACCATTTACCCCACAAAATAATCATGAAATACAATAATTTCAAATTTCCCTTGATTTCCTCAATCCTTAATGATATTATTCATCACCATAATAATTGAATCCCACATCAATTTTAGATCATTGATAAAAAAGATAAATTAAAATCAGTTAATTAATAGGTTGTCTTGTCTTGATATAAGAAATGAAAACATAAAGTACACGCATTTCATTAAAACCCATAGTTAGAAGTTAAATTTTCTAGCATAATCATTCATGGAATATAAGTGATACATTTCAATCCAAAAGAATTTATTCCTTCTATATATAGAGCAGGTTATAGGTTTCTAATTTTGTTTTTAAATTCAGGAAACTCATGATCAATTTCCACCGGCTAAGGAGAGTATACTAGGTGGTGAAGTTTATAATCTGGAATTCATGTGTCTTTATGTCATAATCAATTGTTTTTTATCCTTCTATTCTCCATACAGTAGTTTGTGATTGTACCAGGACACATAAAACACTGATGGGATGATGATTTAATTTTTTTCCATGGATCAATGTAACAATTTTATCTCTAGAAAAATGAACTCTGATAAAATTCCAAGGATATATTGTGAATTTATTGAAGAAAAAAATTAAAATAAATAATTACCTCAATAAATTTGAAGGTGATTTTGAGAAATTCTTATCACCAGTGACCATTAATTGAAGGAACCAATGTCAAATTCCAATAAATCATCCAAACTTTCATTAAAAGTATATGGGAACACTGATCATCGATATTTAGGTTCTACAGAAAATATTTGAAGAATACTTTAACATCATGATGATCAACACTACATTGTTACTTTAATCCATGAAGGAGATCTTGGATCAATTTATTATAAGAAGAATTCTCTCTCCAGGATCTGGGAGGGAGGAGATATGAGCTCTCAAATTCGATTAGATGAATAGTACCATGGAAAAGATCCCCCTATTTCTTATATAGTGGATGTTAGACACTTGAAAAAGGCTCCCCAGACCCCATATAAGTAATTCCCACCAAATAAGCTATAAAAAACATGTTATGACTAACTACAAATGTCATAAAAATAATTTATTTTTTTGTCAATTACATAAAAAAATAATATTTATATTACATCATTAAAGTGATCCATTAACTTGATTATTTATTCCCAAAAATATTAAATAAATAACGATTATTAAAATAATATTCATTAATTAAATATTTACCATGTATTTTCATAAATACTTGTAAATACGTTAAATAAATAAAATTTGAAACAAATGATGTTCTTTGAATGTGTGGAGTTTTGTTTGTGTTTGTTGTTAATACACACATGGATGATTAGGGAGTTTTTAAATAAGGTGATTTTATAGTTCAATGTGACTATATTATTCATGGTGGCATAGTTTCCCAGCATTTTCCAAATTTTTGGGATCAAAATCTACAAGAAGAGGCTATCATTGTGAATTGTAGTTTTTTGGTAATTAAAATTCATAAAAATGGTAGAGTTATGGGTTTCATGAAGACGTGGATAATATTTTCAAAGATATGGAGCATCAAGAATAGTGATGATAATATCTGCGATGATGAGAAGTGGAGCATTGCGTGTGCATGATTGTTTGATGAAAATCGTTGTGACAATTGAAAACCATGATAGAGATATTAGAATGGAGGAGCTCTAAGAAGATATTTTTGAAGGATCCTTAAAATGTAAAGAGGTAGTGTATCATCAAAAAATATTCAGCCTATAAATATGGGTCTTACCCCACTTTATTTAGTATGAAAATAATCAGAGAAAATCTATAATCTCTCTAATTTTTCCAATTTAGAGAGCTTCAAGAGTTTGAAATTCTATGAGATCTTGAGCACCGTGAAAAGACTTTCTTTGTCTTGATTGATGCCAATGCTTCTGAGTAATGGGTGATTTGTGATGATGGGTTATTTTTTGATGTATAAATGAGCTATGGGATGTTAGTTTGTTCCATGAAGGTAGTTTTCTTCATGAAGGAGTGGGATTCATGATGGATCTTCATGAAAGGAAATTGTGAACATCAGTTTTTTAGTGAATAGTAATTTCAAAGTGCATCAACTTAGGTCCATTCTGCAAGACGATTCTTGTGCTATTTAGGGACAAAGACTTTAATTTCATCCTACTGAAGTGATGTTGAAGTTGATAAAATAACCATGACTTCATCTAAGGTAGTGAGGTAGGGTGATTCAATGGATGTGTTCTAAGGGACGCAGTTTTATATCCCTAAAATCTTGTAAAAGCAGTGTGCCAGGAACATAGTGATTATGTTTGAACTTTTATATTATATAACTAGAAAAGATTAGTGGATTTTGTTATGACCAACAAACTATCTGCATCTTCTCTTTATAATATCCCTTAGTGGTTAACTAATAAAATTTATATCTTATCTCTTTTCATGTAGTTGATTTTTTACATGTTCCTATCTAACAAGATTAACATGTTCCTGTCAATGTGGGAACAAGATCCATCACTTTAGAAGAAAATGTTGATACCCGGATTCACCCCTCCCCTCATAGAGTGTTCTAGGGTCCTCCAATAAATTCAATTTCATTTATTATTTACTCTAATAATAATGAATTTATTTATTGTTTAGCAATCATTTATACTGAAACATCTTCCAGACCCCATAGTGGCCCCCACCATGTCTTATACTCATATTCAATATAATAGACCAGAATTTTGAATATGATAAGTGTGTGAACCTCTAGGTCCTTGTCTCTAGGAATGAATTCTATAAAATAATTATGGTCTCTATGGAGTTAAGGTATAGTCACAACGACAAAAACCTTTTCTTACAAACACATGTCATGTAATATAATATCTTTTTCATATGATATATCATAAAGATGATGCTCACTTTATGCCATCATCCATTCTTGCTTTGTCATTCATTGACCTAACTGGATGGAATTACCTCCATCAACCATATTCATAGATTTAATAAAGGTATTACCATATTGATCAATTGAGCTCAAGATATCACTTAGTTTTAGAAGCGACAGATTCTATGTTGATCATTCAATCAATGTCATACCACAAATGGTGCACACATAGTAGGATACCTCACCATGACATAAATGCCATATTTATAATATTTCATCAAATTTTCTTATAAAATATTATACGATGGTAATAATATCAATTCAATAAACCATTACATGTGTTCACATATAGGAACTAACAATGACACCTGAAACATGTGGTGTTCATATTGGAAGGCCAGTCCTCATGATCTCAACTACTCTATATGACAATGTGATTTCAAAATAAGTCCTACTGTATATGAGCCTCTAGCACCTGATAGTCACAAATCATATCTATCAATAAACATTTTGTATCTAGACTATATGACTTGTATTTATGATTACTTCCATGGTATCTCTTAGTTCTTATTATATCATGGGAACTTCTATAACATTTTTTATTCTAAATTTAACTATGTACATTACCATAAACAAATAGTGTACGTAGAAGTATAAAAACTATTATGGTAATATAAACAAAAGTATATATCAAATTTTATTTATGTAGTGGTAATGAAAGTATATACAATAGTTGGGTTTAGGGAATCTACTCACAACACTCCCAAATTCACTAGATCACACTGAAAACAAGTATCAACCAACTACCTATCATATGAGAATCATGATTCTATTGAGATATGAATTTAGTCAAGGGTTTCTTCCTATTATCCTTTTTGGATACCATATTAAACATGACTTCACCTCTCTGAGTAAAATCCATCAAAGAAGAAAGTTTCTATGTATATTATTTTTCTTATGGTGTGACTTGTTCTCCTTTATAAACATCACTATTGAAGTACTATCCAAATAAACAGAAGCATGTTCTACACTGCTACTAATAAACCCATTATTTTAGACCAATTTTTGTATCTAGATTTCCTCCTTCGCTACATCAAGAGCCTTTATAGAAAAGAAATTATTCTATAGTGTCAGTGACCACATATTTCTTTGATCTTCTCCCAATCACAGCACATTATTTTAAAAATAGACATATCTAGTCTTTGATTCCATATCATCATGGTCTGTATGGAACTAAAATCATTTTATCCCTTAACTACTACTTCATCATCTCTTCTATACACCATGAATATATCCTGTTTATGTCTTATTTACTTCAAGATAGTTTTCATTTTTTTCCAATATAGATCTCCCAAATCAGCTTGATATCTGCACACTATGATTAAAATAAAGATAACATCAGACGTATTTCATATCATGGAATAAATGATAGATCCCACTACTAATGTATAATGGATTATGCTCAAGCCTTAAATCTCCCTCTGTGTTTATGGAATCATTTTATAGAGGTATTTATGCCATGATACTTGGAATAATCCCTTCTCTTGGATTGTTCCATACTTTACCTTTTGAGTACATTGTTAATATATGTACTTTGACCTATCTCAAGAGGCCATAGAGATTGACAGTGATAGATCATAATCCCTCAGATATAGGCTACTTAACCTAAGTCTTTCTTAAAGAATAATTCATTTAATCAAGTCTTAACATACTGTAATGCTGTTAGTTTTTTTCCAACAATTAATATGTTATCAATATATAATAAGATGAAAATAATGTAATTACCACTATCCTATTTATAGGAACATGGATCACATTTGTTATTAATGAAAATAAATTCTGTTATGTACTCCACAAAATGAACATTTCATGATCACAATGATTGATTTCAACCATAAATGGATCTATATAGATTTCATATGTTATTATACCTCTTTGAATTAATAAACCCTTTGGGTTGACTAAAATAGAAATATTCATCCAACTTCACATTTTGGAAATGAAATGTTGATATCCATTTACCAAATATAATAGTCATGAAAGGCTGCTATTGCATGTAATATTCTGACTAATTTTATCATCACACCTAATGAGATGGTTTATTCATAGTCTATTCCCTGAAATTTCCTAAAACCCTTTATAACCATAACCCCTTATAGGTATTTGCATTAACATCCATGCCTAGATTATTCATAAATACGTATTTACACCAAATGGGTTTTACATCAGCTGGAGGCTCTACCAAAATCCAAATTTGGTTTTGGTATATGGAGTAAATCTCAAAATGCATACATTTATTCTATATAATAGAATCCTTTCCTTTTACAACTTATTTGTAGGTTAGAGGTTCCTCGTTCTCTAAGAGTATTGTGTCACCTAAATCCATGATAAGAAAACAATATCATTCTAGTTCTCTAACCTCTCAAGTAGACTAACCCAGTACTTGGGTCTCATGAATATCTTCATCTCCCATTGCTTCTTTTGGAGGCAGTTCATGTTCTATCTCTTGTTCGTATATAGAATCATATCCATCAAATTCAATATTTCATTCAAAATCTATATTGGATATGTATTACCTTTCAATAAATATGTCATGTATTACCCTAATAAAGTTTACATTTGATGGTTTATATATATAATATCCATTGGTTTCATTAGGATAACCTATAATTTTTCATTTCATGCTTTAGGATGCTAATTTTTCACTAGGTATAATATTGAAAAAAAATCCTTGTATCCTAAAAAGTGATCATGTGACATACTAGGTTTCTTTTCATATCACAACTCATATGGAATCCCATAAATTTATTTAGTTGTTCCTCAGTTTTCTTTATGTAAAGAATATTCCCAATAGGATAATGAAATATTTTTTTAACCGATCATTGATAAATCCATTACTAGAAAGGTTTTCTTCTTCATTTATCCAACACTGTTACACTAAAGTGTATAAGGATGAGTGAGTTGGGATACTATCTCACACTCTTTTAAGTGATTAATGAATTCATTTTTACATACTCTCCACCTATATTTGAGTATAATTACTTAATATTCTTACCCATATGGTTCCTATTAATGTTGATATTCCTTAAACATATGAAAATAATATTAATTATACTTAATTTAGTTGATATATCTATACCTACTATAGTTATGATAAAATTAATGATGTAAAAAGGACCAACTCTTGCCTCTATTATAAACACACCACATACAATAGTATGAATTAACTACAACAGTTTAGTATCCCTTACACCATTACCAATGAAAGGTGCATTAATACATTTCCCTTGAAAATAACCATTACATAAATAGAGGGGTTTTAACATAGTAGAGAATAAATTAAATAATTTATGTAATTTATATAAATTCTTATCATTTACATGACGAAGAATGAAGTGATAAAGTTGAGTGATATATGATTCATGATCATTGGGGTTTTTATTGATTTACTATACAAGATTTTTGAGCACAAGTGTTAAAAATACATTATTAATATGTTCCATATCATAACATATATTATCATTATAAAAGATACAAAATTCATCACCAAATGTTAAATAAAAACCCATGTTTTCAAAAATTAACATTGAGACTATGTTTATGGTATCTATAAGAACATAATAAGAATTGACAAATCGAAGAGCCATAACACTAGGTATGGTCAAGTGATAGACCCCTACTTCCAAGGCTGATAGTATCACACTATTTATGGAATGGATATTTACCTCTCCCTTTAAAATCTTGTAGAATTTATGTGGAACCAATATGTAAAATGAAATATGTAAGAAACATTCTTTATCTAATAACTAAATAATTGATAACTATAGAATATATTTAAGGAAAACAATTCTTGAGGTAGAAGAATCACCTTGATTATTTTTTTCCTAATCATGGAATTCTTCTTCCAATGGAACTTATTCCCACAAGAAAATTATATAACCTCCTCCTTATTTACCTCATTCTGTATTATTGGATTTTTGGAAGGGAAATATGTTTGTTTCTTTGTCTTGGTTTTATCCATAAACCCCTAAGACTTTCCCTTTATCCTCTTGTTCACTATAAGGATTGAAGAGTTGGTGTTCTTAATATCCTTGTCATGTTGGAGAACTAAATAAAATTGGTCTCTGAGTGGATTTTTTATGCTATTCTATTTGTAATTAACCATAAAATTAAAGAATCATGGTGACAAAGAGGCAATAATGATATCAGTCACAAGTTATTGGTTCAGTTTAAAACCAGTGGTTTCAGGTGTAATGATGTACCCAACTATCTTAAGTACATATAGTCTTACTTTATTACATTCTACTATGTTGTTCCTATACAATGCACTTGATATATCATATCTTTCTTTACATTCTCTCTCCTAATATAAATCATGAAGATGAGATAAAATCATGTAGGTATCTTTATACTCATGAATTTTCTATGGTTTATTAGATTGATAAAAACATAATACATTGTACTTCCAGAAAATCATCTACAAGATTCATATTATTTTCTTCATTCGCCTTACTTTATCCAAAATTAGGATCTTTAGGAAGTTTTAACTCCATCATATAAAGCATCATCTATTGATGAACTACTATGCAAAAGTTCTTGTACCGATCCTATATGTTATGGTCAGTTAATATATTCTCATAATCAAAAATTAATCACAGTGATAATGAAATAGTTGTGGTGATTTCCATTTTATCTCTATCAAATAAAAATAGTAGTTAGTAATGTATCATGATCACCAATTAGACATCATTGATTAATAAAATCATTAAATGTCTCCCACTATTTTATTAAACCCTAATATCCATCAATAATAGATGTAGAATACTTTGTATCTTGATTATTTTAGTGGAAAAGATCCTAGAAAACGATCCTCATAGTCTATGATATGGCTACACTTCTACATAGAGAGTTTCAGTATAGGAACTAGACTGGGAAACCATATTGAATCATGGATCCTTGAGCCACTGGGTGAAGTCCCATCTTATAGGAATAATAACCTATATTTACTCAAAACATTACCACTAAAGTGGAAATAGGATAGCCAGGGATAGTTATTTACTAACAACCTTAATTAATTCAACCCATCACACTTATAATAACTCCCCAGTTATAGGAGGAACACTCAAATATCGCTAACTAGTACCTCAGACACCCATTTTTATCCAAATATAATTGATATAAGGTGTTATGACTTGATATTACATTGAGGATTATTATTATTACTTGATGAATGAATTCATTATCTATTTCATATGTTCTTACAATACGACCACACTCATAACATAACAATTCATTAAATAGAAATAATTCAATTTGTTTTTATTTGTCTTTAATATATTTTTTTTATGTGATAGCACAAACATATATATTCCAAAAAAATAATAATCCATCCATAAATTAAATAAACCACCCAAATGTTCTCGATCCTTTAGTATTGGTTGATCCATTGAATATAAATGAATAAACCAAGACCCTAGGAGTCAAATACTTATATCATGTCTGGCTCATATCACATCTCACCACAGTCTAATGTATCCATGACTCTTCTAGAATATTTTCCCATCTCATAATGGTCTACATTTTATAATGTCCTAAAATTAAAACATAAATAACCAAGAAATAACAAAATACATGAAAAATTATTCAAATGGATGTGCTGAACCTTATACATATTTATCATGAAAAGACGATACACAAACCACAAAAAATATATTAATTATTACAAACATCACATATAATTTCAATAATTAATTTAATAAATTTAAATCAAGACATACATTGGTTGGTCAATGATCATGATCATTCGTCATGTTAAAGAAAGATTTAATAAAATTAAATATGAAATAAATCTATCTTGAAGGAATTTTAAGTGAATTCAAATAACATTATTTAATTTTAATTCATAAAATATTAATTTCATGGTCCTATACCAATTTTAAATTCATTCCAAAAACCTTTTAATTTTTTTTGAAATTTTGTAAATATTTTCTTGGACCTTGAGTGGATCGAAAACCAATTGAAAGTTGTTCTGATTAATTTTAGAGTTCGAATTTGGGTGGGTGGGCTAGACATGGCCTAAAATGACTTATATCAGGTATGGATTACTTGGTTCAGTCAGTAGACTTACTGATCAAAATTATCACATGAATTTTCTCAGGAAAAGTGGAGGTGGAAGGTGGATTTTATTAAAAAGAATTTTTTATTAGACATCATCCACAAATTTTGATGTGGGTCAAGGGTGTACCACCCCATAAAAGGGTTGGATATTAAATTTTCATGGGGCATCCCATCCACCCCCTTTTTATACATTTTTTATCGTTATCATGCATAGGGACCAGCGAATGCCCCCTTTCCAATTTGTCTGTTTTTGTTCTCCCTAGAATGGGATGTTCCCCTACCTTTTAGTATTATAATTTTTTTCGTTTATAATATTTAATAATATATAAACTTTAGGATGATTTATATTTTTTATTTCATAAATGGTGGAATTATGGCCACCATCCACAACAAATATGGCCACCAGAATCTGACCAGAAAACAATTGATCACTGGAAAAAGCCACTGAACACCAATATCTAGGAAAAATTGACATATATATAACATATATATATATATTCATGTGTGTTCATGCGTGTGTGTGTGTGTGTGATCATCTAATTTTAAAATCATAAATTCAGGTTTGATCTGATTTGAAATATTGGATGGACACTACATGGTTGTCTGATATCAGATCACTGCATAGTTTTGTGTATAGTATATTTTTTTTCCATTTACGTGAAGATAAAGAAAATTTAATTTTTCCTTGTCTTAAACCATCAAATTATCACTTTGATACCAAATAATGGTACAATGGCTTGAAAAAGATGCAGATAGGCCATATATTTCAAATTTTCCTCACTGAATCAACATAAAAACATCATCCCTGACAAAATTGACTTCGATAATAAGTTTAGGATCTCATTTGAAATTATGTGAGAACATAAATTAAAATAAAAAAATAATCTCATTCTATTTTGGAGCGTGTTTGACAACTACTCATCACTAGTGACCATTGCTCAAAGGAACTAAGGTCGGATCCATCTAAATCATCTACAAACACATAAAAAGTATATGGAAATTATTATCATTGATGATCAACTTCTATCATGGAAATATGAAGAATCATTCTACATCCTCAAGATCACCACTACATTGTTCCTTCAATCCATGAAGGACATCTTGGATAGATTTCTTAGAATGAACATTTCCCTCTATAGGATCCATGAGGGAGGAGAGAGGAGCTCTGAAATTAGATTGGATGAATAGTCCCTCAGAAAATATCTTCCTCTTTCTTATATAGTAGATATTAAACACCTATAAAAGGCTCCCCAACCCCTATATAAGTAACTCACACTAAATAATCCATAAAAACACATTATGGATAACTAAATATTTCATAAATGTCATTTATATTTTTATCACTTAATTTTATTATACAAAATATATTACATGATAAATGTGAGACATTACCTCATCTTTTTATTCCCACAAATATTAAAGGAATATTTAATATTAAATTAATATTTTTTCATTACATATTTTCCCTTTTATTTACCTATATAATATTAAATGCATTATATAAATAAATTAAATTACAATTATTCCTTACTTGACTAATTGTGAATTTACTTATTCCTCAGAGATCATTTATACTTGAACATATCCCGGTTCCCATAAAGGGGCCTACCATGTCTTCTATTCCTATTCATTAAAGTAGGAAGTACATTTGAATATGCTATGTGAGAGACCCACTAGTCCCTTATCTCGATAGTAGTGATTACTATTCACAAATAAAGAATAGAGTCAACAAACCCATCATGGCCAATAAAGAGTTAAGTAATAGTCATACAAAAAACTAAATATTCCTATGAAAACATTTTTTGTAAAATATAATATTTATAATACGGTATCTCATAAACCGAGATGTACACTTTATGTAATCTTCCATGCTTTCTTTTTTGTTCGTTGACCAAACAGGATGGACTTACATTCTTCTACCATGTCTAGGAATTTAGTGAAGGTACTATAATCATGATCAATTGGGCCAAGATATTAATTCCTTTTGGAAGTGATAGATTCTATCATGATCTTTCAATCAATTTCATATCACCAATGGGACACCCAAAGTATGTTACATCACCATGAAATAAATATTATGATTTTCATATTTCATCAAAGTACATAATCATATAGTATTTACTAATAATAATCTCAAGTAATGAGACCATTATGTGTGTTCACATATAATAAATACAAATGACACCTGAAACATGTGGTGTTTCTATTAGCAGGTAAGTCTTCATGATCTCAAGTACTCAATATGACCATGTGTGATTTACATGGGAAGAAGACTCAATAAATATGATCCCTCATCACCTGATTATCACATATCTTATGTGTCCTATCATAATTATCTTTCTATACTATATGAAATATATTTTGAATTACTATCATGGTATGTCTTGGTTCTCATTTTAGAATGTGAACTGCTATAACCTTTTGATACGACAAGTAATCTTAGGACCTTTCTAAATAAATACAGTGTAAATAGAAGTATCAACACTATTATGGTAAGATAAAAACATGTATATATAAAATTTAATACATGTAATGGTAACAAAAGTACATAAATTAGTTGGGTCTAGGGAACCCACTCACAATAGCATAACCATTGGAATTACTAGAAAGTACCACACTTTAAGGAAATTGATTCATATTTTTTCTATTAATCTACATCACACATAAGGATTTTTTTATGAAATTCATGGTATTTTCAAAACAATATATATTAATTTAGATAAACATGTATTCCATTAGAGATCATAACCATTAAATATAAAATTCATTTAGTATTATATATTCAAAATGGAATATTATTATATTTTAGTAACATATCATTAAAGATAGAAAATAATTCTATAAAGTTGGTTTCTCCTCATACATTACCAGCTCTCAAATTTATAACATCAATATAGCTGAAAATGTTGTATATTTAGTACAATTGGAATACAATGACATATTTTCACAACAATTTAACTTCTCAAATAGCTTCAGAAAATCGAAAAGTTTATCTTTAACCACTTTTTTCATTTCCTCAATATGATCTCCATCATTATTTATAATTGTACTCATTTCATATGATCTATAAAATGTAGTATTATACCAATCAATAGCTAGATCATGTTTCTCACTATGTTTATCCCAACATTTATAACTTTGATCAATTATAATAAAAATCAAGTCCTATTCCAACTAATTAGGATAAATCCACTTTGAAAAAAATGTAAACATTGATTTTTTTATTCATATTCATCCTATTTGGTTCAATAATTATCATATTTAACAAATAAATAATCGAAATCATGTTGGAGTCAAACCCGTTTACTAAGGAAATAACACACCCATTTTATCTTGGTTGAGAGGGAACCCAATACATGACCCACAAGACCAAGCATTACATGACTTGATAGATCAATGGTACAAAATGAATATGGATGGCCTAAAGGGATAGTTTTCATAACATGGTCAATAGGACCCATATTTGTTTCCATTCCATCCTGTTATAACTAGCTATCTAAAGAACACACATAGACACACACTTGAGAGTCAGTGTCAAATTTAGGTATCAAATTAATCATATTTTCAATATATAAATTTATATATACACAATCTATACAAATTTATATATAGGGAGAATCATAGATCATATTTATAGATGATTATGGGGATAACATAAAATTCATGAAAAATGCATGTATGATTGGTTGAGAAATCCTTAAAAAAAGTTACGAATATCATTAATTCAGTTTTGAGGGTCAATTCATCCAAAATGAATCACAAAGGTAGTGAATATGTTAGAGTTTTTTGAAATCTTGAATCAATAGGAGGAGAAAAAAGACTGTTAGGGTTATTATAAAAATAGTGAAAGAGTTTTATGAGTATTAACCAAAAAATATTTATGAATGAAAACTTTATCCATGTTAAAAAATTAAGATATAATAATGAATATCATTTATCGACCTTAAATTTAGTAGTGATATAGTCTAGAATCTATCACTACTAATTTTATCTTTGATATAGGAAAATTTATCATCGCTAAAATTTGTGATAATAAAACAAAAAAAATTCTAATTTTATAAATGTTTATAATAATAACTATATAGATAATCATTCCTAATAATTAGTAATTCTATAAATTTATATGATATTAATAATATTATATATAAAATATTAAAAATTAATAATTTTATTTAAATAATATTAGTTTTATTTTAAAAATAATAATTCCTATTTCAAATAAATAAATATTTTTTGCTGAATAAAAATGTATAGTTGTATTTATAAACATTAATAGTATTGAAATTAAATTCAAAATAAATTCAACATATCTTACTAGATAAATATTTCCATTAAATTTACCATCAATTTTATATATTTTTTAAAATAAAAATTATTTTTTATATGTAAATTATATTAATTTAAAAAATTAAAATATACAGTTGATGTTTATTATGAGGAATATTAATATTCATGATTATATATATATATATATTTGTGTGTCTATTTATCTACAAAACTGATGTTATTAATTTTTATATTTATTAATTACTAATATTATAAATAATTATATATAAATAATAATGTTATTAATAATATTTATTAAATATTATTTTTTCAATTGAAAATTTGTTAAACTCAATATAAATTAACCGAAGTTATAATTTCATTATTGTATAATATATTGATATTATACTCTAAATAGACACACACACACACTATACATATATATATATATGTGATTGTGTTTATGTATGTATATATATATGTATGTATATATGTATTTATGTATTTATGTATCCATGTACTATACAAGTACATTTTTTTGAATCTATTACATAATATTAACCCAAACTATTATATAAATATTAGTAATTAATAATTATATAAAATTCATATAATAATATTAATATGAGACCTATGAATATTAATAACAATAAATTCTATATAAATATCATTAGTTTTGTTTTCAAAAATATTTCTATTTATATAAATTAATAAATATTTTGCACTAAATAACATGTAACTATATTTATAAATATTATTACTGAATTATATTTATATATAAAACGTTTTGAATATATTTTAATATTTAAAATAATTATGAAATTTAGTTTTATTTTTATCTTATAAAAAATATATTCATTATTTTTTATATTTAAATTATAATTTTATAATAAAATAAATATCATATATACATATAACTATTATTAAAATGCATATATATATATATATATTATATATTTCAATATAAAATTCCATTAATTAAATTTGAATGAAATTAATTATTTATATAATAAATAATGACATATATATATATATATTAATAATAAAGGTTTAGGCACCCGACATGATAACACTTAGAAATGTATTACAAAATGGTAAATAAATGTATTTTATAGAGAGGGTTTGAAAAATATGGGTGAATAAATCAACCCTAGAACTAGATTCCAACATAGATAAGAAATATGAAGGTACATCAAAGGTCCATATTGAGCTATCCACCACAATAGATTTATTTTATATCAAATAAAGCACCTCTTCCACCTCTCTATAAACACGATTCACATGTAGGTGTATATTTCTCACAACATATATGTACTCTAGATGGTAAATGAGAATCGTCCATGGGACACTCTTTAATTTATACCTCAGGGTATCCGAAATAATTATTGAGATATATTCAACCCAATTGTAAATACATACCAAATGAGATACGTATCTAATAGATCGTATCGTTTCCTAAAGCTCCACCTCAAATGAAAAAACTATTTTCAAGGTAACATTAAGATCAACCATTGAAACATCATTGAGAAGATTGGACGATTCCACCACAACATGAGACACCAGATGCACCTAAAGATATATAATAACCTTTCACCATGATCTATGAATGTATTGGTAGTATACACAAGATGAATATCATTATAATCACTTTTATCATCCTACCATGTACACCAAGGAGTCTCATTATATTAAGATCTGAAACATCATTATCCATCAGAACTTTTTTTATTTTTATAGTGAATCAGACATCCATGTGTATAATTTTTTCATGTATGGAGGATAGTTAATTGTTTACTACAATTACATTTATTTCATTCTAGGTTTATGTAATGACTGTAGCAATAAAAACCAAAAGGAGGTTATAAACTTGTTCACTGCATAGAACATGAGTGATAATGTTCATCAAAGTTGGGAAATCATTGTATAAACATAGTTTTACATCTAAAATATAATGAATGTATCACTACATATTACTCACTTGGTGGAATTAAACAATGGTACGATGTATGGTTTTGAAATCACTTAGACATAAGGAGAAAATTGAGATAAATCACATACTAATTTTCTATATTTGATCATCAAGGGGCAAATGATTTCACCCTAATTTCAATATTAGGATAAATATAGATAGAGTGAAAATATGATTTTAAAATTTAGAAATCTAAATTTTTTTTTGGGTGTCTTAGTCACAATAGAATCTATATATCTATCTTTAAATTAAGAGACCACTAAAACATTGATTCTAGACCAAAATATCTATTTTATTGTATGCATAGTTTTGGATTAGAAAAATAATTTCAATTGGTAATAAATTTGTGATTTCCCCACATTTATAGATCATGTCACCAATTGGTTGTTATTACAGTATCCTTAGTATATCCACAATATCCTTTATATGTATGTCCAGTAATTTTTTCATCTAGTAGTTTATAAGAATCCAAATCTTCAGTTTTAGGTACGGATCTCAATTATTGCCTTTTTAAGGAAAAATAGAGAATTTGGAAATCTCCTGAGTACACGCCGTTTACTTATGTACATGTCATGTACCCTGAGTCCGTGTACTAGTCGTGTATGGCTGAGTACATGCCGAGTACATGCCGTGTGATGCCTTGCTGGCTCCTCTTATATAGGGGGCCTCTTAAGAGTACTACATGGCATGTATATATAAAGTACACACTGTTTACTATTTGTTTTATTTCATTAAATTGACCAGGATCACATCTAACGCTTGGAAATACCTTTTCTCCGCCTATTTCTACCTAGAGAATCCAAGGAGGCCGAATCTTCTCTGAGTCGTTGATTTATCTCCTGTTATCCGAATCAAACACCGTCGGGTGCAATAGAATCGTAGTAGTGAGTTATTGGTTCTTCTTTGACCATGATTTCTAATTCTTTCTCTCGTTTGAGTTATCTAAGGATGAATGTTTTAGAATTTTATGCAGATCTACTCCATTCTAGGACGATTCACGGGCCGAGGTTCATGTATATCAATATACAAGGATAAAGGTAGGTGGTTTGTTGCCTTACGTTTAATGTCATTGAGTTTTGTTTCAAAAGTGTCGGATACACATGTATCGGGTATCCCAGGTTAGGAATTTTGATCCTATTGTTTAAATTACCTTATATTTCTTGTTAGCTTAAGGTTAATTGATAATAATATATTCTTGTTTTCATGATTGAGGATCACCCATTGGGTGTTTTCCCTGTTTGGATGTTTATTGTCGTTTGGAACAGTTTTCCTGTGAGGAAAACCCAATTGCAATTGATAGTTTTATTGTTATAACTGATTTCATGTGTTGCCTGTCATTTATATGCTTTAGATGAATTATAGCTATTATCCAAGTAGTTTATTGTACTTACATTGGGATGCTAACAGTATATTATGCCCGACTGGACTACTCAGGGCTGTGTGAACCCATTGTAGTAGACTAAAGAGGGAATTGACGATTAACGACTTCCCTAATAAGTATTTTATAAAATATTATTGTTTGCAGGACCTACGAGAATCAGAATTTGTGCTTCCTCAAAGTTTCCTTAGTAATGTATCGAGTCTACATGGGGAATTATACAAAAGTGATTCTTCATAGAGTCTATAGCTATCGTTGTAAGACTACAGGGGAATTGATGATGAGTACTTCCCAGAGTATCTGTGCCTTTCTATAATTACTTGACTATATGGGTTTTCTAGTTTGATCAACCTAGAGAGTCAGTGGGAATATTGTTTTGATGGTTGGGACGAGTCCCCCAGGCCAAAGAACAATATTGGGTTTTTATTGCTTGTTGTTTAGGTAGTCTGCTGAGATACATGTTCTATCACTTGTTATGACTTGAAAATATAGCGCTGTTTTCTATATTACTTGGTTGATAATTAAATGGTTGAACTAAATAAATAAATAAATGTGAATGGAGGTTGTTGGGTTGTTTAATTTAGAGTACTCTTGTTTCTCTGTTTCATTTGTTTACATTACATTTTCTATATTTCTCACTGACAGTAGGGCACAGATCTTGTGGTGGTTACCTACTGGGATTAGTCTCACACCCTTTTTGGGTCCTTCTTTTCATCCTAAATAGGTTATATGGTTGCAGGTGTGGATAGGGATTATGGACCTTCTACCTCAGGTGCTTGATTGCTGGATAGAGCTGGAGAGCATGGGACCGAGCTTAGGCTTGAGATGCTTTTGGAGTTTATTTTTTTACTTTTAGTACATTGGTTTTAGTTGTATTTCATCTTGTTTCTTCATTTAATGCTTTCCACATACACATGTACCATGCTACATCATTATTATATTATGCATTTCATCTAATATTTAGTTTTAGTTGTTGTTTGTTGTTTACTGCTTCTGCTATTGTTTGTTATGTTCCTTCCGCTACATACATTACTATATGAGGGCATAGTTTCCCCACTGACTCACCAAGGCCCTCACTACTAGTCGTAAACCTATGGCATTTGGGGAAATGTGGTTGAGGACATGTGGAAAACTGGGTATGGGGAACCAATAGAGTGGCTCTAGATCTAGGTTGATAAAAGTGGTATCAAAGGAGGATTTATTTCATTACTATTGCCTTACTGTTTAGTGATAATAGACAAGGATATGAAGTAATAGATAGTTGGTACATAACTGTGCCTGGGAGTAATTAACATGTGTACATGGAAATGCTATATTACCTGGGAATTGAAAATTTTAGTTATTTCAAGTGTTACAGTTGATTATATTTCACCGTTGGGTGATGCACTTGTGTTGTCCTGTTACAATTTATATGATTTTGGTTCTATTTTTTTAATACCAATGATATGAGGGTATGCCATCTCATGCATCATATAGGCACTGGTTAGAAAATCACATGTCATTCATTTTACCATGTCATCTATGGTGAATTAGAAATTTCATGCTATTGTGATAGATGTCGTGACAGATTATTCATGATGTTATGATAGTTGTTGTGATAGAGATACCTGCTATGCTGATAGTGTATTGTTTATTTTATATCTTATTTAGCATGGACACCAATCTTTGGTCTTAGAGGCATCATTGTCCCTTGAGGATCGGAAGTTGGTGGATCATGGGATTATTATATTTTTTACTTGTTAAATTCGTTGTTATGATAACATGCTTTTCTTCGCGAGGAGTATGGGCCCCCACATGTCGGAATATGCAACATAGATGCTATTTTTCAGTGGTTTTTGGGAGTTTTGTATGCCTACTTCCCAGAAACCCAAACACAATGGCATGTGGCCTTATGAACACACGCCATGTGTTCTTCTGTTTGGGATGAACTACTTTTCATGTTTAAACACTGTAAACTTTTAAGTACACATTTTATACTTTTCATCCCTGTGAAACAGTTGTGTAGTCGAATACATGGGTTGGAAATCTTAGGGACAACACGTCGTGCACCATATTAACATGTCGTGTAGTATTGGTCCGTGTACCAGTCTGTGTGACTAACGACATGGACAGGGGAAAAACCTTAAGGACACACGAAGTAGTGGACAACACACCATGTATTCTTCGGTTGGGAAAATCTGTGTGGCTTAGTCGTGTAGGAGTAACTAGGAAAGAAGAAAAAGATAGGTACATGCCATGTATATTTAAATAACACGCCGTGTAGTTTGGGTTTACACAGCCAGGTTGGCTAGTGTACACGCCCAAGTAGAAATCTTTCTGGAACATGCAGTGTGTAGGGACTACACTCCGTGTAACCTTGTTTTTTCAGTTTTAAGAGACTTTTTCCTCTTCTGTTCCGTTTTAACTCTTTTAAGTTTCAAATTGTGTTGTCGTTGATAAAGGTTTGCTTGACCCTGCAAAATCATGCCGCCAAGACGTCCTCCCATCGTACATCAGGGATCTAACAATGATTGTACGTCAGATATGGCACTGATAGTTATATTGGATACTAGTCTTGAAGAACAGTTTCGAGAGGGATTTATGAGGTTCATGGAGACCTTTTAGGTAGCTCAACAACATGCCCAGTCTATGGCAGAGCTTACGTGAGTCTTCCAACAGTAGCATCCTCCCACATTCTCAGGGGATGGAGGACCTTAGGCTGCTAAATCTTGGATCGAATCTATTGTTTCTATCTTTTATCATATAGAGACACCCCCAAATAGAAGAGTGAGTCTCGTGACATACATGCTGTGAGATTCTACCAAGAAATAGTGGGACGTAGTTTCTCAGGTAGTGCGCCGGAAGATAGTTTCTTGGGACAAGTCACAACGTACATACTATGACAACTTCTACCCAGTGATGCTGAGGGATGATAGAGCCAGAGTGTTCACGAACCCGCAGCAGGGTACTCTATCAGTTATGGAGAATTCCTCATGCATTACAGAGTTACATCAATTCACTCCCGTTATGGGGAATGACGAGCTGTTTTTTGCGTGGAAGTTTGAGGAAGGCATCAGACTGGACATCAGATCATAGGTGAAAGTCTTCCAGTTGACTTTTATTATTTTGATAGTCAACCGGGAACTAATCACCGAATTAAATATGTGGGAAACTAGAGCTGTGGACCAGTGCGGTTCATCATCCATGGTTGTTTCGTTTTAGACAGACAGTAGGAAGCGCCACCGAGAGTCTACTCGAGGAGACTTGAGGAAGCGAGGTGTTTCTTCAGGTAGAAAAGTTTTGTGCTACAAGTGTGGGAAGAATGGAAATAAGAATCCACAGTTCCCGAGGGACCCAGTGGTGTGCCGATCTTGCCGCAAGATGGGTCATCTGCAGCGGTTTTTCAAGGTTCATCTTCTAGTGCCTAGTGAAGGAGGATCATTTCGACTCCGCGTACTGTAGAAGGATTACCAGTTCCGTAGTAGACTGGGGACTAGAGCTCTTCAGTTCATTTAGGCCATGGTGGAGGCTGTGGACATGGTGGTCATGATCAGGGAGGATCAGCTCAGGGATCTCTGGCTGCTACATAGGGCCGCGGTGCTAGCCAGACTTTTGAGGTTGAGCAGATTCATCAGGAGCAGGATCCTAGACCTTCCACAGTGCAAGGTATGATATTAGTTGCCTCAGTTTAATCTTCTGTACTTTTGGATATAGGATCTTCTCATAGATTTATTTCTCTGCACACTGTGGAGAGAATTAGACTTACTATCTTTAAGTCTGAGGATATCATGACCCTAGAAACTCCCTTGGGACTTTGAACTGCTAGTGAGCGTCAGTGCTAGAAGTGCCCCCTATAGGTTGGTGAGTTTCACTTCTTGTGGGATCTTTATGTCCTTGAGATGATGAGTTATGATTTCATTCCCAGAATGGACTGGCTAGTTCCTTTCAAGGCCCTTTTCAATTTCTATTGCTATAAGGTGAGTTTCACATCACCAGAGGGCAGATATTTTCTTCACAAGGGTGAATGGGATGTCCCAGAGAGAAGAGATGGATCCGATCATCATGGGTTGGGTGGTGTTAAAGCCCAGATTTCTAGTTTATATCTGGACGATCCGGGGACTTCTCAGATGGATTTACCTCCGGTGGTTGATCATTTTACAAATGTCTTTCCTGAAGACTTTTCAGGGTTTCCTCCGGAGCAAGAGGTATACTTCTCTTGTGATCGTGTGCCAGGAGCAACACTGGTATCCATACCTCCTTATATAATGGCTATTCCTGAGTTGAAAGATCTCAAAAAGATGTTGGAGGAGTTTCAAACAAAGGTCTCTATCAAAATCAGTACTTCTCCTGGGGGTTCACCTGTTTTATTTGTGAAGAAGGCAGATGGTACTTTGCGGCATTGTGTGTATTATCGGAAGCTGAACCAATTGATAGTCAAGAATCAATATCCCTTGACCATGATAGATGATCGCTTTGATTAGCTTCAAGGATCCAGAGTGTTCACAATGATCGATTTAAGATCTGGCTACCATCAGATGCGGGTCAGACAATCTGATATACGTTTTATAGCCATTTGAAGCAGGTATGTTGTGTACGAGTATTTGGTTACACCGTTCAGTCTCACGAACGCACCAGTAGTTTTCATGGTGCGAATGAACAGAGTTTTCCATCCCTACTTGGATTCTGTCGTGGTGGTTTTTGTGGAAGATATCATGGTGTACTATCACACTCGACACAACCATGCTACCCATTATGAGATCGTACTGATTACACTGAGAGAGAATCCGTTATATGCTAAAATCTCTATGTTCCACTTCTGGATGGATGAGATTCACTTCCTAGGTCATGTCATCTAAGAGAAAAATGTATCAGTATACCTAGAGAAGTAGAGAGCAGTAGTTACCTGGGAGAAGCAGAAGAATGTATTTGAGTTACGGAGTTTCTTGGGGCTGGATGGTTACAACAGGCAGTTTATATATGACTTCTCATGCTTAGAAACACTTTTGATGGGCTTGACTAAGAATGGTTTGAATTATGTTTGGTAAGAAGCCTATGATTCAGCCTTTTAGGAGCTTAAGGGGAGATTGACATGAGCACCGATTCTAGTTTTTCCACAGTCAGGAAAGAGTTATACAATTTTTTGTGATGTATCTGGAATTGGGCATGGAGGAGTGCTTATGCAGGAGGATTGTGTTGTTGTATATGGATCTCGGCAGTTGAGGCCACATGAGAAGAACTATCATACACACGACCTGGAGTTGGATGTAGTTTTTCATGCTTTTCATTGTTGGAGATATTACCTTCTGAGAGAGCATTTTGCGGTATATACTGACCACACGATCCTCAAGTATATCTTTGCGTAGTGTGACATGAATCTGAGATAGCGAAGGTGGGTCGAGTACCTATATTCTTTCGAATATATGCTTGCTTATACGCCTGGGAAAGGCATTGCTGTAGCAGACGCACGGAGCCAGAGGACTCAGATACAGGTAGTTCAGGTGGCCAGTAGTGAGTGGAAGCTTATGTCTCTGTTCTCTGAGATGAATTTGGAGGTGCACGACAGACATGGACAAATGATTCTTTCTTCTATAGTTGTTACCTCCACACTTTTGGATTGAGATTGAATGAGGGAGCTATCCGACACAGAAGGCCTAGTCCTATTGAAGGGTGTTCCAGGTGGTGAACCTACTTCAGGGTGGATAGTGGGTAATGATGAGGTGATACGTTTTCATGGCCACGTATGGGTTTCAGCAGACATATGTGGGATGTTGATGTGGTAGTTTCATGCTTCATCTTGGGAAGTTCATCTTAGTGTCACAAATATGTATCGAGACTTATGTTGTCAGTATTGGTGGTCGGGTATGAAGAAATATGTGTCCGGTTTTGTTATGCGGTTTTCCACCAGTCTGTAGGTAAAGGCGGAGCATCACCGAACAGCAGGGCTTTTTCTGCATTTACCCATTCCTAAGTGGAAATGAAATTATGTCGCGATGGACTTCATGAAATGGTCACTATAACACCAGAAATATTTATGAGAAATATTTTGTTTTTATGTTATATACATCATCAATGGAATATTTCACTACACACAACACTATCTTGGCATGATTTACATGCAATCACGACCTTCCTTGATAGCTTGCATTGTACACAATACCGAGTTTCAATAAACAACGATATGCTATTAAAATATTATTAAAACTAGCCATTATTAATATTAATACCCACTTTTTGAAATATTATACATTTTATCGTTAAAAATAGAATTCATTTTTGGATTTGGAATATTGAAATTAGCCTAGGGTGAATTTTGGTATGTTTCGTGAAAACATTAAATTTTTGATGAATAGTGAAAACACTAGGTTACTATTAAAAAACCAAATTTTTATTAAAATAATCATTTATTTTATTGAAATTTTTTTAGGTCAAAATTGATACAGAATACCTATATATGTTCAAAGTAATTCATTGCAGTCATATTATTATAATTTTAGATATGTAAAAATTTTATTAAACTTTTCACCGTCTTTTTCCCACCTCCTATAAGTGTTTGAAAATTTACATAAAAGATAATTCTACTGCTTCTGTGAGTGTAATATTGAAAATCCAAGAGACACGATTAATATCAAGGGGAAAAATGTTGTTCAATAAGATAAAAATAATTCTTCGTGAATAGTAACTATTTACTTTTATTTACCAAGGTTAAAAGTAAATAGGGTAATTAAGTGTAAAATTGATTTTATCATTAACCTAACACATTTCTTAATTATATTGGAAATGTGTCATTTGACCAAAAAAACTTAGGGAAAAATATTACGCTTTAGGTCCACATGGATCAGATTGGGACATTTAATATTATTTTATTTAAAGAAGAGTTAAAATAATTAAAATCAACGTTTAATAACTAAAACATTTTTAATATAAGGTTATAAATTAGATAAATTCAACTATAAATATTCATTAGAAAGCTAAAATGATTTATTAAAAAATGGTATTTTATTTATAATTTTTAGACATTAAATAATTTAATTTATTTATGACACAATGATGATGCAGTAATTACCTTATTAATGAAATATTAAGTTAATTGTTATTATAAATACCCAAATAAATTAAATTTTAGACATTTTATGAATGACACTAATTTTATAGGTTAATATGAAATTGTTAGTATTGATTTAATTATCTTTTTTAGAACTAATCTTGTTGTTATGATTTTCACAAAAATCAAGTACCCAATCGTGTCAAAATTTATATAAAATAGTTTTTTAAAAAAAATTTATATTATTAATTGTTATTTTATTCCTAAAAATTTAAGGTTGGAAAAATGACTTATATAAGGTTATATATATTAATATTTAACAAATTGGGGTTTGTTCGGCTTGTTATAGTAAGTTTATTAACCATATATTGTAAGAAAACAAGAGGGCACGGTAAAAGTAAAATTATTTAACTTAATGTTAAATCTAAATGATAAGGTTAAAATAGTAACCTAAACTTTTCTAAAATCTATTGGTTGAGAGGATTTAAACACATCCCCACCCTATCTTCTAAATAAATCAATTTGGAGCTATTAAAAATTGAATATGAATTTATTATAAAATAATAATTTAAGTTTTTCCTAAGGTGCCTCTCTCCTCCCTTGTAAAAGGGAACCTCCTCCCTCTTCTCCTCACACCACATTGAGCCTTAAAACTCAGCCCACCCCTGAATATTTCTGTTATTAAATTCCCTAAAAACATCATAGTGGTTCTAGTATTCTTTAAAGTCCGTCTTTAGTGCCCTAAGATAAGGTTTAGAAAAGGCGCTTCAAAGAAGAGGTAATGTCCGTTACCGATTCTTTCATCTTTATTTCTTCTTCTACTTCTTATTTAGTTGTTTCGTTAAGAAGTAATTACATCAGTATCACTCATATACTGATATTTTATTATAAATATGAAACATCCCTATTTCACCTTCTATCCATCCTACGGAAAACGAAATCACCGCGCGTGCGTACGTACCGAATACCATCTCCACGCCGTGGTGTAATCTGTTTTCAACCACCAAATTACTTGGAGGGTATAATGGTGTAAATAATAACTATATATGATTATTGTAAAGTTATATTTATTCTTAAATAGTATACATTCACTTAAATACAATTCCACAATCCTGGGAACGATTTAATCGCTCGTGCATACGTATGGCCTACTGTCTCCACGATGTGATGCGACTCATTCTACATGATCTTATATGCATAATGATTATAAAAATAAATTGAATTAATAAATATGATATATATTACACTAATATAATTCTGGAATGTTGGTATCTATAACCTAAAAAGAAGAATAAGAATTTATTCGACAAAACACGCATAACAACAAAAAGAAATAAACACCCAAATAACAAATAACAATGAAATATTACTAATATGAAGCTAAAAATATAAACATATATGATATCATAACAATGATTAAGATTATTGAATAAGTCAATAACATTATTTAAATTATTATACAGGAGGTTCAGACACGTACGAAGCAAATCAGACCTAAGGTATGGGAAAATATCGCAATCTCATTTTTATCTGAGATTGTTTATACTTCAAAATTTACTGGGGAATATTTATCATCCACATACATGTTTCCTCAATTTTTAATATTATCTCTATCCTCCTACAAATTTTTAAATCCAATTTTTAACTTTGGTGTGTTTTTAGTAAAATATATGAAAGGAATATTTTGTCATTTTTAGTATGAGGTACTTTTTTGACTTTTCCAGCCAAAGTATGAGAAGAATGTTTTTATTTAACTTATACAAAATGAATGGATTTTTAGAACATTATTTCCCTGAAGGTTCCTTTACAAGTTTTCACCTTTATTTTTCATCAACTTATATAATTTTAAAATTGTATGACATGTTAAGAAAGGAAAAATTATTTTGAAGTAGAAAGGATATTTTCCTCAAGAATAGAGTTCAAGCATTTTATCAAAATTATTTTCCATATATGATAATATAGGGTTATGTTTCTATCCCTATTATTACATCGATTTGATTATGTTATGATGGAATTATTTTTATGTTGACCTTTTATCTTACATGGATTGTGTTATGATGGCATGATGTTTAATAATCCCATTTTTATTATATGGGTTATGCTATGATGTAAGATTTATGATCTTGGGGAACACATAATAATTGTATCATTATGAGATGGGTTGGACCTATATCTCCCTCCAATTTATTGGGTAAAGATTTTTATCTAATGAGATAGACATGGCTGGAACGACAGGTTAATCCGGTTCAGTGATACAAGACTGAGATGAAGAGTGAACTCGATTCAGAAATGGACATTGTCTACTAAGATAGTCATGGAAATGAGGATTGACTAATAAGAAATGATTCTCTATGATTATGTGTGTATTCCACAAAGTTTCATGTTGTGATTATTAGGATTACATTTCACTACTATGATTTATCCCATGTTATGAAAATATGATCTCATTTGCAGGTTAAGATTTCCAAAATATTATGTACTTATTAATATGATGTGATTGATATTTCTTTTGTTTACCCTTAAGGAGGATTTAAGATCACCCTTTTGTATGTTTTCTTTTCCCCAGGTCTAGAAGAAGGTTATTAAGTAAGATATTCCAAAAGAGACTCCAGATATGATAAAATAAAAGGGAGACAATATAGATGATTTATGATCCAGTTGTTTATGTTTCCCAGTTTCTAAAGGCACTATACCTATACGGTCCTTTAATGGTTTTGTTATATGTTGTAATAAGTGTGATTCGATTATGAATTAATAAAAATTTATGTAAAGTATGGGTCATTATAGTTGGTATCAGAGGAAGGGTATAGTCATCCTTTGGAAACTAGGTTATGAAAGCCTTAGTAAGAACCCTAAGGATATATCTAAGCATAGAACACAATCTTAGTGTTTTCTAAATGGCCATGAATAACCTCTGATCAGACCTTAAGTGTGAACTTTTATTAATGATTATGTGGTTTTCCAATTATAATTAGTGTTTCTCACATTATTCTTATTGGTTTTAGTCAATGGCTGGAACCTGAAGGAACCGTGTTAATGCAGAATGTGAAGGGTAATGCTATGATTGTCCCCATGAGAAACCAAACGTTATGGGAGCTGGAATAAAAACTCTTGTAGCTATTCTCACACAACATTCTCAAGATATAAATCATGCATGACTTCCAAACGAGCAATGTTAGGAGCAAAATTCTATTGAATCCTTCTTGAGGCAGCATCCACCTTCATTCACTGGGTATCCTGATCCATTAGTGGCTGAACAATGGATCAGTACCACTGAAATGATATTTTCAGTTCTTCAATGTTCTGAACATGATAAAGTCATCATAGCAGTATATCATTTGGAAGGTGCAGCTAATCAATGGTAGAATCTTATCAAGAATACAAGGCCAAGAGATGAAATTGAGTCCATGGAATGGGACATGTTCAAGAACACGTTTTTCAATAAGTACATCCATCATATTCTTCGAACAAAGATAGAGAAAGTGTTTCTTGAACTGAAGCTAAAGGATGATGAATCTGTTGGTACATATGAATCAAATTTTACAAGACTTGCAAGGTACGCTTCTTGGATTATTATCCAACCTGAGAGTAAGATCGATCAATTCTTTAGTGGCTTAAAACCAAGTCTTTGAAGGGCGTTATCCATGAGGGACATAAATAGCTATGAGGAAATCGTTCGATGTGCTCTCAAGGTTGAGAAAGAGATTAAAGAAACACATTAGTCATATGTTCTTGATAAGAAGAGGAAAATGGAATTAAAAGGGAAATCTAAAGACCACATTGAAAAGAAGAGGAGTTTTCCCTTATGCTCAAAGTGTAGAAATAATTATGGAGGGAGTTTTCCTAAAGGGACAGTTAAACGTTTCAAATGTAGAAAAGAAGGTCATCGGGAATTTGAATGCTGCAATGATTGGAAAAAGATATCTACTGATGGGAACAAGGAAAATGCTACATAGAGTGACCCTCCTACACTTCAATGATACAAGTGCAAGGAAATGGGGAATTATGCCAATCAATGCACTAATCCAAGGGTTTTTTATCATGATCTACGTCAACAAACTCTTTAGGCCAAAGATAGAGGAATTTCACATGCAATTTCTATCAGCGATATGGAGTATGATAACAAAGTGGTGAAAGGTACACATACCATCCACTCTAAAGTAGAAAATGTCTTATTTGATTCTGGATCCACCATCACTTTTATTTATGAAGAATTTTCTAAGGGTATCTCCATATTACCTCAACAATTAGATGTTGAGTTAGCTATGACAACCCCTAATGGCACAATAGTCACATCAAAAGATTATAATTCTTTTACGATTGATGTTTTTGGGAATGTAATTCCTTAAAATATTATGATCCGTCCTATAGTGGAATTTGTTGTGATTCTTGGCTTGGATTGGATTTATTTATACGGAGCTCATATCAATTTCCAAAAAATTAAAGTCACATTTCATATTCCAGATTAATCTATGATCGTCTATTGATGCAAGTATGAACATAACCTTCCAGTGGAAATTTCATCCATCTAATGGGTCTTGATTCCACTAAATGAAGGTTATTTATCTCAAATAGTTGGAGAGAACTCACGAATAATAATAAACCCATTTTACGGGAGTTTTATGATGTCTTTCCGGAGGAATTGCTAGGTTTTCCACAAAATCGTGATGTTGAGTTTTCAATTGAACTCATACCGGGTGATATTCCCATTTCAAAGACACATTATAGAATGCCCCCAATTGAGTTGCAGGAATTGGAGAAGCAACTCCAAGAGAATCTTGATCAGGGATTCAGATTACCTTTTGTGTCACCTTGGGGAGCACCTGTTCTGTTTCTTATGAATAAATATGGATCAATGAGACTCTGCATTGATTATCGAGAACATAACAAGATCACTATAAAGAACAAATATCCTCTCCCACACATTGATGACTTATTTGAACAACTACATGGAGTTCCGTACATTTCTAAGATTGATCTTCATTCAGGGTACCATCAATTAAGGGTGAAAGGGAGGATATACCAAATACGGCTTTCTGTACAATGTATGAGCACTATGAATTTATATTGATACCATTTGGTCTTACTAATTCCCCTACTATCTTCATGGATTTGATGAATAGAGTCTTTAGAGACTATCTTGATCAGTTTGTGTTAGTATTTATAGACGATATTGTTGTGTATTCAAAGATTAAGGAATAACATTAAAATAAGATGAGAATTGTATTGAATAAACTGAGAAAGAAGAAGCTTTAAGACAAATTTACCAAGTGTGAATTTTGGCTTCAAAAAGTTTCATTTTTGGGTCACATAATCTCAAAATAAGGGATATCTGTGGATCCATCAAAAACATAGTTTATCAAAAGATGGCCGAGACCAACAACTGTAAATAATATCCAAAGTTGTCTTGGTTTGGATGGATATTATTGACGTTTTGTGAAAGATTTTTTACGGTTATCTAATCCACACACCAGGTTGACTCAAAAGGGAGTTAAGTTCGTGTGGATGGAGGAGTGTGAAGAGAATTTCAAGAAGTTGAAAATAAGGTTATCTAGTTCACCTTTTCTCACACTGCCTTGTAGTGGAGAAAGGATTGTGATCTACAGTGATGCATCCAAGAAGGGATTGGGGTGTGTTCTCATGAAAAACAATATGGTGATAGCTTATAACTCATGACAGTTGAACATCAATGAGAAAAATTACCCAACTCATGATTTTGAGTTAGCTGCAGTAATATTTTCATTAAAGATTGGGAGGAATTATCTTTATGGTGAAAGGTGTTATATTTATACTGATCATAAAAGTTTAAAGTATATTTTTACACAAAAGAATCTGAATATGAATCAAAGAAGATAGTTGGAGATGATTAAGGATTATGACTGGTCAATTCATTACCACCATGGGAAAGCAAACAAGGTGGTAGACACATTAAGTCGACAAGACCATCCTAGCATATCCATGATGAGGATCACAAAAGATCCAATATTTCGGGATTTACAAAGGATGGATCAAGGAATTATAATGGAAGGGGAAAAATATTATCTTTCTTAAATGAATGTTCAACCATCAATACATGTGAAGATTAAAGAGGCATAGAAATAAGATGTAGAGTTACAAAAGAAGGTGAGAAATGTTCCTAAATTCAACCTTGATTGTGATGGGATAATAGGGTTCAAGATTCAGGTTTGTGTTCCTACCATCCTAGAATTATAGAAGGATCTACTGGATGAGGCTCATAGTTCTCCATTATCTATTCACCCTAGAAGCACGAAGATGTATTTGGACCTGAAAGAGTACTTCTGGTGGAATGGAATGAAAAGAGATGTTGCTGAATATGTCTCTCGATGCATTGTTTGTTAGCAAGTTAAAGTTGAGAGATAGAAGTCTAAGGGGATGTTACAACCATTACCCATACTAGAATGGAAATGGGAAAACATTATTCTGGACTTATTCACCAGACTTCCTAAAACATCCAAATTAAATAATGTTATCTGGGTCATAGTTGATCATCTTACACTGTTAGCACACTTCATTACTATCGGAGACTATTTACCTCTTGATAATCTTGCTAGGATATATATAACGGAAGTGGTAAGATTGCATTGATTACCACTTTCCATTTTATCTGATCGGGATCTGAGGTTTACCTCAATGTTTTGGCGAAGTCTTCAGCATACTCTGGATACAGTGGTGAGTTTCAGCACTGCATATCATCCTCAGACAGACGGTTAGTCTGAGAGTAAAATTCAAACTCTAGAAGATATGTTGAGAGATTTCTCAATAGATTTCAAAGGTGGTTGGGATCAACACCTACCTTTGGTGGAATTTTCTTATAATAATATCTTTCACTCCAATATTCAGATTGGTCCTTATGAAGCTCTCTATATAAAGAAATGTTGAACTCCAACTTGCTGGGATGATGTTGGGGAAAGAAAGCTTTTAGGACCTGATCATGTTGATGAGATGGCATAAAAGGTTTGATATATTCAACAACACATAAGGGCATATCAGAGTCGACAAAAAAGTTATGCCGACAATCGAAGAAATGACCCAGAGTTTGAAGTGGGTGATAAAGTGTTCTTACGAATATATTCTTGGAAGAGAGTAATGAGATTTGGAAAGAAGGGAAAGCTGAGCCCAAGGTATATTGGTCCTTTTAAAATATTGGACTGTGTTGGGAAGGTAGCTTACAGATTGGAACTTCCACCGAATCTCTCTCAAGTTCACGATGTGTTCCATGTATCTCTCCTGAGAAAATACATACCCAATCCTTCACATGTACTCAACTCAAATGATGTACTGTTGGAGAAAGATCTTTCTAATGAAGAACAACCGATAGAGATTTTGGATCGTAGTGAAAAAGTTCTACAGAACAAGACCACTCTCTTGGTTAATGTTTTATGGAGGAACCACCAATTTGACAAAGATACATGGGAGCTTGAGGATATGATGAGGGAGAGGTATCCTCATCTTTTTGTTATAAAGTGACGAATTTCGAGGGAAAAATTCATTTTAAGGGGGGTAGAATGTAACGCCTGATATTTTTATGAGAAATATTTTGTATTTATGTTACATACTTCATCAAAAGAATATTTCACTACAGACAACACTACCTTGACTTTCTTTACACGCAATCACGACCTTCCTCGATAGCTTGCGTTGTACGCAATACTGAGTTTCACTAAACAACGATATGCTATTAAAATACTATTAAAACTAGCCGTTATGAATAGTGATAACAACTTTTTGAAATTCTATAAATTTTATCTTTAAAAATAGACTTCATTTTTGGATTCAGAATATTAAAATTATCTTAGGGTGAATTTTTTGCATTTTTTTGAAAACATTCAATTTTTGATGAATAGTGAAAACACTAGGTTACTATTTAAAAACCGACTTTTTATTTAAATAAAAATTTATTTTATTTAAATTTAATTTAGGTAAAAATTGATACATAATACATATATACATTTAAAGTAATTCCTTGGATTCATTTTATAATAATTTTAGATATGTTAAACCTTTATTGAACTTTTCACCGCCTTTTACCCACCTCCTAGGAGAGTTTGGAAATTTACATAAAACATAATTTTACCACTTTTGTGAATGGAATTTCAAAAATCTGATAGACATGGTTAATATCAAGGAGTAAAATGTGGCTCAATAAGATAAAAATATTTTTTGGTGAATAGTAACTTTTTACTTTTATTTACCACAGGTAAAAGTAAATAGGGTAATTAAGGGTAAAAATGGTATTATTATTACCCTAACACATGTCCAACTTCAATTGGATATGTGTAACTTGACCAAAAACAACCTTATGGATAAAATAATTCCGTTTAGGTCCACATGTATTAGATTAGGTCATTTAATATTATTTTATTTAATGAAGAGTTAAAATAGTTAAAATCAACGTTTAATAACTAAATTTTTTTTAATATAGGGTTATATATAAGATAAATTCGACTATAAATATTCATTAGAAAGATAAATAGATTTCCTACATAATGGTATTTTATTTATAATTTTTGGACATTAAAAAATTTAATTTATTTATGACACAATGATGATGCAGTAATTACCTTATTAAATAAATATTAACATAATTGATTTTATAAATACCAAAATAAATGTAATTTGAGACTTTTTATGAATTTAAATAATTATATAGGTTAATATTACATGTTATTATTAATTTAATTAACTACGTTATAACTAATCATGTTGTTATGATTTTCACAAAATTCATTACCATATAGTGTCAAAATTGACATAAAATAGTTTTTAAAACAAATATTATATTATCAATTGTTATTTTAATCCTAAAAATATAAAGTTCTTATAAATGACTTATATAAGGTTATATATATTAATAATTAACCACTTGGGGTTCGTTTGGCTTCTTATAGTATGTTTATTAACCATATAGTGTAAGAAAACAAGAAGACATGGTAAAAGTAAAATTATTTAAATTAAAGTTAAATCTAAATGATAAGGTTAAAATAGTAACATAAACATGTCTAAAATCTATTAGTTGAGAGGATTTAGACCCATCCCCACCTTAGCTTTGAAATAAATCAATTTGGAGCTATTAAAAACCGAATATGACTTATTATAAAATAATATTTTATGTTTTTCCTAAGGTGCCCCTCTCCTCCCTTATAAAAGGGAACCTCATCCCTCTCCTCCTCAAACCACATTGAGCCTTCAAGCTCGTCCAACCCTGCCAATTTCTTATATCCGCTTCCCTAGTAACATCCTAGAGGTCATGGTATTCTTCAAATACCATATTTAGTGCCCTAAGAGAAGGTTATGAAGAGGCGCTTCAAAGAAGAGGTAATGTCTGTTACCTATTTTTTCTACATTATTTCTTCTTATACTTCATCTTATTTAGTTGATTCATTATGATGTAATAACATCAGTATCAATCATATATTGATATGTTATTATAAATATTAAAAAACACTATTTCACCTTTTATCCATCCTATGGAAAGCAAAATCACCGCGTGTGCGTACGTACGGAATACCATCTCCACGTAACTTACTTGGATGGGTATACTGGTGTAAATAATAACTATATATGATTATTGTACACATATATTGATTCTAAGATATTATACATACACTTTAATACAATTCCGCGATCATGGGAACAATATCATCGCTCGTGCGTACGTACGGTCTACCGTCTCCACGATGTGATTCGAATCATTCTACATGATCTTCAATGCATAATGATTATATAAATTAATTTAATGTATAAATATGATATATATTACACTAATATAATTCTGGAAAGTAGGTATCAATAATCGAAAAAGAATAATAATAATTTATTTGACAAAACATGCATAAGAACAAAAAGCAATAAACAACCGAATAACAAGTATCAATAAAATATTAGTAATACGAAGATAAGAATATGACCATATATGATATCATAACAATGATTATAGTTCTGGAATAAGTTAATAACAATATTTAAATCATTATACATTAGGTTTAGACACGTACGAAGAAAATCAGACCTAATGTAAGGGAAAATCTCACAATCTCATTTTTATCCGATATTGTTTATACTTCAGAATTTACTGGAAAATATTTATCATCCACATCCATGTTTCCTCAATATGTAATATTATTTCTATCCTCTGGAAATTTTATTAAATCCAATTGTACACATTGGTGAGTTTTTAGTAAAAGATTTCAAAGGAATCCTTTGTCGTTTTTAGTATGAGGTACTTTTTTGACTTTTCCATCCAAAGTACGAGAACAATGTTTTTCTTTAACTTATATGGAATGAATGGATTTTTTGAACATTATTTCCATGAAGCTTACTTTACATGTTTTCAAGTTTATTTTTAATCAACTTATTTTAGTTTAAAATTGTATGACATGTTATGAAAGGAAAAATGTTTTTGAAGTAGAAAGGATATTTTCCTCAAGAATGGAGATCAATCATTTTATGAAAATTATTCTCCATCTATGATAATATAGGGTTATGTTTCTATCCCTATTATTAAATCTATTTGATTATGTTATGATGGAATTATTTTTAGGATGAACTTTTATCTTATATGGATTATGTTATGATGGCATGATGTTTAAGAATCCCATTTTTATTACATGGGTTATGCTATGATGTAGGATTTATGATCTTGTGGAATACATGAGAATGGTATCATTATGAGATGGGTGGGACCTATATCTCCCTAAAATGCATTGGGTAATGATTTATATCTCTTAAGATAGACATGGTTGGAACGACATGTTAATCTGGACCAGTGATACAATACTGAAACGAGGAGTGAACTTGGTTTAGAAATGGACTTTTTCTGCGAAGATAGTCTTGGCAATGAGTCTTGAATACAAAGAAATTATTCCCTTTGATTATCTGTTTATGCCAAAATGATTAATGTTAGGATTATTGGGATTATATTTCACTACTATGATTTATCCCATGTTATGAAATTATGATCTCTTTTGTAGTTTATGATTTCCAAAATGTTATGTTCTTATAAATATGATGTGATTGATATTTCTTTTGTTTACCCTTACTGATAATTTGAGCTCACCCTTTTGTATGTTTTCTTTTCCCCATGTTAGGAAGAAGGGTATTAAGTAAGATATTCCAAAAGGGACTCTAGATATGATAAAATTAAAGGGAGACAATGTAGATGATTTATGAACCAACTGTTTATGTTTCCCTGTTTCTAAAGACACTATACCTATATGGTACATTCATGGTTTTATTATATGTTTCAATAAATGTGCATCAATTTTGAAGTAATAACAATGTATGTAAAGTATGGGTCATTATAGCTACTGAGATATCCTCAAGGTAATTATGTTGTTTGGGTTGTAGTGGACAGAGTCATGAAGGTTTCACATTTCTTGCCAACCAAGGAGTCCTTCCAGGTGTTTGATATTAGAAAGTTGTACATTCGTGAGGTGGTATGACTTCATGGGGTTTTGAGCTCTATCGTTTCTGATAGGGACGCACGCTTTACTTTGCATTTCTGGAAGGGGCTATAGAGGGCATTGGGTACACAGGTACTTCTATGTACAGCTTACCATCCCCAGGCAGATGGCTAGTCAGAGCACACGATTCAGGTGCTGGAGGACATGCTACGAGCATGAGTCCTTGATTTTTTGGGTTCTTGCGAGAAACCCATATCTCTTGTGTAGATTTTCTATAATAATATTTCTCAAGAAATTATTCAGATGGAACCTTATGAGGCTTTGTACGGCAGGCCATGTCGATCACCCTTGTGTGGGCTGGAGGCAAGAGAGGCAGCTATGCTGGGACCTCGTCTTGTTCAGGAGACCACCAAGCAGGTGGAGTTGATTCAGAAGAGTATGTCTACTAAACAGTCTTGGTATAAATCTTATGATGATCGGCGAAGATGACCTTTTGAGTTCGTGGATGGAGATCAGGTTTTCTTACGTGTTACCCCAAGGTTGGGACATTGGTGGATTGGGAGGTAGGGAAAGCTTTCACTGAGATACGTCGAGACTTTTGAGGTTCTGGAAAGATTTCGACTGGTTGCTTACAGGCTGCAGTTACCTCAGAGGTACAATGCTATGCACGATGTCTTCCATCTTTCTCATCTTCGATGGTATTTCTCAGACCCGTCTCATGTTTTTCAACCCGAGGAGGTTGAGTTGGAGTAGGATGCATCTTTCTAAGAGCATTATATCATGATTGTTGATCATAGTGCCAAGGTACTCCATGGTCTGTCAATTCCTCTGGGACGGGTGCTATGGCAGCACAACCGTGTACAAGACGAGACTTGGGAGAGGGAGGCCGATATGCGATCACAATGGAAAACATTGTTTGAGGTTTCTTCTTCGCCACCTTGTTAGGGAAATTCGGGGATGAATTTCCTTAAGGGGGAATTTTGTCAGAACCTAAATCTTCAATTTCAGGGACGCATCTCATTATTTACATTCAAGGTAAAAACAAAGAATTTGGAAATTTCTTGAGTACACTCCATGTACATATATACACACCATGTACCCTCAATCCATGTACTAGCTGGGTATTTCTTAGTACATTTAGAGAATATTCCATGTGATGCCCTGCTGGATCCTCTTATATAGGAGGCCAGTTAAGGGTACTACATGACATGTACATATAAAGTACACATTTTGTAATTTTTTTTTGTTAAATGGACTGGGGTCGCGTCTATTGCTCATAAATACCTTTTTCTACACCTAATTCCATCCAAAGCAACCGAGGAGGCTGAATCATCTCCGAGCCACTGATCCATCCCCGGTTATATGAATCGAACACTGTCGGTTGCAATAGAATCACAGAGGTGATTTCTTGGTTCTACATTGACCATGTTTCTTGATTCTTTCTCTGGTGTGAGTTATCTAAGGTTGAACGTTTTAGAAGTTTTTAAATATCTACTCTGTTCTAGGATGATTCATAGGTTGAGGTTCAATTATATCAATCTACAAGGATCGAGGTAGTTGGTTTTTTGCCTTCTGTTTAACGTCTTTGAGGTTTGTCGGAAAAGTGTCGGATACCCTTGTATCGGGTATCCCGGGTTAGGGATTTTGATCCCATAATTTAAATTACCATAGATTGCCTGTTATCATAAGCTTAATTGATAATAATATATGCTTGTTATCATGATTGAGGATCAACCCATGTGAGTTTTCCCTATTCGGCTGTTTATCGTCATTTGGTACAGTTTTCCTACGAGGTAAACCCTATTGCAATTGCAAGTATTCTTGTTATAACTGATTTCATGTGTTGCCTACTATTTATATGCTTTTTATGCATTGTAGCTAGTATCCAAGTAGTTTTTTGAACTTTATTTGGGATGCTGATAGTAGATTACACACAACTGGACTGCTCCGGGCTGTGTGAACTTGGTATAGTAGACTATAGAGGGAATTGGTGATTAAGGGCTTCCCTAGATAGTCTATTATAAATTAGTATCATTTGCAGGACCAACATGAATCAGAATTTGTGCTTCCTCACAACTTATTTAGTTAAGTATCAAGACTACAGGGGGAATTAGATGTATGTGGTTCCTCCGAGAGTCTATAGGTATCCTTGAAAGACAGTATGGGAATTGACGGTGAGTGCTTCCTAGAGTGTATGTGCCATTGTATAATTATTTGACTATAGAGGTATGCGAGTTTGATCCACACTGAGGGTCAGTGGGAATATTGTTTGGTTGGTTGTGATGAGTCCCCCAGGGCAAAGAACAATATTGGGTTTTGTACTGGTTGTTGTTTAGGTAGTCTGGGGAGATACATGTTGTGTCACTTGCTATGCCTTTGTAATATAGAGCTGTTTGCAAGATTCCATGGTTGAAAATTAAATTATTGAACTAAATTAATAAATAAATGTTAATGGAAGTTGTAGGGTTGTTTACTTTAGTGTACTCCTATTTCTCTACTACATTTATTTCCATTACATTTTCTATAAAGCTCACTCACATTAGGGCACAGATCTTGTGGTGGTTGCCTACTGGGATTAGTCTCACACCCTGTTTGGGTCCTACTTTTCCACCCAAACATGTTATATGGTTGCAGGTGTGGAACGGGATTATGGCCCTTCTACTTCAGGTGCTTTATTGCTAGATAGAGAAGGAGAGCATGGGACTGAGCTTAGGCCTGCGATGCTGTTGAAGATTATTGTTTACTTTTAGTACTTTGGTTTCAGTTTTATTTCAGCACATTTCATTGTTTACTGCTTTCCACATATACATGTACCATGCTGCATCATTATTATATTATGCATTTTTTATACTGTTTAGTTTCAATTGTTGTATGTTGTTTACTGCTTCCACTATTATTTATTATCTTCATTCCACTTCATACTTTACCAAATCAGGGCATAGTTTCCCCACTGACTCACCAAGGACCTCGCTGTTAGTCAGTAGCCCTTGGTGTTTAGGGAAACACACTTGAGGTCATGTGGTGAACCGTGTACGGAGCACCAGTTGAGTGGCTCCGGATTCAGGTCGTTACATAGTTATGTCTTACGAACTTGTTGGCTAACCATGTTTTGTGGTTCATTAATTACTAGTATGATGATTTTAATGTAGGACATACAATTGAATAAATATAAAAAGAGTACCAATCCTAAAAATATTTAACATATATTCTTTTAAATAAGTCTAGTGATTCATTACTAGAGTTGAAGAGATGACAAGTGAATTTGGTGAGTAGTGCCTCATTGAATTTTCGTGGGTCTTTGAGACCTAATTCACTCATATCAATTGGATAGGAAAATTCTTTTCATTCCATATAAATTAGATTCTTTTCATACAAACATCTAATCCAAAAAAAATCATAATCATGATGTGAAGTATTTTAATAAGAATTTTAATCCATTTATAGATTGAGAATTCTTATAAAAACATAGATATAATCACTGAATTGACTAGGAAGCTTCTCATTTCTTGAGACATGTATTATTATTTCCCTATATCTAGCTAAAAAATGATTTTGAAACTAATATTTTCAAGGTAACTACCTTTTATTGTCTCTCAAAATAGGGGTACACCTAACTAGTCAATAGGTAGCGAGCCTTTCTTCACTCCAACGGTACTAGAAATTCCATTTTCTGGAAAATAAAATCTCTTTAAAAAAGTTCGATTTGTATTAACTAATAGAATGGCGAGTAAAATCTTCATAGTTATTAAATATGACCTTTATTTCATATAATGTTCTATTATAGGCTTCCCCAAATAGTAAGAGTTTATCAATATAGATGTTAACTTTTACCATTGCTAAAATTATCGTCTTTATTAACATTAAATTGTGTGCTGAAGAACCTAAGGACATGCATATATGTGTGTGTAATAGGAAAACTCAACACATATTTGTATCCCTATACAATTCACATAATTTTAATTTTACTATAATTTCTATATAAAATACTCTAAAATAAATTACTAATATATAAAAAATTATATATTAATTAATATTTTTATATAGATATTAATAATTAATAATTATATAAATGTATATGATATTATCAGTATCATAGAGAGAAAATAATTACAATTATAAATTTTATATAAATAAATATAATTTTATTTTAAAAAATATTATGATTTATATAAATAAATAAATATTGTACACAAGGTAAAAATTTATATTAATATTTATGAATTTCATAACTATATTATATTTAAATAAAAAAAATTACATTACATTTTAATAATTAAAATAAATATTATATTTACATTCCAAATGTATTTAAGAAGAATTATACTTATTATTCCTTATATTTAAATTAATACATTAAAAATTACTATAAATTACTTGGACACCCACACACACAAATATATTATTATAATACACACACATACACGTATAATTACATTAATTACATTTAAATAACATTAATTATTGGTTTTATAAATAATGAAATATATATATATTATTATTATTATTTAAATATGAAACATTTCTATATAATTAAATTTTATTATTAATGTTCACATTTTTAATACATGTAATTGAATTAATGATATTATTTTCATTGAGATATATATTTATATTGATAATCGTATTTAATCTAACTATATATATAATATACATATATTTTATTGCTTATAGGTAAATGTGTGTAATTATGTGAACACAGATATATATATATATATTCAGAAACACAAAACCAATGTGATATGTGAAAGTGAAAACCAAAAGCATATATATATATCATATATACTCATTAGTTTATTTTTTTATATTATAAATATTGTATCATCACTGGGATTATCGCTAATAAATGTTAAATTTTATTTGTGCAAAAACAAAAATTGATAAATTCTGACTTTTATCCATGCTAAGCAATGAACTCATAAATGGAAACTCTTATAAACACTCATTTTTAGCACTGATAAAGATGAATATATGTTGGTTCTTATTAAAATAAATTATAAAATTCAATAATTTATTTCATTGAATATATAATTGTTCTACAAGGTTTATCAAGTTATTTTTATGATTTATTTTTTGAAAATTGTCATCAAATAAAAATATACACTTTATCAAATCATAAATTGGGTGGCATTATGTGGTGAGCTCAAGTGAACATTACATAGATTAAAATATTTCAATGAAATTACTTTTTTTCACAAAAAATACAAATTTTTATTGATAAAATATTTTCAAATATTTTCAATAAAAATGTTAAGAGTTTTATAATATAAAAATAAAATTTAAAAATTTATAGCATATGTTTCAATAGAATGTTTTAAAATAATTTATTATATTTAAAAATATATATTAAATTTAATTTTTGTAGTAATATTTTTCAATACATGAGAAAATTAAATATTATTATAATATGAATACGTTCTTAATTTATAAAATATCATAAATTCTTCACTACTATATTTTAATTTATGTCATTATATTTAACAAATATAATAGATCCATAAAAAATATTGAAATTAATTGATAATAAAAGATATTGAGATGAGAAATCAATGTTTATTTGGAATTGTATGTCATTATTATCTTCAATTTGGTTATATAATTTTGAATAATTTCATTTTTTTTATTGATGACATATATTCCATCAATCTCTCTAAGAATGTATGGACCTACATATCCATGGTAAATTTTTATGTATCAAAAAACCCCATGAAACCATAACATACATCTGGGAATATACTATAATAGAAGAAGGTTCCATAAGATGTTACTATGTTCATTGTTGTAATTGTACACCATGAATGAATGGATAATACGGTTACTAAAATATGATATAATATAAGCTTAAGGAGTTTTCCCCTAGGTCCTAGTTTTTTTATCATATTGTGATAATCCAATCCATTGAAAAATCTCAAGATCAAATCACATTTATTTATCCAAAACTTATTAAAAATTATTACACATTTGATGATACAATATAAATATATATATAATTTTACTAAATTTTATTTATAGTTAGTAATGTATGTATACAAATATTAAAAAGAGATGTAAAATATAATAATAGGGTTCATAACTATAGGTTACCACTTTAAAGAGTTACCAATATTTATGATTGTATGACATATAATAAGTTCATTTGAGGAATTATAGTTTCTTAAAATTACGGGCCAATAAAGTAGTAAAATAAATCCCATATTAGGACCTTTAATATGTTGAATACTTTCAGAATATTTTATATCATTAACTCAATGATGATGATCTTAGGGAAGCATAAAACTTTTTAGGAAACAATATAATCATGATTTAGTGTAATTTTAAGTGAAAATTTCAATTATTTATGAGTTTTACCCTACATATACAAAACCCTTCTATGGGAGAACTTTTTATATAATTATTTCACAAAATTATAATTCAATGACTTATGATATGAAACTTAATATAATGACTACATGTCCAATTATTATGAGGTGTGAAATATAAAGTGATGTTACTTATGAATATGGTGACACAAATGTTGATAGAAGTGTCTGAGAAATCTTTATCGATACACCCAATTATAGAAACCGGAACTATACCAATGGAAATATATCAATGGATTTGGAGAACCATTGATATAAGTACCAAATGATTTGGGTTCCTATAACAAAAATTCCGTAGAACATTTAGTATTGGTTTTGATATTATTTATGAATTACTTTGACTAATGATAATAAAAGCTTAAAAATTTAATTTAGATTTGAACACACACACACACACACACAAACATATATATATCTATCAATTTTTTCTTATATAAAAGTGGTAATAGGATAGTGGTTATGTTTTAAAAGGATAACTGATAGGTCATAGGATTGAAACTCATGGTTGTTTTTACGTCACCCATATGTTAGAAGTTTTACTAAAAGGTTGGTATAGGTATTTTAGATTACCTATACGAATAGTTCTCAAATCATTGTTACAGACTTACTATACAAATTTTTCTCAAACTATTGGTATATACCACCTATTAAAATGGTTTTCCTGAATCATTAGTAATGGTTTTTCATGATAGGATCACAACAAACATATCTTCAAACTATTGGTATAGTTTATTCCAATAGTTTGAGAGATTATATCAATAATTCCAAACCATTGGTATATTCTTTATTTACATTAATGTTAATATTTAATTAATGATACTTTCTTATATAAGGAAGTATCTGATGATGTGACATGAGATGATATGGGTGTGGAAGTTGTGTTCAATTGATCTCTATAGGTTCCTTTTTTGGGTTTCCATGAACCATGTACTGCTAATCATCCTCCATTATTGACATTATTAGTAGAAGTATTGTCACATCTACAATAATTTTATTGGGATATCATAACACAATGTAGTGAATTTTGAGTAATTATAGGTAACACATCTTCCTCGACTAATAATACATTATATGTTTGAGGAGATTTTGAACATGAATGTTTATTAAAAAATGTGGTTAAATAATACCACATCAAGTGGATTTTTTCATTCATGGTTGATTGTTAAAAAAATGGTAAATACATCATTTAGTGTGATAAATATGAACTAGAATATATATTTTTCTTATCAATAAAATTTAAAAAACTTTATGATGTTATATTATTTTTAAGTTGTAAGATCTACACACCTATGTTCACACAATCCTATTGCATTATTATTATGCATTAGATAAAAAGATTATATTTAATATTATTTTTGAGATGATATAAGTGTTTCAAGATGTTTCTGTGTCTCTTATCCATGAATGAATACAATCATTATTTAAATATAGGATATCTTATGGAATGAATTTTATCGAAGAGTCGAATAAAATTATTAAAGTGTGTAAAGATTGATATGAACCATATATATTTTTTCCATAACTAATGGATTTTTTCCTCATAAAAATCTGATCATTTACCGCCTTGATACCATTGAGTATGTCTCTTAGGGTAGTCTAGTTGATCTAATAAAGGTAATGTTCCACAAGCTATTTCGGGAATTTATGCCATATATTACTTTATTTTTTATAGAAAAATTTAAATTAAACACATATACTACTCAATTAATCCTAATATAATGGTAATATTTATCTTGAAATGTTTATTTTCATAATTTTTTGGAAGGGAACTTTAAAGCATGAATTTATTTTTTGTAATGTAAACCCATTTAATGAAATGTTATATAGTTTCCTCGGTATCTTGTCATCCCAAACCATTTATTGTGGATACTAATTATGATATAATTTCATGGAAATAACCTAATTATTATATTTTATATTCCATTTGACACATTTCTAGAAATTTTCATAATAATTTTAACGATGAGACACTATATAAATAAATAATTATGTTTGGTATGTATCTTTAAAATTATATCTGTTCAAATAATTTTTATTATCCTCTTAATAACATTCATATTGACCTATAATAGGGAAAATATTACGAGTGTATAGAAGGAATATGAAGGGATAATCAGGATGTGTATGATTAAATGATTTTTATTTCAAAGTATAAATGGTCATTGAAATATGATGGTGGATGTAGATATGTCCATATGACCACTAATAACATGGTGTTTAGAAACATGGTATTCAATGGTGTTCATAAACTACCTATAAATTTCATCATACATTAGAAAATTTATAAATGTTTGAATTAATTTATCAAAAACTATGAACATGTTTATAATGGGATGTAATTTGGTTGAATATTCTAAAGATTATATGATAAATTTTTGTTGGAAATATCATCATTTTTATAGTTTTGGCTAGGAAGGGAGCCTCTCTAAAGTTACTGAGTGTCATGAACCACTCACATGATACATTGTCCAGTACTAGTGGACTTACTAGGACACATGTACTGTGATTGTTGTTATTTCTAGGCATTTAGGTATCATGGTTCCCATTTAGTTACAGATTTCACATTGATTAACTTGTCTTGGTAACTCTATATCATTCCATTATATCATTTTCATAATTTGGTAGATGACTACAGTATGGAAAGGATTTCTGCTAGGGATTTTCATCATTTTACATTTCCTACTAATCAACTGACTATGGTCCCTGATATTACTAGGTTGTATCCTTAAGGACAGATAAAGTCTACTCATATTAGGAACAATATGTACTGTAATTGAGAATGTGGGTGGGTTTATGAGGAATTTTATGTCGTGTATAAGTTCATAAATGAAATTAATGTCCCAATATAGATGGAATTAGTTCCATACATCATGAGAAATGATAGTTTACTACACTAATATAAAAGGAAAAAATACCCACAATTTTTCAAACCATGGAAAGATAAGGTGTTGGAATAGAACTATACCCATGGATTTTTAGGGACCATGGGTATATATCACATGTATTTAGTTATACCCATAGATTCTACAAAACATTGGATATAAAGTTATACCCATGGTTTCAAAATTGTGGGTATATGTATTACCATCAGAGAACCTATACCCATTGTTCTAAAACCCATTGGTATAGGTTTCTGCTTGAATTTGGATGAAACCCCACCGCCTTCCTTCCCAAAATGTTTGAAACCATAAATCAAATAAATCATATAATATATTTCTTCTAAATCTACCATCCAACAAATAGGTTGTAATAATTTTGATACCATATAAAATACTAAAATAAACATTTAAATCCATAAAACAAAATCAATCTAAGTCATTATATAACTACACAATTCTCCGTCTTGCTACATCAAAAATGAAGTGGATCAATATATCCCTCATTTCCAAAATCCTCATCTTCAACAACACCAATAACAAGAACAACATCATCATTATTATCATCATCATCATCATCATCATCATCATCATCATCATCAACAGTAACATCTTCACAGACAACATCATCTAGAGAAGTAACATCATCATTAACATCATCGTCACCAGCTTCAGCTGGATTGCCACTAGGACCCTCGTTTTCATCACTGAGGTCATCATTTAATGAATTCATTGATTCTATATATGAATAAATATTATTTTCAACCTCTGATGTAAGGTATTGATTGAAAAATGACATGCCTTTCCGTAATTATTCAGTGATCTTACTACTTATTTCACTCTCCTATTTAATTCTTTTACACTTCAATAAATCTATTATTTTCTTCAACTAATTATACATGAGAAATTTGTAGCTTAGGGGTCTGATATCCTTGAGAGGAGACCAATGAGGCCAATACATATAGGGGACAATGTTTTTCCCTGGTCGACATCATACTCTGCCCTGGTGCTCGTCACCTAAAACATGACTTAAATGATCATTCAACCTAATGTTTTCATCTTATTAATCATCAAGGGCCTCTAGTACAGTTTTTTTAAACATAAATAACATATTTAATTAATAATTTCATATAAATATTTTAAATATAAATAAAAAAATTACAGTATTTTATTGTTTTTTTTCATTCACTACATTTCCATCTTTTTTCTTCCTACACGAGAAAAAATAATTTAGCTCTAGGTAGACGACCTTCGATTACCAATATATCTTTCTGAAAATGAAAATTATTAGTATAAAAAAATTAACAACTAAAAAAATTTATAATATTGAATAAAAATAAATTTCAATAACATTAACTTTTAAATAAATGAAACATTCATAATTAATGAGATAAACTTTCATGAATAATTCATATATAAAAGCTAATCATAAACAATTTATAATTTTAGGTACTCATTTTGAACATTTATTAATCGTGAATATGAATGATCTATATCAATTTCATAATATGAAATCCATATTATTCATTATATGTTCATTTTTTCATTTCACCTATAGGCTAATAGGCATAATGGAATAATGTCCAGTTGGCCTATAATCATAATGAAAAATTATCCTATTGGTATAATGGCCAATTGACCTATCGGAATAATGGAAAATTATCTTATAGGCCTAATGTCTTATTTCTCTATAGGATTAATGGCTTACAGGAATATTAGTACTATAGTCCTATAGGAAAATTGTCTTATAGCCCTAATGTCCATTTGGAGTATAGGCCTACTGATTAGTTGGCCTATAGGCCTAATAGGAAATTGGACAATAAGCCTATTGTCCAATTTACATATAGTCCTAATTTCATGTTGTCCTATTAAGCCAATAGGCTAATTGAACATTAGGCCAAGTGTCATATTGTCTAGTTATCATATAATTCTAATTGGCCTATTAGCCATTATAAATAATGTCTAATTGGCCAATAGGCCTATTGGTAAATTCATCTATAGGCCTTTAGGATGAGTGAAATAATTTCCAATTGGATTATATATCTAATGTCCTATTGTAATATTGACCTATAGGCTATTAGGCCTAATGGAAGAATGTCCAATTGGCCTATAGGCCTAATGGATTAATTGTCCAATTTTGTCTAATAGGCCAAATGACCAAATGGAAAATTTGTCTATAGGTCAATTCCCATTAGGATTATAGAAAAATTAGAAAATAAGACTTATTGGCCTTTATCCCTAATTGAATAATGTCCAACTGGCCAATAGGCCTAATGGAATATTGTCCTAGGGTCCATTTGGCCTATAGGCCACTTGTCCATTTGGCCCATACGATTATTGGACATTATGCTAATTGTCCATTAGGTCTATAAGAAAATTGGACATTTGGATTATAGGACAATTGGCTAATATTCCTATAGGTTAATTGTACATTTGTCCTATAGGACAAATGGCCAATTGGCCAATCGGCCAATCAGTCCAAACAGCAAATTTTTCTATAGGCCTCAAGGCCATTTTAAAGGGGTATTTTTATCCATTTATTATAGGTATTACTGTTAAGAAAACACAAATTAAACATTAAAAACTAACTAAGTAACATTATAAATAAGTAAATTATTTTAATTCATATTAAAGTACCTAACTCTTCTCATACTCGTACAATGTAGTGCACACCAATGTGTGTACATATATCATTGAATCTTTTCTATTTGAGTTTTTACCTAATATTTCCTAAAAAATTTCTATTCAAGTAATAAGAAATAAATTTTATATGAAAACCATTAAAGATTGGGAATACCTTAAATTCATCGGTCTTCCAATGTGAAATCATTTTTTGATATTGAGTTTTTGGATAGTCATTGAATGTGGATACACACTCTAAATTAGAACCAAATCTACCCTCCCAAACAACATAAAAATCATACTTGTGTGATTTCAATAAATACTTAAGATCCATTAACCTTGAAGTCTTAGTAGCTTCTCCATCTAGAAAGATAAATCGACTCTACAATGAACTTGTTATTTCATATAAAGAAAACAATAATATAGATATAAATTTATAAATTTTTTTACCCATATCTTATCCCAAGATGTTTCCTTGATGTGTTTAATAAGATCTCTCTATGAGACTGGTTCTACCAGAATGATATTGTTTTACTTATCTAAAGAATCCATGAAACATATACATTTCCTTTCATTTTTACCAACCGTCTAATTTTCTACGTTTTGATCCACTATTATTTCTTCCTAGTGATTCTAGTGTTCCTTTATATGATTTCTCCCCTATCACCTAGTAGAACATACCACTGAAAAATAAAAGATGGGGAAAAAGAAGAATTAAAACATTGTACAACATAAAAATAGAATTTATATAATTTTACATGGTTATAATAATAATAAAATGTTGTATGATTCTCAACAGACTATGGCGGAACTATGGGTTGTCCTAGATCAGTGAAATTTTAAGGAAGTGTCTATTCCAATGCATGATCTGGATGTCCTTCATGAACTAGAGTGTAATATGAAGGAAAAAAACTCATTATATGTTTTATGGATGGTAGGAATTTTAGGTAGCATTGACATGGAAGAAAATGGATAGTAGTCTAGTGGATATATCATTAGATATGGATATGTTAAAGGTGGAAACATACATGGAGGTGGTGTAAACATCGTATTGGAAGAAGTTGCTAAATTGTATGATAGAGGAATTAGTGGGATCATCCATGGAGGTAGAATAGACATGGTGTGTGAATAAGAGGGTAGTTGAGATGATGATAGAGGCATGGATAAGAATATACCTTGAGACTCAAGTGGATTATGGAAAGGTGTGGTAGATGGGGTGCTTGTTGGTCGGATAGTGTGAAAATGGGTATGAAGGTTGCTTTGTCTAGGTCTAAGAGCATCCCCAATCAGACCTATGATTGTTGGATGAGGTTTCAAGAATGGTGGAACTTAATGTCCCTAGAAAATTGATAAATAATATTAAAATGACATTATATGTAATATAGAAGAAAAAAGTTACAATTATTATACTCACTGAGGGAAGCTGGAGAGGTAACACACACTTGTGAACATATCGATCAGTATCTAATAATTTCTTCATTTAAAGTTCTAAAGTATTTATCATAATCTGAATAAGAATGAAATATAATTTTTTTAGAAATAGTTTTTTTTTATAAATCACGCATAAAACATAGAAGTCGAATAAGTCATAAGAAATTTTATAACATCTATTAGTAGTAATAATTTAAAACCATGTTATACATTTTTAAAAAACTATTTTTAAATCCAATTATCCAAATTGAAATAAATATAATTAAATTAAATGAAACCATAAAATACTAAAAATATATATCATTCCAAACTGAAACTAAATTAATGTAATTACATTAATACTAACCATAGAATCTCATGTCAAGGAAAACTGATTGAATATTGAATATATATGGTTTCTTCTATATATTACCCACCACTACATCAGGTTCAACATCAAATCCCGAAATGGGACAATTTGATTCATCAAATGTAATATTTTGGTCCACACCAATAGGGGTGTTAATAGTGGTAATTTCAACCCCAGCATTATGGAAAATATTTCTTGGGGTTACATCATTAATGACACTATAATCAGGTCTCAGATGATCTTTCTCATAAAACACTTCTTTTTCCATTTATACCAAAATATTTGGTTCATTAGTATGTAGGAATAGACACATGTAAATTATTATGAGTCTACAATCATAAATAAATGTACCCTATTTCATCATTCAATCAAACCATTTTCATTTCATCATTGTTACCTGACCCTGAGTGTAGTAATAAAATAATAATATTTTCTCATAAAGTCTATAATGATACACATATTTATATTGAGGCCGATTATCTGAAGTACTAGCATAACAATCCTCGTTTGTAATTGAAATAACACCATCACGATATTTTCCCATTTTCACTACTCGATCAGTTGTAACAAATTGATGCATATTGATTATAAAATATTTTCATTAATGAAAAAAAGAATTGAGAACGAAGTCCAATGCACTTAAATCTTGACAATTGCAGTCAATAGGTATACTCGATACCTGAAATATTTAGTAATAAAAAAAATTAAACGGATATTTATATTTTAAGATAATTAATGTAATGGACATACCTCTGATTTTAACCAAGTATGAAAATCCAAGCTATGGAAAACCTCTCTTTTTCTCAAGTGAAAAGATTGATGTACTCTAATAACAAATTTATATTCTCTTCATAAAATATTAATAAAAGTATAAGGTATATGTGAAATGTCATAATATGATATAATAGATAAATATAAAAATTATTTAATTGATATAGTCATTAAAGAAACCTAATCGAAACAAGACTATGCAATGTCCTATATCATGCTCTTCAAGGCTCAATGTAGCAAATGTATAAGTCCAAACAAAATTCTACTATTTGGGTAAGATATGGAAATGAGGGATCAATTTCTCCATATTATTCATCAGTGGACAGTTTTTTTAGTCCTCACATCAAACAAACACATAGAAAAAAATACTTACATTCTTGAACCAGATAACCTCTCATAATCGAAACATCTGGATAATTCTTGTTTTACACATATGATTTCATTGTGCACATATTTATTTTAATAGGATACATCCATAAAAAAGTAATTGTTCACCCAATAAGTGTTTCAATTGGAATATGGACTTTTAAATGTTCAATGAATGTGAAAAAGGCTGGATGAAAGTTTTTTCCCATCTCACACAAAATTAATGGCACCTCCTGCTACATTTTTATCAATAATTCCTTGGATAATATTTTAAAAGAAAGGTATCTAAAAAATGAAACCAGTGAATAAATGTCACCCGTAAATTATGGGATTGAAAATTACAAATTTATATTGGAATCAATTTATGAATAAGGATGTGATAATCATCAGTTTTTAGGGATTTTAGTTTCAAATACTTTCTGTTGAATCATTTAGATATGTTGCTATAATGTAAATTAGGAACTATTATATTCTACAATACTTCCAGAAATTGATTTTTCTTTATTGGTGAGATCATTTATGAAGTAAAAAAATATCATTCCATATGTTGTCATTGATACACAAATGATGAAGTTCTGGTCGAATACCACAAACCAACTTGTCCTGATGAGATCAGAAGTCATCTTTGGTCTTCTCCATGATAATTATAATAATTGCAAGAAATATTTCACATATATTTATCTCAATGTTTATTATGTTTTTACAATTATGTAACAAATTAGTAGACTAATATGGAAACTCAAAAAAGATACTTTTCTTTTTAAATTTGTATGTGGATTAAGTGTCAACATTATTCCACTTTAGATTTCAGCAAACCTTTCCCTAATAAAAAACTAAAATATTTCAATTGATTAAGAACATTACTACTTAACATATTATGAGTTGGTTGTTCAGTGTCAACAGTTTTATCAAACCTCCAATGATTCTTCCAATATTGATGATCCATATGAAATAATCATCGATGCCTCATGAAACTAAAACTATGACAACATTTAAGCTTTCTCGATCGTGTATTCTTCATAAATTTATGACCTAAAAGTTTATCCTTTGAGCTCCAACCATAAATCATTTCATAAGAATTTATATTATTTATTGTCCGTAGAATGGTATCAGACATCTAAAATATATTTTTTGATGAATCATCAAATGTCTGCAGACTTATTTCCCAACGTTGCTCCAATTATCTTATTAATGTTTTCAAGTAGACATTTATATCATTCTAGGGATTAGAAGGTACAAATATCGTTATACTAAATAAAGTGAAAGGTTTTCCCTACAAATTCATTGAAGAATATTATAAACATGAATAAAAACTAGACACATGCTGTGAGCAGTAAGAATCTTACCAAAATGAAATAAACCATCACAATATTGACCCAAACTGACATTATGCACCTCCGCTACAAAATCAAGATATTTTGAATCAAATAAAAACCATGTTACTTTATCATCAGGATGAACCAATTCATCATTACCATTAATTCTATCATCATCATGCCATTTCATATTGGATGATATTTTCTACAGGCATGAATATATTTTGAAGTTATGGAATCATTGGAAAGTTCCAAATAAATTCTTGTGGCACAAAAAATAGTGTTCCATCATTATTTTCCTTCCATCAAGATGTACCATATTGTTTATAGTCATTATAGTCAGATTTATACTCCCAAAATAAACTACATTATTTCAGAAAAGCATGAAATTTATTAGTAGCAGATCTAAGCTACTTAATTAACATCCTTGCCTTATAATGATTTTAGGGACTATCTACACTATCTTTAAGAATATTATTCAAAAAGGTATAAAATAATCAATGGAGATATTAGAAATATAATATATGATTTTTCCGTGATATAAACCCATTAAAAATACCAATATTTTCATTTTAGTACATTCCGGATATACTCAAGTATTGGAATCCTTCATTAAAATTTTCACTCTCTCAACATTATCATCTTCAGTCTTTTCCTCAAGTGTATTGAAATCCTTTTATTCTTTCACTAGCGTATCATCTCACTCCTACTGATGGATAAATGGATATCGATCAAATATAAAATTCCTTGTACCACTTAATTGTTTTCATTCATGAATAGTAGAAGATTTTATTGTCTCTCCATAGTGAGACCAAACAAAATAGTTTGTTTGAAATCAAGATTTCATTGTATGGAATCTATCTTATTCATTGCTTACCCATGGTATTATAACACAATTATAGCTTGTACACTGTATAAAACGACCATCTGAATCATTCTTAAATGAAAAATATTAAAAAAATTTAAAATTCATTTGAAACTCAGTTGAATTATGATCGGTATGATACATCCATTTTCTATAAATTTTATTACATGGAAAAAAAGTATTCTTACAATCAATAATGTAAATTGTAATAAAAAAATCATTACAACCAACTTTACAATAAAAGTCACCAAATCGTACTAGTATCTTTCAAAATAAATAATAAGAGAAATAACATATTGAAACTAACTAAACAAGGAATACGATAAATAAGAAACACTATAAATAATAATTCACAAGCACCATAATTTGAATTTGAAATAAAATACACATTTGTAAAATGTTTCATATCTATAATTGAATATAAGTGAGACAAACAGTAAGACCAAAAAAGAAAAAACAATTTTGAGCCAATTGGTTATAAAAACTTAACTTACGATCACCATCCCCTCATTAAAATAAAGTCATCAACACAATCCCAATAACCATCCACTTCTATAGTAAAATGACGCTATATTCAACAAAAAATCCAATAGATGAAAATACATTCATATGGAATTATTACTAAATTCCTAAAAACATGAGAATGTTGGGTGTGAACTGAATCTAGTAATATAACACCAGGAGTCCCATTCATTTATTTTATTATGGAAAAAATGTTAAGACAAGGTGTGGAAAATAGGGTTTTATTTCACTTTAAATAAATAGGAGAAAAAATGATTAATATATGAACTTCATTAATGATCCCTATATTGTAGAACCATTTATAGAATTTGGTTATATTTAAAAACAATGAAATGTACAAGGGAAAAATTCTTTAAATATAACTATTTCAAAATTAAAACCCTGCATGGTCTAAAACATTTCAAAATCATGTTAATAGTAATATATCCATGGAAACAAGTTTTTACTTTTTATCTTTAAAATCATACACACACACACACCTCAAGGTAAACAAGGAAGTAAGGGTAAATAATCAACAAGAGGAATGATAAATAAAATGATGGAATAACAATAAAAGACAAGTTTAATCCAAAAAAGGGTCCACTCACCATGAAATACCATCCATGAAATAAACAATAAAAATAAAAATGTATTAATGAATGATCCATAACATAAATAAATATCATTAGGTGAAATCATGATGACTAACATGACCACACGATACATGAAAACATGGGCCTAGTTGACAGTAGGTTACAATCATACTTCTATCATTAAATCACTCTATGTAGACTCTATGAAAACCCAAAATTTAATTTTTTACATACAACTATGGGGGTTATAGCTGATGCCCAACCTTTACTAGCCTAGTAATGTCCCACTACTTTCCATATAGAGTCCTCTGTTTCCACATGGATTTGTAATGTAGGTAGACCATGTCCAATAACATCATCACAAGATAATAACAAGCTATTAGGGACAGCAACATTATCACACCATTACCACCTCCAGCCCTACCATCAATGTGACCCAAGACACATATAAAACATGTACCATGTAACCAAGAATCCATCATATAGATATGAAAAATCAAAAAAATGGGACCAAAAAGGGCACCCTCAACAGTCATCTCAGAACAAGGTTCCAACTGGGACTTCAATTTTATACATACGAAATACAGAATTGAAAATTTTTTTACTATACAACATTGCATTCCAAAAAAATTACAAAAGGATGTATATTCATCACCAATTATAACCACACAATTCATCAGATAACTCTATTCATATTTTTAATTCAAACATATAATCAAAACATGAAATCCCTCTTTTAACAAAAAAAATTAACCTACATCAGAAGCCTAATTTTTCTTTTAATACAATTTTTTTTTAATATGAAAACAATCCATAAAATTTTATCAAACATATAGAGTTTCTAAAAAACCATTTTCCATCAAGATACCATTTCAATCATGAAATAACACCCATTTTCCACATGAGAAATAATCGAAATAACTAAATGAAATAGAAAATTGAACCTATATATAGTCCAAACCATTAATATTTTATACAAATATGAATTTAGAAAACAATTGTAACACTGTAACTCTTGAATAAAAGAAAATGAAATAGAAACACAAACATCAACCATAAAAGCCATGTCACCTTCATTAAAGTACTTGAAAAATATTAAAAACTATACAGATGAAACAAGAGGAGGGATGAAATTGTAACCTCTCAGATATAAAAAAAAATTCAGTAGAGAATGAACACATTATATGGGTGGATATGCCAAAAATCATTTGAGTATGGTAATGGGGTGGCTAATGTCACCGGAGGGGATGATGGAAGTCGGATTAACTCTCTTAATGGGAGGGGGATGTATAGATGCATGGGAGGAGGTAGAGTTTAAATGAGGAGGATGGTAGGATGAGCTTGAGTGGGATTTAAATATTTATAAGTCTACTAATGGTTTCAAAAAACCATTGGTATAGACCAACATATACCAATGGTTTTTTAAAAACCATTAATATAGGTTTGGACAAGCACCTCTATACCCACTATTTTTCAAATCCGTTGATATATATCTATTAGGATATATCGATTTTCTATTAGTGTTATGTTTTTGACATTTTTATGTAATCATATTGATATATAAAATCGTGTTTCATATTTAACTATAAATTCTAACTAGGATACCTATCTTTTTTACTTATAATTCATAAATAAAATTCTTTAGAAAATATAATACAATCATTAAAAATTGTAAAATTTATATCAAATGTAGATATGGTGAACATTCAATTTCACATGGAATAATAAATTCATGTTTATCATACTCTATTAGTGGGTTATACCATTCCACCCCTGACCATTCATAGGTGACACCATTTCCATCACATTTTACCTCTTCCCAAGATCAACCCCATATTTTATGTGTAGGGTTCTATGGTATAGTGATGTGCGATTTCACCTTCATCAATAAATATCTCATTTAAACCCTTACAGGGAGGTGGATACTAGAGACACATAATTTCCATATACTAATGGTAGAGATAACAATCACTCCGGAGAAGTCTCAATTATATCATGACTCCATTTTGAAGGTATGATTATGGAAGGACACTTTTCTAGAGAATGGTTTGGTTTGGTATATAGAGTTCCTAGAATAGTGGTTTTTGATGATATTAGGTCATTCGTTAGTAGTAAAATACAAATTCCATGGATAGATGATCACTTAGCCCATCGACATTATGATTCTTATGAACAAAATAACATATTATTTTCATGTACATATATTCTACGACTTATTGGATTCTTAATCATTGTCTATTATTTTATGAAATTCATCCATCAAATGTATTGACCATTACCTAAGGTCCTTGACCAGGCATGTTGATATCGATGGGGGTGGATTTTATTAAATATAAATATAAATAATTATGAAATTAATATCACATTAATAAGATTAAAATCATAGTATGTGTTATTTTTATTCAGATGTGTGTGTGACTGTATATCCTTTATTCTGCTTCTAATGTTCATGTGCCATTGCCTATGGGGATTATGCAGGACTTCCCATATAGATGATGGTCTATTTATCTGACCTTATTATATGAATGTCAAATAAGAAAATTTATATTATGAAACTAAATTTGAAATAATGTTATCTATTGGTGGAGTCATGTTCACAGATATTCAAACATTTCCAGACATGATGTCTACACTTATAGACCTATGTTAGACAATCTTAGATCATATGATGTGTTTTATTTTTAATTATATACTTACATTATAATTTTTTTATTGTAAATTATTTCCCTTGCTAACTTTATATTCTATATTTTTTTTATTTTAGCTTTCGTGGGTTCCATGTTTTAGACTTGTTTTGTACAGCCTTCTTCTTTATTTCATGGATCTTCTTAGTGCCAACACCTTCATGGAGCCTATATTCTATATTCACATTGCTGAGTGGAACCATATTGATTTGGTTATGAGTATGTTTGGGTACCTACTTCCCATTCCCACACCACCTAGGAATTTGGCATCACTACATTCCGTAAATATATTATATAATCAAGATGTAGACTAATAATTATTTCATGCATTCTATATTGATATATGGGATAGACGTGTTGAGCCCCAATTACATGGGATAGACATGATTCTCTTTCATCTATCAAAATATCTTGATTATGAGTCGTGGGACCACATGATGTCACTTTTGTATGTTACATGTCTTGAATGTGGATATAACGACTTGGTGATAACTCTTCTCCCAATCGAATAACTCTTGTATTAATTATAACTGAATGAATAATTTTTGATAGGATGATCATATGACATGATTATTTCATATCTCTAATCTCATAGATGGTTTTTTATAAGAGTATGTAAATTTTCACAAATCCATGTTAGAGTTGTATCATCCCATGAATGAGATATATCAAGGAATTTGTTTTATGTTCCACATGTAGCTAATCCCCAGGTTGATGGTTTAGAGGGTGATGAGATTCATCTAGACATGAAACATTATGATGTGTCGCACAAGGAGGATGTCCAACATGATCATCTAAATGATCCTCCACATTCTAGTATATATTATTCAAATCCCAACCATATTATTCTTATTACATATCCTTCTCAACATAGAAATATTCCATTTTTAGATACTATATCATAGGTTATGTAGACAAGGAGGCAAGATTCTTCTTGTAATGATTATATTATCTATTCCATTTATATTATTTATTTTAAGTAATAAATGGTAACTTGAGCACATGAGATTCAACTTGTTTCTTTGACAGTCATATATCCATGCCTCAACTAAAATCTTTTCCAATGTGGATGAATGATTTGACCATTAAATTTCTTCTTCCCACATCGTATATTGTTCTTGCCAGAAACCATCATCCTTAAACGTATGAAAGGGTACTAGAGAGAGGAATTTGGATCCAACGCCCATCACACTAGATGATATAGACAAAACTGCAATAGATTCTACAGAGGAGTAGTGTATACTAGATGCTATTACATATGGGGTCTTTAAGAGTTCTAAGAATTATTTTTATAAGGGATAAAAAAGATCTGAAAAAAGCTGTATTTATAATGATCATTGAATTTTATTAGGGATAACATAACATTGATAAAAGATAGATTTATATGTTCTTTTTTTATCAAAGATAAAATCCTAGCTTTATTAGGGATTTTTGGAGTTGATAAAGTGTTCCATTATCAATGTCTTTTAATACTGATAAAGCAATCCATTATCTGTCCTATAAATTAGCACCGATAAAAAATTACAAAAATATTTTAAATTTTTATTTGATGAAAAAACCATGAAGGTAGGCTCATGGAAACCCCATCAATCTGTGATGGTTGAAACATACACTTGCAAGCCCAGGTCAAACCCATTTGTGATGACTATATGATATTCTGAATTAATTATACTTTTGTGAGTTTTGAACCCTTTCACAATAACTTATAACTTATAAACCTTACCACTAGACAAGTCATTGTTTTTGTTACATAATGATATATATATATATATATATTAATAAATATGAATTGTGAAATTTGTGTGTATATATAATAATAAATATTTGTTTCAAAATTTATGTGTGTGTGTATATATATATATTTATTTCAAAACGTGTATACATATTTGTTGTACATATATTTCTATACAGAATGTGTGTGTGTATTTATTGTATATATAAAATGTGTATAGTTTTGTTTCAAAATCTGTAGACATATTTTGGTTAATATAGTGTATATATTCATTGAAAAACATTTGTATACTTTTTGTATATATAACATGTCTATACATTTGTTCTAAGAGCTGTATATTTTTTGACCTGTATATATATTTGTAGGAAAAAATGTGTGTTTATATATATATATAATATATTTTTGTGTGTGTATATATATATATATTTATATATGTATACATTTGTGTATGTATATTTTATAATTATATTTATTTATTTATATATATATTTGTATATATTTTTATATAAATATCTTTATTTGTAAATTTTTATTAATATATATTTTTTCCAAAATGTGTGTGCATATATATATTAATACATATAGTTATTTATATATTTTTATCTAAATATTTATATATTTATTCATTTATATGTGTATATATTTGTATACTTGTTTATAATGTATTTATATATTTTATTTAAATATATATAGTCATTTAAGTAAATTTATAATATATTATATTTATATATACATTTTTATAATGAATTTTAATACGATAATTTTAAATATATTTTTAATATAAATTTAATTTGTTTTTATTACATAAAATATGAAGATAATGTTGATAATAAGTTACAATTCTAATATGATTTTATATTTTAAATCAGGGCACCCTTTATCAATGCATTAAAAAGAGTGGATAAAGGGAAACCTTTATAAACTCTAAAAAATAAAAAAAATATTTATCCTTTATCTGTACTAAAAAAAGTACATATAAATGGGACATTTATCAACTATTATTTCAACACTAAAAAAGGTATCCCCTTTTTGAACTGTTTTTTTAGCACTGAAAATGGATATCATTGTCAGCATTTTTTAAAAAGCACTAATAAAAGGAAAGCACTATTTTTTCATGATTTGTAGTACTGAGACAGAAAAAATTAAAATAAAAAATTTCAGCACACTATCTATACACAAGGTTTTTGCAAGAAGGATCATCTGAGAGAGTGATGCATACATCAATCATACTTTTTCTACTGTTCATAAATTTTGATTTGTAATCTATTTATATATTTTTATTGAACTTTTAATCTTATGTTACTTAAAAAACTATATTTTATATTTAAATAATATAATTAATAATTCACAATGTTATTGATAATTAAATATGGTTTTATACTCATTCAAATAAAAATTAAATAAACACATGTCGGGACTTCCCCTGTGACACGCCCCTTCCCTACAAACCCAAACCACAGTCATAATAATGTTGGGGCATAAATTATAATAATAATAATTATTATTATTATTATTATTATTAAATCATCTAATTAATAATTTATAATATTTAGGTAGTTAATTAATATAATTAATATCTGATAATATTTTATACTTAATAATAATTGACAAATAATTTACAATGATTTTTAATTAACAAGAAATCCATATCCTTATTACCCATTAATTAATTATTTAATACATAAAGGTAAAAAGAAATAAATCCCAAAATATCAGGAATAATAAATTCATTGGAAAATTAGGTACATAGAACAGTAATTCACAATAATGATATAGTGAAATTATTAAAAACTTCTTTAAAATGCTCCAAAAATTACATAGTTTTTCAAAAATAGCATTGGATAACTTGCGGTGAAACATAAGAAAGAGGATAGACATAAAGACCAATAATGGAATAAAAATAATAATATAAGGTAAAGTGTTACATGTGAGGTAAGAGCCATATCCAGGTAACTTAAGAGGGTTGTGAATCATAATCATAAACAATGAGGTATTATATAACATGATAACATGAAAGGAAATATGGTAATGGAAAAACAACATAAAACATGGAATCATAAACATATTACAAGGATAACATCCAAGAAAAAATAAATTATTATTCTTAGAATAACCTGTAATTCACCATACATTCCATTTCAGGAGTTAAAAACATTACTAAATGCATTGGATGGCTATATAATTCTGGACTCACTCGTCACATTCATATCATGTGCATTCTTAAATGTTCCACATAGATCATAAAAAATAAGGATGCAATTAATAAATTTCGTCCCCATGATTACATATTTCATGTTATATATATGTATATCACTAATAAATGAAGTGTTGGTACAACTAGGTGAACACCCTTGAGTGAAAATGGAGAAAATCATTCACTATACAAATGGTTGGCATGGAAAATCACAGGATACTTTCAATATCATAATAGGCGTACATGAAGGTTTATAACAGGGTGATTGAGATAAAAAGAGGTATCTAATTACTCTGTAAAAATAATGAAAATAAAATTGATGTGTAAAAAAATATCCCAACTTGAACAATTAGAAATCAGATGAATGATATGAATATGGTTCTTGAATAAAGAGGAGAATGAGAGGATCCCTTACCTTGAGAGGGTGATTATTAATGTTAAATGTGCATTTTGAGAGATTGAAGGAACCATGAAAGGGATATAGAGAGGGAAGGTTATAAAAATTTTGTTATCTAAGGGTTTTTAGTTAATAGGAATGGGAGGTTGGGTTGGTTTATATATCAAAATAGAGGAGAGTTCTTTATTAATTTCCAAACATAGGTTTTGGAATCTATATGATAAGGTAATAAAAAAACAATCCTATGGGTTTTTACCATATTTTGAGAAAAACATAATTGGTTTTCATTATTTTATATGGTTAGGAACTAAAACCATTAAAATAATACCCTTGGTTATGTGTAAGTGATTCATGTTTATAAAAAATTGATTTTGAAACCTGAAAATATAATATAGGATTTAGAGGATTCATTAAGGGTTTATAAAATTAATCAAATATCGTAAAAATAAATTAATTTAATGATAAAACAGAATTTTATCCATGTATACTCTTTATAGTATTTATTACATAACTTTTGGGATTTTACGATGTCATGATACATATTGTGTATTTATATCGTATTTATTTTTAACCTGAAGATTCAACTATCTCTGAAAATTATAAAAAATAACTATTGAATAATTTGGTTGTTCTGATTTCAAAAATAATATATATTTTATCAAAATAATTTGCTAAATATTATAATTTACATTTTCAAATAAAGAATCCCCATTTGTTGAAAAATACTTGCTTTTTATGTTAATAGTTTTTTGACCCTTATAAAAATAACATTTTACATCATAAATTTACATTATAATTTATATTTAATAGTTATTATTTAATAATAATATGTTAATAAAATATAATTTATTTTATAAATTTATGAATTCATAAAAATTGTGTCTTGATTGGAACTTTATATTTCTAAAAAATAAAATTTGTGTTTCATTGTATCAAAATCTAATTTTTATCAAACTCAATACTTAATCATTTAAAAAGTAATGATAATAAAAGATAAATATAATGATTATTTTAATTTCAAAAAACTAAATAAATAAATTCAAACTTTTTGGGTCTAGATACATAACACTTAATTATTCCACTGAACACCCTAGGGATAAGTTTTTCAATGGTGATATTTTCATTGTGTGGTTCAACGTATATTGTTTTTGGTTATAATACTGATGAGACTGAAATTTTCCCATAAATTTTTTTACACATGCTATAGTTGTTGAATATTAACTTGAGATTTATCATTGGAATATCTTCGTGATGTTATCCCCCTCAGAAGCTATGATAAATGGGATTTATAGGGTATGATTCTACCAGTTAAGGTGATCACTTGTTTTGTCTGTTCCCATTGGAATTTATCCCAACCCATAATATAATAATCATAATGATCACCTTAAAATGAATATATTATCATTCATTATGAAGATTAAAGGTATTTAAAATTTTACAAACCATTTAGTTATCCAAAATACACAAAGTAGTGCATGTATTTTCCATAACATCATTTATTAATAAGGAATTTACTCATTTAAAATTTTAATTTAATTTATAAATGTTTTGGTTGTTACATTATTACACTATTCATAAATTTGACCCTAGAAATTTTCATTTACTACACTGAAAAAATTAGGGTACTTATATTTCATTACATCTTTCAGTTCCTAGGTCACTTCCTAAAACATGTGTTCTTCTATAACACCTTGGCTGGGGGAGTTGTCTTGTTTCATATAACATTGTCTGTATGATCTAATATCATCACCATATACCCCTTGTATGAAATATCATTATTCAATGGTACCACATCTAAATTAAGTACATTTAAGGGGTATTGTATGTAATTACTCAATAGGGATATATTGAACACATCATATACTTGAGATATGTGAGGTGAGAGTTTTAGTTGATAGATCACTACTCATATGTGATCAAGGATCTCAAAGGGGATGACGTATCTAGGAATAATATTTTCCTTCTTCCAAAACCTCATGAATTTCATTCATAGTGATATACAAAGGAAAACTTTTTTTCAACATCAAAATACATGTCTCATCTATTATTTTATACATAGATTTGTTTTCGAATTTGTACAAATTTCATATGATGTAGAATGTTTTGAAAAATATCTACCATCTCTTAGATAAGATCATGTACCACAATCTTACCATTTTGAATTCATCCCAACTTATTGGATTATGAAACGTATTCCCTTATAGATCCTTATAAGGTTCCATTCGAATGATGGAATGGAAACTTTTGTTATATGAGAACTCCACTAGGGGAATGTGCTAATCCCAACATCCTTGTAAATCCGTTGAACACGATATCAACATATCATCCAGATTTTTAATGGTTATTTAATAATGATCATATGTCTGAGGGTGATAAGTAGTGATGAAGATTACTTATGTATCCAATGATTATTGGAGGATTATCCAAAACCTTGAGTTAAACATCAAATCCAGATTAGATACAATAGAATGTTTAAATCCATGCAGTCTTATAACTTTCCTTATGAATATCTTAGAGAGTTGGTCAAGATAAAAATATTCCATGATAGAAATAAAATATGCTAAAATTATGAGGTGATCATTTAACACCCATATGGAGTTATTAACATTAGGTGTACTAGGGTGTCTTATGATGAATTCCTTGGTCATGTTTTCCCATTTCCATATTCCTATGGAAACTAGTTGAATCATACCCTTATACTTTTTTCTTTTAGACATAACTTGATGGCATGCCAAGCATCGAGATAAAAACAATTAAATTCCTTTATTCCTGATATCCCACTGTATTTTTTTATTCAAGTATCTATAAATCTTAGTTCTATCTAGATGAATAGAGAAAGATGAGTTATGCGCATCATCCAAAAGTTTCATCTACAGTTCTATTTTTAATGGGACACATATCCAGGTTCCAAAATGTATAACTTTGTCATTATAAAAGTTGAAATATGGAATATTCGCAACCTTTTTATTTAGCAACTCATAATATTTATCGGACTCGTTGATCCTATAAATAATAGATGGTTGAGTAGTTATTTTGGAAAGGTATGATAATGATCTATTTGTGATTCCCATGTATATCCTTTGAACATCCAAAGAGGTTGGATACCTTACAATACTAATCGTGGATAGGTTTGGAGAATCATTTCTTCATAGATCGTATTCCACCTTTTCTTTTTTCCTGGGATGGTAATGGGTTGAACAATCACAATCCTTGATCAAATCCATCCACCTCTGTTGGTGCATATTATGCATATTATGTGTGAATATATACTACAGTCATTTATGATCTTTATATATGTTACACTTATCACTATATATATAATTTCAAGATATCATAAAGGTTAAGATCACTATATCCAATTCTTGATCATGTTTTAGTTAGTTCTACTCCTGGATCATTAATTGGTTTGAGACATAGGCTATAAATCTTCTTGCATGAGTACACAACCTAATCCTTTTTCAAACACATCACTGTAGATCACAAATACTTCCATACTTGTGGATAATGTTATAAATTGTGTAGTAATTGACCTCTGATTCATATATTTAAATATTCCATTAGAGAAAATATACTTTTTCATATATGAAAATTACATCATTTCAAAGATAAAAAAGAAAATAGTTATACATTCAAGGATCAAATTATTTAATATATTATGAAAATTGGGACCAAACATCATTGATACCGAATAAATTATAAAATTATTATAATCCTTATTCTTTATCCATTTAAAATCTCTCATATTCTCCTTAGTACATGTGGTCACCAATATATTTACATCAGGTAAATGGGTGAGATAATTGTTCAATAATGGGAGGAATAAATGATATGAATCAATAATATATGGGTGAGGATAATCAACATGATCATATCATAAGAATATGATAATCATAAAATTAATTAGGGAAAATTTTGATAAATACATGGAATGAGGAACATGCATAAAAATTATACATCATGCCATAGTGGTTAAATACCACACACAGTTGTAAACAAAGCTAACATCATGTTCATTCATAACATGTATGCATAAATCACGACATCATCATTCTGAAAAAATATAGAATCAGGTCAACAAATCATACACATAATATCATAATTTAAATCACATTACCCAATGCATTAGAGTTATATTTTGCGCCCAACCATCACAACATAAAATACTCATTATCATGCATTCTACATTGAAGGATAACAATTATATTCTGGAAATAACTTATGAAATGGAATGAGTTTCATAATGAATTTATCATACAATACATCATGGAATAACCATTGGGATTACCAAATGGGAATGGGATATCATACTTTTTTCTAAAATATTTTTTTTTCCATTGAAGAGGAAACAACAGAAGAGGATTCAAAGTTGTGTTTTATGAAAATCAAGTCCTTTTGAAAAATTAATATAATTGGATTGAAAATAATTTTGAGAAGGCAGGAACATGTATATCCATGAAAGAAAAGGTAAAAGATAGTTAGAGAACATATTTTTGATATTATTGAAACATTCATGATTAAATCAATGTGAAATAGTAGATATCACAAAAGAAATAGATTTTTTTGAGAATCCCTTTACCTTTAATCCCACATTATTTCCTCACTTTTACACCCCCTCAATAAAAGAGTTAGGTTTAATAGAACATTTAAAGAGAATTAAATTATGTTACTTTATGTAAATATTTTTAATTATAAAAACTTTATTATATTTCATAATTTTTATTGTTTATGTTGATGCATATTTATATCATCATTTCCTTAAAAATTTCTTATTTTTCTTCAATTTTGCTATTTTGTACAATGCCATTTATACATAATTATAATTAATTACAGAAGAAAAAATAAATATATCTTCACAATTATAGATCCGAAATAATTTATTATAACCATCCAAAGTGGTTTTGGTATGAAAATTATTAACAATGTCCTCCTTGGCGATTAATGTACTATTTACAAGACATTATCAAAAGGGCATGAATGAAAAGTTTAAAAATTTAGTATGTCTTCAATATAATTATTCTAATTTATTAAAATAAATAATAAAATTTAAAAATAATACTTAATTATACTTATGATATTTAGGTTTGAAAGGGGAGGAGAAACAGAGAAATACGAGAGGATAATGAGAGGAAGATTTGGTGGGATCATACCCTCTTCCTGTTGTTACTTCTTCTTTACTGTTCTAAAATCCTTAGATGATTGGATAAGTATGGATCCAAAACGTACCTAGGTATGATAATATGTCTACTGGAGAATATTTTGGCGAAAATGATCTTTGTAATGTGAGGGAGGAGTGGTTTTCCATGGGGAGGCAGAGGGGTTATTTTTTCTTGGGGAGAGGGGTATTTTTGAGTTAAAATATTGAATAAAATATAATATCTATGGTAATCCTTATAATAGTGATATTTTTCACATAATAAACAATATTTTAATTAAATAACAGTATTTTAATAATTTTAATCACTTTATAATTCCAATTCATTAGTTTAATCAAAAGGAAATGTGAAAAAAATGAAAAAAAATATTATTGTATTATAATACTTAATATTTTAGAATTTGGAAAATAATTTTTTGGTTTGTAAATCAGGTTTATTGTAATTCAAAGACTCATTTAGAGATTAACATATTTTTTGGTCCAGTATCATGTTTTATAAATTCATATGTTATTATTTCATCACAAATGATGTAATTAAAGATACACCAGTTATAGAAAAAACTGTATTTTTACTATTCAACTAAAAACTAAATTATTTCATAAAATTTTAAATAACAAACCTTGGAAATTTTTTTCAGATTATTTAAAAAATTGTAATAATATTATCAAAATATTTTTCTATCTTAGGATATTTTTATTCTTAATATAGAAGTTATGATTTTTATGAAATACTTAAAAATACAGTTTATTAAAAATGTGATAACATTTTCTATGACGTTTTTGGTTGTGATATTTATTTTTTGGAATTATAATATTTTTATTTACATAAATTAATCTGATAAATATTATTTTTATAAAAATTTATTAATTTGAGGTTAAATTACTATTCTAACGGTTATGTAACTATTCCCAACGGTTGGATTACTATTCCCAATGGTCAGGTTACTATTCATAATGGTCAGGTTACTATTACCAATGGTTAGGTTACTATTCCTTTGATCATATTACTTTTCTAATAGTCACATTTCAATTCCAATGATCACATCACTATTCCATCAGCAACATTTTCACCTATAAATACCTCTTTATATCTTTATTCATTAATCACCTCAATTCCTTTCATGGTTATACATTTCTATTTTCTATAATGTTGATGGGTTTACTAATATTATGTAATATTTATATAGTATTTATCTGGGATAATTAATTTTAGCAGATTGGGGTGATCCGTATTTTCCCATATTAGTTTTTATAATTTATATTTTTTCCCATTATAATATTTTTAATTTTAATGGGTTTAATTTATGACTAATTAAATGATTTGAATTAATGAATTAATGTGTTTTTGTCTTCTCTATGTATTTTATGTGTATAATAATATGTAATATATTATAATAAACATTTATTTAAAGAAGAAATATAATTTATATGCATTGGGATGTTATATTCTTCCCCCCTTTAGAAATTTCAACCTCGAAATTTAAACTCATATTCTCAGTTTAGAATAGATGAGGGTAATTTTATTTTCTTGTTTCATCTAGTTCCTATGTCACCAATTCATACTTATGGTACTACTGGATTAATTTGAAAAGGCTAGTCGTATTTTTTCATAGAATGTTTTCTCTATAGTCCAATATTTGGCCTATTTTCTCCCCATATGAATGGTAATTCCCCAGTTGTTCAACCTTCAGATTCAATACTTGTGAGGGGTTAGGTTTATACTTTCTCCCGAGAGATACATAGAACAAATCACGAACATAGGATATGATTATTGAATGTTCTAGCCAATAGGACACTACACCCATATGATCAAGGATATCAAAGGGGATAATTTACCTATGGATAATATTAAATTTCATTCTAAAGCACATGAAACTCTTCCGTGGTGACATCTGAAGGATAAATTTTTTTTCAAACTATAATTCCATTTGATTATTTTCAGCATAGATCTTATTCCGAATTTTAGTGGCTTTTATATATTGTTGTATGGATTGAACCTTATCTTTCATGTCTTAAACAAGATTAGGTATTACTATCTTTCATTCTCTTACTTCATCCCAAGAAGTTGGAGTTCTAAATCACATTCCATATAGAGCTTCATATGGATCCAATTGAATACTTGAGTCGATGATTTTGTTGTATGTGAATAGATATAATGGGATATGTTGTTCTCATCCTCCCTTAAATTCCATTGATCAAGATCTAAACATATCCTCATGAGTTTGAATATTCTTTTTAGTCTTTCTATCATTTTGTGGATGATAGGCCATAGTTAAATTCAATTCAGTACTCAATTAATGCTAAATACTTATTTAGAATTTATGTGTGAGCATTGGATCATTATTAGAGATTATTGAATGTGGTGCCTCATGAAATCTCACCACTCCCTTTAAATATATGTTGGAAATTTTCTCAAGTGATAAATCTTCCAGAATATCACTGAAGTGGGAAGTATTGGTTTGTCGATCCCCCAAATTTCATATTTCATTATTTCCTTTGGATGTATTTGAGAGGCCACTAATAATTCCATGGTTATTTTCTCCCATTTCCACATTGGTATTTTAAATGGTTTCATTATCCCCTTAGATATTTGTCAATATAATTTAACTTACATTCATACCAAGATTCATGTGATATACTCAGAAATATCCTTCTTCATGTTGTCCCTAAAAAATTATTCTCAAAGATAATGGTATATCTTGGTACTTATAGAATGGATGGAGAGAGAAGATCTTTGGGGATTATTAGATCACTCTTACTTTAACTTAGGTGACTCAAGCATGAAAATTCTAGTTCAAAATTGAATGACAACATCCTTATTGATGTGGAAGTCATGTATCTTCCATTCTGTTAATGATTTCACCTCTTTTTGAAGCTCTAGATCTTCCATATGTACCTCTTTGATCGTATCATGTATATATGGTTAGGAAATTAGTTAGCAACAATATGATATATTCCCCACCATTATAATAACTAGATCCATCCATTGTATATCTATAAAGATAGGGTCTCTCTTAATTCACATCATTGATGATGTAAAAAGTTATTTTATAAAAATTGAATCATCTACCTTTTTCTCCAATCCTAGATGGTAGAGAATGGATTACCCATGGTCCATGATTATCTCTAACCATATTCTTTGAAAAATGTTGATCTCCTTTTATGGTAATATATAATTTAGATTATTGTGATCTCTATATATGTAACACTTCTCACCATATAGATAGTGCTTCCAAGTCATCAAGGTTATGCTAATATATTATAACACCAGATCATGTGTCGGGTAGTTATTATCATGGATCTTCAACTATCATTAGGCATAGGCTATCACATTTTTGTTTTTCATGAGTACACAACCCAATCCTTTCTTCAAATCGTCACTATATATCACAAAACCTTATCCACTTCTTTGTAATGTGATTAAAGGTGTAATGCTTAGCCTCTTATTGAGATCCTTAAATTATTCCTCATATTATTTTATCTATCCATACTTTACCCCATTCAGTGTTAACATAGTTTGTGGTCTTGAAAATAGTGAAAAATTTATCACAAAACATAAGTAGTTCCCTGATAATAAAAGATAACAATGTATTTCTATGAAACATTAGGGTCTGGTCCATTCCTTAATTTTTTTTCTTTAAAGGTTCCATAAAAATTCCCTCACTTGAGATCATGTTCCTTAAAAATGTGACTTCCTACATACAAAAGTCCCACTTAATGAACATAACATATGTTTTATCCTTTATTAATGATTCCAGTTCTATCCTTAGATTCCCTTCATAGTCCTCTTTACTCTTGGAGTAAATGATATTATCTTAGATAAATACTACAAAAAAAATTTCAAGGTAGTCTCTAAAGTCTTTATTAATAAAATACATGATGATTTCTATGGAATGATTAAGTTTTAAGGTAATCAGTATGAACTCATAGAGTCCATACCTTATACGGAAGTCCATATTCTGAATATATTCCTTATTCAGCTTTTGCTGTTGATATCAATAATGAAGGTTGACCTTTGAGATGTATTGACATTCTCATAGTTTATCTAAAAATTTTTCAACACTTGGTATGGGAAACTTTTTCTTTATGGTGATGTTTAAGGTCTCAGTAACTGATATATGACCAAATTGATTGATCATTTTTTTCTTTACAAAGGGAATTGGAACACCCAAAGGAGATGAACTACAACATATGAACCCTTTTTCCAAATGTGATTGTACTAACTTATTTAACTCCTCTAGTTTTATTGGGGTTATCTTTCCAGGTCATTTGAAGATAAGATTGGATCCAGGTATAAGTTTTATTAATAACTCTACCTCATTATTTGGGGTAATTTTGGAAAACTCTTTAGGAAATATATCATTGTATTCCCTAAAAAAAGAAATACATCATGGTTGATGATTTTCTTTTAATAAACCATTTGGGTAAGGTATTAGTCTTTACATGGTATCAACACCCACAACATTGAGGGTTTTTTCAAAGGAGATTCATGATATTACATGCAGTTTTATAAGAGCTTAGGATGGTTCATAATATGAAAAAATATTTACTTTTCTAAATAGTTGATGTTTTATCTATATAATTAGATCTAAGCCATGCACTACATATCACTGAATTCTACTAAGGGAAGGATTAAAATATTCACTAGAATAAAATTCCAACAAACACTAATGGGAGAAGATTCCAACATTTGGATTACAATGAATGTACCACTAGGTATTTTTTATCGTTATATCTAGTTCAAGATTTCATAGCTTTGATTAAATAGTTCAATAAAAATTTCAGGATATAAATGAATGTGTAGAACCAAAATAAAATAGTATATTTTCCACTATTGATCAAATAGAATGTGTAAATTGTACAACTTCATTTTAAAAATCCTCTTCAAAATTAGTGATAGAATAAACATTCCATTTATTCTTTGTCTTTGGTTGTTTTTGTCACATATTACCCTCAAGAAACTATGGTTTATTGCACTTACATTCATTGCCACATTTCTCCCTATATTTGAAGCATCTAACCATTGGTGGTTCATTAAGTGGTGACATCTTTTTCCTTTATTATGTTAGATGGATTATTCATGTGTCTTCAACATTCCTGAGATTGGTTCCCTTATCTTTCATACTTGAATCAATTCGGTATCCCTTTGAGAGGATTAATATTATTCTTCTTCCCAATTATTTTACATGTGGGTGGTTGGATCCTAATTACTATTTTTTCATTTGACCCACCCTCTTGAAACACCATTCTTATCTTCTTATCCCCATGTCCAATGGACCAATCTCTGAACTCCATATCTACTTTATGATTACATCGAACCACTTCTTCACAACTCTTGATGTATTTTATAGCTAGATACTTTCAAAGGTGTGGTTTTAGGATACTAAATATTAAATCTATTGTATATCATTTTTTATAAAAAAATCATGTGTATCTTGAAGGCCTTGTGAAGTTTTCTTCGAAAGCCGTGACTGATTCACAATTATTTTACATAATCCCTAGGATTTCTCTCTACATGTCTGTTATAATAATTATAGGGAAATTATAGATATTATGTCCTATCATAAATAGAAATTACATCTTTTTAGAGGAATATTCATTACATTACACATAAAAACACCTAAGGACCATAATAGTTTAGTTCCTTTGGAAACATGGATCATGATCTTCTTAATTAATGAAATATATTCAATGTAACCTATAAATATCTTCCCCTTCAGTAATCCTACATAAAAACATTATTTATAACATGGGTAATTAAATAATAAGAAAAGGTGAGCCTATATGTATAGTAATCATAAACAAGGGAGATACCTAATCATAACATGAGCATAAAGGTATGAGAACATTATAATAGAATTTCAAATGAACACCTTGTGTATAAAAGATCACAATATTGAGTTATGTAATAAGTATTTATAGTTCATATGACATGAATCATAAGGAATCCAAAGAACAATGTCCATGATAACATAAAATTGGAATAAGACATAGTATTTTGGCATACACAGAAGTATTTAAAATCATTTCTATATTATTTAAGGTTGATTTCAATGAGTATCATAGTTGAATGTGTTCACTCCCAAAACCATCATTGTATTTAAGATTCAATCATAATACCATCATAGAAGATAAATTCCCTTAATGTACTAGGTTCTCCCTCTATTGCATTCCTTTCTATCTCAAGAGATATAAATCCTTACCCAATTCATTGAAGGGAGATATAGGTCTCACCCATAACATAATGAAAGTCAAATGTATGTGTGCCACTTGATCATAAAACATTCATTATTTGATAACCCATTAAATGAAATAGGTTTCATAAATATTTCATCATTTCATAATTAGTGTAATGAATATATATTTCAAAATAATTTCATCATAGCGTATCCCTTGGAAATAGAAGAGGGTTTTTAAATAGTTTTTCAGTGGTATAACTTATAGAAGAGAAATAGGTTTCACAAACATATTTTTTTTATAAAACACTTAAATAAATAATTATAATTTTATCATTAGTTAATATCCCCAAAATATCATAACTCACATCAACAGAAGTCTTATTACATGGATAATGATTTTTAAAGTTCATTTTGAAAATTTCTTGAGTAAAACAACTTTTTTTGAAATTAAAATTTTGAAACTAAATATTTATAAAATATTTTGGAAATAAACATACACATGATATAATTGATCTATATGTATAATTAGTTTATAAATATCCTATATATACTATATATCCATCGTCATACCCAACTGTGATAAGTGGAAATGGAAAAATGAATGAAATCAGTTCGTGAGGCGGTAGTCCACCGTATGCACAAATGATGATTTTGTAACCCATTTGATGGATATTGAGATGATTGTAGGTAATTACCATAAAATAACAATATATTAAAATTTATATGATACCGAGGTTATCATATCATCATGGTATAATAATATTTTAATGATCTAGATGAATAAAGAAAACAAAAAATGCTCATTGATGAATGTTACCCCTTCTTCAGGTATCCTCCTTAGGTCTACACCAAAATCCTTCGAAAGATGGTTATCCATCACAAATAAGTATTATAGGAGAATATTATGAAATTTTATAGGTTATTTTGGTACGTATTTTCTGGAAAAAACGGTTTGAATGTGTGAATAGGAGAGGATAAGGGGATACATTTTATATGTGAGGTGAGTGGAATACTTGTAATTTTTAAAATAAAGAATTCCACCCATGTTTTTTTCATGTCACAAGGCTAACATAATGGACCATTATTTATCATATAAGATATAAGGTCTAAATATGTCCAAAAAATGAGTGTTTGACATGTTTTGGATTATTTTTACGCTATATATTTTTAGTTTAACCCTTTATCTGATAAACCCATTTTTACCTTAATCATAGTAAATAATTTTTACTATTTTTACTATTAATTTTGGTCAAAATTTAATTTGACAATATTTGATAATATAAAATATTATTATTCCGAATATTTAATACATATTTCCAAATTCTATTTAAATAATTTGAAATATTTAAATTAAAACATAATACCACAACTGTGATGAGAATGAAAGTTTTTAAAGAGAAAATGTTCAAAATTTTGAAAGATTTTTATATCAAAATTCAAGATTAAATTGATCACAATGATCTAAATTGGATTAATGGATATATAATTTAACTAATTTTCCTTTTAAAACAATATAAAATATTATTCATATTTATAAATAAATTAAATTAAAATACAATTTTCAATTAAAATTAATCATTTTCATTTATTTATAAAATAAATGATACCAATAAGAAATATCCAAAAAAATTCACCCTAATTTGGGATAATTTTATTAATTCAAATGGATAACATTATGCACTTTAAATTTTTTTTGAAAACACCTTTTTTAATCCCAAATATAAGATTATAGTAAAATCCATTGTAAAGTTGATTAAAAAGTAATTAAGTGGGTTAAATATAAATAAATAATTATTAATTTTCTTTAAAATTTATTTCTTATTTTAGATTACATAAATTATATAAAATAAATGAATGTTTTACAAAAACAATATTTTCACTATTTATTGAAGAATCAGAATTTTAAGAAAAATCCAAATATTTCACCATAAGTTAATTTCAACATGATGATTCTAAAAACTATGGTCATTTTTTAAAATAAATATTATAAAATATATTAACATTATTTATATTATTGTATCATAAAAATTGATAAAAACCACTTTTAAGAAATCATATTTCTGAAGAATATAATTACATTATAAAAAATTTATTGATGATTTACTATGAGTTTACTAATAAATTTATATTGAATAGGAAATTTATATTTATATTTTATAAATTTTTTAAAACTATTTCTACCCACATATTTTACTTCTAAGTTGTAATGGTCCTATAATATTATTTCATGGATCGACGAAGCTCGGTGTCTCGTGTTATACACACTATCAAAGAAATATGTTTTTTTGTAACATAATCTAAAATTGGTGTTTCTTATAACATAATATATTTAAAATTTTAATTAAATTAAATGAATGATAAAAAATCATGTTGTTACATTATACCCCACTAAAAATGAATTTACCCTTCAAAAATCATCTCAGTCATGAAAGGATTAACATTTTAAAATTCTTTCATAGAAACCCACATCATAAAAAGGGGTAATAAAAAAATAATCTTGAAAAATAGAAATGGATGTAATAAATTCATTTGGAATACAACATACTAGGTTTAAAAATATGATAACATATGTGGTATGTGGAAACATGTATGTTGAATAGAATAATCACACCCAAATACTGATGAATTTTGATAGAGAACATTTGTCCCAAGAAAGTGGGTGATCTAGATAAGGTTAATGACCAAAAAATCATAAAACAAATAGGAAAGAAAAACTAAATTAATATAATATATAATTATGAAAACATGACCAACTTTATTTCAAGACCCTTCTCCATGTTTCTGGGAATTATTTTTCCATCAATATTGAGAACATATGAAAATTAAATTGATATATTTTTTATTTCATATGCACAATTTCTTCCTTTTTTTATTCCTAGATTAATTTTCTTTTCATATATTATTATGAGAGTTGTTTTTTTTCATTTATGAATCACTATATAAAATACATAAAATAATGAGAAGTCATTCCTTAGAAAAAAATTAACACTAGTTATCTAATATAGATAAACATTCATATAGTGGAGTAATACATTAATATCTAAAAAAAATTCCAAAATTAAACATACATTATTCAGAAAATGTTTAACAATATGAAACATAACTGATTAGATATATAAAAATAGTTTCACTATATTTCTCAAAATTAACTTAAAATTAATCCACCATATAATAAATTATCTCTCTATTGTCACCTAAGAAACATTTGAATAGTTTTATCATGAATTCTCTTGAATCATGGTGATGAACTGAATTACTATATAACCTAAATAAAAACATTAATTCTTCCTAATTCCTTGAATTAAACCACATATTATTGAATATATTCCATATATCTAATAATTTTGTAAACACTATCAATGATAGCATAAACCAATTTTCAACAAACGATTAATCAGTTATAAGGTCATCAATAATAACCAATTAAATTTATCTAACTCAAACATATCATTACCTTAAAATAATTATCTCAACATTAAGAATGTATTTTGATTTATCTTTCCATTAATTAAGTGTTTTCCTAGAATATCACATTTTAATTCAATCATTTTTCGAGGTTATTAATGTCTTTCAATATATTCTTTCAAACCCCTAATGAAAAACTTATACTAAAAAATCCTTATATATTTCAAAATTAAAATAAAATAATTATTGAATCGAAATACATAAATACATAAATCCATCCACTTCAATGAATGGCATGGAATAAATCATTCCTTGGCCTAAAATATCATTCTTATGTCAGTCCAATGAGTTTGGTAATGTCGATTTTCCCAACACATAAGACATTGAACTCCTCAATAATTTTTCACTCTAAGAATTTCTTTTCCACATAGATAAATTCTACACCTATATTTTATATACTCATCTAGGTTATTAATTCCACCTTCATGACATATAATAAGGCCAATATTCTTTCCACTATGTTCATTACTACATAAAATTTTCGAAAATTCCATATTCGTATCATTCGATTTGTTACGAACATCATCTATGTTTAATTTTTTAATCATATATTTTAATATATAATCAGTAATAATCAAAATATATTTATATCTAGTTATTATACAATTTCTATTCTCATAGTCACCAAACTTTCCATCAATTCAATGTTTACATGACTCCTTATGGTTCTATATGTTGACTAAAACAAAAAATAATCATGTGAGAAACAATAATCAAAGTGGGAAACCACATAATTATGAAATATCACTTATAGGATGTCTAAATCATGAAACTTTCAATTAAATTTATGAAACATTATGTTTATACTAGTTCATTCGTAATTATCATCTTATTTAAATCCTTCATGATGATTGATAAATAGTTCTTGAATTTCAAAGGCATATCCCTTAGGAGTGTCGAACTAGGTGTACAACAAGGCTCGTTATTATGTATCAGGTGATGATCGAGTTGAGATCAATGCACCCTTTTCAGACTTATTACCCCTATGTACCTCTATTCCATTGCTACATACACTTATCGTATCCAAACTGGGTTGCAATTCATTAGAAACCACAAGCTCAATCCTTTTCCAAAATTCTAGGACAATTTATTAAACATTTACTCATCGTTAGAATTATACAAAGAGATATCCTTTAACATATCCTTAGAAATATCACTACGGATCCAATTAAATTTTTATTATACTAGTTTCCAAAGGTTAAAAAAACAATTCCACTTATACCAACTATAACGACTTAGGATTCTCACACATTGATATTACATTATTCTATTAGAATATTCATTATATTACATTAACATAAACCTGAGGATCATAATAATTTAGTGACTTTAGAAATTTGTAACACAATATCCTAAATTCATAAAGTATTTTCAATGTATCCTACAATGATATTCCCATTTAGTACCCATACTAAAAAAAACTTATTCATAACCTAGGGAATAAGGGCATAAGAAATGGTGATCTCATGTTCTTAATAAGGGTAAACAAGGGAAATACATAAGCCTAACATGAGAACAAGGTTATGCAAACATGAGCATAACATTTGAAAACAAGATCCTACAAATCGAGGATTATAATCCTATGTCATGAAAAAATATTGGAATTTCATAACATATTAATCATAAGGGATTCAAATAACATGATCCATTAGATCATAACATTCGAATAAGAGGTAGTATTGGGTCATACACATATATGTAGAAAATATTTTCCATAATAGTCAAGACTAATTTCCTAGTCTATAAAAGTTGAATGGGTTCACTCGTGAAACCATCATAGTAGTAAAGGTTTACTCCTATGGCCATCATAGTGAAATAATTACCTACTTAACTGGGTTAGCTCCCCATTCCATTCATGTCTATCTCATGATAAATAAATATTTATCCAATGCATTAGAGGTAGATATTGGTCCCACCCACCACATAATAAAAATCATATGTATGTGTGAAACAGGATTATAAAAAATTCATAATATCATAAAAATTGAAATGAAATGAGTTCTATAAATATTTCATCATATAATAAAATATGGTGACGAAATAGATTTTATAATAATTTCAACATTTCATCGTAACAGAACTTGTTGAAAGAGAAATGGGTCTCATGAGAATTTTAACATGGTATAACCCATGAAAGAGAAATGGGTTTTATAAACATATTTTCACAATAAAACATTAATATGAAGATTAAGAAGTGTTTTCTTGGTTCATATCCCTAACAAATAATAATTTATATAAAAGGGTTTCATCTTAGATGGAGAATTATTTTGAAATATCACATGGAATATTTTATGAGGAAAATAATGTTTATTTGAAAATAAATTTTTAAAAATAAAATTTCAAAATAAAAGGAATCCTTTTATTTGAATAATACCTATAAAAATTATAAATTAAGCCTTAAATATCATTTAAAACATTTATTGAGGAAAATAAACTTTCATATTTGAAATAAAATTTTTAAAATAATTTCAAAATCATTTTTTACATTGAAATTATTTATATAAAATATAAAAATATCCAAAATATTAATGAAAAAAATTCATTAAAATGAAATTTGACAAAATATATGGGAATATTTACCACTTTGAGTGGTCATGAAAATAATAAATATTTTTCATTTACTCCATGTTAAAAAAAATATTATTTTCACATTTTCGGTAAAAAGAAAATGATAATTATTTGGAAAATGATATAAAGATTACTTTTTTTTGTAATGTCAAAAATAAGTAAACATTTATTTAGTATATCATTTTAAAAAAATTAAAAACATTTTGAAACCATTTTTAGGGAACACGGTTTTGGAAGAAAATGGGTTTTTAACCCAAAACAAGATTTTTATTAAAAAAATTATTTTTCAGGTATTTAGTAAATAAAAGGAGAAAAATGAAGGGAAAAAACTTATTCTCATTAAGTAAGCATAAAAATTGAAATTTCATGAGTTTCACTAAAGATGGACTATAATATTTATTCATCAGAAACGTAATTATAAACAACGAGATTGTATCATAAAATCTCTACCAATCTGGTAACTTTAAAATATAACCCCCATGAAGGAATATCATTAAGTTAAACATAAAATATAATTAGTATAAATAAAATCTAGATATTAAATGTAAAATGGGTTGTATATAATCCTTGTAAAATATGATAGGTACATAACATAACAATATTCCTCAAAGAAATAAAATTGAGACAAAATTCCCTTACTATTTTGGTATATTTTGAACCATAAACCCCTTGAAAGAGAGATAATAAAATGGATATTTAGTTCCAACTAATTTTATGTATATTAATAATAAACTATATCCATGGGTATTATATACACTACCTCAAATAAATAATTTTTGAAAATGACATGTGTGTCACAGAAGTAAAATGTGAGAGGGAAACCCATTACATTAAGTATAAACTTCCTTTGTACTCATTAAAACCAACTGTACAGGTAATTTTATTATACATATACTGAAGAAAATAAATTAACTATATCATACCATATATTATTTACTTATTTAATTTTATCACCTGTTTATTAATAATCCCATGTTAAAGTCACATTTCAGGAAGTGACCGCTTTGATTTTTCATATATATTTCCATTTGATATTTTCAGTACTCTTAATATGATCACGGTTCCATCATATAGAGAATAAAACTAATTAAATATTTATAATATTTCTACCTAAATTATAGTATTAATACCAATCATGAAATATGGTTTAAATGAATGATGTACATTACGAAGATAAAGATGGTAGGTTATATGTACGCATGAGTAATGTTTCCATTTTTCAATTATAATTATGGAATGGAGGTAAGTAATATATTATAGTTAAATAATAATCATAATATTTTAAATTACATATTTTTTATTTAAATATACTTATACATATTATTTATGTGGTGTGGTGATAAAAATAGAGTCGCGTCGCTTCATAAAGACAATTGTCCAAAACATATACGAATGATGTTATCATCCATAAATGATTGAAAATATAAGTAAGAAAATGAAATATATTATCTTTTAAAAATTATAATAATGTAATTAATATCATAATTATTTCATTTATATCACATATATTTATATTTATTATATTCCATGTATTGATTTATTGAAAAAATAAATCACTTCCCTTCGCGAGGAGGTAGTTTACGATACACATGAGCGAAATTATCGTATCCCCTATGGAATGAAAATTAAAAAATATATATAATATATAATGAATCTATAGGTATAATTTTACATAAATAAAACACATATAATTTTTATCAATTATAATACGCAACCCTGAAAAGTGTTAGTGGAGAAACGAATGACATCATTTCCTGAGACAATAGTTCGTCATATATATTAACTATTATTTCATAACCAATTAAAATGATGTGGAGATGGTTGTAGTTCATGACCAAGGATTAAAAATATCTCATTATATGTAATATATCGTTGTAATAATATCATCATGGTATAAGAATAATTTAAAGAGGTGTGGTAATATATAAAACAAAAACACTCATTGATGAATGTTACATCTTATTCGAGTATCCTCAATAGGTTTGCATCCAAATCATTCCTAAATTAGTTTTATAAACAAAATAATGATTATAGAATTATAATAGATAATTTTTCATGTTATTTGAGATGTTATTTTCCAAAAAATGATTTGAAGGTGTGAAGAGGAGAAGTATAGCGACCCAGAATTTTCTTACATTACTATTACATAATTTCAAAGATAAACACCATAATAGTATTACACATAGAGGATCCAAAGGATTAGTATCTTGGGAAAACAAGGACCATACATAACAAATACAACATCAACCATAAACATTTATCTAATTTCTTCTTTACTGGATTCTTAGTGGCACATATCATCTCCTTAGTACATGTATCCACCTGAGGATATACATCAAAATGGGTGATCTAGAAGCCCATTAAGAGTATAGATAAGAACAATATAGCATGGGGTGAGCATAATCATGACAGCGGAAAAAGATCATGAACATTAGAGGAGCATAAATAAAAGACTTCAAATGTGGAAATGCATAAAAATGAAACATCATGTCTTAGTGGTTATTTACCACTCATACTTGTGAACCAAGCTAGCATCTTGTTCACAAATAATTTCACATTTACTCATGAGATTAATCACTTTACCCAATGCATTGGTGCTCTATATAATTCCGGGAGAACCCGTCACATTTAAACATTCATATTGTGCTATATAATTCCGGGGCACACCCGTCACATCAGAACATTATCATTTATCAAGAATGCCATAATGAACATATAACATAAATAAAAAAATGATCCCATGAAACGTAATGGGTTTCATCTCATAATAACACATTCATATGCGTTGGGTTCCCAAAGGAAAGAGGGAATAACACACATGTTACAATAACTGTTAACCATGAGTGAGAAGTAAAAGGGGTGTTCTTAAAAAGAAGAGTTCTATTGGAAAACATTTTAATGGACATAAAAAAGTGACATACATGTATATCCCAGATAAATAAATTCATTTATGAAGAAATGATTTTTAAGGAGTAACTATATCAAATATCGAGAGAAAGAGGGATAACTCGAAGGAAGAAAATTGGGTTCGAGATTTCCCCTTACCATGTACCTGAATGCATCCTTCTCTTTAATGTCCAATATAATGACATTATATTAATTAATTATAAATATATAACCATAATTAAATTAATAGGGTTCATTCTTGTTTCATTATGTCATATTATTTTCCTTTGGTTGACTTATAGATTTTAAAAACATTGTTTGGGGATGTTCGTTTTTATGGTTTTCTCGAGTGGTCCACTTGTATTCTTAAATTGAAGTTTGGGTAGATCATGGGTAAACATATAAAAGATAAATTACATGTTATTAATGATATTATAGTATCTTTAATAATTTTATAATGGAATATATTAGATCCATGTGGATGAATCATTAGATAAGAATTTATTGATGGGTTTTTGGGTTAATTTGAGCGTTTTTTGGATCACAATGAACATGTTTTAACTTTTCACTTAGTAGTATGGCCATAGGTTATTTCCATAAAATTAAATAGAACATAATACATATAACATATTCTGGTTCCAACATAAAAATGGTTTCATGACTATATCTGAATGTAGAAATGGAAGAAGAGAGCATGTCGCTTTTGAAGGTGATAAATTAACACCTCAGGAACAACGTTCTCTTTAATAAAATAAAAGGGAGAGAAAAAGGGTTTGGGGTGATATTAGAATCATAAAATTACATTTCATGTATAATACTAGATCTAAAAAACAGTTTTGATGAATATAGGTGCGGAGAGATCATGAAAGGAACTTGAACTTGAAAGGAAATTAAAGGAGAAGTGAGGAAAATTACCTTTATAATCTTCTATTTGAGATCACCCTTAAGGAAGTTAGGCATGGTCTTTTGATGATACCATTAGAATTAGGACGTGGGGGAGGGGCTAGGGAAGATTTTTGGTCCAGGTTTAGAAAAGGCTTGGAGCTTGAGAGGTGTGAGGAAAAGAGGGAGTGAAGGGTGGCTTTTATAGTGGAGGGGAGAGGGGTTTCCTTAATATAAAATTCATTAGTTTATTATTTTCCCCTAAGAAAAGGAATAGTGAGTCTTGTATGACCAAGAATAGTAAATAAGACATGTGATTTCGGAATTTGGGTGCTTACATCACTTGTGATGTCATGAATAGTGGGTTTTAATTAAAATGTTTTTATATGGTAAATTAATGTATTCTACTATTCACCAAAAATTCATGTATCTCTGAAAAATCCCAAAACATTACCCCAACCATTTTTTGATGTGTAGAATCCAAAAATGAATTCTATTTTTCAGAAATAATTTTCTAAATATTATTAATTTAATATTTAATTAAAATCACAATTTTCTTAAAAAACAATTTTTAAGATTAAAACTGATTTTATGGTTCTTTAAAAATTTATGTAGGGCCTTATAAAATTATCAAAAAACTATTAGACAATTATTCAATAATTTATGAATACATATCAGGGAAACAAATATTATTTTAAATTAAATAATTAAATATAATTAATTATTTATGACTTATAAAATACCAAAACGTTTACTGCGGTCAAATTGTCACTTTCTAAGATGTCTAAATATTATTTTATGATTCATAGGTAATGTTACTCTTATGTGGGATGATTTACTATTCATAAGGTTCATATTACAATTCATAAGCGTAGGTTACTATTTATAAGGGTAGGTTACTATTCACCAAAAATTATTTTTGTTTCATTAGACTCCAAAAATCATCTTGAACACAACCTTGAATGTCGGATTTTAAAAATTCCAAACATTGAAGTGAAAAACATATGTTTAAAGGTTACTTATCACTTATTAGTTCATATTGTTGTGTTTCCATTTTATTTTATGACATATTTATAAGAAGGGAATTTCCATTGAAAATCTTTGTGTCGTTACATTCTTCCCCCCTTAAGAAATTTGGCCCCTCAAATTTCACATTACACAAAAAGGTGAGGGTACTTCTCCTTCATTGCCTCTTTTGGTTCCCAAGTTGCTTCCTCAAAGTTATGGTTCCTCCACAACACTTTTAAAAGATGGGTTGTCTTGTTGCGTAGAACCATATCACTTTGGTCTAGAATCTTTACAGGTTGCTCCTCATAGTAGAGATCATCTTCCAGCTGCACCGCCTCTGAGTTTAGTACATGTGAGGGGTCTGTTATGTACTTCTTCAGTAGTGATACATGAAACAAATCATGAACCTGATCCATATTTAGTAGAAGTTCCAGACAATAGGCCACAGTTCCTATATGGTCAAGGATCTCAAAGGGGCCAATGTACCTTAGGCTTATCTTCCCTTTCTTCCGGAATCGCATGACTCTCTTCCTTGGAGATATTCGAAGGAAGAATTTATCTCCAACGTCGAACTCCAAGTCCCTTCAACGGTTGTCAACATAGCTCTTTTGCTGACTTTGAGAAGATTTTATGTGTTTCTGGATGACTTGAACCTTCTCGATCATCTCTTGAACAAGATCGGGACCAAGTAGCTTTCTTTCTCCAACTTCATCCCAACAGGTTGGAGTTTTACATGGCTTCCCATAAAGAGCTTCATACGGAGCCATCTGAATACTCAAGTTGAAGCTATTGTTGTATGAGAAATCAACCAATGGAATATGCTGATCCCAACAACCGTTGAATTCAAGAGAGCCGGCTCTTAGCATATCTTCAATCGTCTGAATAGTCTTTTAAGACTGGCCATCAGTTTGGGGGTGATAGTCTGTGCTGAAATTTAATTCAGTACTCAAAGCATGTTGAAGGATCCTCGAGGACTTAGATGTGAACCTTGGATCACGGTTAGAGACAATTGAGAGTGGAACATCGTGCGGGCTCACCACTTCCTTCATATATATCCTTGCAAGTTGGTCAAGAGAGAAGTCTTCCCGAATAGTAAAAAAATGGGTAGTCTTGGTGAGTCGGTCAACCACAACCCATATCGTATTATTCCCCCTTGACGTCTTCAGGAGAACCGTGACAAATTCCATAGTAAAATTTTCCCATTTCCACATGGGTATAGGCAATGGATGCATAATACCTTTGATCTTTTTCCACACAACTTTAACTTGCTAACATACCAAGCACCTTGATATATATTCTTCAATATCCATCTGCATGTTATCTCACCAGAAGTGTTCTCGGAGATCACGATACATCTTGGTACTCCCAGGATGGATAGAGGAAGTTGAACTATGTGGATTATCTAATAGCTCTTTCTTTATCCCGGGTTATGAAGGCACAAAAAGCCGCGTTCCAAACCGAATCAAACCATCATTGTCAATATGGAACTCTTGAATCTTCTCTTCTTTTACTGCATTCACCCTCTTCTATATCTCCACATCATCCCTTTGTGCTTCCTTAATCTTCTCTTGAATGGACGGTTACGCAATCATTTGGGAATGGTAGGATGTATCCCATGCCCTTATGATTTCGAAATCCATCCATTGCATATCCAAGAAGATATGGTATTTCTCAATCCGTAACATTGATAGGGTAGCATGTTCTTTTCTACTTAGAGCATCAGCTACCATGTTCGCCTTTCCAGGATGATAGTGAATAGAGAAATCATAATCCTTGAATAGCACTAACCATTTCCTTTGACGCCTGTTGAGATCCTTTTGTGTGAATATATACTTTAGGATTTTGTGGTCGGTGTATATGTCACACTTCTCACCATAAAGGTAGTGCCGATAGATTTTCAATGCAAAAATAATGGCTGCTAACTCTAGATCATGTGTCAGGTAGTTCTTCTCATTAATCATCAACTATCGTGAGGCGTAGGCTATCACATTATCATTTTGCATGAGTACACAACCCAAGCCTTTCTTTGAAGCATCACTGTATATCACAAAACGTTCTCCACATTTCGGTAGTGTGAGTACAGATGCAGTGATCAGACTTATCTTTAGCTCCTTAAAGATTCCCTCACATTCTTCCATCCAGACATACATTACCCCTTTCCTTGTTAACTTAGTTACCAGGCTTGACACTTGTGAGATGTTTCTCACAAAACGTTGGTGGTACCCAGCTAATCCAAGAAAACTACGGATTTCTGTGACACTAGAGGGCCTGGGCCATTATTCAATCGCCTTTTTCTTTGAAGGATCCATGGAAATTCCCTCACTTGTGATCAAATGACCCAATAACGTGACTTGATTCATCCAAAAGTCACACTTTCTGAACTTTGTGTACAAACTTCTCCTTTCTTAATGTCACCAACACAAGTCTTAGATGCTCTTCATGTTCCTCCTTGCTCATTGAGTAGATGAGAATATCATCAATAAACACTACCACAGATTTGTCAACGTAATGTCTAAAGACTCCATTCATCAAATCCATGAAGTTTTCAGGGGCATTAGTAAGTCCAAAGGGCATCACCAAAAACTCATAGTGCCCTTACCTTGTTCGGAAGGCAGTCTTCTGAATATGTTTATTCATTACCTTTACTTAATGTTATCCAGAATGAAGATCCACCTTTGAGAAGTATTGATCTCCTCTTAGCTGGTCAAACAAGTCATCAATCACGGGGAGAGGATACTTGTTCATTATGGTGATCTTGTTGAGTTCCTAATAATCGATACAAAGTCGCATGGTTCCATCTTTCTTCTTCACAAAGAGCACTGGCGCACCCCAAGGTGATGCACTAGTGCATATGAACCCTTTGTCCAGATGCTCTTGCAGTTGCTTCTTCAAATCCTCCAGTTCAATAGGAGCCATCCTATAGGGGCACTTTGAGATAGGAGTAGCTCTAGGTATGAGTTCAATTGAGAACTCTACCTCACGATCTGGGTGAATTTCGGGTAACTCATTGGGAAATACATCGCCATATTCCCTCGTGATGGGAATTTCCTCAAGGTTGGAACTTTCCTTCGACTCAACCATTTGGGTGAGGTATGCTTCTTCATAGGGAATCAACACCCACACCATTGAAGGATTTTTCGAAGGAGATTCATGATATTCCTTGCATTTGTAGAGGAGCATGGAATGGTTCGGAATATGAAAATATATTTCCTTTTCCCGAAAATTGATATGTGCTCTATATAATGAGAGCAAATCCATTCCCATTATAGCATCGAATTTCACCAAGGGATGTATTACGAGGTTTTCCGGAAGAATCTTCCCACATACGCCAAGAGGAGAAGAATCAAATACTTGGGTTGCAATGATTGCACCTCTTTGTGTTTTTACAGATATCTCTACTTCAAGGTTTTGAGGCTTCAATTCTATAGTTCTAGAAAAATTTCAGGATATAAAGGAATGCGTAGAACCAGAATCAAATAATACTTTTTTCCATTCTTGAGTGAATAGGATGTGTACCTTGTACGTATTCATTATCATGATCCACCTCCGAAGTAGTGATGGAATAATCCTTCCCTTTGTTCCGTTGTCTTTGGTAGTTGCTAGCGCTTATTACCCTCGAGAGCTCGTGGTTTAGTGAACTGGTTTGAATAGTTCCCTAGCTCCCTACAGTTGTAGTATTGAACCATGAGTGGTTCTCTCCTTTCATCAACTAAACTCTCCTTCCTTTTCACGACTTTTCGACACTCTTGAGCATGGTGTCCTTCTTTCCCACAGTTAAATAATTTCTACGTCCCTTTGAGGCAGTTCCCATGATGTAACTTCCCACATTTTTGGCATGTGGGTCGTTGATTTTTCTTCCCACCATTATCATTAGATCGACCAGATTGAAACTCCATCATTCATTTCTTATCCCCAGAGCCATGGGACCATTCTCCAAACTATATCTCCACATTGAGAGCACACCAAAAAACTTCTTCATAACTCCCAAAGTCTCTAATTACAAGAGCCTTTTGAAGGTTTGGTTTTAATCCACTAAATAATCTCTCAATTTTGATATCATTGTTGATAACAAACCTCGAAGCATACCTTGCGAGCTTTGTAAAATTCATGTCATAGGTTGTGACAGATTCTCCTACTATTTTCTTAAGCTCTATGAATTATCTCACCATCTTCGTGCGAATAGTTCAAGGTAAGTACTTGTTAAGAAACATTATCTTAAAGTCTTCCCATTCCATCTCTTCAATTTCCTCCCTTGTCTTGGTGTTCTTAATAAAATCCCTCCATTGATCAGCTTCTCCATCTAGACGATAAACGGATAGAGTCACCTTCTCTGTCTCGGAATAGTAAAGCACAGAAAAGATCTTATCCATGGAGTTGACCCATTGTTCAACAACTTGTGGAACGGAAGATCCACAAAACATCAATGGTAGTTGCTTCCTAAAACATTCAATAGCTAGTTTCTCCCTCTTCGGTGAAGGAGGATGTTCCCCATTATTATGGTTATATTCATAACCTGAGATAATTGGGTAAGAATTTCCAGGAAGTTTTGAACTCCACCTCCCAAATCATTATGGATGTCGTTTGGGCAATCATTGCATTGTCCCTCGCATGAGTTGTTGGCCTGATTTGTCCTACTTCCCACCATTTTCAAAAATAGAAAAGGATAGAACAAAACATAAGTAAACAAGTCATGAATAACTTATTCATTTAGAAAATTATATCAAAAACATATCATATGGGATCCCTAGGTAAATATTCTTGTGTGCATTTTTTTACTTAGTCTCATGATAGAGGTTTTCTTTAGGGTTCACTGATCCTAATTCCCAAATTAACTAAACCATTCCTCTGATACCAACTATAGCGACCCAGCCTTTTCTTACATTAATATTACATTGTTTCAAAGATAAACAACATAATAGTATTACACATAGAATATCCAAAGGTTTAGTGTCTTGGTAAAAGTAGGACCATAAATAACAAATACAACATCAACCACAAACATTTATTTAATTTCTAATTCAATAGATTCTTAGTGGCACTTGTCCTCTCCTTAGTACATTTATCCACCTGAGGATATACATCAAAATGGGTGAGCTAGAAGCCCAGTAAGAGGATAGATAAGAACAATATATGATGGGGTGAGCATAATCATGACAGAGGAAAAAGATCATGAACATGAGAGGAGCATAAATAAAAGACTTGAAATGTGGCAATGCATAAAAATGAAACATCATGTCATAGTGGTTACTTACCACTCATACTTGTGAACCAAGATAGCATCTTTTTCACACATAATTTCACATTTACTCATGATATTCATCACTTTAACAAATTCATTGGAGCGCTATATAATTCCAGGCGCACCCGTCACATATAAACATTCATATTGCGCTATATAATTCCGGGAACACCCGTCACATCATAACATTATCATTTATCATGCATGCCATAATGAACAAATAACAAAAAACAAAATAATGATCCCATGAAAAGGAATGGGTTTCATCTCATAATAACATATCCATAAGCTTTGGGTTCCCAAAGGAAAGAGGGAATAACACACATGTTACAAGAACCATCCACCTTGAGTGAGAAGTAAAAGGGGTGTTCTTAAAAGAAGAGTTCATTTGGAAAACATTTTGATGGAAATAAAAAACCAGTGACAAACATGTATATCCCAAAAAGTAAATTCAATTATGAAAAAATTATCCTTAAGGAGTAACCATATCAAAAATGGAGTGAAAGAGGGAGAACCCGAAGGAAGAAAATTGGGTTCGAGATTTCCCCTTACCTAGTACCTGAATGCCTCATTATCTTTAATGTCCCATATAATGACATTATATTCATTAATCAGAAATATATAACCACATTTACATTAATAGGTTTCATTCTGGTGTCATTATGTCATATTATTTTCCATTGGATGACTTATAGGGTTTTAAAACATTGTTCGGGGAAGTTCGTTTTATGGGTTTCTTGGGTGATCCACTTGTATTCATAAATTGATGTTTGGGAAGATCATGGGTAAACATCCAAAACTGATATTAAATTTTATTAATAATATTACAGTATCTTTAATAATTTTATAATGAATTATATTAGATCCATGTGGATGAATCATTAAATAATAATTTAATGATGGTTATTTGGTTTAATTTGAGCGGTTTATGGATCACAACGAACGTGTTTTAACTCTTCACTTAGTATTATGGCCATAGGTTATTTCCAGAACTTAAAATAAATCATAATACATATAAAATATTCTGGGTCAACCATAAAAATTGTTTCATGGCCAGATCTGAAGGTAGAAATGGATGAAGAGAGCATGTCATTTTTTGAAGGTGAAAAATTAACACCTCATGAACAATGTTCTCTTTAATAAAATAAAAGGAAGAGTAAAAGGGTGTAGGGTGATATTAGAATCATAGAATTATAGTATATGTATAATACTGGAGTTACAAAATAATTTGGATGAATATAGGTGGGTAGAGATCAAGAAAAGAACTTGAACATGAAAGGAAATTAAAGGAGAAGAGGGAGAAATTACCTTTAGAATCTTCCTCTTGAGATCCTCCATAAAGAAGCTAGGCTAGGTCTTTTGAGGAGACCAGCAGATTTTGGACGTGGGATAGGGTCTAGGGAATATGTTTGGGTAGTTTTTATAGAAGACTTGTAGCTTTAGAGGTGTGAGGAAAAGAGGGAGTGAAGGGTGGCTTTTATAGTGGAGGGGAGAGGGGTTTCCTTAATATAAAATTCATTAGTTTATTATTTTTCCCTAAGACAATAAATATTGAGTCTTGGATGACCAAGAATAGTAAATTAGGCATGTGAGTTCGTGATTTGGGTGCTTACATCACTTTTGATGTTAGGAATAGTGGGTTTTAATTAAAATGTATTTATATGGTAAATTAATGTATTCTACTATTCACCAAAAATTCAAGTATCATAGAAAAATCCCAAAACATTACCCCATCCATTTTTCAATGTGTAGAATTCAAAAATAAAGTCTATTTTTCAAAAATAACTTTCTAAATATTATTAATTTTATATTTAATTAAAATCACAATTTTTTTAAAAAACAGTTTTTAAGATTAAAACTGATTTTATTGTTCTTTCAAAATTTATGTAGAGCCTTATAAAATTATCTAAAAACCATTATAAATTGATTCAAAAATTTATGAATACATTTCAGGGAAATAAATATTATTTTAAATAAATTAATTAATTATAATTAATTATTTATGACTTACAAAATATAAAAATGTTTACTAAGGTCAAATTGTAACTTTCTAAGATGTCTAAATTTTATTTTATTATTCATAGGTAATGTTACTCATATGTTGGATGGTTTACTATTCATAAGGGTCATATTACTATTCATAAGGGTATGTTACTGTTCATAAGGGTAGGTTACTATTCACTAAAAATTATTTTGGTTTCATTAGCCTCCTAAAATCATCTTGAACACAACCGTGAATGTCAGATTTTCAAAATTCGAAACATAGAATTGACAAACGTATGTTTAAAGGTTACTTATCACATAGTAGTTCATTTTGTTGTGTTTTAATGTTATTGTATGACATATTTATAAGAAGGGAATTTCCATTGACAAACTTTGGGTCGTTACAAGATGAGAAGCGGTGGCTATTTATAAGTAATGCAAGTGGCACACTTGTAGTTATTGAAAGAAAGAATTCTGACCCTGATTTTTTCATCTAAAAAGGCTCCAATAATGGACCATTATAGTGAAAATAATATATAAGGTCTAAATAATTCTATTAAATTGTTTTTGTACATTTTATGGATTATTTTTATCCATTATCTTTTTACTTATCTATAGGTAAACCAATTTTTACCTGAACAACAATAAATAATATTTACTATTTTTACTATTATTTTTGGTATAAAATAATTTGGACCTTATTAGATAATATAAGTTATTATGTTTCCAAATATTGAATCAATTTTTTTAAAATTCAATTTATATAAGTGGAATATTTTATTTTAATAATTAACCCCATAGACATGATGAGAAAGAGGGGTTTTAGAGAGAAAATGATCAAAAGTTTGAATTGATTTTATATAAAAAATTCAATACGATGTAGATAAATATGAAATAAATTGTTTTAATGGATATATATTATATCTAATTTTACATTATGGAAAATTGAAAAAAAAATTAACTTTATAAAAATTAATTGAAAATATATTTTTTAATTAAAATTTAATATTTTTCACTTTTCATTAAAAACATTAAACCTTTCTCCAATATATCAAAAAATCACCCTAATATAATTATTTAATTTTGATTAAAAGAATTAATTTTACTTCTTCTAATTAATTTCAAAAAATACCAAAATTAAAATTCCAAAAAAAAATCATAGACGAGACAAAAAAAACAGGTTTTTGAGAAGTTTATTTTTCAAGCATAATAGGTTTTTATATTAACTCTATGTATACTAATAGTAATTGGATTAATATAAAATAAAATTTATTGATATATAATATATAAATTAATTTTAAAACATTCCTAATTAATGTTTATTTTTGTTAATTATGATGTGGAAATATTGTGCACTTTAAAATAGTTTATAGAGAAAACTGTTTTTTAAACCCAAAAATAAACATATACTAAAGTCCAATATAACGATGATTGAAAATTAATTATGTATGTTAAATAAATATAATGAATAATTATTTTACTTTAAATTATAATTGGGAATTTAAATTACTTAATTTTTTGAAAAATATTACAGTTTTTGAAAAATCTGTATTTTTCACTATTTACTGAAAAATCGATATTTTCCAAAAAATCAAATCATTTCATAAAAAGTTAATTATAATATCATGATTCAAAAAAATAAATTCATCTTATAAAATAAATTTAATAAAATATATGTAAAATAATTATAATTTTTTCAAATGAAAAATAATAAAAATAATTTTTTGAAGAAACCATATTATTTTTGAAAATAATAAATTTACCAAAAATTGATAGATTATTTTATAAGATTTCATAAATAAATTTACATTTAGAATTAAATTAAAATTTAAATTTCATGATTTAGTAAATTATATTCATACCCAAAAATTTATTGGTTAGGTTATAATGGTCATATTATATTATTTCATAGTTCGATGATGATCGGTGTCAGGTGTCATGTATGATATCCAAAAAACATTATTCATAAAACACATTATAGAATAAGTTTTTACATATAACACATTCTATATAAAAATATAAATTACATTAAAATAATAATAATATCTTATAATGTTATAGGAATACTCATTAAGAAATATTTTTTTAAAGTCTTCCCACTCTATCTCTTCCATTTCATCATTCGTCTTGTTGTTCTTTATCAACACCCACCATTGATCAAATTCTCCATATAAATGATATATGGATAGATTAAAATTATCCTTTTCATAATAGTGGATTACAAAAAAGAATTTCTATATTGAGTGAACCCATTGATTTGTGATAAGTGGATAAAAATATTCACTAAAATTTAGTGGTCATTGTCGCATAAAGGACTCAAGGGATAGTTTCTCCTTTTTCGGTTAAAGAGTATTTTACACATTCTTTAGGTTATTTATCATATCCTGCAACATTCAGGTAAGAATCTATATAAATGTTTTATCTCCACCTCTAAGGGAATTGAATATTTAATTTGTAAAATAATTTCATTTTCCCTTGCATGGGTTATTGGCTTTATTTCTCCTTATTAAAACATTTTTCTAAAATAGAAAATATATGTTGAAAAATAATTTTTAAATAATTTATTTCTATGTGAAAATCATCGCTAAAATATTAGCTTATGGAACCCCTTTGTTTATATTTATTTTAAAATAAATCTTCTTGGATGTTTTCCAATAGTTAAAAATTTCCTAAGGGTTTTCTCTGACATTCTCTAATCTTAATTCCCAAATGAATTAAATAGTACTTATGAAACAAAATATAGAGACCCTAATTTTTATTATATTACTATTACATCATTTTAGTTATAAATAACAAAATATTTTTACATTCAAGTGTCAAAACGTTTAGTATCTTTGTAAAATCAAGATCATACATCACTTATACATAATAAAACATAAACATTATTAAAATACTTGTTCATTATCAACTTAAAATATATCATATTCTCCATAGTATATGTAGTCACATGAGGGTATACATCAAAGAAATGGGTGAGTTAAAATCCTAGTAGGAGAAGGAATAAGTGTCGTGGATCAATATTAAATTGGTGACATAATCAATATAATTACATCATAAGAAATGTTTCAAAATAAAATTCATGAGGGAAACATTTGATAAATAAATAGAATGTGAAACATGTATTAAAATGAATCATCATACCATAGAGTTCAAATAACACACATAGTTGTGAACAAATTTTTCAAAATGTTCACACATGACATATGTGCATAAATCATAAAATAATAATTATTAAAAAAATATAGTATCATGTTCATGAATAATACAGAAAATATCAGGGGAAAAATTAGATTATAAAATTTATTGGACGGATAAATTATTTCTGGCACAGCCGTCGAATAATAAAATGCTGAAAATCATGCATTCCACATGGATGGATAACAATCATAGTCATGAAATATCCCATGGAAAATAATGGTTTTCAAATAGGATTTTTTATATAATACGTCATGGAATAACCTTTTTGATCCCAAAATTAAATATGGATATCAAACATTGGAATACAATATTATTTTTCTTTAAATAATAAGCAACTTAATATGAGTCAATGAAGTGCTTCAAAAAAATAAACTTCTTTTGAAAAATTATTTTTAATTGGCTTGAAAATCATTTTTATAGGAAATAAACATGTATATACCTAAAATAAAATTTTAAGGATAGTGAAATGATATCATATTTATATTATAGTAACATTAACACTAAAGTAAATGTGAAATAGGAGATAACCCAAAATAAAGAGTTTGGGTTTGGGAATCCCCTTACCTTAAATCCTATATTATTTCATCGCTTTTCTACCTCCTAAATAGAAAAAATATTCCTATTTAAAATTTGAAAAAGTATTTAATAATTTTAATTTATGTGAATATATATTAATTATATTAATTTAATTATATTTATTAATTTTCTTTGTTGATTTTAACATTTTTTGATATCATGATTTCCTTCAAAATTTCTTATTTTGCTTCGATTATTCTATTTTGTTCAAGGTCATTTATACATAAGTAGAATTAATTCCATAATCTTAAAATAAATATATTTAAACATTTATATATTATAACTAATTTATTATAACCATACATAGGGTTGGTGATAAGGAATTTTATTAGAAACATCATCATTACTAGTTACACATATTTTGTTTCATTTCTACATCATTGTTCATGGGAGGGATGATTATAGAATATTATAGTGATCTATAAATTACAATAATAGTTTTTATATTTTATATTTTTTAACCCCTTGTAATATTTTGAATTTTAATGAGTTTAATTACTGACTAATTTTATGATTATCATTAATTAAATAAAGTGTTATTGGTTTTTCTATGTGTTGTATGTGTGTAATACTATATTATATAATATAATACATATTTATTTCAGAAAAAACATATATTTTATAAACACTAAGTTGTTACATTCTTAAAATTAATTTATCTCAAAAATCATGACTCCCTTTCGAGTAATATTGCCTAGTGGGATTGAAATTCATGAGCAGTTTCTCAAAAATCAAAAATCATAACCATCTAATCCAAGGAAAATTTAGATTTACATCACACATGTTGATATTATCCATCCTTTGATTGCCTATATTTTTGATATATCTATTTTTATCCCTTTTATAGTGGTAAAATTCCCCAATAATGTTACTTTCCCTAACCAAAACTCACATTTACTATACTTTGAATATAAAATTTACTTTCACAAGGTCTATAGTATAATATTTAATTTCTCATCTTGTTACTCATATATTTTATTGTAAATAATAATATCATCTATAAATACTATCACAAATTTTTCTAGGTAATTCATAAAGACTCTATTTTTTTAGTCCAAAAATATTAATATATAATTAGTGAGTCCCAATGGAATAACTACGACTCATAGTTATTGTATGTTTTTGGAAAACCAATCTTGAGGATTTCCTCTTTCTTCACATTTACTTAATTATATCTTGACCGAGGATCCGCCCTAGAGAAGTATTGTTTTCCATATATCTGATCGAATAAGTCCTTAATTTTTGGTAGTGGATACTTATTCTATATCGTGATCTTATTAATATTAAGATAATAAATAAAGAGGCACATTAAACCCTTCTTCTTCTTGAAAAAGGGGTCTAGTGAAACCCTGAGTGATGCCCTTGACAGTACAATCCCTTTATCGAAATTCCAATGTAGATTATTCTTCATCTCCTAAAGTTCAACAATAATCATTCCATATAGATCCATTGATATTAAAAAATCTCCATGCATGAGATCGACTGTGAAATCATCCTCACGACCGGGAGGAAGACTAGAAAATTCTTTAGGAAACCGATTAGTGAATTCCTTTACAATGTTCATGTCATCAAGGATGATCATTTACGTATTATTAATCATTTGATCCTAATACACTTTATTACAATTAAATAATATCCATTATTGAAATGTTTATACCAATGAAAATCCATCCTCCTCCATGTACTTTTATAGAATCAGAGGGAAATTTTCTCTTTGGAGGGTGATTTCCTTCTCTCAAAAATTTATGTTGTCTATATACAACGAAAGTTAATTTACCCCTAGAATATGATCAAATTCATTTGAGGAGAGTATTATAAGTTTTTATGGGAAATTTATCCTGAAAACATGGATAGATGGTGTGTTATATGCTTGGTATGAAATAATTGAGTCACTCACCATATTTACTGATAACTCAGCTCCAATGATTTATGGTGGTGATTGAATGTTTCAACTAAATTTATCATGATATGAAGTAATGCATAGAAACATTGACCATAAATCAATATTTCACTATTTTATTCTGGTTCCAATTATTTATATCACCCAATATAGATTTAGGGATGATCATTTTTAAAATATTAATCAAATAAAAAATGGAAAACTGGAACATTAAATGGATAACTCATAAATGAATTATATTCATTAAGCTTTTAATTTCAATGTTTCAATTTACGTTATCCATGATCTATTTTTTAGATAAATTCATATCGGAAAATGTTTCCCCATAATAATGGATCAAAATGTGCTTGAGAATTTTCTAAATAATATCCCCTAGGAGTGTCAACATAGGTGTGAATCAAGGCCTATTTTAATCCACCATATGATGATCAATTCTAGATAAATCCACCCTTTAGAGGTTATTACGCCTAGATACCTCTATTTTATATCCAAATCCACTTTGATTTCCCAAAAAGTGATTTATTTTTTTATAATCCAATTAATAAATAATTTACCAAAATTAGAGGAATTTTTTCTCTATTTAGTATAATCCCTAACTATTTAACCAGATATTTCTAACACTAATCCCAAAATAACTAGAATTTTATCTCATACCAATTATGGAAACCCATATCATTAATACACATTAATTCAGGATTTATTACATAAAGGTACACATTATTCAACAAAAAAAATATCATGAATCCTAGTGTATTTTGGAAGTTAAAAATATTTTAAGACAACATTCAATAGGAATACAATGTAATTATTAAAAAATTTATTATCATGATCCTAAAATTCCATACTTATTCCAGAAATGCACAAGATAGCCTGGGGATATTCATAACAAAGAGATGATATATAAATACTAGTAAGGTAAAAAATAATAGAATAAGTCGAAGTAGTACATTTGGGATAAGAGGCATATAATGGTAACATATGATGGGTGAGAATAATAATATTTAACAATTAGGTGTGGTAAAACATGAAATAATAAAGGAAACAGGGGAATGTAGAAACACTATAAAACATGATCATAGACCTAAGTCAAGGTTAACTTCTAATAAGACAAAACAAATTGTTCTTAGGTTACCCTTATGTATTCCATACTTGGCATATCATGTGAGAAAACATTACCCAATACCTATGAGGGCTATATTATTCTTCACCCACTCATCACATTCATATCATATACATGCATAAGAATGCCACATATATCACACAATGTAAGACATTCATTCATAATTGTTTACTACATGATTAAAGAGTGTGGGTTATATAAATTTGAATTCATAATCAATAAAGTATTGTTACAACTATGAAAATAATCTTGAGTATAAATGGACATGGGTATTCACTAGATAAATGGTTGGCATGGAAAATCACAGGATAATTTCGACAGTATAATGAGTATACAGAAATGTTTATAGAAGGGGTGAATGAGAGGGATAAGTATATCTAATTACATTGTAATAGTAAGGATATTAATATAGATTTGTAAAACTTATCCCAACATGAATAATTTGAAATCAATGTCATGACATAAAGAAGGTTCTTGAATAAAGAGGAGGAGAGGAACCATGGGATGTTGGGTGGGTTTTATTTAAAAAAAGAGGAGAGTTATTTATTATATTATGAACAAAGGGATTGGACTCTATATGATAAAGAAATAAAAACCAAATAACTTCCCATGGGTTTTTCTATTGGTTTATTCAAATGAGGAATTATTTTTCTTATTTTATAGTGATAAGAAACAAACTCATAAAAATAATACCCTTAATAATGTTGAGGTAAGTCATGTTTATATAGAATTTATTTTGAAGCCTTAAAATATTATATAGGTTTTAGAGGATTCATTAAGGGTTTATAAAATTAGTCAAATATTCTAAAAACAAATTATTTTAATGTTTAACCAATATTTTTGTATTGGATAATCATTATAGTATTTACTACATTCCCTTTTTGGATTTTACGATGTTATAATACATAACGTATATTTATATCATATTTAATATAGACCCAAAAATTTGACTGTCTTTGAAAATTATGAATAAATAATTGCTGGATCATTTAAATATGTTGATATCTTATTTATTTATCAAAATAATTCTATTAATATTATGATTTACAATATTAAATAAAAAATATCAATTTATTAAAAAATAATGGTTTTTTGAAAATAATAGTGTTATGAACCTTATAGAGAAAAAATTATAATTTATAAAATTATATTATCATTTATATTTAATAAGTCTAATTAAATGAAAAATATAATTTATTTCAAAAATTCATGAATTTGTAAAATAACTACTTGATTGAAATTATATATTTCCCAAAAATATATTTTATGTTTCATCCTACAAAAATATATTTTTTATCAAAATAATTATTTAATAATTTAAAAATTAATAATAATAAATCTTAAATATAATCAAAATTTAATTTTTTAAAAATAGAAACATAAACATTAATACTATTGGGGTCTAGATACATAACCCTTTATGACACCAGTGAATTCCCCAAGGGTAAGGTGTGCGATGGTGAGATTTTCTTATGGTGGTTCAACATACATGGTTTGGAATAGGATTTCGATGAGTTTGAAATTCTCCCATGAATGGTTTCACATAAGATTTATTTATTTAATCTCAAACCAAGATCTGTTGAGGGAAAATCCCAATGATGTTATCTCCCTCATAATCCCTAATAAATGGGATTTATATGGTACGATCCAACTGGGCTAGGCTATTCCTTCATCTATTTATGACAATTGGGATTTATCACAACCATTAATATACTAATCATAATGATCACTATACAATAGATATATTATTGATAACTATGATTATTAAAGGTCTTTTAAATTTGACTAACCATACAACTGTAAAAAATATCCAATGTAGTGTTTTTTATTTCTATAACTTTATTTCTTAATAAGGTATTTACTAATTTAAAAACATAATCCATTCAAAAATGTTTAGGTCGTTATAATTAATTAATATAATCAATAAATATAAAGAATAAATAATATTTAATAATAAAAATTAATAATATAATTAACAATTTATAATTCTAATTTATCATGTTATTAATATTGTAATTTATAAAGTAATTATTAGTAATATTTTGAATTTTAGTAAATAATATAATTCACGATGAAATTAATGGTATAACCTTTAATTAATTTGATAATTATCACTATAAATAATATTATTATGTGTTATTTTAATTATTAATCATTATAAATGTTTAGATAATTACTAATATTATTAATTATTTTTTGTTAATTAAGATAATAATATTATTAGTTTTTATTTTAAGTTTATTATATATAATTACTTATTATATTATTACATTTTAATTTTATTAATAGATATAAATAATATTATTGAATATAGATTATATTATTAGTTTATAATTATATTATTAATAAATTATTATTATTATTTATATTATAATTTAATAATTTTATTATTAATTACTTATTATTTTAATCATGTTATTAATTAATTAATTATTATTTTTTGATGTTATTTATTTTAATTATTTTACATAATAATTATTTAATTCATTAAATTTTATTATTTCTAGGGGATGTGATGTGATAGAGATTTATTATAGGTTATTACCATGAAAATTCTGGTTTTGAGACCTTATAGGTTTTCCACTCTAATTATTCTTCAATCCATGCGAAGTTTTTACTTGATCGTTGAAGTAGGATGATATCGTAAATCAATTTTTGATTAAAGGTGGTCCAATTTTGGAGGTTCTTATTGAACCTAATTAAGATGATGTTTGGAATAAGTATTATCATGCTTTTTTATATGTGGTATTTGGGATGGTTATAATCTTATGTTAACTTTGGAATAGTTTTTCCCTATCTTTAAACACATCACAAGAAATAGATCCTTAGCTTTTATTGAGGTTAATATGAAAATTCTTGTAGAAAATATCAAGGAATTTATGTATTCTATAATTTGATGATTTATTATTCAAAGAAAAGATAAACCATAGATTATGGATGATATGACGACATGTCTTCTCTAAATTAAAAAATTTTATGGTCGCTGGATTACATTGCTCAATAAGGGTTGTTTTCATTATTTTTTCCATTTGAAGGATCTAAAAGTTAAGTCTCAGCGAATGTAATTAATCTCACTCAAACTAATATATCCTTGGAGTCTATATTAGTATCATGTTTTAAATAATGACTTTTTCATGGAATCTATTACTCAAATATGGATTAACATTGAAGGGAGTAGTCGGTTCTTCTAGCATCCCAAATTTTATTGAGATATTTCTTCAGAAGTATGAGTTCTTATCAAAAACTTTAGAGATATAGAACTATTCATATATAAGAAATTCAATCATGTTATGGTTGACGTTGGTCTTATGTATTCTACTGCTGAAACTATTATACATATATCTACTAATAATAAAAAATAATTACATATTGAACATTATAATCTACATATTTATTATTAGATATTTAATTACATTGGGAACTTAGATGATTGGTTTCTAAAAAAATACTTTGTGATAACTGTATGAATCATGAACATGTGATAGACAACTAAAAATTTATATCAAATATTCATGATTTGAAAGGTTATCCTCATAGAGTGAATGTTTTACATGGTTTGGTAGAGAATGTTAGATCACAATTAATGTGAGAAGTTTTATAGATATATAGGAATATAGTGATTCGCGATTAAAGGATAAAGGATGGGTGTCTTTTATTTCTCAATCTATCCTTAAATATCAATAAAAATTGTGACTTCTACTCTTGATACAAAGAAGATTGGTACTTCTTCAGGTCTTGCTCATGTTGTGATAAGTTTTAGAGTTGGTGCTCAAGAACCACATTATATGTACTTTATTCTTACTTGTATTCATTATTATGAATATTAATAAATTACTTATCATATAATCATTATTCATCCATGTGACATTGTATGGGATAATTTTTTAAGAATTCGTTTCTCCCCAAAAGGCTATATCCATTCCCCACTATGATGAGAACTAGAAGTGACATGAAAGTGATTTTAAATTCATATTCTATAACTGGTTGATATTAGTATAAAAGAAACAAATGGTACATGATATCAGGGGTAGGGGGCTCATAAGTCATTTAGAATTCCAATAATGATGTTAATTTTTATAAATCTATATAATAATAGGGTTATGGGAACATGAACTACTAGTAGGAAATCCACATTCCTACCTGTCATTGGATGTTCTAATTTATGGACATGTGTAATGGTCCTTATAATTTATTATTATTATTAATGGATATCATGAGTCATATAATTTGATGTATTTACAGTAACCATGATGAAATATTCTTGCAGTTAGGTAGGATATGTTTATTATTTCACATATGATATTTCCTTAATGAAAAATGAGAGAAAGGATTTTTCACTTATTCACATTAATAAAATTTTATATCTAAGGCCCTTTGATAGAAATATAACCACATGATTAATTTCATGGTGATGGAATTATATATTCATTTTAATTTCTGTAAATTCATAGATAGAGACATTGAGAACATAGGTTGATGACAACAACATTAAACATACTTTATTATACATATTAGGATACAAATATTATATTACACAATGAGAATTAACAATTGGTTTTATATCATTAAAACATTAATATATTTCTCTATGTGTTCCATTGGGTTTTAATTTATTTGGGCATTCGAATTTAGGTGGTTCATCCTAATTCCATTGAGAAAGGGTACTAAAGGGTCACACATTTTGTGTATCCAGAACCTCAGTTAAAATCTATGTGAATTTTACATTTTGGATAAATATAATTCTTGTACATGGTTTAATAATTATCCCAATTTTTTTGATTACATATTTTTATTCACTAGTTATTCGATAGAATATTTATTAGTTGAATATTTAATAAATATTTTTTCTCTATTTTAATGAATATAATATTTATTTATTTATTAGTGAATAATTATGTGATATTTATTTGTTAAATAAAAACAATTATTGAAGGATTAATAAATATTTACAAGGATTGAAAGATTGAGTTTAATGGCTCTATGAGTAATCTAATATTAAATATTATTCAAATATATAATAGTTTATTTATTCAAAAAAGAAATATGTATTTTATCAATGATTTTACTTCTTGTGTAGTAAATAAAAATAATATAATTACTAATTTGACATGAGATACATTGGGGATTGAAAAAATCATAAGGGCCTATGTGAAATTAGTATATTCTAACACTAGATCCATTTAAAATCGATTATGAAAATCCATAGGATTATTATTTTTTCCCACAATGAAAGAGAGAGAATACCTCAAGCCTATGAGAGGTCATCTCCTTGAATGTTGTAAAAAATACAGAGCAATCTTCCTCCACCACCATCTCTATTCTAATGAAAATAAGGAGATTCCTTCCACATTAAGTGATTCTCCTGGAAATAAATGATGTATAGAGAATGTGTTAGGATATTATTCAATGGGGAGATTATATTTCTATGGGTCATTTGGTGGGTTGTGGTGAATGTTTGGATCAGTGCTAGAGGGAATCTACATTTAATTCCTATAACAAAATAATGGTAAAATTCAATGAAATCATTATATTAAAAAATTAAGAAATAATATCAAAATGAGGATATTATGTATCTAAATTAATTAATTAAAAATTATTTATGATAATCCTTTCTTCATGGTTAAGATATAATATTCAATTAATCTTTGGTTTAATTCCATTGGTCATGATCAGGTACATCTCAAATTATTTGTTGATTATGACAAAAATATCAGTTACCTACTTCCCTTTAGGCTCTTCTTATATGCCCAAAACCATCATGTGGTATAAAATTAGTCATGTATTTAATTTTTAATTATTTATTAATCATATATTTATGATATTCATTTTCTATTTGATTTATTTCTGGATAATCAATATTTAAATTAGAACATAAAAATATTCTCTTCTATACCTTAATTTCAATCATAAAACCAAGAACAAGTGTAATTTAAATGAATAACATTCGTAGGATCCATCAGGAGGTTGCATGAGTTCTATTCTGATAAAACAATAAAAAATTACATGTTACCTATTTGTATACAAAATTTACTCATGTTAATTTCACCCAGATAAACCCTGAGAAATTAGTGTCAACATGCAATAAGTACACATGGAAAACATTAAATCAAAATAGTGCATTGAATGGTTTAGGTTGGCAGATGATTTTTTTAGAATACATTCAATTTTACTCAAAAAAATTTCATTTATCTTTAATCAACCTGTGTCGGCCCTAAACCGGTGACCTAAGCTGGTCCGTGTCGAGGACCGAGTGGTGTTCCCAATTTTCCTAGGTTGACAACAAGTTCCCAGGGAATCATAATACACAAAGAGAATAGTATAATCTAATGAAAATAAATATGATCCATGGAAAAGTAAAATAGTATCAAGAAATAAATATTATTACAAAACTGAGCATCATTTAGATTTGAAATGAAAATAAAATGAACAATACAATAATGTTACACCAGAAAAACCAAATTGAACCAAACACCGAATTTTCCATGTGACTCAAAATTTAACTTTCTAATCAATATCCAACCATAGACCAAGGTGATCAAACCCATGCTGGAACCTATAGAAGAAATTAAAAATAGGAATATACTATAGTAATGAGTATTAAAAAATAGTAGGTAGGAAAAAATAATTCAATTCCAAATGGAAATCCTTTAAATAAAGAAACATTGATTAGATGGTTTGAAATACAATTTATAATTATATAATTTTACAAAACTTTACATTTCAAAGAAAATAAATCATATCACAACCCATTTCCCTCATTTTTCAAATAAGGGTCAAGGGAATAAGGTAAGGAGGGACTAAATAAGAAGTTTCCATTTTTCATATATGTGAAAAAAAGGGAGAAATACTTGTTCTTTCAAAACACTCATCTTGAAAATATTTTTCTTTGTAACGAACAACACATTCAAAATTTTACAAGTAAAAACAAAAACTAAGAATAAGGAATAATATTCTACACAATGAGGGAAATGGAACTAATGGTGATATTAATAGAGGAAAGCTTGAAATACTAGGAACTCATTGGAGAACCAGAACATACTAATACATATGACCCCATCCATGGTACCATGCCCTAGACAATGAAATTTAAATTCCTAAATTCCAAACCACCCTAACTCAGGATAGAATGAGTCCCCAATACTCATATTAATAAGCCCAATTATTTCCAATAACTATGGGAAACTGGTTATGATGTAACCTACCAGTGTAGTAATCATTCCCAGAATTCCACTTTGCTATGCTAGGTTCCCATGCTATTTTTTTAAAAGGGGTGTGCCACCCAAAATAAAGAAACAAGTCATATGTAAAATTCATCACAATTATCACACAAACCAACAAAACCCCATCCACCACATGGGTGGTCCCTTGCCTTAAAAAAATTACAACACAAGGGAGGTACCATATCGAGGATGATGTCATTTCATAGTCAACAAATAAGGCAAGTGACTCACCCCTATGATGGTATTTCAATTAAAACCATTTTATAAAAATTATAAATGTGCCACATGTCATTTCCATACATTAATAATTTTATAAAAAAATATAGAAAAATAAATTTATATAAAAAAATATCTTATAATTCCCTTTCTTAAAGCACCAATCACCATTTTTAACATAAAACAATCATTTATAAAACCAAAAAATTCCTTTAAGAATCACATTATACTAAGAAAATCCAACCAGGAAATTTAACAAGCACTTTCTATGAAAAACCCACTGTGTATATATCACACATACAATGTTATTAAATAAACCATTTTATTTCTTATGTAAAAACCATTATATTAAAGAAATATTCCTATTTAATAATTTTTAGAGGTGAAAGAATCAAGAAATATATGAAATCTTATATTTAAAGCATAGGTGCAAAGGGATCCTACCCCAAACAATGATGAGAATCAAGAATCTAGTGTGAAATCTTAATCATACCTCAACCACAAAAAGGGAAGCAAGATATGACCTAAAACATCAATATTGAACCCAAAGGTTTAGGTTTCAACCCTAAAAATCACAACCCTAGACAGGAGAGAGAGGGAAACCCAAGAAATCGGATGAAAATCCTAGAAAGATGGAAGAAAACAAGGGATAGAAGACTTAATTAATGAAGCATTGAATTGTATTTTAAAAACTCCCCAAAAAGGATTACTATGGAAGAAAATATAGGGATAAGTTTTTCCTAGAGTAGAGGATCTCAAATGAGAAAGGTAAGGGTGTGTTCGAGTATAGAAACCGAGGAAAGATAAAATGTTTTTAATGATGTGGACATGCCACCTTGTTAGTCTGCATAGCTTTTCAAACCATGTGATGACTGTGTGACCACCTATTCCAAGAAGAAAACATACAATATGGGAAACCTGAATGGTCTGACTAACTCTGTGGTAGCTGTGCGGTTGCTACTGTCTCACCCAAGAGCTTCTACACGGTTACATGGACAGGGTCACACAATTACTACTAATTGCACGCTAACCGTGTACCAGAATTTTCCTACCCAAAACACATATTTTATCTGAAGACTCAATGGAAAACCCAAAGATGAAATCTAGTCCAAAGATATATGGGATGAACACACCAAAAATACATCACCATCACACCCAGTTCCCAAGAAAAGAACTGAAGGTCAAACCTAAACCAAATCCAAAGATGAATTTTAAAAACCTGTTGTGAAAATTATCCCCCCCATATTTCTTTACACCCACATAAATCCATCCTAAGGCTTAAACCGAAATCAAATACCACAACTCCTTCCAAAATAAAGGATATTTCCAATGAATAATAGACAAAGTGATTACAAAGAAACCATCATTAATAGATAGGCTAATAAGATGATCTTGAGAGACTGACATGGGTTCCTCGATAAGTACCACCCACCCCAAAAGTTTTAAACACCTCCACTTGATCATTAAAAAGGACATAAAACATTCAAGATACTCAAACCAACATTAGTACATGAACACCTCAAACATAAAAAAGAGGAACTCAATCTATCCACTGAAAAAAATGAAGAGATTCCACCACATTCAATGATTACCTCTATAAAAATAATTCAACAAAACCAATAGAAAACTCCCATTCCAACATATCCATATGAGACCACCAGTAATCAAAAAATATCGGGACCAAAACAGATAACTGGCATGATATACCCAATCAAACATACCACTCTTAGAAACAAACCAACACTCGAGATGAACTGAAGTGAAAACACAGGGGAGGCCCAAACGGGCTCCCCACAATAAGAAATTTTCTAACATCACTTCCATCCCTGAGGAAACTTCAAAAAGACCCACGTTGGTTCTCCCAACCATAAATACTAGTGATATTAAAAAAATCTAGAACATTCCCACACAGACCAAAAAGAGTCAACCATAAGGGGAAGGGGGGGAAGGGGACCATCTAATGGACAATGGAAACTATAACTAACACATTCCAACAACATTACACCCTTAGGAGAAAACAATCCAAGCTACTCTCACTTCATTCAAATAGTGAATTCAATGGAAATAGATGCCTATGACTAGTGAGACAAAACAACCAAGATTTTATAATGACTAGAAAACTACACCTCTTCCTAACCAAATAAAAACTCTTACACCAAAACGGTTCATAATGTGGAAACAGGGTTCCCTCTCCACTTTCCACCAAATAGAACCAATCAAAATAGTATAGCTACATTAGATTCTTAAACTTCTACACCATCCACACTAAGAAAAACAATTAAATCTATGCCTTTTTAAAATTATGGGGTTCTACAAATTATGTTTCAGGTTCACTCCAAAACCTATGGATGGAGATATAATGGTTAAACTATCTCCTTCCTCGTAGTTAGGAATTAGGTACACCTGAACGGAAAACACAGATCAAATATTCATAAAGAAAACATCCATTAAAATATAATTTCTAAAGGGTTTGACAGCAACCATCCTCAATATTGAAATAGAAAGAAAAACCAAAAACAACCACTAGACTGTACTATTACATAAAAAGAACATTACAATGATAGAGACCCAAAACCAATTTCAAACATATCTCTATTCTTGCAAACAGGCTATGACGACCTTCAAATGTTTAGGTCTAGCTTCATGATGCTTCTTGATGATACCATGAGAGAACCACTAAAAGTGACCCAAATTTCCATAGGTGAGGCATGTTGTTAGAGAACTCTGGCCTGATAACTTCTTATGACCGAGCTAACCACATTAACGATGCATCACGACATTGTGTCCTGATGAGGTTGGTGATAGGTCAGAAGGCCTCCTAATTCCTCTACTAACACATCCAGAATCAGGAATCTTCTCATTATTCTTATCGGAATTTTCTTCACCACATCCAATGTCTAGAAGAAGATTATCCATATCAATACCTCCTATTAACTCAGCTTCATCACGAAAGGATTGTCTCACCACATAAGAGAAGGTGGTTATGTTAAGCTTTACCACCTTCAACTACATCTCAGAATGGAGCCCAATATCAAAATTTTGATCCTTAATGGGATCATTTTAAAAATACACTAGATCATACAAAACCATATTTAAAAAGGTATAATAGAACTCCAACACTAATCCAACACCCTTCTGAAGACAACAATTCTCCACATTCTTCCTCGCATTCTTCATCTCATAATATTACTTTTGGATTAAAGAAGACTTGAAGAAATCCCAAGAAATATTTTCCTAAGGATATCTTTGAGACACTGGATTCCACCATTTCTAGGTTGGACCTTTAGGAATAATGGTATAAAACATTACCTTTAATGACCTTTGAAACTCATGGAAAATTAATTTTCTATCAATCCTTCTCTTCCACTCTTCTTCTATGAGAGGATCCTCTTGACCACAAAATAGACGAGTATTCAAATTTCAAAATTCCGGAATGTAGTCTATGGTTTGATCAACTGAAGTGTTTTCTAAAGATTCACTACCCAAAATGCACCCCATGTATTGATCAAATATTTGTGGAAGGGGGGGGGGACACTAAGAAACAAGGAAACAAAGAATTCAATCGAGACCATTCCGACAACAAGGATTATAATTTCCGAACATCATAAGAGGAAAACCAATCCAAAAATACAAGGGACCCACCATGCTATTACATGTTATCAAAAAACCACAAGCTTAAAATATTTCACACCCAATAATAGTGACCCTTAGAGCCTCACACATGCACATCGTTGTCCCATACCAGACACCCATCGACTTTCTCCTATATATCTATGCATGTGGTCACCCATGGAAACACAAAAGGTCAAAACAAATTTAATGGAAATCATTCAATTCTCACTTCCCTTTGAAATCCAAAAAATGTTTTTTTTAAATGAAAAAAAATTACATGAAACCCTGTTTGAAACTCATATAAATTTGTTGAAAAAAATTCAATCCATTAAATAGAAAACCCATATCCATGATTTCCACATCAAGTATAATACATTTTATTTATTTTAAAAATTTAGAATGATTTCCATGATTCAATAACCACCTAATAAAAACCATTTCTGAAATCAACACCTTTAATTTTTAAAAATCCCATCCTATAAAAAACCATTTCCAAATACCAATTTTCTAAACTAAAAGAAATTTGTCATTAGTTTAACTCATCGCATTAAACCATTTCAGTTTTTACACGAGAAATTATTTTCACAAAATACCCAATTTTCCCAATCTTTCATAAGATAATATATAAAACTCCATTTTCCAGTCAACAAAACAAATCCATTACAATTTTTAATTCATATTTTAATAATTCAAAATAAACTTTTCGAATGAATTTCCAGAAATATAGAAGAGACAAACAATTCACAAAGGGAGAACTGGTTTTTGATGGTTGACTTGGCCATATGGTTGGTGGGAATATGATAATCACACCACAATCATGAGGAGTATTATAGGTTAATTTCCCCAAATCTACAAGGATATCCCGACCTTGAGATCTCACAGAGGTCACATTCCCAACTACCTTTTCATTTCCCAACAACACACCATCCATAAGAACCAAAAGACACCAACACATCTAGACAACCCATAATAACCAGAGGTTCGAAGTGAGCGAGGGTTCATGAATTTCATAGTTCTCTAACACCCAGCCCCCGAGCCCTGAAAATCCTACTAGTTATACCTTTAAATCCACAAATAATAATGGGAACACTAAAAATAAAGGTCCTCAGAATACCCAACGTCCTATGATATCATTATGTTACACACCAACCTATGTTGACCCTAAACCGGTCACCCGTGCTGATCCGTGGAATGTATTAAGAGGCTCTCTCTATCCTCCTAGGATGGTGAAAAGTTCCAAGGGTATCATTAGAGACAAAGGTAATGATTTATCACAATGAAAATAAAAAATATATTTAGAAAATCCATATTGAAGCATAAAATAAATATGATTACCAAACTGAGCATCATATACAATTGAAAGGAAAATAAAAAAAATAGAAAACCAAAATACACATGAAAAACCAACTTCAACCTGAAATCCAATTATCCATGTTACCCTAAAGGAATCTATCCAATCCACAATCAATTATTTCACATGGTGATCAATCCCAAGATAAAACAAATAATATACATTATAAACAAGAAAATACTATAGGATAGAGTATTAAAACTCAATAGGTAGGACCAAATAATTCTTTTCCCAATGATCACCCTTTAAATAAAGAAATAATTATTATTATGTTTGAAAAATAATTTATAAATATATCATTTTACACACCTTAAATTTTAATGGAAATAAATCACATCAAAATCCATTTCCCTCGTCTCTTAAATAAGGCTCAAGAGAATAAGGGAAATATGGACCAAATAAGAAATGATAATTTTTTATATCCGTGAAAAAGGGGAGAAATACTTGTTAATTTCAAACTATCTTCTTGGAAACCTATTCCTTTGAAAAAAACCACACATTCACAATTGTCCATGTAAATACTAAAATGAATTATAAGGAATACAATTCAAAACAACAAGGGAAATGGTAGAAAAGGTACTAGTGATAGAAGAACATGAGAAAACCAAGAAAATTAGAGAAGTAGAACATACTAATACATGTGACCCCATACCCTATATAATTCCAAACATGATAAAATAAAAATTCCCAAACACCCAACCACCCTAACTCAGGAAAAACTGAGGGGACTAATCCTAGAGTAATAAACCCAATTATATCCACCTACTATGGGCCACTAGTTAGGATGTGACCTACCATTGTAGGAAGTTTTCTCAGAATTCCACTTTTCTATGCTAGGATCCCATGCTATGTTCATAAAAGGGGTGTTCCACAAAAAATCAAGCAAGAAAGACATTTACACAAGTCATCACACATATCACACAAACCAACATCACCCCATGCACCCCACGGGTGATCCCTTAACTATAGAATAATTTACACACAAGGGAGGCTGCATACCAAAGATGATTCTATATCATAGTCAACTAACAAAGAAAGTGACTCACCCTTATGAGGGGTTTCCAAATGAATCCATTTAATAATAATTGAAAATGGGCCTCATGTCATTCTCACACATTAAAATGTTTATAAAAAAACTTACAAAAATAATATTCTATACCAAAATAACTTAGAAATCCATTTTTGGAAACACCAATTACCATTTTTAATATCGCACTATAAATTATAAAATCAAACTATTCCTTTAAAATCAAAAACTACTTATAAAATCTCATCAGGAAATTTAACAAGCACTTAGAGTGAAAAACCCACTGAGTCTATATCATTTATATAAATAAATTTATAAAAAAATTATTTCACAAGAAAAACCAATTTTAATCATTAAGAATCACTATTTAACAACTAAGAGATGTGTAAAAATCAATCAATCATTGAAATATTAACTTTAAAGGAGTGGTGGAAAGGGATCTGACCTCAAATGATGAATAACATTTGAAATCCATTGTAAAATATCAATTGCACCTCAACCACACCCAATGGAATCTAGATCCGACATAAAAAATCAAGGTCAAACCCAATGTTTTAGGTATCAACCCTAAAAATTGAAACCTTCTCCCAGGGAGAGATGGAACCCTAATAAACTAGAAGAAAACCAAAAAAATATGGAATAAAACAATGTAGAGTGGGAATACTTAATGAACCAATGAAGAATCGGCACCAAAAACAGCCAAAAATGGATCCCTAACAAATACAATGGAGCGGGAGGAGGTGCCTTGGGTAGAGGATCCAGAATGGAAGTGGTAAGGGTGTGTTTGGGTATAAAAATTAGGGGGAGAAAAAAGTTTTCAATGCCTAGGATATGTCGTTTGGTTAGTCATCACGGTTTTTCAAACAATGTAGTAACAGTGTGACTGCCTCTTCTGAGAAGCAGACCTACCACACAAGTACCATGCATGGTCTATGTAACCATGTTGTATCTGCGTCGTAGCTACTATCTCACCCCGGAACTTCTGTACGGTTTCCTGAAACGAGGTGAACAATTACTAATCATCGTGCGCTAACCGTGCCCCAAGGTCTACCCACCTAGAACACATATTTTCTCTAAAGACTCAAGGGAAAACCCAAGTACAAAATCTAATCCAAAGATATAGGATAATAAAACCCAAAAAATTCCACCCTATCACACTTTGTTCCCAATAAAAGAACTGAGGTTCAAGCCTAAACCAAAACCAACCATGAATTTTAAAACCCAGGTCTTACTCATTTTAACTCTTTGTGTCTCGAGAAATATCATTCCAAGAAGAAAACGTTACAAATGAGAGTAAACGAATAAAACGATGAATATTTTTTATATGTTGATCTTGGAAACAGGATAAATAATGAAACCCAATTTAAGAAGAAAGGGTAGGTGTGTTATTTATAGAGTGAAATCATTCTATATCTTGAAATATTGTATTACATATATATTGTTGTGATCACATCTATATCGAAATGATGTAACAATGTATATCTAAAATGAATTGAAGGGGATAGAGAATCCATTACATTGTGGAATGCTTCTTTGGTTATAGGAGTCTAAAAAAATTTATTTCTACTAGGTACAAACATAGTTTTAAATTTAGTTTATTATATACAAATTGTTACCCAAAACATAATTTCTATTTCCTATCCAGATCCAAATGGTTTTATTCTCATATTTGTAAATAAGAGATGTTTATTTTTGAAATAAAATATATGTAATGGTAAGACTCATTTAAATAATGTTATTTATTTATTAAATTAATAGAACCAAGTGTGGTAATTTGATAACCAATTAAATTGTCACAACTCATTTTACACCTAGTTGTATTGTATTGGTCATGTAAACAAGAAGTTTTTCAGAAATATCTATCAAGATGATTATTTTGATTATTTTAATATAAAATCACTTAAAATATTTCATTATTTTTTACAAGGTAAAATATCCAAGACACCTTTTGGTGAAAAAGTTCAAATATCTATGGAGCTTTTAGAATTACTACAAACTATTGTGTGTATCTATTTTCTACTTGAAGTTAGAGGTTTTTATTATTACATCAAATCTATTACTGATGAATTATGTAGATATGGATATTTTTACTAGATGATGATTACGTATAAATACATGGATAAATTCAATGAATTCAAAAATAATGTAGGGAATCAACATGGTAAGAAGATAAAGAAGATTTATTATGATCACGGGGGAGAATATCTTAACTAAACATTTATTAACATTATATTTGGGATTGATATTATATCACAACTCACACCACTTTATATACTATAAAAGAATAGTGTTATTGAAATCAGAAACCACCGCATGATTATCCATGGTGAGTTCAATGATGAGTCATGGTAATCTTCCATGATCCTTTTGGGGACATGCATTAAGAAATATAGAATAAAAATTAAAACATGTTCCAACCAATGTATAAAATGATATTCCATTTGAGTTATGGATTTTAAGAGAACCTATTTTTTCATATATTCGTCTATGGGGTAGTGTGTAATTTGTTAAATCTTCATCTAGAAATAAACATTCATCCTAGGGAATAATGTGTATATTTATAGGATACACTATGGAAACTAATGAATACTATCTATTTGATCCCTTAGATATGAATATAATAGTAGATAGATAGCACTTTTTTGATAGAGTGATTATTTTCAAGAATAATAGTGGTAGAGATATTGAAATTGATGAATTTTATGCTCATGGTAAATAAGAGTTGGAATAAGAACACATTCAACAGGTCCTCATGGAAGAAATTATTCCTAAAACACAAGTACTGCATAGGATCTCTATAGATATTAAAGAACTATAGAGATATGAGTTTTAGTCATTGAGTATAGGGAATCATTATTGGTTGAAAATAATGATCCTATTTCCTAAAATGGGGTAGTGGATAGTTCAAATTCTTTAAGATAATAAAAAGCCATGAAATCTAAAAGTGATTCCATATATTAGAACTGTTTTGGGGTTCTAGATGATATGTCTAATAATGTAAAGATTATAGGGTGAAAATGGGTATTCAAGATAAAATTTTGCGTGGACGGTAAAGTGAGTACCTTTAATGTCACACCTCAAGACACCGTGAAATATAATTTTTTAGTTAAATTTAATCTTACTTATATTTTTTATTACATGTAACACTGATTTTAGCTTGTGTCATACAAAATATTAGGTATATATTATGTTATACAAAAAACTAATTTTAGATTAAGGTATGTATACATTTAAATTCACTACATAATATAAATTTATTTGTATATTCTTAGTAAATAATGAATCAATTTTTAGTAAATTAATTATATTCTTTAAAAATAATTCTTAAAATATTATTTTTATTTATTTTTATGGGAACACATTATATTTAATTTAAATATATTTTTTGAAATTTATTTGATAAAATTAAAATCATATTTTAATTATCATATTTAATTTAACATATGTTGAAATTTAGGATTTTTTCAGGAAATATTGATTTTAAAATGAATAGTGAAAATATTGATTTTTGTAAAACTATAACATTGTTTCAATAAAATTTGTAATTTAAATTCTCTGTTATTCATTAAATTTAAATAAGTATCATTTAGTTAAATTTATTCCACATAATAAAATTAGAATAAACTTTATATTGAATTTCAGTATAAGTTTATTTTTTGGTTCAAAAGCGGTTTTTTTAAACTATTTTAAACTGCATAATGTTTCACCATTTTAATTAATTAAAATAATCCCTAATTATGAATTCATTAAATAGAATATTTACATTATATATCAATAAATTAAAATTTTAATTTATAAAATGATAAATATTATACATATAGTTAATATAAATCAATTGATGCTTGATTAAACAAACTTTTCAAAAACCTATTTTTTGTCGTGTCTGCATGTTTTGTTTCAAAATTACTTTTTTCACTTTTAAAGAATGTATTTTAAAAAATAATGTTCATTTATTAAATCATAATTTCAATATAATATTAGGGTAATGTCTTTATAATTTTTTATAAAGTATAATCATTTTGATAAAGAGATTGAAATACTGAATTTTAATTGAAAAATGCCTTTTTCATTTAACTTATTTAAAAAGTAAAATTATATTTTAAACTCTTTTTAAAGAAAAATTAGTTTAATTATACATCCATTAATCCAATTTAGGTAATTTTAATAAATTTGAAATTTTATTTTGATATAAAATATTTGTAAACATTTGAATAATTTATCCTTAAAACCCCTACTTTCTCCCCTCATCTATGGAGTTAATTTTAAATTGACCATTTTCACTTATGTGAATGGAATTTTAATAAATGTATTAAATATTTTGAATAATAATAATTTATATTATCTAATAATTTTATCTTATTATTTAAGAATAATTAATAGTAAGGAAAGTAAAAATTATTTACCGTGGTTGAGGTAAAAATGACTTTTTCAGGGTAAAAACAAAAAAGTTAAGGGTAAATAAAGAACTAAAAATTTTCCAACACCAATTTTATGGCCTTATTTAGGAATTATAAAAATTTTCATTTTATAATGGTATATTATTGGATCCTTATAACATGGTACAAATGTACGTGGAATCCATTCCTTCCAAAAATAACAAGTGTTCCTCTCACCTCACCTTATCTACTCTTTACACCATAAATCACTTTTTATTTATCCATGAACTACCAGAATAACATCCAAAATTCCATCCTCTCATCCTATAATCCTTATTTAGGATATAAATATAACCATGTAAGTCTTTTGGTGAAACTCTAAGGAGGATACTTGATGAATTGGTAACATTCATCAATAAGTGTTAATGTTTTATTTCCTCCGCCACCTCCATAAACTCATATTAGAACATTATGTTATAACAATAGAATATTAAATATAATAAGATTTTTTATTTTAATTTAATTATCTAAAACCTTCTCTACTTCTATCAAATGGTTACGAAATCATCGTCTATGAGTGCAGCGGACTACCGCCTCACAAACCGATGTCGTTTGTTTTTCAATTACCACCTCTCATAGTTGGGAATAAATATGGATTTATAGTCTTTATATAATATTTATTATATTATTATTATTCTTTAATTATTATTTAATACCAACCATCATGGTTTTTATTTTGTGGTAATATGATAATGTCGTTCGTGTGCACAGATCACTACTGCCTCATGAAGCGATGTGATTCTTTCATGCCTTACATGGAAGGTATTAAGGATTATTTTAACAAAACAATATATTATATATGATATAAAAATGATTTTATAATGTTAATATATCATTTAAATTTATTTAATTAAATCTGAAAAAATGGAAGCATCATTCATACGTACGTACGACCTACCGTCTCCCTAAATAGTGTCTTTCATTTCCTATCACTAAATTTTACAGAATACTATAATTACATATATACTGAATAAATATGATATTTACCTCATGGTAAATATTTTAGAAATGATTTAATAATGATAAAATTAAGTGGACCAAAAAATAACAAATCAAAACATTTACAAAAAACAATAAGGTTAATACCTGTAATGTAACTTTAACATGAAATTACTAATAATGGGGAAAAATGACATAAAAATATCATATGGTATGAAATATATAAATATATTTCTATAATATATATATATATATATTAAATATATATTTATTATAATTTTTCTTTGAATATGTACGAATGAAATCATGACAGAAGGTAAGTGATTTCTCTCTCACTTTTTTACTTCAGTGAGACACATCGCATATTCACCACCTATTTATTTTATATAGCGTATATAATTCCCATGATTTTATATTATGATTATTATACTTAAAAAAATTAATTTTACATGTCCATTTTAGGTTATATCTTTCATGGGGTTTACGGTTCAAACGTTAACAAATTTTTAAGAGATTTTTATCTCAATTTGACTTATTTGAGACATATGTTATGCTATAAAATGTTTTTAAGAATACCCACCATTATTTATTTCTCCAGTTAGAAGTCCATTTTTTCAAAAGCCATGTTTTCTAAATATGTTTTAAAAAATATTGTATTATTACTGTATGATTTTTAAAATACATATTTCCTCATGATTTATTTTATTTAAAAATGTTTTTGAAAGTAATATATGTGTCATTTTCCATGAAATTAGGAATATGATTTTACCAAAAATGCAAATTACATATTTTTTTTAACAAACACAACTCAAAAAATATTTGGAACAACCATGAACCCTAAAATATTTCAGTATTAACTTACCTATATTCAAATTTATTTTCAAATAAATTTTCTTCCATATTATTCTGAAGGATTCTAGATTTAAAATAAATGAATAAAATTAAAAAAAAAAGATATTTAAAATGTTTTAAAATGTTTTTTTGAAATAAGAAATTATGATTTACTAATGAAATACTTTATATTATTTTTAAATGTTCTTTTATAAGTTTTAATTTTTTGTTCAAAGAAAATTATTTCAATTTTTTTTATGAAATTTTAGTTATAAAAAGTAATTTTAAAATATAATTTATCTTCCTCAAGAAATTTTCCATGTGATCTTTCAAAATCATTTTGCATTTAAGATGACATAACAAGATGTTACTTGTGCTTCACTATGGATATGATCTAAGGATTCCATTTTATTATTTCGCTAAATGGTTATGCTTATGATGGCATGATGTTTATGAACACTGTTTCTTTTCCATGGGTTATAACATGATAAAATTCTTCTGAAATCCAATTCTTTTTCCTTAGGTTATACTATGATAGAATGATAAAATGATTATGAAACATGCATCTTTTCCAAAGTTTATGATATAATGAAATTTTTATGAAAATAATTTCATTTTATGTGTTATGATATGATGAATTTTTATAATCTTATGCCACATTTATTGATGTGTCCTTAAATGAAGACATTTTTCTACATCTTTTAATTAATTTTCTGATATTTTAATTAAATAATTGTTTTTTTTAATATTTATTGATCTTTTGTATTTCTAAAATTGAATTTCCATTTTATCATTTTTTTGTTTTATTTATACATTATTTAATTTAATTATTTATTCAATTATTTTCTTTTTCTTTTATTTCTAAATATATTCTTAAAATATAAATTTTATGTTTCTATTATTATAGTTTAATTTTATAAATATATATTTTATCATTTTATATAATTTTAATTTTCTGAAACATTAATTTAATTTAATCCTTATATTGATATAAATGAACTCTAGTAAATCAATTTTAATATTTAATGTAAAATATATAAATAGTTTAATTCATTAAATTTATTGATTTATTTAAATTTATAAATTTAATTTCCAATTAATTAATTACTCTAATATTTAATTGTTGGTTTTTATTAATGATTTGTGTCTAAATGTTAATGATATATTGTAAAATTTAATTAAATATTCTTTTGTTTTAAACATTTTTATTTATTCATATTTTAATTTGAATATTATTTTGATAATTTTTTTACTTTTTTTATTTTATTGTATTAATTATATTGTTTTAATAATTTTTATGGAGACATTTTCCATTTTTCAATTGTTTATGTCATAATTTATATCATCCACTGCAAGAAAAAATCACCCATTTCCAACACTCCTCATCACCCACCATTGAATCTACCCATAACTAGTGACCCAGCGTTACTCCACCTACTTTCAGAACATGTCATTTGTACCCACTATTTGTAGATTCCAATGGTGACTCCATAACCCACCATAAGAAAGTAACCATCCTCTCTTTTCTCCCACTGCCAATTTCCACACCTATTAGCCACTGTTTCCTAAGTCAACGACGAATCCTGACTCACCCTCCACCAAAAAACCACACACCCCAAATCCATTGCTCCTATGTTTAGCCGAAACTGGGGAAGCCACAAACCAATATCTATTTCTTATGCTAGCCAAATCCACTATTGATTAGAGAACTCCCCAATAGTGACTCTACCACCACAACTCCCATCAAATCAGGTCACCTCCACAAATACAAACCAAACCCACACACATTTGACTAAATTGATTCTCTACAGGATTCAAGATCACCATTACATCACTAAACAGTGCTTCCTCCGAGATAGATTGAATCTATTTTCTCCTCCACTACCCATGATTAATAGATCTTGGATGAGATTAAGCCACCGTCAGAGAACCATAATCTATTGTCATCGATTAATTTTACACCAAGCTAGAGAAGCCACCACCACCATCAACAATGCTAGATAAGCTGCCTCCACCATTCGCCAAGCTAGAGAAGCCTCCATGGAGCACCACTATTGGTTGATCCCCAAACGCACAGATGATCCCTCCTTCTAGAGGAAGAAACCAAAGCCACTTTGAGTGTTAATTTGCAGAGAAGAGAAAAAAATAAAATAAAGTAATAAGTAATAAGTAATAAGTAATAAGAAATAATAAAAATAAAATTAATAATAATAATTAATAAAAGTTATAAAGAAATAAAATAGTACTAATAATAAAATAAAATAAGTAAAAAATTATATTAATTTAAAGTTTATAATATTATATATATATATCTAAAGATAAAGATAAAAATAAAAATAAAAATATTTTTTATTTTTTCTATTATTTTTAAAATGATTATATATATATAAATAATTTATAAATTTTTTCAAAAAAATTTACCAATAATGTTAGTAATAATAATTGATTACTTTTTTTATACAGCATCGAGCCCACGTTGTAGCCAGATACATTATAAACCACCTTTTTCATTCATTTAGAAGGGATTTTCTCAAGTCAAAATGATTGCTGGGGGTAGCAACAATTGTTCGATGTTTGTTAGGAGATAGACTGATGCCCGTGGAAGAAGTTGGGGACTAACCAGAAAAATATTGATGGATAAGTTCTGTAGTTGGGGAGATAAACACAAGGAGAGATAAATCATCTTACACAATTGAAAATATAGACTTTCATGAATTGGGAGACTAGAAGGAGTGAGACCACAAGACCGAGGCACACCCAAAGACTGAGGTGGTAAAGCATAGAAGCAAAAATGTTTCTTGAGGGATATTTCTTCTCCCTTTCTCTCTCTATTTTGTTTTTTTATTTTTGAATACATATTTTATTCTTGAAATCATTATGACAATTATATAAACACTATATTCTCATGGACATATAATTGTGTTGTTTTATATTCCTTTGATTCTTCAATAATTTATTCTTCATTATTTTTAATTGTTCGAAGAGATCAGTTCTAGACCTTAAAAATGATTTTCACTACTTTCAATAAGTACCAAATTACTGTGACCAATTGAAATAATTGATCATAGATTCATTATTTCAATTTAATATTTCAAAAAATTTCGAATATATACGAGAGATTTATTCAATCGAATATCTTAAAAAATTCTATTTTAGTTTTATGTTTTTGGGAGTTGAGAACTCTAAGGATCATTGATATGTGAGATTAATATCCCGTCCAGGGAGACCAATCCATGCTTTTATTAGAGGTTTAAATATCAATAAAATAACCATGAAATAAAGTATCCAGTAGACTAGTAGAATTATTCATCCCCGTGAACTTTTCTTGATATTTTTTAAACAATATTATCACTATTACTTCATCATTTCTCTAATATCCTATAGTTCTATTAAAAAATAAATATCTCATATTATGATTTATAATAGAAAATAATTTTTCTACTTTTTATAGAGGATTTGTTTTGAAATTTTTTTACAAAACCATCATGTGGGTTCGATACCCTAAAATATAATATAATGTAGTCAATATAAGTTTAAAAATAATTAAAATATGGCATGTTTCAATGAATAAAATTTATTTTTTTTAGATCCATTATCTTGGAAACTGAGGAATAGGTAAAAACAAAGACTAAGAGACCAGAGACTAATAAAAATATATTTTTCATGAATGATTCATATGAGGATTTCATTATCATTTGTTTTCAATTATTTTATTTTTCTACATTTTAATTATTATTCTACTTTTTTTAAATTACCATTTTTTATATTCTTTAAGATCACAGGTATTCAATTCTACTGGTTTAATATTTTATCCTCCTCCCATTATTTCTTCCTGAAATCAGAATCCATTGGTGAGATAAACTCTGATTAAAATTTAAATTGTTTTATGCATCATTTTCATCAATTCAAACTTCAAGGTCAATCGATGTGATTTATATTGAATGAATTTATTAAACATTCATATTTAAAACATTGGAATATTTTAATGAGTTTTATTCCATATAATTATTTTTATAATTAATTTCTTATTGATGTATCTTAGTGTGGTGAGCTCCATGATTCATTAGTTTTCATGAATAATATCATTGAAAGGGATATTAACCAATCAATTTCTGAGGATTCATTTTCAATTGAAATTTATGAAAAGAATATATTAAATTCAATATAGTAGTTTTGAAATTAATTAAGGATCTTATCCTTAATTATATTCTATATACTATGCCTTCACTGCTTAATCATATTTTTTCCATTATTAATCCATTCTTAAAATTTACTGTGTCTTCATAATTGTTTCATAATATTAAAATTAATTATTAAAAAATACTTCCACCACTATTTATAATTGTGTTTTTCATGAAAATTTAGTCATTAAACTTTTCTTTTCTTTGAAACTCTAGAACCTGCAATAAAATAATTAATATGGTTTATAAATAATTAAACATTAGTTTCTTTCAATGAAGAACATGTCATGTTTTCTGCGCTATTTCCAAGGAAATATATGAGTGAACAAAATTTTCAAAACTAAAAAAAAATTATTTTAAAACAAATCATATAAGAAATTTCTATTTTTTAAAATATCTTATTAAAAAATAAATATTTTCACTATTTTTTGTTATTTCTTATGGATGTTTCGGTCAGTACACATCATTTAGTTTGTTTCAATAAATTTTTATTTGTTGAATTTCCCTTATTTTAGTTTACTATATGAGAATAAATTCTTCATCAGATAAGTTATAACTATAAAATATAAAAATATAAAAACATTTTAATATCATAAAAAATAAAACCAAAATAGAAATTCAAAATATAGTAGAACTTGTTCCTGTTAATAATCTACTAAACATTCAACTTTAACTCAAATTTTGAAATAGAGAGGCCTAGGATGAGAGATTTTTAAATTTATAAAGCTTCAAGAAACCCATAATCTATAATACAATCACCTACATCTAGGAACTTTGAGTTAAATAAATCTCACATGTCACTATTTGTAGATTTTTATAAGCTTTCTAATGAAGACTCACTACCCATCATTAGATAATTTTATAAAAAAGTGAAAATATTAACTCTATTAAGACTCTATAAGAATTATCATAGAATGATACTAAATCCATTTTGACTCAATGGTAATGCTATAAGTTAGTTTTTTATTCTAGATAAAATAATTTTTGAAAATTGGGACAAAGTGTCTAACTATTTAGTGGGGAAATTATACACCCAAAGACTTAAGGGTGAATTGAGAACATAAATCATTGTCTTTTACCAATAGAATGAGGAATAATTTCATGATAATTGGGACATATTTAGGGACCTTTTTATGTAGTTTCCCCATCATCAACTTCTATCACTTGATCCCATCGACACCTTCTATGAAGAAGTTTCTTCTTTTGGTCAAAATATTATTAACCAATTTACCAGTGGTAATTATAATGAAAATAAAAATATATAATTAAGAATTTTTTTAAAAAAATTGCTATAAACTCTAAACATAAATACTCTATGTGGAATATAGTAAACAAAAGTGGAAATAATAATGGCCCTCAGGTAGATTCTCATTACAAAATTTCTAAAATTAAATACCAACTCCAATAATTAATAAACCAATATTCTAGACAAATATCCAATAAAGTGTGCTTCAAAAAGCAGAACCAATATCTAAAGAAACAATTTTCTTAGTTTGGTATGTTTGGCCACACGAAAATTTCTATCCAAACCTTTAAATTCCATACCAAAAATAAAATTCCAACTATGAAAATTATGGTTCTAAGATGCCTATATTGGAAGATCCTTTATCAAACAATTACCAAACAGGCTATATGAAACATAAAAATTTACCATGGAATGAATAAAGTAGGATTAGAGATCCTTCTACAATTGGTTAAAAAAACCAATGTAAAAAACAATTGAAAACCCAATATAGGTGTGAGCTATCCAATTAATATGGGAATTTTAAGGGGAAACTACTTAATATAATGGGCCAAATTATTAAATTTTTTGACCATCAACAATTAAATTTTTATTCTCAAATATATCAAAATGAATTTTATAATGCTAAGGATGATGTTAGAATTAAAAATTTGGAATTACAAATGGGCCAATTAAATATAGACATCACATCTAGAAATAGGGGTATGCTTTCTAACAGAACTTTGATTAACATGTGGGAGAATTTAATGACAATTTTGACAATAAGTGTTAAAAATACTCAAACATAAGATGAATAAAACTTTAAAAATTCCCAAAATTAAAAACTGAGTGAGTTTTGAAGTTAAAATATACAATACAAAAAATATGAAAATTTTGAAAAAAATTCCTGAAAATGAAGAAAATATGATTTTTTCACCTAAAAAAAATTTTAATTTTTTTTTAACATAAAAAAATTAAATGGAAGGAAAAATTGTTGAATAAATATTGGAAATTACATCTATTATTATGAACAACACCACACTCATCCCATTCCCAGAAAAACCAGAACAAAAAGTAACAATAATGCTAATCATCATCAGTTTCCTCAGATCCTATCCAAGCTCCATGTGAATATCCATTTCATCAGAGCCTAATTAAAATTACATATTATTTGAAATATCTAAAAAAAATATTTCAAACAAAAATAATCATGAATGATTTTATACATACAACCTCACTGAAGTGTGTAGTGTTTTTTATCAAAATAAAATCCCTACAAATTTCAAGGGACTTGGTATCATTGTCATTCCTTTCACTTCAACGAATATTGGTCAACCCACTATCTATGTGACTATGGTGCATGTATTATTCTACTCACATTCTCACTATTTCAATAGTTTAGATTGGGTGACCATCAACCCACCACTACCATCCTACAAATGGATGACCATTCATTCAAACATCCTTTGGAAAGGGTATATGACCATCTAAGTAGAGTTGGAAAAAAAATTCCAACTGATTTAATAGTGTTAGATATAAAGTGAATCCAAGAGGTTCTTATCATTTTGGGTAGTCCAATCTTGCCCACTAGTGGAGTAGTTATATATATATTTCTAAGGGTTAATTGGTCTTTAAACTTAAGGAATAATAGGAAGAGTTCAATGTGTTTAAAAATGATAGAGAACCAATATCTGGTGACAACGTTTCTAAGGTAAAACTATTAAGTGATGAAAACACTCTTGAAAATTTGGAATAATCTGAAAAAAATTTCTATATAAGTTAATAAATAATTCATAAATGTTTTTGAAATTGTAGAATCTATTCTAGTAGAGAATATAGAAAAATTTCTAGAACTATACAAAATTAATGTTTCTGTTATTGTGGGATAAGTGTCTTCTGTTTTTGAACCTAAGAAAATATTGAGAGATCATGAGGTTTATTTTACTATTAAAAACATTGTGGAAATGTTTTATTTGGTATAGAGATATATTATTATAAAATTGGATGATTTTTCTATGATAGATATACTAGAATTTGATACGGACAATTATAAGAGTGAGTTATCCACCTTGGGTAGAAGTAAAGAAATATTAAAATTGGGTACTAAATTAAATGCCTTTCCACTTATCTTTATAAAATACATGTTATAGATATTGATCCACTCTGGCCTAAAAACCTTCTTCCAAGTGAAGAAGCACACATATTGGAACTAAAACCACTCATAACACACCAAAAATATTCATTTCTATGTGATAATTATAATCTGGTTGTAATATTTTTTGCTTGAAACTAAAGGTAATCATGAGGAAAAATTATTGAGTGTGGTCGAAAAATTTAAAACATAAATTAGATAGTCCATATCTGATATCAAAAGGATTATCCCTTCTTTCATCATGCTCAGGACCTCTATTGAGCTATACAAAAAACCTAGAGTCAAATTCCAATGAAGAATAAACCGTAACATGAAAAAATTTGTGACAGAATAATTTATTAAGCTTCATGAAATTGGTATAATCTATCCCATTCTTGATTGTTCTTAGGTCAGTTTGGTCATAGTTTTCCTTAAGAAAATGTTTCACTATAGTCAAAAATTAAAAAAATTAAAGAAAATCAATTGAGGAAAATAACCAAATGGGGAGTCTATATTGATTATATAAAACTAAACTCATCCACTAGGAAGGATCATTTTCTAATGCCCTTCATAGATAAAATTTTTGAAAGGATTTTGGGAAATGAATTCTTTTATTTCTAGATGGCTATTCTGTTTAAAACTAGATCCCCATAGACTGGGAGGACTGAGATAAAACTCCATTCATATGAAACTTTGGAACATTTTCCTGGCAATAGATTCCCTTTGGATTATGTTGTTTACCAACATACTTCCAAATATTTTTGATCGATATCATTAAATATATGATAGAGAGAATAATTTAGGAATTCATGGATGAATTTTTCATTGTTAGTATCACATATGTGACCTTTTTAGGTAATTTTGAATTAGTTTGAGAGAGATTATTAGAGACCAAATTGATTATAAACTTGGAGATATTCCAGTTTATGGTCACTAAAGGTATATTAATGGGAAATAACCTAACCAATATGGATTTAAAGGTATAAATTTCAAATATTTAATTTATTCAAAAATCTCTTCCTCTTGAAAATAATATGGGTGTCAGAAGATTCTTAGGGAATATAGGTTTTTTTTAGAGGTTTATAAAATAATTTTCAAAAATAAAAAATCCATTGTGTTATTTTATGTTCAAATATAAACCCATTAAATTCGATAAAAACTATTTGGTATCATTTAATTAACAAATAGAAAAACTCAATTCATAACCCATCATAACTACACCTGATTTGAAATTACCATTTAAAATTATGTGTGATATAGGTGTCATGTACATTAGAGCCATCTTAAGAAAGAGGAGAGATAAGAGGTTGTATATTATTTTTTATGCTATAATACTGCTAGATAAATCAAAAATAAGCTACACTACTATTGATATAATGTTATTAAATATAGTTCTTTCTTTAGATAAATTTATGCATTACCTGTTAGGTTCTAAAGTTACGGTAGTAAGTCTCATTCCTAAGGAATTTCAAATAACCATAGAAACAAATTCATTTTTTATGATTAAGTAATATCTTTTGGATAAACCATCTTTTAGGATATGAGATGATGAGATTATGAGAAGTTATATTCTAGAAGAATAAATGTTTTCTATACTAGAGAGATATCACACCTATCCTTGTGGAGGGCATCATAGTCTATAGAGGACAACCAAAATGATCATTCAAGCTAGATTTTAGTATCCCGCATTATTCAAGGATTCTAGGAGTTTTGTAATGGGTTGTTATAGATTCAAAATGATGGGGATTATTGGGAGAAATAAATATTTTCCTCAGAATGATATTTTGGAAGTACAATTATTTGATGTTTGGGACTTAGATTTTACAGGACCATTCCTATCATCTCAGGGAATGAAGATATTTTAGTTTATGTTGATTATATATCCAAGTGGGTTAAGTTAGTAGAACTTTCCAAAAATAAATATATTAGTGTAATAAATTTTTTTAAAAACAATATTCATTCATGATTTGGGGTGATAAGAGGTTTTATCACTAATAATGAAACCCATTTTATAAATTATAAATTAAAGGATATGATGGGGAAACATAGTTGTGCCCATAGAAATGGTATTTTATAAAATCCACAATCCAATTGAATGATGGAAATTTAAAAGAGGGAGTTGATAAATATTTTAGAAAAAATGTATCTAATTCTAGGAAAGATTGATTTTTGAAATTATATGAGGCATTATGGGACTACAAAATTACTTTTAAGACCCCAATTGGAAAATCCACATACAGTTTGGTATTTTGGAAATGTTTTAATTTTATTATGGAGTATTAGCACAATTCATATTGGGATTTAATGACTATAAACACTTATTTTTATACTATTTGAGTGGGGATGCTTCTAGAGCTTAATGAGTTGGAAGAGATTAGGATATATTCTTATGATTACTCAATGATTTAAAAAGATAGGTAAATAATTTTTCATGATTATGTCATTCAAAATATAGAATTAAAAGCAAGACATATATTTATTCTCTTTAATTGTAGTAATAATATCTTTTCCAAAAAGATGAAAACTATGTGGTTTATACCCTTTATTGTTCTAAATAATGGATTTGTAGAATTTATAGGATAATAAAATTAACCAGTATTGGATGATAGTCCAATAATCAAACATTATTTTTAAGGGAAACCAAAGGGATTGACTTCTATCTCTATGATTGAAAATTTTACTCTCAATGAATTCTAACCTAAGACTATAAATTCAGTGCTTCTTGGTAGTCAACCCATTGTCATACTGTGTTCCTGATTTGATTTTTTTAATAAATTGTTGATTTGATGCTATCATGTGTTCTCTCTACATACTAGATTTAGTTCCTAGCCATCCTAGTCATAATCTACCTAAAATAATTTTTCTACGGATGTATTAATGGAATTGAATCATTTCCTTTTATTCTCAAATTAAATTATGTTACATGCTGGAGAATCACTAGATAAAATCCCCTAACTCATACCTTTTTTTCATTTCAACTGATTTTCATCTATATATAGCTGTTTATCATCTTTTTAATTTTTTATCAACTGAATCACAATAAACCAAATGATTTCACTTGAAGATAATGTGGAAGATTATTCTATAGATTAACTCAATTATAAATATTATTTAATCAGGCAGGTTTTGATTTATTAATTAAGTATCTCTTTTCTACTCTTCACTTTGCAATTAATTATACTTTGTTGTAGCATGTTCTGGTTTTCTAAAACATGGAACTACTATGAATTTAAATTTATTCATAGTATGATATTTAGTGTGGGGTGAGGGGGGCGGGGGGTTTACCCATGGATAATTTTACTTTTAGTAAATTTGTTGGTCTTTATTGGGTGTTTAGCATATTTTTTTTATGTTGTTGAAAATCCAATTGAATTTTCTTTAAAAACATTATTACACCCATTTTAGTTTGTAATGAATTTATTCACATTATACTATTTAAAATTTATTTCAAAAAATTATATTTATGGTCCATAATGACAATGCATGTTTTTTTTTGTAAAATATTTATTACAGAAAACATATTGATTGAACTTAATTGTGAACCTTGAATATATCAAAAAACTATTGGAATTTAAAATCTATTTTGGACATTAAAAGTAAATTTTATTTCTCCTATTTCGAATCCATCATTGGGGACAAAGATGGTTTTTAAGTGTGGGGGAGAGGGTATTTTTATTCTTAGCTAATAAATGATTTAAAAAATACTATCAAATCCCAGTAATTTTATTTTCAAAATTATATTTCTAGACATTATCCAATGTTTTAGTGAATCAACATTTTTATTAGTTTTGAAAGATGTGAATCCACTTTAAAAAGGATACATATTAATTACTTTATCAATTTAATTGAGTAAATAATTTTCATCCCCTCTTGAAGTCATATGTTAATGGTCATTTTTTTAGATAATGTTGTAAAACTATAAATGAATTGAAACTTTTGGAAATGAATCGAACATATTAGACATGCATTTTTATCAGCTATGAAATGAAAATCCTTATCCTAGTTGAGCTTATCTCTATCTTTGTTTAATTAATTTATCTTTAATCTAAAATTGTTGGATGTGTTAATTATTAATATTTTTATTTCATAAACCCACTAATCCATTTAGCTGTGTTTACAATATTTTAGTGATAAATATGCATGTCTTCTAACCTGGAGGTAAATAGAAGTTTGGAAGTCCCGGTTAAATTCAATTTTATGTTTGTTTTATTCAATTCAATATTTTTCAAAAGTAATAATTTTAGTTTAGAATTAATTAATCTTACACTATAACCACTTTATTTTAATTGGTAATAAATATATTATCTTCAAAAGGATTCATGGTGGATAATAATTTTACATTAATCAATTATTTATGGCGTTGGAGTTTTTCAAATTTGAGATTTATTATTTCCAACTGAATTTGATTATTAATTACTTGAGGACAAGCAATAATTATGTCTGGGGGAGTTTGACATGGCCTTGAACTGATTATTTTTTCACTTATTTTTTAATTATTTTGTTAATTAATTTTTCCTCATTTGCTAAATATTTTCACTTCTGTAATTTTATAGTTAAATTAATAAATTAATCATTTTTTATTTAATTTTTAATTTTCATCTATTAAAATTTTTCCAGGTGTATGTATTTTTATCCTAATATTATTTCTTTAATTAATGATTAATTTTTTATTCTACTTGAATTAGAACTGTTAATTTTTTGTTTTTTTATTAAATAAACAATTATTCAACATATTGTCACTGAATCTGTAACTTAATCTTATATGTTTTGACATTTTAATATAATTTTTACATTAATTTTAGATTCTATTATTTAATATGATATCAAATAATTAAATAAAATATTTGAAATTTAATTTTATAATTCAATTTATAAATATTATATCAAATTATTTAATTAATATCCATTTTAAAATTTGTTTTTATTAAAGTTTGAATGTTAACTGTTATTGTTATTTTTCTAAATTTAATTAATTAATCATTAGTATTAAATGTTTATTTCTATAAATTTTAATTTGAGTTTGATTTATTTAATTAATTTAATTTGAATATATATTTCAATATCTTTAATTCTTCAATGTTTTAATTTTATTATTTTTTATCAATTGATTAAAGTTATTTTTGGTTTGCATAAGAGCCAGCTAAGTCACTTCCAGAATAGGGGACTACCCTACTGTTACAATTTCACCCAATATTGTGTCTATATACCACTATGAACCCTTCACCAAAATAGAGGTTCACACCACCTATCGCCAAACTGAACCCACCAATGACTCCTCTTTAATAGTGACTGCCTATCACTATTTCCCAACCCAACAATGACTCCCATGAGTCACCATTTCCCAACAAAATGATCACTCCTCGTTCACCTCCCACCATAAAGTCAACCATCACGGCCTCCTTCTCCTACCCAACAATGACTCCCCTATTTACCCATCACCATCATCGAACCACCATTACTAGCAGCTCCCAAAGCTATTATCCTTTGGTCTATCACCTAATGCTAGTTTCTTCTACACCCATCAACATCTCTTCTTCACTAGTAGATCATGACGTTCCATTATCCAAAATCAACTACCAATGTTGAGACAAGATTTATCCACTACCAGAAAATCATGACAATGTGAAGCAAATCACAACTCGAAATCTACACCAGATCTGTCATCGATAGTCATATCAAAACCAATATGAAAATAAAAACCCAAACTACAAGTTTTGTCACACCTATTCTTCAAGAAATCTAAAGTATTGGATGATTGATTCCATGGATCATTTGGATATACAAACAAAATTTTGTTGATGAGTCTAAATACATGGTGAATCAATCAAGGCCCATTATTGGATGTCTGCCTTTCCATGGACAAACCCCTCGTATCAATTTTCCTCCACTATGAAGCACAACTATGAACTAAAATCACTATGGCTAAGCCTATGTTGAGCATTCCATGAGGAAGAATCTACCCTTGAGCTCACCCTCTAGGGAGAATAAGTTGTTGTCGAACCTCCTTCTAGTAGAAGAAGTCCTCACTGAGGCGATGTCTAGAGGAAAAAATAAAATAAAATAAAATAAAATAAAATAAGAAATAAAATAATTAAAATAATAATAATAATATATAAAATATAATAATAATATAATAATAATAATAATAATAAAATTAATAAATATAAATTAATATACTTAATAATAAAATTTATATTTCCAAAATAATAATAATAATAATTAAAATGTTATATTATATATTTATTTATTCTTATATTTTTTTTTAATTTTTTATGATTTAAATAACATTTATTAATAATAGTAATTTTTTAATAATTTTTATAAATAAAAATATAATTTATAATTTATTTATTTATTTATAAAATTTAAATCTTTGTAATAATATTATATTATTTTTTGTTATTGTTTGTGCTCATTTTGTGGAACCCATGAAGAATTGATCCCATGTTAATTTTCACCAACTGTTGGTAGCAGTCTATTAGATTTGTTTTCCTAATGTCATAAAGACTAGAGGAGATGATACCACGTTTCTGGTGAATTGAAGGAAGCCGAGAAATGTCGGTGAAACGAAAAAGGAGATAAATCAGAAAAATATGGAGAAAGTAAAATATTCATGGGAAACCTACAGAATGGGATTCTTACACATTTCGAAATATTCTTCATTCTCCAATTGATAGACTCATAGGAATGATATAGAACATGGGAGAGATAGGAGACTAGAGTTCCAGGAGTAACAACATGATTTTTGGCCTTTAGAGAGAATACTTCTACCATATTTTTCATTAATTTTTCTTGTAATTAAAATTTATTGTACTTTATATTTAAATGTCCCTAGGGAAATTTTATTTAGTTTGGTGATTTTAATAATTAACATGTAATTATTTTATTCTTTATTATCATTATTTTTCAAATTATATAATTGATCGGTGAGATCAATTTTGCAATATTAATAATTTTTTCCTCACCCCTCATTTTCAAATTCTGAACACCAAAAACGACAAGAAAGATTGTTTCTAATGATTTTTTTTAAAATATTTACATTTTTATGTTTACTAAAGTGGAGAAATTCAAGATCCATCTATAATAATGTTTAAATTAACGGTGTTGGAGTTTAATAAAACACATTTTAAATATAGTCTATTCACTAAACATGTCATGAATGAAAAAACCCATTTAACCTAGTAACATCTAAATTCACCTGGGATATCATCTACAGTTTAATCTCAATATCTATTTTGTTTGAAATACATAATTTTTTTTTAATTTTTTAAATTTAAATTACATGAATCCTCCAGTTTATAAAAAAATATTTAATTCATTTCCTATTGTTCTCTATAATAAATACAACAATAAAAAAGTTTTTGAACCCTATTTATAGTGGTCTTGTATTATTTCTATTTTTTAACTAACGAAATTCCTCAAAATTAGGTTATTATCCATAATTGAACTATATAAAATGGTCGGTCATCTGTATCATCTCTAGTAGATCCCACTCTGAACACCAAAAAATATTTTCACCCACTTTTTATAGTGGGTCTTGTTTTGAAAATAAGTGTAAAAATTATTCCCTTGGGTTTGACACTATGAACCTATTTACTGTAGTAAGTAAGAGTATCATAAATAATTAATATTTTTCATGTTGTAATGACATATATGGAAAATCAGAATAAAACTATCCATAAAATACATATTTTATCAAAAAAATTAATTTGGAACGTTTTATTTTGTCTTGAAACCTCACCTACTATTGTTGTTGTTGTTTTTTGTTTATATCGATTGATTTTTCTATTTCATATAATTATAATGATAATTAAAGTGATTATTTTTTAAAATATAATTTTTGATAAACTCAGATTTATTATACTTCACATTCAACCCTGAACATGTCATCATACTACTTAATTGAATTTTTTTTAATATTTAAAAGTCAAATTTTTTATTCAATCATTGAGATAAACATTAAAGGAATGTTTCGGTTTAAGTGTGGCGGAGAGGCTATTATTACTCTTAGATAATTTTTTTGTTATCATAAGACCATAAAATACTTCAACCATTTGAATTTTGTTTTCAAAATAGTTTTTTAATTTTTTTTTCCAAAATTATTTCACAAGATTAGGTTCTTTATGATTTATTCCAAACTTAAATTATGTACATACGAAAAAAATAATATCTTAGTGGTTTTTCAGGGCTTCTTTGAATCTCAAATTATTTATGAATTTTGATTTCTGAGTGAAGTTTTATAATTAATTTATGAATATTATGTTTAGGAATTAAAAAATAGATTGATATAGGAACTATATATGTGGAATTATGATCATAAATTTATAAAAATATAAATTTAAACCCCAACTATGGGAAACACTTTTTATTAAAAATATAATCACTTTTGAAGAAAACACAAATTGTAGCCTTATAATTCCTTTGAAACTGGAGTAATATGGGAAACCATGGTGAACATCATAGTCTATAAACACTACGTGTGTGGGTAATCCCACTTTACATATAAAATATGTTCATCTACACAGTGCTTTTCACAAGATACATGACTGTGTAAAATTCAAAAAAAAAGAAAATAAAGTTCCTAGTAGTAAAAAATGATTTCATTAAGGAAAGGGGATTTTGAACCCAGATGAAGAAAGGAAAATTTTACATGTATGAAAATCATTTATATTATATAAATAATGTGATATTAAATTTTTTAACTTTGATTTCATCGAACCTAAGAGGAAGTGGAAGCTGAAGGTGCATTTTTTTGGATTTTATTTCCTCTTATATCTAACATGTTATCACTCTTAGAATTAAAAATCAGACTGGAATTGATGTAAGTTAACTAGTGGATTCATATTAGTGGAATTAAATCTTCAACAGTGAATGATTACTTTTTATCTTGATCTCTTATAAGTATTTGAATTTAATAAATACCTATTATGAACATTTAATTTGAAAATCCAGACTCTTGGGTTTTTTTCCACTATTTATAAATACCATGAAATGATTCATTTTGATCTATATATAAAAAACATGTTTCTATTTCAAAAAGGAAAAAAATAATTGAATTACTTGAGCAAAAATAATAATTAAGTATGGGGAATTCGATGTGGCCATAAATTGAGGCTTTTTTGCACATAATTTAATTAAGTTTTTGATATTTTAATAAATTAATTATTAATTTTATGTTAAATTATTCACCATTTTTTTATATAATTGAATTTACTAAGTTAATATTTTTGAGTTTTTATTACTATAATATTACATTTATATTTTTAATTCTGTTTATATATTTTTTCATTTTTATTTAATTTGTAAATGTATTTATAAAATATTAATTATATGTTTTTATTTTTATTTCTTCATATTTGTAATTAAATATTTCATAATTACATATATATTTTTATTATCTGAAACATTAATTTAATTTATGCATTTTATTTATAAAATTTAACTCTAATAAATACATGTTAATATTTAATGTAATTTTAATAATTAATTTAATTTAATAAATTTAATATTTTATTTCAAGTTATAAATTTAATATCAAATTATTTAATTTATAAAATATTTTAATTTCAATTTTTATTAATGCTTAACATAGAATTGTTTATGATCTATTTTTTAATTTAAATAAATATTATTTTTTAATCATTTTTATTAATGTAAATTTTTATTTGAATATATTTTTGATAATTAATTTAATTTGTTTTCAATTTTGTTATTTTTTTTATTTTATTGTTTTAATAATTCTAATAATGATATTATCCATTTATTTAATGTTTAGGTCAAAAGAAGATCATCCATCGCCAAAAAAATCACCTACATCTGCCACCCCTCATCACTGATCGTTAAATTTATCAACTTCCCGTGACCCTTTGTTACTCCACCTTCAATCAGAATACGAGATGTAAACCCACTATTGATAGTTTCCAATGGTGACTGCACCACTAGAAAGGATCCCTCAACTATGTTCACCCACCATGAAACTCTACACCTTCCAAAAATTTTGTATCCCAAAACACCTTTGGGAACTCAATGGTCACTCCTGTGAGTCATTGTTCCCCAACCCAACAGAAAATCTCAAGTCACCCTCTTCCAGAAAACCATTCACCATAAATCTATTTATCCTATGTTCACCAACCATTTTTGAAGCCTCAGACCAACTTCTTTTGCTTCTATAAGCCAAACCCACCATTGATCAAAGCACTCACCATTGGCGAGTCTATCACCCACGACCTACCATTCGCTCAAGTCACTACAAAAAATCAAAATCAAAGCCGCATTTATATGACCAAATCAAGACCCAACTGAACTCGAGCTCACCTTGACGTCCCCAACTAGAGCTACCGCCGAGATTGATTTAATCCAATGTCACCTCCACTATTCATGATGAGTAGATATTGGGTGAGATTGAACCTCTATCAGAGACCGACAAGTTGTTTCCATCGGCTCAGGATACCACTGAGTTGGAGAAGCTGCTGCAATCATCTTCCTTGAGAAGTGGTTGTGGAGCGGAACTGTTATAAGATCTGAAAACCTGTGGACAATCCACCCTTCAAAGGGAAGAAAATCAGGCCTCCGCCAAGGTTAAGCATCAATGAAGAGAAAAAAATATAAATAAATAAATAATAATAAATAATAAAAAACAATAATAATAAAAATAATAATATTAATTAATAAAAGTTATATGTAAATAAAATAGAACTAATAATAAAATAAATAAAATATTAAAATATCTTAAACATAATAATATTATATATATATATATCTAGTAATAATAATGCTAATAGTAATACTTTTATATGTAATTTTGTTTGAACACTAATTATATATACAATTAATTTATATAATTAAAAACAAATTTTATAAATAATATTAATTATTATAATTGATTAATAATTTTTTGTACAACATTGATCCCATGTTGAAGCCAAATACATTATCAACCACCTGTTTCATTCGGTTAGAATAGATTTTATCAAGTCACAAGGATTATAGGTGGCAGCAACACGTGTTTGATGTCTGGAAGGAGACTGACTATAGTCAATTAAAGACTATGGTTATTAAACATATAAATAAGAAAGAATAGGTTCTACATGGGTTGATATATATAAATGGAGAGATATATCATGTTACCCAATCAAAATGATAAAATTTCTTGAATCAGGAGACCAGGAGGAGTGTGACCGTTAGACTGAGATAAACCTAAAGACAGAGGTTGTGGAGCATAATAGAATGAATATTTATTTAGGGAGATTTATTCCCCCTTTATATTTCAATTTTGTATATTTTTTTTGAATACATTATTTATTCTTGAAGTCATTATGACCATTTTATAATCAATTTGTTCTTAGTGAATTTGAATTGTGATGGTATATATATTTTTTCTTCATCACTAAATTCTTCTTCACTATTTGGAATTGATCGATGATATCATTTTATGTACTTAAAAAATTATTTTCACTTCTAAAAATATATTCCAAACTACCTTGATAAATTTGAGGGATTTATCATGGATTCGTTATTTCAAAATAATATTTTAAAAATGTTGGAATAATTTTACAATATTTAATCGATATAATTTCTTAAAAAAACCCATTCAGTTTCGTGTTTATTTTTGAAAAAAACACTAAGAATCATTAATCTGTGAAATTTATCTCCTTAAGAGGGAGAGTAATACAATTTTTTGTAGAGGTTTAAATATCTATATAATTACTGTGAAATAGGAAATCCATTCAACCAGTAGAATTAGTATTCCCCTTAAAATTTTCTTAATAGTATTTCTCAAAAAAAAATTATCATCATTGATTTATAATTTCTCCAATATCCTCTAGTTCTATAAAAAAACAACTATCTAATTAAAAACTATTTCAATGGATGTTTTTTTTTCATTCCCATTGGGTTTGATACCCTAAAAACTACTATACTATAGTTAATAGAAGTTTATAAATAATTAAACATTTACACGTTTAAATAAAGAACTTGTCACATATATATGATTTTCATTATGATATGTGTGGGAAATATATGTCACTCTAATGAATTATGTAAATATTTATATCTCATGATATATATAGGACTGGAAAGGGGAGTGAACCAGATTTAGTAAGGGAATTTGTCTGATATGATAGTCTTGGTAGTGAACAGTGACTACTATGATGGTCTGAGGAGTGAACCAATTATACTATGATATCATTGGAAATAAGCTTTGACTAATATGGAAATTATTTTCTATGATTATTTATATTCCAATTATATATTTCTTATTCCAATTTTATGATCTCTTGGATCATGTCTGTTGATTCTTTTATGATTCATATCTTATAAATTGCCAATATTTATTTGACGGCTCGTGGTTTTGATATTCGATATAAAGGGTATGGTTTTCAAATGTTATGATCATGTTATTATACCATTATGTTAATGTTATGCTTATGTATCTCCCTCGTTAACCCTTACTAAGAATCTAATATCACCCTTTCTTATGTTACCATTCACCAAATTATGAAGAAATATTTTAAATAGGGTTTTCTTGTGAAGAGTAATAATGGGGAAGATCATTATTCAAGATGTTGAAGACATTTCATGAATTAAGAAGATTGCATTCTAAGTTTCCAAAGGAACAAAACTATTACATTCCTTAGGTATTTCTTTTTGTAATTTAATGAACATTTATCTAAAATGATGTAATATACTTGAATGATATTCCTAGGTCACTATAGTTGGTTTAATAGGAATGGTTCAATGATCATTTGCAAACTCAGATGATAAAAGTTTAGTGAGACCCAGAAGGACAAGTCTAGGGATGAGTATATGTATAAGAAATGTCATGGAATTTTGGTAAAGTATAGTGTGAGTGGTTTTCAAGAAATTACATCCTTGTGTGAAAATGGTGCATTGAGATATACTTGATCATCACTTGATGCATGAAAAATGGACTTGGTACACACCTGGTTCAACCCTCTTAGGGGATATAATTTTAAAACTCAAAAACACTTCATAGACCATCATGAAATATTTAAATAGATGGTGACTATCAATAACCAAGGGTAAACCAAAGGTGTTATATATTTGAAATTATGTGTCATGAATTAGACATCCTATAAGTTATTTTCATGATTATTTGGTTTTCCTCGATGATTAATGTTTCTCACACTATACCGTTTGAGTATATTAAATGGATGAAACCAAAAGGAATTTAGTGAATATTGAATGTGATGGATAATTTACTGATGATAAGTCAAATGGTATACTTAATTTAGTGAAAGATGTTTTGATTATTCCAAATTATCCATCAGAAAACATGATTAACTATATGAACCTTAACAAAATATAGGACTCACAAAAGAAGATAAGGATATAGATCATTGATGTTTTGGGTAGTGTATACCATGGGGAAAAGAAGATTAAGTTTACTATATATCAATAATGTTGGAGTAAGCACTCCAGGGAATGTCTCAGATAGATGATTATATGTTTTGGTAGTGGGAAATAAGGACACAAATTAATTAACTACGGTGGAAAAAATGAAATGTTTGGTTAATGAAGAGGGGGTGAATAATGGTACTCTTAAGGTATCATTAATGGTTTAATGTTTCAAATGTAGAATGTATGGGAATTATTTAAATTGATGTACTAAAGGGAAATCTCATGAAGAAAATAATCATGGTTCTATGATTAATGGTTATATTGATGATGATAAAGAGACTACAAATAACATATGAAAGGAATAATTTTAAAGGAATATGATGATGAAGCTTATTAAATTTTGAATGAATAATGTTTAATGGTTGATGTATTTATTTATTTGGATTAAAATAATTATATTTTTATTAGCATTATTTTGGTTATTAGAATCATGATACATCGATGGATTATTCCATAGTTTTTTTCATTGAGGAGCTTCAATAATATGAAAAACAGTACTGATGGCATAGAAAAGTGATTTAACAACAAGGTGATATTTTTATTATTGGATATTAAGCCACAATATGTTCTTGATTTTGAGAAAATGGTGTTTAGTTTGGATAAACAGACGATTGATTTGGATAAAGTAAATTATATGTGATTGATGACCTCATAAGTTATAACGGAATTTATGAAAAATTCGTTAATATTATCGTTGATGGAGTTTAAAGCGTTATTGGATCAATGGAATATGTTAAATATTATAAAGATTTATCCAAGTAATGAGGGACCATTTATGTATTAATTGAGGTTTTTTTCTAATTAGGGTTATTACTAATCATCAAGAGAATGTATGATTAAGGTATGCACATGTTTGTATTGTGAAAATAAAGAGCCACTTTATGATATATTATGGATTAATGTAAATATTATTTTTTGAAATTTAGTGACCTTATTTATAATTTTTTGGATTTAAATCTTTTGAAAGGGTTATATGGAGAACAATTTATGAAATGGCTTAAGTTGAACTTTGGATGAGGCTTTTGAGATTAATGTATTACTTCACCATATGATAATTTTCTATATTGGATTACATGTGTTAACCATTTATTTAAAGGTTGGAGCCAACCCCTCATTTATTATTAAAGTAAAGTAAATACCTCTTTAACTGGGTAGAGGGAGACCCATTACATAGCCCGAAGGTCCATGGGGAATTTAGCCCATTACATGGCCTGTAGGACCATTTTTCTGGCCCAAATCCCATTTTGTTAATAGTACTCTTTAAGTACCCATGCTGCTACACTACTGTACAGTACTAGCCCCTGCTATAGTACTGTGTCGCCGCTACAGTACTTGCCGTTGCTACAGTATCACTGCAACTATAGTACATGTGCCCAATGGGTTTTAAACCCCAATTTTTCATGTAGATTTAAGGGGTTCCTTCCACTAATCCAAACCCCAACAACACATGTTTTAGCCATTTATTAGTGATGAAATCTAAAGATATACATAATGAATTATAATTTTATTTATGGATCTTATGAGCCTTTAGTGATTCCAGAAAAAAGTAACCTTTATTTCATAAAGTAAGAGATGAAGTGAAAATTGATCAAAGAAAAACCAATGGACGAGAATTTACTTAGGAAATGAAATGAAATAAAGTATTTATATCATTTCATGAAAATAGTTCAACTTTAGAAAAATTATCTTGAAATAAAATGTTTTCATGTTTTCATAATTTTTGATGATATCAATGATGTTTTTCATGACTACTTAGTTTATAGATTTGTGGTTTTTAAATATCTCACTAACATTTTATATATCAATCTTCATTAGTATTTTGGTGTCAATTTACTCTTCAATTTACATGTTTTCACATCCCACCAATGATCTCCAATTTAAAAACCATGTATTTGTTATTCCAGATGACCTTCACACATACCTTTATCTATTTCATGAGGCTATTTTATTAATTTTTCTAATGATGTGGGTTTCATTGAAGGAATTTTAAAATGTTACACCTTTGATGGCAGAGATGAATTTCTAGGGAGAAATTCATTTTAAGGTGGATAGAATATAACACCCTAATATTTTGTGAAATAAATATGTATAAATTAAACATTATATTTTTTTATTTTTCAGTTCACATAACACTAATTTTAGATTGAGTCACATAAATATTGGGTATTTATTTATTTATAAAAAACAATATTTTTATATTATGTTAAATGAAACAATAATATCGTGCATGACACGTGACACAGAGCTTTAGTGATCCATGGAATAATATTATTATAAATGTGAACATTATAACCTATCCATTAAATAAGTAAGAATTAGTAGTATAAACTACTTTAAAAAATTTACATATAAATTTCCTACACAATATAAATTTATATATAATTTCATAGTAAATAATCAATCAAATTTTATTAACGTATTTATATTCTAAAAAAATAAGTTTTCTGAAAAAATGATTTTAATTAACTATTATGAGAAAATATTATAAATAATTTATAGAGATTTTAGAAAAAAAATATTTGATAAAATGAACATAATTTTTGAAAAAATAATATCAAAATTAACTAATTGTGAAATTTTTGGAATTTTCAGGACATGTTGATTTTTTGTGAATAGTAAAAAATAACAATTTTTATAAAACTATAACATACATTCAATATAGTAAGTGTTTTAAATACCCCACTATGTTTTAAAGATACATAATTTTTCTTCATTTATGTTTAATCTAATTAATTAATTTTTAATCAACTTTATATATTATATTAAAATAAGTTTATTTTTGGGTTTAAAAGGGTTTTTCTTAAAACTGTTTTAAAGTGCATAATGATTCTCCATTTTAATTAATTAAAATAATACCTAATAATAAATTCATTTAATTAAATGTATATATTATATATCATAAATTTATAAGTTATATTAGTAAAATTATTGTTTTTAGACATTGAGTTAATATAAATTACCTTATGCTAGAAAAAATACACTTCTTGAAAACATGCTTTTTAGTGGGGTATGTGGGTTTTGTTTTAGATATAATTTTTGTAAAATTTATAACATTTATGTTAAAAGCTAATTTTTATTTTTTGAATCATCATTTCAATATTTTATAATTTGGAAATTTTAATATTTTTCTTGAAAGATTAATTATTTTATGAATAGTGAAAAGTGCTGAATTTTAATCGAAAATTAGATTTTCATTTCATTTATTTATATATTTAAATTATATTTTAAATTTATTTTAATGTAAAATAACTTCAAATATATTTCCATACTTCAAATTTAGTTCATTTTAATCAATTTTATTTTGATTTTTGATATAAAAAAACTTATAATCTTTTGAACATTTTTTCATTAAAAACCCCACTTTCTCATCCTGTCTGTAAGTTTTATTTTAAATCAAAATATTAAAATTATTTGAATTTAATTTTGAAAAATTTGTTAAATGTTAGGAATAGTAAAAATTTATATTATCATATAAGTTAAACATAATTCTTGACCAAAATGAATCTTAAAAATATTTAAAATTATTTAATACGGTTAAGGTAAAAATGGTTTTACCAAGGGTTTAAAATAAATATTTTACATATATGAAGTTGTTTTTATGTTATGGTAATGAATTAATTCCATATAAACTTCCATAAAATAGGTTATGAAATCATCATTCATCTATTCGGTGGACTACTGCCTTGCGAACCGATGTCATTAATTTTTCCATTACCAATTATCTTTATTGGATATAATGATGGATTCATTATTTATATATGATATTTATGATTTTATTATACTTACCAAATTATTATACCAAACATATATTCATGATTTCTATTTTATGTGAAAATTATAACTTCGATCATGTGTGTGGTGGACTATCTCATCATTATGTATAATTATTAATCTTTAATGCTAGATATATTTAAATCCATTTATGAAAAGCCCTTGGATTATTATGGTTATACATAATGAATTACAAAGTATCTTGTAAACCTTAGTGGGATACTGTCATAGAATACTCTCAACAAATAAGAGAGATATTTCTCCACCAACCTCTCAATTATAGGGAGAATAGGGAGATTTTTTCCACCCAAATTGATTATCATGCTGATCAATGATGAACATGGAAAGAACTAAGATCCTCTATGTTAGAAATAATATATTTCCACAGTGACGTTTGAAGGATCATGGTTCACATGTAGATCACCACTTGGGGGATTCTACCGTTAATTCCTATGACGAAACAATGATATTATGTAAATAAATTTTCATATTCATAGAAAAACAAAGAATTTCAACAAAAGGTAATTCTTTATTCAACAAAATTAATTATAAATTATATTTTATGATCCCACCTTATTAGTTCCTGCATGATATTCAACTAATATTTAGTTTAATTCCACTTTTTATGGAATTATTCTTCTTATACATCTCATATTATTAATTTATTATAATAAAAATATAAGTTTGATACTTCCTAATTAGAAATTATGCTATGACCAGAATTTCATTAAGTATAGTTGAGGAAGGTTAGAGTTATATTTACTCATGTACAATTAATGTTCATTCAAATTTGGGAACTAAACTGGATTCTCATTTGTTTAGTTATGAAGGAGCAAATATATCATATGTATAATATATATTGAAATGATAATCAACCATGGAAGTGATAATATTTTTTTATTTAGATAATTGTAATATAATAATTTAAGAAGATTCAATGTGAAATGTTTTTATTATAATAATGAAAGCTCAAAGCAAACCGAGAACCATCACTCAAACTATAAATGCAACAAGGACGATTGACATAATAATTATTAGCTAGCTCTTTCTGATTAGCCATCTGGGTGTGCTTGGGATCAATAGGTCTCACTATGAGAAACTATATCACTGAAGGACTCTATGATGAGTTACACTATAAAAATAGATTATTAAAGTAGAGTATGTTTCTATTCCTATTAGTTTAGGGTTATTTTCATAAGTGAATCCAAAAATAAAACTATAAAAAACATAAGATAACAACCCTCAAGGAGGGAATGCTGTCAAAATGGGGACTTATTAGGTGTTTACTTATACTCTATAAATCCCTTAGAAGGCCCTAGATAGTATCAATGGTACCAATAAGATGGGAGGTAGCTTATTTTTTTATTATTGATGCTCCTATTTTATCTGATAATCATGATTATTTTTTTTATGAATTCAATAATGCTCAAATTAGATATGGTATTAGTTTTAAAGATACCTTTAAGGAGATTAGGAACTCCATAATGAGACAAAGTATCACTGCATAAAGGAATCTAATTGAGTTGTGAATGGCATTGTTTATATGTATACAGAAACCCAGGGATAACCTTATATAATGATTCCTATGAGGATGTTAGATACTTATTTTCTTCAATGTAGGGGTTGAAGCAAAGGGGAACAGTTTATAATGGAGGGGATAGTAAGAATTATTCACATTCAAATGGAAGGTCTATTGAGAAATGGGAAGGCATAGAGGATGGTGAGAATATAAAATAAGTGGATATGACTACCAAGGATAACCAAATGATATATATTGGTGATTTTGATGGAAAAAATCCTTTATAAAAGAATAAACCATATAGGTGAGGTAGATAACAGTGTGTAGGGGAAAACCCTAAAACATAGGTAAAATGTCCAACATAAAGGAAATATATCCATGGATTGTGTTATTGTTAGTTTCTGTTTATGTAGTGGTTGTTTTATTTTGATCTATTCTTTTTTTTTTGACATTTTATATTGGTTTGATGATTATTTGAAGGATTTTGATGCCTCTTTAAGAAGGATACTGATTATTATGTAAGCTTGATATTTCCATGAACTATTTCTCATGATAATTAAGATGATTTTATAATTCATAATGTTGGGATGGTGCATGAGAGTGAGGCATCATGATTGGAGATAGATTGCATTGATGATATTCTTGAATATGATAATGAGATATTATTTTCAATTTTTATTATAGTCTTTTCTTTATCTTTTTATTGTGGTCTGGCATTTTTGTCCAATAATTTCAACCTCTTATAATTTATTTTATTTAATAAATTTTGAGGGTATCATTAGGGTCACAAATTAATATTTGGACTTTTGAAGATTAAATATATAGTTTTGATAAGAATATTAACTATATTTTAAATTATTTATTATATTAATTACATTTTTAAGTAATGAATATATATAACGAAACAAAAAAAGTAACAATATTTTAAAAATAAAAATAAAAAATAGGTTCATATGTTCAGATCAATGCTAATAAATTGAAGCATAATCAGAGTTCATGACTCCTTAATCCCATTTCTCAATTTATTTAAAACATATCCCTTTTTCAATTTTATCTATAGAAAACCAAAAAACCCATCATTTTATATGAAAATGGACCCACATGTGGAATAATTATTTAAAAAAACGTATAATTTTATATTCTTAATTAAAAGTAATATCATATAATATTTTTATTCCTCCTTTATAAAACATAACACCATTGAAAACCATACATGCCCTCTCCATTGAGAAAACATTGGGAGAACCAAATGATATTCAATTCCAGAATAAGGGTAAAAGGGTTGAAAAAAATGATGAAAATGGACAATAATAAAGGAATTACATGGTTTAGGAAAAATCTTTATGATTAAATAGATTGAAAATACATTATCTATGCTCGAGATATAATTACAGGGAATATTATAAGGGTGGGAAAAACCTAGATGGAAATGATCTCATAATGAAATGTGGTGTTATATAACCCATGTTGTTATAGTTCCAAATCCAAATAGTTTTTCCATCATTCTATATGTTTGATGAAAGTATGTTCACAAAGCTATAACACCATGTTAATGTTACTGGTCAACATTACTATAGCAACCTTATCAAATTCCACACTACTATTGTAACCTATCAGAGTCTTTGGTATGATTTGATAAATTATTCAACATTTCTATAGTTCCTATAAATTTTGGGTAAGGGTCCTCTGACCCCTAGAACATCTATCTTGGGGAATCTCCCCCTGGAACCCCTAGTGACCTCACTACAAAGGTTGAACCATAAGAGTTTCAGACTTGTTTGTAGTATGGGACACACACATTTATCCATTATTGTTCTACGGCGACCATGCTCCTATAATCTCCCCCATACATTTTGATCTAATAAAATGGAATCCTTTCATGTTTTTAAAATTATAAAAATTAATTAATTTTATATCATCATTTATTTAATTACTATTGGAAAATTTCCTATAAAATATTCAATTTCCAAGCGGATGATTCATTGAATACTAGTTTCCTTCCTATCAGAGCATAAAATTCCTATTAATGATTCATGAAATACCGACTAAATTTATCTCCAATTCTCCTAAAATGTTCTTCCATGTTCCAACTCACATTTTTTCTTCATCAATGAAGACCTATAGTGGAACATGGTTACCTCAACTTATCAATATCCATCAATTTATTCATAATGATTTCTATATTATTAGTCCCAAAAATATTTTATAATATTGAAAACCCATCTCATATTGAGAATATAAACAAATTTTACTTCAACTAAATAATATTTTTTAGACATAGAACTCATGGTTCTTTATGATATCTATGAAATTATAGCTATTATATACAATAAATTATTTTATCAATTTTTATCCAACTCTTCCAAGGTTTTTTAGATAAATCAACTCCTTCCTATATTTTATTATAGAAATTTACTCTTCCTCTATGGTATATAGCACCACCGCCTCCTATAATTGAGACATCAAAATCAATGAAGTTCCTACAAGATTAAAAATATAACTTGTGGTACTCCTCTAACTATCATAATCACCTTCAAGTTCAACTTAAATGTACTCATAATATGATTTTACTTTTCCAAATAACAAAGACCCTTCCTTTATTCCCTCTAAATATGTTAGTAGTCACATCACATATTCCAAATGTTTCTTTCTAGGGATATCCATCTTGTTCAAGAATTCCACTACACGTGAAATATATGTTCAGGTATAAACCATGGAATACATCAAGATTCAATTAAATTGTGCATAAGAGACTTATTCCCTATATTGGACTTCATATACTATCATTTGTTCTTGATCCTTTGATAATTTAATTTTTTTATCTGAATAGAAACTGGAATTTTTTTGTATAATAAATCAACTCAAAACCATTCAAATATAGTTATCATGTGATAACATAAATATTCTATCCACATGACCTTTTTTGATGTTCATCCCCAAAATACTACTATCTCATCTCTAATTTTTCATCTCAAAATCCTCAATATTATATCATTTCCACTCATTGATCCTCTACAAACATGATTCTGTAATAATTATGCCATACACGCAAAAAAGAAATATAATTTATCCATCACCAAAACATTTAAAACAAAATCATTAATCCAAGCATCACTGTTTGAATGAATTTTCACTCATTAATTGATCAAACTTCTTGTTCCACTTTCTGTGTTATCCCTTAAACCCATATGTATTTTTCTCGAGTTTTCCCAACAGGTTTTAATTTCTATAATAATCATGATTAAGGAAAATAAAATTCACATTAATATGTTCAATACATAAACCCTATGATATAATAGTACTAAGAAACACTTTACGGTGGTAAACATTACTATAGGTGAGAAATTTTTGTTTAAATTTTCACCTTACTTATATTGAAACCCTCGCACCACTAGTTTTACCTTGCATCTAGTCTTACCATAATGTTATTCCTTGACATGATACACCTGTTTTTTTCTTAAATCCTTTATTTATTTATGAAAAATGAGTTATCACCCAATTATTTTTATCAGGTAGTAAGGAAATATCATTCTTCATAGCGAACTCCCACTTGATCGACTATTTCAAATATACTTTCTCTTTGAAGAATTAAACCTCTCCTCCATTAGTCATAACAAATAGTTTATGGATTATGAATACCTTTACATAGATATTCCCAATATTTTTTATATCCTTAACCCATCTTGAGAAGTAGGATCCACTGGTTTGAGTGCCACATGCTCAGGTACACCTTTAATCTATATTTAAGGAATAGGCTCCACTAGTTCTAATATCACATACTTAGTTACAAATTCAATATCCAATTTCTCTTAGCACCCTAATTCTTTATCCCCTCTCTCAAATTCAAATGAATGATATTATATATACATGAACCCTTCATTAAATATCATAATTTGTTTTCTAATGGGCTTCTTATTCTCAACATCATAGAAAATATATTCAATCTCCTTTTCACTATGTCCAATAATGAAAAATGATCTAAACTAAGCATAAATATTGTCTCTTTCATAAAAATCTACATGTCCATATGATAAAAACCCAAATAATCATAAATGAGAGTCTCTGAACTAATTTTATAACCATATATCCTCATGTATAAGTTCTACCATTGGTATATATAGATTACTATTGATGAGATATAGTACAATATTCACTACCTTTTCCCAGAAGGTCTTTGGTAACGTCATGTAAATCCTAATACTCATGGAACATTCAATTAATTTACTTCTAATTATTTCATCCACAATATTCTATTTGGTGTATCTTGAATACTATTCTCCTTCCAAATTTCGTTTTTAGTAGGGATTCCTTGAACTATTTACATTCATAATCTCTTTCATTGTCAAAGTTTAATCAATTTATCCTTGATCCCAAATCATTTTTCACAAAATTATTTCACTTATGAAACATTGTGAATACATAATTATTTTTTCCATAAGTTAAACTCATACAGTCCTTATTTATTTATCAATAAATGTCATACAATATAGTTACCCTCCCAAGGAATGTACTCGTGTAGGCCCCCAAGAATCAGTGTGATCCAGGCACAACATCATGAACTTTGGTGTTCTAACTCCTTTTATAAAATATACATTCATATAATTTACAAATATAAAATCGAAACATACAAAAAAAATCAATCAAATACAGCACTGTTATCACTATTTTTTGTTCCCAACACCTTCATCCACTACACACTCATATTGAATAACATATAATAGCACAAATTTGAATCCCTCGTAGAAATTGTTATTACAAGCATGTCTATGAACAAAAAATGAGAATGCTGATAAATCCATCATCATAAAGCTAACTGATATAAATAATATCCCTTGTAAGACTAATAAACTATCACACATTCTTTATAATGAGGAAATTCCAACTATTTATGTTGATTCATACATAACCCTTTCTGAAAATCTTCAAGGTTTCATCATCAACAAGATGTACCCTTCCAAAATTTTCTATAACATAGATTTTATAGAAATTTTTTATTTCATGTAGAATTATAATATTACATTAATTCTAGATTCCATGACTCTATATGGCTATCTATTTATTGTAACAACATTTTATCAGATCCATTATCTCCTATGTGTTCTTTATTGGTTTCAGGTTCCCTACATTATACTCTACACAACTTATAGATGTATCCTTTATTATATAAATTCCATCCGATATGACCATAATAATTTTCCTTATATCTTAAATTTCCTATTTATTTTTATAATCCAATATTATTTTATCAAGTAATATATCCACATCTTACTTCCATATATATAAAAGAAAAAAACTTCCTACCTACATTATTCAAATATCCTCACTACAAATAAAACATCACTATTTATTTAACTTGAAATATACTTTAACTAAAGAACATATCACATTCATAATAGTAGCTTCCTAACTACTATTTTATAGATATAGTATGACAAGTGAAAGAACCTCATCATTTAGTGTAATTCCAATCGATGTCAACTTTGTTATGATGGTGTTTAATTGATGGATATTAACATCACAAATCATCATTTCAATAATATCCAAATCGATGAACCATGATATTATGTATACCTTGTTCAATCTATATGTATTCTCGTGCATATTTTGGTGATTTATCATAAACCCAACTATTGTATTCTCAACTATAATGTTTAAAAAAATTCATGGCCAATGTAAGGCACAAGAATTCCAAAACCCATATATCTAGTAACTCTGACATTCTCTTCTCATTTATTTTTGGTTTAAATCACATAAATTTAAATTCAATATTTTTATACTTAATATTATATTGAATATAAATTTTATAATAAATGAAGTTACAATTACTGAAAAAACTAATATTTTCATTACCATCGTCCATTGCCATCAATCAATTCGAGAAATATGACCATGATCTTTTGAACATATGATTTTATTCATGTTATTATGGAAATTATAGGAGTAAAAAATGATAGTAAATTATTATAGTGGAGTAAAATAAAGATGAAAAAATAATATGAAAAAAAGACATGATTTATGTTGTCCAATAATAACACATATGTCCATGGTGAGGATGAATAATTTCACTATCCCAATGAGTGAATTACAGGGAAAATCTTAAGATGGGGGTCCCTCCAATCAAATGGGATCATAATGAAATGTAGTGCTATAATAACATGTGTTTTTTTACTTGGATAAATTTTTATATTTTTTTTACTATTATACAATAATGGTGGTAGAAAATATATAGAGCTACAATACATGTTTGGTGTCACAGGTTATATCTACTACTATAAGCACGATGAAGTATACACTACTACAGTTTAGTATCGGTGTTACTGGTGAACTATTATATAATGATCAACATTGGAATAGTTCATGAAAAACTATTTTCAGGTCAATCATAGGATCCAAAATGTCTATATTCCTTATCTACTGTACCCTAAATAGTAAAACAATGAAAAAGGTGCTCTAATATTACTTTCAAATCCTCGACCTTAGTCCACTTGATAATTCAAAGGCCAATGGAATCCCAAGAACCTTAGGCACAACTCACCATATTCAAGTGGAATATAAATAAAAAAATTATTAAGGTCTTACCTTGGGGAGACTATACCCTCATATTAGAATGAGAAATACTAGAATAAATAACCAAGAATCATGCATAATAAAGAATAATTGTATGTATTATAAATAAACAAGAATAATGATATAAAAGTATTGTTCAGAAAAATATAGTCATAGATCACAACTAGAAACCCACTTTGATGACCACTTATATGTAATAAATAAATTACAAGGAAGCTCTATTACCGTCCTTCAGACTCACCTCATTTCGAATTTCCTAAATTTTCTATAAAAAAAATTGAAAATTATATGGGATTATTTTAAGACCAGGAACTATGGAGACATGTGATTCTAAGGCCCAAGGTGCCCAGAATAAATTTTCGAATGATTTTTATGTTTATTAAAATTAGAGCTACTGTGAAGATTTAGTAACATTTAAATGAGTGCTCAGATTTGAAATCTAAGGGCACCATTTTATTCCGAGTAGCGGGTTTTTCTTAGGAAGGGGCAAACTTTTATAGATGATGGTCGAATGTGGAAAATATTTTTCATACATTTTAAAAAACAAAAAAATATACTTAAAAGTTAATTTTATTTTATTTTAACATTTTGGGACGACACAAAAGTGCTTCCACACAACGAAAAAGCAACCTTTTCCTTTTAAAAGTGGTACAACATAAAGACACTATTTCAAAATGAAAAATAATGCTGAAACATGTTTCCTCCATTAATCAATATCAGGGACCAATGTTAGAATTCATAATGCTGGATAATTTCTCTGAAACATGAGGAAAATCTATCTCTCTCTATCATCAGAAACAACGAATGTTGATGAATGTTGGATCAAGGAAGTTTGTGGACAAATTTCCATCAACAAATATTTCTATCCTCTGACTAATCCACTTTAATGTTAGGGGTTTTAATTCTATGTGATAATTTTTTCTTGTTCTTTCTCTCAATGACTAACACAGATCAACCCACCAACTGGTTGGTTTTTGGATCAATCATTCATGTAGAATGGGTACTATTGATTTTGGATTAATGGGGGTCATACTTTAGTGATTATAAGTATCTTTTAATTCCCCTTTTTTCTAATAGGACAAAAAAATCCGAATGAACAAGGATGATGTTCGTTCCTTGGGTGATCATGGTTCTCTCTCTCCATCTCTTGCGTTCTTCACTGACGGACCCCCGTGGTTGCATCAGATCCTTATCAGGATGATTCTAATGTGGCCGGACCCCCAGATTTATGGTGAGATAATTTAGAGCACATGGAAGTGGAGACAATATGTTGAGCAATGTATTGTTTTTAAACAAATCAAAATAATGTTTTTTAAAGGGGGAGATTATTTTAAATAATACTCTGTCTCTTTATGATGATTTTGATGCTCACAAATACCCTTAATTATTTACTAATTATTTCGTTGAGTATTTTGCAGGAATTTATTTTATATAACGAGATTTTTTACTTCATTTATTCCGAGATCAATTTTAGCGTATTCTGGAATCACTGTAGCGCGAGATCAATTTTAGCGCGTACTGGAATCACTGTTCATACCCTACGTTGATGAACGTAACGTATGGATGAAAAGTTTACTTTTTATGTTATTTTGAAACGTATGGTTAATGAACCTTACGTTGTTGAAAAGTATGGAAGAAGAACATTACGTTTGGAAGGAACCTTACGTTTTCGTTGTTGAAATGTATGGAAGAGAAACCGTACGTTAGTTTTCAGTGTTGAGTTTGTTTCTCAAAAGTATGGATCATCAACCTTACTTTTATAATCAACCGTACGTTCTTTGGAGAGTTGAAGCAAGACAAAGTATGGATTATCAACCCTACGTTTGAATGCTGAAGAGAAAGTATGTATGTTCAACCTTACGTTCTGAATCTTACGTTTGTGAACCCTACGTTTGGAGCCACGTCATCAACCCTACGTTTGGCGTCGGGATATTTTTGACAGACGATATTTCCTTTTGAATTAGTCAATCAAGCGGATTATTAGGCGGACTTCGAGCTGATTCTTAAATACGACTTTGACTGAATCAGAGACGGTTTACAACAGATTAATGATTGATTTAAACGGAGCTTTTTATACCGATTCTTCAGGGGAGTTACAACGGCTTTGTTATTTCATTTAATATCGCGAATCTAAAGGAGATTTTCATGGATCTATTTATGCGGAAGATTTTCTCAGATTTGAATATATGTTCTATCTTGGAAACTTCGGAGATATATATATACACGGGAAAGTGTGTGAAATATAGTGTTATTATTAATCTTTTGACGAGCAAGAAAACAGAGACTGTGTGAAAGCGTTCTTTTCTGGTGATCGAGAAGAAGTGTAAAATCCTTTTTACCGAAGGAAGATTTTGATAGCAGATTCACGTGTTCTACATCGACTACCTGTTGTGAATCTACTGCTGCTGAAGTTGGGAAGTTTCTGGTAATATCTATTGCAACTGGATCGACTCAGAACTGTTTTTGATTACGGATCTTTATTTTCTGAAGACGACGATCTATCTACTGTCAATTGCATTCTGTTGCAATTGTGAAGAACAACTGGAGAAGTGTTTCTTTACCGAAACCTTTTTTATTTTTGAGTGATCAGCTTCTCGTTCTAAGCTGTGTGGGTTCGTGTTTGAACCAGGAAGGCTGTGTGTGCCTGAATCTTGTAAAGGTGTCAACTGCCTGTACTCAGTTGTGGACAGGTCTGTGGAAACGAGGACCAGATAGTGAAAATCGCCAAGCTCGTGGATTTGAGCGTTGGTGGAGTGGACTAGGGGCCTTCTGTTCCCCGAACCACTATACATCCGTGTGTTCATGCTTTTACTTTTTCCGCTGCATATTTAATCGTGCAAAAGCATAGTGAACAGAATTTGTCCAAATTGAAGAGATTGTAATAATTTGAAAAAGACACAATTCACCCCCCTCTTGTGTATAATCCGTAGATTCAGATCCAACAATTGGTATCAGAGGAGGAGCTTCTTATTTCTAAAGTCCTATCAAGCTAGAAGTATTTAAAGATTATACATAGTGTATCATGGCTGATATGAGAGAGGGAATGTCAATGGTCAGAGCACCTTACTTTAATGGAGATAATTATGGCTGCTGGAAATCACGTATGATTATTTATCTGAAAAATCTTGGTTACAGAGTCTATTCAAAGATTCTGACTCCCTATGAAATTCCTGAAAATCCCGATACATGGAGTGCTGCTACAGAGGCTGAGTATGACATAAATTCAAAAGCTATGAATGCAATCATCTGTGGTCTAGGACCAGACGAATTTAACAGAGTATCTCAATGCCCGACTGCATATGAAATGTGGCAAACAATAGCTGTTGCTTATGAAGGAACAGATAATGTAAGACAGATGAGATATGCAACTGCTAAGTTAAAATTCGATACTTTCAGAATGATTGAAGGAGAGAGCATCACTCAGATGAATGGAAGATTGACAGAAATTGTCAATAATATAACAGCTCTAGGAGAACCAATCAAGCAGGCTGATCAAGCGTTGAAGGTACTGAGAGTACTTCCTACTCGATGGAATGGAATCTCTGCAGCAATCAGACAATCAACTTCTGTTAAAGATCTAACTATGAGAGAACTGATTGGTACACTGATGATGTACGAAGCTGAAATGCAAGATGAGGTAAATGAGCATAAAGTCTACATAAAAAGGGAAAATACTGCTTTGAAAGTGACTTCTCAACAAAAGGATAGAAAGATGAAGAACAGAGAAGTGAGTGCTAAATCAGAAAGCTCTGATTCTTCAAATTCGGATGAAGAACTGGCACAGCTAGCCAGAAAATTCAGAAAGTTTTATAGTAAGAAGAAAGACTTCAAGAAATCCTTTAAAAAGGATAGCAAGGAAGTGAGATGTTATGAATGCAAAAAGATGGGACATATCAGACCAGATTGCCCAAAATTGAAAGATGCAAAGAAGAAGAAATTCTTCAAAAGAGATGATTATGAGCAGAAAGACAAGAAAGCTATGAAAGCTACTTGGAGTGTTTCTGAAGACTCAAGTAATTCTTCTGAATCATGCTCAGAGAAGGAGGAATCCAATTTAAAAGCAAATATGTGTTTCATGGCTGAAACTGATGAGGTACACTCATACTATTCCTCTGACTCAAATAATGAATCAAACTCTGAAACAAGCCTCTCAAATAAAAAACTTGCAGCTTACTGCAATATGCTTGAAGAAAGGTATGACTCATTATTTAATAAATATAAATCTATAAAGAACTTGTACAAAGCTATTTCAGATGAGAGAAATACTTTGCTAAAACAACATAAGGAATTAATTGACAAATACAATTCTGCTGAATCAAATAAAATTAATTTTGAATCAAAAATAAAAACTCTACAGGATGAAGTAGAATCTTATAAAACGGCTGCATTAATTTTTACAAAAGGAGAAAACACCTTAAATGAGATACTTGGAAAAACTGTAATTAAAAAGGAAAGGTTTGGAATTGGAAGTAAAGGAGAAAAACCTAAGTTATACAAAAATTATTTTGTTCCTAGCACTAAACATGTTATTTGTAACTACTGTGGAACAAGAGGTCATATAGCTAAAAACTGTTTTCTAAGACAACCTCAGATATGTGGAATTAAGAAAGCTTATATTTCCAACGATCTATATGATTCAATCAATTTTAAGAAAACAAAGCAAATCTGGATACCCAGATCACTGCTTGCTAACACTCCTGGACCCAACAAAATATGGGTACCAAAGCAATTTGTTTGAATGTCTTTGCAGGTAGCAGGTCACCAAAGAAAGAAAGAAATATGGTATATGGACAGTGGCTGCTCAAGACACATGAGTGGAACTTCAGCTAATTTCTCTTCTCTTACTCGAAAGGAAGGAGGACTTGTCACCTTTGGTGACAATGCCAAAGGAAAGATTATTGGTATTGGAACAGTTGGAGATCCAGAGACAGTCTCAATCAACAAAGTACTTTATGTACAAGGGTTAAAACACAATCTGATAAGTATCTCTCAACTCTGTGATGATGGATACACTGTTGATTTTACTAACAATAGTTGTACTGTTTCTAAAGATAAACTGTTTAAGTTTAGAGCACCCAGAACTGATAATGTTTATACTTTGGATTTGTATTCCTTGTGTAAACAAAAAGTAAACTCCTTAACTGCTAATATAAGTGAATCCTGGATCTAGCATAGAAGACTTGGTCATTGCAATATATATGCTTTACATAAATTATCTAAGAAACATTTAGTTTCTGATTTGCCTAGTCTCAAATTTGAAAATGACAGATTCTGTGATGCATGTCAGCTTGGCAAGCAACACAAATCATCATTCAAATCTGTTAATAAAGTTGCTACAACTAAACCTCTAGAACTTATCCATATGGATTTGTTTGGACCTTCAAGAGTAGCATGTTTAGCTGGTAAATTATATGTTTATGTATTAGTTGATGATTATTCTAGATTTACTTGGATTTTCTTTTTGAAATTTAAAAGTGAAGCTTTTAGTTTATTTGAAGGTTTTTGTAAATCTATTCAAAATGAAAAAGGTTTTAATATAATCTCATTGAGAAGTGATCATGGTGGAGAATTTGAGAACCAGGAATTTAGTTCCTTTTGCTCAAACATGGGTATTAAACACACCTTCTCTGCTCCAAGAACACCTCAACAAAATGGGATTGTAGAAAGAAGAAATAGAACTATTCAAGAAATGGCTAGAACTATGTTAAATGAATATAGCCTACCTATATATTTCTGGGCAGAAGCTGTTAATACAGCTTGTTATATAATGAATAGAATTTTAATAAGATCTATTTTGAAAAAGACACCCTATGAACTATGGAATAACAGAAAACCTAAAGTAAATTACTTTAAAGTTTTTGGATGCAAGGTTTACATCTTGAATACCAAAGATAATCTTGGTAAATTTGATCCAAAATCTGATAAAGGTATTTTCTTAGGATATTCTGCAACCTCCAAAGCTTATAGAGTCTATAATAAAAAGTCAAGGATTGTTGAAGAATCAGTTCATGTGAAATTTGATGAATCTGATCCTTTTGAGAAAAGGATAGAACAAATAGATGAACCTGATTCTAATGAAAACATGAGACCTGAGAATTTAAAGAATGATTTTGAAAATGATATAAAAGAAATTCAGTCCAGTTCAGAAGAACATGATACTGAAGAGCCTTTGAATGTAATGCCTAGACAGTCTAGAACCTCAAAAAATCACCCTTTAGAATCTGTGATAGGTGACTTAGAGACTTGTATTCAAACTAGAAGAAACTTTGGAAACATAGTTGAATTCTCTGCTTTCCTATCCCAACAAGAACCTAAGACCATAGAAGAAGCCTTAGATGATGAGAGCTGGGTAATAGCAATGCAAGATGAATTGAACCAGTTCAAGAGAAATAAGGTTTGGGAATTAGTTGAAAGACCACATGATTATCCAGTAATAGGAACTAAATGGGTCTTTAGGAATAAACAGGATGATCAAGGGATAATAACTAGAAATAAAGCAAGATTAGTAGCTAAAGGATATAATCAAGAAGAAGGAATAGATTATGATGAGACCTTTGCACCTGTAGCCAGGTTAGAAGCCATTAGAATCCTTTTAGCCTATGCATCTTATATGAATTTTAAATTATTTCAGATGGATGTTAAATCTGCCTTTTTAAATGGTTATTTAATGGAGGAAGTTTATGTTGAGCAACCTCCTGGTTTTGAAAATTCTCAAAAACCAGATTCTGTTTTCAAACTTACTAAAGCTCTTTATGGACTTAAACAAGCACCAAGAGCTTGGTATGAAAGACTAAGTTCTTTTCTTTTGAAAAATGATTTTACTGTTGGACTAGCAGATCCAACACTCTTTAAGAAAACTGTGAAAAATAATGTTTTGTTGGTTCAAATTTATGTTGATGATGTAATTTTTGGATCGACCAATAAAATTCTTTGTCATGAATTTTCAAAATTAATGCAAAAAGAATTTGAAATGAGTATGATGGGAGAATTAAATTTCTTTTTGGGTCTTCAAATATTTCAAAAAGATTTTGGAAATGTTTTAAATCAATGCAAATACATTACTGATTTACTTAAGAAATTTGGACTTGAAAACAACAAGACATTTACAACTCCTATGTGTACTAATATAAAACTTGATTTGGATGAAACTGTAAAATCAGTGGACAACAAGTTATATAGAGGTATGATTGGTAGTTTGTTATATCTTACTGCTAGTAGACCAGATATAATGTATTCAGTATGTCTTTGTGCTCGATTTCAATGAAAATCCCAAAGAATCCCATTTAACTGCTGTTAAACGAATTTTTAGATATTTAAAAGGTACTATTTATCAATCTCTGCTTTATCCAAAAACCTCTGATTTTAATTTAATTTCATATTCAGATGCTGACTTTGGAAGCTGTAGATTAGATAGGAAGAGTACTTCAGGAACATGTCACTTTTTAGGAAAGTCTTTAGTATCATGGTCTAGTAAGAAACAACACTCAGTTGCCCTGTCAACAGCCGAGGCAGAATATGTGTCTGCAGGTAGTTGCTGTGCACAGGTGTTGTGGATGAAAAACACTCTTATGGACTTTGGATTAAATTTCAATAATACGCCTATTTTATGTGATAATACTAGTGCAATTAATATTTCAAAAAATCCTATTAGTCATTCTAGAACTAAGCACATTGATATAAGACATCACTTTTTAAGAGATCATGTGTTAAAAAAGGATATATTTTTAGAATTCGTAAATACAGAAAATCAATTAGCAGATATTTTTACTAAACCACTTCCCACGGCAAGGTTTGAATTTATTAAGGGGGAGTTAGGTTTATTTAATTTTAAATAGTTTTTTTTTTCTCTCTTTTTCTTATTCTGTTTTCGAATTCTGTTTAATTTTTTGTTTCCCGCTATAAGTAATTTTATTTTGTTTTAAATAAAAGTAATGATTAGTGATTACACGGGAATCAAGGCTGTCAGAACCGTTTCACCTTCTAAATTGTTTTCACCTTTTTCGGAAACCCTTTCGAAAACCTAAAACCGCACATCTGCTCCAAAACCCTTTTCTGAATCTTCAAACCCTAAACTTACGAACCTTCAGAAATCGTTGTTGAAATGGCAAAGACTAAGCGTCCAGATGAAGCCGAGAGCAGTGCTGCAAAGAAATCTAAAGTAGTTGGTCGGAAAATACTGCAAGGTAAAGTCATCGATTTAGAATGGCTGTTTGAAACTAATTTACTGTTGAAGCAAGCGCTATCGTTTCAAAGCCTTGAGCAAGCTTTTAATAGTGAAAATTCTGAGTTTCTTTATGAGGCAGAAATGAGACATTTCTTTAGAACTGTTCAGTTTAGCCTTGGAGATACGGAGGACAGTTTGTTGGCTCAAATAGAGGATAAGGACTTTTCCATATCATCTGTAGAGATAAGTCAAATTCTTAACTGCCCTCATGAAGGAGTTTTTCATTTCGATTTACGGAATATTGGAGATTCTGTACATAAGTCTGAAGACATTATGTCTTTTCTGTTTGGAACCAAAGTGATAAAGAAGATGTTTATTAAAGATTTGGAGCCTGATCAGAAAATCTTAGTAAAGTTTGTTCAGACTGGTTTAGCACCAAGGATGGCTGAGATGGAGAAAATTTTGTACCCTGACATGTATATAATGTATCTTTTGATGAGTGATATTAAGTTTAATTTTCCTCGGTTTATGATAAGATATCTGAGATACTGCTGTCAGAGTGAAGCAAGAATGACCTTTTTCCCATATGGAAGGTTCATTTCTTTGTTGTTGTTTAAAAGAGGAATGATCAGATTGGTCGATGCTGGGGTGAAATGTCACCACAGTAATGTTTTTAATGCTGGGACTTTGAGGAAAGTCGGATATTTCTGGAGCACAATTAAAGGAAAACTCTTACCTGTTGGAGCTGAGGAAGACTCGGAGAGTGCTCAGGCTCAACCGGCTAAGTCCAAAGAGGGACAAGCAGAATCAAGGATTAGTACAGTGGCAAGGAGAATTCGCTTTGAGATGGAGGAAGTTGAGGAAGAGAGAAGTCAGGAAGGACTTCAATCTAGAAGGAAGAGGCCAATTGATGAAGAAATTATCTCTCCTGTCTTGAAATCTTCTGAACCTGTAATTTCTTATTCATTTGTGAGAGAAGCTGTTGTGGAGAGGACTGCACCGATAGAGGAACCAGTAGCTCAACCGGAAATTCAGCTAGAACCTCAAACTGCTGCTGTGGCTGTTGAAGAAGCAATTCCACAAGAACAACTTATGGAGGCAGTGCCTGGTGAAGAAGTGGCCCGACCTCAAGAAGTTCATGAAAATATTGTTCTTGATCATTCAGTAGAAGTCAGAGAGACTACTGCTCGTGATGAACATACTTCTGAAGCTAATACAGAAGTACTTCAGGAAGAATTTTCAGTGGAAGAATTTCAGGCTTCAAAAGCTAGTTCAGTGGATCAACCTTGTCAGGACAAGGACAAAGAACAATCAGATGCAGATTCTTTACCACTTGCCTTGCCTCATCAACCTATTTCTGAACATGAGAATAGAGCACAGAGTGCCCCTGATTTGAGAAAAGAAAAAGTTGTTGAGTTGTACAAGCGTATCTCTCAGTTGGAATCTGAGAATGATAGTCTCAGAAATTCTCTGAACTTAGAGCAGTTGAAGTTTCAGAAGCTGAAAGAATCTACTGTTTCAAGACAGGAAGTAGATTTGTTTAAAACTGATATGTTGCATGCTGTTGATCAGTTGAAATCAGAGATGGTAACGAAAGATGATTTGTCTGGGATGAAAATTTACATGGAGAATAAATTTGAATCTGTTGCAAATAGTGCTGTGAGTGGATCAGGTTCTTCACCTGATTTGATTCGAAGATTTCAAGCAATTACTGGAGCACTGAGCAATATGAGTGACAGATTACACGATCTTCAGTGTAATAGTGCCCCTTTGTCAGTTTTGCTAGATAATCAGAAATTTTTAGTGGATCAGTTGACATCTGGAGAGCAACCGATTAGGATTCTTTTGAATCAGTTATCAGAAAAGATGGCTCTTTTTGTTGAAAAAGAAGAAAGAATGCATGAGTTTTTCAGAGTTAATTTGATTGAAGATATTCATATGACTCAGGAGAATAGGGATCTTATCATCAAGTTAGGAGATGGGATGATGAAGAGGCTTCGAGAACAGTTTACAGATATCAAGATCGCAATTCAAAGGAGATAGACACCTTTTTCCCTGTCTTATCCCTACACCTTGATTCCTCTGTATATCACTGTCGTTTTTATATAATATCTTGTGAATGAAAATTCTTTTCTTATCTTTTTTGTTTTATTGTTTATTGATTTATGATTAAGTTAGCCAGTATAAGAAATTCACTTATTCATACCCAGTTAATTATAGCATTTACTTATAGTTCAGTGCAATATTGAATGTGTTCAAATCCGTAATTTTTCATTCTTTTTGATATCACAAAAAGGGGGAGAATTTGGATAAACACAACATTTAAATTCATTCGTTTCCTATGAAGAAATTTGGATATATAGGAGCATTTTGATATATACGACATTTATCTTTTATCTATTTGAAAATTTATTTTTATGAGAGAGTTATGGGGGAGAAATTTTATAGTTAAATATTGTTTTAATCCTTTCAAAATTCTAAAATTTTATAAAACTTTTTTTTTCAATCAAGATTGCAATTAAATTAGTTCTATTATTTTATGGGTTTTGTGATCATCAAAAAGGGGGAGATTGTTGAGCAATGTATTGTTTTTAAACAAATCAAAATAATGTTTTTTAAAGGGGGAGATTATTTTAAATAATACTCTGTCTCTTTATGATGATTTTGATGCTCACAAATACCCTTAATTATTTACTAATTATTTCGTTGAGTATTTTGCAGGAATTTATTTTATATAACGAGATTTTATACTTCATTTATTCCGAGATCAATTTTAGCGTATTCTGGAATCACTGTAGCGCGAGATCAATTTTAGCGCGTACTGGAATCACTGTTCATACCCTACGTTGATGAACGTAACGTATGGATGAAAAGTTTACTTTTTATGTTATTTTGAAACGTATGGTTAATGAACCTTACGTTGTTGAAAAGTATGGAAGAAGAACATTACGTTTGGAAGGAACCTTACGTTTTCGTTGTTGAAAAGTATGGAAGAGAAACCGTACGTTAGTTTTCAGTGTTGAGTTTGTTTCTCAAAAGTATGGATCATCAACCTTACTTTTATAATCAACCGTACGTTCTTTGGAAAGTTGAAGCAAGACAAAGTATGGATTATCAACCCTACGTTTGAATGCTGAAGAGAAAGTATGTATGTTCAACCTTACGTTCTGAATCTTACGTTTGTGAACCCTACGTTTGGAGCCACGTCATCAACCCTACGTTTGGCGTCGGGATATTTTTGACAGACGATATTTCCTTTTGAATTAGTCAATCAAGCGGATTATTAGGCGGACTTCGAGCTGATTCTTAAATACGACTTTGACTGAATCAGAGACGGTTTACAACGGATTAATGATTGATTTAAACGGAGCTTTTTATACCGATTCTTCAGGGGAGTTACAACGGCTTTGTTATTTCATTTAATATCGCGAATCTAAAGGAGATTTTCATGGATCTATTTATGCGGAAGATTTTCTCAGATTTGAATATATGTTCTATCTTGGAAACTTCGGAGATATATATATACACGGGAAAGTGTGTGAAATATAGTGTTATTATTAATCTTTTGACGAGCAAGAAAACAGAGACTGTGTGAAAGCGTTCTTTTCTGGTGATCGAGAAGAAGTGTAAAATCCTTTTTACCGAAGGAAGATTTTGATAGCAGATTCACGTGTTCTACATCGACTACCTGTTGTGAATCTACTGCTGCTGAAGTTGTGAAGTTTCTGGTAATATCTATTGCAACTGGATCGACTCAGAACTGTTTTTGATTACGGATCTTTATTTTCTGAAGACGACGATCTATCTACTGTCAATTGCATTCTGTTGCAATTGTGAAGAACAACTGGAGAAGTGTTTCTTTACCGAAACCTTTTTTATTTTTGAGTGATCAGCTTCTCGTTCTAAGCTGTGTGGGTTCGTGTTTGAACCAGGAAGGCTGTGTGTGCCTGAATCTTGTAAAGGTGTCAACTGCCTGTACTCAGTTGTGGACAGGTCTGTGGAAACGAGGACCAGATAGTGAAAATCGCCAAGCTCGTGGATTTGAGCGTTGGTGGAGTGGACTAGGGGCCTTCTGTTCCCCGAACCACTATACATCCGTGTGTTCATGCTTTTACTTTTTCCGCTGCATAATTAATCGTGCAAAAGCATAGTGAACAGAATTTGTCCAAATTGAAGAGATTGTAATAATTTGAAAAAGACACAATTCACCCCCCTCTTGTGTATAATCCGTAGATTCAGATCCAACACAATAAACCATGGATCGCAAGAGTACAACGGTTCAGAAAGAAATCCACCACAGTGAGCCACAGAAGTAGGTCCATCGGTGGCGGTGGCATGCAGTGGTGTGACCTCTCAGTAGCAAGTGGCCACCATCATGAAGATCGGCAGCATAGGTACACATAGTTGGTGGTGCCAACGCGCCATGGAAGGAGGCCATAGAACTGGTGGGATGTGGCTCACTGATCTATGTTAGAAGGGAGACCCATGCATCTACCATAGGTGCAATCTAGCCACACAGCCAGACCACGTGTGACATGGCCGTTCCTCTAGGAATCGGGTGACACGGTTTATCAACCACACCTACTAGGATAGAGGGGCATGGTAGCTACCATGACCTACTGGACAAACTTGGTCATGCTTGTAGGTTGGGATGGGTAGAACCAGGCCATGATCCAACATCCCAATGGGATTGGCCTTTGGGTCAGACCAGTTCGGGTCAGCCCAGTCCCAACCGACCCCTTTTATGTATATTGACCATAACATTAAAACCATTTGTATGTTTGATGATCTGTTTGCAACGTTGGGTCCCTCATGAAGTGATGGTCATTTTGAGATATACTAAGTGTGTTTTTGTGGATGTTGGTGTATGAAATTTTGGCTTTACGATGAGGTTCTCCCAAAATGAGCGTTCTAGGGATGGAATCCTACGGCAGGCTATGAGCAAGAAGCTATTTGGTTATGCAGACTACGTGTATTACCTAGACTATGTGTCTTATCTAAGAATTTTGTCCTACCAAGACTATGGCGGTACAACCCTATCCCAAAGGGGTGCGAGTCTACTAGTCTTTGATGACACTTTGTGTGTTACATACACTCTATGTGTTATCTAAACTTTGTGTCTTACCTACACTCCATGCATTACCTAAACTTAGTGTGTTACTACTATGGCGTACTGTGGATTCTTGAGAAAATCTTATTTACATACCACAGACCGATACTTGGTGTGACCTGACTCTAGTAACCCTATTGATTATACTTCAAAGAGGCTACAATTAGTGCACCTCTTTGGTAGTCTACAAGGTGTATTTATTAGTGATCTTCATTGTGGTATACTTTTTGTGGTTACTTGTGGTCTAATTTGTGTCATTATTTTGTCGTTTGGGTATCTAATGAGTATTGTTTTACTCACCCCTACACATGATTTTCAAGCATGGGTCGTGTCTTTTGTAGAGGATCAGCAGCCTTGACATATTCCTTGGTGTGGGTTCTTCAGGGTGACGCAACGGATGTGGTATGATTTAGGGACATTCAGAAAACTTACTGTACATTCCCTATAGGTAGGGTTTTCTACATATGAGTTCCATGATGTTTTACTTTTCTATTTTAGCTGGTCTTGTATTTAATCCCATTTACTTTTCAGTTTTCACTGTTAATATGAGTGTAATTTCTTAGTGGTTTGCATAAATGTTTACATAGTGTTGTAAGTTTCAAATTTTATTTAGAGATGGGTTCTTGCATATAGGTACTTGGGAAAATGCCTCCCACTTGTGGAATATGAATACTAGGTGCTGGACACTAGCCCCTGGCCAATGGGAGGTGGGATTGGGGCAGTCACTACATGGGCCCTGGGGAACAAGTCATGACAGAGTGGTATCAGAGGGAGATTAGATTTACACTTTTTTGGGGAATGAATGTTAAGTGTTTTAAGTTCGTCATTCTGGTCAGGGAACCCAGTGTTGGTGAGGCGGCCAACGTATACATATACCATGACCTTGATTTATGATTTTTTACTGGGTATATGAAAACCCTATTTTCATGGGAAATTAATGGTTCATGAATCATATAAGAATTGATTGTGTTCTCATGTCTATTGAGTCAGAGTTAACCCACCTAGTATGATCTATTAATGCTGGTAAATCTTGTTTTGTTTCAGGATTCTTCTACACAGGCAGTTAGCTTGGATTCTGAGGTGTGACCATGAGGGTGGTCTGCTAAGTGATGAGGCATTAGTACATGTATTGTTGCCAGAGATAGCACCTCATGGTAGTATATCAGCGATACGACCACCTGAGGAGTAGTAGTTTCTACTGGGTGTACTGGTAGAGGATTCATGTGGGCTTAGTGAATTGCATGAGTTCTATAGGTAGTAAAATATTGGGTTATGAGGTGAGTCATATCCATAGATAGATGATGATTGGATTTAGGAAGCGATGAGAGTATTCCGCTTAATGCGGATGCCTCCTAACCAGATGTCAGTCTTAGCAATGAGGCTTCATCAAGGCTCAACGAGGAGATAGTAGAGCCTGATGACTCAGACTCATGAGGAGGTTACTCTACCCTGGACAAGATTCGGGTTCCTCTTTACGGAGGAGTGGTTTTCAGAAATTTTATGATCTTTGCATATAAAGGAGCTATTTCACTTATAGTGGGGCATCCAATTAGTAGTAGAGTACTTCACGAGATTCACATATCTTTATCACTACTCTACTAACATGGTACAAGACCCATTCTTCTGAACTTGTACCTTCAAGAATGAATACACAGTGATATTAGGGACTCAATGATATCACTTAGCATCCCTATTCATGATGGCATGCTGGATTGAGCTTTATTGGTAGAGAGATTTTTTTCGGAGCAAGCAATGGTGGTGGGAGCTACCACCGAGTGTTTGCCATTTGGGTATTTGATAGTAGGTAGCTGATAGTTGAAGCATCGGTCAAACATGACTATATTATCTTGGGGATGAACCCAATATGTGAGATCAGTAGTGTGGGGATCCTAGGGTATAGAGAGTTAGTTGAAGGATAAACTGTGCTACTCATTTTACAGTTGGGGGCATCTGGCTAGAGATTGTCCGACCATCCGTACAACTGAACAGGAGATAATTGAGGTACCACTGATGTAGCAATGGAGGAAGGAATATGGACATCCTATAGGTGGATGGTGTGAATGAGGATAAGGATGATCATTAGGAGGTGGAGGAGGTTCGAGATACTACAACTACCACCACCAGGTGGTCCACCCCGAGCTCCGGGAGCTGCTGGAGAGTGACGAGGCCAGCTCCAGGAGATGGAGGCTTCTAATCTCGATAATATTAGGATAATTATATGTATTATGTGTTTCATTTACACCCTAGACTCAGTTTTGATTGACACATGTTCTATTAACTCTTTTCTCTCCATGACCCTTGTTAGAGATATAGAGATTCTAGTGGAACTGTTGACTCAATTCCTACATTTAGTGACTCCAACAGGAAGAGATTTGGCAATCACAAACTGGTGCCAACAGTGTTCCCTTACTCTTGGGTGAGAGAGTTTCTATTGGGATATCTTGGTGGTAGAATAGAGGGTTTATGATTTCATTCTAGGTATGGACTGGTTATCCATAGTTAATGCTCAGATCGACTATTTTAGACACACAAAGTGGTGTGTCTGTTGAGATGGGATCAAGTATTCATTTTTTTCAAAATTAAAACACCCGCATCATAGGATTGACTCACACATAGAAGGGTGTATCCAATCAGACATTATTTGGATAGAATGACCCTTAGTGTAGTGGATGAGAGGAGAACATAGTTTCCTACAATGGTGGACAAGTACGAGGACATATTTCTAAAATTTGTTCCAGGACTACCTCCTTCTAACGTGGTAGACTTCTGTATTAACCTATACTCTGGAACCACACCGATATCTACACCGAAAAATAGGATGTATCATGTGGAGATTCATGATTTGAGGGTACAATTAGAGGACTTATAGACGAAGGGATTTGTGGGACCCAATGTCTCACCATGGGAAGCCCGAGTACTCTTTTCTATGAAGGTAGACAGGATATTGAGATTATATTTGGACATTTGGAACATGAATCAGGAGACCGAGAAGAATAAGTATCCACTATAAAGGATTGATGACCTCCTTGATCAGTTGAAGGGATCGAAATGGTTCTCAAAGATAGACCTTAGACCAGGCTATCATCAGCTTTGGGTGCGGGATGAGGACATCATAAATATGACTTTAAGATTTTTCTACAACCACTATAAGTAGTTAGTGATGTTTTTCAGTGTAATGAACTCCCCATAGCATTCTTGAGACTAATGAATAGAATCCTTAACCCCTACCTAGAATAGTTTCTAGTGGTCTTTATTAATGACATCCTGGTGTGATCAGCGTCTGAGGAGGATCACATGATACACTTAAGGATTGTCTTGGACTTACTCTAATAAAACCATATTTATGGTAAGCTCTCAACATTTCCGTTCTATATATGAGAGGTCCACTTTTTGGGAAACATCATTTCATAGGCTGGATTTATAGTAGATATTGTGAAGATAGAGGAAACACTTGCTTGGGAGCCACCCAAGAACGTTATTGAGGTGTGGAGTTTCCTTAAGATAGTTGGGTACTATTAGAGGTTCATACCCATCTTTTATAGAGTATCAACATCCATGAAAACCGTGACATTAATGGAGAAAACATTATTATGGATGGAGATGTTCTAGGAGCTCATTCAGTAGTTGAGATAGAGTTTTATGAGCACTCTCGTCTTAAGATTTCCAGAGGAGGGTGTTGAGTGTGTGGAGTTCTACGACACATCAGGGACCGGTCATGGTTGTATCCTAATGGAGGGTCAAGTGGTGATTTATTAATTTTCATGGAAATTGAGACCACATGAGTAGAACTATGTGACCCATGATTTGGAGTTGGCGGTATTTGTCTTCAAATTGATGATTTGGAGACACTACATTATGGTAGAGCATTTATCATCTACTCTAACAAAAAAAGTCTCAGTATATATTTTATTAGAAGGATATGAACCTATGAAAATGAAATTGGTTATATTTCCTCTAGGAATATGACTTTGAGATATTCAATACTCTTGGGAAGGGGATCATGGTGGAGGATGTTCTCATCTGGTGATCAAGATCACATCTACTGAATGGGGACTCAAAGTAGAGTTCTTGTCTTCAGATATCCTTCATGGATAATGATGAAGTAGCTTATCTCAATTCGATGGTTGTTACCCCTCTACTCTTACAGTGCATTTGGGAGGCACAACTTAGAAATGTCATATGTGAGACTACACATGCTCATATGTACTTAGGGTATGCCCCTGATGGAGATTCAAAATGTGGGGAGCACATTATCCTTTTTATAGAACACACAATTGTACCAATGACGTTACATGAAGAGGTGTTGAAGGAGTTACATACATCCCATTCTGTTGTACATACCGATGAGGAAATGATGTACCATGACCTATTATGTCAGTTTTAGTAGCTGGGATGAAGAAGGTTGTGGAAGTGTTTGTCCCAAGATGCCTCACTTGTCAGCATGTGATGGCCGAGCACCAGGTCCCAGTGGGTCTGACTCAACCCCTAGAGGTGCCAAAGTGGAAGTGGTATGTAATATCGATGGAATTTGTGATAGTTCTACCACATATGTACAGGGGCACAATACCATCTAAGGGATCATTGAATGACTCATCATGTTGTCCCAATTCATAGCAATTTGGGACCAAGGTTCATTCGAGACTTTTGGATGCCTCTAGGTACATGAGATAGTTTGAATCCATAGAGTTACATCAACTATAGTCTCAAGAATATGATTCAAACATTACATCATGGGTATAGAAGGTATTACATGAGGTTTTTGGGTCACAGTTGTGCTTGAGTAAAGCTTTACACCCGTAGATATACAGATTGAAAGAGTACACAATTCAGGTCCTAGAGGACATGCTACATGATTTTATCCTCAATTTTGGACATTGTTGGGAGGATCACCTACCCCCAGTGTAGTTTGTGCTAATTATATCTACCACTCCACCATCTATATGAAAAAAATTGAGGCCTTATATGGGGGACCCTACAGGTCTCCACTTTGCTGGACTGACCCTAGAGAGTCCGCACTCATGGACCCAGAGTTGGTATAGGCCACTACAGAGAAGGTGCAGGTCATAATGGAGTGTTTGAAGACTACACAAGGCCTTTATAAGTCCTATGATGATAGGCGACATAGACCCTTGTAATTTTATAAGGGAGAAAATTTGTTCCTTTGGGTATCTCCAAGACGTGGGATACAAAGATTTGGCCAGGGAGGCATGTTATCACTATGGTTAATAAGACATAATCTAATACTGCATAGAGTGGATAATATAGGATACCAACTGGTTCTAAATCATTAGTTAGAGTGGGTACATGATTTCTTCAATGTATCTCAGCTATGGAAAACGCACATGACCCTTCACATGTCATCAACTGGGGCGAGATAGACGTTGATGACAGGACAACTTTCGTGGTGTACATGTTGAATATCGAGGATCGACATGAAAGGATCCTTTTTGGATGGTTGGTTCCTCTGGTGGGCATTTAGTGGTATCATGGAAATCATTAAGATATCACTTTGGATTTGGAGACTCAGATTCATACTCAGTATCCCAATTTATTTTTTTATCCCATGTTTTGGATTTGGTGGACATAAATCCCTAAGGGGGGGGGGAATGTAATGTATTTTATTTTCCATGTATTTTTTTTTAAAATTATATGGGAAGATTTTGAGACCAGGTGATGAGAGGGAACGTGATTCCAAGGCCTAGTGTTCCCGAAAGAAATGTTTGAATAATTTGTATTTATTAAAAATAACGCTCATGTACAGTTTTAGTAACTCTTAAACGAGTGATAAATTTTGAAATATGAAATCACCATTGTGTTCAGAGTAGTGAGTTTTTATTATTAAAGACCAAACTTCAACAGGTGTGGGTTCACTATTGAAATTATTTTTTAGACATTTTAATGAAGAATGAAAATAAACATAAAAAGTTTATTTTATTTAATTTAATGTTTTGGGAAAACAAAAGAAATGCAGTGACATAATGAAAAAGAAAATGTTTCCTTTAATAACTGGAATAGTGTGGCGAGGTTGTATAAACATGAAATAGAAATTTTGAATCACATTTCCTCCATTAATCAAGAGTACAGACCAGTGTTATAATTCCTAAATTTGGATAATTCATTTGTAAACAATGGAAGCTCTCTCTCTCTCATTGGTGAAGATGAACAACGAATTAGGGATGTTCATGGAAGAATTGCTATCAATGATTTTTTCTCTCCACTAATTGATCCTATTTCCAAGTAAGGGTTTGAATTTTGTGTGATAATTCCCCCCCCCCCATTCTTTCATTTGATGAATAACGTGGATCAGGCCACCAACAGGTTGATCCGTGGATTGATTGTTCATGCATGATGTGTACAATTACTGGGATATTAAAGGGGTTATACCTTTGTTGTTATAAGAATAATTTAGTTCCCCATTTTTCTAACGAGAAAAATTACAAAAAAATGAAGAAGGCCTACGTTCATTCCATAGGGTTTCATGGTGTTATAACTATATAACATTCTTCATAGATGGACCCATGGGGTTTTTTAAGATCCTTTTTAGAGGTTCTGATTATGGTTAGACCCTTAAATAAATGGTGATATAATTTGGAGCACATGGTAGTGGATACAATGACCCATGGATAGAAAGGGTACTTGCAGTTCAGAAAATAGGCCACCACAACGATAGTGGCGACCAATGGAGGGTTGTCCGGTAGTGGTGGTAGTGCACTACAGCAGTGGCAGTGATATGAAGTGGTGCCGACAGGGGCACACGGTGGCACAACCACCTGGAAGAAGGTGGTCATAGGCCCGACTGCTGGTAGCGGCGACACACCATGGTAGGAGGCTACGATGTCGGTGGGATGTGGCTCCCTGAGCGGCGTTAGAAGGGAGACCTATGGTTCTTCCTGAAGTGCGAGCTGGCCACATGGCCATTCCACATGGACCCGGGTGATGTGGTTTCAAGACCACATACACCTGGAGGGACGAGCACAACAACCGCCATGCCCGACTGGACGAATGGGCCGACACTAGTGAGTCTGGCTTGGGAATACTGTGCCATGATGAAGCAGCCAAATGGGACTTGACATTGATCCAGGATAGTTGGGTCAGTCCAGAAACAACTGGGTTGGACCGGATTGAGACTTAACTGGCCCCATTTCACTAAATTTCCCATAACGTTCAAACCATGTGTCCATTATATGAGACGTTTGTGGAATTGAGACCCTCGTGGTGAGGTGGAAATTTTAAGATACTCTACGTGAGTTTCTATAGAATTTGGTGTAAAGAAATTGGCCTTGAGGAGGAGGTGATCCCAGAATGGGCGTGCTAGGGACAAAATCCTTTGGCTGGCTATGACCTAGAAGCAATGTGGTAACCTAGATTGTGTGTCTTACCTAGAATAAGTCTTCTATCTAGTCTTTGTGTCTTACCAAGACTGAGTTGATACTCCCCTGTCCCACCAGGGTGCATGTATTCTATCATTTGATGAAACTCCGTGTGTTACCAACACTCTATGTGTTCTCTACACTCTATGTGTTACCTACACTCTATGTGTTAACAACACTCTGTGTGTTACTACATGAGGGTATTATGGATTCTTGCGACAATATTGATTATATAATATATAACAATACTTGGTGTGAGATGACTCTAGTGACTCTCTTGATTATAATTCATAGATTCTACACTTCATGTACTTATTTGGTAGTCTACATGGTGTATTTCTTAGTGATCTTGTTTATGGTATACTTTGTTTGATTCCTTATGTTTTACATTTTGTAATTAGTTTTTGAATTGGGGTCCCTATTGGGTATTGTTTTACTCACCCTAACATGGGGTTTTACCAAACATTTTGTGTCTTGTGCAGATGATTGGATGACTTGACGGAGTCCTTGTTGGGCTGATGATAGGGGTGCTCCAAGGTGACCCGACGTACGTGGTACCCTTTAGTGACGTTAAAAGAACTTACTGTACCTACCCTTTAGGTAGGTTTTTTTAAGATGAGATCTAGGATCTTATACTTTTCTATTTCAGTGGGGTCTATATTCTGTCTTGTTTACTTTTTAGTTTGTAGTTTTACTCTGAGTGAGATTTCTTAGTTTTTTGCATCAATGGTTACATAATGTTTTTAGTATCAGATTTTTCTTGGAAATGGGAGTGTGCGTAAAGGTACGTGGGAAAATGCCTCCCACTTGTAGGATATTCCTACTCAGCGCTAGTCACCAGCACCTGGCCTATGGGAGGCGGGCTTGGGGTAGTCACGACATTGGCCCCGGGGGACGGATCGTAACATCATCCATGTCTCATATTCTATTATCGATTTTCTCCAGCTCGACCATGAAATAAAGGGTCTCTTCTTGACCCAAAACTACGAGAAATGAGGTTTGATCACGTACCTTAATTCCATGGTCTCTTGAGAAAGGTGTAATTAAATCTTTGTAAGACACCACAAATGAATTATTTAGCATAACTAGGACTATAGTGTGTTCAAAAATGATATTCTTAGAAAAAATAAATAAATAATAATGAATTTTCTATAAAATAATTACCACAAATCCTTCAGTTTACAATGGCACCTGAGATTTAATATACTAGATTTTACAAGTTATAGAGTGTCTCTGAGTTTTAGGAAATCCATGTTAAATCTTGGGTAAATTCCAACACTTAATACCATCACACGTGTATATGATCACTTTGGGGTGGGGGGGAGCATCCCACCTATATCATCACATAATACAATTGTCATGTATCCAGTGTAAAAAATAGATTCTAGGATATATACTAGGAATCAATTATAATATAATCCATAAAATCTTGATACTTGTATGAGTTAGAAGAATCCCATATAGGCAAAATTTTTGAATCCTAGTTGATATTATTGGTATTCAATAGAAATTATCAGGCTCAGGAACCAGATAATAGAAATTTATCCTAGGTATCCCTGATATCATCCTATATTAATTAAGGATCTTAGGTTGTATCATACTCATCCATATTTCATTATGTGTAATTTCTAGATCCAAAAAAAGTATCCATGGTATCCATATGTCATCAGGTGTAGACATCTGATCCTAAGATATATCTTTAGTATCTCATTCATAAAATCATGAGGGTAGTGAATCCATCTTACTAAATATCACATAACAACAATAAAGGGAAAACATATACCTGGTTAATAAGTCATAATAATTGAAATAATAATTTATGTTCTCAATTCTCCCATACACATCGTAGAAATTTACGGCTGACCTCTCATGTGCAGGTCTTATCCCTGTCACTGTAGCCACAGTATTCTCACACCATTGATTTTGGTTTTTATGGTGACAAAATAAATATTCAATTCTCACTTCATTGTACTAACCCTATCTTGGGTTTATATGAAATTGTTGAATCTATGTAGGTCCCCTAGGTCACTTCTCTACCCGTAGACCCTATATGAGAAACTAAATCTTAATATTGAATCTAATGCCAAGACTATCCCTCAGAGGGAGTAGTTTCCCTAAACATTATCATAATCATATAGAGAACTCACTAGAATCATATGAAATAACATAAAACATCATTCTAGAGAGATGGATGAGTGATTGTCTGACTTTATAAGGGAATCTTAGGCCAGTCCACTCACTAAACCTATTTTAATATACCTAGGGTATTCCCACTCATGTACTCACATACTAATGTGGGAGGATCACTCACCACACTCTATAATCCACTAGAAAAAGGGATAAATGGTATCACATAGTTCTACAATGGCCTACTCCGGCCATTCATTATAGTCGCACACTCCCCCCATATGGTGGTGTTTTAGGAAATATATATATCGTACACTACATTTAATTAATTTATTTAATTTTTATACCATATAGGGTCTCTACATCTCAAAATTGTATTTTATGATAAAAACATTAACCATTGATGGCTATAGAGACAATCAAATGTTCATGTATCCATCATGACCAGATACACTTGTTCGTTTCATTTGATTTTAAATAAATAATGAATTTTATTTTAAATAGAAGATAGATCACTCTTAAGAGGAGGGACCACATATCATAGGAACATATCAAACGTATAAACCTAAATAAATATTAAGGGACCACTTACCTCATATGATGTTATTTTATTTAAGAAAAAATGTACCACTATCACCCAAGATCATCCAACTACAACCAAATATCATCCATCAATATAAGGCATGGTTTCAATCCCTAACATTCATTTCAATTAACAATAAGTAATTATAATTAATTTTACACATTAATTCGAATGTAGTAAATTCATAAAAAATCACTGAGAAATATTTATTAGTTGAAATCTGTAGAAAAAGGGCATGGTTCACTATCAAAATTCTCATGATCCTAAGCTACACAATAACCCCAATTTAACCACCATATTCAATAGTTAATTTCATCATAAATATGAAAAAAAAAGATAAATATATTCATCAAGAAATATAACATAAATGAAATGATTATAAAAAACATGTGTTTATTGACATGACATACACTCTACCCATTACATGTAAGATATCCATTTCTCTAGTTTAATTCTACCATGCTATAGTAGAATTGAGGCAAAAACTGTAGCTGACATATCACCAAAATTATAGGTGATTTGAGGGGAACAATAAGAAAGAAAAATAGAGTATATCTTACCTGATATCACTAAAAATGTATAAAACTACCCCACTCCACTAGGAATTATGGGGGGAAGGGTGAGAGGAGAGGATGACTGAATTGGTCCCCTCCAATTTCCCTTTACCAGTAAAAGATGAATATTATAATGAAAAAATACCCAACTATCATATCTTAAGAAAAAAGGAACTTATCATGATGAAAGTTCCCCTTAAACTGATAAACCATATATGTAACTCTTTTATTTAAAAGAATGATCTCTTATACCTCATTCCTCTAATAAAATTACACCACTAAGTAGCGAGGCCATCCCCTTATCTAACCCTCATTGTAGTCCACCCTTGTAGGTTCATGGAATGATGAGCACACATGAAGGACACTCATGTGGTCTTATGATATTCAAATTGTGGATCCCCCACTACAGAACAACAAATAATTACATCTATCTAATAGGACATGACATGCTATCGGTATTTCAAATCTCAGCTACATTAACCCAACTGTTTTCCAACAATCACTTGAGAACCCAAAACACCACCTAAGCGTTGATCTGTTTCAAGAAAATTATTCTTGATATTTATTAGCTCTCAAAATTTTTATTCAAATCACTATTCTCAAAAAACATCATTTCTAATTAAGAGAATCAAATTATTTATAAATTTCACAACCCTCAAAAGTGGGGATCTTTACAACCTAAAAAATATAGTACTTCTCATCCTCAAGAAGACTCAGTTGTTCTATAACCATTAATATTGTCCCAAATCAACTATTAATTCTTGATAAAATTTTCATATACCATCCCCAAACATCGAACATGCTTCCACTGAATATCCCTAAACACATGGAACATAAGTTATCAATTATTGAGATACCCACATGCCACCATTAAAAATATTTATATGGTTATCTCAAAAAATGTCTTTCCTAGGATACCAAATTGATGTTAATTGATTCATCCCCTTGATTATGGTGCTTCAAAACATAATACTTATTATATATAGGATAATTCCATTCCATGATGTTCTCCACTATTAGAATCATGAAAAAATTTAATTTTATCATTCCATCAACTTTCTCAATGTAATTTCCATCTAATCACACCCATTTACATGAAAAAACAATAATTATAAATTCTCTATATGAAATTACCTATGAAATTTAAAATATATTCCAACACAATGACTCCATCCAATACCACATTTGGATCCTTAATATGGTATTAACCATAGAACTAGATAAAATCATTTTCAAATTCTCACTGACTTCCAAATTCCATAGGAAAAATCCAATAACCAATCTCATTAAACCATTAAACCTATCTACCTAATATATATACATGAGTTATTATGCCTTTCAAATTACCACATGTAATGATTGGGTGTGACTGTCTCTCTCATACTTGAGTAAAAACATGAAAAATTAATCACATCATGTTCCTAGATTACTATGAGTTTCCTCCTCTACATCCTCCAAATTTATATATGCAATGATGACTATAACCTCATAAAAAATATGGAACACACTCCACATTATTTATTTTCTTATACAATTCCTTGAGTGCACCATCAATAGGATCCATCATCACATGCATTTCACTCTTCCTAAGCCGCAACCATCCCATCATGACAACCACCAACACCCTCAATCAGTGGTTTCACATTTTATATTAGGGAAAAAACTCATCATTATCATCAAAACACTAATACAAAATTCTCATAAATATCTCTTAGAATCCATCTACCAATAACCCATATTTTTTCACTCACAAAACTACAATCCAAATAGTGTCACGCATAACAAGTGTACACAAACATGATCTCATTTTAAATTGATGGGTGTGCACTGCTATACCATCCAAAAGAACAAACTAACACACACTCCTATGATATGCACATCATCAAATCTAGGATCACATTCCTTTATGATTAACTATGCTACAAAACATGTCACTATCACCCTCTAAATGAACCTCAGTTCTTACCATTTTAAAATAATGATGTCTCACTAATTTTTTATTGAACTTTAACCAGGGCTACAAGAAATATCTCCTCCTAGGGTTGATGCAAGCTACATTTTTTCCCTATATTCCCACTTTTAAAAGGTGGTAATATTAAATTACTTTTAACGGTGATGTATGACATTGATCAGAATGGGATGATAGTATATTAGTGCCTCCTTCCATGTATTCCTCCTTTGATCTTTTTACCTAGTTTAGGTATGCCTCATATATTAAATTATTGTTCATGAAACTCATTCCTAGTACCATCTTGTTCTGAAAATAGTTAATTACACATCTTTTAACTAGATAGAGAATAAACCTTCCATCCTAGTAGATAGTTATGTTGCGTAGGTTTGAGAATATCTAGATGACGAGTGAATTGGTCACATATAAATCCTTATCCTTTTGAAGTCTAAAGAATTTCCTATGAGTCATATTTGGAATATATACTAGGGAATCATGTTTCATACATTATGTTGTTGATGAAATTTTTTTATGTATTTTGAGGTTTTTTACCTCCATAATCCCATATTTAATTTATGGTCTATAGTATCTAAATTAGGTCATAGGTTTAGTGTCTTGGTGGGATGGAAAGTTAATTAAGTTTTTCCCTAAGGTGAAATATTTTACATGTTTTATTTGGTTACGTTTTACCCCATGGTGGAATATTTCTCACATAGGATTTGAAAGACTGTATCCCTGGGGGTAGATTCCACCCTTGGGATTTGGTGGAGTGTTTCCCTCTAGGGGAATATTTCACACCTGAGATTTGGTAGAGTTTTTTCCTAGGAAAGATATTTCAAACAAGGGAGTTTTTTTATGTGTGTCCCCATAGGGGAATATTTCACACTTGGGATTTGGGGGAGTGTGTTCCCAAGGGGGAATTTTTCACAATTAGGATTTGGTGCAGTGTGTCCCTAGCATGGAAGATTTAACACATCGGGGTTTGGTAGAGTGTGTCCCCATGGAGGAATATTTCACCCTTGGGAGTTTGGTATAGTGTGTCCCAAGAGGGAAATAGTTCACACTTGAGGGTTTAGTGGTGATTTTGGGGTGTCCTGATTGAAATTTGGGGTGTTTTCTTACACACCATACATAAAGAAAGGGATCAAAACCCATGTAGTTTGACTCCATAACTTAAGGTAATGTGACATGATCTATCCATTCAGTTTAACATCATGCTGTATGGATGATCATTCCACAAAAAAGCATCAACAAGGTATAGTGTCAGACTTATGCATATGGGATACCTAGAGTAGGAGTCCATGAGTTTTAGGGGACTAATTCTATAGTATATTTCCCTGGGGGTGTCAAGAAATTATGATCATACATGGGGATTCTCTTTCCCATCACATATGGTAAGGCTTTAATTAAATATAATGTGATAATGATGTTTTAATATTTTTCAATGTCATATGATAGGGAAATTTATCTAGGCAGTTTTATGTCATGCATCTCATACATTGGATTGGGATTCCCCCTAAGGGGGCGTGTAAAGGAGATAGGAAGATCTGGTGAAAGGAATCTCTACAGAGTCAGGAAATACATTTCACATAGTGATTCCATTATTAGGGATTAGATGTATACTTATCATACACCTTTAGGTAGGACATCGAGTAGATTCTATCATAGAGGAGTGAAAATCAAGAGGTCCAAAGTTAGGGTTCCTATTCCTAGGAGACAAATTCACTTGTGTGCCTATTCATAGCATAAAAAAGGAAAGTAAATGGACCATTCTAGACTTGAAACAAAGTGGGTGGACATAAGGGTTGGTGGTACCGGTCACATAGAAATTTGGTGTGTGGTTGAACCAATTCTAGATTCCAATAGGGGCCCTAAGAACCTAAATTTTTTGAAAGGGTATTGGATGAAAGGAGGAACCATGGAGATGTGTGGAAGATGGGTTTCATGATTTATGGGGTTTTTCAAAAGGTGGGTGCTTTACAAAGGTTGTGGGGTTTATTAAAGTCTTACGTATAATTAATTAATATGTCTCGTGAAATAGGGTAACCCTTCCTCAGACTGAGGTTCTTCTTCCCAATGGATTGGTTTCATGAAGGATAAGAATCTCCTGAAACCCCAAGAGTCGCAAAGGGATTTCTTCTTACACACAGGATGTATATCATTGCGAAAGGAATCATTAACATAGTTTGAGGTTCTAAAAAACCCATGGGAGGTTGTTTCATGAAATATGGATACCTTTAGAAATCCATATCCTCCCTCCCTCATGAGGATATGAGTTTCATGAATTCATAGTATTTATCAAAAGCTAAAAGATCACATCTTCTTGAAATTCATACATTGGGAGGTATTTATAGGCCCAATAAAAGAAAGGGAATTTGTTTCATGAAATATAAATCATTCCGAGAAATATTATGAGATTTATAATGTGATAGTATTTCACAAACAAATGTAATGATGTGTGGAAGTTACCTCCTCAAGCTTTATGTGGCAGGGGAATTCCATGAATGGGAGTAATGATGTGTGGAGGTTACTACCTCAATCTCCAGGAAAACTGAAATTTATGTGAATGGGAGTTATACAGCATATAGGTTTACACTTCAAGATATATTCATAGGGGGAGTTACACAAAACATATATATTCACAATGATTTTGATCTTCATGAATTATTCCCATAAGTTGATTTTTTGGCCACTTTGACCTAAATTTGAATTGAATTGTCCATAAATTTTTCATCATATCCTATGATATGGGTATTTTGTATCCAAAAAATTTCTCCCAAAAAATTGGATCTAATGAGGGAGAGGAGGGTCTGATTCTGAGGGAAAACCAAAAATAATTAATTATTGGAAATCCCTATTCTTGAAAATCGATTTTACATTGTCCTTATAAATAGAAGTAATGGACCCTGATAAAGACGATATATTTTCACAAAAGAAAGTAAATTTATCTATTTTCAGGAAACTAAAAATCTTCATGAGTATTTTGTTATCGTGATCCTCATTTCTCGCAAAACTAAACTCATTTTCACAAATTAATTATAAGAACAATATTTTGCGGACATTTCAACTATAAAAAGTTGAACTTCAAGAATAGAACTTCCTGAATGAATTAAAAGAATTTTCTAAGGCTCTACAAAATGGCTACCAATGGTGATGAGACATTCACTGATCGATGAAGTGATATGGAAGGAAATTTCATGATTGGATAGATCATATTGAGAATGTCGGAAAACGATACACTGACAACATTTTTTATGGAGGCTTAATTGGAATACACCTTTTACAAGAGGATATATTTGTATGGTTTTGGGTAGAGGGATGATGGGTTCATCCGAAGTGTTATTCGAGATGAGCCTTCCTTCTAGATCCTAAGCATTCCTGAATAGTACCAGTGGAACAGGGATGTTGGAGGACATATTATGAAGAACCACACATCTATTACTACTCATAACTTATGGAATCACAATAACAATGTAATAAATGAGGTTTTATAAGTAAATACATCTCTCCTTAAATATGATAATATCCTTAAGGTGGGCTTGAAAACACCCCCAAAAAGGGTATATTGAAGGTTGGTATCTATGAAAAGGTGGTAAATTCACCAATAAACGGGACTAGGAATACAATTTATGCATGTAATATTATGAATTTTAGGTGGATCAGAAGAGGGATATGCTATACGAGGTGGAATAGACCTCAGAGTTCAATGTTTACCACCACCAAGACATACACCAGAGTTACTAAGTAGGTGGTAACTGAATACTAAAACATTTCATCTACATTATGGGGATGCTGACATTGGATTATTGGAGTTCTACCACATTATCTATATCCCTATCTAGGGGGATATGTATGATGATTTCTTCCTAGATGGAGACATCTAGGGGGACTTGACGGAGACTCTAGTGATCATAAAGGGTGTTTTTGTGCTTAGTGCAAGGGGAGAGTGACCAAATAAGATGGATAAATGGTGACCCTTTCAAAATATGATTTGTGTACTTTTTGAATGAATTGGTAGAATAAATATTGGGGAGGACATATATGTTTCAAATGGAATGTCAATGTGGTAAGGAGAAGATTTTTTAGAGAATCAAGTTGGTGCATGAATAATAGTTGTGGGGGTATAACATGAATCCCAAGGCTCTTTTGGTCCTAATTGGAAGATTTATTTCAATGATGATCTTATGGTGGATTCTGCCTGTTTGATATTCACACATTAGGGAGATTCTAATCACCCTCAACATGGCAGTATTGCTGCTAATGAGGAAACACATCAAATTATCATTCCTGGTCTTGGAAAAGATTTTAAAATTATAGTGGAACATCAGCCAGGGGAAGACCCCCTCCATGTTTGTGGGACCTTATATTTTTTTATGGATAGATTACCGCACACATGAGGTGATATGAGTATATGAACACTATCTATCTTCCCCATATAAATTTTCTTCTATTGAACCTTAACATCCTTTGGAGTTGGACACTAAGCTTGGGATCAGTTGACGTCTTAGAAATGATTAGACCAAAAGATTACTTCATTTTCCATATAATTAACCTTAAGTTAAAAATAGTGACTAAAACTTCCATGGGGTCCATCAGTCCATGGTCATTCCTCCAAAACTTTTGAGGTGGGGTTTTGTTGGAGAGAGTGGGCTACAAGGAGATTTGTGAGCTGTATACCCACACTACTTTTCTCGGTAGTTTTGAAGTAACCAAAGGATGAAACTGAAGGTGTATATAAAGGTATTTCATGAATTACACCCCTTGGTCCTCCAACAGATATAGAAAATTTCTACACACAAGTATGAAAAGTGTGTAAATTATTTTCTACCCTTCACCAATACTTATTGTTGTTTTTCGGAGAGTGATGGCAAGAGGGGGGGGAGAATTGCCTTTTAAAAATTAATTAACAATTTAAAAACAATTTATAAATGCAGCGGAAATAAAAAGTGGCAAGACACAATTTGATAACGGAGTTCAGCTTAAACCAAAGCCTACGCCTCCGCTCCCAACTCAACCGTTGAGAGATTTACTTCAGCTTGCTTTTTAATGGTTGTAGCAAGAAACCCACTAGCCGTTTTAAGGTAGGCTAGATCACCTTCGTACAGCTTGCTTTTTTATTATGGTTGTAGCAAGAAACCCAAAATGAAAGTGAGGAAGAAAAGGATGGTTTGTTTTAATACAAACCCAATGAAGAACTAAACAATTGAAATAAATAAATTACAACAAACTTGAGGAAGCCTTGAGCGCCAAGAATGTGAGAGTAGTTGATGTAGAGGCAGCCCAAGCTTCAAGGATAGAGGTGGATCAAAAGTAGCCTTTGAGATTTTTCGTTAGAGCTTTAAGGGATCAAAATATCATTCCAATGATTCGGTATTGTTCTCGGCATCCATCCTCATCTATTTATAGGAGAAATATTCCCAAATACTTCAATATAGCCGTTGGAGGGCTTCCGGAGCCGTTAGGGGTCAAAAGTACAAGTCCAGTCAACGCCCAATGGCTAGTTTGACTGGGCTTACCAGCTGGCCAGTGCTTCGCCACTGGCTGGCCGGTGAAACAGACAGTAGGCAGAGCTTTCTGTCTGGGCACCACCGGCTGGCCGGTGGTCTTAGACAGAGAGCAAGCTCTCTGTCTGGTTCCACCGGCTGACCGGTGGTCGAGACACCGGTGGGCCGGTGGCACCTGGCAGAGAGCTTTGCTTCTGCCAGAGACCACCGGCTGGCCGGTGGTAATCCACCGGTCGGCCGGTGGACTCAGAGAGTCCTTTTTCTAGTCTTCTTGGGCCAACTCTTTGGCAACCTTTTTCCTATCATCAAACAAACTTGAAAACAAGTAAGAACACGATGAGAGTGATTGTGATCATTAAAATCCAAGAGAGAGGGGTACAACAATCTCCCCCTATTTTGATGATCACAATCACAAATGAGAAAGCTTTTAAAAAGGATAAGCCAAGTAAAAAGAAATAAGAAACTTGGACATGGAAAATTTTAGAGATCATTTTAATACAAGAATTTCATAGATGTATCATTTATTGTAAATGATATTAATTTTGAAAGGATTGAAATAAAGAGAATGGTTCATTTTGAAATTGTAACCATAGGTCATTCAAAAGAAACAACATAAATCAATAACTTAACCATTTAAAAATAGATTTTGATGAAAGTAATAAATTAAAATTGAACTTTTAAAAAGAGCACTTAATGAAATAAGTAACTATGTAATAGAGAGTTTTTCTCCCCCTTTGGGATTATCAAAATAGGTGGAAAAGTATGAAAGAAAATTAGAAAAACAATAACAAGGAAGTACGCAATGACAAAAAGGATTGAAAGATAAGACAACTTGAATTTCATAAAAGATGAAACGATACATAGGAAGTTCAAAATAAAAATACAAAGACAAGACAAAAAACAAGAACAGCTCTATTCACTCCTAGAGGGCCGAGAGTGATGGCGACGCCTGAAGGTCGGAGGACCCGGAGGAGCCTGGACAGCCTCAAAGTGACGATCTAGAGAATCAATCTGAGAGTGGAGCTGATCAAACTGAGAGCTGATGTAAGAAAACTGTAAGTCGAGATGGGTCTCAATCTGATCCTGGAAGCGAAGGAACCGATCAGCCGTCACCGACAAGCTACCAGTATCAGCGGGAGGGGGCACAGCCTCAGCAGGCTCCGGTGCATCATCACCCGCTCCATCTCCCTCATCAGCAGCAGCAGCAGCCTCACCTTCGTCATCACCGCTCCCTTCCGCTTCATCATCACCACTGTCCTCACTATCTGAAAGAGGATAGGCAGCAGCAATGGCAGGAGGCATGGCATGGGTAGGAGGGTGTGAATGTGTCTGAGGGGAGTAAGCCTTGAGAAGGCCCACCTTGTCAGTAATCCACTCCTGACGCCAAGGATGCCAACGAATGTTCATCCGTTGCACCATCATAAAATTGATGATGCTATCCTTCTTAGGCTACTCGAAGGAGGTAGCACGGAGAGGGAGATCAATAAAGGTAAAGATTTTGGTCAACAAGCGCCCGTGAGGAAGAGTTTTGGACCGGCGCGGGTGCTCAGCCACATAAGACATGGCCCGGAACAGGAACCAGACCAGATTGAAATGAATGCCTCTGGTGATAAAAGAGAGAAGATAAATGTCAATAAATTTCACCATATCGTGATCACCGATACGGGGTGCAAGGGTGGTCTGAATGAGGCGCTCAATGATGAGATGGTTTGGGGTGAGCTGGGAGAGCTTGACAATGGGATCGGTGGGCTGCCCTGTGAGATGCTCAAGAGCGACAGCAAGATCAAATTCAGGGTCCCGAGGAAACTCCCCCTGAGCAAAAGCATGGGGTCCAACATGAGGAACCCCCAGCATCCTGGCAATCTCCAAAGAGGTGATAGTGATGGGTTGCCCAAGAGCAGTGGTAGAAATGGTATCGACGTCGTCAGAAACCGACCACGTCAGGTGAGCATAAAATTCTTTGACAAGAAGGGGATAAATGACATCCTTCTCAGGAGGTTCAAAAAACGAATGCCAGTGTTGATATTCAATGATTGAGAAAAGCTCGAGTCGAGTAGAAGAAAGCCAAGAATAATCAATTACCCTACCCGGCAGAATGACTTTGTCATGCCAAATGTCCGGAAGTTGAGGGATTGAAGGAGGAGGAGGTGCCTCTTGAGCGATGCCCTTTCCCTTGCGTGAAGATCGAGGACCCATGATGGAAAAAGGAAGAAAAAAGAGAGAGATTGAGAGAAGAAAGAGTTGGAGAGAGCAAGGAGGGAGAAAGGAGGCTAGGGCAAAGAGGGAGAGGCTGGTCTGGAGGTGCCGCACGAGAGGGAGAGAAAGAAATGGGAGGGGAAGGGTTTAATTGAATTTTTAACCCTTTCCCCGGCCAGCCCAAAAAAATAAAACCCGACACCACCGGTTAACCGGTGATGTACCACCGGTTGACCGGTGGTATGAAAATTCATAAAAACATTAAAATAAAATAAAATAAAAAAAGTTTGAATAAGCAAGCCAAAAGAGTCAAATATTTAATAGTGCTCATTGACGAATCATTCCTAACTCCCCCTTAATAAAATCAAAACGTTCAACTGGGAGCGGTTTGGTAAAAATATCAGCTAATTGGAAATCAGTAGAAATGAAGTCCAAAGTGATATCCCCTTTTTGAAAATGGTCACGAAGGAAATGATGCCTTAAATCTATATGCTTAGTCCTAGAATGTTGTATTGGATTCTTAGAGATACTAATGTCACTAGTGTTGTCACACCGTATAGGGACATGATCGTAGGAAAGGCCATAATCCAAGAGAGTGTGCTGCATCCAAATAATTTGGGCACAAAAATTACCAGCTGCTACGTACTCGGCCTCGGCAGTAGAAAGAGCAACACAGTTTTGCTTTTTGCTACTCCATGAAACAAGGGACTTGCCTAGTAGATGGCAGGTTCCACTAGTACTCTTACGATCTAATTGACATCCGCCAAAATCAGCATCCGAATATGAAGAAAGTTCAAAAGATGTATTAGAGGGATAAAACAAACCAATGTTTTTGGATCCTTTTAAATACTTAAAAATTCTTTTGACCGATTTAAAATGTGATTCTTTGGAATTGGCTTGAAAACGAGCACAAAGACAAACACTGAACATGATGTCAGGACGGGTCGCACTTAGGTAAAGTAGACTCCCGATCATACTCCTATAAAGCTTGTTATCCACCGGTTTCCCGGCATCATCTACCGTAAGTTTAGAAGAAGTAATCATGGGGGTACTAATTTCCTTTACTTGATCCATACCAAAATGACTTAAAAGTTCGTTTGTGTATTTGCCTTGGTTTAGAAAAATACCATTTGAATTTTGAAAGATTTGAAAACCAAGGAAAAATTTTAATTCCCCCATAAAGCTCATTTCAAATTCTTTTCTCATTAAATCTGAAAAATCCGTACATAGAGATTCTTTGGTTGAACCAAAGATAACGTCATCAACGTAAATTTGGACAATTAAAAGATCTTTGGAAGTGTGTTTTAAAAATAAGGTACAGTCAGCTTTACCCATTTTAAAATCATTTTCTAAAAGAAATTTTGTTAACCGCTCATACCAAGCCCGAGGGGCTTTTTTTAAGCCATATAGAGCATTGGTTAACTTAAAAACATGATTTGGAAATTTTGGATCTTCAAAACCGGGGGGTTGTTCAACAAAGATTTTTTCTGAAATAAAACCATTTAAAATATCACTTTTAACATTCATTTGATAAAGTTTGAAATTTAAGTGAGCGGCGAATGCCAAAAAGATCCTAATGGATTCCAATCTAGCAACGGGCGCAACGGTTTCACCATAATCAATTCCTTCTTCTTGATTATAGCCCTTAGCTACTAGGCGAGCCTTGTTCTGGGTTATATTTCCTTGATCATCATGTTTGTTCCTAAAACCCCATTTAGTGCCAATAATTGGATGATCATTGGGTCTTTCAACAAGAGTCCAAACATCATTTCTAGAGAATTGATTTAATTCCTCTTGCATTGCAAGAACCCAATTCTCATCATTAATGGCATCACTAATGGTTTGAGGCTCTAGTTGAGAAAGAAAGGCTTGATGATCAACCTCGTTGAGGATTGATCTTCTAGTTCGAGTACCGGCTTGAAGATCACCTATAACATTTTCTAAAGGATGGTCTCTAGAAGGTTTCCAAACCTTAGGCAAGGTGGAAGGCGAAGAAGGTGAAGAGGGTTCTTGATGGTCATCCTCCTTGTGAGGAGAATAGGAATCATTCAAATGCAGCTTATCAAGCTTATCTTCAACATCTTCAATGACCGGGTGAGGTTTTGGAAGAGTTTCATCAAATTTGACATGAGATGATTCTTCGATGGTTTTTGAAGGTTTATTGAAGACACGATAGGCTTTGCTTGAGTTGGAGTACCCAAGAAAAATACCTTCATCGGATTTGGCATCAAATTTCCCTAGGTTATCTTTTGTGTTAAGGATAAAGCATTTACAACCAAACACTTTAAAATAACCTACTTTGGGCAATTTGCCTTTCCAAAGTTCATAGGGGTTTTTTTAAGAAGGGGTCTTACAAGGACTCTATTGATAGTGTAACAAGCAGTGTTTACCGCCTCGGCCCAGAAATATTGAGAAAGATTGAATTCACTAAGGAGGGTTCGAGCAATTTCTTGGAGAGTTCGGTTTCTCCTTTCAACCACTCCATTTTGTTGTGGAGTCCTAGGGGCAGAGAAGGTGTGATTGTATCCTTGATAGGAACACAATTCATCGAATTCTTTGTTCTCGAATTCACCTCCATGGTCTCTACGGAGCGATATAAATTTATATCCTTTTTCATTTTCTACTTTCCTAAAGAATTTCAAAAAGGTTCTACAAGCATCATTTTTATGAGCTAGAAAGAAAACCCAAGTGAAACGAGAGAAGTCATCTACTAGGACAAAGGTATAGGATTTTCCACCTAGACTTGCTACAGGGTTAGGACTAAAAAGATCAAGATGAAGGAGCTCAAGAGATTTTGAAGTGGACACTTCCTTCTTAGATTTGAAAGAAGATTTGTGTTGCTTGCCAAGTTGGCATGGCTCACAAATCAAATATTTCTTAAACTTAAGTTTAGGAAGGTCACTGATGAGCTTGTTCTTATTAAGCTTTAGAAGTGAATGAGAGCTACAATGCCCCAACCTTCTATGCCAAAGCCAAGACTCATTGTCAAGAGCACTTAAACATTTAACATTTTGGCTAGCTAAATACTTTAAATCAATAATGTAAACATTTTGAAAACAGGAAGCAGAAAATATCAATTTGTTTTGAAAATCAAACACATTGCATAAATCATTTTGAAAATTCACCGAAAAACCACTATCACAAAGTTGACTAATGCTAATTAAATTATGCTTTAGACCTTTAACAAATAAAACATCTTTAATTAAGGAGGTGCTACATAGACCAATGGTACCTATTCCGACGATCTTGCTTGTTGAATTATCACCGAAGGTGATGTATCCTCCATCGAATTCTTCAAGAGAGTTGAACTCGGAGGGATCGCCACACATGTGCCTCGAGCATCCGCTGTCGAGGTACCACGAGCCTTTCGAAGTCCTACTTCTTTGGTGTTTATCCTACAAAATCAAGAAAGAATAGATTTTGGTACCCATATAAGTTTGGGTCCGGAAAGATTAGCTAAAAGAGACTTTTGAACCCATACTTGTCTAGAAGGATACATCCTAAGATATTCATCCGAGTAGTTAATGATTTTGGGGCGGCCATATCTAGCATTTTTACAATCGCATTCATAAATCATATGTCCGGTTTTTCTACAATAATTACAAAATTTATTTTGAGAGATCCCCCTTACAAAAGTAGTGGGTGCTCTAGAAGAGGTGGCTTGCTTGTTAAAGCCAAGTCCATGTGTGGTTTTAGCCGAACGTTGAGAACCTAGCAATTTGGTCAAATTTTGTTCACATTGGGTGAACTTGGCAAGAGATTCCCTTAAATCTTTAATAGTTGAATTCAAAGAATCAACATTTGGGATATCTTGGACCTTAAGGGAAAGTTCCTCATTCTTTTTGAGAAGTTGATCTTTTTCAGAAATTAGAATTTTGTGTTTCTTTTCTAAGGCCAAAAATTTAGAGGTAAGTTCGTGAAAACCTTCCTCAAATTGATCTCTCACATTTTGGAGATCTTCATAAGACATGTCATTATTAAAGGAAGAAGATGAGGAAGAGGAGTTGGAAGAAGATACCTCATCAAGTTCCATTAGGCATTTTCCACCTTCATCGCTTGAGTCGCTTGAGGAAATGGAGTCATCACTTACACTCCATGTTGACTCTTTGAAAGCCTTCTTGTTTTTCTTTTCCTTTAACCTTTTCTTGAAAAGAGAGCACTCCGGTTTGATGTGGCCTTTCTTTCCACATTCAATGCATGTAACTTCTTTTTCTGCTTTTGGCTCTTCCTTTCGTGCCCTTTGAAAATTCTTCTTTTTCTTCATGAACTTGCTCATTTTTCTTGCAAGTTGAGCAATCTAGGATCCGCTATCATCGGAGGAGCTTTCTTGCTTTGCTTTGAATGCTATGTTCTTTTTCTCCTTGAAGATGTTACCTTCTTTATCGGCTTGCCTCTTCATGGTAATCTCATAGGTCATAAGTGATCCAATGAGTTCTTCAACCGGCATCTTTTTGACATCTTTCGCTTCTTGGATTGCCGTCACCTTTGGAGCCCATGAGCTTGGTAGGACCCAAAGAATCTTTTTGACCATTGTCTCTGCAGAAACATCATCTCCAAGAGACTTTCACCCATTACACACATCAGTAAAGTGAGTAAACATTTCCGTAATAGATTCGTGTGGGTGCATGGTGAAGCTTTCAAAGTCTTGACGATACATATCTAATCTAGTGTCTTTGACTTTGTTCGTGCCCTCATGGGTCACATCCAAAAGCTTCCAAATTTCATGAGAAGTGGTGCAAGTAGAAATACGATTAAATTCATTTCGGTCTAACCCACAATGAAGAGTATTCATGGATTTGCCATCTAGCTCAAAATTAGCAATGTCTTCGGGGGTCCATTTAGACTCATCTTTGCTAGAGAGAGTATAGCCTTGCAAAACAATTCTATATATAGGATAGAAAATACTTCTATGAAATGTAATCATGAGAGTTTTCCAATAATTGAAGTCGGTTCCGTCAAAGAATGGAGCCCGAGTCATGGAATACCCTTCGGGTGCTTGTGAGGAAGAAGCCATCACTATGGATTTTGAGTTTGTAACCGGTTAAGTTATTACACAAACTCTCCCTCTGATACCAATTGTTGGTCGGAGATTGATGGCAAGAGGGGGGTGAATTGCCTTTTAAAAATTAATTAACAATTTAAAAACAATTTATAAATGCAGCGTAAATAAAAAGAGGCAAGACACAATTTGATAACGGAGTTCGGCTTAATCCAAAGCCTACGTCTCCGCTCCCAACTCAACCGTTGAGAGATTTACTTCAGCTTGCTTTTTAATGGTTGTAGCAAGAAACCCACTAGCCATTTTAAGGTAGGCTAGATCACCTTCGTACAGCTTGCTTTTTTATTATGGTTGTAGCAAGAAACCCAAAATGAAAGTGAGGAAGAAAAGGATGGTTTGTTTTAATACAAACCCAATGAAGAACTAAACAATTGAAATAAATAAATTACAACAAACATGAGGAAGCCTTGAGCGCCAAGAATGTGAGATTAGTTGATGTAGAGGCAGCCCAAGCTTCAAGGATGGAGGTGGATCACAAGTAGCCTTTGAGATTTGTCGTTAGAGCTTTAAGGGATAAAAATATCATTCCAATGTTTCGGTATTGTTCCCGGCATCCATCCTCATCTATTTATAGGATAAATATCCCCAAATACTTAAATATAGCCTTTGGAGGGCTTCCAGAGCCGTTAGGGGTCAAAAGTACAAGTCCAGTCAATGCCCAACGGCTAGTTTGACTGGGCTTACCGGCTGGCCGGTGCACGAGACAGAAGGCAGAGCTTTCTGTCTGGGCTCCACCGGCTGGCCGGTGGTCTTAGACAGAGAGCAAGCTCTCGGTCTGGTTCCACCGGTTGACCGGTGGTCCAGACACCGGCGGGCCGGTAGCACCTGGCAGTAGGCAAAGCCTACTGTCTGGTTCCACCGGCGGGCCGGTGGTCAGGCACCGGCTGACCGGTGGCACCTGGCAGAGAGCTTTGCTTCTGCCAGAGACCACCGGCTGGCCGGTGGTATTCCACCGGTCGGCCGGTGGACTCAGAGAGTCCTTTTTCCAGTCTTCTTGGGCCAACTCTTTGGAAACCGTTTTCCTATCATCAAAGAAACTTGAAAACAAGTTAGAACACGATGAGAGTGATTGTGATCATTAAAATCCAAGAGAGAGGGGTACAACAATTGTCTCATCCATGAATATGTGATATGCTGGGATAGTTTTTATCCCATGGAAACGCTATGTTGGTGATTCAATCTTGTCGACGAGGAAGAAGGGGTTTCATAAGTTTGAGGTCGAGGGAGATTCGTAGTAAATTCTTTCCATGAAATCATATTTATTCTATTGTGTGGAATATAGGTTATAGATCTGAGAAATCCTTGTCCCGAACAAGAAGAAACTCCATGGAGGAGAGCATCAATAGTCCTAAATCTCTTAAGTAAATGAATTTTGGAGGATGTTGGACCCTCTATAATAGTTATGAGGGAACACATCCAAGGTATGGGGAGGTGACTATGTATAATGGATGTTTCTAGTAATGCAGTTTTTCCTAATGATTGGGAGGATTGGAAGATCCACAAACAGTTCACCTCTCTTTGATAGATGTGGTAGCGTATCCAAATTGAGGTAATGTTACTCACGTGATTGGGCCATGAGAAGTTAGGCTTACATGATTCCAAGGATGAGGTGATGCAATACCTGGAAAACCTAGTGTTCTGAATCTATTCACATGGCACTCTACATCTTTTTTATGAATGAGTAATGGTGTTGTTGGATAGTCTCTCTTCTCTGGGTTTATCTATGATAAAATTGGTAGTCAATGGGGGTGAGGGTTAAGGATCAAATGATTCATGGGGAATTAATTCGTATCAATACTCTCTTGAGGGTGAAAGTCCTACTATTATTCACGTAAATATTTGGATCTTTTATTCCATGGATGTTACCCATCCTTTAAGAGGGGTAGGTTCACGATGAATCCAATAGGAGAATGTGGTATCCCAAACACTTTTGGGGGAGAGTTCTAGGCCTCTTATAGATGTCAAGGCCATAGGTAGCCAACTACCAAATGATGAGTCACCATAACCAAGGTGAAAACCACTGGTGGAATGCCTTCTCAAGGGGGATTACCTGTGAAACATTATGAGTTTCTCATCATCGTATACCATTCTAATAACACCTTTCCTATTTTAACATTTTCATTCATGTTTTTCCCCTAAAGTATCACTCGTATTAACTTGTGCTTATAATGGAAGTTCAAACCATGTTTGGAGTTTATCCAGCTATGGTGATTCTTAAGCCTGGGGTAGTGATGCAATACAAGGTTATGCCTTCGAAGAAGGTAGTCAAGGAGGATTTGATAGCCAGTTATACCCTTAAAGTGACAATAGAGGGGGTTTTGGAGTTGAAGACTCATTTTTGTATGTTTAAAACATACTAGTAAATGAGATAATTGTGGAGGATATAATTTCTATGCCAATCTTAGAAGTGCTATCTATGGCAGATACAAGAGCTAGGACCTTAATGATGGTGGTTGAAATTATATCACCGAAAAATGTGGTTGACGAGGTTATGGTGGATGATCTTGTCTCAAAGGTTCCATATGAGGTATATGTGGCTACCTTTGAAGGAGAGGGGTCTGGTGAGGACAAATTTATCGGGTATATGGGGCCCATCCCACCTGAGGACTTTCCCACAGATGAACCTACCAATGATGCATTTGTGGTCTTCCCAGAGTACAATCTTATGAAACCTGAGGACTTAGAGGATTCTATCATAGAAATTGCCAAGGAGAATCAAGATTCTCAAGTAAATACATGGTGGTTTGTTCATAATTTCATCACTCACACTCCAATAGTTGATCTTCCAACCAAGATGGGGTCATTGTAAAATTGGTTATATAGATTGAGGACTAGATGTTTGGATTCTAGTGAACTATATGAACAATCTTATGAAGTTCACATTGAATGGTAACATGATGAATGGAAGGATTTAAAAGTTTCTTGGAACAAGATGAAGGATGTGGGCACCTAGGTTGTTCAGGAAGATGAAGAGGAGATAACTCACCATGAAGGGTGGGAATGAAAGAATATGTCCATCATTATTGCATAGGTGGAGATCATCAGCCAATTGAGGATTCAGTTGTTAGTGGATGAGGCCAAGGAAGTGGAGGTGGTATATATGGTTTCCTAGTGCTAGGCCTTGTAGGATCATGTACTAATGAAGGATAAAGATGTTTTCCTTTCCATCGAGGAGGAAAATAATCTAGCAGAGTGTTAATAGACTCCAGAGGAAACTCAATAGAGGATGTACAAGATCAAACTCTCCACTATTGGGTTTGATACCAAGGGATTTTTTTCCTTATCATAAAATAAATTAGAGGCTCCAAAATGTGGATGACCCATCAAAACATTGGGAATGGTTTATTTAAACTTCCTATATGCTTCATTTTTTTCTTTGTTCTTTATCTTCGTCATATTGAAAAGAAAACAAATTATTATTCCATAATCCCACATATTTAATTCTTAGTGTGGTAAAATTGAAAAACCATAACACATATTGTATATATGATATTAACATCAAAAGTTCAAACATATGGGATTGGAAATTGTTTATTGACCACTAAAAGTGTCCCGAGTAGAAGATATTTTATTGGAGGATAGGTCTCTCTACACAAATAAAATTCAATCCCAACTTACACTAGCTGCATGGGTGAGGTAATTCTAGGGGTGTTGAATTCTATCAGAACAAAATGTGGGTGATAAAGATCATGACTCGAGACACCCAATAAATGGAACACAAATGGGGTATCTTGATAAAAGAGGACTATTGAACATGTTTTTAATAAAAATTCCACTAATTTTTAAGGTTAGGGGAAAAATGATGGTCAACCATTGACCACGTTTGAAACATGATACCTATCTCAAAATGTCATCAAAAGGGTTTCTGGTCATGTTCCCAGGACAGTAGTTGAGAATGTGTGGTCAGGAAACTTTATCGTTGGGGGGTCTAAAATGTGAAATGTGATAGTTATCCAAGTCAAGGGTGATGTGAATCATAGGGATGAACCGATAGAATGTTTTAATGGATTTCAAATCTCTCATAATTATTCCACTATAAATTTGAGTAAATTAGGTATGTGTATCGGTCTAAAAAGGGAGAGAATTAGCTTCAAAGGGGAACAACATATATTATATTGAGAGATGGTCAAAGAACATAAATGATGTGGTAGGTGATATACACTAAATGGGGAAAGGTGATTGTTAGTCAATATACCCCGATGCTTCACAATTTTACATCATTCAATTAAGAGGATTTAAAAACAGTTTAACACCCTACAGTGAGTACGATTAACATACAGTTTAATTTTATATTTTGAGGATGATTTACATGTAGTTTAACATCATATGGTGAGGATTATATATGTGTATATTTAAAACATATGGTCCTAATGATGTATTATAAAGTTTAACAATGTGTCATTAGGATGTTCATTGAACATTTTAGCCTTCTATGGAAAAGACATGTGAACTTATGTGAATAACACCTTCCTATCCAAGGTGATGGGGGAATAATAGGGTAACACAATGGGGGTGCTCCCTAAAGGATATTTTGAGAAAATGGTTTCTTAATATTTGGATATAAATTTATCCCGAATTGTAACATAACTAGGTTTTTTCAGAGGTCTGTTCTAGGACTTTGATAGATTTTTACCTATTTATTTTTATCCCCCTCTTTTTTCCTAATTCATAGGAGTGAACTGGTGGGGGGAGTATGACTTTTGATCAGGTTATCTTATGGGTTTTCAACATGAAATATGTTTTCCTCTTTCCTTTAGTATTTTAGGGTTGTACCAATAAGACTAAGAAGTCGTAAATAGTTTGATGTCATAACATTCAGACCATGGGTTTGAAAATACATTAAGTTCATAATTCTTGGACCAATACTCTTATTTTAAGGTCATAGATCTTGGACCATAGAGATGGAAATATTTTGATGTCATAATTCTTCGACCAAGACTCCATGTTTATGTTCATAGATATTGGTCTATGGTTCAATAAATAATTTAAGGCCATAATATTTATACTTAAGAGGGATTAGTCTAGAAAGGTTCTTATGACATCAGGGGGGGTTCAAAACTAATGGGGGTGGTTTTCCTAGGAGGTCATGCACCATGAAAAAAAGTCTATAGTGAGTAGCACATAGTTTAAGGTCGCGATTATTGGACCATTGGTTTCATGTATCAATGGGATGTGTTTGGAATAGGATAGATGTTACCTGATTTGAATGAGGATCCTTGGAGGCCCTTCCAAACACAACTTATCTTATACAATTTTCACACATTTTAAATGCTTGTAATTATGCTCCTAGTTGAAGGTTATAGTGTTTAGACGAAATTTTGAATATCCTAAATGAACTTGTGTATCATTATAGAGTGGAAACCCAATGTTAATTGAGGGATAAGGAGGATAGATGGTGCATGATAAATTCCAACATTGACTTATACAAAGTTTAACATCATGATTCATGGACTTGGGATCATAGTTTAAGGTTATACAGTTTTTACAAAGTGATAACCCATACATCTCAACATTTCATGTGGAAAACTCCCCACCATTTCCTAATACATTGTGACCCATGATCTATGTGATAACAATGTAGCAGTATAGAGTTCATGTTATCTGTAGAAGAGAACATGATAAAGGGAAAATTTGAAAAACTTAATAAAGTATTGTGAGGGTATATAATCATTTTAAAGACATTTATAGAACAAAGGGAATGAAAAAAATGGTGGGGAAAAACTATTGACCATATTCAAAACAGAATTTCCTCACATTCACTACACATGGATGAGATGAAAAAATAAGGGAGTGATCATTTACTGAGTTAAAAACATTGGATCCATCATATGTTTCCAATGATATATCGAGGTATGATCCCAATATAGTTAGTGATCAAGTGTGGCCAGGAACCATCACTTTTGGGAGACTGTTCAGATTAGGAGGATGATGATTAGCATAATAAAATGAAGCATGAAGAGTGAGAGTGTATATGGGGAATGTCCCATAGGAAATGTTGAGTTCCCTAGGTTCTATTTATCTACATTCTCAGATGCACTTGATTATAATGTTGGAAGGTGAGTATCAGGTCTAGCCCAAAGGTGGAAGGGGAACCCTAAAATAAGTTGATGGTAGTGATATACCTAGTATATGAGATCCATGGTTCACTATGACTCCCATGAGTATGAGAATCATGTCACATCCAGTTCTCAAACATAGCATGGTGGAAGACGAATGCTGGTTGGGGTAGGGTCCTCTCTGGTGAGGATATCAAATCCTCTCATATTAGTCATATGGGGTATCCTAGGTTTTTTGCCTAGGTAAATACTTAAGTGTAATGTTGTGTTCTATGGATGTTGTATTTTGGTCAACTCACACTTGTACTATGAAAAATACTAGTTTTGTACTGGGTAAGGCTACAAATTTTCATCATGTACTGAGGAAGTTTGTTTTTGGTCTTCCCATACTTTTCAAATGGGTAATATTAGTTTTACATGGGGCAAGTGTATAGTTTAATATCATGAGAAGAAGACATTAGGATTTCTAGTTTGAATTCAAACAACTCAGACTATGAGTATTACATATTTGAGGTCATGGAGCTCAGGACAAACGGTGTGTGTGCCTTAAAGAGGTTTTAGTGGGAAGGAGGAGTGATAAACCAATGTGAAAGGAGGTATAAGGAGGCCCTTTTCCACAAAAACATCAAATTTGAACTATACACAAGTTGAAATAAAAATGCAGATGAAGGAAATTCTACCCAATAAGTCAAATATGGGGGTTAGATCTAGAATATGATATTTGAGTGTCACTATATATCCCATGGGATTGGGAATCAAGACACATGTAGTTATGGAAAACATAAAGGTAGAAAATGATGTCTGGGGGGCGGTTGTGTCCTCCCTAGTGAGGACATTAAATCATGTCATACTTTGGATATGTGGAATCCAATATTCGTTTCATAGGGTAAAACTATAATTTAACACTATATAAAAAGGATATTGGTTTTTATTCATCACATATTTATCAAATGAGGTATCCTAGGTGTACATGGGGTAAGGCTATTATTTAAAATATTATACTGAGGATTTTTTTGGGGCTTACACATTGAGTTTTTTACACCCCAAAATGATAATGGTTTAATTTAATAAATGACATGAATCATGTCAATAATGTCTGCCTTCCATTTCAGGACCTACCTGATTAGAACATCACAATTAAGCATGGTTGTACCAGAGAAGTGATCAGGATGGGTGGAATTCTAGTATGTTTCCCATGGTGTGTGTGTATGAGGAACATAATAATGTAAATGACATGTGTTGAGTTGTGGGCCTTCTATTAGTCATATTACCCATTCTGGCATGTGGGTGGGCCCTAGGTTGGGGACAATTCTTATAGGGGGAACTGCTAGTACCTAGAGGGCCATGACTTTATGATCCTATCAAACCCGGGTGTTTGTGATGTCATTGGGGACCATTTTCTATATTTGGTATTAAAGGAGGAACCTACACATAAGTTTGGTGAACTGGCATGGCTAATATATAGGTCCCACAACGTGGATGTTCTACTCTAAAGGGGGTAGGGAATGTAACTCTCCAGAATGATAAATGGTTAAATGACTAAATTATATGACTCATGTCAACAAGGTGAACCTTCCTTTTCAGGAGACTACCAAATGAAAAATCAACAATAAAACATGTTTGTCTTGGAGTAGTGATCAAAATGGGGACCATATGGGAATTTTCCCTGGGTGTGTGTGGGTGAGGAAAAAGAACATTGGAAATGACATGTCATGGCATGTGGGGAGTACAATTAGTCAGATTACCCATTTAGGAATGTGGGTGGGCCCTAGGGTGAGGACCTAGTGTATATGGGGAAATTGGTTGTACCTTGTGAGCTTGGACCTAACAACCATGTTATGGTAGGGGGCCAGTGTTGTGAGCAGGGCCCAGTTTTATAGAGTTTCTCATACATTCCTTCCTCATGTGGGACCATGAGGGAGTCTTAATTTTCTGGTTATCCAAAGAATATTTTTGGGGTTATACTTATATATGAGGCCCATAAAGTAATTTTTTGTGATGGTGTGATAGGTAATGGGTGGTTTTGTTATTAATATAAAGCTGGGCCAGAAGATAGGAAGTGTAGGAATCAGTATGTATACATTGGAAAATGTAATCAAGACACACATAGTTCTGGAACACAACGTTGTAGGAGACCAACACATGCATGGTGGTGTCCTCTATGGAGAGGAAATTAAGGAATCCCAGAGTTATTATGGTCCATCCCTTCTTTATGATATGGTGTAAGGCTACAGTTTATCATCATGTACTAAGGATGATCATTTTTTAGTCATCTAACACTTGGTATGTGAGGCGTCATGTGTTTTATTTCACAATGTAAAATTGTAGTTCATCTTTGTGCACTAATGAATTTGGGATCTATACTTTAAAGTAATATAACTAGGACTAATAGGTGTATGATCAGAGTATCAGAAGGTGTGGTGGCAGTCATGGTAGGAATACAGTCATGTGGGGTGTTATCATTATAGATAATTGGTGGTTTTGTTATGAATTTTCAGCTGGACCCAAAGACAAGAAGTGTATGAATCACTATGTATAAATTGTAAAAGGTAATCAAGACACACGTAGTTCTAAAACAAAACATGACAGGAGATGAAAACCAATAAGGTTGCATCCTCTCTGGAGAGGGAATTAAGGCATCCCATTGTTTCTATGGGGGGTCCCTTGTTTATGACCTAGTGTAAGGCTACATTTTGTCATCGTGTGTTGAGGATGTTCATTTTTTAGTAATCTCGCACTTTTTATGTGAGGAATCCTGTGTTTTATTTCATAGGGTAAGACTTTAGTTCAACATTGTGCATTGAGGATGTTGGGATCTATAGTTTAATGTCATATAACATAAACTATAGGGTGTGGGATCCCAGTAGCAGATGGTGCAATGGCTATTGTTGTAGGAATATAGTCATGTGAGATTTCCACACATTAATTTCCACTACCACTTCACATTTTTGTGTTAGTTATATAGTTTCATGTATCCTGAGTCATTTATGTCATGTGCATTAAACCTTCTATACAAATACAATGAAAGCGGTTACCAATTCCCCATCATTTTCTATTCATTTTAAAGAAGATATGGATTCCATTTTAGTGATGTCACAGATTGAGGATTCCCAATGTTATCTTCCCCAAATAACTATAGATATTCATACTATGCACACAAATTTCTTTGTGGGACCCAGCACGAAATATATGGACTTGGTGACATGTAAATTTGATAGTTCCCCAATGTTCTAGTCCTTATATTTTATGGAGAATAATTCCACATTGAGTTCACCATTTTTGTTTCTGATGCTTTTAGCGAGGATACATGCCATCCAAACCCTTGGTTGAAATGCAAGCTACATGGTTTCCCATCATTCCCACTTTACAATTGAATCAATCTTCTATCACTTTCATCAGTGATGTAAGATCCTGTTTTGAAATGGTATAATGAGATTTTGGTTCATCATTCCACGTATTACTACTTCAAGCATATTGCTTAGTTTGGGTCTCCCTCATAGATTTAATCATGTTCATGAACCTCATTCTCGATGCCATGTTGAGGTGGCTTCCAGTTAATTTTACTACTTCTATCTTGATAGGACAGTGACCTTTGGTCAAAGTAGATATTAATGTTGGGCATGTTTGGGAATTTATGGACCTTAGGTGAGTTGGGCACCTAGAAATTCGTATCCTTTTGATTTAGGAGGCAACTCATATGATGTATCTTTTTCCTGGAACCTAAGGCATATATTTTTGGCCATGAGGTAGTTAATTCCATATTAATAAGTATTTTCAACATTTTTACCTAAGGCATCACATGTCAATTGTATGGGGTAGCGATTCTAAATCAAGTCACGGGTTTAGCATCTTGTGGGGATAGATGGGCTATTATGTTTGTCCCTATGGGAAATATTTCACAATTGGTATTTGATTACGTGTGTCCACATGGGAGAAGATTTCACGATTTGTATTTTATAGATTTTTTCCCTAGGTTGGGTGATTTCACACATGGGATTTTATGGATTGTGTCCCCATGGGGAATGATTTCTCACTTGGGATAAGGTGTAGTGTGTCCATAGGGGGAGAGATTTCACACTTGTGAATTTGGTTTAGTGTGTCCTCGAGGGGGGGAGGTGAAACTTGGGATTTGGTGGAGTGGGTCCCCATGAGGGAATATTTAACAATTGGTGTTTGATGGAGTGTCTTCCTAGGGTAGAATATTTCACACTTGAGAGTTTGGTGTAGGGTTTACCCAAGGGGAATATTTCAAACTTGAGGGTTTGGTGGTGATGTTGGGGTTGTGAGATTGAACCTCAAAGAGGATTCATACGTACCCTGCATAAGTTATAGGGGTCAAAACACATGTATTTAGATGCCTCAGTTTATGTTCATGTTACATGATTGGTCCATTTGGTTTAAGGACATGCAGTAAGGATGCTCATGTCACAGAATGAGCATCAATGAGGGATAGTGTAGGGATTATGTATATGGGCATCTTGAATTTGGAGTCCCTGGGGCTAAGGGGATTAGGATCAAAGAAGATTCCCATGGGGGTTTCATCCCATGATTATTATACCTAAGTAAATCACTTATCATCACATGAGGTAAGGATACATGTATATGGGGGTGTCTCCTTATTCTTGGTCGCTCCTTCTTCGATGAGGTTTCTTCTCTAGTGCTCACCGCCATGGGTTTCCTTCCACTGTTCCTTCAGTCATCCCATCAAAGGTAGTGTGATGGGGAATCCCTCCCCCATCTAAACCCTATAGTGGCCAAAATATCCTCTACACCTTTCCATGTCGGAGCTATAGTGCTAGGAAAAAGGAGGTTCTGGGTTTGGTGGTTGAGGGTTGATGGGTTTTCCAACACTACCATTTTTAGATTATTCTAAAATCTTTTGGTTATATATTCCTTAGATTATGACAGCATTTGGAGCCCATAGTCACTGGGATACATTCACTAACCTCATGTTCCCCTGCATCTCTCCTATTTATACCTGGTGTAGAGGTAACCATGTGTTTTTTTGGATGTGGTATTTGGTGGACATCAATGCTTCAGGAAAACCATGAGTCGGTTCACTCCTATGAAGATGGTAACTGGTTTGTTATATGTAGTTGTGTTTTCTTCCCCAAAAGAATTGGTGAATTTTTGGTTGGGTTTTCTATGTGTGATCGATCTGTTTGATACTCATTTGAGGATGAATTCATGTTTCATCCCAGGATTTGGTTTTTTCTGGTGTGGTGATGGTTATAGGCATCGATGGTCAATGTATTCCTTGGATGGGAACAATGCTGGGATGATATCCAATGATGTGGATTTGAAGTGGATGGATGGAGATGACGAATACAAAGTTTTTTACCTTATGATGATGGTGGATTGATGATAACATGGCCAGCTAACCTGGGTTCCTTGTTTTTTGAATCCACCTTAGGGTCAGCATTTGTTTTTTGAATTTCAAATTCGTTTTTGGTTTTTGGTCATGGATCCCACCTAATGTATGTGTTTATTGCTTATCCTTAGAAAAGAATTATATAAAATCATAAAGAAAATATAAATTTTAGTATGTCATGTGGTGAGGACGTTTTCATGTTGTTTAATGTCATACAACTAGGATGTAGATCTTGGATGTTTTACATCATGCATTTGAGATGTTGGATGCGGATAAACCCTAAGGGGGCCCATGTCAATGAATGAGGAATATCCAAAAAAATAATTCCCTACAAAATTACATAAGTTGTTTCTATTTATGATTCCACATTTAGGGAATACATTTCTACTACTCATGCACCATTGGGGGGTGGTATGGAGTAAAAACTTCCATAGAGGAGTGTAAATTAGAAGGCATGATGTTAGGGTGCCTATGATTAAGAGAAAAAATTATTATGGTGATCATACTTAAGATAAAATGAAAGGTAATGGACTAGGCCTCCCTTCCAGCACTGTGGGTCAACAAAAGGATTGTTGGTACTAGCTTCATGGAGATTTGGGGTGATGTTGAAGATGTTCTAGAATATTATAGGGTTCCTGAGAACTCAATTTATTTGAAAGGTTATTAGATTAGATGAGGAACCATGGAGATTCCAGGAGGATGGGTTTTATTAAAGTTGGTGGTTTTGAGAAGGTTAGTGGTTCCAAAAAGTTCAGAGTTACTGTGAAAGAATATTTTTCACAAAATACGGTAACCCTACATCAAAGTGTATTCTTGGTTCTCATAGGATTGGTTTCACAAAGGATAATTATCTCACAAAACCCAAGAGTTGTAAAGGTATTTCTTCTTAAACAAAGGTTGTGGACGTTCATGAAAGGAAAACCCACCATGGGTCGAGGTTATCAAAAACCCATGGGAGTTGGTTTCAAGAAATATGACTAGCTTTGTAAATCTGTCTCGTCTCATTATTTTGAAGCTTCTATGTGTCGCAAATTCAGGGTTCTTGTCAGAAGTATAAAGGTCATGTCCTTCTACGATTCATACATGGTGAGGTATATATAGGTCTAGTGGAGGAAAGGGAATTGATTTCCAAAATGATAGAGGATTCCTCATATGATTACAAGATTCACTAAGTGATAGGTTTCTAAAAAATAGAGTTATATTTTATAGAGGTTACCACCTCAAGCTCTGTGTGGCTGTGGAATTTTTCTAATGAGAGTTATACTACATGAAGGTTACTAACTCAAGATCCATTTTTCTAGGTAGTTCTATGAATATGATTTATGATTCATTGAGGATACCACATCAAGAATAATGAAGATGGGGAGTTCCATCAATCGGTTCTATTCACGATGATATTAACCTTCATGAACAGATAATTTAAGTGGATTTTTGGTCTATCTTTGCCAAAATTTATTTTGAACTGGTCGTGCCTCCACAACCTCTCCCATGAGACACATATTTTAGTGTCAACACACATATTGAGTTATAAAAAATGATCACCCATAACCTTATTTTCAATCTAAATATCATGTTTCTACCCACACATTAACCATCATGGTTCCAAACATCAAGGATCATGATCTACAACCTCATTGGGAACTACACTCAAAGTCACACAAGAGAGGTATCCCATCTATCCTACCCATGAAATCTATCCTTAATACCAAAAAGAAGAAATTAAAGTGATTTATCTTAGGTAATAGTAAGGGATATCATGTGTATTTACAACATACATGATATAAATTTCTATTAATCCATCTTATAACCTGATGCACCTATCCATGCTTCTCATTTCTATAGCCAGTCACTAACTTTGGCTAATCCCTCTATCATGTTACCCTAATAAATTGAAACAATTTGAACCCAGAAATAGTCAGAATAATGTCTTTCCAATCAATAGTATAACCCAACTTAAGTCACATATCAACACAACTAGGATCTCCCACCTATCCCATAAACCATATCCGACATAGGTCACAACACACAAGGAAACATCATTACTACCATCTCAAATATCCCAAGGAAACTCATGCACTAGAGATACCAGTCTAGGATTCTCATATAAATTAATATATATATGTGTGTGTGTGTGTGTGTCTGTATGTATGTATGTAGACACACACATGCACACACACACACACACACACGTATACACACTTCTAGAATCACATGCCATGTGATCCACAGACTATGGAACTAATCTTCACTATGAATCTAAATATCAGAATACCACTCAAGGACCATGATATCATACATACATATATAAAGACATCAAAATATGATGATTCATATTGAGGAAACCATATTCATATGGTTTGGTTAAGTAGAATGAAACCAAGAAGATATATGGGAAAACAACATATAGGTTTTTATTGATACATTAAGTAACCCAACCCCTTTATATTTTCAAAACATATAACATAAACACCCATAATGGGTTAATTATTAAAGATTATATTTCGTGTACTAACCCACTAGGGGTCACTTCACATCCCTTAGAGGGACTATATAGTCATTAAAGAGAATATTCCATTATAATTTCCATATTCCCTATCACCAAATAAAACATTATGGTCTATATATGTAAAATCCCTCCAACATTTTACAGGGTAAAATTCCATAAAACTTATTGTTGAATATTTAAATATCTAAACCCTTCAAATTTAGTGATATTAATCACACACAAGAAAAAAAATATCATGTGAATCCTTCATTCCAATACTAATGCATATACATGTGCCTCTTTCTAATTTCGGTGTGATAAAAATGTTATATCACAATCTCAAATAAAATACCATACTTGAATAAATATCTCTATTGTAACATCAAAAACCAAGAACAATAATCCCATATACTTGGTAAATTTTACTTCCTATAGAAAATGATTTTCTGATATACTTGTATGAGGACTATCAAATGAAATTATGCATCCCTATTCCCTATGTACGATACTATAAATATATAAACAATGAAAAATACACTCTGATACCAATTTATAACACCATGAACCTTGACCACATGATATTTCTTGGGATGATGTTGTCACAAATACCTTAGGTGTTCTTCCAAGTATTCTAGATACTACTGATTAACAGTAAGGATCTAAGGTGTTACTGTGGGAAGACTATACCATCATAATATAATGATTAATATCAGTGTAAATAACTGACCATCATTTATAATAAATAATCTGATTATGTATAATCAATAAAAAATAATCATGTCATAAGAAATGTAAATTGAAAGAATATATCCATAGATTACAACTTGCCACATAATGGGCTGAAAATATATAAATAATGAATAAAATAATAAAATATAATTATTCTTTACCACTACCATTGGGAGTCACCTCATACTCGTTTACCAATCCTTGTAGATTTTCTCCAGTATAAGCAGAAAAAATGTGACTCTTCCATACTTGGACTCCTAAACAAATAGTTCCACTTGGGTACCCCCATGTCATGGCTGCATGAGTAGGGTGTGTGTAAAACTCAATTTGGAACCAAAAAATATATCCCTAATATAAAAATACTATAGTTTACGAATAAGTTATATTCTATAAAAATGAATAAATAAGAAACCATGAAATCATTATAGAATAATCACCATCGAACCTCAGGTTCTAAGGTGACACCTAGGATTTATCATACCGACTTTGTACCATTCCATATTGTCTGTGATAATAGTTCATTTCATTCCAAGGGTTGTGTAAATTCCCACCAATAATATGAAAATAAGTGTATTGATCACTTGGGGGTGTACATAATCACACCAATACCAGCTCATAGTACTCTCAACACATATAAGTTGTAAACACTAGTTCCTATAAAGTATCATAGGCATCCCATATAGTATCAAGAATCAACATCATATCTCATATAGTGTCCAAGGAATCCCATATAGGCACAAATTTTGAATCCCATGTGATATCCTAAGGATTCCATATAAATTATCTGATACAAGGATCAAATTATAGAAACTGATATTATGAATAAAAAATATCATCAAGTATAAAATATGGATCATAAGAAATGTCACATTCATCCATATATTATTGATCATAAATATAGGATCTTAGGAAGATTCCTAGGAATCCATATTTCCCTAGCTGTAAACACCTAATACTAGGACATATCTTAAGTAAATTTTTGCTAAAAGCTTGATGGTAGTGTGTCCCAAAATTAATATCTTATGTATCAATGATCTGGGGAAAACATACACCAATTTTATACATCATAATAATATTAATAATAATGTGTACTGTCCATCCACACAAAACAATCACACACATCCATTGATATATGGTTAATTGATTGACCCAACCATTCAATACAACCTCATTAGGCCAATAACATTGATTTTTGGTTCTAAGGTGACACCAAAAATAAAAAAAAATCACCTCCATATACTAGTCCTATCCAGTGTAAACATGACATTTTGGATCCCACCAAGTTACCCTAAGACAGTTCTCATCCCATACACTTTATACAGGTCCTAGTATTTGAATATCGATTCTGAGGCCAAGCTTGTCACTCAAGAAGAATAGTGTCCCTAAAAATTATCATAATTTTATCAATTCCTCCATAGAATCATAGGAAAAACCATATGAAATCAATTTAGAGGGATGGATGAGTACTCAACTCACTTTAAAAGTTTATAGTAGTCTAGTTCAATCACCCAACCTATCAAAATTTACCTAGGGTATACCCACAAATGTACTCATATTCTATTGGTGGAGGACCACCGACTCCACTCTCTAATCCACTAACTCAAGGGATGAAGGGTCTCTCAAAATTACACTATGTCCTACTCAGCCCATTAATCATAGTCCCACACTCTCCCCTATAAGGAGCTGTCTAAGGGAAACTATACCAGTGCCACTTTTCTCATTCATTTCAATTATGTTTTATACCTGAGGGGTTCTCTACATCTCATCAATGTATGTTATGATCAAGACCACAAATTTTAGTGAATGGGGGATCTAGGTAGTGTTCAAGGATCCATTGTGACCCTTTAAAATTGTTCATTCCATGTGATTTTAAATAAATATTTCATTTTATTATAAATAGAAGGTTGATAACTCATAGATGGAGAGACATCATCACATGAAAAAATTAAATGCATAAACCATATGGCATGTTCATTGAATGAATACCTCATTTGAAGTTGTCCCCTTAAATAAAATCTTGAATATTCTCTCCCAAGAAATTCAAAGTCAAATAATCCATCACCCATCAAAATATGGTCTTATCTCAATTCATAACCCCTAATTTAATAAATGATAAAAAATAATTAATTTCCAAACATAAATAAATACTCATAAATTCCTCATAACACACTAAGCAATATTCTCTCACAGAATCCTCAAGAAATGGTGTGTGTTCCACTCATGACCCACACACAAACCTAATCCACGAAAATCCACATTTTACTCACTTGATTATATAGTCAATTTCATCTAATTTAGTAAAATCACTAAATAAATTCATTATAAAATATAATTTCAATGAAACAATAAGAAACATCATGTTTTCATCTTTACGAAACATCATTTTCCTATCACATGTAATGTCTCCATTATTATTTCAAGATTCAAGAATTCCCTAGTGGTATCATTCCAAACCCTGAGATGGACTCACACTGAAATAAGTGGTGAACAATGTGGAATAATAATGATGAAAAAATAATAAGTTCTCCCTGTATACCATTATGGAAATTCACATATAACCACCCACTCCACGGTGAATGGAGTAGGGAGTGGGGGAGAATAGGATTGTCAAAATGGTATCCTTCTATCTTCCTTATCACCCAAAATTTGAAGACCCTAATGATAGAAAGGTGGAAATTATCTAAAATAAATATAACATGCAGGAATCTATCAAGATGTGACCATCTAGGATGTTTCATTACTCTAACATAGATATAGAAACCCACCAAGGCCCTCATAGTCATTGTGACATGACCTCCAATTCCATATAACTCTTGAGATATGAAACCACTAGGTTGATGGGACAACCCCATGAATAACTCATATCATGGGTTGTAATTATAGGATCATGGCTTGATGAGATCCTATGTGGGATGCTTATGAAGCCTAAAAAACTTGTCAACATGATTCCCTAGAACCTTTTGGTGTAGAGCTATCCTCAATAGCTCATTGCAGTATGACCTCCATCCATCAAGACACAACATTATATAGATAGACAAAATTCATGCTACTACCACCCGACCCTTCTCTAACATCCACCCAAGGACCCAAAACAATACGCATGCCTCAGTTGTTGTTCAAAATCAACACCATGGTATGATCCAACTATTATAATTTTTATTTGAATCAGGATTAAAAAAATGAATCCTACAATATATTCAAAAATTTACATTCCTTCTAAATTTCACAACCTATAAATGTATGAGTCTTTAAAAAATCATCACCATAGAACTTATTATTCCTAAGAAGACTAGGTGGTTCTCTAACCATCAATATTGACCTACCATGGTTGTTAATTCATGATCAATTTTTCACATCCCATTCCCTATTGTCAACAGATATTTGATTGTGAATCTCTAACACAAGGATCACTATTCAATAATAATTGAGCTACACACTCATCACTATCCCCAACATTGATATGAAACTCACCTCTCCCATATATACCAAGAAACTAAAGTTTAATCAATAGATTTATCCATAGTATTTCAGTGCGTCCCAACATAATAAATAGTTCAAAATAGATGATTCCACACCATGGTACCCCTACCACCACTTATAAAATCTTATTTCTAGTGTTTTATCAACTCTTTCTATGTGGTTTCTACCTCACAACACCCATTCACATTAAACAAAGTGGTCACCCATCCAATGGAAGAAATTCCACAAAATTATCAAACTCACATGTTTGGTTGAACTATCATCATCAAATAAAAATGTTTTAATCTCTAGAGGTATCTTAGAATCATTCAAACACCCACACTATTGTTTAAACCCTTAAAATGGTGTAGTTACATGGTTGGATCCTCAATAAGACAAACCCATTTTTATACTCCACTGATAACTACAAGCACATCTATTATTATAATAACTTTTGAATCCCCTAAAACACACTTTTAGTTCAATTGTAATGAACTGAATCCATCTAATAACAAATCTCAATCATAAATTTAACATTTACCCTATAATTAGATGCAATTGGGTCGATCTTCTCACTAGAGTCAAAATTACATCTCAACCATCCATCAAATGGTCTCTCTACACCTAAAATTCTATTAACAAAGGTGTAATACCACCATGACTCATGATCTTTATATTACTACACATAATAGATAAATATGGTCATCCCACTCATACCCAAGAACCAATATGAAACATAAATCGCTATCTGTGCGTAGATTACTAGGGATGTTATACTCATCATATTCCAAATCTCCAAATCTATCAAGGATCACACCCCTAACTACAAATGTTAAAATCCCCACTTTTTATATTTACATAAACTAATGCTTTAGTGTAACCACACTAGGTTTCATCATCAAACACATGTTTCTCCTCTCAATCCATGCCCATCCCATCCGGTAAACCTCTGACTCCATCTATCCATGGTGTCATTTATTATTTTGGAAAAAATTCCACATTCTCATCAAAACTCTACTCTATCATTCCCATAATCATCTCATTTAATATATTGGTCCTTTACTTTCACATTCCACTCACTGATACAAAACCCAGATGAAATAATGCATAACCTAGACTACCTTGATCTCATCTAAAATCAACGGATATACATGGTATGGCCTAATCTCAAAAACAAATTGGAAGTCCCATGAGTGGGAACATCCTCAGACCTAGGCTCACACACCTATATGACTAACCATTTCCTATAACATATCACTCCCATCCACCAAAACTAGCTCAGTACATTCCTTCCAACAAACCCATATCACTCATTAAAAGGAGTACAACATGATAAACCATCATTTAGGATTCATCTAAAATATAAAGCATTTTACCACACTCTACACATCCTAGATGAAACCATCAAGAATCATGATCCACAACATTATCGATAACTTTACCTAAATCCACTCAGGCAATGCATCCCACTAAAACTGTCGTCGAAATCATGCCTTGATACAAAAAGTACCAGTACATGCATTGATTTCTCTCATGAAAATATAATTCAACTCACACTAATTTACAAAATATTTGATATCATTACACATGAATCAATATCATAACTCAAGTTTGATTTCCAATTACTAGTTCACTCATTAGTAACCAAACCTAGTTGGCCACATGGCCTTAACCGCACCTTTCCGTATTCTAGATGTTTCCTACTTGTAGTAAGGTTCTACAATTGTATGGTGGGGAGACTATAAAATCTTCATCAAAATGGGTCATAACGATACATAAGTATAATAAATATAAATAGTATCATAGAAAAACATTGGGGTAAACCATCCAATAGTAACAAATAGAGAAATCCAAGCACACTATCATATTCAGATGATGTCATGTTTATAAAAAATGAAAATGGAAATATGGAAGTAATAATACATACAATAAATGTCTAAAAAAGGAAAAAAAAGACCAAAAACAAACTATGAGGAATAAAAATAAATATATTGGTCATATTCTTCTAGGAACCCATGAATGTAATAATGAATACATAGATAATAATTCCTTATTATCCTTACATGTATCCAAGAATTCTGTCTGGGCACCAATCGGTGTCCCAAACAAGCCGGGATTAAAATTAAATTACAACCACCAATGATATCTAATTAAAATCTAGAAATATTTCATAGAATATAATAATGAGTTGGTATAATATAAAATTATTAAATAAATAGTAACCACATCAATCTCAAGGTCCTTGTGGGGAACATCGAGAACCAAACCTACTTCGACCTAAGAGAGATAACTCAGAACATAATTCCATTTATGTTTGGTCTAGGAACCAGGGAACATAGCCAATAATTACATAGAATATAATAATATAAAATCTAAAAGGAATCAGGGAATCATTAACTATAGGAGTTAGATTAAACTCATAGCAATAACAATTCATCTAGGTTATGGGGATCTAAATATAATCAATGGTATGAACCCTTAGCATTCAATTGTGAATATTTCAAACTGATTCCAATAACCACATCCAAGGATAAGATTTGATAATAATTATTTGGATCATAAGTATATAATATGTAGAATCTTGTGTCTAAGGAAATCAATTTGAATCCAACTTGATAATCCTAATATTCAATGCAACAAAACCAACTCTAGTACCCTAGAGTCAGTGGTTACATTTTTACATTGATAATAGATACAGTGAATCAATTTTTTAAGGATATAATAGTTTGATAGTCTTTAATTACCAGATAAATACATGATTCCCACATTACATTGTAAATATTAAATACATAGAATAAAAAGTGTACATGAATCCTTGATATTTTTAATAATATTCATCTTTATATCATAAGGAAAATAAAAAAATAAATGGATGAGCTCAGATAATCTCTATGGGTTACATATAGTGGAAGATATCATGAGTAAATAAGGCATAATAAACATGTTTTCCATTTTATCAATAACATGAATAAAAAATTCATCCATAGATAATATCAATATTGAAATATTATTAATGATATTAATAAATCAATTATCAATGAAGGAAAAGTTTAATATTGGTTTCCATGATCTAAGAAATGTTGGTATTTATAATGTCTAGACCTTGTGCCAATAAATATTAAAACAAAGTGTATAAATGCACCACAAAAACATTAAATTACTTCTTACTATTTTTTGTGTGTCCTATCAATGCATTGAAGGGATATAAAATTTTGGTCCCCACACATCACTTTTTGTCCAATGCATTCCTCATTTATCTAATGATCATTTTAATTCATGAACAATATGACATATAAAAAAATAATGAGAATATAGTGTATATTAGTCAATAACTCCCTATTAAATCAAATACATTCAAATTATAACCCCAAATGTATAAATGGTATATAATTTAGTCATTAATCATATTCATGATACAAATAATATTGATATTTTAGAGAAAGGAAATATCCAATGATCAACAGTAAGTGAATGTTTCAAAGGATGGTATCATTACAATATATCTCTAGTATTAATTATGTAAAATAAATGACTTTTGTATTTTATGAATATACATTCAATTAAAATATGGATAAATAATTCAGGAGGATAATAACCATTATATTTTTGAAATATGTTATTTAAAAGAATAAATTTTAATTATAATGTAAAAAACTCTATTTGAAAATAAACATTCTAACCTTAAAAGGAATATTCAATGAAAATATTATTTAGTATGGTAGGGAATTTATATAATACCATATAAGTTAAAAAAAATCCTTCCATACTTTTTTAGACACTTTACAAAGTACCTCATTTGAAAAATGAAAAACATATTCTTTTCAAACAGTTTCATAAAAATTCAAGCATGGGTAAAAATGACTTTCGATAATTGATTTTAGAAGTCTAATTGTTTTATAACATTTTAATGAAAATATGAATATGGATGAAAAATATGTATGATCAAAATACAAATAAGTTTGGTTTTTATTTTAAACATCTCTTCGCTTGATACATATTCTATAGAGAGAAAAATATGGATGAAAATATGAAAAATATTTAAAATAGTAAACTTGAAATGAAATTTAATAAAGACAAATAAATAGATAATTATATTAAATACCTCAAATGGGAAGTATATACACTATGCAAGAATAAATAGTTTCATAATAACAAATATGTCTTAATGGAGTGGATATTGAGATGAAATCCCCTACCTCAGGTATGACATGACAGGAAGGTTATGTAACCTCCTGTATAATAAATTAAATTTTTTTATTTTCATTTCAGAACCATATTCATACAATATATTGTCCATTTATAACATTTTATCACCTGTTTGTTAATCATCATTTTTTATTATCATTATTTTGAGTGTTAGCTACTTTTTTTTAAAAATGTTTTTATTCAGTAGTTTTGGTACTTGTACATTTATCAAGTTTACATCATATAGATATTTAGTTTCATCCATAAAAGATAGAGATAGAAAAACGAATTACACTCTTCATGGAGACAGTAGGCCATACAAAAAAAAGATCATTGTTTTCCCATTTTGATAGATGGAATGAAGGAAATAATAATAATAATTTATTATTAAATAAGAATTATTATATCATATATACCATATATATTGATTAAATATGTCCTTATTACCATCTATGTAAAACAAAAAGGAAAAATGGATCACATTGCTTCACTGAAGTGATAGTCCACACGTATGCACGAGCGTCGTTATAGTTTTCCAAAAAATTGGAAGGTAAGGGTCTATATATGATATTATAGTTATAAAATATTATTTATGTAATAAATATTGTAATTACTCATTTTTTACATCTTTAAAACCATATAAGTAATGTGGGTATGAAAAATTAATTACACTACTATATGGGGATTGTAAGTTGTACGTATGTACGAGCGATGTTTTAAAATTTTGTTTGATGGAAAAGCGATATAATATCGCTATACTATAATCATAATGAACTATTAGTATATTTATGATCCTATAGTTATTATTTTATAATGGTTACAATGCTTTAAGATTATATATAATAAGAAATAAACTAGAAGGACTCGACAAAGACAAATACCTCTTCTTCGGTTGATTTCCTCTAGATATATACTTATGGGATATACGGTTGGTCTTTTGGGGAGAAAAGAACCTAAATAACATGTATAATGATGTTTATAAGAGTAATGGTTATGTTTTGGTCAATATATCGATCCATTTCATGTATATAAGTGATGGAATGGGTTCCCATTCATTATTTAGGTGAGGGTCACTTTTAGAATTTCTTAAAGAAATTAAAATATAATAAGAAAATTCTATATAAAAATAATTCCAAAGGGTCATGAATTTAAATAAAAATTATTTAGGGTTTAAATAAAATTTAAATATTAAATTTATAAATGTTTTTATATCATTTTAGTACTTATCGTTTTTATTAATACCTTAGTTAATTATTTTTGAACCCAATCACGGTGGTCACTATTTTAATCACAAATGGCTAATAATGTTTTTATAAAAAGATAAGTGACTCATAAATAGAAAATGTATTATTTCTTGAACCATTTTCCATTAACATGGATGATGATAATCATAGCTACCCAACTCCATATTTCCCGGAGCTGGTGTCTGCTATCAATTGCATTGGTACGATTTCATGAAATCATATCCCGAAGGACTGAGAGTTTAGTAGTATTGGTAAACCAAATACATAAATAAGAAAATAATAACCTACATAAAACATTTACAGAATAATAACCATGACATAATTATCATATTTATACATAATTTATAATTTTAAAAATAATCATTACCTATAGTTATGAAAAATGAATAAACGTTACAGTCATGGAGATGGAAGTCCTTACGTACGTATGAGTAATGTTCTTGTTGTTCAATGATTTTTATGGAAAGAAGGTAAGTAAAAAAATATATTTACAGAATGATCATTATATCATAAATACCACATTATTTAAACATATGTAGTTATATTTATATTTATTTTTATGTAAAATGAATTATATCTTGTTGAGGAGGAGATAGTCCACACGTCCACGAATGACATTATCACTTTTTATGTGTGTGAAAGGGTAATGAATAATATGATATATATTATATTTAAAGAGACATAATCATGTAATTAATATCATTTTGAGTTTTTATGTCAAATATTTTTAATTAAAACCATCCTATATGCATTCCATGTATAACGTGAGTGAATCACATCACATTGAGGTGGTGGTAGTCCAGACTTCCACAAACGATGTTATCAATTTTGCACAAAATAGAATGTATAAAGATATGTGTTGTAAACAATTTTAATAATTTTAAAGAAAAAATAAATATCATATATAACATATATACACTTATTTTCCATCATAATTACCACCATGAGATGAAATAATGGATGAATGAACAATCATTATTTCGTGATGCGGTAGTTTTCCATTCACATAAATATAATGTTAATCACCCACTAGATTGATGTGTATGTTAATGTAGGTAAAAACATCAGAATAACAAAATACAAGTATATTTATGAAAATTTTGATTTTATGTCTATGTAGATGAAGAAAATTGAAGTTGGTGGAGATGTAATTGAAGGAAATGTGATCATTGGAATGCATTACCTTATAAAATGGGTAAAACCAATTAGTTTATACTAAAAAGTTTCCTTGGAAGGATTTATTACCAAATGGATTCTTAATTTTTTTGGGGAGGTATTTTTAGAAGCTATTTGGACATATATTTTCTGAACACAAGAAGTTTGAGAGGTGTGTGGAATGGGGAGAAGGGGTGGCCTATTACAGTGAATGACGAGTGACACTTTTGTAATATTTTGAAAAAGGAATTATTATAAGGACCTGGCATTAAACAATACTTAATCATGAGATATTTCAAGAATACACCTTGAGGATCTTTTCAGGTTTATAGTTTTAGATAATTAGATCATAAAACATTCATTACGTCCCAAATTTAAACAAAGCGGTTACAATAAAAGATAGTATTCATTTTTTCCCATCAACGGAAACATATTTAAAATAAAACATGTATTCTTTCTTGACACATTCTTGAAACTATCATCATATCATGTACCCTTCCCTTGACCTGTGAAAAACATTTCAAAAACACAGGATGCGCATAAAAAGCTCGGTAAGGGTTATAAAAATATGGAAAGAAAACATGACTTCATATATACATAATAATGAAATCATACTTTACCCAGAAAACATAGGCACTTTAACATACCTCATCAAATTATGAATAAATCATAGAAATCATAAGACATAAAGGTATCTTGAGGCAATCATAACATTCTTATGTAGGGAGTAACCCTCTTGGTTATGTTTGGAATACCCAACATAGTATATTCCCTAAATCTCATAGGAGAAACCTTAAAATTTCACTCCTTCGCATTACCCAATGCATTAGAGAGCCATATCTGGCTCACCCACCATTAGTTTATCACGGAACCACCCGTATTCATAAACAATGCCCAAGAACCATAACATAAATCGTATCACATAAAACATGCATAAAGGAAACATAAAATTTCCACATTTCAATCACAAGATATCAATAACACATTTATATAATAAAAACATTATCAAAACCATTCTAAATACCAAAACAAAAGAAATGTAAAACATGGTATTTATTTTTCATTTAAAAAAAGTTGTGGCATGTAGAGGAAGTCGAAACTCAAATAATGGTCACAGCGGTGGAGAAGTCGTTGTCGCCGAATATATACAACAAAAACATTAGCTTTTTTCATTTTGTAAAACGCTTAATATAAAAAATATTCCTTTTGGATAAACGTAAAAGTCAAAGGGGTTTATACACCGTATAAAAGAAGGATGTGTATAAAATAAAACATGCCTCAACGAAAGGAGATTGAGACGAAGTCCCATACAAAGATCATTTTTTAAATAAAATAGATCTGTTATGTGTATTCACTATATGTACACATAAAGAAACTATAAATACAATATAGGACATAATAATATCATGACATATTTTGAAAGTAGGAGATTAACCCAAATAACGGAAATTGGGTTAAGAAGTTCCCTTACCTCTGGTCCGACTTGACTCGATCATTCTTTAATGTCCTGAATAATAAACATGAATTAATTTGTACTTGCTTAAGAACCATTTTCAGGTTCATTATTCCTTATATATCACTTATTACCATGTTATTAAGATTATGTAGTCATTTAAGTAAATAATGGTCGTTTTGTTGATCATTGGTAATTGAGTCAAAAATAAACTCTTTATAATTAAAATTTGTTCATGGGGTAAAATGTCCATTACATCCAGAATTAAATTCATGTTTTGGATATCATATATATAATATATATCCAGTATATACATGAATTTATAATATTACATAATCATTTAGAGGTAATAAATGAAATGCACCATTCATTGAGATGGTAAGCCGTACGTACGCATGAACGCTACTTTCATTTCTATGTCATACTAATGAAATTAAAACTAAATGAGAGATATATATATTTTAATTCCAAAATTATAATAATTATTTATATATAACATACATCATATATATCCATTATATATATGTACTTATAATAGTACATTACATTTGGGGATAAGAAATGAAATGCACCGTTCATGGAGACGGTAAGCCGTACATACGCATGAATGCTACTTTCATTTCTATCTCATACTTTAATGGAAATAAATAATAATTATATAAAGTTATATTATAATTAAAGTATAATATCATATATAATATCATTAAATATATCCTTTATACGTAGCACATATGGAATTAACGAATCAAATCACTTTGAAGGGGCGGTAGTCCGAACATCCTAAAATGAAGATATCGTGTTTACCCATAATGGAAACCATAAAGGTATTCCATAAATGAAAAATATAGAAGATTAAGTAAAACATAAACATATTATATATCATAAATAAATATAGTGTCATCTTATTGGCCATCTTTGAAGGTGTTATATGAGTGTTGAACAATCATCGTTTCGTGAGGCAGAAATTCACCATCCACAGAAACAGTATGTTCTTTAACCATTAGATGTAGGTGTGTGTAAGTGTAAATAGAATCCATATTATAAAAAAATCATATTATATTTAATATACTAGAGTTTTTACAAAATAAATGAATAAAAAGAGTTTCGGGGTTTGGAGAAGCCAAATAAAACAAAAGAACACAAGTGAAGACATTACCATAAAATCGGGTAAATCTTTTTTATTTGAGCTCAAAGGCTTCCTTGGGAAGAATTCTGCCCAAAGTGAGGCTTCTATGAGTAAGAGAGGAGTTTGGAGAGAAATAATGGGCAGGGGTTTTCAGAGCCAAATGCTTGAGAGGTGTGGGTAAGTAGGTATAGTTGGGGGCCTTTTATAAGAGGAGAGGAGGGGAACTCTTGGAAAGTAACAAAATGTCACTCTATTTTCAAATGAGTTTCGGATTTTAAAGGTCACATATTGATATAATTCAAGGATAAAGTGATAAGGGTTCTAAATATACCCATCCAAAAGGTTTTTGACAGGTGTAGGTTTTAGATTTTACATTATCTTTTCATTTCATTTAAATCGTTCAATAATGAGGTAATCGTTGCATCATCATGATGTCATAATTAATTTAATTTATTTAATGTCTAAAATTTTTGAAAAAAATAATATGGTGTAGGAAATCTTTTTAAATTTCCAATGAATATTTATAATCCAAAATATCATTTATTTAGACAAAATTAAAAATGATTTACTCAGGTGATACATTGTTTGTTATATTTAACATTCTTTAAAAAAATAAAAAGATAACAAGTCACTTTCCCACAAAAGTGATTCCATGTGGTCCCCAAGTTTGGCACAAGGCATCCCATGGTCGGCCATGAGACAACCAGTAGCATTATCATACATTTTGGTGTCATTTTTTATTATTACGATATTATTTTATTATCCTTAACTACCTGATTACTCATTAATCAAGATAATTAAAGATAATTACCGTCGTTACTATTCATAATTTCCAAAAACATAAGAGTATTAATTACATAATTTGGGCCTTCTGATTCCAAATATTGAATCCATTTTACCAAATTCTAAACATAGAAATTTCAATAATTAATTTAAAAATAATTCCCGTTGTCAAAACAAATAGCGGGTTTTTTGAAATAATATCTATGAAAATTTTAGCATTAGTTTATGCCCAATTACAAAGTTAAATTAATCGTAATGACCACCATTGGATTAATTTGTAAAAATATATTCAGATTAAACTTTAATAAAAATTAAAAAGATAATCTAACCATATAATTAAAATAGATGAAAAACATTTTTGATGTAAAATGCAGTATTTTTCACTATTCATAAAAAATGAACATTGTCAGAAAAATACCAAAAAATTATCCAATGTAAATTTTAATGTCCCAATAATAAATAATAAGTTTATTTTGACAAACAAAGCTTATAAAATTGTCAAATTTTTTATTTAAAAATGGTTTTCTATCAAAAGGCAGTAAAATAATCTTTTAAAAATATTAGTGTATTTACTGCTTAATATTGGATTTATTATCATTTTAAGCCTCTAAAACACTATCTAATTCATAAATAGACGTAGATAAGAATATCTATTATTAATTACTTACTTGGGATGTTACACCCTTCCCCCTTTATAAAATTGCATCCCCACAATTTATTTACTTATCAAATAAGTGGGGGTATTTATCCCTCATTACATTTTCAGATTCCCATGTCGCCTCTTCGATAACATGGGTTTTCCACAAAACCTTTACCTGATGAATCAATTTATTCCATAACACTTGCTCCCTGTGGTCTAGAATCTATACCAGTTGTTCCTCACAAGATATGTTCTCTTCCAATTGAACTACCTCAGGACTCAAAACTTGGGATGGATCTATCATGTACTTCCTTAACATGGAAACATGAAAAACATTGTGTTCCAGCGATAAAATCGGGGATAAAGCCACTCGGTAAGAAACTGATCCAACTCCCTCCAGAATTTCATATGGTCCAATGATCCTTGGACTCAGCTTCCATTTCTTACCAAATCGCATCACACTTTTCCATGGTGATACTTTATGAAAAACATGATCACCTACCTCAAAAGAGAGATCCTTCCTCCTGTTGTCCGCATAACTCTTCTATCTACTCTGAGCCGTTCTCATTTGTTTTTGTATAAACTGAACTTTTTCTTCCAACTCTTCTTCCAATTATGGTACCATCAACTTCCTTTCACCCACTTCATCCCAAAAAGCTAGAATTTGACACTGCTTCCCATATAATGCCTCAAACGGTGCCATCTGTGTACTGGAATGAAAACTATTTTTATATGAAAATTTAACCAAAGAACGAGGTTGGTCCCAACATCACTGATAATCCATCGAACAAGAACATAGCAAATCCTCAAATGTCTGAATCATTCTTTCTGACTTCCCATCTGATTGAGGATGAAGAGCCGTACTAAAATTTAATTCAGTACCCAACAACTTCTGAAAGCCTTTCCAAAATTTAGAAGTAAACCTGGGATCACGATCAGATACAATAGATATGGGAACTCCATGGAACCTGACTATCTCTTTGAGATACAATCGAGAAAGTTGAACTATTGAAAAAGTATCTCTTATAGCAAAGAAATGAGCAGGTTTAGTGAAGCGATCAACAATAACACAGATTGCATTATTACCTCAAGATGTCTTCGGTAATCCCACAACAAAGTCCATGGTTATAGTCTCCCATTTCCACTCTGGCACTGGTAAAGGCTGAAGCATCCCTTTCAGTAACTGCCACACTGCATTAACCTGTTGAAAATTCAATCACATCATAGTGAAATCAGCAATGTCCCTTTTCATTCCATCCCACCAATAATACTCCTTAAGATCTCTATACATATTAGTACATCTTGGATGAACTGAAAATGGAGAACTATGATCTTCACATAACAACACTCTCTTAAACTATGAATCACACAGTACACACAATCTCTTCCCAAATCTGAAAACTCAATCATTATCAATGTTGAATTCAGGCAACTTACCCTTCTGAACCAGCTCTACCTTTTTCTGCAACTCACTATCTTGCTTCTGTGCATGCTTGATTCTGTATGATAGAGAAGATTTCACTGATACCTGAAACAAAACAGAATGACATCTTGCACCCACAAATTCTATGACAAAGTTCATCAAATCCTTAACCAATGGATCACATTCCAAGCGCAACATTGTTAATGAAGCATTACTTTTTCGACTCAAAGCATGAGCCACTTTATTTTCTTTTCCCGGATGGTAATGAATTGTAAAATGATAATCCTTGATTAATTCTAGCCATCTCCTCTGTCTCATTTTCAATTCCTTCTGAGTGAATATATACTTTAAACTTTTGTGATCAATATATATTTCACTCTTTACTACATACAAATGATGCCTCCAAATTTTTAAAGCAAAAACAATAGTAGCTAATTCCAAAACATGTGTTGGGTAATTTACCTCATGAGTATTCAACTGTCGTGAAGCATAAGCAATTACTTGATCATTCTGCATAAGGACACAACCAAGTCCCTTAAACGAAGCATCCCTAGAGATAACAAACTCACTATTCCTGGAAGGAAGTTCCAAAATTAGAGCATTCAGCAATCTTCTTTTCAATTCCTGAAAACAGTCATCACATTCTTTTATCCAGATAATCTTAACACCCTTCCGAGTTAGCATAGTCATTGGACTAGATAAACATGAAAAATTTCTAACAAACCTTCGGTAATAGGATTCCAAACAAAGGAAGATACGAATCTCAGTTACATTTGTGGGTCTTGGCCATTCTTCAACAACCTTGGTTTTTATAGGATCAACAGTTATTCCATCTTTAGAAACAATATGACCAAGGAAAGAAATTAGTTGCAAAGAAAACTCACACTTTCTGAATTTCGCATAAAATTTATTTTCGTTTAAGTTTTTCAAAATAACCTTTAAATGAATTTCATGCTCCTCTTTACTTTTAGAAAACAAAAAAATATCATCAGCAAACACAACCACGATTTATCACCTATGTCAACTAAGCCATCCCTACAACAAACTCTTCAATTATAATTCTGAACATCTTAGGATGCTAATTTAGAAGTTTATTTCCATCTATATACCTTCTTAGCACAACTTCCATGTTTCCTCTTCGGAAAACCATTCTAAACACACAAATATCTTAGGCGAAGCAACATGGTAATCTGTAAATGCTATAAGAATTAAATTTGACCATAAAAAATTATTTTTGGATAATTATTTAATAAAATTCTAACTCCTAAAGTCATCTAAACCGACCTCTGATACCAACTATAAGGCCCCAGCCTAAAACATTACTTAATCTTGAGATATTTCAAGAATACACCTTGAGGATCTTTTCTGGTTTAGAGTTTTAGAGAATTAGATCATAAAACATGCATTAGATCCCACATTTTAAAAAAGTGGTTATAATAAAAGATAGTATTCATTTTCTCCCATCAACGGAAACATATTTAAAATAAAACATGTATTATTTCTTGACACTTTCTTGACAATATCATCATATCATGTACCCTTCCCTTGACCTGTGAAAAACATTTCAAAAACATGGGATGAATGATTTCATATATACATAATAATGAAATCATACTTTACCCATAAAACATTGGAACATTAACATACCTCATCAAATCATGAATATATCATAGAAATCATAAGACATAAAGGTAACATGAGGCATTCATAACATTATTACGTAGGGATTAACCCTCTTGGTTTAGTTTGGAATACCCATCACAATATATTCCATAAATATCTTCAGAGAAACCATAACGTTTCACTCCTTCACGTTACCCAATTCATTAGAGAGCTATATTGTGCTCACCCACCCTTAATTTATCACGGAACCACTCTTCTTCATAAATAATGCCCCAGAACCATAACATAATTCGTATCACATAAAACATGAATAAAGGAAACATTAAATTTCAAAATTTCAATCATAAGATATCAATAACACATTGATATAATAAAATCATTTTCAAAACCATTTTCAATACTAAAACAAATGAAAAGTAAAACATGGTATTTATTTTTCATTTAAAAAAATTTATGGCTTGTAGAGGAAGCCGAAACTCAAATTGGGGTCACGGCAGCGGAGAAGTCATTGTCGCTACATACGTACAACAAAGACATTACCATTTATCATTTTGTAAAACTCTTCATATAAAAAATATTCCTTTTGGATAAATATAAAATTCAATGGGGTTTATACACCATATAAAAGAAGGTTGTGTATAATACAAAATATGCCTCAATGAAAGGAGATTGAGACGAAGTCCCGTACAAAGACCATTTTTTATATAAAATAGATCTATTATGTGTATTCACTATATTTACACATAAAGAAAGTATAAATAAAAGATAGGACATAATAATATCATGAAATATTTTGAAAGTAGGAGATTAACCCAAAGAACAGAAATTGGGTTAAGAAGTTCCCTTACCTCTGGTCCGACTTGACTCGATCATTCTTTAATCTCCTGAATAATAAATTTGAGTTAATTTCTACTTGCATAAGAAACATTTTCAAGTTCATTATTCCTTTTATATCAATTATTACCATGTTATGAACATTACTTAGTCATTTAAATAAATAATGGTCTTTTTGTTGATCATTGGTACTGGAGTCAAAAATAAACTCTTTATAATTAAAAGTTCTTCATGGGGTAAAATATCCATTATATCCAGAATTATATTCATGATGTGGATATCATATATATCATATATATCCAGTATATACATGCATTTATAATATTACATAATCATTTATAGGTAAGAATTGAAATGCACCTTTCATGGAGATGGTAAGCCGTGCGTACGCATGAACGCTACTTTAATTTCTATGTAATACTAATGGAATTAAAATTAAATGAGAGATATGTATATTTTAATTCCAGAATTATATTCATCATTTATATGTAACATACATCATATATATCCATTATATAAATGTACTTATAATAGTACATTAAATTTGGGGATAAGAAATGAAATGCATCGTTCATGGAGACGGTAAGCCGTACGTATGCATGAATGCTACTTTCATTTCTATCTCATACTTTAATGGAAATAAATAATAATTATATAATGTTATATAATTATTCTAGTATAATATCATATATAATATCATTAAATATATCCTTTATACATAGCACATATGGTATTAACGAATCAAATCACTTTGAGGGGGCGGTAGTCCGCACTTCCTAAAATGAAGATATCATGTTTACCCATAATGGAAACAATAAAGGTATTCCATAAATGAAAAATACAGAAGCTTATGTAAAACATAAACATATTATATACCATATATAAATATAGTGACATCTTAATGGCCACCTTTGTAGGTGTTATATGAGTTTTGAACAATCATCGTTTCGTGAGGCAGAAATTCTCCATCCACAGAAACAATATGTTCTTTAATGATTAGATGTAGGTGTGTGTAAGTGTAGCTCGAATGAATCTTATAAAAACATCTTAGTATATTGAAGATACTGGGGTTGTTTTAAAATAAATGAATAAAAAGAATTTAGGGTTTTGGAGAAGCAAAATAAAACAAAAGAACATAAGTGAAGACATTACCTTAAAATCGGGTAACTCTTTTTGATTTGAGCTCAAAGGCTTCCTTGGGAAGACTTCTGCCGAAAGTGAGGCTTCTAGGAGTAAGATAGGGATGTGGAGAGACAAAATGGGAAGGTTTTGACTGAGCCAAAGGCTTGAGAGGTGTGGGTAAGGAGGTAGAGGTGGGGGCCTTTTATAAGAGGAGAGAAGGGGCACTCTTGGAAAGTTACAAAATGTAACTCTATTTTCAAATGAGTTTCGGATTTTAAAGGTCACACATTGATATAATTCAAGGATAAAGTGATAAGGGTTCTAAATATACCCATCCAATAGGTTTTTGACAAGTGTAGGTTTTATATTTTACATTATCTTTTCATTTTATTTAAATCGTTCAATAATGAGGTAATCGTTGCATCATCATGATGTCATAATTAATTTAATTTATTTAATGTCTAAAATTTTTGAAAAAAATAATATAGTGTATATAATCTTTTTAAATTTCAAATGAATATTTCTAGTCCAAAATATCATTTATTTAGACAAAATTAAAAATGATTTACTCAGGTGATACATTGTTTGTTATATTTAACATTCTTTAAAAAAATAAAAAGATAACAAGTCACTTTCCCACAAAAGTGATTCCATGTGATCCCCAAGTTTGGCACAAGGCATACCACGGTTGGACATGAGACAACCAATATCATTATCATACATGTTGGTGTCATTTTTTATTATTTTGATATTATTTTATTATCCTTAACTACCTGATTACTCATTAATCAAGATAATTAAAGATAATTACTGTCGTTACTATTCATAATTTCCAAAAACATAAGAGTCTTAAGTACATAATTTGGGCCTTCTGATTCCAAATATTGAATCCATTTTACCAAAATCCAAACATAGAATTTTCAATAATTAATTTAAAAATAATTCCCGTTGTTAAAACAAATAGCGGGTTTTTTGAAATAATATCAATGAAAAGTTTAGCATTAGTTTATGCCCAATTTCAAAGTGAAATTAATTGTAATAACCCCGATTGGATTAATTTGTAAAAATATATTCAGATTACACTTTAATAAAAATTAAAAAGATAATCTAACCATATAATTAAAATAGATGAAAAAACATTTTTGATGTAAAATGCAGTATTTTTCACTATTCATAAAAAAATGAACATTGTCAGAAAAATACCAAAAAATTATCCAATGTAAATTTCAATGACCCAATAATAAATAATAAGTTTATTTTTACAAAAAACGCTTATAAAATTGTCAAATTTTTTATTTAAAAATGGTTTTCTACCAAAAGGCAGTAAAATAATCTTTTAAAAATATTAGTGTATTCACTGCTTAAGATTGGATTTTTTATCATTTTAAGCCTCTAAAACACTATCTAATTCATAAATAGACGTAGATAAGAATATCTATTATTCCTTACTTACTTGGGATGTTACATCCTCCCCCCTTTATAAAATTGCATCCCCACAATTTATTTACTTATCAAATAAGTGGGGGTATTTATCCCTCATTACATTTTCAGATTCCCATGCTGCCTCTTCGATAACGTGGGTTTTCCACAAAACCTTTACCTGATGAATCAATTTATTCTGTAACACTTGCTCCTGGTGGTCTATAATCTAGACCGGTTGTTCCTCATAAGATATGTTCTCTTCCAATTGAACTACCTCTGGACTCAAAACATGAGATGGATCTAGCATGTACTTCCTTAACATGGAAACATGAAAAACATTGTGTACCAGCGATAAACTCGGGGGTAAAGCCACTCGGTAAGAAACTGATCCAACTCTCTCCAGAATCTCATATGGTCCAATGAACCATGGACTCAGATTCCCTTTCTTACCAAATCGCATCACACTTTTCCATGGTGATACTTTATGAAAAACATGATCACCTACCTCAAAAGAGAGATCCTTCCTCCTGTTGTCTGCATAACTCTTCTATCTACCCTGAGCTGTTCTCATGTGTTTTTGTATCAACAGAACTTTTTCTACCAACTCTTCTTCCAATTCTGGTCCCATCAACTTCCATTCATGCACTTCATCCAAAAAGCTAGAGTTTGACACTGCTTCCCATATAATGCCTCTAACGGTGCCATCTGTGTACTGGAATGAAAAATATTTTTATATGAAAATTTAACCAAAGAACGATGTTGGTCCCAACATCCCTGATAATCCTTCGAAATAGAACATAGCAAATCCTCCAATGTCTGAATCGTTCTTTCTGACTTCCCATCTGATTGAGGATGAAGAGCCGTACTAAAATTTAATTCAGTACCCAACAACTTCTGAAGGCCTTTCCAAAATTTAGAAGTAAACCTGGGATCACGATCAGATACAATGGAAAGGGGAACTCCATGAAACCTGAATATATCTTTGAGATACAATCGAGAAAGTTGATCTATTGAAAATGTATCTCTTATAGCAAAGAAATGAGCAGGTTTAGTCAAGCGATCAACAATAACCCAGATTGCATTATTACCTCAAGATGTCTTCGGTAATCCCACAACAAAGTCCATGGTTATAGTCTCCCATTTCCACACTGGCACTGGTAAAGGCTGAAGCATCTCTTTCAGTAACTGCCACACTTCTTTAACCTGTTGACAATTCAAACACATCATAGTGAAATCAGCAATGTCCCTTTTCATTCCATCTCACCGGTAATACTCCCGAAGATCTCTATACATCTTAGTACTTCCTAGATGAACTGAAAAGGGAGAACTACGATCTTCACATAACAGCACACTCTTCAACTATGAATCACACATCACACACAATCTCTTCCCAAATCTGAAAACTCAATCATTATCAATGTTGAATTCAGGCAACTTACCCTTCTGAACCAGCTCTACCTTTTTCTGCAACTCACTGTCTTGCTTCTGTGCTTTCTTGATTCTGTATGATAGAGAAGATTTCACTGATACCTGAAACAAAATAGAAGGACATCTTGCACCCACAACTTCTATGACAAAGTTCATCAAATCCTTAACCAAAGGATCACATTCCAAGCGCAACATTGTTAATGAAGCATTACTTTTTCGACTCAAAGCATGAGCCACTTTATTTTCTTTTCCCGGATGGTAATGAATTGTAAAATCATAATCCTTGATTAATTATAGCCATCTCCTCGGTCTAATTTTCAATTCCTTCTGAGTGAATATATACTTTAAACTTTTGTGATCAATATATATTTCACACTTTACTACATACAAATGATGCCTCTAAATTTTTAAAGCAAAAACAATAGCAGCTAATTCCAAAACATGTGTTGGGTAATTTACCTCATGTGTATTCAACTGTCGTGAAGCATATGAAATTACCTGATCATTCTGCATAAGGACACAACCAAGTCCCTTAAACGAAGCATCCATATAGATAACAAACTCACTATTCTTGGAAGGAAGTTCCAAAATTAGAGCATTCAGCAATCTTCTTTTCAATTCCTGAAAACAATCATCAAATTCTCTTATCCAGATAATCTTACCACCCTTCCAAGTTAGCTTAGTCATTGGACTAGATAACCATGAAAAATTTCTAACAAACCTTCGGTAATAGGATGCCAAACCATGGAAGATATGAATCTCAGTTACATTTGTGGGTCTTGCCCATTCTTCAACAACCTTGGTTTTTATAGGATCAACAGTTATTCCATCTTTAGAAACAATATGACCAAGGAAAGAAATTAGTTGCAACCAAAACTCACACTTTCTAAATTTCCCATAAAATTTCATTTCGTTTAAGGTTTTCAAAATAACCTTTAAATGACTTCCATGCTCCTCTTTACTTTTAGAAAACACAAAAATATCATCAGCAAACACAACCACGATTTATCACCTATGTCAACTAATCCATCCCTGCAACTAACTCTTCAATTCTAATTCTGAACATCTTAGGATGCTAATTTAGAAGTTTATTTCCATCTATATACCTTCTTAGCACAACTTCCATGTTTCCTCTTCAGAAAACCATTCTAAACACATAAATATCTTAGGCGAAGCAACATGGTAATCTGTAAATGCTATAATAATTAAATTTGACCATAAAAAAATTATTTTTGGATAATCATTTAATAAAATTTTAACTCCTAAAGTCATCTAAACCGACCTCTTATACCAACTATAAGGCCCCAGCCTTAAACATTACTTAATCTTGAGATATTTCAATAATACACCTTGAGGATATTTTCTGGTTTAGAGTTTTAGAGAATTAGATCATAAAACATGCATTAGATCCCACATTTTAAAATAGTGGTTATAATAAATGATAGTATTCATTTTCTCCCATCAACGGAAACATATTTAAAATAAAACATGTATTATTTCTTGAAACTTTCTTGACAATATCATCATATCATGTACCATTCCCTTGACTTGTGAAAAACATTTCAAAATTTGGGATGAATGAGATCATATATACATAATAATGAAATCATACTTTTCCCATAAAACATTGGAACATTAACATACCTCATCAAATCATGAATAAATCATAGAAATCATAAGACATAAAGGTAACTTGAGGCATTCATAACATTATTACGTAGGGAGTAACCCTCTTGGTTTCGTTTGGAATACCCATCACATTATATTACATAAATATCTTCGGAGAAACCATAATGTTTCACTCCTTCACGTTACCCAATTCATTAGAGAGCTATATCATTCTCACCCACCCTTAGTTTATCACGGAACCACCCTTCTTCATAAATAGTGCCTAAGAACCATAACATAAATCGTATCACATAAAACATGAATAAAGGAAACATTAAATTTCAACATTTCAATCACAAGATATCAATAACACATTAATATAATAAAATCATTTTCAAAACCATTTTCAATACCAAAACAAACGAAAAGTAAAACATGGTATTTATTTTTCATTTAAAAAAAGTTATGGCTTGTAGAGGAAGCCGAAACTCAAATAATGGTCACGGCAGTGGAGAAGTCGTTGTCGCTGCATACGTACAACAAAGACATTCCGATTTATCGTTTTGTAAAACTCTTCATATAAAAAATATTCATTTTTGATAAATATAAAATTCAATGGGGTTTATAAACCATATAAAAGAAGGTTGTGTATAATATAAAATATTCCTCAATGAAAGGAGATTGAGACGAAGTCCCATACAAAGACCATTTTTTATATAAAATAGATCTATTATGTGTATTCACTATATTTACACAAAAAGAAAGTATAAATACAAGATAGGACATAATAATATCATGACATATTTTGAAAGTAGGAGATTAACCCAAAGAACGGAAATTGGGTTAAGAAGTTCCCTTACCTCTGGTCCGACTTGACTCGATCATTCTTTAATGTCCTGAATAATAAACATGAGTTAATTTCTACTTGCTTAAGAAACATTTTCAAGTTCATTATTTATTTTATATCACTTATTACCATGTTATGAACATTACATAGTCATTTAAATAAATAATGGTCTTTTTGTTGATCATTGGTACTTGAGTCCAAAATAAACTCCTTATAATTAAAAGTTGTTCATGGGGTAAAATGTCCATTATATCCAGAATTATATTCATGATGTGGATATCATATATATCATATATATCCAGTATATACATGAATTTATAATATTACATAATCATTTATAGGTAAGAATTGAAATGCACCGTTCATGGAGATGGTAAGCCGTACGTACGCATGAATGCTACTTTCATTTCTATGTCATACTAGTGGAATTAAAATTAAATGAGAGATATGTCTATTTTAATTCCAGAATTATATTCATCATTTATATGTAACATACATCATATATATCCATTATATAAATGTACTTATAATAGTACATTAAATTTGGTGATAAGAAATTAAATGCATCGTTCATGGAGACGGTAAGCCGTACGTATGCATGAACGCTACTTTCATTTCTATCTCATACTTTAATGGAAATAAATAATAATTATATAAAGTTATATTATTATTCCAGTATAATATCATATATAATATCATTAAATCTATCCTTTATACATATCACATATGGTATTAATGAATCAAATCACTTTGAGGGGGCGGTAGTCCGCACTTCCTAAAATGAAGATATCATGTTTACCCATAATGGAAACAATAAAGGTAGGCCATAAATGAAAAATAAAGAAGCTTAAGTAAAACATAAAAATATTATATACCATATATAAATATATTGACATCTTAATGGCCACCATTGAAGGTGTTATATGAGTGTTGAGCAATCATCGTTTCGTGAGGCAGAAATTCTCCATCCACAGAAACAGTATGTTCTTTAATGATTAGATGTAGGTGTGTGTAAGTGTAGCTCAAATGCATCTTATAAAAACATAGTAGTATATTTAAGATAATGGGGTTGTTTTAAAATAAATGAATAAAAATAATTTAGGGTTTTGGAGAAGCAAAATAAAACAAAAGTACACAAGTGAAGACATTACCTTAAAATCGGGTAACTCTTTTTGATTTGAGCTCAAAGGCGTCCTTGGGAAGACATCTGCCGAAAGTGAGGCTTCTAGGAGTAAGAGAGGGATGTGGAGAGACAAACTGGGAAGGGTTTGACCGAGCCAAAGGTTTGAGAGGTGTGGGTAATGAGGTAGAGGTTGGGGCCTTTTATAAGAGGAGAGGAGGGGCACTCTTGGAAAGTTAAAAAATGTTACTCTATTTTCAAATGAGTTTCATATTTTAAAAGTCACACATTGATATAATTCAAGGATAAAGTGATAAGGGTTATAAATATACCCATCCAATAGGTTTTTGACAAGTGTAGGTTTTAGATTTTACATTATCTTTTCATTTTATTTAAATCGTTCAATAATGAGGTAATCGTTGCATCATCATGATGTCATAATTAATTTAATTTATTTAATGTCTAAAATTTTTGAAAAAAATAATATGATGTAGTTAATCTTTTTAAATTTAAAATGAATATTTATAGTCCAAAATATCATTTATTTAGACAAAATTAAAAATGAATTACTCATGTGATACATTGTTTGTTATATTTAACATTCTTTAAAAAAATTAAAAGATAACAAGTCACTTTCCCACAAAAGTGATTCCATGTGGTCCCCAAGTTTGGCACAAGGCATCCCATGGTCGGCCATGAGACAACTATTATCATTATCATACATGTTGGTGTCATTTTTTATTATTATGATATTATTTTATTATCCTTAACTACCTGATTACTCATTAATCAAGATAATTAAAGATTATTACCGTCGTTACTATTCATAATTTCCAAAAACATAAGAGTATTAATTACATAATTTGGGCCTTCTGATTCCAAATATTGAATCCATTTTACCAAATTCCAAACATAGAAATTTCAATAATTAATTTAAAAATAATTCCCGTTGTCAAAACAAATAGCGGGTTTTTTGAAATAATATCTATGAAAAGTTTAGCATTAGTTTATTCCAAATTACAAAGTGAAATTAATCGTAATGACCACCATTGGATTAATTTGTAAAAATATATTCAGATTACACTTTAATACAAATTAAAAAGATAATCTAACCATATAATTAAAATAGACGAAAAAACATTTTTGATGTAAAATGCAGTATTTTTCACTATTCATAAAAAATTGAACATTGTCAGAAAAATACCAAAAAATTATCCAATGTAAATTTTAATGTCCCAATAATAAATAATAAGTTTATTTTGAAAAATAAAGCTTATAAAATTGTCAAATGTTTTATTTAAAAATGGTTTTCTACCAAAAGGCAGTAAAATAATCTTTTAAAAATATTAGTGTATTCACTGCTTAAGATTGGATTTATTATCATTTTAAGCCTCTAAAACACTATCTAATTCATAAATAGATTTTTAGAGGCTATATATTATTCATTACTTACTTGGTATGTTACATCCTTCCCCCTTTATAAAATTGCATCCCCACAATTTATTTACTTATCAAATAAGTGGGGGTATTTATCCCTCATTACATTTTCAGATTCTCATGTTGCCTCTTCGATAACGTGGGTTTTCCACAAAACCTTTACCTGATGAATCAATTTATTCCATAACACTTGCTCCCTGTGGTCTAGAATCTAGACTGGTTGTTCCTCATAAGATATGTTCTCTTCAAATTGAACTACCTCTGGACTCAAAAAATGAGATGGATCTAGCATGTACTTCCTTAACATGGAAACATGAAAAACATTGTGTACCAGCGATAAAATCGGGGGTAAAGCCACTCGGTAAGAAACTAATCCAACTCTCTCCAGAATTTCATATGGTCCAATGAACCTTGGACTCAGATTCCCTTTCTTACCAAATCGTATCACACTTTTCCATGGTGATACTTTATGAAAAACATGATCACCTACCTCAAAAGAGAGATCCTTCCTCCTGTTGTCGGCATAACACTTCTATCTACTCTAAGTCGTTCTCATGTGTTTTTGTGTCAACTGAACTCTTTCTACCAACTCTTCTTCCAATTCTTGTCCCATCAACTTCCTTTCACCCACTTCATCACAAAAAGCTAGAGTTTGACACTGCTTCCCATATAATGCCGCAAACGGTGCCATCTGTGTACTGGAATGAAATCTATTTTTATATGAAAATTTAACCAAAGAACGATGTTGGTCCCAACATCCCTGATAATCCATCGAACAAGAAAATAGCAAATCCTCCAATGTCTGAATCGTTCTTTCTGACTTCCCATCTAATTGAGGATGAAGAGCCGTACTAAAATTTAATTCAGTACCCAACAACTTCTGAAGGCCTTTCCAAATTTAGAAGTAAACCTGGGATCACGATTAGATACAATGGATAGGGGAACTCCATGAAACCTGACTATCTCTTTAGGATACAATCGAGAAAGTTGATCTATTGAAAAATTATCTCTTGTAGCAATGAAATGAGCAGGTTTAGTCAAGCGATCAACAATAACCCAGATTGCATTATTACCTCAAGATGTCTTCGGTAATCCCACAACAAAGTCCATGGTTATAGTCTCCCATTTCCACACTGGCACTGGTAAAGGCTGAAGCATCCCTTTCAGTAACTTCCACACTGCTTTAACATGTTGACAATTCAAACACATCATAGTGAAATCAGCAATGTCCCTTTTCATTCCATCCCACCAGTAATAATCCTGAAGATCTCTATACATCATAGTACTTCCTGGATGAACTGAAAATGGAGAACTATGATCTTCACATAAAAACACTCTCTTCAACTATGAATCACACATCACACACAATCTCTTCCCAAATCTGAAAACTCAATCATTATCAATGTTGAATTCAGGCAACTTACGCTTCTGAACCAGCTCTACCTTTTTCTACAACTCAATGTCTTGATTCTGTGCTTGCTTGATTCTGTATGATAGAGAAGATTTCACTGATTCCTGAAACAAAACAGAAGTACATCTTGCACCCACAACTTCTATGACAAATTTCATCAAATCCTTAACCAAAGGATCACATTTCAAGCGCAACATTGTTAATGAAGCATTACTTTTTCGAGTCAAAGCATGAGCCACTTTATTTTCTTTTCCCGGATGGTAATGAATTGTAAAATTATAATCCTTGATTAATTCTAGCCATCTCCTCTGTCTCATTTTCAATTCCTTCTGAGTGAATATATACTTTAAACTTTTGTGATCAATATATATTTCACACTTGACTACATACAAATGATGCCTCCAAATTTTTAAAGAAAAAACAATAACAGCTAATTCCAAAACATGTGTTGGGTAATTTACCTCATGAGTATTCAACTATCGTGAAGCATAAGCAATTACCTGACCATTCTAGATAAGGACACAACCAAGTCACTTAAACGAAGCATCCCTATAGATAACAAACTCACTATTCTTGGAAGGAAGTTCCAAAATTAGAGCATTCAGCAATCTTCTTTTCAATTCTTGAAAACAATCATCACATTCTTTTATCCAGATAATCTTAATACCCTTCCGAGTTAGATTAGTCATTGGAATAGATAACCATGAAAAATTTCTAACAAACCTTCGATAATAGGATGCCAAACCAAGGAAGATACAAATCTCAGTTACATTTGTGGGTCTTGGCCATTCTTCAACAACCTTGGTTTTTATAGGATCAACATTTATTCCATCTTTAGAAACAATATGACCAAGGAAAGAAATTAGTTGCAACCAAAACTCACAATTTCTGAATTTCCCATAAAATTTCTTTTCGTTTAAGGTTTTCAAAATAACCTTTAAATGACTTTCATGCTCCTCTTTACTTTTAGAAAACACAAAAATATCATCAGCAAACACAACCACGATTTATCACCTATGTCAACTAAGCCATCCCTGCAACAAACTCTTCAATTGTAATTCTGAACATCTTAGGATGCTAATTTAGAAGTTTATTTCCATCTATATACCTTATTAGCACAACTTCCATGTTTCCTCTTCGGAAAACCATTCTAAACACATAAATATATTAGGCGAAGCAACATGGTAATCTGTAAATGCTATAACAATTAAATTTGACCATAAAAAAATTATTTTTGGATAATCATTTAATAAAATTCTAACTCCTAAAGTCATCTAATCCGACCTCTGATACCAACTATAAGGCCCCAGCCTTAAACATTACTTAATCTTGAGATATTTCAAGAATACAGCTTGAGGATCTTTTCTGGTTTAGAGTTTTAGAGAATTAGATCATAAAACATGCATTCGATCCCACATTTTAAAAAAGTGGTTACAATAAAAGATAGTATTCATTTTCTCCCATCAATGGAAACATATTTAAAATATAACATGTATTATTTCTTGACACTTTCTTGACAATATCATCATATCATGTACCCTTCCCTTGACCTGTGAAAAACATTTCAAAAACATGGGTTGAATGAGTTCATATATACACAATAATGAAATCATACTTTACCCATAAAACATTAGAACATTAACATACCTTATCAAATCATGAATAAATCATAGAAATCATAATACATAAAGGTAACTTGAGGCATTCATAACATTATTACACAGGGAGTAACCCTCTTGGTTTCGTTTGGAATACCCATCACAGTATATTCCGTAAATATCTTCGGAGAAACCATAACATTTCACTCCTTCACGTTACCCAATTCATTAGAGATCTATATCGTGCTCACCCACCCTTAGTTTATCACGGAACCACCCTTCTTCATAAACAATGCCCAATAACCATAACATAAATCGTATCACATAAAACATGAATAAAGGAAACATTAAATTTCAACATTTCAATCACAAGATATCAATAACTTATTGATATAATAAAATCATTTTCAAAACCGTTTTCAATACCAAAACAAACGAAAAGTAAAACATGGTATTTATTTTTCATTTAAAAAAATTTATGGCTTGTAGAGGAAGCCGAAACTCAAATAATGGTCACGGCAGTGGAGAAGTCGTTGTCGCTGCATACGTACAACAAAGACATTCCCATTTATCGTTTTTTAAAACTCTTCATATAAAAAAGATTCCTCTTGGATAAATATAAAATTCAATGGGGTTTATACACCATATAAAAGAAGGTTGTGTATAATATAAAATATGCCTCAATGAAAGGAGATTGAGACGAAGTCCCATACAAAGACCATTTTTTATATAAAATAGATCTATTATGTGTATTCACTATATTTACACATAAAGAAAGTATAAATACAAGATAGGACATAATAATATCATGACATATTTTGAAAGTATGAGATTAACCCAAAGAATTGAAATTGGGTTAAGAAGTTCCCTTACCTCTTGTCCGACTTGACTCGATCATTCTTTAATGTCCTGAATAATAAACTTGAGTAAATTTCTACTTGATTAAGAAACATTTTCAAGTTCATTACACCTTTTATATCACTTATTACCATGTTATGAACATTACTTAGTCATATAAATAAATAATGGTCTTTTTGTTGATCATTGGTACTTGAGTCAAAAATAAACTCTTTATAATTAAAAGTTGTTCATGGGGTAAAATATCCATTATATCCAAAATTATATTCATGATGTGGATATCATATATATCATATATATCCAGTATATACATGAATTTATAATATTACATAATCATTTATAGGTAAGAATTGAAATGCACCGTTCATGGAGATGGTAAGCCATACGTACGCATGAACGATACTTTCATTTCTACGTCATACTAATGGAATTAAAATTAAAGGAGAGATATGTATATTTTAATTCCAGAATTATATTCATAATTTATATATAAATTACATCATATATATTCATTATATAAATGTACTTATAATAGTACATTACATTTGGGGATAAGAAATGAAATGCATCGTTCATGGAGACGGTAAGACGTACGTATTCATGAACGCTACTTTCATTTCTATCTCATACTTTAATGGAAATAAATAATAATTATATAAGGTTATATTATTATTCCAGTATAATATCATATATAATATCATTAAAACTATCCTTTATACATAGCACATATGGTATTAACGAATCAAATCACTTTGAGGGGGCGGTAGTCCGCACTTCCTAAAATGAAGATATCATGTTTACCCATAATGGAAACAATAAAGGTATGCCATAAATGAAAAATAAAGAAGCTTAAGTAAAACATAAACATATTATATACCATATATAAATATAGTGACATCTTAATGGACACCTTTGAAGGTGTTATATGAGTGTTGAGCAATCATCGTTTCGTGAGGCAGAAATTCTCCATCCACAGAAACAGTATGTTCTTTAATGATTAGATGTAGGTGTGTGTAAGTGTAGCTCGAATGAATCTTATAAATACATCGTAGTATATTGAAGATACTGGGGTTGTTTTAAAATAAATTAATAAAAATAATACAGGGTTTTGGAGAAGCAAAATAAAACAAAAGAACACAAGTGAATACATTACCTTAAAATCGGGTAACTCTTTTTGATTTGAGCTCAAAGGAATCCTTGGGAAGACTTCTGCCGAAAGTGAGGCTTCTAGGTGTAAGAGAGGGATGTGGAGAGACAAAATGGGAAGGTTTTGACCGAGGAAAAGGCTTGAGATGTGTGGGTAAGGAGGTAGAGTTGGGGGCCTTTTATAAGAGGAGAGGAGGGGCACTCTTGGAATGTTAAAAAATGTTACTCTATTTTCAAATGAGTTTAATATTTTAAAGGTCACACATTGATATAATTCAAGGATAAAGTGATAAGGGTTCTAAATATACCCATCAAATAGGTTTTTTACAAGTGTAGGTTTTAGATTTTACATTATCTTTTCATTTTATTTAAATCGTTCAATAATGAGGTAATCGTTGCATCATCATGATGTCATAATTAATTTAATTTATTTAATGTCTAAAATTTTTGAAAAAAATAATATGGTGTAGTTAATATTTTTAAATTTCCAATGAATATTTATATTCCAAAATATCATTTATTTAGACAAAATTAAAAATGATTTACTTAGGTGATACAATGTTTGTTATATTTAACATTCTTTAAAAAAATTAAAAGATAACAAGTCACTTTCCCACAAAAGTGATTCCATGGGGTCCCCAAGTTTGAACCAAGGCATACAATGGTCACAAATTAGACAAAAATTAGAATTAGGACACATGTTTGTGTAATTTCTTATTATTATGATATTATTTTATTATCCTTAACTACCCGATTACTCATTAATCAAGATAATTAAATATAATTACCATCGTTACTATTCATAATGTCCAAAAACAAAAGAGTCTTAATTAAATAATTTGGACCTTAAGATTCCAAATATGGAATCCATTTTACAAAATTCCCAACACAGAAATTGAAATAATTAATATAAAAATAATTCCCATTGTCAAAAAAAATAGCGGGTTTTTTTGAAACAATATCTATGAAAAGTTTGGCATTAGTTTATGCCCAATTCCAAAGTGAAATTAATCCTAATGAAAACCATTGTATTAAATGGTAAAAATATATTCAGATTACACTTTGTGACCAATTAAAAAGATAATCTATCCATATAATTAAAATAGATGAAAAAGCAGTTTTGATGTAAAATGCAGTATTTTTCACTATTCATAAAAAATGAACATTGTCAGAAAAATACCAAAAATTTATCCAATGTATATTTAAATGTCTCAATCATAAATAATAAGTTTATTTTGACAAATAGATCTTATAAAATTCTCTAAATTTTGATTTAATAATGGTTTTCCATCAAAAGGCAGTAAAATAATCTTTTGAAAATATTAGTGTATTCAATGCTTAAGATAGGATTTATTCTCGTTTTAAGCCTCTAAAACACTATCTAATTAATAAATAGACATAGATAAGAATATCTATTATTCATTAATTTCTTGGGATGTTACAATTATTCCCACGTTTTTATGTTTAAAGTGGATTGAATAATGGAAAATATTTGATCCAAGAGAGGACATGTTCAATATATGTACATAAAATATCTCTTGGATATGTTTATAGGTCATTTTCATCCTTATGGTTAAGGCATAGTCCTTTATTAAGCTTTATTTAACATTAATTATTATAATTAATTATAATTACATTCATTATTATTTTTGGTCAAAAACAATGTTTTTGTTTTTAGAAATTATAAATTATAATTTTCCAAATATGTAATTTATTTTTCAAAATTCTAATCATATATGTGGAAGAAATTGATTTAAATTTAATCTCATAGGTGGGACAAAATGCAGGTTTATAAAGTAAAATCGTCCGTACGTTTTCTATTTTTTAATATTAAATTTAAATTTTAAATTTATTAAAATGAATAAATATTATTGATTGATAAAAATATTATATAATTATTCTTTAAAAAACTTATAATTATAATATAACCGTATAAATATATTAGATGAAAAAAAAGTTTTCAAAAAAATCAGTATTTTTACTATTCATTAAAAAATGAATTTTTATAGAACAAAAAATTCACCATAAACTAATTATTATGATTATATCTCAAATATAATGGTTTTTGGGACATATTAAATCAATTATAGTGTCAAAATTAATATTTAAAATGAGTTATCCATTAAAATGTGCTAAGATTTCCTTTATAGAAATATATGTTATTCTGTTTAAAATAGAGTTTGTCCTATTATTTTTCTTGTAAAACATAATGGATGAATATAAAAATATTTTATTAAATATATAACATATATATTTCATTAATATCATTAACTAATTGTAATTATTTATGTTTATTAATGAAAATCCATTTAAAAGTATAAAAATAATAATATATTTTTTATATCTAGTTATTTATTATTTTCATTTATCATTAATTGGTATCCAATAAATTCATTTTATATTTACATAAACAATAAATTTTCCTATGTTAGTTAATACTATTCAAGAAAACTAACATAAGAGCTTGATTATATCATATTATATTAAATAATAATATTTAAATAATACATTGTAATTTGATGAAACTCAAAATTGCATGTAGCAAAATATATAATATAAGGACGATATATCATGTAACACATGCTAACTTTGTGTTTCTATAACACCCAAATACCAAAATCCCAGATTCGGTGTATTATTTTATTACATTATCATGATTACAACGAATGAAATCCTGAAGGATGAATAAGTTAAGAAGTCTTGGAATTCCGTGTTACATACACGATACCCATAATACATTTGGAAATAGAAATAAAAAACATGATATACTATAAAATGAAATAAAATGCACCCTTGAATGCTTATTAAATTATTTCATCTTCATAACCCGAGGAAAGGAAACATAATGAGGTTAAGCTCAAATGTGCATTAAGGTAATTTACGCAGAATAAATAATGGATCAATTAGATTAAATTAACATGTAAAAGTAAATAAATGATGAAATAATCCATTCAAATAAATATATAAGGAAAAAATAATTTGGAAAAGTAAGAAAATGAAACTCATTCCATTTAATCAATGAACCAATAATGAAATGTATCAATAGATATTTTGATGAAAAATCTCATGGAAGAATAATAAATGGAACTAAATGAGGGTAACGATTATTTAATGGAAGCATGATTGAGGAACATGAAATTTTATACCATCAATAACTTCATAATATAGATTACTAATACATATATAATCCTGTTTAATTTGGTCATCTTATTTGTCTCTTGAGATCCTCTTGATGCATCAAGGAGCTATATAAAGTATGGGATCCACCCATCATTTACAATAAAAATAATTACTAGTATTGAATAATCAAAATAAATAATATTCCTTATAAAAGATCCATATTGAATAAATAATACATAATTATCAGTATTTCCCCCAAATAATAAAATCAATGTCAAAGTAGACCTCATGTGTAAAATGGTATATGGTTTAGGAGGTAAAACATATATTATATGAGAATATAGATATTGAAGAAAATTTACTCTGTAAAATGATTAAAATATAATTATTGTTTTCAATAAAATTTTAACAATCACAAAATGAATTGAGATTGTAAATATAATCATTAAGAACAATCTTGAGGAGAATAATATTTTAACATTCCAAAGAGTATCATGCCACTTTGAAACATTTGAATCCTAATATCTAGAAATACATAGCATTAAATGAGTCTTATACTATCATGAGAATAATAAGATTCATGATATAACATGAAAAAATTATAATACACACAAAAGAAAAGTTAATTGACCCATAATAACAAAGATGTCTCAATTAAATGTAAATTGATTCAAAATTCTCTTACCTTAACCTTAATTTTGTTGTCTGGTGTTTATCCTCCTATATATTGATTTAAAATATGTTACTAGCTTATACAATAACAATAATAATTTTTATAATTCTATTTATTAAATTCTAATAATATCTCATATCCCATTTTTGACCGCATTCATTAATTTCACTATTCCAGGTGTTAATTATCTCGTTTTCTTGAGTAAGTTTTAACTTGATATTTATTGTTATAATTAACTAAATTATGTTTGAATTAAATAAATAGTGTAAACCATGAATTAATTATCATATAAAATCTGTGTATATGTATTTATTGTATTCTATTATATTTGTAGATTAGAAATTAAGTGCACCGTTCATGGATACAGTAGGTCGTACATACACATGAATGCTACTTCCAATTCAATTTCATATTAAAATAATGGAAACTAAATTATAAATATGTATATTATTATTATGGTATCATATATATGTTATATATATTATAATTTTTTATTAAACCCATCCTTTATATGTTCCATGTATGGAATGAATGAGTCATATCACTTTGAGGGGCGGTAGTCCACACTTTCTCAAATGAAATTATCATATATACACAAGATAAAATGCATAAAGTTGACTTATAAATATAAATTACATAATCATAAAAAAATAAAATAATTATATATAGCCTATATAATCATACTACTTATTATAATTTCCACCATGATAGGTGGTAAGGGAAAAATGAACAATCATCGTTTCGTGAGGCAGTAGTTTGTCATACACAGAAACAGTGTGGTCGTTAACCATTCAACGGAGGTGTGTGTAAGTGTAGGTATAAACCTTAGCATAAAAAATCCAAGTATATTTAGAATTCTGTTACTATTATACAAGAATTGGATAATAAGATTATATGGGGTGGATAATGGAAATGAAACTGAAAATCTTAAGAGAAGATACTACCTCTTAATCACGTAGATTCTTTTGGTTTATATCAAAAGGATACTGTGGAAGAATTTATGACCAGAGGGAGGATTTTTGGTTTAGGGGAGGGAATTTGCGAAGCTATTTTGGAAAATTTTATGTGAACATAATATGTTTGGGATGTGTGATGAAGTAGGAGAGGTGATGACCTTTTATAGGGAAGGAAAAAGACTCATTTAGAATTTTTTGAAACAAGTTAGGTGTACACATGCTCTTACCTAAAAAAATTCATAAAAAAAAGACCAAAATAAAGAATTTATGGTTTATGGAAGATATATGGCCATAAAATTGGTTTTGGACAAGAGGATAGATAACTTGGTCCATTATATTAAATGTTTAGTCCTTTATTAAGATAAATTTTACATTAATAATTTTAAATAATTAAATTACATTCAATAATATTTTTGGTCAAAAAATGTTTTTCTTATAATAAATTATAAATTATTTTGATTATAAATATTGAATCCATTTTTCAAAATTCCAATCATATAATTGGAAGAAATTAATTTAAAATTCATCCTGCATATGGGATGACAATATAGGTTTTTAAAGTAAAAACATCCCAAAGGTTGTTATGTTTTGATAGTCATTTTCAAAGAAAAATTGATCCAAATGACCTACATTGAATTAATTGTTAAATTATTATATAATTAAAATTTTAAACTAATATAAAACATAATTTTACCATATAAATAAATTAGATGAAAAATAGGTTTAAACTAAAATTCAATATTTTTTACTATTCATTAAAAATGAAAGGTTTTAGAAAAATATAAAAAATTAACCATAACCTAATTATTATGATTATATATTAAATATTATTATTTTACATATTAAATCAATTAATGTTTTAGAATTCATATTTAAAATGGGTTCTCAATTAAAATATGGTAAAATTGCCTTAAAAATATAGGGTTTTAATGTGTAAAATACAGTTGGTTCTTATCTTAAGCATATCAAAACTAATGTATGAATAATAAAATATTTTATACAATATATAACATATAAATTTCATTATAATCATTATTTAATTGTAATTAATTATTTTTATTTAGATAAAAATCCATTTAGTGCATTAAAAAATAATATTTCGTTTTTATATCTAATTGGTTCTTATTTTCATTTCACATTAACTGGTAAACCTTGAAATAATTTTATATTTTTATAAACCATATATTTTCATAAGTTTGTTAATAATATTAAAAATGTATATATATATATATATATTATAATAAATAATAACATTTTGATAATATATTATTGTTCAGAAAAATTCGGTCTTGCGTGCAACACATGCCATCAAAGAAGCTTTCACTTGAGTGTAAAACACAGTAACATGGAGTTGCATGAATTGAAAAATATAAAATATTTGAAAATATATTTAAAATAGTAATTATATTTTAATTTATCCTCGTATTATATCCCCTTATATGCTTGGTGTCACATGTTATGCACACTATCAAATATAAGGTTTTTTACTTTAGAATTTTGGGGTGTCACTTTCTCCCCACCTTAATTAAATTGTGTCCTCAACATTTAAACATGATATTGGTGATAGAGGGATTTAATATAAACTATTGTTTAAGGAACTAAATTTTTAAAAATTGTTAATATAACATATTCTTAATAAGAGAGAATGAAAAGTATAAGTGCCAAATAAATAGGTTCTCTAGTAGAAGAACATATGTGGGAAATGTAAAAATCTATACGAAAAAAAATCCAAAAATCAAGTTCTAATGGAGAGTTATAGAGAACATGTTCAAATGATAGTTTTCTACTATGAAATCATTAATCATAGTTTTGAATAAAGTCATTGATATCATAAAAAATGACACTATTATGGACAATTTTTTATTTAAAAACGGTTTTTTCTATAGTCAAGAAATTATTACACTATATAAGAATATAAGTAAATATACATTTCTATAAACATAAAATTTTAATTTTATTACATCTTGAACTATTTATACTTCATATATTAATACATGATGCATCATACGATTATTTAATATATAACCCTCTAAAATATCATCCAATAATAATCTTAAACCATCTTATAAATGGTTAAATTTTCCAACTGATTGTGATCCAATCACTTATGAAGAAGAGTCACTAAATTATAAAAACTGAATATATCATTTTAATTTAATGAACATGAATTAGCTGAAAATTTTCACATTCTAAATATATGAATAACTTGATCATTTATCCTCTTGAAAAATGTTGATAACTCAAATCACCATAAAATCTCATTGGAAACATGAATTATTCCTTATTACACAAGTACAAAATATGTTATTGGATATATTACCTTAATCCATAGGTGTGGTAAACTACATCAATAATGGAAGAGACTAATTTTCTACAAGTAATTAATTAATTCCAATATAGTCAATACTTTTCCGGATTAATCATTTCTTTAACATTATCTCGATATCGAGAACATGTTAAGGGTTCTATTTCCCTCAGTCCTGTGTCAAAAGATTGAATTTATACTTAATCACTTTTTTATATACCATTCAACATAAGACTTGAAATCCTTAATGAAAAATTTCTATAATGTAATCCTCATGTATTCCATAATACTTATCACCAGTATATTGCTGATAAAATATTCAAATGACATAATTCTTGAATAGGAATATGAATTATTCCTCTTCATTTGTGGAAGTATCAGAACATTACCATTATCTAATAGCATCATTTGGGGTGTATTAAATTGACACATGGTACATTGATTTGTATAGTGTCCCATATTATTCCAGTTGAGTCCTTATACATTGGAATCCTTTTTCTTAATCTTTCAATCATGAACGTAGTGTCATTTTTCTCCAAACTTATAACAAACTATCATACCCATAAATCATGTACTATAGTGTTTATTTCAACAATTATTAGATGTTATAAAATCCTTCTTTCCCTTCATCTTCTTTGACACATTCCCTTTTTCATAGTGCTTAGATGTCCTCTTCTTATCTTGGTTCTCTTCGAATACATATGATTTGGATAATTCATTACCTATATTTTTAGAACATTATATTATTTCCCCAAATGATGGGAATATTTAGGAGACTATTTCCCTTCGAAATTTTATCTCAATACCATGAAATATATGTCCATATTAACCTTTGTATCATTGGCATTGGTAGAGTTCATATTCCTTTCACTAGACAAAATTTCCAAACAATGGCATACACTAGATTAAATAATAAGATAATGTATCATTAGAAAAATAGTGGATCACATCACACAAATTGAAAAAAATACTCATAGATAATCTCATAATTTTAAATATTGTTTCTTCAGGTATATCTTTAATTTAAAGTCCTTTATAATGGTTTATAAAAAAAATATAAATTTTCTAATGTATATCCCCTAGCATTGTCAAACTAGGTTCACGGTTAGGAAAATGGTCATGTATAGGGTTACCTCAAGTCAGGCTCAGAACACCTTGTCAGAGTAATTAATCTTAGGAAAATTTGTTCCAGAACCACACCTACTTGTTGTATCCATATAGAGACATATTACTAGAAATATGCACATAATCTCTATCTTACCAAAATTATTGGATGTTATTATATAATTATCCTCAATGTCTATCTTAGGGTTGTTTGGCCTAATCTAACTTTTCAAATCCATGTTTCCATGTTTTATTCTAAAATTCCTTTGATACCAACTATAATCCCCTAACCCTAGAAGCCTAGATTCAGTGCATTATATTATTACATTAGAATGACTATAAAGAATCAAATATCAAAGGAATTATTTTTTTAGTATTCTTGGAAAGCCAGATCACACACATGGTACCCATAAAACAATCATAAATATAATTTAAAAACATGATACATAATAAAATGTAATAAACTACATCCTTGAATGATTATTCAATAATTGTATCTTCATATCAGGGGGGAAATGAATTATAATAAGGGTGAAATCAAATAATAAGTAAGGGTAAGTTAAGCGGAAGTAACAATGAATCATTGAGAGAAAATTAACAAATTAAAGTAAATAATTGATAACACATTCAATTCAAATAACTATACAAGGAAAAATAAATATGTAAGTTTAAGAAACTAGAAATCATGTCATTTACTAAATAATCTAAAAATGAAATGTATCCATAGATATATCGACACAAAATATCATGGATGAATAATTACTAGAAGTAATTAAGGGAAATAGTTTCATAACAAACATAATTTATAAGGAACAAGTAAACCAATACCTTTAGGACCTTTCACAAGACTATTTAAAATTGTAGATAGAAACTTGTTTAATTTGGCCAACTTATTTGTCTCTTGAGAACCTGTCAATGAATCGAGGAAATACTTAATGTTTGGGATCCACTAGTCATTCCCAGTCCAGTTAATTCTTCATAATTAATAATAAAAATAAATAATATGCCTTATCAAATATCCATATTTAATAAAGAATACATAAATATCAATATTTCCCAAAAATAATCGAATAACTGTCAAAGTAGACATAGTATGTAAAATATTATATTTTTTAAGAAATAATAATATACATTGTACAATAATATGTATATTGAAAAAAATTTACAATGTAAAATGATTAAAATATAGTTATTGATTAAATAGAATGTAATAAATCCCAAAAGGAAGTGATATTGATAATATAATCACTATGAATTTTTTTGAGCAGAATAATTTTTAAATATTCCAAACTGTCCCATACAACTTTGAAACATTTGAATCATAATATATAGAAAGTAATTAAAATAAATAAATCATATAATATCATAATAATAATGGTATTAATTATATAACATAGAAAATGAATTATATTCACCAAATAAAAGTGTATTTTCACATAATTTCAAATAAGTCTCAATGAAATGAAAACTGGAATGAAACTCCCTTACCTGAACTTTCATTTTTTGTGTGTTAGTAATTTTACAGTATAGTAGTTTAAAAGATATTTATAACTCATAATAAAACCACAATCATGTTTATAATACTATATATTAACTTTTTATAATTTCACATTACTTGTTGGTTAACAACATTCAATAATTTCACAATTTTTGATGTTAATTTCCTAGTTTGCTCGAGTAAGTTTTAACTTCTTATTTATTGTTATAATTAATTAGATCATGGTTTCATCTTATTAAAATGTAAAAAAGAACTTAATTATAATATATAATAATTATATATTTATTTATAGTTGTCTATTATATTTGGATATTAGAAATTAATTTTACCGTTCATCGAGATGATAAGTCGTACTTACACATGAACGCTACTTTAATTTTATTATTGTATAAAAAGAATGAAAAATAAATGAAAAATATTTATATTATAATTCATTTATAATATTTTTGTCATATATTTTAAATATTTTTATTAAAATAATCCTTTATACATTTCATTTATTTCATGAATGAGTTATATCACTTTGAGGGGGCGGTAGTACACACATTCTCAAATGAAATTATCATAATCACCCAAGATGGAAAGCATAAAGGTATGTTCTAAATAAAATTTTATAAAGAATAAATGAATTATAAAAATTATATATAACACATATATACACAGTTTTCATCATAATGTCCACTATTATAGGTGGTAATGGAAAAATGAACCATTATCATTTCATGAGGCAGTAGTTCACCCGGAATAGAAATAGTATATTCGTTAACCATTAGATAGAGGTGTCTGTATGTCTAGGTAGATTCATTATCATAAAAACATACTAGTATATTAGGGAAAATTCTTTTATACAGACACAGAATAATTATTTTATATAGAGTGTATAATGGAAATGAAACTAAAAAACATAAGATAATACATTGCCTCTTAATCGGGTAACTACTTTTGGTTTACACCAAAAGGATTACATGGAAGGATTTCTGCCAAAAGATATTATTAAAGTTCAAGGGTATGGATTTTTTAATGATATTTGGATATATATTGTCCTAAAATAAGAGGTTTTAGAGGTGTGAATAAGTGGGAGAGCATGTGGTCTTTTATAGGGAAGGAAAAGGACTCACCTAGAGTATTTGGAAACAAGTTATGCGTACACATGTTCTTACCTAAAAAATTCAAAAAAAAACCAAACTCAATAATTTAAGGTTTATTGATGATATATGGTAATTCAATGCTGTTTTTACAAGATTATAGGTCATTTGGGACCTAACGTTAAAGGTTTAGTTCTTTATTAAGCTTAATTTTAACTTAATAATTTTAAATATTTTTATTTATTTTCACTAATATATTCATTAAATAAAAACATAGTCATATTATAAATTAAAAACTATGATGATTCCAAATATGTAATCCGTTTTTCCAAATTCAAATCACATAAGTGGCATAAATTTCTTTAAAATTCAACCATCAGGAAGGGCGACAATATATATTTTTAAATTAATAACATCCAAGAGTTTGCTATGTTTTTATAATAATATTAAAAATTAAATTAATAAAAATTACATATATTGAATTTATTGTTATCAATATTATATAAATAATCTATAAATCCAATCTAAAAAATAATTAATTCGTATAAATAAATTAGATTAAAAATAAGTTTTGATCTAAATTCCAGTATTTTTTACTATTCATTAAGAATTGAAATGTTTTAGAAAAATATAAAAAAAATATACCTTAATAATTATTATATTTTTATTTCAAATATTATTTTTATTTTTAAATATTAAATCAATTAATTTGTAAAATTTCAGATTAAAATGGGTTAAACATCCAAAGGTGGTAAAATTACCTTTAAAAAAATATATGTCTTTTTTGTGTAGAATGAGGTTTGTTCTTATCTAATGCAACTAGAACCTAATTTATGAGTGTAAAATATATTTTATTAAATATATATTTAATTAAAATAATTAATTAATTAAAATTAATTATGTTCGTTAAGATAAAACATCATTGGAACAAAATAATAATAAACATATTTCTTTTTATATCCAATTATTTCTTATTTTCATTTGTCATTAATTGGTAACACATTAATTCATTTTATATTTATATAAAAAATATATTTTAATAATTTATTTAATAACATTCATAATTTATAGTATATATCTTATTATATTGAATAATAATATTTTAATAATATATTATTTTTTGGTGAAACTTGGTATTGCATGGAACACAAGCCATCGAAGAAGGTCTCTATTGAGTGTAACACACTCTAACTACATGTTGTGTGTATTGAAAAATATAAAATATATAAAATATATTTAAAATATGAATTTATTTTAAATTATCATGGTATTATATCCCCATATGTGTTTGGTGTCTAAATCATGCATGCTATAGAATATAAGGTTATTACTGTAGAATTATGAGGTGTTATTGTTTCAATAATTGAATTATATATAATATAGTTTAAATAGAAAAGATTTTATAAAGTATCTAGATATTATATTCTCTTAAATTCATATTTTCTCATGTCATACACGCTATCAAATACAAGGTACGTACTTTAGAATTTCAGGGTGTTAAATTATCCCCGCTTTAATTAAATTGCATCCTTACAATTTATACTAGATCTTAGTGATTGTTTTTTGACATTTCCTATGTTGAAATCCAAAATCATGAGAAGGGATAGAAAAAAATACACTATAAAAGAGATAATGGGAAGTGAAAATTTTACATGGACTAACATATAACTTGGTATCTAAGTCGTAGAACATTAGTGGCATGTAGAGATATGTACTTGGTGGAAAAGCATTAATATTCATAGGGAGTGAATGAGGTGATCAATAAAAAACAAGGTAATGGTCAATGGAATGTTTAGAGAATTGAGTCCATAAATATTTTATGATTTAAGAGACCATCAGTTCAATAGAAATTTACGTATTAGTATAACATATTATTTCTAGGTCGTTTTATTATTGTTGGGTAATAATTTTACTACCTAAGAATATAAGGAAATATACTAAATTGATAGGTTTATATTTTATATGAACAATTTAATCTTTCATTTTTCATGATAAAGTTACAATTCATTCATTTCATCAAGGATTTGATATCAAAAAAATTAACATTTAGGTTTGAATAACTAAACTAAATATTTAACGGATCATAAGGACCATAAAAAGCATAATGTATAAATATTTTTCATTAAATATATTCAAAAACCAATATGGGTAATAATTTAATTTCTAATCCAAAAAACTGATACTAAATGTTCATTGTTAACATTTATTCATTAAAGTTTTTAACTAAAAACAATGAAAATTTATTGGGGACATTATGTGGTTAAGTGGTTGGAGTGAAACCCTTATCATCTAAAAATCATGGGTTCTAGATATGATACCTCACTTGATGTGATTAGTGTTCACCCAGATTATAGTTTGTCCATTTATAAAACCAAATGAATATAATTTCCAAAATAAATACGATGGACATCCTTGAAATAAGGTTAATCATTAAAGGGCCTTTTAACTATGGTTTTTAATACAACCTTAATAAATAAATATTTCATCCACTTATTTCTACAATGATCCTTACGTATTCTATAGTTTATCCTATATATGAGGGAAATGGCATGGGAAATTTCCAAGTTACGTATAAATATGAAGAATAACTATATATTATTTCTTAGGATGAGCATCATTTCATTCTATCACACTCTTATCTTTTCCTCAAAAATTCATTGTATTGTGTGCTTTATTCCCAAACGAAAAACATTTTCCCATTCTCTTGAGACACATTCCTTTGTGTATCTTTCCACACAACTCAGATTTCATTAATTGAGCCTTATTTTCTTTAATGTATCCACCAATATAACTATTATTAACCTCTATATTTCTCTTCTATGGTGTGTTTGAGAGTTGGTAATCGTATATATTGTTAATCATATTTCAGAAAAAATAATTTGGAATAAACATGATATCTTTCACATCTATAAACACCTCATTTATTTTCCCAAAATCACCTTAAATTCATTAATGTTCAATTTTAACTTTAATATTCCAGGTTTGATTCATTTACTAAAACCAAAGAAATATTGTGAGCAACAATGACAATAGTGAGATAAGTGTATAATTATCTATAAGATACCTAAATAATGACACATAATTTTTAAATATAAACACCATAGGCTTAACCTTGATTAATTATTTTCATTATAAATTAAAATTACTCATAATGTTTTGTAAATAAAACATATATTATCCTAAGAATATCCCCATATAGTGTCAAACTAGGTGTGGAGTAAGGCTCATTGTTGTATACCAGGTTACCCCGAGTCAGGATTGGAACACCTTGTTCGAGTTATTACTAATAGGTACATCTATTCTAGAACCACATCATATTTAATATCCTGATATGGATTTATATCTATGAATACCCACATAATCTCTACATTACCAAAATATTAGGATTTTATTTTATTCATGACCTCAAATTCTACCTTACGGTTTTGTTCTCAAAACTGTGTTTTTCTAAATATTATTCCCAAGGTTAGTACTAAACATCATTTGATACCAACTGTAAAGACCTAAACCCATATAGCCTTTATTTGTTTCCAAATATCAATTACATTAGCATGATTATAAGGAATCAAATCTCAAAGGATAGATAGTTTAGTACTCTTGGTAATCCAGAAACATACATGAGAAAAGAATACACTAATTACAACATATTTTTTTCTTATTTATAATTAATTAACTTTGAGGATAAAATTATTTCATATAGTAAATCCCTAAATATATTTCATATTAATCTTCATGGATTCATGGGGAATAAAACATAATAAGGGAGAGATAAAAATTCCCATTTAGAAAAAAACATAGAAAAATAAATGATAATAATAATTATGAAATGGTCAAAAAATGAACTCACATGTCATATAATCAATAAACTGAGAGGGAAGTGAATAAAAGATATAGAATGGTAATCACTATTATCACATTCCATTCCAATAATAGGATAGGTAAAAATAAATGTAACAAAATAAGAAACTAAAACACAAGTGATTTAATTAATGAACATGAAATGAAATGTATCTATAGATATTTTGATAGAAAATCTCATGGATGAATAATAACTAAAACTAAATATGAAGTCAATGATTTCTTAATGGAATCCATGTCTAAAGAACATGAAAACCTATACTAGAAAGAACTTTCACAAGATGTACTAAAACAAATTATAGAAAACCCTTCAATTTGTGAACCTAATTTTTCTTATGAGAATATATTGATGCATCGAGGAGCTATATAATGTCTGAGTTCCTCCCACCATTACAAGACCAAATCATTTCCCATGTAGAATAATAAAAATAAAAAATAAGATTGATCAAATATCCATATTGAATAAAGAATTGGGATTTATAAATATTTCCCCAAATAATCAAATAACATTCAAAGTTTACATCGTATATTAAATGGTATATTATTTTGTCAATAGTAATATCCTTGATAAATGAAATGGATAATTAGTGGAAATTCAATGTTTAATGATTATATTATATTTAATATTTCATGGGGAATAACAAAAGATTCAAGTAAGTTAATTTGAATATTATCCTTGTATAAATAAACAATAAACCATATATAAGAAGAATAAAGATGATATCAATACAATAAATCCCAACAAGAGTATAAATAATCGGTTGTTGTTATTGATGAATATAAATAGAATAAAAATATATTTGAAACTAATTATTGAGGGAAATATCCTTTTGTTTTTCAAAACCAATTGGAAAAAAACATATTCTTTGAAAAATAATATTGAAAATATTTTCTTTAAAAAGTAACCTTTTACACATTCGAAGGAAACATAAATTAATTGACAACAAATAAATCCAAACTTGTCGTGTGAGGTAAAAGAACATTCCTTTTTCATTGTTAAAGGTTATAAAATTGCCTTGTTTGGAAAGAGGTGATAATATTCCTTTTAAAAAATTGGTAAAAGGAAAAAATGGTAAAATATGCCTTTAAAAAATAATTTTAAAATAATTTTTGAAAACATTTTAATAAAAAATAGTTTTTATGAGAAAATAGGTTCTTCGAATAAAGTGTGATATAAAGTCAGGTGAATGTCATTTGAATTACTGTATAATACACTTATGTTATATTTCAAATTTCATGATAATAATTTTCATATTTATCATTAATTTTATTTCACATAGTACCATGTTGTTTATAACTACTTAAACAATTAATTTTACATCGTCTGTTTTGACCAAATTATATTTATGTGTCAAAAACATCATTAGTCTCTCAACGTTGTTCAAGGGGGTTATTATATAAAATATCCAAAAAAATAATCATGAAATAATTTTCATATTTATACATCAATTATAATTATTTAAATAATCATTACATATGGTTTTGAAAAATTAATTAATGTTACAATCATGGGGGCGGTAGCTCTTACGTACTCATGAGTAACGTTCTTATTTTTCAATGATCATTATGGAAAGAAGGTAAGTAACACCATATCATTATTTAATGAACATTATATCATAAATATAATATTATTTAATCATATATACTTATATATATAATTCTTGTGTCGTAAAAGGAATCACATCATGTTAAGGAGATGGTAGTCCACATGTCCATGAACGACATTATCACTTTTTATGTGTGTGAAAGGGTAATGAAGAAAATGATATGTATTATATTTATAGGAAGGTAATAATTTAAAAAATAACATAAATTGTTTTTTCATTTCAAATATTTATATTTAAAATAATCTGTTATACGTTCCATGTATAGTGTGAATGAATCACATCACTTTGAGGGGGCAGTAGTCCATACATCTACAAAAGAAGTTATCATTTTTACACAAAATTGAAACTATGAAGACATGTTCTGTAAAATAATTACATAATATTAATGAAATAATAGATATAATATATTGCATATTTAAATAGTTTTCCATCATAATTACCAACATGGTAGGCGGTAAAGTAAGAACGAACAATTATCATTTCATGAGGCGGTAGTTCAACATTCACATAAATAGTATGTTTTCCACCTATTAGATAGATGTGTGAGTGAGTGTTGGTATAACTATTAGAATAAAAACATCCTAGTATATTTCAGAGACTGGTGTAATTATATGAACATGGAATAATATTATTTGAGGTGGTGGATAATTAATTTAATGAAAAGTGATCGTTATAAAGGATTACCTTAAAAATAGTGTTACTCCTTTTTGTCTATACCAAAATGATTCATTGGAAATTATTACATAAAAATAACTATTAAAGGTATAAGGGGGGGATTTTTGGAATATTTTTTGGTTGATACTGTCGAAAAATAAGTGGTTTTAGAGGTGTGTGGAATATAGAGATGTGCTGGCCTTTTATAGTGAATGAGTAATGGCACTCTTGTAATATTTTGACAAAGGAATTATTCCCATGTTTGTCATGTTAAAAGTGGATCCAATAATTGGTCCAATTCTATATAAGAGAGGATATGGAATATATATTTCTATCAAATATCTCCTGGTCATTTTTAGGCCATTTTTGTCCATATAGTTTAGGTTTAGTCGCTTATTAAGCTTAATTTAACCTTAATTGATATAATTAATTTTCATTAATTTCCAAATTTTCTTGGCCAAAAAAAAGTTGTTATTATTATAAATTATAAATTATTCTAATTAAAAATATTAAATATATTTTTATAAATTATAGTCATAGTAGTTCCCAAATTTTATTTAAATTTAATCATGTAGGCGAGATGAAAAAACAGGTTTTTCAATGTAAAAACCTCAGAATGTTTTCTATATTTTTACAACAAATTTCAATTAAAAATTGATTACAATAAAATAAATTTTATTAATTGATAAAAATATTATGTAATTAATCTTTAAAACTAGTTAAAATTATAATTTATCATTATAAATAAATTAGATGAAAAAGCAGTTTTGAACTAAAATTTTGTTTTTTTAACTATTCAATAAAGAATGAAATGTTTCAGAAAAATGTAAAAAAATAACCCTATTCGTATTATTATCTTTTAGTTCCAAATATTTAGTTTATTTTTACATATTAAATCAATTAGAGTTTAAAAATTAATATTTAAAAAGGGTTCTTTACTAAAAGGCGGTAAAATTGCCTTTATAAAAATATTGGTTTTTATTTGTAAAATAGAGTTTATTTTTATATTATTCTAATAAAAACTAATGGATGAATATCAAAATATCTGATTGAATACATAACATATATATTTCATTAAAATAATTAAATAATTTCATCTAATTATGTTTATTAAGGAAAAACATCCTTTTAAGCATAAAAAATAATATTTGTTTTTATATCTAATTGATTATTATTTTAATTTTCCATTAATTAGAAACCAATGAATTCATTTTATTTTTATATAAACAATAAATTTTCATAAGTTAGTTATTACTATTCATAACCGCTAACATAACAACTATGTTATATCAATTTGCATTAAATAATTATATTTTAATAATATATTGTCATTTGACTAAACTTGGTCTTACGTGTACCACAAGATATCATAGAATGTCAATAATAAGTGTAACAAAAACTAATTCGATGATCCTGGCATTGAAATATATAGAATCCATTTTTAATATTAAATATATTATAATGTATCTGTATTTTATATTCTATTTCGTACTCAGTGTTCTGTGTCAAAAACGCTATCGAATACAAGTTTCTTGCTTTAGATTTTCAGGGTGTTATAATAAAATTTTTTTAATTTTAAATAATTAAAGGAAATATTTTTTTTGTAAAACATAATTATTTGTAATTTAGACACTATTTATTTAATTTGAGTTATAGTACATAAATAAATTTTAATTTGAATTAGATCGATTAAACCATCCCAAAAATTTTATTTAGATATATAAAATTAGTGGGACACATTTTATCATTAAAATAAAAAAATATATATTTTTTAAAGTCATTTATTTTATTTTTATATTAATTAAAAAATATTATATTAGAATTTCACTAAAATTTATGGAAATTATATAATTTTTAAAAAATAGAAAAAAATTTATATCATGAAAATAATTTAATTACACAAAATATAGAAATTTATGTTCATTTATATCATTATTTTTTCCCAATGTGGAAACATAATAAATATTAAAAACAAGAGTTTCATTTTGTAACATTCGTTGATATAAATATTAAAACAGCCGTTTTCATAGAAAATTTTCCATTATACAATTAAAGTTTGATTGAATGATGTTATGATACAAATTATATTCATCAAATAATAATTAAGTTGTAAAATTATTGCTTTATCACTTAGTTTTAACCATTATTTATTGAATTTACCGTTTACATAGGTGATAAATTTTACCACATATAATATTCATATTGACCAAACATAAAGGATACTTATTTACAAAATATTAACATAATTAATGAAAATAAAGAATTCATTTTATCAAATTAAATACCAATAAGGGACAAAAATTAATTCTAAAATAATTGTACACAACGTGATGAAAATCTTTTTTTAGAAAAATGTAGTTTTTAAGAATAAAATTGATTCATTATTTATCCCATGAATAGTAAAAATATTATATGAATGTTAGAATTGATTATTTAATATATAAAATATAAATAAAAATACAATAATTCACTAACATTGATCAAGAAATGGGAATTTTTTGCTCATAGAAAAATGTTTTTCTAGAAAAATATTTTTTATCTATAATAATTTTTTTATAGAAAATATAAACTTATAGTGGAGTCAAATAAAATAAATTGGATTATTCATAATTTCATATAACTATTTTTTTAATTTTAAAATATTATAAATTTAAATCTAACATTTGAAATGGTTGAAATGAAAATACAATTTTTAATAAAAATTGTAATTTCTCACTATTTTGGGGAAAAATAATCTTTTTAACAATATCTAAAAATTTCACGCTACTAGAAAATTTATGTGATGATTTTAAAAATAATATTATTTTTTTATAAAATAAAATTTATTTATTTTCTATAAATTATTTATAATATTTCCTTAAAATAATAAATAAAAATATGTTTTGAAGAAAACATAATTCTGAACAAAAAAAATAAACTTACTAAAAATTGAGTAGTAATTTTCGATGAAAAAATAAATTCATTTTTATTGAGTATTTAATCTATATATATATATAATAATTAGTTTAATACTATTTATATCCACCAATTCAATGACTAGTTGAAAATTTTTATATTAAATAATACAATTTTAAAAGTATATTTGGGTTCTATTACATTGGTTTTTATGTTTGGTGTACTCTATCGAATAATGTTATCAGAATTTAATTTTTTAGGATGTTAAATTATCCCCCTCCCCACTAAATAAATTTCAACCCTATAATTTTAACTTAAAAATGGTAATCAAAGGATAGAAATTTGATAACCGATATTTCAAAATGGTAATAAAACATCCTCTTAAAAAGTGGGAATGAGAAGTAAGAATGTCACCACAAAACTAGATTTCCAAATTGGATATCATCATAAAGAAGTGAAAATATATATAGAGAAGAGATAACTAACACCAAAGTATTAATAAATATTTATATATAATATGTTCATGATAAATTTAATCATTAAAAAACCATAAATCAATGTCGGGTTACAAGACCATTGATTTCTTGATAAGAAAAATAAACAGAAAATGTTTTTATATTAAGGTAATTTTCTTAATATGAATTGATTATTTTACTGACCATATAAATCACTTGAAAAAATATACTTAATTGTTTTATTTATTCATTTTAAGAACACTCACAACCTTTTTCTATTATTCGGTCAATTTTCACTTCATCTCATATTCCTTTAAATGGATATTCGAGTTTATTTTTATTATGCCTGAATAAATTTTAATGAATTATAAGATCCATAAATCATTAATCCAGCCTCTAAATATTTATCTAAAACAAAGTAGTTACCAATGGTTATACAATATGATAAATTTTACTTTAACCTTGTACATTAATATCAATTGTTTAATCTAATCCACCCCATTAGTATTTTACCTTAGGAAACCTTTGATAAACATATAACCAAATTAAAAAATAATAAATTTGAAAAATTTGATCATGAAATTCATAATCTCACATTCCAAACACGCGAATGCCTTGATCACATATATACTAATTACATAAATCACCATTAAATTTATCCATATTCCATATTTCCCATAAATCAAAAAATGTTGTAAACTCTATTATAAATTACTTTTTCATTAAATCACTTACCATTTTCAAGGTCACCAAATACTATCAAATTTACATCATTACTATAAATATACTCTTAATCCAAAATAAACAATATTAACTCAAAATTAGGATATTATTATGTGTTAACTTTCTATTATTTATATATTCTCTAAAAACATCTCTTTACCACTGAATCAATTTTCATGGTTATTAGTACCATTCAAATTATTTTTTAAAATCAAAAAATTAATATATTTTAGCATAATCTTCATATGTTATATGATTATTATAACCAAAAATATTATGAACAAATTATTATTACATGATTTTTGAAACCAAATAAATAGAAAATTTATTAGTTATACATAGTTTGTAGTAGTAGTATAAGCTTTTTTCTACCATCACCATATTCTATGGTAAGTCCCTTGATTCCTAGGGAAGAGATTTAAATAATTCTCTATATTTTATAAGATGAATGACTAGAAATTAGTGGGTTATTTATTCAGATTATATTTATTATACACATGACCATTATATTTACACTTGTAACGAATTCTCTTACCCTTCATGAATTTCATAAGAGGTTTCTTTCCTATTTTTTCACATGATGTAAATTTCATCATTTTCTTCTACTATTTTTATGGTTTTACATTTTCTAGGCTCTCAGTCAACCTATTATTATCTTTATTTCACTAGAAAATATAAGATCTAGAAAATTATTTTTCTGAATTAATGGATCTTGATACTATATCATCATGAGATGAAAAAAATTGAGAAAATAATTCTCTTATTAGAACCATTTTAATACCATCAATGAAATGGAAAATCATTATAATTATATTATATATGTAGTTGGAGGCATGCTTGGATAGTCTCGTAAAATTATCCCCATACTCTTCTACACATTCTTCTTACTTATGCTTTAATGTGAGGAACTTCATCTCTATTTTAACTTATTATTCTCAAGTGATGTATTTCTAAAATAAAACCACATTAAGAGTAATATATTAAAAACATTCTATTTCTTTAGTCACTATAGTATTCTAGATAAATGGCCACTAATGATCACATCTCCGTTCAAATAATAAATTTCTAGAATAACCTTTTCCATTTCATTAAATCCCAAATCTGGGAATATATTTTCAAGATATATAACACAATTCTCATTTACCACTATATTTGTAGTTCCACTAAAATATCGAGGATTTTATCTTGTGAAGTGATCCAAAATATGATTATTAAGCTATGGAAAAATAATTTTTTTAATATAGGAATGATTATTTGTTATAAACGTAGTCAAATTCCTTAATATATCCATTATCTACTCACTTCCAACACCAATTTTTTGGTTTTATCAGTAAGAGAATCCCTACATTGTATATAGGTGTTGATTACATTTTATTCATTAGGCTCCATTGCTAAATAATGACACACACAGAGTTACCTCATAATAAACATGAATATTGATATATGAAATAAAATCCCTATAATAGTAAGAGTTATCATATAATATAAGTGTCTATTATAATTATCAAGGTTGATGTGTTTATTGGAATTCGTGTTCCTATTATTTCTTCAAAACATTATCTGATGCTAACTATAACAACCCAAACATATATATCCCTCAGTCAGTGGTTACATTATTACATTACCACTAGATACAAGGAATCACATGTGGAAGGACAAACTAGTTTATTAATACTGAATAACCATATACATACATGATTTCAATTTTAAATTGTAAATATGAAATATATAGCATAAAAAATGTTCATTCATCCCTGATATTATTCATAATATCAAATTTTATATCCTAAGGAATATAAAAAAAATAAAAGGGTGAGCTCAGATACTCTATAAGGGTTACATATAGTTGAAGCTGTCATGAGTTAATAATGAATAATCAATAGGAGAAGGTAAATAAATTAAAAAACATTTCTTTTATTCAATAACTTGAGAACAAAATGTTTCCATGGATAATATAAATGTAGCGAACTCATGAATGATAATAATAACTAAATTCTCATTGAATGGAATGATTAAAACTAAAAACTATGATCTTAGACATCATGGTATTTATACCTTCGAGGCAATGTGTTAAGATGGTTTATAATGATGGTTAGGAATACAGAAAAAAACACTTAATTATATCTTAATTATTTGTCTCAAGACACCCATCAATGCATCAAATGGGTATATAATTATATTCCCCACTCTTCACTGCATGTCCAATTCATTCCCCATATATCAAATGATTGATTTAATTCATAAAAAATATTACTTATCAAAAAAATCCATATTGATTAAATAATTTAGATTTATCAGTAATTACTTATTGAATAAAATATTTTCAATGAATAACATCACATGATGAAATAATATATGTTTTAGGAAATAATAATATCCTTGGTACAATGAATATGGATTTTTAAGAGAACCATAATATCCAATGATCATAAGTAAGTGAATGTTTCAATGTATGTTATCATTAAAACCTACACCCAATGGTTAAGAAGTAAAATTAAGGCATTTTTTCATTTATAAATAGAAATTACTTTAAAATATTATTAAAACATTCTTAACGAAAATGGCTTTTACATTTTTAAAATCACTTATTTAAAATAAAACATTGTAATTATAAAGTTAAACATTTTCATTGAATAAATCATTTTAAGCATTTAAATTATGATTCAAATAAAATATTATTAATGATATATAAAAAATATTCTCATGTTTTATACATTAAAAAAACATTTCTTCCATTAATTTTTCAGAAAAGTCACAATGTACCTTATTTGTAAAATGAAAAAAAATATTCCTATAGAAACCTTTTTTAAAAAGTAAAACATGGGTAAAAATTTATTTTGATACCTCATAGTAGAATGTTACTTTTAATGAAAATATTTTAAAGAAAATATGGACACTTAATGATCATAGGAGAAATTAGATTGGTTTTTCTTTTAAAAATTTCTTTTCTAGATTCACGTTCCAACGAGAGGAAAAGTTGGAAGAAAATATAAAATCTCATAAAAAGAGTAATCTTGAAATAAAATTTAATAATCATGAATAAATATATATTACCATTAAATACCCTAAAGAGGATGTATATATACCATATAAAAATAAATAGGTTTGTAATATCAAATATGTCTCAATGGCATGGAACGAGTGACTAAATCTCTTACCTTGGATCCAAATTATCATAAAGGTTACCCAAAATCCTCTATAATAAATTTTAATTTATCCTAATTACACAAAATAACTATATTAATATCATATATAATCTATTTATAAAATTTTATTATAGGTTTGTTAAATTATTATTATTATCATCACTATTTTGAGTGTTAACTGTTTTGTTTTCCAAGAATGTTTTGATTTATTAGTTCTAGTACTTGTAAATTTATTATTTTTACATCATATCCATAATTTTATTAATGATATATATATATCATATATATTCAATATAGATATATATATAGTTATACATAAAATATAGAGAGAGAAAAATTAATTCCACTATTAATAGAGATGATAGGTCGTACGTACACATGAACACTGTTTTCATAGTTAGAATGATGGAAAAAAGAAAGGTGTATAAAAATTAATCATTAAAATATAATTATTAAATCATATATATCTTATATATTCATTAAATTTGTCCTTATTATCATCTAAATAAAATTTAAATAAAAAACTAAACACATCCCTTTGTGGAGGTTGGCATCCACACATATGCACGAGCGATGTTGTCATTTTTTGGAAGTATTGGTAGGTAAGGATATATATATATATATATATTTGTGTGATATTATTGTTCCAAAATCATATTTATTTCGTAAATATAAGAAATAATCATTAGTTCAGTCTTTATAACCATTCAAGTAAAGCAGTGATGAAAATATAATTACACCACTATGTGGAGACGGTATGTCGTATGTATATAGGAGAGACATTTTAACTTTTATAGGATAAAAATAGATGAAAATTGTTGTACTGTAATCATAATAACATCTTAGTGTATTTATCATACTATCTTTAATATTTTGGAATGGTTATACCACTTTAGGTAGAAGTATAATAAGAAATAAACCTAAAGGACTCAATAAAGATGATTAACTCTTCTTTGAGATAAGTCCTCTACGTAACTCTTTATGTGAGAAATGGGAGGTCTTTGGGGATAAAATAACCTAAATAACTTGGATAATTATCCTAAAAAGTTTAATTCTTAAGGTTTTATTGATCTATATTGTTCAATGTGGTGTAACTAGGTTAAGGAAGGGGTTCCCTTTTATAATTTAGGTGAGAGTCACTTTTGGAATTGCATTAAAAATTTAAAAAAAATAATAAGACTGTTCTAGATAAAAATTCGTCCAAATAGTCAAAAATTTAAATATAAATTGTATAGGGTTGAAATAAAATCAACCATGGAAATTTAGTCATGTTTGGATATCATTTTAATCTATATCCTTTTTATTAACCCCTTCATTAATTGTTTTTGAACAAAACTACCACAAAAACTATTTTAATAAAAAGGGTTAATAATGTTATTATAAATTGAAAATTTACTCATATATTGAAAAGGATTATATTATTAACCATTTTATATTCAAATCAAATAATATATTATTTTTATTAATTTTATGTAATTTAAAAAAAAATATTTCGATACAATATCATTAATGTCAATTATGGAAGTATTCATTTAATTTAACATTAAATACACTGATAAAATTTTTAATTTGAATATAAACATTTAAATCTACCTCGAAATTTAATATAAATCAATGAAATTAATTGGACACATTATCTCAATCAAATTATATCAATTTGAATTTTTTTAAAATTGTTTAATTTATTTTTCTATTAAATAAATAAATATTGTATTAGTGTTACACAAGTATTTAAGGTAATTATATAACTTATAAAAACTATAAATAAATTTATATCATTAAAATAATATCATTACTCTCAAAATAGACATTATATTTCATTAATATATTATTATTTTTTCATATCTTTTCACGTAATAGATATTTAAAACTAAGAGTGTGACATTTTGTAAATTTCATTAGTTTAAGTATTATAAGGGCAGTATTCATGGAGAAGTGTATAATAAGAAATTAAATTTAGAGTATGAGGTGATAAGAGTCGAATTTTATTCATCCAATAATAATTAGGATTAAAAATTATGGACTTATCACATTGTTTTAATCTATATTATCCGAGTTTACCATTTACCGAGGTAATAAATCTTATCATGTATACTATTAAAATTAACCAAAAATAAAATGGGAATATTTAAAAAAATATAACCCATTTATTAAAAATATGGAATAAATTATTTTATATAAAATACTAAAAAGTGGAATAAATTAATTTTCAAATAAGTGCACAAAACATTATGAAAATCATTTTATAGAAAGATGTAGCTTTTAAGAATAAAATGGATTTATTATTTTTGCATGAAAAGTTAAAATACTATATTAATAATAAATTATATAATATAATAAAAATATAAACTTAATTAAAATCATTCACCCAAAGTGATCACGAAAAAAACATTTTTCATGAATAAAAATATATTTTTCAAAAAATATATTTTTCTCTATAAAAAAGTTTTAATGAAAGTTTTATAAATATAATTTATTCCAATGAACGTAATTGAATTATTCATAATATTACATAACTATTTGTTAACTATTAAACCACTTTAATATTAAATTGAACTTTTCAAATGGTTGAGACAAAAATACAATTTTCAACAAAAATCGGTATTTTCTCTATTCACTAGAAGATGAATATTTTTATAAAAATATAAAAATTTAATCCAAATAAAACTTAGATACGATGATTTAGTTTTTTTTATTATTTTTATAAAATAAAATTTACAAAATATATAAAAATTTAATATAATATTTATTTATAGAAATCTATGAAAATAATTTTTAATGAAAACTTATTTCTAATGCATAAAACACCATAGGGAAAATCAAGTACTGATTTCCTAATCATTAATAAATGAATTTTTAATGAGTAGGTACTCAATATGTATATTTCATAATTCAGTTAATAATATTCAATCATGTCCACTCAATGGCTATGTGATAATTTTTAAATTAAAGAATAATATTTTATTAGTATATTGGGATTTATTTAGACTCTGTGTTACGCATTGTGTATGCTATCAAATATAGTGTTCTTTATTTAAATTCATGGTTTTCTACATTATGTTTTCTATATATAAAGGTGAATTATTGGTGATACATTGAATAATTCACCAATATAAGACATTGAACAAACCCTAAATTGGTATCTAACTTAGTGATCACATCAATTAATGAAGGTGGAATCCTCCAAGTGATGAAGGAATTCCCGTAGGAATCCAAGCCTTGCTCAAGTAAAACCACGAATGTAAATAAAAAAATTACTATATAGTAAGAAATATACATTTTATAAGAAATTTTATTCCATGAGAAATATCCATGAAAATATAAAATCCATCACTTAGTCCATTCCATTAACCGTTTCATTTATAAGTTACAATGGTCTAATAGAGGTATTCATACCACATAACAAAATATCTATCTAATAAGTCATTCTGAATACAAATGAAAAATGGGTAAATTATTATATAGTTTCCTTTTAACAATTTATTTAGTTCATTTACATCTTTAATGAGTAATCAGAAAGCTCAACATACCTATGGGGTGGTTTAGTAAGAAGGCAATAATGATAAATCCTTAGAATTCAATTGAAACCACCATATGGGGTGGTTTGTTTTGAGGTTATGTTCCTCTAACCATGTAAAAGTGTTTAAAAAATCATATTTACAATCTAAAAAAATTAATTTATGGTATTTCTAATTTTAGGAGAAGTGTGTGGAATGTTTGGAGTGTGGAACAATGGTGAAAATTTATAAAAAACTAGACTTTTAGGGAAATATAGTATACTGCCAATCCTGAAATGTAAATAGAATTCTCATCCAACACCAAACTCTAATTTGGAGTAGGATTATAGAAAATGGAAAAATTCATAAAAACATCCTTGAAATAGGGTATATAATGCCATATAGAAACAACACTAAAGTTGGAATGAGAAATTGAGAAAACAAAGAAATTGAAATTCTATAATTTTTTAGGGTGATCCAAAATAACAAACAATATTTGAATTGAAGCTCTGATGAACTAGGTATATCAAATCATGGGATAGAGGTAAGGTATAACAATCATGTGTGGGAGGTGATACACGTTTGATATAGGATAAAATAGAACGATGGGATTAAGGACTAAAGGAAAAATGGCCATTTAACACATTTTTAAGTGGTGGATAGTTTGGCCACATTGTTTCCCAATCAATGTTCCAACTATGTGTTGGACACTTTCCAAGAGCCCTTACATCACAAGATTTAGTTTCATGGTTAGAAAAAATGTGCAAAAACTAAGCAAGGATACTATATAAGAGGCCACCCCTTTAATGGTTTAGGCACATAGTTTGAGAATCATTGTGAACACTATGCAGTTCACCTATGAAATAATTTATTTGTTTTCTCATAACTATAAAACTCATATTTCAATATTTGAGAAAAAGAATCATCATTGCTTTTTGGGGATGCATTTATGAGTTATACAGATACTAGTAACCATGTGATTCAGCCTGTTTCTTTAAAAACCAAAAAACCGGGCCCTGAACCATTCTCTAACACTCTCGAGACATCAAAGATCCCTTTAAAAAACTCAATTTATATAAAAAATAGTTTTATAATGAGATTAATAGGATTTTCACCTTTATTAAAATCTACGATTTTACAAAACTCCCATACATATAACAACATATCCATAATTTTCCCTTCTAAGGGTGGTTGATCTTCATAAAATAATAACTACAACCAATGAGCATGGAAATCATAATCTTGTTCCTATGTCTCATTATGTACAAGTACGTTCTTCCATAACACTTGTATTAGTAGAGTTGACCTACCTTAAAGATCCTTCATTCTATAGTAAACAATAAAAATTGGATACTTCATAAAAGTAGTATTATCCTCTACATAAACTATAACATCCCACATTTTCATATATAACTTATAACATAATTCCCTAAAAAATATTACATTAATAACTTCAATGGATTTTTTGGGGAAAAATCTATTGGAAATTAGGTTCATAATTCTTGAACTACATAAGGAAAACATAAACAAAAACATCATATAATCTATTTCAATGAATTATTTTTTTAATCCTACCTTCGTCACCTCACTGCATGTAATTGTTTGGGGATATAAATCAATAGAAAAGGGTGAGAATAAATCCCATCAAGGGATAAAAAATAAATAGGACATGAATGAACATAATGGATAATAATTAAAGATTAATATTAGTGAATAATCATAAGTACATGATAAATAACATGTAATTGTGGAAACAATATACAATTGATACATTCAGAATCATATCACCAAGATTTATCTGCAAGGTTATTCACCAATGTTTCATAATACACATCATCTATATAGATTAATTATTTACCCAATGCATTGGATCACTATCAACATACACCATTCATATATAATAATTCATGTGTGGAAAAAATTTATTGATAAAAAATTTCCTCAAATAACCCATGGAAAAGAAAGAACAACATTCATATAAAATCATTAAGTATATATGTTTTTAATGAATTGGACATTCAATCATTTTTACCCATATAAATGGAATGTGTTGTTTATATATGTAAATCATCAAATAAATAAATTATGTTTACATCTAGTAGAATACCCATGGTCAAAGAATTGGTTTGTATATTCACTATGTAAGAACATTCCATGTAAAATAGGTATATTTTACTAATGAACTCAATAACATGATGATATAAAACATGGATTAAGGAAATTGAATAATGACAGGGAAAAAGGGTTTTCTGATTAATAAATCAAATTGTGTTCTCAAATAGAAAATAGGAACAAGATAATTCCCTATGGTGCTTTGTTTGTGTGTCCTAGATCATGACCTAGTGGTGTTTTCATCCTCTTTAGTGATAGAGTTTTTATTTGGCCTATTCTCTTCCCTGGTGAAGTTCATATAATCACAGTGAGATGTTGTTTTCAGTGGGACTTGGGTGATCAGCACCTCATTCTGAGATATGGTGGTTTTTGATTTCATACAGTAGTTATAGGGTTTAATATTGGCATGGTACATGATGAGGATGGTGTTATTGTGTGTTAGGGTGTGTGTCTCAATGCAGTCTGTGGATCTGGGTGTTTCAATTTTGTATTAAATTTTAATTTCATGGAATATGTCCACTTAGTTATGGGTAAATTCTTGAATTTTGAATTTTAAGTTCATTTTTTGGTGTTATAACTTTTTTCTATTGGGTAATATGTATGTTTATCAATCAACCATAAATATTTTAACATTGAATAATTCAATAAATGGACTTTAGATGGATTGAATTACCTAGAATTATATCCCAAATTATTTCATCTATTTTATGCCTCCTGGATAATAGACCTAGGTTTCGTGAAACATTTTACTTGTGTTGAATTATTTTCATTTTATTCCGTTTTTATTGACTATAATAATTGGATTATATTTCTTAATTTCCATCATTAAATGTCATCCATTTTGATAGGATACTTTCCACAAAAGTTTCCATCCTTCTTCGATTTAAGTATATTTCATAAATATAATTTTAAAATTATTAATATTAACTCCAAAGGATTTATAAATATATATATTTATAAATTTATGTTTTATAAATAATTTATTATAATCACCTTTTAGGGTGGTGATAATAAAATATTGTCCTTCAACCTTAACCATACATTAACAAGATGTTGTCAAAGAAGAGGAGGAGAATTATTTAATATTAATATGTTTTACATATGATTATTCTAGTAGGATAACATTATTAATATAATTATATCATACTTATTAATTAATATTAGAATATTTGTGTTTTAATGGAATTGGTAAGAAGATGAATAGAACAGGAACGATAGAGAAGAGGTGATAAAAACTTAAACTTTTCTCATTGTTTCTTATTCAATAAAACATTAATATCCCTTGATTTTTGTTGTTTTTTTTACTTTATAATGTTTCTATGGATCATAAGGGGATTATGTGAGTGTAATTTGCTAGAGTTTTGTCTTTAGAAAGTGAGGTAGGAGTGTTTTTCCATGGGGAGAGAGAGGGGTTATTTATACTCAAGTAGAGGGGTATTTTTCAGATAAAATATCGAATAAAATATATTATCTAACATAAATATTTGAAGAGTAAATTTTTTTAAAAATGAAATATATTTGAATATAATAAATTTAATTTAATACTTTGAAATACTTTATAAAGTGAATTTATTATTTTAATCAAAAGGAAAGACGAAAAAATGACAAAATAATATTTTTTATGGAATACAATTTAATTTAGTCATTGTAAATTAATTTTTAGTTTTGAAAAACATGTTTATTGAGTTTAAATCACTTATTTATAAAATAAAATATGTTTACATGAGATCAATTTTGTATATTTATCTTTTAATTATTACATAATTAATGTTGTAAGTTAAAATACACTGGGTTTGAAAAATCTATAATTTTACAATTCACCAAAAATTGAAGAATTTTAGAAAATTACAGAAAAAATAACCCTTTTAAGATTTTGATGTGATGATTCCAGAAATAAAAATAATTTTATTAAAATAATTTTCAAATAGAGTTAATTTAAAATTTTAGTATAAAAATATTATTTTTTATGATATACATTAAAATACAGTTTATTAAAAATGTTCTTTAACTTTTTTTTAAGAATTTGATATTTGTATTTATATTATGGTAATATAATAATTATATTTTATTAAATTAATCTTCAAATAGATTATTTTCTATAAATATTATTATTTAGATTCTAAATTACTATTTTTATAGTAACATTACCATTCCAACATTCATATTACATACTATAAATACAACTTCAATACTTTATTCAATATTCAAAAAAATTATCCAATGGTTATTTTTTTAATATTTATATTAGTTTAGTAATATTAGGTTTATTTTATATAGTGTTATTCCTAGGAGAGATTATTATAGTAGATTGGAATGATACAAATTTTCCCATTTTACATTTCTTATTTAAAAATATTTTACCCATTCAAATGTTTTTTCATTTTCAGAGGTTTAGTTGCTGACTAATGTATCATTATACATTAATTTTTTAGTGTGTTGTTAATTTTTATATGTATTTCATGTGATATATAATATAATAATAATTATTTGAGAAACAATTATTACAAATAATTTCTGGGTCGTCACATTCTCCCCCCTTAAGAAATTTCAGCCTCAAAATTTCAACTCTTACTATCGGTGAAGAATAGATGATGGTACATCTATATTTCTTCTTCCTCTTGTTCCCATGTCGCCTATTCATATTTATGGTTTTGATATAAAAATATGACAAGGTGAGTTGTCTTTTGTGTAGTTATATATCTCTATTGTCTTTGATCTTCACTAGATGATCCTCATAAGAGAGGTCATTCTCCTGTTGTGCCACCCCCTGATTCGGTACATGTAAGGGATTGGGTATGTACTTCCTTAGGAGTGATATATGGAACACATCATGGGTTTGAGGCACAATTTTTTATGTTATATCTAATAGTAAACTACTCATATGTGACCAAGGATCTCAAAGAGGCCAATGTACCTTGGGATAATATTTCCTTTCATTCCAAACCACATTACTCTCTTCAATGGTGATATTTGAAGGAAAACTTTGTCTCCAACATCAAATTATAATCCCATATTATGGTTTTCAACATAGATCATCAATAAAATCCAAGATAATGATATATATTTTTGGATTAATTGGGCCCTTTCTATCATTTCTTTCCCAAGATTAGGTCCAAGTAGATTTTTTTCCCACAGTTAACCTCAAAATTAGTTGTTCTTCATCGTTTCTCCGATAATTCTTCAATGGAGCCATTTGATTACTGGAGTGGAACCACTTGTTGTTTTAGAAATCAACTAATGCATGATTGTTTCCCCCTATACCATAAAATTTAATCGATTATGGTCTTATCATTTCATTAAATTTTTGAATGGTCTTTTTAGACTGGCCATCAGTTTAGGGGTGATAGGATATACTAATATTCAACTTTGTATTCAAATAATATTGAATAATTCTCCAGAATATTGAAGTAACCATAGATCAAATTATAGATGATTGAATTTGGTACCCCAGGTAGAATCACTTCATCCATTACATATAACATATCAAGTTGGTCAAAAGAGAAATCTTCCAAAATCGAAATGAACTGGGATGTCTTGGTGAGTCAATCCACCACAACCCATATCACATTTTATCATTCAGATGTATTTGATATAATAGTGAAAACCTTGATGGTTATATTCCCCAATTCATATATGTATGAATGAAATGGTTTCATCATCCCCTTAGACTTCTATTCTACTCTTTAAATTGATGAAATTCCATGCATAATGATGTATACTCAGTGATATAACTCTTCATTTTTCCCCAATAGAAGTTCTCTTGAATATCTCAGTACATCATGATACATAAAGTATGTCTGGAGAATGATAATATATATGCATGTCATAAATATATATTTTCTTATCTCATGTTATTAATTCACACAAATTATAATTACAAACTGAATAAAACCAAATACATCAATGCGGAATTCCTGAATCTTCCCCAGCATTACTTCTTCAACCTTATTCTGAAGCACCATATCATACCCTTTTCCACCTTGATCTTATCTTGGATAGGTACTTGGGAAATCATTTTGGAAATTTTTGATGTCTTATATTCTGTTTTTATTTCTAGATTTATCCTTTGTATATCCATGAAGATAAGGTCATTCTCAATCTGCATCATGGATAGAGTAACATGTTATATTCTTACAAGAGCATCATTTATCGTATTGAACTTTCTAGGATAGTAGTGAATAGAGAAAACATATCCCTTTATTATCTCTAACCATATTCATTGATTCATGTTAATATAACTAGTTGTGAATATATATACTTCAAGCATTGGTGTTTTATGTATATATCACATTTCCCCCCATAAAGATAATGTCTCCATATTTTCAAAGAAAAGATGAATGAAGGTAACTCCAAGTCATAATTATGATAATTATTCTCCTTTGACTTTAAATATCAAGATGCATAATAAGTCACCTTTTTGTTTTCCATGAGGAAACACATATTATTTTTTTGAGATGCACCACTATAGAGATAATCCTTTCTCATTAGAGGGTAAAGTTAACTCATTTGAACTAACTATATTCTTCTTTAGTTCATGTAAAATTACATTACACTCATTTTTCTATATACACATAACTCAAATTCATATTAACTTGGTTAGTCGATTATAAATCCATGAATTTTTTTTTCAAAAAACTCTTATAGTATCTTTCCAGTCCATAGAAACTATACACATTGGTTATAGTAGTCAAACATGGTCACTACTTCATGACCATTACCATGGAAGGATCAACTACGATTCCTTCACTGATTAGGATGTTCCCTAATAATGAAACTTCCTATAACCAAAACTCACATTTAATAAATTCTCTCAATAGTTTCTCTTCCCACTGAGTTTTTTATATGACCATTATATGATCTTCAATCTCCTAATGAATTTTTTAAAATAATAGAATACCATCAATAAAGACCACAAAGTATTTATCAAGGTAATATATAACGACTAGTAATCAAATCATTAAATATAGATAGATAATTTTTCAAGATGATGGCAATAACAACAATATCATAATTCCCGTATCTTGTTCAAAAGTAATTTTTTGGGATATCATATTTCTTCACCCTTAACAGATGACACTCCAATCGGAGGTCAATCTTGAAAAATAAATAAGCCCAATGAATCAATTAAAATAAATCATCAATCATTGTTAGAGGATATTTTTTATTTACTATGATCCAATTATGTTCTTTGTAATCAATTCATACCTACTTTTGGTTCATCCTTTTTCTTTACAAAGAGATCAGGTTCTCCCCAAGGAGACACACTTTGTATAATAAAACCTTCCCCAAATATATCTTGGGGTTTATTCATTAATTCATTCAACTCCACATATTTCATTCTATATGGGGTATTTGATTTTGGATTGCGTCTATGTATGAGTTCAATGGATAACACTACCCATATTTTTAGGGTAGGTCCATGTAACTCTTCAGAAAATACGTCATTGTATTCCGAAAAAATGGGGATATTTTCCGTCTTCATGCATTCTATTTCATTATTTTCTTCATGAATAATTAATAAAAATAAGGATATATGAGGTGATTATAGATAGAGATTATGATGGGATATCACTCCATTGAAAACAAATCTGTTTTTTCCCATTCATGAATTCCAGAATTTCTTTTCTCCTCTAGTTTATATTAGTATTATACTTTGAGATCCAATACATCACTAGAACAATGAAAAATTTAACAACAGAAATGAATTATAGACTTTCAGTGTGATTTTACTTTCCAAATATGATACTAGAGTTTCTCTAAATCTTTTATTCTCGGAAAATTAATCTAGGTGTTTGAAATGATAAATTTAGTTTTAGAATATTTGGGTCTGATTCTACATTCTTTTAAAAAATGTATGAAATATATGAATTCATCGAACTAATGTCAAATGAAATACTTGATAGCTTAAAGATAAAAAATATTTCACCTTCCTCTACATTATTTAAATCATCCACTTTATCTGTTGTGATTGAAAAAGAATGATATTTCTCTCATGGCCTACGCTGAGATTAATGATGGGTTCCCTCTATTATCTTCTCATTTGGACATTAATTTTCAAAATTTCCAATATTTCAGTAATTATATCATTTAACTTTAGGTTTTTTCTTGCACTATATTCTCTTTTCATGCTTTTACATGCTGATGATTTTCCTAACTACAAGAATTATATGCTATATGTTCATTTATTCCACACTTATATCACTTTACACTCCCATGAAATTAGTTCACCAGATTTTTCTTCCCGTAATGTTTTCATGTGGGAAGTTATAGTTTCATTCAACCTCTTACATGATCTACATTATTCAATGATTTTGACTCCATTTATTTCTTATTTTCATTCATCCCATATGACCACTTCATCTCTAAAAAATCCATTTTTACCATTAAATAATTCCCCACAATATCTTCATATCTTTCATTTCCTCGATTTTACAGATTACTTTATAGATGGTGTGTTAGCATACCAAATAACCTATCAAACTTTCCATTAGGATCCATAAAAAATAGGGTGTATCAATAAATTATTTTGATGTAAATTTCATAGATTATCACTAATTCATTTTCCTTCTACTTCTTCACTAGGAATTCCTTCTCTATTTTTTTAATCATAAAACAAGGAAAATTTTTATTGAAAAAGATTATCTAGTAATATTTCCACTATATATATTCAATATATAATCTTTTAATCATGTTCATAATTAGTTTCTACAACTGATAAACTTATTCTCCTATGTGGTATTCATATAAGGTGACGTCATCTTGCTCTGAAAAATGGAATATAGAAAATATGTTTTCTGTAGAGGAAATCCATTATTCATTAATTAACGGATCAATAGATCCATTAAAGGAAGGTGTTCATTGAATAATGAAGGATCAACTACATTTTTTTCCCTTATAGGTGAATTTGGCCACTCGATATGATTTGGGTTATTATTGATAATCTGGGATAGTTGATTCATAATTATTATGAGGTTTTACATTCTATATTCCACCATTTTAGGATGGTCACTAGTTCATCAACCATTTCACTCACCATTTACATGGTTCCAATTATCTCCCACCATTTTCTAAAAGAAGGAATCCTTAATGTGTTAAGACCTGTCCCCCAGGGCCCGTTCCATGACTACCCAAGCCCGCCTTCCATAACTTAGTGGCTGGAGACTAAAATAGGGATGTAATGTCCCTAAAAGGGAAGACATTGTCTTTAAACCTGTACACACACACATAGAACATACTCTAGAAAGATAAACAATAAGTAAACCACAAATTTCACTAAGGCAACTACTAAATGTACAATACAATTTGAAATGTAGAGAGAGGCCAAAATGAAAACCAAAAACCACAAAGGAAAGTATATCTTCCAAGGTCCGTTTTCTCAAACCATACCTAAAGGGTAGGTGGGGGAAGCTGTATATTACCATAGAAGTATGTCCCATCCATCCCCACTCAATGGGAACCACCTAGTCCTGATCCACGGAGATCTCTATCAATGAGTTCATCACCTTCACAAGACACATCACGTGCAGGTACAACCCATGCAGGGGTGAGTGTACCAATACTCAGTAGGAAACCCAAACCACAAATGAATGACCAAAAAGTAAGAAAAAATAGAAATACCACATAGTAAGACCACAATGGAAAGATAGCTCATAGTAGGTATAACTCAAAGTACTTAAAGTAATATTTTTAGTCGTAAAGATGAATCATCTTGTACTATTGAGGGACTCATCCCAAATGAGCCACTAAAGTCTGCTCGGCTACTGGACCATTGAGGTCTACACATTGGGTCAATCACTGAGGTCCACTTGTTTGCTAGACCATTATGGTCTGCTCCCCTACTGGACCAGTAAGCTCTGCTCGTCTGCTGGACAACTAAGGTCTTCTTTTTTTTGGCACCCCTGAGGTCTTCTCATCTGCTGGACCACTGAGGTCTGCTCTTCTACTTTACCATAGAGGTGTTCTCTTCTATTGTACCACTGATCTATGCTCATCTCTTTGACCACTAAGGTACACTCTACTACTGGACCACTGAGGTCAGCTATGCTATTAGGACACCAAGGTCCCACTCGTCATATCCTTCATGTCATATCCAGTTGTAGGATTCATGCTCTCAAGGGTGCTTAAATCCAAGAGATTATACTCTTTGAGGCATTATCTATATATCTAATTCAACAAAAACTCAATTAGATTATACTCAAAGGACCATCTGTCACAAGGGTCCCAACCCCATAGTTGGCGTGTCAATTGTATGTCCAGTCCTAAAGATATTGGTGTTTTAGTAAACATGGGATGGTTGTGTCTGAGCCTGGTCTGAATTCATTAAAATTACCTAACCAAACTAGTTTAGGGGTCTTATATGATGTGACCGAAATCATCAATCCTAACCTGACTCAGTCTGCCCTTTTCTAGTGCCCAGTCCCATTGGTCCTTGCTAGACCCGACCTGATTATTCCATGGATCCAATCCGCCCAGTATCCCATCATCCTGGTTCTCAACCAGTCGGTTTCGACTTAGTCAGACAGATTATGACCAGTCAGGCTGCATAGTAGCCCAGTTTCCCATCTGACCCACCTGACATCTACAGGCTGGTTCTACTCCATACTGGACACCAAGAAATGATAGGTTCATGCAAACAAGTGATGCCAGGGTGGTGTCGCCTCCTCGACCGGTCAGTCCGCTCATGCAGATCGTATCTTCCGTGTGACATGCGGGTCAAGCTCACCACTGCGTGGGGCCTCTAACATGGTCGGGTGGCCATGTCTGCCTACCACTACCTTCCAGTCTCTGTGTTAGTGACCTCTATAGTCGTTGCATCATGTTTCTAGCACACCGCCCCCTGCCACCGGCGTTGGTGTCGACAGCTCCTGCTACCACCGCCGAAACCTTATGTCCCGGCCTCTTACCGATGTCACATCCCACCTGGTTGTGACCCTTCCCTTCTAATGGAACAATCTCCCATGGCCTCCTGTCACGATCCGATGTGTCGATGTGCCGCTGTGGTCATATCTGAACCACATATACTATCACCACCAAATTCATTATTCGATGAAGAAGGTGAAGAACGCTAGAAGGGGATAGGGAAAAGAGTCACACAAAAGAACACCCAAACAATTATATAGGAATATGTTCATATAGACCCATATATGTTCTTGTTTTTAGTATCATAAAGAACCAAAAAGGTAAGAATAATAAAAAAAAGACATCCCCTTTTTCTCGCATCATTAAACATACCTCATCCACGATGGATCCATGGGCCAATATTTTTGTTGATTGGTCCGAGTTCGTCGTAGAATTTCATTAATGGGGAAATGAAAAATTCACTTAGAATAAAACCCCCTACCCGGGATAATGGATTAGTCAAGGATGAATGTTTGAAGTCATCCTTCAATATCCAGAACTGATCCCTCTCTCCAAGGATGTCTTTTTGACTTTATGATCTGATGACATTCATTGTTGGGGAGGGTCCCTTCGCAGTTAATCATAGGAATTCCAGTGTAGTTCATTCATACCTAATTATTTTTTAATTAGGGAAGGAAGACTTGTTGCACGTTGAAGCGTCGCCTTGTTGATTCATTAATGAGGTTAAATGTCACCTCATCACTTCGCCATAGAGTTGACTTTCCACTGCATTACGTTGAAGAAAACAAATAAAATAACGTTTTATGATTTTTTTTCTTTTAAAATGTCCAAAAAATAAATTTTTTGGTCTACCCACACAGGTCAATGTTAGGCCCTTTCTAGGAGAATCCTGACGATCTAATATCAACGATGTCCTTGAATTTTTTATCCATGCACAAATTTTAATGTAAAAAAATCATGCTCAAATGTTTATTTCATAAACATTAAAAATAGTTAAAAAATACATTCTTGCAACTCCAAGCCTTGGAATTATGATTCATCTCAGATCCTAGTCTCGAAATAATCCCATTTGATTTTCAAAAAATTTACATCAAATTGTATGGTATTAAATTACTCCCATATTATGGATTTACATCCTTGTTATCCAAATAAAAGTCTATTCGAATAAATCAGGTTATTAATCATGAATCTGAGACTCCTTCTTCATCATGCTCTCTTGGAGATTCCCATGTTGCAAATGAATACACACTAAAGGAATCGACCTTCCAAAAAGGATCCTCTCCCATCGATACTCTATCTCCATCGGGTACTCCAAGAATGTTGTGCCATCATCCATCTCCAGGTCACCGTGGTAAATGATGTGAGAACGGTCATGCACGTATCTCCTTGACTGGGATATGTGGAAGACGTCATTCACCCCCTCTAACTGTAGTGGTAGAGCCAAGCGGTACGCCACCTTTCCCATTGTTCGCAGTATTAGGAAAGGTTCAATGAACCTTAGAGATAACATGTCTCCCCCGACAAATCTATGTATCCCTCATTGATTAGAGGCCGATAAGAATACATAGTCCCCCTCTTCGAACTCCAAGGGTTTTTTATGATTACCATAATAGGACATATTTAATCTCTGTGCAGTCTTCATCTGCTCTTGGATGACTTGAACCATTTTAGTAGTATCATATACCATCTTTGGACCCCTGAGTGTTGAATCCCCATGGTCTATCTAGCATAATGGTGATCTTCATGGCCATTTGTATAGTGTCTCGAACGATGCCATACTGATGGTGTAGTGGTAGTTGTTGTTTTCCTCAATCTCCACAAGTGGTATGTAGTCCTCCCAAATATGACCAGAATCAAGAATGGAAGAAAAAAGCATGTCCTCCAAGGTCTATATGGTCTACTCTATATGAAAATCCTTCTATGGGTGAAAGTCTTTTCTCTAGCACAGCTGAGTCCCAAGAACCTCTTGAGATCCCTCCACAACCAGTATATAATGAGTGTATCACAATATGAGACTATTATAGATGGGACTCTATGTATTCTTATTATCCCCTGCATGTAGAGGCATCCCATTCTCTCTACTAAATCCTATTCACAAATGGGTAGGAAGTGGTCTGACATGGTTAGTTAGTCCATGATCACCCAAATAATATCATGCCCCGTGGATGTATGTGGCGATCCTGTTAGGGAGTCCATTGATATCTCATCGCACTTCTACTCTAGTCCATCTAGGTGTTGTGTGAAACCAACTAGAACCTGGTGATCATCCTTCTCTTACTGACAAGTGAGGCTTGTCAAGAAAAACTTTTCCACTGCATTCTTCATCCCCGACCACTAGTATGGTCATCAGTGGTCCTGGTACAAATTTTCCACACCTGGATGTACCGCCAAATGGGATTTATGGAACTACATCAACACTAACTCCTGTAATTCAACTAGTACAATAGTTCATCATATGAAAAGGATAAAGTTATCCCCACCTTTCGAATATCCATCAGGCGTATGCCTGGTGGACTTCTAGGCATGTGTGGTCTCATAGATGACATCTCTTAGTTGCACCTCCTTGACTCACTATAAGAGTATAGGGGAAACTACAATCAACTAAAGATAAGTTTCCTCGTATCTATCCACAAAGGATATATGAAGTGAGTCCAACTGTTATGAGGCCTCATACAGTAGCTGTGAACTCGATCTTGTACTGAGAGAATCTGATTCCACATTCCCCTTCTCAAGTATATTGACTATCTCGAAGTCACAGTCCTAAAAGAACTCTTCCCAATGTTGCAATATCATATTCTGATCCATCTGAAAAATGATATACTTGAGACTCTTGTTGTCAGAGTAGATGATGAATCATTCACCCAGAAGGTAGTTTTACCACATCTTCAGTGTGAAGAATACTACTTCTAAGTCAATGTCATGAGTCACATGGTTCTTCTCATGTGGTCTCAACTATTGTGAGCCAAAATAAATCACAACATTCCCCTACATAAGGACACACGCAAGCCTGGTTCCTGATGCATCATATTACACCATGTAGTCAGTTCACTCCTTTGGAAGCCTCAGAATAGGAGTACTCGTCATGCTCTACCTCAGATACTGAAATACCTGCAAGCATCCTTTTGTACACATGAACGATTTACCCTTCTACATCAACACTATCATGGGAGCTTCTACAATAGAGAATTCAGAAACAAACCTATGATAGTACCTAGATAAGCCCAGGAAACTCAACACCTCAGTAATACTCTTGGGTGGATCCAAAGCAAGAACAACCATGATCTTCTCTTGATCCACAACAACTTTATCCTCTCAGATGATATGTACCAGGAAGTGGAAATTTCATTTCTATAACTCACACTTTGAGATATTACATAATGTTGGTTCTCTTGGAGTGTTTCTAGAACCATCCTCCACTACATCGTGTGCTCCTACTTAGACGTTGAATACACTAAGATGTAATCAACGAATACCACTACAAGTTGGTCTATGAAAGACTAGAATATCCTATTCATGAGTCCCATGAACACTTCTACGGTGTTCCTTATGCCAAAAAACATCACTAAGTACTTGTAGTGGCCATAATGAAATCTGAAAGAAATCTTTGAGAGGTCCTCATCTCATACTCGAAGCGGGAGATATCCTGACCTGAGGTCTATATTTGAGAACCATCTCACTCCCTTCATCTGATAAAAGTGGTCATCAATCCTCACTAAAGGATTCTTGTTCTTCACAGTCACCCAGTTCTGGCACAGAAAGTCCACAAGTAACCTCATTCTTCCATATTACTTCTTGAAAAACAACACTGGGGATTCCCATGGAGATATGTTGGGCCTTTTTAAGCCCTTACTCTACAAGTCCTCCAATTGTACCTTTACCTTTCGGAGCGCTATGGGAACCATCCAATATGTTGGTGTAGATATCGGTGCCATCCCAGTGAACAGATCATTGAATAACTCTACCTATTTGGGAGGAGGTACTCCTAGAACATACTCTATAAAGACGTCTTTGTACTTGTCCACTACTATAGGAAACTCTGTACTTATCTCATCCAATGCACCAAAGGTAATACAAGCCATGTAATGAGTGATCGGATACACCCTCCTATGTGTGAATACATCATATGATGCAAGAGCTCCCTTCTCATTGGTTAAGGAAAACTAATCCCATATCTATGTACACACTACACTCTGTGCCTAAAACAATCAACATGATCATGGATTGTAGATAACCAGTCCATAGCCTGCATGATGTTGTAAGGCTTCGGCACCGATACTAGGAGATCACAACTGAAGCTTCCACCTCCATGATTAAACTCACACTAATGACACCAGTGTGTGATCATCAAATCCATTCCCATATGAGTCTCTAATCGTAAGGATCGAGTCAATAGATCGATAGGAATCTCCAAGTTTTGAACAAGTTCTGTGGTAATGAACGACTGATAGGAACTTGTGTCTATAAGAACTACAGCTAAAGTAGGGAAGACATAGATCCTACCTCATATCATCTCTATGATATTAGGACTGTATGCCATGACTGCCTGAAACTGAGATCACCATTTTACACCTTCTCTTGGAGCCTGTGGTGGACAACCTAGGGTGGTGGTGGTAGTACATCGTACCTACAAACACTGCATGTCGCTTATCCCACTTCTCTGCCACCTCCACCTCCTGGAGGACTACCCTTTAACTATTTCTTCCACTACCTCGGTGGTATGTGGACCATATTTCGGTCCTCTACGTGGCGAGTAGGGAAATCTGGAACCCTGTACCCCTTCCTACCACATGCATAGCATACTCTTCCCCTCTGATGACTTCCTCTTCCCAGGGATCCTCATACTGCAGAACCTAAGAAGTGGGGTGGTTCTTCGAATGGTATAGCCTTTTTGGGACTCTATGTCATCTTTCGGTTACCCACCATAGATGAATCAGCCACACGTCGGTCAGTGGTCGCTCCCACCATATGTCTTTGCTCAGCAAGGAAGCTCTCTTCTGGTCGAGCTCACTCCAGCACCCTATCATGCTGTATGTGAAGCACATCCTATATGAGCACCGAGCACAAAGTCACAGGGAAACAATTCTCCCTAAAAAGTCGCTCGAAGTCATACCGAGTGAGGGTTTCCTCCTCATGATTACAGATCCTTTATCTCCATCATCTCCCTACTGATCCCTACATAAGGCATGTAGCTAGAACATACATTTGATCAAGTGGAAGCCTCACTAGGGGGAAGAATCATGTCACCGCCTCCAGCCAATCCTCAGTGACCTGAGGATCAATCTCTCCCCTGAACATTAGAGGACTTTACCTCTAGAACTCATGTAAGGCTTTGGGCCTACATGCTTTCCCTACAAGTAGCACCAATATAAATAACTATCCAATGAGTGGTGGTATCACTAGGACACTTCCCGAAGGTGCCATCTCGGGAAACAACCCCTATAATGAATCATCATCGCTCTGTGGTCCATCCTCATGGCCATTCACTGGAATCCATTCTAGGTTTCTGCATTGAGGAATCCTAAAAAAGATCAATATGAATCATGATTATTAGATTATACATGGTGAGATGACTCTAACTCATCTAGATCATGAGAAAAACACACAAAGACGCATGCAGCTAGTGTTTTCATGTACCGAGTCAGAAATCCAAATTGCTGGTCCTAGTGTATGGATACGTCAGCCACTGCACCAATAATGGACTCGCTAGCCGAAAATCTGAACTTGAGACACTTAACACTATTTATCCATAAATATTTTTAGACTCATTGTTCTTCTTTTATAACTAACCTCCCTCCGATACCACTTTGTCACGACCTATCTCCCAGGGCCCGTGTCATGACAACCCCATGCCATCATTCCATAGGCCGAGGGATGATTCCTACTACTGAGAAGGAATATCCCAAATAGGGAAGGCATTTCCTATGAACCTATACACACAAAAAGAGAAAAAACAACATAAAGGTAAACACTATGTAAACCACAACTGTCATTTATACAACTACTGAATGTATAATACAATCTAAAAAGTAAAAAGGTCCAGAATACAATTGCATAACTTTTATGTAATTTAAAGATTCCATGGTATGTCTTCTCAAACCCTACCTAAATAATAGGTTAGGGTTGCTGTCTGTATCCATTGAAGTACATATCATACTTTCTGTGTCACCGGGAACCACCCGGTTCCAGAAAAACAAGGTATCCGTTGAAATGTTGATCACCTTTAGAAGACACAACAAATGCAGGTGATTCCCATGGTGGGGTGAGTATATAATTACCCAGTAGGGACCCCTGAACACAAATTAAATACAATAAATCAAGACCACCCAACAAGATCACATAGAAAACCCATAATGAAAATACATCTCATACTATGTATAACTCAAAGTATAGAATTTAAGAATTTCATTCGTAAAGTTGAATCATCTCGTTTCGCTGAGGGACTCATTCTGGACGAGTTTCTAAGGTCTTCTAGTCTACTAGAACATCGATGTCCTCTCTTCTACTAGACCATTGAGGTCCTCTTATCTTCTAGACAATTGAGGTCTGCTCGTTTTCTGGACCATAGAGGTCTACTCGTCTATTGGACAACCAAGGTCCGCTCGTCTGCTGGACGACTGAGGTCTGGTTTTCTATTAGACCACTTGGACCACTCCACTACTGGACCACCGAGCATGGCTTTTCTACTAGTCCACCAAGGACCCACCCTTCATATCCTTCATGTCACAACCTTCTTTAGGATTCCCACTCTCTAATGTTTTTGACACCAAGAGATTACACTCCTCACGACATCAACCATATATCAGCATCAATGAAAACTCACTTACAGTATACTCAATGGACCGTCTTGTTGTAGGGGTCCCAACACTATAGGTGACACATCAATCGGTTGCCCGGTATGAATGATATTGGTTATTTAGTAAACAGGGGACGGTTGCATCCCGGACCTGGCCGACTTGGCCAGACCGACCTGACCAACCCGGTCCAAGGGTCCAACATGACCCGACCTATTTCGGCCAACCCAAACTGACATAGTGGGTTCTGGGTCGAACTGCTTTGTCCTGGCCTAGTGGCTAGGCCCATTGGGCTTTTCTGGACCCATCCTAGTGTGGCCATGGATCCAGTTGATGGGTCACTCCGTGACCCAATTCTAATCCTCTTCGATCCTACTTAGTCATATCCATTCTTACAATTTGGTCTTCATAGAGGCCCAATTTCCCCTCAGGACTGTCCCATATTAACGGGCCAATAATCCTCCAACCTGAGGAACTTAGCGGCCCAGTGTACTTCATCGGGCTACCCCGAATTAGCAGGTCGATTCTACTATAGCTCAAATGTCATGCGATGACAGGTTTGTGTAGACAGATGGCACTAGGGTTGCACTACCTCCCTAGTTGACTGGTCCTCACATGTGGATAGTCCATTCCGTGTGACCCATAGGGAGCCGTAGGTCCAACTCACCACCGTGTGGCACCACCGACGTGGCTGGGTGACCACGCCTTCCAGCTACCATCCACTGGCCTTCGTGCCGGTGACCCCTATCGCCTCCATGCAGGCGGCCCCTTTCACCACCATGGTGCGCTTCCTACGCACCGCCCCCGACCTGATGCAATCCTTGGTACCAGCAGCTCTTGCTTCCACCATGGCCTGGGTGTCAGGACCTTGTGTGACGACCTCTTTCCAATGCCACATCCCACATGGTCGTGAACCATCCTACCTGATGTCGCCATCTCCTACGGCCTCCTGCCGTGAGCCGATGCAGCGATGCGCCGCTGCGGTCCCATTCGAACCGTGGATACCATCACCGTCAAATTCATTACGCCATGATGAACGGGAAGAACAGAAGAGTGGAGATGGAAATGATTCACATATATGAACACCCATAGAATGAATTGGATATTTATTCATATAGATCCAGATACATTCCTGTTAAAAGGATCAGGAAGGGCCAAAAATATAATAATAATCACAAAAAAAGATATCCCCATTATCCTACATCTTTAACCATCCCCAATGATGATCGATTCGTGGTATAATCTATTCTTTGATTGGTCTTTGTTTATTGTAGAATTTCATGAATGGTTGAATGGATGAATTACCATAGAATAAAACCCCATATCTGTGAAGTGGGTTATTTGAGGATGAACACTCCTCATCGTCCTTCAATCTCCAGATCTGATCCCACTCCCCAATGATGTTGTTTTCGCTTTATAATATGCCAACATTCGTTATTAGAGAGGGAGCCATCGTCATTCATCATAGGAACCCTAGGGTATTTCTTCAACCCTGAATTGCTATTTAATTAGGGAAGGAAGACACGTTGCACGTTTTCATGTCGTCACACTGATTCATTAATGAGATTTTTTAATGAGTTTCAGTGTCAGCTCATTGTTTCACAACAATGTTGATGTGCTGTTGCTTAACAATGAATAAAACAAATAAATCAAGTCATTAAGTTATATTATTTTTTTCTCCTAAAATGTCCAAAAACTGAGTTCTTTCAGTCAACCCACACCAGTAGATGTGAGGTCTTTCTTGGTGAATACCAATGATCTATGTTCAACGGTGTCCTCTGATTTTCTATTCGAGAACCAGTTTGAATGTTATAAAGACACATTTTCATGTTTTTTAAATGAACATTAAAAATAGTTCAAAAATACATTTCGGAAACCCTAGGCATCAAAATTACATTCAATCTTAGATACTAGCCTCAAAATAATCCCATTTAATTTTTTTTAAAAATACATGGAATTAAAGGGTATTACATAATGATAAACATGTTACTTTTAGTTCTTTGTAACCCTAAAGGGAGTTTAATTACTAAAAAACATCCTTAAATATGTTACTATATTAGTATCCTTTAATAAAAAATCCATTTTCTACATATCCATCATAATGGATGATAAAAATAATGTGATTAACCAAATATATCCATCAGGAGTGTCAAAACATATGTGTGGAAAGGCCCATTATCATACACTAGATTATGACGGAGTAAAATCCCAATGAAGCCTTTTTAGGGTTATCTCCCCAAGGTTCAATTATATCAGATCCACGTCCACTGGTAGTATCCAGAGAGGTATTTTATTTCTTGGAAACCACTCCTTAAATACATCACCCAAATTGCAGGATTTTTTACTATATTTAGTATTATCTATATGGATCATAGTAATATTTTCTAATCTAAATTTAAAAGAAATAAATAAACCATAAATTTGATGCCAACTATGGAATCCAACCATTTTATTACATGAATTTTAACACAATTCCCTAAAAAAGATTTCATTAACAACTATGAAGGATATTTTAAGGTCTAGTTTCTATAAACTCCGAAAATAATACAGTAATTACATAACCATAAACATTATTTATTCCTTTTTAAATACAACATTATCAATCCATTTTTGGTTAACTATCTATATGTAATTTCTTAGGTAAATACATTAATGAAAAAGGGTGACAATAAAGACTAGTAGGGAATTAACGAAGGAAATAGAACATGAATGATGATTATGGATATTAAATGAGGCATAACATGTGATAATAATTATAGGTTCCTGAAAAATAACTTGGAAATGGGGGTAAAACATAAAATTGATAAATTAATAAGTATATAACAATTTTTTATCTTAAAGGTCTTCTATATTGTAAATACCAATATTATTCACCAAGGTATCATAATACATGCCAACTCTAGATAATAATTCATTACCCAATTCATTAGAGTTGTATAAGGGAGAATTATTAATATATATTAATTCATATGCAATGTAATAATAATATTAAAATTTTTCATTAATAACTCATGGAAAATGGATAAAGCGTTTCATATAAAATCATCGAGTATATAAGTGCTTAAATAATAGAAAATTACAACATTTTTAACCCATGGAAATGGAATATGGGTTCTATACGTGTATATACTTGAAACAAAAAATTATGTATACATCATGGTGAACACCAATGGATAAGGAATTGGTTTGGTTATTCACTATATAATAATATTTCATTTAAAATATGAACATTCAATAAATGAATTCACTAATAAGACATTATACAACATGGATAAGGGAAAGTGCATAATGAGAGAGAATTACAGTCTACCATGGATAAATAAATATTTTGGTAGTAATATGAAATATAAATGTGAAATTGAATAGAGTAATTTAACATTTATAAGACATACATTAATGTGGGTTTTGAATAAAAATAAGAAAAATATAATTCCCTCTCCCTAAATCCTACTTTATTTCATCACTTTTCTGCATCTTGAATAATAGAATTGGGTTTATTAAAATAGGGTTAATGAGGTTAATTATGTTCAATTTTTAACTACTTTTTAATTATATGCCTTGGATTATATTTTTTAATTTTCATTTTTAAGGGCGAATTGTTTTGATATTATATTTTACATATAATTTCTAGTATTTCTTCTATTTAATGATCTCTCTTAATTAATAATTTTAAATTATTAATATTAACTCTAGAATATTTAGAAATAATTATATTTTTATATTCATATATTATAAATAATATATTATAATAATCCTATAGGTTGGAGATAATAAATTCATTTCAGTGGGTTAAAAATTATAAATTATGCTAAATTACTACTTAATCAATCTTAGAATATTTGGGTTTTAATGGAATTGTGATGATGAAGAAGAGAAGAGAATAATGAGAGAATAATTTATGAAAACTTACTATTTTCTCATTATTGATTCTTTAATATGGTGTTGAACTCCCTTGATGTTTGGAGTTGGTTTATGCCAAAACATCCCTATGGATATTAATGGGTTTAAGAGGGATTTTTTGGGTAGATTTATGACTTTCTTAAGTGATGGATGATTGGTTTTCCAAGGTGTGGGAGAGGGGTTATTAATAATTTAGGAGAGGAATTTTTTTAGGATAAAATATTCAATGAAATATAATATCCATGGTAAACCATTGAATAGATTTTTTTTGACATAATGATATATATTTCAATCAAATAACATTATTTTAAGACCTTTAAATAATTTATAATATGAATTTATTTTTTTTATCCAAAAGGAAAGGTGAAAAAATGATAAAACAATAATATTTCTATAGAATATATTCTAATTTAGGCTTTTTATGAAACATTATAGGTTTGGACAACATGCCTATTGAGTTTAAATGACTCATTTATGAAATTAAATATTATTTTAGTTGGTCCAACATTACTATAATGAATTAATTAATTATTACATCATGATTTGTGTAATTTAAAATAAAGAAGTTATGATAAAACTATATTGTTACTATTCACCTAAAAGTTAAATTATATTATAAAATTACCAAAAACATAACCCCTAGAAAATTATTGATGTTATGATTCCAAAAATCATAACCATTATTAGAATAATATTTAAACAAGGGTAATTTTCTTTTTTTATATAAAAAATGGATTTTTTATGAAATACATTAAAATAAAGATTTCTAAAAATGTGCCTTTATTTTAATTGAGTTTTTATTATTTGTATATATTTTATGGAAATATAATACTTATATTTTATGAAATTACTACTCATAAATATTATTTATTTAACATTTTATTATTTAGATGTAAAATTACTATTCCAACTTTTATGCAACTATTCTAATAGTCACATTACTATTAAAATATTCATATCACCTCATATAAATATCACTTCATTAATTCGTTCAAAATTTACTAAAATTTTACCGATGGTTATGTATTTTATATTTTACGATTTTGATTGGTTTTTTAATATTTTGATTCTATTAAATTGTGTTTTTCATGGGGGAGATGATTCTAGAATATTGGAAAGATCCAAATTTTCTCATTATAATTTTATTATTTTATATTTTGTGTGGCGTTGTATTTTTTGGAATTTACATTGGATTAGTTGCTAATTGTTGTGAAATAATACATTAATGAAATAATGTGTTTCTAATTTTTCTATGTTCTTCATTTATATAAATCAAAATAATAGACACATTATCTAGGTAAAAAATTTTATTAACAAATTTTGGGTTATTACATCAACTTTATCAGAGTAAAAAATATGATATTGGTAAGATTAACAATAGTGAAGGTCAGAAACATAGTGGGCGTCATTCAAGTCTATGTACCACTATGAAAGAAATATCTGATAAGATACCTAATTGACTCCCTCTAATATCTAAAAAGTTCCCACAAACCTTGGAATGAGCTTCCCTTGTCTCAGAATCCTTCGACGACACAATGTTAGTGAAACATGTGTGAAGACCTATTCTCTAACCTCAGACAATAGAGGTCATCAATGGTGATCAACATATGACTTTTTCATAGATAGACCATATTTATAAATTTAAAAACCAATTTTACTGACAATGATGTCTTCATAATTAGATAAGGTCCCAAATATTCTTCCTCACCTATCTCTAACAAGCATAGAGGTGAACAACATAGTCTATAGAAGAAAACCTCATACAGATCCATCTGAATTTTCACTAGAAAGCTATTCACATAAAATATCTAAAATAAAGGTATACATTTTCTCTAAGAACATCAATAATAAATGATGAATTTCCTAAGAATTTTCTAAAAAAAAGTATAGTATGCTCATACTAAGATTTGTTCTGAAGGTGATATGTTGCACTCAGAACCCCATGTGAACCCAGAACCATATGCTACACCTACCAAAATCGAGAACTGAACATATAAGCCCCAAAAGATACAATGGTATTTTGATACCCATAATGTATTATAATATCTTGTACATAAATTCTTCCATTCTTTTCCACTAAAAAGGTATCCCTAATTGGTAAGAAGTGGTTGAACTTTATCAACATATCCACGATCACCCATACAACATCGCTACCCTGGGGTGATCTCATTTAGACAATCAAAAAAAATATAATGACATCATACTATTTATAATATAAAATAGGTAATAGCTATAAAATGCATGTATCCCACTAGAGTTCCACATTCACCTACTGATATGTGGAACACTGAATAAAAAAACCTACTTTCTCTATTTTCATAATAGGAAACCAATACTGGTGGATTAAGTCAGTGTACAACTTGGTGAGTCGAAGATATGTTTCCCATTTTGAATAATGATATTATCAAAAATGACTTTTATCTCATGACTAAAGTTAACCAAGCACAACCATTGATATTTAAGATCTTAACATCATCAACAACCCAACCAGGTGGTTATTCCTCACCTAAAACACTTTCCATTAGGAATAGGCCTTTAAGATTTCAAAATATCATCCACTATATCCTATCTATAAGTGATAAAGTAACAATAAATTCTATTATAAACGGACTCTCATGGAATTATTGATATTCTAGATACATTTTTGAAAGAATAATCTTCAACTAACATGCACCACTGGCTTCATTAAATTCTTATGTCTAAGTCCTATGACACATAACATTAAAAGTTTTGTTTCCCTTACCAAGAATATAAATAAGTTTAATGTTGAATGAATAAAGGTATTAAACATATATCTATATCATGAGGTTCAAGTCCCACTCATTGAATATTAATTTATGCCTTTTATGGTCCATATATACAATGAACCCCTCACCCAACAAATAATTCCACCCACAAGCAAGGCAAGAACAATTTCTACTAACTCATGGTCATGAACCAAGTAATTATTCTCCTGAGGTCTCAATTTATGAGATACATACATTATGACTCAATACCCTTACATAAAAGTATATTTCATCCAGAAGATTGATGAGTTATAATAAATTGGGTAGCCTCTTTCAGGCTTAGGAAAAATATGGATTGGCACTAAGGACATCCTTTCTTTCAATTCCTAAAAGGTTTTCTCCCAAGATTCAGACCATATAAACCTTATCCTTTCTTGGTAAATACTATATTTTATGCTTCAAGGAATTATGTGATATGAATAAAATTGAGATAGTAACTATTTATCCAAAAGAAACTACATATACCAAAGAATTTATTAGTATTCGCTAAAGAAAAAAGGCATCTCACCTTATTTTTTTCCATAGATACCCCTAATTTATATATAATTTAGCCAAGGAAGTGAAACTTATCAATCCAAAGTTCCACTTTTTGAGCTTAGAATATATTAGGTTCTCACTTAGTGTGTTAATAAAATGTCCTGGTGTTTGTAATGATCATGTAAAGTTTGAGAATACACTAATACATCATCCAAAGAAAATACACGAAATGAATCTAGATAAGGGTGGAAAACCACATTCATCAAGGTCATAAAGACAAACAATATATTGGTTAGAATAAACGACATAACCAAAACTCATACAATCCATAAATGCATCATATTGTTGTATGTGGTATGTCTGAGGGTATAACCCTCACCTGATGATAGACCAAACTCAAATCAATCAAAGAGAAAACAATGGCTCCTTTAGTTAGTTCTAGATATTGTTTATACAAGGAAGTGGGTACCAGTTCTAAAAAATTAAATGATTAAACCATTAATATTCAACACATATAATGTGGGTACCATAAACCTTCTTTGAGAAAATAAGGGGATGACTACAAGGATAATTTCTCATTTGTATAAACCCTTTGGTTTCTATTTCCTAAAAATACCTTTGGAGTTCCTTAATCTTGTTAGTATCCATCTCATATGGAATAAGAGATATTGGTTCTACTCCTGGAATAAGATCAATAGTTCAATCCACCTCTCCCCCTAGAGGTAATAAAATTATTCATCAGATAAAACTTCATGGTTTGGTCCACCACTAGAGGAAAAATAGGCTATCATACTCCTCAAACATCAACAAAAATACTTACAATTAGGGAAGACACTCTTCATAGACAGTGATGCTAAGGTCTATCTCTAATTTTGTGCACATATCATTCCCCTTTATGATCAGAGATATCACCCTTAGGGGGTATAAAATACACCCTATAATTATAAAAACCAATATGGGCTTGATAAGGCACTAATCAGTGTTTCTTAAGAATTACATTAAAACATGACATCATGAGAATGAAAAGGATGCATAATAAAAATTAATTGTATGTATCTAGTTTGTACTCCTTGAATTGACATAATATTTCTAACTGTACTCCCAATGATGTATCAATAGTCATTACTAAACAAAATTACTCAATCACTAGCCTAGAAATTTTGTATAAATCCATTGGTATAACTGTGTATAAAGTGTTTAGGTCAAAAAAAGAATATAATAAGGTCTAGGATTCTAAGATCCCACCTCTCACAATAGATATCCTTACACTTTTTTCCTTAGTTATATGTTGTGTTACATGTAAGTGGCCTAATCTAGGACCCTATGTTACGACATGGCTTCCTTGAGAAATTCTGATTGGCTAATGTGGAACATCATATACCGTGTATCATCAACCTTGTCCCCCACCTTGGAATGTATGACTATTGCTACTCCAGATCTCGTCCTTGAATGTAGTTATTAATCCCACTCTGGATTGCATAACAATGAAATATTCTCTCCCAATGGAGACCCATGGAAATGTGAAAAAATATATTTACTGATGGTGCATTCAGATGCTGGCTCAATATACGATGGGGTCTCTTTCACATTAAGGTTTCATATGACCTTTACTCCCAAACTAAAATAAAATCATATTACTACCCAAGAGGATACTATGACTACAAATTCCCTAATGTGAACCCTAAAAGATATGCTTCCTTCAATACGATGAAGCACTTCCTAGCATAGAGGATGAACCACTATTCCATGTACGCCCAACATCACTTATATTGTGCTCAACGATAAGGTCTTGATTTACATTTTCTAAAATAAAATAAAATAGGAAAACATTCACCTATGATCAGATGGAATACATGATCCAATACTCAATGTTTTCCACTCTGCATGACTCGTCACTAGTAAGAGTTGGTGGAAAAGTATGATGTTATGTGAGCATGATGAATAGTCCATGATAGACATAGTACCATACTCTAGGAGTATAAACTCCCTAGATTGATCAGCTCTTAAAGTATGATGGAAAAAATATTTTTATAATATATTCTACAAATCCTTCTAGACCATAACGTTATGTCAATCTTCATAATCAGGAACATACCACCACCACTTTTTTGGACCCACCAAGCATGAATTGAATTATATTAACCCTATTAAATTGAGGTCACTAAAAATTATAAAATATATAATGAAATATAGCCTTGGTTCACCCACTAGTGGTCCACTATCCCTAGAGAAATTAGGCAGATGCTACTACCATAAATCCCTTGCTAGATTTGACATTGTAAATGTAGATCAAAGTGCTCCCTCAATTGATTACAATGGATGCAAGAAAAACATCCCAATATGAGAGTCAGTACCCAGTCTGGTGATAAGAGGCAGTACAAGATGAGGTGATTCTTGTGGCACTATAGAAAGGTCAGGTCCCACTACCTGAGGAGCATGTTAATTTCCACATTCATGGAACTCAACCATAGGTTTCCATGGAAGAATATAAATAAAATTATATGAACATTCCTCAAACATGATATAATACAAAATGATTTTTATTAGGACTTCAATACATACAAAAGGACTCACTAAAAATTATATATTTTCCCAACTACCAAAATATAGGGTTATGGTATTGGTATGTTTCCATGTTTCTGTTAGAAAGGATACATTATAAGGATTTTCAATTGCATGTTATAGAGGAAAAATACCTTGATGTTTTAATTTACATCCCCATTTAATGACATCCATCTCCAATGACTAGTTAAAATTTAACAATAGTTATATTCTTAAAAAATGGTTTAGTTTTATGAGTTAAAATTCCCAATTTATAAAGTCATAAATTTATAAGATATAATTGACACTTCATGTAACTAAAACCAAACCATTATATCAACTATCAGGATATGACAAGTCCATATATAATTATTTGAATATATAGATCTATATTCCCAATTTTTAGAGGCACAAATAATATAAATTACTATTAAAATCCATCTAATCATAACCAACTAATGTATTATCCCACATAACTAAATTTATATGGCTTCAACAATTTATATTTTTTCAGTTAGGGTGCCAAAATCAAGCTTTGTGGAAAAAATCATTTATTTTGATTTTGAAACATTGAGTAACCATTTATTCTATTCTTTCATTAAAATAAATTTTTGTAAAAATAATAGTATATGAGCTAAGGCACAGGCAATATAAAATAGGAATGCTGGTAATGAAATAAACATAGAATTCTACATACATGTCCTATAAATCCGTAAGATCCTATAATGGAATATGAGGAAATGGTCCCTTGGAGTAGTGGCCCAAGGTTATAGATCATTAATCCTAACAAATGTCATAAATCATGTGTATCACCCAATGGTGAAATTGTAAAAATTTAACAAGAAAAATTTTGAACATCACGTCACATCCATAGAAACATGGATTTTCCCATGTACATAGGTCACTTGCTCCCAGGAATAACACATTACTAAGTTCTGACATGCCCTAGTCTTCTTTAAACCAACCCAAATAGTGAAATGAAGGAAAAGAAAGCCTATGAAACCACTTTTGTATGTCCCAAACCCAATTCACTCATAAGTAACTGAATCGAGTTGTCCATGAGGCCTTTAGCATGCCCCATGTATGCTAGAGGCTGCCAATTAAAATAAAGGGTGTATAGTGGTATGGTGTGTAGATTATACCCTCTTTATTAGTGTGGATTACAATGGTAAATGGGTATAAGAATTGGAATTAGTATAATGTAACAATGGATGAGTAAACCATCTAATAATAATAAACATAAACAAACCTCAAGTAGTATCATAAATAGATGATGTCATGTATATAAAAAATGAACATTAAAAGGTGGATGCATACATACATATAATAAAATTATAAAAAATTCATCAAAATACCAAATACTATCTCAACGGAATATCTATTACTAGCACAATCATTTAATACTAAGCTCCCTTAAAATGGAATCAAGCATCCACCACTGGATGTTTTAATTAATCAATACATTTATCCTAGAAGTTTTTTTATGTACCAATTGGTGGCCTAGATAGGGCTTGATTAAAATGTAGTAGGCCACCACCAATAATGTCTAATGAAAATATATCATGTGAGTATATAATGTGACAGGGTGTTGGTATACTATAAAATTAGTGAATAAATAGTAACTTTGTTGAGCTCAATGTCCTAATGGGAAACCTTACTGAACAATCTTCTTTTCGAAGAAGTTGGATAATTCTGAAAAAAATATCATTTAATTTTTTTCAAGGAAGCAATGAACAAAGGAAATAATTCCATATAATATAATCATATAGATCCACGAAATCAAGGCATCCATGAACATAGGATTTTGTGCCTATTGGAACCACTTTGTATATAAGGTTGTATTTCTTGTCAATAGTTGTCAATGAAGATCAAAATGAAGGAGATCACTTGTATATAAGGTTGTATTTGTTGTCAATAGTTATAAATGAAGTTCAAAATGAAGGAGACCAAGAGGTAATCCAATGAAATGGAGGAATGGAAATTCAGACGTTTGTTGTACTAATCATAAGTTCAAAGAACATGTGTCAAATGTGACATATTGTTTACAACAATGAAGAATGTGAGGTATAATTCATCTGAGGATGATTAAAGAAGAATGGGGTTTTGATGAATACCATGAATTACCTGATAATAGCATGAGAACCATGAAAGATACTTCTTGAAGAATTGAATCATATGCTTTGCATAAAGTAGATAATGATGGTTGAAGCAGAAGAAAATGTGCAACGGATGGGAATTCTGAGATGGCCATACAGGGATTTGAATTCTGAGATGGCCATGCACATCACATTGTCTCAAAACATTATGATGCTAAAGTTGTTCCCTAAAAGAATATATATCACGAGAGTGGAGTTTGTGATGAAAGCAGAAGAGTTGTCGAAGGATACAAATCACCGAAAAGAAGTGTTTTTTAGGTGATCATGCTTGTTAAAAAATCAAACAAATGACATACAAAAATAGCAGATACAAGGTCACGCCATTTCCCAGTGTTTGCCCAATTTTTGGGCCTGAAAATCGACAAATGGAGAAATGTGTTTTTGGAAAAGTGTCTTGCATGTCGTGTACTTGATGGAGAGGAAACAAGGGCACCATATGATTTTCAAGATCAGAACATGGAAAAATGGCAAAGGTAAGAGGGTCGTGCAAGTGTTGGGTTGGTCACACAAGTGACCTACGCGCCGTGAAGAGACATGTGTGCCAGTGCCTAGAAGGATTACAAACTTGCGCACCTACCATTTTTCAAGAACACAACTTCAAAATATGGCAAAGGAAAGAAGTTCGCACAAGTATTGGTTGGGTCACACAAGTGAGTTGTGCGACAGAGGCTAGTGGTGATGAGCTGCACACCGAGACTTGCTCATTGAGGGGTGACTTGCACACCACCGTGTAGGTTGACCAGTTTTCCTATAAATAGAGGACCACCCCACATCATTTACGATGAGCTAAACCCTTAGAGAAAATCACAGCTCTCGTCATGTAGGTGTAGGATTCATGCAAGTGGTGAGTGGTCGTTCAAGTGGTTTGGAGAGACTTGCGCGCCAGCTCTTAGAAGTTGCACGCCAGTTGATGACTGCACACCCAAGGAGATTTGGGAGAGAAAGGATGTGAGTCACGCATGTTTGAAGTTCAAGAAAGAAATGTCACGCAGGTTCTTTGGTGAAACTTGCGTACCATTTTGGACTTGCGTGCCGAAGACTGGCGCACCGTATTGGGACTTGCAAGTCGTATTGAGACTTACCTGCCGGGCTTGAAAAGAATCACTATGTGTTGTTGGAGCGCACCCACCTTTCCGGAGCTGCACGAGAGCTGAAATCTCGCCCGATACTTTCGGTGCAAAGTGAGATTAAAGAGGAAATCTAAATGACAAATGCATGATTTCATGCATACATGGAGAACTGATTCTGACAATTCCATGTAAGCTGAGCTTCCGTTATTGAGTAATCACATTAGTGGTTGTGATTAAAGAAAACAAAGACAATAGGATCTAGTGTATTAGTCAATTCACTAAAGAATAAGGCTTGAACTGAAAAGAGCATCAACTCTGAGCCCTGATGCAAGCAAAGTCTCATGCTGAACAGGAGACAAAGACTTCAATGCAAATATATTGAATAGACCTTCACATTAATAAACTGAGTTGGACTTCACCAATGGCAGTAAGCCAAGGGAAGTCCATGGGAGTGACATGAGGGATGCATTGAGCTATCCATGAACAATTGTAAAGGCTGTGAGCCTGGGACATAGTGACTATGCCCGAACCATTATAATCCACAACTACTGAAGATTAGTGGAATCTGGTACGACCATCTACTTATCGGTGTATGCTTCTTAGACGTAGGCCTTTGTGGTGAACCAAGTAAAATTGTTGTGTTATCTCTTTGCATGTGAATGTTTCATTACTAATCATATCCATCATATAGGTTTAAGTAGTTCCTACCAATGTAGGAACAAGATCCACAACTTTAAGAAGAAAAAGTTGACACCCTGATTCACCCATCCCCTCCTAGGGTGTCTCGGGGTCCTATAGTGGTATCAGAGCTAGGTTAATGTCTGTTGGATATTCTCCAGTAATTCTATTGAGAATAGGATTTGAGTTACTTTCCTAAAGACAACAATGAAGTGCAATCTTGATGAAGAGTCAGTAATTTCTGAGAAGAAGTCTACATCTAGTAAGACCATGAAAAACAGGAAAAAGAAAGAGAAGAAGTAGCTGAAGTAGTCCCTCATATCCAAAGAAGATGCAGTGTCTTGTTCTCCATGCCATTCCAATAATGAAGAAACATCAGGCTTGGAAAGTATCGAGCAGGTGGATCAGGATTCTACTAGACAAAAGGATGACACAACGAATTTAGGCTTTTAGGGAAAACGCAAAACATATCTGCATGATATTCCTGAAGAAGGGGTTTCTATTATTTATAGCCTATTCTAATCTATTCAGGTTGAGATCATTCAATTAGAAAGGAAAGCTGAAAATATGGAAAAGGGGTTGGAAAGAAAAGTTCTGGAAAGTATGATGCTCACCAAATAGGTTAAAGTCTTTGAAGAAAAAGAGGATGTCAATAAGACTCTAAAAGAAAAGATCCATACACTTGAATCTGAGCTGGAGAACAGCAAAGAAGTCAAGAGTTTGTGTTTGGAAGAATCATCTATGAAATTCAAGGAACTTGACTCTTTGTTACAAAAAAATTTAAGATGCATAAAGATGAGGTTGAATGATTGAAGAAGACTTGTGAAGAGACGATGTTCGTGATTGAAGATCAGAAGATCATCCTCAATATTGAGAGTCAAAAATTGGTATCCCAGTTGACCAAGATTGAGAATACACATATTGAGACTTCAAAAAAGAATGTAATGAGTGATTCTTATACTCAATGTTCATTGGAGGAATATAATGCTGAAATACCTCCAACATGTGACAAGAAGATGATGAAAACTCTTGATTATCCACATCAATAATCAGTTGTTGATGGTACTCAATTCTCACTGGAGGATTCTGTTGTCAAAAGACCGCCATCATGTGATACGAAGATCATGACTTCACTCATTGATCTATCACAGGAAACTGAGAAAATGAAGGTACCATCCAAACCATCTTGAACTCATGTTTCTAATCCCACAATCAGTGCAGGCTGGAAGAAAATTTCTAATCAAGTATGGATAAGGAAAGGTGAGAATAAGAAACCTACCACAATGGCTAGGGTGGATGAGAATAAAATGGAGGAAGTTGGTTCCTCAAATAGAGAAAAAAAGATTAATAAGATGGCCCAACAACCTCATACAGAAGATACAAAGAAGAAAAGATTTGTGGGTCAATGTTGGTGCTGCAACAGATATGGGCATTGTGCACTGGATTGTTGGTACAATCCCTTTAATGGAAAAGAACAAAGAAAGCCTGTATCAAAGGGAAGAAATCCAAATAAGAAGAAGCAACAACTTCTAGTCCAGAAGCATTTATTTATAGCCAACAGATTTGGAATTCTTGATAACATCTATGATGTATGCAGTGGCAGTGGTCACAAGAATGTTGCATGCCTCTGTCAACAGATATCCAGAGCTAATAACAATAGAAGACCATACAAACTAGCTAAGAAGGAATAATATTCCATGGGATGAAATTAGAAGAATATTGTGAACACACATTTCCCCAAGAAGATATCAATTAGGGAAGCTGAGAAGACCCAGGATTTTAGATCCATGAAATTGAAGGGTCATTCATCCAAAATAAATACTATGTGGGATGTAACTCAGATGAACCCATGTGGTTGACCCAAACCAACTGAAACAGTTCTAAATAAAATATTGTTCATCTAGCTAGAAGATTCGAAAAGAATGAGGAAACGTGAAGATGAAAAGGCCATGTCTAGTGCTAAAGGAAAAGGAAAACTTTCACGTGATGAAGACAGAGTGCAGGAGAGATTTCAAACCAAGATAATGACATGTTTCAATGAAGTTTTGTGTGAGAGATACAAGAAAACTGGTCACATTTAAAACGGATTCCAATCTTTAATACCAGAGCAAGAAGCAGTCCTTAAGAGAAGTAAGAATGTATCATTCATGTTGGTTGTTAAGAAGAACACTTCCCCACACAATGTAGAAGAGAATATAAAGAAATCCATTCCTCGTAAACAGATTTCAGAACATATATTCAAATGTGTAGGCTTGAAGACTGGAGGGAACAAAGGAACTTGGTTGAGAAAAGAACCTCAACTATGCAGCACATGTTGATGAATTATGGAGGAACCACCTTATTCCCTTCTTCATTTTTGAATTGTATTTGTGCTAATAATGTAAGGAAATGATGGTGGAGCATGCTCTCAGGGGGAGAACCTGAGAAGTAGCGAATGTTGTCCACTCTTGATAGCCACGATAAATAAGTTTTCATCCTTAGTAGATACTTCAATTGATATTCAAAGATAAAGATGATGAGGAGTGTTTCCCTTGAGGGGGAGAAAAATGAATAAGCTTCCAAAATAACTGTTTCAATCAATATCAACTCCAGCTGGACTCAAAGGCAGTTACTCTGTGAATTTATTTAAGATCATGTCAATGGATAAGGTATGACATTTCTCATTCTCTATCACTTGGTCACTCAGATCAAAGACCATACTACATAGGGGGAGTAACTTAATTGTTCAGTAACATAAGAACAAAGGATGTGTCCCAAGGTCACTTATCCTGCTGATAGCACTTGAATGTTTTTGATTTGTTTGATGATGTGAGTGAAGGAGTTTCAAGTTGATTATTCCCTATCGCATTTGATTTCCTATACCTGAAATAAAAGTGGTAAACCCTTGAAGACAAAATACATGAGTTCTCATCTCATGTCTGTATCATGATCTGTGAATAATTGACAGCCTTGTTGTCTTAATCAAATCCTCTTGTTTTCATCATCGAGCATTAATCAATTAGAGTTAGAGTGAAATGATTAATGAAACATTTCTTATGTATGGATTGATACCCTCCCTGCCATTCACTTTGTATTTCTTGTCTATAAGGGAGAGAGAAAGTGAAATGAAAGTTTGAAAAGAAAATTTGATTGAAGAGAAGGTTCTCATTTTGACATTGACGAATTCATTTCAGAATATGTATAAGGTATTGACAACAAAATACAATGGGAGTGATTGTTCAAACCACTTTGTATATAAGGTTGTATTTGTTGTCAATAGTTGTCAATGAAGATCAAAATGAAGGAGATCAAGAAGTACTCCAATGAAATAGTGGAATTGAAATTCAGACAATTTTTGAACTAATCATAAGTTCAAAGAACAAGTGTCAAATGTGACACATTGTTTACAACAATGAAGAATGTGAGGTATAATTCATCTGAGGATGATTAAATAAGAATGAGGTTTTGATGAATTTCATGCAATACCTCGTGATTTCATGAGATCCATGCAAGAGACTTATTGAAGAATTGATTTGTATGCTTTGCATGAAGTAGATAATGACATTTGAAGAAGAAGACAATGTTCAAAGAATGGGAATTCTGATATTGCCACGTGGGGATTGGAATTCTGAGATGTCCATGCACATCACATTGTCATAAAAGATTATGATGGTAATGTTTTTCCTTCAAAGAATATATATCACGATAGTGGAGTTTATGATGAAAGCAGAAGAGTTGCTGAAGGATACAAGTCACCGAATGAAGTGTTTTTTAGGTGGTTGTGCTTGTTGAAAAAGAAAACAAATGACATAATAAAATAGCAGATACAAGGTCATGCTATTTCCCAGTGTTTGACAAATTTTTGGGCCTGAAAATCGATAAATGGAGAAAAGTGTTATTGGTAAAGAGACATGCACACCATTTTTGTTATGGAGAGGAAACTTGCGCACCATATGATTTTCAAGATCATAACATGGAAAATGGAAAAGGGAATAGAGTCACACAAGTGTTGGGTTGGTCGCGCAAGTGACCTGCGTGCCGTGAAGAGACTTGTGCACCAGTGCCTAGAAGAATCCAAAACTTGCATGCCTATCGTTTTACAAGAACAAAAATTCAAAATATAGATATGTAAATAAGTTCACGCATGTATTGGTTGGGTTGTGCAAGTGAGTTGCATGACAGAGGCTAGGGGTGATGAGCTGCGTGCCGAGACTTGCGTGCCGAGGGGTGACTTGCACACTGCCATGCAGGTTGAATAGTTATCCTATAAATAGAGGACCACCCACCTCATTTATGATGAGCTCAACCCTTAGAGAAAATTAGATCTCTCATCATGCTGGTGTAGGAGTCACACAATTTTTGAGTGGTCACGCATGTTGTTTAGAGAGACTTGCGCGCCAGCTCTTATAAGTTGCGTGCCAGTTGATTACTTCGTGCCTAAGGTGATTTGGGTGAGAAAGGAAGTGGGTTGCGCAGGTTTGATGTTCAAGAAGGAAGTCTCGCACAGGTAATTTGGTGACACTTGTGCGCCAGTTTGGACTTGAGTGCCATAGACTTGCGCACCACATTGGGACTTGAGTGTCAAATTTAGACTTGCGCGTCAGGCTTGAAAAAGAGTGACAGGTGTTGTTGGAGTGTGCCCACCTTTTGGAGCTGCACGAGAGATGAAATATTTCCTGATACTTTCGGTGAAAAGTGAGATTAAAGAGGAAATGTAAATGATAAAGGAATGATCTCATGCGTACATGGAGAACTGATTCTGACATTGCCAAGTAAGTTGAGCTTCACTTATTGAATAATGACATCAATGGTTGTGATTCAGGCAAACGAAGACAAGAGGATCTAGCGTATTAGTCATTGCACTAAAGAAGATGGTTTTAACTGAAAGGAGCATCAACTATGAACCCTGATGCAAGAAAATTTTCATGTTGAACAGGAGACAAAGACTTCAATGAGAATCTATTGAAGAGACCTTCACATCTATAAACTAAGAAGAACTTCACCAATGGCAGTAAGCCAGGGGGAGTCAACGGGAGTGACCCAAGGGACACAGTGAGCTATCCCTGTACAATTGTGTAGGCAGTGAGCCTAGGATAGAGTGACTGTGCCTGAACCATTGTAATCCAAAACTAGTTAAGATTAGTGTAATTTGGTACCATCGGAAACTTATTGGTATATGCTCCTTGGACATAGCCCTTAGTGGTGAACCAAGTAAAATTTATGTGTTATCTCTTTGCATGTGAATGTTTCATTACTGATCATATCCATCATATTGGTTTAAGTAGTTCCTAGAAATGTGGGAACAAGATCCACAACTTTAAGACGAAAAATTTGACACCCTGGTTCACCCCTCCCCTCTTAGGGTGTCTCGGGGTCCTACAGTGCCAACTCGTATAAATAACATTGGGCTTGTACATAAGGGAATTAGTGTAATCCAAGAGATGAACCATTGGAATTGTAGGACCTCGAGACACCCTGAGAGGGGAGGGTTGAATCAGGGTGACCACTTTTTCTTTTAAAGTGCTGGATCTTATTTCAACGTTGGTAGGAACTTGTTAAACTAATAAGATGTATATAATCAGAAAGAAAACATTCACATGAAGAGAGATGACACAACACTTTTTACATGGTTCACCACTAAGGGCTACGTCCAAGGAGCATATGCCGACATGTTGTCGGTCATACAAAATTACACAAAACGTCACTAGCTATGGATTACAAGGGTTTGGGTACAGTAGATCTATCCCAGGCTCACTGTCTTTACAAATGTTCAGGGATAGCTCACTGCGCCCCTCGGGTCACTCCCATTGACTCCCCCTATCTCACTGCCTTTGGTGAAGTCCCACTCATTTTATATATCTGAAGGTCTCTTCATTATCTCTAATGAATACATCATCTGTTGTATGTAGATTCTCTGTTGAAGTCCAACTTTCACCCGTAGATGAATCTCACTTTGCACTGAAGGTATTGGGAAAACTTCCAGCTTTTGTGTAGCTCCAAAAATACCGGTGTGATTCAACCACACCTGGTGAACTTCCCTAAGACAGTGTGAAAGTTCCCAATCCAGTGCGCAAGTCCACCTCAACCAATTTCATGACAATCACTTCTTTAACACCAAACTTGCGCTACTCACACCCTTTGAAGCGCAAACTGCTTTTGGCACACAACTGTCAACTGTCGCACATCTTCAAATCCTGGTGCAAAAGTGTCACCAAACTACCTATGCAAAACCTCCTTCACCAACTCTAAATGTGGTAGACTGACTCCCTTTCTCACCCAACCCACCTATGACATGTAGCAAACAACTGTAGCGCAACTTCTACCTGTGTGACCACACAACCACTTGTGCAACCACTCCACCTACGCGACGGGAGCTCGGAATTTCTCTATGTCTGGAACATCCTGAGAAATGAGGAGTGGTGGTCCTCTATTTATTGGCATTTTGGACACCCTGTGTGATGTCGCATAAGTTTCCTCTCGGTGTGCAAGTCCAACCGCCCTAGTCTCTGTCGCGTATGTCACTTGCGCGACCAAACCCATAACTTGGGAGACCCTTCTTCCTTTTCCATATTTAGATTCTCTGATTTTGAAAAAATATGGCACAGAAGTTTCCTAGCCTCAAAGGTATCGGCGTGCTAGTCCCTTTCCCAAAAAAACATTTCTCCATCTGTCAATTTTGAGGTCTAGAAATTTGGAAAACACTAGAAAATGGCGGCACCATTGATACAATTATATGCTTGAACGGTATGATCACATTGCTAGTACACATTCAGAACATCCACTAAGGATTGAAAAAAACCACAAAACATACTCCAATTAATTCATAGACGACCCTGGTTCCAACAGTAATTCAGTCGTGAATATTTATAATTAGGTCTAACGAAGAAATCTAAGGTAATCATGGACATATAATGATTTGGATCCTGAGGTGTTAATACGTGGAATCAGGTGTAAGAAAATCAAGAGGAATCCAAGTAAATAATCCTACCATTCAATTTTATGGATATGAAGATGAATTTTTTACATATAAACTTATGAATTCACTAATATAAGACTTTGATCTAACCCTATTTTGGTATCTCACTCAGCAGCCACATTAATGAATAAGGGAAACATCCTATGTGTCCTCAAGGTAGACACTAAAAAATTCAAGGCTATATCAAGTTAGTCAATTAATTTAAATAAAAATTATTATATGAAGTTGGAACCTAAAATTTAATAAGTGACAATAGGCCTTGAGATCCATGATAATTTAAAATCCACCACTTAGTCCATTCCTTTAGCATTTTCATTTATAAATGAAAAAGGTCCAAGATAGGTATTCATACTAGTTAACAAAACATTATTCTTAATATTATTATTGATTACAAGTGATAAAAATTGAAAAGTGTTATATTCTTTCTATTTAACAATTCAATTAATTAATATATAGATTCCACTAGTAAGAGACAAGCTCAATACACCCAAGGTGTTATTTAGTCATAATGTATGAATTGTAAATAATTTCTATTATATCTAACCCACCCTAATGGGTGGTTTATATTGAGGTATTCAACCTATAACCATGTCAAATGGGACAAAGAACTTTAATTTCATGAGCTAACCAATTAATATATGGTATTACTCATTTTAGGGAAACATGTTGATAGTATGTCATATGTTAACAATGAAAATTTATAAAATAGAAATTTTACGTAAAGTAGTGGACCACCTAACATAACATCACAGTAGAATAATCATCCAGTATTAGCCTATTATTTTGGTTAGGATGAGAGAAAACATATAAAATATAATAACACAATGAAAAGAGGGTATATTAGGTCATATAGAAACATTACTGAAGATGGGGATACAAATTGAGAATGAAACCAATAAGAATGTTAAAACAAATGAGGGAGATCCAATGTGACTAATAATTTTTGAAATGGAGATCGAAAACAAGAGGTTTATAAATCACCAGGATAGAGGGAAAAGATATCTCTCATGTGTGGATGCTGTTGTAGATTTGAGGGAGGATAAGAGATAAGGAAGGTTTATTGTCATGATGGAAAAAATACTCCTTCCACACATTTTATGGGGTCCACAGTTTGGTCTCCTAGTATAACAACCTCTGTTCCTACCATGAATTATATACTTCCCAATACACCCCTTCCATGAATGGTCATGGAGAAGGGATATAAATGTTTTTCACACACCATGTATGGATACTATCTAGGAGGCCACCCCTCATAGAGTCTAATAACATTGTTATACATAACAAGGGAACATCATGTTGTTTAATTATTTAATAAGTTGTATATTTTTTCTGGAAATGCAGATATTGTTGTAAATTTTGACAAATGATGATCCCCCACTTTTGGGGTCACATGGTTGAGACACACAGTTACTATTAACCATGCACTAACTATGTGCCTCAACCAGTTTCTTAGATAACTAGAACTTCATGCCCCAAACCAATTAAAAATGATCCAGATACCTCCAAGATCCCTTTAGAAACATATGATTAGATAAAAAAGAGGTTTAGATTAAAATTTAAATGATTTTTACCTCTATAAAAAATTGGGATCTTACACAAATGAACATACCCATGCATCCCATTTCTAAAGGTTGTCACCAGCTTGGGATAACCTGTCTATTGGTCTACCATCATACATCAAAACCACATCAAAACAAAAAAAGTAGGAAAATGTCTTTATACTAAATTGCAGAACTCGCCTCAACAATATCATGAGTTTCATCTCAATTCCACTAGGCTCTACAACCAGACCATAAACCATATCCTGCATAGGCCATAACTCATAGGGAAACATTTCATTTACAATCTCAAATATCCCAAGGAAACTTATGTGCCAAAACACCCACTCTATGACTATCATATTTATATGTACAAATTAGGTATAACATGTGAATTAAACCACCACTATAGAAATAATCATCATTGGGAATCTGCAAATCATACTACTCCCGAAGGATAATGATATCATCTACACATGATTAATGAAATCATTATATAATAACTCATAATGCGAAAACCATATTCATAGGTTCTGTTATGTTGAATTATTCCATGATGATATTTGGGACAACAACATATAGTTTTTTTGTTTAAACTTTATATAAATGAACCCCATTTTATTTTCAAAATTAGCATCATAATCACCCAAAAAAATTTAATAATTAAGGCTTCCAATTCTTATGTTGACCCTCCAGAGGTCACTGTACATCCTTTACACAGAGGGAATGTATAGTTTTCATTAGAGAAGATATATCCATAAGAGCAACATGAATTTTCCATAAATAAAATACTATGATAAAAATGAGTATAATTACATGAACAAGTTATATTGGAAAAAACTATATAAGTTTTGGTTAAAACATTAAACTATTGAACCCTCTTTCTCCAATGATATCAATCACACAGAAGAATATAGATGTCATGAGAATCTCACATTCCTGAATGATTCCTACTCACAAGCATTTTTTGATGTCCAATAACCAAAAATATAATATTTAGATCATGAATAAAAATAACATACTTGAATAAATATATTAACCGTAAAATAAAAAATCATGGACAACAGACCCATATCCTTGGTAACTTGGACATCCCATTAGAAAACATTTTTCAAGAAACTAATCTGAGGTCTATCATAAGCTTTAATGTACCCCTATTACCTATCAATAATTCCCTAAATAGCATGAATAATAAAAATATTCTCTAACACCACTTTTAACCCCATGAACATGGACCTCTGGATAGTTCCGAGGACTTTGACATCACATGGACCGTAGAAATACTTCATTGTATGCCAAAATCATTTTTACTATTTGAAAGACTCTATGATGTTACAATGGGGAGACTATACCCATATATAGTAGTGAGAAATAACAATAAAAATAAACAATTATCATGTATAGTAAATATTCAGAGAATGATTAGTCAAAAAATTTTAATGATGTTATAAAAAAATATAATTTGAAAGCATATAGTATACATCAAAGCTGGTCACACTCTCAACTAAACACATATGAAGAAGATTGTAATTGGTAATTAAGATCAACCACCACCCCCGTGACTTACCTTATCCAAGTATTCAAATACCTACTAAGCTATAACAAAAGAATCATGAAACATTGGTCTTCTTACTTATCTGACCTCGTGAAAAATTAAAAATTCTTAGGTACCTATTTACATGGCTTCTTGAGAAATGTGTGAGTAAAACTCAGTAGGGATCCACCAATGATGTCCCTAACATAACCAGTATTGAAGTGTATTCACATGTTATATTCTTAGAAAATAAATAAATAAATAAACATATTTTTTCTATAAAATATTCACTATCGATCCATGGGTTTTATAGTGATACCTAGGATAGATCATACCTTCTTTAGACAATATAGGATTCTCTATATTCATAATTCAAACCATGCTAGGGGATAAATAAACAACCTCCCATAATATCATAATATGTGTAAATTCTTACTTGGGGGGTGTCACATCCCTATCATCTAATAATAAACACAAAAAATATCGCATTTAAATAGATTATAGGAAGTATCCTAGTCATCCCATATAGTATAAAGAATAAATGAAGGATTATATGAAGTTTTATTAGAATCCCCTATATAAAAAATTCTAAATACCAGGTGATATCGTATTAATTCAAAAGAAAACATCATGTGTAAGAACTGAGTACTAGGATGTGATATTGAGAATATCATAAATTAACCTGCATAAAATATGGATCGTAATAAGTATCCAATGAACCCATATGACAACGGTATTAAATTCTGAATCCTATGAAATATCCTAGGCATTCAAATGTCAATAGGAATACACACTAGGGTGTATCCTAACCTTATCATTCATAATATCTCAATGGTAGTGTGTACCTATTATAATATATCATGTAAAAATAATTGAGGTCCAATATAAACCCAATTCATATATACAAATAATAGTAATAAGAATGTCATTTTTAGATTCACCCAAACCCATAACACACATCCAAGGTTATGATCATATTTTCATGGCCCATCATCATCACTTCAGCACCATCAAAATCTTACTGTTTATTTTAGGTTCTAATGTGACACCTAGAATTGAAAATTATCACTTATATATACTAACCCTCTCTCGGGTTAACATGATACTGTAGAACCCACTGAGTCCCATTTGTCACATATCCTCTAAGAAACCATTCATGGGATCCTATATCTCAATATAAACAATTAGTCTATGTCTTCCACTCCTAGGGAACGACATCACTCAACATTCTCATAATTGGTTCATGACCACACGATCCTCATCTAGAAAACTAAATGAAATGAAACTAGAGATATGGATGAGGTATTGTCTCATATTATAGGGTCAACTTATGCCATCCCACTCACTAAACCTATCATAATCTGACCAAGGTTTAGCCACCTAGGTACTCACATGATAGTAGTGGAGGATCACATGCCTCACTCTATAATCCACTATCTTGGGGGGTTAAAGTGTATTTCATAGTTCTATCATGGCCTCAAATGGCCATTAAACATAATTCCATGCTAACCATTGGAAGAATGTGTCTAAGTGAACCTATATTAGGGATATTATTTTTATTCATATAAATAATATATTTACCCTATGGGGTCCTTATATATCAATCATATATTTTATAATAAATCCCTTCACCATCAGGGACCAAGGCATCAAGAAGTCATTCAAGGGTCCATCATGAAATTTGACACTTGTTCATTTATATGGAGTTTAAATAAATTATTAATTTCATTTTAAGTATAAGTTTGAATGATCTCAGGTGGAGAGACAATATATCATAGGAACATTTAAAATTCATAAACCATATAAATTTTTTATGGAATAGCTACCACATTCAAAGATATTACCTTTAAATAAATCCCAACCACTCTCACCTAAGCTTGTATAAGTCCAACTATATATCATACATCAACATCATTCCCTACCACAAATCATAAAACCCAATTTAATTAAATATAAAAAATTTTATTTTATTTTAAATTTTAATCCAATGGGAATAAACACATAAAAACTCTGTAAGAGACACCCGCTTATAAAAACCATGAAAAATGAGGTTCATTCCACTCAGAACATGCACTCGTTCCTAACACATTCAAAATCACCAATTTATTCACCTAATTCCACAGTCAAGTTCATTTAATTTAGGTAAAACTCTAAATAAAGTCAAGAGAAATATAATGTCAATGAAATGAAAATAAAAAACATGAAATCATCATCATGGGATGTCCTATACCCATCACACATAAAATACCCATTATTATAACAAAATTACACCATGCTATAAAATAATTATTAGGAAATCCAAAGATAAAATCACATTGATATTAGAGGTGATCGAAGGAGGAAAAGAATGAATACAAATATAGAAGATCATACCTTATATCATCATTAAAACTCACTCAAAGCTACCCCGATCCAATAAGAATGATGGTGGTAATTGGTAGAGGTGAGAACAAATGAAATAAACTCTCAAATATCCATTTTCCTTCCAAACTAATAGACCCTAATGAAATAATAAAGTACAACGCCAATTAGGAAAACACATATGATACAATCAATGTGATACCTTATGGGTCCTGGAATGATCAACCCTCTGGTCGAGGCATTGCTTGAGGCCATTTTGGCCATCATGAAATGAGCTCATGCTCCCCTTGCCTCTCATGACATGACACCATTAGACAGGGTGTTCAATACCATTGCCAACCCCCATCACGTAACAACCCTAGAGGGTCACGGTGCGATGCTCTCCCATGTAGGACACCTGAGAGGCCTATCTTCCTTCACAATATGGGTCCCTATAAACTCATCGTGTGATTCCATCTACTTCAGTTCATCAATGTGTGACCTCCAACCATAATTACATGATGTAATGTAGACAACTAAAAATTTTGGTTTGGCTACCCAACCCTTCTCCACTACCCCCAAGAATCTAAAACACTAATTAGGATCAATCAATATCAAGAAAAACTTATTTGAGAAGATATAACTCTAAAAATTTTAATATTAATCTAGATTATCAAAATAACCCTTTCTGTATATCTAAAAAATAAAATTATTGATAATTTTCATAGCCCAAAATACATGGGTATTTAAATCTACCATAATTTTTATGTGTTTCTATCTACCATTTATCACTTTTTATTTAAGTGATACATTTTTGATAGAACATAACATGGTATGGAAGTGGACTAAGATTCTAATTCATCAATATATATAAAAATAAAGGAACATAATTACTTTATTATTTAATATCATAATTGTTTTACTATAGATTTAAAATATATACCATTTTTATGTGAAGTGAACCCCATACTTTATTTTAGATAGATTAATGTTGGTTTTGATGGAAGTTTCTTGTTTTTATAACTTCTTTTTAATTCCATAAATTAAAAATTATGGAAAAATTTAATAGTAAATGTATTATAAAATAAAATATTACCAAATACAATGAACTGAAATGATTCATCCTAACGATGTCTAATAGAACCATCCCATGTTTCGTAGTTTATCATATGTGCATATATAATTGGTCGGTGTGAGTTTTCTTTCCACTCAACATGCTTAAGATGATTATTTAAAAGAAGTGTCCAAAGTTATTTATTTTACTTTTATAGTGGAAATTAATAAGAATTTCATCCACTAATAATCTAATATAAATGTACTCTTCAAGGAATATTGTATAGTAAATCAATGTTTCATTGTTTTATTTCTCAATAAAATAAAAAATTATATCATAATGTTACCAAATTTATTTGGAAACTGTCTATATAAATATACACATGAATTCAAACAGGGTCCCAAATTTAACTGTTGAAAATTGACTTATTGGGGTAAACATGTTAGCCGTGTGCATTCTATCAAACATTTAATTTTAGACATTTACTTCTTACCTAAATAATTTTTTTTAATATTTACAATCAAAAAATATCCTATATTTTTTAACCATATGTTGTTCAACATGTAAAATTTCATTAGTTATAACATTCTCAATATATTGTTACTTCGGATTGGTTGTATCAATATGTGACGAATCCATTATCGATATTAGTATTAAAAAATTAATTAATATTATAAAAATGAAGTCGTAAACTCATAATATTATTAGGGAACACATTTTATATTAAAAAAACAATAACATATTCATTGATCAATATATTTTATTCTTTAAATGTAGATGGTATTTTTTCTCTTTATTTAGTATCTAAATCCCCAAATTATGATCCTCTATGTTATAAAATACCCCTTCTACATTGGGATAACAACTATATTATTGTGACAACCAAATGAAAGGACTGTACTCAATAGAATGTTCATTTAAACTTGAATTTGTTTTAGTTGACAAAAGAAAAATTTAATAATATCTATTTCTAGGATCAAAGGTACAAAATACTTGTGCTACCTATGAAATTATGTTGAATGGTTCATCCATATACCCTTTATTACATAAATTTACTCTTTATAAATCTAAATTAATTGATTTTAATTTCATACCCATTATCAACCCATTTTCAAAACAAATTACCTATAATGTTGTATCATCTATCTCCCATATTTTTTTCAATTAACAAAACAATAACATATTATCATAAATTTAATTATTTTCCATTGTACCAGATACATGTATCGTGTCCACCACTAGTGTAACTCTACTATTTTTCATATTATTATGTTTATATTATTCCTTTTTATATAACTTATAACCAATAATTCCATAAAAAGTATAATATAAAACATATAAACTTTCTTATTTGGTTATTAAAAAGGTAATTCTAAAACTGAAATTGGATTTATAGAAATATCATTACAATTACAGTCTCAAACCCATCTAATAGATTATTGATTATGTTTGTTTAATATCCTGATTTCATCCCTTGATGGATTGAAATTTCTATGAATTACTTTTTGTGTTTTAAAATATGGAGAAACCTCTATACTACTTTGTAAAATGTAAAGGTTACATTTCTCCTTCTCTATAATAGTAATTGTAACAACATCTTCGTGAAATTCCTTCACCCACAAGGCACCTTCTATGATGAGATTTTTTTAGACCAATTATATCCACATAATACATGTATTTGATACATAATTCAATAATTTTATTAATAATATATCATAATTCAATAAAACCATTAGTAAAACATTTATTTTTTACATAACCTTTCACAATATTCATATATGATTCCATATAGTAAATCTGTCTGTAATGTACATGATCTAATAGGATGATATCTATAACTAAGTGAACCATTATATCAAAAAATTTCAATGTAAATAACTTATGAAACTCACTTAATAGGATATAAATTTGAGTTTTTATAGTTGTAAACATCGTTATGTCTATAAATTTAATGTATATAGTTTTGAAAAATAATCAAATCCTAGTTAATGTTTGTTGGATATTTTTAGGTAGAATAAAACATAATGATTAACCAATTTCTCATAACCTTCCATTAATATACATTATTTATGATTTATACTTCATCTCATAGGTTCGAAAGACATTTTTAGGTTTATAGGTTTAGTGAATTAAGAAATCGATTACATTTAATTGTGTAAACATCCACACAATATCCATTTTCGAAACAAACATAATAATCATAAAGACAAACTTGATTCATTTATTGTAACTCACATAAATAGAAATTTTACTTTGTTAACATTAATACTCATCCTTAAACCATACAAAAAAATTAGAAAACATGGGATCAGAATGAAATCTTGATAAGGGACATAAAATAAACTAAACTAGTTAATCAATTTGTAAACCTAAAATTTCTGTAAGAAATTATTCATTTTTCATAAAAAAAATTTGAGCCCAAATTAATGTATAACATTCAATAAGAAAAAAATAATTTCTCAATATTTTTCATAAGAAGTATGTTATTAAATTATAAAGGATAAATCATAATTATAAGGGTTTCTTGGAAAACATGAAATCACATGAATACCATTCATTGAAAAAAATCATATCTACCCTTTAAAAGGTTATAAAATTTCTCTAAAAATATAAAATAATTGGATTAGCTTTTTTATGTAAAAATATTATATTAAAAAACACTATGATCATATAATTTGGGTATTATGGGACATTATACTTAAATTTACCTTTACAATAACACTTAAAATATATTCACATAACTGAATAATTCCCATATATATTAGGAGTAACCTATCACCAGTAAACTCCATCACTTTAACCAATGCATTCGAAAGTTATAACAAGCTCACTCATAATTCATATAAAATTTACAAAAACCATATCATTAAAAAAATAGATATATCATTAACATTAATCATAAAATTCACTATAATTAGCATTAATCTCCTACGTAATAATACTTTTAGTTATCCCATAAAGTTGAAAAGAATTTTCTATTTCCGTAGAAAAAAATTAGAGATTTTTTAGAATATTGAGAAAAATAATTTATTAGAATATAATAATATAATGTTTTAAATAATTTTCAAATAATATAATTTTCATTATGGTGGAAAAATCCACTCATTCGATAATCATCAAAACTAATATTCTTTTCTCACTTTGTTACAGAAAGTTAAAAATGAGTCATATGGAAATCATTAAAAATGTTCATTTTTAAAAAAATTATAATAAAAGTAAAAAAATAATAAAAAGAAACTCTATCAACAGTTTAATCATAAGTTATATCATTCTTGAAACATTTAAAAACAATCATTAAAGGAAGTAATAGAGTTCTAAGTAGACTTTAAAATAGTATTTTTAAAAGAAAGTCCCCTACCTTGAGTCCCGAATGGTTACACTCCTATGTCTACCTATATGAGTAAGAAAATTATATTGATTTTATACTTTATTTGAATTTTTTTTATTTTTATTACATTATCATTATTCGCTTTATTCTATTTGTAACCATTTTTTAATTTAAATAATTAAATTTATATGTTTACGTTGGATATTTTGAGTATGTTCAGTTTAAAATTCCAAAATGACATTAGTAGGTTAAAACGGTGAAAGATATAATGATTCATTCATATAAATAATATTAATTATCCAAAAAATATTATTATTATATATTAATTTTTTTATAACCATTAATTGAAGGTGGACATGAAAATTTAAATATGTCATATCCTGGAGGTGGAAGTCCGCACATACACAAAAGAAATGTTTCCATTTTATATTAAATGTAAATTAAATAATGTATATAATTTTTTACATTTAATGAATAATAATTATATTAAAATTTAATAAGAATTTATTATTTCTATATTTATGAACAACCATGTGAGGTGGTAATGAAAAATGTATCACATCACTTCATAGAGGTGGTATTCCACATGTACAATGTGCGACATTATCATTTTACAACAGATAGAAGTATTTAGATGTTAAGTATTATATTACCTTTATATAATACTAATTATATCATAAAAATATTATATATTCATTAATTTCATCTTTATAACAATCTGTGTGAGGTGTTCATAGAAAATGAAACACATTTCTTCGTAGTGGCGGTAGCCCACATTAATGCACATGCGATGCTTTCATTTCCCATATGATGAAAAATTGATAAAAAAGTGTTTTCCCATAAAAATAATTACATTTATGTATATATAAGATACTTATTTCATTAATTTATATTGGTTATAACAATATTTAAGGAGGACAAAGACGATATACACTTGAAATTAGCTGGTTAGGACATATACATTCACCTCAGATATCTCCTTTTATCATACACCTTAAAAACAATAAGATGAGTCTTTTTTGAAGAGAAAGAACACTAAGGTGTGGGGAAGGATATTGGGAAGTTATTTGGATAGAAATTGGTCCAAATAAGTGTCTTTTAAGGCATAAATATGTTAGGATATGATGCGGCCTTTTAAAAGTTAGGGGAGTGGTATAGTTGTAAATACTTAAAATGTTTAAATATAACATACGACTTTCCCAAAGTAAAGTGTAAAAATATGAAATATTTCCATAATAGTATAATAATGAGTCTAAATAAACCCATTAAAAGAAAATTAAACAAGTTATTATGTTATAATAAACATATATCTTAGTTTTAACCCCCTCGTTAAATCCTTTAACTGTTATCATGGTGAAAAAGTTTTACCTTTACTTCATATTCATAATGAAAAAAATAAAAATGAAATTATTGAAAAATTTAAACTTATAGATTCCAAATATTAAATATATTTTACCATATTAAATTTCTATAAATGGTAAAAATTAATTTTAATGTATAAACACAAACCGTAACAAAACCCATTTTTTTAAAAGATTCCCCTTTTAAGTGTAAAAATTATTTATACCAAAATCAAGTATAATATTTATTAATATGTAATTTATTGTATTATTTTTAGTAAAATTACACTTATCATACTTTAAAACCAATCTAAAATATAATGGTACTTTTATACACATGAAAATAAAAGACAATTTGTATAAAAAGCTGTATTTTTCCCTATTCGCCCAAAAAATAAATCCTCCAAAAAATCCTAAAAAATCACCCTAAAATTAATTTTACATGTTGAGTCAAAAAATAAAATTCATTTAATCTAATTAAATCCCTAAAATTAACAATTTTTACTTTTAAATAAGACCATATAATTCTTGGAAAACAATTTAGTTCGAATAAAAAAAATATTTTCCAACTCAAAAATAATATAAAATTATCATATTATATATGAATACATTGAATATATTTATCATCATCTATAAGACACAAAATTTATTTATTAATAAAATTACATGGGTTTTCACAATCACCCCCTTTTATAAATTGAATCCTCTGAATTTTATTAATTACTTTAAGAAAGAGTATTTTTCTATCATAGATTTTTCAGATTCACTTGTTTATTCATCATTTATGTGATTCTTCTATAAAAACATTACCTAGTGGAAAACTTGATTCCATAATACACACAATTCTTTATCTAAATTTTTAACTATTTTTCCTCATAAGAAATATTCTCCTCTATCCAAATAGACTTTGGGATCAAAACATGAGAATCATTAGGTGTATACTAATTTAGTAGTAAAACATTAAATAAATCATGTACCAATGATAAAATAATAAGTCAGGATAACCAATAAGAATATAATCTCACTTTATTAATAATTTTATAGGGTCTAATAAGCCATAGTCTTAACATTCTACTCCTTACCAAAATACATAATACTTTTCCATGAAGAAATTTTCAAAAATACATTGTCACCTACCTCAAATGAAATGTATTTCTTCCCGTTATCTTCGCAACTATTTTTATTAATCTATGTTTTTATCATGTGGAATTGATTCATATTTAGATTCTCAAACATTTTTTATACCATTTCTGGTCCCAACACCTTCCTTTCACTAATTTCATCCCTATATGCGGGTGATAAACCCCTATTTCTATATAATACATCAAAAGGATCTATCTAAATACTAGAATTAAAACTTTTTTATAAGAAACTCATCCACATATAGATGATAATATCAAATTCTATGATTGTATAATGAGAAATATTGAAAAATATATTCTAATGTTTAAATTTTTCAATCTTGTTTTCCATCATATTAGAGATGAATGGATGTAACAAAATTTAATTAAGTACCCATCAACTTATTCAGTATATTATAAAATTGTGAGGTAAATAATGGATCATGATCAGATACAATAGATAGAGGGAATTAATGTAATATGATTATTTTTTTAATATATAGTCTAAAAACCTGATATGATTTCATAATATCCTAAATTGAAAAAAATGATCAAATTTGGTCCAATGATCAATAATAACCCAAATAACAGTTTTATATCAAGAGATTTTTGGAAATTTCACCATTAAATCCATGTATATGTTATACCATTTTCCTTTGTGTAGTGGAATTGGATGATTTATCCTTATCAGTAGTAGTCATTTATATTTAACCTACTTACAAGTCAAAAATTTCATGGAAAAATCCAAAATATCCCTCTTTATTTTCCCCACTAATAATATGCATGACAGTATCTATTCATATTGTTAATTTTAAGATGAATATAAAAGAGAGATATATGATATTCTCTTATTCATTCATTACTCATTTCAGAATCACTCAGAACACATAAACTCATTCCAAATTTGATAAAAAATTCTTCATCAACTTTAAACTCAAAAACCCTTACTAATAATTATACTCCTTGAAAACAATTATCTTCTTCCATAATATTTTTATTTTTTTTATAATGATGAATACACTGATAACTAATCTAAAAAATAATGTGTTTATATACACACAATCTCAAATGAAATATTTATTTAATAATTAATTAAAAGATAATATCTTAGATGAAATTTTGTCAATGATACATTATAATTTCAACTCATGGAATCAACTACCTTGTTTTCTGTACCTATTTGATATTGTATTGTAATATCATAACCATTAATCAGTTATATCCACCTTTTCTACCTCATGTTAAACTATTTTTGAGTGAATTTATATTTTATGATTTTTTATCGGTATATAATTTACATTTCTCCCAATATAGATTATGCCTCAATATTTTTAAAGTAAAAACTACTTCAGTCATATCAAGTTCATGTGTAAGATAATTTTATTCTAGGGATTTCAATTGAAAAGATGCATATGCGATAATACAATCATTCTATATAGATATAAAAAAAATCCATTTAAAGAATAATGATTTTAAATAAATACCCTACATTTATAGATAGTAAATATAAACAACATAATTAAACAATATTATTTTCAATTACTCAAATAATTTTTCATATTCCATTTTCTGGATGAATTTAACTCGTTTTCAAGTTAACATAGATAGTCGGATGGATACCTGAGTATTTTTTTCAATAAACCATCGGTCTTTTCCCACAACTCAAAGAAAACTTTGAACCTCTATTACATTTTAATTCCTTTTACACTCTTCCACCACTATAGTCTTGTATAGATTAACTATTATTCCATAATTATAACCAATATGTTGAAATAAAGAAATTTTATATAATCAAAATTCATATTTAGTACATTTTCCATATAAATTCATTTGTTTAATTTATTTCAAAAAAATTCTTAGATTTTTCAAATGATCTTCATATCTTTCATAATATAACATAATTTAATTGTTAAACACAAACAAAAATTTATACAAAAACTCATGGAAAACTATATTCATTAGATCCATTAATTCAATGGGTGCATTTTTTAACCCAAAAGGAATGACCAGAAACTCATAATGGACATACCTAGAACTAAATTACATCCTCATAATATTTTATTCATTCACCTATAGTTTATGGTACCCATACCCTACATCATTCATTAAAAAATACTACACTCAATGGATCTAATCAAATAATTCATAAATATGAGGTGAAAATTACATGTTCTTAATATTAATGTTATTAAGTGCTCTAAAATCAATAAAAAACCTCATAGAACCATAATTGTTTTTAAGAAAAAAACTAAGATCACCTAAAGGTGTAGTTATAGGGTGTATGAAAACCTTATAAAAAACTTTGTAACTACTTATTTAATTCGAATAACTCCATTTAAGCCATTCATTAATGATGTTTTGAAACTATCTTATAATAAGACACTAATTTAAAAGTAAATTCATCCTCTTAATCATGTATAATATCTGGAAAGTCATCATCAAGTACATCCATATATTCATTTACAACTATAACATCAAAAAAGTTAATTTTTTCCTTATATTTAGTAACATGTGCAAGACAACTTTCACTCCATTTCTTAATAAGTTTATAATATTATTGAAATTTTATCAAAGGTATATAATCATTCTTATATATGAGTTAAAACTCACATTGAGGATTGAATATGAATTATTTATCTCTATAATCAATTTTAGCATGATAAACTAAATTCCAAAATATACTAGAATATCATCAAACTCCACTAAGGATAAGAAAACTATATTTGTAATAAAACCCTATCTACACATGATGGTAGCATGATTCCTATAAATATATATTCTTTTAATACTTTAACCAGATGTTTTTCTAAAAAAATCTTCCTAATTTATTGAGGTGATATTTTAATTTTATTATAGAATTTCTCAGAAATAAAAGAATGTGTAAATACATAATGATATAATACATTTTCATATATAGATTAAACATATAAATTAAACGATACCACTTTATTTTATGGCCTATAAAATGAATTTACCACACCATTAAACTTATGCTCCCAGTGATATCCATCCATCATACCTATCTTTGGAAGCACATTCACATAATTAACCCACTCATTATAATTAAAAATTTCACTATTTGATTTTTATTACTGACATAACAATTACAATTTATTTATTCTTTACAGCCATGATATAAGTGTCCATGATTTTAACATCGATAAAACTTTATTTATCTCATAGTACATTCTCTATAATTTTTATTACCACAATTAGCATAAGAGGGCAATTAAATTTTTATTCCTTAAGGTTTCTTCGAGGAATTATTGTCAATTTCCTTCCATATAGATTTCTTATTATCCTTATTATTGTAAATGTTCAAAAAATCCATATCAAATTTTTTAATTCACCACACAATTTTATTATAACTTTCAAAATCATGAGTAATAAGAGGCCTTTATAAAATTTTATTCAATGTTGTGTTAAATTAGTCAATTTTACTATTACGGTATAGAATGAAATTTCTTGCGTACACATCCAATCATGTAAAATTACCTTCATATATGTAAATAAGTCATCCTACCCTTTCTTAAAATTTATGAGATTCCATTCAATTCCATGATGAAATAATTTGCTAAAAAAAATTCAAGGAAGAGATATATAAATATTTCCCATTCGATGACATTAATTTAGTCCTTTTCATTAGTGTTATTAATCAAAAATATCATTTGATCTCCTTCAACATATAAATTATAAATAGAATGTGTTCCTTTATAACATTATTTATATATTTCAACATCAAATATCTTCTCTAAATTGTTAATTCATACTACATTTTTCACTAGGTTTGAGGATCTAATATAATATATAAGGTTTTGTTTCATGAAATTTTCTACTATCAACATATTCTTATATGGATAATCTTTTTGATACCTTGCATTATAAACTATATTAATGATCATAATGAACTGATTTAACACAACTTCAAACTGATATATTCTAATTCCAACCATTATAGTTTTTAGGCTCATAATGATATTATCTTTCTGATACATTTCTTCCTCAGCTACAATGTTTACATTTCAAAATAAATTCTGAATAATCATAGATTAGATGAAGCAACATAAAAATCCAAAAAAGATATCTCATAATAATATAGCTATAAATTTGAATATCTTAAGAGTATATTTTAACAACATCTTATCCTCTAATGTTATTTAAACCCTTATGCATATACAAACTATAATGGTTTGATCCCATACCCAGTGGTTTATAGGTTATACAGATTAGATAAATCCACAAGTTTATACACCTTCTAGATGGGACTCATACCTCCATCTCTCATATAATTCATCCACATGAATCCTATGGGTTCAAAGTCATGCTTCACCTAATGTTCACATGCGAGAGTTCCCAAGGACCATATTCACTCCTTTACTCTGATACCAACTCTAATAACAGACAGATAATTATCCAATAAATTACATGATATATTGATTTTATTTCAGTACTTAAATAACAAATATATTTTTAGGATTATAGTTTTATATAAGTAATAAATTTGTTATATTAAAAAGTGTAAATTTCTTTATAGTGTTCATTCTACGCATAAAACATGTTCTTTATAAATAGACACATACTTTATTCAAGGTAACTTCCATAACTGGAGTTATAACATCATAAATATACATAATAATCCTCAAACCCTGTGAAAAGAACTTGAAAAATATATAATACAAAAAAATATCAATAAGTTACATTATATAAAATAAACATGTTTGTCTGTTTTTAATCCTAAAAATTTATAAAATAGTTTTCCAATTTTTCATAATAATCATTTGAGCTCAAATATCCATGTACCATTCCATAAAACAATTGAATTTATCTTTATACTTCATGAAACTTTTTACATACAATAGTAAATAAAATATTATAATCATAATATTTTCTTAGAATAAATGAAACTCCTGAATACCTTTCCATGAAAAACTATCATTTTACCCATTTTTTTAAAGTTTATAAACATTCCTTAAAAACTTCTGGTCATTTTTTTACAATTGTAAATATAAACGATTAATATATATACCATTTAAATCATATCATATAGGTACCCTGACACATCATCCATACAATCAACCTTGAAAGATGCCTTATAATAGAGTCATTGAACCAGATTATTTCCATATCTCTTAGGATTAACTATAATCGGTAAGCTCATTCACCTTACCCAATGCATTGGAGATCTGTAACGTGCCTTAGGATTATTTCCATATCTCTTAGGATTATTTCCATTGGTATGTTTCCATGTTTCTGTTAGAAAGGATACTTTATATGGATTTTCAATTGCATGTTATAGAGGAAAAATACCTTGATATTTTAATTTACATCCCCATTTAATGACATCCATCTCCAATGACTAGTTAAAATTTAACAATAGTTATATTCTTAAAAAATGGTTTAGTTTTATGAGTTAAAATTCCCAATTTATAAAGTCATAAATTTATAAGATATAATTGACACTTCATGTAACTAAAACCAAACCATTATATCAACTATCAGGATATGACAAGTCCATATATAATTATTTGATTATATAGATCTATATTCACAATTTTTAGAGGCACAAATAATATAAATTACTATTAAAATCCATCTAATCATAACCAACTAATGTATTATCCCACATAACTAAATTTATATGGCTTCAACAATTTATATTTTTTTAGTTAGGGTGCCAAAATCAAGCTTTGTGGAAAAAATCATTTATTTTGATTTTGAAACATTGAGTAACCAATTATTCTATTCTTTCATTAAAATAAATTTTTGTAAAAATAATAGTATATGAGCTAAGGCACGGGCAATATAAAATAGGATATGCTGGTAATGAAATAAACATTGAATTCTACATACATGTCCTATAAATCCATAAGATCCTATAATGGAATATGAGGAAATGGTCCCTTGGAGTAGTGGCCCAAGGTCATAGATCAATAATCCTAACAAATGTCATAAATCATGTGTATCACCCAATGGTGAAATTGTAAAAATTTAACAAGAAAAATTTTGAACATCACGTCACATCCATAGAAACATTGATTTTCCCATGTACATAGGTCACTTGCTCCCAGGAATAACACATTACTAAGTTCTGACATGCCCTAGTCTTCTTTAAACCAACCCAAATAGTGAAATGAAGGAAAAGAAAGCCTATGAAACCACTTTTGTATGTCCCAAACCCAATTCACTCATAAGTAACTGAATCGAGTTGTCCATGAGGCCTTTAGCATGCCCCATGTATGCTAGAGGCTGCCAATTAAAATAAAGGGTGTATAATGGTATGGTGTGTAGATTATACCCTCTTTATTAGTGTGGATTACAATGGTAAATGGGTATAAGAATTGGAATTAGTATAATGTAACAATGGATGAGTAAACCATCTAATAATAATAAACATAAACAAACCTCAAGTAGTATCATAAATAGATGATGTCATGTATATAAAAAATGAACATTAAAAGGTGGATGCATACATACATATAATAAAATTATAAAAAATTCATCAAAATACCAAATACTATCTCAAAGGAATATCTATTACTAGCACAATCATTTACTACTAAGCTCCCTTAAAATGGAATCAAGCATCCACCACTGGATGTTTTAATTAATCAATACATTTATCCTAGAAGTTTTTTTATGTACCAATTGGTGGCCTAGATAGGGATTGATTAAAATGTAGTAGGCCACCACCAATAATGTCTAATGAAAATATATCATGTGAGTATATAATGTGATAGGGTGTTGGTATACTATAAAATTAGTGAATAAATAGTAACTTTGTTGAGCTCAATGTCCTCATGGGAAACCTTACTGAACAATCTTCTTTTCGAAGAAGTTGGATAATTCTGAACAAAATATCTTTTAATGTTTTTCAAGGAAGCAATGAACAAAGGAAATAATTCCATATAATATAATCATATAGATCCACGAAATCAAGGCATCCATGAACATAGGATTTTGTTCCTATTGGAACCACTTTGTATATAAGGTTGTATTTCTTGTCAATAGTTGTCAATGAAGATCAAAATGAAGGAGATCACTTGTATATAAGGTTGTATTTGTTGTCAATAGTTATAAATGAAGTTCAAAATGAAGGAGATCAAGAGGTAATCCAATGAAATGGAGGAATGGAAATTCAGACATTTGTTGTACTAATCATAAGTTCAAAGAACATGTGTCAAATGTGACATATTGTTTACAACAATGAAGAATGTGAGGTATAATTCATCTGAGGATGATTAAAGAAGAATGGGGTTTTGATGAATACCATGAAATACATGATAATAGCATGAGAACCATGAAAGATACTTCTTGAAGAATTGAATCATATGCTTTGCATAAAGTAGATAATGATGGTTGAAGCAGAAGAAAATGTGCAACGGATGGGAATTCTGAGATGGCCATGTAGGGATTTGAATTCTGAGATGGCCATGCACATCACATTGTCTCAAAACATTATGATGCTAAAGTTGTTCCCTAAAAGAATATATATCACGAGAGTGGAGTTTGTGATGAAAGCAGAAGAGTTGTCGAAGGATACAAATCACCGAAAAGAAGTGTTTTTTAGGTGATCATGCTTGTTAAAAAATCAAACAAATGACATACAAAAATAGCAGATACAAGGTCACGCCATTTCCCAGTGTTTGCCCAATTTTTGGGCCTGAAAATCGACAAATGGAGAAATGTGTTTTTGGAAAAGTGTCTTGCACGTCGTGTACTTGATGGAGAGGAAACAAGGGCACCATATGATTTTCAAGATCAGAACATGGAAAAATGGCAAAGGGAAGAGGGTCGTGCAAGTGTTGGGTTGGTCACACAAGTGACCTACGCGCCGTGAAGAGACATGTGTTCCAGTGCCTAGAAGGATTAAAAACTTGCGCACCTACCATTTTTCAAGAACACAACTTCAAAATATGGAAAAGGAAAGAAGTTCACACAAGTATTGGTTGGGTCACACAAGTGAGTTGTGCGACAGAGGCTAGTGGTGATGAGCTGCACACCGAGACTTGCTCATTGAGGGGTGACTTGCACACCACCGTGTAGGTTGACCAGTTTTCCTATAAATAGAGGACCACCCCATATCATTTACGATGAGCTCAACCCTTAGAGAAAATCACAGCTCTCGTCATGTAGGTGTAGGATTCATGCAAGTGGTGAGTGGTCGTTCAAGTGGTTTGGAGAGACTTGCGCGCCAGCTCTTAGAAGTTGCACGCCAGTTGATGACTGCACACCCAAGGAGATTTGGGAGAGAAAGGATGTGAGTCACGCATGTTTGAAGTTCAAGAATGAAATGTCACGCAGGTTCTTTGGTGAAACTTGCGTGCCATTTTGGACTTGCGTGCCGAAGACTGGCGCACCGTATTGGGACTTGCATGTCGTATTGAGACTTACCCGCCGGGCTTGAAAAGAACCACTAGGTGTTGTTGGAGCGCACCCACCTTTCCGGAGCTGCACGAGAGCTGAAATCTCGCCCGATACTTTCGGTGCAAAGTGAGATTAAAGAGGAAATCTAAATGACAAATTCATGATTTCATGCATACATGGAGAACTGATTCTGACAATTCCATGTAAGCTGAGCTTCCGTTATTGAGTAATCACATTAGTGGTTGTGATTAAAGAAAACAAAGACAATAGGATCTAGTGTATTAGTCAATTCACTAAAGAAGAAGGCTTGAACTGAAAAGAGCATCAACTCTGAGCCCTGATGCAAGCAAAGTCTCATGCTGAACAGGAGACAAAGACTTCAATGCAAATATATTGAATAGACCTTCACATTAATAAACTGAGTGGGACTTCACCAATGGCAGTAAGCCAAGGGAAGTCCATGGGAGTGACCTGAGGGATGCATTGAGCTATCCCTGAACAATTGTAAAGGCAGTGAGCCTGGGACATAGTGACTATGCCCGAACCATTATAATCCACAACTACTGAAGATTAGTGGAATCTGGTACGACCAGCTACTTATCGGCGTATGCTTCTTGGACGTAGCCCTTCGTGGTGAACCAAGTAAAATTGTTGTGTTATCTCTTTGCATGTGAATGTTTCATTACTAATCATATCCATCATATAGGTTTAAGTAGTTCCTACCAATGTAGGAACAAGATCCACAACTTTAAGAAGAAAAAGTTGACACCCTGATTCACCCATCCCCTCCTAGGGTGTCTCAGGGTCCTATAGTGGTATCAGAGCTAGGTTAATGTCTGTTGGATATTCTCCAGTAATTCTATTGAGAATAGGATTTGAGTTACTTTCCTAAAGACAACAATGAAGTGCAATCTTGATGAAGAGTCAGTAATTTCTGAGAAGAAGTCTACATCTAGTAAGACCATGACAAACAGGAAAAAGAAAGAGAATAAGCAGCTGAAGTAGTCCCTCATATCCAAAGAAGATGCACTGTCTTGTTCTCCATGCCATTCCAATAATGAAGAAACATCAGGCTTGGAAAGTATCGAGCAGGTGGATCAGGATTCTACTAGACAAAAGGATGACACAACGAATTTAGGCTTTTAGGGAAAACGCAAAACATATCTGCATGATATTCCTGAAGAAGGGGTTTCTATTATTTGTAGCCTATTCTAATCTATTCAGGTTGAGATCATTCAATTAGAAAGGAAATCTGAAAATATGGAAAATGGGTTGGAAAGAAAAGTTCTGGAAAGTATGATGCTCACCAAATAGGTTAAAGTCTTTGAAGAAAAAGAGGAAGTCAATAATACTCTAAAAGAAAAGATCCAAACACTTGAATCTGAGTTGAAGAACAGCAAAGAAGTCAAGAGTTTGTGTTTGGAAGAATCATCTATGAAATTCAGGGAACTTGACTCTTTGTTACAAAAAAATTTAAGATGCATAAAGATGAGGTTGAATGATTGAAGAAGACTTGTGAAGAGACGATGTTCGTGATTGAAGATCAGAAGATCATCCTCAATATTGAGAGTCAAAAATTGGTAGCCCAGTTTACCAAGATTGAGAATACACATATTGAGACTTCAAAAAAGAATGTAATGAGTGATTCTTATACTCAATGTTCATTGGAGGAATATAATGCTGAAATACCTCCAACATGTGACAAGAAGATGATGAAAACTCTTGATTATGCACATCAATAATCAGTTGTTTATGGTACTCAATTCTCACTGGAGGATTCTGTTGTCAAAAGACCTCTATCATGTGATACGAAGATCATGACTTCACTCATTGATCTATCACAAGAAACTGAGAAAGTGAAGGTACCATCCAAACCATCTTGAACTCATGTTTCTAATCCCACAATTAGTGCAGGCTGGAAGAAAAATTCTAATCAAGTATGGATAAGGAAAGGTGAGAATAAGAAACCTACCACAATGGCTAGGGTGGATTAGAATAAAATGGAGGAAGTTGGTTCCTCAAATAGAGTAAAAAAGATTAATAAGATGGCCCAACAACCTCATACAGAAGATACAAAGAAGAAAAGATTTGTGGGTCAATGTTGGTGCTGCAACAGATTTGGGCATTGTGCACTGGATTGTTGGTACAATCCCTTTAATTGAAAAGAACAAAGAAAGCATGTATCAAAGGGAAGAAATCCAAATAAGAAGAAGCAACATCTGCTAGTCCAGAAGCATCTATTTATAGCCAACAGATTTGGAATTCTTGATAACATCTATGATGTATGCAGTGGCAGTGGTCACAAGAATGTTTCATGCCTCTGTCAACAGATATCCAGAGCTAATAACAATAGAAGACAATACAAACTAGCTAAGAAGGAATAATATTCCATGGGATGAAATTAGAAGAATATTGTGAACACACATTTCCCCAAGAAGATATCAATTAGGGAAGCTGAGAAGACCCAGGATTTTAGATCCATGAAATTGAAGGGTCATTCATCCAAAATAAATACTATGTGGGATGTAACTCAGATGAACCCATGTGGTTGACCCAAACCAGCTAAAACAGTTCTAAATAAAATATTGTTCATCTAGCTAGAAGATTCGAAAAGAATGAGGAAACGTGAAGATGAAAAGGCCATGTCTAGTGCTAAAGGAAAAGGAAAACTTTCACGTGATGAAGACAGAGTGCAGGAGAGATTGCAAACCAAGATAATGACATGTTTCAATGAAGTTTTGTGTGAGAGATACAAGAAAACTAGTCACATTTAAAACGGATTCCAATCCTTAATACCAGAGCAAGAAGCAGTCCTTAAGAGAAGTAAGAATGTATCATTCATGTTGGTTGTTAAGAAGAACACTTCCCCACACAATGTAGAAGAGAATATATAGAAATCCATTCCTCGTAAATAGATGTCAGAACATATATTCATATGTGTAGGCTTGAAGACTGGAGGGAACAAAGGAACTTGGTTGAGAAAAGAACCTCAACCATGCAGCTCATGTTGATGAATTATGGAGGAACCACCTTATTCCCTTATTCATTTTTGAATTGTATTTGTGCTAATAATGTAAGGAAATGATGGTGGAGCATGCTCTCAGGGGGAGAACCTGAGAAGTAGCGAATGTTGTCCACTCTTGATAGCCACGATAAATAAGTTTTCATCCTTAGTAGATACTTCAATTGATATTCAAAGATAAAGATGATGAGGAGTGTTTCCCTTGAGGGGGAAAAAATGGAGAAGCTTCCAAAATAATTGTTTCAATCAATATCAACTCCAGCTGGACTCAAAGGCAGTTACTCTGTAAATTTATTTAAGAACATGTCAATGGATAAGGTATGACATTTCTCATTCTCAATCACTTGGTCACTCAGATCAAAGACCATACTACATAGGGGGAGTAACTTAATTGTTCAGTGACATAAGAACAAAGGATGTGTCCCAAGGTCACTTATCATGCTGATAGCACTTGAATGTTTTTGATTTGTTTGATGATGTGAGTGAAGGAGTTTCAAGTTGATTATTCCCTATCGCATTTGATTTCTCCTACCTGAAATAAAAGTGGTAAACCCTTGAAGACAAAATACATGGGTTCTCATCTCATGTCTGTATCATGATCTGTGAATAATTGATAGCCTTGTTGTCTTAATCAAATCCTCTTGTTTTCTTCATCGAGCATTAATCAATTAGAGTTAGAGTGAAATGATTAATGAAACATTTCTTATGTATGGATTGATACCCTCCCTGCCATTCACATTGTATTTCTTGTCAATAAGGGATAGAGAAAGTGAAATGAAAGTTTGAAAAGAAAATTTGATTGAAGAGAAGGTTCTCATTTTGACATTGACGAATTCATTTCAGAATATGTATAAGGTATTGACAACAAAATACAATGGGAGTGATTGTTCGAACCACTTTGTATATAAGGTTGTATTTGTTGTCAATAGTTGTCAATGAAGATCAAAATGAAGGAGATCACTTTTATATATGGTTGTATTTGTTGTCAATAGTTGTCAATGAAGATCAAAATGAAGGAGATCAAGAAGTACTCCAATGAAATAGTGGAATTGAAATTCAGACAATTTTTGTACTAATCATAAGTTCAAAGAACAAGTGTCAAATGTGACACATTGTTTACAACAATGAAGAATGTGAGGTATAATTCATCTGAGGATGATTAAATAAGAATGAGGTTTTGATGAATTTCATGCAATACCTCGTGATTTCATGAGATCCATGCAAGAGACTTATTGAAGAATTGATTCGTATGCTTTGCATGAAGTAGATAATGACATTTGAAGAAGAAGACAATGATCAAAGGATGGGAATTCTGATATGGCCACGTGGGGATTGGAATTCTGAGATGTCCATGCACATCACATTTTCATAAAAGATTATGATGGTAATGTTTTTCCTTCAAAGAATATATATCACGATAGTGGAGTTTATGATGAAAGCAGAAGAGTTGCTGAAGGATACAAGTCACCGAATGAAGTGTTTTTTAGGTGGTTGTGCTTGTTTAAAAAGAAAACAAATGACATAATAAAATAGCAGATACAAGGTCATGCTATTTCCCAGTGTTTGACAAATTTTTGGGCCTGAAAATCGATAAATGGAGAAAAGTGTTATTGGTAAAGAGACATGCACACCATTTTCGTTATGGAGAGGAAACTTGCGCACCATATGATTTTCAAGATCATAACATGGAAAAATGGCAAAGGGAATAGGGTCACGCAAGTGTTGGGTTGGTCGCGCAAGTGACCTGAGTGCCGTGAAGAGACTTGTGCGCCAATGCCTAGAAGAATCCGAAACTTGCATGCCTATCGTTTTACAAGAACAAAAATTCAAAATATGGAAATGTAAATAAGTTCACGCATGTATTGGTTGGGTTGTGCAAGTGAGTTGCATGACAGAGGCTAGGGGTGATGAGCTGCGTGCCGAGAATTGCGTGCCGAGGGGTGACTTGCACACTGCCATGCAGGTTGAATAGTTTTCCTATAAATAGAGGACCACCCACCTCATTTATGATGAGCTCAACCCTTAGAGAAAATTAGATCTCTCATTATGATGGTGTAGGAGTCACACAATTTTTGAGTAGTCACGCAAGTTGTTTAGAGAGACTTGCGCGCCAGCTCTTATAAGTTGCGTGCCAGTGGATGACTTCGTGCCTAAGGTGATCTGGGTGAGAAAGGAAGTGGGTTGCGCAGGTTTGATGTTCAAGAAGGCAGTCTCGCACAGGTAATTTGGTGACACTTGTGCGCCAGTTTGGACTTGAGTGCCAAAGACTTGCGCACCACATTGGGACTTGAGTGTCAAATTTAGACTTGCGCGTCAGGCTTGAAAAAGAGTGACAGGTGTTGTTGGAGCGCGCCCACCTTTTGGAGCTGCACGAGAGATGAAATATTTCCTGATACTTTCGGTGCAAAGTGAGATTAAAGAGGAAATGCAAATGATAAAGGAATGATCTCATGCGTACATGGAGAACTGATTCTGACAATGCCAAGTAAGTTGAGCTTCACTTATTGAATAATAACATCAATGGTTGTGATTCAGGCAAACGAAGACAAGAGGATCTAGCGTATTAGTCATTGCACTAAAGAAGATGGTTTTAACTGAAAGGAGCATCAACTATGAACCCTGATGCAAGAAAATTTTCATGTTGAACAGGAGACAAAGACTTCAATGAAAATATATTGAAGAGACCTTCACATCTATAAACTAAGAAGAACTTCACCAATGGCAGTAAGCCAGGGGGAGTCGACGGGAGTGACCCAAGGGACACAGTGAGCTATCCCTGTACAATTGTGTAGGCAGTGAGCCTAGGATAGAGTGACTGTGCCCGAACCATTGTAATCCAAAACTAGTGAAGATTAGTGTAATTTGGTACCATCGGAAACTTATTGGTATATGCTCCTTGGACGTAGCCCTTAGTGGTGAACCAAGTAAAATTTATGTGTTATCTCTTTACATGTGAATGTTTCATTACTGATCATATCCATCATATTGGTTTAAGTAGTTCCTAGAAATTTGGGAACAAGATCCACAACTTTAAGAAGAAAAAGTTGACACCCTGGTTCACCCCTCCCCTCTTAGGGTGTCTCGGGGTCCTACAGTGCCAACTCATAGAAATAACATTGGGCTTGTACATAAGGGAATTAGTGTAATCCAAGAGATGAACCATTGGAATTGTAGGACCTCGAGACACCCTAAGAGGGGAGGGTTGAATCAGGGTGACCACTTTTTCTTTTAAAGTGATGGATCTTATTTCAACGATGGTAGGAACTTGTTAAACTAATAAGATGGATATAATCAGAAAGAAAACATTCACATGAATAGAGATGACACAACACTTTTTACATGGTTCACCACTAAGGGCTACGTCCAAGGAGCATATGCCGACATGTTGTCGGTCATACAAAATTACACAAAACGTCACTAGCTATGGATTACAATGGTTTGGGTACAGTAGATCTATCCCAGGCTCACTGTCTTTACAAATGTTCAGGGATAGCTCACTACGCCCCTCGGGTCACTCCCATTGACTCCCCCTATCTCACTGCCTTTGGTGAAGTCCCACTCATTTTATATATCCGAAGGTCTCTTCATTATCTCTAATGAATACATCATCTGTTGTATGTAGATTCTCTGTTGAAGTCCAACTTTCACCCGTAGATGAATCTCACTTTGCACTGAAGGTATTGGGAAAACTTCCAGCTTTTGTGTAGCTCCAAAAATACCGGTGTGATTCAACCACACCTGGTGAACTTCCCTAAGACAGTGTGAAAGTTCCCAATCCAGTGCGCAAGTCCACCTCAACCAATTGCATGAAAATCACTTCTTTAACACCAAACTTGCGCTACTCACACCCTTTGAAGCGCAAACTGATTTTGGCACACAACTGTCAACTGTCGCACATCTTCAAATCCTGGCGCACAAGTGTCACCAAACTACCTATGCAAAACCTCCTTCACCAACTCTAAACGTGGTAGACTCACTCCCTTTCTCACCCAACCCACCTCTGACATGTAGCAAACAACTGTAGCGCAACTTCTACCTGTGTGACCACACAACCACTTGTGCAACCACTCCACCTACGCGACGAGAGCTCGGAATTTCTCTATGTCTGGAACATCCTGAGAAATGAGGAGTGGTGGTCCTCTATTTATTGTCATTTTGGACACCCTGTGTGACGACGCATAAGTTTCCTCTCGGTGTGCAAGTCCAACCGCCCTAGTCTCTGCCGCGTATATCACTTGCGCGACCAAACCCATAACGTGGGAGACCCTTCTTCCTTTTCCATATTTAGATTCTCTGATTTTGAAAAAATATGGCACAGAAGTTTCCTAGCCTCAAAGGTATCGGCGTGCTAGTCCCTTTCCCAAAAAAACATTTCTCCATCTATCAATTTTGAGGTCTAGAAATTTGGAAAACACTAGAAATTGGCGGCACCATTGATACAATTATATGCTTGAACGGTATGATCACATTGCTAGTACACATTCAGAACATCCACTAAGGATTGAAAAAGACCACAAAACATACTCCAATTAATTCATAGACGACCCTGGTTCCAACAGTAATTCAGTCGTGAATATTTCTAATTAGGTCTAACGAAGAAATCTAAGGTAATAATGGACATAGAATGATTTGGATCCTGAGGTGTTAATACGTGGAATCAGGTGTAAGAAAATCAAGAGGAATCCAAGTAAATAATCCTACCATTCAATTTTATGGATATGAAGATGAATTTTTTACTTATAAACTGATGAATTCACTAATATAAGACTTTGATCTAACCCTATTTTGGTATCTCACTCAGCAGCCACATTAATGAATAAGGGAAACATCCTATGTGTCCTCAAGGTAGACACTAAAAAATTCAAGGCTATATCAAGTTAGTCAATTAATTTAAATAAAAATTATTATATGAAGTTGGAACCTAAAATTTAATAAGTGACAATAGGCCTTGAGATCCATGATAATTTAAAATCCACCACTTAGTCCATTCCTTTAGCATTTTCATTTATAAATGAAAAAGGTCCAAGATAGGTATTCATACTAGTTAACAAAACATTATTCTTAATATAATTATTGATTACAAGTGATAAAAATTGAGAAGTGTTATATTCTTTCTATTTAACAATTCAATTAATTAATATATAGATCCCACTAGTAAGAGACAAGCTCAATACACCCAAGGTATTATTTAGTCATAATGTATGAATTGTAAATAATTTCTAGTATATCTAACCCACCGTAATGGGTGGTTTATATTGAGGTATTCAACCTATAACCATGTCAAAGGGGACAAAGAACATTAATTTCATGAGCTAACCAATTAATATATGGTATTACTCATTTTAGGGAAACATGTTGATAGTATGTCATATGTTAACAATGAAAATTTATAAAATAGAAATTTTATGTAAAGTAGTGGACCACCTAACATAACATCACAGTAGAATAATCATCCAGTATTAGCCTCTTATTTTGGTTAGGATGAGAGAAAACATATAAAATAGAAAAACACAATGAAAAGAGGGTATATTAGGTCATATAGAAACATTACTGAAGATGGGGATACAAATTGAGAATGAAACCAATAAGAATGTTAAAACAAATGAGGGAGATCCAATGTGACTAATAATTTTTGAAATGGAGATCGAAAACAAGAGGTTTATAAATCACCAGGATAGAGGGAAAAGATATCTCTCATGTGTGGATGCTGTTGTAGATTTGAGGGAGGATAAGAGATAAGGAAGGTTTAATGTCATGATGGAAAAAATACTCCATCCACACATTTTATGGGGTCCACAGTTTGGTCTCCTAGTATAACAACCTCTGTTCCTACCATGAATTATATACTTCCCAATACACCCCTTCCATGAATGGTTATGGAGAAGGGATATAAATGTTTTTCACACACCATGTATGGATACTATCTAGGAGGCCACCCCTCATAGAGTCTAAGAACATTGTTATACATAACAAGGGAACATCATGTTGTTTAATTATTTAACAAGTTGTATATTTTTCCTGGAAATGCAGATATTGTTGTAAATTTTGACAAATGATGATCCCCCACTTTTGGGGTCACGTGGTTGAGACACACAGTTACTATTAACCATGCACTAACTATGTGCCTCAACCAGTTTCTTAGATAACTAGAACTTCATGCCCCAAACCAATTAAAAATGATCCAGATACCTCCAAGATCCCTTTAGAAACATATGATTAGATAAAAAAGAGGTTTAGATTAAAATTTAAATGATTTTTACCTCTATAAAAAATTGGGATCTTACACAAATGAACATACCCACGCATCCCATTTCTAAAGGTTGTCACCAGCTTGGGATAACCTGTCTATTGGTCTACCATCATACATCAAAACCACATCAAAACAAAAAAAGTAGGAAAATGTCTTTATACTAAATTGCAGAACTCGCCTCAACAATATCATGAGTTTCATCTCAATTCCACTAGGCTCTACAACCAGACCATAAACCATATCCTGCATAGGCCATAACTCATAGGGAAACATTTCATTTACAATCTCAAATATCCCAAGGAAACTTATGTGCCAAAACACCCACTCTATGAAAATCATATTTATATGTACAAATTAGGTATAACATGTGAATTAAACCACCACTATAGAAATAATCATCATTGGGAATCTGCAAATCATACTACTCCCGAAGGATAATGATATCATCTACACATGATTAATGAAATCATTATATAATAATTAATAATGCGAAAACCATATTCATAGGTTCTGTTATGTTGAATTATTCCATGATTATATTTGGGACAACAACATATAGTTTTTTTGTTTAAACTTTATATAAATGAACCCCATTTTATTTTCAAAATTAGCATCATAATCACCCAAAAAAATTTAATAATTAAGGCTTCCAATTCTTATGTTGACCCTCCAGAGGTCACTGTACATCCTTTACACAGAGGGAATGTATAGTTTTCATTAGAGAAGATATATCCATAAGAGCAACATGAATTTTCCATAAATAAAATACTATGATAAAAATGAGTATAATTACATGAACAAGTTATATTGGAAAAAACTATATAAGTTTTGGTTAAAACATTAAACTATTGAACCCTCTATCTCCAATGATATCAATCACACAGAAGAATATAGATGTCATGAGAATCTCACATTCCTGAATGATTCCTACTCACAAGCATTTTTTGATGTCCAATAACCAAAAATATAATATTTCGATCTTGAATAAAAATAACATACTTGAATAAATATATTAACCGTAAAATAAAAAATCATGGACAACAGACCCATATCCTTGGTAACTTGGACATCCCATTAGAAAACATTTTTCAAGAAACTATTCTGAGGTATATCATAAGCTTTAATGTACCCCTATTACCTATCAATAATTCCCTAAATAGCATGAATAATAAAAATATTCTCTAACAGCACTTTTAACCCCATGAACTTGGACCTCTGGATAGTTCCGAGGACTTTGACATCACATGGACCTTAGAAATACTTCATTGTATGCCAAAATCTTTTTTACTATTTGAAAGACTCTATGATGTTACAATGGGGAGACTATACCTATATATAGTAGTGAGAAATAACAATAAAAATAAACAATTATCATGTATAGTAAATATTCAGAGAATGATTAGTCAAAAAATTTTAATGATGTTATAAAAAAATATAATTTGAAAGCATATAGTATACATCAAAGCTGGTCACACTCTCAACTAAACACATATGAAGAATATTGTAATTGGTAATTAAGATCAACCACCACCCCCGAGACTTACCTTATCCAGGTATTCAAATACCTACTAAGCTATAACAAAAGAATCATGAAACATTGGTCTTCTTACTTATCTGAACTCGTGAAAAATTAAAAATCCTTAGGTACCTATTTACATGGCTTCTTGAGAAATGTGTGAGTAAAACTCAGTAGGGATCCACCAATGATGTCCCTAACATAACCAGTATTGAAGTGTATTCACATGTTATATTCTTAGAAAATAAATAAATAAATAAACATATTTTTTCTATAAAATATTCACTATCGATCCATGGGTTTTATAGTGATACCTAGGATAGATCATACCTTCTTTAGACAATATAGGATTCTCTATATTCATAATTCAAACCATGCTAGGGGATAAATAAACAACCTCCCATAATATCATAATATGTGTAAATTCTTACTTGGGGGGTGTCACATCCCTATCATCTAATAATAAACACAAAAAATATCACATTTAAATAGATTATAGGAAGTATCCTAGTCATCCCATATAGTATAAAGAATAAATGAAGGATTATATGAAGTTTTATTAGAATCCCCTATATAAAAAATTCTAAATACCAGGTGATATCATATTAATTCAAAAGAAAACATCATGTGTAAGAACTGAGTACTAGGATGTGATATTGAGAATATCATAAATTAACCTGCATAAAATACGGATCGTAATAAGTATCCCATGAACCCATATGTCAACGGTATTAAATTCTGGATCCTATGAAATATCCTAGGCATTCAAATGTCAATAGGAATACACACTAGGGTGTATCCTAACCTTATCATTCATAATATCTCAATGGTAGTGTGTACCTCTTATAATATATCATGTAAAAATAATTGAGGTCCAATATAAACCCAATTCATATATACAAATAATAGTAATAAGAATGTCATTTTTAGATTCACCCAAACCCATAACACACATCCAAGGTTATGATCATATTTTCATGGCCCATCATCATCACTTCATCACCATCAAAATCTTACTGTTTATTTTAGGTTCTAATTTGACACCTAGAATTGAAAATTATCACTTATATATACTAACCCTCTCTCGGGTTAACATGATACTGTGGAACCCACTGAGTCCCATTTGTCACATATCCTCTAAGAAACCATTCATGGGATCCTATATCTCAATATAAACAATTAGTCTATGTCTTCCACTCCTAGGGAACGACATCACTCAACATTCTCATAATTGGTTCATGACCACACGATCCTCATCTAGAAAACTAAATGAAATGAAACTAGAGATATGGATGAGGTATTGTCTCATATTATAGGGTCATCTTATGCCATCCCACTCACTAAACCTATCATAATCTGACCAAGGTTTATCCACCCAGGTACTCACATGATAGTAGTGGAGGATCACATGCCTCACTTTATAATCCACTATCTTGGGGGGTTAAAGTGTATTTCATAGTTCTATCATGGCCTCAAATGGCCATTAAACATAATTCCATGCTAACCATTGGAAGAATGTGTCTAAGTGAACCTATATTAGGGATATTATTTTTATTCATATAAATAATATATTTACCCTATGGGGTCCTTATATATCAATCATATATTTTATAATAAATCCCTTCACCATCAGGGACCAGGGCATCAAGAAGTCATTCAAGGGTCCATCATGAAATTTGACACTTGTTCATTTATATGGAGTTTAAATAAATTATTAATTTCATTTTAAGTATAAGTTCGAATGATCTCAGGTGGAGAGACAATATATCATAGGAACATTTAAAATTCATAAACCATATAAATTTTTTATGGAATAGCTACCACATTCAAAGATATTACCTTTAAATAAATCCCAACCACTCTCACCTAAGCTTGTATAAGTCCAACTATATATCATACATCAACATCATTCCCTACCACAAATCATAAAACCCAATTTAATTAAATATAAAAAATTTTATTTTATTTTAAATTTTAATCCAATGGGAATAAACACATAAAAACTCTGTAAGAGACACCCGCTTATAAAAACCCTGAAAAATGAGGTTCATTCCACTCAGAACATGCACTCGTTCCTAACACATTCAAAATCACTAATTTATTCACCTAATTCCACAGTCAAGTTCATTTAATTTAGGTAAAACACTAAATAAAGTCAAGAGAAATACAATGTCAGTGAAATGAAAATAAAAAACATGAAATCATCATCATGGGATGTCCTATACCCATCACACATAAAATACCCATTATTATAACAAAATTACACCATGCTATAAAATAATTATTAGGAAATACAAAGATAAAATCACATTGATATTAGAGGTGATCGATGGAGGAAAAGAATGAATACAAATATAGAAGATCATACCTTATATCATCATTAAAACTCACTCAAAGCTACCCCGATCCAACAAGAATGATGGTGGTAATTGGTAGAGGTGAGAACAAATGAAATAAACTCTCAAATATCCATTTTCCTTCAAAACTAATAGACCCTAATGAAATAATAAAGTACAATGCCACTTAGGAAAACACCTTTGATACAATCAATGTGATACCTTATGGGTCCTGGAATGATCAACCCTCTGGTCGAGGCATTGCTTGAGGCCATTTTGGCCATCATGAAATGAGCTCATGCTCCCCTTGCCTCTCATGACATGACACCATTAGACAGGGTGTTCAATACCATTGCCAACCCCCATCACGTAACAACCCTAGAGGGTCACGGTGCGATGCTCTCCCATGTAGGACACCTGAGAGGCCTATCTTCCTTCACAATAAGGGTCCCTATAAACTCATCGTGTGATTCCATCTACTTCAGTTCATCAATGTGTGACCTCCAACCATAATTACATGATGTAATGTAGACAACTAAAAATTTTGGTTTGGCTACCCAACCCTTCTCCACTACCCCCAAGCATCTAAAACACTAATTAGGATCAATCAATGTCAAGAAAAACTTATTTGAGAAGATATAACTCTAAAAATTTTAATCTTAATCTAGATTATCAAAATAACCCTTTCTATATATCTAAAAAATAAAATTATTGATAATTTTCATAGCCCAAAATACATGGGTATTTAAATCTACCATAATTTTTATGTGTTTCTATCTACCATTTATCACTTTTTATTTAAGTGATACATTTTTGATAGAACATAACATGGTATGGAAGTGGACTAAGATTCTAATTCATCAATATATATAAAAATAAAGGAACATAATTACTTTATTATTTAATATCATAATTGTTTTACTATAGATTTAAAATATATACCATTTTTATGTGAAGTGAACCCCATACTTTATTTTAGATAGATTAATGTTGGTTTTGCTGGAAGATTCCTGTTTTTATAACTTCTTTTTAATTCCATAAAATAAAAATTATGGAAAAATTTAATAGTAAATGTATTATAAAATAAAATATTACCAAATACAATGAACTGAAATGATTCATCCTAACGATGTATAATAGAACCATCCCATGTTTCGTAGTTTATCATATGTGCATATATAATTGGTCGGTGTGAGTTTTCTTTCCACTCAACATGCTTAAGATGATTATTTAAAAGAAGTGTCCAAAGTTATTTATTTTACTTTTATAGTGGAAATTAATAAGAATTTCATCCACTAATAATCTAATATAAATGTACTCTTCAAGGAATACTGTATAGTAAATCAATGTTTCATTGTTTTATTTCTCAATAAAATAAAAAATTATATCATAATGTTACCAAATTTATTTGGAAACTGTCTATATAAATATACACATGAATTCAAACAGGGTCCCAAATTTAACTGTTGAAAATTGACTTATTGGGGTAAACATGTTAGCCGTGTGCATTCTATCAAACATTTAATTTTAGACATTTACTTCTTACCTAAATAATTTTTGTTAATATTTACAATCAAAAAATATCCTATATTTTTTAACCATATGTTGTTCAACATGTAAAATTTCATTAGTTATAACATTCTCAATATATTGTTACTTCGGATTGGTTGTATCAATATGTGACGAATCCATTATCGATATTAGTATTAAAAAATTAATTAATATTATAAAAATGAAGTCGTAAACTCATAATATTATTAGGGAACACATTTTATATTAAAAAAACAATAACATATTCATTGATCAATATATTTTATTCTTTAAATGTAGATGGTATTTTTTCTCTTTATTTAGTATCTAAATCCCCAAATTATGATCCTCTATGTTATAAAATACCCCTTCTACATTGGGATAACAACTATATTATTGTGACAACCAAATGAAAGGACTGTACTAAATAGAATGTTCATTTAAACTTGAATTTGTTTTAGTTGACAAAAGAAAAATTTAATAATATCTATTTCTAGGATCAAAGGTACAAAATACTTGTGCTACCTATGAAATTATGTTGAATGGTTCATCCATATACCCTTTATTACATAAATTTACTCTTTATAAATCTAAATTAATTGATTTTAATTTCATACCCATTATCAACCCATTTTCAAAACAAATTACCTATAATGTTGTATCATCTATCTCCCATATTTTTTTCAATTAACAAAACAATAACATATTATCATAAATTTAATTATTTTCCATTGTACCAAATACAGGTATCGTTTCCACCACTAGTTTAACTCTACTATTTTTCATATTTTTATGTTTATATTATTCCTTTGTATATAACTTATAACCAATAATTCCATAAAAAGTATAATATAAAACATATAAACTTTCTTATTTGGTTATTAAAAAGGTAATTCTAAAACTGAAATTGGATTTATAGAAATATCATTACAATTACAGTCTCAAACCCATCTAATAGATTATTGATTATGTTTGTTTAATATCCTGATTTCATCCCTTGATGGATTGAAATTTCTATGAATTACTTTTTGTGTTTTAAAATATGGAGAAACCTCTATACTACTTTGTAAAATGTACAGGTTACATTTCTCCTTCTCTATAATAGTAATTGTAACAACATCTTCGTGAAATTCCTTCACCCACAAGGCACCTTCTATGATGAGATTTTTTTAGACCAATTATATCCACATAATACATGTATTTGATACATAATTCAATATTTTTCTTAATAATATATCATAATTCAATAAAACCATTAGTAAAACATTTATTTTTTACATAACCTTTCACAATATTCATATATGATTCCATAGAGTAAATCTGTCTATAATGTACATGATCTAATAGGATGATATCTATAACTAAGTGAACCATTATATCAAAAAATTTCAATGTAAATAACTTATGAAACTCACTTAATAGGATATTAATTTGAGTTTTTATAGTTGTAAACATCGTTATGTCTATAAATTTATTGTATATAGTTTTGAAAAATAATCAAATCCTAGTTAATGTTTGTTGGATATTTTTAGGTAGAATAAAACATAATGATTAACCAATTTCTCATAACCTTCCATTAAAATACATTATTTATGATTTATACTTCATCTCATAGGTTCGAAAGACATTTTTAGGTTTATAGGTTTAGTGAATTAATAAATCTATTACATTTAATTGTGTAAACATCCACACAATATCCATTTTCGAAACAAACATAATAATCATAAAGACAAACTTTATTCATTTATTGTAACTCACATAAATAGAAATTTTACTTTGTTAACATTAATACTCATCCTTAAACCATACAAAAAAAAAATAGAAAACATGGGATCAGAATGAAATCTTGATAAGGGACATAAAATAAACTAATCTAGTTAATCAATTTGTAAACCTAAAATATCTGTAAGAAATTATTCATTTTTCATAAAAAAAATTTGAGCCCAAATTAAAGTATAACATTCAATAAGAAAAAAATAATTTCTCAATATTTTTCATAAGAAGTATGTTATTAAATTATAAAGGATAAATCATAATTATAAGGGTTTCTTGGAAAACATGAAATCACATGAATACCATTCATTGAAAAAAATCATATCTACCCTTTAAAAGGTTATAAAATTTCTCTAAAAATATAAAATAATTGGATTAGCTTTTTTAAATAAAAATATTATATTAAAAAACACTATGATCATATAATTTTGGTATTATGGGACATTATACTTAAATTTACCTTTACAATAACCCTTAAAATATATTCACATAACTGAATAATTCCCATATATATTAGGAGTAACCTATCACCAGTAAACTCCATCACTTTAACCAATGCATTCGAAAGTTATAACGAGCTCACTCATAATTCATATAAAATTTACAAAAACCATATCATTAAAAAAATAGATATATCATTAACATTAATCATAAAATTCACTATAATTGGCATTAATCCCCTACGTAATAACACTTTTAGTTATCCCATAAAGTTGAAAAGAATTTTCTATTTCCGTAGAAAAAAATTAGAGATTTTTTAGAATATTGAGAAAAATAATTTATTAGAATATAATAATATAATTTTTTAAATAATTTTCAAATAATATAATTTTCATTATGGTGGAAAAATCCACTCATTCGATAATCATCAAAACTAATATTCTTTTCTCACTTTGTTACAGAAAGTTAAAAATGAGTCATATGGAAATCATTAAAAATGTTCATTTTTAAAAAAATTATAATAAAAGTAAAAAAATAATAAAAAGGAACTCTATCAACAGTTTAATCATAAGTTAGATCATTCTTGAAACATTTAAAACAATCATTAAAGGAAGTAATAGAGTTCAAAGTAGACATTAAAATAGTATTTTTAAAAGAAAGTCCCCTACCTTGAGTCCCGAATGGTTACACTCCTATGTCTACCTATATGAGTAAGAAAATTATATTGATTTTATACTTTATTTTGAATTTTTTTTATTTTTATTACATTATCATTATTCGCTTTATTCTATTTGTAACCATTTTTTATTTAAATAATTAAATTTATATGTTTACATTGGATATTTTGAGTATGTTCAGTTTAAAATTCCAAAATGACATTAGTAGGTTAAAACGGTGAAAGATATAATGATTCATTCATATAAATAATATTAATTATACAAAAAATATTATTATTATATATTAATTTTTTTATAACCATTAATTGAATGTGGACATGAAAATTTAAATATGTCATATCCTGGAGGTGGAAGTCCACACATACACAAAAGAAATGTTTCCATTTTATATTAAATGTAAAATAAATAATGTATATAATTTTTTACATTTAATGAATAATAATTATATTAAAATTTAATAAGAATTTATTATTTCTATATTTATGAACAACCATGTGAGGTGGTAATGAAAAATGTATCACATCACTTCATAGAGGTGGTATTCCACATGTACAATGTGCGACATTATCATTTTACAACAGATAGAAGTATTTAGATGTTAAGTATTATATTACCTTTATATAATACTAATTATATCATAAAAATATTATATATTCATTAATTTCATCTTTATAAAAATCTGTGTGAGGTGTTCATAGAAAATGAAACACATTTCTTCGTAGTGGCGGTAGCCCACATTAATGCACATGCGATGCTTTCATTTCCCATATGATGAAAAATTGATAAAAAAAATTTTTCCAATAAAAATAATTACATTTAATTATATTTAAGATACTTATTTCATTAATTTATATTGGTTATAACAATATTTAAGGAGGACAAAGACGATATACACTTGAAATTAGCTGGTTAGGACATATACATTCACCTCAGATATCTCCTTTTATCATACACCTTAAAAACAATAAGATGAGTCTTTTTTGAAGAGAAAGAACACTAAGGTGTGGGGATGGATATTGGGAAGTTATTTGGATAGAAATTAGTCCAAATAAGTGTCTTTTAAGGCATAAATATGTTAGGATATGATGCGGCCTTTTAAAAGTTAGGGGAGTGGTATAGTTGTAAATACTTAAAATGTTTAAATATAACATATGACTTTCCCAAAGTAAAGTGTAAAAATATGAAATATTTCCATAATAGTATAATAATGAGTCTAAATAAACCCATTAAAAGAAAATTAAACAAGTTATTATGTTATAATAAACATATATCTTAGTTTTAACCCCTTCGTTAAATCCTTTAACTGTTATCATGGTGAAAAAGTTTTACCTTTACTTCATATTCATAATGAAAAAAATAAAAATGAAATTATTGAAAAATTTAAACTAATAGATTCCAAATATGAAATATATTTTACCATATTAAATTTCTATAACTGGTAAAAATTAATTTTAATGTATAAACACAAACCGTAACAAAACCCATTTTTTTAAAAGATTCCCCTTTTAAGTGTAAAAATTATTTATACCAAAATATACTATAATATTTATTAATATGTAATTTATTGTATTATTTTTAGTAAAATTACACTTATCATACTTTAAAACCAATCTAAAATATAATGGTACTTTTATACACATGAAAAGAAAAGACAATTTGTATAAAAAGCTGTATTTTTCCCTATTCGCCCAAAAAATAAATCCTCCAAAAAATCCAAAAAAATCACCCTAAAATTAATTTTACATGTTGAGTCAAAAAATAAAATTCATTTAATCTAATTAAATCTCTAAAATTAACAATTTTTACTTTTAAATAAGACCATATAATTCTTGGGAAACAATTTAGTTCGAATAAAAAAAATATTTTCCAACTCAAAAATAATATAAAATTATCATATTATATATGAATACATTGAATATATTTATGATCATCTATAAGACACAAAATTTATTTATTATTAAAATTACATGGGTTTTCACAATCACCCCCTTTTATAGATTGAATCCTCTTAATTTTATTAATTACTTTAAGAAAGAGTATTTTTCCATCATAGATTTTTCAGATTCACTTGTTTATTCATCATTTATGTGATTCTTCTATAAAAACATTACCTAGTGGAAAACTTGATTCCATAATACACACAATTTTTTATCTAAATTTTTAACTATTTTTCCTCATAAGAAATATTCTCCTATATCCAAATAGACTTTGGGATCAAAACATGAGAATCATTAGGTGTATACTAATTTAGTAGTAAAACATTAAATAAATCATGTACCAATGATAAAATAATAAGTCAGGATAACCAATAAGAATATAATCTCACTTTATTAATAATTTTATAGGGTCTAATAAGCCATAGTCTTAACATTCTACTCCTTACCAAAATACATAATACTTTTCCATGAAGAAATTTTCAAAAATACATTGTCACCTACCTCAAATGAAATGTATTTCTTCCAGTTATCTTCCCATCTATTTTTATTAATCTATGTTTCTATCATGTGGAATTGATTCATATTTAGATTCTCAAACATTTTTTATACCATTTCTGGTCCCAACACCTTCCTTTCACTAATTTCATCCCTATATGCGGGTGATAAAACCCTATTTCTATATAATACATCAAAAGGATCTATCTAAATACTAGAATTAAAACTTTTTTATAAGAAACTCATCCATATATAGATGATAATATCAAATTCTATGATTGTATAATGAGAAATATTGAAAAATATATTCTAATGTTTAAATTTTTCAATCTTGTTTTCCATCATATTAGAGATGAATGGATGTAACAAAATTTAATTAAGTACCCATCAACTTATTCAGTATATTATAAAATTGTGAGGTAAATAATGGATCATGATCAGATACAATAGATAGAGGGAATTAATGTAATATGATTATTTTTTTAATATATAGTCTAAAAACCTGATATGATGTCATAATATCCTAAATTGAAAAAAATGATCAAATTTGGTCAAATGATCAATAATAACCCAAATAACAGTTTTATATCAAGAGATTTTTGGAAATTTCACCATTAAATCCATGTATATGTTATACCATTTTCCCTTGTGTTGTGGAATTGGATGATTTATCCTTATCAGTAGTAGTCATTTATATTTAACCTACTTACAAGTCAAAAATTTCATGGAAAAATCCAAAATATCCCTCTTTATTTTCCCCACTAATAATATGCATGACAGTATCTATTCATATTGTTAATTTTAAGATGAATATAAAAGAGAGATATATGATATTCGCTTATTCATTCATTACTCATTTCAGAATCACTCAGAACACATAAACTCATTCCAAATTTGATAAAAAATTCTTCATCAACTTTAAACTCAAAAACCCTTACTAATAATTATACTCCTTGAAAACAATTATCTTCATTCATAAGCTTTTTATTTTTTTTATAATGATGAATACACTGATAACTAATCTAAAAAATAATGTGTTTATATACACACAATCTCAAATGAAATATTTATTTAATAATTAATTAAAAGATAATATCTTAGATGAAATTTTGTCAATGATACATTATAATTTCAACTCATGGAATCAACTACCTTGTTTTCTGTACCTATTTGATATTGTATTGTAATATCATAACCATTAATCAGTTATATCCACCTTTTCTACCTCATGTTAAACTATTTTTGAGTGAATTTATATTTTATGATTTTTTATCGGTATATAATTTACATTTCTCCCAATATAGATTATGCCTCAATATTTTTAAAGTAAAAACTACTTCAGTCATATCAAGTTCATGTGTAAGATAATTTTATTCTAGGGATTTCAATTGAAAAGATGCATATGTGATAATACAATCATTCTATATAGATATACAAAAAATCCATTTAAAGAATAATGATTTTAAATAAATACCCTACATTTATAGATAGTAAATATAAACAACATAATTAAACAATATTATTTTCAATTACTCAAATAATTTTTCATATTCCATTTTCTGGATGAATTTAACTCTTTTTCAAGTTAACATAGATAGTCGGATGGATACCTGAGTATTTTTTTCAATAAACCATCGGTCTTTTCCCACAACTCAATGAAAACTTTGAACCTCTATTACATTTTAATTCCTTTTACACTCTTCCACCACTATAGTCTTATATAGATTAACTATTATTCCATAATTATAACCAATATGTTGAAATAAAGAAATTTTATATAATCAAAATTCATATTTAGTAAATTTTCCATATAAACTCATTTGTTTAAATTTTTTCAAAAAAATTCTTAGATTTTTCAAATGATCTTCATATCTTTCATAATATAACATAATTTAATTGTTAAACACAAACAAAAATTTATACAAAAACTCATGGAAAACTATATTCATTAGATCCATTAATTCAATGGGTGCATTTTTTAACCCAAAAGGAATGACCACAAACTCATAATGGACATACCTAAAACTAAATTACATCCTCATAATATTTTATTCATTCACCTATAGTTTATGGTACCCATACCCTACACCATTCATTAAAAAATACTACACTCAATGGATCTAATCAAATAATTCATAAATATGAGGTGAAAATTACATGTTCTTAATAGTAATGTTATTAAGTGCTCTAAAATCAATAAAAAACCTCATAGAACCATAATTGTTTTTAAGAAAAAAACTAAGATCACCTAAAGGTGTAGTTATAGGGTGTATGAAAACCTTATAAAAAACTTTGTAACTACTTATTTAATTCGAATAACTCCATTTAAGCCATTCATTAATGATGTTTTGAAACTATCTTATAATAAGACACTAATTTAAAAGTAAATTCATCCTCTTAATCATGTATAATATCTGGAAAGTCATCATCAAGTACATCCATATATTCATTTACAACTATAACATCAAAAAAGTTAATTTTTTCCTTATATTTAGTAACATATGCAAGACAACATTCACTCCATTTTTTAATAAGTTTATAATATTATTGAAATTTTATCAAAGGTATATAATCATTCTTATATATGAGTTAAAACTCACATTGAGGATTGAATATGAATTATTTATCACTATAATCAATTTTAGCATGATAAACTAAATTCCAAAATATACTAGAATATCATCAAACTCCACTAAGGATAAGAAAACTATATTTGTAATAAAACCCTATCTACACATGATGGTAGCATGATTCCTATAAATATATATTCGTTTAATACTTTAACCAGATATTTTTCTAAAAAAATCTTCCTAATTTATTGAGGTGATATTTTAATATTATTATAGAATTTCTAAGAAATAAAAGAATGTGTAAATACATAATGATATAATACATTTTCATATATAGATTAAACATATAAATTAAACGATACCACTTTATTTTATGGCCTATAAAATGAATTTACCACACCATTAAACTTATGCTCCCAGTGATATCCATCCATCATACCTATCTTTGGAAGCACATTCACATAATTAACCCACTCATTTTAATTAAAAATTTCACTATTTGATTTTTATTACTGACATAACAATTACAATTTATTTATTCTTTACAGCCATGATATAAGTGTCCATGATATTAACATCGATAAAACTTTATTTATCTCATAGTACATTCTCTATAATTTTTATTACCACATTTAGCATAAGAGGGCAATTAAATTTTTATTCCTTAAGGTTTCTTCAAGGAATTATTGTCAATTTCCTTCCATATAGATTTCTCATTATCCTTATTATTGTAAATGTTCAAAAAATCCATATCAAATTTTTTAATTCACCACACAATTTTATTATAACTTTCAAAATCATGAGTAATAATAGGCCTTTATAAAATTTTATTCAATGTTGTGTTAAATTAGTCAATTTTACTATTACGGTATAGAATGAAATTTCTTGCGTACACATCCAATCATGTAAAATTACCTTCATATATGTAAATAAGTCATCCTACCCTTTCTTAAAATTTATGAGATTCCATTCAATTCCATGATGAAATAATTTGCTAAAAAAAATTCCAGGAAGAGATATATAAATATTTCCCATTCGATGACATTAATTTATTCCTTTTCATTAGTGTTATTAATAAAAAATATCATTTGATCTCCTTCAACATATAAATTATAAATAGAATGTGTTACCTTATAACATTATTTATATATTTCAACATCAAATATCTTCTCTAAATTGTTAATTCATACTACATTTTTCACTAGGTTTGAGGATCTAATATAATATATAAGGTTTTGTTTCATGAAATTTTCTACTATCAACATATTCTTATATGGATAATCTTTTTGATACCTTGAATTATAAACTATATTAATGACCATAATGAACTGATTTAACACAACTTCAAACTGATATATTCCAATTCCAACCATTATAGTTTTTAGGCTCATAATGATATTATCTTTCTGATACATTTCTTCCTCAGCTACAATGTTTACATTTCAAAATAAATTCTGAATAATCATAGATTAGATGAAGCAACATAAAAATCCAAAAAAGATATCTCATAATAATATAGCTATAAATTTGAATATCTTAAGAGTATATTTTAACAACATCTTATCCTCTAATGTTATTTAAACCCTTATGCATATACAAACTATAATGGTTTGATCCCATACCCAGTGGTTTATAGGTTATACAGATTAGATAAATCCACATGTTTATACACCTTCTAGATGGGACTCATACCGCCATCTCTCATACAATTCATCCACATGAATCCGATGGGTTCAAAGTCATGCTTCACCTAATGTTCACATGCGAGAGTTCTCAAGGACCATATTCACTCCTTTACTCTGATACCAACTCTAATAACAGACAGATAATTATCCAATAAATTACATGATATATTGATTTTATTTCAGTACTTAAATAACAAATATATTTTTAGGATTATAGTTTTATATAAGTAATAAATTTGTTACATTAAAAAGTGTAAATTTCTTTATAGTGTTCATTCTACCCATAAAACATGTTCTTTATAAATAGACACATACTTTATTCAAGGTAACTTCCATAACTGGAGTTATAACATCATAAATATTCATAATAATCCTCAAACCCTGTGAAAAGAACTTGAAAAATATATAATACAAAAAATATCAATAAGTTACATTATATAAAATAAACATGTTTGTCTGTTTTTAATCCTAAAAATTTATAAAATAGTTTTCCATTTTTTCATAATAATCATTTGAGCTCAAATATCCATGTACCATTCCATAAAACAATGGAATTTATCTTTATACTTCATGAAACTTTTTACATACAATAGTAAATAAAATATTATAATCATAATATTTTCTTAGAATAAATGAATCTCCTGAATACCTTTCCATGAAAAACTATCATTTTACCCATTTTTTTAAAGTTTATAAACATTCCTTAAAAACTTCTGGTCATTTTTTTACAATTGTAAATATAAACGATTAATATATATACCATTTAAATCATATCATATAGGTACCCTGACACATCATCCATACAATCAACCTTGAAAGATGCCTTATAATAGAGTCACTGAACCAGATTATTTCCATATCTCTTAGGATTAACTATAATCGGTAAGCTCATTCACCTTACCCAATGCATTGGAGATCTGTAACGTGCTCACATATCATTACAACCAAATAAAACTCACTTATCATTTATATAAAATTTAAAATAAATATATAATTAATGAAAAAAATATATATTACACATTAAATATAAAAATAATTTTAATTTTTATTTAAGACCATAGGAAATTGCATTTTTATTTATCTCATAAATATGAGATAAATATTTTTTCCCTTAGAAATACATGTCAAAACTAAAATATTATATAAAATTAAATATTTTATTAAAAAAATTGAAACTTTTAAAAGAATATTCAAGGAAAAAATGGTCTTGATGGTGGAGAAAATATCTATTTTATGATTGTTAAAAAAATATTATTTTCACACTTTGGTAAAGAAATTCAAAAATGACCGATACAAAAAATGTTGAAAGATTCCCTTTTTATAAAAATATAATAAAGGTAAAATATAATTGAAAAAAAGATTATAAAATTTTTAATAATAAATAATAATATTATTGAAACATTTAAAAGAACCACAATATGTAATAAAATTATATGGATGGAAGATTTTAAAATTGTATTTCTAAAAGATTATCTCCTACATTGAGTCTCAATTAATTTTGTTCATATGCATACCATCATATTTAATATAATTATATTTGTTTCTAAATTTATTAAAAACCATTTAATGTTCATTTAATTATCCTTTTATCTTTATTTAATTTACTATCATGTTTAATTTAGATACTAAAATGGATAAATTCACGTTGGATATATTGATGACATTAGTTTTATAAGTCCAAAATTATTTTATTAGGTTGATTATTGTCAAAGAGATCATAGTTTCTTTAAATATTTATAATTAATGATAAAATAATTTTTTGATCAATACATTAAAATATTTTTATAACTATTCATGGAAGGTGTACATAAAAAATGAAATATTTCATATCATAGAGGTGGTAGTCTACACCTACACAAAAAATATGTTTCCATTTTCTAATAGATATAAATGAAATAAGGTATACAATATTTTAATTTTATAGAATCATAATCATGTGCTAAATGTCTTCTTTATTCATTGGTTCAATCCTTATAACCAACTGCGTGAGGTGATAATCAAAAAATTAAGCACAACACACTATGGAGGTTGTATTCCACATGTACGCATGTGAATAAATATCATTTTACAAAGAATGAAAAGGGATAGAAGGTAATATAATATAATATTTATATAATAATAAACATGTTATATATTTATAAATTAAATATTTATATCCATATGTGAGAGGTGGTGATAGAAAAAAAACCCATTGTTTCATGGAGGTGGTAGTCTACATGTATGCATGGGTGATGTTTTCATTTTCCATTGGCTGGCAATTATACAAAAAATAGTTTATATCAATATAATAACATATTTTTATAGATAATATACCAATTTCATTATGTTACAGTGGTTTTAACATATTTTATGTAAATAGGATAATAAATAAACTTGAAATATATTGGTTTAGACTTCTATCCCTTTTGAGAATACTAGGACCTCTATGGGAAGGTATGTTGGGATGTGATTTGGGTAGAATTTGGTCAAGATATGAGGTGAAAAATGTGTAATGATGTAAGGAGAAGAGGTTTACTTTTATAAGTGAAGGGAGTGACACACTTGAAATTACTTACAACTTTTCAATATAATATATGTATTTCTCAATGGTGAGGGGAACAAAATTGAAATATTTCAAAGATATGTTGAGGATGAGTAAAAATTCATGTATCCACTCAAATTTATACAAGTGTTTATGATATTTTGAACCTTATCTTTTAGTTTTAATCCCCATTAACACCTTTATCCCTTACGATGTTGAAAAAGTTTTAACACAATTAATATTCATAATATCAAAAAATAAAATTATAATTATAAAACAATTTATGCCTACTAATTCTATATATAAAATCAGTTTTACTATATTTAATTTCCAAAAATTGGTAGAAACTAATTTTAATTTTAGTACACATACAAAAAAAAATTCTTTTTTAAAAATTCCATTTTAAGTAGAAATAGATTTTATACTAAAATAATTTATAATCCAAATTACAGTGGAAATTATTGGATAATGTTTTTAAATATGGTACTAATATTAATTTAAAATAAATCTAAATTTGAATTGGTCCTTTTAAATACATTAAACAAATGATAGTTTTTCAAAAAATATATCTTTTTCACTATTCAACCAAAATTAAATATTTTTAAAAAATCCAAAAAATTAACAATAAGATAATTTATATATTCTAAATTCAAAGAAGAATATAATTTTATAAAATTTAATTTATTAAATTTTTATTTTTAACTTTTAAATGAAATCATATTATTTATGGAATGAAATTGAGTTATAATAAAACCATTTATTTTCTGATTAAAAAATCATATAGAATTATATTATTATATATTAATCCATAAAATATATTTATGAACATTAATAAGAAATGAAATTGATTTATTATTAACATTACCTTGGTTCTCAAATAATGCTACATTCATTAATTCTTGCATTAAAATGTTCCATTCATGTGTTTTTAGGACCTTTAACATAAAATTAGTCATCAGTGTGATACTCTTGATATTAGAAGAATAATAATATAGAAATCTTTCCCCCATAAGGATATTTAATAAATAAAATATATCATGACTGTTAAGAGTGTAATCCATTAGAGGATTGAATTTTATCTTTTAACCTTTATGGGCCCTAACTCATCTTTTTTACGCAAGACTATCCTGTATAAACTTGAATTAATTCCAAATTCAATTTTTATAGGTGTGTTTATTAATGTGTTAATGACACCATAAAACACATTTTTTCTATACACATGACATCATGAAAATTTATGATGTTAAAACAATTGCAGTATGGTAATTGAAAAAAATATGATCTCTTTTTGAAATATATATTTTTTTTGTGTTTTTGAAAAGGTCTTACAAAAATGATGAAAATATATTTTACTTTATAAAAATTTTCATCACTAATTAATGGATATATCGTTTTACCATATTTAAAATTTAAATTGAATAATGTCTTCTAATATTGGAATTTATGTTATTAGAGTAAAAAATTATGATGTCCTAGTGACACTATCTTCATGGAATGATTCAACCTAACATAGTGTGTACCTTATTTAAAAATAAGACACTATAATGTTACTTTAATGGTATATCATAACAAGTTTATATAAGTGGTAAATTATTTTATCATCTTATACAATATAGATATCCATTTGAAATCTCCATTTCTATAATCATTATACAATATAACACTCAAATCTCATATTTATTTCATATCTTAAATCAATGGATCCTAATAAACATTAATACTATTACACAATTGTTTTAGTCCAATTATAAGAACATAAAACATAATGTAATGGTGTTTCATGAATAACCATAGTGGAACGATATAATTTACGATCATAGCTGACCATGTTTCATTAGTGATACTTTGTACACCAAAAGTACTCCATCCATTTATAAATATCACATGATAATGATTTCGTGGATCATTTACAAATTTATGATACTCATGATAAATACTATCGAGTAGAGTGTACTAGGTCATGAAGTATCCCTTCTTGAATTCTTGAATGTACATGCCACATTAAGTTCCCTAGAGTCTCCTCAATTACAAATAGGTGTCTAAACCCTTGAATGATTAGAAAGTACCATAAAACATTGAATGTAAAAGATTGATCTTTCATATATTGAGTTTCAACACACTTGAAATTCATTAATTGATTATTGGTCCTTACGAAAAAAGATATACAGTCATTGGTATATATATATTCTTCCAGATGTCATACCCATTGAACATTTATTTCATTTAGCATCATATATTTGAAAATGATGTTTTTTATCTTCTGTAAACATATCATTCAAGAGATAATGTTGTTATATACAGTTGATGTGTCTCCACCAGTTGTAGTGTTTTAAATTATATAGCTTCATCATGGTTGAAAATATTGTATATTTAGTACAATTAGCATACAATGATGTCTTTTCACAACTCATTATTTTCTCAAACAACTTCTAAAAATCACATAGATCATCTTCAAGAACTGTTTTTATTTTCTTAATATGATCTCCATAATAATTTAAAGATGAAATCAAATCAAAGGATCCAAAAAATATAGTATTATCCCATTCAAAATCTATATTTAATTCTTTCTAGTGTTTAGTAAAAAATTTATATTTTTTTATCTATTCTATGAAAGATCAAATATTCTTCTAAATCCTCTAGAATATTTTTAAATAAAAATAACATAGACATGGATAAATTATTTGAGAAGGGTTATATGCATGGTCAATTGAAAACTTAATGAACTATTAAACCTCATCCTCATATTCTTTTATCATACAATTGATATAAATCCATTTTGGATTCATATCTATCATATTTGGTTTATCAATATTCATATTTAACAATAAATAAATATATATAAGGTTTGCATTTAATGTATCTTTTTTAACATGGGTAAATTATATAAATTATAACTTTTGAAAATAAAATTATAAATTATAAAACATATATAGATATAAATTATATAAAATAATGTATATAAAGACTATGTTTTATAATTCATATCAAACTATATAGAGTTTATATCCATTTATTGGAAATGAATCCATATTAAAAAACAATAGATGTGTCATTAGACGATTGAAAAATTACACTGTATTAATGATTTGGAAGTGAAAAATTGGTTATATATTTCAAATAAATGATAACAATTATTATTGATTATTTGGAATGAACAATGAAAATTATTTATGTAATTAATTTTATAGTCATTTGGTAGAAAAGAATATGGGAATACATGCTCTATATGAGGAGACCTATAATATATCTAAACTTAGAAGGGGTACTGAGATCAAAATTTTTGAAAATAAAAAAGTAGTTTATTTGAAAGGAAAATTGGAAGATGGAAATTAAATAAAATGAATATTGTAAACCATTTAAAAGTGATTTTGGTTTCTAAGAATATAATGATAAGAATTAATAACAATACCAAAGTAGTTCTTTGGAAGAAACATTGATAATGTTCTTACATCCATCGATTCTAGGATCAATGATAAAGAATAAATTCTCCAAAATAATGATGCAACACTCATGAATTTAGAGTTACCACTAGAAAATATAATTTAACTTATTAATGCATATAATGAGGATATTGTAGAAATAATGAATTTTGATGAACAATTATTAAGGGTTAAACTATAAATTTGATAAAACTTTTCAAATTATGATTATCATGTCAACAAAGACTAATGATTTTATCATAGAAATGAAGGATTTAAAATTTTATGGATGAGTATAAATAAATATCATTTTCAAATATCAATCAGTTATAGTTCTTATAATCTCCTAGTACATGAAAAACGGGAGGTAATCTAAGATAAAAAATATAAATTTAGTATTGACTATGATGAAATACAAATATGTTTCAAAAACTCAAATAGAATTATCTTTAATATAACATGAGAGTATTTTTATCATGTTTTTAGATAGGATATTATTTAGTTAGTTCCTAAAATTTTGTAATTGATTTTTTTCATTTTTTAAATTAATGTAAAAAGGTAAAAAATAATATTTAAAATTATTTATAATAATGAAAAAATTATAGATTTTGATAAATATTTTTTGTGATTATTAATCTTATAAATCATCATTGTTTTAGAATTTTGTAGTGTAAGGATCACTATTTTCAAAGTTGAATTTCATTAATAAAAATCATATAATGATTAAAGGATAATTATTGCATAACAAGTACTCGATATCAACCACTAAAATACTAATGTTGGAGGAAAGGGGATTTGTTAATTACTAACTATATATTGATAATTTATATTTTAGTAGTATTATTATTTTTTATATTAGAATTTAACTATTATAAAATTTTTATTTTACTAATTCTAATATATTAATATAAATGGAACACTAAGTATTTGTTATTTACAAATATTAGTAGATTTTAATTATATATTTTATTATAAATATAGTACGTATAATTATCTTCATTTATAAATTTTTATATTTCATAATGTGACAATAATGTTAAGTATTAGTGGCATGTTGGAGAAGTATTAGTCACAAGAATAATAGGTTCTAGATAAATGCATGAAGCTCAAGCTTGATTGACAATTTTTATAAGGAATATTGAAATATAAATGAAAACTTTTTGGGTGTTGGTACAACATTTCAAAAAGAAACTAAAAAAATTGGTTATAGGGGAATAAATAATACTTTGGTAGCCGATTTGACCAATTTTTTTTTGAAGAACAATGTAACAAATCAGTTATAGATGAAAACAAACAAGATTAATGGTTATATATGAAATCGAGAGGAATAACACAAAAATAATTACAAGACTCATGAAACATTGGTTGGGAGATCCATAAAAAAATTTCAATAGAATACCGTCAGTTTTGAGGGTTTATTTGTGTAAAACATTCACATTTGACTGCTACAGAGTTTTGGTTCTGTGCGATCTTGAATGACACAAGGAGAGATATGATCAGTTGGGTCTCTTTTAAATGAGAAGAATTTTTTTTTCAATGCTTATAAAAAAGAGTTGATAAAATTGCATTTTATCAACACTAAAAGGATAAGAACTAATCAGGAATGTTTTTATTAGTGATTTCATAGCACCGATAAAAATATAACTTTATTTGTTCTACGAAAGCATGTTTTCTTAAAATCTATAAAATTAGACTTTATTTACGCTCAAAACAGTGTTGATAAACACATAATACATAAGATATTTCCTTGATACACAAGTTTTTCTCTTTAAATAATAACTAAATAAATAGATAAATTAAAAATGAAATTTTAAAACTAAAAATTGTTTAAAATGAAATTTATTAATAATAAAAAAAATTAAAATATATTAAAAAATTATTTAAATAAAATCTTTTTAAAATAAAATATTAATTTAAACTGATTAAATAATAATTTTATTGGGGTTGCAATACACTAATATTAAATCAATTAAGAAATAAATATTAATTATATAATTTAAATCATGATAAAAATATTAAAAAATCAACAAAAATGATTATAGATAAATATTAAAAAATTGTGAAATTCTAAATTTATTTATAAATCATATCTATAAAAATGAATAAATAATGTTAAATGAATTGATATTAAAAATGAATAAATGAAAATGAGAGAATGAAAAATAATAATAAATAATTAATAAATATTATCAATCACATAAATTTCAAGAAAAATATTAAAAATGAATTAAAATAAAAATAAAAATGAATAAATAATAATAAATAAAAATGTAAAGTATTTAAAAAATATTACTAATTTAAAATGAATAAATAATAATTTTATAAATAAGTAAATACAAAATATTAAAATAAAAATAATAAATTTGAAAAAGAATAAATATTAATTATATAAATTAGAAACATATTAAAAACATTACATACTAAAAAATGAAAATAATCAAATAAAAATTAAAGTTAAATAAATCAAAAAGGGTTTTCTTGCAAACTGAGACATGAATTGGTTACCCAATTTTTGTCTGAAAATTTTATTAAAATAAAAATAAAGTCTATTACAAAAGCGAGGTGTGAGAAGTTCTCACCATTATGGGATTGAGGGAAATTAAAACATAAGAGTCATACAAACATATAAAAGAAAACAAACCTGTCTATAAAAATTCCTCGGCCTAGAAGAAACCCAACTCCAAGAAAATAGGTCCTCCAAATCTACACACTTAAGGATAAAAAAAGAATAAGCAGGTCACATAATGCCAAAAAAGATGTGAAAACCATGAATAGATTCTGCAATTGAGAAACCAGGACATGACCAGACGTTCCCACAACAAAGAGAACCACTTGACAGAATTCTATGTTCCTCATGATTCATCCATAAAAACAACTGGAAAAGTAGTCTACTGTGTAAAATAAACTACTGGGGAAAACCAGGACATGAGGTAACAGACTTACCAGATTCAGAATCCTCAAAGGTAATAAACAATGAATGTAATCCAAACTACATTTTGGGACCTCCTGTTATCCTTACATTACCCATATCTAGAAATGAAATCTTACATAATAAAAGAATTATCAAAACAGAGAAAGAAACCCATTTCAAGAAGGTGAGTAACAAATTGAGACACACTCAAAAAGTGCATGAATTCTTATTCCAAACAAAGGAAAAATCAAGATTCATTTCCAATCCTAAGATAACCGGAATACATCTACTCCCACCCTGAGAAAGAACAATAAATAGTATATCCCACACTTAAAAAAACTCCTTTCTCTAGTAAGGTCAACACAAACATCAAAAATATCAAAACTCTGAAAACAAATCAGCTTAAAAAACAAACAGAGAGGCAAATGTTTCCTAATCCAAGAAAGAAACCACTGAAAGCACGGATCATGAGAGACAGTAAAAAATATCAAGCAGGAAAAAAATTTAATAATGGAAGAATTCATTCTCATGGAATATCTTTAAGATTGAAATCATGATTATTTTTATATTCATACAACATCCTTATGAACATATGCCTCTTAATTTCAAGATATTTCTACCCAGTAATAGTATTATTCTTATATTTCTGGAATATGATCTCATCTTGCTCCTCCATCAAATCTTATACTTCTTCCCCCACATCCTCCTCATTATAATAAAAATATTTTTACATAGGGTTGTTCTTTCCTTCATCATCATCCTCATCATTTGAGTGATCCACTATAGTTTGGGATTTGGGGGGTTCAGTTATTTTCATTCTTAGAGGAATCTACAGACCATGTAACAATATTTCATTCAAGGTGAGAGTAATCTCTAGGGTTTTTCATTTTCCTAATATTTGGAGTAATGAATCCATCAACATCACCTATTGATTTTCCCCTTCCCAGCTGTTGATTTTAAATAGATTTCCTCAATTTGATTAGGTTGGTCATTATCCTCATGTGAGGGCTCACTAGAATATGATAGTTCACCCTATTCATCGTATTGAGTGTCTTGTGACAAGTGCTTTTCCTGCTCCTCTACCATAGTATAAGGGTAAATAAAAAATACATTTAATGAATAAATAATATTAATTATATAAATTATAAAAATATAACTAATGAATAAATATTAAAATAAAAATGAATAAATATCAATACTTTCAAAATAAAAAAGATTTAAAATAAATTACAAAAAAATGAGTAAATAATAATCTTATATAGGTTTAAGTACAAAAATATTAAAATAGAAAAGAATGATTATTAATTTTACAAATTACTAACATATTAAAAATATTAAAATTAATATATTAAAATATAAAAATAAATATCAAAAAATGAATAAAGAATAAAAATTTAAAAATTATTAATTATTAAAAATTTATAAATATTATTAATAATTATAGATTTAAAATTATTAAAACGGAAAAATTAAAAAAAATATTAAAAAAATAATAAATATTTTTAATTACATAAATTATAGAAAAATAATAAGGAATAAATATATTAAAATAAATATTAATAAATATTAAAAATTACGTTTAAATATAGAATATTTATAATAAATTACTAATTAAAAATAGATAAATGATAATTTTATAATGATATAAATACATGAGCATACATGCGCATACCTATACACATACACATCCATACACATCCAAACATGTACATTCACAGACACATACACACATACATATATACAGATACATACATACACTTACAAATATGCATACACATACACATACACATACTATAGACATACACATACATACATACAAATATATATATATATATATAAACATTCAAAGACACACATACAAATACATACACAATACACACAGACACACATACCCACACACAATCATACACACACACACACACATACACATACATAAACACAAACTCAAACACAAACACATAGACATACACATACACAAACACAAACACATACACATACACATACACATACACATACACATACACATACACATACACACACACATACACATACACATACACAGACACATACACATACACATACACATACACATACACACACACATACACATACACATACACATACGCATACGCATACACATACACATACACATACACATACACATACACATACACATACACATGCACATACACATACACATACCCATACACATACACATACACATACATATCCACATGCACATACACATACACATACACATACACATACTGTTACACATACATGTCTGCGCATGCACATATGTACATACACAGACACATACACATGTAGACACGTTTATGTATACATCTCCATACACACACATATATTTACATGTGTACACAAGCACATATACATACACACCTACATATATACCTACATACATACACACACACACATGTATACATATATACCTACATGAACATGATAAACACAACCACATACATATGCATACATGTCTATATATACACATACAAACACATTTATACATACATGTATACATATATAAATATATACATTCACACACACATAGTTTCATACATACATACATATATACATACACACATACATTCATACATACATACATACATACATACATACATACATACATAAATACATATGCATGAATGTCTATAATATCCCGGCTAGAATCACTAGGTCCTAGATGGAATTCCAAATAACCTAGTGCACATCCCCATATGTGAGAGACTTCAAATTAGTAGCGAGTGTCCTATGTGGAACCATTAGGTGTCTATACATTCCAATTGAGTTCAAATTTTGAAATAAATAAGAAAAAGCATACTTGAATACAACCAAAGTAAGTAGAAACCAATAACAAAAAAATGTGTGAATGTTTATCGAAACAAAAGACTCAAACTATAGTACAAGGCACAGATCACCCCCTAGTTTGATCACAGAAACAAATAAGAAATAAAAAATTACAATAACATCTGATCCCATGTAATGTCATATCTCATCATAGAATCCAAAATCATAGAGATCTATCTTGATATATGATCAAACCTGGGCCTCAACGCAACCTGTACGAGTAACAAATGAGGGATTATTGGGTACCCAATGCCATAAAATCCCATGTAGGGTGAGAGTACAACTCAGTAAGACAACACAAACATGGTCTAACACCTAAATAGTAATATGTAGTGTATGTATATGTAATAATATCAAAATAAATTAAACATGCATTAAAAAACATTACAAGATAAAAAAAATTACCAAGAACACCCAAGTAATTTCAACCAAGTTCCATGTTATTGTGTGCTTACCAAACCTCCATGAACCCCTTATATACCTGCATCAACTCTATACAATAATGATATTATTAATATAAGCCATGTGTAACCATGATGGACACATTGATAGTGACTTTATCACTCGAAATCCTCTTAGAATAATTTACACATGGGTCTTAGCATCCCACAGGCCACAATCCTGACATACTGCTCATAAATCAACTCGGCATTGAGTACACTACATAGAAATTATCTAGGAATCAGGAAATCCCACACTTATAATCAACATGCATCAAGTGAATCCTCAACATTTTGTTTTGTGGAATAATCATATCTACACCCACTGCTTAAGTCTATCATCACCATCATCAAAATTCATGTGGAAACTCCCTCTAAGGAAAATCATGTCATAATGGTCCACCAGTTCTGAGCACTAAGAACAATGCCTCTTAATGCATGGTAATAGAAATAAAAAGTGATAGAATATTAGGTATTCATAACATGGTATAACATCATAAGTATTAGTAACAAAAAACATGTACATGTGATTATCATCGAATGAGGATCAATAATATACACTAGCATACTAATGGAATAAGACATAATATAGGGGATTATGAGGTACACCCACACCCACATGTGATTAGAATCAATAATGGTCTACAATTTTTTCCAATATATGTTTCACATTATGTAAAAAGAGACCATATATATTAGTGGATAGCATATCATCATGAGTTACAATAACTACACATGTGATCAAAATAAAACATAGTCTACCAGGATATCAAATTGTACTCATGTCACAATAAACACACATGGTCTCATAAGAGTATACACGCCACACACAGATGTGACATAGGAATTAAACATGGTCTCATTGGATCTATATCTCATGAAGCACATCAAAACACCTCCATGTGTCCATTTAGTATAAGGAACTCATATGTTTTCAAACCTTAGGCATCAACGGTGTAAGATACCGATATTTTTTAGAGAATACTCATGATCATTTACAGGTAATATTTTTATTTTTGTTGAGTAATTTTCTTTTGGGTTTTACCTTGGTGTGTGTTTAGGTAAAAATTTTGAGAAAAATGAAAGTAACAGTGAAGTTCACGGTTGACGCACATTTTTCCCTAATCGTGTTCCCCATCCTAGAAACCCGTGAATCATTGGATTGAGAGGGTTTTCATAGTTGAAATATATATTTTCCAACCATGCACCCTAAAAGGAGAAAATTTGCACCCCCCCCCCCCCACTCAAAAGAGAAACACATTTAATGCACCCTGATTGGGGAACTGGTGTGCCTCTACCTTGAAGGCCATGTGCGTGATTTTATGTTAACCTGCAAATCAAATATTTAATTACTCGGACCTATCATATTAACACAAAATAGAGCCAAATAAACCCCTACCATTATTTCATAAGTTTATAGTATCCGATATATATTAAAATCCTTAATAACATTCGTTCGTGGCGATTAATAGCTCTGAATGAAGATCTACACTACCCAGGTATGCAATTTCTTCTCATTTAGATCACTTTCACTCCCTATCTTTTTCCTAGATAAAAAAGAGTGGTCTATCAACTATTTGATCAAGATATAAATCTATTTTTTATACATTGATTTATTTTATATTGGATTCAGTTTTTAGTTCTAAATCTTTTTCTCCATCTCATTCTTGATTGATCATCTTTAATTTGTGGGATTTCGTTGGCAAGCATTCTTCATCAACATTGAAGTAGCCAGACTGTTATTTGACTCCCAAAGACATGATTTTAATTGTGTGTATTTAATTTTATAATTTATATTGTATGATTATAAATTGAGTTATTCCATTGAATTAATTATTTTAGTGAATTAACTAATTAGAGAATTGTAAAATTGGGAACATTGAATTGATTGAATTGTGATAATTTATTATTGAATAAATTATGGGATATTGGGATAGTAAATTGAATAATTAATTATCAAATTAATTATATGATATTGAGATTGTGAACTGAATAATTAATTATTGATTTAGTAATGGGATATACAGATTTTTAATTTAATAATTGATTTTTGAATTAATTATTGGATATTGGGATTGTGAATTGGATAAATAATTTTTGAATTAATTATGGGTTATTTGAGATTGTGAATTAAGAAAATTAATCATTGAATTAATTAATGGGATTTATGTTCTTAATTAAATGGTGAATTAATTAATAGGATTGATGTGATAAACTAATTATTGAATTAGTAATGATATATACATGATTAATTAATTATTGAGTTATTTAATTGAAGGATTTAAATGTGAAATTGTTGAATTTGATTAATTAATTGGCGAATTAATTAATTTCTTATTGTGATGGTATGGTATATGAATTATTGAAATGATGAATGGTAACAATTAAATTCATCTGTGATTGAAATAGAGAATGATAACAATTTAATTCACATGTTACTTAAAATGGCGAACGGTAATAATGTAATTCACAGGTGAGTGAAATGATGAATGTTAATAGTTTCATTTGGTATTGTATTATGAAATATGAATGGTAACAATGAAATTTGGAGATGTATTATGAAAGATGAATGGTAATAATAGAATTCAGATCATGATATGGTTCGGGTGTCCTTGGGAACCCATGGATATTAGGTGGTTAAATAAAGAGTAATTGAATAAATGTAAACAACTTACCTTATTTCTTATATTTTTTTATTTATAAAACTACATACACTAATCTTACTATATATAGTTTTAGACATTATTGGTGGTGGAAAAATGATTTGTACCCACACCCTACTTGGGCTGCTATATCAATACCTGAATAGACACCATGTTTGCTGGATAGGATTTGTTAAAATTCCCTACGTTAGATTTCTAATATGGGATGGAACATGGATGAAAAAATAGACCAAGTGTCGGGTCCTTAATGGGTGTTTTCAGTGTGTTTATTTTTGGTTTTCCTATTGATACTTGACACACATTGGCATGAAATGTATACTATTTATTTTTGATATTGTACTTCCAATTTTGATCATTTTTTGATACTAGTAATACTTTGGTTATACTATATAATTTGGTTTTTATTTATTATTTATTTTTTACTGGTGTACTAATATAATAAATACGGTCTAATAATCCTATGAACAATATTACACCCTCACTACTAGTCAACAGCCTGAGGAATATGGGGAGGTGCGCTTGAGGTCATATGAATGACAAGATAGGGGCACCAGTTAGCGGCACCCGAGTTGGGATGTTACAAAGTGGTATCAAAGGAGTTTCTTTTATTTTTTCTTTTATCTTACTATTTGGTAAAGGTAGATAGGAGAATTTGATTACTCATTCCTCGTTTAAGAGCTTGTTCATGGGATTATCTGCCACACGTATGAGGTTAAAGGACAATTACCTAGGGATTTATTATTGTTATTGATGTGTGTAGCTATAGTTGATGCTATTTCACCATGAATAATGCAGTTGTTGTGTGATCTGATAAATATTTTTCAGCTTTATTAACATTTCTCTCATGCCCAAGAATGGAATGAGAGTTAATTAAGCATTTATCATTCAAGGAAGTCATGACTTTTTTATGACATGCATCATTGTAGGAATTCATGGAAAAATGGGTTTTGGGTAAGTTGTTGAACTGTAACTGTTTTTCCTTGCATGTGATATGGAAATGCAATAGATTCCTAATGTGAAATTTAAACTATAAAATGATTAAAAATGTGAATAAATTGTTTTCCAATGTGAAACATTAATACTGAAAATGAGTTAACCATTTTTGTTAACCATGACCTAGATGTGGGATGGTTAATGGTATTTTTAGCACCTCAGTTTTGAACATGTAGGGAGGATTTAGGAAAATATATTTTTTTTCATTATTATTATTTTTTCCTATTAAAAAAATGTGATAAAGTGGTATTATGTGTCATGAGACATCTTATTTCCATTTTAGAGATATGCCTCCTTGATGACTAATTTTTATAAGATAACACAAGGATACGGATGGAGATGCTCCACCCGTAGTGGATCACATGGCACTTATAGTTATAGGAGAGTAAATATGAGAGAAGTTCCATGATGAATTCACTATATTCAGGATATTCATGGGAAGATACATATAGAGGGTTGTGAGGAGTATGTTTTACATTAAATGGGAGTTTCAGCAACATCACCCTCCAACTTTTAGTGGAGAGGCTAGAATTGAGGTACCATATTTGTTGATGGATTCTATCCAAACTCTATTTGACCATTTGGATGATCCCTATATGAAGTGGGTCATGTTGTCCACTTATATGCTGCAAGGATAAATGAGGAATTGCTGAGATTTTTTGACTCGTACTAAACAGGTTGAAAATATGTTATGGAAGGGCTTCTTTGAGAAGTTCCTAGAGTACTTATATCCATAAATGCCAAGGAAGGAGAGAGAAGGTAATTTCATGAGTTTGGATCAAGTAAGTATGTTCATGATAGACTATGATGTATGGTTTATATATTTTTAGTGTTTTTCTCTATAGTTGGTAGTGTATAAGAAATCTATGGTGAGGTGTTTCGAGGAGGTAATTAAATGTGACATTAAATCCCAAGATAACATTTTTCATTTAATCAATTTTTTTGAGGTGGTAGATTAGGATCTCATTTAGTAGGGGAACATGAAGTAGGATTATATTATAGGGAAGGTGGATGATATTGGGTGGTATGGATGTATGTATTCTAAGAGTAGGAAGTTTCACTCTGAGGGTGTTTGGTAGGGGAATAATTGGAACATTGTCCAGGAGGAAGGGTTATTTATTAATGACCTCTATTGGATTGTCTGTCATCAATGTGAAAGATTAGTCTACTATCATAGAAACTATCCCTGACCACTAGTAGAGTTCCAATTATGTGGAATTATGTGACATCTACATAGGTTTTTTAGTAACCCAAGACAGATGGGAGGTGATTTAGGTTCTAGAAATAATTAGAGTGTGTCAAGGGTATCTTCTACATCATATCAGTCTACAAAATAGAGTTATACTGGCCGTGAAAGTAGACGCATTGGATGTGGATCATTCAGGAAATAGTTCCCAAATCAACAGAGTGTTTCATATTAGGGAACTCAAACTATATCACAAGGAATATGGTTAAGATAGTTACATGGAATTTAGGCTACACTTGTTGATATCGAGGCTGAACTATCGATAGTGAGAGGTATTATTCTTGTATATTTTACATTATAAAGTGTAGTATTTTATACTGTTGGCTCTCATTCTTTTATTTTTTTCAAAACATGTTAATGTTTTGATCTTGGTGATGATGTTTTTGAGTGGGGTGATGAAGATAGATACACCATTAGGATTTCATTTTAGATAAATTTTCTTATGCACGGGATGTTCTCTCGAGGTTGGGGGTATTATTTTCTATCACTTTTCAATATTCTTAACATTTTAGGCTTCGACCTAATTTGGGGTATTGATTTGTTAGTGGCATACCGAGTCCAGATTGATTATTACCATAGGATAGTATGCTTTACATCTCCTGAGGGTAATAATTATATTATCCTTGGAGAGTGGGATATCATGATATGCCCTGTGGGGATTTTTCACCAGTAAATTGGGGAGATTTCTATCCGTGTTTTATGTTTCTTGTTGAATGATGAAGGTGTAAAGTAGCATGCATTTCCACCTATAGTGGACCTATTTTAGGATGCGTTTTCTGAAGACATTCCAGGTATTCCACCTTAGAGAGATTTGTAATTTACAATTGAGCTTATTCTAGAGGCTAATATAGTTTCTATTCCACAATACAGAATGGAACTGATTGAGCTTCAAGAGCTCAAGACCTAGCTAGAGGAGTTAGTGGATGAGGTGTTTATCTATCCATGTACATTTAATTGGGTTTATACTATGTTTTTTCCAAATAAGGATAATATTAGATTACTCTTGTGTGTCAATTAACTGATTTAGAACTAGATGATAGTGAATAACCAGTATGCTCCTCAGTTCATTGATGATCTATTTGAATATTTGATAGGACACTATGTTTTTTACAAGATTGACATGATATCGAGGTATCATTAACTGAGATTTTGACCATATGAAAAACCTCAAACTAACTTCAGACTTACGTATGACCTATATGAGTTCATCATTATGCCATTTGGGTTGACGAACACACCAGAGGAATTTATTGACATCCTGAATAGAACCGTCCATCCAGACTTGGATTAGTTTGTGGTAGTGTTTTTGGATGAAATGTTAGTGTACTCTAAGACTAAATATTATCATTCAAACATATTTACATCAACTTGAGTACACTAAGAGAGCATAATCTATACACAAATCTATCTATGATTTTGTTTTTGATATGTTCGGTGCAATTCATGGGAAACATAATCACATAGGAAGTTGTGTATATAAACCCATATTAGTATGAGATAGTTGTTTTCTAGGAGAAGACCAAGAATGTTATATATATCTGTGTCTTTCTATGGTTTTTTGGAAATTATTGGGGTTCCATCCAAGGATTTTCCATATTTGTAGCACCGCCTTCGTGCATGATGAAAAAGGGGGTAAATATCAAATAATTAGAATCTTGAGATAAAGAATTCCATGAGTTGAAGTTCATTAAATCAAAACCAAATATTGATACTATCTGAGCTAGGGGATAATTATAGGGTTTTTTATGCTTCTTGGATCAGTCTTGGAGTAGTTTTGATGTAGGGAGATCGAGTTGTGGCGTAGGGGTCTCAGAAGTTGAGGCCACATGAATGGAACTTCCCTATACATGAACTTGATTTAGCAGTAGTGGTTTATTATTTGATGTGTTGGTGAAATTATCTGTTGGGAGAAATGTTTACATTGTATAATAATCATAAGAGTTTGAAGTGAATATTTTTGTAGAGATATTTGAATCTACTACATTGGAAATGGGTTGAGTATATGTAGTAATTTGATTTTGATATAGAATATATCCCATGAAAAGGAAATAGCACATCTGATGATTTAAGAAGGAAAACATGGACATAGGCTATTCATGACTCTAGTGCTGAGTGGATGATTATGGGATTAATAAATGACGTCCATTTAGTGGTTCAATAGATTCAAGATCAAATGACTCTCATATCAGTTTTAGTGGGGTATATAATTTCAAAATGGATTAGAAATAGAAAATATGTGTATACAAAATGTGTGAACTTGAGAGAGAACATTGAATGTGGGGAGTCACCTTCCAATTAGAGAATAGATGAGGATGATATCATCTATATCAAGAATCTGGTTTTTGTACAAATAAGTATATAGGAGGAGATGATTTTTGAGTATCATTCCTTAGAGTGGGTAGTACATATAGGTGTGACTAAAGTGAATTATGACCTTTGTTGACAGTATTGGTGGTTGGGAATGAAAAATATGATAGTAGGGTTAGTGACATGATTCTACACTTGTTAGTAGGTGAAGGTCGGGCATCACTGACCTAGTTGTTCGCCACAGTTGTTACCCATTCTGAAATGTAAGTCAGATAAAGTTACTATGGAATTACTAATGGGTCTACCAAGGATGCCATGGAAGAATTCCACTATTTTGGAGATCATAGGAAAACTGATGAAGGTATCATATATCTTTATTATATGGGATACTTTCTCAGTGGAGAAGATGAGAGATTTGTATATTCCAAAAATAGTCCATCCTCATCGGGTACAGACTATTGTTTCAGACTGTGACTCATATTTTACTTTGAGCTTCTCGAAGGGATTTCCAAATGTGATCGATACATTGGTTTTTTTAGTACAACATTGCACCAAAATATATATGGGTAGTCATATTATACAATTTAGGTTCTTGAGGATATGTTTTGAGCATGTGTTCTTGAATTTGGTGGGTCTTGGGATAAGATCTTAGTTCTCGAGGTGTTATCCTATAACAACAGTTATCTAGATTCAATATATAGGCACCATATGAGGATCTTTATTGAAGGCCATGTAGATCACCTCTATCCTATATGGAGGAAGTTGAGCCATAACTGTTGGGACATAGTCTCATGCAGGATACATCAGAATAGCTATGGTTGATTTGAAAGTGTATTGATGTGGCTCTATATAGATAGAAGTTGTATACTGATAGATGATGATTACCCTTAGAGTTTACAAGTGGTGATCATTTATTCCTTCATGTTTTTCCTATATTGGTTTACTATAGGTTGTATAGACAAGGAAAAATGATGCCCATATTCGTTGGACCGTTTGAAGTTGTGAAGAGAGTCCAACTGGTGGTGTACCGATTGTTTCTTACACGGAGATAATGTACTATGCATAATATTTTTCATGTTGCACAATAGAGATTGTATCACATTGGCCCTTCTAGTGTGATATATGTGGTTGATGTTGAGATTTATATAGATACATCCTTTGAGGAGCACCGGATACGTGTGTTAGATCACAGGGATAAGGTGTTGTAGGGAAATATTGTGCCGATAGATCATGTATTGTGGAAACACAGCCGAGTTTCAGAGTAAAATTGGGAGATAGAATAAGATATGAGGGCTTAGTAGCCCAATATTTTGACCTAGAATCTTAGAGAAGGAAGGGAGTACAAATCAAGGATGAGCTTCTACAAGGTGGGGATATTGTACGATCATGACCTTTTGAGGAGATGTCTCATGCTCATTTATAGGTACTATTTTTCTTTGTGTCCAGTAATTTTCATTTGGGTATTACCTTGGGGTGTTTTGTGTGAAATACTTTAGAAAAAATGATTAAATAGGGTAGTTGATAGTTGTCACGTGGTTTTCTATTACCATGTGCAATGGCCCAACAATCTATGAAACCATGGACAAAGAGGTTTTGCCCAAATGGTGCACAATTTGTCAATCCATGCTACCTAAATGTGAAAATTTTCACCACCTAAAAGAGGTGAACAATTAAGGAACATGGTTAGGGAAAACAGTGTTCCTCTTCCCAGAAAATCGTTCATATGATTTAAATTTACCCAAAAATTAGATTTTTAATTATCAAGACCCTAATATTATCCCAAAATCAACCCCCAATCAACCCCTAACATCCTTTCGTGATTTTTGAGGCTCCATGAAAAGTTTCAAGCCTTCCCGACCTATATTCTTGGAGATGAAATACCTCGATTAAATATCTTCACCGCCGGGGTATGTAGTTTCTTCTTTTTCAGATAGATCTCACTCTCCCACTCTATTTCCTGGATAAAAAGTGAGATATATCTACTATTTCATCTATATCAAAATCAGGGGTTATTAAATCATAATTTATTTGATCTTTGATTTAGGATCCATATCTAAATCATGTTCTTCACAATTTTTTTGATTGATCTTCTTCAATTTGGGTAATTATATTGGCGAGAATTCTTCATCAACTTTGAGTTAAGAGGTCTATTATTCAAATACCAATGTCTTGATTTATATTATGTGTATGTATTTGGCAAATTTAGTTTGGATCATTAGAAATTGATTTCTTCCATTGAATTAATTAATTTGGGGAATTAAATAATTTGGTAATTTTGTAATTGGGAATATTGAATTGCTTTAATTGGGATAAATAATTATTTACTTAATTATGGGATATTGGGATTTTTAATTGAATAATTATGTATTGAATTAATTATGGGATATTGGGATTAAAAACTAAATAATTAATTTTTTATTTTATTATGGGATAATGGGATTTCAAAATTAATAATTAATTGTTGAATTAATTATGTGATTTTGGGATTTTGAATTGAATGATTAATAGTTTAATTAATTATGGGATATTTGAGATTATAAATTGGGAAAATTAATTGTTTAATTAATTAATGGGATTGATTTTCTTAATTAATTAATGAATTAATTAAGGTAATTGTTGTGATAAACTAATTTTATTAATTAGTAATGAGATTTAAGTGATTAATTAATTATTGAATTAATTAATGGAAGGATGTGCATATGAAATTGTTGAATTTGATTAATTAATTGGTTAATTAATTAATGTTGTATTCTGATATATGTAATATTAAAATGATGAATTGTAAAAATTGAATTCATGTGTGATTGAAATGGTTAATTGTAACAATGGCATTCACATGTGACTTGAAATAGTTAACGGTTACAATGGAATTCACATGTGACATCAAATGATAAATGATAATAGTGGAATTCTTTTATGTATTATGAAATATAAACGATAACAATTTAATTTGATTATTAAATGATTAACGATAATAATGGAATTCAGTTATTTATTATAAAAGAAGAATGGTAATAATGAAATTCAAATATATGATATGGTTTGGGTGTCCTCGGGAACTCAGGGTTGTTATGTGGTTAAATAAATAGAAATTTAATAAATGTAAACTGTTTAATGTATTAATTTTACTTTATTCATTATAAAATTTCATACAATTTTTTGAATGGATTTTATTTTCGACATCCCTGGTGGTGTCCTACTAAGTTTTACTCACACCCTACTTGAGATGCATGATCTGTACCCGAATAGACTTCATGTTTTTAGGATTGGATAAGGGAAAATACCATTTGTTAGATGGATGATATGGGATGGATCATGGACGAAAGAACCTGACTTGGTGTCAAGTCCCTCTTGGGAGTTGTTAGTGTATTTTTTTTTGGTTTTTTACATATTCAAAATAGACATGTATTGGCATGATATATCTCTTATTAATTTTTGATATTTCACTTCCTATTTTGGTTATTAATTGATAATGGTACTATTCTGGTTGTGCTATATCATTTTGTTATTATTGCTTATTTATATTCTGCTAGTGTACTACTCTGATAAAGAGGGTATAGTTCCCCCATGTTCGATATTTTACCCTTCTAGTCGGCAGCCTCTGGCGTACAGGGTGGCAATTTTGAGTTCATATGATAGACCGGCTCGAGGCATCAGTGTGTGACACCTGGGTCAGGAAATTACATACGAATAGTATAAAACCAGTGAAAAAGGCTCCACTATGGCCCTTGGTACTTTGAAAAATTACATTAGACACAGCTCCTTTGATTAATTTAGACTATCATATCATTAAATAATTAATTAAACATTATTATTATTCAAAACAAAAAATGAAATAATGGTCGTTCTCCCCTAGTGGGGAACCTCATATCTCATTCCATTAAAAGGGAATAAATACCAAAGGGTAGAGTACACAAGACCACATATCTCAAATAGAATCCAATCTAAGACAACAAAAACCTATTATCTTTTTCTGAGTCAATCCAAGTCCTTTTGACCTCCCTCGATTGTCACAGGTTCCTATTTCAAGTTAAATCACTCCAAATTAATTAATGAAAACTAAATTATAATTAATTAAATTAATAAAAGAAACCAAAATAAGGGTGAAATGCATATTTATCGAAGGAATTACAGGATTTCACTGCCTAGCGAGAACCTCAACCAACCACCCATGGATGGTCTGTTACTTATGTCTAATGAAAAAATGGGAAAATCCCTATTGTGTGATAATCCAACAATAAAAAATTTAATATATTTATTTGTTAACTCTATATGAAATCAACTGATGACATACCTTCATCAAAATTCTAGTCAACAAAAATTCATTAATCACCACATGACATCCTTTGTCCATGTTAATCAAAGTCTATACAACCTTGAACAAATACATCATGATCAAGTGTAATTTCCTTGTTATTTATATCATTGGAATAAATCCATAATCGAAAAGAAATTCAAGAGAGAGATATATCAAGAAATAAAAGGGGAATTAAATTATCTAGAGGGATCCAGTTTGATTAATGATGCTTCAATTGATGGAGGAATGAGATTTGAGGAGCTCATGTAAGACAAAACATCCAATTCATGTCAAAAGGATCATATGGGATTTGAGGGAATGGGTCTCGAGGATTATGGATCAGTAACCTTGCTTAAAAACCATCGTTTGATATCCCAATAGAAGTTCGCAACCTGAAAAATGGGTTCACATTGTCATTTTTGGGGGATAAATCACTTACAAGGCCTTGACAACATGTGTAACATCATTATTTCATAAAAATTCCTCTCATCCCAATTTTCATATCATAAACTGTATCAGGCCACTTCATGAAACATAATAGTGTCATGAATACCATATTCATGATGTGAATAAGTCACTGTTGCACATTTCCATAGTCCTGGGACCTATTCACTCCTTATCTAGCCTCTTAGACACCCGATTCAACACCTGAGATTTGGACCCCATCCTGAAAAACTATTGTGGAAGGGTCAAACACTTCAAAACTATATCCTATTTACCGGTTATCAAAAATCACCATATAACAAATAAATAATTCAAACTTCTTTGGAAACTTCCAACAGATAATGATGTAGGACGTTACAAAGTCTATGTATACACATTAAAATACATACAGACACATACATACATATGCACAAACAGCAAAAAAACACAAACATATACATACATACATAAAAATACACATACATATGTATACATGTATATCTATGGAAACACACATATATATACGTACACATACATATTAATACATCTCTGTGTATACACATACACATACACATACACATACATTTTTATCTATTAACATACACATACACACACATACACACACATACACATACACATACATACACACATATATATATATACACATACATACACATACATACGTATATGTGTCTATAAATGCACATACATATCCCACCCCCACACACATGTACATACACACATATGTATACATGCACATACATACAGACATACAGACACACATACAAATACACATAAATATGCATACATCTCTATGTATACACATAGATATATGTATGTGTGTATACACATATACATACATACATACATACATACATACATACATCCATACATCCATCCAACTATCCATCCATACATGAATGCATACATACATAAATCCATCAAAACTTATATTTATGCACACACACCCACAAACAGACACACACACACACACACACACACACACACTCAAACAAACACACAAACTCACATACACATAGACACACATACACATACACACAATCACATATATACGTACATACAAAAATACAGTCAAACACACACACTTAGACACATACAACCATACTTACACACACACACACACATACATACATGCATACATGCATACACAGATACATACATACATACATACATACATACCATTATACATACATATATAACGACATAAATACATATACCCATACACTCATACACACACACACACATACACACACAAACAAACACAAACACACAGACACATACAAAAAAAAATACATACATACATACATTCATTCATGCATGCATGCATGCATACATACATACATACATACATACATACATACATACATACATACATACATACATACATACATACATGCATGCATGCATACATACATAAAAACACACACACATGAATACACATATACAAACAAACACACATACACAGATACACAGATACACAGATACATAGATACACAGATACATAGATATACACTTACATACATACACACATACAAACATACACAAATACACTCCCATGTACATACACACATACACACATACACACATACCAACATACACACATACACACACACACACAAAGACACACACACACACACAAACACTTACATATAGACACACACACAAACACACACATTAATACATAATACACACACACACACACAAACAAAAAAACAAAAAAACAAACATACATACATAGATGCATATATACGTACATACATACAAAAATATGTATGTATGTACATACACACAAAGACACACATATACCCACATACACACTGACTAGAAAATAGACACACAAACACACAAATTCACACATAAACACATACACAGATACATACACAAATCTACACAAACACATAGAAACACACACATATAAACACACAAACACACACGACATGGGAGCCACTGAACTGATGCTCGAAGTCGGTTCACCGTTAGAACTCGAGTGCACCTCTTTATCTACCATAGGTTGATGACTATTGGCAGGGGTGTATGGTAGTACCGTGGGGAGACTATACCCCCATTTCAGAGTGCACACTAATAAAATTAATGACCAATAATTATATACACATGATTATGCAAGGAAAATTAATAATCATCAACATCTAATAAATAACTGGAAACAGATGCAGATAAATACAACATGATTGTAAATATAATGAAATTTAGTCATGCCTGAACAACCACAACACTCATAAAATTGATCAATCACTAGGATGGTGACATAACATACTAAAATAAAATAAAACCAAAGTAAAAGTATATATACTGCATTATAATACAAGCCTCCTCAAGTTTACTTTTTCCATCCAATTTATCAATATCGATCATGAAAAACTCAATTGAGGCATCAAACTAATCCCATGACTCAAATAATCATTTTAGATCAGCTCAGGTACCCATTTTTTGTGGATTTTCGAGATGGGTGAGAGTATAACTCAATAGTCCAGCTCTAATGATGTCTAAACAAATAGCAGTCATTGTAATAGTGTATGTAGATAAACAACACGATAAATATACAATATAGAAAAGGATATAAATTTAAAAAAAAATCATGTGATTGACCTATTTTGCATTGGGTTATGAGCAACAACTATGAAAACTAATACTACATTGACTGAGAAAAATCATCTAAGCCATAAAATATAGGGTGAAATATACTGTAAATTATGTAAGGTTTTTTTCATCCATCATCTTACTCATAAAATAAAAATTCATTAATCTAGATCCCAAAACCTCATATGTGGAGAACCATGTCAGACATCCATAACCATATATCATAATAATAGTGACCAAACAATCATTCTAACATCTACGCATACTTCAAAAAATAATATTTTGAGAATCTGTCCAACAACTAAACCATGGGTGTAGAGCATCAATCCACTACCCATTGCATCTAGTATAACAATTTTTCCAGAAAATAAATCTAGAACATAAAGCATATGGAATAATATTAGTTCCCATAACCTCAATTTGAAACCTAGTCCATAGAGTATACTATCTTTTCCTGAAGCATCAGTCTAAAACTTAACTCATAAGGTTTACAACCTATATCTAGATAATCATCCTAACACTGAAATCATTCCATCATTTCTCAATTATTATGGTTCGACATCTTAACCATTCAAAAAATTAAAAACAAGGATATAAACTTCATTTCAAATGAAACCTTCAATATATCCATTATTAAAATTCAATAAATGGGAAAACACACACCCATTTCAAATCAATATTTTAAATTCACATAATGAAATATTTAAAAAAATAATTTGAGGACAACAGATATTTATAAAAAACCAACTTCAAACATAAATATCCCCCATTGAAATCCAAAACTTTTTCAAAACTCAACACACATGTTTAAAACCACTTATAAGGCCTCATAAATCCTTCATAAAATCCTAAAACATAAAATACTGAAAAATAAAAACATTCCAATTAATCCTTTAAAGATAGTTTAAATCATTTTTTCCCAATCCCCATTAGGTATAACTTAAACCATCAACCAAACAGACAAATTATCTTAACTGGTTTAATATCATAACCATTATACTCCACCCATTAAAACCTCACTTTATGGTTTTCAATAAATTATTCACCTCATGTGTGGACGTAAGTTTATTCGTGTAAACACCAATAGTTTTGATGTGATCCATGGTAGGTCTAAGTGATAAATTTAAATCCTAAAACCATTTGTATAAACCAAGTAATCTAATACACCACACATGGGATTTATAGATTATACCACATAGACATGAAAAATAAATTAACAATACTCTCGGTAAATCTCTTAGATCACCTACCTCAACAATTATGATTTCTATTACATTTACAATTCTTAGTGGACTTACCAAGGCCCATAAAAGCCTCATACAAACTCATAGGAATCCAAAAAATCTCATATCAACCACAAAAACTCTATACTCACATCAATAAGTAGTAATTAATTAATTATAACAATTATAATTAATTCATTAATTAACCCCAACTCAGCATAACTTCAGAAAACTCATTGGGGACTCACCTATTAATGAAACTCTTTAAAACCACCATTGGTGGTCCAAAACAGAATCATAACACAATTTTGAGACAAATTCCTAAGAGGATACACCATTTCCATGGTTAATTAAAGAATAAATTAATGAAAAATCTATGAAATTTCATAACAGGCTCACACCTTTAAAAAATTATTTGAAATGATGTGTGAGAATCATCAAGGTATATCGTCTATAAAATCCAACCAAAATGAAAATGAGAAATGGATGATTCCAACATGCTATCAAGGAATAAATAACAAAACATAATCTATAGAGCTCCAATATTATAGTGGAGAAAGATGGAATAATTAACTGGTTGTAGGAGGGCGATGTTACCCACAAAAATAGCCAAAGATCCCATTGAATTCCCCCTAGATAAAGGGGATATAGAATAAGTAAAGGGTTCAAAAACCCCGTGTTTGTTAATGACTAATGCGATAAGAAGAGGGGAGAGTGATTAAAATACTTTAGGGGTTATTTTTGTTATTTCCCCTTTAAATAAATCTTTGGGATGATGTATGGTTTTACCACATGAGTTTCAAAACATGTAACAAATGTTCCCATCACTAGGAATCAAAAACTACCTCAAATTTGTATGCCTCATAGTAAGATGATTCATCTATCAACCATGCATTCAGTACTACCTCAATTTTTTTTCATGATGCAAGGATTTTCTAAACAAATTTTTAGAGAGTGTGTTGTTCCTAAAGATCTCCAAATCCTTGCAGAATTTCTCCTTTGGATCACATGGTTTAACCAAAACATTTATCTGTTTGTGAAACTTAACCATTATCTATTAGAAATGAACTAATTAACCTTGAGAATAATGGTGTCACACAATTTCTCTTAAACTATTCACACCAAAATGTTCCCCCAAGATACAAAACCTGAAAACTCCTTAGACTTAGCCCATATATTTCTAGGCTTACCAAAACACATGAGATACTTTCAAAGAATCATTACTAATTTAAAAAAATTTCTTTGATGCATTGTAACAATCAAAGTTCCATTCACTGTCTCGCTTAAAAATATGGCCAATATAGTAAATGAACATTCAAATTCCTTATGGAATTTTATACTTGAACAAATGAGGGATCATAAAACCTAAACATCATAATACTAATAATACTTGATAATTCGTAATGGTCTTCTATCCAAACCACACAACTAATGTTATTCACTATTTATAACCAATAACCTCATTCTGTTTCCAAATTCCTAAAACACAACCCTGGAACATCCTCAAAATCAAAGAATTCAACTGATCAAATCCCAAGACAAAAAAATTTCAAAATCCAAACATAAATATAGAACTTACACAATCCCATCAAACCAAAACACCAACCTTTTCTTTGATCGATCACTCAAAAAATTTGGGGTTCTCACCACCATATTCATTATTTCACAACCGTTAACCTTCTATGATGGGAACCTCTATCATTGGAAAATCCTAATAGAAACTCAAACAGACATTTCCATAATAAGCCCAGTAGGGTTCCCAACTATCCATTCCCAACACCCATGAGAACTCCACTAAACACCATAACCAATCATCTTTATTGAAAACCAATAGAATTAGATACATACTCACTATCCAGGAATGAACATGGAATGAACTATATTTTATTTGAAATATGATTCTTTTTCTGAAATGCATCCATCATTTAAAAGATGACCCACCAAGTGTAGTCTTCAAATTACCACACCCATTCCATATAATAACTCAAGTCAGTCCATCCTCAACCAACTCATCCTAAAAATGACCATCTCCAATTATCAGCACCTCACTACCTCACCTGATCTTGATTCCTTCATGCCCAGATGCATTCCATGACCACCCAATCACACCCAAAAGAGTCCATACCTAATTACTAGTGAGATAATATAGTAATATCCCTATCTTACCCAAATCATTAATTTTTTTCTACCATACCATTAAGACACCTCCAACACAAGAACACTAATTCTCTTTTTAGAAACACCTCATTCTCAAAGGTAATTATGAGATCAATCATACATTACAACTAATTTCTTATTACTATTATCTATTTAATTTAAGCACGAAACATATTAGTTCCTCACTATATCACAGTGCCACCATGAACATTCCATGGGATTTTCTACAATCCTATTACACTTACATGATGAGGGTCGCACCTCAGTGACTGTCATGTCAGGACCTATAGAAAGAGTGTCATTATCACCACCTCACTCAAGTAACCTCAACTTAAAAAACCAACATTAAATTTAATACTAACAAAATAATTGGATATTACTATCTAACATTCATTAGAGGAAAAAAATTAAACCTCACTATCACCCATTCCCATTATCTGAGAATTGTACCCATGACATTTTCCAACATCTATTCCATCAAAAGGACTATATTCCTAGTATACTAATGTTTCACCTCCCACCATACAAAAATACTTACACTTATCCATGAGAACAATCTCCAAGGAGGACCTACATAAAACCTGAAATGACAATTATATAACTAGGAATATAGAAGATTCTTCCTCAATGTACTCAGGGTGATGTTCATATAATGGGAATGATTATTTATAGAGAAGATAACAATAAGATTTCATCAATGAATACCACCACAATCACATACATATATATGTAACCTTTTATTTTAGGTACGTATCAAACTTATTCAAAGGCCTTGTACCAATATTCCCAAAAACATCTCATCACACACACATATATTATCAACATACTTACTTATTATTACATATATCAAGCACCTTAGGCATACATTCTTTCAACATCTGATCCAAAAGACAAATCAAAATGTAATTCATTATGTTCTCATGCCTCCAATATCCAATTAATGCATATCTATCACATTATACATTGTAACCTAACCACATAACCGATTTATGTCTCTAGTGAGTCAAATCTCAGAAAACATTAGCTCAAATGCCCTATAAATTGACCATGTTTTTCCCACTTGCATGTCTCTCTCGGTAAAGACCACCCACGGTGCTTTGAAAAACCATAAGAATGTTAATAATCTATAAAAATTTACAATCACCAAAAACCTATCCTTTGTTCAAAATTACCACTGGGTTCACTTATACTCTCATAACTTCCCTGATGACACATTCATCTCTATCAAATCCAAGAACCTAACTATTCCTACTCATAGAAAACTGTAAGCACTACCAATTCATCATCAATAAAATATATTTTCACCCCAGTGAGACCAAGTATTTCCATATTCCTTATACCAAAACCCTATTTAAGGATGTACTTATCCATTGGTGTCACTTAATAGATACTCTTAGAGAAAATTTTATATACATCACTGGTGTGATTGCTACCCAAATCCGACCTACACACCTGGAACCACACACCCTTGAGCACCTCCAGTGTTCAGGATCAAATTCATAACAATCAAGAACATCCAACATCCACAACTGTAACCTGGTCTAGACACCCAAATGAGCATGACCCTCTGGAAACCAATTATATGGCCAGATCATTATCACACAAGTGCTTTATCTAGAATCAAATGGAATTCAACATTCAAAAACCCAATATTAGAATCCACCATTCATTCATCATTTTAAAAATTCCAAAAAACATCTACTCCTTCCTCACACACCCAAAGGAACACACAACCCAACCAACCATTCTCACGGGTCACCCTTAAAATTCATATGACATGAAATCCCTAAATTAGAGTCATGTAATGAAGGTCACAAGGATATACAACCTATAAATAATGTTAATGTCAAAATACGGGCCTCTAAGTCCAACAACCATTGTTTATAGCTCGTTGAGCACCACAACCCATAGACATAAAACATTATTCAATCCAAAACTCATAATATATCAACAAAATAAAACATACATCTCTAGGGTCTCATATAAAAAATTAATCACATGTCAAACTAACGACCCATAACTAGTGAACCCATCCTCTCCAAACATATACACATTCGATCTTTCTCTATAAGACCAATACACAAAACAAATATCAAACAAAAAATAACTATAAGTGTCTAATGGTTAGGCACCTAAGTCATGCTGAGCCACCATGGTCACTCCACCTTCAATATTTGAAGACCACATTGTATTCCTCATCATCAAGTGTCTTACTATAGATTCATATGACCTTATATCATAAAAAAATCCATATAAAATTAATTATTGGTGATAATAATTACTCCATGTATATATATATATGAAAACAATTTATAGGTATTTGTATATAGTTTAAAAAAATGTTATACTATTTTCAATGGAATCACACACTAACAAAATTTTATGTCATGTGAATCCTACAATATTGATATAACGCATGAGATGAATCTCAGCTATATTGGTTAAGATCCAAAATCAAATAAAAATAATCTTTCTAAAAGTATAAGTGTTATAAATCCATTATAGACCATCAAACCCAAACCACATGTGCATCACTCAAATGGAAAATCACATAAAACTGTAACATCACAAATTAGAATAATAATATCAGCCTTGATGAAATGCAGTTCCAACTGGAAGAAGTTTTCACAACTCATTAGTCTAATATCCATTATAGTATTTCGACACATTCTTATATTTTTAGGCTACCAACTATAAAATAGTAAAACAAAAGGAAAGTGTCTTATCTAATACAAATTTGTAATGGCCTGACCCAGGAGATGTTGAACCAGTTCCCCATGCTAGTTTTCCATAAGACATTAGTTGAAACTCCTTAAATGATGAAGGCTACTGAAGAGTAGTGATGGTATAAGGTGGTACAATGATGAAACTATAAACCCCATATAAGAGATTTAAATAATAATATAAATTACCAATAACCATACTAAACCCACTATATAATATGAATAAATAAACATAAACATCTCAAAAATAACTAGAAATGGAAGAAGATAAATATAAAATGATTTTAGAGAAAATGAGATGTAGTACGGCATGAACAACCATAACACCTACATAATTGAAATCCCACTAGTCCAGTTACATAATATAGAAGAATAAAATAAAATCCAAGAATAAGGGTCTCCACTAAATCTCTGAACCAAAACTCACCAAATATCCTGATACTATCTAAGCTATCGATACCAATAATTAATGACACAACTCAGAACTCATCCCAAACCCATCCATTCACTAAACTTGTGAAAGTAGCATGGGTACCCAAGTGTAGTGGAAACCTATGATGGGTGTGAGTAAAATATAATAGGACACCAACAACAACTACTAAAGAAAATACCAATTAGAGAAATATTGTATATAGATAAAAAATTGGATAAATAAGTCGTATAATAAATGGAAAATATTTCAAATCAACAATTATTTATTAACTAGTTGGACCTTGGGTTTTGAACAACACCTGGGACAACCAATCATACATTGATTGAAACCAATAATCCAAGTCATAAAACATAGGGTGATATAAACTATAAATAAAGTAATGGTACGTTAATCAATCATATAAATCACAAAATCATAAATATTTAATAAGGATATCTAAACCTTGGATGCAGATTTCCAGGTCAGACATCTATTACTATACACCATATCAATAATTCTTGGTGAATCAGTATAACATCTACTCATACATTAAAAAAATATCTAATGGAGTATCATTCAAGAAACTAAAACATGAATGTAGTGAATTATTTCCCTATTTATTCCATATAGTATACTACCTTTTCTAGAGCATCCATTTTCCCCATAAACAGTTGGGCATAATATTAGTTCCCATAACCTCAGTCTAACACCTAATCCATATAGTGTACCACATGTTCCAAGAGTTCCAATCCAACACATAACTCATATAGTTTACAATCGATACCTGGAGCATAAGTCTGATAGATAAAACATTCCATAAATTCTATATTACTATATTATACCATCACAGCCTTTCAAAACATTTAAAATAATGATAAATGTAACACCCCGAGCTTCCACGATACGCTTCTCCTTCAATAATGCAATAGCTTGCATTGTACGCAACTTCGAGTTCTAAAACACCGCGACTAATCAAAGTAGCCGTTATAAATAGTAATAACCACTTTTTAGAATTATAGAAATTTTATATTTCAAAATGGACTTTATTTTTGGATTCGGAATATTGAAATTAGCCTATGTTAAATTTTTGGTATTTTTCTGAGAACTTCTAATTTTTTATGAATAGTGAAAAATACTTAAAACAACTTTTTAATCAAAATAATTTATTGTGATAAATTAGACTATTTAGTGGTTTTAAGGTATAATTAGAATATATTTTTACCATTTTATCCAATGGTGGTCATTAGAATTAATTTAACATTGAAACTGGACATAAACAATTGCCAATCTTTTGATATAAATTGTTTCTTAAAAACACGCTATTTGTCGTAACAACGGGAATTAATTATAAAATTAATTTATGAAACTTATATGTTTGGAATTTTTTAAAAAAGACATCATTTTTGAATTCTGAATATCAATTATAGCATAGGGTGATATTTTGGCATTATTTTGAAAAACTTCAATTTTTGATGAATAGTGAAACCACTAAGTGGTAGTTAAATAACTGATTTTTCGTTTAAATGAAATATTACCACTTTTGTGATTTGAATTTCAAAAATCCTACATACATGGTTGTCATTAAGAAGTAAAATTTGGTTCAATGAGATTAAAATAATTTTTTGGTGAATAGTAACTTTTAAGTTCTTAATCGCGATTAGAGGTAATTAGTGTAGTTTAAGGTACAAATAATGTTTTAATAATGTGAGATGAGCATGAAACTTTTCCTACTCCTATTGGATGAGTCATGGCCGACCAAGAAAACCCATGGATCAACTTGGGGACCCCATGGATCCACTTTAGTTGGAAAATGACCTTAATATATATTTATTTAATGTTAAAATTAAATTGACACAAACATGAGTTGTTTTACTAAAATAGTTTTTAACTGGGGTTAAACAAGTACAAATTTTGACTATAAATATTCATTAGAAATATAAAAATATTTCCTACATCATAGTATTTTTTTTATAATTTTTAGACATTAAATAAATTAAATTATTTATGACATCATTATGATGCAGCGATGACCTCATTATTTAACAATTTTAATAAAATGAAATGATAATGTAAAATCCAAGGCTTAAACTTGTCCAAAGACTATTGTATGGGTAGATTTCGAACCCTTATCACCTTATCCACGAATTATATAAGTGTGGGACCTTTATAATCCGAAAAGCATTGTGTAATAATGTAACATTTCAATATTTCCAAAAGAGCCCCTCCTCTCCACTTATAAAAGGCCCCCACCTCTACCACCTTATTCACACATTAAATCCATTTGGCTCGGCCAACCTCTGCCCAAATACTCTCCCAACTTCCCCCTATTACTCCTAGAAGCCTCACTTTTGGCATAACTCTTCCCAAGGAATCCATTGACTCAAATCAAAAAGAGTTACCCGATTTTGAGGTAATGTCTTCTCTAATGTTGTTTTGTTTTGTTTTTCTTCTCCAACCCCCTAAACTCTTTTTATTCATTTATTTTGTAACAAAACCAGTATCATAAATATACTAGTATGTTGTTATAAGATGGATTAGAGATACACTTACACACACCTACATCTAATGGTTAAATAACATACGGTTTCTGTGGATGGCGAATTTCTGCCTCACGAAATGATGATTGTTCAATACTCATATAACACCTTCAAAGGTGGCCATTAAGATGTTACTAATATTATATATGATATATAATATGTTTATTTTTTTACTTATTCTTCTGTATTTCTAAATTATGGCATACTTTATGATTTCCATTATGGGTAAAACGCGATAATTTAATTTTAGGAAGTGCGGACTACCGCCCCCTCAAAGTGATTTGAATCGTTAATGCCATATGTGGGATGTATAAAGAATGGAGTAAATAGTATTATACACTATATTATAATGGAATTATATTATACATTTATATCAATATTATTTCGTTCCATTAGATATGAAATTGAAATGAAAGTAGCAATCATGCGTACGTACAGCTTACCGTCTCCATGAACGGTGCATTTCATTTCTTACCTCTAAATGTTACGTAATATTATAAATGAATGTATATACTAGATATATAAGATATATATGACATCTTAATCATGAATATAATTCTGGAGATAGTGGATAATCTAGCACATAAACAAATTGTAATTATAAGAAGTTTATTGTTGACTCATGTACCAAAGATCGACAAAACGACCGTTATTAACTTAAATAATTACATAATGTTCATATCATTGTAATAAGTGATATAATAAGGATAATGAAATTGAAAATGGTTATTAATAAGGTATATATTAACTCTAGTTTATTATTCAGGAGGTTAAAGAACGGTTGAGTCAAGTCAGACACGAGGTAAGGGAACTTCTTAACCCAACTTTTATTCTTTGGGTTAATCTCCTACATTCAAATTATGTCATGATATTATTATGTCCAATCTTGTATTTGTACATTATTTATGTGTACTTATAGTGAATACACATTATAGATGTACATTATTTAAAAATAATGTTCTTTTTAAGTACTTCATCTCAATCCCCTTTCATTGAGGCATATTTGGTTTTATACACAACTTTCTTTTATACGGTGTATAAACCCCTTTGAATTTTACGTTTATTCAAAAGTAATTGTTTTTATACGAAGTGTTTTACTATACGACAAAAAGGGAATGTTTTTATTTCCGTACTTATGCGGCGACAACGACTTCTCCACCGCTGTGACCATTATTTGAGTTTCGGATTCCTCTACAAGCCATCATTTTTTTAATGAAAAATAAATACAAAGTTTTAACATTCTTTTATTATGGTATTGAAAATGGTTTTGAAAGCGTTTTTATTATATCAATGTGTTGTATTTATATCATGTGATTGAAATGTGGAAATGTTATGTTTCCTTTATGCATGTTTTATGTGATACGATTATGTTATGGTTTATGATATATTTAAACCTATTCATATGAGGAATGCATTGGACTTAATAAGTGACGGGTGGAGCCCGCTATAGCTCCTCGATGCATCGGCAAGTCTCATGAGACAAACTAGTGTCTTGGCACGAGGCCTTGACAAAATCTTATTTGTGGTCTTGGCACGAGGCTTTGACTACGTGGTTATGATAGTCTGGCATTATGCATTCCATCATTATGAAAGTGGTTATTGATATTGCATGTGATTATTCGACCAGTAGAATATCCATGTGAAGAAGTAAATGGCATTATCTCATTTTACTTTTGCCATATTATGTTGAAGTTCATGTTTAAAAGGATTTTGTTTTAGTTATACATTTCCTTAAATGTTAATGTTTATTTATGAATGTTTCCGCTATATTGTTAACCTTACTGAGCATCCGAGCTCACCCCTTTCAATGTTTTAATATTTTCCAGGATATGAAGAAGTATTTTATGAATGACCTGCAGGGAAAGTCAGAAGAGGATATGGGTGTGGACTATGAAGACTTTGTTATTAGTTTTTCACATTATGATGTAATGTAACGTTTACGAATGTATCTAGTGTTTCCAAGGCTACTAAACTAATCGGTCTTTCGATACTTGATCTTTTGTGATCATGCCAATGTTACGAAGTAATGCACCGACTCTGGGTAGCTGGGGTCGGGGCGTTACAGTTGGTATCAGAGGAAGTTTAGTACAAACCTTGGAAGCTAGATTTAGATAAACTCTGATTAGAGAACATAGACCTAAGATGAACTTTGAGGATTAGTATAGAAGAACTTCCTAGAATTTTGGTATTGTAGAGATTTTGTGAGTTTTCTGAGCAATACATCCCTGTCTGGATACGAGCAGGTAGAGGCGGCTCTGACACAGATGTTCCTAGGGGTAAAACCCAAAAACACCGCTTTGAGCTAGACTCGAACGGGAACTGGTGCATGACAACGGGCCTTGCTGCACTCTTGGTTACGACACTCCCGGGGGATATGCTTAGGATAACTCTCATTTTCTTTACAAATCATTATGAAGGGTTTATGAGTATATAATTTCTCAAAGAAAACCTTTTTATGATTATGGATTATATCCATAAATAGTTCAATTTATGTTAAGTATTTTATAAGTATGGAATTATGTATTTCGATTCATAAACTAACCTAGTTTATGGCATTGTATAGAAATGGCACCCAGTAGAAGGAATGTGAACTCCATCAATACGTATGATCCAAAGAGTATGAAGGATCATATCTTTAATGGTATTAAGCCAATATTTAGAAGTGAAATATTCTCCCATGTGTTATCAACATGTGAAGAAATAGTATCATGTGTTAATAAGATAAGTAGAGAATTCTCTGAGTCTTATGGATTTGAAGGGATGAAAGAGAAGAAAAGGATGGAAGAGAGAATGATGGATAAAGGGACGAGGGAAAAGAAGAATTTTCCAATATGTGATAACTGTGGGAAGAAACACCTTGGAATTTTGCCTGAAGGGAATGGGAGTTTGTTTTAAGTGTGGAGAAAAAGGACACCGAGTGCGTGACTTCAAGGGTAAGAAAATGGTTTCAAATGTACAATGCTTCATCTGTAAGGAGTGGCGACACTACGCAAACCAATGTTCAAATCATCAGAGTATGCCCCAAATGATGTTATTGGATAATAATCAAGTTATGATACTACCACATATGAGGAGGAATGATTAGAGTTCTTATGTTGTTATTAAAGAATTTTGTAATTTTAGTGTTGTATCAATGATGTACTTGTTATAATAATTATGGAGTATATAAGGATTGTACTGCAGTACTATTTCATCTAGAACTTGAGATTGTGTGGAACCAAGAAAAGTGACTCCACAGTAGGTTAAATTTTTGAAAAATATATGGTTGAGAGAAAGTTAAACCATAATATGGTTCTGATACGGAGATAGTGATTTTGGAAGAAGACATGATTGATTCGGATAAATTATGTTGGATATTCTTAACATCCTTGAAACTGATTAATGATTTGTATACATTTTTGGATAAAAGGAGAATATCTAGTTTTCAATAAGGAATAAGGGATCATGAATGTAATCAATAAGGATTTATGGTAATTCAGTGTGTTGTAGTGTTTTAAAAGAATACATGATGATGGTGTTCACATGTTGTAACGCAGAAAAAAGGGATCTTCATTATGTTTACCTTCCTCATAAAATATGGACTGTGAGTTGGACAGAATTATTTTGGATAACTATAAAGGTTGTAATGGATTATATTTTACATTGGATAATATTGTTAAGGTTATTTTTGGATATTTATAAAAAGGACAACATGCAGACCGAGTGATAACCCGTCGCGTCGGACAAAGCTGTAGGAATCGAACCCACAAGCATAGTGCGACAAGCCTTTATTTCCTACCACTAGCCTACAGGAAGTCCTTGGTTATTACAAAATAATTTTACTAATCTAAATGGTATGTGTTAACATTTGTAACCTTATACAATTAGGATAAATAGAATATTTTTGAGTTCCGTTACCATTTGGAGTAAAAGTTGGGTTTGTGGTAAAACTTTATTAACGAATGAAAGTATACATAACAAGTATGTATATTCCCTTACGTTCTTAGTAAATATCATAAATAAATTCCTCAACATTATAAAAGGTAAGTTAAAACAAAAATGTTGTTGGTTAACTTTTCCAACTGGGGATTCAATGACCGTTTAACCAATCACAAGTTTGTGATTTTATTGTGGTTAAGCATTCTCCTAATCCTGTTTTCTATAACTCTCCATCAAACCTTGATGGTTTTTGTTTCTCCTCTATATACATATTTTCATGGAATCCTATAATGGGCTATATCGGGTGACCTTTGTACTTATGTTGCTTTCTTTTAATGTTATATATTTATTAACCTTATTTCTGATGTGGGTTATCCTAAAATGTATTTTCTCTTTTCAACCTTTTATTTTCAAAGAAAAATTTCAAATTGCGAGGACGCAATTTATTGAAGGAGGGGAGAATATAACACCCCGAGCTTCCATGATACGCTTCTCATTCAATAATGCAATAGCTTGCATTTTACGCAACTTCGAGTTCTAAAACACCGCGACTAATCAAAGTAGCCGTTATGAATAGTAATAACCACTTTTTAAAATTATAGAAATTTCATATTTCAAAATGGACTTCATTTTTGGATTCGTAATATCGAAATTAGCCTATGTTGATTTTTTGGTATTTTTCTGAGAACTTCTAATTTTTTATGAATAGTGAAAAATACTTAAAACAACTTTTTAATCAAAATAATTTATTGTGATAAATTATAATATTTAGTGGTTTTAAGGTATAATTAGAATATATTTTTACCATTTTATCCAATGGTGGTCATTAGAATTAATTTAACATTGAAACTGGACATAAACAATTGCCAATCTTTGGATATAAATTGTTTCTTAAAAACACGCTATTTGTCGTAACAGCGGGAATTAATTATAAAATTAATTTATGAAACTTATATGTTTGGAATTTTTGAAAATAGAAATCATTTTTGAATTCGGAATATCAATTATATCTTAGGGTGAAATTTTTTCATTATTCTGAAAAACTTCAATTTTTGATGAATAGTGAAACCACTAAGTGGTAGTTAAATAACTGATTTTTCGTTTAAATGAAATATTACCACATCGGTGATTTGATTTTCAAAAATCCTACATAAATGGTTTTCATTAAGAAGTAAAATGTTGTTCAATGAGATTAAAATAATTTTTTGGTGAATAGTAACTTTTAAGTTCTTAATCGCGATTAGAGGTAATTAGTGTAGTTTAAGGTACAAATAATGTTTTAATAATATGAGATGAGAATGAAACTTGTCCTACTCCTATTGGATGAGTCATGGCCGACCAATACAACCCAAGGGTCAACTTGGGGACCCCATGGAGCCACTTTAGTTGGAAAATGACCTTAATATATATTTATTTAATGTTAAAATTAAATTGACACAAACATGACTTGTTTTACTAAAACAGTTTTTATGTGGGGTTACACAAGTCCACATTTTGACTATAAATATTAATTAGAAATCTAAAAAGATTTCCTACATCATAGTATTTTTTTTATAATTTTTAGACATTAAATAAATTAAATTATTTATGACATCATTATGATGCAACGATGACCTCATTATTTAACGATTTTAATAAAATGAAAATATAATGTAAAATCCAAGGCTTACACTTGTAAAAAGACTATTGGAAGGGTAGATTTAGAACCCTTATCACCTTATCCACGAATTATATAAGTGTGGGACCTTTAGAATCCGAAAAGCATTGTGTAATAATGTAACATTTCAATCTTTCCAAAAGAGCCCCTCCTATCCACTTATAAAAGGCCCCCACCTCTACCACCTTATTCACACATTCAAGCCGTTTTGCTCGGCCAAACTCTGCCCAAATACTCTTCCAACTTCCCCCTCTTACTTCTAGAAACCTAACTTTGGGCAGAACGCTTCCCAAGGAAGCCTTTGGCTCAAATCAAAAAGAGTTACCCGATTTTGAGGTAATGTCTTCCCTAATGTTGTTTTGTTTTGTTTTTCTTCTCCAACCCCCTAAACTCTTTTTATTCATTTCTTTTGTAACAACACCAGTATCCTCAATATACTAGGATGTTTTTATAAGATGTATTCGAGCTACACTTACACACACCTACATCTAATGGTTAAAGAACATATGGTTTCTGTGGATGGTGAATTTCTGCCTCACGAAACGATGATTGTTCAACACTCATATAACACCTTCAAAGGTGGCCATTAAGATGTAACTATTTTTATATATGATATATATTATGTTTATGTTTTAATTATGCTTTTGTGTTTATAAATTATGGCATACTTTATGATTTCCATTATGGGTAAAACGCGATAATTTCATTTTAGGAAGTGCAGACTACCGCCCCCTCAAAGTGATTTGAATCGTTAATGCCATATGTGGGATGTATAAAGGATGGAGTAAATAGTATTATACACTATATTATACTGGAATTATATTATACATTTATATCAATATGATTTCATTCCATTAAATATGAAATTGAAATGAAAGTAGCGTTCATGCGTACGTACAGCTTACCGTCTCCATGAACGGTGCATTTCATTTCTTACCTCTAAATGTTACGTAATATTATAAATGACTGTATATACTGGATATATAAGATATATATGACATCTAAATCATGAATATAATTCTGTAGATAAAGGATATTCTTCCACATAAACAACTTGTAATTATAAGAAGTTTATTGTTGACTCAAGTACCAAAGATCGACAAAACGACTGTTATTAACTTAAATAATTACATAATGTTCATATCATTGTAATAAGTGATATAAAAAGGATAATGAAATTGAAAATGGTTCTTAATACGTTATATATTAACCCTATTTTATTATTCAGGAGGTTAAAGAATGGTTGAGTCAAGTCAGACACGAGGTAAGGGAACTTCTTAACCCAACTTTTATTCTTTGGGTTAATCTCCTACTTTTAAATTATGTCATGATATTATTATGTCCTATCTTGTATTTGTACATTATTTATGTGTACTTATAGTGAATACACATTATAGATGTACTTTATTTAAAAATAATGATATTTTTAAGGACTTCATCTCAATCCCCTTTCATTGAGGCATATTTGGTTTTATACACAACTTTCTTTTATACGGTGTATAAACCCCTTTGACTTTTACGTTTATTCAAAAGGAATCTTTTTTATACGAAGCGTTTTACTAAACGACAAAAAGGGAATGTTTTTCATTCCGTACTTATGCGACGACAACGACTTCTCCACCGCCGTGACCATTATTTGAGTTTCGTCTTCCTCTACAAGCCATCATTTTTTTAATGAAAAATAAATACAAAGTTTTAACATTCTTTTATTGTGGTATTGAAAATGGTTTTGAAAGCGTTTTTATTATATCAATGTGTTGTATTTATATCATGTGATTGAAATGTGGAAATGTTATGTTTCCTTTATGCATGTTTTATGTGATACGATTTTGTTATGGTTTATGATATGTTTAAACCTATTCATATGAGGAATGAATTGGACTTAATAAGTGACGGGTGGAGCCTGCTATAGCTCCTCGATGCATCGGCAGGTCTCATGAGACAAACTAGTGTCTTGGCACGAGGCCTTGAAAAAATCTTTTTTGTGGTCTTGGCACGAGGCTTTGACTACGTGGTTATGATAGTCTGGCATTATGCATTCCATCATTATGAAAGTGGTTATTGATATTGCATGTGATTATTCGACCAGTAGAATATCTATGTGAAGAAGTAAATGGCATTATCTCATTTTACTTTTACCATATTATGTTGAAGTTCATGTTTAAAAGTCTTTTGTTTTAGTTATACATTGCCTTAAATGATAATGTTTATTTATGAAAGTTTCTGCTATATTGTTAACCTTACTAAGCATCCGAGCTCACCCCAATCAATGTTTTAATATTTTCCAGGATGTGAAGAAGTATTTTCTGAATGACTTGTAGGGATAGTTAGAAGAGGATATGGGTGTGGACTATGAAGACTTTGTTATTAGTTTTTCACTTTATGATGTAATGTAACGTTTACGAATGTATCTAGTGTTTCCAAGGCTACTAAACTAATCGGTCTTTCGAGACTTGATCTTTTGTGATCATGCCAATGTTATGAAGTAATGCACCGACTCTGGGTAGCTGGGGTCGGGGCGTTACAGTTGGTATCATAGGAAGTTTAGTATAAACCTTGGAAGCTAGATTTAGAAAAACTCTGATTAGAGAACGTAGACCTAATATGAACTTTGAGGATTAGTATAGAAGAACTTCCTAGAATTTTGGTATTGTAGAGATTTTGTGAGTTTTCCGAGAAATACATCCCTGTCTGGATACGAGCAGGTAGAGGCGGCTCTGGCACAGATGTTCCTAGGGGTAAAACCCGAAAACACCGCTTTGAGCTAGACTCGAACGGGAACTGGTGCACGACAACAGGCCTTGCTGCACTCTTGGTTACGACACTCCCGGGGGATATGCTTAGGATAACTCTCATTTTCTTTACAAATCATTATGAAGGGTTTATGAGTATATACTTCCTCAAAGAAAACCTTTTTATGATTATGGATTATATCCATAAATAGTTCAATTTATGTTAAGTATTTTATAAGTATGGAATTATGTATTTCGATTCATAAACTATCCTAGTTTATGGCATTGTATAGAAATGGCGCCCAGTAGAAGGAATGTGAACTCCATCAATACGTATGATCCAAAGAGTAAGAAGGATCATATCATTCATGGTATTAAGCCAACATTTAGAAGGGAAATATTCTCTCATGTGTTATCAACATGTGAAGTAATAGTATCATCTGTTAATAAGATAAGTAGAGAATTCTCTGAGTCTTATGGATTTGAAGGGATGAAAGAGAAGAAAAGGATGGAAGAGAGAATTATGGATAAAGGGACGAGGGAAAAGAAGAATTTTTCAACATGTGATAATTGTGGGAAGAAACACCTTGAAATTTTCCTGAAGGGAATGGGAGTTTGTTATAAGTGTGGAGGAAAAGGACACCGAGTGCATGACTGCAAGGGTAAGAAAAAGGTTTCAAATGTACAATGTTTCATCTGCAAGGAGTGGGGACACTATGCAAACCAATGTTCAAATCATCAGAGTATGCCCCAAATGATGTTATTGGATAATAATCAAGTTATGATACTACCACAGATGAGGAGGAATGATTAGAGTTCTTATGTTGTTATTAATGAATTTTGTAATTTGAGTGTTGTATCAATGATGTACTTGTTATAATAATTATGGAGTATATAAGGATTGTACTGCAGTACTATTTCATCTAGGACTAGAGATTGTGTGGAACCAAGAAAAGTGACTCCACAGTAGGTTAAATTTTTGGAAAATATATGGTTGAGAGAAAGCTAAACCATAATATGGTTCTGATACAGAGATAGTGATTTTGGAATAAGACATGATTGATTCGGATAAATTATGTTGGATATTCTTAACATCCTTGAAACTGATTAATGATTTGTATACATTTTTGGATAGAAGGAGTATATCTAGTTTTCTATAAGGAATAAGGGATCATGAATGTAATCAATAAGGATTTATGGTAATTCAGTATGTTGTAGTGTTTTAAAAGAATACATGATGATGGTGTTCACATGTTGTAACGCAGAAAAAAAGGGAGCTTCATTATGTTTACCTTCGTCATAAAATATGGACTGTGAGTTGGACAAAATTATTTTGGATAACTATAAATGTTGGAATGGATTATATTTTACATTGGATACTATTGTTAAGGTTATTTTTGGATATTTATAAAAAGGACAACACGCAGACCGAGTGATAACCCGTCGCGTCGGACAAAGCTGCAGGAATCGAACCCACAACCATAGTGCGACAAGCCTTTATTTCCTACCACTAGCCTACAGGAAGTCCCTGGTTATTACAAAATAATTTTACTAATCTAAATGGTATGTGTTAACATTTGGAACCTTATACAATTAGGATAAATAGAATATTTTTGAGTTTCGTTACCATTTGGAGTAAAAGTTGGGTTTGTGGTAAAAATTTATTAACGAATGAAAGTATACATAACAAGTATGTATATTCCCTTACGTTCATAGTAAATCTCCTAAATAAATTCCTCAACATTATAAAAGGTAACTTAAAACAAAAATGTTGTCGGTTAACTTTTCCAACTGGGGATTCAATGATCGTTTAACCAATCAAAAGTTTGTGATTTTCTTGTGGTTAAACATTCTCCTAATCCTGTTTTCTATAACTCTCCATCCGACCTTGATGGTTTGTTTCTCCTCCATATCCTTATTTTCATAGAATCCTAGAATGGGCTATATCGGGTGACCTTTGTACTTATCTTGCTTTCTTTTAATGTTATATATTTATTGACCTTATTTCCGATGTGGGTTATCCTCAAATGTATTTTCTCCTTTCAACCTTTTATTTTCAAAGAAAAATTTCAAATTGTGAGGACGCAATTTATTGAAGGAGGGGAGAATGTAACACCCCGAGCTTCCACGATACGCTTCTCATTCAATAATGCAATAGCTTGCATTGTACGCAAATTCGAGTTCTAAAACACCGCGACTAATCAAAGTAGCCGTTATGAATAGTAATAACCACTTTTTAAAATTATAGAAATTTTATATTTCAAAATGGACTTCATTTTTGGATTCGGAATATCGAAATTAGCATATGTTGAATTTTTTGTATTTTTCTGAGAACTTCTAATTTTTTATGAATAGTGAAAAATACTTAAAACAACTTTTTAATCAAAATAATTTATTGTGATAAATTATACTATTTAGTGGTTTTAAGGTATAATTAGAATATATTTTTACCATATTATCCAATGGTGGTCATTAAAATTAATTTAACATTGAAACTGGACATAAACAATTGCCAATCTTTTGATATAAATTGTTTCTTAAAAACACGCTATTTGTCGTAACAGCGGGAATTAATTATAAAATTAATTAATGAAACTTATATGTTTGGAATTAAGTAAAATAGACATCATTTTTGAATTCAGAATATCAATTATAGCTTAGGGTGAAATTTTGGCATTATTCTGAAAAACCTCAATTTTTGATGAATAGTAAAACCACTAAGTGGTAGTTAAATAACTGATTTTTCGTTTAAATGAAATATTACCACTTCTGTGATTTGATTTTCTAAAATCCGACATACATGGTTGTCATTAAGAAGTAAAATGTGGTTCAATGAGATTAAAATAATTTTTTGGTGAATAGTAACTTTTAAGTTCTTAATCACGATTAGAGGTAATTAGTGTAGTTTAAGGTACAAATAATGTTTTAATAATATGAGATGAGCATGACACTTGTCCTACTACTATTGGATGAGTCATGGCCGACCAAGAAAACCCATGGGTCAACTTGGGGACCCCATGGAGCCACTTTAGTTGTAAAATGACCTTAATATATATTTATTTAATGTTAAAATTAAATTGACACAAACATGAGTTGTTTTACTAAAAAAGTTTTTACGTGGGGTTACACAAGTCCAAATTTTGACTATAAATATTAATTAGAAAGATAAAAATATTTCCTACATCATAGTATATTTTTTATAATTTTTAGACAATAAATAAATTAAATTATTTATGACATCATTATGATGCAGCGATGACCTCATTATTTAACGATTTTAATAAAATGAAATGATAATGTAAAATCCAAGGCTTACACTTATCCAAAGACTATTGGATGGGTATATTTCGAACCCTTATCACCTTAGCCACGACTTATATAAGTGTGAAACCTTTAGAATCCGAAAAGCATTGTGTAATAATGTAACATTTCTATCTTTCCAGAAGAGCCCCTCCTCTCCACTTATAAAAGGCCCCCACCTCTACCACCTTATTCACACATTCAAGCCATTTGGCTCAGCAAACCTCTGCCAAAATACTCTCCCAACTTCTCCCTATTACTCCTAGAAGCCTCACTTTGGGCAGAACTCTTCCCAAGGAAGCCTTTGGATCAAATCAAAAAGAGTTACCCGATTTTGAGGTAATGTCTTCTCTAATGTTGTTTTGTTTTGTTTTTCTTCTCCAACCCCCTAAACTCTTTTTATTCATTTCTTTTGTAACAACAACAGTATCCTCAATATACTAGGATGTTGTTATAATATGGATTCTAGCTACACTTACACACACCTACATCTAATGGTTAAAGAACATACGGTTTCTGTGGATGGCGAATTTCTGCCTCACGAAACGATGATTGTTCAACACTCATATAACACCTTCAAAGGTGGCCATTAAGATGTCACTATTTTTATATATGATATATAATATGTTTATGTTTTACTTATGCTTCTGTATTTCTAAATTATGGCATACTTTATGATTTCCATTATGGGTAAAACGCGATAATTTCATTTTAGGAAGTGCGGACTACCGCCCTCTCAAAGTGATTGAATCGTTAATGCCATATGTGGGATGTATAAAGGATGGAGTAAATAGTATTATACACTATATTATACTAGAATTATATTATACATTTATATCAATATGATTTCGTTCCATTAAATATGAAATTGAAATGAAAGTAGCGTTCATGCGTACGTACGGCTTACCGTCTCCATGAACGGTGCATTTCATTTCTTACCTCTAAATGCTACGTAATATTATAAATGAATGTATATACTGGATATATAAGATATATATGACATCTAAATCATGAATATAATTCTGGAGATAAGGGATATTCTACCACATAAACAACTTGTAATTATAAGAAGTTTATTGTTGACTCAAGTACCAAAGATCGACAAAACGACCGTTATTAACTTAAATAATTACATAATGTTCATATCATTGTAATAAGTGATATAATAATGATAATGAAATTGAAAATGGTTCTTAATAAGGTATATATAAACTCTAGTTTATTATTCAGGAGGTTAATGAACGGTTGAGTCAATTCAGACACGAGGTAAGGGAACTTCTTAACCCAACTTTTATTCTTTGGGTTAATCTCCTACTTTCAAATTATGTCATGATATTATTATGTCCTATCTTGTATTTGTACATTATTTATGTGTACTTATAGTGAATACACATTATAGATGTACTTTATTTAAAAATAATGATCTTTTTAAGGACTTCCTCTCAATCCCCTTTCATTGAGGCATATTTGGTTTTATACACAACTTTCTTTTATACGGTGTATAAACCCCATTGACTTTTACATTTATTCAAAAGGAATATTTTTTATACGAAGAGTTTTACTAAATGACAAAAAGGGAATGTTTTTCATTCCGTACTTATGCGGGGACAACGACTTCTCCGCCGCCGTGACCATTATTTGAGTTTCGGCTTCCTCTACAAGCCATCATTTTTTTAATGAAAAATAAATACAATGTTTTAACATTCTTTTATTGTGGTATTGAAAATGGTTTTGAAAGAGTTTTTATTATATAAATGTGTTGTATTTATATCATGTGATTGAAATGTGGAAATGTTATGTTTCCTTTATGCATGTTTTATGTGATACGATTATGTTATGGTTTATGATATGTTTAAACCTATTCATATGAGGAATGCATTGGACTTAATAATTGATGGGTGGAGCCCGCTATAGCTCCTCGATGCATCGGCAGGTCTCATGAGACAAACTAGTGTCTTGGCACGAGGCCTTGACAAAATCTTATTTGTGGTCTTGGCAGGAGGCTTTGACTACGTGGTTATGACAGTCTGGCATTATGCATTCCATCATTATGAAAGTGGTTATTGATATTGCTTGTGATTATTCGACCAGTAGAATATCCATGTGAAGAAGTAAATGACATTATCTCATTTTACTTTTGCCATATTATGTTGAAGTTCATGTTTAAAAGGCTTTTGTTTTAGTTATACATTGCCTTAAATTTTAATGTTTATTTATGAAAGTTTCCGCTATATTGTAAACCTTACTGAGCATCCGAGTTCACCCCTTTCAATGTTTTAATATTTTCCAGGATGTGAAGAAGTATTTTATGAATGACCTGCAGGGATAGTCAGAAGAGGATATGGGTGTAGACTATGAAGACTTTGTTATTAGTTTTTCACTTTATGATGTAATGTAACATTTATGAATGTGTCTTGTGTTTCCAAAGCAACTAAACTAATCGGTCTTTTGAGACTTGATCTTTTGTGATCATGCCAATGTTACGAAGTAATGCACCGACTCTGGGTAGCTGGGGTCGGGGTGTTACAATAAATCCTTTATTTTAAAAAAACATTTGAAATAACCATTTTTGGATTTCACCAAATGGGAAACCACAAACCCATTTCAAATCAACATTTTAAATTCACCCAAATAACCCTTTTAAAAATTAGATGGATCTAAACACCTCAAATTAACACAAACACCACTTTATAAGTCACAATCCCCCTTAAAAATCCAAAACCAGGTCAAAACTCAATGCACATGTTTAGAAACATTTCAAAAGCTTCATATGTTTTTTAGAAAATCCAATAACATAAAAAATTCCAATTCACACTTTTATAATACTGTAATACATTTATTTCTAATCCCTACTAGGTATACCATAACCCTTCAACCATACCCACCAATGAGCTTCAATTCTTAAGCTCTCAACCCTCATAATTTACCCTTTTAAACCCCACATTACTAATTTCAAGAAATAACATACCCCGTGGAAGGATGTATATTTAGTCTTATAAATACCAACAATTCTAATGAAATTTGTGGTAGGTCTATGTTATCGATTTAAAGACCAAAACCATTTACTTAATCAAAGGAATATAACACACCACATATAGGAATTATGGAACATACCCATACTCCTGAAAAATAAATGCACAATACTATAAGAAAATATTTAACGCCACATACATCATTGATGAATATTTCCATAACATTTCTAAAGCCTGACAAACTTTCTAAGGATAATATCATACTATTATGAACTCATTGACTCCAAAAGTTCTAGTATCAACCACCCATGATCTAACAACACACCAAAAAATAAGAAATTTAATTTTAACAATTATAAGTAACTAAGTTATTAAAATCCATCACTTCATAATTTCATAAATCTCATTGGGTTATCACTTCTTATCTAAACTATGTGTAATCCCGATGTGTGGTCCACAAATGACTCCTGAAACCATTCCAAACCAAATCCCTAAGAAGAGATACAATTTACATGGATAATAAAAAACTAATTTAGTGAAAAGCTATGAAAATTCACGATGTTTTATGCATTAAAAAAACTTCAAGAAATTACATGAAATAGTCATCTCAGTTTCTCCCCTATATAATAAAATAAAAATCCCAATGAGAAATAGATTATTCCACCATGCTTCAGTGGATTTTTCAACAACACCTAAACCATGTAACTATAAAATTACATGGTAAGAATATTAAAGAAATAATATGTTGTCAAAGGGTGGCTCTAACCTAATAAATTCATGAATAACAACATCAATGCACCCCCAATCCATGGGTTATAGAAGAAGGATATTATTGTATGAAAACCCATATCTTTTAAAAACATCGATTCAATATTTATTACATAATCAAAAAAATAATGAAACCCCAAAATATTTAAAGGCCTAATTTATTTAGTTAATTATATAAATAAAAAAATAACATAAAATGAAGATAAAACACAATTATTTAAATCTTCTTATCTTGCCCTTAAATTCCATAAATCTTCTAAAAGTTCATGAGATAACATAGGGATGTACATAAGAAAGTGGTGATGTATAAATCCCAATAAAGGAATAATCAAAGAATGAAACATTGAATGTAATACATTCCTATTAATAGGAATATCAAGGTGAAATAAATTGGTTGATAATCATAAACATTAATATTGAACCATGATATAATATGATAACATCATGAAAACATAGGAATATGGAAACAACATAAATATTAATTATTAAGAATTAGTCAAGGATAACCACCAAGAAATCATAACTTAGTGTTATTAAGATAACCTCTCATGCACTCTAAATGGTATCTCATGAGATAAAAATATTTCCCAACTCATTGGTGGTTTACATAATTCTGGTCCCACATGTCTTATTTATATCATGTACATGCATTTGTGTTCCACATAGATCATACAAAATGAGAGAATCATTAGCCAAATTTAATACCATGATCAATTATTTTGGGTTACATACATGGGTTTACCCAATAATTGATAGATAATGATATCATGGTGAATACCATTGAGTGGAAATGGGGGATGGGTATTCACTACACAAATGATAAACATGGAAAATCACAGTATAATTTCGGTATCACAATGGGTGTATATAGAGATTAATGAATGGGTTTAATGATATTGAAATTTTGTCTATTATTACAGGGGAATCAGAAGGAGAGTAAATGTATTTGTATAAACATATTCAAACATGAAAAATCGGAAATCAAGATGTGTAACTCAAATCAAGTGATTTAATAAAGGGGAGGTGGAGAGAATCCCTTACTTTGAGAGGGTTCTTGGAAAAGATCATAGGACCTTATTAACATTTTTGGAACACAATAGGAGGGATTTGTAGAGATAAAGGTAAATTAAAATAATTCTAAATTGGGTTTGAGAGAAGATGATTGAAGGTTCTGTGTGGATTATTATAAAATGGGAGGGGAATTATTTATTAATTTCTTAACATAGGTTTTAGAATCTATATGAAAAAATAATAATAAACCATTCCATTGGTTTTTCTAATTGCTTATAAAAATTGGAGTGTTTTTTATTATATTAGAAGGTCAGGAACTGATCATATTAAAATAATACCTTTGGTGATGTAAAGTTTGTAATGTTCATAAGGAATTCATTTTAAAACCATAAAATATGATATAGGGTTTTTAGGATTTATTAATATTTTATAAAATAAATAAAATAACTTAAAAATACAGTATTTTTAAGGATATATATATTTGTATAGGGATTCATTTTATGGGATTTATTACATCACCTTTAGGCCATTATGATATCATAATATAGAATGTATATTTATACCATATTTAATTTGTACCCTAAAATATGACTACCACATAAAATTTGGAAAAAATTAACCAATATAGATATTAATATTTGAAACATAATATTTTTTTATCAAAATATTTTTCTAATTATGATAATTTTTAATTTTAAATAAATATCACATCTTACTAGAAAATACTCTTTTTTGATATTAACCACTTCTTAAAACTTAAAAATATTACATTGGAATTTATTAAATCACATGATAATTTATATACAAATAATATTTATCTAATAGGTATATTTTATAAAAATATTTTTTTAAAAAAACTCGCCAATTTATCTAATAGGTATAGTTTTGATGTGATGATTTCAAAAATAATAGTTTTTTTAAAAAAAAATTCTTCTAATTATTATAATTTTAAATTTTAAATTTAAATTTCATCTTACTAAAAAATAATAATTTTTTATATAAACCACTTTATAAAATGTATAAATATAATAATGAATGTATTAAGTACATATTTCTCAAATATAAAATTTTTATTTCTTTGTGGTAAACTTTAATTTTTATCAAACACATTATGTAATCATAAATAATGTAATATTAATGACATTTAAATAAAATCCTTATATGATTAGAAATAAATAATAACAATTTATACTTCAAGGGTATAGATACATAACCCCTTATTATGACAGTGTAAACCTTAATGGTAAGGCATGTGATGGTAGAAATATTTGGAGATGGTTCAGAAAACATGGTATGAGGTGTGATCATGATATTTTTGAAATTATCTCATAAATGGTTTCAATTAGGATTCTATTTTTTAATTTATATATTATATTGGTCAAGGTAAAATCCTAGTGATGTTATCTTGTTCATATTATCTAATAATCGGGCATCATAAGGTATGATCCTACAGGTCATTTCCATCGCTTCTTTTGTTTATGTATTTTCGTTTATCATAACCCTTAACATATAATAAATTTAATCATAACTATACAATGAATATATTATGAGTGTTTAAGTTGATTAATCACCATTTAAATCCAACTAGGAATATAAGTAAAAAAACCAAAGTAGTGAATGTGTTTTATATAACAATACTTCGTTCACTTAATTAAATGGGAATTTTATTCCCAAAATTTAGGTTCCTTATATTTATACACCCTTAAAAACATTTCACACAAAAGTTCATTTTTGGTATAGTAAACTAGATTAGGGTATTTCTATTTCATTGCCTCTTCCATTTCCTTTTTTTATTTCTCAAAATTTTGTTTCCACGATAGAACATTGACCAAGTGAGTTATCTTTTTTTTTTGTAAAAATTTTTTTCTATGATCGAAGATCTTAAACGATTGCTCCTTATATAGATTATCATTATCCAAAGGCACCACCTCCTAATTCAGTACATGTGAGGGGTCCAGTATAAAATTATTTAAGAGGGATACATGGAACAAATCATTTTCATGAGATAATATATATAGGAGTGATATTCAATAGGCTATACATCCAATGTGATCAAAGATATAAAAAGGTTCAATATATATTAGACAATGATTTACCTTCATCCCAAACCTCATGAATTTCTTCCATGGTGATATACAATAGAATCCATTATCTCTAAACATAATCTCCAGTCCATTTCCATGATTGTCTTCATATTTTTCTATTTATATTTTACATATTTTGTGGGATGTTCAATATTTTGAACATTCTATCTCATTTCGCGGATAATATTAGACCCCATAAAATAACACTCTCTAACTTCATCCCAACATGTTGGAGTCTGACACCTCTTCCCATACAGAGCCTCATAAGGTTCTATTTGAATTATGCAATGTAATTTTTTATTATATGAGAACTACACTATGGGAAGGTGCGGAACCAAACATCATTGAAATTACATATAAATATATATTAGTACATCCCCAAGAGTTTTAATGGTTCTATTAGATTGACCATCCATATGAGGGTTATAATAATTAATGAAACACAGAACTGTACCCAATTCTTGCTTATGTATTCTCTAGAACCATGACAAAAACATTGATTCTCAATCAGATAAAATGGATAGTGGAAATCCATGAAGTATTAACACATACATTATTTATATAATAGAAATTTGTTTAATATTGAATTATATTATGATAAAAATGAAATGTGCTGACTTTGTAAGGAAATCGACTACGACCAAAGTGGTGTTATTTCACATAGGTGTCCTAAGGAGTCTTAGGATGAAATCCATGGGTTTTTATTTCAATTTCCAGCTAGTATGGTAAATATATGCATCATAACATTATAAATTTATCATTCATCCTTGAATTTTTATCATTCCAAGCATTGAGATATAATTTCTGTAATTTCCCTCCTCATGTTATCTAATAAGAAGTTTTTCTTAAAATCTTTTTAAATCATAGTTCTTCCTGAATGAATATAGAATAGTGATCTGTGTTCAAAATCTATAATTTTTCTCTTTGGTTTTTGTTTAGATGGGATATATATTGTATTTACAAACATTATAACTCTATATATAGAAAATTTAAACTTTTTAATATTCACTTTCTTTTTATATGTCTCCTCGTTGTCTTTTTTGGTCCTCCATGATACTCTCAAGAATGGATAATTGAGAAATGTAAGATAATGTCCCTTATATGATTCCCATTTCCATCATTTTAAAAATCTAGAATATTGTATCCATTTCAATCCTCATCATTGATAGGGTTTCAGGATCCATTCCCCTCAAAGAATCTTCTATTTTTTTTACTTCCCTATCTAATAATTGATTAAATAATCAAAATCTTTCGCCATATCTATCCACCTTAGTTGGAATATATTGATCCCATTTTGAGTGAATATATAATTGAGGATTTTATGATTTTTATATAATGATCACTTCTACACATATAGATAATGTCACCAAATATTCAATGGGATGTCCACTACAGATAATTCTAGATCATGGGTTGGGTAGTTCTTCTCATGGATCTTTAATTGGTGGGAGGTATAGGTTATCACTTTATCATCTTGAATTAGTACAAAAACCAATAAATTTTTAGATTCAGGACATTAGATCACCAATCCTACCCACTGGTGGGTAATGTGATAATATGTGCAATGATTAACCTCTTCTTTAATAATTTAATCCAATCTCCACCTTTAAAATTCCATTAAAATTTCAACCCTTTATGAGTTATGATAATAAGTGGGATTGAAATACATTGGATTTTTATCACAAATAAATGATCATATGAATATAATCCAAGTAAAATATGGATATATATCACATATAATGCTTAAAGATATCCTTTAACTACCTTTTTTAAAAGATCCATAGATATCCATTTGTTGGTTATAACAAGCCTCGAGAATGTCATCTACATATACTACAGAAACTTTTCCATGTTAATCCCTAAAGATTCTATTCATTATGTCTATGTATGTAGTTGGGTTAATAGTGAGTCCGAATGGTATCAATATGAACTTGTAGCACTCATACATTATACAAAAGGTAGTTTTTGGGGATATTCACCTTCTTCACCTTTACGTGATATTATCCAGACCAAATATCCACCTTAGAGAATATTTTCGCTTCACACAACTGATTAAATAATTAATAAATATATGTAATAGGACACTTTTTCTTCATCATGATCTCATAAAGATTTTTATGTTCAATTAAAAGGTACATTGACCCATCATTCTTCTTGATGAAGAGTAACGGCACATCCCATGGTGAAGCGCTTGGGAATATAAACCTTTTCTATAGATTTTATGATAGTTTCTTATTCAAATATGTATGTTCAAAAATGTTCATTCTATATAGATTCTTGTATATTGAAAAGATTTTGGGAATAATATTTATTACTATCTCAAACTCAATACATAGAGGAAGACTAAAAGACTCTTTGGGAAACACATCAGTATATTATGTTACAATGGGATTTTTAATTGTCTCAATCATTTCTGCTAGATAAAATTTATCAAAAAGAAATAATATCTATTATTGATATAATGAATGTAAAGAAGATTCATCATCCCATGTGTACTGGCTTATAATTGGAGGGAGATACATGCTACAGAGAGTGATATCATTCTCTCGGTAATTTATATTGTCTCAATATATGGAAAGTTAATCCATACCCATAATTTCATTTAATTGTGATAAATGGGGTATCACCAGGATTACTAGGAAGTTAATCACTCAAATAGGGAAAGGGGGTAGTTATATACTAGGGATGCAATAATTTCACCATTTTTCATTTTCTCTAATAGCTCTAATTCATTGTTTTTCAGTATTGTTTGAATAGTTCTTTTAAATTTTCATGATATGAAAGAATGCATAAAACCATGTGTGGTAAGCCTATATTTCACTATTTGATTCTGGTTCTAATCACTGAAATCATAAAAATAGATTTACAGATAATATTTTTTGAAATATTAAACACATAAATGGGAAACTATAGATATTTATCGGTTAACTCATAAATGAATGAAATTTCCTAACCTATTAATTTCTAGTTTTCAATTATAAGTTATCCACAGTCTATTTTATAACATAATATTTTATGTGAATTTTTGTTCCCTTACAAATGCTTCATAAATAGCTTGTGAAATTACCAATGTATATCCTCAAAGATTTTCAAAAAAAAATTACAATAAGTCATCTTTTTCTTACACCACGTGATGATCATGTTAATACTCAATGCACCCTTTTCAAGGTTATTACCCCTGGGTACAATTGTGATAGATCAACATCTACATTTATTATCTAGAAAATTATTTTTACTATATAAACTTCTAAATATATACTATAACATAATTTATGGATGTTTTTCTATGTTAAGTCTTATTCCTAAGGATTTCACAAAAAAAAATAATCATTATCGTCCAAAAAAACTAATCCTTTCAATCATAGAAACTATGACACCCCATTTTTATTCTAAACCTTAATTCCTAATTTTTACAAAAAAAACACATAATACATCCCCAAAAGATCAAACTTCCTAGATTATTTTTGTAATTAGATATAAAACAAGATTATATTAAATGAGGATAAAAAATATTTTACATTCCTCAACATTCCCTTATGTTCCTTTGTTATTTTAAATCTTCACGGGATAACCTGGAGACGTACATAAGAAAGTGGTGAGCTATAAATCCTTGTAAGGGAATAGTAAAATAATAAAATGATGAAATAAATACATGTTATTAAATAGTAATATCAAGGTGACATAAAATTGGTCATAATCATAAACATGAATATCAAATTATGATTAAAGATGATAACATCACGGGAGCCTAGGAATGTGGAAACAATAGAAAACACGAAATCATAAGAGTAAAGAAATTATCATCAATGAGATATTATAACATATTTTTATTAAGATAACATCTTGTTAAATATACCTAGAATCTCATGGGATGAAAATTTTATCTAATGCATTGGAGGGATCTATAATTTATGGGCCCACCCATCACATTCATATAATGTACAAGCATTTTTAGGCCACATAGATCATACCACATGGGAGTATATTTAATCACATTACCCATGCTTAATGAGTGTGGGTTTCCAAAATGGAAGTTTCCACTAAATAAAGGATTGGTTTTTTTAGTGAAAACCCTTAAGTGGAAATTAGGATGGGAATTCACTATATAATGTTAGACATGGAAAATAGGAGGATAATTTTGGCAACATAACAGGTGTACATAAAGATTAAGATAAGGGTATAATGTGAGTCAAAGGTGGTCTATAAATGAATTGGAAACATGAGGAATGTAAATGGATGTTTAAAAAAATACAGAAACATGATAAATTATATTTGAAAAAGCGTAAGTCAAAGAATGTTCTGGAATAAAGAAGTGGATGAGATAATCACAAGCCTTGAGAGGGACATTTTAAAAGATTGGGAGGAGCTTCTTATGTTAATACAGACGCCTTATTAATGATTTAGAGAGGGGGAGGGGGATAAAATTAAATTTCAGGAGGTTTTTATTAAAGAATATGTGGAGGTTTGATGGGTATTTATTGAAAAAGAGAGGGGACTTCTATATTAACTTCTAAACACAGGTTTTGGACTCTATATGATAAAATAATCAAAACTATCAACCTTAACATGGTTTCCTATGGTTTCTTCCATATAGGATTAGTTTTCAGTATTTTATAAGGCTAGTAGTAGATTATATTAAAATAATATCATTGGTGATGTGGAAGTGAGTCATGTTCATAAATATTTGTTTTTACACCATAAAATATGATATAGGTTATTGGAGATTCATTAAGGATTTATAAAATTAAACAAATACATTAGAAATAAAATATTTTAAAGGAAAAATATAAATCTGTCCATAGATTCCTTTTGTTACTTTTATTATGTCACTTTTAGTCCATTGAAATGTCATAATACAAACCATGTATTTATACTATATTTAAGTTTTACCCATAAAATCAAATTTCATAGAAAATTATGAAAATTTTACCATTATCTTATTTTTAAATATTTATTTAAAAATAATATTTATTTTATAAAAATAATTATTTAAATCTAATAATTTTCGATATTTACTTGAAAATACTCATTTTTATGACACTAAACACTTTGGACCCATATAAATATTACAATGGAATTAATTAAATTATATGGTAATTTATATTAAAATATTTTTTATCCAATAAGAATATTTTATTAAAATATTATTTATTTCAAAAATTACAGAATTTATCAAAAATATTTTCTAACTACATGTTAAAAAAATATAATTTTTATTTCTTCAGGTGAAAATCTATTTCTTATAAAACATGTTTTTAAAGTAATAATACAGAGGGATAAATATAATAATTATTTAATTAAAACCAATATAAAAATTCATAGTGTTAGTGTCACACCATGACCAGGTTTGATGTGCGACTTGCGCACAACTTATAAAATTTTGCGTCAACATGCAGTTTGACTTTGTAGGTGGATAGTGTCGGGTGGCACGGTTAGAGCGCAACTTTCTCGACTATGCACTTGACGTCACGCGAGCTATGAGGTTTCCCAACATCCAAAATGAGTAAATAAATTATTTAAAGGTCAAGTGAAATTAAATAAAGTAAATAAAAAAAATTAATAGAATAGATTTTGATAACAGAATGCTTATGCATAAAATAATAATAATATAGTTTTAATAATAATAATAATACCATTGTTTTGGTTTTATACTTATTATTATTATTATTATTATTATTAAGATTATTATTATTATTATTATTATGATAATTACTACTATTATGTTTATTATGATTTTTATTTGGTTTTATTTTTATTATTATTAGTATAACATTAGTAAAAAACAAAATGGTTTTGAAACCCTAGGGAGAAGGGGTCGTGACCCCCGTTTTGTTCCTTCTCCCATGCGATGCGGTGTGCGCCAGCTCCCGCACACCAGGCTGCTTAGGCCAAGCCGCCCCCGACACTCTTCCCGGCTCCCGACCTCACCCCCAATGCTGCTTGCATGACCCTGTCATGCGGCCGAGTTACAGCCAACCTCTTCTCCCCCACGGCGCACGATGCCCATCCTTTATCCGCCTTCCACTGGCGCAAGGTGCCATCCACCTTTCCCTCCCCTCTGGTCTGGCAGCCTCCACCTCTTCGGTGTGACCCCATCCGACAAAACCCCCTCCTTTCTCATGCAACCTCCTCTGGCGCACCCTCTCTCTTCGGCAGCCACCCTCACGCGATGACCACTTTTTCTATCCAGCCGAACTCTATTACCTCTTCCCCAATGGATTGCAATAGAAACGACTCCCTCAAGTATTTTCTTTCTTCCATATGTTGATGTTTTCTTTACTTTGGTCAAACCCTAGATAGTAGGATTAATGTTTGGTTCGACTTTGATTCCTTTCAGTTCGAATTTTTAATTTAGAGTCCTCTTTGGGTTCCTCATGGTGCGATTGGAATTTTACACCAATTTTTTATGCTTTCAGCACCCGAGGTAGATAGTTCCAGGTGTAAATATTATTTGGCTACTTATTTTTCATTCTTAGTTAATTTAATGTGTTATTTGGTTAATATGGGTGATGAAAAATTTGTTTCTGAAAAGGTTTCATATGCGTTTAAATTTTATGTTTTCTTTTTAGATGGAATTGAGTGTTTTTTTATGTGTATCCCCTGTTGTGTTATTTGATGTCAATTTATAAATTTCACAATTGGTTATTTAAATTATGTAAGTGATTCGAATGATATTTGAAAATGTTTTTAGTATGTGTTTGGTTCTAAAAATGGGATTTTGGGTATGTTCTTAGTGTGAGACCGTGTAGTGTTTTTTTTGGTTGTTTTAAAAATTGTATAATGGTCTATTTAATTTGTTTGAATGGTGAAAATCTTGTTTTGAAAATGGGTTAAAAATATGAATGATTTTATTAAGGGAGATAGGTCGTTGTCTTGGTTGGTCTTTTTTTGGTGTTTTCTAGTATTATTATAAAAAGGGAATTTGAGAAATTAAGCAAAGTATATGAAATGTCTTTTCAAAGATACTTGAAATGTGAATACATTGATGGTGGGATTTTACAAAGGGGTTACATAAATTAATTAAGGAAGGGTAAATTCATTTTAAAAATGGTTTTTGGTGTGTAAAGCTATTATTTATATTTAGATCTGTTTAATAATTTTTTTAAGTGGTTTAGTAAATAGTGTCGAAGGTGCTAGTTGTGTTTTGAAAACACGTCAAGGTGGTTCTTTATTGTTCTTTTTTCATTTTGATTGTTGTAAGTTTGTGTTTGTGTAATTTAATTTTTGTGCGTTTGATGCAGTGCATTTTCGAGGTAACCTCACGATACTGTGGTCATTGACTTGTGCATGTTTGTGTGTCTGTGTAAGGTGTGACATGCCTTTATTTTTGGACAGTGAGCTTAGGTAGGTCCCCAATGCACTTACTATCACGACCCGCCTTCACCAAAAGGATGGAAGGGTCAACAGATTTCCAGGCCCTTCCTTCTTTAAGTTGAAGGAGAGATAATGACCCCTAAAACCCTCCTTCAATAGGTCCCAGAGTGGCAACTAGCACCAAGGGTATAGAAATTTCTCACAAATGGAAGGCATTTCCCTTATTATTTTATAGGATCGAGAGATAAGGGGAAGAAAACCCAACAAAACCAAGGAAGAAAGAAAAGTAAATCCAAAAGTAAACCATTCCCACATGCATGTTTCAAAAGAAAAAGCCACATGGTGGAAAAGGTGACTACACGGTAAGTACCAAAGAGGAAAAGAAAACAACAACTACAACTTCTCCAAAGGTCCGAGCTAGTAAGGTACTGTGTGATCCCCTAAGTCCTCCTGGAAACCTGATAGTGTGTGTTGTACGCAATACCGAGTATCGCTAAACAACAATATGTTAAATAAACTAGCCGTTATGAATACTAATACCCACTTTTTGAAATTTTATAAATTTTATCTTTCAAAATTGAATTCATTTTTTGATTCGGAATATCGAAATTATTCTTGGGTGAAATATTCGTATTTTTCTGAAAAATTTCAATTTTTGATGAATAGTGAAAACACTGGGTTACTATATAAAACCGACTTTTTATTTAAATAATTATTTATTTTGTTTAAATTTATTTTAGGTCAAAATTGATACAAAATACCTATATAAGTTCAATGTAATTCATTGGAGTCATTTTATAATAATTTTAGATATATAATAATTTTATTGAACTTTTGATCGTCTTTTACCCACCTCCTATGAGAATTTGCAAATTTACATAAAACATAATTTTACCGCTTTTCTGAATGGAATTTCAAAAATTCGAGAGACACGGTTGATTTTAGTATGTAAAATGTGGTTCAATGAGATGAAAATAATTTTTGGTGAATAGTAATTTTTTACTTTTTTTACCACGGTTAAAAGTAAATAGGGTAATTTAGAGTAAAAATGATATTATTATTACCATTACACATGTCCTAATTCTATTGGATAAGAGTAATTCGACCAAAAGAAACCTTAGAAATAAAATATGACCATTTAGGCCCACTTGGATTAGATTAGGACATTTAATATTAATTTTTTCAAGAAGGGTTAAAATAGTTAAAATCAATGTTCAAAAAGTAAATAATTTTTAATATAGGGTTATACATAAGATAAATTTGACAATAAATATTCATTAAAAATATAAATATATATCCTACATAATGGTGTTTTATTTATAATTTTTAGACATTAAATAATTTAATTTATTTATGACACAATGATGATGCAGTAATTATCTTATTATTGAAATATTGACATAATTGATTTTATAAATACCAAAATAAATATAATTTCAGACATTTTATGAATTACACTAATTTTATAGGTTAATATGACATGTTAGTATTGATTAAGATAACTTTTTTCCAACTAATCATTCTGTTATTATTTTCACAAAAATCAATTACCAAATAGTGTCAAAACTGACAAAAAATAGTTTTTAAAAGAAATATTATATTATTAATTGTTCTTTTATTCCTAAAAATATAATGTTTGAAAAAATGACTTATATAAGGTTATATATATTAATAATAAACAACTTGGGGTTCTTTTGGCTTGTTATAGTAAGCTTATTAACCTTATAGTGTAAGAAAACAAGAAGACATGGTAAAAGAAGAATTATTTAACTTAAAGATAAATCTAAATGATAAGGTTAAAATATAAACATATCCTTGTCTAAATTCTATTGGATGAGAGTATTTCGACCCATACCCACCTTAACTTTTAAATAACTCAATTTGGAGATATCAAAATCTGAATATGACTTTATAATAAAATAATATTTTTGGTTATTCCAAAGGTTCCCCTCTCCTCCCTTATAAAAGGGAACTCCTCCCTCTCTTCCTCACACCACATTGAGCCTTCACGCTCGGCCAACCCCTGCCAATTTCTCTTCTCCACTTCCCTAGAAACATCCTAGAGGTTCTGGTATTTTTCAACGACCAATATTAGTTCCCTAAGAGGAGGTTTCAAAAAGGCGTGTCGAAATAAGGGGAGGTTCGGATCCATACGAATCATATCAGATCTAAGGTAAGGGATAATTTTTCACATCTCATTTTTATCTGAAATTGATTTTTCGTAAGTATTTAAAGGGGTTATTTCTATCATCCATGTCCATGTTTTATAAAAGTGTTTTCATGTATGTTTAATGTCCTTTTTACCCATTTTTGACTTTTACTACATGGTAGGTAAGGAATCTTCCTTTGGTTTACGTTACGAGGTGCTTTTTTGACTTTTCAGAAAAAAGTACGAGGAGAATGTTTTTTTAACTTATACGGCATGAAGGATTTTTACGGTTTCATAAAGCATTATTTTCATGAAGATTCCACCAAAATAATTCATGACTATTTCCAAAAAAATCTCTTTCTTTTAAAATGGCATCATGTTTTGTGAAAGTAAAATGATTTTGAAGAAGAAATGATATTTTCCTCAACAATTCATTTCAAGTGTTTTATCAAAACCATTTTTTCCATTTAAGATGAAATTATTTCATATGTTTATGTTTCAAGTATAATGTCTCTATAATTTACATGGATTCACTTTTCTTATTATGAAATGATATCCATTTCTTTCATATGGATTTTGTGATGGTGGGATAATGTTTATGAAACCCATTGTATTTATTGGGTTATTATGAATGATGTATGTTTATTTTGTGGAAAAAGTAAGAATGATTTCATTATGAGATGGGTGGGACCTATATCTCCCTCCAATGCATTGGGTAAAGATTTATATCTCATGAGATAGACATGGCTGGAATGGTATGTTAATCTGGTTCAGTGTTACAGGACTGAAACGAGGAGTAAACTCGATTCGGAAAGAGACTTTGTCCACTAAGAAGGTCTTGGTAGCAATGCCTTGGCCACTATGGAAATCATAACATGTGCTGAATGGTTGGCACAATTACATGTTTTATTCGCCTTATTTTTTATCATGGTTGATGTTCCATTATTATATATGCCTTACGTACTTCCACGATTTATGTCTTTTCTCAAGATTTTGCTTTCAAATGTTTATGGATTGTTTTATGATCTCTATGTTTTCCCTTACTGAGCATTTGAGCTAACCCTTTTTATGTTTTAATTTCCCCAGGAAATAATGAAAGTTTTTAGATAAGGAAAAAAAATGGGAAGATCTTTATGGGAGTTGTTGAAGATCTTTCCCCACAAATAGAAGATTACTTTCCCAGTTTCCAAAGACACTAAACTATTACAGTCCTTGTGTGTCTGTTTCTTATATGTATTAAGTATTCCCCAAAATTAATGTAATGTCCATGTACGTCAATCTTCGGGTCTCTACAGTTGGTATTATAGGAAAGGTTTTGTCAACCTTTGGAAACTAGGATGCGAGAACTTTAGTGAGAACCCTAGATATATTTATATGGTATGTCTAGGGATGTCTCTAAGGTTAAGTATAAGAATAGGTTATAGTCCTAGAATTATGGTAACGATCTTAGAATTTAACCTAAGATGTTAGATATTGAGGGTACTCCCCCTTTACTATGTTATTTTCCCTAGCACGATTTTTTCTTCTCACACTATTCTTTTTGTGTTTTAGAAAATGGCTGGAAATAGGAAGATTCACGATACTGGAGGATGTGACGGACGATGGAATGATATTCATCATGAGAAACCAAATGAAATGGGATTTGGAAGTCCAAACATCGTTATTATTCCTAATCAGAAATCTCATAATATGATTAATAATCTCAACTTTGGTAAGATTCTCGACTTAGATAATAAGAGAAAGATAGAGATTCATGATGATCATAGAGGAATAAAAGTTTAATTTCCCTCATGTAAATCATGTGGGAAGAGGCATCGGGGAGATTGTTTCAACGGAACTAGAAGATGCTTTGGGTGTGGAAAAGAAAGACACAAAGCCAGTAAGTGCAAAGGAAAAGGTTCAGTTAACACCATGGACAAGGATAATGGTATTGCTACGACATCAACATTGATTAGATGTTTTAAATGTGGAATGTATGATAATTATGCAAACCAATGCCCTAAGGGAAAATCTCATAAAGAGAATCTACATGGTCATATGAGTATTATTTATGTGGATGATGATGAAGAGACTACAAATGAAATATGATATGAAAGAAATGATGAAGCTCAGTCAGTGGTTTAAGAAGTTAGTGGAATGATAGTATGTTTATAAAGAATAACGTATGGTGCTATGGAATAATGAATCATCTAAGGATTGTTACAATATTGTTTTTCCTAAAGTATTTGAAAGTATATGTTGAATGGTACTGGTAAACATGAAAGGTTATTCAGAAAGAATATGATATGTGCATAATGAAGGGATAAGGAGAAAATAATATGTTTGATAGTATTCATGAGCTCATGGCTGATAAAAGGAAAAAGAGAAATTGTGATTTGAGTATATAGATTTTATTTGGGTTTTTAGTATGTGGAAAGAGATGAATTTTGATATAATTTATGTTTTCTCTAAGTTTCTATGGTAATTTATGTCTCAAAATAATACATGATTAAGGTATTCACATGTTTGGAATATTACCAAAAAGATATATCTTATCATATATGGGGGACAAATGAAGGAATTCACTTGCTCGGTAGATGAAATTTCTAATAATCAGACAGAATTATTTTCGATAAGCCTAATGGTTGGAATGGACATAATATAGTATTGGTTAAGGATATAACTTTTTATTTCTGAAATGTTATGATAGTATAGTTTCAAAAAAAGGATAACCTGCAGGACGGACGACAACCCGTCGCGTCGGACAAGGCTGTGGGAATCGAACCCCAAACCGAAGTGCAACGGGCCTTTATCGCCTACCACTGGCCTATATGAAGTCCCTGGTTAGTAGAAATTAGTTTTATTTTATTATACGGTGTGATATATGACGTATAAGTTCATTTTTGGAATCGTATATGATAAACCGCACCATAGATGGACTTATGTATATTTGATAACTTTTTCTAACCTTTTGTTTGAAATAGATGGAATGACCCATCATTCTATCACATGACCTATTAATACTTCACGAATAAAAAATTAAACATCATTTCTTTAAGAGATGAAGTGGAAATTTTTCAAAGCACGAAAAACAGTGAGATTGTACCAAAATCAAGCAAGTATTTCTTCTAATTCAAAATTTTCAACTTTAGGAAAATGATATTGAAAACAAAAAATGTTTTCCTAGTGATCTTATATCCGATGAATCAGATGGTGTTGGAACCATGGTCTTCTATGCATGATTTGGCAGTTGGTTTGTGTTTGTTGTCAATCCTTAGTGGAAGTTCAGAATGTGTACCAGTAAAGAGATCATACCGTTCAAGCAGACAACAGTATTGAAGGTGGCGTCATTTCCCAATGTTTGACAAATTTTTGGGCCTGAAAAATCGACAAATGTAGAATAGTGTTTTTGGAAAAGAGACCTACGCTCCATGTACTTGAAGTAGAAGAAACTTTTGCACCATATTTTTTTCAAGATGAGAACATGTGAAAATGGAAAAGGGATAAGGGCCGTGCATGTTTTGGGCTAGTCGTGCAAGTGACCTGCGCGCTGTGAAGAGACTTGCGCGTTGAAGCCTTGGAGGACTGGAAACTTGTGCATCTATTGTTTTTCAAGATCATAACATCAAAATATGGAAAATTAAATAAGTCCACGCTAGTATTTGTGTGGTCGTGCATGTGATTAGTGCGATAGAGGCTAGGGAGGATGAGCTGTGTGCCGGAACTTGCGCGCTGAGAGAAGACTTGCACGCCATCGCGTAGGGGTTATAGTTTGCCTATAAATACTGGACCACCCCTCCTCATTTTCAATGGAGTTCAAGACTTAGATATTTTTCAAGATCTCGTCACGCAAGTAGTGGAGTCATGCAAGTGGTTGTTGGGGCGCGCAAGTAGAGGCTGCGCGCCGATTGTTGGTTGCGTGACCAAGGTGATTGGGGAGTTAAAGGCGCAATGTCGGGAAAGATCGGAGTTGATAGAGTCTGTGTCACGCAAGTTGTTTGGTGTCACATGCACACTGAATTTGTACCATTCAAGTGACTTACACGCTAGGATTGAAACTTGCGCGTCGGGCTTGGAGAAGTGCGCCAGTGTTGTAAAAGTACATCTGTCCTCTTAAAGTTGCAAAAAAGCTAGAAGATTGCCCAGTACCCTCAGTGCAAATTGATATTCATATTCTGGTGAGAATTGGACTTCAATATAGCATCTACATAAAACATAGGATGCATTCTTATGCAATGATGAAGATACATTCACGTCTATAAACTGAGTGTGACTTCACCAAGGGTAGTGAGCCAGGGGGAGTCAACGGGAGTGAATTGAGGGAAGCAGTGAGCTATCCCTGAACCATTGTAATGGCAGTGAGCCTGGGACAGAGTTTCTGCGCCCAAAACTTTGTAATCCACATCTATTGAAGATTAGTGTGATTGGTTACGACCGACAATTTGTCGGTGTATGCTCCTTGGACGTAGCCCTTAGTGGTGAACCAGGGAAAAAGTGTTGTGTCTTATATGTTCATGTGAACGTTTGATTTCTAATAATATTCATCATACACGTTCAAAAAGTTCCTACCAACATGGGAACAAGATCCATCACATTAAAAGAAAACTTTGTCACCCTGATTCACCCCTCCCCTCTCAGGGTGTCCCGGGGTCCTTCAAGTGGTATCAGAGGGAGGTTGCTGGTGTTGAATCTGTCCTTTATCGTCATGGAAAATGCAGTCAATATCAGGGGAGTCCCTCACTTCGATGGAAGTAATTTCTAGATCTGGAAGAACTGAATGAGATCTCATCTAAGATCTCTTAGAATGGAAGTTCTCTTTTCTACTGTTCAAGGAATACAAGTCACTAATCCAACAGACCTGGTTATGACTGAAATAGACAGGAAAATTCTTCATGCAGATGCTAAAGCACAAAATGCACTCATGGCAGCCCTTTCTGATCAGATCTACCTAAAGGTGATGAATTCCACCTCATTAAAATCCTTGTGGGATAAACTTGAGAATATTTATGAATGAGATAGAAAAGTGAAGGAGGTGAAACTACAAGTGTTGCACAATTAGTTTGATGATCTGAAGATGCATCCAGACAATAATGCCGACTCTTTCTTCAATCGAATTACTGAAGTGGTTGGAGTAATTCGGGGACTAGGTGAAGAAATCAAAGACATTGATATTGTAAAGAAAATATTAAGAAGACTTCCACCTCTGTATAATGCAGAGGTGTCAGCCCTTGACAAAAGATATCTTTCCATACTTTATCTAGATGATCTACTGAGCAGCTTGGTAGCATATGAAATGAGAGTCAAACCAGAAGATTATATGACTCGTGCGAGCAAGGAAATGGAATTCAAGACCATGAATAAACTGAAAATATCAAAATATAGTAGCAGTGAATGTGATGAAGAAAAAATAAATTCTTTCTCTCATTTCAAATAAGTTCCAGAAACGGAAAGGGAAATTCAAAGGGAAGTTACCTCTCACATGTTTCCGTTGTGGAAAATATGGGCATATTGCCTCTCAGTGCTTAAGAAAGGTCAATGATGAAGATAGTGAAGATGAAAGCATCGAGAAGCCTTAGAGAAGGTTCTTCAAAAATGGAGACTTCAAATCTAGAAAGAAAATGCAAATGAAGAGTTTTTTCCGTGAAGAGGAAGAAGATGATAATGAATTCTATGATGAAGAAGAACCAGAATCCAAAACTGCGAACCATGCTTCTATGATGGCCACATTTGAAAAGTCAGAAGATACTGATAGAGAAAAACAACTGAGAACTTGTGTAGATCCCGAGATGAAACTTAAGGATGCGGTTAGTAAGCCTAAGATTAAATGTAATAATTTCAATAAGTGGAAATCAACTATAGAAGAATCTACTGAATAATTTGATCAACATGAATCTGAAATTGAACGACAGGGAGAATTTTTGAAGGTAAAGACTAAAATAATTGAAGGAAATGATGATGTATTATATTTGAAGCTGATAATTAAAGACCAGGAAAAGGTCATCAATGACCTCACATCAAGCTTGGATGAAAAATCCAAGACTACTGAGGGTCTTGAGGAGGAAGTTGTTACTCTAAGGAGTAAACTAGAGACTGAATCAATTCCAAATGAATCAAGGAAGAAAATACAGTTTGGAAGATTCTCATATGCAGAATTACTAGCAAGAGCCAAGTGTGGTTTAGATGGGGTGGGAAAAATCTTGAGTGATCAAGGACCCACTTGCATGGGAAAGAGTGGAATTGGCTGTGAGGCTGAGACATCAACTTCTGGAAGTGAAAATATCCAAAAGAAAGATTATATGAAAGTTGAACATGTTGAAACGTTTCCTATAGTGCCGAAAAAGGAATCCTCAATCCAAACTAAAAGGAGAACTGAAAATTATCCTCAAACATTCAGAAATGACAGACAGTCTATCTATTCTCCCAAGGAAGAAGGTATGAGGAGAAATTCAAGTGAGATGACATTTCCTCTCATGAAGTGTCAGTTCTGTGGCTATCTAGGCCATACCATGTCTTATTGTGAAGAGGCAGGAAGCTACCTGAATGAAGAAGATATAGAAGTTAAACAAATGAGAAGAATTTCATATCCTAGTTCTTATAGAAGAAATAATTTCTATGGATATTGATATCTTTGTTCTAACATTGGTCATAGGGCCGCTAATTGCAGGCAGAGAAGGGACATAGACATCTCATACCGAAGTTCAAGACAAGTCAAGTCTAATCTACAAGACAATGTTGCTCTTTCAGAAAGGTTTTCACCTCTCAAAGAAGACTTCGACGATGAAGAACCTAGGTATGCGGGAGATAGAATTGAAAGGCCATCAGTTCTATATACTCAATCTAATGTCTCATGGAAGGAAAGGAAGAATATTGAGAAATCCAACCTTGCAGAGGTGGCCCTCAAAGTTACAAAGAACAACAGTACCTGGATTATGGATAGCGGGTGTTCATCTCATATGACAGGTAATGCCGACCTACTAACGAATATCATAAGGAAGGTTGATGGTACAGTAATATTTGGTAATGATGGGGCTCTGAAAATCAAAGGGAGTGGAATTACCGAATTAGCTAATGGAGAACTAAAGAAGACTGAAGTCCTTTACGTAGATGGCCTATGTCATAATCTCCTCACCTTGAGTCAACTCTGTGACTCAGGACTTATAGTTACTTTTAATCATAAAGGTTTCACTATCAAGGGAAAGACTGGCATTTCACTTATAAAGGGATGCAGAACAGAAGGCAAATTGTATCAGGTTGATAGTGAAGAAAATGTATGTTACATGACTGTTGAAGAAGAAATCAATTTGTGGCATCATTGACTAGGACACATCAATCATCAAGACATGGAGAAAATATCAAAATTGAGAATTTTCATGGACATTCCGAACCTAAAGCGTGAGTGTAAAAAATCTTGTAATTCTTGTATTCGTGGGAATCTCATCTGCAGTTCATATTGGCCAAAGAAAAAAAGGGAATCTCACCTTCTTTATCTGATTCATAAAGATGTTTGTGGGCCAATAAATGTTGCTGGAACTCATGGAGAAAGGTAGTTTGTCCTTCTCATAGATGATTATAGTAGAATGGCATGTGTGATAGTCATTCACAGGAAACGATGAGTCCTTCACTGCATGAAAACACATCAGCGAATCACCGAAAATGATACTGGACGAACAATAAAAGTGTTGAGATATAACAATGGAGGAGAATAAACATCCATTTAATTTTAATATTATCTAAAGAAGCATGGGATAGAGCATGAGGTAGATTTTGTGAGAACTCCATAACAAAATGGAGTTGTTGAACGTAGGAATCAATAGGTGAACAAAATGGCATGAACTATGCTGATTGAGAGTCGTATTCCATGACATTACAAGAAAGAGGCTGTTCAAGCTGCAGTGTACATTCAGAATAGAACATGACTTTATATGGGTGAGATGAAGACACCATATTAACTGTGGCATGGATGGAAGCCTTCTCTAAAATACTTTCACGTCTTTACAAGTAAATTCTTCATTAGGAACAAAGAAGTAAATCAATGGAAATATCGTGACCATACAGATGAAGGAATTTTCCTCGTTTACTCAATGAACAAAAAATCCTACAAATTTTTCAACAAGCATTTGGGAAGGATTGTGGAAAGCAGTGATGTTAAGATAATTGAAGAGAAAACCACAAATGCTTCAAGGACATAATATGTTGATGTGATATAAAGTCAGAAAGAAAGTGAACGTGAAGAAAATACAAATTTACAAATAGTGTAAGTTGTTCAAAACACTCAACAGTCACATCATGATGTTGACTCAGAAGAAGAATCTGAAGAAGAAACTATGGCTGAAGAGAATGCTACTGAACCTCGTAGGAGAAATTGAAGAGCTGAGATTGATCCATCCAACATAATTGGTGACAGGAGTGCACCCACTCAAACAATAATGATGAGGAATAACACAAAATATTCATTTCTATCAGTTGTAGATCCATCCTCATTCGAAGAAGCTGCAAACGATGAATCTAGGGTGAAAGCCATGAATGGCGAATTAGATCAGATTGACAAGAATAATACATGGGATCTTGTCCAGAGACCCAATGGTCACAATGTGATTGTTACCAAATGGATCTTCAAAAATAAGTTTGATGAGCATGGAAGTGTCATCAGAAACAAGGCACGACCGGTGTGTAATGGATACTCTCAGATTGAAGGCATTGATGTCGAAGAAACCTTTGCTCCAGTGGCTAGACTGGAGTCAATCAGGATTTTCCTTGCAATGGCACTCCAAAGTGGATATAAAGTATATCAAATGGATATCAAGACAACATTCTTGAATGGTGAACTCAAAGAAGAAGTATACATTGAACAACCAGTGGGCTTTGTTTTGGGTACTGATGAAACAAAGGTCTGCAAACTAAAGAAAGATCTATATGGTTTGAAGCAGGCACCACGGGTGTGGTACTCACAGCTGGATTGATATCTCATGAATTTGGAATTCAAAATAGAAGGAGTTGATCACAATATCTATGTGATGAATTCTCCAAAAGATCAATTCATGGTTCTAGTCTACGTTGATGATATCATATTTGGTGGAAACATGCAGAAATCAGTGGATGAATTTTCAAAACACATGAGATAAGAATTTGAAATGACTATGATTGGGGAGCTCACATATTTCTTGGGGCTTCAGGTGATTCAAAATAAGGAATACACTTTCGTTTCTCAGGAAAAATATGCAAGAGAGCTGCTGAAGAAGTTTAATATGCAAGACTCCAAACTAATGTAAACTCTGATTGCAGTTGGAACTAAACATAGAAAGCATGAGGATGGGGACTCTGTAGATCCCACCATGTACAGGAGGATCCTAGGAAGTCTACTATACCTGACAGTGACAAGGCCAGATATTATCTTTGCCCCATGCCTTGCGGTCCAATTTTAGAGTAATCTAAAGGAGGAACATATGGCGGCAGTAAAAAGAATCATGAGGTACATTCAAGGTACACATAACTTCGGGTTATTTTTTGCTGAAGGCAGAGATAGTGAATTATTAGCATTTTTTGATGCTGACTATGCTGGTGATGTAGTAGATATAAAGTCCACTTGTGGTGGAGCTTTCTATATTGGGCAGAAATGTGTTGGCTGGTTTAGCACGAAACAAGAATTTACTTCTCTTAGTACTGCTGAAGCTGAGTATATCTCTACCACAAAGGCATGCACTCAACTTATTTGGATGAAGCTGCAACTAACAAATATTGGTGATAAGGTGCAGCAACCAATGGTTATTTACTGTGATAACAAAAGCGCAATTGATCTTACAATAAATCTGGTTCAGCATTCTCGTACAAAACATATTGAAATACGGTATCATTTTATCAAAGAAAAAGTTGAACAAGGCATGATTAGAATGGACCATGTTGGAACTGATGAGCAAGTGGCTGTTATCCGGACCAAACCACTGTCTGCAGCTGTGTTTGAGAAGCATCATTTGAACCTCGGTGTTCAACCACCTCCTAATGCATAAGGAGGATCCAGAATACCCCACTCCCCGTTTGTTATAACTATTTTTATCTATTTATCACTGTGATGTAGGTTTATGGGGGAGATACTATCCAGGGAGAGTATGGTTTGAGCTGAACTTTGAACAACTTATCGGTATTTTGATTTATTGTCAATGGGGGGAAAGGAATAAATTCAAGGCAAGTCATGCTTTTGTGATGAGAAGTATGAGAAGGAAAACATCAGGCGTCATGGAGAATTCCAAAACACTGGAACCCAATTAAGCGTCCTCTCTTGTTTTCTACATCGAGCATTGCTCACATAGACTTAGAGTGTTGGCTGAGTTGATTATTGCATTTTAGGTTTTCACATGTATGTAGATATATTGAATTTATTTTTTGATTGCCAACAAACCCAAAGGGGAATATTGTTGGATCCATTGTCTTATAAGCTTGATTTGGTGATTTTTTGTGTTTTTTGTCAATCCTTAGTGGATGTTCAGAACGTGTACCAGCAAAGAGATCATACCGTTCAAGCAGACAACAGTATTGAAGGTGGTTCCGTTTACCAGTGTTTGCCAAATTTTTGGGCCTGAAAAATCAACAAATGGAGAAATGTTTTTGGAAAAGAGACCTACGCTCTGTGTACTTGAAGTAGAGGAAAAATTTGAACCATATGTTTTTCAAGATAAGAACATGTGAAAATGGAAAATGGATAAGGGCCGCGTCAGTTTTGGGCTGGTCGCGCAAGTGACCTGCGCGCCAGGAAGAGATTTGCGTGACGATGCCTAGGAGGACTGGAAACTTGTGTGTCTATTGTTTTTCAAGATCATAACTTCAAAATATGTAAATGTAAAGAAGGACGTGCTATTATTTGTGTGGTCAAGAAAGTGTGTAGCATGACAGAGGCTAGGGAGGATGAGCTGTGCGTCGGAACCTACGTGCCGAGAGAAGACTTGTGCGCCATCGCGCAGGGGGTCCAGTTTGCCTATAAATACTGGACCACCCCTCCTCATTTTCAATGGAGTTCAAGACATAGAGATTTTTTGAGCTCTCGTCACGCAAGTAGTGGAGTTGTGCAAGTGGTTGTCAGGGAATCCATGTAGAGGCTACGCGCCTATTGTTAGTTGCACGACCAAGGCGGTTGGGGAGATAAAGGCGCAACGTTGCGCAAGTTCGGAGTTGATAGAGGCAGTGTCACACAAGTTTTTTGGTGTCACATGTGCACTGAATTTGTACTGCGCAAGTGACTTGCATGCCAGGAGAGAAACTTGTGCTCCAGGATCAGAGAAGCATGCCAGTGTTGTTAAAGTACATCTGTCCTCTTGAAGCTGCACAAAATCTAGAATATTTCCTGGTACCCTCAGCGCAAATTGATATTCATATTCTGGTGATAATTGGACTTCAATAGAGCATCTACATACAACAGATGATGCATTCTTATGAAATGATGAAGAGGCCTTCACGTCTATAATCTAAGTGTGACTTCACCAAGGGCAGTGAGACAGGGGGAGTCAACGGGAGTGACCCAAGGAAAGCAGTGAGCTATCCCTGAAACATTGTAAAGGCAGTGAGACTAGGACAGAGTGTCTGTGCCCAAACCTATGTAATTTACATCTAGTGAAGATAAGTGGAATTGGGTACGACCAAAAACTTGTCGACATATGCTCCTTGGATGTAGCCCTTAGTGGTGAACCAAGTAAAATGTGTTGTGTCTTCTCTGTGCATGTGAATGTTTTCTTTCTAATCATATTCATCATACAGGTTCAACAAGTTCCTACCAACGTGGGAACAAGATCCAACACATTAAAAGAAAAATTTGTCACCCTAATTCACCCCTCCCCTCTCAGGGTGTCCCAGGGTCCTTCAGATGGTACCTTAGATCATTGAAAATCTATGGCTTTGTGATTGATGGATTTTTCATAGCCATGTCCTCTACCACTCTCCATCAGAACTTGATGGTTAGATTTCTCTACCGTATCCATATTTTCACCTATGTTGTCCTATGTGGAAACCCAATGCTGAGATACTTTGGGTAACCGTTATGTTTCATACATTATTTTTTAATGCCAAGTTTTGGTATTCCTTTTTACGATGTGGGTTTCTATTAAATTAACTTTCGATTATTAAACCATTTATAACCCCTACGAATTTCGAGGGCGAAATTCATTTTAAGGGGGGTAGAATGTAACACCCTGAGATTTTCAGAAAAATATTCTTTTTATTTACAATAATTTCTTGTGTTGTACGCTACACCAAAAAGATCTTGCACAACACACATCCCTAACTTGTCTTGCATTACCCACAATTGCGACCTTCCACGATTGCACGCGTTATACGCAATACCGAGTTTCGCTAAACAATGATATGTTATATAAACTAGCCATTATGAATAGTAATACCCAATTTTTAAAATTTTATAATTTTTATCATTCAAAATGGACTTCATTTTTGGATTCGGAATATTAAAATTAGCCTTGGGTAAAGTTTTGATATTTTTCTGAAAACTTTCATTTTTTGATGAATAGTGAAAACCCTGGGTTACTATGTAAAAATGACTTTTTATTTAAATAATTATTTATTTTGTATAAATTTATGTTAGGTAAAAATTGATACATAATACCTATATAATTTCAATGTAATTCATTTGAGTCATTTTATTTAAATTTTAGATATATAAAAATGTTATTGAACTTTTGACCGTCTTTTACCCACCTCCTAGTAGAATTTGCAAATTTACATAAAACATAATTTGACCCCTTTTGTGAATGGAATTTCAAAAATATGAGAGATATGGTTGATATCAGTATGAAAAATTTGTTTCAATGAGATGAAAATAATTTTTGGTGAATAGTAATTTTTTACCTTTTTTTAACACGGTTAAAAGTAAATAGGGTAATTAAGGGTAAAAATGATATTGTTATTACTCTAACACATGTAATAATTATATTGGATAAGTGTAATTCGACCAATAAAGACCTTAGGAATAAAATATGACCATTTAGGCCAACTTGAATTAGATTAGGACATTTAATATTATTTTTTAAAAAGAATGGTTAAAATTGCTAAAATCAAATTTTAATAAGTAAATAATTTTTAATATAGGGTTATACATAAGATAAATTCGACTATAAATATTAATTAGAAATCTAAAAATATTTCCTACATAATGGTGTTTTATTTATAATTTTTAGACATTAAATAATATAGTTTATTAATGACACAATGATAATGTATTAATTATCTAATTAATGAAATATTGACATAATTGATGTTATAAAAATCCAAATAAATGTAATTTGAGACTTTTTATGAATTAAACTAATTTTCTAGGTTAATATGACATGTTAGTATTGATTTAGTTAACATTTTTTGAACTAATCATTCTGTTATGATTTTCAAAAAAATCAATTACCAAATAGTGTCAAAATTGACATAAAATAGTTTTTAAAACAAAAATTATATTATTAATTTTTATTTTATTCCTAAAAATATAAGGTTTGGAAAAATGACATAGAAAAGGTTATATATATTAATAATAAATAACTTGGGATTCTTTTTCCTTGTTATAGTATGTTTATTAACCTTATAGTGTAAGAAAACAAGAAGACATGGTAAAAGAAAAATTATTTAACTTAAAGTTATATCTAAATGATAAGGTTAAAATAGAAACCTAAACTTGTCTAAATTCTATTGTATGAGATGATTTCGACCCATCCCCACCTTAGATTCAAAATAACTCAATTTGGAGCTATTAAAAACCTAATATGAATTTATAATAAAATAATATTTTTTGTTATTCCAAACGTGCCCCTCTCCTCCCTTATAAAAGGGAACCTCCTCCCTGTCTTCCTCACACTTCTTTGAGCCTTAAAGCTCGGCCAACCCCTTCCAATTTCTCTTCTCCACTTCCCTAGAAACATCCTAGAGGGTCTGTTCTTCTTCAAATTCCAATATTAGTTCCCTAAGAGGAGGTTTCAAAAAGGCATGTCAAAAGAAGAGGAGGTTTGGATCCATACATAGCATATCAGATCTAAGGTAAGGGATAATTTTGCAAATCTCATTTTTATCCGAGATTGCTTATTAATAAGTATTTACTAGGGTTTTTTCTATCATCCATGTCCATGTTTTATAAAAGTGTTTTCATGTATGTTTAAATTCCTTTTTACCCATTTTTGACTTTTACTACATGGTATGTAAAGAATCTTTCTTTTGTTTACATTACGAGGTGCTTTTTTGACTTTTCCAACATAATTACGAGGAGAATGTTTTTTTAACTTATACGGCATGAAAGGATAATTACAGTTTTATAAATCCTTTTTTTCATGAAGATTCCACCAAAAGATTTCATGACTATTTCCAACAAAATCTCTTTCTTTTAAAATTGCATGATGTTTTGTGAATGTAAAATGATTTTGAAGAAGAAAGGATGTTTTCCTCGAGATTTCATTTCAAGTGTTTTATCAAAATCATTTTTCAATCTAAGATGGCATTATTTCATACCTGTACGTTTCTATTATAATGTCTCTATAATTTACATGGTTTCAATTTTCTTATTATGAAATGATATCCATTTCTTTCATATGGATTATGTGATTATGGGATGATGTTTATGAAACCAATTTTATTTATTGGGTTATTATGAATGTTGTATGTTTATTTTGTGGCACAAGTAAGAATGATTTCATTATGAGACGGGTGGGACCTATATCTCCCTCCAATGCATTGGGTAATGATTTATATCTCATGATATAGACATGGCTAGAACGGTAAGTTAATCTGGTTCAGTGTTACAGGACTGAAACGAGGAGTGAACTCGATTCAGAAAGAGACTTTGTCCACAATGATGGTCTTGAAAGCAATGCCTTGGCTAATATGGAAATCATAACATGTACTGAATGTTTACCACAAATACATGTTTTATTACCATTATATTTTATCATGGATGATGTTCCATTATGATATATGCCTTACATACTTCCACGATTTATGTTGTTGCTCAGGATTTTGATGTTTAAATTTCATGCTCAAGTTTTTGCTTTCAAATGTTTATGGGTTGTTTTATGATCTATTTGTTTTCCCTTACTGAGCATTTGAGCTCAGCCATTTTATGTTTTATTTTCCACAGGAAATAAAGAAAGGTTTTAGGTAAGGAAACAGAAATGGTATGATCGATATGGGAGTTGTTGAAGATCATTCACCACAATTAGAATATTACGTTCCGAGTTTCCAAAGACACTAAGCTATTACGGTCATTGTGTGTCTGTTTTTTATATTTATTATGTATTCCGCAAAAGTAATGTAATGTCCATGTACATCATGCTTCAGGTCTCTACACCACTCTTTTGTAGGATCCGTCTAGGGCTAGGAAAACCATCATTGTCAATTCTTTTATCAATTCATATCCACTCTAAGAAAAACGGAAATTTCTTACCTCACCAATTTAATGTAGCTTAAAAATGAAAGGGTCTCATAATTTATTTCCAGATGGAAGGTTGTCATGCACTCCCTCCTTATTCATGTCTCATAAGAAAATTTTCTGAAACATTTTTTGTGAGAACATCTAAGATGAGATAAAAACACATTTTATCATGTTGAAATGCCTAGGAATATTTCATGATTTCATAGAAATATTAAAAAAAAATATAGGATTACATTTGGTGAATTAATGAAAAATATCAACCCACACCCATGACCCAAGGAAAATTCCTCAAAGATAACAGACTACTGGTTTCACCCTCAAACCAGTAATGGTTCCTATTTGAGATCCCATGTCATGCACCAAGATGGGATGCCATTCAACCAGGCACCTGACCTAGTGCATAGAATGGCTCAAATGGGGTTCTTGATCCCCACAGGATGAAAACTAGATAATGGGTATCTATAGTACATTTCGAGAATGATTATACCCATTTATATAACCATAAATATTCAACATAAATAAACATCACAAAACTGATAATCATAAAAAAACGAGGTACAATAATTTTCAGATTCCATATTTTACAACATTAAGTATAACAAAAAAAATACTAATATTGAATGGGAACATCAAAACCACTCCAAAAACCTCCATGAAACACGAGGGTTATCACCATAAATCCATCACAACCAACACCTATAGGAAGAAAAACACAAGAAACTAGATCCACCATCACCACTACAAAACATATTTCCATTAACTGATCCATACATAAAAATTTATTCATACTCCCAAATGTATATATAAGGTGTGATCCAATTCATAATAGGATTACACCAAAAAAATGATTTCATGATATAATACTGGAATATAAATTAACATGCACATTTTTATAATGACATTTTAAATTCTTTTAAGAAAACATTCTGAAACAAACATTCTCAGGGAAATAGTTTTAAGGACAAAATTAACATAAAAGAAAAATTATTTAAAACATAAACATACAAATGTTACACCATATACAGAGGGATAAAACCACATAACATAATCATCATGTCACAACAGAGTGCACTATGGGAATTCTTTATAGGTAACTAGCAGAAGTGGGACCCTCGAAACCTCATTCCTTAGTGACAATAACCTCCAACCAATGACAACAACAATTTGATGAATGATAAACTATAGGGGATACTATACCAAGGTATAGTGGTTTCCACTAAAATCACAGGTTTAGTAAGTGATGTAGCATCAATAAGAATAGAAGAAAATGGATCTCAGTCTCACCGAATCAACTAGTGTACTAGTTCTAGTTTTCCTACTTAGATATTTAGGATTCCATTTGTGCTCAAATTACATTCCACATATCACATAAATAAACACATTCACATACACATTCCAAGAGTCATGAACAAATAATTAAATCACCACTTTCACAATCCACAATGATCCAATGATCAATGCTCCCATGGAAACCACTTTTTCCATAAAACGCACTTTTATTTCACACGTAGACCAAAAATATTTGGAAAAAATTTCACACCAAGTGAATAAGTAATAAATCCAATTTTAAAACTCTATAAGAAAATCACATAATAAATACAACCATTATCAAAGGAAAATCACCTTTTAATTCTATATGCACACCAAATCCATTTTAAAAAATGATTCACATTGAATTCATAATTCACAAAGCACATTTAGTGTTCAAAACCAAGTGGAAAAATTAAATAAAAGAAATTTATTTTGGAAAACCAACTTTCAACATATTATCAACACAATTTCCTTTTAAAAACGACATATTTATATTTCAAACAAGATATAAAACAAATTTAAGAAGCACCAGATGATTAACACATAAGACATATGTAATTTCTTTTATAAAATCAACTTTTATCACACAAGAATCTCAGTACCTGTTAAAATAATATTTCAGACCACACAAATAATTCATATAACACATTTCTAACACCATTAATGTGATCCAAAATCATCAAATAATGTAAAATCATGAAACATCCTACCTCAAGATTGGAAACCTCTAGAGTCTTGTGTGAAACCATAACCGCACCTCTATAAGATCCTATTAATGAAATATAGGATAAAAATATCATGATTTTATCCAACAAAACAACATAGACCCCTCATTAGGTCAATAAGACACTATAAAAAAAGGATAATTCAAGGAGGAAATTGAAACTGTAGTGGAATAGAGAAACCAAAATAAATGAGACTTAGTTGAAGAATCCTTAATGAATCCACACAAAAAACAACAAAATATTGGGGATAAAGAGATCCAATGAGGTGTGGAGGAAGATATCCAGGTTGTAAATCCTATAGGTTTTGAATTAGAGGTGATTAAGGGATAAAATAAAAGAGAAAAAAGATTAATTTTTAACATTTTAATGTGATTCATAGGTCTCACGGTTATCCAGCGTAGTTTGAAAAATGATGAGGCAACTGTGTGTCCCTCAATGTCCAAGAGGAATGAAGCTGAATAGTTTCTTATGTGAGGAAACATTCATGTGCACCTTTCCGTGTAACCTATATAGTACCACTATTCTAGGTTCATGAATTTATTTAGGTAGGCACATAGTTTCCCTTAACCGTGCACCAACAGTTACAAAGCCCAAAACTCCATTTTTTCTCAAAAATGTCATGGGGAAACTAAGGGACAAATATAATACCAAAAATAACCAATGGAATAATAGAAAAAAAATAGATGTGACAATTCTCCACACCATGAAAACTTTTCGTCCCTGAAAATTCATTCCAAATACTGATTAAGGAAAAAAATAAATATTTTTTCTCAGCCAAAACATTCCACTCCCAAGTATCATGTACATCATTACCAAGCTTCCAAAAAACTCATACCAACTATATGAAATTCCAATGAATAACTATAAATTTTAAATCCAAAAAACCACTATATCAACCCAAACACAGTCAAATTAGGCTATAAATGAAACTACTCCCAATTCAATACATGGGACTGATCCAGATTATACTTTTTAAACTAAGATACATGGAACACATCATAAATTGACTTAAAATAGGAAGGAAATGAAATCATTTATTCCACCTTACTGTAGGATTGTAATATAGATTTATATTTATATTAGATAACACTATATATGTGAGGGAAGAATTGAAGGTTTAAAATAATTTTATTTAAATGCTTAAGAACGAAATTAGTTTAAAAGTATTAAACTAATACAATTCACAATCAATACAATTAACCACATTTGTCTTGGATATAAAAGGTTTGATACAATGTAATTCTACAAGTAATGTAAAACTATTGTATTCAAATTTAATACAATGATCATAGTATACAAATGAGAATGATTCTACAACATAACATATAGAATCTATTAATACAATATGAATCAAGAGAATAATAATTGAAACAATTACAATTTATATGAATATGAAAAGAAAGAGGAAACAACACAATTCCCTTTCTTATACAAACAACAACATAAAGTAAAAGTATTAAAATTATTTTATCCCAAGGAGAAGGTTATCATTTCTCCTTGGATAAAAGGTATGTATTACAACCACCTTGGTAATCCCTCGATATGATGATTGGCATGTCCGTCTTTCTATCCCCACAATACCTCTATTTTATAGGTAATCAATACCTCGGCCTTTCAAATAATTGAAATCCCTCTATATGAAGATTGGTCGTACCGTCTGCCTGTCCCTGACAGCACTCAATAATTACCAACTAATTGACCACACAACGAAAAAAAAATCACATAATGAAATACAAAAGCTAAGAATGATCCATTCACAATTTTTAATTCCAAGGATTTCGCACGAAGCAAGAGAGAAGTCACAGGGTCTCTCTCTAAAACATGATAAAATAAAATGATGATCAAAATCACTATAGTGATTTAGCTTTAAATAACCTCCTATTTACATGCCTCAGGTTCAAATGGTCATATTTCCTCCAATGGTTATATTTCTCCAGAAAACTCGAAGGGACTTGGACACCTATCATTAAAATGGTCATATTGAAATAGGAAACACGATATCGTTTTGATTAGTTTATAACTAACTCCACATCATAGTTTTGGTTAAAACAAAAGATATATGAAAATGAATATCAAGAGTACGATTGATATAGAAAAAGTGATTTGATAAAATTATAAAATCATGCATGTTATTAAAGTAAAACATGAGTAATATTATAATTACGTAGTGTAATGTATTGATATGATGAAAACTGAGTATGATGAACAATAGTTAGTATGATTGATAGAGTTAGTACGAATGATAGAGTCAATACGATTGATAGAGTCTTTACTATTGAAGGAGTTAGTATGATTGACAGAGTCAGTAAGATAAACTATGTCAGTACAATTGAAAGTGTTAGTAAAATTGACAGAGTCAGTACAATTCACATGCTCAGTATGATAAACAGAGTCGGTACGATTGACAGCGTCAGTATGATTGATAGAGTCATTATGATTGATAGAGTCAGTACAATTGATAGAGTCAGTACGAAAAACCTAAAAACTATATTAAATGTAATTCATTTATATGATAAAGTAGTAAAAAGAGATTTGGGATATCCAAGACAAAATACATAAAAGTCAAAACAAGACTTTCATATTAACAATATCCCCATTTTTGGAATGCACAAAACACAAAGTAAAACTTGAAAGATATATTTATCTCCCCATGAGTTATGAAAACTCTTCTAAAAATGAAATTGAATACAACTAACTCCTCCTTAGGTATGTACTTTCATAAGGATTGAATTCATAGATTTTCTTTGATTTAATGTATTACATTAGAGTAAAACATTAACAAATTTTCCCCTTTATAAAACATTATTCCACCTTTATAAAACATTCTATCCATTTGGGATTTAAAAAAAGAATGGAGGATATTGAGTTGCCTAGAAGGGTTATAGAGACAAAAATTCAAGACATTGGAAATGAAAACATAGAACTCATTTAATTTTCAATGGTCCATAGGATTCAAAATGTGAGTCAAGAAAGAAAGATACAACAAAACATTCATTTTTTTCTCTTTATTTTTCTATCTTGATAAACTCATAGAGAATGGTTGTCATCTTCTTAATTTATTTCCTTTCTTCTAAGATAGAATCACCTTGGGATTTGAGAAGCTCTTATTGATTGGAAAAAAGTTGATCCGGGTTTTTTATAATATCTTCTTGAAAACGGATCACTTCTTCAAGTGTATCAATGTTGTCATGAAAATTATTATTATCTTGAGTCAACAGAGTATTTTGCATCATCAACAAAACTATTTCATCACAGAAAGATGAAAGATCCAAAAAATATTCCAGAAAAACATTCATCCTTTATTTCAACTCTTTTACTAAAAATATATCAACTCTAGAAGTTTTTGAGATCTGATTCATCATTTTAATAGTTTCATTTTCTATATTATTAAAATCAATATCCATATCATTTAAAATAATCCTTAACTCCTCAATTAATTCCTCATGTTCATTAACTATGCTTTCGTTTTTGTATTACCACATAGTCATCTTATTGCAGGCCTTCTTATGGGTAACTAAACTTTCACTCAGAACATTTAAATCAGCTTCTATTGAAAATACTCTCATTCTAAGCTCTCTTACTAAACCAAACTTAATTCTTTGGTTGTCTGTGATGAAATCAATTTTCTATCAATTCAATGAAAATAAGGAAATTTCTTTTCAATTCTTCTCAACACATAAACAATGTAATCACTTTTCTTCAGATAAATTGTGTGTTCTAAATCAGTATCATAATTGTATGATTCCAGTTTATTTGAATGGATTTAGTCTTTAATAGGTTTTTTTCCTTTCTTTATTCTTCCACTTGGTCACTAATGACAATTACTTTTTCAGTATGATAAGATTGAGCACCTTGATTTATTGGAGGAGAAATTCTTTCTCAATGAGTTTCTAAAGATTGAGATGGTGGTTGATCGGTTTGAGGATTTTGTTGAATTACTTCACTTTTCTTTTGAATAGAATATTCTTCTCTACTCTTCTTTGAACTCTGATGAATTTCCAAAATAAAGTCTTCTTTATCTTCTTCAACTTCCTGAACTTCTTTCAGTATTTGTTTCCCTTTCTCTTTTTCTGGAAAACATTGTATGATTGGTTCTTATTGCACTTCTCTTGTTAGTTGATCACTTACCTATTCAACACCATTCAAGATTTTAGCAACATCAAAATATTGAGTTTTATTTTTGAAAGAGTCTTTCTTTTCATCTCAAATTGAATAGTATCTTATACCCTTATCTTCTCATCTAGAGCTTCAGCTGGATCAAGACCAAACTTAGGATAACCTTCTTTTATTTGTTCTTTGTCCTTTATAAACTTAACCACGACCTCCTTTCTGTATTTTTTTTCTTCTTCATCTTAGTGCTGACTTGAGGATATGACTTCTGAGAGGCAACAACAGTTGGAATTGATTCAATTGGCATAGGTGCCGATTGATTTCGTGTGGATTCTGCTTCCATATCATTAATAATTTTTTTTTGAATCTTCATAAAAAAGACATAAAATTTCTTCATCGTATTCTAACTTATCTAAGAATGATTTAATTCATTAAACTCTCATTTCATAGGAATATTACAAAACATAAAAATTTCATGAATTAACTTTGTATGAATTGATGGATACATGATCAGATGTGACTTGATTGCTCCTGAATTCACATACTTGATGGTTTAAAAAATATACCCCATGAGATTTACCTTTCTCATGCTTAAAAGACAATCCATCATAAAAAATTCAGTAACCTTAAGGGTTTCTCTATCCCATTTCCTTGGGATAAGAAAGCCTTGCATCCAAAGAACAACAAACCAGTTATCTAGAGATAAATGAGCTACTTTCCCTTTATCTTCATTTATATGAAATAACAATTTTTCAGATTTTTATTTATTAAACATACCAACATCCTGAGGTAGTTTATGAGATGGAAAAAAATTGTCACCTTCTATTGAAACATTTCGAAAATGGGCTTCACGTTTAACAAACATTGAGAATTTTTAATCATATACATCAAAATTGATCATCTTATTTTTATCAAAAGACATCATATTATAGATTTATCTAACCTCTTCAACAAGAATCGGGTCTTGAGATATGGGTTTCTCAACACAATGATGTTCCCATCCTTGAAAAAAATAATCCTATTGGTTTTTGAATCATAATAGTCAAAGAAATCCTGAGAGACTAATATTTCTATAAAGAAATATTTTTCGAGAAAGTATTTGAAGACATTTTGACAGGAGTGTTGATAGAAGAATGAGACATAAAGATGAGGAATAAAAGAAATGATCATACGACATCTTAAAGAGTAGAGGCAGTGCTTCACCAAGAATACTGAAAAACCGTTGTGGGTTTGGGAAGGGGGGTTATCTATATATTGGAAAGAAAATATGATCATTGGTCTTATACATTTGAGATTAGAAGATAAAAAATCCAACGGTGAATATTTAAAGGGATTTTTGTAAATAAAAAAAACAAGAAACAATAAAATTTAATATAGACAAAACAAAAGAAAGAAATAATGTAGCTATCAAAGATTCTATGGGGTTTTTTGGTTTCATAGTGTTATGATATAATACAATAAAAAAATAAGCAGACAAGAAACCAAAAAAATGAACATGATTAGTAGACAGAGGACGGGAAACAAATTTATTATCATAGGTTCTCCAGCCAATGGAAAAAAATTCATTACAATAGATTGTCAAGCCGAACGAAAACCATGTCATTACCTATGGTTGTTAAGCCGATAGAAAACAAAGTCATTACCATAGGTTGTCAAACTGATGGAAAACAAAGTCATTATAAGAGGTTGTCATGCTCATGGAAAACAAAGTCATTACCATAGGTTGTCAAGACAATGGAAAACAATGTCATTACCATAGTGTGTCATGCCTATTGAAAAAAAAGTCATTACCATAGGTTGTCAAGCCGATGGAAAAAAATTCATTACCATAGGTCTCCAAGACAATGGAAATCAAATTCATTACCATAGGTTGTCATGTCGATGGAAAAAAATTCATCACCATAGGTTCTCCAGCTGATGGAAAACAAATTTATTACCATTGGTTGTCAAGACGATAGAAAACAAAGTCATTACCATAGGTTGTCAAGATGATGGAAATCAAAGTGATTACCATAGGTTGTTATGCTTATGCAAAACAAAGTCATTAGGCTGATTAATAGAAAGTCAAAACGATAACTAGAAAGACAAGACAATAAATAGAAAATCAAAATCGAATATCAAAACAATAAACAAATTGTCAGAATAAAAGAAACAGGAAAATAAAAATAATTTTAATCATGAAATACAAAATAAATAAGATAGGTAAAATAAAAACAAAAGATAATGTTCTCCCCCTTTGAAGAGGATTTTTTTAATGTAAGGAGAAATGTAAAACATGAAGTATATGTGGGTGATTATTTTAGTGTAATAACTCCTAACTTCTATATAATAAATTCAAATATATTAGACGGTAATGGTTTTGTAAAAATGTCAGTATGTTTTTCTTGCATTCTGATGAATTATAAAATAATATCTATTTTTTGTGTGTGATTCCTGGGAAGATGAGGCCAAATATAAATGTGTTTTGAATGTCAGTGATGTTATGGGTTTTTAATAAGAGCTGTGGAACTAGTATTATCACATAGTATTTGAGATTTGGAGAAACTCATTCCATTGTCAGTAAGTGTGTGCTGCATCCACAAAACATGAGCACAAGAACTTCCAACTGCTATATATTCAGCATCAATAGTGGATAGTTCATCTGAGTGTTGTTTCTTGCATAAACATGAAACAAAAGAATCTCCTATGAAATGAAATGTTCCAGATGTACTCTTTCTTTCCATTCTACAACCTCCAAAGTCATATTCTGAAAAACATTTCAAAACAAAATCATTTCTAGAAGAATAAAAAAGACCTAAATCTAGAGATCCTTTTAAATAAGAGAAAAACATTTTTATATCTTTCAAATGAGATTATTTTGGACTTGATTAGTATCTGGAACATAAGTATACAGAAAAAACTATGTCTAGAAGACTAGCTATCAAGTACAAAAAGCATCATATCATACCTCTAAAATTTGATTGATCCACTGGTTTCTGATCTTCATCAAGATCAAGTGTATTTGAGGTACTGATTGGAGTGATAATACTTTTAGTGCTTTCATATCCATACTTTTTGAGTAAGTATTTGATATACTTATGTTTATATATATTGGTTCCATCTGGTTTTTAAGAAATTTGAAAACCAAAAAATAATGTTAACTCACACATTATACTCATATCAAACTCATATTTAATTAGATTCGCAAAGGAATCTGTTAGAGATTACTGAGTTGACCCGAATATAATGTCATGAACATAAATTTGAACACTCAGATAAATTTTATTTTCCATTTTTATAAAATGGTTTGGATCTGCTATACCTTTTGCATAATTTTTTTAAAAGAAATCTTGTTAGTCTATCTTACCATGCTCTTGGGGCTTGTTTAAGACCATATAATGCTTTGGTAAGTTTAAAAACATTACTAATATATTTTGAATCTATAAAACCAAGCAGTTTTTCAACAAAAACATATTCTTGTACAAATCATTAAGAAAAACACATTTAAAATCCATTTGAAATAATTTGAAATTGAATCATGCTACAAAGGATAAAAGTATACGAATAGATTCAAGTATAGCTACCAGAGCATATGTTTCTTCATAGTCTATTTCTTCTTGTCAATTCTTAGAATGACTCCATTTCATCAGATTTATTTTTGAAGACCCATTTTACACCAATTACAGTTATTTTTTAGGTCATTCAATAAAAGTTTGGAACTGATTCCTTTCAAATTCATTTAGTTCATCTTAATTTCTTTAATCCAATCTTTATCACCTAAGGCTTCACTTGGATTTTTAGATTTGAATTGTGACAGAAATCAAATTTGTTCTATTTCATTTCGCAGGGAATTTTGGCTTCTTACAGGTTGATTTAAATCACCAATGATATTTTTACATGGATGATTCCTAAGAAACAATTGATTTGGGTTTTTTAAATCATTTTCAACAACATATGGTAGAAAGTATTCTGGGGTAAATGTTTTAGAAATACATTCTTGAAAATTTTCTTTATCCGAAGGGATTTCTATCAAGGATTGATAATAAGTTTTTGAAAACACATCCAAGGATGTGATTTTAGGTTTTTTAAAAATGAAGGGATTGGTTTCATCAAATTTAACATGCACTGTTTATGAAACAGTACATGAGTTTTTGTTAAAAACTCTATAAGACTTAGAATTTGTAGAATAACCTTGAAAGATTACTTCATCAGATTTGGGTGATAATTTATGTAGATTATCATTTTTATTCAATATTAATACTTTGAATCCAAATAATATGAAGTATAAAACTTTATAATTTCAGCTAGTCCACAATTCATAAGGTATTTTATTAAGAAAAATTCTAGTTAAAATATGATTTATAGTATAACAAGAAGTACTAATATCTTCAGCCCAAAAATTCTTAGCAATTGAGTATTCACTCAACATGGTTCTTATCATTTCTTGAAGAATAATGTTTCTTATCTCAATGACACCATTTTTCTAAGGAGTTCTTAGTGCTGAAAAGTTGTGAGTAATACCTTTCTTAATACAAAATGTTTCAGAAAGTCAATTTTGATATTCACCACCATGATCTCTATGAATAGATATCAATGGTTGGTTTTCCCTTTTTAACATGGGATCTAAAAATTTTGAAAATAGAAAAAGGCATCGGATTTCTTTATTAGAAAATATAGTCATGTTAATCTAGTATAGTCATCAACTAAAAATAATACATAATATTTGCATCCAATGCTTTCAATTTGTGTAGGACCAAAAAAATCCATGTGAACTAGCTGTAATTAATTAGAAGTTGAAACTTCATTGATTGATTTAATGAAAGTTTTATGTTCCATTCCATATTTACAAGGATGAAAAACCTTGGAATAATCATATCAATGAATTGGTAGATCTTTAACATGTCTTTTCCTTGATAGTTTACAAAGGTTTCTAAGGTTACAATGTCCTAGCCTTCTATTCCATAACCAATATTGGTATTCGATTTCACTTAAGCAATGTAATTCTTGACTCCTAAGTTATTTTAATTTAATGGTGTATACATTCTCCTGCCTATGGGAAGAGATAATGAATTCATCATTGGAATTCTAAACTAAAAACATACCGTTCCTAAAATTAATAAGGTATCCTTCATCACTTAATTAACTTATGCTGATGAGATTGTGCTTAAGAACATTGACAAACAAAATGTTTTAAATTAAAATTTTTCCATGAAAAACAATATTACATATCCCAACAATCGTTCCTTGATCATTGTCTCTGAAGGTATCCTTTCCACCTATTTTTTCAATAATTTTTTCAAAAAAGTATTACTTTCTGGACATTTTTTGAGAACAACCACTTTACATGTACCAAATATTTTTTTTGTTGGTACATTGTTTGTTTACCTGAAAAAGAAACAATTAGTTTTTCGAAATGCAAACTTGTTTGGATCTAGAAGGGTTAGATAAGAGAAATGTGGAAATCCACATTTTTTCAAAATGAGCATTATGAAAACCTAACAATTGAGTTTTTTTAAGAGAACTATTTATTTCCCAATGTCCACCACATTGACATTTAATACAGAATGGACCACTTTGAGGAATGAAATAGTTATTACTAAAAACTAGTTTATGATTAGTATAACCAAAAAAATAATGATTCCTTAAAAGTAGAATTTGAGAATAAATTTTATCAAAGTTTTACTTACCATAGGTAAAATTTGATAAACAGTTTCTCAAGTAAAATATTTCTGGATTTAGTTTTAAATATAAATTTTTATCCTTAAAAATAGTATAATTAGAACTAAAGTTAGTCTCTTTAATATTTTTCTTAGAAATTTAATTTTTAAATATCCTTAGAAATTTTATCCTTCTCAGAATTGACATTCTTAAGGTTTTTTAAAATACATTCAAAATCAAAAGTTTTCTTATCTAGATCTTTAGAAAGATCTGATACTTCATTGGTTTATATAGAAATTCTAGAATTTTCCTTATAAAGTTTTATCTTGAGTTTAGAATTTTCATTCTCAAGGAGTTTATAAAACCTATACCCTTATTCAAAATAAGGTAATCTATTATATTTTGATGGAAAATACTCATCATCTAAAGATTCATAATATTTATCATCAGTACAATTTGCATTCAAGGTGACATTTCTAATAGATTCAGCATTGTGTACCTTGGCCATTAGAAAAAGATTTTACATAGGTAGCTTTTCTAGAAGACCAAGATTCTTCTAACTAGATGATTCAAACTCTGTGGATTCATATGAAGTGTCACCACAAATTGCACTCCATGTGTCATTATCGTTCAAGACTTTCTTCCCTTTAGTCTTTTAATACTTCTTTCTATTCCTCTCAGAATTATTTTCCTTTATATCCTTTTTCTTAAGCATAGGACAATATGGTATTATATTACATACTCTATTGCATTCATAACATGTGACTTCTGAGTCATTATTGTATTTTTTCTTTCTTCTTAAATCTATACTGAAAGTATTTTTTCCAACTATCTTGTTCACCCATTGTGAATGATTAGATAGTTTATTTTCCGAAAGTTCACTTTCACTGGATTCAGATAAAATAATGGCCTTTTTAGACATGGATCTTGTAATCCTTTCACGAGTCTTGATTTTGGTAGTAGTAAAGGATACATATCCATTACTAATTTTATTCTTATTTAAATCGGAATCTCTTTTCATTCTTGTATCATGCTGTAGAAGAGTTCCAAAAAGCTCATCATGAGTAATCTGAGAAACTTTCCTTTTTCCATCAATAACAATCCTTTTTTATTCCCATTCATTTGGGATTATATCAATAATCTTGTCTACAAGAGCTTCATCATGAAGACCTTTTTATCCCATAGATTGTAAACTGTTGAAAATCGTCATAAATCTTTGTTGCACCTTACAAATTGGTTCTCCATAAGGAAAACGAAACCCATGATATTTTGCTCAAAGCATTACTCTTCATGTTTCTATAACATTAGATGTACCAAAATGTGTGACTTCCAATTTCTTATAAATACAATTGGCTTCTTCACTTGATGATATTTGGATATATATATTCTTGTTCATAGAAAATAACATAATATTGTGCAACTTGTAATTTAGTTGATATTATTGCTTCTCTTGATTGGTGAAATTATTGACTTCTTTGTTTGGGTTTTTTGTAACCTCGAGTAAGAATAATAAAATTTTCTACACCAGTATTAATAAAAAATGACTTCATTCAATCTCTCCTGTATTCATAATCATTCCCATCATAAATAGGTGTTCCGGTTGGATTCAGATTGTTAATTGATCCAATATTCATTCCTTCCATCTAATAAAACAAAACCTTTTCCACTCCACATGTTAGTTTAGTAAGTAGTTATAATCATAAATTTATAATAACAATACAATTTCATTGTCAAAATGAATAATTAAATTAATAAAAACTGGTGGAAACCTAAAATGATGCCAATTGTAGGATCGTAATATAGATGTATATGTATATTAAATGACACAATACAAGAGGGGTGAATTGTAGGTTTAAAAACATTGTATTTAAACACTTAAGAAAGAAATTAGTTTAAAAGTATTAAAGTAATAAAATTCACAATCAATACAATTAACCACAATTGTCTTGGATATAATTGGTATGATATGATGTAATATTAAAAGTAATGTAAAAAAATTGTATTCAAATTGAATACAATGATCAGATTATAAAAATGAGAAAGATTCTACCATACAGCATATAGAATCTATTAATATAATATGTATCAAAATAATTGTAATTGAATCAATTACAATTAAAATGAATATGATAATAAAGAGGAAACAATATAATTCCCTTTTTTATACAAACAACAAAAGAAAGTAAAAGTATTAAAATTCTTTTATCCCAAAGTGAAGGGTATCCTATCACCTATGATAAATGGTCTATCTTTCCACCAGCTTGGTAAGCCCTCTATACGATGATTGGCACGTGCATATTACTATCCCCACAAGTCCTCAATTTTACCTATAATTGGTACCTGTATCTTTCAGACACATTAAATCTATTGATATGAAGATTGGTCGTACCATCGGCCTATCCCCGGAAGCCCTCAATTGTTATCACATAATCGGTCACACAAAGAAAAACAATGTACTTACTAAAATACAAAAGCTAGGAACAAGTCATTCACGTTTTTTAATTCCAAGGTTTTTGCATGAATCAAGAGAGAAGTCACAAAGTCTCTCTATATAACATGATATAAGAAGAAGATGATCAAAATCTCTATATTGTTTCAGCCTCAAATGACCTCCTATTAATATGACTAAGGTTACAATGATCGTATTTCCTCCAATGGTCATATTTCTCTAGAAAACTCGGAGGAACTTGGAAAACTTGAATTATAATGGTCATATTGAAATAGAAAACATGAAATCATTTTGATTAGTTTATAAATAACTCCACAACATTGTTTTGGTTAAAAAAAGATATATGAAAATGATAAACATGAGTACGCTTGATATAAATAATGTTTTTGATAAAAGTAGGAAATATTTCATGTTATAAAAGAAAAAATGAGTACTATTAGAATTCCTTGGTTAAAAGTATTGAATGATGCAAAGTGACTATGATGCACAATAATCAGTATGATTTACAGAGTTAGTACGAATGAAAAAGTCAGTATGTTTGATAGAGTCATTAGGATTGACAGAGTCAGTATGATTGACATAGTCAGTACAATAAATAGAGACAGTACGATTGACAGAATCAGTACAATTGACAGAGTTAGTACGATTGATAAAGTCCGTATGATTAACAGACTCAGTACGATAAACAGAGTCATTATGATTGATATAGTCAGTATGGTTGACAGAGTTAGTACGATTGACAGAGTCAGTACGATAAACATAAAAACTGTATTCAAATTAATTCATTTATTTGATAAATGATTAAAAAGATATTTGTGATTTCCAAAACAAAAGACATTAAATACAAAAGAATAATTTTTTCATAACATTTACTAATCCTCTGGGTAATCTAAAAAGGTTCAATATACTGCGTTGTTAGATTCAATTTTATACCGAAATGATAGTGATCCATGTTATGGGACACATTCGAAATCACACAATCACCCACAGAAAACTCAAAATCTATACATCTCTGATCAACATAAGACTTTTGAAGACTCTATGAAATAAAAAAATGATGCCTGATTAACATAACATTATTGTAAGTTATTTCACAGGGCTTGATCCCAATAATGACGTCTCACCCACCTCAGCCCAACAAAAAGGGGACTGATACAGTCGGCCATAAAGAACCTAAAAAAGTGCCCATATATATCAATGGTTGATAAGTGTTATTATTCATAAACTCAACCCAACACAAATGGATATCCCATGAGCCTCCAAACATCAAAACATATTCCCAAATCATGTCTTCCAAAATCTGAATTTCCAACTCCATCTGACCATCTGTTTGAGGGTGATATGCCATACACAACTTGAATTTAGAGCCCAATGCCTTTTTAAAAACCTCCCAAAACTGTGAGGTAAAAAATGGGTCACTGTCTAAAACAATTTCTGACGGAACATCTTGTAACCTCACTATTTCTTGAACACACAACCATCCCAATTCATCAACATTGGTTTAATCTATAATCGGAATTAAATGGGTTGATTTGGTAAGATGGTGAATCACTTCCCATATAGAATTCCCTCCCTGGGGCATACAAGGTAATCCAACATTTAGATACAATGAAATATCATCCCACTTCAATGTCAGAATGGGTAGTGGATGAAGCAAACTAGAGGCACATTTGTGATCTTCATTAACCTGATGACATGTATTACACTACTATCTAAAGTCGGTTACATCCCTCCCCATGCATATCCACTAGAACTACTTACACACATCATAAAACATTTTTTTAGAACCAAGTTGAATGAACCATTGAGACTGGTTGATATCCTACATCACCGCCATCATCAACATCCACAGAAACACAAAGTGAGCCTTGAGACACAAAACTCCCTATGGAGACAATGACCATTCAAAAGGTACCTCTCACCCATTTTTGAATTGTATGGACTGAAGGTACAAATCATCACCAGGATGCTCTAATTGAATCAATTCCAGAAGGGATGGTGTGAGATGAACACTAGCCATGAACACACATCAACCATGATCATTGGTAACAAGATGAAATTTGTCAAAAAAAACTCATTAAAGTCTACTCATCATTAGATTCATTCAATGAATACACTCAAACCTTCATTCTCAAAGAATATGGAACCATCTATCCTTTTCCTATGATATAAATGATTTCAAAATTCAACCCATGAAGGTAATCAACCCAGTGGAGTTGCCTCAAATTATGATCTATCAAGAAGAAAATTTATTCCAAGATATTATGATCCGAATAAATCACAAATTTATCCGCAAAAATATAATGATACGACATCTTTATGGAATGCATAACTACTAATAACTCCAGGTCAAGGGTTGGGTAATTCTATTCATGTTATTGATGTTGTCATGGACTATTCACCACCACATGATTACCCTGAATTTTCACACACCCAAGAACCATACCAAAATAATAACAATAGACCACGTATCTCATTCTGGACTCCATAAAGTTCAAAACATGAGATATGGTCAACCACCAATTATGATCCTCCAAGGATTCTAGGCATTATAGGATCCATTTTAACTTAATCCACTTCTATGTGTGTTCCATCATGGAAAAAATAAATCAACGAGAAATCCTGAAAAACATGAAATACCCTACCATTACCAAAAAGGTTCGAATTTGAAAAACATTATTTAGATGGTCTGATGACATCAATGAGAAGATGTTCTCAGGGTCCACTAAAAACCCTCATTTTGATTGAACATGCCCTAGAAACATTACATACCTAATTAAGAACATTCACTTAGAAGATTTACCATAGAGAAGATAATCCTAATGGGTGCCTAACAAAATTTTAAAATGTCACTCATGCTCCTCCTCAGTCCCAAAATTGACCAGGATGTCATCCACCAATACCACAACTACGGAATCAAGATAATTATGGAACACCATATTTATATGTTCTATAAATACCAATGGATAATTTTTTATCCAAAAATACGTGCAAAAATAATCAAAATAGATGTACCTACTGGAAAACACTATTTTATGAACAACCACCTCTCTAACTCTGACCTGGTGATACCCAACAAGTAGGTCAATATTAGAGAACCACCTTGTCCCATTAAGATGATCTAAAATGTGGTCAATTTGGGAAAAGGATACTTGTTCTTGATCATAACCTTATATAACCTTCGATAATTGATGAAAAACATGAGATATTCATCTGTCTTATTTCAAAATAGAACTGGGGTAGTCCAAGTTGAGATGATTGTTCCAATTAAATCTTTGGATTCCAAATAATTTAGTTGTACCTTTAATTCCCTCATCTCAGTGGGGTTTATATAGTATAATGGAAGATATAACAATTGTGTTCTTGTAACCAAATAAATGAAGAACTCTGCATCCTCCTCTGATGGAAAACCTGATAAATACACTAGAAAAATCTATTAGAACTCATTCACTATAAGATTATATTCACCCTCTATAATACTATCATCTTCCTCCAACATGAGCGATGAAATTTGAAAAATGTGGTTTCCCAATTCTGGAAGTAGAGGTCCCACACATCCCAACTGAGGATCCCACTCACCTTAAAATACATTGGTACTGCCATCAGGTGCAAGAAATCTTACTCACCTCCAATAAAAATCAATGTACTCAGGAAAACACACCATCCAATCCATACCAAGAATCATGTCAAAGAGGTATATATAAAAAACCATGAAATCCCATTCCAACATGAACCTTGACATGCTGAGTGTGCAAGATGGACACCTAAAACCATACTCTATCTTCCTAACAAGCGACATTTCCAACTCAATCACATAAGGCATAATATCAGTGGTATGATTTAACAAATCCATATGTTGGGATGAAATAAAATAAATGAAGGAACCAATGTCAAATAGAACAATGTATAAAGATTATGGAATAAAAAAATACCTCGAACTATCATAGGTCAAGCATTTGATTCCAATTTCTCTCGATCCATCACAAGAAGTTTCTTTATTTCCAAATGAGCCTAAGAATGGACACTATCTTTCATCTTTTCCATGATTTAATCTTCCTAGAAGATGATCCATCCCTTCCACCATGACCTCTACACTGGGATCCCATTGTCCTAGTTGTTTTTGACTAGGTTGGAATCCCTCTGGAATCTATAGATCCTACACAACTCTGATATTGGTGCACCACTTTACGAAATTGCTAAAATTTCACCATGAATCAACATTGATGGTAAGGATTGATCAGAGTTGAAAAAACTAATTTCATGTTCCATTCCTTCCCACACTGATAGAACATGACCAACCAACACATTAATCCACAGATGATGATAGTCGGGAAGCATGGACTAAACTACCACCTCACCTCCTTTCCTACTCATCCCACTTTCTCTTCTTCTCAGATGAACTGTCACTACCCTCTAGAGACACTAATTTATAGAAACCATATGTTACTTTTCAATCAATACCATCGTAGAAGGATCAACAATCCCAAGATAAGTCTTATGATGGAACAAGGAGTCATCGGATTGACTTTCTAGATGCAACAACATCTCAAACTTCTGAGCCTTTACCTGCTCATTGGAAACATCCTCAGGTGAAAACCGAACTAAATCTTCAAATTGGTTAGCATACATCATCACAATATGGTATCCATGGTGAATCTCCAAAAACACTCAAGACCTAGAGAGGGTTAAAATATCATTGCAATACTATTCATTGTATATGACTTTAAAATCCTTCCAAACCATCTTATTGTGGTTCCCATCTTGAACAACTAAGTCCAACTGCATCCTACTAGGAACTTCTAACCTGAAAGAAGAAAAATTCACCCCAATGGCCTTAAGAGTATCACGAAACTCAAGCAGCCTCTCAATTATTTAATGTCACTTCACTATTTCCTAGGGTTATGTGCTTCTTCATAAATTGTATTTTTTAGGACCTCCTATGATTTATCCCTTCTAAGACCGGTTTTATCTTCTCTATCCTAATAAAGACCAAAGATCACTTCTTGACCTAAATATTGGATAGCATGGACCCCTAATTTTACTAATCTCTGATCGACTGGTGAGGGAGTAGTCATCTTACTACAACAAGTAACAATCACAAGTAAAGACCATCAATACAACCCTAAATACACATTAAAATAATTTTTCACAATAAAAACAAATCTCAAACACTTCCATAAATTATTACAAAACCATATCAAAAAATTACTAGAAAACCCACTTCATCCACCACTCGATGTCCATATATATTCACTATCATGTACATCTCACCTGAAGGAGAAGTCAAACCAAATTCCAAACAACCCATAGTGACTTGAGTGACGTCACGAGGTGTGTTTGTCTAAAACTCCACTCACAACTAGAACCCCAAGTCATGATAGTCCTAGATCCTGTCTATCTAGACTCTTCCAAAATTTCCTTACCCAAAAAGAGAAAAACATGGTCTAATACCAGTTTTTCACAAACCAAGCTGGGATTCTATCAAACATGACACCCGAACCGGAATGTGGCATGGATCGATGGGCATTCTCGATCCCCACAAGCAGGGAACTATTGGTTGGGTATCAACAATACAAATTGAGAATGATTTCACTCATTTATATAACCATACAAAACCAATATAAATAAAAATCACAAAATTGATAATAATAACTAAACAGGGTATAACTATTTTTAGATTCAAAATTTTACAACTTTAACCAAAACCATAACAATAAAAATGAATGGGAATAACAAAACCATCCTAATAACCTCCATGGAACTAGAGGGTCATCACCCTCAACCACCCACCATCAACACATGCATGAATTCGATCACCAACAACCAGATCCACTATCACAATCATGGAACATATTTCCTCTGACTGAGTTATACATAACAAATTCTACAAACACAAAAATTTGAATGTAGGGTGTGATCAAAATCCTAGTAGGATTCCACAAAAAATAAGTATTCCATGCTATAACATTATAATAAAAATTAACATACACATTATCATAAGAACATTTGAAATGCTTTCAAGAAATCATTTCGATGAAACTATTCTCAAGGAAATGCTTTTAATGAAAACATTTTCCAAAAAGAAAATTTATTTGATGCTTAAATGTAAAAAACTTCATCCATATAACAATGGATAGTAACACATCACATAATCTTAATGTCACATCATAGTGGACCATGGTAAATCCCTATAGGAAACTAGAACAAGTGGGATCCCTACAACCTCATACCCCACTGATAAGATCCTACAAATAATACCAAAAAAAATTATTGTTAATGGGACACTACAGTGGATCCCATACTAGGATCTAGTGGTCTTTCAACATGATATATTTTTAGTTAGTGTTTTGGAATTAATCATGATAGTTGAAATTGGTCATCAGCCCTGCTAAATCAACTAGTGTATTTGTTCTAGTTCACCTTCCTAGATACCCTGGAATTCATTTGTGCTCAAATTCCATTTCACATATCATATAAATCAAAAATTTTAGATAAACATGCCATTAATCATGAAAAGAACAATATCACCACATTCAAAATCCACACTGATCCAATGATTAAAGATCACATGGAAACCACCATTTTCCATAATCAAAAGAACATAAATTTCACACACACATAAAAACCATTTGGAAACACATTTCTCAACACTTTAACAATTCATAAATCATATTTTAAAACACTAAATGAAATTAACACAATAAATCCAACCATTCCAATAGGAAACTCTCATTTCACATACACAATCACACCAAATAAATTTTAAAACATGATTCCCATCACATTCACAATTCAAAAAACCCTATTTCTGTTAGATAATAAATAAAAAAACATTAAAAAATCCATTTCTTTTGTAAAATAAACTTTCAATGAATTCAAACCTCATTTTCCTTTTAAAAACTCCTTTCGTACCTTTCAAGCATTGTATAAAACACATTTAATAAGCACCATGATGAAGCACACATAGAACATATCCAATTCCCTTTAGAAAATCAAATTTCATCACACATGCATATCAATACCTTTTCAAAACTAATTTTTCACCTTAGAAACTATCCATAGAAAAAAATTATAACACCACGAATGAAATTTAAAATCATATGATAATTTAAAATCAGCAAATAACCCTCCTCAATCTTGAAAACTATAGAAATCTACTGTGAAACCACAACCACACCTAAACAAGTCCCTATAATGGAAATATCGGATAACAACCATCATGATTTCATCTAAAAACATAGGATCAACACATCATTACATCAACAAACCATGAGAAAAAGTAAAATACAAGAAGGATGGAATAATGACCTACAGTAAAAGAGAAACCAAAGGAAACAAGAATTACTTGATTATTCCTTGATGAATCCACACAAAAACCACCCAAAGATTAGATATTATGAGGTCCATGGAGGTATAGGGGAAGCTGCCATGGATTTAAATCACATAGGTTTGAATTATAGGTGATTTAGGGTAAAAATTGAGGTGAAAAAAATAATTTTCCACTTTTTAATATCCTAGACAGGTTGCAAGGTTATCCCGTATTGTTTTCTAAACCATGAAACAACATTGCATCTCTTACTCTCTAGTAGTAATGAAGACACACAATTTCTAGGGTGAACACACCCATGAACCTAACCATGTGACTTGGAGAGTTCCACTATCCTAGGTGCATGGTTTCCTTTGGGATGGAAAACTATTTCCCTTTACCATGTTCCAACCATGTGACACTTACTACATAGCCTAAAACTCCATTTTTCTCAAAAAAATCACGTGGAAACCAAGGGAAAATATAATACAAAAAATAAAAAAATGAATACCTAGAAAAAACCATGGATGTTAAAACCCAAGGAAATATTTAATCAATGGGATCCTCCCACCGAACGATAATAGTAGTAAAATCACACTCGACCCAAGGTAAATAGAGATCTAGTCCAACCATTATTTGAGGAATTTAAGAAAAAAGTGAAATCCATATAAAATGAATATGTTCTACGTTATTTCATATAATCCATGATAAAAACCTCATCAATCTACCGAAGACTACGAAAAGTAATGAGATCAACCTCAATGAACACCTTGACTATTTACCTTATATATGAGTCTAGGTCACAACATCTAGGAATTATTTTAATTAAAATAAATTCTCTAGGGTATGGTTGATTCTAGGAAAGTGATACTGGAAAAATCCTAGATATAAAAAACATATGTGGCCACAACTCAACTGAAAGAATAGGGTGACATGAAAGAAGTTTCAGCTCGACATTAATAGATTTTCGATAACAAGATGACTCTAAAGAGCATTGACTAAGCTCAAATCACCTTGATATCCCAACATCATAAGTAATTAATTATTACAGTATCTTTATATTTACCACTTGAAGGAGGAAAATATAATTAGTAATATTGAAATTTATAATAGAAGGATTTATATCAAACTACCACACAGACCCTAACTCTTGTAGACTTCTTTACATCAATATTCAAGGAATGGGTACCAACCCACCAAATGGAATCCTCATTGGATAAAGAGATCAATTTTGGGTTTGTTAATAATATTCAATTAACAATCTATTTCTCTGGTTTTTAATTCACTATTAAATACGAGTTCCCTATACTGAACTAGGGATCGAAAGGTAGGGGCCACAAAAATCGAGGGTATGGGGGATGATACAGATGTGGATGAACCTACTATTTTATCCACATCCCTACCAAATCTATATACAAGGAAGACACACAACTGAAAACACATCAAAAATACCAATAATTTTATGAAGATACCTTAGATTCATTTTTTGGTCATTAAAACACATTTTTTTAAATGAAAGACTAGAAATGGTGAAACTGACTTGTTTGCCTTAAAAAGTGGAAGGACAGGGAAACCTATTCCATTAGAAATAGATGTTTCATTAACCACTATCTATGAACCAAGCCCATATACCTCAAAAACTTCATCTATTGAACAACCTGATGAGGAAAAACCCCACATAGGGAAGTTCATGCCTTGGGAAAAAGAACATGACATTTTAAAATTGTTGTAATTTGTTTTATATAAACTCCCAATATTGGATAATCATTATATATTGAAATTTCATAGAGAAGAACTTATCAAGGCTCTCTTGAGTTTCTCAGAGATTGAGAAAAAAGTCACTACATTCAATTTCTCCCATGTGAAAACTACCCTATAAGTATGTAAAAAATCTCATTCATAGAAAATTATTGGAAAGAAACTATTTGGGGACACATCATGTAGAGACACGAAACTTGATGTACATGGACATTACATTACTTTTGCGTAATACTTAGTACATAACAAAAACAAACACACAAGGACTGTAATATTTTAGTGTCTTTGGAAACTCGGAATGTAATCTTCATATCATGGTGAAAGATCATCAACATCTCCCATAAAGATCATCCCCTTTTTTTCTTACCTAAAACCTTTATTTATATCCTGGGGAAAAGAAAACCTAAAAGGGTGAGCTAAAATGTTCAGTAAGGGTAAACAAAAGAAATATCAATCACATCATATACATAAGAACATAACTTTTGTAAATATTAGCCTGAAAAAGAGATCATAAATCCATAACATGGGGTAAATAATAGTAATGAAATGTAATCCCAATAATCATAATTTAAGTCATGAAACATTGTGTCATACACACATAATCATAGAGAATCATTTCTTATTAGTCAAGACTCATTTCCAAGACTATCTTAGTGGACAAAGTCCATTTCTGAACTGAGTCACCCTCATTTCAGTCCTGTTTCACTGAACCGGTATAACCTACCGTTCCAGCCATGTCTATCTCATGAGATATAAAATCTTTACCCAATACATTGGAGGGAGATATAGGTCCCACCTATCTCATAATGATACCATTCTTATGTGTACCACAAAATCTTAAATCATACATCATTGCATAACCCATGTAATAAAAATGGGATTCTTAAACAACATGACATCATAAAACAATTCATATAAGATAAAGGAATTCATAAAAATAATTCCATCACAACATAATCAAATCAATGTAATAATAGGGATGAAGAAACAGAACCCTTTATTATCTTAGATGGAATATAATTTTCATAAAACACTTGAACTTTATTCTTGAAGAAAATATCCTTTCTACTTCAAAAACATTTTTCCTTTCATAACATGTCATACAATTTTAAACTAAAAGAAGTTGATTAAAAATAAACTTGAAAACATGTAAAGGAAGCTTCTTGGAAATAATGTTTTAAAAATCCATTCATGTCGTATAAGTTAAAAAAACATTCTTTGTACTTTTGTTGGAAAAGTCAAAAAGTACCTCGTATGAAAAACGACAAAAGATTCCTTTCATATCCTTTAAAAAAACTCACCGGAGGGTAAAATAGGATTTAAAAAATTTTAGGTGGATGTTATTAATAATATTACTTATTGAGGAAACATGGATGTGGATGATAAAATACACCCCAGTAAATACCAAAGTATAAACTATCTCAGATAAAAATGAGATTGTGATATTTCCCTTACCTTAGGTCCGATTTGCTTCGTATGTGTCCGAAACTCCTATATAATAATTTAAATAATGTCATTGACTTATTCCAGAATCATACTCATTGTTATGATATCATATATGGTTCACTTATGGATTTATATTACCCGTTCTTTTGTATATTCCATGTTAAAGAGCGTTTTGGGTAAAATCATTTCATTTGTCATCAGTGTTTTGACTTGTAATTATTCATATGATTACTTAGATCATGATTACTTAATTCCAGAATATAAAACATGATTTATATATAATATATATTCAAAATATATATATATAATAGATTAGTAAATAGAAAGAAATACACCGTTCATGGAGATGGTAGACCGTTCGTATGCATGAACGCTGTTTTCTTTTCCTTATTGAGTTGAATGACATTAAGTAGATGACATACATATATATACACATAAATCCAGAATCATTATTATGTCATATATTTCATTATTACTTATTATATATACTTTATAATCATTCATGAATGGTTAACGTGGAGAATGAATCTAATCGCATCGTGGAGACGGTAGTCCGTACGTACGCACGAGCGATGATATCGTTCTCATGATCGTTGACTTTTATTGGAGTGTATGTATACTATTTCATAATCAATATCACTTTATAATAGTAATATATAGTCAATATTTACACCATTATACACATCCAAGTAAGGTGGTGGTGGAAAATAGATTACACCACGGCGTGGAGACGGTATTCCGTACGTACGCATGCGCGGTGATTTATTTTTCCGTAGGATGGATAGATGGTGAAATAGGGTTGTTTCATACTTATAATAACATATCATTATATGAGTGATACTCATGTTATTACATCATAATGAAAAAACTAAAGAAGAAGAAGTGGAAGAAGAAATAAAGATGAAAGAATCGGTAACGGAAATTACCTCTTCTTTGAATCGCCTCTTTGAGATCTCCCTTTAGGGCAGTAAAATTGGTCTTTGAGGAAGACCAGAACCTCTAGGATATTTCTAAGGAAGTGTAGAAGAGAATTTGGCAGGGGTTGGCCGAGCTTGAAGGCTCAAAGCTGTGTGAGGAAGAGAGGGAGGAGGTTCCCTTTTATAAGGGAGGAGAGGGGTACCTTTGGAATAACTAAAACTATTATTTTATTATAAAGTAAAATTCGCTTTTAAATAACTCCAAATTGATTTATTTCGAAGCTAAGGTGGGTATGGTTTGAAATCCTCTCATACAATAGAATTTAGACAAGTTTATGTCATTATATTAACCTTATCTTTTAGTTTTAACTCTTTGTTAATTAGATTGACATTTACCATGTCACTTTGTATTTTTATATTATATAGTTAATAAACTTACCATATACATCCAAGAGACCTCCAAGTTGTGTTTTATTAATATATATAACCTTATCTAAGTCATTTGTCCGAACCTCATATTTTTAAAAATAAAATAATAATTAATAATATAATATTTGTTTTAAAAACTATTTTATGTCAATTTTGACACTATTCAAGAGTTGATTGTTTTGAAACTCATAACAGAATTATTACTTCGACAAAAGTTAATTAAATCAATCCTAACATGTCATATTAACCTAGAAAAGTATTTTAATTCGTAAAAAGTCTCAAATTATACTTATTTAGGTATTTATAATATCAATTATTCTAATTTTTCACTATTATGGTAATTACTGCATCATCATTATGTCATAAATAAATTAAATTATTTAAAGTCTAAAAATTATAAATAAAATATCATTATGTAGGAAATATTTTTATAGTTCTAATGAATATTTACAATCGAATTTATCTTATGTATAACCCTATATTAAAAAATTTTACTAAATAAACATTGATTTTAACTCTTTTAACTCTTCTATGAATTAAATAATAATAAATGTCCTAATCTAATCCAAGTGGGCCTAAATGGTCATATTTTATTCCTAAGGTTGTTTTTGGTCGAATTAAACTTATCTAATAGAATTAGGACATGTTATAGGGTAATAATAATATCATTTTTACCCATAATTACCCCATTTACTTTTAACCGCTGTAAAAACAAGTAAAAAGATACTATTCACCAAAAATTATTTTCATCTCATTGAACAAAATTTTAGTCCTTGATATTAACCATGTCTCTCGGATTTTCGTAATTCCACTCACAGAAGCGATAAAATTATGTTTTATGAAAAATTCAGTTTTTTTAACTACCACTTAGTGGTTTCACTATTCATCAAAAAATGAAAGTTTCTAGAAAAATACCAAAAATTAGTCCTAAGCTATATTTGATATTATTAATTGAAAATTGATGTCTATTTATAAAATTCAAAACATATCAGTTTTATTAATTAATTTAAAAATTAATTCCCGTCGTCAAAACAAATAGTGTGTTCTTAAGAGATAATAACTATTGTTGGAAATAATGTTTTAAAAATCCATTCATGCCGTATAAGTTAAAAAAACATTCTTCGTACTTTTGTCGGAAAAGACAAAAAGTACCTCGTACAAATAATGAAAAACGATTCCTTTCATATCCTTTACTAAAAACTCACCAAAGGGTAAAATAGGATTTAAAACAATTTAGTTTTATGGAAATAATATTAATTATTGAGGAAACATGGATGTGGATGATAAAATACACCCCAGTAAATACCAAAGTATAAACAATCTCATATAAAAATGAGATTGTGATATTTCCCTTACCTTAGCTCTGATTTGCTTCGTATGTGTCCGAACCTCCTGTATAATGATTTAAATAATGTCATTGACTTATTCCAGAATCATACTCATTGTTATGATATCATATATGGTTCACTTATGTCTTTATATTACCCGTTCTTTTGTAAATTCCATGTGAAAGAGCGTTTTGGGTAAAATCGTTTCATTTGTCATCCGTGTTTTGACTTGTAATTATTCATATGATTACTTAGATCATGATTAATTAATTACAGAATATAAAACATTATTTATATATAATATATATTCAGAATATTTATATATATAAATATAATAGATCAGTAAATGGAAAGAAATACACCGTTCATGGAGAGGGTAGACCGTTCGTACGCATGAACGCTATTTTCTTTTCCTTATTGAGTTGAATGGCATTAAGTAGATGACATAAATATATATACACATAAATCCAGAATCATTATTATGTCAAATATTTCATTATTACTTATTATATATACTTTATAGTTATTAATTAATGGTTAACATGGAGAATGAATCTCATCGCGTCGTGGAGACGGTAGTCCGTACATACGCACGAGCGAAGATATCGTTCTCATGATCTTGGAATTTTATTGGAGTGTATGTATACTATTTAAGAATCAATATAACTTTATAATAGTCATATATAGTCATTATTTACACCATTATACCCAACCAAGTAAGGTGGTGGTGGAAAATAGATTACACTACGGCGTGGAGACGGTATTCCGTACGTACGCACGCGCCGTGATTTCTTTTTCCGTAGGATGGATAGATGGTGAAATAGGGTTGTTTCATTCGTATAATAACATATCGGTATATGAGTGATACTGATTTTATTACTTCATAATGAAACAACTAACGAAGAAGAAGTGGAAGAAGAAATAAAGATGAAAGAATCGGTAACAGAAATTACCTCTTCTTTGAAGCGCCTCTTTGAGATCTCCCTTTAGGGAACTAAAATTGGTATTTGAGGAAGACCAGAACCTCTAGGATATTTCTAGGGAAGTGGAGAAGTTAATTTGGTAGAGTTTGTACGATCTTGAAGGCTCAAATTTGTGTGAGGAAGATAGGGAGGAGGTTCCCTTTTATAAGGGAGGAGAGGGGTACCTTTGGAATAACTAAAACAATTATTTTATTATATGGTATAATTAGGTTTTAAATAGCTCAAAATTGATTTATTTCGAAGATGAGGTGGGGATGGATCGAAATCCTCTCATACAATAGAATCTAGGCATGTTTAGGTCATTATATTAACCTTATCTTTTAGTCTTAACTGTTAGTTAATTAGATTGACATTTACCATGTCACTTTGTATTTTTATATTATATAGTTAATAAACATACCATATACATCCAAGAGACCCCCAAGTTGTGTTTTATTCATATATATAACCTTCTTTAAGTCATTTGGCCAAACCTTAGATTTTTAAGAATAAAATAACAAATAATAATATAATATTTGTTTTAAAAACTATTTTGTGTCAATTTTGACACTATTCAAAAGTTGATTTTTTTGAAACACATAACAAAATGATTACTTCGACCAAAGTTAATTAAATAAATCCTAACATGTCATATTAACCTATAAAAGTATTTTAATTCATAAAAAGTCTCAAATTATACTTATTTAGGTATTTATAATATCAATTATTCTAATTTTTCACTATTATGGTAATTACTGCATCATCATTGTGTCATAAATAAATTAAATATTTAAAGTATAAAAATTACAAATAAAATATAATTATGTATTAAATCGTTTTATCTTTCTAATGAATATTTACAATCGTATTTATCTTATGTATAACCATATATTAAAAATGTTTTAGTAAATAAACATTGATTTTAACTCTTTTAACTCTTCTTTGAATTAAATAATAATAAATGTACTAATCTAATCCAAGTGGGTCTAAATGGTCATATATTATTCCTAAGGTTGTTTTTGGTCGAATTAAACTTATCCAATAGAATTAGGACATGTGTTAGGGTAATAATAATATCATTTTTACCCTTAATTACCCCATTTACTTTTAACCGTTGTAAAAAAAGTAAACAGTTACTATTGACCAAAAATTATTTTCATCTCATTGAACCGAATTTTAGTCCTTGATATTAACTGTGTCTCTTGGATTTTCAAAATTCCACTCACAGAAGCGGTAAAATTAAGTTTTATGAAAAATTCCGTTTTTTAACTACCATTTAGTGGTTTCACTATTCATCAAAAAATGAAAGTTTCCAGAATAATACCAAAAATTAGGCCTAAGATATATTTGATATTATCAATTCAAAAATGATGTCTAGTTTATCAAATTCAAAACATATCACTTGCATTAATTAATTTAAAAATTAATTCCAGTTGTCAAAACAAATAGCGTGTTCTTAAGAGATAATAACTATCAAAAGATTGACACTTGTTTATGACTGGTTTAAATGTGAAATTACATCCAATGAGAGACATTATATCAAATTGTAAAAATATATTCTAAATATACTTTAAAACCACTCAAATTAATAATTTATCACTATTAATTATTTCCATTAAAAAGTTTTTTTAATTATAATTTAGTAATTTTCACTATTCATCAGAATTTGAAAGTTATCCGAAAAGTACCAAAATTTCACCTTAGGCTAAATTCGATACTCCGAATCCAAAAATGAAGTCTATTTTGAGAGAAAAAATTTCTAAAATTTTAAAAGGTGGTTATTACTATTCATAACGGATTGTTTTAATAATATTTTAATAGCATATCGTTGTTTAGTGAAACTCGGTATCGCGTACTACACACGCTATCGATGAAGGTCACGATTGCGTGTAATACAAGGAAAGTCAAGGATGCATGTTGAGAAAGATCCTTTTGGTCTACCGTACAACAAAAGACGTTAATGAAAATAAAAAGAATATTTTTTTTATAAAATCTCGGGCTGTTACACATCAGACCTATTTATGTTCTAGGGAAGATAGATAAAATCATAATCCAAAGGGATCTGCTTGGTAACACTAATGGAATTATCACCTATACCCATTATTTAAAAATGTGGTTTTGGTCTATGAAACCATGGGTATAGTCTATACTGACAGTTTCATGAACAGTGGGATACCGATGATCGGTATATCCCTATACCCACAGTTTATAAAAAACCATGAGTATATACCAAGAAAATTTCATATTACCCCTAGTTTAGGTAAACCATGATTATAAATTTTCATAGAACACAAAATATACCAATGGTTCAGTGAACCATGGGTATAGATTGTTTTCCCATAAACACATCAGCTACACTCATGGTTTACAAAACTATAATTATACTATTTCATAGAACACATACGCATGGTTCATTGAACCGTGTGTAAAGATGGGTTTCCTAGAAATGCTGTAGCTTCCCACCTTACTGATTCATTCCATCATTCACCTTTAAAAATAATGAAAACTAGAATAAAAACTAGTTACAAACCAGTTACAATCCAAAATCTATCATTAGACCAGGAAAAATCAATGACCACCCCATTCATATCTCATTAATGTATAAATTATAAAAAATCCACCACATTTTTAGAGTTTGTTCTATAGACTTTGTATTATGGAATTTCACAGTCCAGGGAAGACCGGTCTACATAAGCTAAAATTAAAAAAATGTAAATCCAGATCACTGGAATATAGAAATAAAACAACCTCACTCAATTGAACAATCTATGAATCTGTCAAACCAAATGTTTCAAAAAGAAAAGGTAAAGTGGATGGGAAAATTTCTACTCCAAAAGCACCAAAAAATAGCTAAAATGGGTACATGATGTAGCTTAGTTTCAGTTAATGAATGTAATTTGTAATATTTATTGAATCCTAATGCAAATGTACCCTAAATAGTGGAGTACCAATCTCCATAGATATGGTATTAATGCAAAAAAGTATGTTGGTGTGTACTATGTTGTATATTTGATCTTCATGTCCTATGACATTGCATAAATATTGTGTTGTGGAAATATATACCCAATGAACTCTTTAATCCCAAAAAAATACCTATCATCATTGGTCTTATGCCATCACCTAAAAAATGGTAATATTGGTGGTTTATGCATAAACACATTGACAACAGGCATGATAATTTATTGTGTAAAACACAATGAGGGAAGATTTAATTCATCCACATAAATATTTTTAGTTCATTTACCTATGTATATAATGATTCCATGGAGGTAAACATGATGGAGTAAATTTTTTGATCATGTTACATTTCTGAATATGGTGAAATATAATTTTTATTTTGACTCACGGAAGAAAACTCTCATAAGGTCATTCGAATTCATAATTCATAATTTAATATTTAATGAGGACATCCTTTGAATGGACTAGATCAAGGAGGAAAATTTTAACCTGATCCAGTGAGATTAAACCACTAGAAAGACACAAAAAATGAACATTTAAATAATTAGATCTATAAAAAATAGAACAAGAAGTATTTTAGGGGTAAAAAATCATAATAGATGATAAGAAACAGTATACCACACATTAAACTCTTGTAATTCATGGATTCTTTCTCAAACCCAATAGTCAAAAATTATTCTGAATACTCTTTAACCTATTGATGAATTATTTCTATCTAAAATTGGATGTTATTACTAAAATTCATTACCTCAAAAAAAATCAATCATCTTTATCCCTACCATAAAAAAACAAACAAGAATTTGACTACATTTATAGAAGAATCAAAGAATTTATATACATTTAAAAAATCATCCACAAAAAAAACCCTAGAGGTAAGAGTTGGGGTTCTTGAATCATTTATTTACATGAATGTGATTATGTGAATATGAAATATGAAAGTATAGTGTGAAAAAGGAAAATTTATTAACCCATCCTGATTCCACCGGGGAAATTATAGATGCATCTCTAGGAACAATGTTTTTGTTTGTTTTTATATGAATAGATTGCAATACCTTCTGCACTCTGGATCCATCAGTACCCTTCAAAATTATAAATCAATTTTTAGATTTAAAAAATAAAACACAATCTCTCAAAGCGCCAGTTATTATTCTTTTTAAACCTTATTTTTCAAATTCACCAAAACTAAATGGATCACGGTTCCACCAAAAACAAGTTCATATCAATTTTCTAGAAATGACTAAAAAATTGGTCGGAAGATGGACATCATGGATTCAATGAGGTATCATTAAATTTAAGGTTGAACCCATTTACAACGATGAATCATGCATACAAAAACTTCAATAAATTACATAGAACCTGTTCTTAATAGGATTTGTACTTTGGTGTCCTACCCTGCATTTTCAAAAATTAAAAAAAATTGAATTATTTTATAGGTACACTTCAACAAACCTAAAGAGATGTACCTTTTAATATGAATACTTGTTTTTAAGAAACTACCAGGATAGTGATTGTGTGATTATGTGGTCCACCATGAATTCTAGTGAAAATAGCCTGATTAATCTTCTCTTGATAGTCATACAACACCTTTAGTAAAAAATAAAAAGTCTCATCTATAGCAACCAAATTGCATCTTGAAATAATAGAAAGATCTGAATAATCAAAATCACAAGGGTCAAATGGTCTACCACTTGATGTCTATCATGAAACAACCTGAGACACCCTTTAAAAACAGACTTAATCCTACCCATGATATAATATAAAGCATGATCTCGATCAACTTGGGTTGTAGAAAATCAATGAGGCATTAAATATAAGCTTATAAAAATGGTTTCAATGAATTATCTTAATAAAATACATAATAAAAATATGATGAAAATCTGGCATAACCCTTATGTAATTCGAGTGTTCATTCAAACAAAATAAAACATTTAAAAATATGAAACAAAAGATACAATAAACAACCATATATATAAATATTTATGATTTTATTACATAAAATAGATGGGATAAACAAGAGGATGGTATTGAGATATAAGATGGAAAAAGTGACTAATACATACACAGTATGGAATAAACAAAAAGGGGCCAACATCATACTTCTTTTTTCCATATAACCCATGGTCACAATAATTCCTCCACACTATACCAATACTAGATGAATCTTGTAAAAATTTGTTACAAATGAAGAACTCCTATAGAAGATGAGAATAACCTAAAATATATATAGGCATGAGTATAAAAAATCTCAAGAGGTATCCTCCCTACACCCTATACATTTTCATTAATCATAAAACTCTTTTATGCTAGTTTGAAATATAGTTTATGAAATTAGATCCATTTTTTCATTTAACAAAACCAAAACACCCTATTAAAATATAGATTTTACATTCTATAATTAAACAACATTATTTATAAAACACCACTAATTTACTAGAGAACCTAATGTAGGCCCATTTTTATTTAAAATATTAAAACATATCACAACATCCATTCCTTAATAACTTATACATCTATGGTATCCATGATCATCCAACCCATATCAAAACCTCCCTAAATTTGACATGATTTCAAACCCATAGAATAATCAATATAACATTTGAGTTCTATGAGACACATTTGTGTCAACATCTCCATCACATTCCAGAAATGATCCTATATTTAAAAAACGATCAACTTTTGAATTTTGTTTCAATGCTTGTCACGACCCATCTTGTAAGTAGTAATTTGTAAGTTGTAAGTTGTGTCTTGTTGTTCAATTAAATTCCAAAATAATCCAAAAGTATCACAGATAGAAAAAAATAACCATAAATATGATCATACACAACCACAACTGTACCAAATGAAATCTTTATTGCTCCATCATTCAACAAAAGTTTGAGTTCAATCATACGATTAATTTATTGAAGCATAGCTTTAAAATCAGCACCATCTAAATCCCCAATCTACATCAAAATAAAATGGAAATAATATAAGACATGATATAATAAGAGGTAAATTTAATGTTTTATAAACAGTTGACAGAACAAAAAAAATGGTAAAATGGGAATGATAAACATTGTATGAGAAAAAATAATTGATATTAGAGTAAACATTTTGATTCATAATAAAATTACTTTAAATGCTGACAAAATTTTGTGAAGTTGTAGACAACCTGAATAGGAGTAGAACCTGCAAGTCTTCCACATGTCATATGAGCATAACTTCATTGGTCATATACTAAAATGAAATTAGATGTGAAATTGAATCTGAAATTTCAGGTTTGAAAAATATTGAAGAACTTCAATTAGGGACTTGAAAACCATGAAGTAATGTATAAGAGGTCCTCACCAGAACAATAGTTCTATGAATATAAAAAAACCTTCCTAGGTGGATAGGTACAAGAGGTACTCATCTGAAATTAATAAAAATCATCTATTTATAACCATAATCTTGCATGTGGATTCAATGACGTATAAGAGGACCTCACCTGAACATAACCCCCTCCCTCCCAATATGAAACCCCGCTCCCAACATGTTGTCCCCATTTCAACATGTACCCCCTTCCAAGGTACAACACCCCTCCCCCCCTCCAAACCTGCTACCCTCCCTCCCAACCTACATCCCCCCTCCTAACCTCTTTCCCCCATCCCTACCTGAAACCCCTCCCTCCCAACCTACACCCCTCCCTCGCAACCTTCAACACCCCCCTCCAAACCTGCACCCCCTCCCTCCTAACATATAGCCCCCCCCCCCCAAATATGATTCCCCCCTCCAAACCAGCTTCCCACCTCCCAACCATCACCACCCACACCCAACCATCATTCCACCTCACTACCAACTTTTACACCCACTCCTAACCTATTTACCCCCAAACTGTATTGCCCCCCTCCAAACATGCACCCCTCCCCCCCAAAATGAAACCCCTTCTAAAACTGTTTCCCCCTCCCTACTTAAACCTAACCCCCTCCCTCCCAACCTTCAATCCTACCTACCAACATGCATCCCCCCACCAAACCTTCACCCCTCCCTCTCAACTTGCAACCCCTCCTTTAAACATGTTTCCCCCTCCCTAACTAGAGTACCCCCACCCCTCCCTCCCAACCTACATCCCTCCAAACTCCAAAATATTACTCAGTTAATCATATCAAGTTTCCTATATATTACTCTAAAATATTATTAAAAACTAATTTATAGACCAACAGAAAAAAACATTTTCCTAATCCAAAAATCATCAAATCACACTATAAACACACACAAAATACCAGTTCATACATTAAATTATTCTTTATTACCAAAAGCTCACAATATACATATCTAGATATAGAGAAACATCAATCCCATTTTTATATTCTTTAAAACATAAAAGTATTAATATTCATTGTTTTTAATATAATGGAGTTATTTTTTAATGATCCATTATTAGGTCATGAATTCCTCCTACAATCACATACATAAGTAAGATGTGAACAATGTGTCTTATTAAGAAGTGATATATAGTACCTCATACAATCATAAAATATAATTTATTCATAAGAATAAAAATCCATATACTAAACACTAACCAAGTATAGTATGGTAGTGGGGTGACTTGGTTTGATTTTAGGAGCAAATAAAGGTGTTTCAACACTGAAAAGGTTGGGGGGGGGGTTTGAATAAGTTGATATTTTTATAAATTTTTTGTTATATTGACATTGACACTATAGAAATATTAGGATATAATCTAATTTTTTTAAAATTTAACTTTACCGGGATGTATTAAAAATTAATAGAATATGGACACAATATTATTACATGATTTAGTCTCATAACTAGAAAACTTCGTACTATTATTGGTAATATGGAAAAATAATAGATTCTCTAATATAATGACAATTGATTGATCCATAATATATTATCTAGAATAGATAATATTATACCTTTTTATCCTCCAAGATGAACTGAGTAGCATGTGCTCAACGATTCATGATTTTTGAAAGGAAGTAATTTATTTATAGCACAGTATGTGTAACATATCACTAAATTACTTACTATTTAATGTCTATAAATTCTCAACATCTTAAATTTATTGTTATTAAATATTACATGAAATTATAATCACATAAATTAGATGATCCATTCACATGATCTGTATCCTATCTCATGTTTTCAGTTCAATAATTGTATTCTTCATAACCTATTGTTTCATAAATAAATTAAAAGGAGTTAGTTATTATTAAATAATATTGATATAAAATAACACTCCAATGGAAAGTTCATACAACATGAACATCACATATATATAATTATTTGGTAAGGAAAATAATTTTGAGAAATAAATCCTTCATATAGTGTTGTTATTTCATTCAGAAAACATCTTGGAGAAAATATGAAAATACAATCTTCTTAATCACATCCCTAAAAAAGTTTCAGAACCTTTCACATGAGTGAATTGCATATTTATAGGGTTGTTTTAATCTATATAACACTTTATAATTCAATAAAATATGGTTACAAATTGAACTCTATGTGAATACAAAAAGAAAATCTCATTTATCCATAACCCAATTTCCTTTCACATACATCATCTGCATATTTAAACAGTATTACATAGATAAAATTTTCATTTGTAGTATCACTATAATACATCCTTATAGAAAGAGTATTTTGGGATAAGAAGAAATTATAATTACACCACAACCACTCTAAAAAAAGAAACTTTCAGGTGTGTTATGAACCATCAAATTTTTTCTTCCTACAACTTAAAGTCTCACATCTAATCAAAGAAATAGAAGCAATCTTCCAAAATCCATTTTCTTCATTCCATTTTTTATTCTATATAAAGGTCATATTTACAACATATAAAAAAAATTAGGTAATTAAATAATCACCCATTACCAAAAAACATACCTGAACCCATCATAAAATCATATAAATCATGCTTTATTATCCCTTGTTTAATCACAATTAGTGAAATAAATAGAACCTCTATAAATAAATACTAAAAAATCAATAATTGACCTCTCAATTTATTGGAGATAGATAAAATCATTAACCTAATGGGATGCATTTAGGGTGAGGTAATACTCGACCTAGGGTGGATTTTTAACCTAGGAGGGGATTCTCGACCAGTAGAGGAAAAGGAGGGGGGATGAAAGTTGACCGGAAGAGGAGTGGGGATGTCTTTCATCGACCGGAATATGGGAAGGGGCGTCATGTGATGGAAAAATGTTGGAGAACAATGTAATTGCATGGGGGTTTTGGACTGAAGAGTGAGGGGGGAGCGGGGTGGGGTGAAATTATTCGTCTCTCTATACAAATAGTTAAGAAAAAACCATTGTTATTGATAGTCTATACCTAGAGTTCACTCAAAACATTGGGTATAGATAAACCCTAATAAGGTAATACCAACAGTTTTATAAACCATGGGTATAGCTCCATGGAGATAGACCCTCTTTACACTAGTGTAATAGGTCAAATACAGACCTTATCCCAATCCAAACTATCAAATATTTTTGATACATTGAGGATGATTTGTCTCCAATGAAGATAACAATCCAAGGGTATAACAAAAGTGAGTAAAGGACCCTCAGCAAGAACAAGAATAGGTCTTAGTTCGGAGACCACATATATAATTTTATGTTCATTTTTATCTAGTGAGACACATCATACAATTCCATTATTTTAATACTTTGTCTTTATATCCATGTGACAGTACCTTCAATATTTATTCACTTTTTAAATACCTCATTGATGTAAATTTCTACATACTATATGGTTACAATTCAAAATTTGAATATTTTGAATCTGTATACACTGAGTCAAGATTCTATAAGAGGGAAATAAAATATCCAATGAGGGAGGGTTATATGTGAGTTTATTCTCCAAATGTTATGACCTCGAATCCAGAAACCTAGGTTCATTGTCTACTTTATTACATTGGCATAGATACCAGGGTTAAAATCCTAGATGACAAGTAGTCTGGGAGATCCATATACATATATGATACCCATTTTAAAATGGGTTTAAAATAAAAATCACAGTAATGGAAAAAATTTGAAATCCTTGAAATCATTCATATAATTCTTCCTAATATCATGGGTAAAGGAAACAAAATAAGGGGAAACTCAAATTCCCAATAAGGGTTACGTACAACATAAGCTATCATGAATCAATAAAGAATAATCATTATGGAAAGGTAAATAACTAAAGACATATTCCTTTTAATAAATAAATTTATTATCATAATTAGATTAGTAGTAATCAATATGTCATTGTAAATAGCTAAAAATGCATTCTATTTAAGCACTAATTTGAGAAAAAATTCATCCATGGTTAATATCAATAAAATAATAACATGTATAGTAATAAATAAATTCAAAATGAAGGAAATGATTAATTTCAAATGTCCTGATCTCATTCATCATGATATCTATAATGTCAATACCATTCAAAATATAACTAAAAACTTTGTGCAAAAACCCATTTATTTTGGCCAACTAAATTACCGCATGAGAAATATTGATGTATTGAGGGGATATATAATTTAGGGCCTCACTCATCACTACATGTTGAAATAATTACTCATATTTTGGATAATTAAATTAATTTATGAAACAAATTACTTATAAAAATATTCATATTGGGTAAAGAATATAAATTTATCAACATTTCCCTAATTAATCAAATAACATTAAAAGTAAATAGGGCTTGTAAAAATGATATAAATTTTGGAAAAAATAATATCCATGATAAAAATAATATATATATTCAATAAAAATTTAATTTAAATTAAAAAAATTACCATAATACATTTATTTTCTCAAGAAAAAGTTAACAATCAAAAAATTAATCAAGAAATTATAGGTGGCCATCATTTCATCAAGAATATAGGTTTTTGTAAAAATATATTGTCTTTTTCAATAAATAATGAAATTTAAATGAAGTAATAAATGAATATATCTTATTAGAATATTATTTATAAAACCATTAAAAATATGTAGAGTAAGATATATTTCATAAAATGCTTATTGTGGCGGGGAAGTCCATTATCATCGTATATGTTAAAAAATAATTCCTTTTGTTTTTTTTATTCACATTTTTAAAAATTGTAGAAAGATTAATTTAAATTAATTTTAATAATTAAATGATAACTTAATAATTCCATAATAAATCAATTGAGTAAATAAAAATATTGTTTTAAGACTATTTTGAAAATTATGGACATAGAAGGAAAATATATCATGTTAAAAGGGAAATAAAATCATTTTTTTATCATTTACTTTCTTGATTCAATTAAAAAAGAGAAAAAAAATTTGATTAAAATATATAAACACATTAATTATCTGATGGATAATATAATAATTTTTTTTCTAAAGGATACATTATATTATTCCTTCATCGAGAGGGAAAGTAATCCCAAAAGAAAGTGAGAATGTACAATATATTCTTTCCTCTTTATAACTTTTAAATTACAAATCCTTGAAATAAAAAAATTTAATTGAAAAATAAATCATAAATAAAAAATGTTTATTAATTTTAAATACATCAAATTTGTTATATAAAAACCTAATAAAATGGAATTGGTGTATATTAACAAATATGTCTCAATGTAATGGAAATTGACATGAAATCCCTTTCTTAACACTTCCCTTTGGTTGAAAATGGTTTAAAATCATGTATAATTGATTTAATAATGTTAATAATTTGTAAAAGAACCATATTATTATTTATAATATCATATATGATTCTATTATGACATTTTACCTCTCGTTTGTTAATAATATTTTATTATTTTTTTGTTTTGGGTGTTAATTACCTTGTTTTATCAAGCATGTATTTCATTGAAAGTTATAATTATTACACAGAATATATAGTTAAATAATATCCATAATGAAATTAATTTTTTAAATATCATATTTACTCATTAGAGTCATCTTTAAAATAAATCTTGAAGTTTGTACTTGAAAAATGAATCGCATCCCTTTTTTTAGATAATATGTTGTACGTACGCATGAGTGTTGATACCATTGTCATAATGGTGAAAGGGTAAGAAAATGGATGATATTTATATTTTATAAAATTTATATAATATTTGATTCATTATATATATTCATTAGTTCAACTTTTATGACTATCTGTTTGAGTTAGTGATGAAAAACAAACTATATCGCTTCATGATGTGGTAGTTCATCGTACACATGAGCGATTGATTTGTGTCCCATTTGGTAGAGAAGAATATAGATAAATATTTACCCATAAAAACTATAAAATATTATTTTGTGGAATATAATTGTGTTATAATATTGTAAGTGTTAAGACATAGTTGATGGTGGTAAAATGTGGAATACAAATAAAGTGCATTGTTAAGATGATTACATTCTCTTAGAGAAACTTCATTTGGATATCACTTTAAGGACTCTAGGGTGGGTCCATTGAGAATAAGATACCTTCTAAAATGTGTATAAAATTTTTTGGGAGTTAAAATTTTATGGTCTTTTATTTATAAATGGATTGAGAGGTGTCAATATGTTTGGGGAGGGAGTTCTCTTTTAAAATTGAGGAGTAAAATTTTTTTAAGATACCCAAGTCTATTAAATAATGTGATTCCAATGTCACCCTATGTTCCTAAAAAATTGATAAATAATAGATTTTAGGTAATTTATTTCTATAAACAGTTTACAAACATAAAAATATACATATTTTGAACATATTCATCTCATATCCTCTATGTTTACATAATTTTTCCACTTTAGTTACCACCGCAATAACTAGTTTTTTTAAAACTAGGTAATTTACCCATTTAGTATAAAATAAAATAAACCTTATTATATGACGTGGACCAAAATATTATAAATATTAAATTATTATATAAAATAAATAATCTATGTGTTTGAATAAATTAATTTTAACAAATGAAAACGTAACGTAAAAAACCTCTTTTTAAACCATAACCGTGTTAATTAATTTATTAATATTTTTTTATAATAATTATGATAAAAATTATTTTATCTTATTAACAAATATTTATTATTCTGATTCCAAATATGATATGATTTTTTTTTTAAATTTAAAACACGTAAGTGGAATATTTTAATTTAAATTATACCTTTAAAAGTGTCAAAAATGATTTTTCAAGAAATGCAATTTTCAGTCATAATATCAACTTATGTTAAATATATTAATATTAATCATAATTAGATGGTATTAAATTCATATATTTTTATATCTTATATATAAATTTCAATTAAATAAAATATCATTAATTATTATTATAAATTAATTAAAATGTATGGCATTATTCCTTTGTAAACAAAAACAACTCAATGAAAATTTTTTTTTTGAAAAATACAACATTTTAACTCAAAATGTTCTTATCCTTATTTAAAAAATGATATTTAATTTTCTAAATTTAATATATTATAATTAATTATTTTAAATAAAATTATTTTTATTATAATACAAAATTGTTAATTAATCCTAATAGCTCATTTTTTAGGGAAAATTTCAAAAATTCTTTCATCACTTATTTTGACCATGTATGATAAAAATTGATATTTATCATATCAAATAATAATTTTTTCTATGTAATGTTAAAAATTTCATTTTATTATAGTTTTATTAAAATATAATGTCCACTTACTATAATTTATGCTCAGTGTTTCATGTATTGAAAGCTATCAAAGAGATTGAATTTATTTAAAATGGGATAAATCGTAAAGTATCGGGGAGTTACATTATTCCATCCAACAAAAATTTCATCCTTAATTTTTTTTATATTTTTGTATTAAAAACTAGAGTAGTTATACTACATAACATCCTCTAGTTCCCTCACTTCTTCCTCCATTTTATGATTGGTCAAAAGTATCTTTACTTTTTGAGACATTTGATTCCACAATACGTGATCTCTAGTATCATGAAACTGGATGGGATCTTCACAGTATGTTAAATGATATTCAAATTATATTTCATAATATGTGATCACATTCACTAGGTCTGGAATGAATATATTTAATAATGATATATAGAAAACATCATTAACTTTAGAGTGACAAGGTGGAATTTCTAAATAATAATCTATAAATCCAATTATTTCTAAAATTTCAAAGTTTCTGATGTACCTAGGGATCAGTTTTTTCTTCTAAATATACGTTATGATATCCAGACATGGAGATAATTTGAAATTAATCATATTTACTCCAATTTTTTTCATAACTATTTTTCCTACTTTTAGTTGATTTTATATGAGTTTTAATAGTCTTTACCATTTCTGTTGTCTCATGTACAAGTTCTAGGTCTAAAACATCCTTTCACCAAATTCATCTCAATATGTTGGTGTAAGGCATCTTTTTCTATATAATGCTTCATAAGAAAAAATCTTAATATTAAAAACATCTATTAAATTTGTCTGAAAAAAATTCAAATCCAATAAATCTGAATGATTTCATAAAACAATTATCCCTAGACAACATAAAGTTTCTCATAATCTCACATACCAAATATGTGAATTCCATGATTATATATTCTCCCAAATCATGGTAATAACAAAAATTTCAATAAAAATTTAATGAAAACATGCTTTCTTTGAAAAATTACCTCTCCCTTTATGCATTAGATAAGGTAATAAATTGTTGAATATATTCCTTAAATATGAAAAGTTTTTAAACTACATCAAAATAAAATAGAGAAGTTTTTCATTGATCCAAAAATTATTTCTATGGTCATCCATACTATCCCCTTTACATTATCAATTTCAATAATCTCTAAACACCATTAATAAAACATTAGGAACATTTTAATGGTTATATTTCCATTAATAATGTGTTTTTCAAAAATATCACTGTATCGCTAAATTGATTTTCATGGTTATGAATATCCTTATACTTATGGTTCAAAATAATTAGAAAAACCACACCAGAAAAATCCTCATAAATTTTTATTATTTTTATAAATAGAATATCATTGATAAAATACTTCTAAAACATAGTTCTTTAACCAAAATACACAGGTACTTTAATCATTCCACTTTGGCCTCAGTAATAACATAATCATGACTATGTTCCCTTAGCTTCTTCTGAGGTATATTATCTTGACACATGGGGAATTAATTTTCATAGTTTCCCATATATTTAATGTTGATATAGTAAACATTAAAGGTTTCATTCAAATAATTTAATTTGAATGTCTGGTGGCCTTTCTATCCACACTTTAAGAAAAATCACATTCCTGTCAAGAAAGTACCAGGGCGTTTCTTTCCCCAATTATCATATATGGGTAAAGCCTTATTTATTTTATTCCCCTAATCCATTTTTTATCTTTAATACTCTTATGATCTTGATTCCATTTGAATATATATGATCTATAAAACTCTTTCTTTGTTTTGATGGTGTATAAAAATATTTTATTATATGATGAAAAAGTTTGAGAGACCATTGACCTTCAGAGAATTGGATTAAGGCCTTTAAATAAATGATAAAACATTTATTCCATATTGCATATGTAATCCATAAAATATTAAAATAGTATTTTTAAGGTATCCTCATACCCCATAACACTCTCTTTTTCCTTTTTCTTAAGCTGTGTAACCTTATCTTCATTTTTGTTCATTAATCATGAGGGAAATATTTTTTGATGAATGTTTCCATAAAATCATTCCATTGCATGTGTTCTATTCCCTATTCACCACCAATATCCTAGATCATTGAAAAACATTAATCGGAATCACCATTGGGGAAGTAAATTGAAACTGTAAGATATTCCTTTTCATTTCATCCCTAGTCCAGAAATGTCTTCTCCTGGGACTTAATCCATTTCTCAACTACCACTAGATTAAAAGTCCCACTAAATGATGGGGGATTCTATCATATGATGAAATACAACAAAGGAGAATCAAACATTTGAACAATAGATTTTTCTACTTTGGAAATGTTATTTTTCATAACATGATTAAGATTCAATAATATAAAAATGAACTCTTGAGTTCTATTACAAGTTCTACTGGATTTCTCATCATAGAAATCTCTAAAATGGATATAAATATTGATACCCTTCTTTATTCCATATTCCATTTCTAAAAAATGGAATATAATGGTTTAGATCATAAAATTAGTAATTTTAAATCACAATGTATAATTCTAAATATTGATTAATATTTAACACAAATTAGAAATTTATGCATTATTAATCATAGATCATAAAAATTTTATCATTACGTATATTTTTATTTTCAAATCCTTTATAATGGTTTATAATGAAAATGTGAAATATCCTAAGCATAACCTTTGTTATTTTCAAACTAGGTTTTTAGTAAGGTAATACTCACCAATCACATGAATGAAGGATACAATATACTCAAACAACTCTCTTTGGGGTTATTACCCCAATATTCTTCTATTCTAAAAACATATCGACTTGTATTATCATGAAATAGATTTATTTGTAAAAAACACATAATATCTACCTTACCAATATTATATGATATTATTATTTAATAATACTCAATGTATACCATATGGTTATTTTCCCTAATATATTTTTTCCCTAATCTAGTACCCAAGGATTCTAACAAACTTTATTTGAGACCAACAGTAATAACCCCGACTCAAGTAAACCATAGTCGATGACTACTTTATTACATTAGCATAGATACAAGTGGTAAATTCCAAAACTAAAGTTCAATTTATTAGACTTGTAGAGATAGATATATACATGATACCAATTTTACATCGAGATTAAAATAAAAAACCATAATAATGGAAAGCATTTAACATCATTGAACTGATTCCAAGAATTATTCTTCATATCCGAAGGAAAGAAATAAAAATAAGGTTGAGATCAAATGCTCAGAAAAGGTTATTTACAACTAAATCCATCATGAAACAATATGGTATAATCAACAAGGAAATGTAAATAAATGAAAAAATATTAACTTTAATCAGTAATTTCACTATCATACTTGGATAAGACAAAATCAATATGGAAAGTTAAATAACATTAATCACATACCATTTAATCAATAACATTAGAAAACCATTAATCCATGGATAATATCAATAAAATAATCACATGGATATTAGTAACTAAATTCAAAATGAAGGAAATTCCTAATTTTGAACCTCATTATTTCATAAATCATGATATCAATACTATTAGGTCATTCCATAAGATATTTTAAATCTATGTGTAAAACCAATTTAATTTGGCTAATTGATTTTTCTGATGATAAAGATTGATGCATGAAGGTGATATATAATTCATGTCCCTACTCATCGTTGTATGTCGAAATAATTACTCATACATATATTTATCTTTTTAATTCATAAAAAATATTCATTATCAAATAATATCTATATTGAGTAAAGATTACGGTTTTCTTAGTATTTTCTCATTAATAAATTATCATTCAAAGAAAAAACTGAATATTAAAATGTTATATAATTTATGAAATAATCATATCCATGATATAAATATTTTTATGTTTGAGAAAAATATAATGTACAAATAAAAATTATCACAATAAAGTGATTTTGTCAACGCAAGGCTAACAGTCAAAAAATTAATCAAGAAACAAGAGGTGACTATTAGTTCATTTGGAATATAGGTTTTTATAATAATATAATTTCCTTTAAATGAAATAAGGGAATGTAAGTGAAATAGTAAATAAGTATTTAATAAAATATTTTTATTTTTAAAACCATTTAAAATATGTAGAATAAGATATATTTTGTAAAATTATTTCGGTTGTGGGGAAGTCAGTTATTGTTGTAAATGTTAAAAAATATTCTTTTTTAAAATTTTATAGTAAATAATTTCAATTTAAAAAAGATTAACGATTCATTTATAACAAATTATATATAAATTATGACTTAAAATTTATTAAATAAATCATCTGATTTAATGAAATGATTTTTGTAAAATAATTTTGAAAAAAATGGGCATGGAGGAAAATTATATCTGATTAAATGGAAAATAAAATTGGATTTTCTTTTAAAAATTTATTTTCTTGATTCAAGTTCTAAATTAAGGAAAATATGGAATAAAATATGGATAATACTTTAATATCCAGTGTATAAGAAAATTAGTGGATCTTGTGAAGGATAAATGATAATATTACTTCATTAAGAGTAATAACAATCCCAAAATAATGTTAGATTGTAAAATAGATTCTTATAACTTTGACACCTTTTAAATTGAAACCCCTTGAAATAATAAATATGAATTACAACATAAATCACCCTGAATAAATAGTTATTCATGTTAAATACAGAAAATGGGTTTTATATACACCACATAATAGTTAATTGGATCATGTTAACATATATTTCTCAATGTAATGGAAATTGGGATGAAATCCCTTACCCTATTCTTCCCTTTAGTTTAACATGATTTAAAATATTGTATAATGGTTTTAGTAATGTTATAAATTTATTAAAAAACTATATTGATATTTATAATGTCTTTTATGATCTTATTATAACATTTTATCACTAATTTGTTAATAATAGTTAATTATTTTCATTGTTTCGGGTGTTAATTGCCTTGTTTTCTCATGTGTGTGATGTAATGAAATTTATGGTTATTGTAAATAAAATATATAACCATCATATATATTATGATAATAATGTTATAAATATCATATTTACCCATTATAAACATAATTATAATCATTCATGATGGATGGACGTGGAAAATGAATTGCATCGCATCATGGATACAGTAGGTCGTATGTATGAATGAGTGATGATACCATTCAATTAATGGGTGAAAGGATAAGGATGTGGATGATATATTAATTTTATATAATTTTTATCATGTAATATTTATTATATATATTCCTTATTTCAATAATTATGACTATCCAAGTGATTTAGTTATGTAAATAAAATTACATCGGATCGCGAGGCGATAGTTCACCATACACAAGAGCAATGACTTTGTTTCACATTTGATAGAGAAGGAGTTGGATAAATATTATAAAATAAACTTAATAAAATAGAAATATATTGAATATAAATTTAATATTATATAGAAAATTTTAAAACATAATTTAACATGGTAAACGATGAAAGAAAAAGAAAGAATATTGTTAAGACATTTATCATCTCATAATGAAACCATCATGGATCTCTTCTTGAGGACCATATGATTAGTTATTTTGGAATACCATAGACACTAGAATTTTTTTATGATTTTTGAGGATATACTATTTTTTTTGTTTTTTATCTAAAAGTCTTGAGATTTTTAAGAAAGTTAGGGGAGGAATTTTCCTTTATAATTGAGCTGGAATGACATTTTTTTAGTACCCAAAACTTTTAAATAATGGGAAGTCTCTCTCACATAAATTACATAAAATGGATAAATAATACATTGTACGGATGTTATGGTTGATATAAACTTTCAATAAATATAAATTAACATGTTTTAAACACATTTTTTCCCTTATCGTCTACGTTTAGTTACTTTTACCATTTTTTCCACCATGATCAGTAGTTTCTTCAACTTATGTAATTTATCCATTAAGACAAAAATAAAATAAACTCTATTAGATAATTTAGAACATATTATTAAAAATTTAAAACTAAATTTACCAAATAAAAAATATATATGAGTGGGAAAATTAATTTTAACACAAGCACAAGATATAAAAACCCTCATTTTATCCTGAACATTTTAATTAATTTATTAGAATTTTTATAAATCATTATGACCAAAAATTAATTTGGCCTTTTTTGGAGGATAAAAAATTCATAAAATAATTTATAAAATCAATTGAAACATGATCCCTTAGTGTTGAAGTTTTTACATATTTAATTTGACTATTCATGGAGATGAAATAGACATACATATCAAAATGTATGGTCGTTTAGAGTTAGAATTCTAAAAATGGAAAGCAAAGGCAGTTCTGGGGAAAATTATGGAATTGCATGAAATATTCCAAAAGTGTGTAAAAATAATCCAAAATTGGGAAACAATGTTTCTAAATAATTTTTTTCCAAATATAGAATCTTTTCATATACACGAGCCTACATAAAAATACTGAGGCATTTTTACGCAACTCCATAAAGTTGCGCGACACAGCCAAAAGTAGTGTGACATCGAAAAAATGGATATAATTATCGAATCAAACCCTAAAATTAGAGATGATATCTATGATTATTTTTATAGATCTCTCACTTGAACAACATGGGTTTCTATGATTCATGCCACCCCCATGTCATGAACTTGCATGAAATTACCTCAATGAAGTCCCTTAAAGTATATGCTTCTACTAAGATGTTTCCATGAAACATTATCAATTTAGAACATAATTTAACAAAGGATAAAATATTTCATGAAACTATATTTGAACACAACTAAAATGTTGTTAGACAGAGTGTTTTCTAAAACTATTCTTATAGGCCAGGCTACGTGAAATACTCATTTTTTCATGTAACTGCATAGTTGGGTGACATGGTGAAAAGTTACGAGACCAAGTGCATAGTTTCATAAAATATTTCAGACACATTATCACTAGTATATACCAAAAGAGATGAACCCCTAACCCTCACTAGATATTAGTATTAGGATATCATCCTTGGAGTTCGACTCTATCCCTTCACTACTATCACAGTCCCCCATAAAAAATGGAGAGTTACACTATGAACATTTCTAGACGGGTTGATAACATTATGATTTTTTCTCTATATAGCCTGAATGAACACCCCAATTAATACCATAAGTTGAGATATTCCTCTATATTCACTAATGTACCTGGAGTCATAATGCTACTCTTTTTCCATTTCTCATTCCATGAAGTGATATTATCCTCTTGGATTCCTTTAATACCTTGTGTCGAAATAATCCTCAAGAAAATCCTATAACATCATCATCTAAATACTATGTCAGGTCAAAGTATATAGAGGTATTATTGAGTAAGGCCCACAATATCTATTTCTCAAAATCTTCCACTTAATATTTCTCACTACAGGAAGTTAAATTTTTGTTACCATATTTTTAAAAAAGAGGATGCCTCTTCTGATACACACAAGATACTTTATCTTCCATGTGTAAGATACCTCAAGTCATGATCATGAGATGACCTCATAGTCCTCACTGAATGATGCTAAATTATAGTATACACTATACGGAAAATATATCATTCCTCCTATGAGACACATAAGACAACATATATGTCAAGCATAAGATTCCCCATCATGAGATGATCACCCTTAGTCATCACTACATTAATTTAAATTATAATATACATTATATGGTTAGAATAAGATGCCTCCTGTGAAAATAAATAGATGTATTATTTATGAATCATATGATGAATCATGTAAGTATCATGATATGAATTCAAAACAACCACATTTGGCATCCTCCTCTTGTTTAATCCCCCAATCTTATTCCTTAACCCACTGGTGGTTCAATATGCCCTTATGATCCAACATGAAGAAGAAGAAGAATGTGCAACCCTTGATTACAATCCACACATGTATCCATATTTCTCCTGCATGACCTCCACATTCCACCTTATAATGTTTAATTCTCAATAATATCTCTTAACCCATCAGCATGAAGAGATTTCCTCTTTACCCAACCTAAGGAAGAATGGATGGGTAGCTCAATACATAATTCTCGCACACCAATTCATTTCACATGAGATTAAATTATCACCTTACCCTATGTTCGGAACATGGGATTACATATTGACATAGCATGAGGAATAAAGGATAGTAAACTCGATGCATAATCCCCAGAAGTATCCATATTTCTCCTGCATGACCCCCATATTCCTCCTTATAAGTTTCAATTCCCTATCATATCTCTCAACCCCTCAGCATGAAGAGATTTCCACTTTACCCAGCATGAGAAAGAATGGATGGGTAGCTCAATATATAATCCTCGCACACCAAATCATTTCACATGAGATTAAATTATCACCTTACCCTATGTTCGGAACATGGGATTGCATATTGACCCAGCATGAGGAATAAAGGATAGTAAAATCAATGCATAATCCCCACATGACATGCCCTTTCACATGATGTTATACTATATCCTTACCATATGCAATGATCATGAGATGCCTTGTGTGATAAGTGAGAGATTCCTCGTGTGAGAAGCATGAGACGCCTCATGTGATGTCCAAGAGATGATACCCCATAACCTAGAAAGATTCCATGCATATTTCCCACTCACATCATCACTTCCCCTTGTGGTGCCTAAGAAACTTCCACACATAATTCCCACACCATCCAATCATCGACACCCCTCCCATGACATGAGCATCTTTACTACAAAATGTTAAATATGAAGGGTCATTCTTGCCACACAACCTTAAACTATGGAATCAAACTACATGGGTTTTGATCCTTTTATATTAAATAAGATACTAAGGATACCTCCAGGAGGTTCAATACTAAAAAAATCAAGTGGAAAATCTCCCCCCCACCCTCAGGGACACACTCCACCAAACCTCCAAGTGTGAAATATTCCCACATGGGAATAAAATTAACTATCCAACCTATCCCCAAAATGCGTTAAACCCATGACCAACCTATCCCTGCAAGCTTTTAATCCTACACACAATGTGTCCTCAAATGATGTTAAACTTTCACCCATCCTATCCCCATAAGAAGTTAGAATTATGACCAACATGTCACTAGAAGATGTCAAACATCAAACCCATCCATATCCAAAAGATGCAGAAATTGTGACTTGGTCAAGAATCTATATCACATTAAATAAACAGGGTATTCTTGATGTAAAAATTCTTGGAAGACTTACTCCCCTGGTGTTAAAAACCTCAAGTATGACATGAGATTCCTTATTTTCTATGTCTATGATGCATCTGGCTTCAAAGTAGAAGAATTTATAGGTTCATAATGCACCCAACATCTAAAAATACCCAAAAATCACCTAAATTAGAACCTACTATAACCAAATGTTTCTACCATATTGAGACAAAATAAGCATAATTAACTAGAATCCACTGTGCAATGCAACCGAGAACAAGTTTCATAGAAATGAATCAAATATACGAGCAAGACCTAGAACAGGTGATGAAATCTAATGAGGAATATATAGGAGGATGAACAGATGTCCCATCATCAATTTTTGATCAAGAATTAAACATTGCATATTATAAGTGATGGAATCGACCCACCATTGAAAATTAGAAATGTGGGGTGATAGAATTGCATGCGACAAGCTGTCCATAATGAAAGCATTGAAAAAATGATGATCCCAACATGAATTTGTTCTCCTCCAACTATGAGAATATAAAAAATGTTGGCCACTTTCCAATCAAGGAATCACCCATAGGAATACCATATCATTAGTGTGCATTAGGATTAGTGACAATGGGATCATTATGTCGAGTTGAAATCAATGCCTCACTAACACCACCACCCCTAAGGACATCATAGGGAGAAACAACCCATCATTTTTATGGTGAACTATATTAGGAGGCTCTCCATTGAGAGATTTTATATATCACTCTCCATTATGAATAGGTATGAGATGCTTGATCCATGCCTATAGATACCACCACTCGTGATCTTCCCAGGAGAGATCCCACTAGTCTATGTCCGCACTATAACTTACTAGTTCCATAGGTAAAAAAGTGGGATTAATTCATCCCTACATTATTTACATTGTCCCTAAACACATTATTCTCTCTTTAGGGGTAGATCAAAAACATTGAATGATCATAGTTATATTTTATAGCTCTAGGGAAACCTTCCACCATTGGAATATCCCATAACATCTATTCAACAAATGAACAAGGATATATTTTCTCCCACATGGGATTGAGACCCCATCTACATCACAAGTAGTCTATGTTAACTCTCTAGGTGTTTGGAGCCATAAATAGTAATTACCGACCATCTCATGATGAGGAAAACCAATGTGGAGGTCCTCCACTCACTACCACAAACTATCACAGAGGTCCTCCCCATGACATCATCTACTATTGTGGAGGTCCTCCACACACTGCCACCAACCAACAAAAATCTCATCCCCATGATACCAAAAATTGTTGAGGAAGTCCTTCCTACACCACTGTCAATCGGGGTGGAGGTCCTCCTCACACCACTATCAACCACTGTGGAGGTCCTCCATGTACCACTATAAACCAATACAGAGGTCCTCCCATAATCACTATCTACCAATGCTGAGGTCCTATATGAACCACCATTAACAAGTGAGGAGGTGCCCACCCCCACACCTCCATTAACTAACATGGAAATCCTCCCCATTAAAAAAATATTTCCTTTCCTTGAAGAACATTGATAGGGTTGGAGGGGTATCACCCGACCACACCAACAATGTTGACCATTGGTAGGTAAATCATAGCCCTGATGGGGGTAGGTCTATAATATCTCTTCTCTAGTTGCTCTGGTATAGGCCCTTTACTTCCACTAATTGGGGAGGTTGATCATATCCCAAAAATGGTTTATCCACTATGTGATATTACACTATAATTTGAATACATAACTTCTAGGATCCATCATCAGGGAATTTTGGGTAGATTGGCATCTACAGATCATGGGGGACCTTGTCCTAGCATTTCATTGAGACAAGAATTGATAGATTTTTAGCGCCCTCAAACTGAAATTTCAGTGAGGTAATCACCCACATATTTTGGGTTCACTCACCCCAAAATATGGAGACTTAGGAATACACAAATCATGGGCACCATCACACCCACAATTTTGTGAAATAGGCATCCATAACTTCTGGTAACCCTCACCCTAAAATTTAAGCAAGATAAGAATCCAAAGTTAATCGGCTCCTTCGTCTTGATATATATGTGATATAGGTATCCAAATCTATTCAAAACCATCACCCTATCAAATTTATGATCCATTCGTTCACACCTCTTGGTGTCATCACCGAGTCAAGATGAATATATAGGCTTCCATGCCTCCTAATCACCCTATTGAACTGAAAATGAGAGCATCCATGCCCCCGAGTTCCATTGGCCCATCAAACCAATGATAGAAGATTCCACATCCCCTAGGTTCCATCACCCTGTTGAACTGGAAATCCTTTATTTCATGCCTCCAAGGTTCCATCACCCAATCAAACTGATGATCAAGGCTTCCACACCTCCCATGCACCATCACCCCATCAAACCAATGGTCCATGACTTCATACCTCCCAGGAAGCATCTCCACATTGAAATGACGATATAGGATTCCATGCCTTCATAGAACCGTCCCCCATCCTTATGTATAGTTAAGCTTCCTTGATTATCATGTGTTGTCTTCGCATTCATTCATAGATTTGGGATTCCAGGCCTTCTCAGAACCATCACCCATCCATTAGGATTGTTTGGATTCCACAAATATTAGGAATCACCACCCCACACATCCAGATAAGAATGTTTCAATTCAAGTATACCACTATAAATATCACAAGGGGAAATATACTGGGGGAAAACCATCATCCCTTCCCTAGTAAACCATTATCCAATAGCTCATTTATCCACTTACACCCTTGAGGAACTCCACATAATACTGACCAATTCACGGGGAAGTTTGTTGACTAATATTGAGACCCCAACCATATTTTAGGCATTTTATGTCGACTCTCCCTACAGTGTGTTCCATTAAAAATCATCATAGAGGCCATCCTCATGATTAAGAGACACCACAGAGGTCCTCTATATATCCCCAACACCAACCCGATTAAAATTTACCTATGACACATCCCAAATCAGGCATAGAGAACTTCCACACATATAATTGGTGACTTTTAGGGGACTCTTAATGTAATAACACCCTAATCCTCAAGGTTACCAAACAATCAGGATGGGAAAGATATGATCATGCCTCTACCACTAAAATCCTCAGGGGTTAAATCTCTAGAATAATTGGCAGTGCTATTTCTATAGGATTCAACAATGGAAAGTTGTTGAGGCTTGAGTTATCTTACTATGACATATCCTTTGAGGAGAAAACTTTTTGGGGAATAATTCCCCAAGAATCCTAGTCATGTGACATAAAATTTCACGATAACATCTTAGTTTCATTACATAAAACTACATTCCTTGTTATTGTTTCATGGCATTAAACTGTGTAGTATCATTGGTCATGGATGTACGACCATAAAAGGAACATAATTCATCATTTCTTCATGAAGTTAAATTGAGTAGCATCACTGATCCTATCTTCATGACCTTAAAAGGCACATTCATCCTCCTTTCTATATTATTTTTAATTGCATAGCATCATTTTTCCTATCTACATGACCTTAAAAGGCACATATATCTTCCTTTCTTCATGATCTTAAATTGTATTTTTTTAATTGATCATGTCTTGTTGACCTTAAAAGGAACATATTTCATTCTGGATACATTATGTTGAACTATGTAGCATCATCCGTCCTATCTGCAAGACTCTAAAAGGCATAACCATCATCCTTGGTTCACTATTTCAAACAGCATAGCAACATTGGTCTTGTATGGATAACCTTAAAAGAAAAATATTTCATCCTTGGTGAAAAATGTTAAACTATTTAGCATCATTGTCCCTATTTACATGAAAATGAATGTCACATAGTTGGTCTATGTTTTGTGACCTTAAACTATCAAAACCCCATTGGTCCGAGAATTATGACCATAAACTACATGCAATTAGTCAATGATCTAGGACCACAAACTAGAAGCTTCTCATTATTCAGAATTGTATTAATTTAAACTAGAAATACTAACATCCGCAACACATTAAGTTAAACTCTAGTCTTTCCCTACATGGTGAACATATGATGCCCCATGTAGTAAGCATGTGATTACTCCACATCCATATCCCATGATGTAAAATTGTGTTGTTCCATGACACCCCACATGAGAGAGCACTCAACATTTGGAATTTATTTACTATTGTGACACATTCAATAACTATAGATGGATTTATTTCTTGTTTTATGGGATAAGTAGAGACACTCGAGTCAAATACCCTAGGTCCATCCCAGTCCTTAGCCAACCTCAAGACTCCCATCATTGAGATTGGGTATGGCTCCCACATTCTAATATGCCCCATTGATGTGGTCAAATGTGTTGTGTTGTAGAACCTAAAGTACTGAGTTCCACATGGTTGTTCCCTAATTCTTCTCCACACTTCTATTCTTCCTTAATTTGGATCCTCATGATCCTTTAAATATTAATTGTCCCTATAATAGAGATGGTACCTGGGAAAAATGGCTCACCTCCCATCCCGAGCACATTCCCTGAAGGATCCCTAGAGATAGATGATGCTTCCACTATTTCAAACATGGTCAATGGTCGATCCCAAATTTATCCCCCCCCCATCCTAGTCTAGTACAGTTTTGGATCCTATGTTTGGAACATAGTCAACAGCGGACCCTGTCCATCAGTCTCCCCTTTCATGGTCCATATATTCAAAGGAATTATTTACCTCCTCTCCACCTCTATATGTTTTCGTGGAGTTCTAGAACCCTTGGTGTTACCCCTCCATGCATCCCTATGCATTGAGTAAGCATGTCAGTTTGATTAAGAAATTCTCAACATGACATCTCCTTTCCCCCATTGTGTGCTTCCATGTGTCCAAGAAATCCCCTCAAAACTCCATTATTCCCTCACTTATCACGACTCATATAAGCTTAGGAGTATTGGTTGAATGTGTAAATATGTGGCTTAAGCACACAAAATCTTGGTCTAAACATCATGATCAAAAATTAGATGCACCTCTCTCTAAGGAAGTTTCGTTTGATGTGAGGCCCCCTTATCCCTATATTCATGTTGGGTTTATCCTCTCTCACGCACCTTAAAAAATTAATTGAAACACATCCATGGACCAAAATTTATAAACATAAAAAAGGATCTATGGAATGGTCTCTACGACCTTAAACAAACAACAAGTCTAGAATCAAGGAATCATAACAACAAACTATTTGGGATTGGTCAAAGCTACATGACTATAAACTACAATAAACACAGTCTGAACTCTGTGAAATTAAAATAGGATTCATGGTATAACCATTATGAGATTAAACTATTTCCATCCCTTATTATCCAAAATATATGACCATAAACTAATTGTATCCATATGGTACAAGCATGATGACTTCAATTGTTTGAAATTTGACAAAGCTACCTGAACTTAAACTATAATAAGACTGGTAAAAACTCTATGACCATAAAAAAGGAGTCACATTACAATAATTATAACCTTAAATTATTTTCATCCCCTATATTCGAAGCTCTATGAACCTAAAATAACAATAACCTTATGGTCCAAGCATCATGAACTTAAACTGTTGGAACTTGGTTTAAGATATAGGAACTTTAAAATGATAAAAACATTGGCCTAAACACCACAAACCTAAACTAGGAATCATGGTTAGATAATTTTTACCTTAAACTATTTTCATATCTATGTTATGAGCACAATGACCTTAAATTAATAGTATTTATAGTCTGATTTATATAAATTAAAACTAAAAACCCAATGTCATAAGTGAATGATTTCAAAATGTGATCTTACCCTATGAAATGAACTTGATAAGCCTCATAAAACAAGTGTGAGGTGACCTAAAAACCAACATCCGTAGTACATGTTGATAAATTTTAGACTTACTCCATGTAATAATCATGGGATGCCTCAAAAAAATTGTTTTATTCCTCAATGTCTCTTTTAGATAGGGCTTCCCCCATTTCTGGTGCTGGTATCCTACTTCTAAGCATTTTAGAACAATGTTTTTCATGATTACCGTTATAATGGGATATGTATTGACTCCTAGATATCCTTTTTCTGGGACTAGTCGTAAATTTACCAATGTTTTTCCCTTTGGTTACATCCCAAGCAATACGACCTATGTGAATCTCATTTTATTGAATTTACAAGGTATATAGTTCTACATTCCCTCCTTTGACGCTGGGTTATACCTCTTTTATACCACAAAAATACCCTTGAAACGAACATCCACTTACTCCAAGAATCGTTACATTAAATTATTTTCCAATTTCCCCTTGTCCAAGCCTTATGACCTTAAACTATGTGAAAATTACATCAAGATCACTTCATGTGGTGCACATAATCCATGGAACCATTCACATTAGGGTTTGACTCTCTTAAACTACCAAGACATCTTCAAATTACCAAACCATACTGTCCAAGGTCTATAAACTTAAATTGGGTGTCTTGGTCCAAACACTATGAATGAAAACCAGGAGTCCAAGTTTGATAATTATGGCCTTAAAATATTTATATATAACCAATTGGGTACGTAATTCATATGGTTTGACTCATCCCTCGAATTTTGGAAAGCCTATTCCCCCTATCATGTTCCAAAACTACATGTGGTTTGATTCCCATTCCCATAGGATACATAGTTATGCATAGATCCATTGTCTTCAGACCCAACCATAATTTCACCACTAACCCATCCCTTACCCACGTTTCTATTTCCCCAAAATTACACTGGTCCTCTTTTTTGGTATAAATCCCATTCATATTCCTTGAACCATTAGTGGTCTGATATTACCTCAAGATATGTCATGTGGTAGAAAGGAACAAGAAGCTTGATGCTCATGCCCTACCAATTTCCTCACAACATGATGATAAACTGTAATCCTTAAACTATGTAATGTACATAGGTTTCCCCATATAACAATTATGGGATGAAAATATATAACATCCTCAACACATGAAACTAAACTGTAGCCTTGAAAATTTTAAATTTAGAATAACTCCTATCTTAATATGAGATGATTCAGTACCCTCACTCAAGAGGAAAACCCTTATCAACATTATATTACTACCACACAACATTCCATAACTTTTTTTAAGAATGTTTGGGGTACAAAGTCGTAGTTTATTGATAAAAAAGGTTCAGAAAGATAGGCGGAACATCAACAAAAAAAACATATTTGTCAAAGCCCCCTTCCCGGGGCCCGAGTTTTTTCCTAAGTTTTTCTCCAATTATCCGCTCCTTTTCACATAATTCATTCCAAATTTGTATTTTGATGTGTCCACGACCTCATCCCCTATCATATTGAACTTCAATCTCCTAGTCCTATTGGAGAAATGTATCCACGTCTTCATCAGAGTCTGCATTTACAGCCTGCTCCTCTTCATTTTTCATTTTCTCTTCAGCTTTTCTACTCCTTCTTCTTCTTGTTCTTGCTTGTTCCCAAGTGTCTTCATCCTTGCCTACCACTTCCAAATTTTTAGTCTGTAGTCCAGCAATCTATTTTTTTGTCTTTGATTTTGACACTACCTGCACACTAGAATAAGATGTATGATCAAGAGAAGGCTCCTCTAGATGTATAATTACTTCTTTAGAAGCAGGTGTAGCAGCTTTTTCATCACTCACATAATGGTCAGCAGAAGCAGGAATCCCACACTTCACATTCTCAGATTTAGAAAAATGAGAAACAGAGGCAAGATAGTTTTGTTGATTAATTATACCCGCCTCCTTCACTTTGTCTTGCCCATCTTCCTTTGGATTTATGTATACCTGTGCACTAGAGGCATCACTAGAGGCAACAGAATGTAAGGCTTGTGCTATGAGACATTCATGAGACACACCAACCAAGGAAGAAACCTCCATACTAGTGTCAATCTGAGCAGAATCAGATTGACACAGTGAAGGGGTCTTGGGTTCCTTGCTTTGAGAAACCACTTGAGCATAGGAATGGATAGTAGTAGTAACAGGGAGAGAAGGTGTAGGATCCACAACTTCTTCCACAATGGGAGCCCATGATTTATGGGTTGGTGTACAAAACTTCTCATTATCATTCTTGGATTCATAAACAACCATCCCTTGATTAACAGGCTTAGTAAACTGCCTATTAACAGGGTTGTCAGAACCAGAGGTGCAAGCTTTATTACCTTGTATTGTTTTCCTCTCCAAATCAAGGTTGGAACATTATTTATGATCATGTCCTTGTCGAGAACAAAGGGTGCAAATAACAGATCTTCTGCAATTTTTAACCTTATGCCCAATGACATTACAATTTGGGCAGAATTTGGTATGTTCTCAAATTCCACTCTAAGTTCTAGCTCCTCTTTATTAGTAGATAAAAAACATTATCTACTAAAGTGGATAAAAGGTCTATTTCAATCAGAAATCTAGCATAATGGCCAAATCGATCTATTTCAGTTTCTCGATCCATCTTAATTGGAACTCCAATCGCTAATGCAATGTCTTATAGAATTCTAGGATGCCATAAAATCCAGTTTAAGCCATAGATTTTAACACATACCTGAACTGGGGTCTTAACAATTTCATATGGGTTGAATTACCAATCCCAGTCATGTATATGCACTACAACTAGCTTGAGTGAGAGGGATCCAAATCCCCAAGATTTCAGCTTCTGCTCTTCAAAAGAGAAGAGTATGTGGAAATAACCTTTCCCAAGTGATACAATCTGCCATGTATCAAAGCCCCAGATGATTGATAATCTGTTTGCGAGTTGCTCCATCCTCCGTGGTTTGGAACCTTTGGGAAGTATAAGCCTAGCGACGATTGAATGAGCACCGAGCTTCAACCTTTCAACAATCACCTCTGGATCATCTTTAACATGAGCGGTCAATCCTCTCCTACGAATACCCACATTCAATCCCTTAAAATAGGAAAATTACCTGGTGGAATCACAGACCTCAGTAGGTTTAACGCTGAGGTTTAATCTTTTTTGTGGATCACATCCTTCACGGATATCTGCCAAGTGTATATGCGAGTTGAATCTTCCCAGAGGCAGAAGGCTTTCCATTATCCAATCTATTGTGAGAGAAAGCCCTAATCGCCATGCTTGCAAGCACAAGGGAACAGAAAACCCTAATCACCTTTGAGAATCATCGGAGAGAGCTCCCGAGTTCTCGACCCATCTTTTCCTCAAAACATTCCATAACTATGTGGGGCTTGATTCACATTATCGTGAGATACACTATGACACTCAGATATCCTAACCTCAAATCCCCCCCTCATAGACACATTATTGCATTTTCCTCCTACAACATCATGGCATTGACTTAGGCATGGTTTTTTGTGTTTTGTGTGGATGTGGGTATCTATAATACTATGACCTAGGTGTGACTAAACCTAATTCCCCAAGATGGTTCAGTACGTGACCTCAATTACACCTACCTATATTCTAGAGGCTATCAACTAGTAGTGACTGACTAATGAAACAACTAGGTTGATTATACCATCATTATCAGAGTAAGTCACAATAGACAAGAATAATAAATAATAAAACAAGAGAAAAGATAATCATGTATTACCAAAAAATTACCAAAACTAGGTAAATGACTAAAACCAATGATTGAATATTTCAGGTCATGTCATACCGTGTCAAGTGAAACGGGAAACCCAAAATAATGAAAAGATAAAGAATCCATGAATTGGTTCCTAACACCAATTCAAAATCCCTCATCCCTGAATATCTCAAAAACACATCTACCATCTAGTAAAGGAAATTTTCCCACGACCAAACCTGCAAAAATGATATTTTCTTAAGTTACCAAGGGCGGATCAAGAAGGGTGTGAGTAAAAATTAGTAGACCAATGGTTTCCACAAAAATATCCAGTCTAAAAAATACAACATGTAGTATAACAATGAAAATAAAGTAAATATATTAAAAAAATCAATTTCCATCATCTAAAAATACTATGATTAGAAAATTTTCCGATTACTTTCAAGTGTTAATCATATTCATGAAATTAACATTGGCATATGAAAATGAACAAAAAATTCATAAGGGGTTGGGGTTCATGTTACCTACATAAAATGGATAATCATTTCAAAAAGAAATACATAAATACCTTACCATAGATCCTCAGTCCATTTAATCGTATCCAAAGCATTCATTAATGGAATATAGCCTTAGTTCGACTCCCTATCCCATGAAATATTGGGTTGAGGCTTAGATCCTCAGTCTAGCTTGACCCATGGAGCGGAAACTCTATCCCACCCCCACACCTAAAACTTATTCATGTGAATAGGATTATTATACTATTTAAAACATTTACCCTTTAAATTCCATAACCCATTTGACACATTAAATCTTGACCAAATGTCCCCTCATGTCATCTTAAAAAACTAAATACAATTACCAATGGTTTCATTTTACAGTCCCTTTTTTAAATTATAACCATAATTATCTTTGGTTATATCTTACTAACCCTTCCATTTAACCTTTAACAACTCACTTTCAAGTTCAAGGAAGAGGCATACCCCTTGGGTGTCCTTGGTCCAGGTCTACATAACCTCACAAAATCCCATGTGAATCATAAGATGTTCAATTATCAATCATTTATAGCATTTATCATTTCATACTAAGGATAATAAATTGATAGCATAATGAAACTATATCACAACCACATACACATAAATTAGTATATGGAGAATATGGGATAAACATATAAACTACCTCTATAGAGTTCGTAGATGAAAACTCTCCTAAACACATGCCATGATTCGAAATCAAAAACACTTCAAGACTAAACATATAAATCTTATAGAAAAGTGATATTTAGGAATTCGGAAGGATAATAAAAACTATACAATCCTTTAAAAATAAAATAGAAGGAAGAGGAGTGTTAGACTCACAAGGATCTTCAATCCACACCCAACAGGGCCCCAAATGGCTTCAAATCAAAGGAGAAACCACTCTTGGAAGTTTTTTAGTGTTTTATTCATCATTAAGTATACTTTTGGAAGAATGGTGGAAACATTATAATGAGTTTTCATGAATCCCAAGGGGGGAAATTGTAAAAATCCTAATTTTTAATGGACGACTTAGTTTGGCAACATGTTTGGCCAAACTATGTTTCAACCATGTGACTCCCTCTTCCCTCAATGATTTTGGGTTGCACAATCTCTCATGAAGCCATATGTAGGGGCCATGTAGGATGGAGTTATCTAGTCCCCCATAGTTTCGTTACCTAACATGCATGGATTTAACAACCATGTACCACCCCCTCTCTAGGGTGCATAGTTATGGTGGACGATTAGCTATAACTATGAGCCAACCATGCCACCTTCACTAGGTGGACTCTTTTCCTCCTATTTCACATCCAAAACCGCTAGGACACCAACTAGTATCCTCTAATTCTTGGGAAACATTTCATTTACCATTAAAATGGTGTTAATCTAAAATTTAAATGATAACTTACCTCATTAGAATTTCCAGATCTTACAACCTTCCAACCTTATAATGTCTCTTCATCAATCCACACTACTAAGAATCAATAATTTACTGAGGTAAAAATATCATGCCACTAAACCCACATATCTATCTCTATATTTTAGGATTCCTCTTAAATTGTACATGTTTTCCCAACACTTTATCTATTGGAAAAATATTACCTCATAAAAGTTTCTCATTGTGATCCATGATACGAACCAGATGCTCCCTAATAGTCACATAATCCTCAAGATCAACATCATAAACATCGATCACATGGGAAGGGTAAGGGTGATACTAAATAAGACGTGACTCATCAAAAACATCATGAATTATACTATACTATTGTGGAAGATCCAATCAATATGACACTAGTTTGATCCTCATCACAATATTGAATGAACCCATATATTTGGGTGGTAATATAACATGTTTCCAAATATAATGGTGATCCAACATTGGAGACACCCAAATAAAATCACTATAACCCACCATAAACTCAAGAGATGAATGATGTAAATCCGTATATGATTTATGCCTCCTCTGAGTAATATACATGTTTTTTTGAATCAACTGACCTTGATCTTATGTATCATGAATGAGACTTGACAACAATAACTTTGATTTCATAGACTATGTCCAACATAATTGATATCTACATGTCCTACCATATATAACCTCTTATGGATCCATCTGAATAGTTTAATGGTTAATGTTTTTGCTAGTGAACTCATCAGTGGTGTCATTCTATATAGTGCAATGGATATTAGCTTAGTACCAGGAATCAGTTCAATAATCAAAATCAATATATCACTTACATTGAATCCCTAATAATTCCTCAAGACACACATCTTGAAACCAATCCATCATTGTATGAAAGTCATCATGTTCCATTCCCACATCATGAAGAATAAGACATTCTACTTGGGCTGCGAGCTCACCCAAATACTAACGAACTAGACCTCTGCAGCTAGCTTGGAGATTCTATTTTCCTCAGTGAAAATATGTATCACACTGAGGTGGCATGGATATCATGCTTAGGAGATAATAGTCAATATGGTATCAATCCAAAACCATACATTCCATTCCCAATATTAAGTCAAAACTTGACATCTCAAGAAAAAATATGTCTTAAAGGAAATAGTACCCACCATACTTAAGATAACAATAATTTCAATAAAGGATATTTTTTTCTCATTCCCCTAACGGTGTGAAAATAAATATAATCTTATAGATAAATTTCATTTCTAGACCTAAAAAATTCACAACCTGAGAAGATATGAAAAAATGAGAACCCTCTCTATCAAATATAACACTAGAAAGTGTGAAACGTATAAGAATAGTACCATGAAAAATTGATGGATCAGTCTAACCACCACTAGGTATAGGATAAACAACAGGAAGCTAACCTTCCACTCTACCCTAGGATCTATGCTGAGTTCTAGGTGATGCACTACCTTGTTGTTAAGGATTATCTCGTCATGAAGGACCACATACTCCACCATGACCAAAATGTCTAGAATAAGTCCAAATATATACTTTGTATAGGGTAGTATACCCACATCATATATTCTAAATCTTCCATTATTTAACTTCACTACCCTCTTATTGAGGTTTCCTACAGAGCCTCTATACATGTACCATCTTGTCACATGCTCAATACTCAAATGGTGGTTGGGGAGATGAACCGTCCATGTGTCCCGATCTGTTCACTGATAACATAACACCTAATTACTACCATGAGTGTTAAATTGTCTTCTATAGAAAATGCATCTTCCAATTCACTGGTGGACACCCTGGAAATGGAACTTCCAACAATCAGAAGTTGCATTGCTGGGCTACCCAACTGAAACCACATGACCACCAAAAGAAGCATACTTTAGCTTCCCCTTTTATAATTAGAGCCTGATCCACCACCTTATAAAAAGTATTTATATTGAAGATATTCTCATAGGACATTATGTCATTTATAAGTCCATCTTGAAATCATCTCTCCATAGTTATCGTGTCCCCAACCAATGCTGGACCAATGTGTTTGAAGATAGTGAAATGTCTGTAAAATTCCATCACAGACATTGTTCCCTGATTTAAAATCATAAAATATTCACCCCTCTCTCGTCTCATTGTTTCTGGATACAAATAATCACAAATTATTTTTATGGAAATGATTCCACAGTATACCATCTTCCTTCTCAGTCTGAACCAAGATTTCACACCAACCCATTTCCATTCTTCATAACATATATGTGATCAACATGACTCTCTTATCGGGAGGAGTCTCTAAGTGATATGGGATCATCTTGAGGGAATATTTTTATAACTCAGTTGCCTCAGGTCCACCCTCTCTAAAAACGTATTATTGTCATGCAACTGAAACTCTCTAGTTAGGTCAAATATACTCTCCATATCCCACCCTGGGTCTTGCTCCATAATCTTCATAAACTGAGAAAATTTCCCATTGATCTTTTCATCCCATCTGTTACCCATAACCACTAGGGTTTCCTTCTCTAATATAGAATTTAAATTCTCAGTGATGACATCTTATCACCCAACCAGTGAGTTTCATCATGGTGGAATCCTTATACAATTCCAAATGAAAGTATCAAAACACATAACATAAATTATATAGAATTAATCCAAAATAGGGTTCACAACTTGATATAAATAACTCATCCCACATACATTATTCCAACAATTATGAAAACATTTCTATCATTTTTCTCAAATGACTATATCGTGATCCATGGTAAACATGGGTTAAACCCCACACTTACATTAGCTCATGTCTCTCACTAGATACCCTTTTAAACCAGTTCATCTTTATAAACACAACATTATCAAATTTAGGCACCAGTTTGACCATTTCATAGACATCATTAAATTATTCATACAATTATAACATCTCGATTATGAAAAATTTCTTTAAAAATTAATATAATTTAAATCACATTTCCAATTATCTTTCCCAAACAAAACATGTTTTCTCGTGTGTGCCTAACATGATTCGTATCACATATCCCGACATTCCTAAAATGATGCATGTATACCTAACCTTGTACTGTTTCAGTCTATGAGTAAAATATGACATAACAATAACACCACACATGAAGTGCATTAACCAATGGGGAAATCACATTCAACCTTAAGAATGAATATAAAAACAATGACCCCACCCTTGGTACTCACGTATCACCCCCATACATGGGTTAGATACTCACATTAACGAGATCATTTTCATGGATTGGAATTCCCTAATATAGCATCTAAAATTTCTAAATTGATAAATAATGAAAAAGAATACCACTTCATAATTCCCCAACCAGGGTTCCACAAAAACATATGCCACGAGATGGTTTGGTATGTGACCTCAGGTGCACCTCCCCTTATTCTAGAGGCTGATGAGTAGCCATAATGGTGTTATGAAAAATTTGGGTAGGCTATAGTCTCTTTTTCATAGTAATACACTATTGGTAAAAATGAGAAATAATAAAACAACACAATAGAGAATCATGAATTACCAAACAATTCCCAAAAACTAGGTACCTACCAACATACAACAAGTGAATATGTCATGTCATATCATACATTGTGAAATGAAAAAGGAAAACCTAAAATAAGGGAAAGATGAGGAATCACCAAAATGTGCCCTCATACTAGGTCTGAATCCCTCATACATGCACACCACAATCCCATATTGAAAATTTAGCATAGGTCATTTTCCATTTTCTTGACAAGAAACCTTGAAATCTTCTCATGTACCCAAGGGTGACCTAAGAAGAGTGTGAGTAAAAACATGTAGGACACCACCAATGATTTCAATAAAATATCTAGTCTAAAAAATTACTCGTTGGAGAACAATGAAAAAAAGGGGAAATTATTAGAAAAATGACTTCCGTCATCTGATAATACTAATATTAGCCACTTTTTTCAAATGTTCCATGTGTTACCCATTTTCATCAAATTCCCATCAGCCTATATCAGTAAACTCACAATGCATATTTAAGAACCCATTTTTTCACTCAGTCCTACATCCTATAAATTTTGGTCTAATTTTATATCTTGGACTTAATATAGATGCCTAATGATTCAACAAAGGTATGATGGGTTTCAAGGGAAATTCCAGATCCCATGAATAATCTTTTTTAAGAAACTGGCCATATCGCATGGTTAGTGCAAGTTTGGCGCAAATTTTTCCTAGCCATGCAGATGGTCAATTTCCAAACAAAACCAAATCACATAGTTAACACACAACCATAGAGCCTAACCATGAGAGTTCCCCTTCTTCCCATGTAACTGTGCATGGCTTTCACATAGTTTTTCAAATCATGCAGACAAACCCGGAACAAGATATTTTATGGGTAAAATGTCATTTTCCCTTACTTATCTTATATGATACCTCCTTATTCTTTAATCTGAGAAGCAACGAGATTAACCTATTTATCCTTAAAATTAGAGATTTTTGAAGGCCAAATTGAGGGATTGAAATATATCATTCACCCAGGATCTGATAAGGCTTCTATTCAACATGTTGGATGCACAACGGTAAGTACTCTAGTCTATTTAAGAATTTCTCCTTCTTTTTTTCTCTCGACCGAGTTATCAAGGTATTAGTGTTTTTCCTATTTTCCTATATATACACTAATATGATCCAAATAATGGTCTAATACCGAAGGAGAAGAGTTGTACAAACCTAAGGTGGGTGGTCTATAACTCAGCCCTCAAGTTCGCTGATTTTGGAATTGTTGTGTGGGGACCACTGATTTCATTAGGTTCCATATATTGAATTTATATTACAGGATTATACTTGTTAGAAGCATATGGTTATGATATTTCCAAATATGTGATTAGTTTTTAATGGGTATTCCCACAAATCCATTCATCCCATGTAGAATGTTATTCAAAAAATTTCATTTTGGAGTTTTGATACGTTTGAGCCACCATTCGGGTATGCCTTGGCTTGACCTTCCTAAGGGTAAGATTTTAAATATTAAATGGCTTTTTATTAGTTATTATTTCATAATGTAAAGTACCATGTATTCTAACAAATTGACTTTCCTAAGGTAAATTCTTTAATTTGAAAAAAATGTGAATAGTGAATTAGAAAGTTTATAAGTATATGACTTGTCCTTAAATGCAAATGAATAGTAGGTTTCATATCTGTATCACCCCTCAAAATTTAAATGGAAGTTATATGAATGAATATTGAATATGGAATATGGTTTTAATTGATAAAATGAATGGTTGAATGCTTCTTGTCCTTGTCACACTAATGAAAGTCAAGGCTTGAACCAAATGACCTGATTAAAAGGATGAATTCTACTTGACCTCATCCCACTAATGATAAGAAAGACTTGAACCAAATTACTTGATAAAATGGTTTCATGGTACTTGAAATTATCACACAAATTAAAGGTATGGCTTGACCCAAATGAATTATTACATGACATTATACATAAATAGGAATTGCCTGACTCGAGCTCGCCTTGGATTCTTATCGAGGAATGCCATGAGAACTTGGGAACCCCATTCCGATTCAAGGATATGGCTTTATTAGATTGATACCCACATATATCCTATTACCTTTATATACTTTGGATTCATGATATGCCATCATAGGATCCCTTCAATATCATTTTAGGATTCCATGGATACACTGCTTGGATCCAACATGGAAAATTAAGTTCCATGGTTACAACCCAATGAGCCTAGTCATTTCTTTGCCCCATTGTACCATGGATTAACTCCTTGGACTCAGTAGGCATATCATTATAAAATTCCTTGGACTATTCTCCTTGGATTACACTCTTACCCCATGCTATGCTAAATTTATGACTGATTTGGTGACCCTTATGGTCTATGTCCCCTTCATTGTTACCTCGGTACATCCTTATTAAATATCGTTATTGGTTTCCTTGTCACAACATGAAACATTCACTATTTTTAACATGTGGAATATTTAAAAATGGGTACACTAAAATAATTACTTGGTTATATATTCAGACACCAGTCAAGGGATGAATCTGTGACTTTGGTATTTAATTACATTCTACATATTCACTTTATATGTGTATAAATTCATGCCTACAGAATGTTGAAATTACATTACACAAAAAAGATGTTATAGATTCCATTGGTGGTGGCCCATAGAGATTTATCTGACACCCTATTCTAGAACTGTTTGGTACCCAGAGTAGATTACATGAATGTAGTTATTGATAAAGGGAATAATACGACTTCAAACACTTGATTGCTTTCTGTTTAAGATGGATCTTGATAGCAGATAACCAGGAAAGTGATCATGATATTTGGGATATTCATTCATTTTTTACACATTTATGGAACTAGTTATTCCTAGTGTCTTTTATTCTTGTTTTCTAGTTTTCTAGTGACATGACATATCCTCAGTTGTTGAATGCTATTCCAGTTTTTTTAGTTATTGTTACTATTGTCACTATTTTCTATTGTGCCTTCTTTTTTACTTATAATGATTCTTTAATTTTCCTCTATTTATTTTCATCTGATATACCACACTTTGGTAATGAGGGCATAGTCTCCCCATGGAAACTCCCTATTCCCTCACTGCTAGTCGGTAGCCTCTGACATTCAGTGAGATGCACTTGAGGCCACATGTCCCACTAGGATCACGACACCCATTAAGGGGAATCATGGTCTGTGACAAAAAAAGGGGGTATCAGAGAAGTTTTTCACTTCATACAATAAGATTTGGAGATAATATATTGGAGATCACGAATTCTAGGAACATGATCTTATGTCATGCTTGGGCGTCGCGAACCCATGTTCAAGGTAAAAATAAAGTCCCCTAAATTATAATTGTTGTTATGATTTTTCCTAATATAGTTGACATTATTTCACCATTGGGTGACATACATGTTCTGTGTAGTTGTTGATTATTAATCTGTTTGAGGATTTTATGTCATCATTGAACCAATGATATTATGGCAAGGATCATTGTTACATGAATCATTATAGGCACCAATAATTTTCATTTCCAACTTATTTCAATGCCATATAGCTGCATTTCACTGATTTTTATTGCTTGGTATTCATGTGATTACAGAGTGATGCTTTGATAGTTAACTTATGCTTTTATTACTCTTGGTTACAATTTAGTGATTTTTTGTCTCATTTCATGATGTTTATGGCCCCTCATGGGCTGAGATGAGTAATTTACTGAGTTAATCCATTATGCAATAAATAAATGGGTGTCATTTCCAATGATAAGGTGTATGGGAACTGTAAGGACCCGACCATATTACATTACATAATCTTGAATTTATTCAAGAATTAACTTCCTTTCACATTGAGGATATTTTCAAGTTTAGATCTTTAGAGAATTGGGACATAAAACATTCATAAAATTAAACTTTATTACAGAGTGGATACCATAAAACAGTATTCTTTTCTTGCAAAAAATAAAACATTTCACATAAAACATGATTTCATTTACTACTATTCAAACATTTAACTTGGATTCCTTATTTTTCTTACACATCCCTATAACCTATGTAAATAATTTAAAAACAAGGGATGAGCAAAAAAACATAGTATGGGATATAAAAAAGAAAGAAATAACACATTAGTCTGTGAATACTTGTAACGTTTGAAATAATTTTCAAATGACATAATTTTCACCTGTATATATATACTTACTTTGTGGAAATTGAGATTTAAAAAAGATTCCCACAATACATAATAACATAAGTAGAACCATAAATTTATATTGTGTAACTACTTACATGATCTTGTAACCCTCTCGGTTACCTTATAATTTGTACTCCTCACAGCTACCTTACAATTTCTGTTACCATCGTAGTTACACATGGAATAACCGTACGTCTGACCTCCAACTTAAACATAACAAATAAATTAGAGGGAAATATAGGTGCCAACCTTCATCATAGAAAATTCCCAATAACCATAACATAATCATACAACATGAATAATATCACAAAAAAAATTACTTTTGAATTTTCTAAAAAAGAATTCTAAAAGAGGTTTTAAAAGGAAAGTATCTTATCAATATCATATAATTGAAGAGATACTAAATATAGTGAATGTTATATGTATATAAATTGTAAATACACATAATTAATAATTATATAAACAAATTTCATGACATGTAAAATTTAAATACTACATAAATAACCAAGTAGAAGGTCAACACGATGAATGGAAATCAGGTTAAGAATTCCCTTACCTCGGGGTTTTCTAACTTCCATCTCATTTAAATATATTATATAATGATTAAAATAGTGTTATTAATATCTTAAATAAACATATTCATATTTATAATACATTATATGATCATTTCATTACATAATTTCACACTTTAATTGTTAGTATTTTTTTCCGTACACTGTTTTTGGGTGAGTTATTTACCTAATTTCCATGATTGGTTCATAATGGTTGTTCTTAACAATTGAAAGTGAAACTCCAAAATCCAAATATAATGGTATTTAAATATTTCCAAAACCATAAATTTTACCATTAATCATTTTAAATTTTTACATGAGTATAATTCATAAATTAAAACATTATTGATATTTGTTTAAGTCATTTTAGCGATTCATCGATCGTAAAGAAATCATTTTGTTTCATAAATTAATAAAATGTATATAAAATGATTACAGAACCATGGATGAGACGTAATAAATGTATAATAACCTAGTTCCACCATAAAAATATTTTCATGACTAGACTTGAAGGAATTAATGTAAATTGAAATCACATCGTCCACGATATCGGTAATTCGACACATCACGTACAATGTTTTTAATTCCTTGAATAATTGGGAGAGGAGAACAAGATTGATGATGAATTTTCCATGAACATGATAACATAAATAATATGAAATATTATATAGATTTTATGAATCTTGGATTAGAGGATGTGTGGAAAGAAGAAGAAAAGAATGGAACTCAAAATAAATGAAAATTTTAGAAATTCCCTACGAAAATTCGGCAGCCTAACAACATCGTTTAAATTTTCATAAAATAATTTCAGGAAAAAAAGGGCTATCTCAAAATTATTAAAAAATAATGGAATTACGGGGGAAATGGAATTAAATATCCCAACATAATCTAAAGGGAATGAAAAATAATAACATAAAATGAAAGGAAATAATGAAAACAAAAGAGGATGTTTACCTCTTGATCTCTTCTCCTTGAGATCCTTCTTAAGTCCATGAGTTTATTCCTTTTGATGAGACCAGAAGATATAGGTCAAGGGAAAGATACTTGGGAGGAGTATTGGTCAGAACTTCAGTAAGGCTCAAGGCTTGAGAGGTGTGGGAGGAAGAGGGAAATGAGGGTGATATTTATAGTGGATGAGAGGGGGTATTTTTCATTATCTTAATAATTATTATATTATTATTGATCAAGACTATGAATAGTAGTAATTCATGTGACCCAAAATAGTAATAATTTCATTTGATTTCTAAGAAAGTTTCCTTAATTCACTTATGATGTCATAAATAGTGTTTTGTTTTGATAATTTGAATATACGGTATTTTTCCATATTTCACTATTCAACGAAAATTGAAGAATTTCATAAAAATCCCAAAAATTCACCCTTATCATTTTTTAATGTGTATAATTAAAAAATGAAGTGCAATTTTTTAAAATAATTTGCTTAATATAATTAATTAATCTTTCAAATATAATCACACTTAATTCAGAAATTAATAATTTAAAAACTATAACTACTTTTATATGACATTAAAAAATTAATCATGATGTAAATATCTTATATCTTTAAGAAAATAAAATAATAATACAATTTAATTTTCATTAAAGTTATATTACTATTCATATTACTATTCATAAGGGTATTTTTACTATTCACCAAAAAACATTTTGGTTCTTTTAGACTCTAAATAATATACTGAGCACAGTTATAGATGACCAATTTTTGAAATTCAAAACAGAGAAGTGGAAAAATTGTTTTTAAAGGCTAGTTGTAAATATCTACTTAAAACAAAGTTTCATGAATTTCATTTTTTTTATATCGTGGGGTGTTACATTATCCCCACCATCTATAAATTGTGTCCTTGCAATTTTATTTACTCATTAAACAAGTGAGAGTACCTTTCTCTCATAAAATTTCTAGAATCTCATGATTCATCTTCTACCATTTGGTTTCTCCACAAAACCATTACCTGGTGGAATACCTTATTTCGTAATACCTGTTCCCTTCGATCAAGAATCTGGACTGGTTTCTCTTCATAAGAAAGGTTCTCTTCTAGTTGAACTACTTTTGGGATCAAGACATGTGATTAATCTGGAACATACTTCCTCAACATTGAAACATGAAAAACAATATGTACCTGAGACAAACTCTAATGAAAAGCTACTCGGTATGAAACTGGCCCAACTTTATCTAGGATTTTAAAAGGGCCGATGAACTACGAAATTAGCTTCCCTTTCTTACTGATACACATCACACTTTTCCATGGAGTGATTTTAAGAAAACCATGGTCACCTACCGTGAAAAATAATTATCTCCTTCTGTTATCTGCATAACTTTTCTTCCTGCTATGAGCTGTCCTCATGTGTTGCTAAATAATCTTTACTTTCTCAGCAACTTCCTCTACAAATTATTGCCCCATCAACATTCTTTCACTGACTTAATCCCAAAATGCTGGAGTCTGACACCACTACCCATACAAATAATAAAAAGGTACCATCTGTATACTGGAACGAAAACTGTTATTATAAGAAAACTCATGTTAAGAAAAATGTTGATACCAACTTCCCTGATAGTTCATTGAACAATCTCGAAGCATATCCTCCAATGTATGAATCATTCGTTCTGACAGTCCATTTGATTGATGATAAAAAGTTATACTGAAATTTAATTCTTTTCCCAATGACTTATAAAGGCCCTTCCAAAGGTTATATGTAAACTTGGGTTCCCAGTCAGATACAATAGAAAGAGGAACACCATATAACATGAAAATATCTTTGAGGTACAGTCATGAAAGCTGATCCAACAACATTATATCATGAATAGAATGAAAATGTGTTGATTTTTTCTGTCAATCGATAATAACCAAAATCACATTGTTACCTCGAGATGTCTTAGGTCGTCCCACCATGAAGTCCATTGATATATTCTCCCATTTCAACTCTGGAACTGTAAAAGGCTGAATCATCCCCTTCAGTAACTACCACTTTGCTTTAACCTATTGACATGTCAACCATTTCATGTTATAATAAGTTATATCCTTTTAATTCCATCCAACCAATAACACTCTTGGAGGTCTCTGTAAATCTTAGTACTGCTAAGATGAACTGAAAATGGAGAACTATGAGCTTCACCCAAAAATTCATTCTTCAACAAGGAATCACAAGTCATAGATAAAATTTTTCCAACTCTTAAAACACAATCTATATCAATGTTAAATTCTGGAAGCTTACCCATTTTAACCAATTATACCTTTTTCTGTAGCTCACTGTCTTCCTTATGTGCTTTCTTAATTCTGTGTGATAATGGTGACTTCACTGAAAAAAGAAAAAAAAACAGATGTATTTACTACACCAACAAATTCTGAGCCAAAATTTATCAAATAATTAATCAAGGTATCATCTTCCAAACGTAACATGGTTAATGACGGATGATATTTTCGACTCAAGGAATCTGCCACTTTGTTTTATTTTATGGGATGGTAATTGATTGTGAAATCATAATCTTTTATCAGTTAAAGACATCTTCCCTACCTGATGTTCAATTCCTTCTGAGTGAATATATACTTCAGACTTTTATGGTTAGTATATATTTTACATTTGGGTCCGTATAAATGATGCCTCTAAATTTCCAAAGCAAATACCATATATGACAATTCCAAATAATGTGTGGGATAATTTAACTCATGAGGTTTTAGTTGTCTTGATTCATAATAAATTACTTGAACATTCTGCATCAAAACAGAACCGACTCCCATTAGAGAAGTATCAATTTAGAAGAAAATCTCAACATTTCGGGAAGGCAGGGCCAAAAATGGAACATTCATCATTCTCTTCTTTAGTTCCTAAAAAAACATCACATTATTCTATCCAAACAAATTTAAACCCTTTTCGTGTTAACATAGATTTAGTCTAGATAATCATGCAAATTTCTTAACAAAACGTCAGTAATAACCTACTACTCCAAGAAAATTACGAATATCAATAACATTTGTAGGTGTTGTCCATTCATCAACCACGTTTGTTTTGGCAAGATCAACTATTATTTCATCATTCTTTACAATATACACAAGAAAATAAATATGTTGCAACCAAAAATCACATTTGATGAATTTTCCATAATGTTTATTTTACTTTATGTTTTGTTGAACAACCTTATATGTTTTTCATGCTCTTATCTACTATTAGAAAATACCAGAATGTCATCAATAAGCACAACCACAAAAATATCCAGGAACTCATGAACTATTCTATTCACAAGATTCATGAATACAGTCGGTGAATTATTTAATCCAAAGGGCATAAAAACAAACTCAAAGAGCCAATATCTAGTACGAAAGGTTGTTTTCATGATTTCATCCTCTTTCACCTTCAGCTGATGGTATCCAGATCTCAAGTCAATATTAGAAAAGTACTGAGCTTAATGGAGCTGATAAAAAATTCATCGATATGTGGAAAATGATACTTGTTTTTAATAGTGATGTTATTCAAATTTCTATAATCAATGCAAAGTCTCATGGAACTATCTTTCATTTTAACGAACAAAATGAGATATCCCCAGCGTGAAGTTCTAGGAGGAATGAAGCCTTTATCAATAAAATCCTGCAACTTATTTTTCAATCCAAGAAGTTCTATTTGAGCCATTAGATATAGAAGTTTGGAAATTTTCTTAGAATCAAGAACTAATTCAACTGTGAATTTGACTTCCCGATCATGTATGACATTGGGTAACTCATTAGGAAAAAAATCAAGGTATTCATTTTTCATAGGCACGTTATTAGTCTGAAGTGTTCCCTTGCTTTCAAAAATATGAGAAAGATAACATTCATTTCCATCTTTCAATAGTTTCTCGGCATATTGATATATTATCAATGGTATGGTTTTGTTCTTATATACAAACTGATACTCATTCTAAAAAACAACTTCTTTAGATCTACAGTTAATCTTAGCATGATTAACAGAAATCCAATCCATTCCCAAAATTACATCAAACTCAACTAAGGGAAATACAACAAGGTTCTTAGGTAAAGTATTCCCACATACCACAATAGAAATATTCTTATAATTCCCCTTTGGTATCATATTTCCTCCTGTTGTTTTAAAAAAAGTTCTTGTTTCATTTTTTGATGTAATATTTCCAATTAACCTAGAAATCTCTCAGAGATGAAGGAATGTGTATACCTAGTATCAGAAAAAACCTTATTAAAATCCAAGTAAACAAAAAAAGTACCTAATACAACTTCATTGGGTTGCTCAACATCTTCTGATGTAGTCAAAAAATATATCACTACACCATTCTTCTTAAGTATTGATCTTTTCATCATTTGGATCTCTCTTTGGGAAGAAATTTTCATGGTGACCCATCTCACCACATTTCAAAAACATTAAAATTTTCTTATCTGGATTATTATTAGGATAATTTTTATTAAAATCGTGGGCCAGATGTCCAAACATTCCACATTTAAAACACTTCCCAGTTTCGGTAAGACATTCCCTAGGGTTCTTCTTACCACACTTTTCACAAACTGGAAACTGAATTTTCCTACCATCATATTTCTTTTGTTGATTCTTAACCATCACTTTCCATCTAGACCACTTATTTTCTTTATTTCTAAAATGCACAAGATTACTAGAAAACTCCATATCTACCCTCTGAGCACATTGGACATGTTTCTCATAAATTTTGAATTCACAGGATGACAACTCCCCATCGATAACTTGGATTCAATCCTGAGTAAAATCAATTTATTTTTCTATCAAGATCTAGAATAAGATTTGGAGCATACCACACTTGTCAAGGGAATTTCTCTTTATACATATCCACTAAATCATCCCCCTGTTTAAATTCATGGAATTTCTTCTCCATTCTATATCACACCACCGTAGGAAAATATTTTTCAAGGAATAGGCTTTTAAATTCATCCCATTCTAAGGAATAAAAATTGTCTATATCCCAGATATTACATACCATTGACCACCATTGATCAGTTTCACCTTCAAAACGATAAATGGGGGACTTACCTTTCATTGTCTGAACATCCCATAACATCGAATATCTTTTCAAGGGATTTAATCTATCCTTCAGCTACTTCTGGGTTAGAAGATCCATTGAAAGTAGGAGGATGTCGTCTCATAAAATGTTCCACTGTCGTCATGTTTCTTTGTGGTACCTCTAGTTGTTCCCATAAATGAATTCCACCACCATTTAGTTCCTTTGTTAGGTGATCCATTACTATCACAAACTAATTAGTTCCAATCCCTAACATTATAGGATGTAGATTAGGAAGGATTCCATTGTGTCGGTTCCTCTCCTCTTCATCTTCCATGTTTCTTCTGCGGACAACCATTCATAACAAACATATCTTAGACAAAGAAACTTGGTAATTCTTAAATTCTATAACATTTCCTATTAATCAAAGAGTAAAAATCATTTGTGGTATTTTTTTAACATCATCCTAACCCCTAAAGTTATCTAAACCATCCTCTGATAGCAAATATAAGGAATCGACCTTATTACATTATAAAATATTGAATTTTTTCAAGAATTAACTTCCATTCACATTGAGGATCTTTTCAAGTTTCGATATTTCGAGATTTGGGACATAAAAAATTCATAAAATTACACATTATTACAGAGTGGATACCCTAAATATTTTATTTCTTTCTTGAAAATTATAGAACATTTCACAAAAAACCTGATTTCTTTGATTAATCTTCAATTTTTTTACTTGGATTCCTTCTTTGTCATAAAAGTCCTTATAAATTTTGAAAATAATTTAAAAACATAGAATGAGAACAAAAGCTCAGTAAGGGATATAAAAATAAAAAAGAACACATTACTCCATTAATACTTGTAACGTATGAAATCATATTAAAAAGATATACTTATCACCTATATATATATACTTACTTTGCGAAACAAGAGATTTACACAAGATTACAACAATACATAAAAACATAAGTAGAACAATAATGGTATATTGGGGAATTACTTATATAATCCTGTAACCCTCTCAGCTACCTTATAATTTGTATCCCTCATGACTACCTTACATTTTTTGTAACCATCGCAGTTACACATGGAGTAACCATACGACTGACCCCCAAAAAACACATAACGAATGAATTGGAGGGAAATATAGGTTCCAAATTTCATCATAAACAACTCCCAAGAACCCAAACATAATCATACAACATGAATAATAGCACAAAAGAATTTATTTTGAATCTTGTAAAACAGTATTCCTAAATAGGTTTTAAAAGGAAAGTCACTTATAAATATAATATAATTGAAGAGAGACTTAATAGAGTGAATGGGATATGTATATACGATATAAATACACATAATTACTCATAGTATAAACAAATTTTATGAAATAGATAATTTAAATATGACATAAATAACAAAGTAGAAGTTTAACCAAAATAACGAAAATCGTGTTAATAATTCCCTTTCGTCAGGTTTATCTTACTTTCAACTCATTTAAACCACTTTTATAATGATTAAAAGTTTGTAAATAATTTATTACAGAGGAACATAAATATTTATATTACCTTATATGATCATTTAATTACATCATTTCACCCTTTAATTGTTAATATACTGTTACTTGCACTATTTTTGGGTGAGTTCTTTACTTGATTTCCATGATTGGTTCATAATGGTTGTTCTTGTCAATTAGAAGTGAAAATATATAATTTTAATGGAATGGTATTTACAAATTTCCAGAACCATAAATTATACCATTTATCATTTTGAATTATTACATGAGGATGATTCATAAGTTAAAACATTATTGATATTTTTTAGGCCATTTTAGCGATTCATCGATCGTAAAGAACTCATTTTGTTTCATAAATTAATAACATGTGTATACAATGATTCCAGAACCATGGATGAGACATAATACATATAATAACTTGGTTCAACTATAATTTTTTTTTATGAACAGACTTTATGGAATTAATGAAAATTGAAGTCACATCATCCACGATGTCGGTAATTCGACACATCATAGACAATGTTTTTAATTCCATGAATAAGTGGGAGAGGAGAAGAAGATTGATGAAAAATTTCAATGAATTTGAGAAAATACATAAAATACTGTATTTTATATCATTCATGCCTCTTGGAAAAAAGGAGGTGAGGAAAGAAGAAGAAAATAAAGGAACTCAAAATAGAAGAAATTTTGTGAAATTCCTTACGAAAATTCAGCAGCCTAACAATGACGTTTAAATTCTCATTAAATAATTTGATGAAAGAAAAGGGGTCTCTCATAATTAATACATAATCTAGGAATTAAGGGGGATATGTAATGAAATGTCTCAACATAATCCAAATTTAAGGAAAAATAATAACATAAAATAAATGGAAAGTAAGAAAAGAAAAGAGGATCTTTACCTCTTGATCTCTTCTCCTTCAGATCCTTCTTTAGGCCTAGGATTTTGGCCTTTTGATGAGACCATCAGCTCTAGGTCGTGGGGAATAGCCTTTGGAGGAGTATTGTATATAACATAGGTAATTCTCAAAGCTTGAGATATTTTCTTGGAAGAAGAAAATGAAGGAGGTATTTATAGTGGATGAGATGCGGTATTTTTCATTATTAAATCATTATTATATTATCTTTTCTCAAGACTATTAATAGTCTTAATTCATGTGACCCAAAATAGGAATATTGGCATGTGAGTTCAAGAAATGTTTCCTCAAAACACATATGATGTCATAAATTTTTTATTCTGTTGTTAATTCGAATATACTATATTTTACCGTATTTCACTATTCCTAAAAAATTCATGAATTTTACAAAAATACCAAAAAATCACCCATACCATTTTTCAACTATTAGAATTAAAAAATGAATTCCATTTATTGAAAATAATTTTTAAATATAATTAATTTAATTTTTAAATAAAATCATACTTAATAGAAAAATTAATAACTTAAAAACTATAACTTATATTATATGACATTAACAAATTAATCAAGATGTCATTATCTTAAGGCTATAAGAAAATAAAACAATAATACAATTTACTTTTCATTAGGGTCATATTACTATTCATATTACAATTCATAATGGTATGTTACTATTCACCAAAAAAAATTTGTTCCATTAGACTCCAAATAACATACCAAACACAATTATAGATGAACATTTTTAAAAATTCAAAACTTATAAGTGGAAAAATTATTTTCAAATTCTAGTTATAAATATCTACTTAAAAAAAGTTTCATGCATTTCAATTATGTTTTTAACCTTGGGGTGTTATAGGAATTAATTCCCTTTGAATGGATATCCATTATAAAGTGAATACTAGAATCTAAAATGAAATGGTATCACGTCCTTATCCCACCTTGTCATGTTTATAAAAGATAAAAGAGTGAACCAGGTAATTAAATGTAAAAATGAAATGAAACTTATACTTGATCACTTATCGATACATGGAAATCTAAGTGGGTAGTCGGGGTAGTATTCCATGAGTAGTGGGTTTTCGTACATTCAACATCTTCTAGTTATGCTATCATTTAGATTAATCCTATTATGAGGTGTGTGATTGGAATTTGTACACCAATAATACCACGATTTCCTATAATCACCTACAAAGAGGGTGCTGACGACCATGCTTCAAATGTTGTGGGCCTTGAGCCGCCGGTATTACCTCATGGAGTTCCACTCAAGGAACATCCTGTTTTACCTAGTTTGGTAACTGATTCGTAGGTTCCTGATAGTTTCATATGTATGATACAGTCCATGCATGGTGCTCCATGGATTGAACCTAAGATGGGTTGTTTAAATCGTGTGTTCTAGAAGAAGCATCCTCCTACCATCTTGGGTGATGGAGGTCCACATGATATAGAGTCTTGGATAAAATAAAACCTATATATATTTTAGAATTTGGATACACCTTTTGAGAAGAGGGTCAAGATTTCTACATATATGCTGCAAGATTTGTCCAAGCATTTGGTATATGTGATTTCCAAGGTCAATTGTCATCAGGGCATGTTATGGGTTGAATTCTAGACTACCATCTATGATTAGTTCTTTCATATATGTTGAGACCTGAAAGAGCTAGAGATATCATGAATCTCAAGTAGGGTTATATGTCAGCTATGTAATTTTCTGCTCGTTTCATGGTGTTACAGCGATTTTTACTATTTCTTTCTAGTGATGATATTTTTGCATGCAAGATGCTTTGAGGATGGGCTCTTGTATGCCATCTGTATGCATTTGAATATCTTTCACCTGCCTAATTTTTCTGAGATATTAAACCTGGATATTATCACTGAGTGAAAATCGAGGGAAGAAAATAGTAATGGATATGAAGGATCAGTTCCATGGTAAGAAAATAGTTCTTACAGTGGTAGGAAATATTTCCTCAATATTTCTCTTCAGGGTAGTAACAACAAGAGTTCATGTTTTGATATCTCTAATGTATCTCATCATTTTTTATGATGGGTTAATTATAAGTCTCCATGTGATAGACACCCTCTGCATTGCCAGGCTTGTGACTGTATAAGGAATATCCAACATCTCTATAGGACCTTTCAACCAGCCTCGAGTGGAAATGGATCAACACCAACTCCAACTTCAAGAGCATGTTCTATCATGTCATGTCAGGAATGGATTTTTAATAACATTGGTAGGTATGTCTATGGAGGGGGTTGCGGACATGGTAATTCGACCACTAATCACCGAAAACACCACTAGAGAAGTTATGATCATGGTAGTCCATATGTTACATAGGTCCATTGATCAGGTCAGTGGCATGCCCTATAGCCAATACATGAGGATCGGGCTACTAGACCATTTAGAGTGTGAGGTACTATTCTTGTGGAATCTACAACAATATCTTATTTATTTGATATATGTTCTTTGAAATCTTTTATCTATGTATCTATCGTGGAGAGTATCAGAGTGTGATGCAGTATCACTATGGTATAATGACCCTAGATACACTGTTAGTGGTACAGACTGAGGGCATACGCCAGTGTAGGGACTGCCTGTTGAGGTAGGCAGTTACCCTTTCTTATGGAACATCTTCATTCCTGAGATAATGAGCTTCAATTTCATTCATATAATGGACTGGTTGGTTTACTATCATGCTATTTTAGACTACTATCACCACATGTTATCTTTTACATCACTAGAAGGTAGAAGTTATATACATAAGGATGAGTAGGTTGTCCAGGATGGTAGAGCAGGACTAGAGAATCATGGACATGGTGTAGTGACCTCCCATATTGAAGATCTATTCATAGAGGATTTGGGTTTATGTAACGATGATTTCCCCCAATAGTGGGTCATTTCAGTGATGTATTTTCAGATGATTTTTCTGGATTACCTCATTATAGAGTGATAGATTTTACAATATATCTTTTTCCAAGATAATCTCTAGTGTCCATTCCTCTATACAGGATGACACCTATAGAACATCTAGAGCTCAAACAGCAGTTAGAGGATTTAGAGGCCAAATGTTTTTTATGGCTCAGAAAATCCTCTTGGGGTTCACCTATTCTTTTTTCAAAAGAGGATAGAACCTTACATATATGCTTGGATTATAGAAATTAGAACCAAATTACTATCAAGAATCGATATCCACTACCTCGAATAAATGATCTCTTCAACCATCTTAGAGGAGAAAATGTATTCTATAAGATTAAACCGAGATCTTGTTCTCATCAGGTACAAGTTAGACTATCATAAAACCTCGGACAACTTTTTGTAGTAGGTATGATCTAAATGAGGACCTTGTTATACCGTTAAGTCTCATGAATGCACCTATTATTTTCATGTATCTGATGAATAGGGTCTTCTTCCCCTATTTGGATTCATTTATCATCGTTTTTGTGGATGACATCTTAATGAATTCTCATAATCATAGAGACCATGAAAAACATCTTGATATCATTTTGAGTACACTGATTGGGAATTAAATTTAATCAAATCTTTCTATGCACCACTTCTAGATAATAAAATTAAACTTATTGGGACATATAATATCAGAATCATGAGTATCTATTGACCTTGAAAAGGTTAGTAATGTGGTTTCCTGGGAGAATCCCTTGAATGTGTTTGATATATGGAGTTTCTTGGGAATGGATGGATATTACAGGTGTTTCATATAGGACATTTACAACCTTATTTCACCACTTAATAGTATTAAAAAGAAGGGTGTCATGTTAATATGGAAAAAATGTGGGAAATCATTTCAGGAGGTGAAAGGGAGGCTTGTATTAACACCCATTCTAATTCTTCATGAGAAAAGTTTAGGTTATACTGTCCTCTATGATGCATTAAGAATCAGACCAGGAGCAATGATGATGGATGAAGAAAGATTCTTTGTATGTGGATCTCAAAATTTGAGGCCTTATGAGGGAAACTACCCAATTTATAACATTGAGATAGTAACAGTTGTCCATTACTTACATTTTTGGAGACATTATCTATTGGGTGAGCACTTATGGTGTACACAGACTACAAGATCCTCAAATATATCTTTCCTCAATGTGACTTGAGCCTCAGATAGTAGAGATTGGATAGATATCTACAATATTTTGATTTTGAGTTTTCCTATATGTCGGGGAATGATAATGTAGTTGTAGATGCGCTGATTCATAATAATCGAACACAGGCAGTATGAGAAGACAGTAATGAATGGAAGTTCATGGCACAATTTTCTAAGCTTCATCTAGAGTTTCATGAAATCCACAAGTAGTATAACCTCTCATACTTGAAAGTTACATCTTCCCTCGTTTATAAGGTGAAGGGTAGACAATTTTCAGATCATGAAGGCTTGGTACTCCATGAGAGTATATTAAGAGATAACCCTCCTCCAGATTGGTCTGTAGATAGAGACTACATGTTGTGTATCTGTGGACATGTTTGGGACCCTACATATATGAGAGAGGAGTTGATAAATGAGTCACATGACTCTCTGTGTGAAGTTCATCTTGACATCTCAAAGATGTATCGAGACATGAAAATTCAGTATTGGTGGCCTAGAATGAAATGTCAGATATTAGGCGTTATCATTAGGTGTTACACCTATCATCAGGTGAAGGTAGATCACCAGAGACCTATGGGATTGTTACAAAAACATCCAGCCCTAGAATGGAAATGGGATGATGTTTCTATGAACTTTTTAGTTGATTTACCTGGGTTTCCTAGAGTTAGGAACTATGTATGGGTTATCATTGACAAACTAATGAAAGTAGCCCACTTAATTACTATTCAGGGGGAGTTTTTTAGTTTATGAGTTGGGAAAAATATATGTATTTGAGATCATACGACATTATAGGGTCTGTCGTACAATCATTTATGATAGAGATTCTCGTTTCACAACACAGTTTTGAAATTGAATACATAAGGCTACAGGAACATTGGAGCTTTTAAGCACATCCTTTTACCCTCATACCGATAGGGAATTGGAATGGATAACACAAGTTCTAGAGGAAATTCTCTAAGCATGTTTCCTTGATTTTGATGGTTTTGGGGAGAATAATATACCTTTCATTGAGTTCAACTATAGTAATAGCCTTTAGGAAATAACTCAGAAGACTCATTTTGAGGTAGGCGAGTTAGTCCTACTAGACCCTTGTCTCGTTTTGGGGACATAAGAGTTGGTTCATAAGATTAGAAAGCATACGACTATTGCTCAGTCTAGACTAAAATCTTATGTTGATTTCTTTCGGTGAACTCTAGAGATAGAGGTCGAGGATCATGGTTTCCTTTGAGTATTCCCCATTCTAGGTCATAGATAGATATAAAAGAAAGGGAATATTTCACCGCATTACGTAGGTTCATTTTAGATTCTATAGAGAGTAATGCCAATAGACTATCAGTTTATACTACATTAGAGGTTTCATTACATGCATGATGTATTCTATGTCTCCTAGATTCACTAGTATCATGATGATCCATCTCATTATTTTGATCCTAATGAAGTTGATTTACATGATGATTCTACCTTTTAGGAGTATCTAATGCACATTGTTTTTTGGAGCACAAAGGCTCTACATGGCCGGCATGTCCCTCTAGTTTGGGTGCTATAGTAGCACAACCACGTGCATGATGTGACTTTGGAGCGGGAGGATGACGTATGTACCCAATTTCTAGATTTGTTCTCAGATATTGTTTCTCCACCAATGGAAGGTGAACTTGGGGACGAGTTCTTTTAAGGAGGGAAGACTGTAAGAACCTAGTTTTTCACTCAGGTATGGATCATTTGAATTTTGTTCTAATTTCTTATCATGGAGATAATATGAATTCCTAATGATTTATAAAAGGTCTTAGGGGAGTTGGTTGAATGTTCAGATCCCGAACCACATCTTTTTGTGTAAATTGGCCAAGTCGCACAGTCAACACATGGTTGGTGCATAGATTTACTAACCTTCCCAATGTTCAATTTCTGGAAAAAATCAAATTCTACAGTTGGTTCCAGGACATGAATCCTAATATTGTGAGTTCCCCTTATTCCTAGGTAACTATGCATGATCTATGCATGGTTTTCCAACCCATGCAGACTAACTGTGCACATGCTATTTTATAGGTAAAATGTACTTTTTTCCAATAATGATCTATTTAGATCCATCCATCTTCCCTAATATCAGAACCAGTGGGCTTAAATAATTTTTATTTCAAATTGGTGCTTTTTGAAGGAAAAATATGTGGATTAAAATATCTCTTTCATCTGTCATTTTAATATACTTCCATTCGTCATGTTGGATATGTAACAATAAGTATCTAAGTTCATTTAATCCTTTCTACTCTTTTTATCTTGACCTAGTTATAGTGGTGTGATCATTTTTCTTATTTTCTTATATCTAATCTTATCCAAGACAAATCAAGGGCCAATACTGGAAGAGGAGAGTCATACAAGCCTAAGGTTGTTGGTCTATATCCCATCTATCCAGTTCGTTAATTTTGGAATTGTCGTATGTGTCCCACTGATTTCATTGGGTTCCCTTTATTTATTTTATATTCCATGGTTATACGCATTATAAAAATATGGTTACTCTATTTACAAATATGTGATTACTTTCTAATGGTTATTCCCACAACTCCATTCGTCCCATGTAGGATGTTATGCCATAACTGTCATTTTAGTGTTTTGACACGTTTGAGCCACCATTCGGGTGTGACATGGCTTGACCTTCTTAATGATCAGATTTTCTATATTCAATGGATTTTTTATAATGGGAATTTTATAATTTAAAGTACCATGTATTCTTTCCACTTTCCCCACCCAAGGTAAGTGCTTTAATTTTTCAATTAAATGTGAAATGTGAATTGGAAAGTATACTAAGTATATGACTTGGGTTCATATGTAAATTAATAGTAGGTTTCATATCAATAGAACTAATTACCACATTAATAGAAGGTAGATAAATAAACCTTGAATATGGAAATTTATTTAAATTGATCAAATGAGTGGTTTTATGTTGCTTGGCCTTTTCACTCTAATGAAAGAAAAGTCTTAATCCAAATGACTTGATTAAAAGGTTTCATGCTACTTGGCCTTGTCACACTATTGAATAGAAATGGTTGAAACAAATGACTTGATTAAAAGCTTTCATTCTACCTGAAATTATAACACTAATTAAAGGAAAGGCTTGAACCAAATGACATATTACATGACTTCATACATAAAACAGGAATGGCTTGACTCGATCTTGACTTGGATTATTATCAGGGAATGAAATGAGCACTGGAGAACTCCATTTCTATTCAAGGATATGACTTTCTTAGGTTGAGACCCACCTAGATCCTGATCCTTTTATTATTATTTGGATTCCCAGTTTGAAACTGTGGGATCCCTTCGGTATCATTACAAGATACATTGGATACACTCCTTAGATCTAGCATTGAGAAGTAGGATCCATGGTTAAATCCCATCAGAAACGTTCATTGATTATCCCCATTTTACCTTGGATGAACTCCATGGACTCAGTAGGATTCTCATTGTGGAATTCCATGGACTATGCTCCTTGAATTACACTCAAACCCCATTCCATGCAATAGTTATTTTTGAATTGGTGACCCTTGTATTCTAAATCACCTTGGTTATTACATTGTGATTTCATTATTAAATATCATAATAGGTTTCCCTCCCATAACTTGGAACCTTCATTATTTTTAACATGTGAGTTATTTAAAACTTGGTAAAATCAAATAATGACTTGATTATATATTTATACACTTTCTGAGGGCTGAAGCAGATACTTGGGTATTTAGTTATATTGCACTAAATTAAATATATATGTATAAATTAATGCATGTACACTATTACATTTCTATTACACGGCCTGGATGTTATAGACACTATTGTGGGTGGCCCACTGAGATTTATCACACACCCTATTTGGGAATTGTTTGGAACCTGGAGTAGATTACATGAATGTAGGTGTTAATAAAGTGAATAATAAGGCCTCAAACAACTGATTATTTTCAATTTTGGATGGATCTTCATAGTAGATGACTGAGTTGGAGTTAGAGATGCTTATGATAATCTTTTATTTTCTTTATAATTTTGTATAAATGTTATTTCCTGCTATCATGTATCCATGTTTTCTAGTTTTCTAATGACATGACATATCATTGGTTGTTAAACGATATTCTATTTGGTTCAGTTATTTTTGATGTTGTATATATTTTCCATTGTGCCTTCTATTTAATGATATTGCTTCTACTATTTACCTCTTTTTATAGTCATATTATGTGATACAATTTGGTAATGAGGGAATAGTATCCCTATAGACACACCCTAGGCCATTGATGCTTGTCAGCATGCTCTGGCACTAAGGGAGATGTGCTTGAGGCATGTGACCAACCGGGCTCGAGGCGCCCATTAAGTGGAATCAGTGTCTGAGACATCACAACATAAGAGGATTAAATTTTCCTACAACACATGGATAATCAGTTCAAAAAACAATATATAAATATATTACCTCAGAGCCTCAGTCTATCTAATCACATCCAAATAATTCCATGGGGGTATGGATCCTCAGTCCGACTCCCTAAACCATATAGTACAAGGGTGGGGCCTATAGCCTCATTCTACCCCATCCCATAGAGAGGAACCTCTGGCTAACCCCCTAAAACTACCAATTATTCATTTATACATTCTTTTTTAAACCATTTAACACATTTTCCATTTATATTCCACAACACATTTAAGACAATCACTTTTGGACAACCCCCCCCCTTAAGTCATCTTCACAAACTAAACACAATTACCATATTTTTTATTTCATAATCTCTGTATTAAATAAGAATTGTAATTATCATTGATTTTATTATATAGAAAATTTAATTTAACCTTTAATAACTCAATTTCTTGTTCACTAAAGAGGCACACCCCTTGGATTTTCTTTGGCTTAATATACTCATCCTTATTGTATCCCAAGAGGATTATGAGGGGTTAAATTCATCATTCAATTATCCAATTTATCATTTTTTACCAAGATTACCAAAGGAATATCATGAATATACCAAAACACAACCATATTCAAATAAATTAAGGAATTAATACTATGGGATAAACATGTAGACTACTAACCTCATGTTCATAGAAAAAAGCTCACTTAAAATTCGTCCTTGATTTGAAATCAGACGAAAAATAAAGACTCAACCAAGAAATGTGATAGAAAATATATATTTAAGTCCCCATAAGGATAAATACAGCTAATACCCCCTAACAATAAAATAGAAGGAATGTGAGTTTTAGATGAAAGAAGAGATTTTATTCTCACCAAACGACACTCCAAACGACTTAGAATCTAGGGAGAGAAATATCTTGGTTGTTTTGGAGGGTTTGTTTCTTAATCAAGGATAATTTAATAAGAATAAAGGGGGTATATGGGTGAGTATTCATATATAAAGAGGGGGCAAATTGTTAAAAACCCCATTTTTAATGGACCACACAGTTTGGAAGCATATTTGGCCAAACCGTGAACCAACCTTGTGGCTCCCTCTTTCCAAGAGGAGTCTAGGTTACATGGTCCTATGAGAAGCCTAAATGGTTTATAAAACTGCATGATGGATGTGTGGATTGTCTTTATCAAAACCACATGGTTTGGTCCCCCTTCATGCATAGTTTTACCAGCCATGCACTACCCCCTATAGGGTGTATGGCTCTGGGGCATGTAAAACACTAACCATGCCCCATCTATTTTACCTCAATTAGATGGCCTCTTTTTCTCCACTTTTACATCCATAACCCTCAGGAGACCACAAAATCTCATCATATTCTGAGGAAAAAATTCATTAATCATCAAAATTTAGTAAAACAAAAACTAAAACAATAATGAACCTCATTAGAAGTTGACAATCTTACTGTCTCTTTCTCCCTCCCTTCAAGATGGTTTATCATTATTTCATTCCAGGAAAGACTCCTTAGGATACCCTTTACTCCCTTGGTTCTAGAATCTATAACCTTAAACTTTCATTTACCCCTATTCCTTGATCATTATGGCCTTAAACTAATAGAAATCATAGTCTGAGTTATATGAATTTAAACTATAAATCATTCCATCCTCAAAACATGATGTTAAACCATGTCCTTACCCCATATGGAATTGGGATATATCATATGGTAAATATGGGATGACCAAACACTAAATTCCTCAATGCACAATGTTAAAATATAGCCTCACCACGTATGGAACTAGTATGCCTCATATGACAAATATGAGATGACTAGAAATCTTATCCAGTATAAAACTGATATTTCTCATCTTATATGTATGGGATGACCATAAAACCATAATCCTCAACAAATTAGGTTAAACTGTATCCTTTACCTATATAAAACCAGGATGCATCCTAATATGAGGTGATTAGATATCCCCACTAAATATGATGTCACCCCTCCAGTGCCACTCTTCTACCATGTCATGTCCCAAAAAAACATGTGTCTTGATTCCCATTGTAATTAGATACATAGATAAGCCTAAATATTTCATCCTATACCCATTCATTCCATTAACTAATTTTGGTGTCTTTTCCCTCTCATACAAACTTGATTATTTCCTTCTGGTATGTTCATCCCACACATTCGAATGAATGGCGTAATAGTTCCTAGTGTACTAAATATCCCCTATTAGAAATTCCCCATTTCCAATTCCACACTTCATGATTCATCTAATTTAGATATTCATCATCCTCCCGAATTGAATGGGCTCCCAAATAACCATGGTCTTATACCACATTGGATCACCTACTCTCCTAGTCTCATATATCAAAGGATATTTAGTAACATATTGCAGTTCCAATGTTTCGAATTCAATCAACGGTCTACCCAACGTTTTTTCACCCCATCCAAAACAAATGCAGGAATAGATCTAATATTTTGAACATTTTCAATAGTTTTAACAAATTATTGGTAATTAAACTCTTTCTATCCAGGTCTTGAATGTTTTAATCACCTGCACGCGATTTTTTAGTTACTTTCACCCCTCATTATATTCTACCCTATAAAAAATGTAAATCTATACCACTCCTTGTTTCTTATATCAATCATGGACCATGAATGTTTAGGAGTTATGAGAGAGGTTTCCGTAATTAAAGTTATGATTTATGAGTTCCCTAGTGTCTAATCATTGATACATTAAACTAGGATCCCATGTCCAAGAATCATGACCATAAATTGTGTCTATGTTATCTTAGAGATGTTTTTTAGCATCGGGTGGCCTTCTAGGCCCCTACATTCACATTGGGTAAGCCTTATTCAATGTCTCTCATATTCCTTTAAGACACACACCCATATGTCTAAACATTATGACCTTAAAATATTTAAAAATGGTTTGAACACTACGACCCTAAACAAGAAGATCATGCATAGATTTTATGAAATTAAACCATGTGACATTCATACTTGGAATGTTATGCATGGAATCAGACCTCATTGGCCCTCAATTCAAGTCAGGACATTACTCTGTCGTACAAAACTTGTCATTTTTGTATGCTCACCCCATGTTATAAGCATCGTGACCTCAATCTATGAGTAATATTTCTCTGGGTTGATCTGTGTGGTAGGGCCTCCTGGGATCATCATTCATCTTGGGATACCTCTCCACTATTCCACAAAAATACCCTCTAAGACACATTACCCCATTATCCAAGAATATCTACCCTTAACTGCATACAAATTTCCCTAAATTATTTTTATAGGTTTAGGGCCTCCTAGTCACACCATTTCCATTAGTTCTGAATCCTTCGACATATCAATAACTTTTCTGGGAGTTTCCCCCATTAGGTATAATCATTATTACCTTAAACTATTTGTAACCCTGTGGTCAAAGCAATAAGGCGTTAAACTAGGATTCATGTTCAAAGAATTATGACCCTGAACTATTTTCAATTTCTTGGTCCCACTAGTATGAACTCAAACATCCAAATAAATGTGAAAAACGTATTTATGGTTTAAAAAAATAAGGGAAACCCAATAAAGAGTCATAATACCCCCATCAGGTCACCCCCGTGACTTGAAAAAAACAATGGGAGAAAAGGAAATATGTAAAAAGACAATGTGGATCCTCTATGGACCCTAGGAAGAAAATGGCTACACTCGCTAAACCTAATTGTTCATGAAATATTTAGATCTAAATATTAAGATTTCTTTTCCTCATTAGCTCCTTTAGAGAGTTCCCCTATTGTGTTTCCATCCTAATACCATCTCCACCTTGGCTAGTTGGGTGTTATTAACCTCAGTCCACACATAATTTTCCTATGATGATAAACTATATGACTCAACAACACAATCACATGATGTTAAACTATACTATACATCCTCCTCATTATATGATGATAAACATGGGGTTCAACAACATCTTTGTAAAACATTAAATTTTTTTCCATCATCTTCATCATATGGTGTTAAACTGTGTTTTTATTATCCTCATTGCATGACATAAAATTGGGGAGAATATTGGTCCCTCTCCTTAGATACCCCTTTTCCCTTTTTGTTCCAGTCACATACTGTATCATTCATGTTCTTCGATCATCACTTGGCATCTAGAATGAAGATCCCCTTAGAGGATGAGTATTACATTTTTCTACAAAGATTTACCTACCCAAGTTGCTCCAATAAATAATGGAGTAACTATAAGAATGATTAACTCCATTAAAACATAAAATCACTTCATCTCCATGCATCTCATGAACCATTATTTGGATCCCCATCCTCCTCCTTGTTTGAATATCCCCCCTTAATTTCATGGTCATATTCTATATTGGATCACATCATTTCCTAGTTACACACCAAGAAATAATTCATATGACATTTTGAGATAGGTCCCATGATTCAAAAATGGTCAGCGATCGACACTCATTTTTATGTCTCCATAATTAAAAGAATAAAAATGGATTTTGTGTTTCGAGCATGGTCATTAGTTATCTTCCATAATCAAACCACAAAATTTTTGTACCAAATTTTGGGAATAGTTATTGACATTCTTCATCACCCCCTTTGATTGGGTATAATTAAATGCCCATACCATTAACCTAATCATGAACCTATGTATGTTGGGAAGCAAATCAACTAAGAAGAGATCCCCTCGCTATGAAAATTATTCCTGATTAGGACACTACCAAAGTTGATTGATTTACCATTCTGATACCAACATATTTTTCCGTGTTCATCCCTCTAGTATTGGAGAAAAATATTCTATTGTCTTTTGTTTTCTAAAAAGATAATGAATCACATGGACTTATATATTTTCATTGGCTATTTCATCAGAATGATCAAGATATGGTGGGCCTCGATGTAAGGTATTTTCCTGAGCACGTTTCTCAGAATATGGTCCTCCTTTCCCACCATGTACTCATTAGACCCCATTCTAAGGGGGGGTTTTTTTTGGAAAAAAAGTCATACAATAATGGAGATAATTCTAGGAAATATTATCCATGAGTTTATATTGTTTTTCAGATTTTATTTTACTAGTCATTGAGCCTAAAAAAACTTATGGGTCAAAAGTTATGGTTTTTCAAGCTTTTTAGGTCAGGTTGAGGTCATTTTGGGTTATACTCTATAAATCACCAACATACACCCCACATAATACCATGAGCTTAGAAACTCCTCTACAATCTGTGAGGTATCATTAGTTGACATACACTTCATAGTCCTTTTCTCATGTCACGAGTTGAGATTATCCTCTTAGATTCCTCAAATATTATGATTCGAAAAAATCCTCATGCAACTACTAAAAGCTCCTCACCGAAATCCTATTTCAATTCAAACAATAAAGGTATTATAATTTATATGTCCCATTGTAGCTATTTCTAGGCATATTTTTCTAAGTAGTCATCTCGATATGATGTTTAATTGTTGTGTACCTTATATGACAAAAATGAGATTCATACTCTAATACACATAATATTCCTTATAGTCCAAGTGTAAGATGCCTCATGTCATGAAATTGATATCACCCCCTACTCCTCACTACATAAACTCAAACTATAGTATACCCTATTAGAAAAATAATCTATGCCTCTTATGACACACATGATATGCCTTATGGATAAATAGTAAGATGCCTCTTCCTGAGATAATCCCCATTTATCCTGACTACATTGCTTTAAACAATAGTATGCTCTATATAGTGAGACTATGATGGAACCTATGAAAATAATGTGATGACTTATGTGTCAAGGGTAAGATAACTCATTTAATGATCATGAGATGAATTCCAAGTAGCCACCTTGGGGCTCCTCCTCCAGTGTAATCCCCTAATCATATTCCTCAACCCATGGGAAGTTCGATATGCCCTTATGACCCAACATAAGAAAGAATAATGGTTATTATTAGAGTGAACACCCCACATATATCCCTATTACTCCCAAGAAGACCCCACTGACCACCTCACAAGGTGTTATCCCCAATCATATCCCTTGACCCATCTGCGGGTTGTGATGTCGTCTTCACCCAACATGAGGAAGAAAGGACAGGAAATTCAATGCATAAGCCCCACACACCATGTCCTTTCAAATTATGTTAAACTGTAACCTTAACCTATAAAAAGAACATGAGATTCCATCCTGACCTAACATGTGGAAGAAATGAGGGGAAATTAATTCATAACCCCCACACACCACGTCCTTTAACATGACATTAATCATTAACCATACTTTATTCAATGAACATGGGGTGCCCTATATGATAAGTGCGTGATGGATCCAATTAGAAGAATGTGATACCTCATGTGATATGAATGAGACGATAACCCATCACCTTGTTAGATTCCATGTATAATCCCCACCCACATCATTTCTACTCCTTGTGGAACCGGGAAGCTTCCACATGTAATCTCACACCATCCATTAACCACAGACCTTTCATGATGCGAGTGTCCCAACCGAAAGATATTAAACTACACATACCAGTCCTATCAATGTTCATTAAATTTTGGCATCATACTATTTAAGGTTTTACCCCTATATCGTAAATATGGTATGTAGGATACCTCCATGAGGTTCAATCCAAACAACTTCAAGTGTTAAATCCCTCCCCATTGGTATAGTCCACCGAACCTTCATGTGTCAAATCCCCCCCCCTTGAGAAGACACATAACCAACCAACCTATGTTCACACAGTGTTAAACATGTTTCCAACCTATCCCCACAATACTTGAACCTATTCCTAACTTTTTCCAAAAATAAATTAAACCAACACCCAACCTATCCCCATAATATTTTAAACACGAACCCATCCTGTCCCCACAAGATGTTAAACTTGCACCCAAATTATCCTCAAAAGTCATTAAAAATATGAACCATACATCTCTACAAGAGTTTAAACTTCTGACCTAATGTATAATATCTTCCCCATGAAATAATAATCGGATTATTGCGGTAAAAATCCCTCGAAAACTTACACCCTTTGAATCAACCACCTTGTAGATGACATAGGATGCCCTAGGTTTTGTGGCTAAGATGCCTCCAAATAAAAATTTAGAAGAATTTATTGATTTCCAAACCATCCAACATATATAGATTCCAAAAAATTCTTATCATTACAACCTACACTGACCAAAATTTTCTGCCCTTTTGAGATAGAAGCACCAAAATTAACTAGGATCCACCATTTGAAGGAACTGGGAACGAGTTTCATGAATGTGACTCAAATATATGACGGTGACCTGGACTAGACGATGAGATCCAAGGATGTATCCATGGAAGGATGATCCAACATACCATCATCCCATTTTTGTCAATGTGAAAATTATAATTATCAGATGTGACGGAATCCACCCACCTTTGGAATGTGGGAATGCGGGGTGACATTGACACAAATTACACACTAGCCCCGAAAAAAGTGTCAGAAAAAACCTTATTAACTAAGATCAATTAAAATAATTCCAAATATGGAATCTATTTAATCAAATTAAACTCACATAAGTGGAATAATTTAATTTAAAATAAACATACCAACAGTGTCAAAAAATGTTTTATCCAGAAATATTTTTTTCCAGAATTAGATGATCTTATATTAAATATATGACTTGTAATATCATTATATGGTTTTAAATTTATATAAATAGATATATAGGAAATAAATGTTAATAAAATAATTACTTATTAATTATTATTTTAATTTAAATAAAATGGATACGAATTATTCCTTTTTAAATATAAATTTTTTTGTGAAAAAAAACTAGTTTTCTGAAAAATGCCCCTTTTACCTTAAAATTTTGTTATCATCATTTCAATAAAATTGATAGAAAATGAATTTATAATTAAAAATATTATAATATATTACAATTAATAATGTATTAATTGTTAAATACTAAATTTTCAATTAATCATAAAATTTTATTTATCAGGGAAAATTTCCAAAATTTATTTTAGGATTATTTTGAAAATGTATGTTCAAAATTAATATCCATCCTCTAAAATAATAATTTTATATAAATGAAATACTAAAATGTTAATTTTATTATATCTTCATAAAAATATAATGTTCACTTACTATAATGGATACTCGAGGTTTCATGTATCAAAAGCTATCAAGGAGATTGAATTTATTTGAAATGGAATTTATTGTAAAGTATCTGAGTGTTACAACCAAGGGATTTAGAATCTCCCCTAAAAATACCAAGAATTTTCATAGAAGTGATTTTATATTTCCTATAAACAAAATCATGGCATTAGACTCAATTCCAATAAGTTCTTATGAAATGGAAACTCCTCTTTCCCATATCTATGTGACATAAATAAAACTAGATCAAATGGGAACATCAAAAGATAGTTAGACTAATGCACTATAAAGATCTAAAAATTAAACTACATAATTATGTGAAATTGAAAATTCAACTAGGAAAATTCCAGAAACCTAGGATTTCTAACCCCCTAACCCTAGATGAAGCTATAAATAAGGAAAGTATCTTTAGGATACCACCAAAATATCCTAGTTGGTTCATGATTAAAATAACAATTCTCATAAACCATCATCCATTGATAGGGATAGATATACCCCAAGTTATATACAAGGCCTAAGGATTTACTTATAGTAATAGAGATGGAAGAGGAATAATATGACCTTAGAAACTCCCCTATCACATTTTAGAAAGGTGTATCCACCACCATTGATGAGCTCATGCATGTGAATTTTGGAATATAATTAGACCCAAGACCTACACTAATTAGTGATAATATGCCTCCCTAAGAATAGAATATATATATATAGTTTAAATTTCTAAAGCATCACTGATATGTGTTCCACTTTAATTATAAAAATATTCTTAGGTTGAACACTAACATGGATACTCATTATCTAGGCTTCTAGGATGACCATTGAGGTTTTAAGAAGGTTGTCAGAAGAATGATCCCACCCCATGCTTACATAGTGGAATACAATGTTGAAAAATTGGTCAATCAAAATTTTACCAAGATGTGAAGTACCAAAAATGGATTTCCAACATCATTATAGTTAAGAATAATAATATGGATAATATGGTCTAAATCGATTTCATGGGCTATAATTGACACATCCTGGAGGATGATTTCACTATACCGATCATGAAAAATTTAATTGATTCAACAACTAGAATCCAAGAACTTTCATTTATTAATAGGTATTCTGGATATAGATTGGTCAAGATATCCCTTGAACATGAGGAATCCAATATATTTAAAGTGTCTCAAGAAATATTTTTACAACATTTCATTATCTTTGGCATAAAGAACACTAGAACTATTTATCAAAACACAATGCATCATATCATTAAACTGTTATCATGATGAATTGAAATGTGTTATTTCAATGTCCTAGTGGTCATTAATTGATATTTTGATTGATCGCCTAATAGATCTTAGAATAATCATCATCAAATTACTACAACATAGTTTGAATTTGAATCCTCTAAAGCGTTCCATTGGAGTGATTTAAAGTAAATTACATATCCCTGTGGTACGCCACCATGGCATCGAAGTTGGGCACGAAAATGCCAGTGCAATCTTGGAAATTACACCTCCAAAAAATCTTAACTAATTTATAGGTATCCAATGAAATTTTAGTTTTATATGGAGGTTCATTTCCAAAATATCTATAAAATCACTCCCATTCACTATGATAATAAAAAATTTAGTCATCTATAGGTAGGATGATTACTAACAAGAATATTTTGAGAATCTCAAGTTGTACTTGAGGAGTCCCCCAGTCCGGATGATGCCAATAAAAGTAAATACACTTATCCAATATGTTTCTACCATTTAAAAATCTCTTGATGTTATGGTCACATAGAATAATGGTGTAGGGAATGATAAAATCCCAACTATATGAGATGAAAAATGATAGATATTGAGCCTTTGTATTTTGATATTGAAAAGAACTACATCACATGTATATTAAAAGTGAAAACGTTTAGGAATTTCATGATGCACCATAAGAACCACCTAGTTTCTTGTATCAAACCACTAAAGAATATTCGTTTCCATCCAATGTTAAAAGGGTATTTGGACCAATGGGATGTTATTGCCAAATAATTTGACATTTCATTCATTTAAAAAAGGCAGTTAATGGGAAGGACCTCATTGATTTCCATGTGGTGAAAACTATCCTTGAAATGATTCTAATGGAGAAAAATCTCAAATAATTTTTTTTCTATGCCAATGACACTCCCCAAATATAGGATACACATTTAGATTGTTCTTAATAAATTCTAACTAGAAAAAGGTTGGAAAACATAATACTCAACCAGGTTGGTTTAAGGATTTTATTTGTTTCCCCTGACATAGAAAATTTTCCCTACTCCTTCTCAATGTCCAAAGGATTCACTAATAAGGAGGCTAAATACCAAGCCATTACCATAGCCTTGAATCTAGATTTAAAGCTACAAATAGCCAAATTGAATATCAAATGTGATTTAGAAGTGGTGATAAAACATATTAATAATTAATATGACATCATGATGGAAGAATTTGCCTCACTCATAAGTTATGTGATAGGATTAATGGTGCAATTTGATAGATTCATATTTTGTATCTATTTTTATGTAGAAAACACAATGTTTTTTCACATTAAATGATTATTCTTGTAGTTATATAATTGTTTTATTGTTTTTTTAGGATATAGAGTTAGATGGAAAATAAAAAAATGAGATGAATATAGTCTTCCACCAACACTTTTCACCGAGGAGTGGAACGAATATGTATTTTTTAAGATATATCAAAGTTGAAACATAGTTAATAACCCAACCAGGTGCTCATAATTATAGAACCAGACTGAAATGGTTGAAATCTGATAGAAATTAACATTACATGTCATTTAAGTCAATTACACGATGTGTAATTAGAGATATCTATAGGATGTGAGTAATTAAATTGAATTAAGAAAACTCATGGCCTCAAACATTATACATTGTGTATACCAATTACACATCATGTAAATTATTTTAGAAGACCAAAAAAGGGCCAATCCAACATAATTAAAGGAGAAGACCCATTTTGCTACCTAAGACCCATTGAGATGATTTTTTGGACCATTTGTGACATCCTTGATGGAATCTGGAGTGGATTGAGGACTATAAACAAAAAGATGGGCAATGGGGACTCATCATCAGATCTTGAAGATCTACCACTGTGTTGTGCTGTAGGGATACAAATTCTTTAGGATTTCTTTCTCTTTATTTACTTTTTATTTTCAATTCCTTTTTTTATATGATGAATATGAATATTTTTTATTAATGTATTTTCCATTCAAAAAAAATTTATTCTTCCATTCCCAATCTCTCTTTTAATTTTAAATTCATTCTTTATTCCATATTCACCATGATCTATTTTCACTTCACAATGACAAGTGACTAACTCAGGGCTTTTCTATGGGGGAGGATAGATGTGGTTCTTTATTATTTCACTTCAATCCAAATTTTTTTAATTTAATCTTTGGTGGATGCAAGAGAATTTCATGGGTGAAGTAGTAGCCAACCACATCACGGATCCCAAATTCATTTCTATTTTATATCAAGGGTATGAAGATTTGATTCCCAAACTGGTTTCCCATGAATTCTAGAAATCCCACTCAAGGAAGGAAATACCAATCAATTTATATAAAGTAATGGATTGTAAAATTGAACTCAATAATAAATGAACTCATGTATCCAACCCTAGAACCAATATATTTCTTCTGTAATTTCATTTTTTTTCTATAGAAGTCCCTATCTTTATTACACATTAATTAATGATTAATTACATAATATTAAACTTCAAACAACTCAAAAGATCAATAATTTGAGTTTCTTTTTTAATTTTGTACAAAACATAACATCATGAAGATGGAATACAACAACATTATTGAAAACATCGTTAACATGCTTCTAAAATTACATGGATTTTCGAATTACATGAGATAACCTACGGAAATTCATAAGAAATGGCTGGTCTAAAAATCCCAGTAAGGGATTAAAAATAGAATAAGTTAATACATGTTAGAAAACAGGCATATCAGTGTGTAATAAATAGAGTGATAATCATAAACATTAATAAAAAAGGATGATATAACTTGATAATTGTAATGGAAACATGGGAAATGAGGAAACATCATAAAACACTACATCATAAACATATGTCAAGGATAAATACAAAGACATAATAATGTAAAAGTTACCATAAAGGAATTAGGTTCACTCCTTTTCCCTACATGACATCTCATTAGACTAAACATTATCCAATTCATTGGAGATCTATAAAATTTTAGGAACACCCGTCACTTTCATTTCACTCTCAAGCTTAACTGTGCCACATAGATCATGAAAAAAAGATTCATTCATCATAATAATTTAATATACAATAAAGGAGTGTGGAATAAATACACATAAGTCCAAATTAAAATTAGTATAAGTGTTTAATGTTGAATACCGTTGATAATAAATGGGTATGGTATTCACTAGAGGATTTTTTTTTTGCATGGAAAATCATGGTGAAATTGTAGAATCATAACAGTTTCACGTAAAATTTAATAAAATGATTTGGTGAGAGAAAACATTGTATAACCTAATTTTTACATTAAATGGGAAGTAATAGGGACATAGAAATCCTTATACCAACATTAGTAATTGTAAATAGAATGAAAAAGATAATTAAAAAACATTAATACATAAGAGAGGGTGAGGATCAGTTACTTGAGTGTGTGAGTCCAAATGGTTGGGAGGAGATTCTCAAAATCTTTGGGGAACCATGGTAAGACTCTAGAGAGGGGAGAACAGAGTAAGGACATGATCTAAGGATTTTGAATAAAGAGGATTGGGAGTGGGGGGAGGGGTGAAGGTTCCCCATGGTTTATACCAAATGGGATGAAGGACCCCAAAACACCCTAAGATGGGAGGGGGGAATCAGGATGTCAACGTTTTCTTTTAATATGAAGGATGTTATTCCCACATTATTGGGATCCTATTAAACCTTTATATTGAGAACTATTAGTAAAAAACAATCATATGAAAAGAGATAACACAACAATTTTACTTGGTTCCACACTAAGGGCTAGTCCATGGAGCATATTTCAAAAGTGTGTTGGTCATAACTAAATGCACTTATCTTTACTAGTTGAGGAGTATAATAATTTATACATAGTACTCTATGCCAAACACAATGCCTTTATAATATTTTATGGATAGCTCACTACATCCCTGGGAAAACATCTGATGACTCCCCTAGCAGACTCCCATATGAGAGATCCACACATAGTTTATGGACATGTAGGTCCCTTAATTTTCTTTCTTAATATGAATCTTTAATAATATATAGATTATCTATTTAATTACTAATTTTACCAATATATGTAATCCACTTTTCTGTACACTGTAACTTCATGAACTATTCCTCCATGAACTGACCTACTTCCTATGTGAATTGTGCTGCACTTCACAGTGCTTATGCTTCATGGACCACCTCTCCTACATGGATATCCTCCACTTTCATTGATCATATCCCATTTTTTGACCACTTTTTTCCCTCCGTGGACAGACCTTTCTTCCGTGAACCGTCCTTGATTTGTGGATGAGTTCTTCTTCCACAGATTACCTCTCCTCCATATATCATTTTCTTTTTCGAGCTATATTTCCTATCAAAACATCTTTCCATTAATAATATAAATGTATGAATTATCCTTTCGTTGAATCCTTCTCATGAACCAATTCTCTTTCAAGGGTTTGTCTTCCTACAAACCAATTTTTACTCCACCAAATTCCTCAATATATTAGACAAAAATCCCCATTTTTAATGAAGGGATTTTGTATCCTTATATAAGAAAATAGTTCCTTATATATTTATAATCCCATTAAACCAATTTTATGACGTGGTAAAACTTTAACCATCTACCATGCTCCTCCTATGAACCATTTTTCTCTCTTCGATCGGCGTAGCACCTTTCCTTCATGGCAGTTGATGTCTTCTGTGAATGAAATCCTTTGCAGAAAATACAAGCCTTCCCATGAATTATTTTTGTCTCGTGAACCATCTCCCCTATGTGGTTCATGTACCATTCTTTGTGGTACTAATAGAACCGCTATTTAGAAATCTCCCTTTTTCAATTTTCATCTCCATTTTGCATACCTACTATGTAGTAAAAAAACTGTGATTTTTAGTCCACATACTATTTAATTGTTTGTGGAAATACATCCCAAAAAATTAATAATTTTTTTGAGGCCCAAATATTTTAGATACACTAAAAAACAATTCCACCTTCGACACTAATGTTAGTCTATACTGTAAGATCACTCGTCTTCTAAACTCCATGAACTTCCATTTGAGGATTGTCAATAAACACAGACCATTATTGATTTATTGAAAAAAAAACAACCATGTTTCCAATATAGTATTGGTTCTCATTATTTAATAAGTCCATGGTCCGAAAATAATAAAATAATACCCTTAATTATGTGGCGGTGAATCATACTCTTAAATAAATGGTTTTAAAACGTTAAAATATATTAATGGTTTTGGAGGATTCATAAATGATTTATAAAATTAAACAAATAAAAAAATAAAATAACACTATTTAAAATGTAAAACAAATATTTTGTCATGGGTACCCTTAATAGTATTTATTACATCAATTTTGGGTCATTATGATGTCATAATAACAAAAGTATATTTATATGGTACTTAATTTATACCCAAAAATTCAATTGTCTTAAATAATTATGAAAAATTTACCATTGTATAATATCAAAACTATAATTCCAAAAATATTAATCATTTTATCTAGAAAATATTATAAATATTATTATTTTAACTTATTAAATAAGAATCAATATTTATTGATAAATTCTACGTTTCTGACAATAACTATTTTTAAACTATTAAAAAAGTTACATTTTACTTCATAAAAATTATATGATCATTTATATTTTAAAAAATATTTAATAATAATATATTATTAAATTATTATATATTTCAAAAATCCATAAATTCATCAAAATAAATGCATTAATTTAAATTGAATATTATCCAAAAATACTATTTGTGTTTTATAGTACCAAATGAAAATATTTTGTAATGTAAAAACTATAAGATGAAAATATATTCATTATTTTATAAAAAATAACTTACATGATCATATTTCTAGGGTCTTGATAAATATCCCTTTAATAACCTATAAAAATCACTAATACTAAGGTGCGTGATCGTGAGACTTTCTTGGTGTGGTTTGACTTACATTGTTTAGTCCATTATCTCAATGAGCTTGACCTTCTACCATAAATGGTATAATTAAGGCTTATGATATAAGATATCAATATGGTCTTGGTCATGGGAAAATCCTAGAGATTATATCTCCCTTCCAAGCTCCAATAAATGGTCTTCATAGGGTACGATCCTACGAGTTGAGTCGATCACTTCCTTTGTCCATGCCAGTTGGATTTTTTAAAAACCTATATTTATACTATTCATGTGATCACTCTTCAATCATTATATTATTGATCATAACGATACTTAATGATATTTTAAATCCAATTGGATAAATATAAAAAATAAGTTTATTTTTTTCTATAACCATATCACTCAAGAATATATTCAATTAAAGTGCAAGAAGAATTTTATTTACAATAGTTAGGGTCATTACAATCTTACTCCCTTTAGAAATTTCTCCCTTGAAATTGTCATTTCCCACACTAAAACGATGAGGGTAACTCTGTTTCATCACCTCCTCTAGTTCCAAAATCTCATAAAAACTTGTGGTTTCTCTAAAATTCTTTGAAAAGGTTGTTTTTATATATTTTATAACATTGTCTCAACGATTTATGATTTCAACCAAGTATTATTTATATAAAAGATCATTATCCAATGGTACCACCTATGAATTGAGTACATGTGATGGGTTTGGTATGTTTTTCCTTGAGAGGGATACAAGGAATACATCATGTACTTGAGATAGGTTAGGTGGGAGTTCTAGTTGTTAGTCCACCACTCTGATACTATCAAGGATCTCAAAGGGACTGATTTAACATGGACTGAGCTTTCCCTTCGGTAGAAATTTCATCACATTCTTACATGAAGATATGTAGAGGAATACCATGTCTCTAACACCAAACTCTAGGTCCCATCGATAGTTTTTCATCATAGCTCTTCTGTCAACTATGATGATCCTTGATGTGTTGATTAATGGTCTTTTCCTTCCCCATAATTTACTCAATGATTTCATGACCTAGAAGTTTTTTCCCCAACATCATCTCAGTGTGTAGGTGTTCTTAATATTTTCCTATAATGTTCTTTATAGGTATGTATTTTGATGCTTGAGTGGAAATTGTTATTATAAGAAATCATAACCTGAGGAAGATGTTGATCCAAACATCCTTTGAAGTCAATTTAGCATGCTATCACCACTTCATCAAGTGTTTTGATAGTCTTCTTATATTGTCTGTTAGTTTGGGGGTGATAAGACATGATGAAATTTTTCTCAGTGTTTAGAGCATGTTGGATACTTTTCTAGAACATTGATATGAATCCCAGAACGCGATTGGAAACAATCAATAGTTGTACTCCATATAGTCTTACCACTTTTTTGATGTATATTAATTCATTTTGATCGAGTGATAGTTCCTCTTGAATAACAATTAAGTGTGTAGTCTTTGTAAGGTGATCCAAAAGAACCCATACTTCATTGTTTCCTCTAGATTTCATTGTATTTCTAGAAACAAAGTTAATGGTGATGTTTTTCACTTTCCATGTAGTTATGGGTAATGGTTGAATCATCCCCTTAAATTTTTTCCTTTCTTCCTTCACTTGAATACATACAAGAAATTTTTATGTATACTATTTGATCGCATACATAAAATTATCTCACAAATAGTGTTCTCAAAGATCTCGATACATCTTTGTGTTTATAGGATCGATAGAGAAGGTATATCAATGTGCATCACCCAACAAATCATTGTTTAACTCTGGATTTTATGGTACATATATTATTGAGCCAAATCTAACAACTCCTTCTTCAGTAACATCGAAATATAAGGATTTCACTTTTCTTATAAATTCTAAATTCTTATGATTTCCCACATTATTTATTTTATCATCCTTTATCTCCTCTAGTAGGTAATGTCGAGAAATCATTATTAAAAGGTGTCACGACCTGACCCTACATGGGCTCGAGCCTCAACTACCCCAAGCCCACCTCCATAGGCCAGGGGCTGGCAACCAGCGACGAAGGAACAACAACTCGGGGAGGCCTTTACCTATGTACCTATACACACACACACGCAACACACTCAATGAAAAAGTGCAGAGTAAAAGAAAGAACAAGAAGAGTAAAAGGGAAAATTACATATATATATATATAAACCACATATGTGCATCGACCTCAAAACAGTACAAAGTACAAGTTGAAGGTAAAATTAAAAAGAAAGGGGAAAAACACGCGCCCAACCAAAAAGTTCCACAACCCGGCAACAGGTAAAACAAAAGAAACAGTTGGAAGGGTCCCCCACCTGGAACCCGACTACGACCACCGCACGCAGTCCAAGCTCCCAAACTCCTATGCTCCACTGATGTCGCGACCAACCTGTCTGTGGTCTACAAGGTCCCACCAAGTGTGGTCAAATCCCAATCAGGGGTGAGTATAAAAATACTCAGTAGGATAGCCCGAAGGCTCGATGGAGAAACAAAGGAGGTATCGAAGGGTGAGCAGTAGATCAAACAGGGGACAATAAAGGAATACAACAATGATATCATTAAAGAGTAAAGTAGAGTGTCCATCTCAACCCAACAAGAGAAAGGATGTAGACTAGTCCAGACACAAGGAGCTGAAAATAGTTAGAAAATGAAATTCTCATTGAGTCTTTGCTACCTATAGCAAGAGATTAGACTCGTCCAACCACGAGAATCTATACACGGAAAGCACGTGGAATACCCCGCGCGTCTTCGCCTCTCCTGGAAAGAGAGTAACTAAACCCAAGAAGTGAGTAGCGGAACAAGGTATATACAAATCCATATGCTCAACAAGAAGCTCGAAACAAGGTCGTAAGGGGATATCCATCTCGTAGCTCAGCCCAAGAAAAGTGAGTCACCCATAGTCCCAGGAGAAAACACCATCGTTTCCCAGAATCCCGCACATCTACCCAGAACTACAAGTCAAGGGACTCAAATCACCACACCTCGACACTATCTGCTTTGGGCGGCACTGACATGCCTGCACAGTTTTAGGTCTCGTCACAAGGATGTGTCTTAGTGAGGAAAGTGCCCCTCATACCTGAGAGTTACGGGTTAAGTCAAACCAAACCTCGTCACAGCCCCGCATTTGGGAGGTCCCCTCAAAGTCATGGTTGTCACATCACTGACCCGTACAAATGAGGGTCCCGCATTGGTAGTTGTGGAGTAATGTCAGAAACTAGCCTTGTATAAATTACTGAGTCTGAAATGCCAACGGGTGACCCACTACCCTGCCCTGCTAGAGGGTAATTCATAATAAGATATCGGGTGACCCACTTCCCAGCCCTGCTGGAGGGAAAACACTAAAATATCATCAGGTGACCCATTTCCCAGCACTGTAGGGGGGTAGACCAGGAATAAGTCGACAGGAGACCCATTTCCCAGCCCTACTGGATGGTAGACCTGGAACAAGACGATGGGCGACTCACTACCCAGTCCCATTGGAGGGTAGACCATAAGAGGTTGTCGGGTGACCACTGCCTAGTCTCTGCTGGAGGGTAAACCCTAAGAGGTTGTCGGGTGACCCACTGCCCATTCTCTGCTGGAGGTTAGACCCTAAGTGTGTTGGGTGACCCACTGCCCAGTCTCAGCTGGAGGGTAGACCCTAAGAGCATCGGGTGACCCACTGCCCAGTCTCTGCTGGAGGGTATACCCTAGAAGTCAGTGAGAAACCCAATTACCAGCCCTGTTGGTGGGTAAACCCGGAACTACTCTGGCCATCCCAACTGGATGGTACAATACTGGACAACCGAGCACTAAGTGGTTACCGCGCAACCACTCAACTCTAAAACAACTCACCCAAAAGAGTTTCAGCGCCTGTTCCATCACTAGGTGTCACTAGAGCCGCTACCGGTCGATCCATCGAGAATGAAACTAGGGGGAGACCACTTAACACTACTGGTCCACAAATTATCACAGAGCTAGGGGAAAACTCCACCCTGCTGGTCAAACAAACGAGCACAGAGGTACCCTCTACATCGCAAGAGGTCAAAGTACACAAGGCAGAACATGATACGCACATGGGGCTCACATGACGTGTGGCCCCATCTCAACCCCAACCAAGCACACAAACATTCTCAGGTACAAAGATCCCCAATGTGTACCTCCTATAATTCTCATATACTCCCAGAGTATACCACGTCTCCATCCCTAAGGCTATCGTTCACACGGCACTCCAACATCAACGCGAAGGGCGTAAACACAACTTCTCCAACTATCTACCTCATCGGCCCAGGCATGGCTAACCACATCTCATTAGGCATTTACTCCACTCCCACGGGAGTGCACGAGATCTCGCATCAAGGGTTCATTGCAAGCATCTCAAAAAGAACCACCATCGGGACACCTTCCATATTTCCACATTAAATGATACCACGAAAGAGACTCCACACAACCAAATGGATCATACCGTTGTAATACTCATGTAAAAATATGCGAGATAGGCTACTTACTCACCTGAAATGGTCAACCAGTGAAAAGGTACTATTCACCATAGCCAGGTCAGGTGGGACCCACACCACGTCATTGAAAAAAGTCGAGCGAACTGCGCCATCGCAATGACCTCGGAAAAACACGTCAAGAGAAATACTCACCTGAGTGGAACGATTATCCGGAGGAAAAGATACATTCTGGCTAACCGCACACGAGCGGTACCACATGGGACCAGCATCCGTGTCCCAAAACACAACTAACGGATCGCACCGTTGCGATCCTCTCTAAAAAGTACAAAAGTTGGACTATTCACTTGTCTCAAATGGTTGCCTGGTGGTAGAGATGTAAAACCATCGTCAACGCCCAAACGGCCCTCATGGGGCCCACACCATCATGCGAAATTAATGCGGGTAGACTGCGCTGATGCAATGCCCTCGGAAAAACACCCAAAATCGACTGCCTGCACGCCCCGAACAGACGTCCGATGAAAAAGTTACAAAATGCTGACGCAGCTCAAAAGAATTGCCGTTGGGCCCACGCCTTAACTCCAGCATCAACACCTGAAAAAATCATGGAAAACCCCGCCTCGGCACCAGGGTCACAACGCCTTTGACGGCGCACAGAACGGACGCAGGTTGTGTCCGCGCCACCCAAAACAAGAATCTCGGGAAAAATGCTTGTCCACTAAAAGGTCTATCACACCTCCGAGGCCCCTCATTTCGGGAATTAAAAATTCCCAAAACCATCTCAAAAGCTTTTTCTCGGCACCAGGAAGTCACTTCCATAGACAGCATGCAAAAAGGACACCTGTAATGAAAATTACGGGCGTCCGAAGTCGAGGGGGAAATGTCCCTTAGGCTGGACCAGCCTGGACCGGCCGACCCGCGACTTAGCCACGCGGGCCATCCGTGGACCAGCGGTCCACTCTCAGACCGGCCATGAAAGACGATCAGTCCGCCGCGCGAAGACCTTCCTAGCGGGGCCTTTGCTTCCCTCGTGGGGTCGTGGCACGCGACCCCGGTCTCCCGAGTCAACCGGCAGGCATAGCCGGCCGGTACTCCTGCTCCGCGCTGCGCGAAGCCATCACGGCCTGAGCTCTCCGCCGCGCTAAAGAATGTCGCCGCTAGGCCAGGGAGTTCCCCTCCATGCCGAAGAGTACCGCCTCCTGGCCAGGGTCCACACCGCCCTACTGAAGCCGCCAGACAACCATGCGCGCCGCCAGAAAACCCCCAAAACCCGCATACTTCATCGAATCGTTGCGGCCTCCTCCGAACTCAGATTTCAATACCTAAAGATGAGATGCAAAGAAAAAAATTTGTACTACATGAGCATGGAATTTTTTCTAAGATAAAAAAACAAATTGATGCTAAAATTGGGATCCAAAGAGGGGTTCAGGATTCAAAACTCAAACGAACACCGCCTACCTCTTAGGGGTAGCCCGATGCTTCGTCGTTGACCCATCGGAGTGGTCGCGCCTCGCCAGAGTCGCCTCGCTAGAGATGCCTCGTTGGAGTCGAGGAGGATAGGGGAGAATCTCTCCAGGGGAGGGGAAATGAGGTAGGAGAGAGGGGGGGGGGGTTATGTTAATTAAATAAATTAATTAACTTAAACACCATCTCGCGGCCCCATACACGGGCTCCTGACGAGGTCAAGATTAAGCCTCTCCTAGGCTAAGAACCACGCCCTGAGCGCAACGGTGGTCTCAGAATTTTAATCTGAGGCCCCGTTCAATTGTTATAAAACTTAACACCCAAAGGCACCAAATTACAAAAACTCCCCTGGGGCCATTTTTCACAGATGGGCCGCGCCCGTGAAACTTACACCCCTCTTAGGGTAAACGGCATGCTCCGAACTCAACGGTGCCCTTAGTTTTCCAATCCAACAATCAACTAAGAGATACATGAGTTTATCCATTAAACGAATAGATTAATTAATTAATTTATCCGTTTAACGTTCCGAAAGCGAGCGAGGGGTCCAAACATCCCGCGCCGACATGTTTTATGTTGTTCCTAGGGTAAAAACCATATTCCGGACCTATCCATACACTCGGATCTCTGATCCGAAGCTCAGTTTAGAATTTATCCCATTTATTTGGCGTGTTCAGTGTGAACGCACTAAATATTAAATTCCGGCCACTCTGGGGCTTGGAACTGCAAGCCGTCTGAAGGCGTTGCTCTGGAATAACCTCAATAAATTTCCAAAATCATTCGCAACAAAAACTGGGTTATTATATCATCCCCCCCTTCAAGATTTTCACCCCTAAAAATCAAAACCAGGAAACAACATAGGATACTAATCCCACACTTGGCTCTTCCGTACCCAAAAAAACATTTACATAGTTCTGCGTCACCGCACACAGACCAAAGGATTTATCCGTCCACGTGAGGTCTTCCCTCACCGATGTCGTGCATAAGAGCACGCACACCTCTTCTCGGGTGAGTCACGTGGGAGATGTCATGCACCCACCCTAGACTTTGGGGTTAGGGAGAGGTGATAGGGAACCTCATCGTCCCATTGCACAGTCTCAAACGGCCCAAAGGCTCTCGGGGGTAGCACACCTTTCTGACTGAACCCTTACGTCACACGTCATGACTGGAATCACCGCCCGCACCTGGAACAAGGCCCAGTGATTCCCTCCTTCAGAATATCCGTATGGTGAAACAATCAAGGATATCTGGTCACGTAAGGTTCCATAGTCGATGTCTCTCGACCAAGACTCCCTTACACGCTCAAAAGGGGAATGAGTCACTACCATCGACTAATGAGAAAGGTTCCATGCCTTCCACCTTTCCAAAACAGGGCCACTCCGACGCTATGCGCCCCCTGGTAACACCTCAAGCAAGGTGCGGGGAGAAAAGAATTCCACACACATAGTCTAAACATTCTACTACAAAAAGTATAAGAGTTGTAGAGTGTACCTCTTATCACCTCACACTCTACAGGATCGTAGACATCCAAAGATTGCGGCTGTCCGCGGTCCCAACTGTCAGCTCCCGGAGCCTGACATGGACCACCTAATGGTGATAGGAAGACCTCCTAAGCTCATCCCCCACTACTAGCTCCACCTGCTCCTCTACTAGCACTACCTCTCTGGATACTACTCTAATCACGTTGCTACCTCCATCAAGGTGGTTCTCTTACTGCTTGCCTGATGCTCTTTGCATGCCTGGTCGGGCAGTCTCGTGCCAGGCGATCTCACCCATTGCAAGCATAACACTGACTCTCTTCGGGCTGCACTGGTTCTCCCCGGTGCCACTGTGGTGTACGACCATTCACCTGATTCTGGTTGTCTGAAAGCCACCTACGTCGAGTTTCGGCTTACCGACGCCCGCTAGCCGCGACAGACATTTCGGCTCCAACGTGCCTGCTGCCACCACTAACTCTAGAACGTGAAAGGAATCTCTCTGTCACCAGCGCCTGCTCCAGCACCCCGGCATAGGTCGAAATGCCAAAGGGTACTATGGAAGCATGAATCTCTCAGCATAGACCCTTCTCAAACTTCCTCACTCGGGTGTTGTCGTCGTGGACCAAGTCCAAGTAAAAGCGTGTACGGTCTGCAAAACCAGCTGCGTACTCAGGCACCGTTATCCATCCCTGCTGAAACTGCAGGAGATCCTGAATCCGAATGGAGTGCAAGCATGAGGGAAAAACTCCTCACAAAACAACAACTGGAAGTCTCCCCACGAAAGCAACGACTCATCAAGAAACTGAGTCACCAGAATCCACCAACGCTGACCTGCTCCATGAAAAAGGTTGGCTGCCAAAGCCACTCTCTGATCTGTCAGCATCTCCACAAGCCTGAAAAAGGCAAACCATTGTCTCTAACCAATCCTCGACTGCCTGAGGGTCTGGCTCACCACTGAATCTCAACAGTCTATACAGTTGGAACTCGCGGAGCGCGCTCAACCTGTGCTCAAGCTTAGCCTGCTCTGGTGAAGCTGTCTAATTCTCAATAGGTGGGGGTGGTGCTACCGGGCCACCTGGAGAAAAGGGGATCTCATTATGGGTCCTGGACTGAGACCTTGTAGCTCAAAGGGTTGTTTTTACGAACAAAAGCTGGTATCCTATCTAGCTATCTTCGCGGAGACATATTAAATATTATCAAGGAGTTTCGAGGTCAAATGTGTAACGCCCCGACCCCAGCTACCCAGAGTCGGTGCATTACTTCGTAACATTTTAATGATAAAAAAAGATCAAGTATCGAAAGACCGATTAGTTTAGTATCCATAGAAACACTAAATACATTCATAAATGTTACATTACATCATAGAATGAAAAACGTCAATAACTAGGTCCCCATAGTCTACACACATATCCTCGTCTGACTATCCTTGCAGGTCATTCATAATATACTTCTTCACATCCTGGAAAAATTAAAACATTGAAAGGGGTGAGCTCAGATGCTTAGTAAGGATAAAAATATTGAAGAAGCATTCATAAATAACCATTAACATTTAAGGAAATGTATATCTAAAACAAAATCCTTTTTAAACGTGAACTTCAGAATAATATGGAAAAAGCGAAATGAAATAATTCCATTTACTTATTCACATTGATATTCTACTAGTCGAATAACCAAATGCAATATCAATAACCACTTTCATAATGATGGAATGCATAATGCCAGACTATCATAACCACGTAGCCAAGGCCTCGTGCCAAGACTACAAATAAGATTTTGTCAAGGCCTCGTGCCAAGACACTAGTTTGTCTCATGAGATCTACAGATGCATCAAGGAGCTATAGTGGGATCCACCCGTCACTTATTATGTTCAATTCATTCCCCATATGAACAGGTTTAAACATATCATAAACCATAACATAATTGTATCACATAAAAAATGCATAAAGGAAACATAAGATTCCCACACTTAAATCACAAGATATCAATACAACACATTTATGTAATAAAAACACTTTCAAAACCATTTTCAATACCAAAATTAAATAAAATTAAAACTTTGTATTTATTTTTCTTTCTAAAAAGTTATTGCTTGTAAAGGAAGCCAAAACTCAGATAATGGTAATGATGGTGGAGAAGTCGTTGTCGCCGCATACATACGACAAATACATTCCCTTTTTTCATTTAGTAAAACACTTCGTATAAAAAATATTTCTTTTGGATAAACATAAAAGTCAAAGTGGTTTATACACCGTATAAAATAAGTATGTGTATAAAACAAAATATGCCTCAATGAATGGAGATTGAGACGAAGTCCCTTAAAAGATCATTTTTAAATAAAATATATCTATTATGTGTATTCACTATATGTACACATAATTAAAGTATAAATACAAGATATTACATAATAACATCATGACATAATTTGAAATTAGGAGATTAACCCAAAGAATCGAAATTGGTTTAAGAAGTTCCATTACCTTGCGTCCTGTCTTGACTCGACCGTTCATTAACCTCATGAATAATAAACTAGAGTTAATTTATAATTTCTTAAGGAAATTTTCAAGTTAATTATCCCTTTTATATCACTTATTACCATGTTTTGAACATTATGTAATTATTTAAGTTAATAACGGTCATTTTGTTGATCTTTGATACTTGAGTAAAAAATTAACTTCTTATAATTACATGTTGTTCATGTGTCAAAATATCCAATATATCCAGAATTATGTTCATGATGTAGATATCATATATATATTATATATCTAGTATATACATTCATTTATAATATTATATAACATTTAGAGGTATGAAATGAAATCCACCGTTCATGGAGACGGTAAGCCGTACGTAAGCGTGAACACTACTTTAATTTCTATTTCGTATTTAATAGAATGAAGTTATAATTATATAAAGGTATAATATAATTCCAGTATAATATAATGTATAATACCATTTACTCCATCCTTTATACATCCCACATATGGCATGAACGATTCAAATCACTTTGAGTGGCGGTAGTCCGCACTTCCTAAAATGAAATTATTGCATTTACCCATAATGGAAATCGTAAAGGTTTTCCATAAATGAAAAATACATAAGCATAAGGAAAACATGAACATAATATATGTATCATATATGAAAATATTTTCATCAAAATGGCCACCATTAGAGGTGTTAAAAGAATATTGAACAATCATCGTTTCGTGAGGTTGTATTTCGCCACCCACAGAAACCGTATGTTATTTAACCATTAGACGAAGGTTTGTGTAAGTGTAAACAAAATACGTATCATAACAACATCCTAGTATATTTTATATACTCTTTTTGTTACAAAATAAATGAATAAAAAGAGTTTAGGGGGTTGGAGAAGCAAAATAAAACAAAATAACATAAGAGAAGACATTACCTTAAAATCGGGTAACTCTTTTTGATTTGAGCCAAAGGCTTCCTTGGGAAGAGTTCTTCCCAAAGTGAGACTTCTATGAGTAAGGGAGGATAGTTGGGAGAGTATTTGGGTAGAGGTTGGCTGAGCCAAAAGGCTTTGAAAGTGTGAGTAAGGTGGTAGTGGTGGGGGCCTTGTATAAGTGGAGAGGAGGGGCACTCTTGGAAAGTAATGAAATGATACTTTATTATATAATGAGTTTCGGATTTTAAATGTCCCACACTTATATAATTCTAGGATAAGGGGATAAGGGTTCTAAATATACTCATCCAATAGGTTTTTGACAAGTGTAATGCTTAGAGTTTACATTATCTTTTCATTTTATTTAAATCAATAATTAATGAGGTAATCGCTGCATCATCATGGTGTCATCAATAATTTAATTTATTTAATGTCTAAAAATTATAAAAATATATAATTATGTAGGAAACCTTTTTATATGTCTAATGAATATTTATAGTCAAAAATATGACTTGTATAACCCCATTTATAAATTGTTTTAGTAAAACATCTCTTGTGTGTGACCTTTTTATTTTAACATTAAATAAAAAGTTATTTATGTCCTTTTCCTACCAAAGTGGCTCCAAGGGGTCCCCAAGTTGACCCATGGATTGTCTTAGTCGGCCATGACACATCCAATAGTGGTTGGGAAAGTTAAATGGTCATTCCATATTTTTATAATACTATTTTTACCATAAATTTCTCTAATTACCTTTAATCGCGATTAATTAAACTTAAAAGTTACTATTCACCAAAAAATTATTTTTGTAACACCCCAGGTAAATAAAGAATATGACATTTCATATTTATCCATATTTTTGAATAAAATATTTAAATGACTTTAAAGGGGACGCTATGCTCGATGGCGTACCCAACACGCAACAACGAGTTTCTTGGGAATCTTACGTTGCACTCCAATAATAAAATAATATTATTTTAAATGGTAGTTAACATGTAGCCGTTGTAATGGCGGGAATGGATAGAAATAACTAAAATATGATTATATATTTTTTTAAATGTTTTTACATTTATCCAATAAAGGATAGAGGCTTAAAATACGGAAAGAATTCAATTTTAGGCATATATGCCCTAGTTTTCACTAAAGGTTCACTTATCACCTTTTGATGGAGAACCGTCATTAAATATAGTTTTTTTCACTCTTATACATTCTATTGGACCAAATAGAACTCTTCTTAAGAATCGATACATCAAAATTTACTTTGTGTAAATTTTTGGTATCTTTCAGATAATGTTCATTTTTTTTAATGAATAGTGTAAAATGTTGTATTTTAATTCAAAACCACTTTTTAATCTAATTTATTTATATGATTAGATTATATTTTGAATTGGGTTTAAAGTGAAATTAGAAAATATTTTTACCATTAAATCCAATAGTGGTCGTTGGAATTAATTTCACATTGAAATCAGACTTAAACTAGTGTCAATCTTTTGATACTTATTGTTTTATAAAAACACGCTATTTGCGCTGACAGTGGGAATTAATTATTAAATTAATTAATGTGACTAATATGTTTTGAATTTTTTAAAACAGACTTCATTTTTGAATTCGGAATATCAAATATATCTTAGGGTGAAGTTTTGGTATTTTTCTGAAAAACTCCAATTTTTGATGAATAGTGAAACCACTAAGTGGTAATCAAGCAAACTGATTTTTCAGTTAAATGAAATTTTACAACTAATGTGTATTGAATTTTGAAAATCCGACATACATGGTTGTCATTAATAAGTAAAAAGTGGTTCAGTGGGATAAAAATAATTTTTTGGCGAATAGTAACTTATTAAGTTTTTAATCGCGATTAGAGGTAATTATTGTCATTTAAGGTAAAAATGATATTATAAGAATGTGAAAACACCATGACACTTGTACTACACCAATTGGGTGAGTCATGGCCGACCAAGAAAAGCCATGGTCCAACTTGTGGACCCCATGGAGCCACTTTAGATGGAAAATGACAATAACATATTTTTATTTAATGTTAAAATTAAATTGACACAAACATGAGTTGTTTTACTAAAACAGTTTTTAAGTGGGGTTACACAAGTCCCAATTTTTATTATAAATAGTCATTGGAAATATGAAAAGATTTCCTACATCATAGTATTTTTTTTATAATTTTTAGACATTATATAAATTAAATTATTTATGACATAATAATGATGCAGCGATGACATCATTATTTGACGATTTAAATAAAATGGAAAGATAATGTAAAATCTATGACCTACACATGTCCAAAACTTATTGTATGGGTGGATTTAGAACCCTTATCACCTTATCCACGAATTATATCAATGTGGGACCTTTTAAAACCGAAACACATTTTCAAATAAAGTAATATTTCTTTACTTTCCAAAAGTGCCCCTCCTCTCCTCTTATAAAAGGCCCCCCCCCTCTACCTCATTTCACACACTCCTCAAGCCTTTTTCTCGGCCAAACCCTGCCCATTTGCTCTCTTCATATCCCTCTCCACATCCTAGAGGATTACCTTTGGGCAGAACACTTTCAAAGGAATCCTTTAGGCTCAAATCAAAAGGAGTTACACTTTTAAATGTAATTCATTCTCTCATGTTCATTTGTTTTATTTTGCTTCTCCAACCCCCTAAACTCTTTTTATTTACTTCTTTTGTAACAACACCAGTATCTTAAATATACTAGGATGTTTTTATAAGATTTATTCGATCTACACTCTCACACAACTACATCAAATGGTTAAATAACATACGGTTTCCTTGAATGGCGAAATTCTGCCTCCCGAAACGATGATTGTTCAATACTCATTTAACACCTTCAAAGGTGGACATTATGATGTCACTATTTTTATATATGATATATAATATGTTTATATTTTACTTATGCTTCTGTATTTTTCATTTGTGTCTTACCTTTATGGCATCCATTATGGGTATACGCGATATCTTCATTTTAGGAAGTGCGGACTACCGCCCCCTCAAAGTGATGTGATTCGTTAATGACATATGTGGGATGTATAAAGGATGGATTTAATGATATTATATATTATATTATACTGTAATTATAATATACCTTTATATCATTATTATTCCATTCTATAAAATACGAAATAGAAATGAAAGTAGCGTTCATGCGTACGTACGGCTTACCGTCTCCATGAACGGTGCATTTCATTTCTTACCTCTAAATGATTATGTAATATTATAAATACATGTATATGCTGGATATATATGAAATATATGATATCCAAATCAGGAATGTCATTCTGGATATAAAGAACCTTTGACCACACGAACAACATGTAATTGTAAGAAGTCCACTTTCGACTTAAGAACCAAATATCGACAAAACAAACATGATTAACTTAAATGATTAAATAATGTTTATAACATGGTAATAAGTGATATAAAAGGAATAATGAACTTTAAAAAGGTTCTTAAGGAAGTATAAATTAACTAAAGTTTATTATTCAGGAGATTAAAGAACGATCGAGTCAAGTCGGACCCGAGGTAAGGGATCCTACTCCTCTCTTTCTTTTTAAGTACACACTTTTATGTCATTCCTTTTAAAGTTCATATTTCTTGTTACTGGGGTGATATTTTATATTAAACTTACTGTAATTTTCATGTTCATGTGATGAGATACCCTATTCTCTCTCATCAATCCATTTTGGAAGTTCTGAGTGGCGCCGTTAGGCTGTCGAACTTTCGTAAGAGATCTAACCTCTCTCTTTCTTTTTAAGTACTCTCCTTTATGTCACTTCTTTTAAGCTCCTATTTGTAATGTTGGGGGATGTTATTTTATATTCCTCTTTCTGTAAATTTTTTTGTAATTTGATGAGATACCCTATTTTATCTCATCAATCCATATTCAGAAGTTTTATGTGGCGCTGTTAGGCTGCCGAGTTTTCGTAAGGGATTTTTCATCTCACTTTTATTCCCGTGAGATTTATGCTACATTTGCCACAAATTCCTTTGAGTGGTGTATGTATTTCCCATTATTCTACTCTTTGTGTAATATACTTTCGTTTATGAGTATTTACATCAATGATCTATTGTCCTTCTTTCATAGGGTGTATGTTTTGAAAGATACCCAAGTCGGTAAGGGAACCTTTCACCCTCCTATTTTTTAAAAGACTTCTTTTGTTGGGTCTTTTAATTTACATATTTTTATCCTTATTGATGTAAATTTTATGTCCAAGTGATTAGATACACTTTTTATCTCTCATAAACTCATTTTGATGTGATGTCGTTAGGCTGTCAAGGGAACTTTTTAACCCAATTTCGATTTCTTTGGGTTCAACATGTAGTCATTGAATATGTCATCCATTGAATATGTGTGAATGACCTTTTATTGATTTACACTTAATATCCACTTATATTGGGTGTATTTATATTTTTCACACATATTTTTGAGATTGATTTGTCCTTAATTTAAGGATACCTTCTTTATAAGGGATTTCATCATGTTTGACATTTCTATTGAGGGTTCATTGTTGTTATGCACCAATTCACTCTTATATGATGTATATACTGTCCTTTGGAGTATTATATCATGAATACATTTATTCTCATGATATTATAAAGTTCTGACTAAATGTTATTCCTCAATTGTTGTATTCAAGTGTCTCTAATTTTGGTAAAACCCCTTTAACCAAAATATCGTTTTAAATGTTTTACTTATTTGTTCTTATTAATATCCATGTTTTCAAAATGGTTTTAAGGATTTATTTATAAGGATATTAATGGTTTAAAATTTTAAGCTTCAAGGTGGTATGGGACACTTTGATTCAAAAATCTCTTTATTAAATGTTTTAAATGGTTTTGGAAATGGATTCTTTTTGAATGGATTCATTATTTCAATATACTAAAATGTTATATTGTGATTGAAATGTGGAAATGCTATGTTTCCTTTATGCATGTTTTATGTGATACAATTATGTTATGGTCCTTGGGCATTGTTATGAAAATGGGTGGTTCCGTGATAAACTAAGGGCGGGTGAGCCCGATATAGCTCTCCAATGCATTGGGTAACGCGAAGGAGTGAAACGTTAAGGTTTCTCCGAAGAGATTTAGGGAATATATTGTGATGGGTATTCCAAACGTAACCAAGAGGGTTACTCCCTATGTAAGAATGTTATGAATGCCTCAAGTTACCTTTATGTCTTATGATTTCTATGAATTATTCATGGTTTGATGAGGTATGAAAGTGCCTTTGTTTTATGGGTAAAGTATGATTTCATTCTTATGTATATATGAACTCATGTTTCCTTTCCATATTTTTATAACTCTTACTGAGCTTTTTATGCTCATCCCAAGTTTTTGAAATGATTTTCACAGGTCAAGGGAAAGGTACATGATGTGATGATAGTGTCAAGGATGTGTCAAGAAAGAATCTATGTTATATTTTAAATATGTTTCCATTGATGGGAGGAATGAATACTGTCTTTTATGTAACCACTTTGTTTAAATGTGGAATGTAATGCATGTTTCATGATCTAATTCTCTAAAACTCTAATCCTGAAAAGATCCTCAATGTGTAATCTTGTAATAACTCAAGATTAAGTAAGGTTTAAGGCTGGGGCCTTATAGTTGGTATCAGAGGTCGGTTTAGATAACTTTAGAGGTTAGGGTATTGTTTAAGAATAAGTGACATTACCATAATGGTTATGATTTCAGAAAGAGTCCTAGTTTTAGATAAAGTGAATGAGTAAGTTTATCTTAGTTTTTACCTTCCTCATTAGTACATGATTGTTTTGTTGATATACTCACACTGACATTTCTGTTTTTAGTGAATGGATGGATCTAGCAGGAACCAAAGAGACAACAGGTTTGAAGGAAACTGTGGTGGTTCTCTGATTAAGATACTAGATAAAATGGAGGATTCAATGAGGAAACTCGTGGTTGTTCTAAACCTAATATCAAGGAGTCATGATCAACCACTTCAACCTTGGTGAGTTATCTAATGCATCATGTACGAGATGGCCAACTCGATGTGGAAATTCAGTTAATAATTATTAAGGTAACCATTAGGGTTTATATGATACTTAATTTTTAGGTAATTATGGGTTACTCTATGATATGATGGAAAATGAAAGGAATGAGATAAACTTGAGGTTAAAATATGTTATGATTATTCTTGAAGATTTTATCTCATTTTGGGGAATGTTTTAAGAATTATATAGTTTTGGAAAAAGGACAACACGCAGACCGTGTGACATCCCGTCGCATCAGACAAAGCTGCGGGAATCGAACCCACAACCAATGTGCGACTGGTATTTATCGCCTACCACTGGACTACGTGAAGTCCCTGGTTAGTTTGACTGATTCATTCTAGTTATATGATTTTATGAATTAAGAGTAAGTTGATTTTGGGTTATTTATGAAAATGATTAACCTATCATGGAGGATATGTGATTAGGTTAATTACTTTTCAAAACGAGACTTTAGGAGAAACTGATATTGTTTGGAGATAAATGTTACGATTTATCTTGGAAGACTATGTGACTAAATCCTTCAAATATTTGTGTTTCAATCTTATATTGGTTTACTTTGAAGAATTTTATGGACAAATTGATTATAGAATGATCCTCTTTGAACTTTGGGTTTTGTTGGATAAATTTTGGAGATTAAGCATGGATTTTCTTTTTAATGGGTTATACTTTTCTGGATTATCTGACCTTGTACTAATCTTTTTGGTTTTGGTTTTGGTTAAAGCCTAAAGACATGGGAAGTATATAGTTCTCTTTTTTTGGATTAGGTGATTCTCTAGAAGTTGATTATATTACTCTTAATGTGAACAAGTATTCCTAAATACTCGTCTTTTGGAGAAAATATGAGTTTGTGTAAGGAATCTAATAAAAGTTGAAAGTCAATATGATAAGTGATTATGTTTCCATACGAATAAATTCCTCAATAAAAAGTAACTTAATACAAAAATTTTTTCTATTAACATTTCCTACTGGGGAATCGAATACCATTTAACCCATCACAAGTTTGTGATTTTCTCGTGGTTAACTTTCTCCTAAACATGTTTTCTATCACTCTCCATCAGAACATGACCCTTTGTTTTTTCCTCCACGTCCATATTTTCATACTTGGAATCCTAGTATGGGTTAACTCGGGTGAACTTTGTACTTATCTTTCTTTATTTTAAAGTGTTTGTTTTACCGACTTTTGTTCCGATGTGGGACTTTCAAGGATGTTTCCAAGCACAATTTTAAAATTGCGAGGACGCAATTCCCAAAAGGGGGGAAGGATGTAACACCCCTGGTAAATAAAGAATATGAAATTTCATATTTATCCATATTTGTGAATAAAATATTTAAATGACTTTAAAGGGGACGCTATGCTCGATGGCGTACCCAACACGCAACAACGAGTTTCTTGGGAATCTTACGTTGCACTCTAATAATAAAATAATATTATTTTAAATGGTAGTAAACATGTAGCCGTTGTAATGGCGGGAATGGATATAAATAACTAAAATATTATTATATTTTTTTTTAAATGTTTTACATTTATCCAATAAAGGATAGAGGCTTAAAATACGGAAAGAATTCAATTTTAGGCATATATGCCATAGTTTTCACTAAAGGTTCACTTATCACCTTTTGATGGCGAACCATCATTAAATATAGTTTTGTTCACTCTTATACATTCTATTGGACCAAATAAAACTCTTCTTAAGAATCGGGACATCAAAATTTACTTTGTGTAAATTTTTGGTATCTTTCCGATAATGTTCATTTTTTTAATGAATAGTGTAAAATGTGGTATTTTAATTCAAAACCTCTTTTTAATCTAATTTATTTATATGATTAGATTATATTTTGAATTGGTTTTAAAGTGAAATTAGAAAATATTTTTACCATTAAATCCAATAGAGGTCGTTGGAATTAATTTCACTTTGAAATCAGACTTAAACTAGTGTCAATCTTTTGATACTTATTGTTTTATAAAAACACGCTATTTGCACTGACAGCGGGAATTAATTATAAAATTAATTAATGTGAATAATATGTTTTGAATTTTTTAAAACAGACTTCATTTTTGAATTCGGAATATCAAATATTTCTTAGGGTGATGTTTTGGTATTTTTCTGAAAAACTCCAATTTTTGATGAATAGTGAAACCACTAAGTGGTAATCAAGCAAACTGATTTTTCAGTTAAATGAAATTTTACCACTAATGTGTATTGAATTTTGAAAATCCGACATACATGGTTGTCATTAAGAAGTAAAAAGTGGTTCAATGGGATAAAAATAATTTTTTGGTGAATAGTAACTTATTAAGTTTTTAATCGCGATTAGTGGTAATTAGTGTCATTTAAGGTAAAAATGTTATTATAAGAATGTGAAAACACCATGACACTTGTACTACACCTATTGGGTGAGTCATGGACGACCAAGAAAAGCCATGGTCCAAATTGGGGACCCCATGGAGCCACTTTAGTTGGAAAATGACAATAATATATTTTTATTTAATGTTAAAATTAAATTGACACAAACATGAGTTGTTTTATTAAAACAGTTTTTAAGTGGGGTTACACAAGTCAAAATTTTGATTATAAATAGTCATTGGAAATCTAAAAAGATTTCCTACATCATAGTATTTTTTTTATAATTATTAGACATTAAATAAATTAAATTATTTATGACATAATAATGATACAGCGGTGACATCATTATTTGACGATTTAAATAAAATGGAAAGATAATGTAAACTCTATGAACTACACATGTCCAAAACTTATTGGATGGGTGGATTTCTAACCCTTATCACCTTATCCACGAATTATATCAATGTGTGACCTTTTAAAACCGAAACACATTTTCAAATAAAGTAATATTTCTTTACTTTCCAAAAGTGCCCCTCCTCTCCTCTAATAAAAGGCCCCCACCTCTACCTCATTTCACACACTCCTCAAGCCTTTGGCTCGGCCAACCCCTGCCCATTTACTCTCTCCATATCCCTCTCCTCATCCTAGAGGATTCCCATTGGGCAGAATACTTTCAAAGGAAGCCTTTAGGCTCAAATCAAAAGGAGTTACACTTTTAAAGGTAATTCATTCTCTCGTGTTCATTTGTTTTATTTTGCTTCTCCAACCCCCTAAACTCTTTTTATTTACTTCTTTTGTAACAAAACCAGTATCTTCAATATACTAGGATGTTTTTATAAGATTTATTCGAGCTACACTCTCACACAACTACATCAAATGGTTAAAGAACATACGGTTTCCGTGGATGGCGAAATTCTGCCTCCCGAAACGATGATTGTTCAATACTCATTTAACACCTTCAAAGGTGGCCATTATGATGTCAGTATTTTTATATATGATATATAATATGTTTATGTTTTACTTATTCTTCTGTATTTTTCATTTGTGTCTTACCTTTTTGGCATCCATTATGGGTATACGCGATATCTTCATTTTAGGAAGTGCGGACTACCGCCCCCTCAAAGTGATGTGATTCGTTAATGTCATACGTGGGACGTATAAAGGATGGATTTAATGATATTATATATGATATTATACTGTAATTATAATATACCTTTATATCATTATTATTCCATTCTATAAAATATGAAATAGAAATGAAAGTAGCGTTCATGCATACGTACGGCTTACCGTCTCCATGAACGGTGCATTTCATTTCTTACCTCTAAATGATTATGTAATATTATAAATACATGTATATGCTGGATATATATGATATATATGATATCCAAATCAGGAATGTCATTCTGGATATAAAGAACCTTTTATCACACGAACAACATGTAATTGTAAGAAGTCCACTTTCGACTTAAGAACCAAATATCGAAAAAACAAACAATGATTAACTTAAATGATTAAATAATGTTTATAACATGGTAATAAGTGATATAAAAGGAATAATGAACTTGAAAAAGGTTCTTAAGGAAGTATAAATTAACTCAAGTTTATTATTCATGAGATTAAAGAATGATCGAGTCAAGTCGGACCCGAGGTAAGGGATCCTACTCCTCTCTTTCTTTTTAAGTACACACTTTTATGTCATTCCTTTTAAAGCTCATATTTATTGTTATTGGGGTGATATTTTATATTAAACTTACTGTAATTTTCATGTTCATGTGATGAGAGAATCTATTCTCTCTCATCAATCCATTTTGGAATTTTGAGTGGCACCGTTAGGCTGTCGAACTTTCGTAAGAGATCTAACCTCTCTCATTCTTTTTAAGTACTCTCCTTTATGTCACTTCTTTTAAGCTCCTCTTTGTAATGTTGGGGGATGTTATTTTATATTCCTCTTTATGTACATTTTGTTGTAATTTGATGAGATATCCTATTTGATCTCATCAATCCATATTCAGAAGTTTTATGTGGCGCCGTTAGGCTGCCGAGTTTTTGTAAGGGATTTTTCATCTCACTTTTATTCCCGTGAGATTTATGCTACATTTGCCACAAATTCCTTTGAGTGGTGTATTTATTTCCCATTATTCTACTCTTTGTGCAATATACATTCGTTTATGAGTATTTACATCAATGATCTATTGTCCTTCTTTCATAGGGTGTATGTTTTGAAAGATACCCAAGTTTGTAAGGGAACCTTTCACCCTCCTCTTTTTTAAAAGACTTATTTTGTTGGGTCTTTTAATTTACATATTGTTATCCTTATTGATGTAAATTTTATGTCCAAGTGATGAGATACACTTTTTATCTCTCATCAACTCATTTTGATGTGATGTCGTTAGGCTATCAAGGGAACTTTTTAACCCAATTTCGATTTCTTTGGGTTCAACATGTAGTCATTGAATATGTCATCCATTGAATATGTGTGAATGAGATTTTATTGTTTTACACTTAATATCCACTTATATTGGGTGTATTTATATTTTTCACACATATTTTTGAGATTGATTTGTCCTTAATTTAAGGATACCTTCTTTATAAGGGATTTCATCACGTTTGACATTTCTATTGAGGTTTCATTGTTATTATGAACCAATTCACTCGTATATGATGTATATACTGTCCTTTGGAGTATTATATCATGAATACATTTATTCTCATGATATTATAAAGTTCTGACTAAATGTTATTCCTCAATTGTTGTATTCAAGTGTCTCTAATTTTGGTAAAACCCCTTTAACCAAAATATCGTTTTAAATGTTTTACTTATTTGTTATTATTAATATCCATGATTTCAAAATGTTTTTAAGTATTTATTTATATGGATATTAATGGTTTAAAATTTTAATCTTCAAGGTGGTATGGGACAATTTGATTCAAAAATCTCTTTATTACATGTTTTAAATGGTTTTGGAAATGGTTTCTTTTTGAATGGATTCATTATTTCAATATACTAAAATGTTATATTGTGATTGAAATGTGGAAATGCTATGTTTCCTTTATGCATGTTTTATGTGATACAATTATGTTATGGTCCTTGGGCATTGTTATGAAAACGGGTGGTTCCGTGATAAACTATGGGCGGGTGAGCCCGATATAGCTCTCCAATGCATTGGGTAACGCGAAGGAATGAAACGTTAAGGTTTCTCCGAAGAGATTTAGGGAATATACTGTGATGGGTATTCCAAACGTAACCAAGAGGGTTACTCCCTATGTAAGAATGTTATGAATGCCTCAAGTTACCTTTATGTCTTATGATTTCTATGAATTATTCATGGTTTGATGAGGTATGAAAGTGCCTTTGTTTTATGGGTAAAGTATGATTTCATTCTTATGTATATATGAACTCATGTTTCCTTTCCATATTTTTATAACTCTTACTGAGCTTTTTATGCTCATCCCAAGTTTTTGAAATGATTTTCACAGGTCAAGGGAAAGGTACATGATGTGATGATAGTGTCAAGGATGTGTCAAGAAAGAATCTGTGTTATATTTTAAATATGTTTCCGTTGATGGGAAGAATGAATACTGTCTTTTATGTAACCACTTTGTTTAAATGTGGAATGTAATGCAAGTTTCAGGATCTAATTCTCTAAAACTCTAATCCTGAAAAGATCCTCAATGTGTAATCTTGTAATAACTCAAGATTAAGTATGGTTTAAGGCTGGGGCCTTATAATTTTAATCCCATTGAACCACATTTTACTCCCTAATGACAACCATGTATGTCGTATTTTTGAAAATAAAATCACAGAAGTGGTAATATTTCATTTAAATGAAAAAAATCTATTATTTAACTACCACTTAGTGGTTTCACTATTCATCAAAAATTGAAGTTTTTCAGAATAGTGCCAAAATTTCACCCTAAGCTGTAATTGATATTACAAATCCAAAAATGATGTCTATTTTAAAAAATCCAAACATATAAGTTGAATTGATTAATTTTATAATTAATTCCCGCTGTCACAACAAATAGCGTGTTTTTAAGAAACAATATATATCAAAAGATTGACCATTGTTTATGTCCAATTTCAAAGTGAAATTAATTCTAATGATCACCATTGGATAAAATAGTAAAAATATATACTAATTATACTTTAAAACCACTAAATAGTATAATTTATCACTATAAAATACTTTGATTAAAAAAAGTTGTTTTTAAGTATTTTTCACTATTCATAAAAATTGGAAGTTCTCAGAAAATTACAAAAAATTCAACTTAGGATAATTTCGATATTAAGAATCCAAAAATGAAGTCCATTTTGAAATATAAAATTTCTATAATTTTAAAAAGTGTGTATTACTATTCATAATGACTACTTTGAGTAGTTGTGGTGTGTGTTAGAACTCGAAGTTGCGTACAACACACGCTACTGTATTATTCAAAGAGAAGTGTAGCGTGGAAGATTGGGGTGTTACATTCTCCCCTCCTTCAATAAATAGCATCCTCACAATTTGAAATTTTTCTTTGAAAATAAAAGGTTGAAAATAGAAAATACCTTTGTGGAAAACCCACATCGGGAATAAGGTTAATAAAAATATAACTTTAAAAGAAGGAAAGATAAGTACAAAGTTCACCCGAGATAGCCCATAATAGAATTATATGAAAATATGGATATGGAAGAAAAAAAACCATCAAGGTCTGATGGAGATTTGTAGAAAACTGGATTAGGAGAAAGTTATACATAAGAAAATCACAAACTTGTTATTGGTTAAATGGTCATTGAATCCCCAGTTGGAAAATTTAACCGATAATGTTTTTGTTTTAAGTTACATTTTATAAAGTTGAGGAATTTATTTAAGAGATTTTCCAAGAACATATGGAAATATACTTACTTGTCGTGTAGACTTTCATTCCTTAATAAATTTTTACCACAACCCATATTTCACTCCAAATGGGAACAGAACTCAAAAATATTCAAATTATCCTAATTGTATAAGGTTCTAAATATTACCACATACCATTTAGATTAGTAAAACTATTTTGTAATAACCAGGGACTTCCTGTAGGCTAGTGGTAGGTAATAAAGGCTTGTCGCACTATGATTGTGGGTTCGATTCCTGCAGCTTTGTCCGACGCGATGGGTTATGCCCCACCCTGTAGGTTGTCCTTTTCCTAAAACTATAGTATTATAATATTCCAAAAATAATCTTCATAAATGTTTTAACCTTAAACAATACTATCCAAGGTTCAACTTAATCCATTCCAACCTATATAGTTATCCAAAATACCTATGTCCAGACTTTTTCTAAAAGGTCTCTAAATTCCAAAATCAATTGTAACATCAGATTCCCCAAACAAAGTAAAGTTTCTCTTATTGTCACATACATAAATTATGATTACCTTCATCATATTAAAACCTTAATGAAAAGACAAGTATTGTAGTATAATCCTTATATATATCACATTATTCTTATGACCAGAATATAATCCTTTTTTCCAAAAGCACCAATACATTAATTATTCCACTTCAACTATAGTAATAGTATAAGATTGTCCTTGATCCCTTGTATTTTTCTAAGGTATGTTTCCCTGACGCTTAGGACATTCATTTGCATAATGCCCCATTTCCCTACAATTGTAGCATTCAACATTGATAGCCTCTTTGTTTCCCTTGCAATCACGAGCCTGGTGACCATTTTCTCCATATTTATAACAAACTCCCATTCCTTTTAGGCAAGCACCGGGGTGATTCTTCCCACAATTATCACATAATGGAAAATTCTTCTTTCCCTTTTTCCCTTTATCTGTCTCTTGTTCCACCGTTCTCTTCTTCTCTTGCTTTACTTTGTTGTCATAAGACATAGAGAATTCATTTTCTGTCTCGATAGCACACGAGACAATATCTTCGTACGATGAGAAGGATTGTGATACTAAAGCTCGAAGGAGAAATGGTTTTAACCCATCAAAGAAATGATCAATCTTACTTCTTGGGTTACGTATATAATCTACTGCATGCCTCTCTAACCTTGTAATGTTAGCCTCATACTTTGCGACATTCTCATCCTCCTTTTGTCTTAGACTCAGAAATTGCCTTTCCATATCTCCTCGATGGTCATGTGGAAAGTATTTTTATAAGAAAATATCTTTGAACTCTCTCCATTACATATTCGATACTTCATCATCTTCCATTGTGTTTTGAATCAGCGACCACCACTGATTGGCATCTCCAGTGAGGCGGTAGACTGCCATGACAACCTACTCCCATTCGCTACTGCCCAAGGTGTGGAATATTTTTTCTAAGGAGTTTATCCATTGCTCAGATACTAATGGATTTGTACCCCCATTAAATGTTGGCAGTTGTTGCCTCATGAAGCGGTCTAACATTGATCCTTCGCGTTGCGGATCAGGGTGCTCCATACGAGTAAGGTTATTATTCATAACCTGAGTGAGTTTTCCCAGTATGGTAATAAGTTGATCAGCACCAGTTGTATCTCCTGATCCACAATAATTATCTTGAGCAGGAGGGCAATCCCTACACGGAGAGCGTGCACTGATACGGTTTCCATTCCTTCCACTAGGTGCCATTTCTAAACATTGGCATAAAATAAATTAGTTTATGAATCAAAATACATAATTCCATACTTGAGAAATACTTAACATAAACTGACCTATTTATGGATATAATCCACAATCATAAAAAAAATCTTTGAGGAAGTTTATACTCATAACCCTTCATAGTGGTTTGTAAAGAAAATGAGAATTATCCTAAGCATATCCCCCGGGAGTGTCATAACGAAGACTGTAGCAAGGCCCGTTGTCGTGCACCAGTTCCCATTCGAGTCTAGCTCAAAACGGTGTTTTCGGGTTTTACCCCTAGGTAAATATGTGCCAGAGCCACCTCTACCTGCTCATATCCAGACAGGGATGTATTGCTCGGAAAACTCACAAAATCTCTATAATACCAAAATTCTAGGAAGTTCTTCTATACTAGTTCTCAAAGTCTATCTTTGGGCTATGTGCTCTAATCAGATTTTATCTAAATATAGTTTCCAAGGTTATTACTAAACTGCCTCTGATACTAACCGTAACACCCCGACCCCAGCTACCTAGAGTCGGTGCATTACTTCGTAACATTGGCATTATCACAAAAGATCAAGTCTCGAAAGAACGATTAGTTTAGTAGCCTTAGAAACACTAGATACATTCATAAATGTTCCATTATATCATAGAATGAAAAACTACAATAACTAGGTCCCCATAGTCCACACTCATATCCTCTTTTGACTATCCCCGCAGGTCATTAATAATATACTTCTTCACATCCTGGAAAAATTAAAACATTGAAAGGGGTAAGCTCAGATGCTCAGTAAGGATAACAATATTGCAGAAGCTTTCATAAATAAACATTAACAGTTAAGGCAATGTATAACTGAATCAAAAGCCTTTTTAAACTTGATCTTCATCATAATATGGCAAAAGAAAAATGAAATAATTCCATTTACTTATTCACATTGATATTCTACTAGTCGAATAACCACATGCAATATCAATAACCACATTCATAATGATGGAATGCATAATGCCAGACTATCATAACCACGTAGCCAAGGCCTCGTGCCAAGTCTACAAATAAGATTTTGTCAAGGCCTCGTGCCAAGACACTAGTTTGTCTCATGAGACCTACCGATGCAACGAGGAGCTATAGCGGGCTCCACCCGTCACTTATTAAGTCCAATGCATTCCTCATATGAAGAGGTTTAAACATATCATAAACCTTAACATAATTGTATCACATAAAACATGCATAAAGGAAACATAAGATTCGCACACTTCAATCACAAGATATCAATACAACAAATTGATGTAATAAAAATACTTTCAAAACCATTTTCAATACCAAAATTAAAGAAAATTAAAACTTTGTATTTATTTTTCATTTTAAAAAGTTATGGTTTGTAAAGGAAGCCGAAACTCTAATAATGGTCACGACGGCGGAGAAGTCGTTGTCACCACATACGTATGACAAAAACATTCCCTTTTTTCGTTTAGTAAAATGCTTCATATAAAAAAGATTTCTTTTGGATAAACGTAAAAGTCAAAGGGGTTTATACACCATATAAAAGAAGTATGTGTATAAAATAAAATATGCCTCAATGAATGGAGATTGAGACGAAGTCCCTTAAAAGATAATTTTTAAATAAAATATATCAATTATGTGTATGCCATATATGTACACATAAATAAACTATAAATACAAGATAGGACATAATAATATCATGACATAATTTGAAATTAGGAGATTAACCCAAAGAATAGAAATTGGGATAAAAAGTTCCCTTACCTTGCGTCCTGTCTTAACTCGACCGTTCTTTAACCTCCTAAATAATAAACTAGAGTTAATTTATAATTTAATAAGGACATTATTCAAGTTCATTATCCCTTTTATATCACTTATTACTATGTTATGAACATTATGTAATTATTTAAGTTAATAACTGTCATTTTGTCGATCTTTGGTACTTGAGTCAAAAATAAACTTCTTATAATTACAAGTTGTTCATGTGACGAAATATCCATTATATCTAGAATTATGTTAATGATTTATATATCATATATATCATATATATCCAGTATATACATGCATTTATAAAACTATATATCATTTAGAGGTAAGAAATGAAATGCATCGTTCATGGAGACGGTAAGCCGTACGTACGCATGAACACCACTTTCATTTCTATTTCGTATTTAATGGAATGAAGTTATAATTATATAAAGGTATAATATAATTCCAGTATAATATAATGTATAATACCATTTACTCCATCCTTTTTACATCCCACATATGGCATTAACGATTCAAATCACTTTGAGGGGGCGGTAGCCCGCACTTCCTAAAGTTAAATTATTGCATTTACCCATAATGGAAATCGTAAAGGTTTTCCATAAATGAAAAATATAGAAGAATAAGGAAAACATAAAAATAATATATTTATCATATATGAAAATAGTGTAATCAAAATGGCCACCATTAGAGGTGTTAAAATAATATTGAACAATCATCGTTTCGTGAGGCAGTATTTCGCCACCAACAGAAACCATATGTTCTTTAACCATTAGACGAAGGTTTGTGTAAGTGTAAACCAAATAATTATCATAACAACATCCTAGTATATTGTAGATACTGGTGTTCTTACAAAGTAAATGAATAAAAAGAGTTTAGGGGGTTGGAGAAGAAAAATAAAGACAAAATAACATAAGAGAAGATATTACCTTAAAATCGGGTAACTCTTTTTGATTTGAGCCAAAGGCTTCCTTGGGAAGAGTTCTGCCCAAAGTGAGACTTCAAGGAGTAAGGGAGGGATGTTGGGAGAGTATTTGGGAAGAGGTTGGCCGAGACAAAAGGCTTTGAAAGTGTGAGTAAGGTGGTAGTGGTGGGGTCCTTTTATAAGTGGAGAGGAGGGGCACTCTTGGGAAGTAATGAAATGTTACTTTATTATAAAATGAGTTTCGGATTTTAAATGTCCCAAACTTATATAATTCGAGGATAAGGTGATAAGGGTTCGAAATATACTCATCCAATAGGTTTTTGACAAGTGTAAATCTTAGATTTTACATTATCTTTTCATTTTATTTAAATCATTAATTAATGAGGTAATCGCTGCATCATCATGGTGTCATAAATAATTTAATTTATTTAATGTCTAAAAATTATAAAAAAATATCATGACGTAGGAAATATTTTTAGATTTCTAATGGATACTAATAGTCAAAAATATGACTTGTATATACCCATTTAGAAATTGTTTTAGTAAAACAACTCTTGTTTGTGACATTTTTATTTTAACATTAAATAAAAAGTTATTTATGTCCTTTTCCTACCAAAGTGGATCCATGGGGTCCCCAAGTTGACCCATGGATTGTCTTGGTCGACGATGACACATACAATAGTGGTTGGAAAAATGTAATGGTCATTCCATATTTTTATAATACTATTTTTACCTAAAATTTCACTAATTACCTTTAATCGCGATTAATTAAACCTAAAAGTTACTATTCACCAAAAAATTATTTTAATCCCATTGAACCACATTTTACTTCATAATGACAACCATGTATGTCGGATTTTTGAAAATCAAATCACAGAAGTGGTAATATTTCATTTAAATGAAAAAAATCAGTTATTTAACTACAACTTAGTGGTTTCACTATTCATCAAAAATTGATGTTTTTCAGAATAGTGCCAAAATTTCACCCTAAGCTGTAATTGATATTCTGAATCCAAAGATGATGTCTATTTTACAAAATTCCAAACATATAATTTGCATTAATTAATTTTATAATTAATTCCCGCTTTCACAACAAATAGCTTGTTTTTACGAAACAATATATATCAAAAGATTGACCATTGTTTATGTCCAATTTCAAAGTGAAATTAATTCTAATGACCCCCATTGGATAAAATAGTACAAATATATTCTAATTATACTTTAAAACTACTCAATAGTATAATTTATCACTATAAAATACTTTGATTAAAAAAGGTTGTTTTTAAGTATTTTTCACTATTCATAAAAATTGGAAGTTCTCAGAAAATTACAAAAAATTCAACTTAGGATAATTTCGATATTACGAATCCAAAAATAAATTCCATTTTGAAATATAAAATTTATATAATTTTAAGAAGTGGGTATTACTATTCATAACGGCTACTTTGATTAGTTGTGGTGTGTGTTAGAACTCGAAGTTGCATACAACACACGCTACTGTATTATTCAAAGAGAAGTGTACCGTGGAAGCTTGGGGTGTTACAAAATGAGCATATATGTATATAACAATAACAACAATGATGGGGAGCTGACTCAAGAAGGATAATCATTGACTCAATCCTATGTGATGCACAAAAAAATTTTCCCTGTAACAAGTGTCTCATCATGCTGAGTCGACAAGCGGGTTATCAAGGTCCCGGTGAATGGATATGTCGGTCGTCGCACCATCACTAGACTCCCTATCCTGAGAGCCGCTCTCGAGACACATTAACACTGTTACCCTAATTCCCAACCAATTACTTTTTAGGAATGTTCGAAAATCACCCCAAGGAATGAACCACCCCTGATACCACTTTTTCATGACCTGACCCTAACGGGCTTAAGCCAAAACTACCCCAATCCCACATCCATATGCCAGGGGATGGGGACTAGCGCCGAATGCACAACAACTCAGGGAGGCCTTTGCCTAAGTACTTGTACACACACACACTCAGCACACTCAATGAAAAACTATAGAGTAAAATAAAGAACAAGCATAGTAATATGGAAACTACCATATATATATAAACCATAGATGTGCATCGACCTCTAAACTGTACAAATTACAAGCTGAAGGTAAACTGAAAATGAAAGGGGTAAAACACGCATCCAACTAAAAAGTGCCACAACCCGGAAACATGTAAAACAAAATTAATAGTTGGATGGGTCCCCCACCAGGAACCCGACTATGACCACCGCATGTGGTCCATGTTCCCGAACTCCTATACCTTACGGAATTCACGACAAAACTGTCTGTCATATTCAAGGGTACACCTAGTGCGGGAAAATCCCAAGAAGGGGTGAGTATAAAAATACTCAGTAGGATACCCCGAAGGCTCGAGGGAAAAGAAAAGGAGGTACCGAAGGGTGAGAAGTAGATCGAACGGGGGAAAGTAAAGGAGTACAACAAGGAGTGTAGTGAAAATTACAGTAGAGAGTCCATCTCAAACCAACAAGAGAAAGGAGGTAGACTCGTCTAGACACATGGAGCTAGAAACGGTGAAAAGATGAACTTCTGGTCGAGTCTTCGCAACCTATAGCAGGTGAGTAGACTCATCCAACCACGAGAAGCTGGACATAGAAATCATGTGCCATACCCCGCCAGTCTTCACCTCTCCTGGAAGGAGAGTAACCAAACCCAAGAAGTGGGTACCGTAACAAGGTATATACAAATCCATATGCTCAACAAGAAGCCCGAAACAAGGTCGTTAGGGGATCTCCATCCCATAGCTCATCCCAAGAAAAGTGAGTTTCCAATAGTCCCATGAGAAAACACCATCGATGACCAGAATCCCGCACGTCTACCCCGAACTACACGTCAAGGGGATCAAATCACCACACCTCGACACTATCTTCTTGGGGCACCACTGAATTGCCCGCATGGTTTTAGGTCGCGTCTCAGTGGGGAAAGTGCCCCTCATACTTAATAGTTGCGGGTTATGTCAAAACACACCTTGTCACAGCCTTGCAGTTGGGAGGTCTCCTCAAAGTCAAAGTTGTCACATCACTGACCCGTACAAACGAGGGTCCCACTCTGGTAGTCATGGAGTAAAGCCACCAACTAGCCTTGTATAAAGGACTGAGTCTGAAATTACAATGGGTGACCCAATTCCCAACCTTGGAGGAGGGTAATTCACAATAAGATATTGGGCGACCCACTTCCCAGCCCTGCTGGAGGGTAAACCCTAATACATTATCAGGAGACACACTGCCCAGCCCTGCTGGTGGGTAGACCCAGAATATGTCGACAGGCGACCCACTGCCCAACCCTACGGGAGGGTAGACCTGGAACAAGATGACAAGCGACACAATGCCCAGTCCTACTGGAGAGTAGACCCTAAGAGGTCGTCAGGTGACCCACGGCCCAGTCTCTGCTAGAGGGTAGACACTAAGAGGTCGCCGGGTGACCTATTGCCCAGTCTCTACTAGAGGGTAGACCCTAAGTCCGTCGATTGACCCACTGCACAGTCTCTGCTGCATGGTAGACCCTAAGAGCATCGGGTGACCCACTGCCCAGTCTTTGCTAGAGGGTAAACCCTAGAAGTCAGTGAGAAACCCACTGCCCATCCCTACTGGAGAGTAAACCCAGGACTACTCTGTCCATCCCTACTAGATGGTACAACACTGGCCAACCGAGCACTGAGTGGGTACCAGGAAACCAATCAACTCCAGAACAACTCACCCAAAAGAGGTTCAGCGCATGTTCCATCACTGGGTGTCACTAGCCACGCTACCGGCTGATCAATCGAGAACCAAACTAGGGGGAGACCACTCAACCCTACTGGTCCACAAACGAGCACAGAGCCAGGAGAAAACTCCACCTTGTTGGTCAATCAAACGAGTACAGAGGGACCTTCTACATCACGAGAGGTCAAATTACGCAAGGAAAAACACGACATACACGTGGGGCACACACGATGTGTGGCCCCATCTCAACCCCATCCAAGAGCACAAAATTTCTCAGGTACAAACATCCCCAACATGTACCTCCAAGCATTATCGTATACTCCCAGAGTATACAATGTCTCCAGCCCTATGGTTATCATTCACACGACACCCCAATGTCAAAGCGAATGGCGTAAATGCAACTTATCCAACTTTCCACCTCATCGGCCCAGGCACGGCCAACCACATCTCATTAAGAATTTACTCGACTCCCACGGGAGTGCACGAGATCACGCACCAAGGTTTCTTTGCAATCATCGTGAAAAGAACCACCATCGGGACACCTTCCATATTTTGACATTAAATGATACCTCAAAAGAGACTCTACACAACCAAATGGATCATACCGTTGTAATCCTAATGGAAAAACATAAGAGATATTCTACTTACTCTCCCGAAACGGTCAAATTGTGAAAAAGGTACTATTCACCATAGCCAGGTCGGGTGGGACCCACACCACGTCCCCATAAATGGTTGGGTGAACTTCACCATCGCAATGCTCTCGGAAAAAAACGTAAAAAGCACTACTCACCTGAGTGGTATGATTATCCGGAGGAAAAGATACATTCCGGCTTACCGCGCATGAGCGGTACCACGTGGGACCTACATCCCAGTCTCGAAACACAACTAACAGATCACACCATTGCGATCCTCTCAAAAAACTACATATGATGGACTATTCATTTGTCCCAAACGGTTGCCCGGTGATAGAGATGGAAAATCACCATCAACGATCAAAAGGCCCTCGTGGTGCCCATACCATCATGTGAAATTAAAGCTAGCAGACTGCGCCAATGCAATGCACTCAGAAAAACAACCAAAATCGACTGCTTTCACCCCCCGAACGGACGTCCAATAAAAATGTTACAAAACACTACACACAGCTCAAAAGACGGGTCATGGGGCCCAGACCTTAACTCCAGCTTCAGAGCCCGAAAATATCATGGAAAACTCGGCTTCGGCACAAGGGTCACAATGCCTCTGACAGTGCATAGAACGGACGTCGGATGTGTATGTGCTGCCCAAAACAAGAATCTCAGGAAAAACGCTCGTCCAAATAAAGACTCGTCGCGCCTCCGAGGCCCCTCATTTCGGGAATTATTTTTTTGAAACCATATCAAAAGCTTCATCTCGGTGCCAGGAAGTCACTTCCGTAGACGACATGGAAAATGGACACCCATAATGAAAATTACGGGTGTCCGAAGTCGAGGGGGAAATGTCCCTTGGGCTAGACCGGCCTGGACCAGCCTGTCCGCCCGGCCTGGGCCGACCCGCGCCGGTAGGCCCGACACGCAGCACCGGCCCGCGGCTTAGCCGCGCGGGCAGGCCATGGACCAGGGGTCCACGCTCAGACCGACCACGAGGGCCGGTCAGTCTGCCACCCGAAGACCCACCTTGTGCGGGTCTCTACTTCCCCCGCGGGGTTGCGGTGCCTGACCCCGGTCTCCCGAGTCAACCGGCCGGCGCAGCCGGCCGTTCCTCCTGCTCTGCGCCACATGTATCCGTCATGGCCGGAGCTTGCCACCGCGCCGAAGACTGTCGTCGCCAGGCTAGGGAGCTCACCACCGCGCTGAAGAGCAACGCCGCCCGGCCAGGGTCCGCACCGCCCTGCTGAAGCCATCGGACCACCGTGCGCGCCTCCGGAAAAACCCAAAAACCAGAAAACTTTGGCGAACCACTGCGGCCTCCTCCGAACTCGGATTTCAATTCCGAAATATGCGATGGAAAAAAAAATTGTACTACACGACCTTGGAATTTGTTCGAAGATAAAACAACAAATCGAACTAAAATTCGGATCCAAAGAGGGGTTTGGGATTCAAAACTCAAACGAACACCGCCTACCTCTTAGGTGTAGCCCGATGCTTTTCCGTTGACCACCGGAGTGGTTGCGCATCACCAAATTTTCCTCACTGGGGCCACCTCGTCAGAGTGGAATAGAATAGGGGAGAATCTCGCTAGGGGAGGGGAAATGAGGGAGGAGAGATAGGGGGTTAGGTTAATTAAATAAATTAATTAACTTAAACACCCTCCCGTGGCCCCATACCCAGACTCCCGATGAGGTCAGAATTAAGCCTCACCTAGGCTAAAAACCATGCCTTGAGCACAATGGAGGTCTCAGAATTTTAATCGGAGGCCCTGTTCAAAAGTTCCAAAACTAAACGCCCAAAGGCGCCAAATTAAGAAAACGCCCTTGGGGCCATTTTTCACTGACGGGCCGCGCCTGCAAAACATACACCCCTCCTAGGGTAACAGCGCGCTCCAAAATCAACGGTGCCCTTAGTTTTCCAATACAAGCCATAGTCTAAGAGATATTTGAGTTTATCCATTAAATGAATAGATTAATTAATTAATTTATCTGTTTAACGTTCATAAAGCGAGCGAGGGGTCCAAACATCTCGTGCCGACATGTTTTAAGTCCTTCCTATGGTAAGAACACCATTCTGGACCCATACGTACACTCGGATCTCTGATCCGAAGCTCTGTTTAGGAGTTATCCCATTGATTTGGTTTGTCTAGTGTGAACGCACTGAAAATTAAATTCTGGCCACTCTGGGTCTTTGAATTGCACGCCGTCTGAAGGGGCTGCTCTGGAATAACCTCAAGAAATTTCCAAAGTCTTTCGCAAAAAAAACTGGGTTCTTAAATAATTCCCTCCTTCAAGCTTTTCGTCCCCAAAAAAAATAAAATGAGGGAACAACACAAGGTACCAATCCCACACCTAGATCTTCCATACCAAGAAAAACTCTTACACGGTTCTGTGTCACTGCACACAGACCAAAGGATTGATCTGTTCACGTGAGGTCTTCCCTCACCGATGTCGTGCATAAGAGCATGCACACCTCTTCTCGACTGAGTCACATGGGAGTTGTCATGCACCCACCCATGAATTTGGGTTTAGGGAGAGGCGGTAGGGAACCTCGCCGTCCCTTTGCACGGTCTCAAACGGCCCAAAGGCTCTCAGGGGTAGCTCACCTTTCTGACCGAACCCTTACGTCACATGTCGCAACTGGAATTACTGCCCGCACCTGGAACAAGGCCCGATAATTCCCTCCATTAGAATATCCATATGGTGAAACACTCAAGGATATCCGGTCACGTAAGGTTCCATAGTTGATGTATCATGACCAAGACTCTCTTACACGCCCAAAAGGTGAAGGAGTCACTACCATCGACTAAAGAGAAAGGTTCCACGCTTTCCACCTTTTCGACACAGGGCCACACCGACGCCCTGCGCCACCCTGCTAACACCTCAAGTAAGGAGCGGGGAGAAAATAATTCCACACACAGAGTCTTACTATTCTACTTCAAAAAGTAGAAGAGCTATAGAGTGTACCTATTATCACCTCACGCTCCACAGGATTGTAGACATCCAAAGCTCGCGGATGTTCGCGGTCCCAACTGTCAGCTCCTGGAGCCTGACATAGACCGCCTAATGGTGATGGGAAGACCTCGTAAGGTCGGCCCCACTACTAGCTCCTCCCGCTCCTCTGCTAGCACCACCTCTCTGGTTACTACTCTGATCACGGTGCTGCCTCCATCATGGTGGTGCACCTGCTGCTTGCCCGAAGCTCTCCTCATGCCTGGTTAGGCAGTCCCGTGCCAGGTGACCTCTCCCATCGCAAGCATAGCACAGAATCTCTTCGGGCTACACTAGTGCTCCTCGGTGCCACTGTGGCTTACGACCATGCCCCTGAGTCTGGTTTTCAGAAAGCCACCTACGTCGAGGTTCTTCTTACCGACGCCCGCTAGCTGCGGTAGACGTCTCGGATCCAACGTGCCTGCTGCCACCTCCAACTATAGAATGTGACAGGTAGCTCTCTGTCACCAGTGCCTGCTCCATCACCCCGTCATATTAGGAAATGCCAAAGCATACTATGGTATCACAAATCTATTAGTGGAGACCCTACTTAAACTTCCATGCTCGGGTGTTGTTGTCGTGGACCAAGTCCGGGTAAAAGTGTGCACGGTCTGCAAAACTAGCCACGTACTCGGCCACCATCATCCCTCCCTGCTGAAACTGCAGGAGATCCTGAATCCGAACAGAGCATAAGCAGGAGGGGAAAATTCTCTCATGAAACAAAAACTGGGTGCCTCCCCATGAAAGTAACGAATCTTTAAGAAAATAAGTCACCAGACTCCACCAACGCCGAGCTGCTCCGCAAAAAAAGGTTGGTTGCCAAACCCACACTCCGATCTATCAGCGTCTGCACAAGCCCGAAAAGGCGAACCACTGTCTCTAGCCAAACCTATGCTACCTGAGGGTCTGGCTCACCACTGAACCTTAGCAGTCTCTGCTGCTGGAACTCACGGAGCGTGCTGAATCTACGCTCAAACTCAGCCTGCTCTGCTGAAGTTCCTGCTACTCAGTAGGTGGGGGTGCTGCTACCAGCCCACCCAGACCAAAGGGGCTCGCATGATGGTTCCTGGACTGATGCATAGTAGCTCACAGGGTCATCGTCACGAACCAAAGCTGGTATCCTGGCTGGCTGTCTTTGCGGAGACATCCTGAATATTATTAAGGAGTGTCACGGTCAAATGAGAATATATGTATATACCAATAAAAACAATGATGGGGAGATGAATCAATAAGGACAATCAAAGACTCAATCCTATGTGATGCACAAACAAATTTTCACTGCAACAAGTGTCTCAGCATGTCGAGTCGACAAGTGGGTTATCAAGGTCCTGGTGAATGGATACGTCTGCCGCCACACCATCACTGGACTCCCTGGCATGAGAGCCGCTCCCGAGACACGTTAAAATTGTTGCCCTAATTCCCAACCAATTCCTTTTTAGGGACGTCCGAACATCGCCCCAATGAACGATCCACCTCTAATACCACTTTTTCACGACCTGACCCTACCCGGGATTGAGCCGCAACTACCCCAAGCCCGCCTCCATAGGCCAGGATCTGGAGAATAGCACCGAAGGCACAACAACTCGGGGTGGCCTTTTCCTAAGTACCTGTACTCACACACGCAGAACACTCAATGCAAAAGTGCAGAGAAATATAAAGAACAAACAGAGTAAAAGGGAAACATCCATATATATATATAAATAACAGATGTGCATCGACCACTAAACAGAACAAAGTACAAGCTAAAGGTAAACTGAAAAGGAAAGGGGAAAAGCACGCACCCAACTGAAATGTGCCACAACCCGAGAATAGGTAAAACAAAAGAAACAGCTGGAAGGGTCCCCCACCTGGAACCCGACTATGACCACCATACGCGGACCAAGATCCCGAACTCCTATGCTCCACTGATGTCACGAACAACCTGTCCTTCGTCTGCAAGGTCACAACAAGTGCGGGAAAATACCAAGCAGTGGTGAGTATAAAAATACTCAGTAGGATACCCCGAAGGCTCTAGGGAGCAACAAAGAAGGTACCAAAGGGTGAGCAGTAGATCAAACAGGGGAAGGTAAATGAGTACAACTAGGATTGCAATGAAGATTACAATAGAGAGTCTAACTCAACCCAACAAGAGAAAGGAGGTAGACTCTTCCAGACACAAGGAGCTGGAAATGGTGAGAAGATGAACTTCCCGTTGAGTCTTCACTACCTATAGTAGGAGATTAGACTCTTCCAACCATGATAATCTAGACACGGAAAGCACGTGGCATACCCCGCGCGTCTTCGCCTCTCTTGGAAGAAGAGTAACCAAACCCAAGACGTGGGTACCAGAACAAGGTATATAAAAATACATATGCTCAACAAGAAGCCCGAAATAAGGTCGTAAGGGGATCTCCATCCCATAGCTCAGCCCAAGAAAAGTTAGTCTCCAACAGTCCTAGGAGAAAACACCATTGATGCCCAGAATCCTGCACGTCTGCCCCGAACTACAAGTCTTGGGGCTCAAATCACCACACCTTGACACTATCCGCTTTGAGCAGCAGTGACTCACCCGTAGGTTTTTAGGTCGTGTCACAAGGAAGCGTCTCGGTGGGGAAATTTCCCCTCATACTTGAGAGTTACGGGTTAATTCAAACCACACCTCATCATAGCCCCGCAGTCGTGAGGTCTCCTCAAAGTCAAAGTTGTCACATCACTGACCCGTAAAAACGAGGGTCCCGCTCCCGTAGTCATAGATTAAAGCCAAAAACTAGCCTTGTATAAAGGACTGAGTCTAAAACACCAATGGGTGACCCATTGCCCATCCCTGCTGGAGGGTAATTCATAATAAGTTATCAGTTGACCCACTGCCCAACCCTACTGGAGGGTAAACCCTAAGACATCATCAGGCGACCAACTGCCCAGCCCTACTGGAGTGTAGACCCGGAATATGTCGACAGGCGACCCACTGCCCATCCCTGCTAGAGGATAGACCTAGAACAAGACGACGGGCGACCCACTGCCCAGTCCTACTGGAGGGTAGACCCTAAGTGGTTGTCAGGTGACCCACTGCCCAGTCTCTGCTGGAGGGTAGACCCTAAGAGGTCTTCGGGTGACTCACTGCCTAGTCTCTGCTGGAGGGTAGACCCAAAGTGCGTCGAGTGACCCACTTGCCAGTCTCTACTGGAGGGTTGACCCTAAGAGCGTCGGGTGACCCACTGCATAGTGTCTACTAGAAGGTAAACCCTAGAAGTTAGTGAGAAACCAACTACCCAGCCCTGCTGGAGGGTAAACCCGGAACTACTCTATCTATCCCTACTGGATGGTACAACACTGGCCAACCGAGCACTGAGTGGGTAACTCGCAACCACTAAAATGCAGAACAACTCACCCAAAAGAGGTTCAACACCTGTTCCATCATTGGGTGTCACTAGCCCCGCTACGGGCTGATCCATCGAGAACGAAACCTGGGGGAGACCACTCAACCCTAATGGTCCACAAACGATCACTGAACCAGGGGAAAACTCTACCCTGCTGGTCAAACAAACGAGCACAGAGGGACCCTCTACGTCGCGAGAGGTCAAAGTACGCAAGGCAGAACATGGAACGCACGTGGGGCCCACACGACGTGTGGACCCATCTCAACCCCAACCAAGCGCATAAATTTTCTCAGGTAAAAACATCCCCAACATGTACTTCCAAGCATTATCGTATACTCCCAGAGTATACCACATCTCCAGTCCTAAGGCTACCACTCACACGACAACCCAATGTCAACGCGAAGGACGTAAACAAAACTTCACCAACTTGCCACCTCATCGGCCCAGGCACAGTCGACCACATCTCATTAAGCATTTACTCCACTCCCACAGAGGTGCACGTGATCATGAACCAAGGGTTCTATGCAAGAATCGCAAAAAGAACCACCATCGGGACACCTTCCACATTTCCACATTTAATGATACCTTGAAAGAGACTCTGCACAACCAAACGGATCATACCGTTGTAATCCTCACATAAAAACATGTGAGATAGGCTACATACTCTCCCGAAATGGTTAACCGGTAAAAAAGGTACTCATCACCGTAGCAGGTCGAGTGGGACCCACACCACGTCCCCGAAAAAGGTCGGGCTAACTATGCCATCAAAGTGCTCTCGGAAAAACACATGAAAAGAAATAATCACCTGAGTGGAATGATTATCAGGAGGAAAAGATACATTCCGCCTTACCACGCATGAGCGGTACCACGTGGTACATGCATCCCGGTCCCGAAACACAACTAACGGATCACACCATTGCGATCCTATCAAAAAATTACATAAGATGGACTATTCACTTGTCCCAAACGGTCTCTCAGTGATAGAGATGGAAAATCACCGTCAATGCCCAAACGACCCTCATTGGGCCCAAAACATCATGCGAAATTAAAGTGGGAAGACTGTGCCAGTGCAATGCCCTCAGAAAAACACCCAAAATCGACTACTCGCACGCCCCGAATAGACGTCCGATGAAAAAGTTACAAAATGCTGCACGCCTTTTAAAAGACGGGCCATGGGTCCCATTCCTTAACTTTAACTTAAAAGCCTGGTAAAACCATGGAAAAATCCGCTTCGCCACCAGGGTCACAACGCCGCTGACAGCGCACAGAACAGATGTCGAATGTGTCCACGCCGCCCAAAACAAGAATCTTGGGAAAACGCTTGTCCACTTAAAGACCCATCGCACCTCCGAGGCCCCTCATTTCGGGAATTAAAATTTCCTGAGAACATCTCAAAAGCATAGTCTTAGTTCTAGGAATTCATTGTCGTAGACGACATGCAAAACAGATACCCGTAATGAAAATTACGGGCATCCGATGTCGAGGGGGCAATGTCCCTTGGGCTGGACCGGCCTGGACCTGCCGGTCTGCCCGGCCTGGGCCGTCCATGGACTAGGGGTCCATGCTCATATTGGCCATGAGGGTCGGTCGGTCAGCCACGCGATGACCTTCCTGGCACGTTTCTTTGCTTCCCTCGCGGGCTAGCGACGCGCGACCCCTGTCTCCCGAGTCAACTTGCCGGCACAGCCGGCTGGTCCTCCTGCTCCGCGTCGCGCGAAGCCGTCGCGGCCGGAGCTCGCCGCCATGCCGAAGAACGCCGCTGCTAGGCCAGGGAGCTCACCGTCGTGCCGAACAGCGCCGCTGCTCATCCAGGGCCCACACAGCCCTGCTAAAGCCACCAGACCACCGTGCGCGTCACCGAAAATACCCCAAAACCCACAATCTTCGCCGAACCACTATGGCGTCCTCCGAACTCGGATTTCAATTCTGAAAGATACGATGGGAAGAAAAAAATCTGTACTACATGACCATGGAATTTTTTCAAATATAAAACTACAAATCGACATTAAAATTGGGATCCAAAGAGGGGTTTGAGATTCAAAACTCAAACGAACATCGCCTACCTCTTGGGTGTAGCCCGATGCTTCGCCGTTGACCCGCCAGAGTGGTCGCACCTCACCGGAGTCGCCTGGCCAGAGCCGCCTCACCGTAGTGGAGGGGGATAGGGTAGAATCTCACAAAGGTAGGGTAAATGAGGGAGGAGAGAAGGGGGTTCGGTTAATTAAGTAAATTAATTAACTTAAACACCATGTCGCGGCCCCGTACCCGGACTCCCAACGAGGTTGGGATTTAACCTCTCCTAGGCTAAAAACCACGCTTTGAGCGCAACAGCAGTCTCAGAATTTTAATCTGAGGCCCCATTCATAAGTAATAAAACTGAACGCCCAAAGGTTCCAAATTACGAGAATGCCCCTAGGGCCATTTTTAACATACGGGACGTGCCCGTAAAACTTACTCCCCTCCTAGGGTCAACAACACGCTCCGAACTCAACGGTGCCCTTAGTTTTCCAATCCAAGCCACCGTCTAAGAGATACTTGAGTTTATCCATTAAACGAATATATTAATTAATTAATTTACCCATTTAACGTTCCGAAAGTGAGCGAGGGGTCCAAACATCCCGCGCCGACATGTTTTATGTCATTCCTAGGGTAAACACCCCATTACGGACCCATCCGGACACTCGGATCATTGATCCAAAGCTCCCTTTAAGAGTTAACCCATTTATTTTGTGTGTCCAGTGTGAAGGCACTGAAAATTAAATTCCGGCCACTCTGGGGCTCGGAATTGCATGCCGTCTGAAGGCGCTGCTCTGGAATAACCTCAAGAAATTTCGAAATTCTTTCACGACAAAAACTGGATTCTTACAAAAGGATTGATGATGTTATTTACCTTATGATTCCCATGTCCATCCATTCCATATCTAGGAAGATCAGATCCCTATCAATTCTCATCAATGATATAATTTCCAGATAATATATTATTACAGTATCTACCACTTCATTATTTTTCCTAAGATGGTAGTGAATTTTGCATTCATTGTCCCTGATCAGCTCTAACCATATTTTTTGGTTCATATTTATCTATTTTTTAGTAAATATATATTTGAGAATTTTGTAATCCATATATATTTCACACTTCTCATGAAAGATATAATGCCACCATATTTTCAAAGAGAATATTACGATAGCCAGCTTCATAATATGCATTGGGTAGTTCTATTTGTGAACTTCCAACTTTCTCAAAGCATAGTCAATAAATTTTTCATTTTTCATTAACAAACATCCCAATCCATTCATTGAAGCATCACAGAATACCATGAAAATTTCTCCACTTATGGGTAGTGTGAGAATAGTGGTAGTGATAATCAACCTTTTCAACTCCTTGAAGCTCTCTTCCCAATTCTCATTACATGAAAACTTTACTCTCTTCCAAGTTATCTTGGTAACAGGGTTTTAAAATCATGAGAATTTTCTCACAAATCTTCGATATTACCCATATAATCCAATGAAACGACAGATATCTATCACACATATTGGCCTCATCCATCCCTAAATTTCATAAATCCTTTAAGGGTCCATATATATCCCATTACGTATGATGATAGTCCCCAAGAATTGGAAATCCTTCAACCATAACTCACGTTTTGTTACTCGTAATAGAGGTTATCCTTTCACATGTTCATTAGAACAATGCTCAAATTCTCATCATGCTCGTACTTTTTTTAGTATAATTGAATATAATCTATAAATACTATCGATATTTCTTCAAGATAATATCTGAAGACTCTAATCATAAAGTTTATAAATATTATAAGAGACTTAATGAGTCTGAATGGAATTATTATGAACTAAAAGTCCATATACCATGTAAAAAATGTGGTCTTGTGGATATCTTCCTTCTTCACCCTCACTTGATAATATCCTAATCGACGATCCACAATTGAGAAGTAAATTGATCCAAATATCAAATAAAACAACTAATAAATATATGGAAGAGGATAATTGTTCTTTATCATGACATTGTTAAGCTTGTGATAATAAATTCATTGCTAAATTGACCCACCCTTTTCATGATGAAGAGGACTAGTAAACTCCACGGTGAATCAATTGGTGGTCTAAACCCTTAAACCAGATTTTGGTGTAGCCTATTCTTTAGCTCCTAATGTTCCAAAACAACCATTATATACAGATTCATGGATAATGGTAACACCCCATGTATAAATATCAATTGAAAATTTAACATCTCAGCTTGGAGGAAGACCACACAATTCCTTGGGAAACATATCAATGTATTCCCTCAGAATAGACATGTTATAAATGATTATTCTTTCCTTAGAATAAACCATTTGATCAAGATATGCTTTCTCATCAGGTAATATTATCCATTATTGAGATATTTGTTCTTAAGAAGATTCATCCTCCTCCTTTCACTTTTACAGAATGGGGGTCGATTTGTAATAATAAGTGTTATTTCCTTCTCATGGAAATTTATGTTGGCTCAATACTGGGAAATCCAATCCATTCCCAAAATTGAATCAAATCCCAATAAAGGTAATATTAAAAGGTTCTCTTATAATTTCATACCACAAATTGTGACCAAGGAGGAGCTATAAACTTGTTATACAATAATATCCAATTTTTTCATTTTCATCAATAGCTATACTTCCATGCTTCGTGGTGGTGTCTAAATTGTTATACTAATATTTTGTGATATGATGTAATGTGTAGAAAAAGAATCAGAACATATGTTCCTTATTAATGAATTAATAACTAGAATACTTATCACTACTTTTTTTGGATCCACCTCAGTAGTTGTGAAGGAAAATTCTCTCCCTTACTACCTTGTAGGTTTTTGGTTGTCTCCAAAAACCCATCGCAAAGAGAATTGGTTTTCAAAGTTCCATGGTCCTTTGTAGTTTAAGAAAAGAAAAATGTGATGAAGTTTAATATGAGAATTCCTTTCTTCTATCTTATTAGTGGGTTTCTCCTATCAGTAATCATTAGTTATGTGTCCTTCCTTTTCACACGAAAATAATTTTATCACCCCCCTTAGGTAATTTTTAGGGTTCTTCTTTCCAAACCTTTGACAAGTGGGATGTTGAATTTTTTTCCACCGTTATATTTCTCCATCATAACACAAAAATTAAACTCAAAATTCCACTTTTTATCCCTATGAAACCTTTGAGATTCATAGATATCCATTTTATCTTTGAGGGTACATGAGATAATTTCCATATAGATATCAAAGTCAATGATTTCTAGGAATTTTTTATACATGGTTTTAGCCTACAAAAGAAGAGGTCAACCATGCATTCATGTCTAATGATATGGATAGAGGAATATACTAAAATTCTTGAGAGGTTAAGCTCATATTCCCTTATATATTTTTCATCTTTCTTCTTGAGATCAAGTAAATACCTATCCATTTTAATTCCTAGAGTACGAGAAAAATATTTATAGAAAAACATTTTTAAGAATTCTTTCCACCTCATCGCTTTGGATTCTTCTATAGGCTTAGTATTATTCATCAATTTCTACAACTAATCAGTTCATCTCACCCCATGATAAACAGATTTTAGATCCTTATATTGTTCAAAAAATTGAAGGGTGGATAATAAATTCTCAATGGATTTGATCCATTGTTCGGTGATTAATTGATCAGATGATCCATTGAATGTAAGAGGCCTTTTTTACACAGAGGACTTAATTGAATCATGTTCTTTATTAGGGGGATTTAAATTTTCCTCCTCATCTAGGTTTCTTTTCAGAACATGAGTCATATGATAGATTATGATCACAATGTTCATGATTCTCACTCCCATTAGATTAGGCATCTTGTTTGGGTAGTCATCACAATACCCATAACATTGACTCTTTCACTAATTCCTGTTATTACCAACCATTTTCTAGAATAAAGGGAAAATTAGGGATGATTATTTTTGAACTATTAAACGCATAAAATGGTAAAAAATGACATTAAATAGATAAATTATAAACTACATGTATTTCCATAACTTATTAATTTCTAGGCTTAAATCTATGTTATCCACTATCTATTTCCTAATATATACTATTGAGGAAATTTTTGTTCCCATAATACTGGTTTATAATGATATTTTAATTTTACCAAAGAATATCCCCCGAGAGTGTCAAACCATATGTGAAATAAGGTACGTTTGCATATACCAGCTTATGTTGAGTTACGATTAACACACATTATTGGATTTATTACCCCTAGGTACATCTGTGCCAAAACCACATCAACTTATTCTATCCAAACATGGATTTATTTTCTTGATAATCCAATTAATATATACTGAACAAAATTTAGGGATTTTTTTTTATACTTAGACTTATCCCTAAGGCTTTCTCTAGAGTTTTCTAATATTAATCCCCAAAATAAATAATAATTTTCTTTTGATACAGACTATAACAACCATTCTATTTATTACACATTAAGTTTTGATTAATTACATAATATTACACATAATATAACCTATAAGATTTAAAATTACAGTGTCTTAGGTAATTAGGATAATAACATAACAAACTTAAAATGGGACACAATAACTTTATTTAAATATTCCTTAACATGCTACACCGTCACATTCATTTCATTCTCATGCTTATGTGTGACACATATACCATACAAAATGGATTCATTAATCATCACAATTTATTAAATGATAATGGTTTATAAATAAATAATTTTAATTTACAATACAATTAATTATATGTTTATAAAAGTGAATACCCTTGATAAAAAAATTTTATGGTATTCACAATATAATGTTTTTCACAAGGAAAATTGTGATGAAATTTCTACACCATAACGATGCCACTTAAAAAATTATAATGTGAGTTTATAAAAGAACAAGGGGTATATCATTATTTATAATTAAAATTTGAAGTAATAGGGATATTAAAAGTTATATCACAACATTCGGAATTGGAAATATAAGGCATAAAATAATAAAAATACATTAATAAAGAAGGTTTGGTGAGGATCCCTTACCTAAGTGTGTGACTCAAAATGTTTGGGAGGAGCATATTGAGAGCTTTGGATGCCCTAAGAATACTCTAGAGAGGGGAGGTTAGAGTAATGATGTGATATAATAATTTTTAGTGAAGTTAAGGTGCATATTGGGTGGGATTATATAGGTAAAGAGTGGGGATTTGTTTAATATTTCTCAAACATATGTTTTGTACTCTATATAATAAAATAACCAAACCCACAAACCATCCAATGCTTTTTTCCATGATTTATAAAAAAATAGAGTCTTTATAATTAATTTATATGTAAAAGGACCTAAATTAATAAAATAGAACCCTTTATTATGTGTAGGTGATTCATACTCTTAATGAAATGGTTTTAATGTCTTAAAATATATTAGTTTTTTTGGAGGATTCATAAAAGATTTATAAAATTAAATAAATAAACATAAAATCACATTATTTTAAATTTAAAGAAATATTTTATCATGTATACCATTTATAATATTTATTATGTCTCTTTTGGGTCATTGTGATGTCATAATACAAAAATTATATTTTTTCCGTATTTAATTTTTTCGTGAAAATTGGACACTCTAAAAAAATTATGAAAAATTCACTAGTGGATAATATCAATGATCTAATTCCAAAAATATTATTCATTTTATCTAAATAATTTTCTAAATGTTTTTACTTTAACTTTTAAATTAAAAATTTACATTCATTGAGAAATTATAGGTTTTTTGACAATCATAGTTTTCAAAAACATATAAAAATTAAATTTGACATCATAAAAATTATATTTTAATTTATATATAAAAATATTATTTTATGAAAATTTTTTATATTTCAAAAATACATTAATTAATTAAAATAAATTCCCTAATTAAAATTGAATATTATACAAAAATATTATTTGTGATTTATTTTATGAATGTAAAAAATATTTTGTAAAGAAAAAAATTGTTGTATAAAAATATAATCATTATTTAATAAAAATTATTATACATATTCATATTTATAGGATCTTGATACATATCACTTTAATAAAACAAAAAATTCTATAAGGGTAATGTTTGCGAATGTGGGACTTTAATGGGGTGGTTCGATGTACATGATTTGGGTTGTGATCTCGATGATCTTGAAAATTATCCCATAATGAATTTCATACATGCTTAAGATGTTGGATCTATGCTTGAACATGGGCAAGGGAAAATCCGATAGATGTTATATCCCTCATAAGCTCAGATATATGGGCTTTATGGGGTATGATCCTACTATTTGAGGCCATAAATTCCTTTTTCTGTATCAATTGGATTTGTTAAAACCATATATTTATACTAATCATGTGATCACTACTCAAAAACTATATTATCAATTTGATTAATACTTAACAATCTTTTAAATCCAATTAAAAATAATAAAAAAAAATTATTTCATTTGTTTTCTATAACGATATTACATAATAATATATTCAATTAAATTACAAGGTGAATTTTATTTATAATAGTTCAGGATGTTACATTTTCAGAATATGCATAATAGATAAATTTAATTAATCATTACATTATTTTTATTTCATAATCTCCATAATCTAAAAAAAATTGGGATTTGATAAATTAATAAAATCAAAAAACAAAATTAAATTTGGTGAATTAGAAATTAGTGATTGAACCAACTCTCACTCTCCTAAAGTGAGATGACCATGGTTACTGTATGTGCTAAATTTGGAAAATAAAATTAATTTTTACACTCCCTACAATAGGTGTTCATTGGGATTCGGTTTTGAAACAATACTACATCACAGCCCTCAATTATAGAATGCGCGTGCCAATACATCGTCTAATGTAGCCATAATCATTGTCAATCCCAATCAGGATGATGTATTCTTCCACATCACACATTGAAGGGTAGAATTACGAGTCATCATATATGACATGGAGAAATTTAATCAAATACTCACCATCCTGAAGAATTTTGTAATGATTTCTACCCCTATATGGATGAATCCCATAATATATTATGTCCAAAATGGGACCCTCCCATCAGATCGAGCCATTAGGGAATAGATCTACCTTTGAGCAGTGATCATCACTATTTAGGATGGGTTGAATGAGTAAAAGTAACTCTATAAATTATGTTTTGATGGATTCATCCTTAGATACATCACATAAGGATAGATAACTAACATTATAAATGAATTCCATGCATGCTCTTATGATGATAACCAATCCATAGATAGGACTTCCCACAATATTAGGAGGCTTTGTTACTATTGGAATATTATGATGCAAGACAGTGTAGAATTTACTAGGAAGTTTCACACATTTCAAATTCAGGAAATCCTTACTCACTAGACCCCATAATTTATACACACAACTAAATACTCACTTATATTTTCTATATATGGAATGGATATTGTGGGACCATATCCCCCAACTATAACTACGAAGCTTAATTATATCCTTACTACTACTGAATTTTTTTCCAAATGGGTTGAGGTAATGACCCTCTTGGTTGTTGGGATGAATAATATCATAAACATCATGAAGTCTGATATTAATATCCAAATTGAAACCCTCATATGATATTGGTGGAGAATGGAACCATCTTATGTTCTTCTAATTTGAAGAGATTGTATTTGGAATATAACATTGAGTCTAATCATTCATCTCTCTATCTTGGAGTGGAAAATTGACAAATAGAGGCTATCAATTAAACTTTATCAAATATAATACAGAAAATGGTGGGATAAGACCCTAATTATTATCTAAGTAAACTCTTGAATGATTATGGTCATATCATACCACAACTCACATTTCCATGCAGGTGACCCCATATTCACTGCTATATGAAACGGAGGTAGTACAACCCAAGAAATTCTAGTTTCTATCACTCTAAATAGCTATATATGGAAAAATAAAAGATTATAAACAATCACATAAGTGGATATATGTGTAAAAATGACTCAATGAGATAAGGTTTAATCAACTAAAAAACCATGAAGTCTACCAGAATCAGATTTCCTGATTGTTTTACAAAAAGGTTTTCTTTCACTTATTCCTCCATGGATAATTGTTATTGTTCCTCATAACACCAATTATACTATGGAAGAGACCCCCAAAACTAAAACCCAAATGAGGATGACCTTAAATCATACATATGACCTATTCCAATTGGTCTTACTCATTTTCAACAATGGATAGGGAATTCATTACACCCCCTACAAAAGGGATGTTTTTTAAGAGACAATTTTCATAGATTTCATTATAATAACCAGTTATTGGTAGTAATAAATTAAACTACACAAAATCCCACATCCTTTTAGTATGAAATTAAAAAGTATGGTATATATATTTATTGCATGATATTAAACTACCCAGAACCTATTCCATTTCACAAGACCTTAAACTAAAAAACATACCAATTCATAGAGGAAAATAGTTAAACTACACTGTATCCAACATACTTTCTACATGACATTAATCTATATGGAGGCACCTATTACCACATTATGTTGAACTACACAGAACTAGTTCTGTTGAAAAGTCCATAAAATACACAACATCCCAAGTCCTGATGGGAATACTATAAATTGCACAACATATTTATAATTACTATGCAGACAATATTATTGTTACTAAAATATATGTAGTGATGATTTAATCATAAATAATAGGACCCAAAAAATATATAAAAATGAACCCATACATGTATATGGGATGGACTTGTGAAGTTAAATTCCATATAAAAACTATATTTTTATTGATTCATGTTCCAATAGGATAATTAGTGACACTCTAGTATCCAAACCTAGGTCCAACCATAATATAAAAGAAAAAAGACCCACACCCTCTATATGGATCAAACCTATATAAAGAATACCCCATATAAAAAATATGAATGGATTTATTCTTATTACCAAAGGATACATAATTATTCCTAGGTCTCCAATCTATGGTCTATTAGTGATGCAAAAAATACCCCTTCCCTTACATATTGGCCAGACTTGCATAGTGGATTCTATAAAGAGAACTATATGTTGCTCCATTCCTATTATAAGATATGTAGTGACACCTGAATCCTAAATGTTAGTCCTATACAAGAGTTTTTATTCCCTAAATGATTCCCGTAAATGAGTGTTATATCTGTTAGGAGGATCTAGTCTATAATAAAAAAGTTAGCACTACCACATATCGCCTGTCATGTACGCTCAAACAGATCAGTCAACTACCTAGTTATCTCTAGTTTGTCACACTGATCATGACTCATGTGAGAATATGAGACATAGAAAGCCTCACAAATATTTTTTAATGATTAATTTTTTAGACAAAGAACCACTTCTTTATCATATGACATTAAGATGTGTGACCACATCCTAGTCACATCACATTAAACTGTATGTCAGGGTATCTTTTTTCTGAACAGATCATCCACACTAATGATCATGTACACAAGAAGTGTATTTATTATCCATTCATATTTAAATTGTGTTCAATACACATTGTTTAATACATTATTATAATAAAACTATTCATTAATATTACGTTCTCCATAAAACAAAATCATATCCAAAATGTACAAGTTAATACCAACTAATTCCTTGAGTTGTTACACTTCTATTGGAAGATCATTGACCATGATCTCCCATGATCATAGTTCCCCTATAGAAAACTCGTAACATGGTCTGGTTAATCCAATGTGACCCTTCTAGGATTCATTGGTGAATAAGAAAACACATCTAATCTTTCACTTAATATATGTTTTGGTCCATGGGAAGTTCCCCCCTTAAATCAAAGAGTTATTAACTTGAATGTGTTGGATATGGGATTTCACCACTGCTAATGGATAAGATGTATCCAATAGTCTTCATCTCTATTTGGCACAAATATTCTTGGGTTGTGATTTACAATTCCCATACCCCAAACATTCATGTGGATTCAAATACCATTGATTTTACTCATTTTTACATCATACCCATTGTTAAAACATAAGTATTATCATACTCTTTAATTTTAAGGTATGTCTCTCTAATGAAGTCCCAACTCTTATTAGTTTCTAAATTCTTCTGGATACCCCATTTCCACTGAGCAAAATTCATTCACCCTTTTCTTTTCTAAATCACCAGATACCTTGAGAAAATATTCTATTAGAATTTCATAGACCTTGATCCCACACACTCTTGGTTTTCCCTTACAGTATATTGATTATCGAGGCGGATCAATACTAAAGGATCACCCCCAAGGATTTCCAGGTTAATAATGAAATTCCTAAAATATTTTTAATAGGGGAAGTTTTGTTTCCCAAAGGGACCCCGATAGGACTTTCTAGTGGATAACACAATTCCTTAGAGCTTGTGCCTAGTGGATATTTTGGTTTCGGAGGAAAGGCCCCCCTTAACTCTATGAGATATTTATTTAACTATGATATATTAATGAATAATAATTATATATAAAATTAAATACATGAATTATTTTACCCATTTTCCCTTGTTGATGAGGTATCAATATTAACTTAGTGGTTTATGACATCATACTTATGTCTAGATGGTATGACTTTAAACTTCACTAAATCTTTATAAGAACTACAAATGGTTTGATACCTATTATAATATGATATGTACTGATTCATGGGTCACTAATACTGGGGCCATATATAATGTAAATGGAAAATACCCCCCTATGTTTGGGTTAAAGCTCCATAGTTAATTTTCCAGAAAAGAAATAATTTGTCGATTAATTTCTACTATCAAAGGATCTATAGTGGCACCTACATCTCTAATGCTTGGACTAGCCATAATGTAAATGTAAATTTCCCTAGTATATATATCATAACCACATAGGGAGTTTTCTAGAAGATAACTATATGTGGATTGATTCCTATTATAATAGGATATATAGTGACTCCTAGGTATCTATTACTGGGACCATCAACTATGTAAATAGTGAATTTCCCCTATGTAGGGCTAAGACCAACACAAGTAATTTTCATGATAAGAAATATGTATGGGTTAATTACTATTATATTAGGATATGTAGTGAAACTTGAGTCTCCAGTACCAATATTATATATAAATTAAATTTAACCACCCTATATATGGTTCATGAATGCGTATGTAATTTTCTAGATAAGAACTACGTGTATCTAGATTCCCATTGTTATAGGACACATACAAATTCCTTGATATCCCATTTTAGGATAATCTATAGGTTCTCATCACCCAATAATATGTTTATTTATGGGAATGAAATTTGTGTGTAGATTTCAACTCATATAAAAATAAGAATACACCCCCCCCCCCCACAGTCCCAGTTATGAACTCTCACACTGCTCAATCAACTACAAAGTTGTCTATTTTTTCTCATGTCAAGCATGATTCTTGTGAGGTTAGGGAACCAAGAAATATGTTTTGTAAAATGTTATTCATGTGAAAAATATTCAAATATGAGGAACTACATCTAGTCATATTTTTTAAACAACATGATAACTACGTATTTTTCACATTATGTTAAACAGCATTTCATGAGGTGTATAGGTTGAACAGATCTTCTTACTGTCGATAGTATATCCAAGAATCGTATTTTTTATCTCTTTACCCTAAAAATATGTTCAATACACTTTGGAATATCCTTTATGATACTTTATTCCTTCTTTAATAATATATTCTCCACGAACCAGCTTCGTATTAACTATGTTTGAGTTAATACCAACCAATTCATTCATTTGATAAAATTCTCATGGAACCACATGGACCATGAGACCACATAAACTTTGTTTTCCCTATAATGTAATAGTAATAGGTAATAGCTAATATGAAAGAACCATACCAGTATCCACTAGTGAATACAACAATGCCTTAGATCTTACACCTAGTGGATGTTTTGTTAATGGAGGAAATGTCCACCTTAAATCCAGGAGCTATTGATCTGAATATATGATGTATAAAATTAAGCCATTATTAATGATTTACCTATACCAACCAATACACATATCTTATTTAATCATATATTCTTAGGTTAATATTTGTGATTTATAGAACCCAAATATTAAAGTAGATTTGGATTCCCTCGATGTTACCCATTTTTGAATCGCACCCATTGTCAAAGAAAGATTATAACATCTCTCCTCATATCCTCTCATTCCAAGGACTGAATCCCCTATGAAGAAAAAAAATTCATGAATTAGTTATCTCTCTTTTTGGTATGTCTCAGTCACACTCCATTAAACTACATGACATATGGTCTATCATAAAAAGGTCTAAAACAACTTAATGTTATTGTCCTATCCATACTTTCTATAAATATATGCTAGAGATGAATGTTCCATCCCCATAATAGGATGGGATATGAAAATTATGTCTCCCTATGAATGAAATTATTCTACATATAGGAACCATAAGTCATATATGATGTCAAGTCTCACTAGGTGATGATAAGAACTACTTCCTCCCCGCATATGAGCTAGAACAATATAGGGTCCCTTCCCTCTGATAAATATGTGTGGCTAGATTCTTATTATCGTAGGATATGTAGTGATGCACAGGTTCCATAATCCTCATCCTTCAAAACAATAATCCTTCCTTCCATGTGCATGATTCTAATCTAGGAAAGGAACCATCGTATATAAGAACTACATGTGACATGATTTCGAACATATCAGGATACATAGTGACACCAGTGTATATTGTCTAGAGCCCAGTCACAAGTTCTCCATTATCACAACCTTTCTCAGAGCATGACCCATATTTAAAGTGTTCCATATTTTTTATCCACAATAATGTAAAATTCCCCCACCAATGAAATAATATCCAAATACAAGAACACTTTGTGTTGACTATATCACTTAGAGTCAGATATCATGCACATGAGTGATAGTTGGTGACAAATATTTTAGGGGAAGCATTCTCCTAGCCCCTATATATGAGTCAAGCTATTTAAGGGGACCATTAGATTGTATAATATTATGTATTTATTTATTCCTATCCTCATAGGATATATAGTAAAACTTAGACCACCTATCACTGAGACTAACCATGAATTGAAAAAAAATCCCCTCCTACCTATGTGTTTAAAACTATAAAGAAATATATTACTTCCCAAATAGATCTGTGATAAGGTAGAAATTAATTCTTCTTTCCTACATATGGGTTATATCCTTGGTGATAAATCCTCATAGTTATTATGTGAATCTTGAAAAACTCCCCCACCCAACATACGAGTTCAATCTATGTGGGGTTCCATATGAGAACTATGTATGGATCGATTCTTAATATCCTATGATATTTAATGATTACCAGATCTTAATAACTAGGTCTAAACAAAAAATAAAACAAAATTTCCCTTTCCCTTTTTTTTATGATCGTGATCTACACAATGGTATCTCTTTGAAAGAACTGATTATGATATATTTCTTACCCTCATAAAATACATATTGAAAACCAGGGCAACCAAGACATAAAAATTATAATCACAACCCTAATTCCCCTAACCAATTCATTGAGGCTATAAGGATGAGTATCATAATTCTATATTAGTCACTAGGTCTTTACCATATTATGTTAAACCATAAATAATATTTTCTAGTCACATGATGTTAAAAATCAAGAAAATTAAATTCTAGTTGCATGATGTTAAACTAAAAACTAGGCTCATCCCCACTGCATGATGTTAAACCATAGAGATCATATTCTATTATCACTTGTTATTAAAGGACTAAAAGAGCCTGACCATGATCAACCAAATTTCCGGGTTCCTTTATCAACTTTCAAGAACCACAATCTATAAATCTCACTCCACATATTTACAACGTAGGGTTTCCATAAACGTTATATGACTCTAAAAAAGGATAAATGATACCTCTGTTTGACCATGTATGAGACACATATGCATAATGTCCTTTAACCCATCAATAGGGGATTTTTTGGCCAAGTACATAAGGACTTATGATCCTTGTGAGCCCTGATATCATTGTAGTGGAACTCATCACCAGAATGTGATTCAAAATCATCCTCATCCTGAATATATCATAAAATTAATTACCACATGAGAAACTTGATCCATGATTCACAATATTCTTATCCCATAGTAAAAAGGGTGCTAGTGTTCTCCAAACCTTGGGAATCCTAATTATCCAATTGTGAAACACTCCACATGTACTAGTTCCAAATCACAGGACCTTAAACTTATAGTGAATGTAACACCAAACTTTTCAGGGGAAAACACCCAAAGGTTGTTCTAAGAAACTTTCAAGTATCCAATCACTAAACTCTTAATCACTACGGTTAAGGAAAATGTTAGTGTTTAAAAAAGGGATGTACAATGATAATTAGAACCATATTGTGTCCCTATTAAAAGTATAGTCCTGCTAACTAGACCTCATCATCTAGGTAAATATTATATATATATGTGATTTCACATCCCCTCACAATTATAATGTATTCCATACTTGGAAAAATAGCCTTTAGGGTTCTCAAACCCTTTTTGAATATTATGATATCCATAAATAACCTTCACTTCATTGAAGTATGAGTTGAAATTCACCAATTACTTGAGTTGATACACTCTTAATGGAACCCCATGTCCTTGATTAATTTATCATGGTTCTCCCCAAATGTTTATTGGATATATGGACTGCTTAATCCAAAAATACCCCACTAGGATTTATTGTTGAATAATGCAACACTTCATAGCTGACACCTATTATAATTTTTGGCCCATGAAGAATGGTCCCCTTAAAATCCGTGAGTTAATTCCCTAAATAAATGTGATACTAGTTTCCACCATTATTAATGGTTAATCAGTAACCAATTGACTCAATTTTCAATTCATATAGATAATCTTAGATCATGATTTACAATTCCCATGATCAGACTATTCAGTTGGATCTGACATCATCCACATTACATCATCATGTATTGTACCCATTCTCAAAGTAAGAATATGGACATTCCTTAAAAAAATAATTTAGTGTCCTTCATCACATGACTTAATACCATGTGATATAGGTCCCAATATTCAACCCCATAAAATAGTACTGCGTAAAGGGTTCCATACCTCTCCTTGGATAGAATCTTTCTCCATACCCTACTTCACCTCCCATGTATTCAAAAATTGAAAAATCTACCATATACCTTGGAAAGGAGTAGGGAACCCTTGTATTGGTCATGGATTTAAACCCTATGCTATCATGCATAAGGGAAATTAACCCATCAGCTATTGGAATCTCCACCTTATAAGAAAGGACCTCCAATATTTGTGAGCACCAACAACATTACAGTTGAACTCAACACCTCAATGTTTTTTTTATAATCCATGACATGTCTTTCCCATTCCATCATCCTCGATTCAAAATCTTGGATACATGATTTAAATAGACAATATTCCAAATATCCAAGGGGATTTGGTGTCCCTAATATTAAACCACTATAAACCAAACTAGTTCTTAGTTGGGATGAAGTGTGTCTAAACCCTCTATGAATACCCATCCATCATCATCAAAGTAAGGATGGGGGTGTAACAACCCAAGATTTTATGACAATTATTCTTTTCAATTTCATTAATGTCTTGTGTTGTACGCTACACCAAAATTATCCTGCACTATACACAACACCGTAATAGCTTCCAGTATACGCAACACTATTGTTGGCTCGTGTTACACACAATTTCAACTTCATTTTGTGGAAATTATTTGACGCAACATTAAGTATAGTTTTTGATTAATTTATAAAAGAAATATGTTTTGATTATGTTATAGGCAACACCAAACAGAGCTTTTACTACACGCATCCCTGGCATGGCTTGCATTATACGCAATCAGGTCCTTCCTCGATAGCGTGTGTAGTACGCAATATAGATTTTCACTAAACGATATATTATTATAACATTATTATGAACTAGTCATTATGAATAGTAATACCCAATTTTTGAAATTTTATAAATATTACTTTTCAAAATGGAATTCATTTTTGGATTCAGAATATCGAAATTATCCTAGGGTGAATTTTTGGTATTTTTCTAAAAACATTCAATTTTTGATGAATAGTGAAAACACTAGGTTACTATTTAAAACCCAGCTTTTTATATAAATAATTAATTATTTTTATTTAAATTTTTTTGTCTAAATTGATACAAAATACCTATATATGTTCAATGTAATTCATTGGAGTCATTTTATAATATTTTTAGATATATAAAAATTTTATTGAACTTTTCACAGTCTTTTACCCAACTCCTAAGAGAGTTTGAGAATTTACATAAAACATAATTTTACCGCTTTTGTGAGTTGAATTTCAAAAATCCAAGAGACACGGTTAATATCAAAGAGTAAAATGTGGTTTAGTAAGATAAAAATAATTTTTTTGTGAATAGTAGATTTTATATTTATTTACCACAGTTAAATGAAAATAGGGCAATTAAGGGTAAAAATGAAATTATTATTACCCTAACACCTATACTAATTCTATTGGATAAGTATAATTCCACCAAAAACAACCTTAGTAATATAATAATATCATTTAGGTCCACTTGGTATAGATTAGGACCTTTTTTATTATTTTATTTAAAAAAGAGTTAAAATAGTGAAAATCAATGTTTAATAACTAAAACATTTTTAATATAGGGTTGTACAGAAAATAAATTCGACTATAAATATTAATTATAAATTTAAAAATATTTCCTACCTCATGGTATTTTTTTTCATAATTTTTAGACATTATATAACTTAATTTATTTATGACACAATGGTGATGGAGTAATTACATTAATAATGAAATATTAAAATAATTGATATTATAAATACCCAAATAAATGTAATTTGAGAATTTTTATAAATTAAACCAATTTTATAGGTTAATTTTACATGTTATTATTTATTTAATTAACCATTTTAGAACTAATAATGCTTTTATGATTTTCAGAAAAATCAATTACCAAATAGTTTCAAAATTGACATAAAATAGTTTTTAAAACAAATATTATATTATTAATTGTTATTTTATTCCTAAAAATATAATACTATATCAAATGAAATATATAAGGATATATATATTAATAATGAACCACTTAGTGTTTTTCTGGCTTTTTATAGTAAGTTTATTAACCATATAGTGTATGAAAACAAGAAGACATGGTAATCATTAAATTATTTAACTCAGAGTTAAATCTAAAAGATAAGGTTAACATAGTAACATAAACTTGTCCAAAATATATTTGTTGAGAGTATTAAGATCTATACCCACCTTATATTCTAAATAAATCAATTTTGAGCTATTATGATCCGAATATGACTTTATAATAAAATAATATTTTATGTTTTTCTTAAGGTACCCCTCTCCTCCCTTATAAAAGGGCACCCCTTCCCTCTTCTCTTCACACCCTTTGGAGCCTTGATTCTCGTCCAAATCCTGAAAATTCCTCTTCTAAACCTCTCTATTTATATCATAGAGGTTCTGGTATTCTCAAAATACCATCTCTAGTGCCCTAAGAAAAAGTTTAAAGGAGGTGCGCCGAGGAAGAGGTAATCTCTTCTACCGACTCTTTCAAGTTTCTTTCTTCTTCTACTTCCACTTCTTTAGTTGTTTCATTATAAAGTAATTACATCAGTATTACATATATATATTTATATGTTATTATAAATATTAAACAACCCTATTTCACCTTCTATCCATCCTACGGAAAATGAAATCACCATGCGTGCGTACGTACAGAATACCGTCTCTATGCCGTGGTGTAATCAGTTGTTCCACCGCCCCCTTATTTGGATGGGTATAATGGTTTAAAGAATAACTATATATAATTATTATAACATCATAATTATTATATGATATTATATAATCCTCTCCAATACCATTCAATAAATATGGGAATGATATCATCGCTTGTGCGTACGTATGGACTACCGTCTCCACGACATGATGAGATTCATTCTCCATGTTAACCTTTCATGAATGATTATAAAGTATATATAATGAATAATAAATATATATATGACATAATAATGATACTATATTTATGTATATATATATATGTATGTCATCTACTTAATTCCCTTCAATTCAATAAGGAAACGAAAACAACGTTCATGCGTACGTACGGCCTATCGTCTCCATTAACGGTGTATTTCATTTCATTTATCGATCTATCGTATATATATGTATATTCTGAATATATATTATATATAAATCATTTTTGACATTCTAGAATTAATTAAATCATGATATAAATAATAATATCAAGAACAAAAAGTCGAAACACGTACAATAAATGAAACGATTTTACCCAAAATGCTGATTTAACATGGAATTTACAAAAGAACGGGTAATATAATGTCATAAGTGAACCATATATGATATCATAACAATGAATATGATTCTGTAATAAGTCAATGACATTATTTAAATCATTATACAGGAGGTTTTAATACATACAAAGCATATCAGACCTAAGTTAAGGGATAATTATTCCAATCTCATTCTTATATGAGATTGTTTATTCGTAAGTATGTACTAGGGTTATATTTTTCATCCATGACAATAAAATGTTTTTAATAAAGTTTTTAATATTATTTAATGTATTTTTAATGTCATTTGTACACCACTTTTACTTTTACTTTGTGTTATTGAAGGAATAATTCTTTTGTTTACCATATGAGGAACTTTTTGACTTTTCCGACAAAAGTAAGAGGAGAATGTTTTTTTACTTATATGACATGAACGGATTTTTACGGTTTCATATCACCTCATTTTCAAAAATATTCCTCTACATTGTTTCATGGTTATTTTCAATAAAATCAATTTCTTTTAAAATTGTGTGGCATTTTGTGAAAAGAAAATGATTTTTAAGAAGAAAGGATATTTTCTTCATGAATTATTTTCAAGTGTTTTATAAAAACCATTTTCCATATAAGATGACATTATTTCAAATGTGTATGTTTCAAGTATAATATCTCTATGATTTAAATGGTTTCACTTTTCTTATGACGAAATTATATCCATTTGTTTTATATGTATTATGTTATGATGGGATGATATTTATGAAACACATTTTTATTCATTGGGTTATGATGAATGATTTATGTTTATGTTGTGGCACAAGTAAGAATGATTTCATTATGAAATGGGTAGGGCCTATATCTCCCTCCAATTCATTGGGTAAAGATTTATATCTCATGATATAGACATGGCTAGAAAGGTAAGCTAATCTGATTCGGTGTTACAGGAATGAAACAAGGAGTGAGCACTATTCAGAAAGGGACTTTTTCCACTAAGATGGTCTTGGAAGCAATGCCTTGGCTACTATGGAAATCATATCATGTGCTTAATATTTTTCCACAATTAGAAGTTTTATTTCCAAGATATTTTTTCATGATTGATGTTACATTATGATCTATGCCTTATGTACTGCCATGTTTTATGTCGTCACTCAAGATTTCGTGGTTTTAAAATTATGTTCATCTCTTTATGTTCACCTGTATATGGTTTGTTTTATTTTTTCCATGCTTAACCTTACTGAGCATTTGTGCTCACCCTTTATATGTTTTCTTTTCCCCAGGATATAAAGAAATGATTTAGGTAAAAAAACAATAGGGGAAGATATTTATGGGATATGTTGAAGATCTTTCACCATGATTAGAAGATTATGTTCTGCGTTTCCAAAGACACTAAACTATTACGGTCCTTCTGTGTTTGTTTTTGTTATGTATTAAGTATTCCAAAAAAGTAATTTAATGTCCGTTTACTTCATTCTTTGGACCTCTACAGTTGGTATCAGAGGAAATGATTAGTCAACCTTTAGAGACTAGGATGTGAAAACTTTAGTGAGATCCCTAGAGATATTTCTATGGTATGTATAGGGATGTCCCTAAGGTTAAGTATATGTATAGGTTAGAGTCCTAGAATTATGTTGATGATCATGAATAACCTATGGTGAACTTAAGGTGTCATGGATTAAAGAATTTTTGATAAGTTAGACATCCCATAACTGACCTTTTATGATTATGTGGTTCCTCATTATTTTAACTCTTTCATACACTATGGTTTCTGGTCTCAGTTAATGGAGGGAACGAGAAGGAATTCAGTTAACATTGATTCAAATGGACAAATAGGTGACTATGATCAAAAAAATTATGTAATTCATGGGGAGACAGATATTTTGATTATGCGGAATCAGTCATCTCGAAATATGATTAACAAGGTGAAATTTAGTTGTAGTCCTCAGTCATCAATGTAACACCCCGAGATTTTATGAAAAATATTATTTTAATTTCATTAATATCTTATGTTTTATTCTACACCTAGATTACCTTGCGCTATACGCAACACCGTATTAACTTGTAGTATACGCAACACTAATCTTGGACCGTGTTACACACAATTTTGATAATAGTTATTCTACGCAACATTGAGAATATATATATATATATATATATTAAATGTATAAATGAAATATGGTTGGATTCTTTTATAAGAAACAACGAATGATTCTTTCAGAACACGCAACCCTGACTTGGCTTGCATTACACGCAATCGCGACCTTCCTCGATAGCGTGTGTTGTACACAATACCGGGTTTTAATAAACAATGTTATATTATTATAATATTGTCCTGAACTAGCCGTTATGAATAGTATTAACTAAATTTTGAATTTTATAACATTATTATTCATCTTACACATATCTAGAACATGGTATAAGAACAAAATAAATTTTTCGGGTAAAATAAGTATTTTTCAAAAAATGCAGTTTTGCCGCCTTTTGATGGCGCACCAACTTTAAATCTAGTTTTTGACATGTTTATAAGTTCAATTTGACAAAATAAAATTCATCTTTGGAATCAAGAAATAAAAATTTACTTTGGATAAATTTTTCATATTATTCTGGTAACTTTCACATTTTAATGAATAGTAAAAACACGCTATATTTTAATTAAAAACAACTTTTTTCATCGTAATATCTTATGTGGTTAAATTATAATATTGAATGGTTTTAAAGTATAAATAGAATATATTTTTACCATTTAATATAATGTATGTCATTAGCATTGATTTTACCTTGAATTCGTAGGTTAAATCAATTCAATCTTTTGCAATGTTTTAAACAAAAACCCGTTTTTATTCGACAACGGGATTAATTTTAATTTAATTTCTGCAACTTCTTTGTATGGAATTTTAAAAAATGGATTCCATATTTGGAATCAGTGGGTCCAAATTATGTTAATAGGCTACTTTTTATTTTTGGAAATTATGAATAGTAACTACGGTAAATTTTATTTACCATAGTGAAAGGTAAATCGGGTAATTAAGGGTAAATATAATTTTTTAAAATTACCCTAACAAATGTCAAAATCCTATTGGATGACTAAAAGTCGACCCATATCACCTAAGGGTCTGATTATATTCATTTAAGTAAATTTTTTCAATGAAAATAATTTAATTATTATTAAAACCAAAGAATGTGACAACATGTCACTTTCTTAAATCTTATAAGTATAATAATTTTAATCTAGTGATAAACATCATGAAACTTCGAACATGAATAGTCTCCAGAAAGCTAATACAATTATCTACATCATAGGAATTTATTTAGAATTTTTAAGGATTAAATAATTATCATTTATTATGACACAAAGATGATGCAGTAATTGTCTTATTAATGAAATATTGATAGAATTGATGTTATAAATGCCCAAATAAATGTAATTTGAGACTTTTTATGACTTAAAATAATTTTCTAGGTTACTATGATATATTAGTGTTTATTTAATCAACTTTGTTCGAACATATAATTCTGTTATGACTTTCAAAAAAATCATATATCAAATAGTGTCAAAATTGACACAAAATAGTTTTTAAATCAAATATTATATTACTAATTGTTATTTTATTCCTAAAAATATAAGGTTCGGCCAAATGACTTGGATAAGGATATATATATTAATAATAACAAATTTGGGGTTCGTTTGGCATGTTATAGTAAGTGTATTAACCATATAGTGAAAGAAAACAAAAAGACACGGTAAAAGTTAAATTATTTAACTTAGAGTTAAATCTAATTGATAAGGTTAAAACAATAACCTAAACTTGTCTAAATCCTATTGTTTGATAGGATTTAGACCTATCCCCACTTTATCTTCTAAATAAGACCCTTTTGAACCATTATAAACCCATTTTGACTTTAATATAAAATAATATTTTGAGATATTCCTAAGGTGCCCCTCTCCTCCCTTATAAAAGGCCACCTCCTCCCCCTCATCCTCACACCAAATTGAGCACTCATGCTCGGCCAAACCCTGCCATTTTCTCCTCTCCACTTCCCTAGAATAATCCTAGAGGTCCTGGTCTTCTTCAAAGACCAATCTTAGTTCCCTAAGTGGAGGATTCAAAGAGGCGTTCCAAAGAAGAGGTAATATCCATTACCGATCTTTTCAATTTCTTTCTTCTTCATCTTCTTCTTCATTAGTTGTTTCATGATAAAGTAATAACATCAGTATTACTTACATACTGATATGTTATTATAAATATGAAACAACCCTAATTCACCTTCTATTTATCCTACGGAAAAATGAAATCACCGTGCGTGCGTACGTACGAAATACCGTCTCCACGCCGTGGTGTAACCTATTTTCCGCCACCACCTTAATTGGATGGGTATAATGGCGTAATTAGTAACTATATATGATTATTATAAAGTAATATTGATACTGAAATATTATACATACACTTCAACACAATTCCACGACCATGGGAACGATATCATCGCTCGTGCGTACGTACGGACTACCGTCTCCACGACGCGATGAGATTCATTCTCAATGATTAACCATTCATGAATGATTATAAAGTATATATAATATGTACTAATGAAATATATGACATAATAATGATACTGGATTTATGTATATTTATATTTATGTCATCTACTTAATTCCATTCAATTCAATAAGGAAACGAAAACAACGTTCATGCGTACGTACGGACTACCGTCTCCATGAACGGTGTATTTCTTTCCATTTACTGATTTATTATATATATGTATATTCTGAATATATATATAAATCATGTTTTATATTCTGGAATTATGTAATCATAATCTAAGTAATCATATGAATAATTACAAGTCAAAACACGGACGACAAATGAAATAATTTTACCCAAAACGCTCTTTAACATGGAATTTACAAAAGAACGGGTAATATAAAGTCATAAGTGAACCATATATGATATAATATCAATGAATATGATTCTTTAATAAGTCAATGACATTATTTAAATCATTATACAGGAGGTTCGGACACTTACGAAGCAAATCGGACCTAAGGTAAGGGAAAATATCACAATCTCATTTTTATCCGAGATTGTTTTTATTTTGGCATTTACTGGGGTGTATTTTATCATCCACATCCATGTTCCCTCAATATGTAATATTGTTTCCATCCACTTAAAATAGTTTAAATCCAATTTTACCCTTCTTTGAGTTTTTAGTAAATAATATGAAAGGAATCTTTTGTCGTTTTTCGTACGAGGTACTTTTTGACTTTTCCGACAAAAGTACGAAGAATGTTTTTTTAACTTATACGGCATGAATGGATTTTTAAAACATTATTTCCAAGAATCTTCCTTTACAAGTTTTCAAGTTTATTTTTAATCAACTTCTTTTATTTTAATGTTGTATGACATGTTATGAAATGAAAAATGTTTTTGAAGAAGAAAGGATATTTTCCTCAAGAATGGAGTTCAAGTGTTTTATCAAAATTATTTTCCATCTAAGATAATAAAGGGTTCTATTTTTATCCCTATTATTACATTGATTTGATCATTTTGTGATGGAATTATTTTTATGAATTCCTTTATCTTATATGAATTGATTTTTGATGTCATGATGTTTCAAGAATCCCATTTTTGTTACATGTGTTATGTGATGATGTATGATTTATGATTATGTGGCACACATAAGAAAAGAATCATTATAAGATGGGTGGGACCTATATCTCCCTCCAATGCATTGGGTAAAGATTTTATATCTCATGAGATAGACATGACTGGAACGGTAGGTTATACCGGTTCAGTGAAGCAGGACTGAAACGAGGGTAACTCGGTTCAGAAAGGGACTTTGTCCACTAAGATAGTCTTTTCAATGAGTCATGAATAACAAGAAATTATTCTCTATGATTGTGTGTATGCCACAAAGTTTCATGTTTTATGTTATGCTTATTGGGATTTCATTTCACCACTATGATTTATCCCATGATATGAAATTATGCTCTCTTTAGCAGGTTAAGATTTCCAAAAGTTATATTCTTATGAATATGATGTGATTGATTTTTCTTTTTCTTACCCTTACTGAGCATTTGAGCTCACCCTTTTATGTTTTCTTTTCCCCAGGGTATAAAGAAAGGTTTTAGGTAGAAAAAAAGGGAAGATCTTTATGGGAGATATTGAAGATCTTTCACCACGATTAGAAGATTACGTTCCGAGTTTCCAAAGACACTAAACTATTACGATCCTTGTGTGTGTGTTTTTGTTATGTACTAAGTATTCCGCAAAAGTAATGTAATGTCCATGTACGTCAGGATTCGGGTCTCTACAGTTGGTATCAGAGGAAAGGTTTAGTCAACCTTTGGAAACTAGGATGCGAAAATATTAGTGAGATCCCTAGAGACATTTCTAAGGTATGTCTAGGGATGTCCATAAGGATAAGTATACGTATAGGATATAGTTCTAGAACTATGGTAACGATATTAGATTAAACCAAAGATGTTAGATATTGAAGTTACTCCCCCTTTATTATGATTTTTTCCTCTCACACTATTCTTTTTGGGTTTTAGAAAATGGCTGGAAACAAGATGATTCAAGATAATGGAGGATATGATGGACAATGGAATAATATTATTCATGAGAAACCAGATGAAATGGGATTTAGAGGTCCGAACATCATTATTATTCTTAATCAGCAATCTCATAATATGATCAATAAAGTTAAATTTGGTAAGATTCCTGACTCGGTTAATAAGAGAAAGATGGAGTTTCATGATGATCATAGAGGAAAGAAAGTTCAATTTCCCCTATGTAAATCATGTGGGAAGTGGCATCAAGGAGAATGTTTCAAAGGAACTGGAAGATGCTTTGGGTGTGGAAAAGAAGGACACAAAGCCAGTAAGTGCAAAGGAAAAGGTTCAGTTAACACCAGGGATGAGGATAATGGTATTGCTACGACATCAACAATGGTTAAATGTTTTAAATGTGGAATGTACGGGCATTATGCAAAACAATGACCTAAGGGAAAGTCTCATGAAGAAAATCAGTATGGTCGTATGGGTAGTATTTATGTGGATGATGATGATGAGACTACAAATGATATGTGAGATGAAAGAACTGTTGAAGCTCAGTCAATGGTTTAAGATTGTAGTGGAATGATTACATGTTTACCATGTGTAATGTTGTATAAGTAATCTCATGGTACTATGGAATAAAGAGGCATCTAAGGATTGTTACACTGTTGTCTTTCCTTGAGTTTTGAAAGTGTATGATTAATGGTACCAGTATCCATGAATGGTAATTCAGATATTTTTGGAATGTAGATGATATGCGCATAATGAAGGGATAAGACGATAATGAGATGTTTGATTGTATTCATGAGCTCATGATTGATGTAAGGACTAAGTGATATAATGGTTTGAGTATAAGTAATTTTGAGGATTTTGGTCTATGGAAAGTGTTAACTTTTAACTGCATTCATGTTTTCACTAAGGTTCAATGGGTAATCAAGAGAATACATGATTAAGGCCTTTGAATGTTTAGAATGTGACCAACAAAACATATCTTATGACATATGGGGATCAATGATGGTATTAAATCTCTGGTAATCGTTTTCACTATATTATGAGAGTGGACTGCAGTATTATGAATAAGCCTAAAGATTGGAATTGATTATGTTGGACATATGTTAGTATTGTTTAAGGATAGAACTTTTGATATTATTTATGTGATGTTATAGTAATGTAGTTTTATAAAAAGGACAACCTGCAGGACGGGTGACAACCCATCGCTTTGGACAAGGCCGTGGGAATTGAACCCACAACCGAAGTGCAACTGGCCTTTATCACCTACCACTGACCTACAGGAAGTCCCTGTTTAGTAGAAACTAGTTTTATTATATTAAGCAGTATGATATGTGAAGTATAAGTTCATTTTAGGAACCATATATGATTAATCTCACTATAGATGGACTTATATATTTTTTGATAACTTTTCTAACCTTTTGTTTGAGACAGATGGAATGACCCATCATTCTATCATATGATCTGCTAACACATCACGAATGACAAATTCAACTTCATTTCTTTAAGAGATGAAGTGGAAATTGTCCAAAGAACGACAAACGGTGAGACAATACCAAAATCACGAAAGTATTTCTTCTAATTCCAATTTCATCAACTTTAGGGAAATGATCTTGAAAACCAAAAATGTTGTCTTAGTGCTCTTATATCTGATGAATCAGATGGTACCTTAGATCATCACAAATTTATGGCTTTGTGATTGCTAGCTTTTCCATAGCCATGTTCTCTACCACTCTCCATTAGAACATGATGGTTAGATTTCTCTTCCATATCCATATTTTCACCTATGTGGAAACCCAGTGATTAGTTTATTTGCGTAACCATTATATTTCATACTTTTGTTTTTAAAGATAAGTTTTGGTATTCCTTTTTACGATGTGGGTTTCTATCAAAGAAACTTCCAAATATTAAACCATTTATAACCCCGACGAATTTCGAGGGCGAAATTCATTTTAAGGGGGGTAGAATGTAACACCCCGAGATTTTATGAAAAATATTATTTTAATTTCATTAATGTCTTATGTTTTATTCTACACCTAGATTACCTTGCGCTATACGCAACACCGTATTAGCTTGTAGTATACGCAACACTATTCTTGGACCGTGTTACACACAATTTTGATAATAGTTATTCTACTCAACATTGAGAATATATATATATATATTAAATGTATAAATGAAATATGGTTGGATTATTTTATACGAAACAACGAATGATTCTTTCACAACACGCAACCCTGACTTGGCTTGCATTACACGCAATCGCGACCTTCCTCGATAGCGTGTGTTGTACACAATACCGGGTTTTAATAGACAATGTTATATTATTATAATATTGTCATGAACTAGCCGTTATGAATAGTATTAACTAAATTTTGAATTTTATAACATTTTTATTCATCTTACACATATCTAGAACATGGTATAAGAACAAAATAAATTTTTCGGGTAAAATAAGTATTTTTCAAAAAATGTAGTTTTGCCGCCTTTTGATGGCGCACCCACTTTAAATCTAGTTTTTTACATGTTTATAAGTTCAATTTGACAAAATATAATTCTTCTTTGGAATCAAGAAATAAAAATTTACTTTGGATAAAATTTTCATATTATTCTGGTAACTTTCACATTTTAATGAATAGTAAAAACACGCTATATTTTAATTAAAAACAACTTTTTTCATCGTAATATCTTATGTGGTTAGATTATAATATTAAATGGTTTTAAAGTATAAATAGAATATATTTTTACCATTTAATATAATGTATTTCATTAGCATTGATTTTACCTTGAATTCGTAGGTTAAATCAATTCAATCTTTTGCAATGTTTTAAACAAAAACCCGTTTTTATTCGACAACGGGATTAATTTTAATTTAATTTCTGGAACGTCTGTGTATGGAATTTTAAAAAATGGATTCCATATTTGGAATCAATGGGTCCAAATTATGTTAATAGGCTACTTTTTATTTTTGGAAATTATGAATAGTAACTACGGTAAATTTTATTTACCATAGTGAAAGGTAAATCGGGTAATTAAGGGTAAATATAATATTTTAAAATTACCCTAACAAATTTCAAAATCCTATTGGATGACTAAAAGTCGACCCATATCACCTAAGGGTCGGATTATATTTATTTAATTATATTTTTTCAATGAAAATAATTTAATTATTATTAAAACCAAAGAATGTGACAACATGTCACTTTCTTAAATCTTATAAGTATAATAATTTTAATCTAGTGATAAACTTCATGAAACTTAGAACATGAATAGTCTCCAGACATCTAATACAATTATCTACATCATAGGAATTTATTTAGAATTTTTAAGGATTAAATAATTATCATTTATTATGACTCAAAGATGATGCAGTAATTGTCTTATTAATGAAATATTGACAGAATTGATGTTATAAATGCCCAAATAAATTTAATTTGAGACTTTTTATGACATACACTAATTTTCTAGGTTACTATGATATATTAGTGTTGCTTTAATCAACTTGGTTCGAACATATAACTCTGTTATGACTTTCACAAAAATCATATATCAAATAGTGTCAAAATTGACACAAAATAGTTTTTAAATCAAATATTATATTACTAATTGTTATTTTATTCCTAAAAATATAAGGTTCGGCCAAATGACTTGGATAAGGATATATATATTAATAATAAACAATTTGGGGTTCGTTTGGCATGTTATAGTAAGTGTATTAACCATATAGTGAAAGAAAACAAAAAGACACGGTAAAAGTTAAATTATTTAACTTAGAGTTAAATCTAATTGATAAGGTTAAAATAATAACCTAAACTTGTCTAAATCCTATTGGTTGATAGGATTTCGACCCATACCCACTTTATCTTCGAAATAAGACCCTTTTGAACCATTATAAACCCATTTTGACTTTAATATAAAATAATACTTTGAGATATTCCTAAGGTGCCCCTCTCCTCCCTTATAAAAGGGCACGTCCTCCCCCACCTCCTCACACCAAATTGAGCACTTAAGCTCGGCCAACCCCTACCATTTTCTCCTATCCACTTCCCTAGAATAATCCTAGAGGTCCTGGTCTTCTTCAAAGACCAATTTTAGTTCCCTAAGTGGAGGATTCAAAGAGGCGTTCCAAAGAAGAGGTAATATCCATTACCGATCTTTTCAATTTCTTTCTTCGTCAACTTCTTCTTCATTAGTTGTTTCATGATAAAGTAATAACATCAATATTACTTACATACTGATATGTTATTATAAATATGAAACAACCCTAATTCACCTTCTATCCATCCTACGGAAAAATGAAATCACCGCGCGTGCGTACGTACGGAATACCGTCTCCACGCCGTGGTGTAACCTATTTTCCGCCACCACCTTAATTGGATGGGTATAATGGTGTAATGAGTAAATATATATGATTATTATAAATTAATATTGATACTGAAGTATTATACATACACTTCAACAAAATTCCACGACCATGGGAACGATATCATCGCTCGTGCGTACGTACGGACTACCGTCTCCACGACGCGATGAGATTCATTCTCAATGATTAAACATTCATGAATGATTATAAAGTATATATAATATGTACTAATGAAATATATGACATAATAATGATATTTGATTTATGTATATTTATATATATGTCATCTACTTAATTCCATTCAATTCAATAAGGAAACGAAATCAGCGTTCATGCGTACGTAAGGACTACCGTCTCCATGAACGGTGTATTTCTTTCCATTTACTGATTTATTATATATATGTATATTATGAATATATATATAAATCATGTTTTATATTCTGGAATTAATTAATCATAATCTAAGTAATCATATGAATAATTACAAGTCAAAACACGGACGACAAATGAAATAATTTTACCCAAAACGCTCTTTAACATGGAATTACAAAAGAACGGGTAATATAAAGTCATAAGTGAACCATATATGATATAATAACAATGAATATGATTCTGTAATAAGTCAATGACATTATTTAAATCATTATACAGGAGGTTCAGACACTTACGAAGCAAATCGGAACTAAGGTAAGGGAAAATATCACAATCTCATTTTTATCCGAGATTGTTTTTACTTTGGCATTTACTGGGGTGTATTTTATCATCCACATCCATGTTCCCTCAATATGTAATATTGTTTCCATCCACTTACAATAGTTTAAATCCAATTGTACCCTTCGGTGAGTTTTTAGTAAAGAATATGAAAGGAATCTTTTGTCGTTTTTCGTACGAGGTACTTTTTGACTTTTCCAACAAAAGTACGAAGAATGTTTTTTATAACTTATACGACATGAATGGATTTTTAAAACATTATTTCCAAGAAGATTCCTTTACAAGTTTTCAAGTTTATTTTTAATCAAATTCTTTTATATTAAAGTTGTATGACATGTTATGAAAGGAAAAATGTTTTTGAAGAAGAAAGGATATTTTCCTCAAAAATGGAGTTCAAGTGTTTTATCAAAATTATTTTCCATCTAAGATAATAAAGGGTTCTGTTTTTATCCCTATTATTACATTGATTTGATCATGTTGTGATGGAATTATTTTCATGAATTCCTTAATCTTATTTGAATTGATTTATGATGTCATGATGTTTCAAGAATCCCATTTTTGTTACATGTGATATGCGATGATGTATGATTTATGATTATGTGGCACACATAAGAAATGAATCATTATAAGATGGGTGGGACCTATATCTCCCTCCAATGCATTGGGTAAAGATTTTATATCTCATGAGATAGACATGACTGGAATGGTAGGTTATACCGGTTCAGTGAAGCAGGACTGAAACGAGGGTAACTCGGTTCAGAAAGGGACTTTGTCCACTAAGATAGTCTTGGAAATGAGTCATGACTAACAAGAAATGATTCTCTATGATTGTGTGTATTCCACAAAGTTTCATGTTTTAAGTTATGCTTATTGGGATTTCATTTCACCACTATGATTTATCCCATGATATGAAATTATGCTCTCTTTTGCAGGTTAAGATTTCCAAAAGTTATATTCTTATGAATATGATGTGATTGATTTTTCTTTTGCTTACCCTTACTGAGCATTTGAGCTCACCCTTTTATGTTTTCTTTTCCCCAGGATATAAAGAAAGGTTTTAGGTAGAAAAAAAGGGAAGATCTTTATGGGAGATATTGAAGATCTTTCACCACGATCAGAAGATTACGTTCCGAGTTTCCAAAGACACTAAACTATTACGATCCTTGTGTGTGTGTGTTTTTGTTATGTACTAAGTATTCCGCAAAAGTAATGTAATGTCCATGTACGTCAGGCTTCGGGTCTCTACAATCAAATAAGAGGAAGATGGAATTTTATACATGTTTTCATGGTGAAGAGAATAGAGAATGTAAGATTGAGATTTCAAAAGAAGGGAAGAAGAACCTTGAGGAATACCTCAAATGGAAGGGAAGATGTCATCTATGTGGAGAAAAGGGTCATAGAGTGATAGACTGTTATGGAGTCCAATATCTTATCTGCAGAGAACATGGGCATTACCCAACTCAATTCCCTGACCTAAGAGGTTACATATAAATCAAGGAAGGAATTATTCCATGCCAATCATTGAATATGATGGAATGAATGGATTATGTACCAGAATTCTATAATAATGTTGTTGAGGTACTTTTATAGTATACTGAAATATCTGTGTATTGGTCCATTGTAGTTTTCTATAAGAATATGGTACCGGAAACCATGAAAAGTGATTAAAATATTTTTGAATTGCTGATGATATGCACACAATAATGTGATAAGGAGAAAATAATATGTTTGATGGTATTCACGAGATCATGATTGATATAAGGACAAAGTTATATCATGGTTTGAGTATATAGAAATTTTGGGATTTTGGTATGTGGAAGGTGTTAAATTTTGAAAGCATTCATGTTTTCACTAAGAGTCAATGGGTATTCATTTTTTAGGAGAATACATGATTAAGGTATTCACATATTTTTAATTTGACAAACAAGATATATCGTATGATATATGGGGGATAAGTGATGTTATTCACATGCTCGATAGATGACATTTCTAGTAATTATTTTATTTATACTATGAGCTTGGACAGAAGTATTTTGGATAAGCCTAAATATTGGAATAGATTATGTTCGACATAAGTCAGTATTGTTTAAGGCTAGAATTTTTTTTTTGATATTATTTATGCAATGTTATAATAGTATAGTTTTAGAAAAAGGACAACCCATAGGACGAGTGACAACCCGTCGCGTCGGACAAGGCTGTGGGAATCAAACCCACAACCGAAGTACGACAGGCCTTTATCGCATACCACTGGCCTATAGGAAGTCCATGGTAAGAAGAAACTAGTATTATTAAGAGGCATGATAGATGAAGTATAAGTCCATTTTTGGAATAATATACGATTAACCTCACCATAGATGGACTTATGTATATTTGATAACTTTTGCTAACCTTTTGTTTGAGATATATGGAATGACCCATCATTCTATCACATGATCTTCTAACACTTCACAAATGAAAAATTCAACTTCATTTCTTTAAGATATTAAGTGGAAATTGTTCACGGCACGAACAACGGTGAGGTTATACCGAAATAAAGTAAGTATTTATTCTAATTCAAATTCTTAAACTTTTGGGAAATCATCTTGAAAACCAAAAATGTTGTCCTAGTGCCCTTATATCCAATGAATCAGATAGTACCTTAGATCATCACAAATTTATGGCTTTGTTATTTTTGGATTTTTCATAGCCATGTCCACTTCCACACTTCTTCAGAAAATGATGGTTAGATTTTTCTTCCATATCCATATTTTCACCTATGCTCTCCTATGTGGAAACCCAGTGATTAGTTAATTTGGGTAACTGTTAAGTTTCATAATTTAGTTTTTAAAGTTCAATTTTTGTATTTTTTTTACGATGTAGGTTTCTATGAAATAAATTTCTAGTAGTAAACCATTTATAACCCGAACGAATTTCGAGGGAAAAAATTATTTTAAGGCGGGTAGAATGTAACAACCCGATATTTTATGAGAATTATTGTTTTCAATTTCATTGATGTCTTGTGTTGTACGCTACACCAAAATTATCATGCACTATACGCAACACCGTAGTATCTTACTGTATACGGAACACTATTCTTGGTTCGTGTTACACACAATTTCAAGTTCATTTTGTGGAAATTATTTTACGCAACATTAAGTATAGATTTTGTTTAATTTATAAATGAAGTATGTTTTGATTATGTTATACGCAACACCAAACAGAGCTTTAACTACAAGCATCTCTGACTTGGCTTGCATACACGCAATCAAGACCTTCCTTGATAGCGTGTGTAGTACGCAATACCGAGCTTCACTAAACGATATATTATTATAATATTATTATGAACTAGCCGTTATGAATAGAAATACCCAATTTTTGAAATTTTATAAATTTTATTTTTCAAAATGGACTTTATTTTTGGATTCAGAATATCGAAATTAGCCTAGGGTAAATTTTTGGTATTTTTCTGAAAACTTTCAATTTTTGATGAATAGTGAAAACACTAGGTTACTATTTAAAATCGACTTTTTATATAAATAATTATTTATTTTTATTAAAATTAATTTTAGGTCAAAATTGATACATAATTACTATATATGTTCAATTTTATTCATTTAAGTCATTTTATAATTATTTTAGATATATAAAAATTTTATTGAACTTTTCACCGTCTTTTACCCGACTCATAGGAGAGTTTGAAAATTTACATAAAACATAATTTTACTGCTTCTGTGAGTGGGATTTCTAAAATCCGAGAGACACGATTAATATCCATGAGTAAAATGTGGTTCAATAAGATAAAAATAATTTTTGGTGAATAGTAACTTTTTACTTTTATTTGCCATGGCTAAAAGTCAATAGGGTAATTAAGGGTAAAAATGATATTATTATTATCTTTACACATGTACTTATTCTATTATATAAGTATAATTTGACCAAAAACAACCTTAGGAATATAATATTATAATTTATGTCCACTTGGTTTTGATTTGGACATTTATTATTTTTTTATTTAAAAAAGACTTAAAATAGTTAAAATCAACATTTAATAACTAAAACAGTTTTAATATACGTTTATACATAAGATAAATTCTACTATAAATATTCATTATAAATATAAAATTATTTACTACCTAATTGAATTTTATTTATAATTTTTAGACATTAAATAATTTAATTTATTTATGACACAATGGTGATGCAGTAATTACCCTAATAATGAAATATAAAAATAATTGATATTATAAGTACCCAAATAAATGTAATTTGAGACTTTTTATGAATTACACTAATTTTATAGGTTAATATGACATGTTATTATTTATTTAATTGATTTTTTTATAACTAATCATGCTGTTATGATTTTAAAAATAATAAATTACCAAATAGTGTAAAAATTGACATAAAATAGTTTTTAAAAACATATTATATTATTAATTGTAATTTTATTCCTAAAAATCTAAGTTTTGGGAAAATGACTTAGATAAGGTTATATATATTAATAATTAACCACTTGGGGTTCGTTTATATTATTATAGTATGTTTATTTTCTATATAGTGTATGAAAACAAGAAGACATAGTAAAAGTTAAATTATTTAACATAGAGTTAAATCTAAATGATAAGGTTAAAATAGTAACATAAACTTGTCAAACATCTATTGGATGAGAGGATTGCGACCCATCCCAACCTTATATTTGAAATAAATCAATTTGGAGCTATTAAAAACCGAATATGACTTTATAATAATATAAAATTTTACGTTTTTCCTATGGTACCCCTCTCCTCCCTTATAAAAAGGGAACCCCTTCCCTCTTCTCTTCACACTCTTTTGAGCCTTGAAGCTTGGAAAAACCCAGCCAATTATTCTTCTCAACATATCTAGTTATATCATAGAGGTTCTGGTATTCTCAAAATACCATCTCTAGTGCCCTAAGAAGATGTTTAAAGGAGGTGTGTCGAGGAAGAGGTAATCTCTTCTACCGACTCTTTCAAGTTTCTTTCTTCTTCTACTTCTGCTTCCTTATTTGTTTCATTGTAAAGTAATAACATCAGTATTAAATATATGCTTATATGTTATTATAAATATGAAACAACCCTATTTCACCTTCTATCCATCCTACGGAAAAAAAAATCATCATGCGTGCGTACGTACCGAATACCGTCTCCACGCCGTGGTGTAATCAGTTTTTCCACCACCACCTTACTTGGATGGTTATAATGGGTTAAATAATAACTATATATAATTATTATAACATCATAATGATTATATGATATTATATTATCCACTTCAATACCATTCAATAAATATGGGAATGATATCATCGCTCGTGCATACGTACGGACTACCATCTCCACGACGTGATGACATTCATTCTCTATGTTTACCATTCATGAATGATTATAAAGTATATATAATGAATAATAATTAAATATATGACATAATAATGATACTGGATTTGTGTGTATATATATATGTATCTCATCTACTTAATTCCATTCAATTCAATAAAGAAACAAAAACACCGTTCATGCGTACTTACGGCCTACCGTCTCAATGGACGGTGTATTTCATTCCATTTATTGATCTATCATATATATATGTATATGCTGAACATATATTATATATAAATCATTTTTTACATTCTATAATTAAGTAAATCTGGATATAAGTAATAATATAAAGAACAAAAAGTTGAAACACGTATGATAAATGAAACGATTTTACCCAAAACGATGCTTTATCATGGAATTTACAAAAGAACGGGTAATATAAAGTCATAAGTGAACCATATATGATTTCATAACAATTAATATGATTATGTAATAAGTCAATGAAATTATTTAAATCATTATACAGGAGTGTTGGATATGTATGAAGCATATCAGACCTAAGGTAATGGATAATTATTCCAATCTCATTCTTATCCGAGATTGTTTATTCGTAAGTATTCACTGGGGTTATATTTTTCATCCATGACCATAAAATGTTTTTCATAAAGTGTTTAATATTATTTCAATTATGTTTAATGACATTTCTATCCCTCCTTCACTTTTACTTTGTGTTATTGAAGGAATCTTTCTTTTGTTTACCATATGAGGAACTTTTTGAATTTTTTGAAAAAAGTACGAGGAGAATGTTTTTTAACTTATACAACACGAATGGATTTTTAAGATTTCATATCCCCTCATTATCAAGAATATTCATCTACATTTTTTCATGGTTATTTTCAATAATATTATTTTCTTTTAAAATTGTGTGGCATTTTGTGAAAAGAAAATGATTTTTAAGAAGAAAGGATATTTTCCTCAAGAATTCATTTCAAGTGTTTTATAAAAACCATTTTCCATCTAAGATGACATTATTTCATATGTTTATGTTTCAATTATAATATCTCTACGATTTAAATGGTTTCACTTTTCTTATGATGAAATTATATCCATTTGTTTTATATGGATTATGCTATGATGGGATGATGTTTATTAAACCCATTTTTATTCTTTGGGTTATGATGAATGATTTATGTTTATGTTGTGGAACAAGTAAGAATGATTTCATTATGAAATGGGTGAGACCAATATATCCCTCCAATGCATTGGGTAATTGTTTATATCTCATCAGATAGACATGGCTGGAACAGTAAGTTAATCTAGTTCAGTGTTACAGGACTGAAATGAGGAGTGAAATCTATTAATAAATGGACTTTTCCACTATGATGGTCTTGGCAGTAATGCCTTGGCTACTATGGAAATCATATCATGTGCTTAATGTTTTCACACAATTAAAAGTTTTATTTCAACTCTATTTTATCAGGATTGATGTTCCATTATGATCCATGCCTTACATACTACCATGTTTTATGTAATTTATCAAGATTTCATTCTTTAAAATTATGTTCATATTTTTATGTTCAAATGTATATGGTTTGTTTTATTTTCTCCAAGCGTACCCTTACTGAGCATTTGATCTCATCCTTTATACGTTTTATTTTCCACATGATATAAATAAAGGCTTTAGGAAAAAAAACAAAAAGGGATGATCTTTATGGCAGATGTTGAAGATCTTTCCCCACGATTAGAAGAGTTTGTTCCGAGTTTTCAAAGACAACAGTGTGTTTGTTCATGTTATGTATTAATTATTCTGAAAAAGTAATGTAATTTATATGTATGTCAAGCTTTGGGTCTCTATAGGGGGATTCATTACCCTTCATGAATATCCATACATCATAAATTTTTTATGAATGAATGGTTTCAAAACTCTTAATAAACCATAATTATTCAGGATTTCAAGAATAATTTATAGTTTTATGTTCTTTCATGAACATTAATTCTTCAAAATATTAATGGGAATGTAGGGTGTTAAAATCCTTCATGAATATTCGTTCATTAGAATATCAACTACGATGCACAGTGTCATACCCATTTTTTAATATAAATCCTCCATGTCTTCATATTATAATTTTAAATGATGGTATGTGCTAAAATACCACAAAATAAAAAAACTAACAATCTGATTAGGAAGACTCAAAACTATAAAAACAAAAAATATAACAAAGAATACCAAAAAATAAAGAAATAGAATATTCGAGCTAGAATAATTTAAACTAAAACAACATATAATCTGAGCTAGATGACCTTAAACTATAGAAATAGGTGGCCCAATATTGAAAACCCTAATCTATAACAACAAAATATCTTAGCTAAAAGAACCTCAACTATAATAAAAAAATGAACAAGTTGTTTTACATAAAATTATACAACCTAATAAGTACAACATGAGGGTCCTTGCACATCTGATTAAATGATACACAATTCTCTCTGTGTTGGAAAAATATAAAGGGAACCCTAGAAAAAATTTGAGTATCTGCCCACTAGACAACAACACTATGTGATCTTGGAAAAATTGTGCACTTATAATGTCTAAAGGATATAAAACTTTTTAGTAGAAAACTCATCAAGGGAATCATAATAAACTAATTCTAATCCTAATACGTCATTTCTTCAATAGATTATAAAAAATGTAGGTATAAAAAAAGATAAAAATCTAGTACACACCATTTTATGGCACTAGAAAAAAAATTTATTCTCTCTATTCACATGGCATAAGAACAAGTTAAAGCACTTTTCTTCTATGAAATAATTACTAAAATTATATTTTCAAACATGGTAACCTCATAATTACTAGATTAGATACATCATTGAGGATGCATGTGCTTTTAATCATTCATGGCCAATTCTCATTTGATTTATTTTAAGACTATATCATTTGAGTTCAAGTTTGGGTTTATTCCATATTATAAAAAATAAATTGAAATAATTAACAATATATATGATACAATGTTGATTTAATTTCATTATTATGTAATATGAGATAATTCTTAAAAAAAACATGTAAAGATAAAAATATTTTTTCACTGATAATCTATAAAATATGGGAGGAATCTCTATAGTATAGAGTCTATCCTGGGATTCTATAATTATATTCAAGTTTATCTTTGTAAATATTAGTGTACTTAGTTCTTCATGTTAGATAGAGTTTGGAAATAAGTGTCAAATGAATATTGAAGTGATATATGCATCCTTTATTCCACTATTTCCAGTGGACGTGGAGCATCAATCAGGGAAGATAACCCTTGATCCTATTTTTTAGTGGGATACATCAAAATGGGTTCTTTTGATAAATAAGACTTCACAGAAGCAATGATAAATTCATACTCTATTATCGTTGTGGCCCAGTAACTCATCTGGTCACACAACTTGGTAGTTGTACATTGATTTTGAAACAACATATCAACGACATCCCTCATAGATTTAAGAAGAAAAAAAATCAGTTTTTTTAAAGTCACGAATATCTTTCTCATGATTATAAAATGCCTCACTGTCTAAGATGATTCATGGTACAATTTTTTATAGTCTTCGTGAATTGAATATGCATACCCCTAGGCTTCGAAATAGTCATAAGAGGAACCCCCATGACCATGAATTTTATCCAATGGATTCTTCAGAATAAAGGTATGAATCTGGTCTAAAATCAATTCTTGCATTATCTCATTCTCAAAAACTATTTATGATGGTGTTTCGGCATGATGATCCAACATTGAGATAGATTTAAGTATCAGATCCATCAAATGAACAAAAACACAAATTGATGAAGAAGGAAAAATGAGTGGATTGGATTACTCTCCCTTTATAGAAGATATGTTATTATCATCCTCCCATCAGCGTGTAATCCATTAGTGATATTGAGTAGTCAGTTTCATAAGAAAAGTTTTTCATTCCACTATAAACACTTGTATCATGATTAGGGAGTTTTTTCAAATGGATACATAAGTCTTGAAACAGTTCCATTGGGGCCATAATCAAGGGGTTCATAGAGGAATAGGGTTTATCTTCAAGCTAAATTGGTTGGATCTGCACACAAAATAGATAAAACTCTTTCCAATCATGGGAATAATCTTAGGGAAGTATGTAGGAACATTAGTATGTGATAAGGAAATACTAGCATTTTTATCCTCATATTTTTATATTAGATATAACTGACTGATAACACCAAGATAGTGTTGCCCTCACACGTTGAAAAAGGGAGAGAAGACAATTATTCAATGTAGTATAACCGACTAGAAGATAAATATGGGTTGTAATTATCATAGATGATTATATAATATAAAAAAGAAATAATAATTCCATCATGGATGAAAAATTTATATGACCTCGCATCAATGGAACCACCATCGTGGTTAATGTTCATCCTAGAGGGTGTGGGGTATGCCCCAAAATTGGAAAAAATGTGTTTTCTCCATAGTATGATGGCATCATAGACATTTAATGATGTGTACACCACACCAGATACATAATTTAATCAATGGAGAAATAAGTAATAAGATATTTCAGTGGATTTTTGGTACCCATAACACCTAAAGTGAATACTTATATAGACTGAAAAAAATGTTAGTTCCCACTAATTTTGTATGGGGTGTTACCTTGTTAAATATGGATGATAAGTTGATAGGGATGAGATATGTTTGTTACAACTATTTTGATAGGATTCCCATATTCCATTTCAGATACCATCAATAATGCGCTAACTTAGATGCCAAGACATGTGTCCCTAGAAGGGAAAATCCATCCGCTTAAAAAAAAGCCATGAATCCCACTAACGGAAGACTTGAAGATACTTCATGAATCACCTTATGTCCTCCTGAAGCATACTCTACGTCCTCTAGGATGGTCCAATAATAAACCACACCATTATAAACATTTTTTGATCGAAAATGATGAGGATGTATGATAATTGGTTGAGCACCACTTTAAAAAGGAAAATGTTGGGCCAATCCTTGAGAAATATGATCAAGTATAGAGTTATATTGTAACACCCCAACCTCCCACAGTATTATTATCTTTAAATAATATGATAGCTTGTGTTGTACCAAGCTCCTTATTCTAGCACACAACGACCAATCAAACTAGCCATTTAAAAAGAAATTATGAATAGTAATAGCCACTTTTTGAAATTTTATAATTTTTATTTTTCAAAATGGAATTTATTTTTGGATTAGAAGTATCAAAATTATATTAGGGTCATTTTCAGTATTTTTTTGAAAACATTTAATTTTTGATGAATAGTAAAAAACACTGTATTATTTTTTTAAAACCGAATTTTTATTAAACAATTATTTAAAAATTTAAATTTATTTTAAAGTCAAAATAGATACATAATACCTATATTATTAAAATGTAATTAATTTGAGTCATTTTATAATTAGATTAGATATACAAAATTTTATTGAATTATTTAACGTATTTTAGCCACCTTCTATGAAAATATGCAAATTTGCATAAAATGTAATTTTTTCACTTCTGTGAATTGAATTTCAAAATTTTGACATACACTATTGTCATTAGTATGACAAATTTGGTTTAGTAGTTTGGAAATAATTTTTGGTGAATTGTAACTTTTGAATTTTATTTACCACGGTTAAAAGTAAGTAGGGTAATTAAAGGTAAAAATATTATTATAATAATATAAAATTATCCCTAAACATATCATATTTCTATTAGATAATTGTTTTTCAACTAAAAAAATCCTTACGAAAAAAAATAAGATCCTTTTTGATCCATTTGGGTTATATTATTAAATTGGTTATACTTTATTTAAAGAAGAGTTAAAAGTGTTAAAATTCAAATTTTAATAACCAAAACATTTTTAATATAGGGTTATACATATGATAAATTTGAATATAAATATTAATTAGAAATATAAATATATTTCCTACATCATGGTATTTTTGTTTATCATTTTTAGACATTAAATAATTAAATTTATTTATGACACAATATTGATGATGTAATTACATTATTAATGAAAGATTAAAATAAATGATATTATAAATATTAAAATAAATCTAAATTGAAAATTTTTATGACATAAATTGATTTTATAGGTGAATATAAAATTTTAGAGTTGGTTAACTATTTTTTTGAAGTAATCAAGTTGTTATGACTTTCACAAAAACCAAATACTAAATAGTCTCAAAATTGAAATAAATGAGTTTTAAAACCAATACTATTTTATTAAATAAAATAATAGTGTTAAAAATCTTAGATTCTTTAAAATTACTTATATAATGTTAAATATTTCATTAATAGACCACTTTTGGTTCTCATGGAATTTCATTGTAACGATATTAACCATGTAGTATAAACATACAAGAAGACATGGTAAAAGATATACTATTTAATTAAGGGTTAAATATAAAAGATATGGTTAATATAGTGAAATAAACATGTATAGAACCTATTTTTGAGAGTATTTAGATATATTCCCATCTTATACTAGAAATAAATCCATTTCAATATATTAGAAGCCGAAAATAATTTTATAATAAATTAATATTTCCAGCTTTTCCTAAAGTGCCCCTCACCTCTCTTATAAAAGTATACTTCCCCTTCTCTTAAATTTTACACATAAAAAGCCATTTGGATCATCCAAAAACTACTAAAATATCATCCCAAATACCCTCAATTAATCTTATAGGCCTTAATTTTATCATAAATCCAACCTAATGAGCCCTTTTTTCAAAATAAATGGAAGAACCTAAAGAAGAGGTAATTATTTTATCACCTCCTTCAAAGTACTTTTCTTCTTCCACTTCATATTTCTTTGTTGTTTCCATAATAAAATAATAACCAAATTACCTTCTACAATATTCTATGTTATTATAAATTTGGTATAATCATATTCATTATTCTATCAATCCTATAAATGAAAATGTAATCATACATGCGTACGTACGGCTTACTGTCTCCACGTCGTGTTGTAGTTTTTTATTAAACAATTAATTATTTTGATGGGTATAATAATGAGTATAATTGATTTAAATAGTAAATATAACATTTTAATTATTCTTTATATATCATATACCATCCAATTACATATGATTTCACCATCAATAGAATGATATTGTCGCTCGTGCGTACGTACGGCTTACCATCTCTATGATGCGATAAGATTTCATTCTTCATCGTAATCATTCAAGAATAATTTTCATTTTATGATTAAAAATAATGTTTAAGAACTTAATAACATTATTTATATGAATAAACTAAATCCCATCCATAAAAAACATGATTTACATAAAAAAACATATAAAGGAAAACAAATTCGTTGACACCTGAAACAATGATAGTACTGAAATATTATTAACAAAAAAATATTAGTGGATAATATATAATATCATATTTATGTATATGGTTCTTGTATAATTTAATAACAATTATTTAACCATTATACAGTAAGTTAACATACCCTCAACTATAAAACAGAACAACATAAGGGTTAATTTTACAATATCTTTATTATTTGAGGTTGTTTGTACGTAAGTATCTATTAGGACTACATTATCATCCACAAATGTGTTTCTTAAAATTGTATTTTAAAAAAAATTCTATTTCCTAGACTATGGGTTATTATAATTTATACCCATGTTTGAATTTTTATAATTTTTTTTTGAAAGTAGTATTTCCGTCGTTTTCCATGCAATGTACTTTATGACCAATTCATCAAATTAAGGAAAAAATGTGTTTTAATTTATATGGAGGGTGCAGATATTTTCCACCATTATAAAACCTTTTAAGCTTACCTTACAAGATTATATGAATATTTTCAAAATAAATGTTTTCTTTTATAATTATGATACTTTTAAATGATTTCAAATTAGAAAGTGATATTTCCCTCAAATAGTTTTTGGAATGATTTCATATATGTCAACATCTATTGTTGGATTTTAGGTTTAAATTGAAGTTGATTTATTATGATACAATATTCCATATTGTATTGATACTTTTATGATATGTTTGAATTGGGATGTGTTATTTTTATTTCATTTATGGATTGTTGTTACAGTATTAACATTTCCTCTGTTAGTTTAATAATAATTTTATGATATGTTTCACCCCTTTAATATGAGGAATAAATTAGACATAGTAAGTGATGGGTGAGGCCCGCTATAGCCCCTCGATGCATCGGTATGTTTCATGAAACAAACTAGGGTCATGGAACTTGGCTATTACAATATTTTTATTTGTAGTCTTGCAACGAGGCCTTGACTATGTGGTTAAGATGTATGAGATTGCACATTCCATCATTATGAGATTACCTATTTATATTACATGTGATTATTCAACTAGTAGAATATCAATGTGAATATGTAAATGGAATTATTTGAATTATCGTTGACATATTATGATGAACTTTAATTTTAAAATGATTGTGTTTTATTCTTATACATTGCCTTAAATGTTTATGCTTATTTATGATAGTTTCCGCAATATTGTTATCCTTACTGAGCATCTGACCTCACCCCTTTCTTATGTTTTATTTTTTCTAGGATGTGAAGATGTATATTATGACTGACCTGCATAGATAGGTGAAGGGATATGAGTGTGTTAAAAGGAGAAACAATGTTACTTTTTCATTTCATAATGAAATGTAAAACTTAAATATGTATATAGTACTTCCAAGACTACTAAACAGATCGTTCTTTTAGGAAATTATCTTTTGTGCTCATGCCAATATTATGTAATAATTCATCTACTCTGGGTAACTGGGTTCAGGGCATTACATTGATCCCTCTTTACCCTCATATTCACAATATTGACCATATTTCATGCTAAAATTAGATTCAATTTAATGTTATATAAGACAAAAATAGATGATATGGATTCTTTTTATATTTCCTTATAAGGAAGAATTCCACTATGATAATAAATATCATATATGTGGATTCCTACCTCTATATGGATTAGATTAAATGAGTTGGTTCCAAGACACCAATTAATGACTATCTCTCCAAGGAGTATTGTTTTATGGTACATTATGAAATGAGAAAAACATGTTTCCTAGTAGAGATGGATGAAATGTATTTGATTGTAAAATTTTGTGTAGCTCTATCCAACACAGAATGGATACATCCATTACTAAGAAAACTTTCTACCAGGGTGCAGATCCCACATTGAACTCCATCCGCCTTTTGGATTGTCCAAAGTGGATATGGGTATATTTGTGTAACATTGAGGAATTGTGGGTGAGTGAGATTGCCTCTATCTATGCTCAACAAGGAGTGATTCAATGTGCAAGATAACCCCTAGAACAACTCCATGATTATTCATCCATTCTAAGAGACCATCACTAAGTTATAGTTTAAGAAAATGAAAACCATATATTTTGATTATTTTCATTGGGATTATGGATGAATTCACCATCCAAAAGACTCATTTTATATAAAGTCATCATACATGAAAAATAATAGTTCTAGGGGTCGATTGCAAAATGTCTCTTCGGAACCTCATTATCAAAAATTACCTGATACCAGGGATTCAAATCGCGATTCCTAGAAATAATTTCTCTCTCAGAAATGAAGTTAGGTGATATCTATGAGCTTGAATCCATCTAAGCTACAAAATGAAAAACATACATTAGAACAAGGCTATAATAGTAAAAATGGTAGATGGAATGGTCAATGTGTTTGAATTTTATAGCATCGAGTTGATCATGTGATCCATCCTATGTTTCAAGATCTCATAACCAATATAATTTCCCATTGTAAAATGATAATTTCAAAGTACCATGATTACAAGACCATGATATGTTCACAAAAATAATGTAAAGCACTATGAAATTATGTGACACTGAAGTAAATCACATGAAGTAGCCCCATTACCAAATAAATTTGATGTGGATCAAGAGTTATTACCATTAATAGGTATAATCTAGGTTGTAGGATTCATTAATAAAAAATTAATTATTCAATGATATCATTAGAATTAATAACACCAAACTATCACATGATTTATTTTTACAACAAGGACTTGTGAAGAAGTATTACAATGCAGTCATATGAAGCGATCATGCAGAATTAAAAATCTTGAGAACTCCAGAGGATTGAGTTACAAGTAAAATTGAAAGCCCTATTCCATCCTATTTAAAGGGAGCCCTATATAATAAGAAAGGACTCTAAAAATAACAAAATATTCCTAGAATAAGGAACAACAAAAGGCCAAAGAACTTATAAGGGAATTTAATTACTCAAAACTCTATCCTCATTCCTTACATCCTCTAGATGTAACTTCTCAAGGGTTGGGGGGGGATTTGTTGATAAACACTAAATAAACATTAGAAAATTTGGGCTGAATACATACCAAAACCACATGTATTATTTTCCCAAGAATGGAAAGGATGGAAAAGCATGTATATAAGTCAAGCACCTAAGCAACATGAATTATGTGGCAATTAAAAAGACTCATGATAATATGAACCAAGGAGTATCACATGATGGGGCCATGTGATTCATGTGATATGTTCACTAATCACATGAAAATCCACCAAATAATCCCTCCAAATATAATAAATCCGAATTCCATTAAGTCCCATAGAAATGTATTCCTCGTTACATAATGAACTTACAGAAGACTTTTTTATCACATGACATGTTAGTGGAAAATCATCTAACAACAGTTAAGGCATTCAGCCAATAAAATCTTAAAATTATGGTATCCTTATTTTAAGAGAGTTATGTTGATTATAATGAAAAAAATAACACGTGATCTGCATGATCAGATCATTTACCATTAGAAAGAGACCGGAAATATCATTCTAGTCATGAAAATACCCTTGGGAACATCTGGATTGATCATGTGATGCCATGGAGGAAAACAAGTAAATAATGGTTTGAAAATCACCAAATGAATTCATATGATAAAATATTTAAATGACTGTGTCCTCACTTGATGAAATTTTATTTTTTCCATGAAATAAGGATACGAAAAATACAGGAACCATCCATTGATCACATGATGGTTCTCTGACATTCCAACCCTTTGAAATGTGGCCTGATCTTGCAAAGGATTTCAGAAAAGTTGATCTAATCTGAATAAGGACCATTGACATTTGGTAGGATATAACAAGGGTTATCAGACATTTCAAATAAATCATGTTGTAACCAAGCCTATTCTTTTATGGAAATGGATAATCGATTATGTTTGTTGTCAATACTCACATGGAATATCATGGAGTTTTCATGGAATGGGATATTATTATTTAAGTACACAACAATATTGAAGGTGGAATCCTTTCCCAATGTTTGCCAATTATTTGGGTCTAAAAATTAGAGAATTAATAAAGATGTTTTTGGAAATGTAATTTTAATGAATTATTGAATGAGTTTTGGAAATTTTCAAGGAATTCTTGTTTTGGGATCACTGTATAAAAATATAGAAAAGGAATAAAGTGCTTGAAATATTTAAATTTTCTTGAAAGAAAAAGGAGTGTGGAAGAGACTTATGTTCCCAATGTGATGTCAAAAATGGGGTTTTCACACTTGGAGAAAATCATATTAATAGGGTCATCAAGGCCTATAAATAGACATCTACCCCCACTCAAGACTTAGAACTTTTTCAATGATGATCGGGTTTCTCTGCCACGCGGATGACTTGAATGAGGAAGATTTTCGAAATAAAATGTTGTGTACAAAGTGTTCCTTTATTATTTAAAGAAAAAGTGAAAATTTTGGTGAAGCTACATGTAATATATGTGTTACATGAAAATTAAGGGTTGTGTGAAAGTCATCTTTCATGAAAATCCAAAATCATACCTGCAAGAGTAGGTGTTGTGTGGAAGTGCCATTGTTTACTTCTAGCAAGTTATGAACATACATTTTTTTATTAGTGATTTCAAGTGCATAAATTCCGAACATTTATATAAGAATTGATTCATGTTAGGCAGAGACAAATTCTTTGATTCAATTATATTTAAGTGACCTTAATGTCAATAATATGATTTATACATATCTTAAAGTAGATAGCTATGTGGAGTCGATAGATGTGTTCTATGGGGAGGAGTGTCATATCCCTAAAATAATGTAATGACAGTGTGCCTGTAATAGAGTGACTTTGAATAAATTTTTTTATTCCGCATCTAGTGAAGAATAGTGGATTAGGTATGACTGAAACACTATCAGTATATGATCCATAGACTATCCCTTAGTGGTGAACCAAGTAAAAATGTTATCTTGTATTCCTACTTGTTATTGTTTTAATTACTACACATTACCATTATATAGGTTTAATAGGTCCCTACCAATGTGGGAACAAGATCCATTAATTTAAAAGAAAAATTTGACACCTTGAATCTCTCATCCCATATCAGGGTGTTTCGGGGTCCTTCAAATCACAAAAAATCAATGTGACAACCAATGATTTCATGAAATTTTATAATGATGGGGTGATCATGTGGTCACTTTTTATCATGTGAAAAAGGATGAAATAAATTATAACATGATACTTGATCATGTGGAGTTCATGATATATTATAAAATAATACTAAGTGCATGATTCCTTCCCAAAATAAAAAAAATTGAGATTTAATCACTATGTAAAGGGTATAGATATGGGTAATTTATGCCTATAAATTTCCATAAAAGATAGAGAAGGACACAAATTTATGGAGGTGAGAGCAGACTTTATGGAGTAGAGGATTACACAATCCTAAGAGTGTTCCTTCTAAAATTTTTGGTGATTAAAATAAGGGTTTAGGTAGTAGGATTACATGGCTCATGTGATATGATCATTAATCACATGAATGATCTCCAATATTTCCTCCACACCATGTGATGGACCATTGATGTTTTTTACTGATCACATGATGCCTCTATAAGTAAAATACTATCAAATATTTAGGCATTTATGTGATGAACCCTGAAAATGATGTAATATTTTTGAAAAGGTAGATATGATGATCTTCATTAAAATGGGCCCTATGGTATTCCTGATATAATCATTGATCATGTGAATCCTATTAGAAATGTCAGACGGATCATTTGATAACCTTTGAAAATGTCAGCTGATTGATTTAAAGTATCTTGACATGTCATCCAAGATCATGTAACATCATAAAATAATTTCAGTCTAGTTTATATGAATCCTCTATACATGTCATAGGAGGTCATATAAATAACCTCATAGATTTCATCCTAGATTATGTGATAACCCTAAAATATTTCATCCTGGATCACGCGATAGCACACATACATGTCAGGCATGTAACACCCCAGGTAAATAAAGAGTGTGAAATTTTTACATTTATCCATATTTGTGAATAAAATATTAATATTACTTTAAAGGGGATGTTATGCATGATGGCGTACCCAATACGCAATAATGAGTTTCTTGGGAATCTTGTGTTGCACTCTAATAATTAAATAATATTATTTTAAATGGTAGTTAACGCCTAGCTGTGGTAATGGTGGGAATGAACAAAACTAACTAAAAAATGTTTATAAATTTTTTTCAAATATTTTTACTCTTTACAATAAATGTTATAGGATTAAAAATGTGAATGAATCCAATTTTAAGTGTAAACATTCCAATATTCTTTAAAAGGTCGATTAACCGCCTTTTGATGGAGAGCCTCTTTAAAATCCACTTTTGACAATTTTATGTGTTATTTTTGACAAAATAAAATTCTTATTTAGAATCGGGACATCAAAATTTTCATTGTGTAAATTTTTTGTATCTTTCAGACAAAGTTCATTTTTTAATGAATAGTGAAAATGTGGTATTTTAATTCAAAACCTCTTTTTAATATAATTTATTTATATGATTAGATTATATTTTTAATTGTTTTAAAAGTGAAATTATAATATATTTTTACTAGTTAATCCAATAGTGGCCGTTGGAATTAATTTCACTTTGAAATTGGACTTAAACTAGTGTTAATCTTTTGATACTTATTATTTCAAAAAAGCACGCTAATTGCTCTGACAGCAGGAATTAATTATTAAATTAATTAATGAAACTTATATGTTTTGAATTTTTTAAAATATAAATCATTTTTGAATTCGGAATATCAAATATAGCTTAGGGTGAATTTTAGTAATTTTCTAAAAAACTTCAATTTTTGAAGAATAGTGAAACAACTAAATGGTACTTATAAAAACTGATTTTCCGTTTAAATGAAATTTTTCCATCATTGTGTTTTGAATTTCAAAAGTCCGACATACATTGTTGTCATTAAGAAGTAAAATTTGGTTCAATGGGATTAGAATAATTTTTTGTTGAATAGTAACTTATTAAGTTTTTAATCGCGATTAGAGGTAATTAGTGTAGTTTAAGGTAAGAATAAAGTTTTAATAAAATTAAATGGCCTAGAAACATTTCATACCCTCATTGGATGTGTCATGGCCGACCAATAAAATCCATGGGTAAACTTGGGGTCCCCATGGAGCCACTTTGGTTGGAAAATGACATAAATATCTTTTTATTTAATGTTAAAGTAAAAAATGACACAAACATGAAATGTTTTACTAGAACAATTTTTACATGGGGTTATATAAGTAATATTTTTGACTATAAATAGTCATTGGAAAGATAAAATGATTTCCTACATCATATTATTTCTTTTATAATTTTTAGACGTTAAATAAACTAAATTATTTATGACATCATGATGATGCAACGATGACCTCATTATTTAACGATTTAAATAAAATGGAATGATAATGTAAAATGGAAAACCTACACATGTCCAAAACCTATTTGATGGGTGGGTTTCAAACCCTTATCAGCATATCATCGAAACACATCAATGTGGGACCATTAAAATCCGAAAGTCATTATAAAAGAAAGTAACATTTATTTACTTTCCAAGAGTGCCCCTCCTCTCCTCTTATAAAAGGACCCCACCTCTACCTCCTTACCCACACATCCAAAGCCATTGGCTCGGCCAAACTCTACCCTTTTTTTCTCTCCACATACCTCTATAACTCCTTGAAGCCTCACTTTGGGAAGAAGTCTTCCCAAGGAAGACTTTGAGCTCAAACCAAAGGGAGTTAACCAATTTTAAGGTAATGTCTTCACTTGTGTCCTTTTGATTTATTTTGCTTCCCCAACCCCCTAAACTATTTTTATTCATTTATTTTGTAAAAAATACAGTATATTAAATATCATAGGATGTTGTTATAAGAAGGATTAGAGCTACACTTACACACACCTTCGTCTAATGGTTAAAGAACATATTGTTTCTCTGGTTGGCGATTTTCTACCTCGCGAAACGATGATTGTTCAATAATATTTTTACACCTTTAAAGGTGGCCATTATGATTTCACTGTATTTTATATATGATATATATGGTATTTATTTGTACTATATTCTTCTGTATTTTATATTTAAACCATACCTTTATTCATTTAATGTTGTGTAAATGCGATAATTTCATATGAGGAAGTGTGGACTACTGCCCCCTCAAGTGATGTGACTCGTACATGCAATACATGGAATGTATAAAGAATGAAATTAATGAAAATATGTGACCTATATAACATATATATTATAATGGAATTATAATATATATATATCATTTATTTTTAATTCAATTAATATGACAAAGAAAAAATGAAAGTAGCGTTCATGCGTACGTACGGCCTGCCGTCTCCATGAACGGTGCTTTTCATTTTTATCTCCAAATGATATGGAATAGTATAAAATGAATATGTACTAGATATATATGATATTTTAATCTTTAATACTATTCTAGAAATTATTTACATATAACTACATGGAAAATCATTTCTCAAACAAGTTCATTTTTTACTGATGTACCAAACATTGGCAAAAATGTCTGATATTAACTAACATTATTAAACAATTATTATAACATTATAATATGTGATATGAACTGAATAATAATCTTTAAAGCAGTTCCTTAGGCAATTATAAATTTAACAAAGTTTATTATTCAGGAATATAAAGAAATGAACAAGACAAGCCGGACTTGAGGTAAGGGATCCTACTCCTCTCTTTCTTTTTAAGTACACTCTTTTATGTCATTCCTTTTAAAGATCATAATTCTTGTTATTGTGATGTTATTTAATATTACTCATACTTTAATTTTTATCTTCATATGATGAGAGACCCTATTCTCTCTCATCAATCCATTTTGGAAGTTTTGAGTAGCGCCATTAGGCTGCCGAATTTTAGTAAGAGATCTAACCTCTCTCTTTCTTTTTAAGTACTCTCCTTTATGTCACCTCTTTTAAGATACTCTTTGTTATGTTGGGGGATGTTATTTTATATTCCTCTTTCGGTAAAATTTATGTTAATATGATTAGAGACCCTATTTTATCTCATCAATCCATTTTGGAGGTTTTAAGTGGCGCCGTTAGGCTGCCGAGTTTTCGTAAGGGATTTTTCCTCTCACTTTTATTCCCGTGAGATTTATGCTAAATTTGCCACAATTTCCTTTTAGTGGTGTATTTACTTCCCATTATTCTAATCTTTGTGTAATATACTTTCGTTTATGAGTATTTACATTAGTGGTGTATTTTCCTTCTTTTATGGGGTGTATGTTTCGAAAGATACCCAAGTCGGTAAGGGAACCTTTCACCCTCCTCTTTTCAAAAGACTTTTTTTGATGGGTCTTTTAATTTACATATTGTTATGTTTGGATATGTTCTCATATATACTTATTGATTTAAATTTTATGTCCAAGCGATTATATACCCTTTTTATCTCTCATAAACTCTTTGTCTGAATTTTGATGTGATGCCGTTAGGCTGTCAAATTTTTGCCAGGGAACTTCTTAACCCAAATTTTATTCTTTGGGATAGACTTGTACTGCTTGAATATGTCTTTCTATGAATATGTGTGAATATCCTATGATTGTTTAACACTTCATATCCACTTATATTTGGTGTATTCATTTGTCACACATAATTTTGTAATTGATTTATCCTTATACCAAGGATACCGTATTTGTATGGGATTTCGTCTCAATATCCTTTCATTAAGGCATATTTTGTTTTATACAAAACCTTATTTTATACTGTGTAAAATTCCCTTTGACTTTTACGTTTATCCAAAAAGGAATCTTTTTTATATGAAGCATTTTACTAAACGACAAAAGGGAATGTTTTTGTAGTACGTAAGCGGCGACAACGACTTCTCCGCCGCCATGACCATTATTTGAGTTTCATCTTCCTCTACAATCCATACCTTCTTTTTAAAAGAAAAATAAATACCATGTTTTAATTTTCTTTTATTTTGGTATTGAAAATGGTTTTCATAATGTTTTTATTATATCAATGTGTTGTATTGATATCTTGTGATTGAAATGTGGAAATTTTATGTTTCCTTTATGCATGTTTTATGTGATACAATTATGTTATGGTTCTTGGAATTATTATGAAGATGGGTGGTTCCGTGAAAAACTAAGGGAGGGTGAGCCCGATATAGCTCTCCAATGCATTGGGTAATGCGAAGGAGTGAAACATTAAGGTTTCTCCGAAGAGATTTAGGGAATATACTGTGGTGGGTATTCCAAACATAACCAAGAGGGTTACTCCCAATGTAAGAATGTTATGAATGACTCAAGTTACCTTTTATGTCTTATTATTTCTATGATTTATTCATGGTTTGATGAGGTATGTTAAAGTGCCTATGTTTTATGGGTAAAGTATAATTTCATTCGTATGTATATATGAACTCATGTTTCCTTTCCATATTTTTTATAACCCTTACTGAGATTTTTATGCTCATCCCAACTTTTTTGAAATGTTTTTCTCAAGTCAACGGAAAGGTACATGATATGATGATAGTGTCAAGGAAGTGTCAAGAAAGAATCCATGATTTTTTAAATATGTTTCCGTTGATGGGAAAAAATGAATACTATCTTTATATAACCACTTTTTTTAAATGTGGAATGTAATGAAAGTTTTATGATCTAATTCACTAAAACTCTAAACCAGAAAAGATCCTTAATGTGTAATCTTGTAATAACTCAAGATTATGTATGTTTTAAGGCTGGGGCATTATAGTTGGTATCAAAGGTCGGTTTAGACAACTTTAGGGATTATGAGTTTTTGTTAGACACATGATTAGTCCCTATATCTATTATTTCAGTTAGATCCTTGTTTTATAACTTTTTTCATGCCAAGTAAAGTTGGTTAAAAATGGAAGGAGAAGGATCTCAAACGATATTCCTATCTCTTTCTGATGACATGCTTGCAATAATTATTGCAATGTCATGTTCGGATGATTGTGAAACATTTTCTAGCATACAACTCACTTGCAAGTAGTTGTTTGAGATATCAAACACATCGACTATACCTTGTTATCATCGTGGATCATGGGTTGTTTTTAGACAAATACTATTTTCACAATATTCTCATATTTTCAAGAAAGGTAAATATTATCACGTAATTTTCAAATATTTTACCTTATCATAAGAATTTGAAGCATATTATGATTTTAAAAATGGTGTCAAGGAAGGATACCCTTGCAAAAACTATTTATATTTTCTTATAAAATATATTCTCTCAGCACATACTTATGTTATTTGAAAAGGACCAATAATAGAAATTTTCAACTCAAATTCTGTCCTACTATTTTATAGAAATCATTTATTAACAGATGTTTTGTAATTATATGTTATACATGATTATTTTCCAAAACTGTTTTTCTGTGAACACCCATATGACCCATGTTGTACAAGGTGTATTTGGATGGAGAAAGCAAATGATTTTGAAATATCTCTAAATCATTTTTGTAATGCATGGGACTTCTACCTACGTGAGAAAGATAACAATGAAACTGAGTGGACGCCATGATCAAGGTATGATGTAATTCATTTTGGGAATCGTTTTATTTTATCTTATGGTGGTGGAATAAGACTTCAAGAATTAAGATGTTGATATCGTAACGAATTTGGATGAAAATGAGAGGTATAAGGAAACTATTGAGGTTAAAACATGCTAGGGTTATTTTTGGAGTTTTATAAAAAGGACAACACGTAGACCGTGTGACAACCCGTCGCGTCGGACAAAGCTGCGAGAATCGAACCCACAACCAAAGTGCGACTGGTATTTATCACCTACCACTGGACTACGAGAAGTCCCTGGTTAGTTTGACTGATTCTTTTTAGTTAGATGATTTTATGAATTTAGAGTAAGTTGATTTTGGGTTATCTATGGAAATTTATTAACCTATCATGGAGGATATGTGATTAGGTTAATTACTATTCAATACGATACATTAAGAGCAACTGATGTTCTTTGGAGATAAATGTTACGATTCAACTTGGATGACTATGTGACTAAATCCATAAAATATTTGGGTTTCAATATTAGTTTGGTTTACTTTGAGGAATTTTATGGACAAATTGTTTATCGAATGGTCCCCATTGAACTTTGGGTTTTGTTGGATAAATTTTGGAGATTAAGAATAGATTTTCTTTTTATAAAGGGTTATCTTTTTCTAGATTATATGATCTTGTACTATCCTTTTTGGTTTTGGTTTTTGTTAAAGTCTGAAGAAATGGGAAGTATATTTTTATCTTTTGTGGATTAGGTGATTCTCTAGAAGTTGATTATAGTACTCTTAATGTGAACAAGTCTTCTTAAATACTCGTCTTTTAGAGAAAATATTAGTTTGTGTAAGGAATCTAATAAAAGTTGAAAGTCAACATGATAAGTGATTATGTATCCTTATGAATAAATTCTTCAATAAAAAGTAACTTAAAATAAAAATGTTGTCTATTATCTTTTCCTACTGTGGAATCGAATACCGTTTAACCCATCACAAGTTTGTGATTTTCTTGTGGTTAACATTCTCCTAAACATGTTTTCTATCACTCTCCATCAGAACATGACCCTATGTTTTCTCCTCCATGTCTATATTTTCATACATGGAATCTTAGTATGGGTTAACTCGGGTGACCTTTGTAATTATCTTTCTTTATTTTAAAGTGATTGTTTTACTGACTCTTGTTCCGATGTGGGACTTTCAAGGATGTTTCCAAGCTCAATTTTAAATTTGCGAGGATGTAATTCCCAAAAGGGGGGAAGGATGTAACACCCTAGGAAAATAAAGAGTATGACATTTTCACATTTATCCATATTTTTGAATAAAATATTAATATTACTTTAAATAAGACTCTATGCATGATGGCGTACCCAATACGCAACAATGAGTTTCTTGGGAATCTTGTGTTGTGCTCTAATAATAAAATAATATTATTTTAAATGGTAGTTAACGCCTAGCTGTGGTAATAGAGGGAATGAACATAACTAACTAAAAAATGATTATATATGTTTTTCAAATATTTTTACTCTTTACAATAAATTTTATAGGATTAAAAATGTGAATGAATCCAATTTTAAGCGTAAACATTCCAATATTCATTAAAAGGTCTATTAACCGCCTTTTGATGGCGAGCCTCTTTGAAATCCACTTTTTTTCAATATTATGTGTTATATTTGACAAAATAAAATTCTTATTTATAATCGAGACATCAAAATTTTCTTTGTGTAAATTTTTGGTATCGTTCCGATAAAGTTCATTTTTTAATGAATAGTGAAAAATGTTGTATTTTAATTCAAAATGTCTTTTTAATCTAATTTATTTATATGATTAGATTATTTCTTGAATTGTTTTAAAAGTTAAATTAGAATATATTTTTATCATTTAATCCAATAGTGGACGTTGGAATTAATCTCACTTTGAAATTGGTCTTAAACTAGTGTCAATCTTTTGATACTTATTATTTCATAAAAACATGCTATTTACTCTGACAGTGGGAATTAATTATTAAATTAATTAATACAACTTATATGTTTTGAATTTTTTAAAATAGACATCATTTTTGAATTCAGAATATCAAATATAGCTTAGGGTGAATTTTTGGTAATTTTCTGAAAAACTTCAATTTTTGATTAATAGTGAAACCACTATGTGGTACTTATAAAAACTGATTTTCCGTTTAAGTGAAATTTTTCCACCTTTGTGTTTTTAATTTAAAAAATCCGACATACATGGTTGTAATTAATAATTAAAATGTGGTTCAATGGGATTAGAATAATTTTTTGGTGAATAATAACTTATTATGTTTTTAATCGCGATTAGAGGCAATTAGTGTAGTTTAAGATAAGAATAATGTTCTAATAAAGTTAAATGACCTAGAATCATGTCCTAACCTCATTGGATGTGTCATGGGAGACCAGGAAAATCTATGGGTCAACTTTGGGACCCCATGGAGCCACTTTGTTTTGGAAAATGATATAAATACCTTTTTATTTAATGTTAAAGTAAAAATGACACAAACATGAGATGTTTTACTAAAACAATTTTTACATGGGGTTATAAAAGTCATATTTTTTACTCTAAATATTCATTGGAAAGCTAAAACGACTTCCTAAATCATAGAATTTTTTATATAATTTTTAGACATTAAATAAATTAAATTATTTATGACATCATGATGATGCAGTGATGACCTCATTATTTTACGATTTAAATAAAATGGAACGATAATGTAAAATCTAAGACCTACACATGTCCAAAACCTATAGGATGGGTTGATTTGGAATTATTATCATCTTATCCTTGAAAAAAATCAATGTGGGACCATTAAAATCCGAAACTCATTCTAAAATAAAGTAACATTTCTTTACTTTCCATGAGTGCCCCTCCTCTCATCTTATAAAATCCCCCACCTCTACCTCTTTACCCACACTTACAAAGCCATTGGCTCGGCGAAAACCTGCCAATTTTGTCTCTACACATCCCTCTATAACTCCTTGAAGCCTCACTTTGGGTATAAGTCTTTCCAAGGAAGCCTTTGAGCTCAAACCAAAGGGAGTTACTCGATTTTAAGGTAATGTCTTCACTTGTGTCCTTTTGTTTTATTTTGATTCTCCAACCCCCTAAACTCTTTTTATTAATTTCTTTTGTAAAAAATAAATTATATTAAATATAATAGGATGTTGTTATAAGAAATATTCGAGCTACACTTACACACACCTTCATCTAATGGTTAAAGAACATATTGTTTCTGTGGTTGGCGATTTTCTGCCTCACGAAACGATGATTGTTCCATAATCTTTTAACACCTTTAAAGGTGGCCATTATGATGTCACTGTATTTTATATATGATATATATGGTATTTATGTTTACTATATGCTTATTTATTTTATATTTAAACCATACCTTTATTCTTTTCATGTTGTGTAAATGCAATAATTTCATATGAGGAAGTGTGGACTATCGCCCTCTCAAGTGATTTGACTCGTACATGAAATACATGGAATGTATAAAGCATGAAATTAATGAACATATGTGACCTATATAACATATATATTATACTGTAATTATAATATATATATCATTTATTTTTAATTCCATTAATATGACAAAGAAAAAATGAAAGTAGCGTTCATGCGTACGTACGGCCTACCGTCTCCATGAACGGTGCTTTTCATTTTTATCTCCAAATGATATAGAATAGTATAAAATGAATATGTACTTGATATACATGATATTTTAATAATTAATACTATTCTGGAAATTATTTACTTATAACTACATGGACAATCATTTTTCAAACAAGGTGATTTTTTACTCATGTAGCAAACATTGGAAAAAACGTCTGATATGAACTAACATTATTAAACAGTTATTATAATAGTATAATATATGATATGAAATGAATAATAATATTTAAAGTAGGTCCTTAGGAAATTATAAATTGACCAAAGTTTATTATTCAGAAATATAAAGAAACGAACAAGACAAGTCGGACTTGATGTAAGAGATCCTACTCCTCTCTTTCTTTTTAAGTACACTCTTTTATGTCATTCCTTTTAAAGCTCATCTTTCATGTTATTGGGATGTTCTTTTATATTACTCTTACTGTATGTTTTATTTTCATATGACGAGAGACTCTATTCTCCCTCATCAATCCATTTTGGATGTTTTTAGTGGCGCCGTTAGGCTGCCAAATTTTCGTAAGAGATCTAACCTCTCTCTTTCTTTTTAAGTACTCTTCTTTATGTCACTTCTTTTAATATCCTCTTTGTTATGTTGGGGGATGTTATTTTATATTCATATTTCTGTAAACATTATGTTAATATGATTAGAGAACCTATTTTCTCTCATCAATCCATTTTGTAAGTTTTAAGTGGCGTTGTTAGGCTGCCGAGTTTTTGTAAGGGATTTTTCACCTCACTTTTATTCCCGTGAGATTTATGCTACATTTGCCACAATTTCCATTGAGTGGTGTATGTACTTCAAATTATTATACTCTTTGTGTAATATACTTTCGTTTATGAGTATTTACATCAGTGATGTATTGTCCTTCTTTCATGGGGTGTATGTTTCGAAAGATACTCAAGTCAGTAAGGAAACCATTCACCCTCCTCTTTTTAAGACTTATTTTGTTGGGTCTTTTAATTTACATATAGTTATGTTGGGATATGTTCTCATATATCCTTATTGATGTAAATTTTATTTCCATGTGATGAGATACCCCTTTTATCTCTCATCAACTCTTTTTCGGAATTGTGAAGTGACGCCGTTAGGATGTCAAATTTTTTCAAGGGAACTTCTTAACGCATATTTGATTCTTTGGGATAAACTTGTAATCCTTCAATATGTAGTTCTATGAATATGTGTGAATAACCTCTGATTTTTTTACACTTTATATCCACTTATATTTGGTGTATTCATTTGTCACACATAATTATGTAATTGATTTATCCTTAAACCAAGGATACCGTCTTTGTATGAGACTTCATCTCAATCTCCTTTCATTGAGGCATATTTTGTTTTATACACAACCTTCTTTTATACAGTGTATAAACCCCTTTGAATATAAAGTTTATCCAAAAAGGAATCTTTTTTATACGAAGTGTTTTACTAAAAGACAAAATGGAATGTTTTTTTCATACGTATGCGGCGACAATGACTTCTCCGCCACCGTGACCATTATTTGAGTTTCGGCTTCCTCTACAAGCCATACATTATTTTTAAAAGAAAAATAAAAACCATTTTTTACTTTTCTTTTATTTTGGTATTGAAAATGGTTTTCATAATGTTTTTATTATATCAATGTGTTGTATTGATATCTTGTGATTGAAATGTGGAAATGTTATGTTTCCATTATGCATGTTTTATGTGATATGATTATGTTATGGTTCATGAGAATTATTATGATGACTGTTGGTTCCGTGATAAACTAAGGGTGGGTGAGCCTGATATAGCTCTCTAATGCATTGGGTAACGCGAAGAAGTGAATCATTAAGGTTTCTTCAAAGAGATTGAGGGAATATACTGTGGTGGGTATTCCAAACGTAACCAAGAGGGTTACTCCCTATGTAAGAATGTTATGAACGCCTCAAGTTACCTTTTATGTCTTATGATTACTATGATTTATTCCTGATTTTATGAGGTATTTTAAAGTGCCTATGTTTTATGGGTAAAGTATGATTTCATTCTAATGTATATATGAACTCATGTTTCCTTTCCATATTTTTTATAACCCTTACCGAGCTTTTTATTCTCATCACAACTTTTTTGAAATGTTTTTCACAGGTCAAGGGAAGGGTACATGATATGATGATAGTGTCAAGGAAGTTTCAGGAAAGAATCAATGTTTTATTTTAAATATGTTTTCATTGATGGGAAAAAATGAATACTATCTTTATGTAACCACTTTGTTTAAATGTGGAATGTAATGCAGGTTTTATGATCTAATTCTCTAAAACTCTAAACCTGAAAAGATCATCAATGTGTAATCTTGTAATAACTCAAGATTAAGTAAGGTAGAAGGCTGGGGCCTTATAGTTGGTATCAAAGGTCGGTTTATACAAATTTAGGGATTAGGATTTTTTGTTAGACACATGATTAGTCCCTATACCTATTATTTCAGTTAGATCCTTGTTTTATAACTTTTTTCAGGTCAAGTAATATCGGTACGAATGGAAGGAGAAGGATCTCAAACGACATTCCTATCTCTTCCTGATGACATTCTTGTAATAATTATTGCAAAGTCATGTTCGGATGATTGTGAAACTTTTTCTAGTATACAACTCACTTGCAAGAAGTTGTTTGAGATATCAAACACATCCACCATACCTCGTTATCATCTTGGATCATGGGTTGTTTTTAGACAAATACTATTTTCACAATATTCTCATATTTTCAAGAAAGGTAAATATTGTCAAGGTATTTTCAAATATTTTACCTTATCACAAGAATTTGAAGCATATTATGATTTTAAAAATGGTGCTGAGGAAGGAGACCCTTGTGCAACCTATTTATATTTTCTTTTAAAATATAGTCTCTCAGCACAAACTTATGGTATTTTAAAAGGACCAATAATAAAAAAATTCAACACAAATTCTGTTCGACTATTTTATAGAAATCATGTTCAACAGATGTTTTGGAATTATATGTCATACATGATTATTTTCCAAAACTGTTTTTCTGTGAACACCCATATGACCCATGTTGTACAAGGTGTATTTGGATGGAGGAAGAAAATGATTTTGAAAGGTCTCTAAATCATTGTTGTAATTCATGAGACTTCTACCTACGTGATAATGATAACTATGAAACCGTGTGGACGCCATGCTCAAGGTATGATGTTATTCATTTTGGGAATCATTTTATTTTATATTTTGGTGGTGAAATAAGACTTCAAGAATTAAGATGCTGAGATCGTAACGAATTTGGATGAAAATGAAAGGTATCATGAAACTATTGACGTTAAAACATTTTAGGGTTATTTTTGGAGTTTTATAAAATGGACAACACGCAGACCGTGTGAAAACCCGTCGCGTCGGACAAAGCTGTGGGAATCTAACCCACAACCAAAGTGAGACTGGTATTTATCACCTACCATTGGACTACGTGAAGTCCCTGGTTATTTTGACTGAATCTTTTTAGTTAGATGATTTTATGAATTAAAAAATAAGTTGATTTTGGTTTATCTATGGAAATTTATTAAACTATCATGGAGGACATGTGATTAGGTTAATTACTTTTCAATACGAGACATTACGAGTAACTGATTTTGTTTGGAGATAAATGTTACGATTTTACTTGGAAGACTATGTGACTAAATCCTTAAAATATTTGGGTTTCAATATTAGTTTGGTTTACTTTCAAGAATTTTATGGTCAAATTGTTTATCGAATGGTCCTCATTGAACTTTGGGTTTTGTTGGACAAAATTTGGAGATTAAGAATAGATTTTCTTTTTATAAAGGGTTATCTTTTTCTGGATTATCTGATCTTGTACTATCCTTTTTGGTTTTGGTTTTGGTTAAAGTCTAAAGACATGGGAATTATATAGTTCTCTTTTGTGGATTAGGTGATTCTCTAAGAGTTGATTATAGTACTCTTAATGTGAACAAGTCTTCTTAAATACTCGTCTTTTGGTGAAAATATGAGTATGTGTAAGGAATCTAATAAAAGTTGAAAGTCAACATGATAAGTGATTATGTCTCCTTATGAATAAATTACTCAATAAAAATTAACTTAAAACAAAAATGTTTTCCATTAACTTTTCCTACTGGGGAATCGAATACCGTTTAACCCATCACAAGCTTGTGATATTCTTGTGGTTAACTTTCTCATAATCATGTTTTCTATCACTCTCCATCAGAACATGACCCTATGTTTTCTCCTCCATGTCCATCTTTTCATACATGGAATCCTAGTATGGGTTAACTCAGGTGACCTTTGTACTTATATTTCGTTATTTTAAAGTGATTGTTTTACCAACTCTTGTTTCGATGTGGGACTTCCAAGGATGTTTCCAAGCTCAATTTTAAAATTGCCAGGACGCAATTCCCAAAAGGGGGGAAGGATGTAACACCCCAGGTAAATAAAGAGTATGAAATTTTCACATTTATCCATATTTGTCAATGAAATATTAATATTACTTTAAAGGGGACTCTATGCATGATGGCGTACCCAATATGCAACAATGAGTTTCTTGGGAATCTTTCATTGCACTCTAATAATAAAATAATATTATTTTAAATGGTAGTTAATGCCTAGCTGTGGTAATGGCGGGAATTAACAGAACTAACTAAAAAATTATTATATATTTTTTTCAAATATTTTTACTCTTTACAATAATTGTTATAGGATTAAAAATGCGATTGAATCCAATTTTAAGCGTAAACATTCCAATATTCTTTAAAAGGTCGATTGAATGCCTTTGGATGGCGAGCCTCTATTAAATCCACTTTTTGACAATTTTATGTGTTATATTTGACAAAAAAAATTCTTATTTAGAATCGGGACATCAAAATTGTCTTTGTGTAAATTTTTGGTATCTTTCCGATAAAGATCATTTTTTAATGAATAGTGAAAAATGTTGTATTTTAATTCAAAAACTCTTTTTAATCTAATTTATTTATATTATCAGATTATCATGTGAATTGTTTTAAAAGTGAAATTAGAATATATTTTTACCATTTAATCCAATAGTGGTCGTTGTAATTAATTTAACTTTGAAATTGGACTTAAACTAGTGTTAATCTTTTTATACTTATTATTTCATAAAAACACGCTTTTTCCTCTGATAGTGGGAATTAATTATTAAATTAATTAATGAAACTTATATATTTTTAATTTTTTAAAATAGACATCATTTTTGAATTCAGAATATCAAATATATCTTAGGGTGAATTTTTGGTAATTTTCTGAAAAACATCAATTTTTGATGAATAGTGAAACCACTAAGTGGTACTTATAAAAACTGATTTTCCATTTAAATGAAATTTTTACATATTTTTGTTTTGAATTTCAAAAAACCTACATACATGGTTTTCATTAAGAAGTAAAATTTGGTTCAATGGGATTAAAATAATTATTTGTTGAATAGTAACTTAGTAAGTTTTTAATCGCTATTAGAGGTAATTAGTGTAGTTTAAGGTAAGAATAATGTTTTAATAAAATTAAATGACCTAGAAAAATGTCCTACCCTCATTGGATGTGTCATGTACGAGCAATAAAATCCATGGGTCAACTTGGGGACCCCATGGAGCCACATTGGTTGGAAAATGACATAAATACCTTTTTATTTAATGTTAAAGTAAAAATGACACAAACAAGAAATGTTTTACTAAATCAATTTTTACATGGGGTTATACAAATACGATTTTTGACTATAAATAGTCATTGGAAAGATAAAACGATTTCCTACATCATAATATTTTTTATAATTTTTTGACATTAAATAAATTAAATTATTTATGACATCATGATGATGCAGCGATGACCACATTATTTAACGATTTAAATAAAATAGAAAGATAATGTAAAATCTAAGACCTACACATGTCCAAAACCTATAGTATGGGTGGATTTCGAACCCATATCACCTTATCCTCGAAACACATCAATGTGGGACCATTAAAATCCGAAAATCATTCTAAAATAATGTAACATTTCTTTACTTTCCAAGAGTGCCCCTCCCCTCCTCTTATAAAAGGCCCCCACCTCTACCTCCTTACCCACACTTACAAAGCAATTTTCTCAGCCAAACCCTGCCCATTTTGTCTCTCCACATCCCTCTATAACTCCTTGAAGCCTCAAATTGGGCATAATGCTTCCCAAGGAAGCCTTTGAGCTGAAACCAAAGGGAGTTACCCGATTTTAGGGCAATGTCTTCACTTGTGACCTTTTGTTTTATTTTGCATCTCCAACCCCTTAAAATCTTTTTATTCATTTATTTTGTAACAAATACAGTATAATAAATATAGTAGGACTTTTTTATAATAATTATTCGAGCTACACTTACACACACCTTAGTCTAATGGTTAAAGAACATACTGTTTATGTGGTTGGCGATTTTCTACCTCACGAAACGATGATTGTTCAATAATCTTTTAACACCTTTAAAGGTGGACATTATGATGTCACTTTATTTTATATATGATATATATGGTATTTATGTTTACTATATGATTCTTTATTTTATATTTAAACCATACCTTTATTCTTTTCATGTTGTGTAAATGCGATAATTGCATATGAGGATGTGTGGACTACCGCCCCCTCAAGTGATGTGACTCATACATTCAATACATGGAATGAATAAAGAATGAAATTAATGAACATATTTGACCTATATAACATATATATTATATTGTAATTATAATATATATATATATATATATTATTTGTAATTCCATTAATATGACAAAGAAAATTTGAAAGTATCGTTCATGCGTATGTACGACCTACCGTCTACATGAACGGTGCTTTTCGTTTTTATCTCCAAGTGATATGGAATAGTATAAAATGAATATTTACTGGATATATATGATATTTTAATCATTAATACTATTCTGGAAATTATTATCTTATATCTACATGGACAATCATTTTTCAAACAAGTTCATTTTTGACTCATGTACCAAACATCGGCAAAAACGTCTGATATAAACTAACATTATTAAACAATTATTATAACATTATAATATGTGATATGAACTGAATAATAATATTTAAAGGATGCACTTAGGAAATTATAAATTGACCAATGTTTATTATTAAGGAATATAATGAAACGAACAAGAGAAGTCGGACTTGAGGTAAGGGATCCTACTCCTCTCTTTCTTATTAAGTACACACTTTTATGTCATTCCTTTTGAAGCACATATTTCTTGTTATTGGGATGTTATTTTATATTAATCATACTGTAATTTTTATGTTCATATGATGAGAGACCCTATTCTCTCTCATCAATCCATTTTTGAAGTTTTGAGTGGCACTGTTAGGCTGCCGAATTTTCGTAAGAGATCTAACCTCTCCCTTTATTTTTTAGTACTCTCCTTTATGTAACTTCTTTCAAGCTCCTATTTGTTATGTTGGGGGATGTTATTTTATATTCCTCTTTCTGAAAAATTTATGTTAATATGATGAGAGACCCTATTTTATCTCATAAATCTATTTTGGAAGTTTTAAGTGGCGTCGTTAGGCTGCCGAGGTTTCGTAAGGGATTTTTCATCTCACTTTTATTCCCATGATATTTATGCTACATTTGCCACAATTTCCTTTGAGTGGTGTATGTACTTCCCATTATTCTACTCTTTGTATAATATATTTTCATTTATGAGTATTTACATTAGTGATGTATTGTTCTTCTTTCATGGGGTGTATGTTTCGAAAGATACCCAAGTCGGTAAGGGAACCTTTCACCCTCCTATTTTTACAAGACTTCTTTTGTTGGGTCTTTTAATTTACATATTGTTATGTTGGGATATGTTCTCATATATCCTTATTGATGTAAATTTTATGTCCAAGTAATGAGATACCCATTTTATCTCTCGTCAACTCTTTTTCTGAATTTTGAAGTGACGCTGTTAGGCTGTCAAATTTTTGCAAGGGAACTTCTTTACCCAAATTTGATTCTTTGGGATAAACTTGTACTCCTTGAATATGTCGTTCTATGAATATGTGTGAATAAACTCTGATTGTTTTACACTTTATATCCACTTATATTTGGTGTATTCGTTTGTCACACATAATTATGTAATTGATTTATCCTTAAACCAAGGATACCGTCTTTGTATGGGACATCGTCTCAATATCCTTTCATTGAGACATATTTTGTTTTATACACATCCTTGTTTTATACGGTGTATAAACCGCTTTGAATTTTACGTTTATCCAAAAAGGAATCTTTTTTATATGAAGCATTTTACTAAACGACAAAAGGGAATGTTTTTGTCGTACGTATGAGGCGACAACGACTTCTCCACCACCGTGACCATTATTTGAGTTTCGGCTTCCTCTACAAGCCATACCTTCTTTTTAAAAGAAAATAAATACCATGTTTTACTTTTCTTTTATTTTGGTATTGAAAATGGTTTTCATACTATTTTCATTATATCAATGTGTTGTATTTATATCTTGTGATTGAAATGTGGAAATTTTATGTTTCCTTTATGCATGTTTTATGTGATGCGATTATGTTATGGTTCTTGGACATTATTATGAAGATGGGTGATTCCGTGATAAACTAAGGGCGGGTGGGCCCGATATAGCTCTCCAATGCATTGGGTAATGTGAAGGAGTGAAACATTAAGGTTTCTCCGACGAGATTTAGGGAATATACTGTGGTGGGTATTCCAAACATAACCAAGAGGGTTACTCCCTACGTAAGAATGTTATGAATGCCTCAAGTTACCTTTTATTCCTTATGATTTCTATGATTTATTCATGATTTGATGAGGTATGTTAAAGTGCCTATGTTTTATGGGTAAAGTATTATTTCATTCTTATGTATATATGAAATCATGTTTCCTTTCCATATTTTTTATAACCCTTACTGAGCTTTTTATGATCATCCCAACTTTTTTGAAATGTTTTTCACAGGTCAAGGGAAAGGTACATGATATGATGATAGTGTCAAGAAAGTGTCAAGAAAGAATCCATGTTTTATTTTAAATTGGTTTCTGTTGGTGGGAAAAAATGAATACTATCTTTATGTAACCACTTTGTTTAAATGTGGAATGTAATGCATGTTTTATGATCTAATTCTCTAAAACTCTAAACTTGAAATGATCCTCAATGTGTAATCTTGTAATAACTCAAGATTAAGTAAGGCTTAAGGGTGGGGCCTTATAAGGAATGTTCGGCAGACAACCAATGGAATGTCATGAAATCCTCACACATGTTAGGAAGAAAACACATTTCACATCAATACTTACTCATACATATTAGATAGAAAAACATGGGTTTTCAAGACAACCTCATACATTTCTGGAAGAGGTACTTCAACATGTCATCTCTATCATGAAGGTATACTTATATATGTACCCTCAAGTTGTGTGAACACTTAACCATGAGTCTTTGTCCAACCATTCCTTGCCTCATTTGGGAAGTGCCAATGATGGGATAAGGTCTACAAAAACATGAAACCTTATTCTTCACATGATCTTATATTGTCTTGTATTCTATATAAAAATATTTGATAGACCCTTCATGGTTATAATATTTATTCATCCGTTAGATGAAAAAAATTAATATGTTTCTCTTTATCCATTAATAGATAAATAAAGAATATGTGACATGGGAATACACCACGGTATAAAGACTTTAAATTATATTTAATCTAGATCATGTGACCCACCTCTTATGGGATTACCATATAGCCTCCTTCATCATCAAATTAAAAAGTTTTTGAACTATGAGAACTCTGATTCCTATTATAAGAAGGATACACAGGATGTCATCTAATGTCCCAATCTCCATATCAAACTTCCCACCTAGGATGCCTCAATGCATAAGTCCAAAATCTATATGAAGTATTTATGATCTCCTTCCATACCATATTTCTCACACCAAACATCAATCATGCATGCTTAGGGGTTGGAAAAGATTACAACGCCATCATATTAAAAATCACAAATAAGGGAAACCCCAGTGTGAAAGACTTTATCAGATGCAACGAACTATGTGGAATCAAAGTGAATTCATCACAAGATATATGTGACACTTTCTTATGGACCAAGATCCATTATAATTTTTATATACCTTTGTATAAGTCCTTTTTTCATAAATTTAAATTTCATTTGTTGACACTAAAATAATTGTGCATGTTTTGATTCCTATCATGGTGGGATATGTTTGACGGCTCCTAGAGGTTCAATACTAATTCAAACACATGAACCAACTTCCTAGAAGGTAGTAAAATCCAATGTTCCTAGTCATATTGATTTATGGATCATGATATACATCATTGTTAATAAATTGAAACAAAAATATGGATAAACATTATACAAAAATATGGTGTCATTAATGACAACTCCCTTTCATATATAGTTATTAAATAGAAGATAGCTTTATTGGGGTAACGAGTCACATATCAAGAATTGGAAAAGTTAATGAAAATATATTAAATCTATAATAGGGTCTCATAGTAGGAAATAATATCCCCCAAGGGTACTATGATCCTGAATACCCATCATCTTAAACAATGTGAGTTACTATGTTCCATTGGGTTTGAAACCCTAATGACTATCTACCATTGAAAAGTAGGCCAATGTTCATTATTGATATAGGATACATTTGAAGTTTATATTGGAAATCAAATAGTAAACCCGACATGAATAGATTCTAAAACTATTTTAAACCCCCACAATCAAACACATATATTGACATTCATAATTTTCTAATAAAAAAATGGTGAACCCAACATGAAAACACGTGATGACGTAATAACTATGTTACTATAAGCATCATGAATAATTATTCTTATTCCCGAATAGCCTAAATCATACCATTCTATTAAAAAAATGAATGTATCATGGATATCATTTTAGATATTAAGAATGATATTTATTAATGGAAAAAATTTACTAAAATCATTGGTTGTTACATTATAGCCCCTTAAAAATAATTTCTTCCCCAAAATCATATTAATATGAAAAAAGTGCAGGTAATTTTATCTCATTACATCATAGGGTTCCCATGGAGATTCCCCATACTTATGATTCTAAAACAAAAAATTGACTATATCAGTGGTCGTTTTATGAAACACTTAATCACACCGATCCATAATCTCCTTTGTTTGTTACTCATACGATAAGTCATATTCCAATTTCATAAATTTTGAGTTCATTATATATGATGGTACTTGTGTGTACTTCCTCAAAGGTGATACATGAAACACATCATATACTTGGGATTGGTTTGTAAGGTGTTCTATGAGATAATATACAACTCTTATATAGTCAAGGACCTTTAAGTTATTGATATACCTAGGGCCCCTCTTCCCTTTATTCCTAAAGCTGACAACCCACTTCTATAGAGATATCTATTGGAACACCTCATAACCTACTTCTAAATATAGATATCATTCATGAGTATCCACATAAATATTATTTATTCTTTGTGAATTTTTTTATATTGTTGAATAGTTTTAACCTTCTCCGTTACTTCATAGAGAGGGTTGGGTCCTATCATCTTAAACACTGCCTCTTTATACCAACATATTGGAGTTTTCAATCTCTTCTTACATAGATCCTCATACAGTTCAATCAAAATTCTAGAATGTAAAATGTTATTATATGATAACTCTATTTTGGTATGGTTTTGATCATGATTTCTTTATAAATCAATTGAAAAATATATCAGTATATCTTTCATATTTTTAATAATTATTTTAGAATAGTCATATTTAAGGGTGATAAGAAGCGCTAAACTTCAATTCTACCTCTAATACCCTTTGAATACTTTTTCAGAAAATTGAGGTAAAACCTAGATATTAGTGAAATACGATGGATAGTGGTATAACTTATATCCTTAACACTTCCCATATGTATATCTTAGTATTCTGATCCAATGATAAATATTATCTTATAGAAACAAAATGTGCATACGTTTTAAGGGGATCAATTACAAACCAAATGAAATTTTTTTATTTTAGATGTCCTGGGGAGTTCTTTGATAAAATAAATGGCGATATTTTCCAAATTCTATATTGGTATGGGAAATTGTTTCATCAAACCCTTTTAATTCAGTCATTTAGACATAAATTTCTGAAACACCAAGAATCAAGATATGTATTCCAAAATCTCCCATTTCATGTTATCCCACAATATATTTTTCTGATATATATACATCTCTGTGCTTCTTGGATGAATAGATAAGGAAGAGATATCTACATAATCTAAATGTTCCCTCTTCAGGTCTGGTTTTTATGGGATAAATATCTAGGTTCTAAACCGTATAATTAAATTATTATCAAAATTAAACTATGGAACACTCAGTACCATTTTTTATAGATCAACATTATCATTATAGGATTATTTGATCCTCTTTTGAATGGTTAGTTAAATAGTCATTTGGTAATGATTGTATTTCTACCCTCCTCTTATGACTTCAATTATTATCCTGTATAAATCCATGAGTATTTTTTATTTTTCCATCCTCATCATGGATAGGGTATCATGATATTTTATTCTTATAGAATCAACCACTTTATTTTATTCCCCACCAAGTAGTAAAATATTTAAAATTTTAGAATATTTTATAAATTCTAACCATCTAATTTGGGGAATATTCAAATCCTTCTATGTGAATATATATTTAAATATATTTTGATCAATATGAATATCAAACGTTTTTATATTGAGATAATTCCACCAAATCATTAATAAAAATATCACCACTTACATCTTCAAATCTTGTTTTTGGTAAATTTTCTCTTGAGTCTTTCATTAACCTGGGGAATATCAAATTACCTTACAACTATATATTGAGGAAAATCCTAATACCTTTAAAGAATCATCAATATATATTAAAACCCATTATCCCCTACAAGGTAATTAAGTACCAGTATAGTGACCAAACTCTTCTTTTGTTCCTTAAAATTTTCATGACATTCCTCCCATCCAAATGAACTTTAATATCTTTTGTGTTATCTTGTATTTTATATCTATGTTAAATTTCTCAAAACACATCGATAATATCCTACTAACCTAAGATGAATATGGATCTCAGTAAAAATGGTTATTTTTTTTTGTATTAATTGATAGCATACCACCTTAATAGATCAACTATTATTCCCTTCCTTGAGATTACATGACCCAAGAATTATACTTTATGAAACAAAAATTCCCACATTCTAAATTGGGTATACTATTTCCACTTTATCAAGTCCATTAACAAAATCTAAAAATTATCTTCAGTATTTTCCTTTCTCAACAAATATAAAAGAATATAATTTTTTATGACAAAAAAAATTGATCAAGGTGGTCTCTAAATACTATTCGTTAGATCTATGAGGAATATGGGAGAACATTTAAACCCAAACAACATCACTATAAATTCAAATTTTTCATACATCATTTCAAAATTTTTCTCAAGAATATCTTCCCTTTGGACCCTTAGTCAATAAACTCTAGATCAAAGATGTTTCATTGATCAATATTGATCCCCTATGAGTTGATTGAATAGATCATTGACATGGGGTAAAGTAACGTTTTTCGATATCGTGACTTTAATAATCTCTTGATTAGAAATTCAAAGTAGAATTGATCTATAATTATTTTTGGCAATGAGAATAGGTACACCCCATGTTGATGCACTGGGGAGTATAAAACAATTTTCTATATTCTCTGGAAGCTATTTATTTAATTCTTCTAACTCAATGGGGGAATTATATTAGTACTATTTGATATAAGAATAAATCCATGTATGAGTTCAATAGAAAAATCAACTTAATTATTTGGCGGAAGACCAAGTAGTTCATTTGGAATTACATTAATATATTCACATACAATAGGAATGTAACCAATGTTTACTAAATCCATAATCATTTGAGATAGAACACAATCATTTATAAGTATTATGACCCATATAATAGAATTTTATTTTTATGGTATATCATGATCGTTCTTGTATAGATATTTTATTATCGGAAAAAGGGGGATAGAATATGGGATCTCCTAATCCCAAAATATGATATATGCTCTATGTAAGGAATATAAATCCATACCCAATATTATATAAAATTCAACCAAGTGTAGAAATAATATATTCTTAGGAAACATATTCCAAAAAATATTGATTGGAGAAGAGTTATATATATTAGATTAAATCATCACACTACCATGGGTATTCAAAAAAAGTTCAACATCCACTATTACATGTAGTGAATTAATATTCATAGAAAACATGGGTGACACTAAATAATGTGATGTACTATAATAGTATAAGTCATTTTTATTTATATATTGGATAATGAGTGTATCATTCGTCAATTCATTATCACAATCCTCCTACATGGTCATGATGGAAAGCACTCTCCATTATTTTATAAGTTTGGGATATTGCATGGGGATATTATCCGTGAGAGATATGAGGTTAGGGAATTTATTATCATTTCATTATAAGCATTATGGTGTAGGTGGTGCATTATTTATGGAATTTTTTCCCTCTACAATTTAGACCACCTACTCCTTCCCACCTCTACAGTCATAAGTTTAATGTCCAAGCCATGCACACTTAAAAAATAATTTTATTCCCTTGAGGAATTTACTTGGGTGCTTCCTCCCAAATTTTTTACATGTTAGTAGTTTAAATTTCATTCCATTAGGTGACTTATCATCAAAACTTCCATGATACTCCACATTCCTATTTATATCTATAGAGTAACTAGGTTCTCCAACTTTTGATTGACCTTTATCATGAATCAAACAATTACTTCATATCTTCTAAAATATATTATAAATAATGACTTTTGACGAATTTATTTTATCCATTAAAGAATCAATTATTTTTACTCACATGGTAAGAGATAAAACCAGGTTCATGCCTTGAAATATTCATAAATATTTCTTAATATCATCCAATGGATTCAACCTCCTTTTGTTTTAACTCCATGAATTATTTTCATATCATCTTGTGAAGAGTTCAAGGAGAATACTTGGTGTAGAATAATTTCTTGAACTCCATGCATTCTATAGAGTAAATATCCTCCTTTTTCATATTATTATTTATAATATTCCACTATTGTTTATCCTTTCCTACCAAATTATAAACAACTAAATCAACCATCACATATTCTGAGCATTAGGAAACATAAAATATTTTTTACATCACTTTGATCCATTCCAAAATTATAAGTGGGTTGGAAGAGCTACTAAAAGAGGTTGGATGTTATCAAATGAAATATTCAATAATAAATTGATCCATACTTTATGAGTTTGTATGATCAACATGGTTTGTATTATTATTTATAGATTGACAGAGGTGAGTGAGAATCAACATAAGATTTTGTACTCTTCCTCCCATTCGGTTTGGTTTCTCACTAGTACCGTCTTCACATTTCTTATCACATGCACTATTAACCTAGTTTATCATTTCCCGGTCTATTTATTAAGTAATTAAAAGTTAAAGATAATAATATATACTATAAATTAAAAAAGGGATAAACAATAAATGACATACGTACCAAAACTTTTATATTTATAGGTTTAAATAATGGTTATTCCTTTCATATATCATATTAGGTTATCTAAACATACTATAAATATATGATAAATTATTAATAATGGTTTATAAAGAGAATATTCTCTACCAAATAATGTCCCTTGGGATTTTCAAGATAGGTGTTCAATATTATATCCACTTTTCCTGCTTCAATTGAAGGTCGAGTAGATACTCAGAAAACAATTCTAAAGATGAATACCCCTTGGTGAATTTGTGCCACAACCACATACAAATTCTAGTATATATATATGGATGATGTTTATTTGAAAACCACATAGAAAAAAATTAACAAAGTTATAGGATTATTTTCCATACTTAGACTCAACCCTTTGAATTATACCTAAGGGTTTCACTAAAATCCTCTTATCCTAATCCCCAAAAATAAATAAATTGAACCTAAAAAATAACTATATGTCACTCGGATATGAAGTAATGTTTCCCAGGAAAAATATATATTTATTACCCATCATTTAAATAACTTAAACATTAAATCTCACAAAATTCACACAGTATCAATTACATATGATTTAGTTTTGTCGAGGGCTAGCTACATAAGCAATTGATTTTAAAACACTTGTTAAAATTTCCCTATAATTTAGAATCATAAGTCTCACTTTCAGAATTATCATATGACATAATCATATTTTTAACTATATAATGAAAAAATAAGAAATTGATGAGCAGAAAATGTCAATATGGGAAAATATCATCAATACATCATCATAGGATCAATCATAAAATTATAAGAAAGTTAGAGAATCGGGTAAATATCATATTAAAAATAACAAGGAATGTTAAAAGTTTTCCATAAGTCATAATAGAAGGAAATGAAATAAAAAATCAACAAACATGTTCCATGGTAAAAGAGTGTGGGATAATAAACATGATACATAGATCATAATAATTGGAATCAAACATTGAACTATGACATGTCATTGAATCATAGATTAAATAGGAATTATGGCACAAAACTATGAACATAAAAATCTTATTGAGAAAAAAACCAAGTATTTAAAGACGTCATGTTGTGAAAAAGTCTATTCATTTTTACCCTTTACGTTTTGAACAAATATAATAATGTTTATGATTTATGTTGTAAACAAATACAAGGATGTCCACACTTTATGTTGGGAACAAATCCATGCATGTCCATAATTAAATATCTCATGAGGTGTAGAAACATAAAAAATGTATTGGAGGGTTATATATGACCCCACCCATCATAATAAACAGATATGTGTTCCATATAATATCAATAATTAAACATATCATGTCATGAACCAACATGGGTCAACACCAAACCATTCACCCTAGCGAACCCACAACATCCCTAACGTGTGATCCTGATCACCTCAGGGTGGAAAAAATCTCCAACACAACCAGAGAGAGATAGTTGGAAGGATTTATCCCAATATAAAATAAAAAATTATAAAAAGGAACAACAAGAATCCCAATATAAAATAATCAGAAAATCATGAAAAAAACCTAAAATAAAAAATAAAACAAGCCAAAAATAGTGACCAAAATGATCCCATGTGACCCAATGATTTACTCTGCAAACCCACGAACAAAATTATCTCCATGGTGATCAAAACCAAGAAGTACAATCACATGATTTGAAAAACAAGAATAAAATAATATTAATGAGTATTAAAAATCAATAGACATTCCCAAGTAGACTATTCCCTATGAATTTCCTTTAAATAAAAGATTCATTTATTTCTAATTTAAAATACAGCGTATAAACATCAGTTTTTGAACCATTTAAAATAAAAAAATTCAAGGACCATTTCTATATTTATTTAAAATAGGTTTTTCTATGGTGTGAGAGGGTTGTTTGATAATTTTAAAAGAAAGTGTTAGAGAGATATAGAGAGACATGGTGTGTGAATAAATTCATGAAACATTTTTAATGAAATAAATTAAGAAAATAAATCATTCAATTTTCTCAATGGGTAAATATAAAAAAATTAAAGAAATATAGATAATAATATATAGAGATTAATGAGAATGTATTACTCAAGTAACCAAACCAGATAAGGAACATAAAATATATACAAAAAAGTAACATGTTCCTTGTAAAATGAGAATACCTAGGAGCATAGGGGGAAATCTAGAACATTCTATAACCTAATCCAACTTTTTAGTGTTCTTGATGTAATTAAATAGTCATAATGCTCTATCATACCCTATATGGCTTCACTGAGTGAAATAATCCAAAATCAGAGGGCTACTAGCTGGTGTGTAATCCTAAACTAGTGGAGTAAATTTTCTCGAATAATCGGCTAGTTATGTCGGCTTCCCATTTCATTTCCATAATGGGGGTAATTTAAATATAATAAAAAATCAACAATATATATAGGATAAATACAAGATACCATATGAATCACACAGAAAATACTCTCCCATAAATCATCATAATGGATATCCCCATTTTCATCCACCCATAAATCACTAGGGTGGTCCCATTCCAAGGGACTCTCAATTCCTTTAGAAACAAATAAGGAAGGAGACCATCATAAGGACAGTTTTCCAAAGAAAACCCATTTTCAAAGGTTCAAAAAGATCCTCATATACTCTTTCGGTTAAAAACCATTTCCAAAATAACAAAACACATCATTTTTAAAACATAATTTCATTTAGAAACCCACTTGAGAAACCAAAATCACCAATTAGAAAAGAAATCCCATTAAATGAAGACCAATCATTTTGATAAACAATTGGTGTACGAAAGATCAATAAAACAATTTATCAACATTAAATTAAAAGGGAAAACACACCAATTAATTCCAAATAATTATTAAAAAAAATTATTCCATTATTTTAAATCAAAATACGGAGAGAACATAAAGAGATCAATGAATCTTAAAATATAAAGGCTAATGCATAGGGGAGCATACCTTAATAAAAGACACCTTTTACGATGACCACTTCTCACTTGCACACACATACACCTTTATATATATATACCCCTTCACCCAATTCATATATTCCCTTATAATTAAGGTATTGTGTACAAGGATGGTATATATATATACATACATACCTAAATAAGTATTGGCATTCAAGATGGCTTCAAGGGACCACATCATGTCACCTTCAACAGACGCCATAATGAAAGCCTCAAATCAACCCCTACAAACCTTAAGGACCATGAAACAACTAAAAAACTACCATTTCAGGTTAGGTCTCAGACAAACTATTAAAAATAGAGTGTTGAGAAATAATAAATATAAATAGGGGGAAAAGAGTGATAAAGAGAGTAGTATAACCTTATCAGAGATAATTTCACTACAAATCAGAAGAAAATCATGCTCAAAAGGGGGATAATGGGAGGTGTGATGTGTGTCCAGGATCCCCTCTTGGAAAAAGGTTTAGAGAGATATAGTGGGACATGGGGGGTAGTGAGAGTAAGGGGGATTTGGTATTATATTATATTTTTATTTTATTATATTTTTATTTTTATTTTTAATTCATAATTTTTTTGAAAAAAACTGAGCACAGTTTGTGTCCCATGGTATGGAAAATTGATTGAAAATTATACACCCTTTATTGGGATCTTAGAGCACCCTAAATGGGTTGGATGTATGGTTTTGGTGAACTATGCAATAATAATGCATTTTTCTCTATCAAAAAAAATGTATAAGATATCACATGGTTACCCCATGTCTTAGAAAACAATGCTCCTTAACCGTCAAACATGCTCTATATTCCCAAAAACTACTAATTTGAAGGGGGAAACAACTAGAAGATATGATAAATAAATATGGACTAAGAATATATATAAAATAATAGAATCGGGTTATGTTGGGGTGTAAAAATTCTTCCCCTGATGACAATTTCTTCCCCCATAAATTCCCATGAAACTTATTTAATTAGGACTAATGAAAGAATGAACTATGACCTATGTCAATACATGAAAACTCAAAGTTTGAAGAACTGGAACTTGATTATGTTAAAATCATGGAACCATGAAATCTCAAATGAAACAATGATACCATCATCAAATGATTCAAAACATACAATTAATACATATCATAGGACCAAAGAACTCACACAAATAGTGAATGGATTGCTAAGAAGATACTAAATCTTTTCCAAATACAACCCAAATAAGAAACACCATGACCCATAACATTGAAAACACCAAATAAACTCATAATGGTCTATTTAGGATCTCCACAGGAATCCTTTACGCAACCCACTATCCAAGGCAACCAACCACTGTGATCTGGGATGGGTAGGGTAGAAATAAAAAAGTTCCCCAACAAGAACACTTTGATCTTTGGTTCATGACTAGCTCATCCTATGCTATTCTCCTTTCCATATTTAAACCTTAGAAATCATTGATTTACCGAGCTATAAAAACCCTAGAATCCTTATAAAAACCAAATTCTAATGGAAATAATGCACTAAACAAAGAATACCACCACCCCACAATAATAATATCAAAAAATTTCCCAAAATGGAACTTAATTTAAGAACTAAATTCACAAAAAATATAAAAAAAATAATTATCCATCCCCAAAAATAGATTAAATCACTAAAAAAACTAAAATAGAATTTTTTTTCAATAAAATATACTTTGAACTAAACCGAGATGAAAACTGTACTTTTAAAAAGAGGATGTGGAGTCTTTGGGGTGTTGGACCAGGCTCCATGTCACAACCTGGAAGCACCTAAGAAATAGATTTTCATGTGATGAAAAAACCCATATATAAAACATGCCTTTGGTGCTTTTGAGAAATATTTATTCTTGTGATCCTGATGACCAAATTTATGACACACAAGGTTCTTATGCCTATAAGAAGCTGGAAAAAGATCATAAGGCCTCTTAATTCCATCACTACCATAATGAACATCCTAATTCTTAACAAAAAAATATCTGTAATTCCCTTCACCATTTCTAGATACTAAAAGAGTATCTATTTCCATTAGTAAAAACTATAATAGGGCATCGACCTGAATCGATTGCAACACCGCATCTACAATGGAAGTTATACTGAATTCTAACACCCTCGACAGAAGATTAGGATGAGTCCCATTCTAAAAATGTTTGACTTTCAAATAATCATACTCAGCCATCTCTGAGGGACATGGAACTATATCAAAAAAATGATAATCAATTTCCAACAATAATCAATCACCTTTTAGAAGGTAGCACATCTTTATCACCCTCACAATCTTCAAAGCCTCAGAGAAGTTCTATCGGATGAATGATGCCGTAATGAATTCCTAGGAGAGGTCTTCTCAAATCATGGTCCTAACATATGACTTCCACCACTTCCAACTCAGACCATAGATAATAAATTAAATGAACATTATCTTAAGAGGATCATGAAGCTCTAATTGAGGGAAAATCTCTGTGATGGTTTTTAACCATTCCCTAGCTTTTACTGGTTCCATCTACCCCAAAATGTGTGGAAATTTTGACTATTATAACTTCTTAATGAATTTAGGATAGTTAGGAACACAAAGATACATGTCTAAAATTACCGAACTAGGAAACTGAGACAAGAATTGATCAACCAAAACCACATGGTGAATGATCCAACCATAAATATTCTTCAGAATTCCTTAGATATTATTTTTGGAATACTATAAACAATAAGGAAATACAAACTTTATCAAATCCAAGTTAGAATTATTATCTCATCACAATTAAACACTAAAAAATAGAAACCGGCCCATAAAATGAAAAAAAAACATTGTGAAAAAAGAACACTAACAACCACTTTTAAAACACATTTTCATAATACAATCTCCAAACCATTTCATTCTATGAAAATAATTTGAATTGTATCATGAAATCCAAGACTTCCCATTTAAACCTCTTTATAATTTAAAATAAATTAGTAGAAATTCAATTAAAATAACATAGACTGGATTTTTAAAATAAAAAAATTATAAAATTGTTTTTCAAAAACCATTTTTGTAAATTTCATTGTAGTTAAAAATCTATTATTCAAAGTCTATCTTCAAATAAAGCTGAAGATTCAATTTATATTTTCTTTAAATCAGGATATGTCTATTTTAAATCATATATTTTCACAATTTAAACCATGTGTTCCAAAAATATTTTGAATTTTGGAAAGACCCAAAACAATTAATATAGGAAACTAGTGAAAAGTATAACTTGGCTATATAGGTAGAGAGAATATGAATCTCACAACACTGCCATAGAATATTATTTAGGGTGATACTATAAGACTCTACATGGATTTCCAGACCCTACGAGCTCACTAAAAAACACTGTCTGAACTCTCATTTCATACATATAAATAGGGAAATACCCATAAACAACCCAATAAAGATAATTAAACTGTACATGATCAACCAAAAAAATAAATTAGGAGAAAATAATGGGGAAAAAATTGAAATCCCGAATTTCATTTTTAACCCATGGTTCAGCATTGGATGTGTTGGCTAGTCAGATTCCCACACATGCACCACACGTATCAGAAATCCTACTCCTTATACCTTGAATCCTCAAATAACAAATAGAGATATGAAATATAGGTCCTTTAAAGAACACATCTTGTGATATTTATTTTTCATGAACCAACCCAAGTCTATCCCGAACTAGTCACCCAAGGCGGCCAACGATGTCCACAAGGTGCATTCCCTATCATGCTGAGGTGGGAAAAAGAACCCATGAAACCAAAGATATATAGCATGAGTTATTATTACAAATATAATATAAAATAATAAGTGGAAAGAAAAATAATAATCCCATTATAAAATAAACAGAATAGTAAGGACAAGAAATATGAACTGAAAATAAAATAATCCAAAACTGATGACCAAACAGATCCCCTTGTGACCCTGTGAGATACTCACCAAACCCAATACCTAACTTCACTTAAGGGTAATAAAAAATATATATAAACTACTGTGGAATATAAAAACAATAATATATTTATAGGCATGTATATTAAAACGCAATTTTTTTCCTAAGTAAACTATTCTCAATGCATTTGCATTAAATAAAATATTCATTTACTATTATTTTTAAATAAAATTGTATAAAAATAGGTTTTTCATCCATTAAATTTCAAAAGAAATACCAATTCATTTATCATTTTATTTAAAATAGTTTTTTTGGAAAATAAGGGGGGTTTTGAGAATTTTAAAAGGGGTATTGGGAGATAGAGAGAGAGGGCCTATGAATAATCTTCCCAAAAAATTATGAAAACATTTAATAAAAGAAATAAATTTCCACAATGAATAAACATAACAAAAATTAGAGAAATAGAAGTAATATTATATATAGGGAAATGGGAATTCAATACTCATGTATCCAAACCATATCCGGAACATAGATTATCTATTGAAGATAAAAAAATCTAGGGACATGGAATTATCTATAATCTCTAGGAAAATTTAGAATATAATGTTACCTAGTCCATCATGTCATTGTGGCTGGCCTAATAAGAAATACTTAACACTTAGTCTTACCTCACACATCCTTATAAAAGGGCATAATACCAAAGAAAAGAAAATTTCATTCTAAGGGCCACTATACAGAGCTTAATCCCATAATATTGTATAAAAACTTATCAGATAATCTGTTAGCTATGAAAGGTTACATATTCATGTCTATAGAGTGGGTGAGAAAAACTGAATCAAACAATCAACAATATATATATATATATATATACGATAAATATAATCCATCACATGAATCACATAACCAAGAATAACCCACAAATCATCCAAATGGATATCCCTCTTTCCTTTCAATAATGAATTCACAAGGTAGGACCTAAGAAAAGGGCTCCCATTTCCTTTAATAATGAACAAGTCAAGAGACTATCCAAATGAAAGTTTTTTTAAAGAAAAACATATTTTAATAGGTACCAACCGGGCCTCACATACAATTTGTGTAACAATCCATTTCCAAAAAAATCCAAACACAACCTTTGTAAAACCATTGTTCATTTAGAAACCTACTTTAGAATCCTGCATCACTATTCCAAAATAAAAACATGTTTGTAAAATCCATCTAGACATTTTGAAAAATTATTTATGTGTGAAGAATAATTAATTAATTTCTCTCAATTAAATTTGTAAGGAAAACAAATTAAATTTATTCCATATAATTTTTCAAAAATAATTTACCAATAGTTTTTATCAAAATAAGGGGTGAACATCAAGCAATCAATTATTAATAAAATTTAATTTCCAATTCATAGGGAAATGTACCTCAATCCATTATTCCTTAGATTAAGAAAACATCAGACTTTCATGCACATAAAACGTTTCATATATATATACCCCTTGAACCAATACACATATCCCAATATCCATGGAGGAATATTTAAAATTATGGAATATATATAAAAATATATACCTTTTTATATGTAAGAAATCCATATTCAATGGGCCAAAACATGTTTCCTTTGATGAACCTCACAACAGTGGCCTGAAATTAAGCGCTACGAACCCAAATGAACACAAAATAACAAAAAATACAGATTTTGGGTTATGGTTCACTTAAACGTCACTCAAAAAATGGTAGTGAAATTAGCCCATTAAATAAGGAGAAATATGGAGAAGGAGAGGATGAGAACCATACCATAGTTGATCGCACCAGAATTCAGAAGGAAAAAAAATCATGGAGGGTGGATGTGAGGTGTGATACATGATCGTGATCCCTTCCTTTGTATTGTAGAGACAAAGAGGGGGAGAAGGTCGGTTCATGTGAGTATTGGTAAGGGGTATAATATTATTTGTTTGTTTTATTTTATTAATAATTTTATTTTTTTTAAAGTCACGATGCATTGTTTGTGTCACACAGTTTTGAAAAATGTGCTCCCTACACTTAGATCCTAGGGTACCATGCATGGGATGACTGAATGGTTCAAAAAATAGAGCACCAACTATTTATTTGGATCAATCAAAATTTTAAATATCTTTTGAATTCTTATCTCATGATTAGACAAACCATATTCATTCACCGTACGCCATGTTATGCATGGAAAAAACTCTATATTTCAAGGGAAAAACCCCCGGAAGAGAATAGAAATAATTATGAACTCAAAAATAATTAATATAATATAATAGTGTCTATTCATGGTGTGAAATATCAAGAAAACCCACGAGAAAATTTGGTTTTATTCGTTACTTCAAAAATAACCCATGGAATGAAAATTGGTTTTGTAATATTTCCTGATGGTATCCCCATAATATCCCTCATTAATGTAAATGGTTAACACCCAAAAAAATAGTCACCCTAAGAAATATTTCTTAAGAAAATGTAGTGTTTGATTCATGAAAAGTAATTTCTATGAAAAAAATCATCTAGATAAACAAATAAAAATGGTAGAGAAATTGTCAATGTGTTTTTGGAAAAAAAATTAATGTTATCAGAAAAGAGAGAAGTTATAAATCACATGAAAATTACATTTTCAAACATTTGATGTGAAATTTTTTAAAAAAAAATAAATTTCCAAAAATGTCAAAACATAGATCCTTTAAAATATATAAAGGTTATATAAAAGGATATGTTGTGTGGATGAAAAAACATTTTAATATCAAAAGATGAAAAAACTTTTTAATATTATGAAATTCATTTGTTGAAGACAAACCTCATAAAAACATTAAAAACTTAATTTTTATAATAAGAGAATAGAAATATTGATTTCACTATGAAAACACATAATTTTATTTCTATAAAAAATGTCAACATTCATGGGACGGGGAATATAGACAAGGAGAGGAAATCTTCCATAAAGTGGATGTGAATTATTCTCAATAATGATATAATTTTGTGACAAAAATTTATCAATGTAATTTCTTTTTAAAATTTCATTTTACTCAAAGAGAAAAGGAATTATATTATCATCATATAATATAAGAAAATCATATCATAAAACCATAGTAAAACATTTATCCTTATGACTTATGAAAAACATTTGACAAAAGAAGAACCCCTTACCTTAAATAACCATTAGAAAAAAGTTCTCTAAACTCTTAAAAAATAATATATATTCTAATAAACCATTTAAAAAACTTATACATATATATAACCATTTATAAACATCATTTATAATTATTTTATACATGTTAGTTATTTAGTAATTATCTATTTTCAATATATAGTGTCAGTAGTATTGATCGTTTTGAAGAAGTTTCATAATAGTGATGATATTCATCATTATTGTCCAAAATTTAATCATTATTATATCATAAAAGGTACTTTAATATATTATTTATAATTATTTATCATTTTTTAATTTCATTTTATGGAATTTTTAGTTCTGTTCCTTAAATATGAAAACAATGATGATCATGATTGATTTATTTTTAACAAATAGACATTAGTATAATAATTAATGGTTCTAATACTAATTTTAACATTAAATGACCAAAATAAATTAATTATTTACTTATTTAGGTAAAATATTATCAGTAATGTTGTTATCAAATTCATCCATGATACTATTTCATTACATTATTCATGTAAAAATTGAATCTTTCCCAAACATGACCATACCATAATTAATATATTACTTTGAGGTGATTTAGTTAAAATGTCAATATTATATAGGCATAATGATATTTTTTTTGTTTTATTAAAGTGATAAATCAAAATTAATTTTAATTATAAGAATTGTTAATGGATACAAAACAATTACATAGTACGAATAAAATATTTTTCCACTTGGTATGCTCATTTTACTTGGTTGAATTTACAATGATCTTTTGTCCTTCATATTATTAATAAGTTTCAAAATTGGTGATACCATAATCATAATTATTTAATGAACATAGTATTTATCAGTTTAAATAATTATCATTACCATAAATGATAGTAGACTTTGAAAAATGGAAAATACAATTCCACAGTGGTGATAGTCCATATGTACGCATGGAAAATGATTTGGTTTTCAACAGAATGAGATAAATGTATAATATGTTTTATTAAATTTGAATATAATTTATCTTAAATAAATAAATAAATTATTTTATTCCATATTATAACTATCCATCTAAGGTGGTTAAATAAAATTAAACATGACGCTTCACGAAGGTGGTAGTATGCACGTACTCATTAATAAAAAAAATTATGTTTTTGTTTTACCCAATTAAAAAGGGGAATGGAGGTTAATATTTTTTAGTGCCAAAATACGCATCGAGAAAAAGGATGTGAAGAGAAAAAAAATTCCAAGGAGGCTTCCTCAAGAAGCCCAATCGTAGAGCCCCACAGAACTGCAACATTCACGAAGCCCCACAACACTGCGGCTGGTGTGAAGGCGAATCCCCCTTTGTGGTTGCAGCAGATTAAAGAGGTGGGAGGCTCTATAAATATGATGAAAATGACTGGAAGATTTTCCCTATAAAGATTTTCCTCTAGGTGTCCCTGACCATCCTTCCGACATAGAGAGGATAGAGGCGAGCGCTTATGGAAAGAGGGTGTGGTATGTGTAACCAGATCCACCCGAACAAAATCATAATCCGTGTGACCCAGATCAGGCTCCCCTAGCTGCTCCAAAGGTTATTGCCCCACAAGATGCTCCACGAGCCATTGGGCCTGCTTATCATGTTGAAGAAACCTCCAATGCACTGGTGGTCAGGAATCCTCATCAAGACAGGAACCCCCACCAAGATTATCTGATGGCGGTGCTCATTGCTCGACTCGAGGAGGTGGAAACTCGACTGGTATAAATCCTACCAGATGGAAAGCCATATCCAGTATAGTTGGATGATATGCCAACACCCCTAGGATTGGAAAACCTGGCATTATCCCACTATAATGGGATGGGGAACCCACTACAACATTTATCCCATTTAATCTCAGGGTGTGGACCCATGCTGGTAACTCCAGTGCAGCAGGAGGCTACCAAACTGCGGCATTTCATAAAGATATGGTATGGGCCTCTGTTTGTTTGTTACAACTAGCTACCCATTGGTTCAGTCTTCGGTTGGAAAGATATACATAGATAGTTCCTTTACTATTTTATCTCTACCACCCAAAAGACGAGTATCAAAAATAACATTAATTGCAAGCAGAGGCCTAATCAGCACGTCGCAGACTTCATCATCTGGTGGAAAGACCTTTCCTATTCCCTGGATAACCTGATGACTCTGGAATAGCCTCTAAAAATGTTTGTGGGGAATGTCAAAACTGAATTGGTCCGCTCCCTTATTACTCAGAATTACCGCGGTGTATTCTGAGGATTTTCTGATAAGGCCTAGAGTCTATAGGAATATTTGCAGCATGCCAAGTAGGTATGTCTTCCATGTACCGCAATTCTTGTGAGAGGAGCCTCTAAGGCTGAGCCCTCCATGATAGCACATATAGAACCCCCCCCCCCATGTAGCTGGAGTTGTTAAAAGTGGAACCACCTCCACGTCCTCGCAGAGGCCCACCACCTTAGGCACAACCATCACCCCAGAAACACCCACCTCCGAATCTACTGGCACCCCCACGTAACTCGCCACCACCACCTAGGTGATATAACCAGGTTCCACCTTTTTGTGAGGAATAGGCTCCCAAATGCCCCTTCCCAGATAGAAGACACTAGACATACTCATTCAACGAGGCTCAAGTCCTTGGTTATTTCAAAAGTTCCTTGAAACGAGGAATTCTACGGTTGTCTAAATGTAGGTGGCCTAAAGAGGCAGATCTCACTGATCACCCAATTACTACCCCTATCCCTGGATCCTGTGGCTCCCCAAAAAATAGTGACATGTGTCTAAATACTGGATTCAATACTAGTTTGATAACAAAATAGTCAGGTTAGGCCCATCTCCGGCACAGGTTGAATGTGTATTCGTTAATCCAGAGAGCAGTAGTGACAGTGAAGGTGAGTGGCATCAGGTTCCTAACCACGAGTCCCAAAAGTATGAAGACTAGATGAATCATAAGGAAGTATCATGTTCCTAGGTTCTTATCTATGCACATCTTAATCGACATGAGGCTTTAGAAGACACAGTGTCACCCGGATCCACTACTTCTGCATCGACATCTCAGGCTCCCTCTTCTTAAAAGAGAAAGCATCATCAATACAAGGGAAACAAAATCCCCCCATTTATGTCGTCGCCATTCTGCACTCTCAGTGAATCCATGCCCGAGGAGATGGCGGTTACCCACAGTATTTGACTAGTAGTAGATGATTCTTTAAGTGACGATCAAGGGTACAATTCGGTTAACACCATGGAACAGGTAAACACCTACATGATTCTTGACGACAAGGATCTCCAGACAGATCCTCCCAACATCCTCAGCCATCTCTAGCACCGATGAAGCTATAGATATATGGGTCGTCTGAATGACTCAGTCAATAACCCCAACCAGGCTGTGGAAGTCACCAAAACCAAACAACATGCCCATCACTGAGCTCAGCATGCACAACCTTCCCATTAGTGTCTTTAGGTCCACCTTCGTCACTGTTCTTGTTACTTGATCAGGCAAAGCCACCCCAACTGCACTACAATCAGCCACACACTGTTACAGACCGACCTCAGGAAACTATCCCACAACTAGTATTCACTCCATGAACATTGACTAGTGTGTAGTGGGGCATTCCCAGCACTATTCAGCCACCAGTTCAGCTGAAAGGGACCATCATTCCCCCCTCCGCAGAACGACCTCATGTAAGCAGATGTTCACGCTTGGCACATAATTATGATATACTGAAGAATCTTTCTAGCATTACTACAATACTTTCTAACCTTGAGGCTTTTCACCTATAATCGAATATGTGTGAAGCCCTCGCAAAGGCTTTAAGAATCCCCCTCTATTTTGAGATGGAGGTAGGATCCATAGAAGCCTTCCATGATATGGTAGTCGAGCCTGTTGAATGTCAAGGCATTATCTCTTTCTATCGAGAAGATGAAGGATCTCCGATACAGGGGCATATCCAACCACTGTACATCACCGACCACTTTAATGGATTATAGGTTCATTTATTTCTTGTCAACGTAGGCTTTGGGATCAACCAAATCCCATCCCAGATTCTATAAAAAATGGGGTTGTCCGAGAGTGATCTAAGCCCCTCCGATCTAAAAATTCAAGGTTATGACAGGATAAAAAAGACACCCGACAGCAAGATTAACCTGAATACCTAGTTCAGTGGTCTGGTAGCCATCACAGAGTTCATGGTTGACTCATAAGACACCATTTTCAATGCGTTGATGTGTAGGCCATGGCTCCACCTGCACGCAGTGGTCCCTTATTTGTATCCCGAATGCCTTATGTACTCCCTTAATGGTCGAGTAGGCATACTCCAAGGTGAAGCATCTCCCTTTGCCTCTTATGAAGCCCACTACTTGGATGAAAACTACTATAATAGCCAGGAAAAGTAGATTGAGGCAAACAAGGTTCAACATACTATGGTTGTGACCGACCCGTGGACAGACCTGGATGATGCCTACATTTTTATGATCCACCGATTGGAGGTTACAATCCCTGATATGGGTAAATGCATTGTGGTTTCTAGAATGAGGGGGAAGAAAATTTTCAAGTCTAGGGGACATTGGAGGATCACCTCGTATTCCTACAGAAATTAGGATCAGGTGATCCCAAATCCCCCTACTCCCTTAAGTATCGAGATGTTGGCCTCATGGAAATGAAAATACATCATACTTACTTGTTTCACCGGGCTGGGATAAACCAACGTAGGCCGATGTTCCATTATTACTTTGATATCATCAATTTTGGCCCATTGGGCTGAAGAACAGAAGGGATTGGGTCAACAACCATCATCATTTTCAATTTAAGAGCACTTGAGCCTCTCAATGCTGTTTCCACTACTGCTTAGGCTGACACCAGCTTCCCATCAGGATCTGTTGATTCAGAGGAATATCCTCTTACTGAGGTTCCCTCCTCCGCAATTAAAGAAGATGATTTGGAAGATGCACCTCATCCATTCGAAGAGGGTGTCTCCACCACGGTTGATGAATTTGTACATGTGAACCCTAGTAATGAGACGGATCTGAAACCCACTTTAATTAGTGCCTCTATGCCTGCTGAATAGAAACAATAGTACATGGAATTCCTGAAGTAGCATCATGATGTGTTTGCCTGTATTTATAACTAGATTACGAAACTACATCATCATGTCTCCATCCACCGCCTTGGTCTTCCATCAAATCATCATGGGTTCAAATAGCCTCCCAGAAATAAGCACCCATGTCATGGTGCCCTGGTTGAAGATTAGGTTGATAAGATTATTAGATCCAACTTAATCAAGGAGGTTCAGTACCCTAGGTCGTTAACCAACATAGTACTCATGAGGAAAAAGAACAGATATATCAGTGTCTGCATCGACATCCGGGATCCTAACAGTCGCTTTCCGAAGGATGATTTTTCCCTTCCTATGAAGGAACTATTGATTGATGATACTATTGGATTTTAGGCTCTATATTTCAAGGATGGGTATTTACGGTATAACCAAATTTGAATGAACCCTGAATATGAAGATTCTATAGCATTCAGGTCACCACAAGGTACTCTCTTTTAGCAGGTAATACCATATTGTCTAAATAATAAAGGTTCCACATATCTGCATGATATGCATCTCATATATAAGCATATCCTAGGGGAATTGGTGGAATGCTACTTGGAAAACCTGGTGTTCAAATATCAGAAGTTCTAGGATCTTCTCAAATTCATTGAGAAAGTGTCTGGAATCCTTTATTCTCGCCATATGCTGATGAACCCATTGAAGTGTGCCTTTGGGATCACCACCAGAATCATTCTTGAATTTGTTGTTAGATATAGAGTTATTAAGAACGATCCATATAATATTACGTTCATCAGTTAGATGTCTCCTCTATGAAACATTTGTGAGATTCAAGTCTTTCAAGGTCACTTTGCCTATATATGTCGATTCATTGCAAATTTTTCCGGAAAGTGTAATACCTTTTCTGATATCATGAAGAAATACATTGTATATCAGTGGGATGAGGAATTTCAAACTACTTTCTAGGAAATCAAGAAGTCCATATTATATCCCCTAGTCCTGATGCTACCCATTTCCAAAAAACCACGGGTCCATTTTGTGACTGCCCTAGAATGATCTAGCGGTGACCTTATCTCCTAGAATAACAATGAGGGAATGAAGAACAATCTATACTATCTCAGATACATGCTCATCGATACAAAGACCAGATACTACACTTTCATGAAAAGTTTCCTTGAACTAGTATTCATAGTAAAAAAATTATTACATTACTTACACCACCATGAGATACGACTAGTATCCTAAGTGGATCCAGTAAAGTACATCCAGAGCCGCCCCATGTTGACAGAATTCTAGCTCGTTGGTTAGTAGTCATCCAGCAGTTCGACATTAGGTTTGTCCCCCAAAAGTCTATTAAGGGGAAAGCATTGTAAGACTTCCTTTCCACCTATCCATATTTTGAGGACTAGACCCTTAACCTTGATTTTCCAAATGATTCAACCCTATCAGTAGACCAATATGTTCCATGTTAGAAAATTCACTTTGATGGACCTTCACAAAGCCCTACCGACGGAATAATCAATGACCCCAAACTCAACAGAGTGGCCCTAGGTATCATCTTCATCAGGCCAGTGCTAGCCATTCTACCATATTCATTCATGTTGTCAGAATTCTATAACAACAATGAGGTCGAGTATCAGGCTCTCATTACTGTCCTCAAGATGGCCCTTGATATTGATGTTCCCCACATTCATGTGAAAGGGGACTCTGAACTAGTCATCATGAAGATCAATGATGACTATGTTGTTAGGAATTTGGAGCTCGTACCACTGTTTGAATGTACTTACCATTTGATGGGCCAACTTCCAACTCATCCAGAAGTTACTCATGTCCCTCAGTCCCAGAACGGTCGAGACGACACCTTGGCTGGACTTGATACATATCTTACAGAGCCTGATCAGGATGATTTGATTATCTATGTGGCACACCGAATATTCATCACCCCCATCACTCTGGAAGATGATGATAGACGGTAGGTAATCCACCATACTATCAGTGCCTCCATGTCAGGACCCCTAGGTCCCCCCATCGCAGTGCTGGAGGTGAATCCCAACTGGAGAACCCACTTTATGAAGTACCTCCAGCACGATAGTCTCTCAGAATATCAATCCAAGAGCGAGAAAATCCAACATCACACATTGAAATTTACCCTTTAGAGTGACCCCAATCTTGAGAAGATCCTCTACAGACATAGGTTTGATGTAGTCCTCCTCCCTTGCATTCAAGGAGGTCATATTTCTCAGGTTTTTTAGGAGGTTTATACCAATTCCTCCAGGGCTAATTAGACCAGGCCAAAACTCTCTCACCAGATCCGGAGACTAGGGTATTTTTGACCCTCTATGATTTGTGACTGTATTGATTTTTTCAAGAGTTTCCATGCTTTCCAAATCTATGATAATTTTTTTTCATCGGCCAATAGATCCTCTCCTCACTTCACAATACTCTTTTCCCTTTGCGGACTAGGGACTCGACGTCATGGTACCATATCCTCTAGTGAAAGATCTCCAGTTTGGTTCATCCTGACCATTATGGATTTCTTTTCAATGTGGGAAGAGATAGTTCCACTCAATGTGGCCAAGGCACATTTTATCATTGAATTTTTTATCTCTAACATCATCTACCAATTTGGGGTATCTCATTCCATCCTCACTAATAACGGGACCAACTTTCATGAATCCAAGTTGATGAAATTGTATTCCAAGTACAACATATGTTCAAAACATACCTCCCGCAATCACACGCAAGAAAATGAGAAGATTAGGGTGTTCAAAAAAACCTCTCTAACATCCTATAGAAAATGGTTGGTAAAAACAAGAAGAGTTGACCAAAAAAGCTCCCCAACACTCTATGGGCCTATCAGAAAATTACCTGCAATTCCACACAAGTGACCCCATATTCCATGGTGTGCGATACGAAGGTAGTCCTGCCCATCTAGATTCATTTTCCTTTATTACACATAGCTTTTTATGAAAATTAAGCACCATATAAGGCATATTATGTATGTCTGTCTGAAATGGATGTGCTTGACGTGAATAGGATTTGGGCACTAAAAATCTATAAAGATATCATAACAAGATATCCATAGGTTTCAACAAGAATGTTGGCCTCTAATGTTTCTCGCAAGGTGACAAGGTGTTGGCTCTGAGAACGCCGATGATACCTAATAGAAAACCACCCAAACTAGAGCCCAAATGGGAAGAACCTTACATCATCCACAAGGTTTACCCCAATGGTGTACACTCCATAGTTACCATGGATGGTGAGTGTATAACTCCTCCCACCAATGCCAAATTCCTCAAGCAATACATTACCTAAGTAAAGTGTCCCACATGACCATAAACTGTGATGTCTTTAACACATGATGTAAAAATGTGTGATCTGTCTGAGTTGAATGATGTGAATTTTCCCTGTAGTCATCCCGCATGACAATAAACTACAAGATGGTCCAAGCTTTATGACCTTAAACTAATATATCCACGTATCCATCATCCTGAAACATGTAAAAATGCACATTCAATAATTACATATGGCTTGATTCCCATCTTCATGGGATACATAGGAACACCCTATAATTTAGTCCATAGGCGCAGCCCCAAACTTCAAGATCTCTCCTTGGGTCAACACACATGGTGTGGTGCAGGATTTCTGACTTCATTCATGTCGATTTCATCATGACCACACCATGTATCCATCTCTTTAGATATATCCACCCTTTTCATCATCCCCCATGATGATAAATTGCATAGTCATATTCATGATTCACACATCCCATTTATTTGGGTCTTCATCATCTATAACATCCAAAAGGACCCCCGAAAGACATTGATGTTAGGCCCTATGGATCTCCTACAATTTCAGGCCAATGTCCTCAAGGATTTCGAATGAACAATTGAAACAATCCCAACATTATGAATATGGTAATCAATCGACACTCATTTTTTGTTTCCCATTTAAAGTCACATGATATGGATGTCATGTTTTGAAAGTGGTCAACAACCATCCCCCATCGCTAACACCACCCTAGCATGTTCCAAATATTAGGTTTAGTGGTTCTTTTTTCCCTGTTATCCCTTCAAACATCTGTCTGCCATGGGGAGGAATGTTGATTTGGTCAGGATCGACCCTTTCGGATATCCACCCATCATTTTCACACCCTTATATATTGGGGAGACCCTGATCCTATTCATTATTTCCCACACCGAGCATTGCCCATGTGGGATTAAGAGATTTGGTATAGCAATACCCGAATGAAGGGTCATGTCTCTATGTTCTGATCCCTATGACCTTAAACTAAGATCATTCTCCATCCTCCCCACAGGACATTAAAATGAAACCTGGCTAGGACATCCCCTCTTAGGTCTCTCAACCTATTTCCCCCCTATACCAAGTTCTCATTAAGGATTGTGTAGTGTGGTATGGGCTTACGCCCTCATTCACGTTGGTTTATTTTTTCCACGACATGCATATCCCCTCAAGACATCCGTCCTTCATTTATTTTCTTTACCGCATGATATTAAACTGCATTCTATCTTTCAGAACTAGGTGTGGCTTAATTACCATCCTCATGGGATACATAGCATTGCCCAAACATTTAGTCTTTGGGTCTAGACCTGTTTCATCGAAACCTCATCATCTTCCTGGCCCCCTGGCACGAGTTCCTCGGGAGAAGGTATGTGGTGCGGTATGGGTTTACATCCTCATTCACCTTATGTTTGTAACATCCATGCCACATACCTCTCCCTCATGAGATCTATTCCTAACCCTATTCTACACTCATCTTTTCAAGTATGATGCACTTGAATTGGGCCCCTCAACCCTCATTGGTAGTTCACTAATGTGAAAAGTAGCACTCTAGTTTAGGACCTAGAGTGTTGGATTCTACGTATATGTGTTATCGCTCATTTTCATGCTTCATGATCCCCATAATTTGGTATTTCATCATCTTTCAGATCCAAATGGGACCCTTTAATGGATTGGATACTAGGCCCTAGGGCTCCCTACCATTTTGGGCCAACGTTCTTGAGGATTTCAAATGACAATTTGATTCAAGTCCAATGTTGAGAATATGGTTAGTGGTCGATGCTCATGTGTTATTACCATTTCAGGTAACATGATATGGATGATGTGTTTCAAACTTTTTCAACGGTTATCCTCCATCATCACACCACCCCCATCGAGCCCTAAATATTGGTTAAATGGTTCACATCCTTTTCCACCCCATCATGTCCAAGTGGAATTTCAACACTCTTGGTGCTATCCCTCTGTGCATGTTTTCACGTTAGGAGGAAAAATCCATGGTAAGGCATCATTAAAGGATCCACACCAATTTCCCCTTTTCATGTATTCCATGTATTACAAGGACCTTCTCCTCCCTTATTTCCCCCATCGAGCATAGCTCACATGGGCTTAGGGATTTGGTCGAGGATTGAGCTTGTTTAGAAGAGTCCTGCTTCTCTATGGTCTAATATCTAATACCTTAAAACAAATATCTCTCAGCATCCTTTCTGTAAGACGTAAAACTACATGACACTCCTAGAACTGTGTACATATTGATTCCCATCATCATGGGATATGTAGAAATATATGGGAGTCTTGTCTTTGGGTCCATCTCAGGTTCCACTAACTACCTCTTCGGTTTGGCCATTTGGACCTAAATTTCATAGGATTTTGTAATGTGGGGTGTATGGGATTATGTCTTCCTTCACATCAGGTTTTCAATAGATACACCATAGACCCCCCCTTCTATGAGTTAGTCTCTTCTACCTCTTACCCCTCATGACGTTAAATTTTACTTCTAGAAATATGTATGTCTTGATTCCCATCCTCATGGGATATGTAGGAACACCTAGACGTTTCATACATGGGTCCATCCCCATATTCTCTGACCTTTTCTGGACCCTTGGCATGAGTTTTATTCGCTAGAATTGTCTGTGGAGTGGTGTTGACCTCATAATCATTTACGTCAGGTATGCTTTATCATGCCATGTGCATTCCCCTCTAAAACCTCGTCACTTGTAAATGTGTCCATGATGTATGACTCTAAACTATGTTTCCTAGTCCCACATGACTTTAAACTATTACGTATTTACTATATGACATTATAATAATGTGTATGGTCCTATCACATGACCATAAACTACAACATTATCATCCTGGCCACACAACGAAAATTCGCACTACATTGTGATGTCCCCACTCAAGGTGAAATCATGTTTGGTAGCATTTATCCAGCACACCAGTTTTCGATGCCTTCATATGGCTTGATTCCTATAGTGATTCCAAGATTCTACATCCTAGGTTTATCTCTTAATAAAAAACACACACACCATCCAAAAGGACAAATAAGATCTATCAAATGACACTTCTTTTACTGCATGGTCTAGACCTAGATGACAATATTGTCCCTGGTAGTGGTACCCTACCATGACTCTTACAGAACTATATATGGCTTGATATGCATAATTATGGGGTACATAGGAACACCCATTCACTTTTCCATGGGCCCATGCAATATTCACTTTCACTCCCTTCACCTAAAACCTCCACGGGAAGCACATGGTGGGATATAGACTCCTTCCATCCTCATTCAAGTTGGGTTTTTTAATTATCCTATAACGTGTCTCCCTCCATCTATTCCATTTCTAGTTTGAGATCTAAGACCTTTAAACTGAGATCCAACTCTCCTTGTCGCAAGACGCCAAACTGCACATCATTATACAGAACATCGTGCAGCTTGATTCCAATCATCATGGGATACGTAGGAATGCTCGAGGATCTCGTATTTGGGTCCAGCCCCTGGAATTTTAAATCCAGCAACCTTTTTCGGCCCCTTGTCCCAAACTCTTTTAGGATCATGTTGGGTGGCGAGTACCTATTGGGTTCTCATTTACATCAGGTTTTGCAAAAACTGCACCATGAACCTCACTTGTCTTTTCCCAACCTGGTCCGAATTCCATGACCCAAAACTAAGGTCTCTTTATGTGAGCTACACATTAGTTGTGGCTACTTTTCCACCCTGCACAAATTCAATTAAACCAATCCCCCTATTAATTTTCCACTCTATAACCTTATGTTAGGGGAATGTGACCCCCTGACCCTTATTCTTGGAATGGAATTCGACCTCCTCTATATAACATGCCTTATTGGTATACTCTAATGCACTATGGAAAAGAACCCAAAGTGGGGAGTTTTCATATGGACATTCCATTTTTTCGTGTCCATGCGTCATGATCCCTTTATTTGGATTATCATCCTCTTCCACGTATGAAGGGACCCCATTTATAGCATATTACCATGACACATTGGCTCACCTACTATCTTGGGCCAACCCCCGGATGTTCCCGGACAACATTTTGCGATAGGTCCCGTGTTTGAACATGGTCAGTGGTCAACCCACATTTTTCTATCCCCATTCTAGGATAACGTGAAAAATATATTGTGGTTCGAACATGTTAAATAGTTATCCTCTATCATTATTCCTCTATCATTGTGATCCAGATCTCAAGAACCCTTATTCACGTCTTTCTACTGCCATATGATTAAGTTGAATTCCCACACACTCGGTTCTACCCCCCATGCATTTATTTATGTATAGTAGGTGGTTCAAAAACAGTAGGGTGTATCTAACCTAGTGGAACATCGCTCTTAATGTGTACCTCCCTATAATATGGAAATCCCATTTCTACTCCTTATTTACCACATCGAGAATGAATCACGTGGTCTTAGTAGTTTTGTTGGGGGTATGTACTGGTGCAGTTGTACCACCCAATCTTTTCATCTCACATGACATTAAATTTTAATCCTAGAACTTTGTGTGGATTGATTCCCATCCAAATGGGATATGTAGGAACACTCAACCACATTTCCTCAGGCCCAACCTAACTTTCACATTTGGTCCCTCGACCTAAAAAAATTTCCCCCAGGGATACATGGTGTGGTGAAGACTCCTTATGTCCTCATTCATGTAAGGTTTATAGAAACTACATCATCTACTCCCTTTTTGGGATCTCCCCTTTAACTCTATGTCCTTCCTAATAATGGTAAACTACATGAGTCCACATGTCCTCAACACATGACATTAAACTATGGTTCTACACTTAACAAGTTCAGGATGCCCGATGTTAGTAATGTGATGTGGCATATTCCTCTCCAAAGAGGATTCCCCCTACCAGCATTGGTATGTGACCACACAATGCTTGAGAAATATGTTTGGCTTGATTCCGATCCTCATGGGATACGTAGCGATGCCCAGGAAATTCACCTTGGGCCCATCCCCAGGTCCATTAAACTATGTTAATCATCCTCACCATATGACGTTCAAAATACGTGTCTATCACCCTTACTGGTATGAAGTAAAACTACATAGAATTCCATGTCAACAGAAGAGAGGTTATGTTCGGAAGAAAGTTTGATCCCTAATCAGACCGATGTTCCCACCTAATGTTTCTCCACCATAGTGGAAAAATTTTAAGAGTGTTGGACTCTATTCGAACAACCCATCACTCCACCCTCCGTGCTTTGCATACCATTTATCTGGATCCTCATTCCATTTCATGTTTAGAGGAACCCAAAAAACATACAAATGCTAGGCCTATGGCTTGCCTACTTTTCTGGGCGAATGTTTCAGAAGACTAATGGATGAAATTTCAAGATAGGCCTCATATTTTGAACATGGTCAGTAGTCTGCCCTCATTTGTTATCCCTATTTCAGGATAATGGAACTGGGATAATATGTTTCAAACATAGTCAATAGTTATCCTTCATTGTCCCTCCATCCCTAAAATGTTTCGAATTTTTGGTATCATGATTCACACCTTACACTCCAATCTCATCAGATTGATTCTAACTCCCCTGGTGTTACCCTACTCATGCACCAGAGTACATTGGGAAAATGGAAATTCTACTGTTCCAATAACATCACCCTCCAGTCAGGCCTCCCTCTTTCTTCCCGAAAATCCATATTGGTTGTTCAAACCCTGGAGTACCGAAGCATGGTTGACACTTTCATATTCTGATGGAATAACGAGGTATTCATCCCTTGTTTCTCACTTCGGTCCCAAACCACATGAGCTTAGGGATTGATCGCTGGATATTTCATGAATGGAAAAAACATGTAGTAAAACACAACAAATAATGGAACTCATGCATGAATCTAGCATAAAAAATCAAAGCACGAAATTACATTTAAATTTTTACACGCATTATAGCTCTCATGGATTGGCCCCTCCCATGGATGGGTTAACTTTTTCAATAGATCATTCTAGCTCTTCCACTATCCAGCTTGTGGAATCCTGGATCTGATGTCACCTGTTTATCTCCCACTCCTCCTCAGCTGTGATGGGGTGTAGTTCATCAGCCGCGATCCCGGACCACTTCTTGTCAGTTCGGATGGTAGCCATCTCCTCATATGTTCTATTCATTCATTCGTTAGCCTCTACCAGCTAGGACTTTATGAAATAAATGAGATCCAATCATGTGTTTAGGAAAGAGGATTACTCGTTCACTCAGGCACACAATTTCTAAATCTCACTTTTGTCCTCCTGGGGGATCTTTATGTTCGTCAATTTCCTTTATTTACAGCCAAAACTAAGTCCACAAGAATTCTACTAGATCTTCTATGCCATGATGTTTTAGATGAGCATATAAAGACACTGGGCATCCACTCCCCTAGCACATAGCTCACCTAGTTGGAAATGATGTCTCCCAATTTTTTCTATCCATTGCGTTTGAGGAGTCTCCCTGATGAAGTGCTTGATCAGCTTCAATGACCAGTAACGAATGATCTTTCTATCTTCTTCATCAGAAGACGTCTTGTCCTAGTCCCCAGGGTTGACAGGTTCATATGTAGGGAAATCCTCCAGGAACTCATCAACAGGGTCTTCATATGGTGTTTTATCTGGTAGGTCAGGACCCTTGTCATCCGATTGATACTCGTCGTTGGATTCCAACTTGATAACTTCAGGTTCTGTCCTGCTGATGGACCCACCTGTGATTGGGAGCATCATGACTTGTTTAGTTTGGGTGTCCACCTCCACAACCACTAACATTACCCTATAAAAGGAAATGCTGGGAGCTCTAGAAAACCTCACTAAGGTATCCCACTCTATTTTTAGAACTTCACATGTAATAATGCACTGATGTTAGTTGTCCTGCTCCAATGAACGGTAGTTAAAAATTCAATGAAGAATACTTACAAAGATCCAACAGTTGGTTTCAACACTGAGATGTTGCTGCCATAACCCTGAGGTTTGGCCCTCTTTATATTTTCGGGAAGTCATAATATTCTGAGAGAACCACCATGGGTGTTGTCGCCCTACCATGCACAATAATTGCTTCTACTACAGGTATAGATCCCAAAGTTCCCGCTGTTGCATCTACTATTACACGGGAGTGTTTATTGGATATGAGGCCCTATTTTAGGGGTAAAATGTTAGTTCAGAAGTCCTAAATTACCCATATGAAGACTATGAGGATGATTTTTTTATTACACCTTAAGAGCCTCTACAAAATCTTCTTGCTCAGGGTCTGAGGTTCCAACCTCACCCTCCTCCAGACAGCTTCCTCCACCAACCTCTTCCCCCCAGGATGAATCATTTGATTATTTCGGTAGAGGGAAGCACTCTTTCAATTCATTGGACAACAACTATGGGGGGGGTGTTCAATCAATCATTACCTTCACTCGATCTATCATTGGATAAGAAATTCCCCAAGAGTGAACAATGTCATCCATCTTGGCAATGTACCACTCCCCCTGCGCCTAGGATACCGTATAGTCAGCTCCAACAGGACCGATCCCCAGAAGATCCATCCCAATATGGTACAGATGGTTCCACACTTGGGAATGTTTGAGGTATTGTCTGTTAATATCCCAGATTCCCAAATCCTCTGGGATGACAGAATTCTCAGGCATGTCTATATGGCAGAGTCGCTTCCCCGAAGCCTGGGTGGATATCCTAAGGAACCCCCTAGGTGACCTCCCCTCCAGAAAATATTTCTCCTCTTGGACTTCCAGGTCCACTTCTACTGCATGCCTCTCTATTGGCATGAGTTTCATCTCCATTGCAACCCCACCACCATGAGATATCCTCATCACCTTCCATCCTTGACCTTGAGGTTGGGGAGGTACGCTGTAACTAGCATGGAGGTCTGTTACCTGAGATTTTCCCCTGGGTAGGTTGCCTCCCAACTCTTGGTGTATTACTTTACCAACCCATAGGAATTTATGAGTGGAGGTAGCTCGTTCCTCATCCTCCTATCCTCTTACGTAAATATGAGACACATTTTCCTCATCACACATGGGAGATACTTGTGTCTTAGTACCATGTAAACCTACGGGGTGTGCCTTTATATGCACCAGAAATGCCTCGTGAAATGGTGTAGGGTGTACGACACACATAGAGGGTCACGGTCGACCTGCACCACCAGGAATCCACCCAAATTTCCCAAGAGGTAAGACAAATGATCCTTTGTTCCCTAGCTGTCATCAGTGAACACACCTGTAGGCAGTGGGAACTGGTGTATGTAGAACGCATCCTCCTTCCATACCTGATTCAACAGTAGCGGTAGGGTCTCATGGGTTATGAAACTCATCACCATGTTATGGATGAATAGTTTGAAGTCTAACCCTAGAGGGTAAATAGAGTTCAGATATTTTTACACACCCCTGATATGTTCTATTATCCACCCATATCGAAGATGGAATGACCCGCATACCCTCTGTGTATTCTTCCCTTAGCTGAAGTGCCACATCACCTTATAAAACATGGTGAGCATCAGGATCCCTAGGTTGACCCGCTCCCCTATCACCTATGCGGATCCCATGATGAAAGTGCTGATTCACACACCCATGTTTTTGTCCCTTACCAGCAGAATCCATCCACAAATAAGTGACGAGATGAACATAGCCAACCAAACCACTATTTTCTACTTAGTACTGATACTGAATCCCCATTTCTTCCACTGGATGTCGTCCAAGAGTCACCAATATGAGTGCTCCTTGTCACGCTGCACCCCTTTTGGGATGGTTCGAGGCCTCACAGGAAACTACCCATCTTCAAGAGAATACAATAACTACTTTAACCACCTCTTAAAGTGGACATACCTCACCGACTACTTTTCCTCCCCTGACACTAGGTCCATCAATTCCTTTTCTAGTGGAGACATTTCCTCTGGGTGCTCCCATGTATTCGTGGCAGGGAGGAACTCATCGTACATCACCCCCAGTATCGAAAACCTCATGATCTGGTGCAAGTCCAAGAGGATGATACGAGCCTCCACATGGTGAAGATGGAAGGTATTGGTCCTTCACAACCGCCTACTCAACAATGCAAGAATTAGATTCTTTGGAATCTAGATGTGAAATTGGAAAGCCCAAGCTACCTCATACAAGCCCACTCACCTCAGATCTGCATTGAACTCCTTGTACTAGGCGCATACCTAGTTGTACCATGCCCATTCGTCCATGAAATTTTCGCCCTGGCACAGGTCCCACTCATCAGTCCACCCCTTCTTCAGGTTCCCCAAGGCCGCCTTTAGAATGGTGAGGTATTGTGAAGGAGATACCTTTGATTACAATGTCTTCCCATCGATGTTGTTTACATGGTTGTATAAGCAATCGATGTTGAATGTTGTGAAATCCTCCCAACTAATGGCCATTAGCCATCCTGAACCACTAGCGCTGGCATGAAATTCTCATGAAATAGTAATCTGGATCATCTCTGCTCGCTTCAGGAATGAATACATCATCACTCAGATCAGATCCATATAGAGGAAACCTCTTCCACATAGGTTAGTTATTCTAACTCGCTGAAATAAGCTCCATTAGGGACTCATGGTATGAATGGATCCACACATACTCCCCAATTCCCAGGTTATTCTCAATTTCTCCCCACTTAGCAGCATTTACAAGGACCCACTGGAAACTTCCTGATGGGCCATTCAATGTTCAAGGTGTTTTGAATTTTTTTCTTGGATCATGGAGCTCAATAACGAAGCTCAATCATAGATTCAAGTCATAGATCACTTCCACGGGAATCGCAGACACAAGCCCTAGAACACACAATTGCTGAGCCTGATGACTCGTTGTGCACCGCGGAGTAGAAAGGATCGACTTGAAAAGAGTGATTGTAGAGCCTTCATAGCTTTTGGAATTGCTTGATCAGGAAAAATTGTGAAGATTAGAAAGGAAAAAAGAGATTTTATCCTCCTCTATTTATAATCCTTTACCCCCTTTTCTTTGAAGCATGTACGACCATGGTGAGCTTCAAGACTCTATCAACCCGTTCATCACCTCTCCACATCACGACCCTTTTTCACTATCTTGATTTTCGATTGGCATAAACATTTTGGTGATTCAAGCTCAGATTTAGACACCCCTTGTCTCCTCGACTCCATGTCTAAGGGGCGGGGATTTGTTGGAACATAAATATGAGTAGTGGAAAATAACACAAAGAGTAAACCAATTCCAAGGATGTTGCCTCATGAATCCCATTAGTAGTGCCCCTTAGCATCACATCATTTGTAGATCCCCACAACATTGTGGTCGACACGAAGCTGAATCCCCCTTTGCGGTCGCCACAGAGCAAAGAGGTGGGAGGATCCATGGTTACAATGCAATTTACTGACTATTTCACACCACAGAAGGAGACGAATCCACCTACACAATGTAACACCACAAGATTCTATGGTACGCTTCTCTTTGAATAATGTGATAGCGTGTGTTGTATGCAACATCGAGTTCTAACACACCACAACCAATCAAACTAGCCATTATGAATAGTAATACCTACTTTTTTGAAATTTTATAAATTATATCTCTCAAAATGGACTTCATTTTTGGATTTGGAATATCGAAACTAGCCTAGGGTGAATGTTTGGTACTTTTCGGATAACTTTCATATTTTGATGAATAGTGAAAATTACTAAATTTTAATTAAAAACAACTTTTTTAATCGAAATAATTAATATTGATAAATTATGGATTTGAGTGGTTTTAAAGTATATTTAGAATATATTTTTCCCATTTAATTTAATTTTTTTCGTTGGACATTATTTCACAATTAAACCAGACATAAACAAGTGCCAATCTTTTGATAGTTATTATCTCTTAGAAACACGCATTTGTTTTAACAATGGAAATTAATTTTAAATTAATTTCTGCCACTTTTGTGTTTTGAATTTGGAAAAATGGATTTCATATTTTTAATCAGGATTTTCAAATTGTGTAAATAGGTAACTTTTATTTTTAGACATTTTGAATAATTACTTCGGTAATATTTTATTTACCATGGTTAAAGGGTAAATCTGGTAAATAAGGGATAAAAAATAATATTATAATAATATTAAATTTCCCTAAAACGTGTCCTAACCATATTTTTTGATACATGTCCGACCATGGGCATCTTTGGGTCAATTTTGGGACCCCATGGAGCCACTTGTAGGTGATATGGACACTTTATTTTAATTAAGTTAAAATAAATACAAAAATGACATAAGCATATATATTTTAGAAACTCATTTTTTACATAGGGTTATATATGTTGGATATTCGACTATAAATATTAATTAGAAAACTAAAACGATTTACTACATAATATTATTTTATTTATAATTTTTATACATTAAATAATTTAATTTATGTTTGACACATTGATGATGCAGTAATTACCATAATAGAAAAACATTAAAATAATTGATATTATAAATACCCAAATAAATATAATTGGAGACTTTTATTGAATTACAATAATTTTATAGGTTAATATGACATATTAGTTTTGATTTAATTGACTTTTTTCGAAGTAATAATTCCGTTATGAGTTTCAAAAAAATCAATTATTGAATAGTGTCAAAATTGACATAAAAGAGTTTTTAAAACAAATATTATATTATTAATTGATATTAAATTCCTAAAAATATATGGTTCGGCTAAGAGACTTATATCATGATAGTTTTATCATTAATGGACCACTTGGGGGGTCGATTGGATGTATATAGTATGTTTATTAACTATATAATATAAAAAAACAAAGAGACATTGTAAAAGTGAAACTAATTAACTTAGAATTAATACTTAAAGATAAGGTTAATATAGTACCCCAAAACTATATAAATTCTATTTGTTGAGTGTTTTTCGATCCATATCCACCTTAACCTATAAATAATAAACTTTTTAGCCATTAAAAACCGAAAATAAATTTATTATAAATTAATATTTCTAGCTTTTCCAAAGGTGCCCCTCCCCCCTCTTATAAAAGGGCACTCCCCTTCTCACTAATTCACACATTAAAAGCATTTTGGTTTGGCCAAACCCTGCCCAAATACTCTCTCAACTTCCCTAAATACATCCTAGAGGCCTTATTTTGATCAGAAATCGAACCTATGGAGCCCGTTTGATCAAATCAAAAGGAAGAACCCGAAGAAGAGGTAATGTCTTCACCACCTTCTTTCAAGTTAATTTCTTCTTCAACTTCTTCTTTATATGTTATTCCCATTCTAAAATAATAAATCATTTATCTACTATAAACTCTAATATTATTATAAATTTGGTACAACCATATCAGTATTATATCGATCCTTTGAATGACATGTCACCATACGTGCGTACTTACGGCTTACCGTCTCCACGTTGTGGGGTAATTGTTAATCAATACATTATTATTTGGATTGGTATAATAATGATTTTTAATTCATTTAAATAATAAATATAACATTATAATGATTCTTTATATATGATATAACATCCAATTATATGTTATTTTAATATCAAAATAATGATATTGTCGCTCGTGCGTACATAAGGACTACCGTCTCCACAAACGCGATGAGATTCATTCTCCATCGTATCCATTAAAGTATAATTATCATTTGATAATTTAAAAATAATGTTTAAGGACATGATATCATTTTGGATATGAATAAGATACAACCTATCCATGACAAACATGGCTTACGTAACAAAACATATAAAAGAAAACGAGTCAGTTAACACCCGAAACAACGGTAAATCTAAGATATTATTAACAAAGCAATGTTAAAAGATCATATATGATATCATATGAATGTATATGATTCTTGTATAATTTAATAACAATTATTTTACCATTATATAGGAGTTTAACCTACCCTCCACCATGGAAATGTACAAGGTAAGAGTCTATTTCGCAATCTCTCCATTATCCGAGGTTGTTTATACACAATAATCTACTGGGATTTTTTTATCATCCACATCCATGTTTCTTCAAAATGTATTTCAAATTTTTTTTACCATTTACAATAATATCATTTATACCCATGTTTGACTTTTTATAAGAGTTTTATAAAGGAATCTTTCTGTCATTTTCCAAACAAGGTGTTTTTTAACCTTTTCGACAGGATTAAGGTAAGAATGTTTTTTTAACATATACGGCGGGTGCAGCTATTTTCCGCCGTTATAAAATCTTAGAAGCTTCCATTAAAATATTATAAGAATTTTTTCAAAGAAAATGTTTTATTTTATATGACTCTTAAATGATTTCAAATTAAAAATAGATATTTCTCTAAAAAGAGTTTTGATTTCATCTATGTCAACATCCTTTGATGGATTTTACACTTATTTGAAGATGATTTAATATGGTACAAATATTCTATATTGTATTGAAGGTTTTGTGATATGGTTGATGGTGGATGTTCTATTTTCATACCATTCAGGGTTTATGGATGAATTATTTACATTTCGTATGCTATTTTTAATACGAATGTTTATGTTATGTTTAAAACTGTTCATATTAGGAATGCATTGGAATTAATATGTAATGGATGGAGCCCTCTATAGCTCCTCGATGCATCGGTAGGTCTCATGAGACAAACTAGTGTCTTGGAACAAGGCCTTGACGAAATCTTATTTTTAGTCTTGGTACGAGGCCTTGGCTATGTGGTTATGATAGTTTGGCATTATGCATTCCATCATTATGAATGTGGTTATTGATATTGAATGTGATTATTCGATTAGTAGAATATCCATGTGAATAAGTAAATGGCATTATTTCAATTTATTTTTGCCATACTATGTTGAATTTCACGTTTAAAAGGCTTTTATTTTAGTTATACATTACCTTAAATGTTTATTCTTATCTATGAAAGTTTCTGATATACTGTTATTCGTACTGGGCATTTGAGCTCACCCCTTTTCTATATTTTATTTTTCCCAGGGTATGAAGAAGTAAATTATGAATGACCTACAGGGATAGTATGAGGGGATAAGAGTGTGGTCTATAGAGACTATGTTGTTGTAGTTTTCATTTTTATGATGTAAAACATTATGAATATATCTAGTGTTTCCAAGGATACTAAACTAATCGGTCTTTCGAGATTTGATCTTTCTTGTGATCATGCCAATCTTATGTAATAATGCACCGACTCTGGGTAACTGGGGTCGGGGCATTACAGTTGGTATTAGAGAAAGTTTAGTATAAACCTTCGAATCTAGATCTAGATAAACTCTGATTAGAGCACATAGATTTGAGACGGACTTTGAGGATTAGTATAGAAGAACTTACTAAAATTTTGGTATTGTATAGATTTTGTGAGTTTTCCAAGCAATACATCCCTGTCTGGATACGAGCAGGAAGAGGCGGTTCTGGAACAGATGTACCTAGGGATAAAACCCGAAAACACCGCTTTAATCTAGACTCGAATGGGAACTGGTGCACAACAACAGGCCTTACTACACTATTGGTTACGACACTCCCGGGGGATATGCTTAAGATAACTCTCATTTTCATTAAAAACCATTATGAACAGTTTATGAGTATATACTTCCTCAAAGAAAACATTTTTATGATTATGGATTATACCTATAAATAGTTAAATTTATGTTAAGTGTTTTATAAGTATGGAATTATTTATTTTGATTCATAAAATGAACTAGTTTATGCCATTGATTAGAAATGGCGCCTAGTGGAATAAATGGAAACCGTATCAATTCACGCACTCCATGTAGGGATTTCCCACCTACTGAAGATAATTATAGTGGATTTGGTGATACAACTGGTGCTGATCAACTTGTCACTATAGTGGGACAACTCACTCAGGTTATGAATAATAACCTTTCTCGTATGGAGAACCCTGATCCGCAGTGGGGAGGATCAATGTTAGATCACTTCATGAGGCAAAAACCACCAACGTTCAATGGGAGTACAAATACCTTAGTAGCTGAGAAATGGATAAATTCCCTAGAGAAAATATTTCAGGCTTTACAGAGTAGTTAAAGGGAAAAATTTATCATGGCAGTTTACCGCCTCACTAGAGATACTGATCAATGGTGGTCATTGATTCAAAACACGAAGGAAGATGATGAAGTATCAATTATGGAATGGAGGGAGTTCAAAGATCTGTTTTTAGAAAAATACTTTCCTCATGACCATCGAGCAGATATAGAAAGACAATTTCTGAGTCTGAGACAAAAGGAGGATGAGAATGTCACAAAGTATGAGTCTAACATTACAAAGTTATAAAAGTATGCTGGAGATTATAAACGTAACCCAAGAAGTAATATTGATCGTTTCTATGATGGGTTAAAACCATTTATTCATAGAGAATTAGTCTCACTATCCTTCTTGTCATACGAAGACATTGTCTCATGTGCTATCAAGACTGAAAAGGAATTCTCTAATTATTATGACTTTAAAACAAAGAAAGAGAAGAAGAGATATGCTGATCAATCTGGAATAGAAATAAGGGGAAGAAGGGAAAGGTTTAATATCCATCCTATGGTAAATTTGGGAAGAAACACCCTGGTACTTTCTTGAAGGGAATGTGTGTCTGTTACAATTGTGGTGAAAAAGTCCACCAAGCTCGTGATTGCAAGGGGAAGAAGGAAGCTATCGATGTCCAATGCTACAATTGTAGGGAGATGAGACATTATGCAAATTCATGTCCTAAGAATCAGAAAAACTTACCTTAGAAAAGGCCAATGGATCAAGGCCAAGATTATGCTATCACTACTTCTGAGGTTGAATCTCCGAAAGATGTGGTGGCAGGTAATTTAAAGGTTTCCTCAAGTTTAGAAAATGCATTATTTGATTCTGGATCATCGCATTTTTTCATATCTTCCAAGTTTTCTAAGAAAATTAGATATTTCCAATTTGATTTAACAAGGGAGTTGTCGGTTAAAACTCCTAAGGGAAGTATCATTGCAACAAAGTTTTGTGAATCAGTCCCCATTAGATCACATAAATGTTCTTTATCTGCTGATCTCATCGTCATACCTATGATTTAGTTTGATATAATCCTCGGTATGGACTAGATTTCAGACCATGATGTGATGATTTATTGTAAGGAGAAGGAGGTTACGATTTTTGATGATGATGATAAGGAACACCTTATCTTTAGAGAAGAATCGTCACCACCTAATTGTTATCTAGATCCACCCCCAGTAGCTCAACTAAATTCAATTATTGGGGAGGAAGAGAATGAAATGACTGTGGGTTAGGAAATCAATGTTCAAATAGAGGATTTACCTATTGTGAAATTATGTGTAGATGTGTTTCTGGAAGATTTACCTGGACATCCTCCAGAACGAGAAGTTGAGTATTCCATTGATTTAAATCCTGGATCAAGGCCTATTTCGAAGACCCCTTATAGAATGGCCACTATAGAATTAGTTGAACTAACGAAACTACTAGAGGACTTGAGTAATAAGGGATTTATTCGCCCTAGTGTTTCTCCATGGGGAGCCCTTTTTTGTTAAAAAGAAAGATGGATCTATGAGGTTATGTGTCGACTACAGGGAGATCAATGTTATAACAATAAAGAGCAAGTATCCCCTACCTCGCATTGATGATTTATTTGAACAAATACATGGAGATCAATACTTTTCAATGATTGAACATCGATCTGGATACCATCATTTGTGTGTGAAGAAGGAAGAAATTGTGAAGATGGTATTTCGAACCAGGTACGGGCATTATGATTTTACAGTGATGCCTTTTGGATTGACTAATGCACCCTCTATATTCATGGATCTGATGAATAGAGTTTTCCAGGAATATCTTGATGAATTTGTGGTGGTATTTATTGATGATATCTTGGTATACTCCAAAAGCTATGAAGATCATGAAAATCACTGGCACATTATCCTGAAGACTCTTAGAAGACATGAATTATATGGGAAGTTTAGCAAGTGTGAATTATTGCTTCTGGAGATTTCTTTTCTTGGCCATATTGTCTCTAAAGATGGAATCACTTTTGATCCTTCTAAGAACAAGGAAATCCATGAATATACATCACCTATGAGTATAACTGAGGTATGTAGTTTTATTGGTTTAGCAAGTTATTATCGACGTTTCGTCCAGAATTTTTCCCGGTTGGCTAACCCATTAAAAAAGGTCACACATAAAGGGGTTAAATATGTTTGGACAAAAAAGTGTGAAGAATATTTTGAAGAACTGAAGAGAATATTATTGAATGCTCCTATATTGAATCTACCATTAGGGAATGATGGATTCGTTATTTATAGTGATGCATCGAAGAAAGGACGTGGTTGTGTCCTTATGCAGAATGATAGGGTTATTGCTTATGTATCACGATAGTTGAAAATTCATAAACAAAACTATCCTACTAATGATCTTAAGTTATAATTTGTGATCCTTGATTTGAAGATATGGAGGCTCTACCTCTATGGTGAAAAATGTGAGATTTATACTGATCACAAGAGTTTGAAGTATATTTTCTCACAAAAAGAACTCAACATGAGGCAATGGTGATGGCTTGAACTACTCAAGGATTATGATTGTATGATGCACTACCACCCGGGGAAATCAAACAAGGTGGCAGATGCTTTTAGAAGAAAAGATCATGGAGTTTTGAATAATATGAGAATTGAAAGGCATCCAATTTTCAAGGATCAAGTGAAGATGGACATGGGAATAACCATGAAGGTGAAACATCAATACTTTTTCAAATGGTTGCCAAACCATCTTTACTAGAAAGGATTAAGAGTTCTCAGACTGATGATGATGAATTTCAATAGATGATTAAATATGTGAATGATGATATATTCAGAGACTTGGTGTATAAAGATAGAATTTTGAAATTTGGTAAGATACTTTGTGTTCCCGATATACCTAATCTAAAAATGGAATTGCTGGATGATGCTCATAGTTCTAATTTCTCTATACACCCTGGGAGCCCCAAAATGTATAGAAATTTGAAGGAACATTTTTGGTGGGACAACATGAAGAGGGATATTGCTGATTTTGTGTCAAGGTGTATGGTTTTTCAACAAGTGAAAGCTGGAAGGAAACAGCCTGGAGGAGTCATGCAACCTCTTCCCATACTGGAGTGGAAATGGGACAATATTACGATGGACTTTGTCATGGGACTACCAAAGACTCCTAGAAGGAACGATGTAATATGGGTTATTGTTTATCGTCTTACCAAGTTAGTACATTTTCTTTCTATAAGAGAAGATACACCACTGGAACATCTAGAAAGACTATATATTAATGAAGCTGTGAGACTTCATGGAGTACCCCTATCGATTGTTTCTGATCGTGATCCCCGTTTTATGTCAGGATTCTGGAAGAGTCTACAGAAATACCTGGATACTGAACTTCATTTGAGCATTGCCTACCACCCTCAAACAGATGAACAATCAAAACAAACTATTCAAACCTTAGAAGACATGTTTAGATCTTGATCACTTGACTTTCAGGGTATGTGGGATCAATATTTACCTCTAGTAGAATTTTCCTATAACAATAGCTTCCATTTGAGTATTCGGAAGGCACCATATGAAGCGTTTTATGGAAAGAGATGTCGCACACCAACCTGTTGGGATGACGTTGGTGAAAGAAAACTTGTAGGCCAAGAACTGGTGGAGGAAACGATGAAAAAGGTGAAGGTAATCCAAAACCATATCAAAGCTTCTCAAAGTAGGCAGAATGGTTATGCTGATAATTGATGAAATGATATGGAATTTCAAGTTGGTGATCATGTTTTCCTGAAGGTATCTCCATGAAAGGGAGTTATCCATTTTGGTAAGAAAGGTAAATTGAGTCCCAGGTACATCCGAACTTTCAAAATTCTAGAACGAATTGGGGTTGTTGCTTACCGATTGGTAATGCCGCCAAGTCTCTCCAAAGTTCACGATGTGTTCCACGTATCTCTGTTGAGGAAATACATGCCTGACCCAATGCATGTACTCACCTATGAGGAATTAGAACTGGAACCCGATTTGTCTTATTACGAAGAGCCCATAAAGATTCTTGATATGAGAAAACAAGTACTGAAAAACCAGACGACACGTTTGATGAAAATCTTGTGGAGAAACCATAAGATGGAAGAGGCAACGTGGGAACCCGAGGAACTTATGATGAAGAACCACCCGAGTCTTTTCATGTTGTAGTATTATAGAAATTTCAAGGAAGAAATTATTTGAAGGAGGGGAGAATGTAACACCACAACCATCTACGGTATGCTTCCCTTTGAATAATGTGATAGTGTGTGTTGTACGCAACATCGTGTTCTAACACACCACAACCAATCAAACTAGCCATTATGAATATTAATACCTACTTTTAAAATTTTTATAAATTCTATCTCTCAAAATGGACTTCATTTTTGGATTTGGAATATCGAAATTAGCATAGGGTGAAATTTTGGTACTTTTTGGATAACTTTCATCTTTTGATGAATAGTGAAAATTACTAAATTTTAATTAAAAACAACATTTTTAATCGAAATAATTAATATTGATAAATTATGAATTTGAGTGTATTTAAAGTATATTTATAATATATTTTTCCTATTTATTTCAATGTTTTTCATTAGACCTAATTTCACAATTAAACCATACATAAACAAGTGCCAATCTTTTGATAGTTATTATCTCTTAAAAACACAATTTTTGTTTTAACAACGGGAATTAATTTTAAATTAATTTCTGCCACTTCTGTTATTTGAATTTGGAAAAATGGATTCCATATTTGGAATCAGGATGTTCAAATTGTGTAAATAGGTAGCTTTTATTTTTAGTCATTTTGAATAATTATTTCAGTAAATATTTTATTTACCATGGTTAAAGGGTAAATCCGGTAAATAAGAGTTTAAAATAATATTATAATAATAAAAAATTACCCTAAAAAGTGTCCTAACCATATTGGTTGATACATTTCCGACCATGGGCATCGTTGGGTAGATTTTGGGACCCCATGGAGCCACTTGTAGGTGATAGGGACACTTTATTTTAATTAAGTTAAAATAAGTACAAAAATGACATAAGCATATATCTTTTAGAAAACCAATTTTTACATAGGGATATATATGTTGGATTTTAGACTATAAATATTAATTAGAATGATAATTTGATTTCCTACATAATGGTATTTTATTTATAATTTTTATACATTAAATAATGTAATTTATTTATGACACATTGATGATGTTGTAATTACCATAATAGAGAATCATTAAAATAATTGATATTATACATACCCAAATAAATATAATTGGATACTATTATAGAATTACACTAATTTTATAGGTTAACATGACATATTAGGATTGATTTAATTGAATTTTTTCGAAGTAATAATTCTGTTATGAGTTTCACAAAAATCAATTATTGAATAGTGTCAAAATTGACATAAAAGAGTTTTTAAAACAAATATTATATTATTAATTGATATTAAATTCCTAAAAATATACGGTTCGGACAAGAGACTTATATCATGATAGGTGTATCATTAATGGACCACTTGAGGGTCTCTTGGATGTATATAGTATGTTTATTAACCATATAATATAAAAATACAAAGAGACATTGTAAAAGTGAAACTAATTAACTTAGAGTTAATACATAAAGATAAGGTTAATATAGTAACCCAAACCTGTCTAAATTCTATTGGATGAGTGGTTTTCGACCCATACATGTAGCCATTAGAAACCGAATACGAATTTATTATAAATTAATATTTCTAGCTTTTCCAAAGGTGCCCCACACCCCTCTTATAAAAGGGAACTCCCCCTTCTCACTAATTCACACATTCAAAGCCTTTTGGTTCGGCAAAAACCTGCCCAAATACTCTCCCAACTTCCCTCACTACAACATGGAGGCCTTAGTTTGATTAGAAAGCAAACCTATGGAGCCCTTTTGATCAAATCAAAAGGAAGAACCTGAAGAAGAGGTAATGTTTTCACCACCCTATTTCAAGTTCATTTCTTCTTCAACTTCTTCATTCCCATTCTAAAATAATGAATCAAGTATCTACTATATACTATAATATTTTTATAAACATGGTACAACCATATCAGTATTCTATCGATCCTTTGAATGACATGTCACCATACGTGTGTACGTACGGCTTACCGTCTCCACATCGTGGTGTAATTGTTATTCAATACATTATTATTTGGATGGGTATAATAATGATTTGTAATTAATGTAAATAATAAATATAACATGATAATGATTCTGCATATATGATATACCATCCAATTATATATTATTTTAATATCAAAATAATGATATTGTCGCTCGTGCGTACGTACGGACTACAATCTCCACGAACGCGATAAGATTCATTCTCCATCGTATCCATTCAAGTATAATTATCATTTGATGATTAAAAAAATAATTTTTAAGGACTTGATATCATTATGTATATGAATGAGATACAACCTATCCATGACAAACATGTCTTACATAACAAAACATATAAAAGAAAATGAGTCAGTTAACACCCAAAACAACAATAAATCTAAGATATTATTAACAGAGAAATGTTATAAGATCATATATGATATCATATGAATTCATATGATTCTTTTATAATTTAATAACAATTATTTCACCATTATACAGGAGGTTAACATACCCTCAACCTTGGAAAAGTTCAAGGTAAGGGTTTATTTCGCAATCTCTCCATTATCCGAGGTTGTTTATACGTAATAATATACTGGGATTTCTTTATCATCCACATCCATGTTTGTAAAAAATTTATTTCAAAACATTATTACCATTTACAAGAATATGGGTTAATGTAATTTATACCCTTGTTTGACTTTTTATAACCGGTTTATAAAGAAATCTTTCTATCGTTTTCAAAACAAGGTGCTTTTAAACCTTTTCGACAGGATTAAGGTAAGAATTTTTTTTAAACTTATACGGCGGGTGTGGATATTTTCCACCATTATAAAATCATCTAAGCTTCCCTTAAAATCTTATAAGAATATTTTCAAAGAAAATTTTTTATTTCATATTACTCTTAAATGATTTAAAAGTAAAAAGAGTTTTGATTTCATCTATGTCAACATCCTTTGATGGATTTTATGCTTATTTGAAGATGATTTATTATGATACAAATCTTCTATACTGTATTGAAGGTTTTGTTTTATGGTTGACTGTGGATGTTCAATTTTTATACCATTCATGGTTTATGGATTAATTATTTACATTTCTTATGCTAGTTTTAATATAAATTTTTATGTTATGTTTAAACCTGTTAATATGAGGAATGCATTGGACTTAATATGTGATGTGTGGATCCCTCTATAGATCCTCGATGCATCGGTAGGTCTCATGAGATAAACTAGAGTCTTGGCACAAGGCCTTGACAAAATCTTATTTGTAGTCTTGGCATGAGGCCTTGGCTATGTGGTTATGATAGTCTAGCATTATGCATTCCATCATTATGAAAGTGGTTATTGATAATGCATGTGATTATTCGATTAGTAGAATATCCATGTGAATAAGTAAATGGAATTATTTCATTTTATTTTTGTCATACTATGTTAAAGTTCTAGTTTAAATGGATTTTTTTAGTTATACATTGCCTTAAATGTTTATTCTTATTTATGAAAGTTTTCGTTATATTGTTATCCTTAGTGGGAATTTGAGCTCACCCCTTTTCTATGTTTTATTTTTCCCAGGGTATGGAGAAGTAAATTATGAATGACCTACAGGGATAGTATGAGGGGATAAGAGTGTGGCCTATGGAGACTATGTTGTTGTAGTTTTCATTTTTATGATGTAAAACATTATGAATATATCTATTTTTTCCAAGGCTACTAAACTAATCGGTCTTTCGAGATTTGATCTTTCTTGTGATCATTCCAATGTTATGTAATAATGCACCAACTCTGGGTAACTGGGGTCGGCGAATTACACATGATCCTGTCAAACATGACAGAAGCCTCCAAGAGTGCCACAAAGAGACCCCAGGAGAGCTCCGCACTGTGGAGGGGATGACGGACAACTTTACAGTTATGAAGAACTTTACACAATCCACGAACGATCGTAGAGCTCCATGTGGCTTCGCACCGAGTTGTCGCTACTTCACGCTACCCCTCACCTATAAATACTGGGCTCCGCTTGAGCTCAAAGGATAGATTCCCCAACCTTTCACCTTCTCAGCTCTCAAACCGTGAAGCACCTTCTTCTCTGAAAAACCTTGAGAAAAATGAGGTCTTCAAGGTACATGAGTATTGCAATGTGCCTTCCCCTTAGCTTAGATAAAACCCCTCTTCAAGTAGGAATTCCCTTGGAAGAGTCCCCAGTCCATCGCGATGGAAGGATATCCTAAAGAGGACTCGGGTCTTCACAAAACACTAATGCTTCACGAAGTACCCTCCATACACATGTGAACCAAATGCTAATGCAAGATCCATGTGCTTCATGAATCACATTTCTTTGTAGTGCTATGAATTGCAAGGTACCATATTTTTGTGAACTCCTACTCCAAGAATTCCTTTCCACTTCACGAAGCACCCTTCAAATGCACCTATACCTTATTCTTAGTCTAGGATATTCCACTTCACTAAGCCTGACCCTTTACAATGTTTTCCCACTATGTGGAGCACCATATCATGACAAGTTCCCTTCCTGTGAACCCATTTTGTTTGCAAATCATTCTCTCATATGACCCTCCATATTTGTATGAAGTGAATTCAAGGTCCCTTGGATGGAGATTTATGTTTCTTTTTATATCCTAATGCTTTTTATCGAAGGAATGATAATTCTTATTGCTTCTTTGCAAAGCCATGATAACATGGGCCCCTCAGTAGATCACTCCCCAACTCCCCCCATTGTAACGCCCCAGCCCCAGAAGCCCATAGCCAGTGCGTTATTTTAATACATTGGCATGATTACAAGGAATCATGTCCCGAAATACTGATTGATTTAGAATTCATGGAAAATATATTACATACATGAACGTTACATTACACATTAGAAAATAAAACACAACAAAAATTATCCTTTGAGAACTCCATTAATCTCTTAGGTAAACCCTAAATATAAATCATAATACACTTCTTGTAATCTTAGAAAACTAAAACAAAAGAAAGGTGTGAGATCAGATTCTCAATAAGAGTATGCAATACAACGGCAGATAACCCAAACATTAGGCATAGTGAATAATTGAAAACACATGACTTTACAAATAATAAACATGAATACTTTATGGTAGGAATATGAGATGTGTAAATAATGCCATAATAAAACATAATCAGGGGTATTCTACTAGTTGAATACCCATATGAAATATCAATAGTTAATCTCTTGATGATAGAATTCATAATGTCGGACATCATAACCACATAGTCAAGGCCTCATGCCAGGACAAAAAATATGATTTTGTTAAGGCCTTTTTCCAAGACACTAGTTTGTCTTATATGCATCAAGGATAAATATCAGGCTCCACCCCTGAATTACTAAGTCTAATGCATTCCACATATGAAAATGTTGAAACATAACATAAACATTCGTATTAAAACTATCATACGAAATGCCAATACATTATCCATAAACCATGAGTAGTATAAAAGTAGCACATCCACAGTCTAACATAACTCATTAAATTCAATATTGAAGATTTTATTATAATGAATTAACCTCAATCTAGAATAACGAAGGATATTGACATAGAAAAAAATAACCATCAAAACAATTTGAGAGAAATATCCCCCTTTTTCTTGAATACATTTAAAAGTCTCACTATTTATCAAGAAGCTGTTTAAAATAGATTTTTGAATCAAAGTGTCTCATACCACATTGAATATATTATAAGGAATTTTAATTTTAAAACATTAATGTCCATATAAATAAATCCTTAAACCCATTTTTAAATCATGGACATTAATGAGAATGATTTAGAAGAATAAATCTTTAAAACATTTAAAATGATATTTTTGTTAGAGTTTCTAACCACAATAGAGACACTTGAATACAAATAATTGAGGTAATCAACACTTTATAATATATTGAGAATAAAGGGATTCATTATATACTATGACAATGTACTTTATATACACCATATAAAAGTTAATTTGCGCATAACAACAAAGAAGTCTCAATGGAATATAAGTTGAGATGAAATACCTTATAAAGACCATATCACAACGTTAAGGATAAATCAACGACATAATTATGTGTGAAAAATACAAATACACTCAATAGGATGGGATATTAAGAGTAAATAAATCAGAGGATATTCACACACATTCTTGTAAATACCACACAAATGACTTGGATGTTTAATAAAATGAATTGAAATTGAGTTAAGATTACTCTTATCAAGTTTATATCAATGCCTTGAGAAATTATCAATGGAGTTATTATGTGTATCAAAAATATATCTAGACAAAGGGCAGTGGAAATTACTACATAAATAGTAAATAGTTATTCCACACATAATCTTGGAGTAAAATAATCATTGAGGTATGCGCAAAGCCCAATGAATGGAAATTGAAATTTGATATTCTCTTACCGATTTGGTAACTCATGAAACATACACCACATAAAAGAAGGGTAATACAATGAATATTTAAATACCAATAGATTAAATTATATTACACCAATAATAAAATCATGGGAAGTAAATAATACACCACATGAAATAAATAAGTGGTGAATAATGGAAATCTCATGAAATTAAGAGTGAGATAAGAAACCCCTTACCTCATGTCCAACTTGACTCATTTGTTATTTAATCTCCTGAATAATAAAACAAAGTTAATTTATAATTGCCCAAGAAACATTTTCAAGTTTTTTATTACGTTTATATCACTTATTACCATGTTGTAAACATTATGTAATCATTTATGTTAATAATGTTGTTTTGTCGATATTTGGTTCTTGAGTCAAAAATGAATTTGTTATAATTACAAATAGTCTATGTGGTCAAAATTATATTATCTCTAGTATCATATTCATGATTTAAATATCATATATATCATATATATCCATTATATATATATATATCTATAATTATTTCTTGATTTTTGGAGATAAGAAATGAAATGCACCGTTCATGGAGATGGTATACCGTACATACGTATGAACACTACTTTCATTTCTACTTTATATATAATTAAATAAAAACATAATTATATATAGGTATATTATAATTATGTAATAATATCAGATGATATATGTGTTACATAATTTAATTATCACCATCCTTTATACATTCTACGTATGTCATGAAAGAATCATATCAGCTTGAGGGTGCGGTAGTCCGTACTTCCTCAAATGAAATTATATTGTTCACACATTTTGGAAAGCATAATGGTGTGTTTGTAAATGAATATTATAGAAGAATAGAGAAAATATAAGCATAATATATATCATATATAAATACAGTTCCATCATAATGGCCACTATAAGAGGCGGTAGGAGATAATTGATCAAACATCATTTCGTTAGGCAGTAGTTCGTCATCCATAGAAACAGTATGTTCTTTTCTCAATAGAAGGATTTGTGTGTATGTGTAGCTCGAATACTTATCATAAAAAAACCTAGTATATTGAGGATACTGGTTTTGTTATAAAATAATGTAATAAAAAGAGTTTAGGGGTTGGAGATGTAAAGTAAAAGAAGATAACTTTAGGGAAGATGATACCTTAAAATTGGGTAACTCCCTTTGGATTGAACCAAAAGGCTTTGTTGAAGTACCTTATGCCTAAGGTAAGGCTTCTATGTGGAAGGGAGGTATCTTAAGAGCTTATTTGGGTATATTTTGGATGAGAAAAGGTGATTGAGAGGTGTGAGTAATGGGTTACAGGTGAGTGATTTTTATAAGGGGGTAGGGGTTCTTTAGGAAAGCATGGAAAGATTATTTTTTTATATAATGATTTTCTGTTTATAAAGGTCCAAAACTAATTATAGTAAAATATAAAATGACTCATGGTCGAAATAAAATCATACAACAATAATGGGATGGGTTTTGGATATATTTTTATTCTTTATAATATTATTTATTTAAATCATTCACTAATGAGGTAAGCAGATCATCATTATTGTGTCATTAATAATTTTATTTATTTAATGTCTAAAAATTATAAAAAATTACCATGATGTAGGAAATTTTTTATCTTTCTAATGAATATTTATTGTGGAAAAGATAACTTATTTTACCACATGTAAAAATTTATTTACTAAAAGATATATGTTTAAGTCATTTTTGTCTTTACTTAAAATTAATTAATATAAAGTGTCATTATCACTTTTAAGTGGCTCTATGGGGTCCCAAATCGACCCAAAGATACCCATGGTCGGAAATGACCCAACCAATAAAGTTAGGACAAGTGTTAATGTAACCTCATATTATTATAATATTTGTTTACCTTGAATTACCATATTTACCTTTAACTGTTGTAAATAAAAGTCATAAGTGACTATTAACTAAAAATTATTTCCATCTCATTGAACCCCATTTTAATTACTAATAACTATAATGTATGTTGTATTTTTAAAATTAAATTCACAGAAGCGGTAAAATTTCATTTAAATGAAAAAAATCATATTTTTAACTACTACTCAGTGGTTTCACGATTCATAAAAAAATGATGTTTTCGAGAAAAATACCAAAAAATCAGACTAATCCTTATTTAATATTCCAAATTAAAAAATGAGCTCTATTTTAAAAAATTCAAAACATAGAAGTTGGATTAATTATTTTAAAATTAATTCCCAATGTCAAAACAAAAACCGTGTTTTTAAGAAATAATAACTATCAAAAGAGTGACACTTGTTTCTGTTGAATTTTAAAGTGAAAATACTTCAAACGACCAAAATTAGATTAAATGGTTAAAATATAATCAAATTATAATCCAAAAAAATTAAAAAGATAATCTACCCATTTAAATAATTTTGATTAAAAAGCAGTTTTGAATTAAAATACATTATTTATCACTATTCATAAAAAAATGAATATTATTAGAAAAATACCAAAATTTCATCCAAAGTAAATTTTGATGTCCCGATTCTGAAGAATAATTTGATTTTGTCAAATTAAATATGTAAAAGTGTCCAATATTGGATTTAAAAAGTGGTCTCCATTAAATGGTGTAAAATTTTCAATTTGTTTTGAAAAATACATTTTTTTTTCTGAAAAATTGAATTTGATCTTATAATATGTCTAAGAAACACATAATACATAAATTAAAAATATATGGAGTATATAAAATTAAAAATATAGTTAATACTATTCACGACCATTTTTTTAATGGCTAGATTGGTAAGTTGTTGTGTGCTCAAACTCAGTGTTTCATATAGTACAAGTTATTAAATAATTTTGAAGAGATAACCTACCATGAAATCATGGTGTGTTACATTCTCCCATCCTTCAATAAATTTCCTCCTCTCAATTCGAAATTTTTCCTCAAAAATAAAAGGTTAAAAATAGAAAAATACCTTTGTGGAAATCCCACATCAGAAATGGGTTAATAAAATTTCTTCTTAATAAGATGTATAGGGAATGAAAAAGTCACCACCAAATTATGATCTAAATTAGGATAACATTTGTGGAAATTAGAGAAAAATAATTGGAGGAAAATGTAAATATTTATCGGGAGTGCTTGAGGCCATAAATCAAAAAAAATTGAAAAATTGAGGGCCTCAAAGCCATCAATATATCATGATTTAAAATATCATTGATTCAACAAAACATAAAGTATTAGGATAACATATTTTTGGTTTTAAGATTAATTTTCTAATTTTTAATAATTAATTTATTCATAGAATAAGAGAGAGAGAAAAAAATATACATGACAAGTAGAGTTTCATCCTTCATCTAATTCTTACCAGAAACTCATCTTTCACTCCAAATGACGAGTATTCAAGATGACTTGGTCAAACATGAAGCGCTAAAATCAACTTATAGAGAAACAAAGAATCCACCAAGGATGAAATATATATTTCCCTTTTCTTAAGATATTAACCAAAACCAAAATGGTGTGTAAAAGAGTAGATGATCCCCAAAAAGGATAATCCTTTAGAGAACAAAATACTGATATTATTTCCTAAAATTTAACCAACAATACCCAAAGTTGAATAAATACCATTCAATAAACAATTGTCCATAAAATCTTTAAATATAATCCAAACTAATATTGAACCCCAAAACTCAGAATAATTTTATTACATAGTCTTCCACATTAAATTGTATCTCCAAATAACATTGACTACTCTTAAAGTCACATAATTAAAAGTAATTAACCTACTCACATATTCTCTATGATAGGTCAATCATTTCCATAAATAACCGAATTCTCTATAAATCCACAATAAAAACAAAGATAAAAACACTTCATTACTCTTCAAATTAAATCCCATAGTATTCTATTTTCCTTAAGCATATAGGGTTACCAAAAGAGCGAACATCTTGCAAAAAACAATTTATCACTTAATCACAAAATAATTTTCCTATACTAAGGATAAATCACACGTTCCCAAAATCAACATATTCTTGATCCATAAAATTGTTTAACTAAAAGTAATTAGTCATACTAACAAGGGATTTCATGTAGTCTAATTGTAGGCGATAAATACCAGTCGCACATTGGTTGTGGGTTCGATTCCCGTAGCTTTTTCTAATGCGAATGGTTGTCACACGGTCTGCATGTTATCTTTATTAAAAAAAACTATATATTTTAATAATATTCCAAAACAATTAGATAAATTCTTCAAAAATAACCCTAACATATATTAACCATAAATGTTATCTCATACCTCGCATGTTCATCCTAAAAATTATTAACCTTTAATTGCCTCAAATTCAAGGATCCTATAAAACCAAATGGTTATTTAGAACTATATGAATGAATGAAAAGACAATTCTTCATTGAATAGTATTTTCACATAACAAACTACAAGGTTACACATAAAAGAGAAAAGTCTTCCAAAGTAATCCCATCAACAAAGAGCCCTAGTACTTTTAAACATATCTCCTTACATTTATTTCCACATAGTTTCTTCCTTGGCGAAGAGGTTATCCTATGGAATAGGGCATTAACTCGGGTAGTTCCCAGGTCCCCAAAATTTACGACAAATGACTTTAAATGGATTCATGGGATCATTTTTATTTTCTTCCACGGAACTCTTCATTTTTCCTTGACAATTCATTAATTTATGTCCTTCTTTCTACACATAAAGAATTTATTTATTCCATTGAGACACTTTTCTAGGTGTCTCCTTCTACATTCTTGGCATGATGGAAATTGAGTTTTCTTTTCTTCATGGTCTTCACAGTTAGAGCTCTTATCATTCACCCCCTTTCTCATATTTGTTATGTTTGGGAGTTGGTTAATATATATGTTGTTGATCATATTTTTGGAAAACTAATTCGGAAGAAGAAAATATCTTTTACATCTATCAAAATTCCATTTCGTTTCTCATTTCCACCATTGTTACCACCTTTTATATCATGTTCAATGTTACTATGACTTCCTTGGAATCTAGCCATTGACTGACATATGAAAGCATAGTGTGAGTCATAAAATCATTTAGGTAATATCATAACACATTGTTTTGAATATAAGACACATTACGATCAACCAAGGTTATTTATTCTCATCTTATATTAAAATCCTTCAAATTGGTTTGTAATGAAAATATTAATTATCCTAAGCATATCCCTCAGTAGTGTCGTAACCCAGAGTGTAGTAAGGCATGTTATCATGAACCAGTTCTCGTCTGAGTCTAGCTCAAAGCGCGGTTTTCAGTTTTACCCCTAGGTACATCTGTGCTAGAGATGTTTCTACCTACTCGTGTCCATATAGGGATGTATTTCTTGGAAAACCAACATAATATTTTCATTACCAAAAAAATTTGAATTTTCTTCTATACTAGTCTCTAAATTCTCTAATTAATGTTTTTCTAACTCTATTTTCCAAGGTTTGTACTAAACTTTCACTGATTCCAACTATAACTCCCCGACCCTAGAATCCTGAAGCAGGTGCATTATTTTAATACATTAGCATTATTACAGGGAATCAAGTCCCGAAAGACCAATCAGTTTAGCAGTCTTCGAAAATATATTACATACATGAACTTTACATTACACATTAAAAAATAAAACACAACATAAATTACCCATTGAGAACTCCATTAATCTCCTAGCATAACCCTGCATATCAGTCATAACACACTTCTTGGAATCCAGGGAAAATAAAACATACGAAAGGGGTGAGCTCAGATGCTCAATAAGAGTAAACAATACAGTGGAATATAACACAAACATTAGTCATGGTGAATAATTGAAAACACATTCCTTTAAAAATAATAAACATGAACACTTTATGGCATGAATATGAGCTCTGTAAATAATTCCATAATAAAACATAGTCAGGAGTATTCTACTAGTCGAATACCCAAATGAAATATAAATAGTTAATCTCATTATGATGGAATGAAAAATGTTGGAAATCATAACCACATAGTCTAGTCCTTGTTCCAAGACTACAAATATGATTTTGACAATTCCTTGTGACAAGACACTAGTTTGTCTCATTAGACCTAACGATGCATCTAGGAGCTATAGTGGGCTCTACCCGTCACTTACTTAGTCCAATGCATTACTCATATGAAAAGGTTGAAATATAACATAGACATTAGTAATATAACTAACATACAAAATCTCTATACTTTATCCATAAACAATGAATGGTATAAAAATAGTGCATCCACAATCAAACATAACTCATTAAATACAATATGGAAGATTTTATTATAATAAATTAACCTCAAAGTAGAATAATGAAGGATATTGACATAGATGAAAATAATCATCAAAACAAATGGATAGAAATATCCCCATTTTTCTTGAAAACATTTAAAAGTATCACTATTTATTATGAAGCTGTTTAAAATAGATTTTTTAATCAAAGTGTCCCATACAACTATGAAACTTATAAAAGGAATTAAAAATTTAAAACATTAATTTCCATATAAATAAATCCTTAAAACCATTTTTAAAACCTGGACATTATTGAGATTGGTTTACAAGAATAAATCTATATAACATTTAAAATGATATTTTCGTTAGAGTTCCTAACCAAAATAGAGACCATTGAATACAAATAATTGAGGTAATCAAAAATTTATAATATCATGAGAATAAAGGGATTCATGATATACTATCTCAAAGTACATTATATACACCATTTAAATGTTAATTGGCATATAACAACAAATAAGTCTCAATGTAATGTAAATTGAGATGAAATCCCTTATAATGACCATATCATTAGGTTAAAGATAAATCAACAACATAATTGTGTTTGAAAAATAAAAATACACTCAATATGATTGGATATTCAGTTTAAATAAATTAGAGGATATTCACACATATTTTTGTAAATACAACACCAATGACTTGGATGTTTAATTCAATTAATGGAAATTGAGTTAAGATTACTGTTATGAAGTTCATATCAATGACTTGAGAAATTATAAATGGAGTGATTATGTGTATAAAAAGTATATCCATACAATGTGGAGTGTAAATTACTACATAAATAATAAATAGTGACTCCACACATAATCTTGGTGTAAAATAATCAATGATGTATGCATAAATCCCAATGAGTGGAAATTGAAATTTTAATTTCTCTTGCCTATTTGGTGACTAACAAACATACATCGCATGAAAAAAGGATCATACAATGAAGATGTAAATACCCATAAATTAATGTATATTACAAAAATAATAAAATCATGGGTAGTACATAATACACCACATGCAATAAATAATTGGCAAATAATGGAAATCTCATGAAATTAAGAGTGAGATAAGAAACCCCTTACCTCGTGCCCGACAACACTCGTTCGTTCTTTATTCACCAGAATAATAAACTAAAGATAATTTATACATCCTTAAGAACAGTTTTCAAGTTTATTATTCCTTTTATATCACTTATTACCATGTTATAAACATTATGTAATCATTTAAATTAATAATGGTCTTTCTGTCGATATTTCGTACTTGAGTCAAAAATGAACTTGTTATAATTTCAAATTGTGGATGTGGTCAAAAGTTCATTATCTCCAGTATCATATTTATGATTTAAATATCATATATATCATATATATCCAGTATATATATATATTTATAATTAGTTCCTGATATTTGGAGAAAAGAAATGAAATGCACCATTCATGGAGATGGTAAACCGTACGTACGCATTAACACTACATTCATTTCTATTTCATATTTAATGAAATGAAAACTTAATGATACATAGGTATATTATAATTCCAGTATAATATAATATGATATATGTGTTACATAATTTAATTATCTCTATCCTTTATACATTCCATGTATGTCATGAATGAATCATATCACCTTGAGGGGCGGTAGTCCGCATATCCTCAAATGAAATTATTGTGTTCACACATATTTGAAAACATAAAGGTGTGTTTGTAAAAGAAAATTATAGAACAATAGAGAAAAAATAAAAATAATATATATCATATATAAATACAGTGTTATCATAATGACCACCATAAGAGGCGGTAGGAGACAATTGAACAATCATCGTTTTGTGAGGCAGTAGTTCACCGTCCACAGAAATAATATGTTATTTTCCCATTAGATGGAGGTGTGTGTAAGTGTAGCTAGAATAATTCTTATAAAAACAACCTAGTATATTAAGGATACAGTTTATTTAAAATAAACAAATAAAATGTGTTTTGGGGGGTTGGATAAGTATAATAAAAGAAGATAACTTTAGGGAAGATGTTAACATAAAATTGGGTAACTCTCTTTGGTTTGAACCAAAAGGATTTCTTGTAGTGTCTTGTGCCTAATTTAAGGCTTATAGTTGGAATTTATGGATCTTTATAGCTTATTTGGGAAGATTTTGGACGAGCCAAGGGGCTTGATATGTGTGAGTAATGGGTTGGAGGTGAGGGATTTTTATTAGCGGGGGGGGGGGGGGGTGGTCTTTAAGAATATGTGAGAATATTATTTTATTATATAATGATTTTCAGTTTCTAAAGGTACAAGACTAATTATAGTAAAAGATAAGATGACTCATGGTCGAAATAAAATCATCCAAAAATAATTGGATAGGTTTTGGTTATTTTTTATTCTTTATTATCATAATTATTTAAATCATTCATTAATGACGTAAACACTACATCATTATTGTTTCATTAATAATTTTATATATTTGTTGTCTAAAATTTATAAAAAAATACCATGATATAGGATATATAAGTATCTTTATAATGAATATTTATAGTTGAAGAGTTAACTTAACTAACCCCATGTAAAAATTTATTTACTAAAAGTTATATGTTTTAGTCATTTTTGTCTTTACTTAAAATTAATTAATATAAATTGTCATTATCAATCTTAAGTGGCACCATGGGGTCACAAAATCTACCCAATGATATCCATGGTATAATATGACTCAACCAATAATGTTAGGACAAGTGTTAAGGTAATTTATTATTATTATAATATTCTTTTTTCCTTGAATTACCCTATTTACCTTTAACCGCGGCAAATAAAAGTCAAAAGTTACTATTCACCAAAAATTATTTTCATCACATTGAACCAAATATTACTTTCTAATAACAAAAATGTATGTATGGTTTTAGAAATTCAATTCACAAAAGTGTAAAAATTTCATTTAAATGAAAATGTCATATTATTAACAACTACTTAGTGGTTTCACTATTCATCTAAAATTGATGTTTTTTCAGAAAAATACCAAAAATTCAGCCTAATATATATTTGATATTATGAATTAAAAAATGAAGTCTATTTTTCCAAATTCAAAACATAGATGTTAGAATGATTAATTTAAAATTAATCCTCGTTGTCAAAACAAAACGCGTGTTTTTAAGTAATATTAAATATCAATAGATTGATACTTGTTTATGTTCAATTTTAAAGTAATATTACTTCAACCGACCAACATTGGATTAAATGCTAAAAATATAATATAATTATAATTAAAAAATGAAAAATATAATCTAACAATATGATTAAATTAAATTAAAAGGCAGTTTTGAATTAAAATACAGTATTTCTCACTATTCATAAAAAATGAATATTATTAGAAAAAAACCAAAATTTCATACCAAGTAAATTTTGATGTCCCGATTCTAAAGAATAATTTTTTTTTCAAATTTAATATATAAAAGTGTAAAATATTTGATTTAAAAAGGGTTCTCCATTAAAAGGTGGTAAAATTTCATTTTTTTTAAAATACAATATTTTATCTGAAAATTGAATTTTTTTCTTATAATATGTCTAATAAACACATAATATATAAGTTAAAAATATATGGAGTATATAAAATTCAAAATACAGTCAATACTTTTCATAATTGTTTTTTGAATGGCTAGATTGGTAAGTTGTGGTGCGCTCGAACTAAGTGTTACTTACAGTACAAGTTATTGAATTGTTTTGAAAAGATAATGTACCATGAAATATTAGGGTGTTACACCCATTCCACAATGTTGCTTATGCCTTCCCTTCCCCAAGGGTGGGTGGGTATCAGTCATGTAAGTCCTAGGGGTGCGAAGTGAACCCGACTCGTCTGAGCTTCAGGACGTTAAACATCCAAGAACCTTTGTCCTCAGCACATTAAGTTAAATTGTATCCTTGCCCCATTAAATATACATGTGGTATGCCACCTCGAAAGTTCACTATGTCTACTCATCTCCATTGAAGTGATATCTTCCTCACACGAAATTAGATCCCCTTTGTTGGATCGGTGTCTGTCCGCGGGAAAGGGAAACTATCCTAGTGTATGCCTCTGGCCTTTCTTGTGGGAGATAACATCCCTTCTCCTCCTATCTTCTTACGAACCAAAGACTATATGATAAATGGGAACTGGTACCTTTGTTACCCCATCCATATCCCACTAGGCTTTGTTGATATCTGTTCTCCATCCTGGTGTAAGTCCCAATCTCCATCTCCCTGGGCCACTAACCACGCATAAGCCCATGTTTCCTCTTTAGGCCACTAACCACATGTAATACCCATTCCACTTCTTCCGGACACACCATTCATGATGTGATCATCAGTTCTTTTTTGCCTCTTTCTTTTCACAATGAGCATGACTCACGTGGGTTTAGAGAAATCATTGACCATAGCATCCTTCCTGGGCCACTATATCCTGTAAGCCCTAAGTACCCATTCAAAACTACATGGACATTGATCCTTGTATCCTTTGGAAGGTACGTAGGAAGCCTCCCTGAGGTTCAAGCCCAACACCTGCGTGTCTCGAAAACTTCCCATCGTTTCATCTTTTTTCCACATGATATTAAACTATATCCCTCACTCGACACTATGTGGACTTTGATCCTTGTCTCCAAGGAAAGGTACGTAGGAAGACTCCCTGAGGTTTAAACCCAACACCTAATTTTCCCATCCACTTCATGTTGGTTGACCTTCTTTCTGCATGACCTTAAAATGTATCCCTCATTCCAAACTATGTAGAATTTGATCCTTGTCTGCTAGGAAATGTACGTAGTAAGACTCCCTGAGGTTAAAGACCAACACCCATTAGTCACGACCACTCCACGTCGGTCCTCCCTCAACTTTCATGACTTAAAAATGTATTCCCCTTTTTGTCTAGAAAGACATTACACTGTACCCATTTGAACTAATTGGGCTTTAATCCTTGTCTCCTAGAAAATTTATATAGAAATACTCCCTAATTTCCAATCCCAATCAACATTAATCCATTGGAATCCCAATATGCGGTAAGCATTTGGAACCCCAGTCAACGGTCAGCTCTTGTAGCCCTAATCAGCGGTAATCCATTGTATTATACAATCGACTGTAATCTTTTGTAATCCCCTCTAATTAGACTTCCATCTCTTCTCTACCCCCATGGTGTCAGAATAACTAGGGATACTAACCATGTGTAATACCTAGTATATCTTTGGGTTGTTGTCCTATGCGTATACCCCGATTCTACACCCCATCCTGAATTACGTGGACTTTGATTCCCTGCCTCGAGCATATGTAAGAGGCCTCCCTAATTTTCAAGCCCATCAATCAATTTCACATTGTGGTCTCTCCCTTGATCCGTTGTGTTTTGGGAAGGTTAGGCTCTGACTCGGAGGTTCTACTCCCTTCAGATCCCTTCCATGTGTCCATTCTCACGGGTTCCCTCCTTAGGTGTCCCATCGCCCCACTGAACTGTGTGGACATTGATTCCATAGCAAAGAGATACATAGGAGGTCTCTTTGAGGATCAAGCCCAACATCATAATTGTCCTCATGTAGGTTATATCTCATTCTACATCCACTCTCAACCATCCATATCCATCCTGATTCTTATTTGGGCTGCCACCTCCCAGTGCGATCATGTCACCCACATTGTCACTACTCTTAATAGCGATCAGGTAACTAACCACTCATTAGCCCCTGCACCAGTGTTCCCTCAAAGGGTTACACCAATCTGATCCACTCTTATTCATCTTCTGATCTGTCTAATCTGTCTCTGCTAGATGTTAAACTCGCGACATACATTTTGTTAAACATGGGAAGATAAATAAAATCTCATAGACATGCCTATGTAATATAATCCCCCACACTCGACGTGGGATGCCTTAGGCTTCCATGCCCTTGAAAATCCCAATCATAAGGGGAAGAAACCCATAAACATAAGTTTTACAGCATCGGAAGACACCAATGATGTATAACATAACTACTCCCCCGACCAATGGTTGATGCCCTGACTGGACCCCTTGGAATATCCAGACAGAAGCAGTGTAATTAACAAGCATCCATGAAGACATGGCACTGGGAAGAGTTTCATGAACAATATCTAAAGTCTATGAGGATGATCTGGACAAGGAAACGAGTTATGAGGAGGAATCCATGGAAGTAGGAACTGACATCCCATCATTCCATTTAGATCAATGAGAAAACTTCCCTGAATAAGTGACAAATGTCGCCCACCTATGGAAAGCGAGGATATGGGGCAACAATCATCTCATCCTCAATAGACTGATGTGAGTCCTGAAGAAAGTGTCGAAGACAATATTTATTAAAAAAACCTTCATTATAATATAAATACTAAATTCATTATATAATATTGGGGAAAATATATTTCAAAGATAAATGAAAAAAGAAATATCATTAGTGTATAATTTTTACATAATAATGAGAACATTGATTTTACCTTAGAGGAAAATTTAGAGAGGGATGAGTTTTTCTTAACTATATTTTCCATGATATTAATTAAGTGTAAAATGAATCTATGATAATTAGAGAGGGTATAGTTTCAAGAGGAAAACAATATTTTTAGTAGATTTGAATGGGTGGTGGGAGGTTTCATTTATAAGTGGATTTAATGGATTTTTTTTGTAAATACATCATCTTAATATAAAGAGATTATATGTTTTACATTTCTAGAAGAATATAAAATTGAAAATAATAGAATGAATAAAATTTTTTTTGATCCTGTCATGACTTGTCCTCGGGGCCACTGCCGTGACTACCCCAAGCCTGCCTTCCATAGGCCAGGGGCTAGCGACTAGCACCAAGGCATAAATCCTGGTAAAAAGGGAAGGCATCGCCTTTGTAAAGTAAACATACACCAAAGAGCAAGCAAGCAGTAGAAGTAAGCACTAAGTAAAAACAGAGTACAATAGTAAGTGCGGAAAAGTAGGTGGGCCAGAATACAAACCCAAACTGAAAGTAAAGTACAACTGGGAAAACAACAACAGAAAGTAAATCCGCAACGTCGAGCTGCCCACTGGAAGTCCCGCCTGAAGGGTGAGTACAGATATCATCCACAACTCCTTGGGTCCAGCCGTCCGCTCCGAGTACGTCTCGCCCAGTGGTCCACCTCCTGGTACCATCCTGCCCCGCAATCCCCAACCACGATCAGCGTTGTCCGTCGTCTGCAACCAAAACAATGTAGTGCGGGCATAGCCCATGCAGGGGTGAGTATAAGCTACTCAGTAGGGTCCCCGAGACCCCCTAAGGTCTCCCAGATTCCACAAAAGATAATCCACAAAGGAAAGATACAATCACGAAGTAACATCCGTAACTGCTTAGGTATATGCCCATAAATATACCTAAGTCATCAATTCCAGTTCGGCTCCAACACCCGAGCTCAAGTACAACCCAGTCCACATAGGAAAGAAAAACTTAAATCAACATAGGATAGCTCAACACAATCCACAAAGGAAAGCAAAACAGGATTCAGCTCACACAAGAATACTTCTTCGTATGACGATAGAGATGATCAGGTATTGCCAATGACTCATCTAAGTCGTCGGACCCACAAAGGAACGATAGGTACTAACCCCCGCAATGACCCACAAAGGATCTGACCCACATAGGATCGATAGGTATCTAACCCCCGCAATAAACCACAAAGGATCGGACCCACAAAGGATCGATAGGTAACTAACCCCCGCAGAGACCCACACAGGAGCGGACCCACATAGGATCTGTAGCACTGATCCACATAGGATCGATGAGTGCTGTAGTTGTCACCGTCGAATCCACTGAGGATCTCTGTACAGTCGTCGTCGTCGCAGTCGCAGCCAACTCTAGGGATCACACACATAGCAATCTCATTCGGGAGGGCCCGCTCCACTAACCGAGAGGCTGATACATCAACTGGCACATATTCTAGAGTTGATGTATCCAAAAGTTCCGTATCGTCAACAGGAACTCAACGTCGCAGACGGCGCGCCAATCAGATGCCTGGTTGGGGAGTTATTGGCCTTTTTGTTTCAGGAGCCCGGTTGGTTTTTAAGTCAAAAACAACCCGACTGTATTCCACCTACATCCAAACCTCGGGCGGAGTAAGCCAAAAGATCTGTCTCACATAGAGGAATCCATCAAAGTCTATGACACATCAATCAGACATCCGGAGCTCAAGTTATGAGTGATTCCGCTCCGAGGGCCCAGTTGGTTTCGTGTACGAACCAACCCGGACAAACCCAAAGTACTCTGAAACCTTATGTGCGATATACCGAAACGACCTTCTGGATCCAAGTATCGCATCACCACTGACGGTGCATCGATCGGAGGCACGCGGCTCAAGATACGAGCAAAATACCGAAAATGTACGAAAACAGGGGGTCTAGGCCTGAACCGACCCAGCCGGTGCGGCCCGGTCCGGCCTGGGTGGCCCAGCCCCGCCTGGGCGCGGCTCGGCCTATCCGGCGCGGGCGCGGCCCGGTCGCCAGGCGGTCGGCTTGGCTGGTTACCGCCGAGCGGTGTGAGGGGGGGGGGGCACGTGAAGGAACCACCACCCCGCGTGGGGCCACCCTTGCCAGTAGATGTGCCAGCCAGCCACGTCCCATCCTTCTCCGGTCCCGTGCGGTCGCGGGACGGCCGGCCCGCCGCCGGGGCTTCTTCCGAGGCGGTTCTTCCCAGCGGCGTGCCGGGCGTCACCGCCTTCCGCCGCCGAAGTGGCGCACCGACGGGTTGCTCCGCGGACCACCGGACGAGTTTCGGTGGTCGGAATTCCTTACCGTCTTCGCCAAAATCCCTTCCGGGGTCCTTCCTTCACTACGTGGACCTTACATCACCCGTGCGGTTGATTTTGTCGATGTCCGCCGTTTCGCTCACCAAGAACGAAAGGGGCGGTGGGTTCGGACTTGTTCGTTAGTCTTCACCCACCTCATTAGCGGTCTTAAAAGTCTCCCAACAATTTTTAATAATCAAACTCCACAGGTATAAATCACAATGATTTAAAAGAATCAACCCCTACCTCGTCGTTGTCGTCGGACGTGAGTTCTTTTCGGGATTGACCGTCATGGAAGAAGAGGATCGTCGCGTTGCAGAAGAGGGCATCGCGTCGTCGCGGTACACGGCGTCGCGTTGGTGATCTCTGAGGGTTAATGAAAACACACAGATTTAATTGTACGTTTAAACCCATGTTGAAAATAAAATCCACAAAGAATTAGAGAACTGTAATCTCCTACCTCAAGCAGTTGATGATCGGAGATCATTGCGGGGAAGAAACATCGCGAAATAAGTGTCACGGAAGGAGAATCATCGGCGTCGTGGAACACGACGTCTCGTCGTCGATCTCTGAAGGTTTGGCGTTCTTCATGTTCTTCGTCTTCTTCACATTCTTCGCGAAGGAGGATGAAGATCTCAAGCCTTAGAGTCTTCTCCATATCCTCTCAACGAGCAATCCTCAAGAATGACATGTGTTGGTCTTATTTCATTCCATGCCAACAATTTGAAAAACAAGTTAAGAAATGAACCATTTATTCGGTGAATTAATGGTAACGTCTTAACTGTTCAAATTAATAGGAGCGTCAAGAGTTTAGAAAACGCACTAGTTGACTTTCATTAAAGAGGAGTTTTCGTGGGTGCGTTACTTAGGAGGAATGAAACGGTGGGGCTCGTGTGGGCCCCACATCACAAATATCCTACCAAGAGGGTAGGATATTTTGGGTTCCACCATATCCTCTTCAAATTAGCTTAAGTGGCTTTAAGTGAAAATAAATAAAGTTGTCGCATCACTTTATTTTCTTTTCTTAACGTAACCCCAAAAATTAAAAACCACACCCGAGACAACGCAACTCCGGAAAAGGCATTTATAAGAAAATATCGGCGCTGCGATTCCGTCGGTGCCCTAGGAATTTGATTCCGAGCACCGGCTCAAAAGTTATAAAAACCCGCTCATTCGTTCACTGAACGTACCTGAGCCAGACTTCGGAAAATGATTCCAGGCTCACCGGGCCCCGGAATCAGGTGCCGTCAGAAACTGCGTTCTTGTAAAATTCTAAAGAAAATTAAGAAAAAAAATTCCTTGAAATTTATGGGTCTTTACATCACTCCCACATCAGGGCTTTACATCCCCATAAATATACATCAAAAACTAGGGAAACAAATGTGGGTACTGAGCACGCATCTGAGCCTCCCACTCCCAAGTGCTCTCATTGAGGTTCCCGTGCTGCCATCTGATGCGCACTAGAGGAATCTACCATCCACGTAGGACCCACTCCTATCAATCCTTGATCTCCACTAGGACCTACACAAAAGTCACCCCATCATCAACGTCTAGCTCCCTATGGTCAATGATATGCGTCGGGTCGTGCACGTATCTCCTCAGCTGAGATACGTGGAAGACGTCGTGCACCCGGTGCAACTGAGGTGGTAAAGCCAAGAGATAAGCCACCACACCAATCCTACTGAGGACCTGGAATGGTCCGATGAAGCGTGGAGACAACTTGCCGCCTCATCCAAATCTCTGTAATCCACGTCGAGGTGAGACACGCAAAAAGACGTGGTCTCCATCCTCTAACTCTAGTGTCCTCCGCCTCCTGTCAGAATAAAACTTCTGCCGGCTCTGAGCTGTCCTCATCCGCTCCTGGATGACCTGGACCTTCTCTATCGTGGCCTGGACCATCTCTGGTCCCACAAGTGCTAACTCCCCAGGGTCTGTCCAGCACAAAGGAGATATGCAAGGTCTGTCGTACAATGCCTCGTATGGTGCCATCCCGATGGTGGAGTGGTAGCTGTTGGTGTACGCAAACTCCACCAAGGGTGGGTGGTCCTCCCAAATGCGACCAATGTCAAGGACACATGCGCGGAGCATGTCCTCGAGAGTCTGAATGGTCCTCTCCATCTGACCATCTGTCTGATGGTGAAAGGCGGTGCTCAGACGTAGCTGCATCCCGAAAGCCTCCTGCAACCCCAACCAAAGTCGAGAAGTATAGCGGGCATCTCAATCAGAGACGATAGACGATGGCACACCGTGAATCCATACAATCTCATGAATGTAGAGACGTCCCAAGCTCACCACAGAGCCCTACTCTCTGATGGGTAAGAAATGAGATGACTTGGTGAGTTGGTCGACAATCACCCAAATGGAGTCGTGACCTCTAAAAGTGCATGGATGTCCAGTCACGAAGTCCATAGATATCTCGTCCCACTTCCACTCCAGGACCTCCAAGGGTTGTACCAAACCTGCTGGTACCTGATGCTCTGCCTTCACCTACTGGCAGGTGAGGCATTGAGAAACAAACTCTACCACATCCTTCTTCATGCCTAGCCACCCGTGCTATCGTCTGAGGTCCTGGTACATCTTCGCCACTCTAGGATGTACCGCCAAGGGAGAAGTGTGAAACTCTCTCAGCACCTCCTCTTATAATGAAACTGGTACCAAGGTACGTCCTCTGAAAAGGACATCGTGCTTTGCTCCAAAGGAGAAACCATCAGCTGCCTGACCTGAGGATATCTGTTCACGCCGCGTCTCACAGTCAGCGTCCCCACGCTGTGCCTCTCTGACCCACTGCAGTAGTGGAGGGGTGACTGTGAGAGACTAAAGGAAGGCTGCTCCATCCCTATCCACGAAGGATATCTGCAAGGCGGCTAGCTGCTCTATCACCTCCTCAAATAGTTGAATACCCATCCTCCTGCTGAGAGAATCGGCTACCATGTTCTCCTTCCCAGGAGTATAGACTATCTCAAAGTCATCGTCCTGGAGGAACTCAATCCATTGCTGCTATATCAGGTTCGTGTCCTTCTGAGAGAATATCTACCTGAGACTCTGATGGTTAGAAAAGACTGTAAAGCGCTCGCCCATCAGATAGTGTTGCCATGTCTTCAGAGCGAAGACCAATACTTCTAACTCCAAGTCATGGGTAGCATAGTTATGCTCATGCAGGCTCAACTGACGTGATCCATAGGTGATCACTGCCTGTTCCTGCATCAGGACACATCCGAGTCTGGTCCCTGATGCATCGTAGTAGACTACGTACCCTACTCCCTCCTCAGGCAACCTCAAGATAGGTGGGCTAGTCAATCTCTGTCTCAACTCCTGGAAGCTCTATTGACATCTGTCTGACCACACAAAGGGTTTACCCTTGTTTGTAAGAGTAGAGAGTGGTGCCGAAACTCTGGAGAAGTCCGGCACAAATCTCCGATAGTATCCAGCTAGTCACAAGAAACTCCACACCTCCTTCACACTCTTGGGTGGCTCCTAAGCTAGAACTGCCTCGATCTTCACAGGATCCACTGCAACTCCCGCCTAAGAGATGATGTGTCCCACGAAGTGGGCCTCACATATCCATAACTGACACTTTGAGATATTTCCATAAAGCTGGTGCTCTCGGAGTGTGTCTAGTACAACTCGCAAGTGGTAGGCGTACTCCCCCTCAGTCGTTGAGTATATCAAAATGTCGTCGATGAAAACCATGACAAATCGATCGAGGTATGGCTGAAAGATCCTGTTCATGAAGCCTATGAACACTACTGGAGCTGTGGTTATGCCGAATGGCATAACCAAGAACTCATAGTGGCCATACCGTCATCTGAAGGCCGTCATTTGCACGTCCTCATCCCGAACTCTGAGCTGATTATAGCCAGACCTGAGGTCTATCTTCGAGAACCACCGTGCTCCTTTGAGCGGATCGATGAGGTCATCAATCCTCGGTAGTGGATACATGTTCCTCACTGTCACCTAGTTCAGGCGATGATAGTCGACACGAAGTTGCAAGCTCCTGTCCACCTTCTTGGCGAACAATATTGGGGAATCCCAGGGTGAAACACTAGGTCGGATGAAACCCTTGCCCTGCAAGTACTATAACTGTACCCATAGCTCTAAAAGCTCGGCAGGAGCCATCCGATATGCTGGAGTCGATATCGGGGCTGTCCCGGGGTACAGGTCAATATAAAGTCCACCTCTCTGCGAGGAGGTAGCCTTGGGACGTCATCGGGGAAAACGTCCGCATACTGATCCACCACTGTAGGAAAACTAGGACTCCGCATGTCAACTTCTCCTAGGATGAGGCTTGCCAACAGATGAGGTATGGGTTTTCGTCTCCTCTTTATAAGTCCATCTTGTGCTATGAAGTCTCCCTTCTCACCGGTGAAGGTGAACCTGCTCCCGTTGGTGCGTACACATCACACCTTGCGCCTAATACAGTCGATCTGAGCATGAACTGTAGATAACCAATCCAGGCCCAAGATGACGCCATAAGGCCTCCACGCCCCTACAAGAAGATCCCAGCCGAAGATCTCGCCTCCTAGAGTAAGCTCACACTTTTGGCACCAGTGCGTAATCGTTGAGTCTGCTCCCGTAGGAGTCTCTAGCCATAAGGATCAAGCCAACAGCTCTGTCAGAATCTCTGAGCTCCGAACAAGGGCAGCAGCTATGAAAGAGTGAATCGCTCCTGTGTCTATAAGAACTCCAGAAAGGGTGGAATAGACACAGATAGTACCTCGAATAATCTTGGGAGTGCCGTGGTCGTAGGCCTCCGCTTCCTTGAGCTATGAATGTCTCTGCCCGCCAGCTCCCTGTGGCCGGGGTGGACCTCCTGGTGGTGGTGGTGGTAGAGCCTCAAAGCATCGCCCACCACCTGCTGCTAGGCTAGCTCCTCTGCCTCGTCCACCTGTTCCCTGCGGACCACCACGGTCGACCCTCTGCTTCTTCCTTGGTGGCCCTTCAACCGTCTGCTGCTCCTCGTCACGGTGGGTCGGGCAGTTACGAGCCATGTGGCCCTACCCGCAGCATGTGTAGCATTTCCTTCCTCTTGAAAGACTGGCTCCGTGCTGTGTTCCCGGCATTGCTGAGCCAGTGTCCTGAGGTCGTCTGCATGAGGGTCTGGTCTACCTAGACCCATGAGTCATCCGTCGACTGCCTACTGTAGAATACTCTGCTACGTGTCACCCCATAGTACGCCTCGCTGCTGAAGAAGGCTCAACAAGAAATCTCTCTATCAAAAGGGCTCACTCCAGTACTCCTGCCTGAGTCGGAATGCTGAGGGAGATCAGCGATGCCCTGATCTCATGTCTCAATCCCTGCTCAATGGTCTGGGCCCGGAAGAATGGGTCATGTACCATGTCGGTCGAGTAGCGTGAGAGATCGGTAAATCTCGCCGCGTACTGGACGACCGTCAAGCTGCCCTGCTGCAGCTGAAGAAGCTCCTAGATGCGCATCGCACGGAGGGTGGCCGGGATGAACTCTGAGTGGAAAGGCACTCAAAGTCTGTCCAGAGAAGAGATGCCTCATCATGCACCTGGAGTATCAAGCTCAACCATCGGCCCACTGTCGCGTGCAGTAGGCTCGCTGCGAGGATCATCACGAGGTTTGCTGGTGTCCTCACTAACCGGAAAACTTGTACCACTGCCTCCAGCCAGTCCTCGGCAGCCTGGGGGTCCGTCTCCCCATGGAACCTGGGCGGTCGCTGGCACTGGAACTCATGCAGTGCACTAAGACGACGTGCATCATCAGCAGCTGGGGCTGGAAGCATCGGTGGCTCGGCGGATAGAGGTACCGCTGGTGCCTCAGCTGTCAAAGTGCCCTGTACCGAGGCCACGTCGATTGGTGGGCTATCGTCACGCTCAACTCTCAGAACCCTAGAAGGCTACCGTTGTGGGGCCATCCTGAAAATAAACAGGTGCACCATGGTCAGAACAGTATACCTGGTGAGCTAACACAAAGTAATCACAAAGAAATCTTGAAACACACATGCAATTAATGTTTTCGTGCATTAAGTCGGAAATCAGAATTCAGGGTCCAGGTGTACGGATACGTCAGCCGCCACACCAACACAGGACTCCTTGGACTGATAACAACACCCAATATGCGTAACACTATTGCTTCACATAGAAAAGTATTAGAGTCCCAAGTTCTGTGGTAGAACCGAACTCCTCTGATACCAATTTGTCACGACGCCTCCTCGGGGCCCGTGCCGTGACTACCCCAAGCCCACCTTCCATAGGCCAGGGGCTGGCGACTAGAACCAAGGCGTAAATCCCAGTAAAAAGGGAAGGAATTTCCTTTGTAAAGTAAACATACACCACAGAGCAAGCAAGCAGTAGAAGTAAACACTAAGTAAAAACTGAGTACAACAGTTAGTGCAGAAAAGTAAGTGGGCCAGAATATAAACCCAAACTGAAAGTAAAGTACAACTGGAAAGGGAAAACAACAACTAAAAGTAAAGATGCAACGTCGAGCCACCCACTGGAAGTCCCACCTGAAGGGTGAGTACAGATAGCCTCCGCAGCTCCTTGGGTCCAGCCGTCCGCTCCGGGTACGTCTCACCAAGTGGTCCACCTCCTAGTACCGTCCTACTCCGGAAGCCTCAACCACGACCAGCTCTATCCGTCGTTTGCAACCAACACAACGTAGTGTGGGCATAGCCCGTGCAGGGGTGAGTATAAGCTACTCAGTAGGGAACCCGAGACCCCCGAAGGTCTTCCATAATCTAAAAAGGATAATCCACAAAGGAAAGATACAATCATGAAGTAACATCCGACGCTGCTTAGGTATATGCCCATACATATACATAAGTCATCAATTCCAGTTCGGTTCCAACACCTGAGCTCAAGTACAAACCAGTCCACACAGGAAAGCAAAACGTAAATCCACATAGGATAGCTCAACACAATCTACAATGGAAAGAAAAACAGGATTCAGCTCACACAGGAATACTTCTTTGTATGACGATAGAGATGATCAGGTATTGCCACTGACTCATCTAAGTCATTGGACCCAGAAAGGATCGATAGATACTAACCCCCGCAATGACCCACAAAGGATCTGACCCACACAGGATTGATAGGTAACTAACCGCCGCAATGACCCATAAAGGATCTTATCCACAAAGGATCGATAGGTAACTAACCCCCGCAAAAACCCACACAGGATCAGACCCACACAAGATCTGTAGGCGCTGGACCACACAGGACCGCTGAGCACTGACCCACACAGGATCAAACCCACATAGGATCTGTAGCACTGATCAACGTAGGATCGCTGAGTGTTGTAGTCGTCCCCATCGAATCCACTGTGGATCTTTGTACAGTCGTCATCATCGTCGCAATCGCAGCAAACTCTAGGGTTCCCGCACACAGCAATCTTGTTCGGGAGGGCCTGTTCGACGAGCTGAGAGGCTGATACACCAACTGACACGTAGTCCAGAGTTGATGTATCCAAAATTTCTATATCGTCAACAGGAACTCAACGTCGCAGACGGCGCGTCAATCGGATGCCCGGTCTGGGAGTTATTGGCCTTTTCGTCTTAGGGTCCCGGTTGGTTTTTAAGTCAAAACCAACCCAACCGTACTCCACCTACATCCAAACCTCAAGCGGAGTAAGCGAAAAGATCTTTCTCACATAGAGGAATCCATTAAAGTCGACGACACGTCAATCGGACGTCCGGAACTCATGTTATGAGCGCTTCCGCTCTGAGGGCCCTGTTGGTTTCGTGTACGAACCAACCCGGCCAAACCCAAAGTACTCTGAAAACTTGAGTACGATATACCGAAACGACCATCTCGATCCAAGGATCGCATCGCCACTGATGATTCATTGATCGGAGGCGTGCATCTCAAGATACGGTCAAAAGACCAAAAAGGTCCAAAAACGGGGGGTCTGGGCCCAGACCGACCCGGCCCAACCCCCCCTGGGTCCGTCCGACCCGAGTCCGGGTCTGACCCGGCCGGTGCGGCCCGACCCATCCTGGGTGGCCTGACCCGACCTGGGCACGACCCGGCCCGGCCGGCGCGGGCGCGGCCCGATCGCAAAGCGGTCGGCTCGGCCGGTTACAGCTGAGCGATGTGGGGGGGGGGGGGGGGCGTTGCCCCCGTGTGAAGGAACCATGGACCTACGTGGGGCCACCCTTGCCAACGTACGCGGCAGCAAGCCGCGTCCCGTGCTTCGCTGGTCCCGCACGGTCGCGGGATGGCCAGCCCACTGCCGCAGCTTCAGCCGTGACGGTTCTTCCCTGCGGTGCGCCGGGCGCTGCCGCCTTCCGCCGCCGGCACCGCCGTGCAGGCGTGGCGCGCCAGTAGGTTGCTCTGCGGACCACTGGACGAGTTCCGGTGGTCAGAATTCCTTACCGTTTTCGCCAAAAGCCCCCCCGGGGTCCCTCCTTCACTTCGGGGACCTTACATCACCCGTGCGGTTGATTTTGTCGACGTCTGTCATTTCGCACACCAAGAACGAAAGGGGCGGTGGGTTCGGACTTGTTCGTTAGTCCGCACCCACCGCGTTAGCGGTTTTAAAAGTCTCCAAACAATTTTTAATAATCAAATGCCACAGGTATAAATCAAAAAGATTTAAAAAAAATCATCCCCTACCTCGTCATTGTCATCGGACATGAGTTCTTCACGGGATTGACCATCGCGGAAGAAGAGGATCGTCGCGTCGCGGAATGGGGCATCGCGTCGTCGCGGTACACGGCGTCGCGTCAGTGATCTCCGAGTGTTAAAGAAAAAACACAGATTTAATTTCACGTTTAAACCCATGTTGAGAATAAAATCCACAAAGAATTAGAGAACCATAATCTCCTACCTCAAGCAGGTGATGATCAGAGATCATTTCGGGGAAGAAACGTCGTGGAAGAAGCGTCGCGGAAGAAGAATCGTCGGCGTCGCGGAACACGACGTCGCGTCGTCGATCTCCGAAGGTTCGGCGTTCTTCATGTTCTTTGCGTTCTTCGCGTTCTTCACGAAGGAGGATGAAGATCTGAGGCCTTAGAGTCTTCTCCAAATCCTCTCAACGAGTAATCCTCAAGAAAGACATGCATTAGTATTATTTCATTCCATTCCAACAATTTGAATAACATGTTAAGAAACGAACCATTAATTCAGTGAATTAATGGTAACATCTTAACAGTTCAAATTAATAGGATCATTAAGAGTTTAGAAAATGCACCAGTTGACTTTCATTAAAGAGGAGTTTTTGCTGGTGCGTTTCTTAGGGGGAAAGAAACGGTGGGGCTCATGTGGGACCCACCTCAGAAATATCCAACCAAGAGGGTAGGATATTTTGGTTTCCACCCTATCCGCTTCAACATAGATTAAGTGGCTTTAAGTGGATTTAAGTGAAAATAAATAAATTTGTCGCATCACTTTATTTTATTTTCTTAACTTAACCCCAAAAATTAAAAACCACACCCGAGAAAACGCAACTTCGGAAAAGGCGTTTCTAAAAAATACCGGCGCTGTGATTCCATCAGTTCCCTCGGAATTCGATTCCGAGCACTGGTTGAAAAGTTATAAAAACTCACTCGTTCGTTCACTGAACGTACCCGAGCCAAACTTCAGAAAATGATTCCGGGCTCACCATGCCTCGGAATTAGGTGCCGTCAGAAACTGCGTTCTTGTAAAATTCCAAAGAAAATGAAGAAAAATATTTCCTTGAATTTTACAGGTCTTTACAGATCCAAACATCAACAAAAAAATTCTAATTCTGTTATTAACATGTTAGTCCTTTTACCCCATTGGATAACCCTTTATACTCATTTTGTTTTTATCGTACTGACGTGTTTTTACCAAAGTAATTATTTTTTATGAAATATAATAAAATGGTACTTAATAAATAATTTTAAAATTATAATAAAAAAGTCCAAATAAATTTTATTATAGTCATTTTCTAACATTTGTAAATATTTTAGTATAATATACGCATTAAAACAATTTAAAGGAAGTTTCATTTTAGGTGTTAAAATGTAAAATCTATGTTTGTAGATTAATCTCTATATATTTTCAAATTTATAAATATACCTATAAATTAAATATATGGAAAATATAAACGATTTAAAAATTTATATGATATGATTATATCCTCATTATTTTATAAGTACAATGATCATTATAAAAATGGTATTTTTCATAATTCCCTGAAAATTATTATTTTTAAGAAATATCGAAAATAAATTTTAGGATAATTTTGATATGTGGTATTCTAAAATTAATTTAATTTTATAAAATTAATATTTTAATTGTGATATAAATTAATCATAATATAGAAATTAATGTGTGGAATGTAAAATAATTTAAATAAAATTTAATGACACATATATTAATATATATGTTTTACCTAGTTTTTATAAGGAGGTTAATTATATTGAAACACACCAATTTAATGTCCGTAATATATAGGTAATATTTTATATTTTTATTTTATTAAAGTATATTAGTATTTTTTTACAAACATTGAATGATATTTATACAAGGAAAAGCATTTACCAAAATAATTGGTCATTATATGAAAAATTAAGAAGTGTATTTTGTATGATTTGTATATTAGGGTATCATTTGTGGAGAATTTTATGATATGTATTGAATAATTTGTGTAAAATATGGAATCCTTGGTTATGTTGGGAAAATGTTCATTTAATGGGAAAGATATGGTTTTTTAGTTAATGGTTTTCCCTAATTCTCTAAAATGCTAAACCATAAAAGTCTTGGGGTATGTAAGTGACTCATTATTTGATATTGATAATTTAATTATGGTTGGTTAATTTTTGGTCACTTCAGTTGGTATCAAATCTAGTTCATAAAGGTTATGTTTTTATCCCTATAACTGAGATTGTGTGTCTATAGTGTCTCAATAAATCTTGTAACCTCTTTTTGATTGTAATTTTCATGAGTGGCATTATTTGTACCTTTTTTATTTTTTAGACATCTTATGTCTTGTAATTTCAAAAATTGTATTGTCTGTGTGATTGTGTTTTAAATAATTTTTTTAGGACCATGGATTTTTTCTGAAAATATATATAAATTCCCACACACACATAATCATAAATATATATAAATATATAAATATATATATAGTGAAAATTGTTGGTCGGAGAGAGTAACTCAAGAGAAGTTGAATTGAGTTCCCAATATTTTTTTGTAAATAATTGGAAAATTAATCAAAACAGCATATCGATATAAGATCTCCCCTTTTAAAATATTTCTTAAAGAGTTATTATGTCTTAGTTAAAATATGATTTTGAAATATCTTAGCTCGTGATATCAATTTAATTAGATAGAAACTTATATTAACACTAGTTAAGATTTTTTATCAGAGAAATTATTTTGTTTTTTTAATGAAGTGTTATCTTGTATAAGATAGAAAAACAAAAAAAATAACGCAGTGACATAGAAGAATACATAAGAGGTTCAGTCTCAAGGTGAGACCTAATCCCCTCCACTTGGAAATCAACTTCTTCCAAGAAAATTATAAATATAATCAATCAATTACACAACCTGTATTAGGTATACAGTCAACAAAAACAGTATTCTATGATAAAAATCCTCTTACATAGTTATATGTAGGATGAAATAAAAGCACATGTCACACAGGGACATCTTCCACAAACACAATGGGAAAAATTGATGGAGGTGAAAAACACAAGTATTCTTATAGAATGTGTAAGAGATAGCGGGTGTTCATTATCAAGAAAAAAACATACTACAAAAATTAAAACAAATAGAATAATATAGAAATAGGATAGTCTAACGGGTTTTGTATTCTTGTAATCCTTAGATCAGCATTGGGGAGGAATTTCTTCATTGTTCTAAAATATGAAAATAGAGAAGAGAATCATAAAAATATATAGGAATGCTTCATAGAAACTATGTATGTTGTCTCAGTAAATCATAGTAATGGGCTTATTTATTCTATTCCATTGATTTCACAGAATATGAAGATGAAAGTTCAAGATAAATCGCAAATTCAATCGCACAATTTTCATGGTCATCAGTGATCAGTGTATTAGTAAAGAATTTTCGTACTGAGAGAGATAACCTTCATGAATATATAATTATGATCATTTATGTATATTTAAATTCCAAAGATTATATTTTACTATGTCCTAAAAAATTGGAAAAACGATCAAGGAATATATTTTTCGGTTGATCCATTTACACTGAAGATCTTAGACAACAATAGTAACAAGAGTGCTCGTGGTGAAGCAAAATATGTGGTGACTCTGATGATAGTAACTTCTATGGTGGTAGTGGGGACATGCTTTTGGGGGTAGTCATGACTTGATTCTGGCGTTAATGGTAGCTCAATTATGGAAGTAGAGGTGAATCTCTTCTAGCGGTAGAGGTGACTCACTTCTAGCAGTAGTAGTGAATAGCTTCTGGTGGTAGTGGTGACTCACATCTAGTAGTATCGGTGACTCTCTTCCTACTCTAGAGGTGACTCGCTTATGGAGATTTTGGTGACTCCCTTCTGGTGGTAGAGGTGACTTGCTTCTGGAGGTATAGGGGACTCGCTTTTGGTCGTAGCAGTTACTCATGTCATGGCACGTCCCCCGGGGCCCATGTTATAACTACCCCAAGCTCGCCTTCCATAGGCCAGGGGCTGGTGACTAGCACAAAAGGAGTAAATCCCTAAAACTAGGAAGGTATTTCATTTATCACTATAAACTAACAAACAGAGCACACAACTGTAAAAAAATCACTAAGTATAACATTATAACAAAGGAGTACTGAAAGTAAAGGGGGCCGGAAATACAAGCCCAACTGTAAAGTATGAGGAACTGGAATTACAAATACAACTGAAGAAAGGAAAATAAACTGATGGGTCATCCTCCGGGATTCCTACCTGATGGGTAGGTACAGATAGACTCCTAAGCACTCCACGTCTGTTCATCTCCTCCATGTACTGACACCTCGTATTGTCCACCTCCTGGTACAGTCGAGTCCTTGTACTCTCACCTTTAGTCAGTGTTGTCCATCATCTACATCCAACACAATGAGGTGCGGGCATAGCCAGTGTAGGGGTGAGTATAACGATACTCAGTAGGGACCCTGAGACCCTCATGGTCTCTCAAAATCCACCAAGGATAAACCACAGAGTATGAAATCAACATATAACCCCACTTAGGTGTATGCCCATACATACACCTATGTTATCAAATAATCCATATCAATCATGAGGAAAACACAAAGGTCACTGACTCAGCTCACACAGGTATACAACTTACGTATAGAGATAGAGATGATCATATGTAGCCCCTGAATCATCTTTTTTGTCAAACCCATGTAGGATTCTGGAACAGAAAATAGAGCTGTCGAACCCACATAGGATCCTGGAACATTAGCCAGAGTTATCGAACCCACGTAGGATCTGGGAACAGTAGTCAGAGCTATCGAACCCACATAGGGTCCTAGAATAGTATTCAGAGTTTTCTAACCCATGTAGGATCCTGGAATAGTAGTCAGAGATGTCGAACCCACATAGGATCCTTTTTATCATGAAGCAGCTAGCCACATGGTTCTTTCTCAAAGCATGCTTGATTTCGAGAGGGTATTCTCCTCAAGCCAAGTGTCGATACACCAACTACAATGAATTCCCATGAAAAAGTATCCCAATGGTCTGCCACATCATAGGGGTCTCAGCAAAATAGATGGCTCATCAATCGGATGCCCGGTCGGTGAGTTATTAGCCTTTTTGTCCCGAGGGATCGGTTGGATTCATGCACGATACTACCAAAATGTAACTCAACTTTACCCCAAACTCCAATGGTGTATACTCTTAGGGACCTTCATGCTCCATGATTACCATCACCGCTGACTGTTCGTCAAACAGACGTCTGGTGCCAATGATATGACCAAAAGGAAGTAGAAGGTCATAGTGGGCCTGGGTCTGGTCCGACCCAGTCAGACCAACGCAGCCCGAACTCATCTGTGTCGACCCGGTCAGACCTGTTGGTTATGGCCCGACCCGTTGGGTGGGATAGCATGTTAGGTTCGGCCCGACCCACTGGACCCATCCAAACAGGTCGCATGGGCAGTTCGACCCGGAGGGCGCAGTGAGGGCGGTTTGGCCAGAAGCGCCGCGAAGGTGCGGCCGATTCGGCTAGGGCACTAGAAGGGGCGCAGGAGGATGACTCGGTCGGGATGTCGCGAGGTGCGCAGTTCATCCTGGGAGTCTAGGAGTTAGGTAGGTAGGTCATGAGCCCGACGGGTGGCCGGGAGGCAGCCGGGTAGGCCAGGAGGCAGTCGGGTAGCCGGTGGGCAGCCATGAGGCATCTAGGCAGGCTGACAGGTAGGCCTGTGGGTGGCTGGGTAGACCAGGAGGTGTTCGGGAAGGCCCGGATGTGGCCTGGAAGACTGGAGAGGCACATTCCTACTAGGGGTAGTGGCTTGGCTCGGCGAGCGGGGTAGCCAGCAGGGGCTCGGTCGGGGCCGGTTCAGCCGTTGGCGGTGCGGGACGCCGTGAGGGTGGTGCGGGTAACAGAGGCCACTGGTAGCACAACCTTTGTCTTCACTGCCTTTGTTGCCACATTGTTTTTTCACCATGCTGTAGGATATCACAAAATAGATCGACAGAGGGAGTCGGGCCATGTTAGATTGGACTGCACACTCAGCGTTTAGGGTGATATAAATCGGTCCATCAATAAAGGAGAAAGATAAACTTCAAATTATACATCCTACACAACGATTCTTTTCTAATCTGAAAAAGGAAAATCATGGAAATCATTTACATGTGAATAAACCCCATACCATTATTTGTTGTTCAACAATGAAGTTGTGGGAAGAAGATGGAGGAGATATTTGTTCATCGCATCCACTGCACACTTCCAATCTCGAGCTCATGTGTTCACTCGTTGACGACGATGTAGAGGTAAGGTTGGTTGAATATTTCCCACATAGGTAGGATATGAGGATGATGGTCGAAGGAGATCGTTGTCGGAGTTCTTAGTTGGAAGAACGCGTTCTTCGTTTTTTGTTGGGAGATCTTTTCTCCCTAACCATTCTCTTTTCTCCCAAGTTCCACCAAAATAAAAATTCCAACCAAACTAATTGATTGTGTTTATCTATTATTTAATTGTTGGCATAAAATTCAAATGGGTTAATTAATTAGGATAACTATAATTAATTAATTTAAGAGGTTGGAAAAAATAATTAATGTGGAGGATTTGGCACCATTAAGTGTTAGGGGAGTTGAAGAGGATACCTACACTATATGGAAGTTTGAGGGTTTTCCCCTTTAATGGGGAGCTTCAAGGGGTTAAAAACTCGGGTGGTCCCCACTATATTAAAAATGAAGAGGAGGTCCAGTTCGGGTGGGCCCCACCACCATAACCACTCATGGGAGGTTAAGGTGTAGTGGTCCCTACCTCCAACTTCTACAAGGAGGCTTCAACCTACCAAAATAAAAATAATGCCACAGCTTTATTATTATTTAATTCATTCATAAAAACCAAAAAACTATCTATTATTTCTGACCATCTGTCGTCGAAGTGAAAACCTTATTAAGTGAATACAGGCATTATGAGTTCAACGGTGCCCTCATATTTCAATTCCAAGCACTAGTTCAAAAGTTATAAAAACCCACTTGTACATTTATAGAAAGAACCTGAAAAAACATTAGAAATTGATTCCGAGCACACCAGGCCAAGGAATCACGCACCGTCAATTTTCACAGACTCGATAAATTCCCATGTATTTAGGAAAACAATTTCCACAAAAATTCTGGGACTTTACATTCACCCCACCTCAGGGCTTTACGCCCTCATAAGCTACAACTCAAAAAAAAGAAAATATATGGGGATACTTTGCATGCATCAGAGACTCCCACTCCCATGTGCTCTCCTGGAGGTTCCCGTAATGCCAGTGAATGCGCACCAGAGGTATCGACCATTCACATAGGACCCACTCTTTTCGATCCTAAATCTCCACTGGAACATCCGTAAAAGTCTCCCCATCGTCAACGTCCAGATGTCCATGGTCCAAGATGTGGGAAGCGTTGTGCACGTATATCTTTGGCTGGGATACATGGAAGATGTCACGCACCCTGTGCAACTAAGGTGGAAGAGCTAAGTGGTATGCCACCTTTCCAACTCTGCTGAGGACCTGAAACGGTCCAATGAATCTCATAGATTACATGCTTCCTAATCTCTAAAGACCTCGTCGAGGTGAGACCCGTAAAAAGACATGGTCTCTATCCTCGATCTCTAGAGGTCTCTGTATCCTGTCATCATAAGACTTATGTCTGCTCTGTGCAGTCTTCATCCACTCCTGAATGATTTTCACCTTCTCAGTGGTAGCCCATGCCATCTCTTCTCCCACTAGTGCTGACTCCCTAGGGTCATTCCAACACAGAGGTGATCTGCAAGGTCACCCGTACAATGCCTCAAAAAGTTCCATCCCAATGGTGGAGTGATAGGTTTTTTTGGATGAAAACTCCACCAAAGGTAAGTGATCCTCCTAGCTGCGAACAAAGTTGAGGAAACAAGTGTGGCACATATCCTCAAGGTTTTGAATGGTCCACTCAGTCTGGCCATCCGTATGTGGATGGAAGTCAGTGCTCAATCGAAGCTGCATCCCGAAAGCCTCCTACAACCCCTTCCATATCCAGGAAGTAAATTGTGAATCATGATTGGAGACAATCAGTAAAGTTATACCATGTAAACAAACAATATCTTGCACATAGAGGCATACAAAGCTCTCTATTTTACCATGCTCTATGATCGGTATAAAGTGGGCCGACTTGGTGAGCCAGTTGATGATCACCCAAATCGAGTCGTGAACCCGGGATGTACATGGAATACCCATCACGAAGTACATGGATATCCTATCCCACATCCACTTTGGGACCTCTAAAGGCTGAACCAATCCTGTTGGTACCTGATGATCCGCCTTCACTTACTAACAATGAGGCATTGAGAGACAAACTCGGCTACTACTTTCTTCATTCCTAGCCACCAGTGCTGTCGTTAGAGATCCTGGTACATCATCGCCACTTATAGATGTACCGCTAGAGGGGACGTGTGGAAAATCCTCAATATTTCCACTTGAAGTGACACCGGTACCATGGTATGTCTTCTAAAGAGGATTACGTACTCCCCACCTTCACAAAATCCATCAGGTTCCTCCCATGTGATATCTGAGCATTTCGTGTCTCGTAGTCAGCGTCCCCATGCTATGCCCCCCTAAATCGCTGAAGAAGTGGGGGAGTGGTTGTAAGAGACTGAAGGAAGAATTCTCCATCTCTATCCACAAAGGATATCTAGAAAAGCAACCAGCTGCTCTATCACATCACCTAACAGCTATATACCAGACCTCCTGTTGAGTGCATCAACAACAATGTTCCCCTTCTAAGGAGTATAGAATATCTAGAACTCATAGTCCTCGAATAACTCAAGCCATCATCACTATCTTAGGTTCATGTCCTTCAGCGATAAGTCATACCTGAGACTCTAGTGGTCAGGGTAAATGGTAAAATGTTCACCCATAAGATAGAGTAAAAACATCTTCAAGGCAAAGACCACTGCAGCTAACACGAGGTCATGGGTAGTGTATTTCTTCTCGTTTTGTCTCAGTTGCCAATAACTATATGTGATCACTTCTTGATCTTAAATCAGGACACATCCGAGTCTTTTCCCTAATGCGTTGTAGTATACTACATACCCTACGCCCTCCTCTAGAAGCCTCAAGATGGGGGCACTAGTCAGCCTCTACCTTAGCTCTTGAATGCTCTGCTGGCATCTCACTAACCACACGAAGGGTTGCCCATTTTCTGTCAAGGCAGATAGTGGTGCTGCAACTCTGTAAAAATTTGGCAGAAATCTCTAATAGTAACCATCCAAACCCAGGAAACTTCGAACTTCCGACACACTCTTGGGTCGCACCCATGCTAGTACCACCTCAATATTCAATGGATCTACTACAACTCCAGCCTCTGAGATGTCATGTCTTAGAAACTGAACCTATCGGATCCAGAACTAGCACTTAGAGAGCTTACCATAAAGCCGGTACACTCGGAGTGTGTCCAGTACTACCCACAAATGGTAGGCATGCTCTTCCTCAGTAAGTGAGTAGATCAAAAATGTCGTCGATGAATTCTATGACAAAGAAATCAAGGTACCACTGAAAGATCCTATTCATGAGTCCCATGAAAACTGCTGGAGCATTGGTTACACAAAATGGAATAACCAAGATCTCGTAGTGGCCATACGGACACCTGAAGGACGTCTTCTATAAATCCTTGTTTCAAACTCTGAGCTAGTGATAGCCGGATCTGAGTTCAATCTTCGAGAAACACTATGATCCCTTCAGCTAATCAATGAGGTCGTCAATCTTCGAGAGTGGGTACCTGTTCTTCACGGACACTTGGTTCAGGTGATGGTAGTCGACACAAAGCTTCAAGATCCCATCTTCCTTCCTGGTGAATAGAATCGGGGCTGGCCAAGGTGAAACACTGGGCTAGATGAATCCCTTCCCTTGTAAGTCCTCTAGCTATACCCATAGCTCGCGAAGCTCCACGGGATCCATCCAATATGCTGGTGTAGATATTGGTGTCATCCCAGGGTAAAAGTCAATATAAATGTCCCCCTCTCTAAGAGGAGGTAGTCCTAAGACATCGTTAGGGATATCATCCGCGTATTGGTCCACCATTACAGGATAGCTCGAACTCTCCACATCTACTGCTCCAAGGGTATGACAAGCCAACTGACAAGTGATCAGATGCACCCTCTTTCATGAAAGTCCATCATGTTCTGCAAAGGCTCACTTCTCGCCTGTGAAGGTAAACTGGGTCCCATCCATGTAGACACACCGCACATTACACCTAATATAGTCAAACTGAACATGAGATGTCGATAACTAGTCCATACCCAAAATGACATCATAAGGCCTCGACGCCCCTGATAGGAGATCCCAGTTGAAGCTCTCGACACCTAGATTAAGCTCGCACTTCCGACACCAATTTTTAATCAATAAATCTGCTCCCGTAGGAGTCTCTAGCCATAAGGATTGAGCCAACGAACCCGTTGGAATTTCTCAGCTCCGAACAAGGGTGGTGTCAATGAAAGAGTGACTGGAACCTGTGTCTATAAGAACTGCATCTAAGGTGGAGTAGACATATATTTTACCTCGAATTATCTCTGGAGCACCATGATCATAAGACTTAGCTACCTGAAGCTGAGCTCTTTCCTATCCACCTACTCCCTGAGGGAGGGGTAGACATCTTGGTGGTAGTGGTGGTGGTGGTAACACCTCGTAACGTCGTCTACTCCCAGCTGCACGACCAGATCCTCTACCACATCTGCCTGCACCCTGCGGATAACCTCAATTGAACCTCTTCCTCTACATGGGAGGTCCCTCAGCTGTCTGCTGGTCATATGCTTGGAGGGTCGGATAGTATCTTGCCAGGTGACCCTACCCGTCACATGCGTAGCACTGCCTATTCCTCGTATGACTGGTTCTCTTTCGTGTGACATGAACAACTGAACTCGTGTCTTGAGGTTGTTCATCGGATGGCCTGGACTGCTTGGATCTCTACAACATCTGTCTGCTTCCAGCTGTAGGAGACTCCACTATGTGTCAACCGGTGGTGGGTCTCATTGTTGGTGACTGCTCAGTAAGGAAACTCTCCACTATGAGGGCTCTCTCTAACACCCCATATTCCTTCGGGATACTGAGTGAGATCATTGAAGCCCTGATCTCTCACCTGAGTCCCTTCTCTAAGGTCTGGACCCTAAAGAAACTGTCCTTCACTATATCTAGGGAGTAACATGATAGGTCAGTGAACCTTGATGAGTACTGTGCCACCGTCATGCTGCTGTTCCGCAGATGAAGTAGATCTTGTATCTGTACTACACGTAGGGTTGCTGGGACAAACTCCGCCTGAAACAGGCTCTCGAAGTCTTCTCATAAGAGTGTCACCTCTTCATGCACCTGGAGAATTAGGCTCCACCCTATGCCTATTGCTGCCAGAAGGAGACTCGCGGCAAAGATCACCATAGGGTCAGCTGGTGTCCCTACCAATATGATTACTCACACCACAACCTCTATCCAATCCTTATCTATCTATGGGTCAGTCTCACTCCTGATCCTTGGTGTCCTCTGGCGCTAGAACTAATGCAATGTGCTCAGGTGGCGTGCACTCTCTATTGTTAGAGCTGGTGGCATCGGCAGCCCAACGAGTAGTGGTACTGCTATTGCATCCACTGTGATAGGTCCATGTACTGAGGAATCATTGATCGGTGGGCTGCCATCTCATACAAATCTTGGAAACCTAGCTAGCTATCTACGTGGGGCCATCCTAGAGGAAATAGGTTCACCACAATCATTATGTTATACCTGGCGAGCTGACTCATTGAGATCAAAATGAAGTCATTGCAAATGAAACACACATGCAATCAGTGTTTTCATGCACTGAGTCGGAAATCAGAAGTCAGGGTCCTGGTGTATGGATACGTCGGTCGCCGCACAAACACAGGACTCCCAGAACATAACACCACACTCAATACCCTTAAAACAGTTTCTTAATAGAAAAGACTAGTGTCTTATGTTCTGTGGTAGAACTGACTCCCTCTAATACAAATTTTTCACGACCTGTCCCCCAGGGCCCGTGCCGTAACTAACCCAAGCCCGCCATCCATAGGCCAGATTCTAGAGACTAGCACCAAAGGCATAAATCCCTAAAACTAAGAAGGAATTTCCTTTATCACTGTAAACAAAAAAATAGATCACACAACTGAAAATGAACCACTAAGTAAAACTGTATAACAAAGGAGTACTAAAAGTAAAGGGGGATGAAAATACAAGCCCAACTATAAAGTACAAGGAACTGGAAATAAAAATACAACTGATGAATGGAAAATAGCTCAAGGGTCATCCTCCGGGATTCCTACAGGAAGGGTAGGTACAGATAGCCTCCTGAACACTCCATGTCCATCTGTCTCCTCTGTGTACCGACACGTCGTATGGTCCACCTCTGGGTACCATCCAGTCTTAGTACTCTCAGCCTCAATCAGCACTGTCATACATCTTCATCCAACACAACTAGGTGCGGGCATAGACCGTGTAGAGGTTATTATAGTGATACTCAGTAGGGACCGTGAGACCCTCATGGTCTCTCAAAATACACCAAGGATAAGCCATAGAGTATGAAATCAACATATAATCCCACGTAGGTGTATTCCTATACATAAACCTAAGTTATCAAGTAATCCATCTCAATCATGAAGAAAACCCAAAAGTCACTGACATAGTTCACACATGTATACAACTTATGTAGAGAGATATATATTATCCGATGTAGCCACTGAATCATCTATTCTGTCAAACCCACGTAGGATCCTGGAACAAAAAAAGAGCTTTCGAACCAATGTAGGATCTTGGAAGAGTAGTTAGAGCTGTCGAACCCATGTAGTATCCTGGAATAGTAGTCATAGCTATCAAACCCACATAGGATCCTAGAACAGTAGTCGGAGCTGTCAAACCAACGTAGGATTCTTTTTACCACAAAGAAGCCAATCACAAGGTTCTTGCACAAATCACACTTCATTTCAGGAGGGTCCGCTCTTCATTCCAAGTGTCGATACACCAACTACCATGAAGTCCCATTAAGAATTTTCACAAAGTTCTGCCACATCATAGGGGTCCCATCGCAATATAAGACGCGTCAATCGGAAACCCGGTTTGTGAGTTATTAGACTTTTAGTCCCAGGGGCCCGGTTGGTTTCATGCCCGATCCAACCTGACACTATCTCAACTATACCCCAAACTTCAGTGGGGTATAATCTAAGGGAATGTCATGCTCCATGATTACCAGTGTCCTTAACTGTTCATCAAATGTACATTTGGTGACAAAGATATGGCCTAAAGGAAGTGGAGGGTCGTAGTAGGCCTGGGTCCGGTCTGACCCAGCCTGACCGACCCAGCCTAACCTAGTCTGGGTCAGCCTGGTCTCGGTTTCTTGGGTCTGGCCGAGCCCATTGGGTGGTCCAGTCTGTTAGGTTCGGCCCGGACAAATGGGCCTCACCCAGTAGGTCACGTGGGCGGTTCATCCTGGAGGGCACTGTGAGGGTGGTTCGGCCCAGAGCGTCGTGAGGGCGCGGCCGGTTCGGCCAGGCTTCCATGAGTGGTGTGGGAGGCCAGCTTGACCAGGATACCGTGAGGGGTGCAGTTCGGGAGGTTCGGCTCGGGAGGTCAGCAGGCGGCTGGGAAAGGTGAAGGGAGGCTGGAAGGCGGCCGGGCAGGCCAGGAGGTGGCCAGGCAGGCCGAGAGGTAGCCAAGAAGTACTATAGGGCACGAGCCATCTCAGGGCAGTGGCTCGGCTCAGCGAGTGGCGTGGCCGACGAGGTATCATCTGGGGCTGGTTTGGCCAGTGGTGGTACGCGATTCCACGGGGGTGGCATGGGTCACGGAGGCCACGGGAAGCGCAACCATTGTCTTTTCCGCCTTCATCGCCTCGTCATTTCATCACCATGCAGAAGGATATCAAAAGAGAGATTGACAAAGGGAGTCATGCCATGTTGGATTGGCCCTCACCCTCTGTGATTAGGGTGACATCAATCGGTCCATCAAGAAAGGAGAACATCAAATTCTACAGCCTCTACAACGATTCTTTCCCAACCTGTAAAAGGAAAATCATGGAAAGCATTAACATGCGAATAAACCCCCTACCTTTGTTCATTGTTCGACGACGAAGTCATGGGAAGAAGATGGAGGAGATCGTCGTTCGTCGCATCTGCCACACACTTCGAATCCCAAGCCCGTGCATTGTCTCATTGACAAAGATTTTGAGGGAAGGTCGGTTGAATACGTCCCACATCGGTAGGATCCGAGGATGGAGGTTAAAAGAGACCGTTTCTAGCATTCTTCATTGGAAGAACACATTCTTCATTTTTCATTGGCGAGAGATTTTATCCCTCAGCTTTATCTTTTCTCCCAAGTTCCACCAAAATAAAAATGCCAACCAAAATAATAGATTGTGTTTATCTATAATATAATTATTGGAACAAAATACAAATGGGTTAATTAATTAGGTTAGCTCTAGCTAATTAATTCATGAGGTTGGCACAAATAATTAATGTGGAGGATTTGGCACCATTAAGTGTTAGGGGAGTTGAAGGGCCTCCCTACACTTAATGGATGTTTGAGGGTTTCTCCCCTTTAATGGGGAGTATCAAGGGGTTAAAAACCTAGGTGGTCCCACCATATTATACATGAAGATGAGGTTGGGTTCAAGTGGGCCTCACCACAAAAACCTCTCATGGGAAGTTAAGGTGTAGGTCCTTACCTCCAACTTCCACATGGAGGCTTCATCCTACAAAAATAAAAATAAAGCTACAACTTTATTTCGGACCATCTGTCATCAAGGATAAAGTATTCATAAGTGAATACTGGCAATGTGAGTTCAACTGTGCCCTCAGATTTTAATTCTGAGCACCGGTTCAAAATTTATAAAAACCCGCACGTAAGTTTACTGAACGTACCAAAACAAAACTTCAGAAGTTGATTCCGGACACACTGAGACTCGGAATCTTGCGCCATCAATTTTTTCGGACTCGTTAAATTCCAATGTATGGAAAAAAAAATTTCCACAGAAATTCAGGGTCTTTACAACCCACTTCTGGTGGTAGCTCATCCTGGAGGTAACAGTGACTCGCTTCTGGAGGTAGTAGTGACTCATGTCTTGCAGTAACTGTGACTTGCAGCCATTAGTGTCTTACCAATACTCTTAGTAGAAATATTATAGAAGTAATATATTCATATAAAATACTATCATACAACATGCATAACATTATTAATAAATGAATCACAGGTTGTGATCATTAATAAAGATATTTAAAAAACAGTTCATTTAAAAAAGTTTCAACATTCTCCCCCTTTTTAATGATCACAAAACATATAATTTTATATATAATATACTAAATGAACAAGATTTTAGGTTAAAAACAAACAAATTATAACTAAATTCCCAAATATCTCCCCCTTTAAGATTATAAAAAGATAGATAAAAGAAATTAAATGGCTGAAAGTAAAAGATAACACAGTAATTGAATTAACATGGCACCAAAAAGATATAAAATAAAGATGAAAGAAATAAATTACAGGATCACAATCAATGATATTTCACAAAAAATATATTCAATCCATATAGGTTTTTAGTTGATCAACTTTATCATTTTGTTTGGTTTTCTTTCACTCTCTATAATCATCTTGAGAAGGGACTGTTGAGGTAAATGTTGGGGTATAGGTTGTAATGGAGGTTAATGTGGTAGAAGGAGGTATAGGGTCTCTGAAAAGAAGTAGTCTAGGATTTCTAAAACTTTCAAATGGTGAAAACTCATTAGCTGAAATGGAAGAGGCATAAGACGGGGTGATTGAGAGAATAAAGCAGTTATGTACTAAATTATCCCTATGGATAAGGTTTAAACTGTTGTAGAAATAGGAATTAACTCTCTAGAAATAAAATTCATCTAATGGAAATGAAGATATGATTTCATAAGATTATTTAATTTCATAATTATATATCATCCCCTTTATATTTCATTAAATAAATTTTCCTTTTCATCCCTAAAACTTTGAAGAGATGTTGTGAGAACCATTAACAAACTCACCTACTCCTTAAATTACCTTTTCAATAGAGGAATTTTCATGTTCTCAGTAAGATATTTTAAATGATCAGACACGTCATGTTTGGTTTAGATCCTTGACAGATAATATTTGATTTCATTTTTGATCACTTTATTATCTTTTCTGAGATCACCAGCATACTCTTTTAGGAATTGATGAATATTTTATCCATGAAGATGTACATTCCTAATCTGGTCTTCAAGAGTACTGATATCACCCAAGGAATTTCAGATTTCATCTATGAATAAATGTTAATAAATATACCTATCAAAATGTACTAGATTAGGAGGAGGTTTAGATGATGTAGGGGAAATAGATACCAAATTATCCAACTTATGAGAAGTAGAAGTTATAAAATATGAAAACGAGGTTTGTATACCCTCTACTGATGTCTTTAAAATTGTTAACTCTGATTTCAAACTTCTATTTCCAACTTTCATTTGTTGAATATGAAAAAAGACTTTGGGTTGAATATAAGATATGACCAGCTCAAATAATATATATAACACTCTCTTCATTATGGTGAGCAGTGGGTGATGGTTGGCTGTTCTGTACTTGGGATAAGTACGAGACCTCATTCGTTCTCAAGGATTTCATATCTGAATGAACATATTTTTAGAATTAATATAAATCATATTTAGTTAAAATATTCGGATACAAAACTAATATAGCATTTGGAATATTTTCTTTCTCACAATATGCATCATTCTCAGCTAGTATCTCTATGTCCAGGGGAACAAAAGGTTTCAACTCACCAGCTTCATCAATATGTTTCACTAAGAATACTTATCTTATGATTTATGAGTCATCATCTGAATCACTATATGTCATCAAAAGTTGTACAAAACCAAGATATTTATCCCATTATTCAAATCCTCTATCTTAAGTTCTGACATATGGTAGAATTGGCATGTCAATGAGTTTCTTAGAACTCTATCCAACCTCAGTTCATGATGGAAGATTTTCTATATTTGGTAGTTGAAAATTAGATATCTGTGGAATCCAATTCACTGGAACTAACTGGTTTATTATAAATGAAGGGAACTACCCCTCAGTTGTAGATGTTATAAATTATTTTTGTTTGGTTTTAAGGTTTCCATTGATTCCAACTAAACAATTTCAACTAACTGCTCATCACAATAGGGAGTCCACCCCTCACGTACATCTTCCTTATCCTTTGCAAGAACTTATTCTTGAGTAGGATCAATAGAATCAACATATTTTTTTTCAATTTACTAATTATCAGAATCACCTTCTTTGTTTTGATCAACTCTATGATTTGGACTACTTCAATCCATTTCATTAATAGGAATATTATTAATAGCTTTCTCCAAATTTTCCAAATAAGTCCCACTCGAAGATTCAGCTGGTTTCTCAAGATCCATAATCTCTTCATCTACATTTTTAGAAATAATATCATTTCATCCATCATCACTCTCTTCACATGAAGTCTCAAAGGTGGTTAATTTAAACTGATATTCTACAAAAATTATATATCTTCTTCATCATCATTCTCAGGTAAGAGAGTTTCTGTTTAAGTTAGATTGCCCATAGAACAAACATTCTCATTGGATACGCTTGATGGAGATTTTATGATCTTTAGATCACTACCTTTTTCAAATTAATCAACTTATACTTCTTCCTCATCTCATTAAGTAATAAAATCTATAACAAAATATTCAGGTATCTCCTCAATTTCAATACCAGGATCCATCATATCCTTTTGATCAATTAGGTGGTCAATAGGGTTATAAACATCATATAGTTTGTCATTTCCCTTGACCCAAAATATCTTCTAGGGATTCTAACATACATTCAACCCTTTTTATGAATGATTTGGATAGACGAAAACCAAAAATTTTATCCCCATCTTCTTCTCTAGGTTTATCATTTCCCTTAGCTTCTAAAATGGAAGAGATTATTTTTGGATAGATGAGAGATATTGATCTGGAGGTATTCCTACAAATCTTATGCATTTGGACTATCAAAAATCTACAAGGTATTATACTTTTCCCTTTCATCATCATATAAAAGAAATAGACATCTTAATATCACAATGTGTTGAAGTCCTCTTTTCTAGGACATAAAACATGCTGTAAAAATTTAAACAATAATTTGTACTCACCATAAACCTCCATATATATTGGTATCCTATTGGTTATATCTCAAGTAAATTATATAATAGCCTCTTTAGGATTATTATTAGTTAAAATATATTGAAAATCCTCATAAACTTTTTTTTGAGAAATCTTTAAAAAAAATTCCGTTTTTTTTGAAGAGAAAGAAATATCTATATCTATCTATTATACTATGAATTATTTTAAATTTATCCCCAAAAATAAATTTCACATTATGATAAAATTCATAAACTGTCCTCGGATAAAACACTCTATGACATGAGAAAAATCAGTCCATCATTCATTGTTTTTCTATTACCTTTAACACTAGCGTATTGCTAGTTGGAATCCATTATGTATCAATCTATTTTTCAGCTTCAACTGGATGATCATTATAGTTCAGTTTTACTGAAATGGATTGAAAACTACTCTTGGATAATTTTCATCTCATAGAAGGCCCCACCTCTTTTGGATTTGATTCAGTAACTCTCTTCATACATGCCTTTAAAATTGATTAAAGGTTTCATGAGTAGGGAAGATGGAAGATTTGTTTTTGGGGAAGGCAATGGATCAGGATTTCAAGGGTTAGAGGAAGTGAATCTATTTTGATTAATATCGATGTTTTTATCATTTAGGTATTCTAAAATAATAATAAAAATATAAATACAAAAAAAATTAATTGCTACATGAAAATTGAAACTGTAATAAAAATAATTATAACATAAAAACAAATAGTGATTTATTCAACAGTGACTCATCAATGGCGACACATCAACAGTGACTCAATAAATGGTGAATCATCAATAGTGACTCATCAAAGGTGACTCAATAAACCAAATTTTATCATTCCCAATTTATGTTTGATTTAGTTTAATCTTTCATAATTCAATTTTTTCATGAATATATTAGCTAGATGATGTTTAGTTCCAATAAATTCTAATGTTATATCACCCTTTTGATAACGATATCTCAAAAAATGATGTCTTACATAAATATGTTTTGTTCTATAGTGATATATTGGATTTTTGGAAATGTTTATTTCACTTGTGTTATCACCATTAATAGGTACATGTCTAAATTGGTATCCAAAATCTAGTAAAGTATGTTTCATCCAAAAGATTTGTGCATGGAAACTGCCTATAGATATGTATTCAGCTTAAATAGATGATAGCACAATATAATTTTTCTTCTTACTACACCATGATACTATATATTTTCCTAAAATATGACATGATACAGGTCAATATTTTCTATCTAAATTACGACCACAAAAATCAGTATCTGAATAACTAACTAAATCAAAATCATGTCCTATTGGGAATAAAAATCCTAAATTGGTTGTACATATGAGGTATTTAAAAATTCTTTTGATAGTTAACGAATGCGAATCTTTTATATTTTTTTGATAGTGATCATACATACATACACTAAACATAATATTGGCCTACTAGAAGTTAAGTAGAGAAGACAGATAATCATACTTATATACCTAGTTTGATCTACTAATTTCCTAGTTTCATAAAGGTCAAGTTTATAGGTGGTACTCATGGGAGTATCACTACTTTTAGTAATATCCAATACAAAATGTTTTAAAACATCTTTAGTGTGTTTACTCTAAATTAAAATAATTCATTCTTTTTTATGAAAAATCTAAAATCTAATAATGAAGTCGATTCAACCATTAAACTCGTTTCGAATTCAATTTTTATTAATTATGAAAAAATAGGACATAAGTAATATTTATTAGATCAAAAAATAATATACAAATTTGAATTATAAAAAAATCTTTTGAATTTTTTTTATAAAGAGAGTTGTATAAAGTATTCCTTTAGAAATAAAAATTAAAATAATAAAATAGGTGAGCCTATCATACCAAGATATCAGAGTAATTTTTAAAGCATAAAATGATTTTATTAATTTAAAAAAAGATTTGGAAGATAATTGTTTTGAAATCATGGGGGTTGTTCAACAAAAACATCCTCAATTATAAATCCATTTATGAATGAAATTTTAACATCCATTTAACATAGTTTTATTTCTATACGTTCTTCTTAGGAAAGAAGTATCATTATGGATTTAGGTCTTACTACATGTGAAAAATTTTCTTCATAATCCATATGTTACTCTTGATTATAACCCTGTGAAACTAATATATATTTTTTTCTTACTATATTTCTAGATTCATCAAACTTTATTGTAAACACCCACTTAGTACAAATAGTCATGGTATATTTAGGTCAGTCAAAAATTTCCCAAACATTGTTTCTTTCAAACTAGTTAAGTTATTCTTGCATAGACACTACATAGAATTCATCATTAATGGAATCATTGATGTTCTTTGGTTTAATTTGTGACAAAATAGATTGATGTTAAATTTGATTTCTCAGGTAATCTTTGGTCTGTGTATCTCTTTATATTTTTTATATTATTGTATCTAAATGGTGGTTACTATGAGTTATTGTGTGGCTTTGAAAAGAGGGGATATTTAGCTCAGTATTTTCTTCATGTTCAGGTTCTGGTGGATCACTAGATATAGTGTATATTTGTTTAACATAACATTAAATGGATTTAGAGTTTATATTTAAATATTAAATATCATCCTCAATGTCTTCTAAAATATTTTTTACTTCCCTAGGATTGGTTTCCTCAAACTTTATGTGAAAAAATTCATCAATTGATATAGTATTCTTGTTAAACACTCTATAGGATTTGCTGGAAGTTGAATACCCATGGAAAACTCCTTCATCTATCTTGGAAGTAACTTTTTCCAAATTATCATTGGTATTAATAATAAACACTTTTCAACCAAAATCTAAAAAATAATTATCTTTTGGTTTTATTTTATTCCATAACTCATAATGGGTTTTATTTAAAAGAGGTATAATTAAAAAATTGTTAATAATACATAATGTTGTATTAATAGCTTCATCACAAAATTATATTGGTAGGTCATACTCATTCGACATGGTTATAGCTATCTCATGAAGAGTCCTATTTCTTCTTTCTAGCACACCACTTTGTTGTGGTTTCCTAGGAGAAGAAAAGTTGAGATTATATACATTTTTGAATAGAATGAATCAAAGCCTTGTTTTTTAAATTATCTACCATTATCACTCCTTATGTTCTTAATCCTATGTCCACTAAGGTTTTCTATAGATTTAGAAGACATAAAAGATTAAGAACAAGATTCACTGTTGTGAGCTATATATTATACCCAAGTGTAGCGAGAGATTTCATCTACACAGACATATACATAGTGTTTTCCATTTAGACTAGAGAATATGGATGGTCCAATGAGGTTCATATGAATTAAATCTAGTGGTTGAGAGGTTGAAACATCATTCTTCGATTAAAATGAATATTATGAAATTTACCTTTTTGGAAGGGATTACAAACTTTATCATTTGAGAATTCATGACTTGGTAGGTCTCTTACAAAACATTTCCTAGTTTGCTTTTATTTGAGTGAATATTGAAATGGACTAGTCTCCTATGATAAAGACATGATTCTTTATGAAAGGAACATAAGAAGGAAATATTTTTAGAAGATAAATAATTTAAGTCAAAATAAAAAATTATTATCATTTTATTAAATCTGTAAAAATTAAAATTTTTTCATCATTAAAAACATGAAAGGATTTTAAAAATTTTTTAACTTAAACTCCATTATCATTAAATTGGGATATTCTAAGAAGACTGTATTTTAATCCATCCACATATAAAACATTGTAAATTAACACTGAATTATTGTTACCAATTTTGACAAGGATGATGATTTTCCCATTTTCATTATCACCAAAAGTGACATGTACACCATCAACTTTAATCAAATTATTGATGTTTGAATACTCACCAGTCATGTTTCTCGAACAACCATTGTGTAGATACCATTGGATTTTGATGGAGGTTTTCAAACAGGTTTTTTATAACACAATGTTTATGGAAAAAATTAATTTTGGTAACGAAATTCTCTTGGGTCCAAATATGTTAGTAAAAAGCGATTTTGGTATCAATATTTTTCTAAAAGGTTTCTTATAAATATATTGAAGACTCTTAGGGATAAAAACATTTTTATTTCTAGTTGAGTAGGTATATGTAGTATATGGTATTTCCGCACTGGAACTTGATTTAAATCTAATTTTTGTGATTTTCCATTGTCTGGGTTGGAATCCTATGCTAGTTGTATACATGGGAGAAACATGTTTCCCAAGTATTTGAGTTAATGTTTTTTATCATTGGTAAATTCATATTTGACTTTTTTTAATTGTTCATTTTCTATTTTTAATTATTTTTTTTCATTCATCAACTGAACATTTTTCTCTATTTCAATAGTATGAATCTTTTTAACATTTAATATTAAAGAACACTATTTCTGAGACTTATATTTATCTTTTATTTTTTTTAAAGTGTCTTATTGCATGTTATAGTGACCATAAATACATTTTTTATTAATTTTTCCCCATTTAACTCATTTTATTAATTTATAGAAATGTAAGAAGAATTAGTAAGATAAATAAAAGATAAATTTTTACCTCTGATGTGCTTCTCTAAAGCACATGTTGGATCTGTCTGACCTATCTTCTTCACTAGTGTTTGAGTCACTTTAACTACCTTTAGAGGAACTCCATGTTTCTTTCATAACCTTTTTGTATCACATGTACTTATCCTCAGACTTCATTTAATATTTTTTTGGATAGTTAGTTTCAATGTGGCCTTCCCTCTTACATTAAAAACAGGTAACTTCATTTTGAGTATAACCTTTTCCAATCCTTTTTCTACTTTCCTTTTTTTATCATAATCTCCTATGAAATTTTATATTTTAAAAAATTAATTTCATTTATAATTTCTTGAATCATTTATCCATGTGTTCCATTTCTTCATCATTATCATCAGGAGATCATTTTTCACTGGAATTATTGACTTGTAATTTTTCTTTTTGTATGTAGGTAGGAGATTTAAAGGTTACATATTTTCTTTTTGGTTCATCTTCATCAATCTCATTGTTGACTTTAAGATCATTTTCATAAATCGTTATATTTTTAATCAAGTCCTTTATAGTTAGTTAAATTGCATTACATGATTCTATTTTTGACATATATGTTCCTCTCCATCTGTCTGGTAAGAATCTGAGTAGTCTCATCACTTGATCTTTTTCTATCAAATTCTTTCCATTTGATTTCATTTAAATATTTCATTGAACCTGAGATAATTATTAGAAATAGTTTCATCAGATTTCATTTTAATAGAATAATACTTGATTGTATATGTATTCAGTATCATTTCCTTTACATCTGATGTTCCTTCAATTGAAATAGAAAAGGTATCCCATATTTCAAAATCAGATTTTCAAGTTCATATTTTATTGAATTCATCATCCCTCAAATCACAGAACATATCATTCATAGCTTTATAAATATTATTTTAAGTGGTTTTTGTATCATTGATCCATTCACTTCTAGGAGTTTTTTGTAATTCATATTGATCTTATATTACAGACCATATGTCAAAACCTATACTTTTTAAATGAATTCTCATTTTGATTTTTCATTGATCATAGTTGTTTCCATTTAAATAAGGATGTATGTTTACAACAGATCATTCTTGTCTTTTATCTATAAATATCTAAAAATTTTAAATGATAGAAATTTGAAATCTTTATAATAAAACTAAAATCATAGTAAAAATATGTAAATTTTAAACACTACTCTAATAACAAATGTTGGTTAGAGAGAGTAACTCAATAGGGGGTAAATTGAGTTCCAAGTAAAAATTTCTGTAAATAAACTGGCTAATTAATCAAAAAACATATCAATATAAGATATATATTTTAAAAAGATTTCTTAAATAGTGATTAGGACTCAGTTAAAATATGGTTTAGATATATCATAACTTTTGAGATCAATTGACTTAGATAAACACATATATAAATACTAGTTAAGATTAATTATAAAATCAATTATTTTGTTTGTTAATGAAATGTTATCTGGGATAAGATATAAATACAAAACAAATAACATAGTGACATAGTAGAATAAACAAGAGGTTCAGTATCAAGGTGAGACTTAATACTCTACACATGGAAATAACCTATTGCGAAGAAGATTATAAATATAACAAAATAATCCCCAATTTGGATTAGGTATACAATCAACAGCAACAAGATGTCCCGACTAAAAAGCCTCTTCCAGAGTTATACATGGGATGAAAGAAAATAATATGTCACACAGGGACGTCGTCCAAAAATATAGTGGGAAATAGATTGATGGAGGAGATAATTACAAGTAGTTTCCATCAATATTAAAGAGATATTGGGATTTGGTTAACAAGAAAACAACACAATGCTCAAAAGTAAAACAGAGAGAAGAAAATATAAAGGGCTTAGTCTAATGAGTTCTGTATGCTTGAAATCCTCAAATAAGCAATGGAGAGGATTTTTTTCCTTGTTTGAAAATATTATATCACAATATAGAATCATAGAAATATACAGGAATGCTTTAGATGGTCTCTATATGTTGTCTCAATCAATCAATGTAAGGGGTTCAGTGCTTCTATGTCATTGATCTTCATAGAATGTGAATCAAGAAGTTCGACAGAAATGGAAAATTCGATCCCACATTTTTCTTGGTTATCAGTTCTTGGTGTATTAGTAAATAATCATTGTACCTAGTGAGTGATCCTTCATGATTTTTTTAGCAATTTTTGCTGAAGGAAATCCACATTCCTTTTATCTTGTTTTACTAAGCCTTAAAGAGTTGTTCAAACCAAACAAGAATATAATTTCAATTGAAATATTTATATTGAACATCTCATATAGTAATGGTAAAAAGAGTGATGGTTGTGACTCTGTGGAAATTAACTCCTTTGTCAGTAGCGGTGACATTCTTTTGGCGGTACTGGTTACTTGAGTCTAGCAGTAACAGTGACTTGCTTCTAGTTGTGGCGGTGACTTACTTATGGATGTAGATATGACTCACTTCTAGTGATAGAATTAACTCTCTTCTAGAAGTTGTAGTGACTCACTTCAGGTGGTAGCTTATCCAGGTGGTAACAATGACTCGCTTCCAGCTGTAGTAGTGACTCGCTTCTGGCGGTAGTAGTGACTCAAGTCTTGTGGTAGTGGTGACTTGAAATCAATGATGTCTTTCTATAAGTCTTAAAATAAATATTCAAAAATAATATGTTCATATAAAATTCTATCATACAATATGTGAAAAATTTGTAATAATTGAATCATAGTTTTTTATCATTAAAATAAGATATGTCCAAAACACTTCATTTAAGGAAGTGCCAAAAAAATATATGTGCTTATTATAAATCAAATAATGTCAATATCAATATCTAAATTTATATGTAAATAATTTTTTAATGTAATAAAATAAATTACATGGAATGTTCACATGTGGTGTAGGAAAACCATATTACATCAACATCAAGATTGAGGGAGGATAAAATACTGAAGGATAACAAAAACATTAAGATTATTTTAAACAATCCACAACAAGTATTTGGTTAATTTTACCATACAATGATACTAAAATTCAACCACCTTATATGGAAAAATCATTCAATATTTTAAATGATAACTTTGAATGAAACATATACCTACCTTATTATTTCTGAAAAATATACCATGATCTATCAGGGACAGTACCATGTGAACCATAGAAATAAGAAAGACACCAAACCCTCTCAATGTATCATGTAAACAGACTTTTATAGAGTGAAAAACTTTTCTTCAATTCCAACAACCACAATATATCATAGAATAATAAAAACTATGGTTTTTAAATATCTGAATTAACCATAAGATAGAAATTATATGTTAAAATTATTTAAATCCCCAATCAATGGAAATTGTTTTTGCAGTATAAAATCTATCCTTTGATTATAATGAATAACATGGAAAACCTATATACATATAGACTTATTTAAATAACTCCAGTAACCTTGGAATTAATTGTAATATCTATTTATTAAGTAGATAAATACCATCAAATAATTATGTTCTAGATCAACCATTATTATATTCTTAATAGATGTACATGTTCGACATGACAATAGTGGGATATAAGCATTTGTTATCCTAGAAAAGCCCAATCTATTTTGGAAAAAAGCACTCGTAAAATATGATATTGATGGTTTTTGAATGGGAATAAAATAAAGATTTTTAATATTAAATTAAAAATATATCCTCTCAAAATAAGATGATATACTTTTAGTGTTCTCGCATAAAGTTGAATTCAATTATTTTGGATGATAGAAGCTTGAAAACCCAGATTTTTTTAACTTGTAGGTGGAATACCCATATTAACATAACACACATACTCTCATTTATAAGAAAATAGGTATCCAATTTGATGTCCTTATAGTCCCAAGGGAACATATACCCAAATATGTGGCTCAAAAACATACACCCATCAAAGGAGGAGTTGAATACTTGGTGAGAACAACCTACATGAATTCTGCAACACCATCAATAGTTTTTGAAATTTCAATGATATGAGAAATTGATTATATAAGTCTATTTTTATCTATAAAATTAGTATTCAGACTAAATTTTATCATTCAATAGATATTAGAATAAGGACTATAATTGGGGTTCTCAAGTTCTTTATTGGTGCCATTATTTTCACAAGCATGTGATCAATCATCTTTTTATAATCAGGCTCATTGAATTCAAAATTAATGCATAATATCTATATATTAGACAAGAATTTAAAAGGCATAAGAAATTTTCATATTCAAATGTCCTTAAAAATCTAGATAATTCATTTTCTATAACACTCTAGCTTCAGTTATCCTAATATTTTCATTCTTGAGAAACAATAAAACAAAGCACAAAGCATTATTCAAGAATATTATTACAAAATAAATTCAATTTTTTTTTAAATTTAATATCATGAAATTAATTTCTGCTTAAAATTAATATATATGTATTTATCTTAGGGTTAATTTTGGATATTTATTAAAAATAGTGTATATTTGGATTACAGTGAAAATACCAATTTTAAAAAAATAGTCACTTTTATGAAAATATAATGAAATAAAAATAACATGAAAGTTTAGGACTTTTTTTAAAATAAAGGATATTTCATTAATAAGTAATATAATTCTCATGGAAAATTAATTTTGATCATAAAAATATAATTTTAATATTTTTGAAATCTATGTAATGTTTCTATTCAAATAAAAACAGTTTTTAGTTATTCCCTTTTAATCAAGAATTTATAGTGTCCCATTTAGTTTTAATTTTGTTTTAAATAAAAATAAGTATCCTATAATTTAAAATATTCAAATTAATTACATTTTAATCAATATTACAATTTATTTGTCTCTAATTTAATTTTTATACTTAAAATAATCATTTTTATAAAAATGGTTTTCGTAGTGGTCTTTAAACTTATTTTAATGTTAATTCATTCCACTCCTACAAATATAATCTAATAAAATTAATTACAGATTTTGTATAAAATTTATTATTATTATGTAATAATTTCATTTTAATTTTTTGTCAAAATTAATATTAACAATGTTAATTATTTATCATCTCGATTAAGGAAAAAAATGGGTTAAAAGGGTTAAAAATAACGGGATAAGTCTTCAATATAATGTAAAACATTTGATTAATATTATTTTTTGGTCATATATAGATCATTAACTTATTATATTTGAATCTATAATATTTTTTATCCACTTTTACATAAACAATAATTTTTATTATTCTAATATTTTATGTAATTCAAAGTGAGTATGTTCACTCACTTATAAAAGGGAACCACTTCTTCTCTAATAATCATACTCGTTGATCCACTTATCTCAAAAAAAACTACCAAATTACCTTTCCAACCATCCTAAACATGACATATAGGCTCTTTATTCATAAAAGGACCAACGTAGAAGGATTATGGTGCATGCCAAATGTGGTTTTCAAAAGAATAGGTATAACACATAACCGAGTGTTTCTATTTTATTTCTTCTTCTACCTACATGAAATATTCTTTAACCTCAATCATGTAATAAAAATAGTATTTTAAATATAATTAAATTTTATTATTATGGTCTCATAACCCTTATTCATTTATTTATTATCCTATTGAAAACAAAAACACTTCTCATGCATATGTATGACCTACCATCTCTACATAACGATGTAATACATTCTTCATAACTTATTTACATGGATGGTTATAGAGGTGGATATAATTAATATATATGATATTTATGAAATAATTATGATTTGTTAAATATAATATTTCATCAAAATTATTACCCTTCCTCCCATTAAAAAATTATAACATCGCTCACGACTACATGTAGACTACCCCCACAAAGTGATGTCATTAATTTTTCATGACTTCCTTTCATGGATGATTATATATATGTCTATAATGAACATATATGATATTTATATAATTATTAAAAAAAGTATATTATAAAACCATGATCAAGACACAAGAATGATAACTACGTAATCAAAACATACATGAAAGATGATGTAGTTAATACAAAAAACAAAGGTGATGATGAATGATTGTTAATGAATGAGTCATAAAATGTTATAAAAACCGTTTATGGTATTAAAATAATTAATATTATTATTCTAAATATGTATACTAAATTTTAATTTATTATGAAGCATGTTTTACTTACGGTAAGGGTTTATTTCACAATTTCATCTTTATTTGCGATTATTTATGTTAATGTTTCTATTAGAGGAATTATATGATATTTTAACATTAAACCCCATATATTTCCTCATGATATAGGTATTTATAAAAGTTATAATTGTTTATTTCATTTTCCACTCTCCAAGTACTCAAAAGAAAGAAAGAATATTTTTAGGTAAAACTGAATTTGTTTTTCTATTTGTTCAAGAATATTTTTCTTATATGTCCATATTTTCTTGAAAATGGTATGAATAATATTATTAATGTTATATAATGATTTATTAAGTTATTTTTATACATGTTTGAATTAAAAATTTCTAAATTTAATCTTATTATCATTTTATAAATGAGGTAATTTTTACTAAATGTGTGTACAGTTTTTTGAATACTTACCACACAAAACAATTTTCCCATAATCATGGCTATTATTTTCCTTGAAGCTTCCTCTAAAATGTTCCATGGTTATCTTCAAATACAATTATTTTCCTAATATTCTAAAATGTTTTATATTTACAATAATGGATTTCAAGATTTAAACGCATTTTCCTCAAGAAATATTCTAGATATATTTTAAAATAATTTTCATTAATGTCCACATCATTTGATAAATCTTATGCTTTATTAGAGATATAATTTAACTATAATAACCACAATATTACTCTAGATGTATTATAGGTATGTTGTTTTGTTTGTTAAATAGATAAAATATAAACATTTAGTATGCTTGTTTTTAAATATGAATTTTTTCTGATTATGTATTCAATTTTTATTCATATATTTCTTATGATCAATACATTAGACTAAATATGTGATCGGTGGCGCCCATTATAACCCCTCTATGCATCAGTATCTCTCGTGAGACAAACTAATTTTGGTATTTTTAATACACCTTAATTATTTATTTATGATTTCCTGGAACAAGGCCTTGATGGTAATAATATGATATCTTAAATTATGCATTATATCATTATGAAACTAGTTTTTTTATCCATACAATTATTTATATTGTTATGTCATCCACGGATTTAGTCCCCTTTTAATGATATTAGTAATTTATTATTATTAATAATATTTTCCATTATATTCATGATTTATTTTTCATATGATATCTTTTGTCTTATACATTCTATTTTTGAGCATCTAGATCACCATTTATTATTTTTCCTTTCCCCATGATTCCAAAGAAATATATATGAAGTATTTCAGTGATTTACTAGATGAAATAATAAATTTATCACCATAAAATTTATGTTTTATTTAACTTTTTCATATGTTATGTGAGAATATGGTATATATCTAGTATAAAAATATTAATAAAATATCTGATCATCTTGGATTTGATCCATTATATCTGGTTATAGTGTAGTAAAAAAACTAATTAACTCCATGTTATTGGAGTAAGGGTGTTACAATTGGTATCATAGGTAGTTTAGTTTAAATAGTGGGAACTTGATTATACAAAAATATAGATTAAATAACACAACCCTATGATATATTATGAGGATATGTCAAAGTATAGTATAATAACATAAATTTTAGGTAAAGTAGAGATTGTGTGGTTTTCCAAGAAAATACATCCCAGTCTATATACCGAAAAGTGGATACAGCTCTGGCACAATTTAACATAAGGGTAACTAATCTAAAAGGGTAATATTGGGTATTAATTTGTCTTGGATAAACACTCCAAGGTGATATGATTTGGTTGATTTACACACTCTTTACTAATAATTATAAAATATTTGAAAAATATTTTTTTTTGATTTTGGGATATACTAAAAGGTACTACTATTATGATTCTGAGATAATATATTTGTAAATTTTCAATTTATATAAGTTTTACACTATATTTAGAATTGTATACTATGATTTAGAATTCATTATGTTATTAGATAATTAATTATATAATATTGTTTACAAATTTATCCAAGAATAATTAATTTAAACTCAATCATTGCATACTATCTAATTAGGTATTTACATAATATGAAAGAAAATTAATCTAGAGTTGGGGATGAAGATATATATGAAAAAATTAAATATATATATATATATAATGGGGAAGCTTACTCAGGTTTAGACCAATAACCTTAACCATGTGGAGTAGCCTAATAAACCCTAGTATAGTTAAACAAGTTAAATGCTTTCAAGAGATAGGAACCTCCATAATTCAATGGGACTACTAATCCATTAGTATCTAATAAAGGGAACAAGTCCCTAGACAATATATTTCTCTCTTTGGGAAGTGGAGAATGATATTAGTCATCTTGGGAATTTATCATCTTATGGGAGATTCTAATCAATGGTGGTCATCGATCTAGAAAACTAAGTCGTTGGATGAAATAAATAGTGTGGTGTAGAAGAATTTCAAGGAGATATTCTTTGAAAAAGGTTTTTCTTTTTATCAATGAGAAGATATGGAAATAAAATCCCTAAATATTAAGAATATGGAAGGATAAAATGTGGTTGTATACGAATTTAACTTTCCAATGATAGCAACTCATGCAGTGAATTATGTATGTAATGCAATGACCAAGATTGATCATTATTTTTGTGGGATTAATCCTAACATGGAAAGGGAATTAATATATTATAAATTCTTTTTATATCAGGATACAGTATCAAGTTAAATCATGACCATAAAATAATCTTCTAGTTATTATATTTTCTAGGAAAAAAAGTAAACAAACGGGTGGTTGAGCACTCTAGAAAAGAAATTTTCGAAAAATTGAATAATAGAAGGGTGTAATTTCTTTCTGGTATTAATTGTGGAAAAGAATTAAATGGAATTTAATTTTTGGGAATATGAGTTTTCTTCAAGTGTAATGAAAATTACCATTAGGCTCATTATTTCACATGCAAGAAAGAATATTCCAATGTTCAATGTTTCAACTATAAAAAGATGGTTCAATATTTGAATGAATACCCTAGGAGTCGAGGGAATTTTCCTCTCAAAATGATAGGGGATAAATGTGAAGATTATATCATCAATAAAAATAATTTTGATATTCCTAAATATATAGTAATATGTATATTTATCATAACCTCTAATTTAGATAATTCTTTATTTTATTATAAATCCTCACCAAATTTTATATCTTCTATGATCACCAAGAAAGTTAGGTATTCCCCTAGAACCATAGAAGGTCGTTACCAATAAAAAATACCAAAGGAAATATTACTACAATAAGGTTACTTCCTTAATTCCCCATTATGTCACATAAACATACCATATTTGAAAACATTATTGTTATACCTATGGTTGACTTTGATATAACCCTTAGTATGGATTATATTTAAAATTATAATGTGAATTTTTTCTGAGATAACAATATTATGAATTTTTTGGATATATGGAATCCATTATCCTCAAAGAGGATACTATATCATAAAATAATGTATTAATCTACCTCAATTAGGTATAAATAATGAAATTATTTGAAAAGAAGATCCTAAACAACCTATGAAAGGGGAAGGTATACTTAAAATAGACGATGTACCTATTATGCTAGAATAAGTTGATGTGTTTTATATAGCGACCCGGCCATTTCTTACAATACTATTACATAATTTCAAATATAAATAACATAATATTATTACACATAGAGGATACAAAGGTTTAGTGTCTTGGGCAAACTTAGACCACACATAAAAAATACAACATCAACCATAATCATTTATTTAATTTCTTCTTCAATAGATTCTTAGTGGCACTTTTCCTCTCCTTAGTACATGTAGCCACCTAAGGATATACATCAAAAGGGGAGATCTAGAATCCCAGTAAGAGGATATATAAGAACAATATAGCATGGGGTGAGCATAATCATAACATAGGAAAAATATCATGAACATGATAGGAGCATAAATAAAAGACTTGAAATATTGAAATGCATAAAAATGAAACATCACGTCTTAGTGGTTAACTACCACACATACTTTTGAACCAAGCTAGTATCTTTTTCACACATAATTTCACATGTACTAATGAGATTAATCACTTTACCCAATGCATTGGAGTGCAATATAAATCTGGGTGCACCCATCACATTTAAACATTCATATTGCACTATATAATTCCCGGCGCACCCGTTACATCATAAAATTATCATTTATCATGCTTGCCATAATGAACATATAACATAAATTAAAATATTTTAACCATGAAGAGGAATGGGTTTCATCTCAAAATAACATTTTCATAAGCTTTGGGTTCCCAAAAGAAAGAGGGAATATCATACATGTTACAAGAACCGTTCAATTTGAGTGAGAAGTAAAAGGGGTGTTCCTAAAAGAAGAGTTCTTTTGGAAAAAATTTTGTTGGACATGAAAACCAGTGAAGTATATCCCAGAAAAGTATAGGAAATTATGAACAAATTATATTTGATGAGTAACCATATCAAAAATGGTGTGAAAGAGGGAGAACCTGAAGGAATAAAATTGGGTTCGAGATTTCCCCTTACCTTGTACCCGAATGCTTCCTTCTATTTAATGTCCTGTATGATGACATTATATTCATTAATTAGAAATATAGAACCATTTTTAAATTAATGGGTTTCATTCTGGTTTCATTATGTCATATTATTTTCTTTTGGATGATATATAGAGTTTAAAAAAAATTGTTCGGGGATATTCGTTTTTATGGTTTTTCTTGGGTGGTTCACTTGTATTCTTAAATTGCAGTTCAGGTAGATCCTGGGTAAACATAAAGAAATTATATTACATGTTATTAGTGATATTAAAGGATATTTAATGATTTTATAATGAATTATATTAGATCCATGTGGATGAATCATTAGATAATAATTTGATGATGATTATTTGGGTAAATTTGTGCGGTTTTTGGATCACAACGAACTTGTTTTAACATATCACTTAGTAATATGGCCATAGTTTATTTACATAATGTAAAATAGAACATAATATATATAACATATTCTGGTTCAACCATATAAATGGTTTCATGACCAGAACTGAAGGTAGTAATGGAAGAAGAGAGCATGTCGTTTTTGATGGTGATAAATTAACACCTCATGACCAACGTTCTCTTTAATAAAATAAAAGGAAGAGGGAAAGGGTGTGGGGTGATATAATATACCATTAGAATCATAACATTACAGAATATTTATAATACTAGAGTTATAATACAATTTTTATGAAGATAGGTGGGGATAGATCATGAAATGAACTTGAACTTGAATGGAAATTAAAGGAGAAGAGGGAGAGAAATTACCTCTTAAATCTTCCTCTTGAGATACTCCTTAAGGAAGATAGTCTTGGTATTTTGATGAGACCAGAAACTTTTTGACGTGGGGGAGGGGATATGGAAGATTTTTGGGAAGATTTTATGGTAGTATTGGAGCTTTAGAGGTGTGAGGAAATGAGGGAGTGAAGGACGGTATTTATAGTGGAGTGGAGAGGGGTTTCCTTAATATAAAATTCATTATTTTATTATTTCCCCACAAGACTTGGAATAGTGAGTCTTGAATGACCAATAATAGTAATTTTATAATTTAATCTCGAAACAAGTGGACTTACATCAGTAGAGCATCATTGATGACTCAATTAATTGATTATTTAGCATTTATTGTGAATTATCGGATTCTACTATTCATAAAAAATTCAAGTATCTCAGAAAAATCCCAAAAATTTACCCCCACAATTTTTCAACGTGTATAATCCAAAAATGAAGTCCATTATTTAAAAATAATTTTTTAAATATTATTAATTTAATATTTAATTAAAATCATAATTTACTTAAAAAACAGTTTTTTAAGATTAAAACTGATTTTATAGTTCTTTCAAAAATTACATAGGGTCTTATAAAATTAACTAAAGATTAGTATACATTGATTCAATAATTTATTAATAAATTCCATGGAAATAAATATTATTTTAAATTAATTAATTAATTAATTATAATTAATTATTTATGACTTATAAAATATCAAAACATTTACTAAGGTCAAATTTTTACTTTCTAGGATGTCTAAATTTTATTTTATTATTCATAGATAATGTTAATATTATGTTGGATGATTTAATATTCATAAGGGTCATATTAATATTCATAAGGGTGTGTTACTATTCCTATGGGTATGTTACTATTCACTAGAAATTATTTTTGTTTCATTAGACTCCAAAAATCATCCTGAACACAATCGTATATGTCGGATTTTCAAAATTCCAAACATAGGAGTGACAAACTTATGATGAAAGGTCACTTATCACTTAGTAGTTCATTATGTTGTGATTTCATGTTATTTTATGACATAAATATAAGAAGGGAAATTTTCATTGAAAAACTTTGGGTCGTTACATTCTTCCCCCCTTACGAAATTTTGCCCCTGAAATTTCACGTTACACAAAAAGGTGTGGGTACATCTCCTTCCTTGCCTCTTCTGGTTCCCAAGTTGCTTCCTCAAACTTAGGGTTCCTCCACAACACTTTGACAAGATTGGTTGTCTTGTTGCATAGAACCTTATCACTTCGGTCCAGAATCTTTACTGGATGCTCCTCATATGAGAGATCATCTTCCAGCTGCTCCACCTCTGAGTTTCGTACATGTGAGGGGTCTGGTATGTACTTCCTCAGTAGTGATACATGGAACACATCATGAACATGAGCCATATTCAGTGTAAGTGCTAGACGATAGGCCACATGCGGTCAAGGTTCTCAATGGGGCCAATATACCTTGGGCTTAGCATCCATTTTTTCTGGAATAACATGACTCTCTTCCATGGAGATATTCAAAGGAAGACTTTATCTTTAATGTCGAACTCTGTGTCCCTTTGAAGTTTGTCAGCATAGCTCTTTTTCCGACTTTGAGGAGCTTTGATGTGTTTCTGGATGACTTGAACCTTCTCGGTTATCTCTTGAACAAGATCGGGCCCAAGTAGCTTTCTTTCTCCAACTTCATCCCAACAGGTTGGAGTTATACATTGCTTCCCATACAGTGCTTCATATGAAGCCATCTGAAAACTCGAGTGGAAGATATTCTTGTATGAGAACTCAAACAATGAGAGATGCTGATCCAATCTGCCTTTGAATTCTAGAGAGGAGGCTCTTAGTATATCTTCAAGCGTCTGAATAGTCCTTTCAAACTGGCCATCAGTTTGGGGGAGATAGGTCGTGCTGAAATTTAATTCAGTACTCAAAGCATGTTGAAGTCTCTTCCAGAACATAGATGTGAACCTTGGATCATGGTCAGAGATAATCGATAGTGGAACATCATGCAATCTCACAACTTTCTTCACATATATCTTTGTAAGTTGATCAAGCGAGAGGTCTTCTCGAAGAGCAATAAAATTGGAGGTCTTAGTGAGTCGGTCAACCACAACTCATATCACATTATTTCCCTTTGACGTCTTCGGTAGACCCCTGACAAAGTCCATAGTAACATTTTCCCATTCCCACATGCGTATAGGTAATGGTTGTATCATACCCTTGGACTTTTTTCTCTCAACATTAACTTGCTGACATACCAAGCACCTTGATATATATTCCGCAATCCCCTTCTTCATGTTATCCCACCAGAAGTGTTCTCAGAGATGACGATACATCTTGGTACTCCTCGGATGGATATAGAATGTTGAGCTATGTGCATTATCAAATAGATACTTCTTTATCCTAGGTGATGAAGGCACACAATGCTGCGTTCCAAACCGAATCACACCATCATCATCGATATGGAACTCTTGCAGCTTTCCATCCTTTACTACATTCACCCTCTCTTGTATCTCCACATAATCCTTTTGTGCTTCCTTAATCTTCTCCTAGATGGATGGCTGCACAATCATTTGGGCAGGGTAGGATGTATGCCCTGCCCTTATGATTTCCAAATCCATTCTTTGCATATCCAAGAAGATAGGCTTTTTCTCAATCCGCAGCATGGATAGAGTAGCAGGTTCTTTTCTTCTTAGAGCATCAGCTACCTTTTTCGCCTTTCTAGGATGATAGTGAATAGATAAATAGTAATCCTTGATTATCTCTAAGAATATCCTTTGACAAATGTTGAGGTCATTTTGTGTGAATATATTCTTTAGGCTCTTGTGGTCGGTGTATATGTCACACTTCTCTCAATAAAGGTAGTGCCACCAGATTTTCAAGGAACAAATCATGGCTACTAGATCTAGATCAAGTTTCGGGTAGTTCTTCTCATGGATCTTCAAATGTCGTGAGGCGTAGGCTATCAAATGATCATTTTTCATGAGTACACAACCCAAGTCATTCTTTGAATCATCATTATATATCACAAAACATTATCCAATTTTCAGTAGTGTGAGTACTGGTGCAGTGATCGGCCTTCTATTTGGCTCCTTGAAGCTTCCCTCACATTCTTCTGTCCAGACATACTTTACGCCTTTCCTTGTTAACTTAGTTAGCGGGATTGACAATCGTGAGAAGTTTCTCCAAAAACTTCGGTAGTACCAAGCTAATCCAAGAAAACTACGGATTTTTGTGATACTAAAGGGTCTGGGACATTCCTCAATCACCTTGATCTTTGAAGGGTCCACATAAATTCCATCACGTGTGATCACATGTCCCAAGAACTTGACTACATTCATTCAAAAGTCACACTTGCTGAACTTGGCGTACAACTTTTCCTTTCTCAATGTCGCCAACACAATTCTTATTTGTTCTTCATGTTCCTCCATACTCTTGGAGTTGATTATAATATCATCGACAAACACTACCACAAATTTGTTGAGGTAATGTCTAAAGACTCTATTCATAAAATCCATGAAGATTGTAGGGGCATTAGTATTTCCAAAGGGAATCACCAAAAACTCATAGTGCCCATACCTTATACAGAAGGAAGTCTTCTGAATATCTTCCTTCTTCACCTTTACTGGATGATATCTAGAAGGAAGATCCACCTTTGAGAAGTATTGAGCTCCTCTTAACTGATTGAACAAGTCATAAATCTTTGGGATAGGATAGTTGTTATTTATGGTGATCTTGTTGAGTTCTCGATAATCGATACATAACAGCATTGTTCCATCCTTCTTTATTACAAATAGCATTGGTACACCCCAAGGTGATGCACTAGGGCGTATGAAACCTTTGTCCAGATGCTCTTCTAGCTACTTCTTTAACTCATCCAGTTTGATAAGAGCCATCCTATAGGGGCACTTCGAGATAAGAGTAGCTCCGGGAATGATTTCAATTGAGAACTCTACCTCATGATCCGGGGGAATTCTGGGTAACTCATTAGGAAATACATCACTGTATTCCCTCACAATGGGAATTTCCTCAAGGACGGAACTTTCCTTCAACTCAACCATTTGTGGGAGGTATGCTAATTCATATGGAATCAACACCCACACCATTGAAGTATTTTTCAAAGGAGATTCATGATCTTCCTTTAATTTGTAGAGGAGCATGGGATGGTTTGGAATATAAAAAGATATTTCCTTTTCCCGATAGATGATATGTTCTCTATATAACGAGAGCTAGTCTATTCCCATTATAGCGTCGAATTCCACCAAGGGAAGTTTTATGAGATTTTCCGGAAGAATATTCTCACATACGTCAATAGGAGAATATTCAAACACTTGGGTTGCAATGATTACACCACTTGGTGTTTTTATTGATATCTCTACATCAAGGTTTTGAGGCTTTGATTCTATAGTTCTAGAAAACTTGCAAGATATAATGGAATGCGTAGAACCAGAATCAAATAATACTTTTCCATTCTTGAGTGAATAGGAAGTGTACCTTTTACGACTTCATTTTCATACTCTACCTCCGCAGTAGTGATGGCATTAGACTTCCATTGTTCCTTTGGATTTGGTGGCTACTAACACTGATTACCCTTGAGGGCCAGAGGTTTAGTGCACTGGCTTGCATAGTGCCCTAGTTCATTACAGTTGTAGTATTGAACTATGAGTGGTTCTCTCCTTTAATCGGCTACATTATCCTTCCTTTTCATGTCTTTTCGACACTCTTGAGCATGGTGTCCTTCTTTCCCACACTTGAAGCATTTCCCCGTCCCTTTGAGGCAGTTCCCATGCTGTAACTTCCCGCATTTTTGGCATGTGGGTCGTTTATTTTTCTTCCTGCCATTGTCCTTAGATCCAACCGCACGAAACTCCATCTTTCTTTTCTTATCTCCATAGCCATGGGACCATTCTCCAAACTCCATCTCCAATTTAAGAACATACCAGACAACTTCTTCATAACTCCCAAAGTCTCAAATTGCAAGAGCCTTTTGAAGGTGTGGTTTTAATCCACTAAAGAATCTATCAATTTTTCTATCATTGTTGATAACAAAACCCGAAGCATACCGTGAGAGCCTTGTGAAATTATCTTCATAGGTTGTGACATATTCTCCTTCTTTTTTCTTGAGCTCTATGAATTCTCTCTCCATCTTCATGTGAAGAGTTCATGGGAAGTACTTATTAAGAAACATTATCTAAAAGTATTCCTATTCCATCTCTTCAATTTCTTCCCTTGGCATGGAATACTTAATCAAATCCCACTATTGACCAGCATCTTCATATAGAGGATAATTGGATGGAGTCACCTTCTCCGTCTCAGAATAGTGAAGAACAAAAACGATCTTCTCCCTGTAGTTGACCCATTGTTCCGCAACTAGTGGATCGAAATATCCATAAAACGTCGGTGGTCGTTGCAACATAGAACATTCAATAGCCAGTTTCTCCCTCTTTGGTGAAGGAGGAAATTCTAGATTATTATGGTTATTATTCATAACCTTTGATAATTGGGTAAGAATCGCCATGAAGTTTTTAACTGCACCTCCCAAATCATTGGGGATGTCGTTCAGGAAATCATTGCATTGGCCCTTGCATGAGTTGTTGGCCCGATTTCTCCTGGTTCGCACCATTTTATAAAATAGAAAAGGTTAGAACAAAACATTAGTAAACAATTCATGAGTAACTTATTAATTTAGACAATTATACCAAAAACATATCATATGGGATCCCTAGGTGAATATTTTTACTTAGTCCCATGCTATAGGTTTCCTCTAGGGTTTACTAATCCTAATTCCTAAATTAACTAAACCTTGCCTGTGATACCAACTATAGCGACCCGACCTTTTCTTACAATACTATTACATCATTTAAAAGATAAAAAACATAATATTATTACACAGAGAGGATCCAAAGGATTAGTGTCTTGGGAAAACTATGACCACACATAACAAATACAACATCAACCATAAACTTTTATTTAATTTCTTCTTCACTAGCTTCATAGTGGCACTTGTCCTATACTTAGTACATGTATCCACCTGAGGATCTACATCAAAAGGGGTGATCTAGAATCCCATTAAGAGGATAGATAAGAACAATATTGCATGGGGTGAGCATAATTATAATATAGGAAAAAAATCATGAACATGAGAGGAGCATAAATAAAAGACTTTAAATGTGGTAATGCATAAAAATGAAACATCATGTCTTAGTGGTTAACTACCTAACATACATCTAAACCAAGCTAGAAACTTGCTCACACATAATTTCACATGTACTCATGAGATTCATCACTTTACGCAATTCATTGGAGTGCTGTATAATTCTGGGCGCACCGGTCACATTAAAACATTCATATTACGCTATATAATTCCGGGCTCACCCGTCACATCGTAACATTATCATTTATCATGATTTATACAATGAAAATATAACATAAATTAAAATAATGAACCCATGAAAAGGAATGGGTTTCATCTCATAATAACATATTCATAAGCTTTGGGTTCCTAAAATAAATATGGAATAACATACATGTTACAAGAACTGTTCAGTTTGAGTGAGAAGTAAAAGGGGTGTTCCTAAAAGAAGAGTTCTTTTGGAAAACATTTTGTTGGACATAAAAACCAGTGAAAAACATGTATATCCCAAAAAATTAAAGTAAATGATGAAAAAATTATATTTGAGGAGTAACAATATCAAAAATGGAGTGAAAGAGGGAGAACCCGAAGGAAGAAAATTGGGTTCGAGATTTCCCCTTACCTTGTACCCAAATGCTTCCTTCTCTTTAATGTCCTGTACAATGACATTATATTCATTAATTACAAATCCAGAATGATGTGTACATTAATAGGGTTCATTATGATTTCATTATGTCATATTATCTTTTTTTGGATGATATATAGAGTTTAAAAAACATTGTTCGAGGATGTTCGTTTTTAAGGTTTTTCTTGGGTGGTTCACTTGTATTCTAAAATTGAAGTTCGGGTAGATCATGGGTAAACATAAAAAAATGATATTACATTTTATTAGTTATATTAAATGATATTTCATGATTTTATAATGAGTTATATTAGATCCATGTGGACGAATCATTATATAATAATTTGATGATTGTTATTTGGGTAAGTTTGGGTGGTTTTTGGATCACAACGAACTTGTTTTAACATATCACTTAGTAATATGGCCATAGGTTATTTCAAGAACATAAAATAGAATATATTATATATAAAATATTCTGTTTCAACCATTAAAATGGATTAATGACCAGATCTGAAGGTAGAAATGGAAGAAGAGAGCATGCCTTTTTTCAAGGTGATAAATTAACACCTCATAAACAACATTCTCTTTAATAAAATAAAAGGAAGAGGGAAAGGGTGTGGGGTGATATAATATACCATTAGAATCGTAAAATTATATAATATTTATAATAATATAGTTATAATACAATTTTTATGAATATATTTGGGGAGAGATCAAGAAATGAACTTGAACTTGAAAGGAAATTAAAGGAGAATAGGGAGAGAAATTACCTCTTAAATATTCCTCTTGATATCCTACTTAAGGAAGCTATTAATGGTCTTTTGATGAGACAAAAAACATTTGGACGTGGGGGAGGGGCCATGGAAGATTTTTGGGTAGTGTTTGGAGAAGTCTTGGAGCTTGAGAGGTTTGAGGAAATGAGCGAGTGAAGGGTGGTATTTATAGTGGAGGGGAGAGGGGTTTCCTTAATATAAAATTCATTAGTTTATTATTAACCCACAAGACAAGGAATAGTGAGTCTTGAACAACCAAGAATAGTAATTTTATAATTTAATCCCGAACCATGTGGGATTACATCATCAGAGCATCATCGATGACTCAATTAATAGATTATATAGCATTTATTTTGAATTATCGGATTCTACTATTCATAAAAAATTCAAGTATCTTAGAAAAATCCCAAAAATTTACCCCAACCATTTTTCGACGTGTATAATCCAAAAATGATTTCCATTTTTCAAAAATAATTTTCTAAATATTATTAATTTCATATTTAATTAAAATTATAAATTTCTTAAAAAACAGTTTTTTAAGATTAAAACTGATTTTATAGTTCTTTCAGAAATTATATAGGGTCTTATAAAATTATCTAAAACTATTATTCATTGATTAAACAATTTATTAATACATTTCAGGGAAATAAATATTATTTTAAATTAATTAATTAATTATAATTATGTATTTATGACTTATAAAATATCAAAACATTTACTAAGGTCTAATTTTCACTTTCTGAGATGTCTAAATTTTATTTTATTATTCATAGATAATGTTACTCTTATGTTGGATTATTTACTATTCATAAGGGTCATATTACTATTCACAAGGGTATGTTACTATTCCTAAGGGTATGTTACTATTCACCAGAAATTATTTTTGATTCATTAGACTCTAAAAATCATCTTGAACGCAACGGTATATGTTGGATTTTAAAAATTCCAAACACAAGAGTGACAAACCTATGTTTAAAGGTCACTTATAACATATTAGTTCATTATGTTGTGATTTCATGTTTTTTTATGTCATAAATATAAGAACGGAATTTTTCATTGAAAAAATTTGGGTCGTTACATTTTGTAAATAACTACCTAGACACCCACCTAAGAATGATGTTTAGTTTTATATTGATCTCATCCTTGATTGGAAAATAATATCTAATACTCTATATATATTTTTCATAATCAAATTATTGAAACTATAAAAAAACTAAATGATCTATGTGATAAAGTATTTACAGACCCTTTTGTTTCACCATGGGTATCCCTAATTTTTATTTTTAAGAAGAAGGATGGGTCTAGGAGGTTTTAAATAAATTTTAGGGAAAAATCCATTACTATAATGAAAAAGAATCATCTTCCCCAAATTGATGACATTTTTGAATAAAATCATGGAGCTCAATATTTTTCAATGATTGATATTTTTTTTAGAAATCACCATATAAAAGTACAGAAGGAATATATTCTAATGAAGACATTTCATATGGGGTGTGGACAATAAAAAATTATAGTGATTCCATTTGGATTGAATAATTAACCCACTATTTTTATGGATATAATGAACATAATATTTAAGTATTATCTTGATAATTTAATTTTGGTATTTATTAAGTATATATTGATAGAAAAAATATATGATGGGGATAAGATTCATTTGTGAATAATTCTTAATACACTTATAAAAAATGAGTTATATTGAAATTTTTTAAAATGATAATTCTTGCTTCAAGAAGTTTATTTTATTGGATATATTCTATCTAAGAATGGAACATCAATTTCTCCTTCAAGAAAAAGGATTCCATATAATACCCAAATCCAATGAATATAACCAAGGTACATAGTTTCTTTATATTAGTATATTATTGTTGACATTTTGTTCCAAATTTTACTCTGTTAGATTACACATAAAAATGTTTATATGTAAAGGGGATATTTTTATATGGTAAAAATAATGTAAATAATATTTTGAATAATTAAAGAGGATATTTCTCATTGAAATGATAAAATCTTTTCATTTAGGAATAGAAATAATAGTGAAAAATATATATGCATCAATGAAAGGGATTAGATGTGTCCTTATGCTTAATTTTAGAGTTGTTTCCTATGAATAAAAGAATTTAAAGATTCATGAAAATAATTGTAAAACCCTTGATCTTGAGTTGGTAGTCTTAATATATTCATTTAAGTTATATGGACACTACCTTCGTATTTAATGATTTAAAATATGTATGGATCATATAATTTTGAAATAAATATTTTCATAGAAAGAGATTAATATGAAACAAAGGATGTGATAAAACTATTCAAGGATTATGATTTCATGATATATTACCACCGTGGGAAGGAAAATATGGTGGTGGATGTTTTTAGTAGGAAATATCATGGATTGTTAACTAATATGAGTTTTTTTAAAAGATCTTATAATTAGAGACTATGTACATTTAGTTATGGGAATCATTAAGGAAGGGAAGACATAACCTTTACTGAAAATGATTACCAAACCGTCCTTATTTTTTGAAAATAAAATTTTCCTAGCATGATGATGAGAATATTAAAAATGAAATTAAATCCATAAATGATGGCTAGTTGATATAATTTATCTATTAATATAATATATTGAAATTTTGGAAGAGGCCATGTGTTTGTTGATTCCCAAGTAGAAAAAATAGATATTAGATGAAAATCACAGTTCAAATTTCTCTATAAACCCGGATAGCAATAAATTTTATTCGGATTTGAAGGAAAATTTTGGGTGGGATAAAATGAAATGGGATATAAAAAATGTATCAAGATATTTGGTTTTCCAATAAGAAATTGATGAAATAAAATATATTAAATGATTCAAGAAACCTATATCGATTTTAATATAAAAATATTATGACATTAAAAATGAAATTGTAACTTGATTTCCAAAGTATCATAGAACAAATGATGTCATATGGTTTATTATTGATAACCTTACTAATCCCACAGATTTCCTAAATATAAAGAAAGATATACATTTTTACCAACATGAGTGGATCTATATGAGGATGCTTTGAAACATCGTTGTGAAACTACTTCGATTTTATCAGAACATGATCCATGGATTACATCAAAATTCAAGAATCGTATTTAGAAGGATATTGACCCCAAGCTTCATTTGGGAGCATATTATCATCCTCAAACTGATGGGTAGTCTAGAATGACTATTTGTATATTATAAGATATGTAGAGGTTATTCTCAATTGAATCTCAATATCTGTGGTAACGATATATACCTTTGGTGAAATTTTCATAATAAATGGTTTTCATTCACAAAAGGAACCACATGAAGCATTTTATAGAAATTTTTAACATAATAAATCTCTTTGGGATGAAATTTTTTGTTGGAAGATAGTATGAATACATATTATTGGGGAGATAATTGTGAAAGTGAATAATATTCAAAATCATATTATGGTAACTCAATGTAGAAAAAAAAGGTTTTTCTAATAGCAGAAAGAATTATTTTTAATTTCGAGTGGGAGATCATTTTTTTGGAAGGTATCTCTATGAAAATGTGTTATAAGGCTCAACATGAATGTGAATTTATGTCTTAGGTACGTTTGGCCTTTTGAAATATTTTGAAGAATAGGATTCTTGTCTTACCATTTTGAAATTCCACCAAGTCTCTCAAAAGTTCATAATGTGTTCCATATCTATTTAATAAGTAATTAAATCTTAGACCCAACACATATAACCACATTAGATTAAATATAATTGGACGAAAATTTATATTAATCTAAAGTGCCTATTCATATTCTTAACACTAGAGACCATGTGTTGTGGAATCAGACAGATCAGATAGTTAATTAACATTGAAAAGAATCATAAGATAAAAATGTGATGTGGGAACATGAATATGTTATGATGAATAACTACCCACTTATATTTAGTAGGTAATATTTTGAAAATTTAGAGGATGAAATTCTAATAGGTAAGAAAGTTAAACTCGATCTTCATTTATAGTAAGATTTTATTTCTAAAGATACTAGGAAAAAACATATAACATTATAAAAGAATGTAACTAAAACCAAAATAAAAAATTATTATAAATTTAGTTTTGATGAAATGAATTTAATTTTTTAATTCATATTTCAAAATTATTTAGTGGGTTTTTTGTGATATTTTCTTAGAAATTGTGTATTTTTGGAAGAAGTGTGAAAGTTACCAATATTATAAAAACTATCAATTTTATAAAATTATAATGATATAATCATAAATTGATAGTTTATAAAATCTATTTTCTATAAGAAATATATATTTTATAAGTTATATAATTCATATAAATACAGAATTTTAAACATATAATCATGTGGTTAACATTTTGGAAATTGATGAAATTTTTTTGTTGAAATAAAAACTATTATTTATTATTCAATGGCATCTTGACTTTTTATTACATAAAATTTTCATTAAATAAAATAAATCTCATGATATTTTATAGATTAGTTTGTTTGAAATTATGAGTATAATATAATATAACAAAAAAAATATTCTAATCCACTTGAAAGGATTATTCATGGGTTCAAACAAATATACTTCTACAGTATCTCATATCCTATAGACATGGATCAAAGGAAAGGGGTGAGAATGAAGCTTAGTAATGGAACAAATAAGGGAGACATTTGGTCATTTGATCATGAAGCATATCAAAAAGAACATGAGGCATAAAATTATGGACTGGATAAAGGAAAATTAGGTATATCATAATAAAAAGAACATGAATCGTATCATGTAAATGTCTCTACATAATTTTAATGAAGAATTAATAAGAATATCACTATGTTTATCACTATGATTTCATAAATAAAAAAACCAGGGTTATTCACCAAGGTTTCGTAAAACATGTCATCTATAAAGACTAATTATTTACCCATTTAATTAGAGAAAAATCAAGCCACACCCTTCATGTGTATTAATTTAATGTGATACACATTGATAACAAAAAATATTTTTTTGAATAACATGAGTAAAATAATATATGTGTTTCATATAAAAGTATTGAGTACTTACGCGCTTAAAGGTTTGGCCATAATATCATTTTTAACCCATTGAAATGGAATGTGGGGTTTTTATTCATAAATCCCCAAATAAATAAATTATATTAACATCTAGGTGAATAGAAATAGATTAGTAAATGGTTTGGGTATTACCAATATAATAATTTCTAATGTAAAAGGGATAAATTTGAGAAGTATATTTGGTAGCATGATGGGTATAATGTGTGCTTTTAGAAAAGAGTAAAATTAGAGATATTAAAGTCCTACCACTGATAAAACATTAATTTTGTAGTAGGGGTATAATTAGAATAATAATAAGTGAATGTAACATTCACTTTAAAATACATACACAAAAATAATTACTTAAATTGAAAAAAAGAGGCTGAGAATTACCTTACATGGAAGAGTTTCTCCTAAGTATTTAGAATGAAACTTTGGGAAATTAAGGAATCCCTGGGGGATATTTGGGAAGGAAAATATCAAGAACTTCATGTAGGATTTATTTTGAGAAGAAGAAATGGTTAAATTGGTTGGTATTTATAGAAAAAGTAGTGGAATTGTTTTATAATTTATAAATATAGGTGGTGGAAATCTAGGTTTTGTAAAATGAAAACACATTGGCTTAACCATGGTTTTTGCTCATGTTTTTGCACATTTGAGTCATATTTTATGATATTTTATTCTTTTATAATTTAAAAATATTTTTTAATAATTCTTGTCGAAATGAAATGTATTCGTTTCACATAATATTATTTTAAAAATCAAGTTTTCCATCTTAGACTTTAGAAAGTCACTTATTTGTTTGGAAATTGATTAAAAGAAATTAAAATAATTATTAATAATAAAATAAATTCTTTCCGTTCATGTATTGTAGTTTATTAATTATTACATAATTTTTATATAAATATGATGTTTTATAATACACAATAATCCCAAAACTGTATCTTTTTACTATTCACTAAAAAATAACGTATTTTAGAAAATTTTCAAAACATCACTGAAAAAAAATCAATGTGCTTATTTAAAATATAATATTTATTTGTTAAAATATTATAATTGTATCTTTTAAAAAATATCCTTATTTATTAAAAATAATAGTTTTTAAGGTGTAAAAAATGTAAGGCACTTATAAATAATTATAAGGCTATTATAAAACTATTTTAGCGTTTATATTCAAATAAATGTGTTTTCAAATAGTATTGCATTCAAATAAGTATGATTTAATATACCATAGTTTATTATAAAAGTTAATATCATTTCAAAATATATTTTTTTGTCCAAAGATCAATTTATCTTATTCATCTCAATTAAACATATAGTTTATTAAGAAAAAATATTCTTAAAATGGAATTTATGGAATAATAATTTTATTTATAAAAATGAAATTAAACATTATGAAACTAAGGTCTACCACATAAACCCTTATTAAACTTGCATATATCCTCAGGGTAAGGTGTGAAATGTTGGTAGTTTCATCAGGTGGATATTCTAACATTGACTGGGTGGTAATATCTACTAACTTGAACTACTCCCGTAGGAAATTTCATTCAAGACTCACTTATTGAATCTCATCTTAGGCATGGTCTTGGGAAAACCCTAGTGATGCTACCTCCCTCCCAAGTTCTGAAAAATAGACTTCAAAACACATGACTGTACTGGTTGAGGCCATTGTTTCTTCTTTCTGCATCAATTATAGTCTACCATTACTATATATAAACACTAATAATAATGTCCAAATTATTAGCAATGGTTATAGTCCCAAATATCCAAATTGACCAATGATTATTTTGACCAATGGACATATTTTAACAACAATGTAATAATGGTCGAATCCCAATGATCACATTTCCTTTAGACCCTATAAATACTACTTCATTATTTCGATCAATATTCAATACAATTAATCCAAAGGTTATATTTTAATTTTCTAATATGTTTGTTAGTTGAATAATATTTTGTAACATTTATATAGTGTCGGGTTTGGGGAAATGATTCTATCACATTAGGGTGATATATATTTTCCAATTTTAAATTTTCTATTTTATAATTTTTGTCCATCATTAATGTTTTTAATTTTTAATAGATTTGTAGCTAAATAATTTAATGATCCTTATTATTGAGATATGTTTTTGTTGTATATCAATATTCTTTTCCTTCATAATATTATATATTATAAATAAAATTTATTTAATAAAATTATAACATTTAAAAAGTATGGGTCATTTCATTGTTCCCATGATTAGAAATTTCACCCATGGAATATAAACTAACATTTGTAGTTGAGAATAAGTTAGTGTAATTTTGTTTCATTGTTTCCCCCAGTTCCCTTGCCGCATCTTCATAATCATGATTCCTCCACAACACTTTGATAATGTCAGTTGTCTTGTTACACAAAACTTTTTCTCTACGAACCGAGATCTCCACTTCATGCTCCTCATAAGAGAGGTCATTATCTAGTTTTACCATCTCCATATTTGGTACATGTGAGGGATCATGTATGTATTTACTGAAGAGATATATGGGGAATACCTCATTAACTAGAGCTAGATTTGGTGGAAGTGCTATTTTATAGGCCACTGCTCATATTTGATCAAGGGTTTTAAAGGGGGCAATGTATTTAGGGCTAAGATTCCCCTTATTTCAAAACCACATGAATCTCTTACGAGGTGATATATAAAGGAAAAATTTGTCTCCAATATTAAAATTCTTGTCCCTTCAATGGTTTTTAATATAAATCTTCTATTGACTTTTAGCAGCTTTTTTATGTTGTTGGATTATGTGGTCCTTCTTTCATCTCTTACACATGATTGGTCCGAAGTATGTTCCTCTCACCAACATCACCCCAAAATGTAGGAGTTAAAAATTTATTCCCATATAGAGAATTATAGGGTACCGTTTGAATAATCAAGTTAAAGATTTTATTCTATAAGACCTAGACAAATGGGTGGTGATGATCACATATACCACTAAATTATATTGAGGATGTTATAAGAATGGAATCCATTGTCTCAATAGTCCTTTAATATTTTACATCAATTTAGGGGTGATAGGAAGTATTGAAATTCAATATAGTATTTAGATCATGTTGATTACTTCCCTATAATTTATATGTGAACAATGGATCATGATTATAAAAGATTGAATGTTGTGCCCCATGCTGCCTCACCACTTCATTTATATATATCTTGGAAATTTGTCCAACATAAAAATATTATCAAATAGTAGTGAAATGGAATTTCTTGGTGAGTTGATCAAATATATCCCATATCCCACTATTTCCATCAGATGTCCTCAGGAGACCAGTGATGAATTACATAGTGATATTTCCATACTTTCCTATTGGTATGGGTAGTGGTTTCAATACCACTTTAGAAAGTTTTCACTCCTACTTCACAGGTGATACAACAAGCACCATATAGTGTAGTTGGAAACCTCATTTTTCATATTATCAAAAAAATTGATCATTGAGACACTAAAGTTTTCATGCATAATTTGTTAGCTAATATATTTATTTTCAATATTTTTTAATGCATAATATAATTAAATTCATTGTTTAAATTAAATGATTGGAAATTTAGAATCTTGAATTAAAATGGTCTAAAAAGAATAAATTGTTATGGAGTTAAAATTGGAAATTTATTTCTATAATATGTTATAATTTCACAAAGTGTTTATATTTTATAGTGGTAAATAAAATTGTCCAGTCAGTTGTTCCTAAACATGAAGGAGACCCACAAGAAACATAGCTAGTCCCAAAAGGAACCGGTCGGCCATGCATAGTCCCAGGGAAGACCTACTGAGGGAATGTGGCCACATGGGGTGTCAGGCCCGTGGGTGGCTTATGGGGATGAATTCCATGGTCAATACATGGAAGGGTTGAAGATGAGAATGAGAATGTTCTGTTAAAATCTATATAGAAATGGAAGGAGAGCCTCATCATAAATGGGTGGTTTTTAGCAGCAACGAGAGTCCTCCGACACCCGATCAACATCATTATGGTGGGTCATCTGAAGTTTGGGTAATATATGATCTCCCCCCACACACATCCAATGTAGCAAACCAAAAAAATTGGAACTATTAATTTTTTGATAAATAATGTCATCCAGTGCCTCAATCCTCTCACTCATCCTCAAACACACTAATCCTCCCTCCTCAAGCATTTTTTTCATATTTTTTTCTCTTGACCACCATTGCAAACACTTGTAATCTCCAGATCGAAAACTTGAATCTTGGGGTCTAGTCTTCTACCATGGCCAAATAATCTTTTTTCCATGGAATATTTCAAGGAGCTCAGATAATATCCATGGTTCCCATTTCGAAGATCCCTCTAGCAAGTATGAATGATGGAGGATTTGAGGGGACAAGGGAACCTTTTCCTCTACTCCCATGGATGATTACCCTTTACATTTTCCTTCAACAATTGCACCAACCGTAGCACTCTGCTACTTGACCCCACCGATTCCATTCCGATCCAACATCATCGCCTTTGGATATGGTGCCTTGTGAACAACCATTGAGATGGACGTGGCTCATGAGCCACCGTTGATTAGTTTCCACCATTCAATGACACTAAACTGTTGTATTCTATCATCAAAGATCACCATTGAAAACTCCTAGAGGAGAGAATATTTATCTAAGACTCCACTTTCACCACATGGGACCACATTGGATCACCAATTAAACCTTTGATGACCTCCATGTTGTTTTATTTCAACTCATCCAACCATTGTGAAGTCCATAAGAGTCTACTACCAAATAAACAACATAAAAAACCACAAATTGTCATTTCCCCCACTACCACTACCATGTGGAGTTCCACATCCCTTTATTTTTAAAAATCCCATGAAACCCTTAAATTGACTACCTGATGGATCTTAGTCCATGATGTGATTTTAAACAGTCGAGTGATTTGGGTGTTTCCCAAACTCAATGCACAGGTCTTGGGGGATTTTAAAATATAATAGATACAAATGTATAAAGATGATCTATTAGAGAATTTATGAAGACTGAAGGAAGTACTCATTTCCTATAAAATGTGGAGTCAACCAACTGATCAAGGTGTGTGAAACCAGAATGAGATAACACCGGCTGCTGATAGACACTCTATTCTCACTGATTTAATTTCTTTATGCTTTTATTATGTATTTTACTCCTCTACCCCCATATTTTATTTTTTAATGGAGATGTATACCATTAATATGATTTGAATAATTGGATGTGACCTATTGTAATTTTTTAGTCCTATTTATTCAATGTCTTCAACCCACTTTGGATTATTAAATGATTATCAATTTATGATTTAATAATAATAATGGGATATGATTGTATTTTTTTCAAAATTGAATTTTCTAAAATGGATTTGATTAATAAAATTATCCCCCCTCTTCTTGGTACTTTATCACACTGATTTGGTGAACTAATGTTAGTAGGTAAAGTGTATAGTGATTTCTAAACTTGTGTTAAAGACGGAGTGGGTTAATAATATGAGAACTTTGGGTACTCAATTCTGTATTTAGAATTTCCTAGGTGATTTTGAGGAGACCCACTATGACATTCACAATATGGAAGGATAATATTCCAACCAAGTAAATTAGGAGGATTATTCACACAATAAATAAATATTAATCATGGGAAGAAAAGGATAAAGGATTATTAATTCATTAATTATATTAATTATTTAAAACTAAATATTGAGTTTCAAAAGGTCTTCATAAAATTGCAAAGGGGAATCCAAACCTAAAACCCAGCTAATTTAATCTAATTTGATCTTCCAAAATGATTCTTATTTCTTCACACTCATTTAATTATTTTTCATTAATTTTGCGTTCAAATTCATGAAATCTTGATTAATGACACTACTTTTGGAGAAGAATCATGTTATTACTAATTCTATACCATTAGGGGAATTAATTAGCTTTTCCTCTAAAACGATGTTTTGTTTTGACACCACCTAGTTGAGGGATGTGGGAAAATCTAATTTTTTCCCACTAAGGGTGTATTAATATTAATAATATAATTCTTCTACAAAGATTAGTGTTTTGAATAATTATATCGCAAATGTGAATTTAAATTAATGAAAAATAATTTTATTACTATGCAGTAAGAATGTTGGTTTGTGAATATCATATTAGAGGAAAGTGACTGGGTTTTAGGTTTGGATTCCATTTATAATGTTGGAGTACTAGTTTTATAAAATTCTTCTATCCATTATTTTCTATTAAATGGTTTTTAATTTATGATTTCATAATTTAAATGGGATAATATTTTATTATTTTTTTAAAACTAAATATTCTAAAACTAATTTGATTATGAATGTTATTATCGCTATTCAAGGTATTGGATAACACCAATTGGTTGATCTTGTGTTAGTAAGATAAGTGTTTAATGATTTCTAAAAAATGGGAAAGAAATAGTGTGTTAATTTGAGCACATAGGGTTCTCAATTCTTGGTTTGGAATTTCCTTGGTGACACAAAGGAGACTCATTGTTCCTTTTAAATGTTGGAAGGAGAATATTGTAAGGAAAATATGTGGATTATTCTCATTATAAATAAATTTATTCTATGGTGTACAAGAATAAATGATAGTAAATATTTTCTTTAAATTAATCAATAAATGAAAAAGATTTAATTTCGAATTGTCCATGATAACATTACAAAACAAAATCCAAACCTAAAACCCAGTAACCTTCCACTAATCAAATATTTATAAGCCTGGTTCTTTTCAGCTTAGTCATTTAATTTTTTTTATTTAGTTTACTCTCACATTTGTGAAATATTGATTCAAAACACCACTCTTGGGAGATGAATTTGGTTACTACTACTACATTAATAGGGGAAACAAATATCTTTTTCCACACCCCTTGACTGCGTAGTGTAAACACATGGCATCGCTGTTGGGGAGTAGGTATCTAATCAAATCCATATCGTTCATGACTAGGACCTAAAATGATAAAATCATAGATCTCGACCCTTAGATTAGGATTAAATTTTTAAGAAAGCTTGGAACAATTAACTTTAAACACCACAATGAACATATCAAATTATATTACTCAAGTGAAACATCAAGTGCTCACTCTGAGACGACAAACATGAAAATTAACCCTCAACATACCCTTTGTGGACCATTGTGCCCCACAATTTTAAAATCATAATAATAAATAGACCATTCATATACAAGAAAAATATTTTGAATTATTATTCAATAAGATTCATGTGTTACCCGAGATTCTTAGCCTCACAGTAGAATACCTAAACAAGTACAATAAGGGTTATAACAATGTTTTTTCAATCATTAAGCCATGCAGAGTGGTGGAGGAACAAGTCATTTGGAGGGAATTCCCCTTTTAAATGGATAGATCTACTAATAAATGGTTTTGAATACTACAACCTAGATAGATCCGTGAATTTGATGATATTAAATGAGGTTTTATATAGATAATCTTCTGATCCTCCTTAAGGACCACAACGAGGAGAGATATATCTACCATTAGGCAAGATACTAGAGAGGATATTTATGAATATTTTGAAATATTCAATGGTTGTGTGGAATATGTCCTCACCATATATTATATGATCATTAATTTCAGGACTTCTTCTACCAAGGGAAACTGTAAAATGAGAGAAATCTCTTGGATTCATCCTCCAAAAGATCCTTGATTAATAAATAACCTAGAAAATATTGAATCATAATTGGGAATATTTCTTATAATTCATAAAAATTTAGAATAATATGTATAAAAACATAGGAATATATGAGGTAAAATCTTCTTACTCATCGCCATTGATTGAAACCAAACTGGAAGAATTGACATGACTTGTAAGATAGCTAGTAGTGAAACAAGTGAATGAAAAAACTAACTCCCCTCACATATGTGATTTATGTTCATCACCCCATCACTTCACATATCAATGTAAAGATATATTGATTATGGATATCTATTGTACTACATTACATCCAATATAGTTTCAATAAAAGAAACCATAGAGGGAATGGTAATCCCAATAGGTATTTGGAGGTCAAAAAAGTCAGACTAGACCTCCTTTCCAGTAGGAATTCTAGAATCCACCTTCTTTCCAACAACCATACAAGCATCATTAAAAATAATTCTTACCAACCAGTACCTTCTCAAAAAAAATCCTACAGATATCCCTCATCTGGAACACCCCCATCCGATATAAATTCCAGGAACATATATAGAGGATCTGAAAATTTTATTAAAGTGTGTTTCAATTAAATGTTAGAATCTCAAGGACACGTTTCCCAAAATACTAGAGAAAATCCTAGCTCAGATAATCCCTGAACCAATGTAAGGTGTGATCCTGATCATTATTAAGAGTGGTAAGGATATCTAGGCACCAAAACCTATAGAAGGCTAAGATAATCCATAAGAAGGTGAATCTATAAATTATTCCAATTCTAGATAGATTCTGGAAGAAAAAACTACTCCACCTCCACAAGAGGACAATAATATAGATGAATAACCCAAAACAACATTCAAGAAGGATAGGATAGAATATCTATTGGAGATAAAAATAGGTGAAGAAAGAAATCCCCTTCCATTCCTTTCCATAATTATAGAATCTAATAAGATTGAGGAAGAGAAACATAAATAGAAATCTAGGAGACATTTGAAAGGTTTAAAATTAATAGACACCTTTTAGAATTCATAAGTAAAATTCCCAAATTTTCCAATTCGTTAAAGATATTTTCTCCAAGAGAAATAGTTTTTATTGGAATGAAATAATAAACATTAGGGAAGTGTTTAGGCTATGAGAACATTAATGTTACCAAGAAAATGTTATGACTTAGAGAAATTCTCTACTCCCTTATCTATTGGTTATATAATATTTGTTTACTCCTTGTGTGATATTGGTTATTAAATTAATATTATGTCTAACTATATAATTTCATCCATGAAAATAGGTTAAATGAAACCCAAAAGAGTGGTTTTCCAACAAGAGAACAGATCCTCTTTCTTCCCAACTGGAGTTATTGAGAATGAGATAGTGTGAATGGAAGGACAAGTTTTTTTCAACATATTTTTGTGTACTAAAATTATAGAAATATAAATAATCAGGTAATTCACCCATAATCTTTGGAATACCATTCCTAGATACACCCAATTTGATCATTAATGTACATGAAGTGACCCTCATAATTGAGTTGGGAGATAGTATGGTGTACTTCAATGTTATTGACTCTAAGAGGAACCATTAAATTAATCATTTACTCTTTTAATTTAGCCATGAAAAAGGTATTTCGCCCATGGAATACTCATGTATTATTAGAGAATTCTTACCCAAAATAGATAAAAATTTATACTAAAAAATATATATAATAATTGAATACTCTAAAATCAATAGTATCTGCTCAAGAAAAAATAACATATGAATTAATTGATAATTTGATAGAGGAACCTAATATGATACCATTTGTTAATGAAATTATTGATTTTAAAATAGGAAATTGTAATTTAGTCTCATATCTAGAATAACTCCCTATCCTAGAACTAAAACACCAACCTATGACTTAAAATACGTGTATCATATGGTTGGAGAAAATCACCAGTGATCATCGCTAAGAACCTATCCCTAGAAAAAGAAGAAATTTTAATTAACCTTTTGAAAATAATTATTCACTTCATATAGAAGATCCTTATAAATATCTATTTTATTATCCCCAAGGTATTTTCCTATAGTATTTTTCTGTAGGGAGACTCTATATCTGTTGGGAAACCCTAGAGGAGACTAAACCCCACCATTATGAATGTTATTAAAAAAGAGATAGAAATATTGTTGGAACATAACATAATATTCAAAAGTTCTGACTCTTAATGGGTTGTCCACATTCATGTGGTTCCTAAGAAAAATGGTTTTACAATAGTGACAAATGAGAATAAGGAATTAATCCTTATAAGAGTCCAAAATAGTTGGAGGGTATGCATGGAAAACAAAAAACTAAATCAAGTCACCCAAAAATATAACTTATTTATCTCGTTTATAGCCCAATTTATAGAAAGGCTGTAAGGTAGAACACATTATTTTTTTCAGGATGTATTTTCTAGTCATATTTAGGTACCCATTTCCCCAAAATACTATGATTGGACTATATTAACCTACACTTTTAGGATCATTTCTCAAAAGAGAATGCCTTTCAGATTATTCAATTCTTTATGTACTTTCCAATGGTGTGTAGAAAGTATTTTCTAATATAATTTTGAAGACTATATGAAGGTATTATTGGATGAATTTAATATTTTTAGAAACACTTTTGATCATTTATTAGGGAACTTGGAAAATCTTTTGAAAACCTAAAAAGAAAAAATATTGTTTGAACATTGATAATTTTAACTTTATGGTTAAAAGAGGGATAGTGTTGGGTCATATAATTTTTTAAAAAGGCATTGAGGTGAATAGTTATAAAGTATAAGTAATCGATTCTTTTTAATATACAACCTCTGTCAGATATATTAGATCATTTTTTTCATGTGGTGTTTTATGGAAGATACATCAAGAATTTTAGTAAGACTTTTATACCCCTATGTAGATTGGTTTTAATGGAATTTGACTTTTTTTTAATGAATATTGTAGGGATTTATTTGATGAGATATTGGAAACATTGATTACCCCACCAAATATACAACCACTGGATTGGGAGAACCCATTTAAGTTTATTTTTTATGCATAAAATCAAGATGTAGGAGTAGTAATCTACCAAATAATTAAAGGAATACCACAAGTTATAATATATGAATTGAGAAAATTAGATGAGACTCAGCTCAATTACAAAAATAATGGAAAGGAATTCCCTATTGTTTTATTTTTATTTCAAAAATGTATATCTTATTTACTAGGAACTAATGTGATCGCATATTATGATCATGAAACACTTAGGTACTTTCTGATGAATAATGATTCCAAAACATGGCTGGTGAGATGGATACTACTCATTTAATATTTCAACCTATTGATAAAGGATAATAAGGGAGCTAAAACCAAGTAGAAGATCACCTCAGTGGACTCCCTAACAATGTTACGATGATTTAGTGAATTATTTGGCCATCTATTGGGTACCATCTCACCTCAATTATCAATAAAAGAAAAAACTTATGTCTAAATCCATATTCAGTATTTTAGATGATACAATTCAAGGAAAAATTTTTAATCATCATGTCATGAGGAGTTAGTTACCAGAAAGTTAAATAGAATCTGTCTTAAATTTTATTAATAAATTTTCTTTTTTAAGCCACATTAGATCTCATAAAGTAGGTATAAAATTGTTGGACTTTAGAATTTAATTGAAAACCATATTTAAATATGATCATATATTTGGTAAAATAATATGGAAATTGTTAATATTGAAGAAATATTTTGAAGTGAAAGGATATTACTAAAAACTTCCATTTTTTTAATCGATAAATTATGGGGAATTGATTTTATTAAACCCTTTACCATGTATTTTGGGAATTATTACATTTTACTTCCTATATATTATGTCTCTAAATGAGTTTAAGCTAGGCCACCAATACTAATGATTCCAATGTTGGTTTATATTTTTTCAGGACTATCATATTTTCTCAATTTGGAGTACCAATAGATATCATTATTGACCATAGAATCATTTTTTTGTAATAGAAAGATGAAGGATATGCCTAAAAGAATGGGGTGAATCCCAAGACTTATACACCTTATCAACTTCAAACAAATGGCCAAGGTGAACTGTCCAACTAGGAGATCATAGTTATTTTAGAGAAAATGGTAAAGACTAACTAGAAGGATTGGAGAAAATGTATTGATGAAACCATTTGGGAATACCAAAAAAATATAAGGAACATATAGCTGTGGGACCGTGTTGAATGGTTTATATAAAAAGTTTTCATCTATTAGTGGAATTGGAACACCAATCTTATTAACCTATAAAACTGATGAATTTGGATTTATTGAGTATTGGGAATGAAAAAATATTTGGGTATAATAAATGAAGGAAATCAGAAGATATTGTTTTCAAAAATAAAAAATTAAAATGACAAAACCCAAGTGGAAAATAAAAAACTAATCCAACAAAAGACCTTTAAAACTAGATACTAAGGCCTACTCTATCATTTCATAATGAAGTTAATGCCTCGTAAGCTTCATTCTAGGTTCGAAAGACCTTCTATCATTAATAATTACAATATACTTGGTGAATTTAAGATTAATAGACAATAGGAAGGAAACCCATTCACTTTCAATGGTTAGAGGCTGAAAAATTACATGAGATTATACCTTAAGAATGGGTGGAGGACCTTAGAATTCTCAAACCCATATACTAATTTCCTCCCATGATGTTAGGTTGTGATAAAAAAAATTAACCAAAGGCTATTCCAATGGGCAACCTGAATTTTAATATTTTAATAGGATTGAGTACCTTTTCACCTCTTCCCTTCATCCCATAAGATTTAATGAAATGGTTCTTACACTGGTATGAGTTTTTTTATCGGACTACCATGAAGGAAGTAAATAGAAAACATGAACTGAAATGTAAGTGGAGAATAATATTCATGGGATAGAGAGTTCACTCTTATATTATTTATTATTAGACTCCCTAAATATTTTTTCATCAATAAACCTGTTTTGTTCTTTAAATTAGAAAATGGATGACCAGACATGAATTTATGATTTACCCTAAATATCTAGGATGCATGATATTCTTAGGAATAATATAATTCCATGTAATATATTTAAATTATAATGATATTGAATATGTAAAATGGATGATTGGATTATTTATATGAATCATGGATTTTAAATTAAGACTTATGATTTGAGGGAATTAATTGATTCATGTAAATGAAATTTCCATAAAATTTCTTTTCATGATTTTAATATCTGAAATTAATGTGAATTGATTTTTTTATTATTATTCATTCCTCGAGTGATTTTCCAAAATCATATTTCTATTATTGAGAGGACTATAGTCCATGTATTTCTTATTTTATCTTGATCACATTTATTGATTGATCTTTGATCATTCCACCAAATTGGACTTACATTTGAACTTTTTAAAGCAATAAATTTTAAAAAAAATTAAATGAATAAGGAATATTTAGAAAATCCCTGATCCTAGATACCGCCATTACATGAATAAATTTTTATCCCATAGAGACCATAAATTACCTTGTTAGGAATGATCCATGTTTCAAGATAATTTTATCCATTCTTACCATCTATTTGTTTTTCCCTGACATTTATAAGTTGAACTGTGGGGATGAAATAAGTCATGGTGAATGGGTAGAGATACACTATAAGGAATAAGTGCAGGGGTGCTAATTGTGGGAATAAAGAAATTTTTTGAATCATTAATTACAATTTCTTAGTTTCCATTATCCAAAAATATAAAAAAATAGGAATGGGTTATTACATAGAAGAATAAAAAATAACCATCATTTGACTTCTAATTTTGATCCAATGTGGTTAGGTGGTGGATGTGAGGTTTATCCCAAAAATTAAATTTGAAAAATTAAAAAAAATTAAAAAGTCTAATTTGAAAAAAACTATAAAAACAGAAGAAAACAATAAATTATTTGAATATAAATTATTTATCATTCATTTTTCATGACCAATACTTTAAGTTTGGGGAATGTGGGAGTTGTTTCTATTTTAAGGGTAGAATTTCATTACACTTTTACTTCTAATATCATGATTTATAGTTAAAGAGATAGAAATCCTCCTTAAGCCTTAATTTTTAGTCATAAATTCCTACCAAACTTAAATCCTCAGTGTCATTTGAACCATTTTTGGAAATACCCATGATTTTTTGTGTTTTTTTTCTTTACAAGTAGAGAAAAGATATCATCTACAAGAATATGGATAAGGATCATGTTATTATGGTATTATCATAACTATAATTAAATTTATATCATGAGGGATGAGTGAGAAGATTCTAGGGGTTCTTAATCATGATTTGGAATGTTTAATAATAATAAATTGAGGGAATTGAACAAAGGAGATGGGAAGGACCATCATTTTCAAATGGGAAAACTTTAACAAATTTGAGTTGATTTTTTCATTTAAATTTGATAAAATAAATTGATATTTTTTGTGGAATTGTATTGTTTTGATTTAACATTGATAATGATTTTGTTTTATTTAAATTAAATTTGAATAAAGATATTATTTATTCCCTATGAATTCAATAATGAGATTTTATGCTTGAGGAAAAACATGGTTTGAGTGTAGGGGTATTTGAAACATTGTAATTTTCATGCATATTTTTTATCCAATCTATTTATTTTTTGTATTTTTCAATGAATAAATCCATGATTTTAAATGTTTAAATTAAATTATGGTATATTTGGGATGTTTAATTTGAATGGTCTAAAAATAACAAATTCTTAAGGAGTTGAAATTGTGAATTTATATCTAAGATATATTTAAATTTTATTATGTTTTTATATTTTATAGGTGTAATAAAATTGGACCACCACCTAGCCCTAAACATAAAGATCCCCACAAGCCACATGACTAGGCCCAATAGGGATTGTTTGTCCCTATAAAGAACTAGGGATGGATAGTCGATTTCATGAGTCCCCAAAGGGGTGTCATGACCATGGGCGGCTCATGAGGATGAATTCTGTGGGAAATAAATGGTTGGTCCAAAGATGAGTAGCAGACCATAGTGGTGAAACCCATGAAACGATGGGAGGATATAATTTCTGGGAAGGTGTACTCCTTGGAGGAAGTGGTAGTCCTTCGACACCCAAGAAAATTTATTGTGGTTATACAACCATGGTTTGAGTAATAAACACGCATGAACCCCACCACACTTCGGATGTGGGAGACCAAAAACACGAGAAATGGTCAATTTTTGATAAATGATGCCATATTGTGCCTCGCTATGCTAACTCTACTTTATACATTATGATCTTCCATCCCCCTTTTCCCTTCTATTGCATGTCCTCCGTAGCCTCCTCTACAAACCCCAAGAATCTCTATTTCCGACAAGCCAAAGATTGTGGTCGATCCTTCCACCATTACCAAATAAACTAAAATACATGGACCATTTTAGAGGCCTCATAATAACACCATGGAGGCCATTTTGAAGCTCCATTTTCCACTATGAAGTTCAGAGGAATGGAGGGGATAAGCAACTGTTATCCACCATTACCATACACAGTAACGTCTATTACTGCACACCAACCACCACACCAATAGTATCACAATGCTACTCGACTCCATGTAGTCCATTCAAATCCACCACCATTATCCTTGATAATGAATGATTATGATACATAATTGACATAATGGTGCCCCGTGAGCCACCATTGTTCCAACAGTGACTCGTGTTGCACCATTGAAAAAACAGTTCCTAATGATACATTGTTGTGCCAATGGTGTCTCATGACCCACTATTGATCCAGCAGAAGATCGGGACCCATAGTTGATACAATAGTGACTCATGAGCCACTATTTAGTCGATGGTGACTCATGATACACCATTGAGCCGACAATGACTCATGATCCACTGTTGATTAGTTACCATTGCTTGATGATGTCAGACCAACCTCTAACAGCACTGGATATTGACATTAAAAATGTCTACAGGAGTTCAACATGATCTTTTCCACCACATTCACCACTCAGGACTATTGTGGAGCACCTCTTAACCCTCATACGACCTCCATGATGTTTTATTTCAAATCATCTATCCATTGTGATTTGTGGATGAGGATGTTTCTGAACCTATTATATCCATGACCACCAAGTGTCACATCCAGCACTACCACAAAAGCATGGATTTCAACATCTCTATGAACATAAAAATCTCAGGAAACCCGTGAAGATTCATCCAGCATGGATCATAGTCCATGATTTCAGGTTTCTCTAAAACTCAGTGCATAGGTCTCTAGGGATTTTAAAATAAAATATATGCATGTGTATGTTGATGATACCAAGGATATTTAAAGAAGACCAAAGTCATTCCACATTCTATATAAAATTAGGATGCAACCAACTAATGAATGTGTGGATGACCGTAAGGAGGGAACACCCACTGCAACAGAACCCTCAGTTTTTACTCCATTAAATTCATTATGTTATTATTATGTATTTTTCATCATTTACCCCATTATTTATTTTTTAATGGAGGGGCAGACCCTTTATGTGATTTGAATAAGTGTAGGTGACCTATTATAATATTGGAGTCCATGTTTTAAAAAATTCCCTTATCTTTTTTGGTTTATTAAATAGTTTTTAATATATTATTTTCGAATTTTAATGGGATGTGATTTTATTTTTATTTCAAAACTGAATATTATAAAATTGGTTTGACTAACAAAAATATTTTACCTCTTTATAGTATTGGATCACATAAATTGGGTTATGTAGTGTTAGGAAGAGATGTGTTTACTAATTTTTAAAAACATGGAGAATACATAGTTGGATAATATGAGCACATAGGGTACAAAATTAATGATTTGGAATTTCCTAGTTAATATAGCGGATACCCACTATTCCTTTAACACTTTGGAATGATATAGTATAGCCATCAAAATAGGGTAGATTATTCTCACTATAAATCAATTTTAATCAAGGGTCGAAAAGTGTGAATGACTATTAATATGTTCATTAAATTAATTAATTTAAAATAATAGATTCAATTTCAAGAAGGTCACGATAGCATTACAGGGAAGCCAAACCTAAAACCCAATCACTTTCCTCTATTATGATTTTGTAAACCAAGTTCCTTGATTTCAATTCCGTTAATTATTTTTCTCTAATATAATTTTTCATTCATTACATCTTGATTCAAAAAAATAATCTTGGGAGATGACTTAGGTTAATACTACTACTACACCCTTAGGGGGGAAACAATAATGTTCTTCCACACCACATAACTGGGTGGTGTCAATTACAAATTTCACTATACATTTCAGGGCTTCTAGGATTTATAGAGAATATAGAGATATGAGATTCATACATTATCTTCTAATTTATCCATGAGATAAAATGGAAGTAGATCCTTGTATGAAATTTCAGTACACCTAATTGAACAATTTTTAACTCATGAATGTTTTTTTCACAACCTATATCATTTTTTGTATCAAAGGATCTTCCCTTTGAGCTCTATTCATCATATCTAGTAATGATAGATTAGAAATCATTTGGGATAGTATTGATGATTCCCCATCCCTTATGATTCCAAAGTCCAACTTTACTCAGTTCTTGACTGATGGATCTCCTTAAATCCTCATCATTTTCATCACAATATTCCCTTTCTAACTTAATTAATCATCAATTTTTTTTATTATGGGGTGATAATCAATTGAATAGTCTAGGCCTTTATGATTATCCAATCATCTATTTTTGTATCATGTTCAGGTACATTTTTTTGAATATATACTTCATACTTAAGTGTTCTGTGTATATATCACATTTCTCCACATAAAGTTACTTTATCCATATATTTAGAGAAAGAAAGACTATAGTTATCACCTAGTGATGTGTAGGATAATTCATCTCATGATGTTTTATGTATAAAGATTTATAGAAAATCACCTGTTCATTTTTTTCATGAGTAATAACCCAATATTTTTTATAGATGAATCACTATAGACAACAAATACTTATATAAAAGTGTGTAGAGTTAAGACTTGTGTAGTGACTAATATCTTCTTTAGTTCATAGAAACATTCTTTACACTCTTTTATCCAATTGATCGTAGATCATCTTCAAGTTATCATGGTTAGTTGATTAAAAATTTTGGACATTTTTTAACAAAAATCATATATTATCATGATAAACTGAGTAATATATGAATATTAATTACTCTTGTAGGATGAGGCCACTCTTATAAATCCTTTGTGTTGGAAGGGTAAAATGATATTCCTTTATTGGTTATAGTTTTCCCCAATAAAGAAACTTATTTTAAAAATAATTCACATCTTATGAATTTTATAAATAGATTCTCCTTCATTAGAGTTTTAAATATAACCCTTAGATGATTCTCTAACTCCTCATTATTTTTTTAATATATTATAATATCATCAATAAAAACAACCTTGAATTTGTCAAGGTATTTCATAAATATTCTATTCATAAAATCCATAAATATAATAGGGGAATTAGTGAAGAAGAATATAATAACAAAAAACTAATAATGCCCATATCTTTTTTAGAAGTCATTCTTTGAAATATATTCTTTCTTCACCCTCAATTAATGATACCCGAATCAGAGGTCAATATTGGATAATAATGTTTCCCCATGGATATGGTTAAATAAATCATCAATCCGTATGATAGGGTACTATTTCTTCATTATGATCTCATTAACATCTCTATAATCTATTCATAGCAACATTTATCTATCATTAATCTTTAGAAATAGAATAGGTGATCCCTGAGGAGACATACTTGGAAGGATAAATCCATTCTTCAAAATATCTTTATGTTGATTCTTTAATTCCTCTAACTTCACATTTTTAATTCTATATGAGGTCTTCTATATTAACATGGATTCGGGTACAAGTTCAATTGGTAACTATACTACTCTTTCTGGGGGAGTAACATTTAACTCTTTATGAAATATGTCAATTTATTCCTAAAAAATAGAAAAAATTTCCATCCATATAATTTTACTTCCTTCTCCCTCTTCAATGACCATATCTACAGAGAAGTATATGGGTGGTGATTCTAGAAAGATCTCAGGACGGGATATCTCTCCTTTTAAAATAACTATAGGTTTTCCATTTGATACTACTGAAATTGTTTTCTCTTGATGTTTTTATTATAATTATACTCTGAGATCCAATAATTTACTAGTATAGTATTGAATTCCACCATGGTAATGACTAAATTATTGATGATATATTACTAGATAATGCTAATATAAGAGTTTCTATACACTTTTGATGCTAGGATAATTCATATAGGAGTGTTTATTGATAAGTATACTTCGAGAATCTCCGTGATTGATTCTATATTCTTTGAATAAATGGATAAAATAAAGGTATGCATGGAACCAAAATTAGAAAAACTAACTAAAAAATAAACCTTTTGTTGATTTTAAAAAACCACCCAATACACTGCACACTGCAAGATCATGGTGGTCTAATGTAGTGCAGACCCATAGAATCATTGATAAAAAATTTCATCCCCTCGATAGGAAAAGATCCCATGTTAAAGAAGGAAACTGTACTTTGATTTGTGGGTTCCATTGACGCCAGATAGTCGGCCACCATATTCAATTACTTCCATGTATGAGATATCTTTGTATGAATCCCCATTAGAAATTTGCATCTCTTGACCATATAAAAAATATTATAAGGAAATCTACCTTGGCTGACCAGTGCTTTTTACAGGATTATAGAGTGTATCTCCATCATTTACAGAATTATTTGCCTTTGTTTGCATACCTCCAGTCTCGTAACCAAGGCCAGAGTCTCAACCTGCAACACATATCATCTACCATAAGATTCCTCAAAAGATGAAAGAAATGACCCATCATAGTCTCTAATGAATATGCCCCCATACATCTATTATACAAGCCGTGACCCATCTGAATTGAGTTTAAACCTCAGGCTGTGAGATCGGCAGTGAACCCATCGACCCTACCCCAAACTACCGGCATGATTGTCACAGTACAGATTTGGCACAGTAGCACTCACAGACAGAGAAGATTAACACTCTTGACTCAGCCTGATCAAATCTAGAAGGATGTTTTCTTACTTTAAAGATAGGGTTCACGTGCAATATTTTTTTGGAGATACTCATTTCTTTCCTTACAGATTGTCCAACACCCCACCATTAGGATGATCGACCTTGATTTCCTCTTATCCCCCCATGTACCAGCATCTCTAAACATGAAATAATAATGTTATCTGGCACCCCATAATACCCATCCAAACAGAAGAAGGTTCCAAATTCCTACCACACCCCTCTGGCCCATTCACTACCATAGAATAGGTGCCTCACAAATTATGATTTAGAATACCTAAAACACCAACACCTGGAAGCCATCTCTACCCCCATACATTGCAGTTTTTCATCCTTATGTAGGGCATTATTCCTCACACAACACATCAGAAAATTAAATATGGAGGGAATCTACATGCACCATAGAATCTCCCCCCCCCCAATGGATCTTTATTCGACATGTCCCTCATTGCACGGTCAAAATACTTTGTGGAGAAAACACCTGATGTAGAATCTGTGAAAATAAGTCTATCATGATCTTAAATCATGACTATGTTGCTGAAAATTACAAGCTAACTCACATCATGAAAATCTTGTATAAACCAGGGTTGATGGCTTGCCTCACTAAAAGACAAGTCTAGAATGAGGATACCCAAAGAAACACAACTTTCCCACGCCCAATCCTGCTACCATAAGTTAATATTCCTTCTTCCCATAAGCCATCGAGAGTGATGATGCAAGGTCTCCAGGTATGGATGGATAGGGTTCCATATTCTTGTATAATGTATTCTCTGGTTATTCATATTCATTCCATATATATCCAACATTTTACTTCCCCAAAGAGATCAACCTTCCAAAACCTCCCACGCAAGATTAGCATATATCCCTTTCATGGTATTGGAGACACTATTCAAATGAATGCCACTTTGGATAAAGGCCTTGCAAGCTGTTTCCCCGAATCCCAGTGATATTTTACATCCATCTGCCCATCCCATATAAAGGACACCATAATACTATCTATTATAGAAATCAAACTCTTGAGAACATTAAAGGTGGAAAGAATGTGCATCATAATGAAAACTAAGACACCGTTAAAATGAGTTATTCGACCTCCAATGGATAGATATATGTTTTTCCTATTGTAGATGTGTCTCGTGATTTTGCTTATGAGCTTGTCAAAATAATGAACCCTATGGACGGAAGGGATAATATGAGCTTTGAGGTACTCTATAGGAATTGACCCTCTTCCCATAATCAAGATGTCTCCCAAATCCCTCTCCCTTCTCACCGAGATCCTCCCGGATGTAAAGAAAATAATTTTATCTTTGTTCCCCACTTTCCTACTCCACTTTCAGTATTCTCTTAGGATCCCATTCAGCCCTTGAACTAACCTTCTAATGCCATTGATAAATATAATCATGTCATCCATGAACATAATGTGTGTAATACACCTTGGTGAATTCCTGTCATGATAATGAATAATTTCCCCAGTGTTGAGACCGTGATTTATATAGTAGTTGAAAGCATTTTGGGAGATAATGAAAAGAGTGGGGGACAAAGGATTCCCTTGCCTAAAACCTCGACAAGCCTTGAAGAACCCAAAATTATTACCCATAAACGTCATTTTAATCCTCACCGAGCTAAAGCAACACAAAATAATATCCCTAGTCTAATTGGAGAACCCCATGCAATCCAAGACTAAAAGAACAAATCCCCATTCCAACATGTCATAAGCCTTGCTCAAGTCTAATTTAAAAACCAAATTTTTTCTGAAGGACATGTTGTTAATTCCACTTACCATTTCATGTAGAATTCCTATCACACCCTATATTGACCTCCATTTAATGAAACCTTTCTTTGAAGAATTCTTCCATGAATCCAGGTGAATAGCCAAGCTTTTGTTGAATATACTGGCTAGAGTCTTATAAGCTATATTACAAATACTGATGGGCCGATACTGATCAATAGACAAAGGATTACACACCTTGGGGATAAGAACCATCTTTAAAGAAGATGAAATGTGCGACAGATCCCCACCCTGAAAGAAATCATGAACAGCACGCACCAGGTCCCCTTTAAAAATGTCACAATTTATCTGGTAAAAGGACCCATGAAAGCTATCAGGCCCTGGTGTAATGTCTAGATTCAAAGTCCAAAAAGCCTCTCTCACTTCATCATCATCCGGTATTCTTCTCAATCCTTCATCAATGTCCTCTGAAACACTGCTTGGAATTCCCACAAAAATCTTAGCCTCACCTCTTGGGTACCCCCTACCATCCAAGGATTGGGAGTTTCCAGTAAGGAATATACAACTTCAATGATCATAACCCCTACCTCCTCATGATCATTAGAATAGGATCCATCATCCCTACGAATGTTAGGCCCCCATACATGCCGGAATTATCTAATACATGCATGTAACTAGCTAGAGTTCCGATCCCCCTCACAAAGCTATCTAACCCGTACATGTTCTCTAACCACCCATTTCTGTCTCAAAATACAATCAGTGAGATTATCCTTTTTAATTATAATGTCAATAAACAAGGACTCATCCCATTTCTACTCTAAGAAATTCTCCATGAGTTCTACCTTCATAATGATCTCGTCCAAGTCCTTATCTTGGGCATGGATCATATTTCTCCATGCGCGAAGAAGTATTTTGAGCCGCATCGGCTTATTGTGATGTTTGGTCCACGAGTTCCCATGACACTGCAAATCCCATGATTCCCTAACCACCTCGGAGAAACATGGTTCCTCCATCCATGTTTTGGAAAAAATTGCATGACCCCCCCATGGAGACACTCCACTAAGGGACAGGTTGAATGAAGAATGATCAGATAGACAACACACCAAATGAACCACTTTGGAATCCGATAACACAGAAATTGAACCTCAATTCAAAAGACACCAATCAAGACGAAAGTATGTGTGACCCCTTACTCATTGGTTTTTAAACCATGTAAAATTTATCCCCTCATATCCCGTATCCAGAATACCATTCCATTCCATGAAGGACACAAAATCATGACTGACATTCCTGTGGAAAGCGCCACCCCCATTCTTCTCCTTTGGACTTGAAATGATGTTGAAATCCCCCCCCAAACCCAGGGATCATCCCTTGAATTAATAACTTCTTAAACACTCCCTGAAGACTCTATATCCTGATCATTTCACTTGGCGTAAATAAAATAGGATAGAAACACATGATCCCCAACAAAAATCATAGTAGTCAAAAACTGATCTGATGCACTCAGAAGTTCAAAATTGATGTGATCCATCCAAAAAAGAAATATTTGGGAATTCAGGGGATCCCCATCCATGAAACCTCAGACAATAAGCCTCTGATCATATTCCTGAATTTATCTAGAAGCTTCTTTTTGGTTCCAGAATAACCACGAATGAAACCTTCCTATTACTTAATTCATTGTTAATGAAATATGACTTTTCCCTAGCTCCAAGACCATAGGAATTCCATATTAATGCTTTAGACATTGACTCGAGCATGCCTGGATTTGGCCCCAGACTTATAGCCCTTAACATACTGAGATGAGATTGAAATAGAACCATCCCTGATCTTAGATTTAGAGTGAGGTTTATCACCAGTATGAACCTATGATGATATTTTCATAGGATAATCCCAGAATTAGAAAAAACTAATTTCTAGAATTTAGAGCAGAATGAGTAAACCTACCACCACATCATTTAATGCATATTCATTAGTCAGTGTGATATAAAATTCCCAACAATGATCCTTTGGACTATGTTGAGGTTGATGGTGGTTTCCCTTCATTATCTTTTTCTTTTTACATTTATTGGAAATTCACCCAATTTTTTTATATTTGATTCATTGAAGTTTAGGTAGATCTAACACCATCTTCACTTTATCGTTAGCGTCATGAAGTTGAGGCTGAACCTCATGATGAAATTTATGGGAAATATTCCCATCTCTTCAACACATGTAGAATTATTCCATCCCATGAAAACAGTTACATGAATGCTTCTTCCCACATTTTTTTATCATGGGAAGTTCTACTTTATTTCCACCTCTTCCATGATAATGATTATTCACTGAGTTTGGATCCATTTCTCTCTTCATTCCATTACACCTATATGAACCATTGTCTCTCACCAAAATCCAATTCAACATTATAGCACTACACACTATCGCTTCATAGATTTCATAGTCTCTATTTCCAAAATTCATTCACATATGTGGTATCATTACTCTAACAAATCTATCAAACTTTCCCTTTGGTTCCATAAAAAAATATTTAGGTGTATTGAGAAATACTTGTAAAGTTCATTTCATATATTACCACTTATTTAATTTTCTTTTACTTTAGCTATATAAATTCATTATCTTTTTTTCTCATATCAACAGAGGAAAATATTTATTTAAAAACATTCCCATGAACTATTACTAATAAATAACATCAATACCCCTTCTCAGATTCTTATTTTTAATCAGTTTTCCCCATTGATCAAATTATACATTTAAGATGTATTAATCTAGGTTTACTTTCTCCATATTTGAACAACGAATTATAAAAAGATCATTTTTATAGATGCAATCCATTGTTTACCAATAAATGGTTTAGTAGATTCACTAAAATAAGTTGGGTGTTGATTTATGAAGTACTCAACATTAATTTGTTCCCATCTAGGAGAATCAATTTTCTCAAATTGATTTTATCTAATATTAATAACATGAGATTGTTGATTCATTATCCTCATAATGTTTAATGATCAAAATTCTATCTTATTCATAAGGCTTTCAGTGCATCATCTATTTCACTCATCATTTACATGGTTTCTCATATATCTATCCATTTTTCTAAAAGAATAAAACCTTTGTTGGAAATTTGTTAATTTTTGGAATCTTATAATTCTAAAGGAAGTTAATTTCCTAAAACAACATGCTTAAATATGTTATTCATCAATCTCGTCTAATAACAATTAATTTTTTTATATATCCTTCATAAATTTTCATAAGAATCATGTGATTAACCAAACATATCCATTGGGAGTGTTAATCCATGTTGTAAAAAAGTATAATGGCCATTCATTAGTTCTGTATTGAGTATATCTAAATATGATGGGTTTGGAAATTGCTTGAAGGAACACTTGTTTCAGAGCCATCTCCACCTGTACTCTATATATATGGATGTATTTTCTATGAAATAATTTATTTAATACCCACCAAAATAAAAGGATTCTTTCCTATATTTATATTTGTACCTAGGGTTCATTATAATGTTTTAAAATCATAATTTCGAAAAAAATAACTAAATCATCCTACGATACCAACTATGTCATCCTGCCTTTTCATTACATGAAAAAACGAGATCTTTAAAAGTTTAGTTTCATGTAAATTAGGAACATAATACAAGAAATCAAAAAAATTATTATAATTCAAATGATTTTATTCTTAATGGGTTTTCCCTAACTTACATTTATATAATATCATATCCACAGAACATACATCAAAGGAATGGTGTGATCATGATGCTCAGTATTGGAATAAATAAGGGAGACAATTAGTCTTGTGATAATCAAGAATCTCAATAAAAACACGCGGAATAACAAAATTGAATGAACAAGATAACATTAGACATATTATAATAAAAATAACATGAGTAATAACCTATAAATGTGGCTATAGAATAAAATGAGGCACTCATAAGCATATCAGCATGTTTTATCCCCAAGGTTTCATAAATGAAAATTACCAAGTTTATTCACTAAGGGATTTTAGAACATGTCAAATCTTGAGAATAATTAATTATCCATTGCATTAGAGAACTATCATGGCTAACCCTTAATGTTTATTAATTTCATGTGGCCCACATTGTTCATAATAAATATTCTTGTCAGTAACCCATTGAAAATAAAATATGAGTATCAAATAAAAGCATTGAGTTTATATGTTCATAATGTCTTGGACATAACACCATTTTAACCCATATAAATGGAATGTGGGTTTTGTTTATGTAAATCCATGAATAAATAAATTATATTAACATCTAGGTGAACACCCATTGATAATTAAATTATTTGGGTATTCATAATTATATAATTTATCATGTAAATTGGAGAAACTTTTGAAATAAATTTGGAAGCATGATAGGTAAGAAGTGAGGATTTAGAAAAGGGTAAAATGAGAATGAAAAAAGGGAACTAATTGATAAAATATTATTTTAATAGTAAGGGTATGATAGAAATCATAATAAGATAAACTAAAATACCATTTAGAATAAATACACAAAAAGAATGAATTGAATGGAAAAGTTGGTGAGGTGAATTCTCTTACCTTGATGATTTTCTCCTACTTATCAAGTATGGAAAATTGGGGGATTAATAACACCATTGGGGGTATATTTAGGAGAAAAAATAACCTGAAATTCATGGAAGATGTATTTTTAGTTAAGGGGATGGGTGAAATGGGTCAGTATTTACAGAAAAAATGGAGTAATTGTTTAATAATCTCCCAACAATGATCTTGGAAATATTTGTTGTGGAAAATAAAAAAAACATTCTTACCCATGTTTCAGGAAATTTGAATCAAATTGTATCATATTTTAATCAATTATAACTGAAAATTATTTTTTAATACTTATTTGGACATGGAAAATTATTTTTCAACAAAATAATTTTTTTAAAATCAAATTTTCCATTTTTGACTTTGGAAAGCCACTTATGGGTTTGGAAATTTGTTAAATGAAATTAAAACACTAAATAATAATAAAATTACATATTTTTGGTCATGTATTGTGCTTAATTAATTATTTAATAATTATGGAATAAATATGAAGACATAAAATATACAGAAAACCCAAAACTGTATTTTTACTATTCGGTGAAAAATAATGTATTTTAGAAAATTCTATAAAATTCACCCAAAACATATTTGGAAATTAAAATATAAAACATAAAGGTTATTTTAACAAAATAATTTTATAAATATGAAAATTTTATCTTTTAAATATAAAAATCATTATTTATTGAAAAATATTATTTTTTAAGTCATAGTAAAATTTCAAAAACTTATAAAAACATTCCTAAGAAACTATAAAATTTTTCTTTCATTTTTATTTAATTAATAGTGTTCTAAAAGACCATTTCATTGAAACAAATATTATTCATAATAACATATTTTATTACAAAAGTAAATATATTTCCTATAAAAACAATTATGTTTTATTTGTGTGTGGAAATTAATTTATCAAAACAATCTGAATTAAAAATATATTTTATTACGAAAAAATATTAATAAAATGAAGTTACTGAAATTAAAATTTTATTTATAAAAATTAAATTAATCTTTATGATACTAATTTTGGGCCTTGTAACCACTTATTACACTCATGTTCATCCTTAAGGTTAGGTATGCGATAGTGGTAGCTTCATGGGGTGGTTATTCTAACATTGACCGAGTTGTAATCTCTACTAAATTGAACTTCACCAATAAGAGATTTCTTCCAAGAATCACTTTTTAAATATTGGGTTGGGATTGGTCATGGTCACACCCTAGGGACACTACCTCCCACCTAAGTTCTACCAAATGGCATCCTAATGACCTAAATCGAGTGGATAAGGCCATCATTTTACATATCTACATCAATTATACTCCACCATTACTAATTATAAAAACTATTTATAATTAAAAAAATTATTAAAAATAGTTATTGTCACCAACTATCAAATTGACATGCGGTTATATTCACCAATAGTAATATAATGGCTGAATCCTACTGGTCACATTTCCCTTTATACCCTATAAATACCACTTCATTCTATCACTCAATATTCACAAAAATTCATCTTGAGGTTATATTTTCATTTTCAAATATTATGAATTTTTAATAATATTTTGTTTGATTTCTATATTATTGGACTTGGGATCTATGATTCTAGAAAATTGGGATATTCCATATTTTATCGTTTTAACATTTCTATTTATATTTTTTTTAGTTGTAATTTTTAACATTTGCATTGATTTAGTAACAAAATAATTTAGTGTTTCTTATTAATGAGATAATGATTCTTTTGTTTCTCCATATTTTTTAATAATATTATATAATATAACACAAATCTTTTCATGAAAAAAATATCATTTAAAAAACATGGGATGTTGCATCTTCTATTTTAATTAATAATTTACAGCGATACAATATGTTTTGAGTTTTTTAAACAAGAATAATACTCCTTTTATATAACATAATCCAATTAATTCCATTTTAATCAACATTATAAATTTATATTGGCCTAAAATATTTTTTTTTATTTAAAAGAAGATTTTTTATAAAATACATTTTTCATTTATATTTTCTCACTGATATTAAAATTAACATCTTTCATTCTGAAAAAATGAATCTTGTAAAACTTATTCCATATTTCAAATAAAAATAATTAATATTATGTAATAATTTCAACAAATTTTTTTGGCCATAATGAATAACAACCATGGTAAATATTTATTACCTTTGTTAAGGGTATAATGAGTTGAAAAGGTTAAAAATAAAGGGCTAAGGATTACAAATTAAAAAAACGTTAATATAAGTCATTGGGTGGTTTCATCTACCTTAACGTTATCATATTCGCATATATTCCAACTAAGAGACACTTTTATAAGGGAAATGTCAATATATTATTAATTTATTATAATTAATTCCATTTGTGTCATTTCCCTCACTTGTAAAAGAACACCACTTATCCTCTCTTATTCACACCTATTGAGAACTTATATAAGAAAATACCTACATAAATACATTCCTGGTCTTCTTTTACATGAACTAGATGCTCTAGTCTCATTAAAGGACTATCCTATAAGGCTTAAGGTGTAAGCCAAAGGTGGTTTCCCGTAGAAGAGGTATGACTCTTAAAAGAGTGTTTTATTTTATTTCATTTCTACCACATTAAAACATTCTATAACAATGATAATATAAAAAATAAGTATCATATATATAATTAAATGTTATTGTGTTTTTTTTGAAACCATAATTCATCTCTTTTCTATCCTATGAGAAACAAAAACATCATTTGTGTGTACATACGACCTACCATGACCACATAGTGAAGTAAATTGTTTTATTACCACATTATTTAGAGGGTTATAAAGATGGAATAAATTAATATATTTGATTTATATGAATTAATTATTTTTATTTAAATATAATATATCATCTATCATCTTAACCGTCCACGCATTAAATTTTTTTTATCATTTCTGTTGTGTATGTGTGGATTACCACCTCCACAAAATTATATTATGCTTTTTTGGTGTATTTATTAAATGGATGATTCCAAATATGTATATAACTAATATATATTATATTCTTATGATAATTAACAATTTTTAGTTTATGGTACCATGATCAATATTAAAGGACCGTAACTTCCAAATTAAATCATATATGGAAAACAAAGTAGTAAACTACCATAATAGTGATGATAAAGAATGATCATTAATGAATGGGTGATAAGATGTTATATGAAAAAAAAAGTATCATATTATAAGTATGAATATTATTCCTATATATAATTAGAAAAAATTTAAATTTATTTGATAGGATGTTAAAAAAACTAGACAAGAAAATAGGACTTGTTGTAATGGTTTATTTCATAATCTAATTCTTATTCTGGATTTTTTATATTTAAGTTTCTAATAGGGTAATTATGTGATATTTATTTATTAAACCACACATATTTCTTCTTACTAATGTTATTTTTTGAAATAAAATATTTCCATTCATTTTACACTCTCTATGTACTCAAAAATTTGAAGGAATGTTTTTATGAAAAACCAAATTTATTTTTCCTATTTGATCAGGAATCATTTTCTTCCATGTCTATATGTTCATTAAAATATTTTAAAGAATGTTTTTAATTTTATATAATATCTTTTTAATATTCACATTTAACCATGTTTTACTTTTTTATAAAATGATTTAAGTGGAATAATCTTTTTATTTTATGAATGTGAAAGGATCGAAGAGTGGAGTATACTTAGTAACTTTCATATAAAATCATTGAATTAAAAATACCTTCCTCAACCGAAATTTAGGGAAATCAGTATCCAAATTTAATTTCAAAAAATATGATTCCAATAAAAACAATTAATTAAAATATATCCTTTTAAACCAATATATGTTATTGATTTTCAAATAACATCAATTGGATGGTGAAATTTGAAAAGGGATCCAACAAGCATGAACAAATGTTTTATAGTCAAGAATAAAAATTTACTCCCCTAAGAAGGTCAAATAGGGCATTCCTTTTTTAGGAGAAGGAGTATTAATCATAATCTCATATTTATTTTTACTGAAAATAGTTTTGAATGATTTTTGGAAATCTATAGCGGGCATCAATAGAAAACTAGAAGATGTAGTGGATATAATATATTGTATAAATTAAAAGTATGTATATCTATGTATGATGTATATTAAATATATTAAATATATTTAATTATTTATTATTCATCACTATATATTATAATATATATGTGTGTTTGTGTTTGTATACAAGTTTTTGTGTGTGAAAATATAATTATATATAATTATAAATAAGTATAAAAGAATAAACAAAGTATAAATTATTAAAATATATATATAAACTATATATATATACATATATGTATTGTTATATAAATCATTTTTATGATTTTAAAAGTATGTATATGTAAAATATTTATTAATTGTAACATTTATATATATATATAAACATTTTTGTGTGTATTTGTATATATTATAATATTTATTTCATAAAAAATGTTGATCATTACTATAATTCCGTCTCAAGAAATTTGTTGTGAGAGATTCAAAAACAATGAAGCCTAATTCTTAAAAACCTTGAAGATGAATAATTGAAGGATAGTGTATGGGATTGGGTTAATTTTAATATGTGTTCCCTTATCTAAATAATTGGCTTGCCAAGGTAACCCATCGTCCATCTCAATAATGGGAACAAGTAGGAGTTACATTAATCTCTCCTTAGGAGCTATTCTTCTAGCCAGCCTAGTGGTGATAATATGGGAAAGTAGAGCTCTCATGATGAGAACACAAGGAATTTGTAGGTGTGACTAGATGGTCGATGGAATAGGAGGGAACAGTCAGTGTGGGTGTGGTACATGTGTTACAAGTGTTGACCTCACCATTGGCTGGACGAATGGCTGCCACTGAATCATTTATTAAGCAGATCTAAAAAGAGATCCACATCGATGTGGGGTAGGAACCAAATGTTACATTTTTCCACTATAAAAACATACACAAACTAAATTTAAGCTACCCAATCAATTCAACATTGGTCGTTTGATCACCTTATATGATCATCTTCAACTAACTTCTCACCTGCCACACTTTTTAGAAGAAACTGGTTTGACATAGTAAGCAGCACTTGATGCTCACATGGATTCATTATTCAATGACCACAATGATCTATTTATCCAATTATCAGTATCAAGATATATGAATCATCCTTGAAATCTCCAATCCAGGAATATGGCTTCACTTTGCATGAACTTGGTTAATCGATCATGTGAATCCACTATAGTATGTGCAATGGATCACATGATCAAATGGATAAAAAAACAATTCATCATAGGAGTGTGAAACTTCACATGATAGAATTTGTATGATCCTTATAATGTCACATTTTTAAAATATTAATCACATTATAATTCACCAAGACACTATGAGTTCGAATAGGCTATCACCATTGACTTTCTACTGTCATTGATATCACATCATTTGACCTTGTGACACAACAATATAGTACAAAGGATTTGATACATACAATGGTGGATTGATTTAAAATTATCATGTGATCAAGAGGATTCTTCATGAGATTATAGAAGGATCATGCAATCAAATAATCAAGATCATGTGAAGCCAAGATGACATCATCTGGGGTGCATGATAAATTGTGTATCCTCTCTGTCGTGAGAGGATTGTCTATTTTGGATTTTTTATTATTTTATCATATAAAGTCTCCTAATATTATATTTTATTTGGCTGTAGAAATGCCTAACTATCATGAAAATACCTTGAATCAACCATGTGAGGAAATAATTAGTTTTTTTTCACCCCACTGCATGAAGGATATACAAGAGGATAATGCTTTCTTTGAATACATGTGATAATTCAAAACTAGATCCATCTCATGGAGTACGATCATGAAATTTCATGAATTCAAAATGAGATCCTTTGGTTATTCTTTCCTGACGATCTATACAACACCTCAGGCTAGCACACATGGCATGAACCCCATGGAAAAGTGGCACCACCACTAACCAGAATCATCCTATAAAACCTTATATTTTCACAAAAATACACATATGTAAGTGGGAGAGGAAGGTGAGAAAATAGAGGGAGAAGAACCTAATAGATTGATCATCATCTACTACCTTTAAGGGATACCTCTAGGTAATTTTGAGACTCCCTTTGAGACAACCCACTACAATATTTCATTGTCAGAACCCATCCTGTTATCACCTTAAGATCACAAAATCTCATAAAAATATAACATCATTAAACCCAATGTTACGTGAAGTATTCTCATGAACCCCCTATCATATGGGATTCCACCCCTAGTTTGAGTAGGCTGAATAGATATCCCTATATGCATGTATTCTATTTGAATGATGCATCGATGTAGACTTGAATAAGGGATCACAAAAACCCTTAGGTATCTTGGTGTTTTCATGCATTCATGGATGTGTCTGCCTTGACGTAAAACATCCTAAGCTATCCACCTCCATGAAATTTAATTACCAGGGACCCGCACCCCATGCTTTCCAATGGGTTTACAATCCTCATTCATGTACCCTCATCCTGGTATGTGGAAACTCCAATACATGGACTACACACATGATCATAGAACCCATCCAAACCCCCCCCCCCTTTAGGTCACACAAATCACATGATTAATTGGTTATCATGTGTTTATATCATTAAACAACTCCTTAGAATGTATGGGGACTTCGAATACATATAAACCCATATATAGTAACTCCTATCCCCATGGAAAACCTTTTAGTTATGACCAAAATGTAAACCCTTTTCCATGAACTCCTCATCCCATGAAAATTGTTGTCCATCTAGCCTTGAGGAATACTCCCATTAGACATAAAACATTAACACTAGTACCTGTGCACGATCATGGATATGTTCATGAGACCCCACCACATTAATCCCTTAGAATTACATGATCACAGGACTCCTTCTTAGTCTCATGATTCCCTCTAGAATACTAAGTCATTCCAGCATTTTCTTGGGGATTTCCATTGAAATTTCATCATTTTCATGTGAAAAACCATAGAAAATTTATTTTGATCATGAAAATATGTGTTGGAAAATTCATGTTTATAATGACATGGCCTATGGAAAAGTGGATTTGGTCATAAAATGACATCTCGGACAAGTCAAGTTGATCATGTAAAAGGACCTAGGCCTGTACTCTTGGATCATGAAAATAAATTCAATAATACGTAGTTGATCCTGTGAAAGGCCCTGGACATGTACACATTGATCATGTTTAGACATCCAAAATAAGTCAGTTGATCATGAAAATTATTATGGACAAGAAAACCTCAACCATGTGAATCATTTTGGACATGCCAGGAAGTCACTATTTTCCATGTCTTCCATGACATACCGACATCCATGAATTGTTGAGTGGACAATCAAGACATGTTGGGAAAATGATCCAGACGCATTGGGGAGACATGAAAACTTCATTCTTCATACACACTTGGACATACACTGTGATAACCCCCATCTAGTAACCTTTATCCGAATACACCATTCATAAAGAGAGTGTTATTTATGGGTTAGTGTTACACAGTCATGTGAACCTATTTGTTTCATGATCTCAGATGGGCCCTTCGTGTCGTTCCAAGCATATTTAATAGACCTTTCATAGTCATCATCTTTCTTTATCTATTAGAAGATAGAGAATGAATATCCAACATTGGAATCCATCTTGGTAGAAGCCCCTAATTATCTCAAACCTTGGTGATAAGAATAATGTATTTGAGTGTAATCACCCACAAAAACCCATCATAGGGTTAGGGGTAACGAACTAAAAGAACATAGATTCATATCCAAATAGGGTACATACGATGCCAACCTATGTTTGAGCTCCAATGCACATATACAATGGTTTAAGTCCCCACAAGTTCAAAATATTCTTTACTTATGGGATTGAATTCTACTATAAGTTAACCTTCTATCAATGTATGAGAAATGGGATTATATGTGGCCATCCTTTTAGGTGTATTCCCTGACTATTCCATCTAGTACCTCAAACCCATTAGCGGGTTAAGGACGAAATGAACTACAAGGAATTTGATCCCTATTGTAAACAGGATATGTAGGATTCCTTATTAATGAATGAGCTCCATATAATATCCTCCATGAGACTAGTAATAAAACCCCTCAAAGGGAAAATTTATTTTGTAATCCACATACAAATATGCTCTAATGTGATGTCTATGATCTTATGCTATCTCTTATCTTTCTCACCAATCATCAATCACATGGTTTGAGATACTGATAATGATTATACCAAAAATAGGGCAGGGATTACCCTAATGTAGGCCCTCCATTATGATGTAAGCTTAATAACATTTTTTCTAAACTCAAAGGTCCATACTCCAGATAAGGTAATTCATGGTAGACTTATATGTATAATAGCCAATCATGTACCCTGTTGTTGCATCATTGACAACATTGGTTCTCATAATAAGATCTATATGGGCTCTGATTTCTATCCTAATACGATATATAGGGAACCTCATTGAGGATCAAGACCTATATTTACATCCTTTCTCAATGATGTTAAACTACATGGTATGTTCTGGTTCTGTGATCTTAAACTATTGAAAAAGAGTTATGTGGGTTTGGATTCATGTTCTAACATGATATGTAAGATGCATTTTAGAGGTTTGATCCCATCTCAATGACAACAAATGCCTAATAAAACAAAAATGAAATCTAGAGCATTTGAACATGGATATTTACTAAAGAATCATAAATGAACAAGGGAATGAAAGAGAACCTCTGACATACACATAGTTATTCCCATCAACACATGGTCTTAATCATGCCATTGGTATAGGGGTAACCATTCTCATATTGAGGTATGCGATGGATTTCACCAACATACCTTAAGTCTATAATAGTGTTCGAAATAGTAAATAGTTACCTCCAAAAGGGTATGAATATAAAAACCTCCAATAATATCCACCATTGTTAGCTTCTAAGTGATATTGGGTCGGAAACACACAAAAAACTACCTGATATTGAAAATAAAGTTCTTACTCAGTAATGGATTTGGGAACCATTATGAGTTTCTGTCAGAGAAAAATATTGAAAAGCTAATGAAAACAATTGTGTAGCCACCCTTAATCACCCATAACTATGCATCAAGATGAAACCATTAATGATTTGATAAAAAAAATATAAAACCAGATGTGAAATTATTTATGTTTTTCATTCCTTTCACATTCTAAAAAGAAAATAATTCCAAGTTACAATCAGACTATTATGTTCCTCATTTATAAAGAAACAAAATGGTGAACCTAAAATATTTTTTTAAAATCTATTTTTTATCTCTCATAAAATAAGGGGCCACTTATTTATCCTTTAACTATGAATGTAATTGATAGAAACTGTACTCTTATATATTATGTTTCACTAATAAGATTCCTTGTTTCGTCTCTAGGGATACTCATATTTATAAAAAAAATGGAATCATCAAATGTTCAAATGGATTCTGAGATTGCTGGACATGTAAGTAAATACTTCAGAACCCATCAGGCTACTATGAACAACTATATAACATGTTGATCATGTGTATCATACTCCATGGAATCCTTTTCTTTGATACCCAAATGTACACTATCACCAACACAACACCTCTTATGATGATTGGTTAACATCTTGGTCTTGGAGTACCACATTGATGGATCCATCCTAAAATTGGAATAAAATCCTAAAATCCATTAAAATATGATTTACCATCATTTATCTTTCCCATGATAGGATACAGGAGAGAAAGTGTCCCTTATTTCCACATTAAACTAATTTCGGATCTTTTCCCAATAGTGAAACAACATATACCTTCCCAACCTTAGGTTGGTGGATGATAACAATCATCTTGTTAACTCAACCACCAAAGATCTACCTAGGAAGGATCTCATCCATTATGGTCATTGAAAATTGATTGTGATTCCACAAAGAGATGCAAAGAAACTTTTAACCACCCAAACCATTCTAATTTTGGAATCAAATAGGAGATCCCTCCAGGGGTATCAAATCAACGAAAATATAAAGCAGCCTTATATATCAGTTACTTTTAATATGTATGAGAACCACCAATGTATCTTGATATAATTCTATAATCAATCCCAGATCATTATCTAGGAGATTATGACATCATCACAGCTATCCTTGGTGACTGTGGAATCCTAGTGATCACCCAACCACATAGGGATGGGAGAATTTTTATCATATTTTACCCATTGTATAATCTTTAGTATGGGATGAAACCCCAAAAAATGGTACTACAAGTGCTAACCCTCAAATATTAATATGGTAATTGAACCCCCAAATGGTATTATGGCCACTGACCCCCCCCCCAAATGGTACTATAGGATCTGACCCAGCAAACGGTACTATAGGTGCTGACCCACCAAACAGTACTATGGGAGATGACCCTCCAAATGGAATATCATGAATCAAACTAACAAATGTTACTACAGGCATCGAACCCCTGACTGATACTATTGGAACTACAACACCAAACAGTATATCGGGTATCGACCCATCAAATGAAATACTCCATTAAAGAGGAGTAAAACATCTCTTATGTCTCCAAGATAATGATATCAACCAAATATGAATAATTCTCATAAAACTATTACAAGAATACTCCTAAAAAGTAAAATCATACCCTCTAGGAGTTATTTGAGTCATAGTAGGCTGGAACACCATGTACTTCCATCACATGAAAATAATGGTTCAACAGTATCTTTAATGAATCTATATAAGGTATTATAAATGATGTCAGTGTTTTTGAATGTAATGTTTTTGGCAGAATATGGTTCGTGGAAATCATGGATTCAGTCATCAGGGACTATATTGGGACTGACATTACCATCTACTCACCCAACCACTGATAGAAGAAAGGTTGTTTTTACAGATTCTTCTAGTGATCCCATTATGGAAGAAAAACTAATTTGGGAGGAAAATAATTATACTCAACTCCAATGAGAGAACATGTGTCTTTGGAAAATAATATTTGGAACACTCCTATTATATCTATCTTGGAAGGACATACCAACACCTACCTATAAGATCCCTCCTTTTAGTGATTTTCCCCAACACACATGGTAGAGATAATTTTCATATTTTTTATCCCCTCATCATATGAAATATAGACATCGTGCCACCTCACACTATCCAACTGGGATGGGGAATTCTTTAAATTTTTAAGATCCCAAGAGAAAAGGGAATAGGAATTTTTATATATCCACCACCTATTCGTGGTACCTCAGACTGAAAAATTATCCATTTTCCCATGAAAATTGAAGCATATGTAGCACGCGAGGTATGTAGTGTGGTCAGCCATCTCTTGATGATAGGAGGATGAAATTATATTACTCAGAATAAAAAAATATCCCATGTTATGTTGATTATTCCATGTAAAATCATTTGATAGAATGAAAAAAATTATAAGTATAGTGAGCTATGAATGATAGAGATTAACAATCACTTCCCCTGCCATTGGTGTATTTGGAATAAGATAGAGAGATTATTTGAAATTATGGACTGGCCTCATGATCAGATGAAAGGTGGGTTGATGGAACTATCGACACCAAATTCCCCACTCCATTCAAGTGAGGAATTTAAATGGAACAAACCAGTTGAACTGTATATCATGATATGAATGCATCCCAATGATCAGTGATCATCTTTGACCTCGAGATTGAACAAAGTCTATTTATTCTAATGAAAAAATGTCCCCAGGTAATTTGACTATTAAATAGATAATAGTTTGATAGAAATATCAATAATGAAGAGTCAAGTACAGAATGATATGAACATAGAACATGTCCCGGTCACAAGACATTAAACTTAATGATACATCCAAGTTACATGACATTCAATTTCAAAAAAATGACCTAATAACATGATGCTAAATTTCTTGATGACATCATAGTCACAAGATGTTAAACTATAGAAAAACATCCTTACTGAATGATGTGAAACGACATAGAACATGTCCCGGTCATAAGACAATAAACTGTATGACATAACAATATCAAGGATATATCTTCAGCATCAGGTGGAAATTATTGTTTCAAAAAGTACCAATGATAAATTATAATCTCAATCTCAGTGATATCAAAAAAATTCAATACCCCCTAATTACCTACTATAGGAATTATCCAGCAAGTTATCTCTCTGGATGATTAGATCTAGTCATTTGGGACACCCTATCAAATACAGAATGATACGAACTAGAGGGAGTTGGATACATACTAGATCCAACAAATTCTTCTATCATATCCAAGAATAAATAACAAGGCATGCATAGATCCAATCTGTTCATAAATACAATCGACATATTCTCATCTCAAAAGGATAACAAGAGTTGGATTATATATACCCATCAATAATAGACATCGAACATCATATCCAAGTAGTTAAATGAAAAAAAGAATACATTCATGTGAATATCGTTTTGAAGTACCAATACATTTTGACAACGATAAAGGAGCTATGGTGGTATGTTCTATTGATGATTTGGGGATAAACACACATTTCAACACCAATATCCATTGAAAAACTCCCACATGGTCAAAATGAATATTTAGATATTCCTACGAAAAAATGCATTCTTACTCTCATACAAGATAATAATTGGCATATTTTAGTAAAGAAATTGGCATGGGAACTGGATCATATCCCCCTTCCAACTAGGGCACACCAAGTGATAATGGAACATGCCTCGAGATTGGATCATCTTCCTATAAAAAAATAGTGACATACACCAAAGTCACAAGACCATGATCATATCCTTATTCCAACCAGGAATCACCAAGTGACAACATCACATGCCTCAAGATAAGACAATATTCTTGTTAATTAATATCTTTGTCATTTTTCTATAGTTTATAGAAGTCAAAGTCATATTCATACTTCCACTAATGGAAGAATTCAACATCATACTTCAGAGGCTATACATGAGGAGGATCATATCCCTTATCCCATTCTATAAGTCCAATGACATATTCCGATGGGGAATGAAAATTTGAATTTGGATCATATCCTCTCTTTAGCTAGGATTGATTAACATATTATACAATCCACGCAGAAAAATGACCATATTCATATTGATAATAGAAAATATCACCAACATACTCCAGTATTTTCTCAGCATTAGTGACGTATAGTCACATCACAATATAGTTATCAACCTATTCTGATAGGTTTCCTAGATAGGGATCATATCCTTGTTTAACCCCAAAAAGTATGTCATCATATTATGGACACGACATCGAATGAGGCTCATATCTGTGAGCTACACAATTCTAGTTCCCTTGCGTTTTTCCAATATATATCTAAAAAACATAAAGGTCTCATGGACTCTTCAACTAAATTAGAGGGTTAAAAATACATTGATAATCCTCATCACAGTAGTGAAGAAATGGATTGCTGAGATTCTACTCTTGACATCCATCATGGTCACCCTCACAATGGTGATATATCCCTCATGAACAAGAGAATCCTCCCCTTTAAAAAATACCTTCATATAGAGAGGTGATCGAAACCCAGGGTTTAATCATACATAGTTCCCCAAAAATCATTAGAAACTCCTCATCTCAGTCAGCAAGTGACCCAAAAAAGTAAACCTCTATGGTCTGGCATGATGGTGACCTATAGATTTGATGACATAGTGGACCACATGGGTATATGGGGAGACATAGGTGAAAAAAAAACCTCTAAATATTATTTCATCCTAATTCCACATCCAATCACAAGATCCAAAAATGTTTGAAAGGGACTCCATGCTTTACAATCACCTGAATATTTAGGTGACTCATCAGATATTGATAGATAGAACCCTTCCTTATCATGGATATGAGGGTCAACTTCGTAAGGAAATACTCTTTTTTTTAACTAGACATGGTTTCCTTCTCAGTGGCCCGAGACCCATGATTAGAAGATCATTGAAAACACATATGTCATGTCATCTCGATATTATAAAAACTATGAGACTTATTGGAAAAGTTCCATTAAAAGATTATATCCATGGAGGGGGAATGTAAGGAGCATTTTACATTACCCTTTACACATGGTATAAAATTTAACTAATTATAAAAACATTAAATATCATATCCATTGTAGAAATTTATTGATCAAATTATTTGAAGATTCAGTAAAATTGTTTTTCTCCACCCATTCCTTCATAGAAAACTAGTGTTGATTATCATAGGCCTAATGGTAATAGGAAAGAAACTACGGGCTGACAATTTGTCTTGGGGACCTCCCATGTTAATTCTTAGAGTACGATTGATAGTCAATATGTCATACCTATGAACTTTATTGAGGAATATGTCTTAATCCAAGATGTCCCGACTTCTCTTTCCCCCAATAACTAAAAAATAGAAAATAATCATCTCCAGAATCTCTCTGTGATGACCCTAGTAGTTTAGGATGACAATATCACATCCCATAGAGTATCATATCTCTACCTTGATAGTGATTCACATAGATTACCTACCATGTATAGAAATGCATCCCCGTACTCAGATATGTAATAAGAAGAGGATGACATCATTGACACCCCTCCCATGTTTAAGGAAGGAATATCCACTACCATTGATGAACTCTAGAAGGTGAATCTGAAAAAAAAAGTCTCAAAAACTACATTTTTTAGTTTTTCAATTATTCTCAAGGAGAAAGAGGTGTATATTGTATTTATAATGCAACATCGATATGTGTTCTCTTAGAATTATACATAAATTTTAGGGATAAACCTTGATGGGGCTACGTATCACCTGTCTTACCCGATGAACATTGAGGTTCCAAGAAGGTAGTCAGGAGAATGAACAAATCTCATGATCCTATGTCCTGGAAGTAAAACTCAAAACTACACATCATCCTACATCCAAGTAGTAGAAATATAAATTATACATCATCATATGTCTGGGAAGTAAGTCTTTAAACTACACATCATTCTATATCCTAGAAAAAGACTCTAAACTGTAAAATATCTCAATTCCTCAAACAACACTCTAAACAGCATAGCATCCTAAGTCCTAGAAGGAATACTATAAAATTAATAGCATCCTAGGACCTGGTATCAATACTCTAAACTGAACATCATTATAAGTACTAGATGAAATACTCTAAACTACACAACATCATAAGTCCTAGAAAAAAGTCTTTAAATTGAAAAATTTCGTAAGTCCATGAAGCATTACCATTAACTACACAACATCATAAATTTTTATCTCATGAAGTTAAACTAAATTGGGAACATCCTTTCATAGATGATTCACTACACATGATCTAGAAATGTATGAATGAAAAATGATGTTCCTCGTCCCAGTGTTTGAGGTAGATACCCATAAAGAATCTCCATACTCAAGGACTATGTGTTGAATGATTCCTTTCATCAAGAGATATATTCTGATTCCCCCATCCAAAATCTCAAGTCCAACTACAATATATTCATCCTGGTCAAATGAAACATCATCTTTGGCACATGATCTTATAATGTTGTCTTATGTTTTTTACTAAGCATATGATACCTTGGGAAACCAGATACAGAAGCCTCATGTCAAAAACATCAGATGCATCTCTTCAGATGAAATCCTAAATGACTAAATTTTGTTTATCGATCTTTGTTCCCTCTTTTTCATGTAAGGTATCCATCTTCATTACTACATGATGATAAATTTCATGGATAACATCATTTATGCAAGACATTAAGCTACATGATTTCTCAGAACTACATATGGATTCATTCTCATTCCAATGAGATACATAGTGGCACCTAAATCATATATTTTCACAGAGAAACAACATGATAAAAGTTTTAATGAACATTGTTTTAGTCGCTTATATGTGGTGAAAGAAGCACTTTTCCATTCATTGTTTCCCACATAGATCATAGATCATATATGATTAGAAATTTCCGTAAGGGATTCCCTACATGATTGAGACACATCTATTCATAAAAAGGTTTGCACGGTCCTTAAATTTCATACCAATGATTTTACCACATGATTTTAGAAAACTTGGTTAACGTCTCTTGCATTACATAAAACTGTTCATTACTATGGACCACACTCGACAGGAACACTATCCTTGGTTTTGGTCTTCCAACGCATCTCTATACAAGATCTATACGTGGCTTGATTTATACCATTAAAGTATATATAGTGACACCCAAATATGCATTCCTAGGATATTCCAAAATAATCAATATGGAACAATAAACCCCTATGTGTATGGGTAAAACCTATGTACATAGTTTTCCATTCAATAACTATATGTGGTTTGATTCCTCCCATCAGAGGATACATAGTGACACATAGATCTCTAATCTGGGGCCTAAAAATAATAATCATAGGAAAAATCTCCCGTCCCCTCCATGTATGGTTCAATCATACATAGAGAATTTTACACTCAATAATGATATATCGCCTGACTACTTCCTTTACAGACTACACAGTGATGCTAATATCTCAAATACTAGGTCCATTCATTATAATAAATGAAAAAATACCCCTATCTACATATTGGTCAGACCTATGTAGAGAGTTTTCAAATTAATAGCCTACTGTGTCTTGATTACCAACATCATAGGATACATAGTGATGTCTGGATCTCCAATCCTCGGTCAAGAAACAACATATAAAATGAAAGAACTAAATTTCACATTCATATGGGATAGAATTATGTGGGGAACTATATGAGAACTACATGTGTTTTGATTCCTGCTATGATAGAATACATAGTGATTCATGGACACTCCATTTTAGGCCCATTCACATATTTTTATCACCCCCAATCATGTTCATCCATGATATTATGATCCATATATTGATAATAGACTATGATAAATTATGGAACTATTCAAATAATCCTCATCAAGTAATCAAATGAAACATAATAGGCTACCTAGTGATCTTTTATTTCTCATGCAGAGAATGGATCATTTGAGCATAGTGATCATGACAAATGTCTTTGGCCAATATGGCCAAAATATGGCTTTGAAGTAGAATCACATCCTGGTCACATGACATTAAATTTCACGGTGATGTCCTTTGTTCATGAAGTTAAACATTATGACATATAATACATCCTATAAGACCTAAAAGTGACCAGAGTATCCATCATAACCAATAATATGTGTTATGGATGAATTTTTCACCTTTGTACTAGAATGGAGTATGGGAATTACTTATCCCTAAATACAAGAACAATATACATAGAGAGACCCTTATCCAACCATGACTTCATGAATCACTAAGGTAATAAGATGAAATTACCCTCTCCCATGTATATGAGTCAGATCTACATAGAGGGATGTCCTTAGAGGACCTGATTGTGGAATGATTCTTACCCTTACAATGTGCATAGGAAACCACAGGGGATCCCAACAAAAAAATTGAATATACCTGTATTTAAATAGTTATTATTTATACAAGATCACTATACCGATTTTGGAGTTAGATCTACATACAAATTGCATGAACAAGTGACAAATCTGAGATAGATGGGTGTTGATATATGGCTACCCACTAATAATCCTTTTCATGGATAAAAGGTGTTCCCTATATATACATTACTTTGGCCTATGAAAATTTTCCCCAAGTATATTCTATTAAATTTCATGTCAGTTCCCACATAGATACCATGTATCATTAAACTAGAAGGAAAAAATACTTACCAAATAATGTCAAATAGAATGGGAAATGTTCCTTTCACATGCGGTTTAACTACATGGAAAACATCCTTATCCCATGATGTTAAACTAAATCAAATATATTTCCCCACCTCATGATGCAAAAATGTGTAGGCTATCACCCATCATCATTCATTATCAATGGGACATAAGAACCAGACCACGATAAACTAGAGTTTAGTGTGCTTTTTTCTACTTTTAAGCACCACGGCCCATATATCACCCTTCATGTATTGAGATCCTTGGGTTTCTATAAAACAATCATGATGATTGGAAAGGAAAATATATCTCTTTGTTTGACCATGAAATAGTTATATCTTCATGAGGTATTTAAACTACTATCCATATGAATCTTGGTCTTACAAGAAGGGGTTTATTATAATCATGAGACTCATGTCACCTTGGTGGAACTCAACACCTTAGGGTGTTATTGCTCATTCCCAACATGATTATCTTGTACCATTACCCATGAACCAAGAACCTCAATCCATGATTTTCAATATTTTCCTCTCCAAATCAATAGGATGTTGAATTACTCTTAACCCTATGTATCCTAATTAGATTGTTTTGTAACATTTCCCTCATACCTGGACCACGAGCATCATGACCTCAAACTACCTGAACATTAATCAATATTTATGATCATAAACATTGTATTTTAATGTTATTAATTAGAATTCCCTAAAACTGCAAGCTAAATAGGCATAAAATATATATGGACAAAAAATCATAAAGGGAAGCCTGATAAAAATTCAACTCTTTGTTCTCTAAACTCTTCATCTCTAGAATTCAGGAAAATGTAATATAAAAAATTAATAAGGAATAAATCTCATAGGTCCAACATTGCTCACTAGTAAAGAACAATCTATTCTTACTAGACACCCTGGTCCAAGAAAAAGTTAGAGTAATTATTTTTTACATCTCTTTGCTATGATAATGTTTTCTCTAGGCGGTGACATAACTTTTAGGGTGATCAAAACCATATTGAATCCAAAATTTTCCATAAACCACCTTCATGTATTTGAATTAAGAGCTGACACAAATAGTTCCTTGAGTTTATAACCTTCTCTCAAAACCCCATGCACAATGGGGTCCCTTGACCTTGGTCCTCCCATATTGAAAACTTGTAATGGGGAATGGATAGTCCAGAAGAACCCCACTAAGATTCACTAGAGGGTTGAAAACCATTCAAAAGAGAGTGTTTCTATAGGATTGGTCCCATATTTGAGGCCCCATTAAATCTTGGAGTTATTTTCTTGACTTTATGGGATATGGTCTTCTTCCACTACCAATGGTTGGCCCATACCCACATGTTTCAAACTCCAGTTATCTTAGATATTCCATGACCATGATTTATGATCCTCATAACCTAAATATTCAAGTAGATTTGAAATCCTAGATGTTATATAACTTTATATTGTACTCATTATCAAATAAGTAATGTGGAAATCCATTCCTAATCCTTTTGATGGACTAAACCATGTGACTCAATACCACATAGCGTTGGGCTCGTGCCTCCCAACATAAAGATAAAACACCCCAGGGTTAGAGAACCCGGATTGGGTAACACTTTTCTACATGATCAACATCATAATTCAAACATTTGAGTGTTTCCAAATATTTCATGGGCCTAGGAAAATAGGGGGATACCCTTTACATGACCATACATGTAATCCCTATTGAGCCATGGATAAATACATCTTACCTACCAACTAAAGGAATCTCGTCCCAATAATAAAAGAAATCTAATCATCATTAGCCTTTGCAACACCCCAAAAAAACTTAGAATCTTGGGGTGTTTTGGGAAATCCCCAAGATTTCATCCCCATTATATGTTCATCAATTCAAAATTTTTAGTTATGATTTACAACAACCATATTAAAAAAATCATGATGGACATGGCTTCACAAATATTTTACTTTCTCCAATATATTCTTCATAAATCTTTCATATCCATTGTAAAATAGTGGGGATCCTATTTGCTTGAATATGCATGTAAGTCTAATCTACACATGCATAATGGCCTCTATCTTACCAAATAAATCCATCTACTACTTTCATGAAATTAAACCTAGTACCTATGAGCACTAGAAACACCATAGAGAAACTCAACACCATAGGTTATTTTGGGTCATACCTAACACCTCATGTCCAAGAAGAAATATTTTATACAACTTGTCTCCTCAAGTCATAGTGGACAAAATTTAATTTTATTTCCACCTCAAGTCCTAGAAACAATACTCTAAACAACACAACATATCATGTTATGAAATAAAGACTCTAAACCACAAAAAATTTCAAGGTTCCAACTAAAAGGCCTTAAACAACATCAATTAATGGTCCGAGATAAATGATCCAAAACTAAAACAATTGATGGTCTGAGCTAGAGGACCTTAAACTACAACAGTAGAATGTCTATGATAAATTATGTTAAACTACCACACAAAAATTATCTAGTTTAATATACCTTTAATCATCCAATTTAAAGAGACACTATTCATAGAAGGTTGTAAACCTAAAAAGGGACCCCTAGGAAAAGGGAAAGTCTCTACTCACTGGACATTAAATTTAGGTTATCCATAAAATATTAAGCATTTATAAAATAAGAAAGGAATAAAACATGTTAGTTTTAAAACCCATAAGAGGGTTTCCTGAGAAATATACATGACCATTACCACTATGAATTCTTCATATTAATATTAGGAAAAAGATATGAAAATATTAAAAAAATATAAAAATCTTATTAGGACCACTATTTTTCCTTAAAAAAATAAAGAAACCCTCATAAGGTCCACAAATCTAGGTAAAAATTAGATTGAATCTCTATTTATCATGAAACACCTGAGGGTACCTAGTCATATCATTCCTGAAAACTAAATGAGTCATTTTATATCCCACAAGTCCTTAAACTGATCAAAGAGGCATACATGGTGTAGTCTAAAATGTCGAATGAGAGCCAGATTCATACAACATAACCACAGGAACATGGGTCCCTATCCATGATATAGTCACAAAGTGGTGACATTCCCTTTCCTACATATGATCTATATCTTCATAAGTACATTTATCATAGAGTTCTTTATCTATGATCATATGTTCCTTATTCATGAGCTACTTATTCATAGGATTTTATATTATAACTAAGTATAGATTGATTCTCAATCCCTCATGATACATAGTAATGTCCATGCCTGTTATATTGGATCCATCCACATGTCCATTTACACCAAATCCATTTTCCATCTGCAAATTTATTCACATTCCTATTTCATGATGTATGGGCCCTAAATCCTCTCATTTGGATCAATATCAAATCCCATAATATGTTGAAATAGACGGTAAAGTGATCTAAGTTCACCATAGAATAATATTCCTTTCATCATGACCGAATCTGATTCTAGGGGGAATTTTTTTAACATTAATAATTATGCCTGGAATAGTTTTTCATTAGAGATTCGTGAAGTATGAAGCCTAATTTTTATAGTATTGGAAGAAAAATTATTTAAGGATTCTAGATGGTCTTGGATTCATTTTAATAAGGGCATGGCCTTCATTTTATCAATTAAAAATAGATTTTTTTTTGTATTTATGGGTTACCATATACAAAAAATTAACCAGCCAAGCTAGCCAATTGCCCATCTCAACTAGGGGAACATGGGAGAGTCAGCTCAATTGTCCCATTGGAACCATCCATCTACCTAGCCAATTAGAATGGATATGGGTGAGAGGAGCACTCACAGTGACTGCACATGGAATGTGCAGGTGTTCCAAGGTGTTGTATGCAATGGGACAGTGTAGAAGGTGAGGGCGTTGTGCATGTGTTATTGGAACAGACACCAATTTTGGATTATAAATTTATACTGTGTAGTATTTTACTAATAAAATATAGATAGAGAGCCATATTGATGATGGATGGGAACCTAATGTAAAATTATTCCTCCATATAAAACATACAGACAAAAAGGTATTCATCTGATCAAGATGACCTCAGCCTTCTGATCACCTCATTTGATCTTTTTCAACCTCCCTATCACCCAAAACACTTTGGATTCCACTATTTTGGCATGGAGAGATACACCCAATGATAATATGAATCAAATGTTCAATGACAACCATGTTTTTATTCTATATTGATTAATCTAAAGACATCTGAATCACCCACAATATCTCAAATAGATGCATGCATCTTCACTTCAGACGAATATAATCAAGATATCACATTTTGGTATCACAAGATGCAAAATGGATCACATGATTGAATAGATAAAACCAATGATCCATCATAGAATCATGCAACGTCACCTGCTGGCATGCTGATGATCATTATGATGTTGTACGATTAATTGATTGATCATTTATAAGTTAACTGATCCATCCTGGGTTTGATTGGGTGCTCACCTTCAACCTTCTTTATTCGAGGAGATCACATTAGGAGAGATTTCAACACTATGAGACCATCCAAATGATTTTATAAAACCATGGGATGATCAATTAAATTTGATCATGCGATTGAGATAATATATCATGAGAAGATTCAAATGTCATGTGATCAAATACTGATGATCACATGAAGACAAGTTTAAATCACTGGGGGCACAATAAAAATATATTATCCTATCCATTATGAGAGGCTTCCATATTTTTGACTATTTATTATTTTCTCACATGATGTATACAAATGTTTTATAGCATTTGGACATGAACATGTCGAATTATCACTAAATCCCTAGAAGGAACCACATGATTCCATAATTAGTTGTCTTACAACCCACCGCATGAAGGATAGGAAAGGAAATTATGATTTCCTTACATGTTTTCAATAAATAAAATATAGTTTTGTCACATGATGTATGATCATGAGATCATGTGAATCCTTCATAAGAGATTCTCATTATTCTTTAATGTATTTCTCCCTAAATACTTAGGACATTACACATGGAATTAACACAATGAAAAGTTCCACCACCTTTGGATAGTATCCCCCTATACAAAACCTTCCTCCCCACAACAAATGTGCACACATGAGGGGTCGAAGAATGAGATAAATGGGAGAGAGAAAAATAGTGGAGATATAGGATCATCTAATTCCTTCAGAGGATCCCTCTAAGTAATTGTGAGACTTCAATAATTGTTACTCACTATAGGATTCCATCATGAAAACCCATTTCATGATCACCTTAAGATCACATGATCACAAAAAAATGTAACATCATAAAATTTAATTGTTTCATGAATCATTCTAAAAAACCCCATATCATTAAGGATGTGACCCCTAGTTTGAGATGCCTTTACAAATAGCCCTTGACATGTGAACTATTTATGAATGATGGCTCTATGAATTATTTAACATGATATCATGAAAACCCATATGTATCTCAATGATTCCATATAACCCTGGATGTTGGTTCATTAACATAAAATAGCCCCAAGGATCCCTGATCATGGAAAAGAAATACCATGTACACACCCCATGCATTAAAATGGGTTGAAAATACTCATCCATGTAATATGACCAATTAATGTAGTGGGTATGATATGTATCCCCTATGAATTATCATAGAACCCATTGCAATACCCCCTTTGAGTACATGTAAATCACATGATAAATTGAGCATTATGTGACACTAGCCTGTGGGCACTCCTCAGAACATATGTGTCCTTAGAATGAATATAAACCCATGGAAAAGACCTTATATCACTATAAATAACCTAGGAGGTTTGGATTTTATGGGAACCATTGTCCATTAACTCCTATGATGATAATTATTGTCCATGAGGCCTTCAGGCATGATCCATTTAGACATGAAACTTCATCACTTGGATGTAAACGTGATCCTATATGTGTTCAGAAGACCACCAAACATGAAACCCTTAAAATAATAAGATTTCAGGATCCTAATTGGTATATTTATTCACTTATAAAACCTTGTAAATTCCATTATTTTCATTCAATATTCCATTGACATATCAACATTGGCATGTGATAACTCAGGGAAAATATAATTTGATCATACCAAGATGTACCGGATAATCAAGGTTGATCATGTGAGAGGTTAGGAAAAAGTAAAGTTGATAATGTGAAGGCATCTCAAAAATCTATATTGATCATGTGGAAGGACTTGTACATTCCCTCATTGATCCTAAGAAGACATCCTAGACAAGTTAGATGATCATGTAAAATTCCTTGGACATGTCCTCGTTGATCATGAAAATATATCCAAGAAAAGTCAGTTCATCATATGAAATATATTGGATATGTCAACCTCAACCATGAGAATCATTTTGGAAATGTAAGGAAGACACTATTTGATGTGTCTGCATTGTGATAATAATTCCCAATAAATATTGCAAGATGATCAAGAAATGTTAGGAATATGATCAAGACAAGTCATGTAGACATGTCAAATTCATCCAGTATACACACTTGGAATTACACCATGAGAACCCCCAGTCAAAGAACTTTGAAAGAATACCCACTTTATAAGGGAAATTTCCTTAATGGTATTGGTTAATGAACTCATGTGATCCAATTTCTTTCATGCACTTGAAAGGGAATTTTGTGTCCTACCAATCATATTTTATAGACTATTCATGGTAATTATCTTTCAATGTCTCTAATAAGATAGGGAATAAATATCCATCATAAAAATCCATCCTAGTAGAAACAAATAACACTATTAAACCTTGGGGATAATAATGATTTATCTATGTTTAATCACCCAACAAAACTCATCCGCGGGTTGGGGTAACAAACTATGACAACTCCAATTCCTGTCCATATAAGATACATTGGATGCCATCTTAATGCCTTAGATCTAATGGGAATCCAACCTAGTATAACGAGCTCCATATACCAAATATTCTTATCTCATTGAACTAGATTCTCCCATAATTCAACCATCCTTCCTCATCCATCAGTGGATAAGATGTGATCGTATACATGGGCATCATTTTAGGTGTAAGCCTCACCCCTGCCCTCAAGTACCTCAAACTCATTAGTGGGTTAGCGAAAGAAAACTATGATGAATCTGATTCCCTTAACAAATAATATATATAGGATTCCTTCCTAAGGTTTTAGATCCATACCATATCCTAAATGATACTGGTAATCACACCGTTAAAATGAAAAAATAATGTATAAGCCACATAAAAATATGATCTCATGTGATGTGTATGATCTTCCACTATCACTTTTTTCTCACACTGAGCATGACTCATGTGGGCATAGAGACTGGTGATGATTTTACTAATTTTATCAAAACTATTCATCTAGTATGGGACCTTCATTAGTATGTAATCTTGATTAGATATCATCTTCACTCAAAGGGCCATACTCCCGATGAAGTAATTCACTACAACCTTATGTGCATAAGCCCCACAAAAGGCCCATGTTTTCACAACTTTTATGACTCTGATACCCATAACATGAACTATATATACTCTAACACCTATCCTAATAGGATACGTAAGAACCCTTTATGAGGCTCAAGCCCTATATTTATGTTCTTTTTTTATGATGTTAAACTGCATGGTATAGTCCAGTTATACAACCTTACTATGTAAAATGTACTACGTGGGTTTTGATTCATGTTCTCATAGGCAATGTAGGACACCTTGTTGAAGTTCAATCCCATCTCCAAGACACAAACCTCCTCCCTGGTTGAAAAAAAACTCCATAGTTCTTGAAAATGGATATAAACTAAAGAATCATAAATGAACAAGAGAGTGATGGAGAACATGTGACATACACACAATTTTTCCTATTAATACAAGGTCTTAATTAGGTCATTGACATAGGGTAAACCCGTACCATATCAAGACATGGGAAGGATTTCAGAAATATATGTTAAATTTATTATAGAGTCTCAGAATATGAAATAATTCCTCTCCAAAGGGTGTGATGACCCCGACCTCTCAACTAATGTGAGTTCCTCAGCATTGTTGGGTATGAATCCTTAAAGGGCTGCAAGCCTTTTTAAAGTAGGTCTGTACTCATTCATGGATGTGGGAACCATTGGGATCTTCCATTAGAGACAAATATAGTAAACCCAACACAAAAACTTGTACAACTACCCTTAATCCCCCATAACTGAGTGTCAAGTAAAAACTATTCTTGATTTTTTGAGAAATAAATGTATATTTATAAATATATATAATTATAAATAATAGGTATATTATAGAAAAAGATAAATGTAATTATAAATATATATGTATATCATAATCTATATAATAAGAAAAAAATTATATATTTAAAAATGAACTATATTTAGTGTATTTAAATATTTATTTATACAGTCATATTATGACATTTTTTAATAAATATATAATTATAATTATGTATATAGATAAAATTACATATAAATTAACATATATATATATATCTTATAATTAATTAAATATATATATATTTATTATTCTATAAATCATATTTAAAAAATATTTAAATTAAAATATTCATGGTTCCCTTTATCAATGATAAAAAAGCCTAGTTAAAGGGTAAACATTCTCATTGTAAAATATAGTATTGATAAAGGGTGTCATTTACCAGTGCTAAAATGTACCAGTAAGGTGTCCTCTTTTATCAATGATTTTTTTGCATTGATGAATACTATCTTCACAACCACTTTTATTTTATACTTATTAAAGGTATCCCTTTGTTAGAATATGGTTTTAATGCCGATAAAGGGTAGCACTGTATTTAGGTTAATATGTAGTAGTTTAGAGGATAATATAAGAAATTAGATAAATTATTTATTTTTGTATATTTAATCAATATAACTCTTAATTCACTAATATTTATAATTTCACTCCAATAATTAAGATGTATAAATTAGATTTTTGGGGATTTTATCCTACTTGGGGTACCATCACATCCTTTTTATAACCAAAACTGAGTAACTTCCCTTGAAATTTGTGAAATTGTCGTAAAGGAAAAATTATATATATGGGTGAAATTCAAAAATAGACTCAGACCATTCCCAAAGATTGACACATAATTATGTAGAAATTAAATGGGATATCACATCCTGAGGACCATGGAGTTTAAAAAATTCAATTATGATCCACAGAATACAAGAAACATAAAACAACACAACACACATGAATTTAATTAATTAATATAATAAATAAAAAAATGGAATTTTTATGTCCTCTCAGAATTACCAAACATGTGTACTCTTGTAAATTATTCATTTTATGATCATTATAATTGTTAAAAAAATTATAGAAACTGAAAAAAATGAGAATGGACATATATACCATTATTTATATAAATTATTATTTATTTCTCCACAAAAGACACTCATGACAAACACAAAACATCAAAATTAGGCTAAAAACATAATTTTGTGGTAAGTGAAACCATCATTTATTTGGTTTTATTCTTTGAAAAATTAAATGTTTACCCCATTAAATGTAAAATTACCAAAATTATTTTAGAATTTCACAAATTGAATTTCTAAAATTTTATGACCCTTATAATAGTATTACCGTCAAAAAATTTCATCCCTGAAAGTCCAAATATCGTCCTTATAACTTCAAGACCTATAGTGTATTAAGCCTCACGGGGAATGAAAAAATCTATGGCACAATGATAGACCATTAAAAATGTATCATGAAATAATTCATTTCATTAATTAAAGATTCACCTTTAAAGGGTGTGACATATAATTCTATAAGTAAGAAACCAAAGGAAAAAGTATAATCTAAAAGTTTTAATTCATTAATCATTTATTTATTACCTAATCTATAAATTCATACTCTTTAATATTGGACTATGAACCATAATTAATCCATCACACTAAAACCGTATATATCATAAATCCTATGTAGAACTCAGGAGTTATGGTGCCACACAATACTATTATGAAACAATCAAACCAGATTAAATATCTTAAATAATTTATCATAATATGAGGATGTTTTCAACTTTTATCAAATCCCCACTCTTTTCTAGGATTAAAAATAATAGTATAATTATACATGGCCATCAATATAACTCTACAAGACCGTATAATTTTTTTCACAAGAAACTATTACTATGACAGAACCCATAACACCAAAAAAATAGGATAACACATTTTTTTATTTGGATAAACTAAATACTAATTAAAATTTAGAAAAATCATAATGGCAGGTTAACATACCATATCATTACCTTAAAATAATTGCTTAAAATAATCATCTTCTATAGAGGAAAGTAATTAATTTCTTCATAATGAAACGAATGAGAATTATTTGATAGGATTTTAAGTGGTTCATTTCAACATAACAATTTTATGCAAGGAAATGTGATATAATATCCCAACTCCATATGGATAAAATTATAAAATAATCATAAATAGTCACTCCAACTATTTTATCACTCCAGATTTACCTCATAATATTAGTTTGTATGTTATATATATTATAAATGAATTTAACAAAATCATATTGTGAATCAAAAAGACCAAGTGTACATTTATCCTTATGTAATCTACAACGACCTCATTAAAACTCAAGGAAAACAATAAAAACACATGAGTGTATCACTATAATAAAACATGAGTAGCTAATTTCATTCATTATTGAGAGGCCTATACTCTGGAGTCTATACCCAAGAAACACTGAGATGGAAAAAATATCTAATAACCATAGTCACCAATCTATTATTCATTATTACTCTAGTCAATTTTATATATGAACTATGCCATTAATTTATATCCTCTCACATGATTCCTCATAGTCCCTTTGGATGTGTAAAATTTTATTGTTAGAATGCTATCATAACTCTATATATTGGTAGCTTCATAAGCACCATAGTCCAATCATCATCATTCGTCATAAGGAAATGGGTTCATTCAATGAAATAAAACTAACAAAGAGAATATTTATCATCTCAATACAAACACAATATAAATTTATTTAAATATGAAACCTATTAAGGGCTCATACCTCTGTAACCTAAGTGAAAAAATACATGGTATGCTAAATAACATGAAATAGGAATCCTCATATATTAAAGAGAAACAAATAAAGTAAATTACTCTAAGAAATATTGAAGCAGATCATAACCAAAACATATTAATTATGATGGAAACAACTTTATGTTTTTTATTAAGAAAAATATCCACACATATACAATAATAAAAAAATTCAGACATTTTCATCCCTAACGATCACTTGAAATAACATAATGAAGGTTTATACACATATCATTAAAACTGTAAGTGTATAGCCCTCCATAGAGTTTGAGTTTATCTGTATAGTCTTACTTCCTCAGTGGTAGGTCAACCCGTTATACAAAATATGAACTACACATATCAAACATATATTCCTAATAAAATATTAATTTTTATTTAGTAAACATTAAATAACTACAGGTGGAATTTAACAATAATTTCACATTGTATTAGAGAAATCAAAATAAAGATTATATATTATAACACATCAAAGCATACTATGAGTTGATATCATTACTTAATATCACAAAACAAATTGTAGTTAAACCATGGAGTGATAATGTCATATATTTGGGTCATAAAAAATACCCACTAGAACATCCATCTTGTCACAACACATTACCCTAATCATAAATAAACATTATCCACCACCTACTAGCCAATTATGAAACAAGATATTCATTAAACAGACAATGGAACTCACATCTCTTCAAAATATCAAATCATTTCACACCAATATCAAACCCATTAATATATTGGTGAATCAAGACTAATAAAAAATTTTCAAAAATTGACAATCAAAGTGGGACCAACAATCATAATTCATCTATCCACATAATAATGAAATTTAAACGGGAAATCAAATATTTCTAAAACATTGAATAATAAAAAAACCACCATCACATAAAATTAAACAAAATGAGTAGTAAAATAGTTCACAACTATCATGTAAATGAAATTTTGTGACATATATCTCTCACACTATCCCCTGCTTATCTTACAACATCACATTAAATTGAGATATATTAGACTCAAAATAACTCAATGTTGGCATGAAAAGAGTTTATACTTGATCAAAAGTGGATCGTGAATTCATATAGGAATTCCCGTATGACATTATAAAACTTTCAATGGAATTCACAATTGTAGATAAGTTCATATCACCCTAAAGGGATAATTTTAGAAAATTTCATCGGAATTTTCTTACTCTCAATCCCCAAAATATCCCCTATCACAAATAAGAATGCACATAAATCATATATTAAGTGATATATGATTAATTTACCAACATAAATATACTATACCTTCAATGATTAATATAATAAAGTAAATAAATAGAAAATTTAAGCTAATGGATAGGAATTCATCGACCACAACACCACATGTTTGATTGTTAGGCCTATCAAACTAAAATCTAATTATTTAAAACACTATTTCTCATGTTTTCCAAATAAAACTTAATATCTCATGTTTTTAACTATAAACATGAACCCTAATATCAAAAAAAAAATTTGATACCACCCTGTTATGAAATAATTCCTTTGTAACCCTAGAATGTTGAATCCAAGTGTAACCTCCAAATCCCAAATCAAATACTCTATGTGGTGATGACTTGTTCTAGCGGAGTAAATATCATATATAAAAATAATTACCCTCTAAAAATATATTGTGTGACTTTAAGTTAAATTAAAATCATGAATCATGAACAATAATAGATCCATTGTTAATTGGTATAATGAAAAATATTTGATGCTTTAATGTCAATCAAAAGGTAAAAAATACATGAAAACTATAACAATGAACAAATAATCTCTAAATCCTAACATTGTAAGAAACTCAATCCACCCATATACCTTAATGGTATCTGAATGAATTCCAAAATACCACGCTCCTACTATCTAACCTAGTTATCAGGCTATTACCCCTTGTAAACTTCCCTAAAAAACCCTAGAAACTATAATATAAAATTTGGGATGATAAAAACACTATACTTTAAAGTATATACCATAAAAATAAATAAACAAGTCAATATTGTGAATGAAAATTAATCAAAAACCTAAAATCATATTACATAGTAACTTAACCAATAACCAAATTACCCAAGGATTATCTTGGTCCAATAGTAACTAGACAATTATCAAATCATAAGGTCTTATCAGATTCTATGCTCGAATAAATATTATGATAGTTGTACATGCATCACTATCTATAAGTTTAATGAATCATAGTATTTTTTTTATTTATAATAATAATAATAAACAATCAAGAAAAAATTATTTATATACATTATAATACACATTTTCAAAATATAATAACACCCCCATATACAAACACCCACTAACCCATCCATCAATATTCCCAACACTTCATGTTATGAAGGAAGTAAACCTCATTACCTTTTTATACTGAACACATGAACCACATAGACAAATCATAAAGTATATCAATATCATTAACTTAATGTCATTGTATTCTCAACCATATATCCACATCCTAAACACATCCAGCGGTGGAAAAGGGACTAAGTCTATTGGTTATCCATCACATGGGACTCTTCACTCAGTGTGTATTGGGTTAGACCTGAAAAAATTGACATCAAGCTCTTATTGTATAATAATCAGTAATACCGCCATCCAAAATAAATAGGAATACAATATTCCATCCCTCAGATTATCTTATACCCCTGACTGACTGACTGTAATGGTCCATTATTATCACACCTATTAAATGATAATAAAAAATCAATCTAGTCATATCATTAATGTCATTATCATAGTATTTTAATTACCTTATATCAACTTGAAACTCTCATAAGGATAAGGTACACCAACCAGTAAACCTGAAACCACCAACCACAAATAAAGAGACCTATAGGGATGAACATAAAAATTTCATCATCATAAGAAATTTCTATCATTATTATAATGAATTCCTTGAAGATTAAACTCTTTAGTACAGATTTTATGTTTAAACAAGTCCTTCCATGACCTGTTATTTTAACGTCATTGACTAGTTGTCACATCATCATGATTATAAAATGAAATAATAGATTGTTCTCCAACTATTAGTGTTCTAATTTATCATGATCCAACACAACTAAAACTCCACCTAGGTTGTAAGTGAAGATATGTCTGACCCAAAAATCTCTCCTATATGAAGCTATGGGTCTGATACTAGCACCAAGAGTATAAAACACACATAATATGAGACATTTAATTCATCAATAATGGGAATATAATATGGAAAAAAATTATAAAATAATAATATAAAATATAAAACCAATATCTCACAAATTCTTATAATGTCATACCTAAAAATAAAACCCATGTTATAAAATTAAATCATATAGTAATAATTACACATATACAAACAAAATCTATTTAAGATTATATTTTCCATATTTATCACTAACCCCCTCTTAAAAATATGGAAATCGATTTATAAAAAGAGAGGTAAGAATATATGTATACTTAGTTGGATCATCCCTAAAATCTCTCATGAAAATATAGAAGAAGCATTCTAATGCCTCATTAAATAAACAATAGAACGAACTTGATACATAACATGGTCAATTAGCAACCAACCTCACTAGTTATCTCTTAACAAATACACATACAATATATAGTCACATAATATAAAAATAATATATAATAAATATACCCAGAAAAAACTTACCAATTCAAATAACCCCCCTTAAATACCAACAAAATACATTTTGGTTATACTATCCCTTCTATGTCTATATAGTCACAACATCATATCACATCAAAACAATATAAATATCATCATTACATCAAACCATATAACAACTTTATATCACAACCACAACCATATACTAAACCATAACCACAACATTGTGAGGTGTATAATAATGGACTTTAACCTCATTCCCTTCTCCTTATATATACACTACCATCATGAAACCACATTATAAGTACAACAACCTCAAACCATTATATCCCATGAACATAATTATAGGTAATTACATCCTGTTATATTTTTGGGAGTCATGTAATGTAAAGGGGAATAGTAATCCATTCCTATGGCCTTTATCCAATATAATTTGGAAAACAATCAAAACCCATTACCACATATGGGAATTAATAATGTTTCCTAACCTAGGTGGTGTTTTATAAAAAATAACATGAAAATTAATTATACATAGTAACAATGCATAATAATAACCTCATATTTATCTAAAAACACATTTCATTTACAACAATTAAATTTTAACTCACCATTATCTCAACACATCACACTTAAAACCAATACCACAAATAACCAAAAAACAATATGGCCAAACTTCTACTACAAAACATCCACAAAATAGTATCAAAATTATATTTAGTAACATCATTATCAATTTTTATATTTCTCATTACCAACCATGCTATATTGCATGTTTCAAAATTTATTTCCATCATCTTAAATTTCCATTTAACCACTTAAACTTATTTATTTTTATTCACATTTATCAAATACCACTATTATTAATTTTATTTATTGATTCCTAGTTTTTAATTCATTCTGTAAAAGACCATTATGTTTAAAATTTCATAAATTTACTACCATCTACATTCTTGGGAAAATATGATATAACAATTTTAACCTCCCCTAAAAACCAAACTATCCTTCATACCATCACAATACAAACACCTCCACAATAAGAAAACAATGCATCACTAATTCCTCAATATCACTATATACATTCCCATGTAAACCTATCCAAACAACCTCCAAAAAGAACTTTATGTCACTATGAATCTCAACCAGATCAACTAATCATACATAGAATACTCAAATAACAACAGTGATAATCATTACAACATAGTAAAAATATCAGTATACTACAGTGAGAGACATAATATTCTTCATTACCATAAATTCATGTTTACTTAACCCATTATGTACAAATGGGATCAATATTAATTTCAAGAATTACATGTCCCTCTTTTTTTAATTAAATTCATGTGTATTAAACAATTATGAATTCTAGTAAAGTAATATCAACAATAAGAAATAAATTGAAATCACAACAACATGTTTTTTAATCAATAGAAGCAATAACATACCAATAATAAAAAGGTAAATATGTAAAAAAACATATGAATAACCTAACATGACCTAACACACTAGGAACCATCATGGGAAAAACTTAAACCAAGAGTGCCACCTTAAGACCACATCATATAGTCCAAGGGCTGGTGACGAGAATAAATTACAAAAAACCCATAATATAATATGTCTTAGTCTAAATGAACCTACACTAGAACAAATAAATAGAGCATGATAACCAATAGTATCACCCTCAGGAAATTTGAAAATTGCTGTACTGTATATAAAAGACATGAATGTGATAATTGAGAAAATTACACCCTATATAGGTAATATAAAAATGAATCTATACAAATAAAAGGACCTTAAATATGAATGACACTAGACTCCAGAAATCTCCAAATCATTAAGTAAACTCTTAGATCGTCCTTGATATGCTATATATATTGATGTTATCGCAAACCACTATGCTCCTTCATGTATATCAAATTTTCACCAAGAATAATTTTTCAAAAATAAAAAAACTATATGTACATACAAACCATCATTAAACATATTCATTATTTACCAAAATATAACATTTTTTTCAATAATGATCCTCTAGGGATGAGTATAAACATACCCAATAATATACCAGAAAACAAAAAGGAAACAAAAACCAAAAAGTTATCACAAAGTCATGGTACAAGAGGTTACAAGGAGGATGAAAAAGTAAAAATATTTATAATCTCTAAAACTTAATCCAAGGGTTCATAGAGGAGTCATGAAAAACAATATTCTAGATCATGACGGTTCATCCTAATCGTAATAGTACCCAATCATAGAGGTGAAATTCTGACGACTTACAAGGGGAATAATCGAGGTAATAAGGACTCACACATTTTTAATCCACTATATTACTATAAATAAAATATAAAAGTAAATAAAGCAGTTTCTGAGGATTTATAATCCTAGGAAAGGATTTTAGTAGCTTAATCTGTTTAAACTACCACATAAAAAACCACAATAAAAGTCAAGTTTCCCATATATCACACAATAACCACACAAAAAATAGGGGTATCACATAGTGGGTTTAAGAAATCAAGTATTGATAAATATTATAACATAAATGAAGAGTGTAACATCCTAATTTGTTTAATAAGGACATTATGTTCAAATAGACTACAGGAAACACAACACCGATCATAAACAAACCACAAAATATTATTATTAAATTTTATTATTATAACGTAAATATTTAATTGGAATGTATGAATATGATTAACCAAAATATTAAATATATATATATATATGATGTTTCTAATTAATAAAAAAATAATTGATTAATTTTTATGTAATAATCACTCAATTTTTAGTAAAGTCATATGTTATTCAAAAATATGTTTTCATTAAAATGGTTTTTATTGATTTTTGTGAGAGAATATTATAATAAATTTATAGAAATTTTAGAAATTTAATTAGATAAAAATTATATAATTTTTTGAAATAATGACATAAATATCATCTTATAGTGATATTTTGATATTTTTCTGAATATATGATTTTTTGATGAATAGTGAAAAATACAATTTTTTGGAAACTATATTTTCATTTAATGTATTTATAAATAAATAATATATTTTGAATTAGTTTTAAAAAAATCAGTTCCTTTTTATTAAAAAATTCTAATGATTGTCTTTTTATTGATTTTGATTGTTTAATTTTATATAAAAACATTTTTATACTTAAAAGTTAATTTTTAGGAAAAAATGTTTTTTCAATGCATTGTTCATTTTTATGTAAAATTAACTTCTACTAATTATACGAATTGAATCTTGAAAAATCATTACATATTTGGAGTCATTAATTACAAACTTTCTAAGTAGATCACTTTTACTTTTGGTCACAATGAATAGTTACCATAGTAAAATTTCATTATCACACTAAACATAAAATGATTTAATTAGGGTTAAAACTAATATAATAATGTCTCAAAATCATCCCAAAACATGCCATTATCCTAATTTATGAGTTTTTTCAGCTGATACCATAAAATTATTGAATATGTGGAATTTTGGTACCATTTTTCCTTCATAATGACAATTATAATATTTAGGTAATAGATAACGTAAAAAATGTCATTCTCTTCACTTTAATATCTCTTAAGGAACATAGTGTATATTTTTTGTTATTAATTGATATTTTAAATAAAATTTATTTTTTATTAGGTCAATTTTTTTCTAACTTTTAGGAATGAAATAATTACCTTAAATAACTACACAATGCTAGTATAATATTTATTCAATTAACAGAAAAAGAAAATAAATGATATTAAAAATATTAAAACTATTGTAATTTTGAAAAATAAGTGTGTGCCATGAAATTTACAGTTACATATGAACCATTACAGATATTTAAAAGTATTATATTAGGATTAATTATTTTATTTTAATATTTAATTTCAGTTAAATGAATAGTGTAATATATTATAATAATAATATTTTATGAAAATAATATTATAATAAATCATTTAAAAATAAAAAAAATACTTAAACGGGACATGGTGGGTAAAATATGGTCAAAATATTGATCCCTTTTCCATTTATGATCCAATTTTATACTTATAAGTAAAATTATAACCCTTTAAAATGAAAAAGGCGTTATTGTGGTTAGGGTTGAAATAGGTTCACTGAGGGGTTAAGCCAAAAGAAATTGCTTAAAACACTAAATAAACCTATCCAAATTTTATTGGTTGATGGTATGTACCACCCATAATACATTAGATTCAAATACATGGCTATTTGGATTAATGATGATTTGTAACGTCTTAGATCTGGGTGCCGACCAAATGTTTCCTGAACATGGTTAGTCACATAACCACAAGCGTGTTTCCCCAAATGCTAGTGGTCTCTGACTAGAAGTGATGGATAAAGTGTTATGTTGGGAAACTATTCCCTCATTGGCAGAGTATACATAATAGAAAACAAATAGTAAATAATAACGGACACAATAATACCGAATAGAAATAAATAGTGATGACTAAAAGTAAAATCCATAGAAGCCATATCATATATATAATGATGCATGTCATATATTCCTTGGAAAGTATCGATAACATGTCAGAAGTCTAGAAATATAGTACAATAAAATAAAAAATAAAAACAAGAAAACTCCAATAGCATCTCAAGCCTCAGCTTGGTCCCATGCTCTCTAGCTCCAACAGTAGTCAAGTACCTAATGCAGAAGGGCACTTACCCTTATCTACACATGTGATCATATAATCTTCTTGGGTCCCAAAAATAGACCCAAAATGAGTTTAAGATGAATCCTAGTAGGAAATCATCAAAATAAATGTGCCTAACTTTCACTGAATATTTATAGCAGGTAATATGCAAGAATGAAGAAAAAAACAATGAAGTACTCAAAAGTAAGCAATCCTACAGTTTTCAATTACATTCATTTAACATTTATTATTCATATATTGAAACATGTAACCCTAGGATATAGCCTATCCTCTATATCCCCTATGTAATGGAACCAAAACAGACATCTCATATGACTATCTAATCAAACAAGTTAGACCAAATTCAATCTTGTGATTTGTCATGGAAGACGCATCATAATCGTTCAAATATTCACTAATGTCCCTAAAGGAAATCTCTCACAGTCTAACCACTTTAGTCCCACATAGTATCAATTTATTAAATTATGACTCTCTAGGTAATCTCTCATGGTCTAACCCCTTTGGTCCAACATAGAATCAATTCATTAAATAACAACCCATGGGAAATCTATCATGGTATAACCCCTTTGGTATAACATCTACACCAAGGCACTCACAATCTTCTGTAAATGATCTGGTAGTCTCCACTATCTTCCTGGATCAAGTCTCTCATGGTCCATTGGAAAAACATAATACATATAAGTAATCTGGAATCCCCCACAGTCTTTATGGCCCAAGGTTCTCACAGTCCATTAGAAAAACAGTGCACATATTATATCAAATATTCTCATGTAATTTGAAACTACTACATGGGTAAACATTCACAATGCATATCACATGAATTTAATATAATCAATAAAATCCCATCGTAATGATACAAGGAAAATAAAACATGTTATTCCTCATAGTCTACCTCGACCAAATGGCGATAAACAATCAATCAAGGGGAGACACACCCATGGGTGTCTGTTAGACAAGGTACCTAACAATAAATATAAGAAACAACCCTTTATCAAACAACCTAACATTAATAAGTAATAAAAGGGTTTAATTCAAAATCATGCAATACCCAAAATGTGGGTATTCTGAACATTTAGCATATATAATCCAAATATAAACAAATAAAGGCACAAACCACCTACCTCGATGTTGTAGTATTGATATACTTGAACATCTTCCCTTGAATCGGCTTAGATCGGTGAGGATATACAAAAAGGTGAAAAATTACAAACTGTTAATAACTCAAAATATAGGATGATTCATGAAGAAGTGCTATAGAGGGTTTGATAACTCCCTGGTGGTATTCCAATTCACTTGAAGGTGTCTTGATTGGAGCTCAGATGGAGAATTCGGAGCTCGAACTTCATCCATCGTTCTGAAGCACTCTTATACAGAACATAAGAAGAAGAAAGTGTTTCTGTACATGATATGTGACCCCTCTATAATGTATCAAATAAAAAAGTACAATGTGAGTTCTTTAACACTACACTTCAGGTAATAGCCTCAAATAGCCCCTAACTTATGCGGGTCTGATAGGTCAACACATAGCCATGTACTTGGATGTTACATGGTCAAAACGCGATTATACGTGGCACACTTGGTAAACTACATGTACTCAAAAGAACACATAATGTACATAGAAAATATGTGTTTTCATCCTTTTTCCTCAAAACTACCTGAAAACAAGATTTATGCCTTAAAATATGATTTAGGTTCTTATAAAATTCCCCCTAAGAGTAATTCATCTTGTAATTTCCCTTTCATGGGTAGTGGAAAAGAATTTGCAAACAACTCTGGCCACAATGATCATATTTCGGCCTCCCTCTCCCAGATCTCATCCTGAACTCGGTCATACATATATAGGACCCATACCAAAGGAATAGACTGGACATAGATAACCTCCATGCTACGATCCACAATCTGAATAGGGTTCTCCTCAATGGATGCATCCACCTCCAACTCAACCTCCTTGGATTGAAAAACATTAGAATTATTTGAAATGTAACATCTTAGCTGAGAAACATGAATGTAGTCATTCATATCCTGGTACCTCTAAGATAATTTCAAAGAATAGGAAATCGGTCCAACTTTCTCCAATACCTCAAACCACCTGACGTATCTCAGTGAAATATTACAATGTCTCATAATCATCATATGTCCCAACCATAGTGTGACAAGCCGGAAAACCTGATCTCTGACCAAAAACTCCAAAGGTCATCATCCTCAATCAACTTAAGATTTCTGGAGAAATTGTGCAGTAATCATCCTATTCTAAATCAACTCCACTTATCCATTGGTCTCCGAGAAAAGATGATGTCCCATTATAGCTGCCTCTCCTACCTACTTCCAACAAATGGTTGATCATCATGGACTAATGTAAAAATCCTCATAAGGTCCCATATAAATCGGGTCCTAAAAACTATTATTATATGAAAACCCCACCAGGGATACGAGTATCTCCCAAGAGACCCCAAAATATAGTACACATGCTCGAAGCATGCCATCCAAAACATGAATTGCATGATAGTACTGGACATCATTATGGGGATGGTAAGATGTACTCAGAAGTACCTCTGTACCCAATTCCTTCTATAGTCCTTTCCAGACACAAGAAGTAAATAGGAAATCCCTATCTAAAATGATAGAGTATTTAACCCCGTACTATCATACTATCTCTCAGATATACAACATTAAAATATCATCAACACTAATGGTTTCCTTTATCAGTAATAAATGTTCATCCTTCATGAGTATGTCCACAACATCTCACACAATGTAGTTTCCTCAAGGTGACCATGGTAAACCTGTCAAGAAATCCATTGTGACATCATTCCACTTCCACTCAGGAGTTGGAAACTACTATAACAGACCTTCCAGTTGTTGATGCTCTACCTTCACCTGGTGATAGGTGGAACATCTCATAACAAAACCTACTACATACTTCTTCATGTATGTCAACCAATACTAATGATTTAGATGTAGATATATTATAGTGGAACCAAGATGAACATCCCATATTGTGGCATGGAAATCTCACAAAATATCCTTTGGTATCTCTACTGATACCCATATATGTCCATGAAAACAAAAAACCCCATCCCCAAATATGGTCTACCCAGGAGTAGGGTCCTTTCCTTACACACTCTCCCATGGGAATAGCCCCTTAGAATCTAATAGCTTCCACATTCGCACTCGACCCAGTAGAGTATATGTAATAGCTATATAAGAAAGAAACGTATACCCCTATCTATCTTTCACTTAAAAATGTACCTCGGAGAAGTCATCCATAAGCTGCCACTCACTACTAGCCTCCAGATCTACATGTATACGAGTTCTCCTTCTCAACGGATCACCCACTACATTTCCCTTCCCATGAATGTAGGTAATCTCAAAATCAAAAGACTAAATGTACTAAACCCACATTCACAGACATAAGTTCATATCTCACTAAGTAAAGATATACTTGAGGCTTCTGTTGTCTATGTGCACCACAAAAAGTACTATCAAAAGATTATGTCTCTAATAATGCAATGCATTCACAACTGCAACCAACTCAAGATTGTGCATTGAGTAATTCCTCTCATGTGGCCTAAAATGTTGATACCCATACACAATGACTCCTTCCCCCTATTAAGCACTACTCTCAACCCGATACATGATGCATCATAGTAAATGGTGTAACTCTTACTCGATTTCGGAAAAATTAGTATCGGTGCGGAATTCAGTCTACCCATCAGCTCGTAAAAGGCTTAATCGCAGAAGTCTATCCACAATAACTTCACATAACTCTTAGTCAATCCCATAAATGATACTCCTACGTGTGAAAATTCCGAAATAAAGAGTTTTTATTAACCAACCAGCCCCAAAAAAACTCTGCACCTCAAAGACATTCTTTGACTTCTCCTATGAAACTACTGCTCCCACCTTCTCTGGGGCTACTGCTACTATTGTCTCTAAGATGACATGACCCAAGAAGTGAATCTGGTCCATCCAATAACATCACTTTGATAGTTTATCATATAAATGATTCTCTCTTAGTGTACTCAATACGATCTCAAGATGGATGGCGTGGTCATGTTGAGTGTGAGAGTAAAACAAGATATTATCCATGAGGACTAACACAAAAGAATCCATGTGAAGATGGAACACTCAATTAATCAGTGCCAGGAAAACTGTTCGCGCTTTCGTAAAAATGAATGACATAACCAGAAACTTATATATACCATAACTACTCTAAATGGTTGTAAGTGGTATATCTAATGCTTTAATGCACAACTAATGATACTTGAATCTCAAGTCAATATTCAAGAACATCATGTCTCCTTGAAGCTGATCAAAGAGATCATAATTACTCAGTAAGGGATATTTCTTCTTAATTATCAAATTTTTTAGATTCCGATAATCCACACAGTGTCTAGGGGTACTATCCGCCTTCTTTGTGAAAAAGACAAGAGAACCCCAAGAGGAAATATTGGGTTGGCTGAAACTCATTTCCTGAAACTCCTATAACTTCTACTTTAGCTCTTGTGATTCTATTGTAGCCATACTATAAGGATGAATGGACACTAGTTCCACTCCTAGAACATGATCATACGAGAAATATATCTCTCTTTTCGAAGGTAAACCTAAAAATTCGTCTATAAAGACATCTCAGAAATGATAAACCACTAGAGTAAAGTCCATATTTCAAGTCCTCTAGTCATCTTGACATAAACTAGCAATATGTGATATAAATCCACCAAACCCATGATGTTCAGATCCATCTATGCTCGCATTGATATCCCATTTCCCCCTTGTGTATAAAAGATTCACCCTCTATTGATGTGAAACTCCCCCTACAACTATAGCAGTCAACAAAGGTCTAAATATAGACCAACTAGTCCTTTCTGAGAATGACATCGAAGCCAGTTTTCTATAATACATAGAGGTCCCATAAGAAGTGACACCCACCAATCTCAAGAGGGAACACCTTTCACTGAAGTGCACTAGCTATCCTAATCTTAAATGGAGTGTATAGTGTCATGACATCATCAAAAATAAATATACAGGGTCCAATGATCTCCATAAGAGAAGCATATATAATACTATCAGAAGCATGTGTATTGAAAAGAGTATAAACTAAAACTAAGGTAACTAGAATCGTACCTCTAACTGTATAGTGTCTGGGATACTTCTCCTACAAGGTCTGCTCCATCAAAAAATTCTGACATGTACGATGGTACCGAAACCCTACAAGGCTACCCTAAGCAGATCCACCTTATTGTCGCTAAAAACTTGTCATCTAGTAACCATGACTACGACCACCTCCTTGGCCTGAATTTCTTGACGAACCATGATTCCATGAATAAAGAGGAACTGGGGGGAGGGCACTCCTATATGCTGATTCATAACAGATCCCCTCTGCTTAGCTACTGGTGAGAACATCATTCAATAATGATTAAGATGACCCATCTTGCTGCCAGATCGACACTAAACTAGGTCTCTTGTGTAGTATGGTCTCATGTACCCACTCTTTCATCTCGAGTATCACCTCACATGTCTACCTGAAGATACATCCCTATTACTAGAATCACTTCCCAAAGGCACCCTATAGTGCTTCCTACTATCAATTAATGGAATACCATCCCCGGATGTTGAACAACTCTGGGTTATAGCTCCAGAATCCATTATAATGTGATTAGTAATCATCTCATGGTTTACTATAGAAATCGCCAAAGGCAACATGAAAACATTCACATATGATTAGATGTCATACTTGATACCATCCTCAAATTACCTAGCCAGTGATAACTCTTCACCCCCATGAATAGGTGTGATGCACTGAAGCCATGTAAAGCTACAAGAGAAATTCATCACTGAATGAGAACTCAACTCCTAAATCATGAACTCTCAGGCTTGGTCGGCCCTCAACATCTCAAGGTAGAAGTAATCATAGAAGGTCCTCTAAATCTATTCCCAATTCATATCCTGATGTCGTCCCTCCTGTGAGATAACATCCCACTGTCTCTTGAAAGAATCACGTAGCATGTAAGTCATGAGCTTCACCCTCCTCTCAGGAGTCATCTCCAGATTCTCAAAGATAGAAATCATGGCCTCTAACAACGATTCTATAACAAGTAGTCCTCTATTAACATAAAAAGTGGGAAGATGCTGCTTCTAGAACACCCATGTAAACTCTTACATAGTCAGGTAAGGATGTGGTTCTCCTTGAAAGGACTACATTATCCTTATAAAGCCATTATAGAACTGTGCATCTGCACCTCTGTCTCGTATAACAGCTGGTACCAATATGGGAATGATGGGATGATCTGTTGGAAGTCCTTTATCTACCATTTCTAGTGTCTGATCATCGCCCTGTACCTGGCGTACAACCGGAGGATGTCTTGGTAGCATGACTCTACAAGGTCATGTTCACACCTCAGTACAAGATTAATGAAACTGCAACTCATAAGTAAAATTAAAAAATATGGGAATGAAATCATTCATGTTTTTCAAAAGAGGGTTACACAGCATGTAGAAACACTACACACCATGTTCCCTAAATCCTTAACATGGGCATGTAACACTTCCAACATAGTCATGTAACACTCTATACACATGGCGTGTTCCCCCTATGACACGGAATGTATATGAATATTCCCTTCTACCCAGGAACTTCTACATGAATATAACTACATGGTTATGTTGGTGTAACACTACACAAAGTGCACACTATAGACTTCGAGTGTACAACAAAAGATCCATCCACCAGTGTCGTTAGTCACCCAGCTGGATACACGATCGATTACAGCATGGTGTGTACTCCCATTACATAGCGTGTTCTACCAAGAGCTTACCAACCCTATGAATCTTCCCACAAAGTCAGTCACATAGTCAACAACTGAAAGACCTGTACATAATGTACCTAGTGTGTACTTAAGAAAATATATTTCTTCCAGAACAGAAGAACACAGGTTGCATGTTTATAACATTAAAAGTTATGTTTTCTAGGTTTTCCAAACATCAATACTTTGAAACATCTCTAAAACTCCAAAAATCATAAAAAAAATTGGCCAAGGCATTCCATCTTCAGATTTGTGAGAGCCTATACTCCCCTAAAATCAAAGATTGGAATCCTTATTCATATCATATCTTAACATAATTCAATTAATGTTCAAAAAAGATCCACTGAATTCGGATCTCAGAGGGACCATAACACCTCAGGGACCAAATCATGGCACCCATCCAAATTAAACATTACCTATACCAATACCCTATCAAATTTTAGGTATTATATCATGGAATATATCACAACAACTTGAATATTTAGCACAATATCTATCACAACAACATGTAATAAGTAATACACCTCATATGGAATGATGAGAATGCATGACATGTGATCTCTAGAAAGTGGCGATATGATGGATGAAATAGTATACCCTCATCTCATCAGGTTTCAACATAATAGAACATAAAATAAAACAATACAATACATGTGTATCACCTAATAGTGAAATCAAATCATCTGTAACAATTTCCAAAATTAGATATTTTCAAATATTTGAGGTAGCATGGATTTTCCCTATACATGGGTTAGCTAATCCCAGGAAAAACTAATTACCAAACTCCATTTACTTCCTATACCTTTATAATGTCTCCAAATAGTTAGACAAACCAGAAAAGAACCCCCTATGATACAACTTTGTAACATCCCAAATCATGGTGCCGCCAAAATGTGCCCCAAACCTGGTTGTTCACATGACCTCAAGCGCATTTCCCAAAAACCATAGGCTTATGACTAGAAGTGAGGGACAAGGTGTTATATTGGGGAAACAAGGACCTCATTTTTAGAGTATACACAACAAAAAACAAATAGTAAACTATAACAGATGTAATAATACCCAATAGAAATAAATTGTGGAAGATTAAAGTAAAATCAATAAAATCCATATCATATATATAATGATGCATGCCATATATGTCTAGTAATGTAACCAAAACAGGTCACAAAGCTAGAAATACAATACAATCCAATACAAAATAAAGATAAGAAAACACCAATAGCATCACAACCCTGATCTTGGTCTCATGCTCTCCAACTCCAACAATAGTCAAGTACCCGATGAAGAAGGGTTCTTCCCTTATATACACTTGCAATAATATAATCTACTTAGGTCCAAAGGAATGACCTAAATAGGATGTGTGACAAATCATAGTAGGTAGACACCAAAATATCCATTTCTAAATATCAGTGAATATATATAGTAGGTAATACGCAATAATTATGCAATAAACTAGGATGTACTCCAAAGTAAACAATCCTAGAGTTTTCAATTACATCCATTTAACATTTATGATACATCCATTGAATGATATAACCCTGAGATCTAGCCTCTATTCTATATCCCCCATGTAAAGTAACCAAAATAGATGTCCCATAGGACCATCTAAAGAAATATGTATGAATGAATCCAAGCATGTGATTTGTCATGGCAGACACATCACAATCACTCAACTATTCACCAATGACCCTCTTTGAAAGCTCTCATATTCGAACCCCTTTGGATACACATAGAATCAATATATTAAATAATTACACTCTTGGAAAGCTGTAACAGTCTATACCATTTGGTATAACATAAAATCAATTCATTAAATAAAAACCCCCCTCAGAAAGATCTCATGGTGTAACCCCTTTGGTCTATCATCTATACCAAGGCTTTCACTATCCTGTGTAAATAATATGGAAATCCCATTATTCTTCTTAGCCCAAGTCTCTCAGGGTCCATTAGAAAAAATATATGTATATGTAGTCTGGAATCCCCCTCAGTCTTCCTGGCCCAAGGCTCTCACAATGCATTGGAAAAATAGTGCCCATATTATATCCAAGCAACTCATGTAATCTGAAACTACTACACGGCTAAAAATTCACAATTCATATCAAATTCATTTCATATAATCAATAAAACTCCATCATAATCAAACAAGGCATGGAAAAAAATATTCTTGATAAGAAACTTGGACCAAATGGTCATAAACAATCAATCAAGGGAAACTTACCCATGGGGTTTCCCTTTGTCAAGGTATCTAACCTTATGCACAAGAAACAAGCATTTATAAAAATACCAAACCATAACAGGAAATTACAAGGTTCCATTCCAAATCAAGAGCTACCCAAAATGTGGTTATGTGGAACTTTTATCATTTATAATCCAAATACAAAAAAAAGAAGGCATAAACCACATACCTCAATGTCGTATGATTGAAATTCTTGAACATCGACCCTTGAATCGTCCTAGATCAGCATAGATCTAAAAAAGGTGAAAAACCCGAACCATGAATAACTCAAAAGAGAGGATAAATATGGAAGAAGGGCTCAAGAGGGTTTGATAACTCACTAGTGGGATTCCAACGCACCTGACAGTGTCTCGATTGTAGCTTGGATTGAGAATCGGGAGATCGAACTTCGTTATTCGTTCCAGAGTGCTTCTGTATGAAACACAGGAAGAATAAAGTGTTTCCAAACACTAAATATGACCCCGCTTTGATATATTAAAAAAAAGAAAATGAAATTGCATGTTCATTACCACTACACACTGTGTAGTATTCTCATCTATCCCCTGATTTATGCGGGTTTCATAGGTCACCACAAGGCAATGTACTCAATCATTACATGGTCAAAATGCAGTTGTATGCAGTAAGATTGGTACACGACGTGCACTCAGATGTACATGACATGTACATAGAAAATCCTCATTTCGTCCTTATTCCAAAAAAAACATGAAAATGAGGTCTATATCTGAAAATAATATATGGGATATTACATTCTTGATAATTACTTTATTATAATTTAATCATTTAAAAAATTACAAAAGTTCACCTACATTAATTATAAAAATGGAACCTCATCCCCAAAATTATTGAAAAAAATTTAGACTACTATATCTACCATATACTTAAAAATTACCTTATATAATTCTTTTTCCACAATATAAAGGTTTTATTATGCCCAATATACCAATCCTATGATCCTTAAGAGAATATATAAAGATGTAATTTCAAAGAAGAAGTAATTGACTTAACAGATCACATTATTTTTAATTACTATTTCTCCTCATATAAACCTATTATATTATTAATAAAATAAAAAATATAGTTTCATAAATATGCTAAAATATTATCATGGTTATGAAACTACCTTTATTAACCATCTTTCAATCATATTAGGAGTGAAATTTGCGCTCAAGTGTACTTATGACTTACCATCTCCACACAATAATACAAATAAATTTCAATCACCATATTTAATGGATGGTTATTATGATGGGTTTAAATTTTTTATTTAATATTTTTGACATACTTATACTTATTTAATGATATTTTCATATATAAATTATTACCTTCTAATCCATTGGAAATGATAATGTTTCTCGTGCATACGTATAGACTACCACCTCTATGTCGCGTTGTGATCCATTTTTAAATCCCACTTTACATGGTAGGGAGTAAGGATATATATAATTAATATATATGATATAATAATGAATGTATAAATAATAATTAATATTTACCATTTTTTCATTCCACCCATCAAAATTTGAAAACAACGTTCATGTGTACGTACTGTCTACCATCTCTATGAATGGTGTAATTCATTTTTCTATATCTTATTTTATTGTTGAATATAAATATGTATATAATTAATATATATGATATTTATATAAATATTTAAATTATGGATATTATGTAATAATAATAAATGTAAACTAAAAAACAACTGAACCAAAACATTTGTGAAAACCGAAGCATATATCTACTAGAATAGTGATTTTAATATAGAATTGTTAATAAATGAGTGATAAATGATTATAAGTAAATAATATAGGTATTTATATATATCATTATGGTTATAGAATATATTTCTAATAAATTTATTTTTTTATTCAATAGGTTGAATACATGTGAAGGAAGTGAGTCATGAGTTAATGGGTTTTCATCCCACTTTTATTTCTGTGAAATAGATGCCATATTCACCTCTTGTTTCCGTTATGTGGTCTGTATACTGCCCATGAATGTTTCATATGATGATTATTATGAATTTTTATTTGGATTGAAATATTCATATAAGTTTCTTTATTTCACAGGGATTATTATTCCCATGATAGATATTTCGTAATGGATTGATGTCATAATCTCATTATTTATCTGGATTGATTATCATTATGTTTTTTATGATGAAGTCGTAATATATACCTCTCATGAAAGTCATGAATTTTCATATTATCTGGTTATGTCTTGCGAATAATTTTTTTCCTTTCATTTTACTCACCTTAAGTACACATGATATAGAAAATGTGTTTTAATGGAACATCAATTTTGCATTTATCTTTGAACAAAAAACTTTTTTATTGTATATACATTCTTTTTAAAAATGTTTTAAAGAAGGTAATTAATGTTATACTTATATTATTTTGATTCATTTTTACTCGAGTTTTAATTTCTAGAAAATGGTTTAAAATGAATCTTTTTATCCTTTTTTGAATTATCTACTTTATTATTTTTATTTAAAAGTGTGGAAGTAATGTTTTATTTTAACATATACACCATGAACATAATTTCCTACTTTCATGATCGATCAATTCTTTATATCATACATTACATGTTTCCATGGTTTTTTCAAGGAAAATTTTTTCATTAATTTTTAGAAAAACATTATTTTTTATAAAGGTTATTTAAAAGTTAAAATGGTGTTTTTGATACTTTTTTTATCAATCCTTTAAAGGAATTTTCATATATGAAAACAATCATTGATGTCACTTGTTATTTTATAGGGATATGATCCAATGATACCATTCTTATTATTTATATAGGTGTTTTATGATTACGATGTGGAGATTTTTATGAACCCCATTAATTTTACATGGGTTATGTTATGATTATATAATGAATGATTTTTGATCTTATGGAATTTATATGTTTAGATTATGATTTTGGGATGTTTGGGTTTGTCAATTTTGTCTAATAAATTGGAAAATTATGGATAACTCATGAGGTAAATATTTTATGTGTAATCCTGATTTTATTTTCCCAATTTTATATATGGACATGACTTTTGTTCCCTTAATATTATGCATGGAAAATGTTTTTATAAACATAAGTTTATTCGTGGAAATGGTTTTCATGTCCATAAGATTATGAGTTGACCTAGTTTTCATGTCCATAATTTTATACATGGATCTAGATTTCAAATTCATAATATTATCCATGGACCTGGTTTCTGTTCTATAAGATTATTTAAAGGTATTATTCCATAACCTTAAATTAATGTATGAATATTAATCTATTTATACATGTTCACAATGTTATAAGAATTTATGTATTCAAAAAACTCATGTCTTATGTCAATGTTACGATTTTATCACATATGTTCTTATATTACTTCACAATTCGTGTTTTATAAACTGGCAGGTTTTATTCCATGACTCAAGATTTTGATGTTTGATATGAAGGGTATTATTTTTAAATTTTCATCTCGTTTTTTCATACCCTTATGCTCTTATTATGTTTAAGTTATCATTGATATCTACCTTTACCAAACATACTGAGAATATAAGCTCATCCTAAATTTTTTTATTCTCCTTGTATTTTTAAAAGAGCTCTTATGTGTGATAAGTCTAGTAAGGGTTCTAGTTATGTAAAACAGAGTATGATATTATATATATATAATATGTACAATTTATTTATATATCAATGTTGCTCAAGGAACTATACATATATGATTCTAGAAAGGATTATAATATTTTTTAATGAAAAATCATCTAAAAATGTGTAACATATATGTACGAATGTATGGGTCACTATAGTTTGTATCAAAGAAAGTATTAGTTATCCTTTGGAGACTATGATGACAAAACATTATTAAGAATCCTTCAGATAATTTTATGTATATTAGAATGTACAAAGTTATTGTAATAAAATGAGTGTGTTTTTTTCAAAAAAAACATCCCTATATAGATACTATATGTGGACATTGTTTTGGAATATATTCCATTAGGAGTAATAAATGTGAAATGAGTTGGTAAAGTTTATATCGACCGTTATTCGAGTGTATGGTTTGTGTACCCTTACTGCACACCTATTTTAACTCAATTATGGTATATTATTGTGTTCATACAAATTTTGTTTATAAAACATTATGAAGTATTTTAATGTATTATGACAATTAATGGCCATAATATCATAATTTAGGGAATCTCATGCATGATTTTAAGGAAAATGTGATTATTCAATCGAACTCTAATAGCATGATGCTTAAACAAAGTTTTTTATTTTTTTCAATAGAAGGAACTAAAACGATTCATGTGAAAAATGAATGTGATGTTAAATGAAATGACCATCCTTCTAAGAAAACAAATTTCCTAGATGCCAAAATATAGTATTTTGTGACTATACTCACTCATCCCTCTAAAGTTATAAGTATAAAAATAGGTCATATTGATCTTCCAAAATTACCGAGGGAGTAACATTCCATTAAAAAAATTTTGCGACAATATAAAACATAAATCTATGGGACTTATAATCCAATTTTTTCTACGAAATCTATCAATGTGATGGAAATGGTATTTTCCATTCTTCTGTTCTTGGATAATGAAAACATTGTCCTTACTATTTATCAATTGGACGATGAAGCAAATAAATTGTGGAATAATTTTAAGAATACAATGTTGGAAGATAAAATTGACTCAATGGTATAGGATGAGTCATAAATGATATTTTTTAGCATGTACTTCTATCTAATTTTATGTTAAAAATAGAGATATAATTCCTTGGGCTTAAGAAAAAGGATAGGGATTTCATTGATTCCTATGCTGAAAATTTTACAGGGATTTCAAGTCATTATTATAGTTTAATCTCTATCCCTAAAAATATTGTTCGATTAATTAGTTGTTTTAAACCATGTCTTATAATTGAATTATCCATAAGGAACTTTTGAATCTATGATTAAATTATTTGATGTGTATGAAAATTGGATATTGTAGTTGGAAACCCACATGGTTCTGGTGATAGGGAATGGAATATGGTGTTTTATAGAATCTCTAGTGGTATATCACCTGGATTAAAGAAACCCTTTTAACTATATACTTTCAAAAAATGAGGGAAAGAACACCCAGGAGAATGATTTAATGGTTCGAGAATATGTTTTATGTTTGCGAAACCTAGCCATCAAAAAAATATTCTCAATGTAACATGAAGAAGTCAGTTAGTGAAAGGAATAAAGAGAGGGTTCAACAGAATACACCACCCAGACTTTAGTGTTATAGATTCAAGGAGTTCAGGAATTATGGACGTAAATTACCATATATAATGGATAATGAGTGTAATAATCCACATCATCCTTTGAAGAAAAATGATAAATGGAAATATTATGCAATCAAAAATTGCTAAAAAATCATGATAATTATGAAACACTTATCCTTCACTCCAATGTTGGGAATTTAATATTGAATTTTTTATTAATGAGATCTTTGAAAATATTATTGAAGATCATTCAGTGAAATTATATTTGATTCTAAGAATTGATTAGCTCTTTCTCTATAAATATTCTAGAATAAGGAAATCACATTTGATATTCTGAATCAACTTATGATAATTTATCGATGAAAAGATGAACCTTGTACTTCCAAATGATTTTTTTTGTCTAATATATGATCTTATTTATGGAAAATTATATTTTGGTAGAATATAAATTTTTACTGTGAATTTATTTTTTCAGTAAATTGTTAGTTTATATACATTTTGGTATTTTAATTTATGATTAATTAAAATTATATTTATGTGGATCATGGAAGAATATGAGATCAAATCATTCCAATATTTGGGGATTCATTTTGGGAAGACATAGTTAAGAGGAGATTTAAGGTTAACTCTTAATGGAATGGATTAAGTAAAACTTTTGAAGTTATTTGAGAACTTTTTCTATCCATTTTGGTTTAGGTAAATATATAGAGGCTGAAGGAATGACTTATGGATATTAAAATCCATTAAAAGTTAATTTTTGTTCTTTATCAATGAAAAAATAATATTTAATATCCATTTATTGGTGTAACAGATGAGATATAAGTGGAATTTATCAAAACATAACTAAATGATTAATTTTTTCTTATAAAATGGAAAAAAATAATTATATTTTCAAGAGTACTCTATCTTGATAGGAGAAAAATCTCTCAAATTTATGAAAAGTATATGGAAATGAAAAAATCATTTGTTAATTTCCATTTATGTGGAATCGGTGATCTTTTAAAACATCATAGATTTATGGTTTTCTAGTTGTTAACATTTTCATGAAAATGTTGTCTATCTCCATCTATTAATACTTGTGAATTTTTATTCTCATATATGTCCATACATTCACTTTCTATAAATTTCTTCAAATTTTGAAACCTATTAATGTTTCATTTTAGTTGATCTTTCTATTTCACTTTCCCTATTTTCAAGAGGGAGTTTTATTAACCCTTTTTATATTTTGATATTCCAAAAAAGTTATTTTCAAATAGAAAACCATTGATTATTTGGTTCAATTTCAAATGGTGAGGATACATTTTTTTTAATGGTGATGGATTATAATGTACCACCCGATTAATTTTAAGGAAGGAACTCTTTTAGAATAGCTCATATGACAAACAATATCAATTTTAAAAAAACTACCCAATAGTATTAATTAAATATGATCATTATAACCAAGCTATTGAATTGGTGGGAATGAATTGGATTAACCAAATTATGAAATATATATATATATATATATATATTTCATAATTAATAAAAATTATTTTATTCATTCTTATGTAATAATCACTCAATTTTATGTAAATTCATTTTATGCTTCAAAAATGTGTTTTCTTGAAAAATATATTTAATTAATTTCTGTTAGAGAATATTATTATTAATTTTTATAAATTTTATAAATTTTATTTGATAAAGGGATATAAATTTTTAAATCATCATATCAAAATTATCTTATGGTGAAATTTGGATATTTTTGTGAAAATTTTGATTTTTTATTGAATAGTGAAAATATTAATTTTTTGAAAAATGTATTTTCATTTAAAATATTTATAGTAAAATTATATTTTCAATTATTTTTATAATTTTATTAGTTAAATTTTAAAAATATATATATATATAATTTTTTGTCTTTGTAATTAATTTAATACGTAAATTTGATATAAAAAAATATCCTTAAAAGAAAATTCATATGAAAAACTATTTCTCATTGTGTTTTTCATTTTTATGTTAAATTAATTTCTTCCACTTATAGTAATTGAATATTAACAAATTTATCCCATGTTTGGAATCATTAGGTATAAATTTGTAAAATATTTAAAAAATTTCACATTTACCTTTAATCATAATTAATAGTAACTGTAGTTAATTTTTATTATCACTATAATGGTAAAGTGTGTTAATTAAGGTTAAAACTAATATAATAATGTTAAAAAATCAAATAAAAACTTTAACTTGTCATATTTCATGTTTTTCTTCAAAAAAACCATTCAATTATATAATACATGTCTTTTTTGTTCCATTTCCCCTTGATAATGACATTTATATTATTTAAGTAAAAGATAAAGTCCAAAATGTCTTTCTTTGAGCTTTAATATCTGTAAAATTATTTCATATATAAAAAAGTGTATGAGTTTAATTATAAATTGATATTTTAAATATAATTGAATTTTTTATCATAGAAATTTATTTATAATTTTTATAAATTTAATAATTAAAATAAATGCTTACGCAACCTAAAGCAATGTTTGTTCAATTAACACATAAAAAATGATATTAAGAATATTAAATGTAATTTAATTTGCAAAAATTACTTTTACCATTGGTTTTTAAGATAAATAAAACCAATTAGATATATGATTAAGGTTTATATTTGAATTTCATTTTTGAATTGGTTTATTTAAGTTTAATTTAATGAATAGTGTAAAAATAATATTAAAATATTTTATTAAAATAATATTATATTAAATTATTTAAAAATCCTAAAAGTATCTTAATAGGATAATTTTTATAATATATGGTTGAAAATTTCATAATTTATTAATTTACCATCAAAATTTCACCTTATAAGATATATTATAACCCTTTAAAATTTAAAAAGGTGTTGCCATGGTTATTGTTAAAATAGGTCAACTAAGGGGTTTTGTCAAAATATAAGGTTTAAAACCCCACATAAATATATAAAACTTTTATTTTATTTATTTTATTTAAACCCTATAATTACTTATATTATAATCATTATCTATTTGGAGTCATTTAACTTTGAATGACAATATTATAATTTAATCATTTAAGAAATTCCAAAATTTCCCATCACCTCAATTTTAACAGCACATCTCCCCCCTTCACTTAAAAGAAAATTTTGCGCATTATATATTGAACATATCATACAAAAATAACTTATAAAAGTAATTATAAAAATTATAAAGGCTATGGTATTCCCAAAATACTAACCCTTGGTTAATTTAGAGAAGATCTAATATAGTCATTTCAATAATGTGGTAATCAGCTTAACAGATCAGTTTCTATTTATTTATTATTTTAATTCATCTAAATAAATTATATTATTCACAAAATATTAATTTAATCATCCCAAATAGATGAAAATTTTATTATTATCATGAATCCACAATGATTCACCCTCTTTACATAAAATGATATGTGAAAGTATCACTCATTGGTTTGTATAACTTACCATCTCCACGTAATGATGCAATTCATTTTTCTATACCCATATTTAATTGATTATTATTATTATTGTTTTAATGTTTATTTATAATAATCATGAAATTTTTATTCTTCAAGAATGATATATCATATCAATATTCTTACATTACAATCTGATGTACAATGATAACCTTTCTTATGCTTACTTATGGACTTCCGCCTCCACGAAGTGAGGTGTTCCACTTTTCAATTCCAATTTACATATATGGTAATAATTATATATATAATGAATATATATATATATTACATCTATTATGTAATAATTCTTTGGGAAATATTAATTATTATATACCTTTCATTCATTTCAATCATCGAAAATAAGAAACATCGGTCATGCTAACATATGACCTTCCATCTTAATGAACTATGTAATTAATTATTTATATCTCTAATTTCTTGGATGAATATGTATATAATTAATATATATGATATTTATATCATTATTAAAATTATGTATATTAAGGAACCATGATCAAATTACAAGGACGACCACTAGCAAACCAAAATATACATGAAAAACAAAGTAGATATCTCCCAAAATAGTGATTTTAATAAAGAAATGATAATAAAGGGGTTATAAATGATTATAAGTAAATAATATGTGTTATTATTTATAATAATGGTTGTTTTATATATGTATAAAAAATCTATATTTATTATAAAAGAGTCTCTAACATGTACAAAAGAATACATACCTTAAATAAAGGTTTTTTATCTAACTTTTATTTAGAAAAGACACATGTAATATTCATCACTTTTTTATTTTATGTGGTGTATAAAATTCCCAAGAATTTATTTTAATATTATTCTAATTAAATTAATGGGGATTTAAAAATCAATATAATGTTATTTATTTTTTGACACTTATGATCCAAATGTTATCAATGTGTAAGGGTTTCATGTTACAATCTCATTGTTAATCGAGATTATATATGTTTGCATTTACGATGATGAAATAGTATGACATACAAATCAATAAACTCATGAAATGTTTTATACATTGTTTATTTCTTGATAATACATGTTTTACATTGATTTTCCTCAACATAATTACTCAAAATACCCAAAATGTGTTTTGAATGAAAATCTACTGTATTTCTCCTTTCGATCAAAAATCATTTTTCTTACATATCCATGTTTTAAAGAAATTATTTTAAATATGGTTTTTAATATACTCTTATTGTTGTTTAAATTATTTTTTCCTATCTTTTAATTTTTACAAAATAGTATAAATGGAATCTTCTTGTTTCATTACATTTGATTATTTTTTTTCCTTTTCTACAAAATTTTGAAAGGAATGTATTATTTTAATGTATTCGGCATAAATAAAATTTCCCACCATCATACCGATCAATGATTTGAAGCTTCTATTATAAGTTCTCAAGTTTATTTTTAATAAAAAAATCCCCTTATCATTTTCTAATGATTAATGTTTTAAAAATGTTTTTTCAATGTGAAATGGATATTTTCCTCAAGATAATTTCGAGCATTCCTTTAAATTAATTTGTCATCTATGATATGTTCCTTTGAGGTTTCTTATAATTTAATTGGTATATGATCAAATGATACCAGATTTACTCTTTATATAGGTGTTTTAAAATTATTATGATCTTAATTTTAGGAAACTTTTTTATTTTCCATGGGTTATGTTATGACATTATAATGAATGATTAATCATATTGTGTCATTAATATGTATAGATTATGATTATATGCTTGTTGGGTCCATTCAATACATCCAATTCATTGGGGAAATATTGATTACTCATGAGGTAAATTTTTTATCCATGAACCTAATTTCATGTTCCCTATTTTAAACATGGACCTTTATTTCATGTCTATTGGATAATACATGGACCTGGTTTTCATGTCCATATTTTTATGAGTGGAATTTTATGTAAGGTAAATAAGATTATGTATGGACATGGTATTTATGTCCATAAGATTATTCATGGACATGGATTTCATTTTCATAAGATTTTGTGTAGACCTGGTCTCATATACATAAGTTTATTTGAGGGAATTATTTCATTTCCTTATGTTAATACATGAACCTATTTCTATTTATACATGTTCAAAAAGTTATAAGCTTAAGTGTATTCCAAAAAATCATAGATTATTACAATTTTATGTTTCATTTTTTATTCTATTTGATTGATTCCATATTTATGTATTATGATCTACTATGTTTTGAACCATGAGTCAATATTATTATATTTGATATGAAAGGCATCGTTTTCAAATGTTTTTATCATGTTCTCATACCCTTATGTTCATATTATGTTTAAATGATCATTGATATATGTCTTTGTTACCCTCACTAAGAATCTAAAATTACCCTTTCTTATGTTTCCCCTCCCCAAGTCTTCAAGAGAGGTTTTAGGTATGATAAGTCAAATAAGGGAGATATTTATGATGGAAATTGTGGGAGAATATGTAAATATCTTATGAACAATGTGTTTATATATCGAAATTTCAAAAGGAATAAGACCTATATGATTCATACATAGATCATAGTGTTATAAAATGAATATTGATCTAAAAAGTTGTAATATTTAGGTTATATATGTATGGGTCAATATAAATATATAGTGGTATTGAACCCTTGAACTCCCTATTTTTTATTCTCAAACCCCATCATGGGGCGGAAATAGTTAACACTAACTTTTTCCTATATTGTCTTACCAACATTCTCATAAGGATGAGTGAATAAATCAGATCTGTTTAATATAGTAAAACACATATAATAAGATATTTACTTTCATGAAATATACACACGGTGAGGAAGTCATAAAGAAGACACATAGGAGAAGTTCCCGGTAACATTACATCCCCTAAATCACACCATATGGAACAGTATGATGGTTGTGTGGGTACCACATCTTATGCACCATGTAGGGTTGGGTAAACCTATATTTTACATATTTCCCACTACTAGCTAGTAAAATACATCTAGAAACCTGATTTGGGCCATAGGATGGTCCTGTTCAGACTATCCCACTAGTCTGGTCCACTAGATTAACCCATGTGTCCAACCCATGACATCATCCATGATGGGGTTGGTGAGCCCTGCCTAAGTAGGTGGAACCTAGGATAACCTGTATTTGTGATTCCATTAATGTACTATGTATCAATGTATCGTGATAACCACAATACACGAATATACCCTTAGAACAACACCAACTAATTGAATTTTACAATTTAATATAATTTGTAGAACCTTTATGTTGTAATGTTTCTCTATCCACAATGGCCTGCTCTGACCACCATTTAGGGAAACCACCAGATGTGTCTTCAGACCATTCCAAATAATTTTTTTAATTCCAAAATGGAACCAAATAACTCCTTATATAGAAAATATCTTTAATACTATCCATGTGTTGATTTGATCACTTGGGTAGACATCCTCCATATGCCTATTGTTGGTTTTGATGAAGTCCAACCTCTAACACCCAAACTACTTGACACAAGAGGGACTAGACCATTATTTTCTCAACACCAGTTATGATGATGGTTCTTAATCCTTGAAAACATATTCAATGAGAATCATATATCATGTGTTGGAAACAATTATACACATAATCCTCTAAAAACTATAATTCCGTGTTTTCATCACTTCAATCCATTGAATAAACTCCCCTCTGGGAATCACAATGGATAATAACCATCACCCCCAAGCTGTTGGAGTTGGTGCCCAAGAACTAACTTCTTTGTACATTATGATTACTTATATTCATGGTTATGAATATTAATAAAGTTTATATCACATCTTGATTATTATTATTCATAACAGAGTATGTGATAATGACCTAAGAGTAGATGTTGCACTAATATGTCATAGCAGTTCCCCACTATGATGAGAACATGGAAGTGCTAAGACACTATTATTGATTATATGTTCTATATATGGATGATATCATTTGAGGTTCAAAAATGATATAAGAGATTAGGGGTGGATAATAATATGACTTTGAGGAACCTTTTCATGGTGTACTCCCTTGGTAACATCTAGTATAGATATTATGAGAACAAGACCTGCAAATAGGAGATCCACATTCCTATGTGTCATTGGATGTTCCTATATACGGATGTTCGTATTGGTGTATAGACATTAATATTATTATTATGGAGTATTATGATTCAAGCACATATTTGTATTAAATAAAACCATAATAATAGTTTCTTGTGGTGAGGTAGGATATGTTGGTTGTGTCACGAGTAATATTTCATTAAACAATACTGTGAGAAAGGATTTATCAATTATCTTCATTAACAGAAGTTAAAATCTCATTCCATTTGATGTAAATGATATAGCATAAATAAATACATTTCCATGGTTTTATATAAGTATGTTTTATTTCTATAAATTCAATGAAAGATATATCTATAATATAGGTTGCTGGAACTGGCTTGAAACCTGCTCGATTTGACATTTTTTAATAAAGGGATTATATTACACAGTAAGTGTTTGTATAAGGTGACATGTCATTGTGGAATTAACATCATTACCTATGGGTGCCTTGGAATGTTTCAAGATCCTAAACATGGATTTTAGGTTGCTTAACCTAGTGCCATTGAGAAAGTGTCCTAGAGGGTCACACAAAAAGTGTTTCCAGAATCTCAGTTAAATAATATATTATTTTTATTATTTAATATGTTGAATAGCTATTATTCTCTTAAGTTGTTTAACAAATTTTCATGTATGATTGATCCCATTTATTTTTTCATTAGTTATTCAAGAGAATATATTGTGAGCATAATATTCAATAAATATTTATTTTCCATTTAGTGAATATAATATTTACTTATTTAATAGTGAATAAGGAAATGAAGTTTATTTAATAAATAAATAGAAATTATTCAAGGAATGATAAATATTTTGGAGGAATGGTGGATTGAGATTAATGGTCTGGTGAGAAATGATAATATTGAATATTATTTAATTAAATAATATTTTCTTATAATTTTCAAGTTCAGCGCATGTTGAGAAATAATAAAATTACTATTATTATTTGACATGGGGGTTTTCTAGGATTAATGAACTAATAAGGAACTTCTGAAATTATTTTATTTTATCCCTAGAAATAAATATACCTAATTATGTTATTTTGTCATTAGTCTATTAATTTGTGCACAACATATTTGGAGAAAAACTTTAAATCCTAGAGATCTCTAATCTCTAAGAACACTCTCAGAAATAGAGAGAAATACTACTCCACCAGATCATGGAGAATGCTTTAGAAGTGGTTGTCAAGGTCATCAAAGTTGTATGATGTAAGAATAAGAATATTTCATGCTAGAAACCAGAGACTCCTTTAACGATGACTGGAGATTTGTAGAACACATGTGGATCACTACTAGAGGAAATATACGCTTGGATTATACAATGCAACGATGGTGCACTACAAATCTACCTTTGGGTACATCAACAAAGAATTAATTCCTTAGAGGCAATTCTTAAATATAATTAAATAAATTATAAAAAATATTTGTTTATCATCCCTCTTATTTCCAGCATAATTATTCATTATCAATTTCTTTGACTCAATTTTGTGGATCACTACGTTCATCATTATATAGATCTCTTATTGATTATTGATTATGGAAAAAATTAAAGTTGGGTACCACCCATCATACAATTTTGTTGTTATTAGAACCTACAAGTGGGTATCAGAGTGGGAAAAAATTGTTCATAATTATTTCAAATCTTTGGTCATTTTTTCTTTTATAATTTAGTTTTTCAATTCAAGATTAATCGTTCATTTAATATGAATTAAAATATTTCTTTCTTCCTTGTTATTGTATCTTAGATCTAATCAATAAATATAAATTTTTGATTAAAATAAAATATAGGAACTCATCTGGAGGATCCAAATATTCAGCCTGAATAACATAATAGTACACGCTATGTAATTGAAGTAACATTTTGTGTTGTTATTTTCAATTCACTAGAAGTTAATTCTGAAATTACTCAACCCATGTGAATTTATGACACATGGTGTAGAAAATTCATACACCAAATGTTGACCTAGATAGATTGGTGCACAGTCATCCAGAGTACACACTGTGTAGCCCAGGTGCATAGTTTGTTGTCTGTTTGCATCAAATATGGGTCATGTATTAAATACACGACCTACATGACTATTGACTATGTAACATGGAGTCAAAATAGTGTGTGACACATTAGAAACACTACGTACTCTAATTTTTTGAGGCATAGACTACATGGAATTTCCCTAGGCATGTGTCTCGGATTGATGTTGAGAGATGTACATGGAGTGTAAATTGGATCTACACACCGTGTTCTTATAACAAGTTACACTGATTTAAAATACATTTATTTTACTAAGTAAATCTTGAGGCATGCACTTGTTTGTGGTCATAAAGATTGTACATTCCATGTGATAGGGTTTAATATATATAAATATTTCAAATATTATTTAATATCTACTTATTTTTCAGATCTACATATCTTGTATGAGTTGAATTACTAGTTGCTAATGTACATGCATTTAAGTATAACACATGATCAAAATTTCTTGTAATTAGTGTAATCATATGTGAAGTACATGTCATGAAATTATGTTATATGTCATGTATGATATATGATACAAGTTTAAAATAGGATACAAGTATATTACATCTTGGGTAGAATATGACGGGTATTCACCATGTTACCTCCAAGGTAAAATTTATATACAAATCCATTTTAAAATGAATTTATTTTAATTGATTAAAATAATAATGGATGAGAATCTCAAGGAAATTCATATAAGGAATATGATAAAATTATTGGTTAATTAAAGATAATAATTAATCGATTCGAGCATGATTTATCTTCATAAAAAATTGAATTCTAGTTTTATTAATCGTGTAATATGTTTCATGAAAGAGGATGATCATGAGATAGACCTGGCCTTTTATATGTGATTGATTCATTTAAAATAAAGTTTTGGCTTGTGTCTCTTCTTTCCTCATTGTTATGTAGCGAATACATGGTCATGGTTTCTTTTATGTAAACACCTTTATTCCATCACCTACGTGTGAGTAAAAGGAATATTTAATGGATGGATCTCCCAAGATAGTAGAGGCGGTTCAGGTTTGGAGTGGAGAAGAAACCAATACAAGGAGATACAAAGGTGGAAAGGTGACAACCTGTAAACAAGAAACTCAATTGGTTCAAGGTGTTTCTCCCCTAGGTCAATAGTTTATGAACTACTAGGTAAACTACCAAATAGTATAAGCTAATGATCATAACCATTATTTTATTTATTTCAGTAACATGGTTATTTAATTATGGATGTCATGTCATTATCACATAATTAATGAATTAACATGCATGCAAGATGGAACTAAAATAAACTGTCTTATGTGTAAATATTATATAAGACATGTTTAATCAATTAAGTAATCCCACTTAATATTAACAAGAATGTGATAATGGTAATTATTGTAAATTTACACATTAAAAGATAAAAATACCTTAATAAAATATTAATTTGGAATAGCCTTCCATTACATTGGTTAGAATCGAACCATAGCTCAATATTATTGACCGACCAATGTTGGGGTGGTTTCAATTATTAGGGAATTCTAACATGAGGTTTTGGTTGACATTACTTTTTTCACTTCAAGGGTTCACTTCCAAAGTATAAATTAGATTAACTAAGAGACAAAGGTTGAGGAAATATAAATTAATGATTTCAGGATTGGTGAGTCCACTTATCATATCAAGGAATCATGTGTTAATGCAGTTATCATTTGGAATGCCTACCTAAAACCATTTATGTTTCTTGACCAACCAAATTTGGGGTAATGAAAATGGGAATAAGAATACATTCCAATTGAATGTCTAACCAATAGGATATTATAAATCCAATGGTGAGGGATTTTGGGTTTGTATAAAATATTGGGAGACTAATAAATATAATATTTATTTTTTTATACAATTTATTAGATAAAATAATAAAATTCAAGTTATCTTATTTTATATATACAATAATAAAATGACATCAAGCATATCATTTTGATCCATACATGAGAAGAAAAACCTTCTCACTAGAACCCATTTCTAGGAGTGAAAAAGGTGCATATGGGTTATCCTTATCCACGAATGAAAATTGTATGTGAAGGAAGAACCATTAATAGTTGTGCCTGGAAATTAGGTAAGTAATGAAGAGCTATCTCACTATGAGAAACATCTGAATGATGCTACATATGTTCATTGATTCCTGTTGTCATCCATGTCCAATGATATTTTAGGGAAACATGAGGATATGTATGCCTATAGAATGATGTCTCACCTTCGGGATCTCTATCAAGAGAAGTTGAGATAATAGTGGAATGAGATCTCCAATTCTTTGTTCGAAACTACGCTTGGAGAGTTAGCAACAGCTGGGCCTCATGTAGTCATGATTATTGGATATATTGAATGCCTGTAAATCTTAGGGATTAAATTCCTAGATGATTTTTGTATATATCTCATACTTTTATCACTACCCAAGACCTTATAAATCATTATTATGAATTATAATATGAGAAACAATGAGAAGAGTCTATTGGAATTTATAACCATGATTCTCCAAGTGGATAAGAACATGGGCATGATAAGAACGTAGTCCTCATTGAGGATAATAAAAGGAAGAACATGAAAATGAAACTAAAACCTAAAAATTGTCTAATACTCTCGAGAACCAACCTCCTAATCAAGATTAGATCTGGAGGCATTGAATGGAAAAGGAAGAAATATGTTTTTCTTATGAAAATTCAAGCCACTAGAAGAGGAACTACACCAAAAAAGGGATTCTAAAGCTGTGTTCTGTTATCAAGTACAATATTTCTATTTCTACACATTGGGTATTCGATATAGCTTGTGGTTCTCACATTTGTATCCAAATGTAGGAACAAAGTAGATTTAGAATGATTTCTAAAGGAGAGGTGGATATACGAGCTGCCAGTTGTGCGAGGCAGTCTACTCATTCCATTATTGACTAACACATTTAATTTCTAAATGGAATAATTTTTGTTTTATGTTATTGTTATTATGTACCTACTATTCCAAAAATATAATTTTTTGTATCATTATTAGATACTGATTAGTTTATTTTAATGTTTAGAAATAAAAGTTAATTTTTTTATAAGGGCAACCTATGTTATGGTATGGTACATTTTTAAAATTATATTTATGTATTAAATTATGAAAACCATGTGTTTTAAATTGATAATGAATCATGTTTACATGACTCATATAACACCCAGCTTTGGAATCACCATCATGGTTATGTAAATGTGAAGTGTTTGAAAAATATTTTTCAAGATGGTTATTTAGACTCATCTGAGTTAAAACTAATTGATATATATCATTCTTTTTTATAAGGAAAAATAATCAAAATACCATTTAGTGGATATGGTGATAGGTCCAAATAGTTTTTAGGATTGGTACACACTGATGTGTGCGGACTATTTCTAGTAGAAGCTAGAGGTTGATAATCCCGATTCATAAATTTTTCTGATGATTTGTGTAGATATGGCTATATCTACATGAGGAAATATAATTCCAAGTCCATTGAGAAATTAATGTAATTCATTAATGAAGTAGAGAATCAACATGGGATGAAGATTAAGAAGCTTTGTTCCAATCGAGGTGGTGAATATCTTAAAAAATAGTTTATGAAATTTCTACAGGAGTTTGAGATGCTATCTCAACTCACTCCACCTTATACGCCACAGTTGAATGGTGTTAGTGAGAGGAGAAACTGTACCTTCTTTGACATGGTATGTTTTATGATGATTCATCTAGATCTTCCATTATCATTTTAGGGATTTTCATTACAAAATGAAATATACACATTAAACCAAGTACCAAATAAACTGTAAAATGGAATTCCCTTCAAGCTATGGTGTGGGAAGAAACACATTTTTTCTCATACACATGTATGGGGTTGTGATGCATTTGTTAATTATTTCTCAAGAAACAAAATAGTACCCTAGGGAATGATTTGTATCTTTATTGGGTATCCTAAGGAAACAAATGGATACTTTATATACAAACCCTTATACATAAAAGTGACTATCCCCATACAATCTATCTTTCTTGATTGTGAAAACATCTACAAAAAGGATAGTGGGAGAATGATTGGAATCAATGATGTTGATGGTCAAGAAACACATGAGTAGGTACAGGAACATATTCCACAGGACCCCATGGAAGAACTAGTTCTTAAAACACAAGTACTGCATAGGAGTGAAATATAGTTAAGAGAACCATAGAGATATGGTTTTCTAGACACCGAGTATGGTGACTTATTATTGTTGGAGATGATGGAACGCTCTCCTATAAAAAGGTAGTAGAGATCCCATAAGAGGAAAAATGGATATACGTTATTAATTCTAAAATGGATTTCATCTATCAGAACCATGTTTAGGTTCTACTTGATGTGCTAGTTGACATAAAGCATGTTGGATGAAAATGGGTTTTCAATAGGAATCTAGACATGGAAGGAAAATTATGTACCTATAAATATAGGATATTGGATAATGAGTTTAAACATCATCAAAAAATTACTAAAATGAAATATTTTTTCTAGTTTTCATGTTTAAATCAATAAGAATCATAATTTTTATAGAATCTTACCATGACTATGAGATTTTGAATATGGATTTCAAAACTGCATTCCTCAATGGGAACCTTAAATAATATGTCTATATGACACAACCAATAGTGTTTGTGACTCCATGTGATTCCTAACAGATTTTAAATTTATAGAGATCTATTTATGGATTGAAGAAAGCATCTAGGCCATGTAATATTATATTCAATGACGACATAAAATAATTTGGTGTTATTCAGAATGAATGTGATCCAAGTGTTTACAAAAGGTTTAATGCGAAAGAGTACATTATACTATTAATATATATTGATGACATATTACATATTGGAAATGACATACCAACCTTACAAACTGTTAAAGACTGGTTGAACAAATGATTCTCCATGAATGAATTAGGAGAAGTATCCTATTGAACAGAACTCTTGTCGAAGCTGGTAAAATTTTAACATTGATATTCCTACTAACTACAGTATAATTGGTATGCAGGTTCGAACCCATAGGGAAAGTAATTTTGGCCAATAATCTTCTAAAAACAAACTAAAGATCCAACTGTTGTTAGTATTGGGATTGAGTTTCTATTTTTCACTTTTTATATTTTATTATTTATTATAAGGCACAGATGAAACAAAACATCTTTTTAGTTTTTTTCTAAACTATAACAAAACAAGAAACAGGCTAAAGATAGAAAAAGAGAAATAAAATTCTGAAGAGAGAACAATTTAAAGTAATATGTTCCGGGAAAATATCAACTCTACTAATTTTAAAAACATTCCTTCTCACGATATTTAATACTACTAATACCACTGAAAAAGAGTGATTTATTTCCCTCTCCATGAGATAAATCACTCAAGACAACTAAACATGGAGTTCTCCATTCCTTGGTTAATCAACATGAAAAATCTAGTTTGAAAATATCACTGAACTAACTCATTGTATGTACTGTAGTATTTTATTTCCATTTAAATGTTGAATAAAATTAATCCACATTTAAACTCATCGTATGAATGTGAAAATCTTAGATTAAGAATAGGTGGTACATTGCAATTGAATGTAATCAGAACTGACCTCTCTGATCAATTCTGATCACATTAAAATGATAGTGAGAAAAGAAATGAACGATAACCAATAGACTCAATTTTTACCTTGAACTGTAAGTATTTATCCTATCATAATCTCTATTTCGTAAACTATTTTCAATCAATTTTTAAGGAAGAGAATTGAAATAGAACAGAGTAAGAAAACACCCTCTGCTCGCATGAATTACTACTCCTCGCCCTCGGGTCTCCAAGGAATGGTTCTCCAAGAGTTGCTCCAGAATTCCCATCCATGTTCTTGCTCTGAGTCTGGTCAGTTCATCGAATGACTGAGCGTCCCACTACTCAACAGTGGTGCGTTTGTTCGAGTGAATGATAGTCCCTAAAATTCTATTGCTTGTTCGGTTTTGTATCCTCTGTCATCTTCTACTTATCACCGATCAATTCAACTGACTTCAAAAAGTTCCTCAGTTGTGCACCGCAGACGTGCGTTCTTTTACGATAGGCATGTCGTGCTAGAAATTCCCTCATAAGTAACTCTCAATGAGTGGTTAGATGAATATGGATGTATAACCATCTCTTGGATATACCTGTAAAAGAAAAACACACAAAACATTAAAAAAAGAGAAGGAGATAAATTAATATCTAAGGTCATTATTTAATTAAATATGTTAAAATATTTATTTATAAAGTTATTATTTCTTATTAAATAAAGTTATCAATGTTATTTTAAAAGTTTATTATTATTTATAAATTAAATTATTTACTAATTTATCTTAATTAGATTAGTTTATTTATGTTAGAAATAAATTATTATTATGTAATTAATTTTATTAAAAAATAACTATTTCTTATGACACATTAAATTATAGTTAATTTATATTGAATTAATAAATTCCAATTTATTATTTTAGCTTAGTCAATGTTTTATTAATGTTAATTTAATTATTAATTCTATGTTATAAATTAGTTATTTTTCTTTTATTTATTCATAACTATAATTATTAAGTGTTTAAGATAAGTTATAATTATGATTATTATTATTTTAAATTGTGTTTTTTTGTTAATGTATAATTTTATGTTTTTTTAAATTATTATTTTATCTTCTCCACCCCATTTCAGGGCTAAATGAGGGGGGAGGTCTTCTTCCCCAATAGCAGTGTAGTTCTTCTCTTCAGCATTAGTGGCGTCAAGTTCCTTATATCTGGCGCAGCGCACTCCAGATCTAGAAACATGGTTGCACCCTCCTCTCCTTCATGTAGCTTGGAGTCTTAGTCGGCCACCCTGCTTATGTGGCATCATCTTCATCTCAGCAGACCCATGGAGGCCTTAGAGATGGGTCGAGATCTTCAATCGTGATGGCTCTCACTCGGTATCAGCTCATCCTTTCATCGGTGCAATAAACTTGAGCAGTGTCAACCTCCTCCAGGAAGCTCCACAAATCATCAGTAGGAGGTGCGACTAAGTTTTCAAGCAGCAACGGCTCTAGGAAAAATTCTCCTCCTCTTCACGATGCAGTGTTGGTAGCAATTTCTCAACACAACAGGACAACAGGCTACAGACTTCAACTAGCATCTGAAAGCTCACAACCCTCGTCCACATGATGATTCATGTTAGGCTGGTCCTCCTTGTCAGCTTCCATTGTGGAGCAACCCAGGTGCGCAGCACCTGTGGCATATGGCGGATCTCCTCTCCCTAAAAGACAGTGCAGCAGGGGTACATTCGGCTTAGTCTCCTTCACTTTAGAAGCGTACAACGAAATGGTTCTTCCTGCTACATGGATGGCATCGGCAGGGAGGCTTCCTTCTTGATCCAACATGGCGGTGAAAGTGTGAGTGAAGCGGTGAAATAGTAAAGGGGATACGGTGCGTGAAGAGATGGTGGAACAGTGAAGCTACATTCACGGTGGCATAAAAGAACCGGTGAGTCCGTATTGCTAATGAGACGGTGCGTCCGTGAATGAAATATGTGTTGAGTCCGTGAAATACTAAGTTACGATGGCTGGGACTATGAGACGGTGAAAAAAAATTGATGGTGAGACATTAATGTATTATGGTGGGAGTGCAGAATCGGTGGGACAGAAGAAAAGGAAGGGAAACGGTGCTTCCATGTAAGGAGTGTCAAGGTGAGACCGTGACTCAAACCGGTGAGATTGTATTAAGCGGTTACAGTGAGACTATAAAGAGGGTTTATGATGGTTGTGTCACCATAAAAGGATTAGAGTGAGACAGTAAGAGATATAGTGGCTGTGAAGACACTGTGACCAGAATAAAACTGTGAACCTTTAAAAAATAAAAAAGGTAAAAGAATTAAATTAAAACTTAAAAAAAATATGAACAAAGTAATTAATTGAAAATAAGTCTTAATCATTATAATTTTAAAATTAAATACAACATAAACTTAAATAAATTAATAAAACCAGTTCAGCTTAATTTAGGTTCTTAATAACTTCAATTCGCATAACTTAAATTATTACTACACTAAAAAATGAATTCATAAACAATTAAACTATTAAAAGACTTATAAAATTTAAATAATTATAAAACAAATTAAAATTAATGCTGCTATATCAAACTAAATTAATTTAATTAGATAATTAATTATCATCTTTTTGAATAGTTGGGTTGGATTAAGACTTTAAATTATAAATCTTGAATAAATTTAGTCTGTTTAAGAACGTAAATTAGTAATTAATAAATTATTAAAAGACATATGATAATTAGATTATATTAATTAATTTTTTAATACAAGAAATGCTAAATAAAATCTTCATTATCTTATTGCAAAAGCAGAATTAATAAATTAGATAACTAATGTTAAATTATTAACTATGCAGACAAAACCGTCAAAGTAAAAATATACTAGACTATAAAATTAAAGAAAGAGATAAATTAATTATTTTAAATCTTATAATACACAATTAATTACAAAAATTGATTAAATTGATAAAATTAATAATAGAAATATAAAGAAAATGTATTTATTAAAAAGTGTTAAAATAAATAATTAAATTAATAAAAATTAATTAAAAAGATGTGGAAAAAACATGTGTTTTTAAGGCCACATCAAATTCCCAAACACTTAAACATTGTTTTTCCTCAAACAATCCCATCTTTTATTATCAGAATGAAATATAAAAATTGTTCTTATTGAATTTCTCAAAATGTAACATGTCCAAAACATCAAGCAGAGGCCTTCAAGGCTTTCATTTGGTTTAGAACATAATTTTGCCATAAGAATCTTTCTTAGAACAAATACTCAAATGTAGTGAAGAGAGTTGTGAATCAACAATAAATGAATGTGTCATGCATCATATGTGGAACATCATAATAACTAACTTCAATCTAGGAAATTCCAAAGTCCAAGAGTGAGAAAAGGTAAAATTATTGTTGAATTATGAACTTAACAGTAGGAACTTTATACTTTGTCTTTTCTACCTATGTTCCAAAAATAAATAATTTATTTTTTAGAATCCCCTTAATGAAACAACCTAAATGACTCCCATAAAAACCCATCAACCCCTTCTTCATCTGGCGTTCATCATTCCCATCACCCTAATGAGCTCATTTTTGACCATAGACACTTTATTTTATTTTTCCAAGCCATGTTTCATTGTGCTAATAATTGTGCAATAAACACTTATTCAAAGTGAACAAGGGATTATAGTTAACAAAAACACACCTAGCATCTAGGGTCTCAGAGACTCACTGTGGGATCCCAGATGGCCAAATTATTCCAGTTTCAAAATATTTATGTCAAAAATCATTTACATGGGCTCATTAAGATGATTACATTAAATAAATAACAAAAATGTGTGTCCCCTAGGATCAATTCAATCTTCCAGTTCCAAGAGTCATGATCATAATTCCATTAACAGATCACCCATGTCACTTTCAGAAGTAGGTCCTAAACCAAATTTCCATTAAATCACTAAGTATATATCACTCAGAAATCATCCATTATCATTAATTTCTGATACAAAAAAATCTCAACTACCAGCAAGGTACTTGTCCTAATGCAAAAACCATTTGAATACAATGTAATGCCTCAAATTATTCAAAAATTTTGATAAAATTTAACCATTGTTTAAAAAAAATTTGAAGATGCAATGGGAATTGAAGGGATTTCAATTAATCAAAGTTTAGTACAATGAAGAATTAACCCCCTCCCCCACACTTAAAATCCAAAATTTTCCCCAAAGTTGACTTCTAAATATGGATAAAAACAATTAATAAATAAAGGTTCAAAATAGATTTCCAATTATGTTGATAGATGACATGTATCAAGGATCCCAATGGAGTTCAAAAATATTGTTTTCCACAATGATTAAATTAAAATAAGGTTCATTAAATAGTAAAAACATTAACATTCAGTATAGTGGAAAATTTTCAATGCAGCTCAAAAGTATCATATGAGGTGTAAGTGAACTGTGTATAAGGTGTAAGCATTTTAATAGATTGAATTTAATAATGTGTTTAATAGAACAGAAAAATGAATGCTAAAACACCCAAACCTAAAGTGGTTTCAATACAAATATTTTAGTCTATATATACCCCCCTAAACATTAGTTCATGCAGTGAATGGATTTTAACATATCAATGAATTTCAATTTTCAACAAGGAGGAACATGCAGAATTTAATTAAATAAAGTGACATATAATAGAATTTTATTCCAATATGATCAGAATTTTATTTAGCAAAAATAGGAGCAACATTTTTTATGAAAGCATTAAGGAGCAGAGATATGAAACAGAATTCCACAGTAAGGTACTTCCCTGACATAATTTTTTTCCATCAATCCTTAATTATTGGAATTCCACTCCTCCATGAAACCAAAAACATCTTCCTAAAAATAAAAAGCATGAAAACCAAGAACAACGCAAAATTACTAACAAGTATTCCCCAAAAACAGAACTCAAGAGTAGTATTTTATTCAATGTTAAACATAAAAAATTAAAGACAAAGAAATAGCATGGGTTGACTCCCATGAGGCATTGAATTTAAAGTCTTCAGTTATTCATTATTTAATTAAAATTTTTTTATAAATTAACACAACAAAGATCATGGGTTGCCTCCCATGAAACGCTACGTTTAAAGTCCCCAGCCAGACTTCATTTAAGAATAGTTTTCTAACACAGTGAAGGTAGCAAAGCCCTTTGGTTTTCCCTCAAAATAAAGTTTCACTCTCTGTCCATTGACTAACATGTGTTTATTCTCTTCACCTATAATTTCAACAGCTCCATTCTTTAGAACATTCACAATTGTAAAAGGTCCAGACCATTTGGACTTCAGCTTTCTAGGAAAGAGTTTGAGTCTAGAGTTAAAGTAGAGGACCATCTATACAGGTTTGAATTCTTTGTTTTGAATGATAGAATTGTGAATGATTTTATTGCTCACTTTATAAATCCTTGAATTATCATAACTCTCTCTACTAATCTCATCAAGTTCACTCAGCTCAAGTAATATCCTCTCACCAGCACTCTTAAATTCAAAGTTTAGAGCCTTAACTATCTAATAAAAATAATTTTGAAATTCCACGGGTAAATGAAAACATTTCCCAAAAAAAATCCTATAAGGATACATACTTATTGGGGTCTTAAAAGCAGTTCTATATTCCCTTAAAGTTTCATCCAGTTTAAGAGACCAGTCTTTCTTAGAATTTGAAACAGTTTTTCCAAGTATTTATTTCAGTTCCCTGTTTGAAATTTCCACCTTTCCACTGGTCTGTGGATGATAAAGAGTACCAGTTTTAGGAACACAACCATAATTCTCCATCAAAGATTTAAATTTATAGTTCTTAAAGTGTGTTCCATTATCCGTGATAAATGATCTTTGGAGTCCAAATATTATAAAGATATTCTTCTTGACAAATGTTATTACAAAATTGGATTGATTGTTGGGATATGCCACTACCTCACCCCATTTCAAAAAATAGTCAACAGTAACAAGTATATACTCATTCCCATGAGAAGATGGATAAATAACCATGGAATATAAACCCCATACATCAAAAATTTCAACATCCAGAATTCGTTTTTGGGGTAACTCTTGTTTCCTACCAATGTTTCCCAGCCTCTAGACCTATCAAAACCAACCATAAAACTTCTAGCATCCATAAAGAGTGTAGGACAATAAAAACCAGATTGTAGGAATTTTTGAGCGGTTCATTCACCACCTTGGTGACCTATCCAAGGTGAGGAATGACAACTTTCTAAGATAGTCAGCATCTCTTCCTCAGGCACACACCTGCACAGGATACCATCAGCACACCTTCTAAACAATAGGGGACCATCCCATAGGTAGTACTTAAGATCAGAAAAAAAAATCATTCATTGGTTATTAGACAAATTTTTGGGAATGAAACATGCTGCCAGGAAATTAGAAAAATCTGCATACCAAGAAGACTGCTGAACAGAAACAGATAGCAACTTCTCATCAGGAAATGGAGAATTTATCTCCCTTAGATCTTCAGAATGGGTGTGAGGTAGCATGGATAAATGGTCAGCAACTAGATTCTCAACTCCTTTTTTATCCCTAATCTCTATGTCAAACTCTTGTAATAGGATAATCCATCTAATCAGCTAGGGTTTAGTTTCCTTCTTATATAGAAAGTATTTTAAAGCCAAATGATTAGTGATAATGATGACTTTAGAACTTAACAAATACTGCCTAAACTTCTCTAGAACAAACACAATAGATAAAAATTATTTCTCAGTGGTGGTATAATTCTTTTGAGCTTCATCTAGCAGCCTATTAGCATAATAAACCACACACAACTTTTTATCTCTCCTCTATCCAAGGAAAACACCTAAAACCATGTGAATAGCATCACACACAAGTTCAAAAGGTAATTTATAGTCAGGTTCAATGATGATATGTGATGTAGTGAGTTTCTCTTTAAGCAGATTAAATGATTTCAAACATTTTTCACCAAAATTGAAAGGTGCATCCTTGACCAGCAAAGAACAGAAGGGCATAGTTATTTTTGAAAAATCTTTTACGAATCTCCGGTAGAAACCAGAATAACCTAGAAAACATCTAACACTTTTTACATTAATATGAGGTGGATGTTTTTGAATAACATAAATCTTAGAATTATCAACTTCTAGACCTCTCTTAGACACCTTATGACCACGCACAATACCTTATGTAACCAGAAATTGATATTTTTCCCAATTAAAAAAAAGTTTTGTTTCAATTAATCTATCTAAGACTAACTCATTATTTCCAAGACAAGTATCAAAAGTGCTTCCCACAATGGAAAATTCGTCCATGAAAACTTTAATAATTTTCTCAATCATATCAAAAAAGATAGCCATAATACACCTTTGAAGAGTAGCTGAAGCTCCACACAAACCAAAGGGCATCCCCTTGTAGGCAAATGATCCAAAGGGGCATGTGAAAGTGGTCGTTTCCTGATCCTATGGATCAAAAGAAATCTAGTTGTTACCAGAATACCCATCTAGAAAACAAAAAAAATCCAAAAATCCTCTCAAGCATTTGATCCAAAAAGTGCATTAGAAAATGGCCATTCATAGTGGATGTATTAAGTTTCCTATAATAAATACTGACTCTCCATTTTGTATCTTTCTTAACTTGAACTTATTCATTATTTTCATTTTTATCTATAGTGAAACCTCCCTTCTTGGGGATAACCTAGACAGGGCTAACCCAAGCACTATCAGAAATGGGATAAATCATTCTAGTGTCCAGCAGTTTGATTACTTCCTCTCTCAAAACTTCTTTCATATTTGGATTCAATATTCATTGAAACTCTACCCTAGGCTTATGATCAGGTTCCATAGGAATTTTATACATAAAAAATGCGGGACTAATACCCTTGATATCATCTATTGTCCATCCTATGTCAGATTTATATCTCTTTAACACATTCAACAATCTTTGTTCATGATTTTCATCCAGTTCAGCAGAAATTATTACAGGCAAAGTGGAGTTCTCACGTTGAAACGAATATTTAAGATGAGAAGGTATGATTTTTAGTTCAAGAGTGGGTGGTTCTACACTTGAAGGAAGACTCTCAGGCCTGGGAGGTCCAAGATCATCAACATATTTCTTGTAAAGTGTATTGAAATATGAATGATTTTCAATTTCATGCTCAGATTCAGAGATAACAATCCTGTTATACAAAGTGGGCAGCTCACTGTCCAGTCATTCCATATCAGAATTCAACATGTCAATGAAAGTAGAATCCTCAAGTTTTCTCAAAAGTACTTCCTCATCAATATCAATGTTCTCAGATGTGTTGGTGCTAATAGAAACACCCTCAAATTCACTCAGAAATCTCCTTAGTTCAGAAACAGAGTACTCTTCAACAGCAGAAACTGGACAGTTATGCAGATCTGAATGATTTTCCAGATTGGTTGTTACATTAGAGTTTTCATCTACCAAAACAGATTCAAAATGATTTTCATCTACACAAATGTTTTCTTTAACTTATGATTGATTTTCATATTTTTCAATGTGTTCAACATGATTTTTATAAGAACATTCAGCATCAAGGAACTCTATTTTTGAGCAGTTTTCAAAATATGTTGGTTGATGTTATTAATATTTTCATTACTTATTATATACACCCTTTACTGATTTTATATGAAATGTGCATATTTTTTGTGAAATATTAATGTTTTAATACTAAGTATAATTTTTGAGCATTTTTAGAAGTAGTCCAATTGAGTCAGTTTAATTTTTATTTATACATCTCACCCTACTAATCTAAATTGTCTGTTTTATGTTTTGTAGGATTTATAATTCAATATAAAATATTTCACTAAGAGTAAACATTGGCCAATTATGTCATTTGAAAGCTCATATGGACCACACAAGATGACCCAAAAAATTTGTGAAGAAACTGGACCAGCCATAAGGATTGAGTTACGGGTCTCACTCCCGAAGCCCATATGTTATGAAACTCCACCATATTTTTGAAATTATCTGAAATAATCATGGGTAAAAATTTCACGGCCCAACTCTAAGAACAATGGGATCAAATTAATATTTAATTTATTGCCTACCATTCTGGCCGAGAATTAAAATCCAGACACTATTGATGACATAGATCTTGATCTAGACATCATTTTAAGCTGATATTATTCCGTGTGAAAGATGATATTTATGTGGCCGAAGTTTTTGAAAACATCATTCCATTTTGAGGGAATCTTCCTATTCAAAAAACCTTTCACATTTTTTACTTCAAAAAGACTGGATTGAAATGGACAGATTAAATTTGATTAATCAATCAGTCATAACTTTGGATCCATAGGTCAAAATGACTCCAAATTTTGAGAGAGGTAGGCCAACCTTATTATCTACAATTTTCAAGCAGGTGATATTTCATTATTCATTTTTATACATGTCACAATTGGCGAGCCAAGTGGAGGGGTAATTTTGGATTGCAAATAGTCCACCACCTTGGGCTATTAATACATCCCCTCCTCTCCTTTCAAGAGGGTTGCCATTTCAGAATAGAGGAGAATCAATTGGCACTATCAAGGTTCTTCCAATAGACTGGGAGGAAATTCCAAACTCAATTTTTAAATTGATAGACCCTTTCTCCTCTCTTTCATTTCATTTTCTTTTGTGTTCTTCTTCATTTTAAATCTTGTAAGTGTTTGTTTTGTAATTCTGTTTTAATGAATGTTTCTTCTTCAATATCTCTTACTCTCACCCAACTTCTATATTTTAATATTAATGTTCATAAAATAGCCTAAATCAATTTAAAATACATTCTCCTATTTTTCTTCCTCATTCAATCTAAATTCTATATTTAAAAATTTCTTCATCATTTGTGTGTGTGTTCGGCACACTACTCTTATCTTGTCCCTTTCTTTTTCTTCTCTTTATAATTCATCACCATAAACATATATTACCAGATTAATAAAAATCTTAATGGCTGAGTAAATCTTTCATTGGGGTGAGTTTTAATTTAGATATGTTAAGCAATTGAGAGCTTTTGCTCGATGAGTATTCGTTGAATTAACATTGTGTATGTTGGACTTAGCATGTCATGGATTAATGAATTGTTTTGTTTAACATGTGGTTTCCAAAGATTATTGGAACCATAAAGACACTACCATAAACAAGATATGATCAAGATTATAACCCTAAGTTATGTTAAGGCTTTGATTAAAGTCTAAACACTTGGTAATTCAAATCAACGTCATCTTGTGACATGAGTGTTAATTTAAATTCAATATAAAGCAAAGCTCAAGGATATCACAAGCTTAACTAACCAAATGATGAACTCACCCCAATCCTTATAAATTTGTTAAATCAATAATAATCAATTAGTCATTTCTATTAATATATGAAAAAAACCCCCCAATCAGAATACAATCAACTAAAAACAAACAACTATTACAAAGTATCATCGCCGATGATTCGACCTGAGTGCTGCTATACATATTAGCAAAGCACTGGAACCTTGACCGGTCGATAAGTGACAATCGGCCATGTTTTTCAAATGGCACTGTTTCTTGGGATGGTTCTTTAAGTAGTAATTAGTTTCTAGTTACTGTAATAAAAAACCAAAAAAAAACAAAATTTTAAAAAAAATTGAAAAAACACACACAGAAAAACCCGTCTTCTCATAAAAATCATAAACGAAAAAAAAGAAAAACACATCTTCCTCTTTATTTAAAAATATCTATAAATTTCCTGTAGCCTCCCAAACAATACCTCGAATTTGGTTGACCCTGAAATTGATTGAACACTTTGAAAACATTGGAGGAACATAAGAGATAATCAAATAATTCAAGAACCAGTCCTTGTCCAACCAATTGAATTAGATATAGAAAATCCTAGGGATCAAACACTTAAAGAACATATTGCCCCTAATATGAATTACCAACCTCTTGGTATTCAATATCTAAACATAGAATATGACATTGAACTCAAATCAAGTTTGATTCAACTTCTCCCTCATTTCCACGGGTTAGCCGGTGAGGATCCACATCTCCACCTTAAAGAGTTCCAAGTGGTGTGCTCTACTATGAAGCCTCAAGGGGTTTCTTAGGAACAAATCAAAATCTGAGAATTTATTTTCTCCCTAGATGACATTACTATGTAATGTCTCTCCTACTTTCCTTCTTGTTCCATAACTACATGGAATGTCATGATGTGACTCATCTTAGAGAAATTCATTCCTACTTCTCGTACTGCTTTTTTCTGAAAGGAAATAAGTGGTATTCGTCAGTTCCCAAGTGAATCACTCCATGAATACTGGGAGAGGTTCAAAAATATTTTTTCAACCTACCCACATCACCAAATCCCTGATTAAATCTTCATCCAAGACTTCCATGAGGGGTTATTGGCTATGGAGAGAACTCTCATTGATGCCGCTAGTGGTGGTGCTCTTGTTTATAAAACTCCTACAGTAACAAGAGATCTCATAAGTAAAATGGATGAAAACACACAAAAATTCAATACTTGGCACATGATCATGTCAAACAAGCCCACAATAATCAATTAATTGAGCTGAACAAGATGATCTAGTTGATGAGTGAACTTACATGTCTTGTGCGACAACTAAATATGGCTACCAAATCCTCAACCTCGTCTTCTCCACAATAAATGTTTCATGGACCTTTCAAAAACTATGGAATCTGCAACTCTCCATCTCATCCAACTAACACATGTCCACAACTTCATGAGGATCAATATGATTCATCTAGACCAATGGAGATCAATACAGCATATGCTCAGCGGAATGCCAATCCTCAACTATCAGGTCAGTTTGTTCGAAACATCAACCAAACTCACTATGATCCTTTCTATTCTTCCTATAACCATGGCCATAGGTTTGGCAATCCCATATCTCATCCTCCTCAATTCCCTCCACAAAACCCAAACCAATTCCAATATGGTCAAGGTTTCGGTAAATAACAACAATAATACCCTTTTGTTCCTCAACCTCAATGGATTAATCCTACTCTTCCTCCTGCTGGATTCCACTATCCCAGTGATCCTTCCCAATTCCCAAACCAATACAATCGATTTCCCAAGAACCAAAATCTAGGTAATCCCAATCCTGGACAACCCTCTTCTTTTAAGAAACCATGGGAAAGCACTGTAGAAGATCTTTCCTCCTTCACTCATTCCAACCGCAAGAATATTGAAACACAAATTGGTCAACATGCATCCCACCTTAGTCAGCAGCAACCATCCAATTCTTCCCAACTTCCTTCTCAACCATTACCTAAACCCAAGGTTAATGAAAGTTAAATTGCACTTATATCATGAAATCAACGTGATATGCCTCATGATAAGTCCTCTAACCCCCCTTTGAATGTTGACCAAGAAAATGAAAATAAAAAGAAACATAAAAAAGAATCTGAAACCATTCCCTCACCTCCTTCCTTTCCACATAGGAATCCAATTCATTTTCCAAAAGCTGTCTCTAAGCCAAAGAAGTCATTTGAACCTGATTTTGAAATGGTCCACATGTTTAGACGTTTTGAAGTCAACATTCATCTTTTAGATGCCATTAAAAAAATCCCTAAGTATGCCAAGCTTTCCAAGGAGTTTTGTACCCATAAGAGGCAACTTAAGACCTTTGAAAATGTTTCCACCCAACAGTCTATTCCCATAAAGTGCAAAGATCTAGGCACCTTTACAGTTCCATGCAAAATTGGAAGTTCTAACATTGATGATGCACTCATAGACTTAGGAGCCTCAATTAATGTCATGCCCAAATCCATCTTCTCCAACCATGGTCTAGTTCCCTTTCTCCCAATGAGTGTTGTCATTCAGTTAGCCAATCAAAGCACAGCCAGTCCTGAGGGAATAATTGAGGATGTCCTTGTTCATGTGAATGATTTTATCTTCCCTTCTGATTTCTATGTCCTTGACATAGAAGGTGAGATGACCTCTTCTCGATCTCCCCCAATTCTCGAAAGACCATTCCACATGACTGTGAGAAATAATATTGATGTCTATTCAGGTATCTTATCCATGGAATTCTGTGACCAACTAGTCAAGTTCAACATTTTCCAAGCCATGTGATAACCATCTAAGGATCACTATGAATTCTCAATCAATACTTTTGAGGACACTTCTAAGAGTCAATTGAACTTCATTCCATCATGTTCATCATGTTCTGATGATAAAGGATCTCGTTAAATTTGCACCATGATTAACCAAGTCATAAATGGTGAATTTGATGTGGACCTCTCATTCATAGACTCCATTAATCTAATGGAACTTGAAAACTCTCTTGAATCCCACATCAACTCGGATCACTACTCCTCCACCTTCAATAGTTTTAAGGAAAATGAATATAATGCAACTGAAGTCCCTTCATCCATTCCTGAGATGTCTAACCCACAAATGAGAGATTATACTAATCTAAAACCTTTTCCTGAACACTTGAAATATGAATTCCTTTTCCATGATCACCCATATCCTGTCATTATCTCATTTTAACTTACCGAAACTAAGGATTCCAAACTTGTTCAGGTATTAGAGGAAAACAAAAAGGCCTTAGGTTGGACCATAGATGACATACCAGGAATCAACCCTATTCTTTGCATACATCACCTCAATCATGAGGAATTATCCAAACCAATTAGACAACCACAAAGAAGAATCAATCCAATCATCCTTGAGGTAGTTAGGGAAGAGATCACCAAACTTCTTCAAGATGGTATAATCTACCAAATTTCTAATAGTGAATGGGTTAGTCCAATTCAGGTTATACCTAAGAAGGGTGGGATAACTGTTGTCACAAATGAACATGGGGAGGTAGTCACAACTCGAGTGAAGAACAAATGGCATGTGTGCATCGACTATAGGAAATTGAATGTTGAAACGAGAAAAGATCACTACCCTCTTCCATTCCTTGATCAAATTCTTGAAAGATTAGCTAGAAAGACACACTATTTTTTTCTTGATGGATACATTGGCTACATAAAAACCCCAATCACACCTCAGGACCAGGAAAAGTCTACTTTAACATGCCCCTTTGGAACATATTCATATAGATGAATGCCTTTTGGCCTTTGTAATGATCCTGCAACATTCCAGAGGTGTATGTTGAGTTTCTTTTATAAATTCAATGAACATTGAATGGAAGTCTTCATGGATGAATTTACCATTCATGGTGAGTCATTTGAATCATGCCTGAATTCACTCTCTATATTCCTTCAAAAGTATGTCAAGTGTAACCTGGTGTAAAATTTTGAGAAATGTCACTTCATGGTTGCAAATGGGATTGTTCTAGGGAATATAGTTTCAAAATAAGGTATTGAAGTTGATCCTACCAAAATTGAAGTAATCTAATCACTTCCTGAAACCACTTCTGTTTGAGACATCCGTTCATTCCTCGGTCATGCCGGTTTCTATCTGAGATTAATCCATAAATTTAGTACCATTTCTCTCCCACTCACTCGGTTACTATAAAATGATGTCACTTTCCATTTCGATGAATTTTTCAAGATATTCGTCATTGAACTCAAAACTACTCTCACATCTTCTCTGATAATCCAACCCCCAAATTGGTCTTTACCCTTTGAATTGATGTGTGATGATTCTGATAGATCTGTTGGGGCTGTTCTTGGTCAATGAAGAGAAATAATTCATCATGTCATCTATTATTCCTCAAAAACATTGGATGAAACTCAATCTTACTACACTGTCACTGAAAAAGAACATATAGAAGTTGTTTTTTCCTTAGATAAATTCCAGCCCTATCTCTTAGGTGCCAAAATAATAATCTCCAAAGATCATTCTGTTATAAAGTTCTTACTCAAGAAAAGTTATTCCAAACATATGCTAATAAGATGGATCCTAATTCTACAAGAGTTTGACCTTTAAATAATAGATATACCAGGAAAAGAAAACCCTGTGGCTGATCACTTGAGTAAAATTTCTAATTCCTCTCATTCTGAAATCATCGATCCTGAATTCCCCACTGAGCACCTTTCATCTCTCACTCCAAAAATACCATGGTAGGCCCCAATTGTAAATTACTTGGTTTTTTGTGTTTCTCCTAAAAATTTCTCAATTGAACAAAAAATAAAGTTTAAAAGTGATTCAAAACACTATTTTTGTGAAGAAAATAATCCTTGGAAAACTAAGACAGACATGGTAATTAGGAGATGTGTTGATGAAGATAAACATTCCTCTATCTTGGAATTCTGTCACTCAATGCCTGGTGGTGGCCACTTTGGACCAAAAAGGACCCCCGAAAGGTCCTAGACTTTGGATTCTTCTGGCGTTCACTATTGAAGGACTCGCATGAGTTCTGTCAATCATGTCCCAATTTTCGAAAGTTTGGCACAATTTCAAAGAGAAATGAAATTCCCCAAAAGCCTTTAATTTTCTGTGAGATCTTCGATGTTTGGGGTATTAATTTCATGGGACAGTTTCCCCCTTACAATGGATTCTCATACATTCTTCTTGTAGTAGATTATGTTTCCAGGTGGGTCGAGGCCAAACCCACATGAAAGGATGATGAACAAACTATTAGTGAGTTCCTAAAAACCCACATCTTCCACAGATTTGGAACCCCTCGTGCCTTGATCAGTGACTAAGGAAACCATTTTTGTAATAGAACAATGGAATATCTTTTGAAAAATAATGTGGTTGTACATAAAACTTCAACTGCATATCACCCCCAAAAAATGGCATGGATGAACATTCAAATAGAGAAGTGAAATAAGTGCTTGAGAGAATTGTAAAACCCACCAGAAAACACTGGCCTGAAAGACTTGGTGAAGCACTTTGGGCTTATCGAACTGCCTATAAAACCACTATTGGGATGTCTCCTTTTTGGCTAGTTTTGGGTAAAGAATGTAATATACCCGTTGAAGTCCAACATAATTCTTTTTGGGATGTGTAAACTTGTAATTTTGATTGTGTAAAATCTGGTGAAGAAAGATTGTTGCAATTGGCTGAACTAGAGGAGCTTCGACTTGATTCCTTTGAGAATTTCATTCTCTACAAAGAAAAGGCCAAGGTACTCCATGAGAAACACATCTTGAGAAAGGTATTCTATGAATTTGATAAGGTAATTCTCTTAAATTCTAAAATTTGTATTCACCCAGGTATGCTTAATTCTCGTTGGGAAGGTCCTATTGTTATTACTAATGTTTACCCATTTGGTGTAGTACAAGTCCAAGACCCCTCTTCCAAAATAACATTCACGGTTAATGGACATTGGTTAAAGTATCACCATGAGAGGATTCACAATCCTATATCAACATCAACTTCCATTAGATCCCCAACTTCTGTAGTCAACCCATAACTAGATGGAGATGGCAACCCGCCAAATCCAAACTAAGGGGAACCTCTTTCCTTTTAACTCTCTATCTATCTATCTTCATCCCTCTACATCTTTCCTCTTCCTACTCTGTCTTTCATTTTTTTACCACTTTCTTTTTCAAAACCTTAATTTTTCTCTTTCTCTTTTGTGTGAGTGTGTCTTTATTAAAAATTAAAAAAACAGAAAAAAAGAATCATAAAAAATCAAAAAAAAAAAGATTCATGCTTACGCACCATTGAGTTTTGAAATTTATTTCCAACCTTTTTGGGGAGTCAAAAGACATGTTTTTATCTCAAAAATTTTATATTTTCATCATGACTTTTGATAAATAATTTTTTGTCAAAACCAACAAATTCATAATGCTCAATTTTTTATTTGGAAAATGATTTTCCCCAACCGTGAGAAAATACATTAGCTTTCATGTCAAGGACACCTAGGGCCATCTTAGCATAATGTGTTTTTTCACCCCCATTTGTGATTCTTGAGTTTGTGGACCATTGAGCTGAATTTCCTACTTTAGGGTGCATTAATATGATTGAGTCACTTTTCTTAACAACATGAGAATTATAATATCCAAATAGACTCTCATTAACCATACATTACTCCTTTTGAAATCCCCTTTGAGCCTATGAAAACCATTTCCTTGATAGCCACATTACAATCCCAATACATTTTCCCACCTAATATCAACATGGATTTTCTTTGGATAATTTATTTGAAATTTAAGTGTGGGGGGGGGAATTGATTTCCTTTTTCGTACCCTTTTTTGATGTCACAATATTATCTTATGCTTGAGGGAAAGCATCATTTTAGGTGTGGGGATAGGTTGAAATTCAATGAGTTTTGGGAATGTATGTATGTTTATGAAATGTTGTGCAAATATCTTTGCAAAGTGTTCAAAAAAAATTAAAAAAAATGAAAATAAGAATGGGTTGTGTCTTGGGTTGGTCAAAAATCACTATTTCGCATCCTTTGATATTGTTATAACTATTACAATTAGTGTCGTGAGGAGATCAATCATGGGTTGGAATATGAGGGTGGGATCTTTTCCAAGTTCATCTTTTGAAAAAAGAAAAAAAGAAGAAAAAAAGAACACTGGAATTATATTCTTATGTCATTAAGAGAAGTTTTTTGGTTTTGTAAATATTTCATCTTCTCATCCCCTTCAAATTTTATTCCTCTATTGTGTCTTTCTTCACACAATCGTTTCCTTGTAAATATGAGTTTTCATTTCCTTCTATGTTTTATTTCAAAAAAAATGTCCATTGTTTTTTCCATATTGGTTTTTTAACCTTCTTCATCTCTCTCTTGGACATTATATTCCTACCATCCCATAGCCACAAAAAACCCCTTAATAGGACATCTTGATTCTTTTGCACTTTGGATATTGATTCTAAGCTGAGAGCTCTTTTAAACTCTAAGATTTTTACTTTTGTTTGGTGAAAGAGTGAACCTCCCCAAATTAATTTTATCATCTTAAGAGGTGTCAGTTTTGAGTGTCCACATTTTCCATTTCGAAATCTGAGCATGAAAAAAATGAATTTGTTTTGGAATATTTTCTCTGTAAAAACATGTGGTGGAATTCAAAATGGACGAGTGAAATAGTCTAAGCCTCCCCTGATTGGAGAAAACAAAATTTCAATATTTGTTGGTGACTGAAAATGATTTTTTTATGTTTTTATATTTGTTGCAAATGAGTACATTCACACGGATACGTGTGGGGGAGTTGATGTTATTAATATTTTAGTTACTTATTATATACCCCCTTTACAGATTTTATATGAAATGTTCATAATTTGTGTGAAATATTAATTTTTTAATACTAAGTATAATTTTTGAGCATTTTTAGAAGTAGTCCAATTGAGTCAGTTTACTATTATATTCATAACTCTGGCCCTACAGATCCAAATTATGTGGTTCTTGATTTTTTAGGATTTATAATTCAATTCACAACATTTCATTACAATGAATAATGGGTCAATTCTACCATTTGAAGGCTTATATGGACCACACAAGATGACCCAAAGAATTTGTGAAGAAACTGGACCAGCCATGATGATTGAGTTACTGGTCTCACTCCTGAAGCCCATATGTTGTGAAATTCCACCATTTGTTCTTGATTATCCAAAATAATCATGGGTAAAAATTTCAGGGCCTAACTATAATAACAATGGGCCCAAATGAAGCTTTAAATTCCATCCCACCATTCTGGCCGAGAATTAAAATCCGGACACTATTGATGACATGGTTCCTAATCTAGACATTATTTTTACCTGAGAGTTTTCATTGTGAAAGAGGAGATTTGGGAGGACGACTTTTTTGAAGACAACATTCGGTTTTGAGGGCATCTTCCTATCAAAAAACACTTTCACATTTTGGACTTCAAAAAGACTAGATTGAAATGGACAAGCTAAAATTGTTTAATCAATCGGCCATAACTTTGGCTCCATAGTTCTAAATGACTCAAACTTTTGAGAGAGGTAGGAAAACGTTATTATCTACAACTTAGAAGAAGCTGATATTTCAAGATTCGGCTGTATGAATATCCAAATCTGCAAGCCAAGTGGAGGTGTAATTCTGGAATACAAACAGTCCACCACCTTGAGCTATTAATACATCCCCTACTCTCATTTCAAGAGGGTTGGAATTTCAGAATAAAGTAGGATCAATAGGCATGACCAAGTCTCTTACAAAGGCTTGGGGGGACATTCCAATCTCATTTTTTCACTTTAGAGACCCTTTCTCCTCTCTTTTAATTCATTTAGTTTTGTGTTCTTCTTCATTTGAAATCTTGTAAGTGTTTGTTTTGTAATTCTGTTTTAGTGAATGTTTATTATTCAATAACTCTTACTCTCACCCACCTTCTGTAGTTTAATATTTGTGTTCTTAAAATAGCCTAAATCAAGTTAAAATCTATTCTCTTATTTTTCTTCCTCATTCAATCTAAATTCAATATGTAACAATTTCTTCATCTTTTGTGTGTGTGTTTGGCACACAACTACTATCTTGTCCCTTTCTTTTTCTTCTATTTGTAATTCATCACCATAAACATATATTACCAGATTAATAATCATATTAAAGGATGAGTAAATATCCCATTTGAGTTAGTTTTAATTTAGGTATGTTAAGTGATTGAGGGATTTTGCTCGATGAGTATTCGATGAATTAACATTGTGTATGTTGGACATCGCATGTCATGGATTAATGACTTGTTTTTGTAACGGGTGGTTTCCATGGATTATTGGAACCATAAATACACTAACATAAACAAGATATGATCAATATTTGAACCCTAAGTTAAGTTAATGTTTGGACTAAAGCCTTAACACTTGGGAATTTAAATCAATGTCAACTAGTGACATGGGTGTTAATATAAATTCAATATAAAGCAAAGCTCAAGGATATCACAAGCTAAAATAACCTAATGATGAACTCACCCCAATGGTTATCAATTTGTTAAATAAATCATAATCAATTAGTTATTTCTATTAATCTCTGCAAACAAACCCCCAATCGGAATACAATCAACTAAAAACAAATGACTATTACAAAGTATCATCGACAAGGATTCGACTCGAGTGCTTCTATACACATTAGAAGAGCACCGGAACCTTGACCGGTTGATAGGAGACAATCGGTAGTGTGTTTCATTGGTTCCTTAATATTTTTAAAAATGTTGAACTCTTCTTCTTGTTCACCAATTTTGAATAATAGTTGACCCTTTTACACATCAATAACAACACAACTTGTGGCAAAAAAGGGCCTACCCAAGATGATGGGGACCTTTGGATCACACTCCATATCTAAGAAAAGAATGTCAGAAGGTAAAAACAGCTTCCCTTCCCAAACTAGAAATCATTTACCCTACCCATAGGATGAGTGAAAGATCTATCATCCAATTGGAGAATGACCGTGGAGGGTTGAAGATGACCCAACCTGAACTGTTGAAACAGTGATTACGGGAGAAGATTAATGATAGAACCTAGATCGCACAGACAGCTGAGCTGACCAGAATTTCCTAGAGTACAAGATATGACAAAGCTACCTGTGTTTTTCAATTTAGGTGGGATTTTCTTTTTAAGCACATCACTAAACTCTTCAGTGAGGCTGTAGGTAGAAAATTTATCAAGGGTCTTTTTGTTTGAAACAATTTTCTTTACGGATTTCAAATATGATCGGATTTGAATTAAGGCTTGGATAAATGGTATGTTCACTAGTAGCTTAGACATAAGCCCAAAGAACTAAAGAATTTCTGACTTGGTATTTCTCTGAGGTTTCAACTTCTCTGGGAAAGGGTTGGGTGGGGAAAATTTTCGAAGGACAGTGGGAAAATCCCTCACCTCTTCCACAATGTTTTCTTTAACTTTATTATTATAATTTTTAGAAGAAGTTTCATCTTTAGTTTCAGGTGACAAGTTCATATTTATATTATTTTCATTACTTTTCTGTGAATTTTTAGCATGTGTGCAAAGCAGATTTTTATTTCCAGATTGAAGCAGATTTTCCCTTTGAGAATTTTCAGGGTCTTTTTTTGCAACAGTTTGAGTATTAAGTCCACTTCTAGTGATAATAGCCATGGAATTATCCCAAGGATTTTGTTCAGTGGATCTTGGAAGTCTGTCTTTTTCCCTAGATGAAAAATCTCTAGCAAGTTGGCCTAATAGTGTTTCCATGTTTTTCATTCTAACATCATTGTGCATTTTATCAGACTCATATTGATTTTGATGTTTATTAAATTGAGCTATGTACTTTACCTCTTGAGAGTTGATTTTATTCAAAATTAGATCAAGATTATAAGGCATGTGATTATCTTTTTTTCTTTGTATATTTGAAGACTCACCCATTTGTTGGTTGTGAATGTTTGGTTTGGTTGATTAGAAAAATTAGGGGTAGTTGTTTGTTTAATGACTCCTTGATCTTTCGAGGACAGATTAGGATGGTTCCTATAGCCTTGATTATAATTATTTAGAAATTGATCTTCCTTTGGAGGCATCCTTGGACCATAATTGACAATGTTTAAATTTTCAAGTTGTTGGGCAGTTAAATCAGTATTGAGACAAAAAATTTCACAGCGCCCAAACAATCCACATTGTGTGCACTATTGCCTCAGTGACCAGTACTGATTCTGATTTTCAATTTGATTTACAGTTTTTTTTGAATTCTGGTTCATTAATGTTTGAAGTTGGTTGGTGATTTTAGCCAATTAATTTGGAGTATCTATTCTAGATCCAGTGTTATCACTCCAATTCACTGTCTTTCTTCTTACATTTTTATGTTGAGAACTAAGGGCCAGATTGTTAAAGATTTGTCTTAACTCATCATCTGTTTTTTCATTGTAACTACCCCCAGTAGCTTGATCCACTAAATTTTGATCAGAGGAGGACAAACCTTCCACAACGGTAAAAAAGGGCATTTGCGACGGGTTATTTGCGACGGGAATAAATCCCGTCGCAAATAGTCCCGTGAAAAACTTATTTGCGACGGGGTTATTTGCCCGTCGCAAATAAGTAGCCTTTTGCGACGGGACATCTTTCCCCGTCGCAAAAGGACTGGCGCGGTTTGCGCGCCAAATCGCGGGAAACTTATTTGCGACGGGGGAATATTCCCGTCGCAAATAACCGGCGGCAGAAAAAGGTATTTGCGACGGGAATATTCCCCAGTCACAAATAGTATGTCGGCAGGTGGTTATTTGCGACGGGTCCCGTCGCAAATAACTATTTACCCGTAGACCGAAATAAATGTTGGCTAAGGTATTTGCGACGGGTACCGTCGCAAATAATCTAACCTATAAATACCCCCATCCGTTTTTTTCATTTCATTCTCATTCTCTATCTTCTCCTTCTCTCAAAATTATATCTCTAGAGTTCAGTTTTTCTCCAGTTTAATTTTTTTCTCCGGAGCTGATATTAAGGTTTTGAAGAACGATCAGAGCAGATCAATTTTCAAGGTATTTATGTTCATTTTAATTTAATATTTATTTTTAATTTTTTATTAGTTTCAATTATTCTTAATTAGTTGTAATTTAATTATGTTTGCATAGTTTTATTACTTAATAAATTTAAATTATTAGTATTGTTCATAGTTAATGGTAATTAGGAATAATTAGTAATAATTAGTAATAATTAAGAATAAATATTAATAATTAGTAATAAATACCAATAATTAGGAATAATAACATTATTACATTATTAGTCTATTTTATTATTAATATTAAAATAATATAATTTTATATATATATACAATTCTCTTTTCATCTGTGTGTCTGCTGTCTTCACATGTATTATTTGTATGTGGAGATAGAAAACGCACAGATGAAAGCAGAATTGTATATAAATTTGAAAATTATATTATTTTAATATTAATAATAAAATATATTAATAATGTTATTATTTGTAATTATTGGTAATTATTTCTAATTATTGATAATTATTCATTTAATTGCTAATAATTAGGAACAATTATCAATAATTATCAATAATTAAGAATAATTAGTAATAATTAGTAATAATTACCAATAATTAGTAATAATTAGTAATAATTATCAATAATTAGTAATAATTACCAATAATTAGTAATAATTACCAATAAGTAGTAATAATTACCAATAATTAGTAATACTTACCAATAATTTGGAATAATTATCAATAATTAACAATAATTAGTAATAATTAGTAATAATTACCAATAATTACCAATAATTACCAATAATTAGTAATAATTAGTAATAATTACCATTAATTACCAATAATTAGTAATAATTAGTAAGAATTAGAAATAATTAGTAATAATTAGTAATAATTAGTAATAATTAGTAATAATTAGGAATAATTAGTAATAATTAGTAATAATTAGTAATAATTAGTAATAATTAGTAATAATTAGTAATAATTAGTAATAATTAGTAATAATTAGTAATAATTAGTAATAATTAGTAATAATTAGTAATAATTAGTAATAATTAGGAATAATTAGGAATAATTAGGAATAATTAGGAATAATTAGGAATAATTACCAATAATTACCAATAATTACCAATAATTACCAATAATTACCAATAATTACCAATACTTAGCAATAATTACCAATAATTAGGAAAAATTAGGAAAAATTAGGAAAAATTAGGAAAAATTAGAAAAAATTAGGAAAAATTAGGAAAAATTACCAATAATTAGTAATAATTAGTAATAATTAGTATTAATTACCAATAATTAGTAATAATTAGTATTAATTACCAATAATAAGTATTAATTACCAATAATTAGTATTAATTACCAATAATTAGTAATAATTACCAATAATTAGTAATAATTAGGAATAATTAACAATAATTAGTAATAATTAACAATAATTAGTAATAATTACCAATAATTAGTAATAATTACCAATAATTAGTAATAATTAGTAATAATTAACAATAATTTGTAATAATTAGTAATAATTAACAATAATTAGTAATAATTAACAATAATTAGTAATAATTACCAATAATTACCAATAATTAGTAATAATTAACAATACTTACCAATAATTACCAATAATTGCCAATAATTAGTAATAATTGCCAATAATTGGTAATAATTGCCAATAATTACCAATAATTGGTAATAATTACTAATAATTCCCAATAATTAGTAATAATTAATAATAAATATTAATAATTACCAATAATTAGTAATAATTATTAATAATTAGTAATAATTACTCATAATTAGTAATAATTACTAATAATTAGTAATAATTACTAATAATTAGTAATAATTACTAATAATTAGTAATAATTACTAATAATTAGTAATAATTACTAATAATTAGTAATAATTACTAATAATTATCAATAATTAGTAATAAATATCAATAATTAGTAATAATTAGTAATAATTAACAATAATTAACAATAATTACTAATAATTAGTAATAATTAGTAATAATTAGTAATAATTAGGAATAATTAGTATTACTTACCAATAATTAGTATTAATTAACAATAATTAGTAATAATTACTAATAATTAGTAATAATTACCAATAATTAGTAATAATTATTATTAATTACCAATAATTAGTATTAATTACCAATAATTAGTAATAATTACCAATAATTAGTATTAATTACCAATAATTAGTAATAATTAACAATATTTACCAATAATTACCAATAATCACCAACAATTACCAATAATTACCAATAATTAGTAATAATTACCAATAATTACCAATAATTGGTATTAATTACCAATAATTGGTAATAATTATTAATAATTACCAATAATTAGTAGTAATTAGTAATAATTACCAATAATTAGTAATAATTACCAATAATTAGTAATAATTACCAATAATTAGTAATAATTACCAATAATTAGTAATAATTACCAATAATTAGTAATAATTACCAATAATTAGTAATAATTACCAATAATTAGTATTAATTACCAATAATTAGTATTAATTACCAATAATTAGTATTAATTACCAATAATTAGTATTAATTACCAATAATTAGTATTAATTACCAATAATTAGTAATAATTACCAATAATTAGTAGTAATTAGTAATAATTACCAATAATTAGTAATAATTAGTAATAATTACCAATAATTAGTAATAATTAACAATACTTACCAATAATTACAAATAATTACCAATAATTAGTAATAATTACCAATAATTAGTAATAATTACCACTAATTAGTAATAATTAACAATAATTAGTAATAATTACCAATAATTAGTAATAATTACCAATAATTAGTAATAATTACCAATAATTAGTAATAAATACCAATAATTAGTAATAATTAGCAATAATTAGTAATAATTACCAATAATTACCAATAGTTACCAATAATTACCAATAGTTACCAATATTTACCAATAATTACCAATATTTACCAATATTTACCAATATTTACCAATATTTACCAATATTTACCAATAATTAGAAATAATTACCAATAATTAGAAAAAATTACCAATAATTTGGAATAATTACCAATATTTACGAATAATAACATTAGTACATTATTTGTATATTTTATTATTAATATTAAAATAATATAATTTTCTATATTATATATAATTCTCTTTTCATCTGTGTGTTTTCTATCTCCACATGTAATATTCGCATTCTTTTTCAAAATTATCAACCTACTCGCCAATGGAGAGGTGAAAGTGAATGCAAATATTACATGTGGAGACAGAATGTTAAACACACAGATGAAAGGAGAATTGTATATAATATAAAAAATTATGTTATTTTAATATTAATAATAAAATATACTAATAATGAAATAATGTTATTATTATATAATTAATGTTTATGAAAAAATTATATTAGTATTATTAAAATAATAAAAAATCAATATAATATTAAAATTATCAATATTTGTAACATGTTTTGCTTTATTCTCAATATATTCAATCTTTACTTGAGTGTTTTTTCTAACAAATTTTTGAAAACCAGTAATGCTTTTATATTTTATAGAGAAATATGGAACAATGAGGTCGTCGACAATCATTATTAGGTGACCGTATATGGATAAATCAACGTAGAAATCCAAACGGTTCTGGTTTAAATCCAGTATATGTTGAGGGTGTGGAGACTTTTTTATCATTTACGGCATCAAATTCAGAATTTGTTTCAGAAGGCAAAATAAAATTCCCTTGCAAAAAATGTGCATTGAGAACGTTTGACACGTTTGACAAAGTGGGAGAACATCTCTTGCGTTTTGGTTTTCAACCAGATTATGTCATTTGGTATCAACACGGTGAATGCAGTTCCAGAGCAGGTGATACCAACTTGATTCCGGATCCATCCTGATTTCAAGATTTAGTACATGATGTTGCAGGTTCATCTGTTCAACATACAGAAACTCCGGCTGATATAGCTTCAAATCCTGGGTTGGCACCGTCTGAATTTTATGAGTTGTTGAAATATGCTGAAGATGCATTATATCCTGGCTGCAAGATGAGCAAATTAACAGCAGTTGCAAAATTTATGGCTATCAAATCAGATAACGGAATGTCAAACACCTATTTTGACCAGATATTTTCTTTGCTGAAAACACTGTTACCCGAAGGAAATGTTTTACCTGCAAATTACTATGAGAGTAAGAGGCTGGTTCGAAATTTGGGACTTACTTGTCAGAAGATTCATGCATGTTCAAATGACTGCATTTTATATTCTGGGGAAAATGAGTCGTTGGATAGTTGTCCTACATGTGGGCAACTGAGAAATAAAGAAGGAAAACACGGGAAGTCTGGTTTGATTCCTATAAAACAGTTGAGATATTTTCCGCTTACATCCAGACTTCAGCGTTTATTAATGTCTAAGAATACAGCGACAATGATGTCATGGCATAAAGAGAATATTTCAACCGATAAAAGCTTGAATCATCCAGCCGATGGTGATTCATGGAAACATTTTGATAGAGTGCATCCATCCTTTGCTTTAGAAGCTAGAAATGTTCGACTGGGCCTTTCCACTGATGGTTTATGTCCGTTTGGATCTTATGGTAGTCAATATTCATGTTGGCCTATTTTTTTATCTCCGTACAATTTACCTCCATAGATGTTGATGAAGGAGCCATATATCATTTTGACTTTACTAATTCCAGGACATCCGAAGAAAAATATTGATGTTTATTTGAAGCCATTGATTGATGAATTAAATTTATTGTGGAGTACTGGTGTCAGTACATATGATGTTGCAACGAAACAGAATTTCATACTGAGAGCAGCATTGATGTTGACAATAAGTGACTTACCGGCTTATGGGATGTTATCTGGCTGGAGTACACATGGTCAGAAATCATGTCCTCACTGTATGGGAGAGAACAAAGCATTTATGCTCATTCATGGAAAGAAACCTCGTTATTTTGACTGTCATCGCAGATTTCTTCCAGCTGATCATCCTTTTCGCAAAAACAGATCTCATTTCTGAAAAGGAACAGTTGAAAGGGATGGACCTCCAAAAATGCTATCAGGTTCGGAGTTAAAATCAGTTGTATTTTCATTACCTCCCATCACTTTTGGTCCCACAATAAATCAACAGAAAATTTCAGGTTTTGGGAAAGAACACAATTGGATTAAACGTAGCATATTTTGGGATTTGCCATATTGGTCTGATCTGTTGGTCCGACACATGTTAGATGTCATGCATATTGAGAAGAACTATTTTGATAATTTGTTTCATACAGTTTTGGATACGCCAGGAAAGAGAAAAGACAATGTAAATGCACATTTAGATCTTGCCCAAATTTGCAGGCGTCCAGAATTGGAACTATTTGAGAATGTCAAAACAGAAAGGTTACTGAAACCAAAAGCAGCTTATACACTGTCTAAAGAAAACCGTTTATTATTTTGTCAGTGGATTGTATATTTGAGACTTCCAGATTGCTGTGCTTCTAATTTGGGTAGATGTGTAAAGAATGGTCATATTACTGGATTAAAAAGTCATGATTGTCATGTTATAAAGGAGAGATTTCTACCCATTGGATTAAGAGGTCTGTTGAATTCTGTGATTTGGGATTCCATAACAGACATGTCTCATTTTTTTCGGGAAATTTGTGCGGCTACGGCAGATTATGATGCTCTAGGAAAACTTGAAAAAGATGTTGTTGTAATTATATGTAAACTGGAAAAAATATTTCCGCCATCTTTCTTCGACTCAATGGAACATTTGATGTTACATTTTCCATATGAAGCCAAATGTGGAGGTCCGGTACAGTTTCGATGGATGTACCCATTTGAAAGATGAATGCAAAAATTGAAAAGAAAAGTACGTAACAAAGCATCTGTTGAAGGATCTATTGCAGAAGCTTATTTGCAAGAGGAAATATCTTTTTTCTGCTCCCATTATTTTGAATCTGAGTATCCTTCAAAACACAACCGAATGGGATGGAACGAGAGTAATATTGATGAAATCGACAATCAATTATATATTTTCAACCAGTCAGAGCTTGGTTTTGGTGGAGTTTGTGAACGCTGGCTTTCAGATGATGAACATCAGAGAGCTCATACGTATGTTCTGCTCAACTGTGAAGAGATGACATCAGTTGTACTGTAAGTGTTTATATCCCTTATTCTATCATTTATGTTACAGTAAATAACTTTGGTTTTTATAGGTTGTATGATAATCATATCAAGAAACAAATTCCACAAATTACAGCAGCTGCTCTCGAAGAACGTCGACTGAAAAATTTCTCTCAGTGGTTTCAAAAAATGGTAACATAAATTCTTTATCTTTTAGCAACTCATTCAATGTATAGATTACTATATTGATAATTATTTCACAAATTTTCAGGTGTCTCGACATGCTGATAAAATTGACAAACGGTTGTGTGTATTGAGTAACCCACCTTCCAAACTTGTTAAAACTAATAATACATATGTGGTGAATGTATTTTGATTCCACACACATGCATATGGGGAATCGAAAAAAAAATGAACAGTGGAGTTAGCTTGAGAGAATCTCATCATCGAGAAAATGAAGTTGACTTTTATGGCATACTTGATGAAATCATCGAACTCTGTTATCTTGGACAACATTACATAACTATGTTCAAATATCGGTGGTTGGATACAGAGAGAGGCGTGCGTGTTCATCCGACTCATGGAATCATCGATATTAAATGTAAAAGTGTTCTCGCAGTAAATGAACCATTCTTATTAGCTCAACAGGCATATCAAGTTTATTATGCAAAGTACTGTGCAACATCAAGAGGCTTGACTGATTGGTGGAGTATAATAAAAATCAAAATTCGAGACAATCAGTTTAGTCAAAGTGAATGTGCTTTCACTAATGTGCAAAGAATTGAAGTTTTTCAAGAGAGTACTCAAAATCAATCTTTTTTACAAAGAGACATGAGTATCGATGACGACACCCCACATTTAAGAGTCGGTGATGAAGATGATGTTAATGATGTCACATATGAATTTGAAATGGTAAGAGATGAAGCAACTGTAACTCGAATGGATATCGATGATGTTGAGGAGGAATATGAAGATGACATTGACATATATGAAGATGATGATGAAGATGAACACTGATAGAATTCCATGGTATTTATATACAATCATAATATGTATATATGTATATATGTATATATAATAGTAATTATCAATTATTTGCTAACATTAACATTTTCTGTTTCAGATGGACGAGGCCACATTTTGTGAGTTGGCGGATGCTGACCTGACTTTCGATGCGGATGCGTTGCTGACAGATGACCCTCAGCCTGCATGCGCTCCAGGGAGTACGTGGAGGGGGCACGGTCTTGCACGATTGATGATTCATGACCCCGTCCCCGAGCGACGTCCACGTCTTGGGTTTGATCCACGCACACGGAGGTGTGATAACCTGTGTGATAACCTGTGGATTTGACTAAGATTTCATTAATCTATTCACATAATAAATGTTTTTTATTTTTTCAGTTTTCCGCATATAGAAGTCGGACATGGCAGCGCTATTTTGCGCAACTATTTCTCTCAGCCGTGGACCACATGGGAGCAGATTCACATTGATGTGCAGCAGGCCATGTTCGGCCATTGGTTGGTACGTACGTAAATAAATAATTTTTATTTTGAAAATTATTTCATTTCTAACTTGATATTTTGATTTATTTGTAGGGTTTATGGTATCCGATCGAGGATACCATGGGTGACGCCATCCACGAGGCATGGGAGGTGGCCATGCATGATCGCCTTCGTCAGTTTTTGCACAATTTAAGAAAAGCTGCGATGAATAAAGCAGGAGTGTCAGATTTTGAGGAGTCATGTAGAGCACACCGACCAGAGTATATTTCATCCCATGTATGGGATGGATTATGTGCGCACTGGTTGAGTGGTGCCTTTCAAGGGAGATCATCGGTGGGGAGGCAGAATCGGGGGAGACAGGAGGTGACTCATCAAGCTGGGAGTCGTTCTTTCAGTACTCATAGACAGCATCTGGTACGTACATTATTTATAAATATTTTATATAACTATAAATATTAACAGTTTATTATTTATTCTTATAGGCTGTCGAGCACCCCGATATTACAGAGTACGACGTATATCGGAGGATGTATAGTGATCCTACTACTAGGGAGCTCAGAGGTGATCGTCAGCATCACATCGTGGTCAGTATTATTTGTTTTCATGTTTAAAAATTAACTGCATATAATATATTCAAAATATTAATTTTAAATTTCAACTATAGGAGTCATATGAGGCCGCAGCGTCACAGGCCCGGCCTGAGAGTCAGGCCGAGTCATCAGATCAGACCACTGCCCGTCAGTTTGATGAGGCGGCATGGATGCAGGCCACCCAGTATGCCTTCGAGAAGGGCCGGGTAGTTGGTATCGACTCTCGACTGACTCCCGGAGATTATTATGGCAGTGCTGCGATGTCGGCGTCCAGCTCGAGAGGAGCTCGTGCATCTTCTTCTACTACACAGTATGAAGATCAGTTGCGATCTCAGACTGCACAGATATAGAGTCTCCGACAGGAGCAGGAGCAGATGCGTCAGCATCATGAGGAGGACCGTCGACGCCAACAGCAGTTGTACGAGGAGCAGACGAGTCGGTGGCAGCAGCAGCATCAGGAGCAGATGGAGTACATGTGCCGACTCACTCATGCTTTAGGGATGGAGTTTCCTCCACCACCATCTGCAGATCCCCCACCTCCCCCTCCTCCTTCAGATTAGAGTTTGTATTTATGTTATAAAATTTGGGAAATCAAAATATTTTTTTTTCTATCCTTAGTTTTTGTCTCATTATAAAATATTTAAAATATTATATTTTTAAATAACAATATTAATATGAATAATAATATTATTTATATTTTATAATATTAATATATATATATATATTAAAATTTTATAATATTATATTTTAATTATATTTTTTGTAATACTTGAATTATTTTAATATTTGAATGTAAAATAATTCTATTATTTTTATATTAATTAAAATAACTTATTAATATTTTTTTTATTTATGAATTATAATTCTAATATTATTATATTAATTAAATCATATATTAATATTCTATTATTTTTTATTTTTGAATTATAATTCTATTATTATTATATTAATTAAAATAATTAATTATTTTTATTTGTGAATTATAATTCTATTATTATATTAATTAAAATAATTTATTAATAATTTATTTTTTTTATTTTTTTATAGTATTTGCGACGGGATACTATGCTCGTCTCAAATACTAGTATTAATAATAGTTTTTTATTTTTTTTTAAAAATAGTTTTTGCGACGGGATACTATGCCCGTCGCAAATACTAGTATTATGAATATTTTTTTATTTTTTTTAAAATAGTTTTTGCGACGGCACCGTCACAAAGGGTATTTGCGACGGGTCCCGTCGCAAAAACTATTTTAAATGTTTTTTACAGAAATACGGAATACTATTTGTGAAGGGGAGAATGACCGTCGCAAAAAAAGGCTTTAGCAACGGGCCCGTTGCAAATAAGTGTTGTTGCGACGCCGTTTTAAGCAACGAGCTATTTGCGACGGGCCCCCGTCACAAAAAGCCATTTGCGACGGGATCCCATCGCAAATGCCCCGTCACAAATACCTATTTTTCTAGTAGTGTTCATAGAAGTTATCCATGAGGAGATGAGATAGGAGTTGATGATGAGGACAATGCCTAATCATGTTCCTAAATCTATCCCAAGCTTCATTAAATGCTTCTCCAACCTCTTGGTAAAAACTAGTGATCTTAGTTATCAGTTATCCTTTTATTCTTTGGGGATAAAATTTCATAATGAATGAGTTGTAAACATGGTTACAATTCTCAAAAATGTTTCCATCTAAACTTAAAAACAAATTACTGGCATTCCCTTTAAGGATAAAGTGAAAAAATCTCATCCTTAGCTAATTTTATGTGAGTCCTAATAAAGGAAGTTTCTACACAGTGTTATATATGTCTCTAATGAAGGCAAGGGTGTCCTCATTAGAAAGCTTATTGAATGCAGGCAACAGTGAAATGTGAGAATGTTTAAGTTCATAGTTTCTGGCCCTAGGACATAGTCTGATGGATGATGGGTTTCTTGAAACTTGTGGGAGTTGGAACTCCCTCATCCTAGGCCTTTCATGTTCATGTAAGAGTTATTATTGATTTTGAAAGTTGTTAGGTGCAAGAAATATATTATATATATTTTACATTTCACTTTTGTTCTTGTGATAATGCAAACAACACTAACATACACTACGTTACAGTAAGAATTCGGCATGAAGTAACAGTTTTTTTTTACATTTTTCTAAATTTTCAATTTTTTTTAAATATTTTTTTATAAAAATGTTTTTTAAATGATATTTTGAGTAATGGCTTGTGCCTTCCCTGGAAACGGTGCCAAAAGCATGACATGAACCATCATTGAGGCCAGTCAAAGATTAATATTTATATTCCTATAAACTAGAGTATAAGTGATAAGCAGGGTCGAACCCATAGGGAAGGTAATTTTAGCCACTAATCTTCTAAAAACTAACTAAAGATCCCACTGCTGTTAGCAGTGGGATTGAGTTTCTATTTTTCACTTTTTATATTTTGTTATTTATTATAAGGCATAGATGAAACAACACATCTTTTTAGTTTTTTTTTCAAAATTGTAAGATAACAAGAAACAGGCTAAAGACCGTAACAGAGGAATAAAATGCTGAAGAGAGAACAATTTAATGTAATACATCCGAGGAAAATATCAACTCTACTGATTTTAAAAACATTCCTTCTCACAATATTGATTAATACTAATACCAATGAAAAGGAGTGATTTATTTCCCTTGCCAGGAGATAAATCACTCAAGCAAACTGAACTTGGAGTTCGCCAATCCTTGGTTAATCAACTTGAAAATTCTAGTTTGAAAAGATCACAGAACTAGCTCGTCATATGTCCTGTTGTCTTTTATTTCCATTTAAATGATCTTGAAGATTAATCCAAATTTAAAATCACGGTATGAATGTGATAATATTATATTGAGCACTGGTGGTACATTCCAATTGAATGAAATCAGAACTGACCATGCCAATCAATTTCGATCACATTAAAATGATAGTGAAAAAAGAAAATAATGATAACCAGTAGACTCGATTTTTATCCCGAACCATAATTATTTAGCCTATCATAATCTCTATATCATAAAATATTTTCAATCATTTACAGAGGAATAGAATTTAAAGATAACAGAGGAAGAAAACTCTCAATGCTCTCATGAATTACTACTCCTGGCCCTTGGGTCTCCAAGTAATGGTTCTCTGAGAGTTGCTCTAGAATTTGCCTCCAAGGTTCTTTCTCCATGTCTAGTTAGTTCGTCGAATGACTAAGCATCCCTCTTCTCTCCAGTGGTGTGTTTTTTCGAGTGAATGAGAGTCCCTCAAATTCTATTACATTCTCTATTTTGTATCCTCCATCATCTGCTGCTTGTCACCGATCAATTCAACTGACTTCATAAAGTCCATCAGATGTACACCGTAAATGTGCGTTCTTTTGAAACATGAACATCGTGCTATAAATTCCCTCGCAACTAACTCCTGATGAGTTGTTTAGATGAATATGGACTTATACCCATCTCTTGGATGTACCTGCAAAAGAAAAACACACAAAACATTAAAAAACGAGAAGGAAATAAAGTAATATCAAAGTCAATAATTAATAAAATATGTTAAATGATTTATTTATAAAGTTGTTAATTCTTATTAACTAATGTTTCAATGTTAATTTAAAATTTTATTATTATTTATAAATTAAATTATTTACTAATTTATGTTAATTATATTTGTTTATTTATGTTCAAAATAAATTATTATTTTATAGTTATTTTTATTAACAAATAACTATTTAGTACTCCACTTTAAATTATAAATAATTTATATTTAATAAATAAATTCTAATTTATTATTTTATCTTAGTTAATGTTTTATTTATGTCAATCAAATTATTAATTATATTTTATAAATTAGTTAATTTCTTTTATTTTTTCATAACTACAATTACTAAGTGTTTATGTTAAGTTATAATTATCATTATTATTATTTGAAATTATTTTTTTTAATGTATAATTTTATGTTTTTTTACATTATTTTTTTATCTTCTCTCCCCCACCCATTTCGGCGCTAAAGGAGGGGGAGGTCATCTTCCACAATGGCAGTGTGGTTCTCTTCATCATCATCAGTGGAGTCTAGTTCCTCATATCTGGCACGGCGCACTCCAGATCTAGAAACATGGTTGCATCCTATTTTCCTTCACGTGGCATGTAGTCTCGGTTGGCATCCCTGTTGGTGCAGTATCATATTCATCTTAGTAGACCCATGGAGGCCTCAGTGGCAGGTCGAGATCTCAAGCCACGACGGCTCTCGGTCAGTATCAGCTCATCCTTGTGGTGGCATGAACAACTTGAGTAGTGTCAACCTCCTCTAGGCAGTGCCACAAATCATCAGTAGGAGGCATGGCTGAGGCCTCAAGTAGCATCAGATCCATGAAAAATACTCCTCCTCTTCATGATGCAGCAGCGGTAACAATTTCTAAACACAATAGGATAGTGGGTTATAGACTTAAACTAGCATCAGGAAGCTCACAACCCTCCTTCACGTGATAATTCATGTTAGGTTGGTTCCCCTCATAAGCTTCCATTTTGGAGAAACCCAATGGCGTAGAAGCTAAAATATATGGTAGATCTCCTCTCCCTCAAAAACAGTGTAGCAGGGGTACATTTGGCTTAGTCTCCTTCAATTTATTTGCGTACAATGAAACAGTTCTTCCTGATACTCGGATGGTATCATTAGGGAGGCTTCCTTCTTAATCCAACATGGCGGTGACAGTGTGAGAGAAGTGGTGACACAATAAAGGGGATACAGTGCATGAAGAGATGGTGGAACAATGAAGCTACATTCACGGTGGCATAAAAGAAACGGTGAGTCAGTATTGCTAATGAGACGGTGCGTCCATCAATAAAATATGTGGAGAGTCTATGAAACACTAGTTTATGGTGGCAGGAACTGTGAGACAGTGAAAAAAATAATTGACGGTGAGACAATAAAGTATTACAGTGGGAGTGAAAAAGTGGTGGGACCAAAGAAATGGAAGGGAAAAGGTGCGTCCATGTAAGGAGTTTCACAATGAGACCATGACACAAACTGGTAAGACTGTATTAAGAAGTTACGGTAAGACCATAAAGAGGTTTTACGGTGGTTGTGTCACCGTAAAAGGATTACGGTGAGATAGTAAGATATACAGTGGCTGTGAAGACACCGTGACTAGAATGAAACCGTGAACCTGCAAAAAATAAACATGGTTAAAGAATTAATTTAAAACATAATTAAAATATGAAAAAAGTAATTAATTGAAAATAAAACTTAATCAAAATAATTGAAAAATTAAATACAACACAAAATTAAATAAATTAATAAAACCAATTCAACATAAGTTATGTTATTAATAACATCAATTCGCATAACTTAAATTATTACTACACTAAAAATTGAATTCATAAACAATTAAACTATTAAAATACATATAAAATTTAAATAATTATAAAACGAAGTAAAATTAATGCTTATATATCAAATTATATTAATTAAACTAGATAATTAATTATCATGTTTTTGAATAGTTGGTTTGGATTAAGACTTTAAATTATAAAGCTTGAATAAATTTAGTCTGTTTAAGAACTTAAATTAGTAATTAATGAATTATTAAAAGACATATGATAATTAGATTATATTAACTAATTTTTTTATACAAGAAATTTTAAATAAAAGCTTCATTATCTTAGTGCAAAAGCAGAATTAATCAATTAGCTAACTAATGTTAAATTATTTAATATGCAGAAAAAATTGTTAATGTAAAAAAACACTAGACTATAAAATTAAAGAATGATATAAATTAATTATTTTAAAGCTTATAATACACAATTAATTACAAAAAAATGATTAAATTGGTAAATTTAATAATATAAATACAAAATAATAATTATTTATTAAAAAGTTTTAAAATAAAATTTTAAAATGATAAAAATTAATTAAAAATATGTGGCAAAACATGTGTTTTTAGGCCACATCACCTATAATCTAGGGATCAAGATCATTCATGATAGATCCAAGAGGCTACTTGGACTAAGTCAAAGTATATATATTAACAAAATAATAATGAGATTTAGTTTTGAACATTCCAAGATGGGATTGTTTCCAGTGTCACATGGTTTGTATATTTCTAAGAAAATTTGTCCTCAGACACAAAAAGAGAAAGAGACAATGAGTAATATTGCATATGCTTTAGAGATAGGATGAGTCATGTATTCCATGTAATACACTATACATGATGTTTCTTATACACTGAGCATGGTAGTTAGATATCAAGAGGATCAAGGAGAATAACATTGGACTATTGTTAAGGTTATCCTTAAGTATTTGAGAAGAACTAAGGATATGTTCTTGTTGTGTAGTGTAGATGAGGACCAAGACATTATGGGTTATATTAATGCTGGTTTTTAAATAGATCATAATGATATGAAGTGAAAATCACAATATTTTTTCTTTCTCAACAGAGGAGCTGTGAACTAGAAGAGTTCAAAGAAACTAGTTGTGGTTGATTCTACAGGGGTGTCCAAATATATAGAAACTTATTATGTGGAAAAGGAAATATTTTGGATTCTAAATTATTTCTAGGTGCTTGATGTGGTACCTATAATTAAATACCCTATCATATTTTATTGTGATTATACTATAATGGTGGATCTTCCAAAAGATCCAAGGTCACACCAACAGACAAAGAATATACTCTTGAAGTATCACCTCTTGAGTGATTTCTATCAAAGGGTTGAAGTTTCAGTAAGCATAGTACACATAGAATATAATGTAGGAGACCCCTTTACTAAAGGCATATCTCAGGATAAGCATGATTATCATGTGAGTGCTAGCATATTGAAGGTTATTAGGAGTTGTCTCTATTGAAAGTGGGAGTCTGTTGGAGTTGGTGCCATAGAACCAACTTATTTGTACATTATGATAACATGTATAAATGGTTATAAATATTAAAAAACTCCTTATCACATCATGATTGTTCTTCTACGTAACATAGTATCTGATAATGTCCTATGATTAGTTGTCGTACTAAAATTTCATAGCAGTTCAATGATGTGATTAGAAGACAGAAGTGCTACAACACTATTCTTCAATATATGCTCTATATCTAGATGATATAATTTGAGGGAAACAAATGATACAAGATATTAGGTGTGGAGACTCATAGGACATTGGGGAACCTTCTCATGGTGTACACCGTTGGTAATATCTTGTTTGGATATTATGAGAACGTGACCCACTAGTAGGAAATCCACATTTCAATGTGTCATTGGATGTTTTCATTAATGAATATTATGAGAAAGGATTTATCACTTCTGGTCATTAATTTAAGTATAATATCTCAGGCCCATTCTTGTAAATGATATATCCTAAATAAATAAATTGTCAAGGTGTTCTATAGGAAGTTTCTATTTCTAGAATGTTAAAGAATGAGATATAAAGCATATAGGATGATGACACTAGCATGAAAACTACTCGATTTGCGATATTATGATAATTGAATTATATTACATGGTATGAATTAAAATGAGGTGACATTTCATTATGAAATTAACTTATTTCTTTATGGGTCCCTTGGCATGTTACTAGACACTAACCTTGGATTTTAGGCTGGTTCTCCTAATGCCACTGAGAAAGAGGTCTAGAGGGTTAAAATCAATGTGTGTCTAGAATCTTAGTTAAATAACATAATATTTTTTTTATTTAAAATCTTCAATAAATATTATACTAAGACATGGTTTAATAATTATTCAATTATGATTGATCTAATTTATTTCATCACTAGTTATTCAAGAGAAATATTATGAGCTCAATATTTAATAGATATTTGTTTTCTATTTAGTTAATATAATATTTAATTATTTATTGGGAAAATATGAATTGATATTTATCTAATTAATAAATAAAAATTATTCAAGGATCGATAAATATTATAGAGGAATAGAGGACAAAGATTAATGGTCTTGTGAGAAATGATAATATTGAATATTATTCATTTTTTTAAAATATAATGATAATTCGCAAGTTCATCACATGTCGAGAAATAATAATAGTAATATTATTATGTGACATTAGGTTTTTCTAGGATTAAATAAATAAGAAGTGCACTTATGAAATTATTTTATTTTTACCCTTGCAATACAAATACCCAATTATGTTATTTTCTCATTATCCTATTCAGTTGTGTATTATTGATTTGGATAAAACCATTAAATCCTTGAGATCTCAATTCTCTAGGAATGATCTCAAGAACATAGGGCACTCCTCCTCCACCAGATCGTGGTGAACACTTTGGAAGTGGTTCTCGAGTTGATCAAAGAAAGAGGATGGATGCACAAGTATATCTCAATCTAGGCCCTAGGGACTCCACCGACGATGCTCAGAGATTTGTTGAACACGTTTTAATTACCGCTAAAGGAAATCTACACTTGGTTTCTACAATGCAATGATGGTGCACTACATATTTTTCATCAAACACATCAATGAAGAAATAATTCCTTAGATATAATTATTAAATATAATTAAATTAATTGCAAAGAATAAGTGTTGATATTCTCTCTCAGTTAAATAAAAACTATTATTTTTCTATTAATTTGACTTAATTATAGGGATCACGATGTTCATCATCCTATCTATCTTGGATTGATCATTGATTATTTCACAAATTGATGTTGGTTACCTGCCATCACATGATTCCAATGAACCCATAACATAAAAAAGCATGATGAATAGATAGAGAAGGTAACGAGTGTTAAAAATCAATTAATAGAGAAAATGGGAGTTGAGGAATGTTCAATCCTCCACCATCCATCATCGCCACACACAAAAATGTCACATAATCTATCAAATTGTGAATTCAAAAAATAATATAGAGAAAATAGTTACTAAAAAACTATAAAATAGTAGATGAATAATGATAAACCATATATTTATAATTCAAATACATAAAGGCATAACATTTTGATTTTATTAAATTTTTCGAATGAAAACCATGAAGACCGAAGAATAGGGAAATAAAAGAGTCTTACCTTAGGTTGGATCATTCATTGATTATGTTAATATTATTATTCATTTTTATTGGTGACTCAATGAAGAGTTCAATGTTCAACAAAAAATTAAATTATTGTCATACCATTATCCTCAATTTTATTTTTTGGCACAAACTTGAATAACACCAAGAATCCAAATTGACGCCTCTAAAGAGAGAAGAGAGGCAAAAATAATTTCATTTCCCAAATTATTTCACCCATATAAAAGGTAAATCCTCTTATTTAATGAATAATAATAAGGAATTTGGGGGAGGGTAAATTATTTTCGTAATTTTACCTCTTTAGTCTCCCTTCATAATTTCCATAATAAATCCACCATCATAAAATCCAAGACAAAATTCAACTAAAAAGAGAATAAATGATAGGATGGGTGATTTTAGGAACTCTATAGCCACATCATCACCAAATGGAACCTCCTATACCATTTCATGACACATCACCACAACGTCATTGAACATAAAAAAATAATTAAGTATTAGTTGATTCACTATATCTATGACAACATAAACATAAGGACCATGATGCAAGTGAATCTTTCACTACCACTGGGGTAAACACTTATTTTTGGATTTCATAAAGGAATTGAATTTCCTATTAGAAATGTTTTTAGGGGGATAATTTTATTTTGTCCCAAATATTTAAATGGGGATAAAAATAATATTATTTTACTAAATACGATTTTATCAAGGCCCATATGCACTCAAAATTATATGTTGGGTCAACCTAGGGGTAAAACCCACACCAAATAATCAAAAAAAACCATTAGATAATTTTTCAATGGTTTTCTCTTGGGTAAAATTCTCATTTTACACATATAAAGGCCAGTCTACCCCTTAATAAAAATAGATCTTTTTCTAGTTTAGAAGAGATACGAGTTATTACATCACCCTTTAACCATTAAAATTTATTTAATTTTGTTTGTTAGATTTCTTTGATTAATCTTAACCATATATCATTGGAAAATATATACATGATAATTAATAATTCACACATAAAAAGAGAAAAGATATCTTGTATCCCCTACCACATCTGAATCTTTAACAATTTCTACATGACAATGAGGAGAGAAAGATGATCAAACTACCAATGATTTTATGAAATCCCCATGAACATATGTGATATAAATTAACTATTAATATAGATATAAAACATAAAAAATATCAAAACAATACCTTTTCCATTACATTTTAGTAGAAAATTTTATGGAACAGATAGAAGAATAAGGAGAATAATCACACCTTGGACTGCAAGATCACAACCACATGAATTCAAGAATAAAAAATCCATAAGAAGTTGAAAAGGGGGAACTTATGATAAACCACATAGTGCTTTAGGTTTATGAATGAATGGTAGCATTTAGTAAAATTTTATTAGAAACTTGAATTTATATTAGAAACAAAAAATGTACCATAATTAAGTGATGAAGTTATTCATGGTGCAGATTTAGCTAAATTCAAGAATCATGACATGATATCCCCAATTCATGGGGCTGAAATACATTTAAAATCGATACTAGTAAGAATGATCATCATACAATGGAGTCTTCTATACTACATTTCCGGAACTATAATGAATCACAATGAAGGCCTTGACCTTATCAATTAAGCAATATCCACCCAAAAACACACCATGGTGAAACACCCTTCCCCAAGGAACAATGATCCTAAAAGTTGAAGAACCAAATAATCCCATAATAGTGTTTCACAAAACACAAACAATCCTTCCACACTCTAATACAAAGACCCATGGTGAAATCCATAAACTATGACATAATATTCCCCATATAATATTACCCTAGAAGAAACATATGACTCTTGACAACACAACACAACATACCACACTAAAGTATAATTCTCAAGCCCCAATAGTGTTAATATCTTGGATAAATCCCCTCTTCACAACATAGAGCCTTAATCTGAAACCTCACTAATCATGATGAAACTCACTAGACTACAAGAACCACTTATCTCCAACCAATTGATCATGGAAAACATAATTTTTCATGACATGATTTGATCTTCTAGAAGAAATTTTAGTTAAAACTCCATTCTTCCTATACCACTCATCTATGAGATTCTTCATAACACTTCCCATGGCCAAAAAAATACAACGTAAAGAATAAAGAGGATCATGGTTTTACATTAGATACCACTAAAATAATTATCATGTTAAATAATCAAAATCTATCCATAGAATTTAACATTAATAAACCAGAAATTCTTGTGATGTAACTGTCACATTAGAATATCAACACTATGAAAGCAAAATGCACCATAAATGAATGAACTACCTCAATCATTCAATAATAGAGTTAATAATCTCAACCAAATAAGGAATTCAAAATAACTCAAAGTAATGATGTTACATCTATGACATGTGTTCCTATATACACTCATTTAATCCATCATACCTCAATAAAACATGACCTTTAAGAATGTCATGAACATAAAATACCTTCTCTTAAAAAAATTGAATCTCAACAAGACACTCTGTGAATCATAAATCAGCCTAAATATTTTACTCTCCCCAATCAATGATAATATAGTCATCATGATAATACCAATGAAATTGTAACATATAGAATAACTAATGGATTTCATTCATCAACAATGAAGAGATAACAAATATTTTTCATTTCTGATGGGCTCTCTCAGCTCAAAAATATGGATAGAAAAACAAGAAATATACATCCCTTGAATTGATATACACTACCCATAATTAGGAGAAATATTTAACATCAATTGATGAAAACCCTCAAAATATAAGGTTCTCTTCCCCAATAAACATCATACTTATATAAATCATGACTAACCTCCATCTACTCATGAATCTCTTACACTTTCCTGATCACACTCTACACCAAATTTGGTCAAAGTATTGCTAACTCTATGATCAGAGTTCATCTAAATAGATATCTATAAGGATAACCATAAAATTCCTAAAATAGATTCATCCTAGTAGAATAATGATAGAAAATGTTATATAAAAAATCAACTAAATAAAATTTATTCATCCACAATCACAAAAATCAAACATACATATACGCAACATGTCCTCCAGTGCAAGGATTTTTCACTTGATCTCAACATCTTTAAATGGATGAAAATAAGTTATAAGACATAAGTGAGTACCAAAATCATGTTGAAGTCCTTTCTGCACTCAAAAGGTATAATGATGATCTTGATTAGTGATGATCATCCTAAAAAACCAATGAATACATTCCATATCATCCATATATATAATTAAAAATCATCTACTTAACTCAAGTAATAGATCACAATGAAATGAGTTAAATTCATTAATAAATCAATAATCTCCCAAATAGAATCACATACTCATTCGCTTGGAGGAAACATGGTACAAATATTATTCTAAATATCATACCACATACAATTAGGTAAATCAAATGGGTTATGAAAAAATATGGTAACATGATTCTCAACAGTCATTATATGGCCAACTAGGCATAGTCACATGAACACCACCACTGATCTCTTCATTTATAGATACTGGAACATAATAGTCAATGAATGATACCTATTTTATATTCAAATATAGACTGATAGAGGTGAGAAATGAATCTCGTAGATGACTACCTCTTATATCAATGATGGAATGAATAACGTCCAATGAAATTATACCCAATTCCATTCATCTTTCAAACACCCCTCTAGATAATCACCACATAATAGATGATCTCACGACAAATCTACCTTTGATTCTCCCAAAATAGACTCTTATACACACTATAAATTTTTTTTATTGAATGATTATATGATATGTGAAATTTCCCTGACCATAGTCATCAATATCAAGTAATAAAACAACAATGTCCTTTATCATACTCTATGAACCAATTGAATCATGAAAAATATGTCCCCGTGAATTCTTGCATAAAGCATCAGAAACTACAATACCCTTCCACAATGTATGGGTGATATCGAGGTTATAATACTATAAAAATTTTAACCACCTATATTAATGTAGATTTAGATCCCACTAATTGATGAAATACCTCATGTTTTTATTATATTATAACACTATAATGTATTCTCTGATGAGGTAAGGATTCTATGAATTTAGTTAAAACAAAATTACCCCCAACTCGAGATCATGGGTTGACAATTTAAACTCATGAGTTCATAACCACTATGAACAATAATAGATCAATTACCTATAAAAATCAAGATGAAATGAAAATTGAGATGAAAAACAATAATTTTTTTTATCAAACATGAATCATTCTTATGTATACTGAAATACACGAGTGTTGATCAACTTTTATTTTAGACATTCAAATATTTCTTAGAACTGATATTATAAAAAACCAACATGAGATATTCAATCCTAATAGACAATCTAATCTATGGAATGGACTAAAGGTCATTCCCAAATTTACTGGTCTGGAAAATAGTTTCTCGGAATGAGTTAAATACTCATAGGTATATTTTTTTCTAATAAATAATGGCAAACAAATAATATAATTTTTATTGAAAATCCATCATGGTGCATCCAAAAATTGTACTTAAAAGAAAAGAAAATAAATATTTTTAAATTTAAAATAAACCAAATGTAAAATAATTGTTTTTAAAAATATTAATATCACATCCATACTATAAAAGAAATGCAATAAATTGAAAAAGGATCCCAAAATACATGAGGGCTAAAGGGTCAATTCATACATGGTCAGAATAAAAAAGGAAAAAATCCAAATTAAATAACTACATGTGACCTATGGTATCCAATATCATCACTCGAACCCACTCTAAAGAGTTACCAGAGAAAACATGTCCACAAGAATAAGCTTCTTATGAACATGAACATGATCCTAAAAAATCCACTGAATCTATAGACACAATGTGGTATCAGAAAGGTGTGAGAAAAAACCCCTTATAGGATGTCACAAATAAATTTCTATATTTTATTCCTTTTTTAATCCATTATATGAATGCTATTTTAAAGTATTTTTTATAATAAATTTACTTCTCATCATTTTAGTTAAACCAACTCACCAATGTAAATCCTAAATTTACATTTAAAAACTAATCAATTTTACTATAAAAATATTGATGTGTAATAAGATATTTTATTAAGATAAATTTATTAAGAAAGAATGGAAATACATTTAATACAATGAAAAATTAATTATTGAGTTTAAATCCATACGTAACCCCATATGAAAAATAAGTACCAAATAAATTAATTATTATAAAAATAATTGGAATATATATTGGGAAACTAAGGCTAGGTTACCCAAGGATATTCAAAATTATAACTAGAACTAATCATATCCAACCACATACATTGGCCGCTAGGGAGAGATATGTCAAATTAATATAGGCATAGTGACACTTATCTAATGGAACCACAACCATATCAACAAACTCATAGTATCATTTAGTTCGTTAGTGGGATAATCCAAGGCTATGGAGAGAAAATCACAAGGATTATGGGTGTTTTCCTAGGTTTCTATGTAAGTACCCACGGTTTCCCTAAAAAATAAATTATGGTGAGTAATATAAATCAAAAAATTAATCCTATAAAACCTCAACATAAAAATAAAACATCACTCATTTACCCTCAGAACACCTCTTTTTTAAAAATAATCCCTTTTATTAAAACAATAAATTTCCCCCCAAAATATCAAACATAAAACACTTTATAATGAAAGGGTATAAATCCATAATTATTTTCAGAAAGTTCGAACTGGCCCTTTGACACTTCCTTGATAACTCAACTCATAAATTCCATTTTTAAAAGTATTTCCAATGTTACATAAAACATTGACCCCAAATTAAATATATAAAAACCCCTCTTTAAAACAAAATATACTTCAATACTTAGAAAGAAACTCCATTAAGATCCAGTTAAAATTAAACTCTAATATAAATTCCTCCATCAAACATAATATAAATTCTAAACATCAATTAGGACACCATTACATATTATGAAATTATTTATATATAAAAATCATAGAATGATAATGAAGATTCAAAAATATCATTAATAATAAAATTCTATTCAAATATATTCTAGTTGATTTGAAATAAAAACTATGATTCATGATCTTTTATATTTAAAAATAATTTAAATTAATCTAGTTACATAACCCTCTTTTTAGGAAAATAGTTTTCATTGAAAATTAATCTGGGAACTCTTCAAAAAAACATTGAGTTCATTGGGGAGACATTTTAATAATTACACAAATAAAAAACCATTTATATAAGAATTAAAAATCACCAATGGGATAAAATAAATTATATGATAATCAACACTAGCACAATACTATATATTTTTAATGATTAAAGGGTTTATGAAGCTTAAGAACTCCAGGAACATCAAATAAATTGAATCACATAGTAACAGATACCTTAACCAATTATTTATAGCACTAATTCCTCAAATACAGAGATATTGGGACCAATGAATAGATCCATACACCCTAGAAAACAATAATAAAAATAGTTAAACAACCATAAACTTGGGTTCATCCATCCCAACCCATAGATGAGAGGATGAAGTAGAAACCATAAGTAATGAATTAGAAGAAGGTAAATATAATGATATTAAATCGAAGACAACATGTAACCCTAAATATTTTAAGTTTTTTTTAAATAATTTAGTTTTTATTATGTGTTACATGCAACCTCGAGTTCAAACAAACCATGATATACTTTTAAAATATTAATATTTAGTACAACAGTTATCATCTTTTCAACGAATTAGATGGTATGAATATGTATAACTAAATTATGAATATTATATGTTTTTCACATTTATAAAATATATTCATTGGTAATAAATTCATTAGAAATTTAAATACAGAATCATTAAAAAATAAATATTTTTATGAATTTTTTATGCACGTAAAGAGTTTTTATTGTTAACCAATAAAATTGATATTTTTTTTTGAATTATTTTATTGAAATTTATTTTTAATAAAGGAAATTATTAATCATATAATATTTTTTCTAAGAAATATATAATAATAAATCATCTTTTATTCTTAAAATTTGTATTTTTCTAAAAAATTATATTTTACCATTTTTCAATCAATAAATCTCTTTTTCGCATTATTTAAATTTTTATTCAATGTAATGAACTTAATTTTTGAAATAAAAAATTTAAAAATTATATTGTAGCTATTTTTTGATAATTTTATAAAAAAATCAATGAATACTGAAAAATACTGATTTAAAAAAGAATCCATTTCAGTTAATGTATTTAAAAATATATATTTTATTTTAAAGTGGTTTTAATAGTAAAATTAGTTCAATTATAATATAATTATTCCAATTTAGGTCATTACAATCAATATTAGGTTAAAATTTTATATAAATAACTTATACTTATGAAAAAAAGTTCTTTGCGAACCCATTTTTTCACTGTATCTTTGGGTATAATATTAAAATAAATTCATCCACTTCTCTGAATTGATGTTGATAAAATATATTTTATATTTTAAATAAAAATAATTTATATTATATAATATGTTATAATTAATTTTTTTCATAAAAAATAGTAACAATAGTAAAATTTAATGTCTATATTTAAGGTTAAAACGGGGTTTTGTGCATTACTTGCACATATGTTGCAATTAATTTTCAACACACTTAAGAATTTTATTTAATAAATTATATTTAATCGTTATAATCATAGTTTTAAAATAATATAAATAGGATCATTTAAATTTTACTAACTAAGGACAAATTATATAGGTAAATAAAAAGAGAATAGTTATCTTAGTGAAAACTAAAATTGTAAATTTATGTAAACATAAAGGATAAGGGAATAACATGTTTAAAACATGTTTCTTTTAATGTGGTGTATGTGAAACCCTTATTTGTTTATGATTTTTTTGAGTAAATTAAATTTCTATTATGAATTTTGTTATATGCTACAGTATGTTAAGCTTATGCTAAAAGCAACACCAGCTTAGCTTTCTTTACAATGAGCACTAAGTTTCTACAAAACATCATTTATTTATTATTTAAAAAAGATAATGACCTAGATGTTAATTTAATGTGTTTAAATATTATTAATTAACTTATTAAAATGTGAAGTCATTGGTTACCAATTAATTAGAAACAAAAATATATACCAATTGCATATAGGAATTTTTTTTTATTTTTATGCTCTTAAAGTCATTTTGAATTAATTGTTTAAATTAATTAGAACTAGTGAATTAAATTAATGAAATATATATTATATATATTCAATAAAATATTTTTTTATATACATAAAATATATTTTATAGTCCTAATATAATAAGTGATTGAATTATTTGAATAAAAACATATATTCTTCAAAAAGGTAATTTTCTCACGTTTTAATGGTGAACCCATTTTAAATCAAACTTTTAACACTTTTATATACTAGATTTTACAAAATAAACTTAATATTTGAATTTAGGATATAAAATTTTACTTTTATTGAATTTTTCTATTTTTATGATAAGATTCTTGTTTTGATGAATAGTAAAAAATAATAAATTTTAATTGCAAACAAATTTTTTCACCAAAATAATTTATAGTGTTAAATTATACTTTTGATTGGTTATAAACTATAGTAATATTTTCTTTTTATAATTTAATATAATATAGTTCATTTGAAAAATATTTACATTGAATTTATATATAAAAACATTTTCAATATTTTGCATGTTTTAACTCTAATAACTCTTTTTCTCACCTCGTCGTCATGATTAATTTTAAAATAATTACTGAAACTTGTAAGATTATAATTATAAAAAATCAATTCCATATTTGGAATCATGAGATCCAATTTTTTTAAATTGGTTTATTTTATTTTTGGGCGTTATCAATAGTAAGTTTAGTAAATTTTCTTAACACGATAAAAAGTTAAATCGAGTAATTAATGGTAAACCATAATATTATAAAAAATACAAAATTACACCAAAACTTGTCCTAATTTAATTGGATGATTTTACTTCGATAAAAATCATTATTTGAATGAAATTATAACATTTTTTAGCAATATAGGTGATATTAATACATTTATTATATTTTATTTAATGAAAAGTTAATGATTTCGTACTCATATTTTCAGAAACTATATCACTTTTAATATAGGGTTATATAGAAGGTAAATTTGACTATAAATAGTAATTTGAAATATTAAATTTTTTTTTAATTTTTAGTAAATTAATAAATACCTTGAAGGCCTTTACAATAATGTTGCAATAGTTGTGTAATTAATGTAAATAACAAATAAATGATATTCAAAATATTAAATTAAATATAATTTGATTTAATTAATATCATCCTAAAATTTTATGGGTTACTTTCAGATTTTATGGACTATTTAGGATATTTGGTTTGAATATATCATGTTGTTATGATATTTTTTAAAATATGAATAATGAATAGTGTTGAAATTGGAACTAATGATATTTTATGAAAGTAATATTTTATAAAGTTATTTAAAAATCATAAAAATATTAAATAACTAAAACTAGATGTTACATGTTACAAAAATATCATTAATCGAACATTTATGGTCAAATTGAAAATTTATATATATAAATTAAATTCTACTTTCTTTAAAAACTTTGTTAACATAATTGAATTTAAAATAGGTTAACTAAGGGTTAATAAAAAATATAATGTTTAAAATTGAAAAAAAGATATCTAAAATTTATTTGACGAATATATTACAATATTATATCTTCTTATATTCTAATACATGCCCTTTTTTAGGTATTTTAATCGAGAATTAATTTATTCTGGATTAATATTCTTAGATATTTCTAAACTGCCTTTCCCCTAAATTATAAAAGGGTACCTATTATCTCACATGTACACATCACATTGAGCCTCAAATATCTACCATAATCATCCCATTTATCTTATGAAATTCCATACTAACTATATATAGGTTCTTTTATTCTAAAAACACCAAATCTAGTGTCCCTAAGAGGAGATCTAGAGGGAGATCATCACAGAAGAGGTAATCTATTTACCAACTCTTTCAAAATTGTTTCTTCTTCTACTTCCTCTTCATGTGTTAATTCCATTATAAAGTAATAAATTCAGTACCAAATATATTCTTAGATTTTTTTAGTCTTATTTAATAACCATATTCCACCTTATATTCATCCAATGGAAAACAAAAAGTACCATGCATGTGCACGTATATCTTGTCATCTCTACGTCATGGTGTAATATGTTTTTCATCACCACTTTACTTGGATGAGTATAATGATGGAAATAATAATTATATTTTATTAGTATAAAATGATATTTACTTTATAAAAAAAAATATACCATAAAATTTTGTACACTTTCCTAGTTAATGGAATTATATTGTCGCTCATGAGTATGTACGACCTATCGTCTTCACAACATGATGTGATTAGTTTTCCATATTACCAAATAAAGAGTGATTATATAAATTTATATAATGAATATATATGATATATATTACCTAAATAATATTCTTTATATCATTTAACAGTATCGTATTCACAATAATTTGTACTTATATAACAAAACATGCTTAAGAAAATAAAGCAGATAACACCCGAAAGATGAGTAATAATTAAATATTTTTAAAAAATATGTGATTAGGTGATATTATATGATATCATGAATATTAATATGGTTATGGAATAATTTAATGACATCATTTAAAACATTATAGTTGACGTTTGGATAAGTATAAACGAAACTAGACCTAATATAAGGGTTAATTCATCAGTCTTATTATTATCATGATTGTTTATATGTAAGAATCTGTTGGGAAAAATTTATCTCACATGTCCATGTTTCTTAAAAATGTATTCTATAATATTTTACCTATTATTATACCATTTTTTAATGAAATTTTAACCCATGTATTAATTTTTATTATATGGTTTGAAATTATTCTTTTTCCATTTTCTTAACGAGGTACTTTATTTTTTTTCCTCCAAAAGCAAGATAAAATTGTCTTTTTTAACATAAATGGAATGAATATATTTTTTTATTTCATGATTCCCTAATACCTTGAAGCTTACCTTAATATAATATATTTTTATTTTCAGAGAAAATTTTTTCCTTTAAAATGGGGGAAGTTATAAGAAAATAAAATGTTTTCAATGAAGAAAGGTTGTTTTCCTCAAGAATTATTGTTAAATGATATCTTAATTGTTACATATATTTTAATGGGGATACATTTCAAGGATGTTACCCCTAATATTCCTATGTTTGATTTATGATTATGATGGAATGGTATTTATGAAAACCATTTCATTCCATCGGTTATGTTATTAGTAAATCATGTTTATGAAACTGGTTTCTTTTCATGGGTTCTGATATGATGAATGACTTATGTTCTTATAGAACACATATGTATCGTTTTCATTGTGTGATGGGTGGGACCTATATTTTCTTCCAATTCATTTGGTAAATATTTATATCTCATGATATAGACTAATATGGTCTTGGGAGTGAACATTGACATCTAAGATGGACATGGGTGTTAACAATGACTACCAAGATAGTATGGCGAGTGAACTCTTGTTTCTAAGATGGTCATGGGAGTGAAACATGAAAACTAGAATGGTATGGGGAGTAAACCCATGCTACTAATATGGTCTTGTCGGTGATGACTTTACAACTATGGAAATAAAATTATATGCTTATTTATCTGCCACAAATTCCTTTTCTTATTCCAATGTTATGATATCATGGACTATGTTATTTATTTTCTTATGATTCATGTCTTATTAGCTGATAATAATTATTATATGAGTCTATTTTATGATCATTGATATGAAAGGTATGATCTTATAATTTCATGTTCATGTACTCATACCTTTAGGCTTATGATTATTTTTACATATCTCCATTGTTTACCCTTACTGAGCATATGTGCTCAACCCTTTTTTATTTCCTTTCCCCCAGGTTATGATGATATGTATTATTTTTGATGTGTCTAATATGGAATCTAGTTGAGAGTAACCTAGTGGGAGATAATATAGATCACTTAGGTTCTAGTGTTTTTGTATCCATGTTTCTAAAAGCAGCAAACTAGTACAGTCCCTGGGAATCAATTTGTAAAATGTATCATGTATTCTGAAAAAAGTTATGTAATGTTAATGTATAAAAAATGGGTTGTTATAATTAGTATCAAATAAATGGTTTATTTAACATTTTTTAACTAGGATGAGAATACCATAGTGATACCCATAAGTACATGTCTAAGGATAAGTCTAAGGATAATGAAAATGTCCTGGAAATTTGGTAAAGGATGTAGTGAGTGGGTTTCATATAAATACACCCCTATCTAGATACTACAAGGTGAAGTTTCTATAGAACAGACATAACTAGTGGTAAAAACTCTGAAAACTTTTATCAATCCTGACTCGAGCATAACCAGGTATATAATAATGGGCCTTTTTGTACACTTGGTTTGACACCCTAGGGGAATATGGTTTGAGAATTCACAAACTCATTATGAACCATCATGGAGGATTTTAATATAGGTTGTATATTAATAACCTAGTATTAACCTAAGGTTTCATAGATTAAATTTTGTGTGAAAACTATGACATCCTATACATTTTTTCATGATTATGTGGTTCCTCACTATGATAATTGATTCTAACCCTATGTTTTTTTGATGTTGTAGTGAATGTTTGGAATCCAAAAGAACCGTATTATCTGAAATTTTTATAGAAAATGAAATGATTTTCCTCCTAAGGAAACCATATAATATATGAGATAGAATGAAATATATCATTGTTATTATTTACTATATTTCTAAATAAATGAATCATGCTAGAATTCCAAGTGAGCAATGGATGGAAGAAAATTATGTTGAGTACTTCATGAGGAAACTACCACCATATTTCAGTGGGTCCTCTGATCCAATTGTTTCTAAACAGTGGATCCGTATTTCTACAGAAATATTTACTATTATATAGTGTTTAGAAAATGAGAAAGTCATTCTGCCTATTTATTGGTTATAAGGTGAAGCAAACCAGTGGTGGAATCTAATTTTGAATATGAGGTGGAAAGATGAAATTGAATAATTGGATTTAGACAAGGTAAATAACTAATTATTCAAAATTACTTTTCTATTATTCTATTTACGATAATGGAGAATTATTTTCTCAAGTTAAAGCAAAGGGGTGATGAATATGTTGGTACTTATGAATAAATTTTCGCAAGAATTGTGATGTATGCATCTGGAATTATCACCCAACCCAAATTTAATGTTGATAAATTATTTAGTGGAATTATTACATATCACATAATGTGATTAGACATAAGAGACTTCAGTAGTTATTATTATATTTTTTGTTGTGAATGTAAGGTTGAAATAGAGTATCGGGTTACATGTCAATATCATGATTCTAAAAAAGATGGAGTTTAGAGGAAAATCTTAAAATCGGGTGGAAAATAAGATTATCTTTCCTTTATTATCTAAGTGTCGGAAGACGCATGGAGGAATTTGTATTAAGGGGTCTAATAAATGTTTTATGTTTAGAAAATATGGTCATCAAGAATTTGAATACCTAAGTTATGGGAATAGGTTAGCTTAAAATTTGAATATAGAGAAAGCTTCATAGAATGAACTGACCCTTCTTTAGTGATAAAAATGTAATAAGAACTAGAATTATACTAACCAGTGCCCAAACCTAGGGGCTATTGATTATGATCGATGTCAGCAACCTATTAAGACAAGGGATAAGGGAAAATATCATGCGATCATTATTTCGGATGAGGGATGTGATAATGATGTGGTGAAAGGTACAATTACTACCCACTCTAGAAATGATATTGTCTTATTTGATTTTATATATACACACTCTTTCATGTAAACATAATTTGACAAGGGTTTTAATATTCCACCCAAACTATTAGTTGTGTAATTAGAAGTGAAAACCCCTAATGGTATGATAATTTCTTCTCAAGACTATGATTCCTCTCCAGTTGAAGTTTGAGGGAATGTGTTTCCAAAAAATATTATCATTCTTACTCTAGTTGAATTTGATATCATCTTAGGCATGGATTGGCTTTCTATATGTAATGCCCAATTTTTTTTCAAGGAATGGAAGTTACGTTTGATGTTACAAACCAACCTACGAAGGCTATAAATGTGATAATAAGTATGAACTTCCTATGGATATTACATCCATTGTATGGGTATTAATTCCCATTTGAAAGGTATTTTTATCTAAAATGATTGGGGAGAAAATTGATATCGATGATATGCCTACTATTCAAAAAATTGGGGTTATATTTTTAGAATAGTTTTCTAGTCTTCCACAAAAATGTGAATTTGAGTTCTTAATCGATTCCATACCTAGTTTTACAACAATTTCAAATAATCCCTATACAATGGACCCAATTGAGTATAAGAAATAGAAGAAGATACTCTAAGAAAACCTTGATAGGGGATTCATTCGGCCATGTGTGTCAACTTGGGATGAACCGATTCTATTTTGAAGAAGAAAGATGGATCAATGAAACTCTTCATCGATTATTGGGAGTTGAAAAAGGTCAAAATCCAGAACAAGTATCCTCTTCCCCATATTGATGATTTTTTTGAGTAACTGTATAGGTATCAATAATTTTTCAATATTGACCTTCACTCTGGATATCATCAATTTAGGTTAAAGAGGAAGGATATACCCATTACGGTATTTTGAAAAAGGTATGGTCACTATGAATGTATATTAATGAATTTTGGTCTTACTAATACCCCTAAAATCTTAATGGATTCGATTAATAGAGTCTTTAGAGATTCCCTCGATTAGTTTTTGTTAGTCTTTATAGATGATATTATTATTTATTCAAAGTGTAAGGAAGAGCATGAAGTCCACTAGAGAATTGTGATAAAGACCCAAAAGAAGTAGGAAAAGTATGAAAAATTTACAAAGTGTGAATTTTGGATGCAAAAGGTTTCACTTTTGGGTCACATAATCTCAATATATGGTATAGAAGTAGATCCATCAAAGATGGAGGCTATTAAAAGTTGTACTAGACTGACCAATGTGACTTAGATCCTCTTTTTTCATGGTTTAGCTATATATTATCAATGGTTTGTGGGTGATTTCTCATGATTATCTAATCCTATGACTGAGTTAACACAGAAGGGTTCTAAGTTATTCCAGATAGATTAATGTGATGAAAATTTCAACTAACTAAAAAAAATATTGGTCAGTGCACCTATGCTAACATTACCCATTAATTGGGAAAGGTTTGTAATCTTTAGCGATCAATCCAAGAAGTGATTGGGGTTTTTTCTTATGCAGAACAACAATGTTATCTCTTATTCCACATGATAGTTGAATATTCCTAAGAAAAATTATCTAACTCATTATTTAGAGTTAGTCGTGGTGATTTTTTCATTAAAGATATCATGAATTATATCTATTGAGAAAAGAACCATATATATACCGAAAAATAATTCTGAAACATATATTCACACATAAGAAGTTGAACATGTTATATAAGATATCGTTACATATAATAAAGGATTATGACCTCTCAATACATTATCACCTTGAGAAAGTGAACAAGGTGGATGATGATTTGAGTCAAAAGGATTGTTCTATCTTTTCCATGATAAGGATCACAAAAGATCTAATATATATGGATTTGGAATGGATGGATCTATAAATCTAGAATAAATGGGAAGAATATTATATTTTTCAATTCAGTGTTCAACCATTCATCCTAATGATGGTTAAAGAGGTTCATAAGGAAGATGTACATCGATAAAAGTAGGTTAGAAATGTTTCTAAATTTTACCTTGATCTAAATGGAATGATAGGATTCAGGAATGATTCATGTGTTCCAGCATCACTAGATTTAATGAAAGATATATGAGGGGAATGTTATAGTTCGTCATTCTCTATTCATCCTCAATGTATAAAGATTTATTCATATTTGAAATAATACTTATGGTGGAGGTGTATTAAGAGAGATATCATAGATTTTTTATCACAATGCATGGGCTTCTAGAAAGTTAAGCCTGAAAAAAGGGATATTGCATCCATTACCAATACCAGAAAGGAAATGAGAGAATATCACTATTTATTTTGTGGATGGGATCCCAAAATAATCTAAAGGGTTTAATTCTATTTAGCCTGCAGCCAATCACCCTAATAAATCCGCACACTTCACTACTATCAGAGATGATTTCTCTCTGGATCAACAAGACATGATATTCATTAAAGAATTTGTAAGGTTTCATAGAGTACCAAATTCTATTTTATCTATTTGGGACATAAGGATTACCTCAATTTTTTGGTGAATTATTCAGTAGGCACTTGATAAATAATTGCATTTCAGTTCTATATATCATCCTCAGATGGATAGTCAGACTAAAAGAACAATTCAAACCCTAAAGGATATGTTGAGAAATTTTTCTCTAGATTTCAATGGTGTTTGGGATCAACAACTTCCACTAGTTGAATTTTATTTCATCAATATCTATCACTCAAATATTCAAATGAATCCTTATGAAGACATCTATTGGAATAAATATAGAGATCCAACATAATGTGAGGAAGTTGAAGAACGGATGTTTTGGGGCATGAGATCACTGATTAAATAGAAGAGAAGGTTATAAACATTTAGCAGCATATCAAGGTACCTCAATGTTGGTAGAAACTTTATGTTGGTAACTACCAGCATGATCAAGAATTTGCAGTTGATGAGAAGGTGTTTCTGTGAATTCCTACAAGGAGGAACGTTATGAGGTTCATGAAGAAAGGGAAACTGAGACCTAAGTATATCTCCCCCTTTGAGATTCTAGATCATATCGAGATGGAATATTATTTATTATAACATCCTCCAAATATTTTCAAGTCCATGATGTGTTCCATTAATCTCTCCTAATAAAGTACATACCTGACTATTCATAAGTACTAAACTGAGAGACCAAACCGCTGGACCATGATATTTCTTATGAGGAGAAACCAATTGAAATTTCGGACCATACAGAGAAAGTCCTATGAAACATGACTTCTCACCCAGTCAATGTTTTTTGGAAAACCACCAGTTAGAGGAAGGGATTTGGAAACATTAGTATATGGTGAGGTAATTATTATGCTCACTTTTTTGTATTAGAATAATGAATTTCGAGGGCGGAATTATTTTTAATGGGGGAAGAATGTAACACCACAAGTTTGTATAAACTATTTTCGAATAAATTAAATTTATTTGATGTATTTTGTTATATGATAAAGAAATTTAATCTTCCACTACTGACAACACCGACTTTTCTTCCATAACACACTACTATAAGTTTCTACAAAACATCATCTTATTGTTATTTAAATAAGATAATAAACTAGTTATTAAATTATACATTATTAATAGTATTAACTAACTTATGGAAATGTGCATTCATTAGTTACCAATTAATTACAAATAAAAATATATACCAATTTAATATAAAGGAAATACTTTTATGGTTATGTTCCCAAGACATTTTTATTAATAAATTAAATTAATTACAATTAATGAATAAAATAAATGAAATAAATGAAATATATATGTTATATATTCAATACATTATTTTTTGATATTCATAAAATATATTTTGTATTCATGCGATAATAACCAACCCAATATTATGAATAAAAACATATATCTTTCAAATAGTTAATTTTATCCCATTTTAATCGTAAACCAATTTTAAATCAAAATTATAACACTTCTATATATTATATTTGAAAAAAAATAAACTTCTTCTTCTAAATACAGATATAAAAACATACTTTGATTGAATTATTGGTACATTTCTGATAAGATTCATGTTTTGATGAATAGTAAAAAATACTAAATTTTATTTGAAAACACCTTTTTTCATTGAAATAATTTATAGTGTTAAATTATATTTTTTAATGGTTTTAATGTATAATTAGATTTAAGTTTTCTTATTTAACATAATTTAGGTTATTGGCATACATTTTACACTGAACATAGATATAAAAATTTGTTAATCTTTTGAATGTTTTAACATTAAGGACTTGTTTTCTCACCCCATCAACATGATTAATTTTAAATTAGTTACTACAACTTGTATGTTTTGAATTTTAAAAAATGGATTCCATATTAGGAATTATAGTGTCCAAATTATGTAAATATGTTTCTTTTATTCTATAGAATTACAAATATTAACTTTATTAATTTTTAATAACCTGATAAAAAGATAAATTTGGTAATTAAGGGTAAAAAATATTATTATAAATAATATTAAATTACCCTAACTCATTTCATAGTTTTATTTAATGTGAATATTTTGACAAAATTCATCCTTGGGGTAAAATTATAACCTTTTTGAGCCACATGGATGAGAGTAAGAAATTTATTATATTTTATTTAATGAAAAATTAAATATGTAATACTCATATTCTCAATAACTATATAATTTTTAATATGTAGTTATATAGAAGATAAATTTTACTATAAAACTTAATTTAAAATATGAAATATTTTTATTTTTATTTATTTTTTTTAAAAATCTATGATATAAATTAAAATCTTAAAGGCTTCTACAATGATGGAGCAAAATTTTTTTAATTAATGTAAATACCAAATAAATACTATTAAAAATATTAAAATAAATATAATTTGATATAATTAAATTTAGAAAAAATAATTCTGGATTACTTTATCATGTTATGTATGAGTTAATATAGTTTTTCTAAGATATAATTTTTTATGATATTTTTAAAAAGACAAATAATAAATAGTGTCAAAATTGAAACTAATGATATTTTATGAAAATAATAATTTATTAAGTTAATTAAAAAACATAAAATTATTTAATAAGGAAAATGTGATGATATATGGTCTAAAATATCATAAATTTACCATTTATGGTCCAATTGAAATTCCAAAAGTGCCCCTCACCTCAATTATAAAAAGTCTCATCCTCTCTCACTTATACACATAAAATTAAGCCTTAAATCTAGACCATACCCAAAATATTTCCTTTATAAACTTCTATTTTAAAATTCAATAGGTTCTAGTATTCTCAAAAGGCCAACTCTAGTGTCTCTAAGAGGAGATCTAGAGGGAGATCATCGAAGAAGAGGTAATCCCCTTACTGACTCTTTTAAAATTGATTCTTCTTCTAATTATTCTTCCTATATTAATGAAATTATAAAGTAATAAATCCATTATCAACTATATTCTGAGATTTTATTATTAATATATTATAACCATATTCCTCCTTTTATTCCTCATAAGAAAAATTAAAGTACCATGTGTGTGTATGTACGACTTACCTTCTCCACATTGTGGTGTAAAATGTTTTTAATAACCAAATTAAATGGATGAGTATAATGTTGGAAATAATAATTATAAATGATTATTATAAAATGATATTTATTATTTAAAAAATATATACTATCCACTTCCTTTCCTTTTCACAATTAAGGGAATGATATCGTTGCTCATGCATTCATACGATCTACCATATCCACAATGCGATGCGATTATTTTTCCATATTAACCAATCAAGAATGATTATATAAATGTATATAATTAAAATATATGATATATATTACCTAAATAATATTTTTCAAATTATATAACTTTATCCTATGAACAATATTTGGTATTTATATGACAAAAATGTATAATAAAATAAAAAAGTTAACACCCTAAAGAAGAGTAATAATTAAATATTTTTAACAAATGGGTGATAAGGTCATAATATATGATATAATAAATATAAATATTATTATATAATAAGTTGGTAACAACATTTAAACCATTACATAGAATCTTCTATTGTTTACAAAGTAAACCAGACCAATGTTAAGGGTCAATTCCTAAATCTCATTATTATCAGGATTGTTTATATGCAAGTATCTGCGGAGAAATATTTTTATTCACTGTCCATGATTCTTACAAATGTATTCAAAAATATATTTTCTATTGTTATAAAAAATTTTGAAGTAATTTTTACATATTTCTGAAATTTTATTAAATGTTTTGAAATTAATATTTTTTCATTTTCCTAACGATGTACTTTATTAAATTTCTAAAATACATTGTGAAGAATGTCTTTCTTTAACTTATTTGGAATGCTGGAATTTTTAATATTTCATGATACCATAATTCATAGTATCATACCTAAAAAATAATAGAATATTATTTTCAAATAATTTTTTTTCTTTTAAAATTGTGTGACATTTTATGAAAGTAAAATGTTTTCGAAGAAGAAAGGATATTTTCCTTAAGAATTATATTCAAATGATATCTCAAGTTTTAATTATGTTTTAATGGGAATGTTTTTCAAGTATTTTATCCCTACTGTTCATATGGTTGATTTATTTTTATAAAGGAATTATATTTATGAAACCCACTTCTTTACTTGGGCTATGTTGTGATTAAATTATGTTTATGAAACCCATTTATTTTCCTGGATTCTTGTATCATGAATGATTTATGTTATTATGGGACTCAAATATATTGTTTTAATAATCTGATGGATGAGACCTATATCTCCCTCAAATTCCATAGGTATAGATTTATATCTCATGAGATAGACTAAGATGGTCATGGGATTGAACCTTGAGTACTAAAATGGCCACGAGAGTGAACTATGACTACCAAGATGGTATGAGGGTGGACTCATACTACTAAGATGGCCATGGGAGTGAACCATGACTACCAGGATGGTATGGGGAGTGAACACATGATATTTATATGTAATTGGATGTGATTCCTTTACTTATATGGAAATCATATTATATTATTATGTGTCTTCCACAAATTTCATGTCATATTCCTATGTTATGATTTTATGGATTATGTTCTTTATTTCATTATAATTAATATCTTATGAAATACCAATATATATGAAATTATTCCTATTTATTATCATTACTATTATGGGTATGATATTCTATTTTCATGTTCATTATCTCATAGAATTATGGTTATGATTAGGTTTACAGGTCTCCATTGTTTACCCTTACAGAGAATCTAAGATCACTATTTTTTATATTTCCTATCCAATGGGTTATGAAGATATGTATTATTTTTGATATGTTTAAGAAGGATGATAGTTGAGAAGAACTTAGTGGAATATAATTTATATCACTTATGTTCTGGTTTTTAATTTTCCATGATTATAAAGGAACTAGACTATTAAGATCATCTAGAATCTAGTTGTGAAATGTATCAAGTATTCTGAATATGTTATGTATTATTAATGTATAAAAAAATGGGTCATTATAGTGGAGTTTTTTATCAACCATATAATACCCCCACTCTTTTATATATCTATTTTTAAGTCATATGGTTTGATTGTGACTCCCATTTTTGGATGGTTTTGGGTATTTATAAAAAATGTCACTCCTCCCCAATTATAAAAGGCCACATCCTTACCCTCAATTATTTATACATAATATGCCATTTGGCTCGAAAACCCCAAAAGAAATATCCCAAACATGATTATACATGTTTTAATTCTTATTTTCCTCCTAAAATAACATCCCTAGGGTCCTTAATAATATATTCGAATGAGGTTTTTTAAGGGAAGGTAAATGTATTCACTAAGCTATTTCTTTATTACTCCATAAATTACCTCATTAATTTATGTAATAATCATTAAAATATAATTAAACAAGTAGATTAAATATAATTATTTTTTATTATATCAATTTCATAACCTATATCCAACTCATCTTCTATCAAATGGGATATTAAATTGTCAAACGTGTGTGTGGTGGACTACCACCTCATGAACCGATATAATTTGTTTTCCATTACCATAAATCAAGGATTAATATAATGATTTATTTAAAATATATAAACGATAAATATAAAATAATTATGCATTGGTAATAATAATATCACATCTACTTTCTTACCATTCGATCCATCAAAAAATGATAATGTCCCTCATGCCTACGTGTGGACTACACCGCCTCCATGAAGCGATGTTATACATTTTTCAATATATATTGAGATGGAAGGTAATTGAGGTATATTTAATTTATATATATGATATATATGATATAGAAATTATTTTTTAAGGTGAATTATTATTTAAGTTTCTTTTTTATGTTCATAGTGAAAATGGAAACATTATTCTGGTGTATGTACGAACATTCGTCTCTATGAATGGTGTAGTTCATTTACATTCAAACACATTAATTGACTAATATAAATAAATTTATATTGAATATTTATTATATTTATTATATTTATACGATTATTAAAATTCTAAATATGATGGAACAATGATAAATGTAAAAGGACTGAAAATAAAAAACCAAAAGAAACAAGAAAAACGAAGCTATTATTACCCAAAAAATAATTTTAAAAATAAATATTTTATTGATAGGTAATATAAGGTAATAAGTAAATAATATATGGTATGATATATGTTAAGAACAAAATGGGCCTAGATACCCTGAGAGGGGTGGGGGTGAATTAGGGTATGAATATTCTATTTCAAAATTCTTCCTTCCCTATTAGATCTTGACCTCTATGTTATAAGGGTAACTTTGTTTTCTTTAATGTTGGCAGAATTTATGTTGTTCATTCTTTATTTAACTGATAATGATTATTTGGATGCAATTAAGGGATCCATGAAGGAATACACAAATATTTTTACTTTCTTCACCCTCACTGGGCTACGTCCAAGGAGCATACAACGATGACATGCCGCTGTACCTAATCCACTAAAGCTTAAGGCCAATTTACAATATTCGGGCCAGTTCAATTCTATGCCTAGGTGAACTACCTTTATAATGTTTAGGGTTAGTTCACAGATTTTCCAAGGTCCACTCCATGTTTCTCTCTCTCTGACTCACTACCGGTGGAGAGGATCACATTCTTCATCTTCTTTTGCTCACTTCTCTGGAAATGATCCAATCACAGTTTATAGACTTGTAGGTCCCTTCATTATCACAAATTAATGAATCTTCTTCCGTATATAGATTCTTTATTGAAGTCCAACATTCACCTTCAGTTGAATCTCACTATGCAACAGAGGTACCGAGCAATTTTCCAACATTCGCACAACCCAAGAATGAATGTCACACTTCTCTATACTTAGAGAACTTCTTTAAGACTAGAATGTATCTGTCACCAAACCACTTTCATGAAAATCCCTTCTTCAACAAAAAACATTGGTAAATCACACACTTGTATTCCCAAACCATTATTGACACACAAATTTTAACAAAAGCGCTTCTCCAAACCTACCGTGAAAGTTTCACCTAAACATTTTTGTAAAACTCCCTTCTCTAACTCCGAACTTGTTTGACTCAAACCCTTTTACACCAAAACCAATATTGGTGCACAACTATCAACTGGCATGCAACTTCTCAATATCTTTATACTTGTGCGCCCAAACCACAACTTGCGCGACCGAACCTACTTGGGAAACTAGATATTTAATTATCTCTAGGTTTTTATCACTCTGTTAAATTAGGAGAGGTGGACCTCTATTTATAGGCATTCTTAACACCCTGAGTGTCATGCGCAAGTCTCATACCGGTGCGCCAATTCAGCCGCCCTAGTCTCCGTGGCCCTAGTCACCTTTCACACCCAAACCAAAACGTAAGATCCCCTATTTCCATTTCCATATTTTGATGTTCTTATCTTGAAAAAAATATGACTCACTTGTTTCCAAGCCTCCAGGACACCAGCAAAGAAGTCCCTTTTCCAAAAACACTTTTCTCCATTTGTCGATTTTGGGGCCCAAAAATTCGGCAAACAATGGAAAATAAAACCACCATGTGTGTACTGTTTTTTGTACCACCTCTAGATCATTAATTTATTTTTCATGGTTCTTTGATAACATAGGTTTTTAACAACATCTCTTTAACTAAAAAACATTCACAGAAAACCCCCATTGTCAACAAACTGAACACAGAGGCTCAGTTTTTCAACAAACACAATCACCTCAAAAATGATTCAATGATACCTTGAAGTATTTTTTCCCAAAAATATATTTGAGTATGGTTATATAATATATTTATAATTAAAATATATTTATTATAATTGAGTATTTAACATATATAAATAATTTTGATACTTGAGGTAAGGGATTCTAGTCTCTCATTTATTTCTGAGAGTCAAATTCTATATTCACCACTCATTTATTTTGAGTCTAATATATAATTACCCGTGAACATGTTATTTCATTAATATAATTATTTAAGTTATATTTAAATTTTCATTTGATTTTATTCTTTAATGGTGTTTACAATTCTAAAGTTACCAAAGTTATAAGGCAATTTTATCACATATTGTCTTCTGTGGGACATATATTTTGTTACACAACAATATTATTTTATGAGGTGTATATATTAATATTTTATATCATTAATTTACTTATTTTGATTATATTTAATGAATTCTTTAAATTTATTCTTTCATTGGGCTTATGATTCAGATATTACCAAAGCATGTAAGGGATTTTTTTGACACTTTTATTTCCATGGGACACAATCCATATTAACCAATTATTCACATTGTGTGGTGTATATAATTCCTATGAATATATATTATTATTATTATACTAAAAATTATTTAATATGGATATAAATTTTATTTTATTTCCCTCATAGTATGTAAAATTCATTATTTACCAAATGGTAAATCTTTTATGTTACAGTCTCATTATTTATCAAGAGAATTTATGATTAAGTTTTTGATAATGAGTTCTTATGATATAACTTTCAATAATCTAATTTATGTTATTATAGTATGGTAATTTCACGATAATTAATGTTTATTTTCATTTTATTCTCTTAAAATATTGAATAACCTAAAATAATATTTTTAATAAAATTCAACTTTATCTCTCTCTTAGGTAAAAAAACACTTTTTCTTCCATGACAATGTTTTCTAAAAATATTTTAAAGAATGTTTACTATTATATAATCTTTAAAATATTCCTTTTCCAATGTATGAATTTTTATAAAATTATTTAATGGAATATTCTTGTCCATTTTGTAACCAGTCTCTTTATACTTCTTATCAAAAATATGAAAGGAATCTTCATTTTAACATGTACAACATGAGTGATATTTTTTGTTTTCATGACTACTCAGTGATTTAGTGTATTATTTACATGTTTACCAGTTTATTTTCAAATAAAATGGATTAAATAATATTTTAAAAATTATAATAATTTAAATAAGTGATTTGGAATTGAAAATATTATTTTCATCAACAAATGTTATAAGTGATTTTTTAAAATCAGTTTCTATCTATGTAGACATCATTTGAGGTTATATAATCTTTATTGCGTATATAATCCCATGACACCATAATTATTATTTCTATAAATGGTTTATGTTTAAGTGGACAATATTTTTATGGAAGTTGTTTATTTTTTATGGGTTATGCTATGATGGATTGAAGAAATTTTTATGGAGCCCATTCCTTTTCCATGGGTTACGTTATGATGACATGTTTAGGAAACCCATTTCTTTTTATGGGTTCTGATATAATGAATGTTTGAAAATATTTTGAAGAAAATATGCATGATATAAATTACAAGATTAGTGGGACCTATACTTTATCAAATGAATTTTGTAATGATTTATATTAAATGAGATAAATAAAACTATAATGGGGAGTGAACATAGTTCAATAAGGGAAATTTTCCACCATGATAGTAATGGGAGTGAACCATGAGTACTAAAATGGATTTTTTAGTGAACCCAATAAATTATTATGGTCTCAGGAGTGATACATGACTACTACGATTATTTCAGGATTAAAAATAATCCATTATGAAAGTATATTCATGAATATTTACCATTAAGGAAATGATTTTATATGCTTATGTGAGGCACAAATATAAGTATTATGACCATTTTATGGTCTATTATATCATGTTATTTGATTATTTTGTGATATATGTATTATGAACTACCAATATTTATTCTATGAATTATGATTATGATCATTGATATTCAAGGAATGGTTTTTAAATGTTAATCTCTTTTCCACATACCCTTATTCTCATGTCATGCTTATGTGATCATTGACATCCCACTCATTTACCCCTAGTGAGAATATGATCTCATGCTTTCTTATGTTACCATTCCCTAGGTTATGAAGAATAATATTATGTATTATATTTCTAAGATGGTTGATAGTTATGAATAAAATTGTCAGATATGATTTAGTTCAGTTATAAACTTGTTATTTACATTTTCATCTTTCAAAATGAACTATAATGATATTATTTTACTGTGTATAATTATGTTTTGTAATGAATATTCATATATTAATATGTAATATCAATGTATGGAATGTTTTAGTCTTCAATGTTGATATTTGAAAATTTTTATTTAACCTTTGGAAAGTAGTATGAGAAAAATCTAGTGAGATCCCTAATGATATGTCGAAGGATAATCCAAATATTAGAAAATATCATAGAATTTTGGTAAAGGATAGAGTGAGTGGTTTCCAAGAAATTAAATCCATGTCTTGATACTACAAGTGTAAATGTCTCAAGAAAAATTGTACATAGGGGTAATTAGTATAAAAATGTAACATTTATATTGACATGATCCTCACCGAGTGCATTAAAATAACCCTTGATGAGAACCTAGTTTGACAATCCCGAGGGATGTGTTTTGGAAATTTACAAACTCTTTATGAACCATCTTGAAGGATTTGAATTTATGATCACTATGAATGACCTAGTTTAAACCTATAGTGTCATATATTGAAATAATGTTTCATTATTTTGACATATTATAATACATTTTTCATAATTATGTGGTTTCACACATTAATTATTATTTCTCACACTATTTTATTTGGTTTTAGTAAATGGATAGAACTATAAGTAATTGGGTTAACATTTAATGTGATAGAAAATGTGTTAATGAGAAACTAATTGGGATTCTAATTGGAGTGAAGGGTATTGTGATTATCCCAATTCAGTTATCTTGATATATGATTAACATTATGAACTAAAAACACTATTAGAGTCATTGAAGAAGATATTGATATAGTAATTAAGAGATAAGGTAGAGGTTACCATGAAGGAAAGAAGACCCAATTTCATATATATCCATAATGTAGGAATAATCACTCCATTGTATATATCAGAGGGATGATAAGATGTATTATGTGTATAGAATAAGTGGATAGTTTAGGAAATTTCTAACGAAAGATAAAAATTTTAGTAAACAAAATGGATGATACAAATTATTTCCCTATGGAATCATAAATTGTTGAATTATTTATACAAGGAAAATATTCGAATTATGGAAAGCGATGTTATAGGGGGAGATCTCGAGAAGTTGATCCACAATGTTTCACAAGTAAGGGGTTTTCTGTTGAATATGAATAGAAGAAATATGATATATTAAATGAATTTGGCATTATGGAAAAATATTATGAATCCTAATTAGTAGTTTAACAATGAAGTGTAATGGTTGAAGTTTTTATATGTAAAAATTCATTAATTGTGAATCATTAAATATAAAAGGATTTCTCTATAGTAGTTTTTCATAAAGGATTTTTTGGAATATATTAATTGTAATTGATAACCTAGAAAAGTGATTCAATTGAAAGGTGACATTTTATGGAAAACATATTATTAAGGGAATGATAATAATTAATATGTTTTTTATGTTGAGATAATGTTGTTTAGTTTCAGTTAAGTGATAATTGATATGGTTAAAATAAATTGGATAATAGTAATGACCTTCAAACTGATTATTAATTTGATGATAAAGTGGCATATGTTATCATTTATGGATTTTAAAATATATTTGGATTTAAGGAATATATTAAATAATATTTGGTTTTATTTAATGGATGAAAAATCATGTATGTTTTCCTTGATATTTTATGGTAATTTTATTTATTACAATGTTTCAAGAGAATATACAACCATGGTATTCACATATGTGGTATGAGACTATTAAGAGATACTTTATGATATTTATAGGATTATTGTTATGTTTATTTTATAAATTTAGTGGGATTATTTATAACTTTTTTAATTTTGGAATGGTCTTTTGGTTAACCATTAATTGGATGGTGTTAGTTGAACTTCTGATAAGGTTTTGGATATTAAGGTATAATTTCATGATATGATGATTTAAGTATATTGTACATCCTATGCTAAACATTTATGTTTTGATGAAAAATGATATATAAGTAATTACTAATCATTATTTTATTGAAATTATGATTCAATTGTGCTTCAAGGTAGAAAATTTCATATTCATTTCTTATAATAAGAGATGAATTCAGAATTTATCAAAGAACATCTGAAGGTAGTAATTGTTCTTATGAAATGGAATGAAATAATGTAAGTATTTTATTATTTTCTCTATATTGATAGTAAAAAATCCATTAAATTTATGAAAATGATCTTGGGAAAAAAATTTATCCTTTTACTTTTATTTCTGATGAACCAGTGGTCTTTTAACTCATCATATATTTATGGTTTTGTGGTGTTTAACTTTCTCATGACTATGTTATCTATCAGTCTCTTAATAATTAATAATTATTATTCTCCTATATGTCCATATTTTAAATTCCTACAAATTTTACTCTATTTGGACACCATATTTTGTGTTATTTCAGGATGACCTTCATATTTACCTATCTCTCTTTTCAATAGAATGTTTCATTAACCCTTTTAACAATGTGTGTTTTCAAAAAAATAATTTTTGAAATATAAAAACAAATAAGAAAAATTTAAAATTATAAGGAAGAAATTTAATTGGGGGGGATTTAACACATCAATATTTTATGAAATATTTTTTCAATTAAATTTATTTTTTTAACTTGTGTTATATGAAACACCCTGTTGAAATGATGCATGATATATTATTAAAATATTATTATTTAATAATAAATTTATTGACTATACATTTTATTTGTGGGAATTAATAAGAAAAAATAAATTATTAAAATTATATGGTTCATAAAAGTATTAAAAATTCTTTTGTTTCAACTTGATTAAAAAGTAAAATAACAAATCCTTTTTAAAAAATAGAATATTTTTCTGAAGATTATTTTTATGCATGAAAATTATTTATATCTTAAAAAATAAAATAGGTCACTATTTCTTAATGATTTTAATGAAATTTTTATTCGATAATTTTTTTTAACAATTAATAATATTTCCTCTATAAGAATGATGTATGAATAAATCAGGTTTTGTGCTTAAAATTTATATTTTTCTAAAAAATGATATCATATCATTTTTCGCACTCATCTAAAAATTATTTTTTACTAATTTTAGTAAGTTTATTTGATGATATTAAATTAATTTTTAAAATAAAAATGTAAAAATTATCTTAGAATACATTTTTGCGATTTTACTGAAATGATTAATTTTTCGATAAATAGTGAAAATGAAATTTTTTTTTAAAAAATCATTTTCATTTAAATCGTTTACAGAGTTTTGTTTTCTATTGAAATGAAATTAAAATTAAAATTATTAATATTATATTGTAATTAAAAAAAAATTATCATTATAATGAATCTTATGTTCAATTATTTTTTTCAAAAAAAATATACTTATGAAAAAATATTTTTATGGGAAACCACTTTTTCGATGCATTTGTTTGTTAAATTTTAAATTAAATTATCCAAATTATTTTAATTTAGTTTTATGAAATTGAATGAATATTTATAATTTAAATAATTTAAATTATATAATATTATCACATTAATTTTTGTTCATAATGGATAGTAAAAATTATTAAAATTAAAGATTGTGATTAAGGTTAAAATGAGGTTTTGTGTGTTACTTTTGCGTGTGTTAAAATTAATTTTCAACATGAATATCCATTTTGTTTAGATAAATTTATTTAAATTTTATAATCATAGGGTCAAAATAATATAATAATTTTCATTTCATTATTATTATCAAAGGGTAAATAAATTAGGTAAATTAAAAGAGACTAGTTACTATGGAGAAAACTAAAATGGTAAATTTGAAAAAATAATGAGGAAAAGGGAAGAAAATGTTTAAAGAATGATTATTTTAATATTATATAGTTGTTTATTTACCTTTTAATCCCCCAAATACATAATTTATCTATTTGGAGGAACATGTCCAGAGAGTGACTTCCCATTTTTGAGGAGTTTTGTATATTTATAAAAATGTCACTCCTCAATTATAAAAGGCCACCTTCTCCCCTACCTTATTCAACCCGCATAATCCATTTGGATTTAAAAATCATACCATGTTCTCTACCAAAAATATATATCTATTTTATTAGGATTTTCTTATTCCCAAAATATGAACCCTATAGTCATTACCCATTCACATAAAAAATTCATTAGTGTCTTAATATTTTTCATATAATAACACTAGTATCTATAATATAATGATTTTTTATTATTTTTATTTCATAACATATATATATGTGTGTGTGTCATCTTTCATCAAATGGGAAACAAAACTGTAGATTGTGTTTAAGATGTACTACCGCCTCACGAACCGATGTAATCTTTTTTCCATCACCATCTCTCAAAGATGGATACAATGATGGATTAAAAATATATACATGATATATCTGAAATAATTACACTTCTATAATTATAAAATCACATACAACTTCTTACCTTCCAATTCAATGGAAAATCATAATGTAGCTCGTGCATACGTATAGACTACTGTCTCCACGAAGAGATGTGTTGTGTTTTTCATTCTATTTTGACTCGGATGGTAATGAAGATATATTAAAATAAAATATATTATATATATTATATATAATATATTTTTTAATTTGGATTTAATATTTACCTTTCTTTCAATTTGTACATCGAGAAAATGGAAATAACATTCAAGCATATGTATGACGTACCGTCTCCATTAACAATGTAATTTAGTTTCGCTCTCTAACATTATTGGATTATTATTAATACATTTATAATGAAAATATATGATATTCATACCATTTATAACATTATGGAGATTATATAAATATGATCAAAGTAAAAATATGAAATATACTTAGCCAAATCCAATATGAAAAGCGAAGCAGTTATTACTCGAAACATGAATTTAACATTAAAATTATTAATTGATTGGTAATAAAAGGTTAGAAGTAAATAACATATGGTATGATATATATTATTATGGTTCTAAAATATATTTATAATAAACCTATATTAATTATACATTATTTTTGAACATGTATAAAGAAAGTTAAGACTTATGGTAAGGGATTTATGGTATTTTTTTATTTCCATAATACATATTCCATATTCACTACTCATTTCATTATTTTTGTGGTGTATATACTTCCTAATGGAAATTTTATATTATGAATATAATTATTTTAATGGTATTTAGTGTTTCATTTAATTTTACTACTTTATGGGGTTTAAGATTCAATTCTTATAAATGTAGTAAGCGAAGTTCATCTAAAATTGTCTTCTTTGGGACATATGTTATGTTATGCACCTATATTATTTATAAGGTTTATATAAAAATCATTTAAATTTTATATAATGAATTTATTTATTATATTTATATTTATAGTTATTTTAAAATTTATTCTTTCATGGGTATTATTATTCAAATGTTACCATTGTATGAATGAGATTTTTGTCTCAATTATATTTCTTTGTGATGCATTACATATTCACCACTTGTTCATTTTGTGTGGTGTTTATACTACCCTGTAATATATTTTATGATTATTATAATTAAAATTAGGGGAAATACATATCCTTATAATGTTCTTTATTTCATGGTTCTTATGATTCAAAATTTACCAAAGTTGAAAATTTTATGCTTCAATCTCATTGTTTATTAGGATTATTTATGATTATGTTTCTGATGATGAATATTTATGATCTAACTCTAAATAATATCATGAATTTTATTATTATCTGCTTATTCTACAGAATACATGGTTTCCTTTCATTTTACTCTCTTAAATGATTAATGTCAACGAAATATTAATTTTAAGAAAAAACTCAACTTTATTTCTCTCTACTATCGAAACCTTCATTCTTCCATGTCTGTGTTTTCTAAAAAAAAGTTAAATTAATTTTTTACTATTCCTAAATTATTTTCAGTGAAATTTATTCCCATATTTTAACTTTTAAAAAAAATAAAAGTAATCTTCTTATCATTTTTTAAACAAGTATATTTTGATTTTTTACCAAAAATTTGAAAGGAATATTCATTTTAATTATACTAAATGAATGATATTTTATACTGTCATGAATTATCAATGATTAAAAGATTCCTTTATAAGTTTCAAGGTTTATTTTAAAATATAAAAGTTTATTAATTTTTTTTTGAAATTTGTAGATTTTAAATATGTTATTTGAATGTGAAAATTTTATTTTCCTAACGAAATGTTCCTATTGATATTAAAAAATCATTTTCTATCTAAGATGATATCCTTTAATGTTACTTAATATTTATTGAGGATATGATCCAATGATTCAATCATTATTATTTATTTTTCAGTTTTATTTTAATTATTATAATATATTTATGAAACTTTTTTCTTTTCCAATGGTTAGGCTATCTTGAAATAATGAAATGTTTAAGAAATCTCTCTATTTCCATGGGGTATGATATGATGAAATGTTTATGATGCTAATTTATTATCATGGGTTCTAATATTATTAATACGTTATGATATTATTGAATAAATATAGATGATATTAATTATAGGATGGGTGGGACTGATATCTCTCTCTAATTCATTAGGTAATGATTGTTATCTCATGATATAAATAAGAATGGAATATAGGGTAAACCTATTTCAATAAGAGACATTATACTCTATGAAAGTAATGGGAGTGAACCATGACTACTATGATGTTTTGGAAAGTGAACCCAATCCACTATGATTGTAATGGGAGTTAAACATTACTACTATGATGGTTAATGGAGTAAATAATCCACTATGATAGTCTAGAAAATGATTCTATACTACTAAGGAAATGATTTAATATTCTTATGTGTATGGGAAAAATCTATGTCTTATAAAAATGTCATGTTATCATTGATCATCATCTCTGATTCCTTTACAATTAATGTCATATTAACAACCATGAATTATTCCATGACTCCTGATTATGAGATTTTATATACATTGTATGGTTTTCAAATGTCACGATCATGTTCTCAAACCCTTATTATCATGTTATGATTATGTGATCATTGATATCTCCATTATTTACCCCTATAGAGCATCTATACTCACCCTTTCTTATGATTTCATTCCCCAGGTTATGAAGAAAGATATTATGTATCATATTTCTAAGAAGTACGAAGAACATAATTGGAGATGTTGTAGTTCACTTATGATCCATTTGATTATGTTTTCATGTTTCCAAAGGCCATAGACCAATAAAACTCTATCATGGGTCATTATGTTGTGTAATGAATAATCAACCATTAAGATGTAATATCTATGAATGGAAATTATGGGTCTCTATAAAAGGAACATGGATATGTAAAAAGATGGAGGTAAAATATTCTTTGATATCTCCTTGTGATAGGTTGAATGGTTTTTGGGGGACCCAAAAGGTGTTTTAATTCATATAGGGTAAATTTGGAAAATCACAAAATTTAAAATCATGCATTGGTGCCTCATGGTGTGGTATTGTCCATTATGTTGTGACTCTCATTCCTAGACACCCATAACTTTGTTAACTAATTTTTGATGGTGTGGAACACCTTATTTGGGAAAAATAAATAATATTAAGACTCATGTCATCAAGATGTGGTTTCCATCACAACATGAAGCATCTCCTTCAAATCAAAGGAATATCATTGTAATTCTGTATTGGGTTGCATCATGGTGTAACAATTTTCTTCACAATTATACAACACTACATGGATAGGCCCTCTCAACATGAATCTCAAATAAAAAATATCCATAATGGCATGACTCATACCATTCATTAAATGAATGCTTTTAAGGTTCCTAGTGTGGGGGAACCATTGGATGGGGCATAACCGACTCTTCATTTAGTCCTGACCAATGATTACCATAAGATTTACATGATGATAAAATCCACGATCAATATAATTTAATCAATTAATATATAAAATAGATAAATTTTAGAATGATATATCAGGTTCATTGCATATTATTTATATTTAATTATGTAATTAAATAATTACCTTGCAAGAAATATTGTCTTCGTTAATTAATCTAAAAACATATCTACTTTGCTCCATCATTGTGTTATATGAATCATGAATATATTCCCTCAAGAGGTTATCCACATGTGTTATATTAAACTTCATATGCTTTCATATGAAACTATGGTTTCTAGCATGAAAGATCCTAACACCTTCATTTTTCACCTTTGATCACCCGAGAACAACTCCAAGTAAGGTTTTTATTCGATCTATATAGAATTGAGAGGGTGGATGAGGAGGATAACTCTCCATTCTTGAGATCATTCTAGGAGATGAAGTTATTTAAGGATTTTATAATATTCTCTTTGGATCTTGTTGTGAAAAAAACTAAATTATAAATCTAGAAAAATAATATAACTTGTTTTGTTGACTTCTAGGGATATAAAATACAAATTTCACATTCACCCTTTTTATTTCCTTCTTCTCGAATGATCCACATGTCTATAATAATAAAAATATTTTTGTTATTTAATTAAATTCACTAAACTCACAAATTAAATTAAAAATTATTTATTCAAATAATATTCAAGATATTTTATTTCTCCCATAACATTAATCTCATTCCTCCATTACTATACAATATTTATCAAGCCTTGAATAATTCCTATTTATTTAAAAAATAAATATCAAATTATTATTCACTAATAAATAAATAAATATTATATTTCATAAATATAAAATAAATAGTTGTTTAATATTCTTCTCATATAACAGTCTCTAGAATAATTGGGGATGGAAAATATGTGATCTGAAAAGATGAATAATTATTGAACCACATATTGGAATAATATATGTGGTCATTTAATAGTATCATGAATAATTTGGGATGATATATATGTCCTCATGAAAACATGAATAGTTATTAAACCATGTCTAACATGGTAGGTTTCCTCATTTCACTAACACTATTCTACTATGGTGTGTATGGTGGAGTGAGTTGAGATATAATCCAAAACTCTTATAAAAAGTTGATAAACTATTGCTTAAGATATTCACCAGCTCAATCTTATTGAAGCTTAATTATATTCTTTCCATGATTATTATTTAATTCATTATAGAATTCTATTAATTTCCCAAATGACATGGACTTATAACATATCATGTATACATTAATATATATACTCAAGTAATAAATATTTCTTATTAAGTAAGAATACCAACCTCTATCTTCTACGAGAAATGGTCTATACACATCAGTGTGTAGAAATCCAAAAATATCCTTGTCCCTTTCACCATATACACTAAATGTCATCATGGCCATTTTACCTTTTAAAAAATAATGTCTTTTTTCAAGTGGTTTTAGGTCAAAAAATTCTAACCAACTATCTTGAAATATCCATTACCAACACTTCTCATTTACATGACAAAGATTATGATATCATAGATAGGTGTTATATTAGTCATGTGAATATGATTAATTATCTATTTCCAATATATGATTTCTATATTTTAATTCATAAATACCATAATTTAAAATTTCCATACCTTAACATAAGTTATATTTATAAAATAAACAACTTTTCTTTCGAAATAAGAAAATAAAACCAATGGTATCTAGGTAGGATATATAAATTATGTTATTTGAAATAGCTGATACATAATAAAAATATCATAAAACCAATAACAATCTTGGTGATATTGAATTCACTTTTAACTTCCCCTTTCTTATGTGTGAAGTTCCTCTTCCAATGGCCTTTCTTTCCAAATCAAAAACATATTGTGTCCTTTTCTTTTCAAATACTATGGATCTTTCTCTTCTTGGAAAGATGGTGCTCATGAGATTTTGGATTGTTTTGATTATTTAGACACTTTAACTTGTTATTCCTTTTCATATTTATCATAAGTACTGATGGGTTTTCACAACCCATGTCTATATCCACTTTTAGAATTAGACTAATAACTTCCAAAAGACTCTTCTCATTATTTCTCCTATTATAATTAATAACAAAACTAAATGAAGACATGGATAGTGATGAAATTATGATATCAAAGTGAAACTCATCTATGTATTTAATACCTAGGATTTATAAGCATTCAATGTATCCAATAAGCATGAATATTTGAGGCCCCTCTCATACCAGCTCACTAGAATTAGTTGTAAATAGGGCATTAGATATCATCTCTCTTATATCACCTTATGTTAATAAAGATCCCAAATGTCAAACATCATGCTATATGTATACATGCCCTCATGTTTCTTTATAATATTGTTGGTCATAGAAGATACCATTAATCAGTAGATATTTCTTCAATAATTACAAATGTTTACCTTAGAGAAAAAAATCTTCTTTACTAGCCTCTTTACTAGGTGCATCAGGAATTGGCTCTTTCAGCACAAAAAAATCCTTTGATACCGTAGAATAATGTATAAGTGACTGTTACTATCTTTGAAATTTGGTCTTGGGAGAATATTATCCTTCTAGTTACTAATCACATAGTTATTTTTTATGTCATGTTCATTTCCATTCCTACGATTAATATGATAAGAGTTTTATTACTTTATCTGATAAAATCCCTTCAAATATATAAATATTTTATTTATTTATCTCACACTATTTTATCGAAACCCAATAATACTCACCATTGGAAATGGGAGATCATATTTCATGTCAATTCTAATGTAAATTATCAATGTTTTACTTCTCATCACCCTGACATTGGTTGTTTAATAAATTTTACAGGATTTAGGTAGGAATTCAAATTTCCAATTATATTAACACATAGTTCCTTTATTTTTTGAGTAGGCTCCCAAATCATGGAATCAATAAATTCGATTTCTTTAACCTTTTACTCTTATTTACACTAATACCTTGTTTTAAAGTCAACCATTGATTTTAAATAAGTTAAGTAAACCCAAATATTCAAGTTTTAATTCCCCAAAAACTAAAAGCACCCCAACTTTGGCTGGCCAAGCACATTGAACTGTGGTTCTATATTAATTGAAGTAGTGGAAGGCTATACCAAGTTAATATATATAATCAATGGATCTTATCTTTTGGTCATGAATATACAATTATTATATTTTTTACCTTATTTTTAATATTAATTAGATATACTTGAGTGATTAACCATGTATTAAATAATGTTTATGCATAACTCGATTTATTTTTTCCTATATTTCATGAAAATTAATTAATTCATTCACATGATCAGGAAAAACATCTATTATTAAATTACCATGAAACTTAAAAAAAATTGTAATGCCCCGACCCCAGCTGCCCAGAGTCGGTGCATTAATTACATAACATTGGCATGATCACAAGAAAGATCAAATCCTGAAAGACTGATTGGTTTAGTAGCCTTGGAAACACTAGATATAATCATAAAGTTTTACATTACATTTCAAAGTGAAAAACTACTACAACAACAAAGTCTTCATATCCACACTATTAACCCCTCATAATATCCCTGCAAGTCATTCATAATTTACTTCTTCACTACCTGGGAAAAATAAAACATAGAAAAGGGGTGAGCTCAAATGCCCAGTAAGGATAACAATATAGCGGAACATTCAAAATAAGCATAAACATTTAAGGCAATGAATTACTAAAACAAAAGCCTTTTAAACTTGAATTTCAACATAGTATGGCAAAAGTAAAATGAAATAATTCCATTTACTTGTTCACATGGATATTCTACTAATCGAATAATCACATGAAAAATCAATAACCACTTTCATAATGTTGGAATGCATAATGCCAGACTATCATAACCACATAGCCAAGGCCTCGTGCCAAGACTACAAATAAGATTTTGTCAAGGCCTTGTGCCAAGACACTAGTTTGTCTCATGAGACCTACCGATGCATCGAGGAGCTATAGCGGGCTCCACCCATCACTTATTAAGTCCAATGCATTCCCATATGAAAAGGTTTAAACATAATATAAACATTCGTATTAAAACTAGCATACGAAATGTCAATACTTTCACCATAAACTATGAATGGTATAAAAATAGCACATCCACAGTCAAACATATCACAAAACCTTCAATACAATATAGAAGTTTTGTATCATAATAAATCAACTTCAAATAATCTTAAAATCCATCAAAGGATGTTGACATAGATGAAATAAATATTCTTTTTAAAGAAATATCTCCTTTTATTTTGAAATAATTTAAGATCCATATAAAATAAAACATTTTCTTTGAAAATATTCTTATAATCTTGTAAGGGAAGCTTTGAAGATTTTATAACGGCGGAAAATAGCCGCACCCGCCGTATAAGTTAAAAAAACATTCTTACCTTAATTCTGTCGAAAAGGTTAAAAAGGACCTTGTTTTGAAAACGACCGAAAGATTCCTTTATAAACCACTTATAAAAGTCAAAAAGGGTATAAATGACTTTAACTCATATTCTTTTAAATATTAAAAATGTTTTGAAATACATTTTGAAGAAACATGGACGTGGATGATAACGAGGTCCCAGTAGATAATTATGTATAAACAACCTCGGATAATGAAGAGATTGAGAAATAAATCCTTACCTTGTACTTTTCCTTGGTTGGGGTAGGTTAACCTCCTGTATAATGGTGAAATAATTGTTATTAAATTATAAAAGAATCATATATATTAATATGATATCATATATGATCTTTTAACATTGATTTGTTAATAATATCTTAGAATTATCGTCGTTTCGGGTGTTAACTTACTCATTTTCTTTTATATGTTTTGTTACATAAGCCATGGTTGTTGTATCTTATTCATATCCAAAATGATATCTAGTCCTTAAACATCATTTTTAAATCATCAAATGATAATTATACTTGAATGGATTCGATGGAGAATGAATCTCATCGCGTTCGTGGAGACAGTAGTCCGTACGTACGCACGAGCGACAATATCATTCTTTTGATATTAAAATAATATATAAATGGATGTTATATCATATATACAGAATCATTAATATGTTATATTTATTATTTACATGAGTTACACATCATTATTATACCCATCCAAATTATAATATATTGAATAACAATTACACCACGACGTGGAGACGGTAAGCCGTACGTACGCACGTATGGTGACATATTATTCAAAGGGTGGATAGAATACTGAATATGGTTGTACCATATTTATAATAACATCACAGTATATAAATGATACTGGAGTCATTATTTTATAATGGTAACAACAAAGGAAGAAGAAGTGGAAGAAGAAATGAACTTGGAAAAGGGGTGGTGAAAACATTACCTCTTCTTCGGGTTCTTCCTTTTGATTTGATCAAAAGGGCTCCTTAGGTTGGCTTTCTGATCAAAATAAGGCCCCTAGGTTGTAGTGAGGGATGTTGGGAGAGTATTTGGGCAGAGTTTGGCCGAACCAAAAGGCTTTAGAGGTGTGAAGAAAAGAGAAGGAGGAGTGCCCTTTTATAAGAGGGGTGAGGGGCACTTTTGGAAAAGCTAGAAATATTAATTTATAATAAATTCATATTCGGTTTCCAAAGGCTCCAAAGTTTACTATTAAAAGGATGAGGTGGGGATAGGTCGAAAACAACTCATCCAATAGAATTTAGACAGGTTTGGGTACTTATATTAACCTTATCTTTAAGTATTAACTCTAAGTTAATTAGTTTCACTTTTACAATGTCTCTTTGTATTTTTATATAATATGGTTAATAAACTTACTATATACATCCAAGAGACCCCCAAGTGGTCCATTAATGATTAACCTATCATAATATAAGTCTCTTGGCCGAACCTTAGATTTTTAGGAATTTAATATCAATTAATAATATAATATTTGTTTTAAGAACTCTTTTATGTCAATTTTGACACTATTCAATAGTTGATTTTTGTGAAACTCATAACAGATTGATTACTTCAAAAAAAGTAAATTAAATCAATCCTAATATATCATATTATCCTAAAAAATTAGTTTAATTCATTAAAAGTTTCATATTATATTTATTTGGGTATTTATAATATCAATTATTTTAATTTTTCACTATTATAGTAATTACTGCATCATCATTGTGTCATAAATAAAATAACTTATTTAATGTATAAAAATTATAAATAAAATATAATTATGTAGGAAATCTTTTTAGCTTTCTAATGAATATTTATAATCGAAAATCCAACATGTATAACCCTATGTAAAAATTGTTCTTCTAAAAGATTTAAGCCTATGCCATTTTTATTTTTATTTTAACTTTATTAATATAATGTGTCATTATCACTTACAAGTGGATCCATGGGGTCCCAAAATAGACCCAAAGATGCCCCTGGTCGACCATGTATCAACCAATAGGGTTAAGACACGTTTTAGGGTAATTTAGTATTATTATAATATTATTTTTTTAACCCTTATTTACCGGATTTACCCTTTAACCATGGTAAATAAAATATTTACCACAGTAACTATTCAAAATGTCTAAAAATAAAAGTTACCTATTTACACAATTTGAAAATCCTGATTCCAAATATGGAATCCATTTTCCTAAATTCAAAACACAGAAGTGGCAGAAATTAATTTAAAATTAATTCCCGCTGTCAAAACAAAAAGCGTGTTTTTAAGAGGTAATAACTATCAAAAGATTGACACTTGTTTATGTTCGGTTTAATTGTAAAATTATGTCCAATGACCAAAATTATATTAAATGGTAAAAATATATTCTAAATATACTTTAAAACCACTCAAATTCACAATTTATCACTATTAATTATTTTGATTAAAAAAGTTTTTTTTAATTAAAATTTAGAAATTTTCACTATTCATCAAAATATGAAAGTTATCCGAAATGTACCAAAATTTCACCTTAGGCTAAATTCGATATTCCGAATCCAAAAATGAAGTCCATTTTCAAATATAAAATATATATAATTTCAAAAAGTAGGTATTACTATTCATAACGGCTAGTTTGATTAGTTATGGTGTGTTAGAACTCGGTGTTGCGTACAACACACGCTATCACATTATTCAAAGAGAAGCGTACCGTAGAAGCTTGGGGTGTTACATTCTCCCCTCCTTCAAATAATTGCGTCCTCTCAATTTCTAGGGTATTACTGCATAAAAAGACTCGGGTGGTTCTTCATCATAAGTTCCTCGGGTTCCCACGTTGCCTCTTCCATCTTATGATTTCTCCACAAAACTTTTACCAGACGCATCGTCCGGTTTCTCAGTACTTGTTCTCTCGTATCAAGAATCTTGACGGGCTCTTCGCAATAAGATAGATCGGGTTCCAGTTCTAATTCCTCATAGGTGAGTACATGCGTCGGATCAGGCATGTATTTCCTCAACAGAGATACGTGGAACACATCGTGAACTTTGGAGAGACTTGGCGGCATTGCCAATCGGTAAGCTACAGCCCCAATTCGTTCTAGAATTTCGAAAGGTCCGATGTACCTGGGACTCAATTTACCTTTCTTTCCAAAACGTATGACTCCCTTCCATGGAGATACCTTTAGGAAAACATGATTACCGACTTGAAATTCCAAATCCTTCCTTCGATTATCGGCATAGCTCTTCTGCCTACTTTGAGCTGCTTTGATGTGATTTTGGATTACTTTCACTTTTTCCACCGTTTCCTCCACCAGTTCCGGGCCTACAAGTTTTCTTTCACCAACATCATCCCAACAGGTTGGTGTACGACATCTCTTTCCGTATAACGCTTCATATGGTGCCATTTGTATACTCGAATGGAAGCTATTGTTATAGGAAAATTCTACCAGTGGTAAATATTGATCCCACATACCCTGAAAGTCAAGTGAGCAAGATCTCAACATGTCTTCCAAGGTCTGTATAGTCCGTTCTGATTGTCCATCTGTCTGAGGGTGGTAAGCAGTGCTCAAATGAAGTTCAGTATCCAGGGATTTCTGAAGACTTTTCCAAAATCTTGAAGTAAAACGGGGATCACGATCAGAAACAATCGATAGGGGAACTCCATGAAGTCTTACAACTTCATTAATGTATAGTCTTGCTAGACGTTCCAGGGGTAGATCTTCTCTTATAGCAAGAAAATGTGCTGACTTGGTAAGACGATCAACAATAACCCATATTGCATCGTTCCTTCTAGGAGTCTTTGGTAGCCCCATGACAAAGTCCATCGTAATATTGTCCCATTTCCACTCCGGTATGGGAAGAGGTTGCATGACTCCTCCAGGCTGTTGCCTTCCAGCTTTCACTTGTTGACAAACCATACATCTTGACACAAAATCAGCAATCTCCCTCTTCATGTTGTCCCACCAAAAATGTTCCTTCAAATCTCTATACATTTTGGTGCTCCCAGGGTGTATAGAGAAATTGGAACTATGAGCATCATCCAGCAATTCCCTTTTTAGATCAGGTATATTGGGAACACAAAGTCTCTTCCCGAATTTCAAAATTCCACCTTCATACGCAAAGTCTCTCAATCTCCCATCATTCACAGCTTTAATCTTCTTTTGGAATTCTTCATCATCAGTCTGAGAACTCTTAATCCTTTCTAGTATAGATGGTTTGGCAACCATTTGAAAAAGCATTGATGTTTCACCTTCCCTGGTTATTCCCATGTCCATCTTCACTAGCTCCATGAAAATTGGATCCCTTTCAATTCTCATATTGTTCAAAACTCCATGGTCTTTTCTACTCAAAGCATCTGCCACCTTGTTTTCCTTCCCTGGGTGGTAGTGTATCGTACAATCATAATCCTTGAGTAATTCAAGCCATCTCCTTTGCCTCATGTTGAGTTCTTTTTGTGAGAAAATATACTTCAAACTCTTGTGATCAGTATAAATCTCACATTTTTCACCATAGAGGTAGTGCCTCCATATCTTCAAAGCAAAGATCACAGCTACTAACTCAAGATCATGATTAGGATAGTTTTGTTCATGAATTTTCAACTGTCGTGATGCATAGTCAATAACTCTATCATTCTGCATAAGGACACAACCAAGTCCTTTCTTCGATGCATCACTATAAATAACGAACCCATCATTCCCCGATGGTAGAGTCAATATAAGAGCATTGACTAATCTTTTCTTCAGTTCTTCGAAACATTCTTCACACACATTTGTCCAAACAAATTTAACCCCTTTACGTGTGAGCTTCGTTAATGGGTTAGCCAATCGGGCAAAATTCTGGACGAAACGTCGATAATAACCTGCCAAACCAATAAAACTACGTACCTCAGTTATACTCGTAGGTGCTGGCCATTCTTGGATTGCTTTGGTCTTAGAAGGATCAACAGAGATTCCTTCTTTAGAGACAATATGGCCAAGAAAAGAAATCTCCTGAAGCCAGACTTCACACTTGCTAAACGTCCCATATAATTCATGCCTCCTCAGAGTCTTCAGGATAATGCGCAAGTGATATCATGATCTTCGTAGGTTTTGGAGTATACCAAGATATCATCAATAAATACCACCACAAATTCATCAAGATACTCCTTGAAAACTCTATTAATCAGATCCATGAATACAGAGGGTGCATTAGTCAATCCAAACGGCATTACAGTAAACTCGTAATGCCCGTACCTGGTTCGAAATGCTGTCTTCGGAATGTCTTCCTTCTTTACACACAACTGATGGTATCCAGATCGAAGGTCAATCTTTGAAAAGTATTGAGCTCCATGCAGTTGGTCAAATAAATCATCAATACGAGGTAGGGGATACTTGTTCTTTATCGTTATAGCATTGATCTCCCTGTAGTCGATACATAACCTCAGAGATCCATCTTTCTTTTTAACAAAAAGAACAGGGGCTCCCCATGGAGAAACACTAGGGCGAATAAATCCCTTATTACTCAGTTCCTCTAGTTGTTTCTTTAGTTCGACTAACTCTACAGTGGCCATTCTATAAGGGGTCTTCGATATAGGCCTTGATCCAGGAATCAAATCAATAGAAAACTCAACTTCTCATTCTGGAGGATGTCCAGGTAAATCTTCCGGAAATACATCCACAAATTCTTTCACAACAGGTACATCCTCTATTTGAACATTCCTTTCCTCACCGATAGTTACTTCATTCTCTTCCTCCCCAATAATTGAATTTAGTTGAGCTACTGGGGGTGGATCTAAATAAGAATTAGGTGGTGACGATTCTGCTCTAAAAATAAGGTGCTCCTTATCATTATCATCAAGAATCGTAACCTCTTTATTCTTACAATAAATCTTCGCATCATAGTCTAAAAGCCAGTCCATACCGAGGATTATATCAAACTCAATCATAGGTATGACGATGAGATCAGCAGATAAAGAAAATTTATGTGCTCTAATGGGGACTGATTCACAAAACTTTGTTGCAATGATACTTCCCTTAGGAGTTTTAACTGACAACTCCCTTATTAAATCAAATTGGAAATATCTAATTTTCTTAGAAAACTGGGAAGATATGAAACAATGCGATGATCCAGAATCAAATAATGCATTTTCTAAACTTGAGGAAACCATTAAATTACCTGCCACCACGTCTTTTGGAGCTTCTACCTCTGCAGTAGTGATAGAATAAGCCTGGCCTTGATCCCTTGGCCTTTTCTGAGGTAAGTTCTCCTGACGCTTAGGGCATGCATTTGCATAATTCCCCATCTCCCTGCAATTGTAGCACTGAACGTTAGTAGCTTCCTTCTTCCCCTTGCAATCATGAGCTTGGTGGCCTTTTTCACCACACTTGTAACAGACTCCCATTCCCTTCAGGCAAGCACCGGGGTGTTTCTTCCCGCACTTACCACAAGATAGATATTCAACCTTTCCCTTCTTCCCCTTATTTCCATTTCCAGATTGATCAGCAGGTCTCTTCTTCTCTTGCTTTGCTTTAAAGTCATAAGACTTAGAGAATTCCTTTTCGGTCTTGATAGCACATGAGACAATGTCTTCGTACGATGAAAAGGATTGTGAGACTAATGCTCGACGGAGAAATGGTTTTAACCCATCAAAGAAACGATCAATCTTACTTCTTGGGTTGCGAATATAATCACCAGCGTACCTCGCTAACCTTGTAAAGTTAGCCTCATACTTTGTGACATTCTCATCCTCCTTTTGTCTCAGACTCAGAAATTGTCTTTCCATATCTGCTCGATGGTCGCGAGGAAAGTATTTTTCTAAAAACAGATCTTTGAACTCCCTCCATTCCATATTTGATACTTCATCATCTTCTTTCGTATTTTGAATCAATGACCACCCTTGATCAGCATCTCCAGTGAGGCGGTAAACTGCCATGATAACTTTTTCCCTTTCACTACTCCCCAAAGCCTGAAATATTTTCTCTAGGGAAAATATCCATTGCTCAGCTACTAAGGGATTTGTATTCCCATTGAATGTTGGTGGTTGTTGCCTCATGAATCAATCTAACATTGATCCTCCACGCTGCGGATCAGGGTGCTCCATACGGGTAAGGTTATTATTCATAACCTGAGTAAGTTGTCCCAGTATGGTGATTAGCTGATCAGCACCAGTTGCATCACCAGCCCCACTATAATTATCTTGAGCAGGAGGGCAATCCCTACATGGAGTGCGTGCATTGATACAGTTTCCATTTCTTCCACTAGGCGCCATTTATAAACAATGGCATAAACTAGATCAGTTTATGAATCAAAATACATAATCCCATACTTATAAAACACTTAGCATAAATTGAACTATTTATGGATATAATCCATAATCATAAAAATGTTTTCTTTGAGGAAGTATATACTCATAAACCCTTCATAATGATTTGTAAAGAAAATGAGAGTTATCCTAAGCATATCCCCCGGGAGTGTCGTAACCAAGAGTGCAGCAAGGCCCGTTGTCGTGCACCAGTTCCCGTTCGAGTCTAGCTCAAAGCGGTGTTTTCGGGTTTTACCCCTAGGTACATCTGTGCCAGAGCCGCCTCTACCTGCTCGTATCCAGACAGGGATGTATTGCTCGGAAAACTCACAAAGTCTCTACAATACCAAAATTCTAGGAAGTTGTTCTATACTAATCCTCAAAGTTCATCTTAGGTCTACGTGCTCTAATCAGAGTTTATCTAAATCTAGCTTCCAAGGTTTGTACTAAACTTCCTCTGATACCAACTGTAATGCCCCGACCCCAGCTGCCCAGAGTCGTTGCATTAATTACATACCATTGGCATGATCACAAGAAAGATCAAATCCCGAAAGACCGATTGGTTTAGTAGCCTTGGAAACACTAGATATAATCATAAAGTTTTACATTACATTTCAAAGTGAAAAACTACTACAACAACAAAGTCTTCATATCCACACTATTAACCCCTCATAATATCCCTGCAAGTCATTCATAATTTACTTCTTCACTACCTGGGAAAAATAAAACATAGAAAAGGGGTGAGCTCAAATGCCCAGTAAGGATAACAATATAGCGGAACATTCAAAATAAGCATAAACATTTAAGGCAATGAATTACTAAAACAAAAGCCTTTTAAACTTGAATTTCAACATAGTATGGCAAAAGTAAAATGAAATAATTCCATTTACTTGTTCACATGGATATTCTACTAATCGAATAATCACATGAAAAATCAATAACCACTTTCATAATGTTGGAATGCATAATGCCAAACTATCATAACCACATAGCCAAGGCCTCGTGCCAAGACTACAAATAAGATTTTGTCAAGGCCTTGTGCCAAGACACTAGTTTGTCTCATGAGACCTACCGATGCATCGAGGAGCTATAGCGGGCTCCACCCGTCACTTATTAAGTCCAATGCATTCCCATATGAAAAGGTTTAAACATAACATAAACATTCGTATTAAAACTAGCATACGAAATGTCAATACTTTCACCATAAACTATGAATGGTATAAAAATAGCACATCCACAGTCAAACATATCACAAAACCTTCAATACAATATAGAAGTTTTGTATCATAATAAATCAACTTCAAATAATCTTAAAATCCATCAAAGGATGTTGACATAGATGAAATCAAAATTCTTTTTAAAGAAATATCTCCTTTTATTTTGAAATAATTTAAGATCCATATAAAATAAAACATTTTCTTTGAAAATATTCTTATAAGCTTGTAAGGGAAGCTTTGAAGATTTTATAACGGCGGAAAATAGCCGCACCCGCCGTATAAGTTAAAAAAACATTCTTACCTTAATTCTGTCGAAAAGGTTAAAAAGGACCTTGTTTTGAAAACGACCGAAAGATTCCTTTATAAACCACTTATAAAAGTCAAAAATGGTATAAATGACTTTAACTCATATTCTTTTAAATATTAAAAATGTTTTGAAATACATTTTGAAGAAACATGGACGTGGATGATAACGAGGTCCCAGTAGATAATTATGTATAAACAACCTCGGATAATGAAGAGATTGCGAAATAAATCCTTACCTTGTACTTTTCCTTGGTTGGGGTAGGTTAACCTCCTGTATAATGGTGAAATAATTGTTATTAAATTATACAAGAATCATATATATTAATATGATATCATATATGATCTTTTAACATTGATTTGTTAATAATATCTTAGAATTATCGTCGTTTCGGGTGTTAACTTACTCATTTTCTTTTATATGTTTTGTTACATAAGCCATGGTTGTTGTATCTTATTCATATCCAAAATGATATCTAGTCCTTAAACATCATTTTTAAATCATCAAATGATAATTATACTTGAATGGATTCGATGGAGAATGAATCTCATCGCGTTCGTGGAGACGGTAGTCCGTACGTACGCACGAGCGACAATATCATTCTTTTGATATTAAAATAATATATAAATGGATGGTATATCATATATACAGAATCATTAATATGTTATATTTATTATTTACATGAGTTACACATCATTATTATACCCATCCAAATAATAATATATTGAATAACAATTACACCACGACGTGGAGACGGTAAGCCGTACGTACGCACGTATGGTGACATGTTATTCAAAGGGTGGATAGAATACTGAATATGGTTGTACCATATTTATAATAACATCACAGTATATAAATGATACTGGATTCATTATTTTAGAATGGTAACAACAAAGGAAGAAGAAGTGGAAGAAGAAATGAACTTGGAAAAGGGGTGGTGAAAACATTACCTCTTCTTCGGGTTCTTCCTTTTGATTTGATCAAAAGGGCTCCTTAGGTTGGCTTTCTGATCAAACTAAGGCCCCTAGGTTGTAGTGAGGGATGTTGGGAGAGTATTTGGGCAGAGTTTGGCCGAACCAAAAGGCTTTAGAGGTGTGAAGAAAAGAGAAGGAGGAGTGCCCTTTTATAAGAGGGGTGAGGGGCACTTTTGGAAAAGCTAGAAATATTAATTTATAATAAATTCATATTCGGTTTCCAAAGGCTCCAAAGTTGACTATTCAAAGGATGAGGTGAGGATAGGTCGAAGAAAACTCATCCAATATAATTTAGACAGGTTTGGGTACTTATATTAACCTTATCTTTAAGTATTAACTCTAAGTTAATTAGTTTCACTTTTACAATGTCTCTTTGTATTTTTATATAATATGGTTAATAAACTTACTATATACATCCAAGCGACCCCCAAGTGGTCCATTAATGATTAACCTATCATAATATAAGTCTCTTGGCCGAAACTTAGATTTTTAGGAATTTAATATCAATTAATAATATAATATTTGTTTTAAGAACTCTTTTATGTCAATTTTGACACTATTCAATAGTTTATTTTTGTGAAACTCATAACAGATTGATTACTTCGAAAAAAGTCAATTAAATCAATCCTAATATATCATATTATCCTAGAAAATTAGTTTAATTCATTAAAAGTTTCATATTATATTTATTTGGGTATTTATAATATCAATTATTTTAATTGTTCACTATTATAGTAATTACTGCATCATCATTGTGTCATAAATAAAATAACATATTTAATGTCTAAAAATTATAACTAAAATATCATTATGTAGGAAATCGTTTTAGCTTTCTAATGAATATTTATAATCGAAAATCCAACATGTATAACCCTATGTAAAAATTGTTCTCCTAAAAGATGTAAGCTTATGCCATTTTTATTTTTATTTTAACTTTATTAATATAATGTGTCATTATCACTTACAAGTGGATCCATGGGGTCCCAAAATAGACCCAAAGATGCCCATGGTCGACCATTTATCAACCAATAGGGTTAAGACACGTTTTAGGGTAATTTAGTATTATTATAATATTATTTTTTTAACCCTTATTTACCGGATTTACCCTTTAACCATAGTAAATAAAATATTTACCACAGTAACTATTCAAAATGTCTAAAAATAAAAGTTACCTATTTACACAATTTGAACATCCTGATTCCAAATATGGAATCCATTTTCCTAAATTCAAAACACAGAAGTGGCAGAAATTAATTTAAAATTAATTCCCGCTGTCAAAACAAAAAGCGTGTTTTTAAGAGGTAATAACTATCAAAAGATTGACACTTGTTTATGTTCGGTTTAATTGTAAAATTATGTCCAATGACCAAAATTATATTAAATGGTAAAAATATATTATAAATATACTTTAAAACCACTCAAATTCACAATTTATCACTATTAATTATTTTGATTAAAAAAGTTGTTTTTAATTAAAATTTAGAAATTTTCACTATTCATCAAAATATGAAAGTTATCCGAAATGTACCAAAATTTCACCTTAGGCTAAATTCGATATTCCGAATCCAAAAATGAAGTCCATTTTCAAATATAAAATATATATAATTTCAAAAAGTAGGTATTACTATTCATAACGGCTAGTTTGATTAGTTATGGTGTGTTAGAACTCGGTGTTGCGTACAACACCTGCTATCACATTATTCAAAGAGAAGCGTACCGTAGAAGCTTGGGGTGTTACAAAAATAAAGTTATATGATCATGTTATATTACTAATTGTTAGTTTATCTCATGGATGATAAATTAACCATATACCTAGGAGAAACATCTTGAAACATTTACGGTCCATGTTGTAGCTTTCCACTATTAAACCTATATATCTCTCTTGGATTGGTTTCACCTCGACTCCAAAATTAAACCAACTCCACTATCTTGGGGGATCCATCCATTACATATTCTTTTACTCACATCTAGGTGATGGGAACAAAAGGATTGGTTACGGGGTTTAAATAAAAGAACCCATGGGAATTCATGACCTTATATAATGAAAGGAGGGATGACATGATTTCCAAAAAAATTATTTGTTAATAAATTAAATAAAACCAAACAACTTCAAAGGTATGGTCTACGATCATGATCATCCACATGCATGAAATGAATTGTGCATTTAATAAAATTAGCATTCAATTCTAATAGTTCTTATTTAAGATAAACCACACTCTAATAAATTAATTATATTATTTAATTAATCAATTATTTTATCTTATTTTTTAACCAAATTTTATTTAGATTCTCAATAATCATTATTTAAAAAAAATTAAAATTAATTGTCTACAAAAAAATGTACCTCAAAGGAAAAACGATGAGTACCTATCCTAAATACCAAATGTTTATTATAATTGTATACTATTTACTCTTATGACATGTGGCATATGACTTATGTCATAATTTCATAGAATTTTCTATCAACCTAATGACCACAAAAACATATGGTGTTTCCATATCATATTATGCTTCAATTAATTTAGAGTAATTACTATATTATTACGTATACATGATACGTAGATCTGAACATTATGAAAAAATTAATTAAACATTTATATATCTAAAACCTATCACATAGAATATACTATAAACTAAATAAACAAAAAAAAACACATGTTAATAAGGTTTAAATATTATAATAAATTGATTTTTCAATTTTATGAAATTTCGTAAAAGTAAATAGTGATTACATTGAAGCTACATGGAATACAATATTTTCAATGTCTTTCCGCAACATATACCTAGGTACACAACATGAACTGTTCCATGGAAAATATTTGAGTAGATGACATGTACATGGGCTACACAATGTGTGGACTCTAAGTTACATGATCTCCAGTCATGTAGGGCATGTTAGAGGGTACATACCATATCTTTGACTAAAGGACTACATGTCATGGGTAAAAGTTACACGGTCTATAATACTGTTATCCACGTGGCAGGCTGTCCTGATCAACACACAATGTGTAACTAAATTCACTTCATGTGTTAATTTCACATAACTTGAATTAACTTATAATTATTTATAGATGCATAAAACACTAGAACACAACATTTACCTTTAGGTTACATGATTTATACTCTTATGATGTCTAGTAAGACTCCTCAACACCTCAAGATGAGATCTTGAAATATATTTCATTCATAAAATTAATGAATTTGATTATATTTTCGATTAATTAAGTGGAAAAAATATATCTCTAAATTAAACTTAAAGAAAAATTAACCCAAAATTTAAAACTAATTAAAAATTCATAAACCAATCAATGATCTTTATATTATTATATATAATTATGTCACCACTATGATACCACTTTGATTTTCTTAGTGTAGCGGAAACTTTGGATCGAGGAAACACAAATATTATTTTTTTCATGAATAATTATTAATATAAGATTTACATGATGTTAATCCACTGCAAAAAATTCATATTTTAGCGCTTATTAATTATAAGTCGTTTAATAAACCACCACTAAAAAATTTTGAGAAAATTTATCAACAATTATTCAATAACAAACACTACATTTGAACCATTTACTAAAAAAATACAATTTATACCCAAGCCACCCCAATACCCCAGGAACAATCCCTCCCCCATACCTTGATCTCACCCCACACCAAGCCCCCAGCACCACTGCATTCCCACCACCCTCATCGGTGCTATAGTTTCCCCCGATTTCCCCTAAACCCTCATCGGTGCTCTCGTTTCCTATGATCCCCCTGAGTCTGAGACCTAATCGATTCTTTGTTTTCCCCTGATCCCCCATAAACCTCACCCTTACACAAATTGAGAATCTAGTTTCCCTTTGGTCCCCCTTTCTCTCTCACTCACTAGCTTTATGGTTTCCTCTAAGACCCTCAAAGCCTTGCCCCTGCCCTCACTACCTACAAACTATTCTCCCACGAGTCATCCCTACCAGGAGGTCATCATGTAAGACCTAGACAAGGTACCCCCATAAATTATAGGGCATGGTGGTTCTGTCTCATTCCCTTCATTTTGGATCTCAAATAATCTATCTTATTCCTCGCCCTATTCCCTAGTGGATTGTTCTTCTTCCTTGGTTCTAATAGCTCAGATTGATGGTGGAAGATCTCATCTGAAAGGTAAGGCACCATTTATTATTATTATTATCTTATTTTTTCCACTTTCTTGTATAGTTGAAGGTTTAATCATATCCCATCATAATTCATGGATTATATAATCTTCTAATCACTTCGATTACTTCCCGGACAGCAGATATAAGGGCTTTACTTAAGTGAATCTAACGTAAAAAATTGTTTTTGATTCTTATATTTGTTCTCCTCAAGTACCAATAGTGTCCACCTAATTAAAATAACTTTATATGTTGTTGATATTAGATTTTGGGTGAAATATCTCTTGTTTATGAGGCCTCAAAGAGATATTCTATAATTAAATTGGTAGGTTTCACCATTCTTCCTCTCATAACTAGAGAGAGTTAAACTGGAAATGGTATAGGGTTGGGTGAACCATATTGAGTCTAAGAGTTTAAAACAAGTAAATTTTTTCCTTGAAACCCTCGTATTTTAATGGTTTTTTTACTCTTTTAGGGGTTTTACATGTTTATCATCCTATGTTAATTATATAACAAATTTTTCTTTATATCATATAATTTATCGACATGCATACTTCTTTGTTATTCATAGTAAATTATGAAATGATTGATATTATCATGTTTGTTATTGTTAATCATTTACTAAAGTGATATCATAGTTTTATTCCATTCCATAATTGATAACCATATTATGAAATATTCCATTTAACTTCTTTTCTATGTTGGGCAAGTTGAATACATATTTTTTTTATGAAACCATAATCTCTTGTATTGGTATTCATTATACCATGTGTTAAAAAAAATTTCATTCTATTATTATATTTTGTTAATGTCCTCTATCATAGCTCCAATTTTTTTTAGTTTCTTACAAGTATGAATTGTTTGTTTCCTAAACAATACCTTATGGTTTATTTGGAATTCTACTAGTTTGAAAATTTCCTATAAGATCTCTTATCCTTTGTTTAGTTTTCTACTAGTATTTTAATTGTTCTCGTTTTTCATCTCTTATATCCTTTTTTCATTAAACTAGTTTGAATTAGTATCTTTATATGTGAAATAAAATAATTTTTTAGTTTATTATTAATGTGAATCAGTTGTTCCCTATATGACCTCTTGTACTTTTCTTTGATTTTTACTAGTACAACATGGATTTTAGTTATTCAATTCCATATGCATTTTTTATATTGAAATTAATATGCTTCAGTGGTCAATTATATCTTGCCTTGGAAACTATTTATATTTATCATATCATTCCATTATTTCTTCTTATTCCATAATTTGTACTTAGTATGAAACTAAGAACATGCAGCAATTCCCATCTTGGTCTTTAAGTGGGTACAAATGGTTTAATGACTTGGAATAGAACTAGGTCACATTATAAGTGGTTGTTAAATTTCCTCGGGGATTTTATAATGGTAATTAACTATTCAAAGGGGAGTTTGACACCAATTTTTTCATTAAAATTTGTGTTTGTTGTTTTAGAAACATGTTTTAGGAATTGAATGTAGTTGAATTTTAATATTTTTTGAAATGGTTTTAAGACCATAAGTCTTATGGTGGCATGAAATTTTTTTAAACAGTGAAGCTTTGATCTTGATAAATGGGTGCATTACCTCAGTTGACATCATTTAAAGAGGGTTTCCTTTCCTTAAAATGTAATTTTATGCCAATATTAATATTTGTAAACTATTTTTCACTGTGAATTTTGATAAATTATTTTCAAATAAAATTTCAAATGTTTCTTTCTTAATAATTTTATGATTTTTCTCCGGCTTATATTTTATATAATATTATCCATGATTGATTCTATTTTTAAATCTTATTATAAATACTAGGGTTTTCTTTTTTTTTTCACTCCCATTTATCTATTTTCCTACTTATAATACTTATGTGTTTTAATTATTTTTTAATAGAGTTTAGGCACACTATGATATATATGGATAAAATGTTTATCACATTATGGAGGAAAAATACTCAGTGAGATAAGTGTTTGGAGGAGTATTTAGAATTTTCAATTTCCAATTAATCCATTGATGGGAAAATAATATGTCAATGTACTAAATGTAAATTTAGAATATGGTTCAGGATACATGATGTTTATGAGTAGTTGATATTGAATCAATTCCCTCCTCAATATTTTGGTTGGATTTGACATGGAGAATTATCCATTATAGAAATTTTTTTCACTAGTGTCAATAAAAAAAATGAGATCCAAATTTTTTTGAAAATGGAAAATGAACTGAAACCCCTTATAAATGATTCTTTTAAAATTTCCTGACAAAAAAATCAACATCAAAACATATCAGAACTAGTAGTTGTGGGTTCTATAAATATTAACTTGAAATGCGATATTTCTGGGACTATGGGAGAACCAAATCAGGTTTGTAACATATCATTGGATCCTCCGATTGATTATATGGAGAATAACCTAAGAGATAACTTCACTAAGAATAAAAATGAATTTCATTATTTATTTGATGATGAAAAATAAAGAGTTGTATGGTAGATGTTTTAAATAATCAAAACTTTCATTACGACTAATTATTAACCATATAAAATGCCTATAAAGAATTCAAAATAATTATATTGGTTTCATGATGAATTATATGAAGCTAAGATCACCGAGTCTTTTTATAATATGAATAATGTTTTTAACAAGCTTGGTCTAAATAATAAAAAAATATATTCTTGTCCCAATGATTGTACGATTTATTGGGGAGAGATTCAGGTAGACAATATTACAAAAAAAATTCTTCTTCAAGATGGTTGCCAATGGGTGATGTTGGAATACTAAATAAACATAATAAAATGATTAAGAATAAAAAAACACATGTAATGGTTTTCCATTACTTTCCTTTAATTCCTAGATTAAAAATATTATTCATGTTATTGAAAACAATGCAGAACATTAAGGGGAATTATATAGATAATAACAAAAATTGGATAATGGGACATCCAAGAGATTCACAATGATGGAATAAATTTGATTCTTTACATATATATTTCTCATATGATCCTAGGAATATTTGATTGGGACTGGTTTATGATGGATTCAACCCATTTGGGACTTTTTGCACTATTTATAGATCTTGGTCGATTGTTTTCAACCATTATAATCTCACTCAATGGGTGTGTATGAAACAAAAATATTTTATAATTCCAATGATTATTCTGGGAAATTTTTTTTGGAAATAATATTGATATATACTTGTAGCCTCTAACTGAAAAATTACAGAAGTTATAGAGAAATGGTTTTGATACATACGATGTATCATCGTGAACAATGTCCAAAATGCACACTTCACTAATGTGGACTATTAATGGCTTCTATGGAAATGAGAACTTATATGGTTAGAACACATACACAGGTTGGATTATCATATTTTTAAAAATTATTTTGAGCTCGAACGAGTACTTTATAGTAAAAAATGGTTCTTCTTGTGTCCTTGAATATTTCATGACACATATTATAAATTTTAGTTGAATAAGTCAAATTCAATGGTTCTATTGATCAGAGACCACCTCCAAAGTTTTTACATGTTCTAAAATATTAACACAACTTGAAAATGTTAAAATAAATTTTTGGATGTTACATAATTTAAATGATATTTTGAAATTATTTTGACGGTCATGATCAAGTTAAATTGGAACGTGACAATGGAAGAAAACATGTTTATTCTTCAAAATTCTATATTGGGAATTTAATTTTTTTCTGCATAATCCTGATGTTATGCATATTTAGAATATTTTTTATGAAAATTTATCCTCACATTGTTTAATGAGATGATAAAATAAAATGATCATCTCAATTTATGGAAGTACGAACAAACAATAAACATAAAGTATCATCTCTAGCCATATGATAATAGAATGTATGCTCTAAAAAACGTTTCAAAGAAAAATAAGGATAAAGATACATTCCATTGAATTTTAAAATATGTGAAGGTATATGATGTGTATTCAAGTAACATATTAGGGTGTGTCTACTTAAATCATCATAGGTTAATTGGATTGAAAATTCATGATTCACATATTTTGTTACAACAGTTAATACCATTGGCATTTCATACATAATTACCTAAAAAGGTTACTACAATTGTACTCCAATTTTTCACATTTTTTAGAAAACAATGTGAGAAAAATCATAAAACAAATAAGAATGAAAACCTTCAAGTGATATTTTTATTGACACATTGTGAAATAGAGATGATCTTTCCTCTTTTGTTTTTTTAATTTCATGATAAATTAAAATGTTCATTTGGATAAGGGTACTAAATTAAAAGGCCCTGTACATTATCAATGGATGTATCATATTGATATGTATGTTATTTATATATTTTCATATTAGGTAAACAATTCTTGGAACTTCCTTAAATATATAATTATGCTTTATTCATTTTATTTCACATATATCTTGTTCATTTGAAATCATATGTGAAAAAAATCTAAACTAAAGTCTCTATTTATGAAGGCTATTTAGTAGAGGAGTGTCTTGCCTTTTATTCTATATACATGTATGATATTGATACAAGATTCAATCGTGTTGTACATGTTGACAAAACATCGACTAAATCTTAAATACATTGGATATAAAAAAAAAATATTTCTTATTATGGGCCGATCAATTGGGAGGATCTCAAATGCTACTTTTAAGTAAATGGAATTATTATACACACATAGATATGTTCTTATAAATAGTGAAATTTTAGTTCCATTTATTGAAGAGTCTAGGAAACAAACAAAACAAATAATGATAAGATGAACATGAAATGATAAATATTTAATAAAATATGTAAATAAAAATCTTTTATAATGGTTTATACATCATATAATTTCATAAATATTTTAATCAACATATATATTAGTTTTACATATCTTTTTTAAATATAGTAATGAATATTACTTTTTGTGCATGGATTATGATACTCGGTATGAGTTGTTAGAATATTTGAAGCTTATTTCTTGAGGTCCTCTAAACAAGCTAGAGATTTTGATTATTACAATGATAATGAATTAAAATTTTATACAATTAATCAGGATGAGGGTTTGAAAACATAGAACAGAGGTATATGTACATTTACTGAATTGGGATACTGTGGAATGTTGATTGATATTATCAAAAAAAACTATCATGATCATTTTTTAGTTATTTTATTCAAATTTATGATGTTCGATATTACCACGGGTATTAGAAGAAATTCATTGCAATTTATTTCTATGAACATATCTTTCTTGATGGATGTCAGTGAATATGAATTAATTGATCTGTATATCTTCTCATCACAATAGAGAATGGTATATTTTGTGGAAGATGTTGTGGATTAAGGGTAGAGTTTAGTTTTTCACATAAAAAAGATACTTTCATGATATGGGAGATGAAGTGAAATATTATACACCAGACATTCAATTACATCAAAAATAAGAAAAAAACGTATTTTTTCATCATGATATTTAAAATAATAGTCTTTCAAGGGTGGATGAAGTAGATGAGGTATTGATGGAGTAAGACAATTACATGATTGAAGGAAAAAATGGTTGTATGGGAAGTCAGCAATTAATTTATCAACCACTTATGTTATGTGTAAATTCATTCATTATCCTAGAAATGTATATTTTCTTTATCATTACTATTTATCTTTTCTTATTTCTAAAAAAATTTCCGCATGAATTATTTGAAATATATACTATAAAGTTAATTTTATTAGATTAAATGATAAAAATGATATGGAAAAATCATTTCAATGATCTTAGTTGACTCACAATTGATATTCCCTTAATCATATTGATAGATGATGACTCATCAGTATCCCTCTCTACAACATCCAAGACAATCTTCGTTTGATCACTACATCGTCTCAAACACCCTCCTCCATTCTGTTAGCATCGGGAATACTCTCTTTATATATCCTACAAACATCATGGATAGTACCTCCCCATTCATAAGGTTCAGGACTGAGGGAATATTTTTCCACACCTCTTTATTTCTGAGGATATTGTAGGGTGAAAGTTATAAGTATCTTTTTTTAATGTGAATAATGTTTTTTCACTTTTTTATACTTATAACTTTGTTTAATAAAAGATGAAACAATGTTTCTATGGGGAGAAATATGAACAATTATGATGCTTGGAATCTAAATATATTGAATATAGTTATTCCATTTGACAGTTATATGGCACCCATATAAGATTATATGTGATTATTTTGGTAGATTCTAGGCCAGCTGGTGGTGGAGCAGGTTACCCTTTTGATTACCTATGTTTATTGGTGGAATATACAATAATATTTAAAAAAAATGAAGTCTTTGATTCCTAGATAAAGGTGATTTTAATAAATTATAGTTTAATTTAATATCATTATGTTATTACATTCTAATATTTTGAAAATAAATCTATTTTTACAGATGTTATTCCACTTTACTGTTTTCGGTCTCATCGCATGAAAGTGAACATTGAAATGATTGGGTAAGAAATGGAAAATTTTAAAAGGGATATTATGAAATGAATTCAATGATACATCATTTACCACTATGAATTTGTATAATAAGGTACCTAAAGGGGTAGCTAGAGATAATTTTAATGTTTTTGTTGACAGACATATCCATGAGAAGCATATGGTATTGGAATATAAATTAATATATTTATATAATTTTACACATATACATACATGTGAAAAAAATATGACATTTAATAAATTATTATTAAATTAAATTTCATTTATTTCATTGTTTTTCAAGGAAAAATGAATCAACTAAAGCTTAAAAAATCACCCCATACACTACCAAGTCAAAGAGTTTTTTCAAAAACAAATTGAATATGGTAATATTTTCACTAGTATAAATATTAATAAATTTAATTTATCTGTTTTATATATTAAATTATTTATTTATCTCTGTTTAGTTTAGTCAAGAAATTTAGGGAACCAAGTCTCTAAAAAACATTGGTTTTATATTTATACAAAATATGATGGGATTTATGTTAATGATCACACCAAAGAGGTTGGGGTATGATTTCATTTTTCATTCAAATAACTTATTTTTAGTTGTCACTATGTTAATATGTACTACATAAAATGAAATTTATATTTGATTTATATGTATAAATAAGGTAAAAATATGATTCTAATAATGCATATTCCATTTCCTCCTTCTAGGATTATCCAGATGGTCATGTCCTTGGGAAGGAGAATCTAGGTCTTCGGAATGGAATGGGTTTGGGACCGCTTCCATTTAAGGTCTTTCACAAGACATTAGGATTTGTAATGGAATTTAGTCCTGGTTTTAGTTACTCCAAACCTCAATATGATTATATGGCGTTTTTTTGTAATGTAAATCATGATTCAAGGATAGTGGGTTCATATAATGATGCAAGATGAAAAATTAATATCTCTATAGAAAGCGTTGATTGAATTATATCAGAATATGACTGAATTTTTCCAGATGATATTGTGTCAATTGATGGTATTGATCAGGTAAATCACAAAAAATTCATAATAATTTATTACATAATTTTTTTTTACTTTTATTTTTTAAATATAAATATAAAACACTGTTAAATTTTATGGAAAATTTTTATGTAGGTGTTGGTAGCAGGGAGTGGAGATGGAGATAGAGAGGGTTCCGACCAAAGTTAATTAGGTAGTGACTATGGTTCATGTTATATTCAATGATTATTTCAACTAAACTTATAATTAAATAACACAAATATGGTGATTAAAAAATCATGTTGTGGTTTCTGGTATGGATATCTTTATTTACCTTATCTTGTATGGAAATATATTTGCTTAGTTATTTTATAGGTTTTATTCTTATGTTTACCTTATAATATCATTCTTAGAATCTTCAGGTTTTGTTTTGTTTCTGTACTCCTTGAAATTCCACCTCTTAGTGTTCTTTGGAAAATATATAGTCTCTTTCAACCATTTCTGAACATTATTCAGTCTTGACTTCCACTTTTTAATTAACCAAGTACAACTAGGATAACTAAACATGATGTTCAGCATTCATCTAGACATTCTACGAGTATTTTACTTATCTGTGAAACATATATATCGATAGCTTCTCTCTCCTCTTAGATAGTAGGCCTTAAACCAATTTATCCAAAGAAATAAAATCTACATCGGTCTGTACACTCTGAAAAACTATTCTCTAATTTTAATGTTACCTTAAAACTCAGTTAATGAAATAATCTACCATAATAAATATACATAATGAGTATCTTGAATATCTTCATTCTACAAGATTAATCATCTATATTATCTATAACCATATCTTCCAAATGATTATACTTCATGTAGTATTATTAATGAAAGAAAATTATTCAATCATATTTACTATTATTTATTATGGATAAACCATTATAGGACATACAAATATATTATCTCTATCATTATTGTGAAATCCAAACTTCTTCACAATTGTAATTCCCAATACATATTGATTCCGTCTATATCACCTTCATCTTTATGGATGAATGAAATAATAAAAAATAAGTGGGTTCAATATTTATAATAAATGAATTACCACCCTTGACTACAAATTTTTCTATCGCAGCATAGAGCTTATGTGAAATTATTTTGGGGGTTTTCAAGAATACTTAATGATGATATCAATATGAAAATTTTAATGTCATAAATTCTATTTCAAATATTTTGTAACCTTGTCATGAAATTGTTTAGTGAAGGAATTCATGGCCCTTCTTTATCCTTTCTCTTTTTTGTGTCACTTATCTAATAAAATTATAATCCTTCTATATTAATGAATATGTATTTTTAGAAATTCCATTCATTGTAATGTATTAAAGGGAACATATTCTACCTATTAAAAGATACACCTAACATTAAGTTTTTAGAATTTTATTTTACATATTCCATCTATAAAAATAAAATTTCACTATTGGAATATTATTATTTTAAGATGAAACTGGTTATTATCCTTAGTATATAAAGGATTTTTTGTATTGTGGTTCTGTAAAAATTGAACTTGAATTGTAATGATTATTTTTTATTATATTGGAATTGTTTTTTTACACTTTTTATATTGTAATATCTATTTTTTTATTTTTGGGGTTGTAGTTTATGTAGTATTATTTTATTTTAAAAATTGATACCTAGGGTAGGTTTATACCGCTACTATATATTACAAATTATTTTTTAGAGGTGGTTTAATCCACCACTATATATGGTCAAAAATTTGTTCAGCATTGGTTTCCCGTAAAAATAAAAGACCAAGGGATAATGGTGGTTTAAACCACCGTTAAAAAAACATTTCATGATGATTCCTAGAAACTGCTACTAAATGGATGGAACTGATGCATGTTGGATGCTAATTCCATCTTTAGCGGAATTTTTTGAAACCCATTGTGTAACCATGTGGAGGTGGTTTAAACCAATTTTATCATTCAATTTGGTTGTATTTAATACCCTGATAATGTAATTGAATCAAATAATATATAAAATAGATAAATGTTGTATGAAAAATGAAGGATCATGTTATATTATTTATAATTAATTTAAGCAATTATAGAATTATCTTTTTTGAAATTATTTCTTCATTTATTTTTTTCCAATGTATCTAAGTTGTACCATCATTGAGTTTTAGGAATCAAGATAATATTATCTACATATATAATCCACATTTCATCAAGAAACCTCCAAACATCGCTATAAAAATCTTCGGTATTTATCTAATCTTGTCCCAATGCTTGTGTGGTTCTTCTACGATCACATTGATACCTACTTTGAAGAGGGGTTCTCTGTTAACTCTATATACATTACAATGGTTGTGGATGATGATTTCTCTCTATTATTGCAATAATTATTTGAGATGGAGCTCTCTAGGGATTTGATAGGATTCTCTCTGGATCTCATTATGCACAAAAAATAAATTAGATCTGTAGAAAAATAATATAATTGGGTTTACATATTTCTAGGATTAGAATAATTGTCCTTGAATAGTTATTGTTTCCATAATCCATACAGAACCCCCTGAATATAAAATTATTATTATTATTATTATTATTATTATTTCATTACATGTACTAATATAATCAATTAAATTAAATATTATATATTTAAATAATATTAAATAAATATTATTTCTCACTATACCATTAAACATGGTCTATCATTCCTTCAAATATCTATAGGGCCATGAATAATGACTATTTATTTAATAAATAAATATCACTACATTATGCACCAATGAATAAATAAATATTATATTAAAAAAATATAAAATAAATATTTATTAAATATTCTTCTCGCATAATATTCACTCGAATAAATGGTGATGGAATATATGTGATAAAAAATATGAATAATTATTAAACCACATGAGGGAATAATATTTATTCAACTTTTCAAATAAAAAATAATATTATATTATTTAACTCAAATTCTAGATACACATTGTGTGTGACCCTCTAGGCCTATTTCTCAGTAGCATTAGGAGATACTGCCCAAAGTCCAAGTGTAGAATTAGGAAACATTCCAAGACACCCATAGTGAAATAATTTAACGATTCAAAAAAAATAATACCTCATGTGGATTCTTACTAGGTAATATAATTCCATTATCTTGATATCTCTAATAAAGTAGTTTTCATGATGGGGTCATCTACTTGTGTGATCATTGTCTCTTCCTTTGATATTCTGTAAATCAAACCTTCTTATAGAACCCCATGGGAATGGATTTATTTAGGTAATATAATTTTCATCAAAGGTACTGATTTATCAACTTCCATTAAAGAGTAGAAGGGATAAATCCTTTTTTCATTATTTTTAATGAAATATTACTCATGACACACCCAACGTATCCTACCTCACCCAAAACATACATAATCACTATTTTCATCAACTCAATAAAGTATGCTATATGTAATACTCATTCATATCAATATTAAATTATATTTATTGATACACACGTCCATATAATGGAACATCCAATGACACATATAAATGTAGATTTTATACTGGTGGTTCTCATTCTCATAATGGCCCATAGTGGATATTATTAAGGGCGTACACCATGAAGAAGGTGCCTCAATTTCCTTTGAGTCTTCACCCCTAACAGCCTATATAAGTTTTTACCTTAGATGATTTCATCCAATAATAGAATGTATATTTAAAAATATTTTTTTGTAACTTCTGGGTTCACATCATAATGGGGAACTTATATAACCTTTCAGCGTGACAACTACAGTTAAATAATTAAAACATAATATGTTACACAAAAGATAAATCATGATGTGATAAGGTCTTGTTTTATGTTCAAAAAAAATTATTATATGTTATATTATAGTATATATAATTTGGTTCTAGGGCACCGACTATAGCAAGTTTAGTACCGATTTATTCTAGTTTGGGTGTTCGTTCACTGTCTGACCAACTTGATTCAAGATTTGAGGAATTTAGAGGAAAATTTATAATGGAGAAAACTTTGGAATGTTCATGACATAATGTCCCCTCTTTATGGTGTGACCTTCATCTTCACAAAATTCTTGAAAATTAAGAATTACATGGCTACAAATTGATTTTAAACCAGCCAAAAAATCAATAGTTTCACTTATATCCCATCATTCCATGAATAACCATTGATAAGGAGTGAACTAACACTAAAAAAAATAAATCCTTACCATATAGTATTCATCACATTATGATGCCTTTATGAAATGATGTGACCTATAGACAAATAGAAAATTCCAACACTGTAAAGATTCCAAACCACCTCAAACACATTAACATGATTCAAAAAATTACATAGCTATTTTAAAACCCAACCCAATGTTAAAAATAAATATATAAATAATAATTAAAAAAATAATGGAAAAAGTGGTTATGGTTTGACAATTCTCTACATAATATCATATTCTACAAATCGAATGTTGTCGATGTTTTAATGGAATAAAAAAATCATCCTAACAAGTAATGTAAGGGGTGATTGAATAGAAAAAGGAAAATAAATAAATGAAAAATATTCCCAATCCATTTGAAAACCATGGGAATCATCACATAAAAATACATTTTCAAATCCACAATGACACCCAAATATTCCAATCCATTGTTGAACTGATACACAAACACAAAGTATTTAATAATAAAATCAGAATAATAGACCTATATCAGGTGATCCATCAATTTAAAATTTACGTTAACATTGTGGGGAAATCCCAATCTATTCCCACAAGTTATGACCTATTCTCCACAATAAAAATTATATGATAGTACAACCACTCAAAAAACATAACAAAAGTCACATGCAGAAAATTATAAAATCCTATAAAGAAAAAAAATCTAAAAATTTTAAGAGAATTTCAAAAAAACGTATTAGAAGAATTGAAGGAATATAGAGGAGATAAATAAATGAAATGATAAAGAAGAGAAAAACCTCGATCAGGGACCCCTATTCTATGAACTGATGGAGTTGGTGCCCTGGAAAAATTTGTTTCACTTTATGATTAACTGTATTCATGGATTTTAAAAATTATATTGTTCTTACCACATCTTGATTGATCTTCTATGTCATAATGCATGTGATAAAGTCCTAAGAAAACCAATTTCATTGAAAGGTCTCTCAGTTCCCAATTATGATGATAATCTAAAAGTGATATGATATTATTATTAAAAACGTCTTATATAGACATATGATATCATATGATTGGACCTAGATGATATATGATATCAGGGGTATAGTGATTAAAAGTCATGGAGACTTATTATCATGATTTATTCTTCATTAATATCAATAAATGATGTAATGAGTACATGATCCCCCAATAGGATATTTTTATTTTTTAAATTTTATTATAAGTTCCTATCTACAAACATGTTGAATAATACTTCAACATTAATTTTACTATTAATTCATATCAAGAGTCACATATTTTAATGTATTTCTATAAAATATGATGACATTTGTTCAGGGTGAAGTCTGGAATGTTGTGTGCATCATGACTGATATAACATTAATGAATAATGTGATGAAGTAGTAATAACTTATGTTAGTTAATGGAATTTTACATATTAGTACCTTTGATGGGAATATAATTAACTAATTATGTCTATGTATATAACATTATGCAAACAATTCTATTTTAGGAAAGTCAAAGAAAGATACATCTAGAACATAGGTTGATGATTCCAATATCTATCCTAATTGATTATAGATACCATAAAAATGGATTATATTACATATTTTGAATTTATATGTGATTATTTTCATTTATTTAATTAAATTATTTATGTATGAATGTCTTGGAGTGATTCAAGAAGATAACCTTGGTCTTCATGGTGTTTTCGTAATTCTTCTAAGAAATAATCTTATATGGGAATACACTAAGTGTCTCTATAACCATAGTTAAATTCTATATTAATTTAACATTTTGAATAAATAATATTCTCATGTGTAGTTTAATAATTATTCATGTGTGTTTGGTTGAAAATAATCAGTCACAAGTTATTCGATAGAATATATGTAAGATGAATATTTAATAAATAGTTATTCACTATTTTAGTTAATGTAATATTTATTTACTTATAAGAGATTAATGTGGTGATATTTATTTATTTAATAAATATTAATTATTAAAGTTTTGACAAATACATAGGAGGGTTGACAGACAATTTTAAGTGTCATGCTTGGAATGATATATTAAATATCATTTTTGGATATTTATTTATTTGCGGGTTTATCGAATAAGAATTAAATAATAATAATAATAATAATAATAATAATAATAAATCATTGTTATTTAGACAGGGGTAACTCTAGTGTTTAGGTTTTTGTTAAAGGTTCTATGTGAAATTACCAACCCTAACCTAACTCTGTATATTCATTATTATATAATTTCATTTATTAAGCCAATGTTGTGCACGAGAAATTATATAAATAATCCTCATTATCTCTATAGATCTCCTTATCTTGAATTTTCTCAAGAACTGAGTGTGTTTCTCCTCCATTACACTCTATAATCTATAGAGAATAACAATAATACTTCAGCCTCAAAAATATTTTCTTGGTAATCAATGATGAATGACATAAGGGATTGAATATTATACACAATCACTCAAGGATTTATATGATTACATTCAGAGGTTCATGGATCACATATAGATCACCATTTTATGGGTTATTCCCTTAAATTATTGTATAAAAATTAGTGGTTAAAAGAATCTTTAATAAAGGAATAATTATTAATCAATGTGATTTATTATCAACATAAATTAATTATAAATTATATGTGATAATCATGTCTAATGGATTCTAGGGTTACTATTCATCTATCTATGAGGGAAAAATATTAATATGCAATTGAGTTTCCATTATTATACATAAGACCAATTGCTTTTACTATTCCCTAGGACCATGAAGTTGTATATGATCAGTCACATATTAATATATAATTATTTATTAATCATTGATAGATCATACACATTTGTTATTTATTTATTTTCTGGTTTTTTCATTATTCAAAATTAAATTTATTATTATCCAATCATTTAGTTTCATATGTTCTAAAATAGGTTAATAATAGGTGTAGAATGATCGGATATGATATTGGGAGGTGAAAATATTTTTGGATGGTAAGCACATTTACACAGTGTGAAATAGAAAAGTGCAATCCATGTACATAGCTTCAATATACATAGATATATTTTGGGATACATGATGAACCAAAGGATAATTAACATGTTATGTTCATTAAATTGATAATGTGTTGACCAGGGCATCATAGAACAAAGTTTAGAAAATTACATGGTGTGTAGCTAGTTTATACATCATGTAGTCTATGTCCATTCACGTAAAAATTAATATAATCCACATGGTGAAAAATGGGTTTTGTATTTATTACATGATGTGTGGAACTAATAACCATGATACATGAAGGTTACATGGTGTATATCTATCACACACAATTTTTAGATTATTAATTCTATATTGTAAATATAGGCTGATACCCTATGTGTGTGTTGTAGAATGCATTACATAGTGTGTAGTTGGTTTTCACACGTAGTGTAATTGGTAGGTGTCAACATTTTGTATGCTAAAAACCATCTATATACATTTAAATGAAGTATATGAACAAAAATTAATAAAAAATATTAAAACCAATCTATATGGTGTGTTTTATTTCACATTATGAGTTAGTTAAAAAAATACCTAATTAAATTTTCTTGTAAAATTTCTATGGAACTATATGCCATGTGAACGTCATACAAGTCATATATTTATCACATGAAATTAAAGCGGTACACACAATATATATCCATTCGTAGTTTTGTGTCTTAAATATGATGAGATTTTACTCAACTTGACACACTATATATCATGTTAAACATGGTAGGGAATATATGTTTTATATTTCATGTGAATAAATAGTACATGACTAGTAGGGCACCATCTAGTTTAGATAGGTACATACAGCACTGCCTCATTGTATCTCATATACATAATTAATTTTAAATAAAATTAAGTAATTTAATTTGTTTAAAATTATGGTGAATGGATATATCCATGAATATTCAGTTTTACAATTAAAATAAAATTAATGAAATGGGTTACTATGATAATTAATTCACACGAGAATATTATCTTAATAATAAATAAAAAATATAAATGAATTATGGTTTGTTTAAATTTTCATATTCATTGTATTTATTAATGATTATGATATTTTATAGACCAATTTATATGATTGGATTCCGTTAATTTATTATTATTATATTATAATTATTGTATGTTTGTCATCCACTCCCTTATTTTATATATGTTATGTGTGTTAATGCTTTATTTTATGAAAACCATGTTAAACATTATAATGGTTCCTCTCACATATGTGTGAGTAAAATAATATGGTAATTATGGATCTCCTAGAAGAGTAGAGGCAATTCAAATTCAGATCCAACGTGAAACCAACCAAGGTAACAAATACAAGGTCTGAGGTAATGTTGTAACATGAACTAGGTATTGTTTATGAGTTATTTCCCTTTGTAAAAGCATTTTGTACCATCCATACAATAAACCAACCATTAAAAATGATCATGATCAAGCCATATTATAATTTTATTTCTGATAGTTTTATAGTTAATTATTTATATATTCATTATAATTAAATAAATTAATTAATAATTATAGATAATGTACGTAAATTAAATTGGATTATATGTAAATATTATCTCAATATGGGTGATCCATTAAGTAAAATCTACTTAATATTAACTAGCATGTAACATGATAATATGGGAAATATACCCATAAAATATAAAAATACATCAAATCAAAAATACTAATTTGGTAAATCCTTCAATTGTACGATTTAGATCAAAACCACTAGATGAGAGTTTTTTCTTTTCCCTCATCATGACACCTCAAAATATCAGTGAGTTCTAATGAAAGGTTTTCATTCACATAATTAAATTATTACTCTGTATAATAGACCTTTTCTTTATGATATGAATTTAGAGACAAGTATTGTGGAAATCAATGTTTGGGATTTTAGGATTGGGGAACCGAATCAACAGATCATGGATATGTGATTTAATGTAGCTGTAATGACTCGCCTAGATAAATACCTTCGAATAACATTCCAGACCTTTATTATGCTATAAGATGGTAAATAAAAATACATTCTAGTAGAAAATCCACACAATAGGATATATAAAAACTAGTGGTGAGGGATATTTGGTTTTAATAAAATAGTTAGATGTTAATAAATTATAATTTCGTATCTAATTATTAAATCCATAAAATGTACTAAAATCTTCTTGAATTATTTTACAAATGGAAATTGAAATTAATTTGACTTTATAACTTTAATTAATATTAGATAATGTTAATATTATCTCCATCACAAATTTCTATGAGTGGTATAGGTTCTTGCACATTATATTGTGCTTGGAGCCAAAATTATATATGCTGGAAACCGTTGTTTCTAAAGAACCTGGTAAAGAAGCTAGTGAGTAGGAACTCTATCTCTACATGAAACCCATGGATGATGTAATAGATATCCATTTTCTTATTATATCATAAATTTATAGTGATTTCATGAATAAATATGATGAAATAGATTCATATAACAAGTTTTATTTCCATTGTGATTATTATCCAGAGAGGGAAATGCAAGATAGATTTGATATCTCTATGGATCTATTCATATAAAATCATATAGAGTTGTTTCAAGTTAGGATATATAGTGAATATAGTTTTTTATACTAAGAATTTTTATATATTTGTCTTTAATATACCTAATTAATTGTGTATAGATATCATTTTTTTCCTTCCTACATCAATGATTCTTTCGTTTCATTATAAACTATAATATGATCAATAGTGACAAATCTCTCTCGGAATTCCATATCAGGATTTTAAAAGTTTATAAGGGTAATATATCGGTCATTTAATGAGTTATGTTTCATATAAATTTTTGTTACAATCCCTTTTTAATGGATAATGAAATTCTTTTGATGTTTATTAAGATTATCGGGGGTGTTTGGAAATTTTTAGACGAACCAAACTAGGAAAGAATGGTCATATTGTTCCTGTTACATGATTGGAACTTGGTTAAAAATAAATTTGGTATATAACCATGCATCCTTATAGATTGTGGTTCATTGTTCTAAAATCATGGAAGGATTTCTTGGAAACTGTGAAGCTTAATCCCCCACTTGGACAGATGTGAGCTCGCAATCATTGCATAGTTTTCCAACTGTGTTGGTGGGCCGGACAACCCATGTGGCCAAGAACCCTATTGGGTATAATTTGTTTCATGTTTGGAATTCATTTTCATACAAACCAACCAGACACCTATTATATCATGGAGATTTTCCCATTTTTCCACTCACTATTTAAGGATTCTTACCCTATTTTCCTCCTCGAACCCCCTATAGTTACTAAGGGTCTAAAATAAGAGATAACAAGATCTAAAAAGGTTATTATACTACCAGATTAGTTTATTTTATGTAATTATAGTATTAAATCAAATATATTGTTTAATATACCACTCATATTTCATTTTTTTTTCTAAGGTAAAAATATTGGGATGTTTTCCCTTCTTCCAAACATCATAACCCCTATTTTTTCTGGTGAATCCTTAGCTTTAGTGTTGGTGGTTATTTAGATCAAATCAAGGGACACTGTCAGGTGAGTACTTATCTATGATATTTAGGTAGGTGTCATAAAATTTCTCTCCCATATTCAAGATATTATTCATGTGTATGTATTTGTTTATTTATTATTTTCGGCACATTTGTGTTTTGGTTAATAAAGGTAATTTGAGCCTTTAATTGAAGTATGAGACACTTCCCAGAACCCTTCAGGTCTATTGGTGATTATGAGGTTAACCATAATGTCCATAATGGGGTAATACACTCCATTGATAATGGTGGAATTATTTGTTAAATGAAAAATCAGAGGTTTTTTAAATTAAACCAATTGTAATTGTGTTTGGTATGTGAATATGGTATAAATGGTTGTTTGTATTATCTTTTAATTTTAAATGGTTTATGGGAGATTAAAGGTAAAAGATTGAAATGTTCACGGGGATATTTTTGTGTTTTTAAAGTGGGAAATATAAAGTTTAATAGTTGTGGTAATTCAAAATGGTAAAAAGGGTGAGTTAAGGAAATGAGTTAAGATGTGAAATGAAATGAAAAATATGAATATTGATTATGGAAAACGGTTCATCCTTATTATTATTGATGATAAGAAGGTAAATACTGATGAAACATTAAAAGATATTAAAATTAAATGGTTGGGATGTTGGATTGAATCTCTGCATCATTGGGTTGAGCTAGACCGATTTTACAAGCCCCACTGATGTATTGTATGGATTTGATGTTGAACTGATGGTCCAAGCTTCAATGATATGTCCATGGTACAAGTACCTAGACTAAGGCTCCAAGGTAATTTTCGAGTGGAATTGATAAAGAATACCCATTATGATTTAAAGTGTTGCACCCATTTTTTATTGTTTAGACTTCTAGCATGGGATGAACTAGTTTATTTAGTTCGTGTGTCACATGGAACCCGTAGTAAACTATTGTAAAATTAAATAATTTCAAATAATGAACATGGTTTAATTATTTCCATATATTTTATTCATATTTACTTCTTCATACACTATTATTAGACATGATACTTCTATAGACACGTTTGGTGGTGGCCTGATGAATTTTACTCACACCATACTAAGGTGACCATTGGTACATGAGAAAACATCATGGCTGCAGATCAGGATAAGTGAAAAGGCCCTGTGTTAGATGGAAGATTTGTGATACAGGTTGAAACATCAATGAGTGTACCAGACTAGTTTTAGTATCCATTTTGGGGATGTTTTGTTTCTCATTATTTTGGTTTTCATATGACACATGAATCTATTATTACTTTTTAGATTCACTGCCTTGGTTTTTTGTAATTTACCCAATTTTATGATTTGATTATATAATGCATGGATATTGATCATAAATTATTTACTTATTATTTATTTCATTATAAACTGTTTTGATACTCTAGTAAATATTTAATAGTATCATCACTTTCCATATTAGACTCTCATTTCTATTTGGCATCCTCTGGCTTACGAAGATGTGCACCTAAGGTCATGTGACACACTATCTTGGGGAAAAAATTTAGTGGAACCTCAATCGAGACATTGCAAAGTGGTGTCACATATTTTATTCTCTATTGAATTACTATTTGGGATAGGTAAACTCGAGAATAAGAGGTCTTATGCATTGGTAATGTTCTTGAGAAAGGGAGTTTCTATGACATGTGTGAATGAAAACCCAAGTTCCCAAGGTGGTATTATTGTTCTATATGTTCACTTGTTATAGTTGGATGTTATTTAACCATGGGTGATACAAATTGGTAAGATGTTATTTTTTACTAATATTTCAATGATGGGACAATATAGAACAAGATTCGTCTATTAATTCATCTATTTATGAACTTAGGGATTTATGAGACATGCATCACCTTAATCACACATGGGAAGAATGTTACATTTAGGTTACAGAAAATGAAAATGGTTCTCTATTTATTATGAATTAATGAGAGAGTTCCTAATAACGATGTTTTAATTGATTTGTGAAGTTAAATATGTTAAAATGAAATGATTAAAATGGTGTACAATGAAAATCTTTATATTTTTTATGTTTAGTTTACCCATGTTACCCATGGCCGATGATAGGGATGGTTTATGGTAGTTATAGTGTGGTGGTTTGGCCCGAATGGATAGTGTATTAAAAGTTGGTTTTTATGTAATGAGGGGACCCTATATTTTTTATAACTATGGATGTAATATTATATATGTCTTGAGATGTGTTTTTTTTCATTATAGATATCTTCCACCACAATGAGGATTTTCAATAGCATGGAAAGAAAACAATATTGAGAATGCTTTTCTGGTAGTTGAACAAGAACCCCTCTTCGATATAGGTGATAGGGAGGAGTATTAGTTATATGAAAGTTTTACCTACTTTATGTAGTTTATGGGAAGAGAACTAGGGTGGGTAGCACCATGATAGTTTGACCTGACTAGAGATTTCCATCTATAAAATCCTATAATGTTCACTAGAGAGGGTGAAATTAAGCCAAATGAGATCTATATTGTGTCTATCCAGATTATTTTTAAGCACTTATAGACTTCTATAGAGAATATGGTTAGGTGTGAAATATGTTTTGTGTGTGGACTAGAAAATCACTCACAAGATATTCAAGTCCATACTAAGTGGATAGAGAATATGTCTTGAATGGACTTTAAAGAAATGGTTTTGGGATACTTTTACCTCAATACCCTAAGATAGAAGAGAGTTATAGAGTTTTTTTGGTTTACCGAGGCGAATATTTCAGTAATTGATTATGATGGATGATTCAAAAAAATTCAGTTTTTTTTCAGATTTATTAGGGATGATGTAGTAGTGGCATGGCATTTTAGGATGGTATTCGATGTAAGATCATTTCCTAGTTGAATATTTTTTAAATGAAGACATTTTTTTAGGTGGTAAATCAGAGTCTCATTTCTATGGGGAAGAAAAATGAGTCCACTAGTGGTGGGTAGATGGTTTCATAAAGGAAGTTAGGTGGTACTCCTTATGATAGTTGGAAATACCATTATGAGAACATTCATAGGGAAGTAGAGGTCGAAGGAGTTGAAGGATAAAATTATCCTCTTAGGGAAGTTACGGAGTAGTCTACTATTAGTGTGGTAGGGTAGGTCACATGCATGTTAAGTGTCCTCATCCACTGGTAGAGAACCAATATTAAGGTGGTATTTTTCACATATAGTTTTTCTTCCAGAACCCTAAGTAGATGGGTATGGAATAAGGACCTAGGCCGATGCAGATTGTAGGAAGGGGATGTGCTACCCCATACAAGTCTAGATGTTGGAGTTATAATAGACATACCAGTTGGGGTGAAGGATATGTTACTATAGGATAAGAGAATCCATATCATTATATAAACACAACACATATGGATAAAAATGATCATATGGTAGAGGTATTAGTCAGCTGCATGTAGTTCATCCTGCACCTAGTATTAGTGAGGCTGGACCATTGACTATCCAAGTTATGTTTATTTTATATTATATGATTCCTTGTGATTTATTTGATACTAGGTCCTCAAAATTCTCCATATTTTCTTGAATTTTAAATGGTCAAGTTATGAAACTGGAGTTTCATTTTGGGATTACATCGATCGAAACAACATTAGGGGTGTGCTCAGAGAGTATTCATCGATGTAAAGAGTGTTCCATCGAGGATGGTGAGTACCATTTCCATTTTGATTTTTATGTTATCAAGATTCAATGTTTTTTAATGATATTTGTGAAGTAATTTCATTTATTTTATCAAGCTCAAGTTGATTGTTATGAAAGGAGAATGACCTTCACATATCTTGAGGGAATCACTTATGTTTTTGTGGAGAATTTGATATCTATGTTGGTCCTGTAAGGATAGTTCATCCCTGAATGGGTGACATAACAACCCTAGTTTTTAGTATAGTACTGAATGATGAGGTATTGGATCCATATTTCATCATTTCATTGGTGGATTGATTTCAGGATTTGTTCCTAGGGACATCATAGAGATTCCACCTGTGAGAGAAGTTGATTTCAATATTAATCTATAGAAAGGATATGGTCCAATGTCTATCCCAATTTATAGAATTGTTATAGAATAACATTTTGAAGATAATACATAGTTGGAGGAGTTATAGGTAAACGGTTTAATTGATCCTAGTATTTCACCTTGTGTATTTTTGATTATTTTAATAATAAGGATGACATAATGATGTGGTTGTGTGTTGACTAGAAATAGTTAAACCAAATGATGATTATGAACTAATATCTTATATCGTGTATTTACTATCTCCCTGACTAGATGAGGGGTTCTATTTTTTATATAAGATTCATTTGAGATCAGGATATCATCAACTAAGTGTGATTCCATTTTGTATACCATATACTACTTTTAGTAGAAGGTCTGTCTTGTATGAGTTATTCATGATGTTGTTTAGGATAAAAATGATCTAGTTTTGTTAATGTATTTGATGAATTTAATCATCCACCCATACATGGATCAATTTTTTATTTTTAATTGTTGATGAAATCTTGGTGTACTCAATGACTCGTGGAGATCATGCTAGAAATTTGACATCATCCTGATATCACTAATAGAGTATACAATATACACCAAGATATTTACGCTGCATTTCAAGATCAAAATGGAATATTTATTAGGAAAAATCATCTTATAGGATGGTGTGTCAGTATACCCCAAGAAAATTCAATAAGGTGTATCTTAGGACTAACCCAATAATATTTTTTACATTAAACTGTTTTTTGGGTTTGGAGGGTTATTACTGAAAGTTCATCAATGAATTTTATTTCTTTTAAGGTCCTCTATTATGCCTAAAAAATATTTTTATTATGTTTTAATGGTATGGAGAATGAGATAATGTATTGTAGGGAAATAAGAGGCTGTTAACTACAACAAAAATTTTGGTCTTACTCGAATCAGGTAAAAAGTACACTCTATTTTATGATGAATCTAGAATAGGGATTAGATCAGTTATGGTGTAGAAAGATCAATTGGTGTTGTATAGATCTTTAAAATTTTGGCCCCATGAATTGGTTTTCCCCACACTTGATCTCAAGATGTTTATAGTGGTTTATGACTAAAAATTTTTGTGGCGTTATTTTTTGGGTAAAATTTTGTTTTTTATACCATTCATACGAGATTCATGTATATCATTTCTGAGCATGATTTAAATCACTATGAGTGAAGATGGGTTGGGTATATGAGATATTTCAATTTTGAGATAGTTTATGTTCCAAGAAATGTGAAAAGTGTTTTGGATGCCTTGAGAAGAAAGACATAGACATAGGTGGTTCACGGTTATGTTTTTAAGTGGAATATGATGGCATTGTTCACTTAGATGCATATAGGTTTTTTGGAGGGGAAGGAATATATAAACCTTGTGTCCTTATCAGTTGAACCCAAAAATTTATACTGGGTTAAGGAATGGTAGTATAAGGATCTAGAGTGTCTAGAATTAAGGGATAGTTTTGGTGTAGGTGATAAACCTCCCTACTAGACCATCAATGATGATGAGATTTTCTGTGTTTGTGGCCATGTTATTGTGCATAAATGTATTTCATAGGATATAATTCATGATTGGTAAACCTGTAAGTTATAATTGAAACTTTTTTTGACTAAAATTTATCGTGTTCTTCATAATAATTATTAGTGGCAAAGAATGAAAAAGGAGATTATAGTTTTCATGGAATGATACAACACTGGTCAAAAGGTGAAGGTTTAGAATTAGTGACCTACTAGGCTTTTACAACTGTAAACCATTCAAGAATAGAAGTGAGATAATTTTACCCTGGATTTTGTGGTGGGACTTTATCGGACACCATAAATGAAATATTCAATGTGGATAATTGTGGATTTGTTAATGAAGGTCACACATTTATTACTAATGATGGAGACCTTTAGGGTGGATTAGTTTCCTAACACATATGTTAAATAGATAGTTAGTTTTATAGGGTATGTTTGAGAATTATTTGAGATATATATAAATGTTTTAATTAACACTTCAATAATGGTTTGAAAATGAAAGATGGTACCCAGGTGTTTTTTAGTAAAAATTTTCACCCCCAGACTGACGGGAAGTCAGAATGTATTGTTAAGGCATTAAAGGACTTGCTAAGGGAATTCTCCCTAGGTTTTGGTAGAGCATGTAGAATTATTTATATATCATCATTTTCACCTATTACAATATTTATTAGGATATTTTTTAGATATAACCATTTGAGGTTCTCTATGGTAGGCCATGTTGATCACTGATTTGTTAAATGGAAGCAGGAGAGTCAGAGTTGTTGGGACTGAGTTTTTTCAGGAGACATCAGATCATTCCAAATTTATTTGGAATAACATGGATATAGTACATATTATATAGTTTTCAAAAAATGAACTACATCATCACCCTCTTGAGTTCATAGTGGGTGACCATGTGTTTCTTCGTTTGTTCATGAGATTGGGTCACTATCAGATTTCAAAATAGGGTAAGTTAGTGCCAATGTATGTGGGGTTGTTTGAGACTGTGGATATGATTAGACTTGTGGAATATTGATCGGATGTTCTATAGAGGTATAATGTTATGAATGAGGTTTCCCATTTTTCACATCTTTAACAACATCGCCCCGACCATTTTCATCTTATTAATGTTGATGATGTGGAGCTTGAGGATGATGAGTCCTTTGAGGGACATCTGATTTATATTTTATATCATAGTGAGAATACCCTTTAGGGTAATATAATGAAATTGGTTTGATTATTTTGGCTACATGGATAGGATCAAGAAGAATCATGAGATAGGGAAGCTGATATGTGGGCCTAGTTTCCAAATCTCTTTACATAAAGGTTTAGTGATTCTTGGGAGACAAGCTTGAGGATGATAATTTATATGGTTGGGATGTTGTAATATTATAATCATTGTATGGGGTATGATTCATTTAAAATACAGTTAAAATTCTTTTTAAATGTTAATAAAATGCTTCCCAAGAGTAAGAGGGGACTCAAAGGTGTTCGATACATAAAAATGAGGGAAAAGTGGCCATCTAGTTCATATTGCACATTTAGAACGCGGTTAGTACTAACCATGTGCTATAACCATGAAGAATCATGGAGGGTGGTGGATGATTATAAAACCATGCAAGTAGGATTAGAAAATCATGTGACTCACTACCCATCTTGGATAGTGGCAAGCACACATGCATCCTAGGACCCTTTTAGATAGAGTGTTCCACATGGTTAACACACGGTTTGGCCAATCATGCATCTAAAACATATTTCTCTTTAAATAAGGGGATTTAATAATTCCCCCCACCTATAGATTTAAGGGTTCTAATGTAATTTTCATCCTTATCCCTCCTATGAAAAGAAAGGATCTGAACTAAGATCTCTTAATCACTCCAAATATGATTTCCCTTCAATCTTGGGACGTTTGATTCACATTTGGTGTAGAATTGATGCTCTATGTGAGTCAACGACTCCTATTTCTTCAATTGTCTATAAGAAATGTAGTGGAATATTTTCTCTTCTTCCAATTCTCCTAAACCATAATATTTCTAGATAATCCTCATATTTGGTGCTGGTATTTATTTTAGTTCTAATCAAGGGTTGATGTTGGTTGAGTACTTGTCAATGACCTGGGGAATGTGGTCTACAAGAATAGTCCCATAGTAATGATATTTTTAATTTTTATGTGGTTTTATCATTGTACTACTTTACTATAAATTTTTTTATTCATAAAATTAATTTGAGCCATTAATTATAGTAAGAAACTATTAACTAACCTTATAAGTTCCATTAGTGATTATGAGTCCAAACTTATATTCACCCTTTGGGTTAATTGCTCCCTTAATAAGGGTGGAATATGTTCTTAAATGAGAAATAGTATTGTTTATCAATTCAAACCAATTTGAAATTTTTTTGTTATGTGACCATAGTATAAAGGGGTGTTTGGAATAACTTATAAAGTAAAATGGGTTATGGATGATTAAGGGTAAAAGATATAAATGGAAAATGGGATATAATTATATTGTTAAAGAGGAAAATAAAATGTATAATAGTTGTGCTTATGGTAAAATGGTAAAATATAAGATTTAGGGAAAATATTTAATATGTGGAATGAAATGATAAATGTGAATATTGATTAAGGAAGAACGTTCACCATTTTTTATTGATGATAAGAAGGTCATTGATGATGAAACATGAAATGGGATGATAAAAGTATCATTGGGATGCTGGACTAAGGTTTCACATCATTGATTTAGGATCAAATGATGCTTTATAACCCTCCAATGTATTGTATGCATTGGATATAGGATTGATGCTCCAGGATCCATTGATATGGATATGGAACGAGTGCCTAGAATGAGAATACAAGGTGAACTCTAAAGTGTAATTGATAAAATAACATCCAATTTGATTTAAAGAGTTAAAACCATTTAGAATGGTTTAGGATTCTGGAAAGGGACGAAGAAAATTTGATGGGTTTAGGTGTCACATATAAACCTAATGAAAATATGGATAAATTTAATTATTATAAAAAATAATCCTATTTTAATAATTTCCTTATTTATTATTAATATGTACTTATTCATTTTTTATACTAGATACTACTTTTGAAATCATTGGTGGTGGCCTATTGAATTTACTCAGACCCTACCCAGGACACCGTTGGTGCCCAAGCAGACCTCATCGTAACAGGTTAGGATAAGGGAAAGTTCCATATGCTAGATGGTTGATTTGGGATAAGGTATGGAGAAGGTATTAGGGGGAAAATTTATTTTGGTACCTATATGGTGGGTTCTAATGTGTAATTATTTTTGGGTATCTTATGGCATGTGACACTATAATGACGTGTTGGATTCACTATTTTTGTTTGTACCCACTTAACCATTTTGGAGAATTGATTACATGATGCACGGTTGTTGATCATCACTGCTTTGGTTATTTTTTATGGTGATTTTTTATTTTTTATACACTAATAAATAGAGTATAGCCTCCCCTAATTCCCTATTATACCCTTATTTCTAGTATATATCCTATGGAATTTAGGGAGGAATGCCTAAGGTAATGCGGTGTATAGTATTGGGGAACTGGTTTAGCGTTCCCTGGTTTAGAAAGTTACAATAAGGACATGAGGGATACCAAAGATCTGATCCTTATAGTGAATAGAAGGAATAAAAATTTATATGGACTCAAGACTCACTCCAATTATAAGTATTATAATAACTTTCCTTGAAATAAGAGGAATATATAAAGTCAAGTGAATAAAAAATATGTATTAGGTTTGGTATATGGTATGTTGGGCCACTGGAAGATGATTTACATGTTGTTAAAGAAGAACGGGGAAGCTTAAGGTCCATTCATTATTGAGTAAAATCTTTCAATTTCTACATTTTTTATATAATATAAAACATGTGGCACTCACATCTATATCAAAATTCAAGAAACAAGTATATTTCTTAATATTTCCATAGGAGATATGGATCTTCAATCTTCCAATGGATCACAACTTCTTAACATTGGTATAAGATATTACCACGTTCTATTTTCAATAAGGATGATCCTTTTTTGAAAAACTATAATTTTGTACACAATATTACCAAAAAAATAACATGTTTATGTTTCATAAATTCAGTGGTATTTACTTTTAAATTTTGAAATAAAATCTATTTATTTTAGATATGCAACAAATGTTATAGTATAACACATTTAAATAATAGTCTTTATGTAATAGATTGTGAAAACAAAGTGTTGTAAACTAAAAACGAATCAAGTTTATATGAGTTATATCACACCTTGTTATAGAATCATAAAAATTTTCATAAAAAAAATTCACTCAACAAATATATATCTTGATTATTATTGAGATTCTTTTGACCTAAAACCACTTGAAAGATGTAACACTTATTTATAAGAAAATATGACCAAACCATCATTTTTTAGATAGGGTGATACTGTAATAGAGATTTGGGAATCACTAAAAATTGTTTGGTGTAGACCTTTTCTAGTAAAATAAAGAGGTTTATATTCTTACTACATTACTTTTACTGATGAGTTTAATGGATAAGTGATCGTGTTATCGAGCGCATCAAATTAGTTGTTTATTTTTAACTAGAATTTATGTAGTATAGCAGAAACCCAAGGTCATCACTCGACGAAGACTTAGATCATTAATTGAAAAAATGGGTTTTGATTATGAAAATAGAAGGGGAATGAGATTTAATAAAACTTAGGGTTTATTATTAAATATTACAACAGAAAAACTAAAGCGATAAAACAAAGTTGAAATGAACAATATTAATTAAACATGATCAACCTAGGGGATTTTTTGATGCTCATCATTTCTATCTTCAAGAGAATGGGGATAGATATTTTAATCGCTGGTTTGTAACAACTATTACCATAATTTTAATAAGTTTATACTATGATAAATTCTAGGTTTTAGTCGAAAACACACAATGATTAACCAGACACCACCGATGATTAGGTGATTTGTGTTGGACTTCATAACCGAAACTCACCAAGGAAACACAAAAAGAAAACTATGTGCTATCTAGGATTATATGTTATTTACTTGTGATAACATGGAATAAATTTACATGGCCTTGAATGTACTCATGTCATTTCAATTGACCAATATGAACTACACAAACACAGCAATTGAATGAGGAAGGAAAAAGGGATGAACGGTGTGTGAAACATCACATCAAAGGGTACCCCCACACATGATAATTTGAGTTTGAGTATAACATACCAGTATATAATGGAATTAAATAAAAAGAGTGGATGAATAAAAATATCATAAAACTTGGAATTAAAAAGATCATTCAAAATAATACAAGTATGAATCTTGGGATTATATCACGTTCCTCCCCAGATGATCACAGGGGTTTAGAAACCCATGGGAGGGGTGAAAGAAGAGGATGTTGAAGTAACACATACCGTAGCCTACAAAACATATAAGAATGATGGGATACACCTTTGAGACTCGAAAATGGTAGCACATTGCCTCCTGGTTGAACTCCAAAATGGGGTTCCCAAGGTTCCAATTTATAGGCAATGTGGGAAGTAGTTTTGGGCACCATTATTTCATGAGTCCAATTGGTCCATAGTTTTGGTTGGTCATACAGTCTTAAATAACTTTTGAAAAACCTAAAGAGTTGTGTACCGACACCTTTTCTACCTCCATTGAAAATTTTTCTTTCAGATATGGAACATAATAAGAGATATTTCAAAAATACAGAGGCAATGTTTCGACCCCATGCAGATCCATATTATTTGACATATCAATTTGTATGTGACTCTTAATGGACTAATTAGGATTTGGATACTTCAGACGAAATGGATGCCATTAAATTTTGGACTAGATCACAATGTATCAGCCAATTTTAATCTATGATTTAGTAGATTCATGCGTTTTATTCCCCTGGTGTTCTTGGATCATATGCAGATTGGCCCATTTTTCTTGGACTTCATCATGGGTCCTCCAAATCATCTCCACCTATGATAAAATTTTCTAAAAAAGTAACATTGGACCTTTTAAAAATTTTAATGAAAAATAATTGAATCAAACATGGATTCAAATTTTTTATTATACATTTAATTTTCAATAAAAAAACGAGTTTAATACGTTGGTATAAGGGTGAAATAAAACAGTGAATCATGGTACTATCACACCCCCACACCTAAACATTTGTACTCCTAGGGAAATTATAATATACTAATCTTTTCCCATTCCTAAATAAAATTTGTTAAAACATCTATGATTGTTTTGAAATGAAATTCATCATGTCTTGTTAATGTAATCAATTTTCCTATCATTTTCTTTTCTCAAATTCAAATTTGTTGAACTTCATTTGTTTACCCATGCAACATGTCCCAACCTAACTCACAGGAAAATTTTCCCACTTCACTCATGGAACATATGAAATTGGAGTTATGCTCTTTTCTCAGATTTCATGTGATATTAACATATAATTTCCAAGATAATATGTTCTTTTCTGGTAGAAACTAGTGTACTACTCAAGAGGACTTCCAACAGGTCATTCTAAGGTTCAAGGGTTGTAAGGATTTAATGTTTAAAAATATGAGGATGAAGAGGAGTGTTTAAACTTTTATATACAAAACATGTCAAAATTCATCAAGTGTTCACAATGAATATACACACTCAACACCTCACAAAGTATATTACCTCCCACTCACTATCCCCATTATCCTTTTGTGTGGGTCACAACCAAGAGATGAATAATAATGTGTAAAGTACTCTTTTCTCCAATTAATTCTTTTTTTGGTGTTTTTTAGATGTACAAAACTATATATTTTTAGTTTTTTAGAGATAAAGAGGGAAAATTTTATAATACAATGATTCAATATGGCTTATAAACCCGTTTCCCAAGGAAAATGTAGGCTCCCATTATATCAACCCACAACAATTATTCTCTTCCCAGAATTCCCCTGGAAACACCCTCTCTCTCACACTTTCTGAAAATTAAACAAGAATATACACAATATATGGGTAGGTAGGGATAAATTATCTTGTAATGTGGATACCTAATATGCATTTCATGGTCTCTATGGCTTAATAAGGATAAAATGTAATGGTGGTTGAAAATAAAGGATAATTGTAAAATGGATTTTTAAGGAATGATTGCCTCTATCATGAATGTAGTATACTTGAATCTTATGGATTAAAATAGAATCAAGGTAAGTTATAGTTTCTCTACATGACCCATGAATCTCAAGTAAGTGATTAAGAGGAAGAATATGTAATAAATGGATTAGAATGTCTATGGGTAATGGATTAAAATATTGGTCTGTTCTAATGAGCCATGGGATTGAAAAATCCATTAAAACCAAATAATGATTTGAAAATACAAATTATATAAAAATATTCTGTATCAACATTCATTTGAAATACATTTTTTTTAAAACAATGGAATTTTACACAAAATTAACTCAAGAATGAAAAATTATTTTGGATATTCTTTTTAAAATCAATTTTTATCTAAAAAAAGGAAAAAGAAATCAAAAATAAAAACACATTTTGTTTTTTTTTTGTTTTTTTTGTTTAATCCTAACTATGAAATGTCACCCTCCCCCACACCTAAAATTTACATTTCCCTCAATGAAATTATTTTAAATAAATATGCAAGTAAATAAAAGTAGGGAGAAGGAATAACCTACTAAGTGGTGTCATATGTGGCATCTATTAGTTGGATTTCCTCCACGAGAGTCATCGGTCCTGGTGGCATTTTCTTCCAACGATTTAGATATATAGTCAACAACCAATAAGATGTAAAAAATACAAATTAATTTTTAAAAGGCCCCATAAATTCAATTCCTCATGCCTCAAATATCTCACAAAATAACATGGGCTATTAGGGTATTTCATTCCTCTTGGATATATTTCTTCTGAATTGACATCTAGTGCATGACTTACAATACCAATGGGCATATATATGAAATTTTTGCCAATAAATACCTGGGTCATGGACCTTCCAATCTGTATGTTGAGTTCGAATGTGACCCCCACAAGACAAAGTGTGGCAGAAGGTCAAAATAGAGGTGAACACATGGTCAGTGACACACTGATGAACTACTTGGTCAACACAAATTCTCCACAAATATGGGTCATACAAAATGTACTACCAAGAATCATGTTTAATTCACTGGGATTGGGAAGTGATGAAATCAATTGAGACCTTATATGTTTCTAGAAAATTCAAAATGTCCACTTATTAGGGGGTAAGGTCCAAACATCACAAAGGTTCTCATGAGGAAAGAATTATCTAATAGGGAGGGACGATTCAACATGGTGGTCCAATGGTGGAGAAATCTAACTAATGTGGTCAGCTACAATATTTTCCACCCCATATTATCTCTAATCTCAAGGTAAAACTCTTGGAGGAGGAGAATCCATCATATGAGATGAGGCATGGCTTCAGGTTTCTTTAGGAGGAAATGAAGGGAATCACGATCAGAAACGAAAATTATTTTTGAATCAATAAGATATGAATGGAAATTTTAGAAGAAAAAACAATAGAAATAAGCTCTTTTTTAGTGGGTTTTTAGTTTTCCTAGGCCGAGTCAAGTGTATGTGAGGCATATGCAATGACAAAAGGAGTCTTCTCAACCCTTTGTGATAAAGCTTTCCCAACTACAAAGTTAGAGGAATCACACATAAGTTTTAAGGGGAGATCCCACATTGGATGTTTGATGATGGGAGGTGATGTGAGACTCCTTTTTATTGAATTGATTTCATCCTCACAATTTTTATCAGATAGAAAATCAGAATCTTTTTGTATTAACTGGGACAATGGAAGTCCAATATTACTAAATTCTTTAATGAATAGGCGGTAAAAAACCAGCATGACCCAAGAAAAATTGAACCTCATGAACCCATTTTGGATATGGAAGGGATGAAATTAATTCAATTACATATTTATAAACATTAATTCCTTTATTTGAAATGAAATTCTCAATAACTATCCCCCGCTCAACCATGAAATTTATTTTTTCATAATTTAAGAAAATATCTTTTTCAATGCAGCGGTGGAGGACATAACCTAGGTGTTCCAAAAAATAATTAAAAGAATAACTGTATTACTTGAAATCATAGAAAAATACTTCCATGAAAATCTCAAGGTACTCATAAAAATACTCAACATACATCACTAAAAATTACTAAGATTATTACATAGACCAAAAGGCATTCATCTGTATGCAAATGTGCCATATAGATAGGTAAATGTTTTCTTTTATTGTTCCTTAGGGGATATATGGATCTCAAAATAACCTGAATAGCCATAAAGAAAACAATAATGGGACTTACCCACCAAACATTCTAACATTTTTTCAATTAAAGGTAAAGTAAAGTGGTCCTTCCTTGTGGATTGATTCAGTCAGTGGTAGTCAATACAGACTCGCCATCTGTTTTGCACACGTGATGGAACAAATTCATTCATTTCATTTGACATAATTGTAATTCATAATTTTTTAGGCATAATTTGTACTATACTAACCCATTTACTATCAGATATAGGATAAATGATCTATAGAGTAAGTAATTTATTAACATCAAAATTGTCCACTTTAAGGAGAGTGGGATGATACTTTCATTGAAATTGTCTTATGGGCTTAGCATCATCATCCAAAAGTATATGATGAATAAAAATAGATGGGATAATCGTGGGAATATCATCCAATGTCCATCCTATCTCTTTTTTACGCTCTTTCAAAAGATCCAACAGTTTTGATTCCTGCTGTGGAAATAGGTTATTGGCAATAATGATGGTAAATTGGTCAATACCCTCAAGATACACATATTTTAAATTGGAATAAAGTGGTTTAGTTTACAACAACAATAGTTTTTGGATTTAGGGAGGGTGTTTTGGGAGATTTAGGTCCATGAAATTTTCTATCTACTCATGTTTATTCTCTAAGGATAGAGAATCTTTTGAAATGTGATTTGTAGAATCATCGACGGTCATGGGTACCTTAGAATAAACACGCTCATCAATTAATGAACAAAATTTACACTTTTCATAACCCACACAACACTCAAAACATGAATCCAAACTCAAATCATCCAAGGGATAAAAAGAGTAAAATGAATTAGAGTATGGGTTGAGGAGAGAATTGTGTGTGTGTGCATCATTTGAGAGAACTTCCATCGAATATATAGGAAGAGTTGAGTGCTCTTTAACAAGTTGTTTCATATCCTCAATGATGTTAAAACTTACCTTTTCTCCACCAAAATCCATGGAGGTGATGTGAGACTCCTTTTTAGTGAATTGAATTCATCCTCACAATTTTTATCAAACCCAAAATCAGAATCTTTTTGTAATAACCAGGATAATGAAGGTGAAATCTTACTAAAGTCTTTAATGAATCTGTGGTAAAAAACTAGCATGACCAAAGAAAAATTGAACCTCACGAACCCATTTTTGATATGGAATGGTTGAAATTAATTCAATTATATATTTATCAACATGAATTCCTATATTTGAAATGGAATTCCCAATAACTATCCCCCACTCAACCATGAAATTTAATTTCTCATAATTTAATAAAATTTCTTTTTCAGTACAGTGGTGGAGTACATAACTTAGGTGTTCCAATAAATAATTAAAAGAAGAAACATATTCCTTGAAATTATCGACAAATAATTCCATGAAACTCTCAAGATAATCCGAAAAAATACTCAATATACATCACTGAAAATTACTTAGAGTATTACATAGACCAAAAGGCATTCTTCTGTATGAAAATGTGCCAAATGGACAGGTAAATGTTTTCTTTTCTTGTTCCGCAGGGGATATATGGATTTGGGTATAACCCGAATAGCCATAAAAGAAACAATAATGGGACTTACCTGCCGAACAATCTAACACTTGTTCAATTAAATGAAATGGAAAGTGGTCCTTCCATGTGACTTGATTCAGTTAGCGGTAGTCAATACAGACTTTCCAACTACTTGGAACATGTGATGGAACCAATTAATTCATTTAATTTGACATCACTGTAATTCCTATTTTTAGGCATAATTTGAACTAGACTAACCCATTTACTATCAGATATAGGATAAATGATCCATTGAGTAAGTGATTTATTGACTTCCAATTTTTCCACTTTAAGGAGAGTGGGATGAAACCGGCATTGATATTGTCTTATGGTCTTAGTTTCATCATCCAAAAGTATATGGTGAATAAAAATAGATGGGTTTATCCTGGTAATAGCATCCAATCTCCATCATATCTCTTTTTTACACTCTCTCAAAAAATCAAGCAGTTTTGATTCCTGTTGTGGAAAGAGGATATTGGAAATAAGGATGGGAAATTGGTCAATACCCTCAAGATACACATATTTTAAATTGGATGTAAGTGGTTTAATTTACAACAATAATAGTTTCTGGATTGAGGGAGGGTGTTTTGGGAGATTGAGGTCCCTAAAATTTTCTATCTACTCATGTTTATTCTCTAAGGATAGAGAATATTTTGAAATGTGATTTGCAGAATCATCGACAGTCATGGGTACCTCAGAATGAACACACTCATCAATTAAAGAACAAAATTTACACTTTTCATAACCCACACAAGACTCAAAACATGAGTCCAAACTCAAATAATCCAAGGGAGAAGAAGAGTAAAATGAATCTGAGTGTGGGTTGAGGAGAGAATTATGTGTGTGTGCATCGTTTGAGAGCACTTCCATCGAATATACAGGAAGAGTTGAGTTCTCTTCAACAAGTTGTTTCATAGCCTCAAAGATGTTAAAACGTACCTTTTCTGCACCGAACTCCATCGGAAATTTACAATTATGAACACTGATGATCATCTTTGATGTTTTTAGGAATGGACTCCCATGTATGAGATGAGTTTTTCATTGGTTCCGGGTTTCTTCCATCTATTGAATGTAGAAATCAGCGGGGAAGATGGGATTCTTCACTCTTACAAGGACATCCTCAATCACTCATGTTGGATGCGTTGTACTCTGGTTGGAAAGTTGCATGACAATTTCTATGGGTTTAAGCTCGCTAACTTATATAGGAGAATATACGGGGTGAGGCATTACGATAATGGAAGAACCTAAATCTAGCATAGCATTAGAAAAGAATGTCTCCCCTATGGTACATAGTATATTGAATGTTCATGAATCCTTGAATTTGGTTAGAATTTCAAGATGAATCAAGGCTGAGAAATTCCTCCCCAAGTTGACTCTCTCATTCCCCTTCAGACTTCTTCTATGGGTGCAATGTTCATTAAGAAATTTGGCATAACAGTGAATGTTCTTGAATGAATCAAATAAAAGAATATTAACTAGAAATTTTTTAAATGTATCCATTATTTCATTATCAATATCATTATCAGGATTTTTCATATATTTATAGAGTCATTGGGGGAAAGGAAGAGGAATGGATTGTTAATTTGAATCATCAATGATGATTTTATTTCACTTTTTATTTTATTTTTCTTCATTAGAATATTTTATGGGTCAAGAAAGAGTAATTTCAAGAGGGGGCATACCTATTGCATAGAATCTGTTGAAAGATAAACTTATGTACCACTACCAAGTGTAATTTCATATACATTAACTTTGTCCTTCGGATTGTCAATGGGTTGGGATAGTATTTGTCTAGAACCACTCATCTTAAGCTCACTGATGGTGTTATCCAATTGTCCCACTTGAGTTTGTAGGTCTTGAATTTCCAATTGTGTGGTCTTTTAGAACTGTAGGTTCTGATTTTCCATTTGTTTCACCATATCATCGAGGCATCATTCAGATTTTAGAGGTGAAGGATTATTATTTTGAGAATTTGATGGATAAAGAGGTACATAACTTGTCCTTATTGATACCAATTCTTCTTAGGGTATCTTGAGTTTCCTCCTTGTCGGTATTGGGGTTGTGCTTCCCACTTGAGGTTTGTATTTGGCCTGGATGGTTCTTTCTTCAAGGGAGGTGCTTGTTGGAATGGTCGCCCTGGGAATACGACTCCACAAGACTCAAGTGAATCTTTATGTTTTGGGTACTGGTCAAAATAATTAGTATTTTCAAAAACAAATACCACAATGTAATGGAATAGGAGGAGATTTTGAGTTACCTTATGCTTGAACTAATTGCCTTAGAAGGATATGCATCTAATAAAAATTATAATTTACCTTTTGTTCTAGAGATGAATTATATACCTCATTAACTCTTCAGGTTTGTGAAATAGATCGTGCACTAATTTTTTGTGCATTTTGAGCCATGTTGGATAATATTTCATGAGCATCGGAATCAGTTTTATCAATTAGGGAACCACCAGATACAACATCAATCATTCCACAATCCATGGAGATAATTCCCTCATAGATGTATTAGATTAATATTTTTTCACTAATCTGGTGGTAAGGAAGTTTGAGAAAAGTCTTTTGAATCTCTCCCAGTATTCATGAAGGGTCACTCATTTTTATTTCCTAATTCTACAGATTTATTTCTTAATTGATTATGTATGGGAGGAAGGGAAGAAATTATCTAAAAATATTCTTTTAAGGTCATTCCATCCCCCAATATTTTTCTAAACCATCAAAGAAGATTGGGAAGGCCCTAATCTTCATTAAGAACACATACAAATTTTGGGGTTTCATGGTGGAGCACACTATGTAAAACTTCTTAAGGTGTTCATGAGGGTCCTCACTTGGAATACCATGGAGTTATGGAAGTAGGTGTATGAGGCCTGATCTCATCTCAATGTTGGCTGCTTACTTGGGATATTGGATGTATGTAGGTTGGTACTCCACATCCAGGGTGGTAAGTTCTTTTAAGGTTTTATTATTTACAGCCATGTTTTCTTGTATTTGATTGTGTTAAATTTTTTATTGGTTTGTTACCACTTGATATTTCACAAGGTGTTCCTTAGTGTTACTTTATTGACCTTCTATAGATGCCTTTATTTGTGTGTGAATATTGTTTTTCAATTTCAGGGTGAAATTCAAGAACTTTTTCTTTTTCTAATCAGGTCATGTAAATAAGTTGTTGTGTTTGTTTATTATGACTGAATATGGATAAAATCACTTAATATGGGTTGTAATATAGTATAATGTTTTAAAATATAATTATAGAAAGATAGATGGAGAAATAGAGAGAGAGAGAACTCACAAAAAGAACCAAAAATATAAACAGAAAACTAAAACTAAAACAATCAAATGTGGGTGGGGTGTTGAAAGGAGTACTAACTAAGAAGTAAAATAAATAATTAAAAATCAATAAATAAAATAAATGATCTAGGCTCCCTGGAAATAGTTCCAAAATTTGATTGCATTGTCGAACATGTCAAATTAGTCATTTAGTTTTAACTAGAATTTCTGCAGTATAGCAGTAACCCTAGGTCGTCTCTTGACAGAGCCTCAGATCATTAATTGAAAAAGTGGTCTTTGATTATGAAAATATAAGGGGAATTTTATTTAATAAAGCTTATGGTTTTATTATTAAATATTAAAATAGAAAAACTGAAGCGATAAAACAAAGTAGAAAGGAACAAGATTAATTAAACGTGATCAACCTAGAGGAGTATCATAATGCTCATCCTTCATCACTTGAAAAGAAAGGGTATAGATATTTTAATATATAGTTTTTAACACCTATTACCATAATTTTACTGAGTTTGTACTAGGATATGTCATAAGGTTTAGTAAAAAACACATAATGATTCAGCAGACACCACTGATTATTGGGTGATTTGTGTACGAATTCGTAACTGAAACTCAACAAGACAATACACGAAGAATTTTATGTGCATTCCATATTTATATTTTATTTCATTTTAATACCATGAAATAAATTTACATGGCCTTGATAGTGCTCATGTGAGTTCAATTGACCAATATGAACCACACAAACACTACAATTGAATGAGGTAAGAAAAAGGTAAGAACGGTGTGTGAAACATCACATGAAGGTGTACCCCCAAACATGATCATTTTAGATTGAGTATAATATAACATTATATAGATAAAATAAATAAAAGTTGAGGATGAAAAAAAACATACAACCTGGAATTAATAATATCATTCAAAATAATACTAGTATGAAGCTCAGGGTTACATAACGTTCCTCATTGGGTGATCCCAAGGGGTTTAGAAAACAATGGGAGGGGAGGAAGAATAAGTAGTTGAAGTAGCACTTCTAATAGCCTCCATAACTTCTAGTAATTATGGGGATGCACCTTTGGGACTAAAAATTTGAAGCACCTTTCCTCCTGGTTGAACTCCAAATTGGGGTTCCCAAGGTCCCAATTTATAGGCAAAGTGGGAAGTGGTTTTGGGCACCAATATTTCATGAATCCACTTAGTCCACAATTATGTCTAGTCAGAATATCTTAAATAACATTGAAACAACTAAAGAGTTGTTTTCCAACACATTTTCTACATCCATGTCAAATTTGGTGGCCAGATATGGAATATAATAAGAACTATATCCAAAATACAACTGCTAATTTTTTATCCCATGTAGATCCACTTTTTTGGATAGTTCAGTTTGTATGGGCCTCTTAATGGAATTTGGTTCCTTCATATGAAATAGTGATAATTACATTTCGGACTATTCCACAAATTTTTATCCCATTTGAATTCCCTTTTTAGTATAAACATGCGTTTTATTCCACTGGTGTGCTTGGATCATGTATAGAGTGGCCCATTTTTCCTGGACTTCATCATGGGTCCTCCAAATCACCTCCACATAAAATATAATTATCAAAACAAGTGACATTTCTCTTTTTAACAGTGTTATACACAAAATAATTGAATCAAACATGGAGTCAAATTTGTTATTATACTTGTAATTTTCTATATAATACCAGTTTAATACATTGGTATAAGGGTAAAATAAAATAGTGATTCATTATATGATCAATAAGTAAATTTATTACTAATGAGATATAAGTTTTACTCCCTTGAGAAATTTGACTAATTTAAGAATGATGTATAAAATAAACATAGTAAAAAGATAATTAATAATTAATCCTATAAAGGTAGATAATATCTTAACTAAGAGTTCATTGGCTATTTATGGGAGTGTGATATTCTATCTCAACTCACATATCCTTGTGCATCATAGTGTAATGGTATTGATGAAAGTAATAACCACACCATGTTGGAAATGGCGATTTTAATAATTAGTAATAAAGATATTCCATTATCCTTTTGGGGATATGAATTAGAGACTACATTGTACAAACTAAGAAAGTAACTAATAAGGAAGAAAATGAAATACCTTGAGCGTTAATGCATGGAAATAAATTTCAGTTTTCTAACAAGAATGTATTGAGATGAGATGCATTTTTTAATCCATATTCATGAAAAAACAATCACTATATGTCAAAAAGATTATCTTTATATGATATTCCAAGGAAATAAGGGATATTACCTATAAATCTCTTCATATAAAAGAGATGAGGTTCATCAACATCCCACCTTTCAATAGAGGGACCAGTTCCTAAAAAATGATAGTGGGATAAATACTACTTCAATGAAGTTGTTTCACAGGACACACAATAGTTTTTGCATAAAAACATTCCACAGGTCCCCATAAAAAATATTGTACCTGAGACATAAGTACTATGTATGAGAAATGGAGAGGTTATAGAACTAGATATATATGGTTTTCTAGTAACCATTAATGGTGACTCGTTATTTTTTAAAAATAATCATACTATTTCCTCTAGATATTAGGTAGAGATATATGAATATTCATTATGGAAATAATCCATGAATTATGGGATGAATTCCATGTATCGTATCATGTATGGTTTATGGTATATATACCAATTGATGTAAATCCTATTGGGTGAAAATGAGTATTCAAGAGAAACTATAAGTGGAATTTAAATTGAGTATCTATAAACATGACTAGTGGATAAAGTGTTTCAACAGAATCAAGGAAAAGAGTATGATTAATCATTCTTCCAACATCCATGCTTAAATCCATAATAATTTTTTTTTCCATTAGAACTTTTCACGTTAATGAGATTTGGAATGTGATTTTGAAAACAAATTTCCATAATAAAAACCGTATGAAAGATATAAATATGAAACAACCATAAGGGTTTTTCACTTATGGTAATTCCTATAAGTTATTCAAGTTGTAGAGAACTATTTACAGAATTGAGTAATAATCCTGGTCAAGGGAAAGTTTTCTTGAGGATGTAAAAAAATAGAATTTAGGGTCATATGCAATAAATGTATGCCATTTTTCTTCAAGTTTTTTAGTGGGAGTGTGTTTTTAAAATTAGTATATGTTTATGTAATATTATTTATTTGAAAGGTAATGAACTGACCCACGCTACCATCTAAACCATCACCTTGACTGGCCCGCCATATACCTGGGGAATGTACTCAATCCCCATGGGATGAAATCAATCATCAATGTATTAAACATAACCATTGTAAGTGGTTCACCCTCAATAATCTAATCCTAAACATCCATAAATGGAATAAAAATAAATATACATGGACACAATCTATTATAAAATTTGATAAATGACCAAAAAATACATACTCAAATAAACTACAATATATGCTGATATAAAAAAAATGGAAGATTAATGAGGTCAAAAAACATGAGCTAACAAGATTTGTGAAAATGAATGTCAGAACACCATCTTTATGTGACTCATAATCCACCACCATGATCTCACAACCATCCACTTCCAATGGAATATGAAAATGAATCCAACCTGAAATCCAAGACAAAAGGAAACCTTCCCAGGACATGAAGAATACATACCCACTAATGTGAGTACATAGGGTGTTGTCTAAATATGGTAGGATTCCACCATGAGTCTATTTCATTTATTTTATAAAACAAACCAATACTTCTAGTTTTAAAACAATTCATAGAAAACCAGTTTTCTTTCCCTTTTTTAAAATATATAATAAAAAAATATGAAATAAAAAATTTCAAGAAGTTCCATTTTGTAAAACAAATTCAAAAATATAGTGGCCTTTCAATAAAATTATAAACCCCAAAAATCCCTTTAACTTTAAAACATTTGAAAATAACCCACAAATGATTTCAAATATTTTAAAAGTGATAATAAAATAAAAAACATTTAAAACCATTTCTATCTTTTTATATAAAATCATTCACACACCCAACTCAATGGTAAGAAAGGAAAAAAGATGAATTAATATTGAATCAAAACCATAATAGGCCACAAATAATGGAAATAAAAGGATGGAACAAAACTAGACAACATCAAGACTAAATCCATAAAGGGATCAACATAGTAAGAAATTCTGTCCAAGTAGTAAGAAACAAACCTTAAACTAATATAACAAAATTATTAACAAAGATTCGTGACCTTGAGGAAACACTATATGGACAAATACTCAGGGTGCATATAGGTGGACCAACTTCTGTGACATTAACCGTTACACATCAATCTATCAAATCACTCTAACCAATATCCTTGGTGAAAATACCACTATCTAAGTGTTACGTACAACTAGGGGGATGGCTAGTGCTAATATGAAACTATCCAAAAACTATCCAAACCCTTCTTAGATAGTATCTCAAGACACCCCATGGAATAATAATAGAGGTGGTCTATGAACAAACAATTCTATCTCATGACAATAACCAAGAACTAAGAGCTAACACCAAAATCATGTCCTTACCCCCTCCAACACTACCCTTTAAATACACCCCAATCCATAATCACTTCAATAATAACATAAAAAAACCATCACATGGATATCATAACCTCATTAATAAGAGAATGGGGGCTCAGAAAGTGAACAATGAACATCACACCCCAATGTTCCAACCATTACTTCACTTATAACATATATATATATATATGGAAATAAACGTATTAAAAAAATTGGAATATGAACCCAATTCCAAATGAAATTACAACTAACCATAAAAGTAATTAGGCAACCCTAGGGAAACACTATTTCACTTTGAAAAATAACACCACCCTTTGAGAACAATGGAAACCCTTTGACCAAAAAATGGAATCATTCTTAAAATCCCTATTTGTCTTAAAAACCAATTAAAAAGTGTTTATTTCAATAAAAAACATTATAGGTATTTTATAAAACCTTTAAAATGTATAAAACGCCCATTTACAACAAAACACCATAGAAAACATGAATTTTCAACTATTTCCCAAATGAAAACCAAACCATGTTAAGGAAATATCTACAAAAATTAAACCTATATTATCCAAATAAAAAATATCTATGGTAAACAGAAATTTAGAAAACACAAGCCTCAATATTAATCTAAAATAAAATAAATTAAAAGTGAAATAGCAACCTTAAATGCTGGAACATTATCTTATTTGATGAAATCCACTTGAAAGTGACCCCTAAAATGGATAAAACCCAAATAAATAAAAAATTACCATTTAAAAACAATCTTATCCAATAAAAATAATCCATATATAACCAATAGTGTTAAATTATTTTGGAAGGAAATAAATAAATCAATATTAGAATAAATGATAAACTCATAGCTTGTGATTCGAATAAATAACCCCCAAATAACCACTCAAAATCCACTTGGAGACTCTTTTAAGTAGAGAAGAACCCAGAAGAGAGGAATAATAGATAGAAAGATCAAATTGGGGAGTATTGGGGATTAATCCACAATTAAAAATTATTTTATGTGACTAAAATATCCAAAACTAGGAAATTGGCACAATTTTCTTACATAGTTTCACAAACCATGCAAAGACAGTGCATTTTCCCTGATATCAAGACCCCCAGACCTCACATGGTTATATCAAATGATTTCTTTAACAATATATATATATTGTGATATACTATATTAAATACATTTTAAAATCCACTTGTCTTCTATTGGGACTCACACGGTTGTGATAACTGTGTTCAACCTTTGAAAAATGGATCTGACCTCAAACTTGCACCCACACATGGTTAGTCTCATGATTGAAAAAACCTAGAACCAAACATGTATTAGGGAATTTTTTTATCAAAAATGAATATTTTTGGACACTAACATACTATAACTAGAAGAACAAAACCATGGAAAAAATGAACCCCACTTAAGGAAAACATGTGACTTGGTGGGTGTCACAAACTCCCCACTATACCACTTTCCCCCTCAAAAATTCCTTAGAAACATAAGAATAGAGAAAATTCCAAAAACTTTCTCTCATTTAAGGAGAAATGAAACACCAAAAATCTATCCAAACCCTCTAAACTAGGATCATGATACCTAAACAACTCAATCTTAGGTTAACCACCACAGAATGATTCAGAACTAGCCAACAAATAACACACTAGAAGTCATGAGAGGCAAAATCCACACAGAATGAGAGTGAATAAAAAATAATAAATGATATTGTGATATCAACACTTATGATCATACTTGAAGTTTTTGTTATCAAGAATTCCCCCACTTCTCCTAAGAGACTCTCTAAATATAACCTATATCATAAGGAAAAATAAAAACACCACCCAAAGAACATCTGAGGCCACTATTGTAAACAAAATAACATCCCAACTAAAAAATCATTAAGGATCATTCCATGAGAATGATAAAAACACCTAAATATTTGGAACAAGTATCCCCAACATTTACAATTCCTCAAAAATGGTTACACATTAGATAATCTCATCAAAAATGAAAAATCATCACTAAAGAGACATTAATCCATGAACAATAATAACCATCTTAAAAACCACAAGGGATCACACATCCTCAAGAACTACCAAGAGGAGGAGACCTATCATTGGTCTCTTCACCATTTGGAGTTACACTGAAATGGTGATGAAACATTCATTCCTTTTTCGGAAAATGAGAGGGTGAAATGGAAAATTACATTCCCTAACTCTCCAAGGGGGGTTCTCCAAACACCAATACAGAACACAAGCATTAAACATCCAAAGGGTATACCAATCAAAACAGCAAAACTCTTGGTGTCCAGAAGAAAAATATAATAATAACAACATCCATGCCTTCCAAAAAATGTTAATTCTCAAACCTAAGGGTCACATTTGACATATGCCGGTTTCTGGATCTAACTCCTCAGAATACTATCTCACATTAATCATAATAGAAAAAAAACCTAGTGGGATCCACAATCCAATTGGAAATAAAACTATACACAATGTATCAATGAATGTACCCTAGTTTCATCCTATGTCCAACCCCATGAGTATCAAACATTGAAATGAAACTAGAACTAATGAATAATGAACCTCTCAAAAGTTACATAAATAGGGTAAAAAGTCATTTCATCCATTATACATAGAGAAACTAGATATAAAATATATGGGAAAGTCCCTAAAGAAAAAAGAACATTTATAAAAGTTGATACCCCCACAAAAATGCTCATATTATAACTCTAAAATGGAGAAAGAAGTCAAAATCAATTCAATGATCTATACTAGGTCCAAAATATTTATCCTATGGTGCTTGACCATCTCACAAAACCTATAATGTGACAATTAAATCCACACAGATTTCAAGTCTTCAAGGGTGATAGATAAGAAGATTGAATTTTCCTAGAATTCCCATAATGTAAACTAAGAACTGCAATATGATTTACTAAATTTGGAATGTTATATTGAGAATATTTCTTCCAATTACCACCCCATTGTGTTTCTCCTTTTCTTTATACAAATCATCCTATCTATATCCCATCAAATGTTTCCAATTAAAATTAATTCATTGATTATATCCTTGAAAACTATTTCCATGTTGATATTCAAGATAGACTGAAGCTTTGATCAATATAGTTCAGGAAGAAGTCCACTACAAAAAAACACACCTTCATTGAATCATTGGTAGATAACTCTATATAGAAAGAAACCAAGATAGTGAAATATTCAACATAGTCATTCACCAATTGATCACCCTGGAGGATACCCAAAAACTTCCTCACCTTTTAGAATCTCACTTATGATAAACCCATTGAATGATGAAATACTTGATGTATACCTAAGGTAGAGCCTCAAAGTTTTGGGTATGCCACCATTCCCAAGCCAATCCTTCAAACAACATAATTTTTTCCCTCACCCTATAGGTTTCCAGAGTTTCCGAGAAGGAAAAATCTCTTCATCATTGGATAACCAATCAATCACCTTATGGTATCCTAAATCAACATAGGATAATAATGGTTATTATTTCAATAAGTATCATACATAATTGAAGAGATGAGATGATTTTGGCCCTGCCACTCCATCATGAGTTTGGGGAGAGTGAGAGACTAGAAGGGAAACTCTTAGACCACCATGGAAAATAACTGAGGAATTTTCTTCTTGAATTTCCAATTATTTCCTAAGGGGACTCATTATAACTCATCAAAAAAATCTCAATAGACTCTATTTTAAATCCAAAACAAATATATTAACTAAAAAATACAAGGAGAAAAATATATAAAAAATAGAATTCCTCACAAGGGAACCAGACATGAAACAAACAAATCTAGGTAACCAAACCCCATTTCCAAATTTTATCACAAAAATCTTGGAATCGTTTTGTACCACATACACAAGTAATTTTGAGATTAAAAAAATTTCAAAATCACATTCTTTTATTAAATACATTTTAACATGTTTCAAAACATTTCATAAGAAAACCTCAACTCACCTATAAAAATTCATGGATTACATAACATAAAAGCCCATGAAATTAATTCTTTGAAAACCATAACTACCCATAAATATTAACTCACATTCAAAAAATCTTTACCCAATAAACTTAGGTTACCAAAACAAGGTTTTCAAAACTATTTCAATTACACAATATAAAAAAATTCCTTTAAAAAACACTAAAAATACACAAAATGTCACTTAAACATCTATAAAAATCCCAAAAAACATGAAAGGATAAAACCAATAAATTAGGTAAAAACCCAAAATTCCAAACAGTTTAAAATATAAAAAGTTTGGCCGCATGGAATGTTAGACCATTCAATAATAAGTTGAGTTCTTATAGAATTTTTTCTAGAGAAAATTACATTTCCAACACACATTTTGATATATCTTGTTCCTTAACCATGAGCCTTTTGAAACCCTTCCTATTCCCAATCCAAAATGAAAATTTTACTACGAAATCTCTTGAAGTATCCCTACAACTCATAGTATCATCACACCACACCAAAAATATCTGAAAAAACCACCATTACATCAAAATTTAAAAGAAGAATTCTACCCCCCAGGAAACTCGAGATCCGATATAAGGAAGAGTGGGACAGGAATTTCCCCATACCGATGACCTGATTCCTGGTAGTCCAATCCCATTTCTACAACCAAAAAAATAATAAGAAGGTGTATCTCAAGAACCTAGACCCATTTTAATAAACCAGGATTCTTTGATACCATATGGTAATGAACCAACCTAGGAAACCTTCTAAACCGGTGCTCGGATCAGCCCACCACATACACAACGAGTGTCCCCAATCCTCTCGTTACAAAAAAAGTTTCTAGAATATTAAACATAACCATTTAGGATGGTTTCAACCTCAATAAGACAATTGATTGTGTGGTTATCATGGTTTTTAGTAAAAAAATAAAATTTATTTCATTAAACTAAGAATGCATCATAGGGATGACCAAGATTATTTATTATGGAGCATGTGTGGGTCGAATTATCACTATTATAATGAACTTATTAATTTATTTTTTATATTATAAATTATTAAATCATGAAATGTTATTTTCAGGATTGTTATTTTGTGTATCTAAAATAATTAAAAGAAACGTAATAAAGATAGGTTGAAAGGGCCAATCCCAAATTATGTCACTAATTACTCTCATTATCTATTTATGATACTGTAATTAAATTCATAATGAACTCAATATCATTCATGTATCTCCATAATCTTTCTAAAATTTCAATATCCTTTTCAGTTTTTGAAATCTCTTAGGAACACAGAATTATGCTTCCTCCATTGTATCATTTTATGATAGGAAATGATCACAAACATGACATCAAACACCTCCCAATTCCATGATATATTTTCCATGATATAAATCTATCCATTTCCATTCATATAAAGAGAAATGGTATGAGAAATGAAAACTCAATTAAGAGTGGAATGAAATGGTAATTGTGCTTAGGTAAGGTGGATGATCATTACACCAAACCCATAACAGCCCCACTGCATCATCACAATTAAATAAAAACATATGAAATTAGGATTAGGATTCATAAAATAGTGAACCCCCTTCTGGTATTCACCATTGGTCAGCACTCCATGTACAATGAGTTTAAGATACCAAGTTATGAACATGACAAGGTGGTTGAGAAATTACAAAGAATCTAGGGAGAATAGTACATCACAGTTATATCGAAAAAAATTTAAACAAGTATCAAAATGAAATTGTACAAGGAAGTGTATAATGAAAATTATAGAGAATAGCTACAATAGATAGATACAGAATAACCACATGGAGGGGAAGAATATATTTATTTAGAATGTGAACTTATTGTTCCTTTGAGAATTCAATGTTGATCAACAACCATATTCTCTGTAGGGATGCGGCTCATGGTGGTCTTATTGGGTGAGCGGTGTGGGAAGAGTTTCATTTGGTGGTTAGATTCATCCTTCGGCATGTATCAAGACTCAATATGGATTTTTTCATCCTTAGATGGAAAGGAAGCATGGATGGATCTTGGTGAAGGATCTATATTCTTTTTCTTATCATCTTCAATTAATTTTATTCTTCTCTAGTGCTCTCTATATGAGATAAGTGTGCGATATTTGATTGTTCCTTAGATATGGTTTTGGTTTGTTTTTTTAGTAGGCAGCCACATATCTTCTACGACACGTGGCCAACAATTCTTATTCCTTTTCAAGATTAATATTCACTAGATGGATAGGTGATCTCAAAGTAGATAGGTTTGAACAGTGGATCTCATATCAATGGGGATTTGATAGGGGTGACCTTGATATCATGATCTACTCTTGACGTCACAACTAGGATATATATAGATCTATTTCATCCTTATTCTTAGGTCTCTATCTATAATAGTTGGGCAAGATGCATCGGTGTAAGGCTATATGGTGGGAGTGACCATACCATGGAGGAATGATAGGATGATGTGATACCGTTGAGGAATGGTAGAGGTAGCAACCTTGTGGAGAAATGGTAGGGCAGAGCTATAACACTGGTGTGAGTGAGATTAATAGAGCAAGGAGGTCTGGTGGTGGATGTTGTATGAATTCTTTCATGGATGGTTTCCACCCATTTTTTGTTAAGGGAGGAAAGTGGTTTGATGTGTGGTGGGTGTACAGCCCCACCAACCCATTAGTATGACATTCAAAGAGGGGTTGTGCGAATCCAATAAAGGTATAGTGAATCCTCCCATTTATGGATCCCATTTACTTCAGTGTGACATCACCAGTTCACCTATTTGTGTTTTGTTTTGTGTGGAAATTTCCCCACTTATTCAAGAAATATATTTATGATAGTTTTCTCATTATAATAGTGAGGGAATGTGTACCCACTTTTATCCATAGTGATCCTTCTATTTTCCCATGGTTTTCTACCCCTTTTATTTTGTGGGGTTTTTCCCACATTACATATGGTGTCCATTTTCCCCCATATTACACTTTATTTAGTCTCATTACTATTGCTACAATAGTGAGCCAATCGTTTATGGTTCTAATAAGTGGTAGCATAGAAAAGTCATGACCCAGGGTAGTTCTTGTTTTTAGTTATTAATAATTCTCGTAAATTTTATTATGACTTGTGATTACAACTCCAGTTGATCTTTCACATGATAAAAAAATTTATAAAGATTATTAAATATACCATTGTGAAATGGAGGAGGTACTATACTGGACACATGTCCAAATGGAGGTGAAATTTTTTATTAAAAAATTCTATGAGATTAATTTTTAATTATGGAAAATAAATATGCACACAGTACTGTAGAAGGATAATTGTATTCTAAAAGTTAGAAAAAATCAATTGGGTGACATATAGTAGAAATGGATTGAAATGGATAGTAATTATATTGAAAATATCTATTTTTCTCTAGAAGAAGGGGTCATGTCAATAATTTTGGAGAAAAATATTGTGAAGTAAATATGGGATACTATGATGAAGCTATATGAGGCCAAGTCACTACACAATAATATTTTATTGAAGATAAAATTATATAATCTTTGAATGGAAGAGTCATCATCAGTAATAGACTAAATCAACAACCTAAATACCTTTTTCTCTCAACTAACAACATTGGAATATAAAATTGTGGTTACTTAACATGTGAAGATTATTCTCTAGAGTATTCTAGATTCGTGTGACCAACTCATTTTCAGCCACACAAAAAATTTCCTAAAGGAAAGTTTTCCCATAAACGATGTTTTATTAGTGGTTCTTAATGAACAAATTTGACACAAGAATAAGGAGAATAGATCGGACACTTCTATCCAACAAGAGTCTCTACCAATGGAGAGAGGAAATATTATGGAGAATTTTTCTAGTGGGATCCAATGTCATGGAAGGTTCAAATCAATGACTAATAAGAAGAATTTCACATGTTACAATTGGGTAAATAATGGGAACATCGAAAAGGATTGTTGGAATAATAATAGTAGTGAAAATGTATCTTAGGGGAATGTGGTTAATACTAATGGAAGTGTGGATATACTAGTCAGTGAAGCCGTAACGACTACTGAATGTAGACAGTGTAACAACATGATATTTTTGAATGATAATTGTTTCCTGAAAATATGTGTTATATTATTAGACAAAAGAACTACGACTCATTAATAACGAAGTCAGAAAATTTTAATGTGACTATCAGGTTTTGACCATTATGTGACCATTGGTCAATTATGACCATGGTTCTATATGATCATTGGAAACAATACTCTTAACATTATGAGTATTGTTTATAAATATAAATGATAATGGATAGTTAATGTATAATGAATAGTTGATGGCCTCATCTAGTATAATCAGGATATATAAAGCCCATTTTTCATTTCTTGGGAAGGTGGTAGAATCACTGGGATTCTCTCTTGACCCAGCCCAATATGAGCATCAACATGTTAATCTTGAATGAAATCACCCATAGGGGAAGTCTATGTTAGTGGAAATTACCACTCCGGTGATTCTATCTAAGCCGCCCCAAGAGTCTATCACCATTAAAAACATTACCCGTAGGTCATATGTTGGTGTTTTAAGGGGTTATTTGTAAAGGCCCTCGTTACTTAAAATTTAATCCCTTTGTTAAAATAAAGTTTTTATTTAATCATTTCTGTTTTAAGAATATTTTTGGGTAAAATTTGAAATAAAATTTGATAAATTGTTTTTTTGGGTAAAAATTGTACTTTTTAAAGAGAAATAAATTGTTATATTAAACTATGGTTTTATTAATAATGTTCATTATAATTACTTAGTGTTATGAAAACCATTATTTTTAATTACAAATGATAAAATAATTTTATTTTTGTAAGTGTCGAAAATTTTACTATGTTGTTTACTGTACATTTTCTATCCACTATTATTTTTAATAATTAAGTATTTTTAGAGTTAAAAGTAATATTTATAATTTTTATATTATGATAAAATAAATTTTATATTTTAATTCATAAGGTCGATATTATGTAATGGTGAATTTAGGAGTGTTTTATAAAATATTTTGTTTTTCGGTGAATAGTAAAAATACAGTTTTATTTTTTCACTATGTTTAATGACATCATAATTATGAAATATTTAATTTAAATTTTGTTAAACTCTTGTGAATTAAAATAATATATAAGTTGTCCCATGTGGCCCTTACCATGGTAATATACCATGGTCAAGCCCATGGTTTTTCAAATTCCACTACTGAGGTTTCCTAATTAAATTAATAAAAAACTCTCTCACATCTACTATAAATACCCACCCATTCCTCCATTATATTTCATTCCCAAATCACTATCCTTGAATATTTGATATTTTTAACTCTAATTAGTCCTCCCAAGCTGTCCTCAATCCCCTATGTTCCCAATCTTCAATTTTTAGAATTCACTCTTCAAGGTAATGGAATATACGACCCTTCACTTTTTCAAGCACAACATTTATGATATGTCTTTTTAAATTTATATTTTATTATGTTGTTATATGTCATTCCATATCCCCATTACTTTAAATGTTATGTAAAATTTATTATATACCCCTTTTTCTCTCATCAACACATTTTTTAATTTTTAACTAACATCGTTGTGCTACTGAAATTTCGTAAGGGAAATCTCATCTTCTCTTTTCCATTCAAATTTTATTTTATGTTTTATGTATTTGAAATTACAATAACATGTTATAATTTACATTTTATTATGTCCCTATACTATATTATTAGTCTTTTATGAATGGGTTTTCCTTTTCCCCTCTTTTTTAAATGTTTTCTAAAACTATGTTTCATACCTGTTATGCTAAAAAAATTCTTGTCAAAATTTCTATCTTTTTCTCAAGAAATTATTACTTTTTTAATACCCAAACCTATTTATTCTACAAGGGTATTCAAATAAATTTGAAAATTATCTATTTTATTTTGTAATTAACATACATGAAACACTCATTCCTTTTTATGGGTTTAAAATTACATAATGATCTTTTTTTAAATAACTTTTTAAAACGCCATGATTTTAATATGAAACTCGTTTCTTTAATTCTCCATGAGTTATTTATGAAATTTTTTATGATGATATATCTGGATAACATGAAATTAAATACATATTAATGATGCTCCCTAATAGAGATCCAATGCATTGGGTAAATAATTTAATCACTATAGATGACACGTTTGATAAAACATTAGTGAACAAACGTGGTAATTTTTATTACACCTTTTGGATGGACCATGGTCATATTCTTATTAATGTATAATTTAAATGTCTTAACCAAATTTAAAATTTATTATTCATGTTCTTATTATTATTATTATATGCCTCTTTCTCATTCCTTTAATTATTTCTTCACATTCTTGTTGATATTTCCCAAGATCACATGTAAATTGTTTCCCTTATTTTCCCTTAATGGGACTTATGCTCACCCATTCTTTTGATGTATGTCCCAAGGTAATGAGATTCAATAAATTTACTTAGGATGAACCTTAACTAATCCTTTCAGTGTTATAGAATAATTATTTAATTTCTCACATACTAGGTATCTTTTTTCCAACACACTAAGCCCTAAAATATATTTTATTTTAAAATGCATTGTAAAGTTATTTAACAAAAAGGTGGGATTTCATAGTTGGTATCAAGAGATGATTTAGTTACCTGTGGAAATTATGATTTTAAAACTTTAGTAAGAACCTTAAATGGAGAGTTTAAAAATTTTAAAATAACCTGGTATTTTGGGGAAATATTAGGTAAGTGGTTTCCGAATAAAGAATTCCTTGTTTGGATATGAACACGTGGATATGACTCTAACACAGATGTATCTAGGGGTAAAACTAAAAAACACCACTTTGAAATAGACATGAATGGGAACTCGTGTACAACAACGTGCCTTGATGCAATCCTTGTTTAACACTCCTGGGGGATATGTTTGGTTAATCACAAGATTTTTATGAACTATTATAAAGGATCAATAGAAAATGTAATTGTTGTTAGTGAATAATAATTTTAATCATGATGTTTTAAGATAGAAAATTAATTTAAAATTATAATATTTTTAAAAGAAGAATGTTTCTCACTATGTTTACTATTCTTTTAAAAAATGGTGGGAAATATGATGAATTGTGTAAATGGTGAGCACAATGGACCATGCTCTGATGGCCCTCTGATGGAATCCGAAATGGAAACCTTTATAAGAATGATGAATAATCTAACTCAAATTAAGAGAAATAAATTGAATGATGTTGAGATAATGGTTTCACCATGAAGGGAAGAACATTTCATTGAGTCATTTATGCATCAATGACCACCAATATTCAGTTAATATAGCAACCCATTGATTACGAAAGAGTGGATAATCTCTATAGAAAGGATATTCTCTATACTTCATTATTAAGAACAAGAGAAGGTCACCCAGGCTATTTATAGCTTAGAAGGAGAAGTTGATTGGTGGTGGACCCAGAATAAAAACATGAGGCCAATAGGGGAGATTGAAGCTCTGGAGCAGGAAGATTTCATGGGAATCCTCTTTAATAAGTATTTCCCTCGTTCGATGAGAATGAAAATAGAGAAAGAATCCCTCAAGTAGAAGCAAAAGGAGAATACATATCTTAGAATTTATGAGATGAACTTCACATTACTTTCTCGTTACACCTCTAGTTTTTTCATGGATCCTAATGGGATTTTTTATATATTTTTCATTTTAATAAGTCCTCATCTAGGAAATAATTTATCCAACTAAGACTATGAAATCTATGAGGAAATCATATTGAGTTTTATGGAGGTTAATCCAGAGTTTGTTGAGATGTGGTGGTCTCACAAATTGAATAAAAAGAAAAGATTAATTGATCCAAGATTGGGGAGGATATTTGATCATGGAAGAGGAGGAAAGAATGTTCAACTTTATAAGTGCAATAAATGTTGTAAGAAGCATTCGGGGAAGTACTTTCTCAGGAGTAGTAAATGATACACATGTGGAAGAGATGTCCATATAACTCAGAACTATAATAGTGAGGTGAAGTCTTAACTTCTCAACATTAATAACAAAGGGAAGATAGTGCAAACCCTACCTGAAGTCTAATTCTTCATGTGTGGATATCTGGGTCACCTTTCCAATCACTGTCCAAATCTGAGGATTATAGTGTTATCACTATGAACCTCATCATCGGCCAAGGGAAAAGGGTTATGATTTTTCTATCATGATAGCTGAATTTGAAGCTCTAAATGATTTGGTGGAAGTTACTCTTGTTTTTTATCTCAAATATCATAATTACTTTTTTTGATTATGGTTCTAAACATTCCTTTATTTCCTCTATGTTTTCAAAAAATTTAGAATCAACCCCATAATTTTTAAAAGTAAATTAATCAGTAAATACTCCTCATGGTATTATCCAAGAATCATTGGTGTATATAAACTCTAGTATTTACTTTGGAGAGCACAATCTTATTGATAATATATTATTCATTCACATGATGGAATTAAACACTATACTAGGGATGAAATGGATCTCAAAGTATAATTCTATGATAAATGTAGAAGTAATGAAATATCTATAGTCTTTTGTGTGAAACCTATAGTTATTTTCAAAGAAGAGATATCTTGACCTAAGATTTTTCTATAAGAACCACCTATATCCTTCTTTATGGAGTTGATCAGTGAATATTAATAAAGGGATGAAATTATAATAATAGAAAATGTTTCCATTGTTTAGGAATACTGTAACAGCACGATATTTTATGAAAAATATTATTTTTAATTTTATTAATGTCTTGTGTGGTACGCTACACCAAAAGGAGCTTGCACAACACGCATACTTGACTTGCCTTTCATTACACGCAATCGCAACCTTCCTCGATAGCGTGTGTAGTACGCAATACTGAGTTTCACGAAACAACGATATGCTATTAAAATATTATTAAAACTAGCTGTTATGAATAGTAATAACCACTTTTTAAATTTTAAAAAATTTATCTCTCAAAATGGACTTCATTTTTGGATTCGGAGTATCGAATTTAGCCTAAGGTGAAATTTTGGTACTTTTCGGATAACTTTCATATTCTGATGAATAGTGAAAATTACTAAATTATAATTAAAAACAACTTTTTTAATCAAAATAATTAATAGTGATAAATTATTAATTTGAGTAGTTTTAAATTATATTTAGAATATATTTTTACAATTTAATACAATGTTGTTCATTGGATATAATTTCACATTTAAACCAAACATAAACATGTGTCAATCTTTTGATAGATATTGTTTCTTAAAAACACGCTATTGTTTTAACGGCGGGATTTAATTAAAAAATTAATTAATGCAACTTCTATGTTATGAATTTGGAAAAATAGACTTCATTTTTGAATTTGGAATATTAAATATAGCTTAGGATGAAATTTTGGCATTGTTCTGAAAAACATCAATTTTTGATGAATAGTGAAACTACTAAGTGGTAGTTAAAAAAACTGAATTTTTCATAAAACATAATTTTACCGCTTCTGTGAATGGAATTTCAAAAATCTGAGAGACATGGCTGATGTCAGTAAGTAAAATGTGGTTCAATGAGATGAAAATAATTTTCGTTGAATAGTAACTTTTTACTTTTTTTACCACGGTTAATAGTAAATAGGGTAACTAAGGGTAAATATGATATTACTATTACCCTAACACATGTCCTGATTCTATTGGATAAGTGTAATTCGACCAAAAACAACCTTATGAATATAATATGACCATTTAGGTCCACTTGGATTAGATTATGACATTTAATATTATTTTATTTATTGAATAGTTAAAATAGTTAAAATCAAAGTTTAATAACTAATACATTTTTAATATGGGGTTATACATAAGATAAATTCAACTATAAATATTAATTAGAAATATAAACATATTTCCTACATAATGATATTTTATTTATAATTTTTAGACTTTAAATTAATTTATTTATTTATGACACAACGACGATGCAGTAATTACCCTTTTAAGGAAATATTAACATAATTGATGTTATAAATGCTCAAATGAATGTAATTTGAGACTTTTTATTAATTCCACTAATTTTATAGGTTACTATGATATATTAGTGTTGATTTAATAAACTTGTTTCGAACATATAATTCTGTTATGACTTTAACAAAAATCATATATCAAATAGTGTCAAAATTGACACAAAATAGTTTTTAAATCAAATATTATATTATTAATTGTTATTTTATTCCTAAAAATCTACGGTTCGGCCAAATGACTTAGATAAGTATATATATATATTAATAATAAACAATTTGGGGTTCGTTTGGCATGTTATAGTATGTGTATTAACCATATAGTGAAAGAAAACAAAAAGACACGGTAAAAGTTAAATTATTTAACTTAGAGTTAAATCTAATTGATAAGGTTAAAATAATACCCTGAACTTGTCTAAATCTTATTGGTTGATAGGCTTTCGACCCATCCCCACTTTAGCTTCGAAATAAGACCCTTTGGAACCATTATAAACCGATTTTGACTTTAATATAAAATAATATTTTGAGATATTCCTAAGGTGCCCCTCTCCTCCCTTATAAAAGGACACCTCCTCCCCCTCCTCCTCACACCAATTCGAGCACTCAAGCTCGGAAAACCCCTGCCGAAATATCTTCTCAACTTCCCTAGCAACATCCTAGAGGTTCTGGTCTTCCTCAAAGACCAATTTTATTGCCCTAAGTGGAGGTCTCAGAGAGGCGCTTCAAAGAAGAGGTAATTACCGTTACCAATTCTTTCATCTTTATTTCTTCTTCCACTTCTTCTTCTTAGGTTGTTTCATTATGAAGTAATAACATCAGTATCACTCATATACTGATATGTTATTATAATTATGAAAAAACCCTATTTCACAATCTATCCATACTGCGGAAAAAGAAATCACCGCGCGTGCGTACGTACGGAATACCGTCTTCACGACGTGGTGTAATCTATTCCACCACCACATTTCATGGATGGGTATAATGGTGTAATGAATAACTATACATAGTTATTAAAACATCATATTGATTCTGATATATTGTATTATCCACTCCAATTCAATTCAATATTTATGGAAATGATATCATCGCTCGTGCGTACGTACGGACTACCGTCTCCACGACGCGATGAGATTCATTCTCCATGTTAACCATTTAAGAATGATTATAAAGTATATATAAGAAATAATAATGAAATATATGAAATTATAAAGCTACTGGATTTATGTATATATATATATATATATGTATGTCATCTACTTACTTCCATTCAAGACAATAAGGAAAAGAAAACAGCGTTCATGCGTACGTACGGACTACCGTCTCCATGAACGGTGTTTTTCATTTCATTTATCTATCTATTATGTATATATATATATACTGAATATATATGATATATAAATCATATTTTATATTCTGGAGGTAAGTAAATCAGGATATAAGTAATAATAATGTCAAGAACAACAAGTCAAAACACCTACGATAAATGAAACGATTTTACCCAAAATGCTTCTTTAACATGGAATTTACAAAAGAACGGGTAATATAATGTCATAAGTGAACCATATATGATATCATAACAATGAATATGATTCTGTAATAAGTCAATAACATTATTTAAATCATTATACAGGTGGTTCGGACACATACGAAGCAAATCGGACCTAAGGTAAGGGAAATATCACAATCTCACTTTTATCTGAGATTGTTTTTACATTGGTAATTACTGGGGTGTATTTTATCATCCACATCCATGTTCCCTCAATATGTAATATTATTTCCATCCTTCTACAATACTTTATATCCAATTTTACCCTTCGGTAAGTTTTTTTGTAAAATATATGAAAGGAATCTTTTGTCGTTTTTCGTACGAGGTACTTTTTGACTTTTCCGACAAAAGTACGAAGAATGTTTTTTTAACTTATACGGAAAGAATGGATTTTTAAAAAATTATTTCCAAGAATCTTCCTTTATAAGTTTTCATGTTTATTTTTAATCAACTTCTTTTAGATTATAATTGTATGACATGTAAAGAAAAGAAAAGTGTTTTTGAAGTAGAAAGGATATTTTCCTCAAGAATGGAGTTCAAATGTTTTATCAAAATTATATTCCATCTAAGATAATATAGGGTTTTGTTTTTATCCCTATTATTACATTGATGAAGTCATTTACCTTATATGATTTGTTTTATGATGTCATGATGTTTCAAGAATCCCATTTTTGTTACATGTGTTATGCGATTTATGATTATGTGGCACACATAAGAAAGGATTCATTATAAGATGGGTGGGACCTATATCTCCCTCCAATGCATTGGGTAAAGATTTTATATCTCATGATATAGACAGGGCTGGAACGGTAGGTTATACCGGTTCAGTGAAACAGGACTGAAACGAGGGTTACTCGATTCAGAAAGGGACTTTGTCCACTAAGATAGTCTTGGCAATGAGTCTTGACTAACAAGAAATGATTCTCTATGATTATGTGTGAATTCCACAAAGTTTCATGTTTTATGTAATGATTATTGTGATTACATTTCACTGCCATGATTTATCCCATGTTATGAAATTATGCTCACTTTTGCAGGATTAAGATTTCCAAAATGTTATGTTCTTATGAATACGATGCGATTGATATTTCTTCTGTTTACCCTTACTGAGCATTTGAGCTCACCCTTTTATGTTTTCTTTTCCCTAGGATATAAATAAAGGTTTTAGGTTAAAAAAAGGGAAGATCTTTATAGGAGATGTTGAAGATCATTCACCACGATTAGAAGATTACGTTCCGAGTTTCCAAAGACACTAAACTATTACGATCCTTGTGTGCGTGTTTTTGTTATGTACTAAGTATTCCGCAAAATTAATGTAATGTCTATGTACGTCTAGCTTCGGGTCTCTATAGTTGGTATCAAAGGAAAGGTTTAGTCAACCTTTGGAAACTAGGATGCGAAAACGTTAGTGAGATCCCTAGAGATATTTCTAAGGTATGTCTAGGGATGCCCCTAAGGATAAGTATACGTATAGGATATAGTCCTAGAAATATGGTAACGATATTAGATTAAACCAAAGATGTTAGATATTTAAGTTACTCCCCCTTTATTATGATTTTTGCCTCTCACACTATTCTTTTTGGGTTTTAGAAAATGGCTGAAAACAAGGTGATCCACGATAATGGGGGATATGATGGACAATGGAATGATATTCTTCATGAGCAACCAAATGAAATGGGATTTGGAAGTCCAAACATCATTATTATGCCGAATCAGCAATCTCATAATATGATCAATAAAGTAAAATTTGGTAAGTTTCCTGACTCGGCTAATAAGAGAAAGATGGAGTTTCATGATGATCATATAGGAAAGAAAGTTCAATTTCCCCTATGTAAATCATGTGGGAAGAAGCATCAAGGAGAATGTTTCAAAGGAACTGGAAGATGCTTTGGGTGTGGAAAAGAAGGACACAAAGCCAGTAAGTGCAAAGGAAAAGGTTCAGTTAACACCAGGGATAAGGATAATGGTATTGCTACGACATCAATAATGGTTAAATGTTTTAAATGTGGAATGTACGGGCATTATGCAAACCAATGCCCCAAGGGAAAGTCTCATGAAGAGAATCAGTATGGTCGTATGGGTAGTATTTATGTTTATGATGATGATGAGACTACAAATGATATGTGAGATGAAAGAATTGTTGAAGCTCGGTCAATGGTTTAACAATGTAGTGGAATGATTACATGTTTATCAAGTGTAATGTTGTATAAGTAATCTCATGGTACTATGGGATAAAGAGACATCTAAGGATTGTTACATTGTTGTCTTTCCTTAAGTTTTGAAAGTATGTGATGAATGGTACCAGTATTTTTGGAAAGTAGATGATATGCGCATAATGAAGGGATAAGACGATAATGAGATGTTTGATTGTATGCATGAACTCATGATTGATATAAGGACTAAGTGATATCATGGTTTGAGGATATATAATTTTGAGGATTTTGGTATGTGGAAAGTGTTAACTTTTAACTGCATTCATGTTTTCACTAAGGTTCAATGGGTATTCAAGAGAATACATGATTAAGGCCTTTGAATGTTTGGAATGTGACCAACAAGACATATCTTATGATATATGGGGATCAAAGATGGTATTAAATCTCTGGTAATCGTTTTCACTATATTATGACAATGGACTACAGTATTATGGATAAGCCTAAAGATTGGAATACATTATATTGGACATAAGTTAGGATTGAACTTTTTTCGATATTATTGATGGGATGTTATAGTAATATAGTTTTAGAAAAAGGAAAACCTGCAGAACGGGCGACAACCCATCGCTTCGGACAAGGCTGTGGGAATCGAACCCACAACCGAAGTGCGAATGGCCTTTATCGCCTACCACTGGCCTACAGGAAGTCCCTGTTTAGTATAAATTAGTTTTATTATATTAAGCAGTATGATATATGAAGTATAAGTCCATTTTAGGAACCATATATGATTAATCTCACTATAGAATGACTTATGTATATTTAAAAACTGTTTGCTAACCTTTTGTTTGAGACAGATGGAATGACCCGTCATTCTATCACAAGATCTGCTAACACTTCACGAATAACAAATTCAACTTCATTTATTTATGAGATGAAGTGGAAATTGTTCAAAGCACGAACAACAGTGAGATTGTACCAAAAATAATGTAAGTATTTATTTTAATTCAAATTCTTCAAACTTTAGGGAAATGATCTTGAAAACCAAAAATGTTGTCCTAGTGCCCTTATATCCGATGAATTAGATGGTACCCTAGATCGTCACAAATTTATGGATTTGTGATTGTTGGATTTTCCATAGCCATGTTCTCTACCACTCTCCATCAGAACATGATGGTTAGATTTTTCTTCCATATCCATATTTTCACCTATGTGGAAACCCAGTGATTAGTTTATTTGGGTAATCGTTACATTTCATACTTTAGTTTTTAAAGCCATGTTTTGGTATTCCTTTTTCTGATGTGGGTTTCTATCAAAGAAAATTTCGAATAGTAAACCATTTATAACCCCGACGAATTTCGAGGGCGAAATTCATTTTAAGGGGGGTAGAATGTAACAGCCCGATATTTTATGAAAAATATTATTTTTAATTTTATTAATGTCTTGTGTGGTACGCTACACCAAAAGGAGCTTGCACAACACGCATCCTTGACTTGCCTTGCATTACACGCAATCTCAACCTTCATAGATAGCATGTGTAGTACGCAATACTGAGTTTCACGAAACAACGATATGCTATTAAAATATTTTTAAAACTAGCCGTTATGAATAGTAATAACCACTTTTTAAATTTTAGAAATTTTAGCTCTCAAAATGGACTTCATTTTTGGATTCGGAGTATCGAATTTAGCCTAAGGTGAAATTTTGGTACTTTTCGGATAACTTTCATATTCTGATGAATAGTGAAAATTACTAAATTATAATTAAAAACAACTTTTTTAATCAAAATAATTAATAGTGATAAATTATTAATTTGAGTGGTTTTAAAGTATAATTAGAATATATTTTTACAATTTAATACCATGTTGGTCATTGGATGTAATTTCACATTTAAACCAAACATAAACAAGTGTCAATCTTTTGATAGATATTGTTTCTTAAAAACACGCTATTTGTTTTAACAGCGGGATTTAATTATAAAATTAATTAATGAAACTTATATGTTATGAATTTGGAAAAATAGACTTCATTTTTGAATTCGGAATATGAAATATAGCTTAGGATGAAATTTTGGCATTGTTCTGAAAAACATCAATTTTTTATGAATAGTGAAACTACTAAGTGGTAGTTAAAAAAACTGAATTTTTCATAAAACATAATTTTACCGCTTCTGTGAATGGAATTTCAAAAATCCGAGACACACGGTTGATGTCAGTAAGTAAAATGTGGTTCAATGAGATGAAAATAATTTTTGGTGAATAGTAACTTTTTACTTTTTTTACCACGGTTAATAGTAAATAGGGTAACTAAGGGTAAATATGATATTACTATTACCCTAACACATGTCCTAATTCTATTGGATAAGTGTAATTCGACCAAAAACAACCTTATGAATATAATATGACCATTTAGGTCCACTTGGATCAGATTATGACATTTAATATTATTTTATTTAATGAATAGTTAAAATAGTTTAAATCAAAGTTTAATAACTAATACATTTTTAATATGGGGTTATACATAAGATAAATTCGACTATAAATATTCATTAGAAAGCTAAAAATATTTCATACAGAATGATATTTTATTTATAATTTTTAGACTTTAAATTAATTTATTTATTTATGACACAACGACGATGTAGTAATTACCCTTTTAAGGAAATATTAACATAATTGATGTTATAAATGCTCAAATGAATGTAATTTGAGACTTTTTATGAATTCCACTAATTTTATAGGTTACTATGATATATTAGTGTTGATTTAATAAACTTGGTTCGAACATATAATTCTGTTATGACTTTAACAAAAATCATATATCAAATAGTGTCAAAATTGACACAAAATAGTTTTTAAATCAAATATTATATTATTAATTGTTATTTTATTCGTAAAAATCTAAGGTTCGTCCAAATGACTTAGATAAGGATATATATATTAATAATAAACAATTTGGGGTTCGTTTGGCATGTTATAGTAGGTGTATTAACCATATAGTGAAAGAAAACAAAAAGACACGGTAAAAGTTAAATTATTTAACTTAGAGTTAAATCTAATTGATAAGGTTAAAATAATACCCTAAACTTGTCTAAATCTTATTGGTTGATAGGATTTCGACCCATCCCCACTTTAGCTTCGAAATAAGACCCTTTGGAACCATTATAAACCGATTTTGACTTTAATATAAAATAATATTTTGAGATATTCCTAAGGTGACCCTCTCCTCCCTTATAAAAGGACACCTCCTCCCCCTCCTCCTCACACCAATTTGAGCACTCAAGCTCGGCCAACCCCTGCCAAAATCTCTTCTCCACTTCCCTAGAAACATCCTAGAGGTTCTGGTCTTCCTCAAAGACGAATTTTAGTGCCCTAAGTGTAGGTCTCAAAGAGGCGCTTCAAAGAAGAGGTAATTACCGTTACCAATTCTTTCATCTTTATTTCTTCTTCCACTTCTTCTTCATAGGTTGTTTCATTATGAAGTAATAACATCAGTATCACTCATATACTGATATGTTATTATAAGTATGAAAAAACCCTATTTCACCATCTATCCATACAACGGAAAAAGAAATCACCGCGCGTGCGTACGTACGGAATACCATCTCCACGCCGTGGTGTAATCTATTTTCCACCACCACCTTACATGGATGGGTATAATGGTGTAAAGAATAACTATACATAGTTATTACAACATCATATTGATTCTGATATATTGTATTATCCACTCCAATTCAATTCAATATTTATGGAAATGATATCATCGCTCATGCGTACGTACGGACTACCGTCTCCACGACGCGATGAGATTCATTCTCCATGTTGACCATTTAAGAATGATTATAAAGTATATATAAGAAATAATAATGAAATATATGACATTATAAAGCTACTGGATTTATGTATATATATATGTATGTCATCTACTTACTTCCATTCAAGACAATAAGGAAAAGAAAACAGCGTTCATGCGTACGTACGGACTACCGTCTCCATGAACGGTGTTTTTCATTTCATTTATCTATCTATTATGTATATATATATATACTGAATATATATGATATATAAATCATATTTTATATTCTGGAAGTAAGTAAATCATGATATAAGTAATAATAATGTCAAGAACAACAAGTCAAAACACCTACGATAAATGAAACGATTTTACCCAAAACGCTTCTTTAACATGGAATTTACAAAAGAACGGGTAATATAATGTCATAAGTGAACCATATATGATATCATAACAATGAATATGATTCTGTAATAAGTCAATAACATTATTTAAATCATTATACAGGAGGTTCGGACACATACGAAGCAAATCGGACCTAAGGTAAGGGAAATATCACAATCTCACTTTTATCCGAGATTGTTTTTACATTGGTAATTACTGGGGTGTATTTTATCATCCACATCCATGTTCCCTCAATATGTAATATTATTTCCATCCTTCTACAATAGTTTATATCCAATTTTACCCTTCGGTAAGTTTTTTTGTAAAAGATATCAAAGGAATCTTTTGTCGTTTTTCGTACGAGGTACTTTTTGACTTTTCCGACAAAAGTACGAAGAATGTTTTTTTTAACTTATACGGCAAGAATGGATTTTTAAAAAATTATTTCCAAGAATCTTCCTTTATAAGTTTTCATGTTTATTTTTAATCAACTTCTTTTATTTTATAATTGTATGACATGTAAAGAAAAGAAAAGTGTTTTTGAAGTAGAAAGGATATTTTCCTCAAGAATGGAGTTCAAATGTTTTATCAAAATTATATTCCATCTAAGATAATATAGGGTTTTGTTTTTATCCCTATTATTACATTGATGAAGTCATTTACCTTATATGATTTGTTTTATGATTTCATGATGTTTCAAGAATCCCATTTTTGTTACATGTGTTATGCGATTTATGATTATGTGGCACACATAAGAGAGGATTCATTATAAGATGGGTGGGACCTATATCTCCCTCCAATGCATTGGGTAACGATTTTATATCTCATGAGATAGACAGGGCTGGAACGGTAGGTTATACCGGTTCAGTGAAACAGGATTGAAACGAGGGTTACTCGATTCAGAAATGGACTTTGTCCACTAAGATAGTCTTGGCAATGAGTCTTGACTAACAAGAAATGATTCTCTATGATTATGTGTGAATGACACAAAGTTTCATGTTTTAAGTTATGATTATTGTGATTACATTTCACTGCCATGATTTATCCCATGTTATGAAATTATGCTCTCTTTTGCAGGATTAAGATTTCCAAAATGTTATGTTCTTATGAATACGATGTGATTGATATTTCTTTTGTTTACCCTTACTGAGCATTTGAGCTCACCCTTTTATGTTTTCTTTTCCCCAGGATATAAAGAAAGGTTTTAGGTAAAAAAAAGGGAAGATTTTTATAGGGGATGTTGAAGATCTTTCACCACGATTAGAATATTACGTTCTGAGTTTCCAAAGACACTAAACTATTACGATCCTTGTGTGTGTGTTTTTGTTATGTACTAAGTATTCCACAAAAGTAATGTAATGTCTATGTACGTCTAGCTTCGGGTCTCTACAAATACATTGATGTATTTTCTACGGAGTTACCTGGGCCTCCCCTAGAAAGAGAGGTAGAGTTCTCCACTGAACTTATGCATGGATCCAAGACGATTTCAAAGACCCCGTATAGAATAGGAAATATGGAGCTAGAGAAATTAAAGAAACAACTCCAAGATCTTTTAGAGAAGGTGTTTTCCATATAAGTGTGTCTCCTTGTGGAGAACATGTTCTCTTTTTGAATAATAAGGATGGATCAATGTGTCTATGCATTGATTATAGATAACATAATGGGATGAGAGTGATGAAAAAGTACCCTTTTCCAAGAATTGATGATTTATTTGACCATCTTTGTGTGGATAAATTCTTCTGTAAGATTGATCTTCAATATGGTTATCATTAATTGATGTTGAAGAAAGAACAAATTTGAAATATCACCTTCTGATGAAGATATGGGAATTATGTGTTTTTTTCATTCCCTTCATCTTGACTAATACTCCTATTATTTTTATGGATTTGATAAATAGATTATTTAAGGACTACATTGATAACTTTGTAGTGGTTTTATTGACAATATTTTGATATATTCAAAAGTTCACAAGGAACATGAGGATTTTATAAGGTTTATTTTTCAAGATATATGGAAGAAAATGCTTTTTAGAAAGTTCAGAAAATATGAATTTTGGTTATAATAAGTTGCTTTCTTGGGGAACAATGTAACCAGTGATACAATCTCAATTGACCCAGCAAAGAAAAAGTTAGTGGAGGTGTGGCCTCATCCTATAACAGTAACTATGATTCACAGTTTTCATGGTATAGTAGAATATTATAGGAGATTTTTGAAAAAATATCAGAACATTTTAGTCCACTAACTAAGTTAACAGGAAAAGGGGTTATGTTTTTCAAGAAAAAAGGAGTGTGATGAATGTTTCCACTAGCTGAATAATAGATTGGTTATTGAAAATGTTTTAACTCTACACTCTATCGAATAAGTATTCCTTATTTCTATTGATGCATAAATTAAAGGTATTGGGTGCATCCTCATAAAAAATGACATGGTGACTTCTTATGCCTCTCTACAGTTGAAGCCTCATGAGAAAAACTATCCTACACATGACCTAGAGCTAGCTGTAGTGGTTTTTTGTTAAATGATATAGAGTTGCTATCTTTATGGGGATAAGTGTGATAGAAACATAGACCACCAATGTTTGAATTATATTTTCATAAAAAAAAATTATCATGAGATAGGATAGATGGTTGGATCTTCTTAAAGACTGTGATTGTTCAATTCATTATCATTATGGAAGTGCAAAAAAAGTCTCTAATGCATTAAGTAGGAAAGATCATGTTGTTAGTTAAATGATGAGGAATAAAAGAGATCATTTATTCAAATACGTAGTAAAACTATAAAAGGGAATCATAAGGTAAGGGATATCATAATCCCTACCCCAAATGATTTCTCAACCATTGTTACTAGATAAGATCAAGAAATCTCAAAGAGAAGATCCCTTGTTACAATAAAATTTATAATTCATGAAGAATGGGAAGTTTATTGATCTCAATATTGATCAAGAAGTTGTATTGAAATATCATACAATGATTTGTGCTCTATGTATTCTAGAAATTCATAATGAGTTGACGGATAAAGATCATAGCTATACATTCTCTATGCGTCCTATAAGCATGAAAATTTATAGGGACCTTCATGATCATTATTTGTGGGATAACATGAAATGTGAGATTGTTGACAACACTAAAAGGTTCCTGGTGTGCCCAAAACTGAAGGGAGAGAGAAAAATTTCCAATGGGGTATTACAACCAATACCCATACCATCATGGAAGTGGTAAAATATAACCATGGTCTTTGTCACTAGTCTCCTGAAAACATCCAAGGGAAACAATGCAATGTGGGTTATAGTGTACCATATCACCAATATTTCCCATTTTATCTAAATTTAGGAAGATTTTTCTCTTGAACAACTCACCAAGATAAACATGAAGGCAGTGGTAAGGCGACATGGAGTTCCACTTTCTATATTATCTAATCATAATCCAATGTTCACATAAAAATTCTAGAGAAGTCTTCAACATGTTCAGGGTAACGAATTTAATTTTAGTATGGTTTATCTCCCTCAAACTAGTATTCAATATAAAAGAACTATTAAGAAACTTGAGTACATGATGATAAAATGATCAATGGAATTTATAGGTGGATGGGATCATCATCTCCCATTAGTTGAGTTCTCATAAAATAATATCTTCCATTTTATTATTCAAATAGAAGCATATGAAGCTCTATATGGAAAGCGATGTAGAACTCCTACCTGTTATAATGAAGCTAGTGAGAGAAATATTCTTGGGCCTGGTCTTGTGAAAGATATGATAGATAAAGTTTATGTCATCCAACAACACATAAAGGCTACTTCGATTTGGCAGAAAATCTATGTTGGCAACTATCGAATGGACTTGGAGTTTGATGTTGGTAAATAATTCTTCCATTGAATTTCTCCATATAATAGATTCATGATTTTTGGGAAGACAGGGAAGCTCATCCCTAGGTACATTGGGCACTATGAAATCCTTGATCACATAGGAGCAGTGGCATTTTGGCATTCACTTACTCAAAATCTAGCACAATTTTATGATGTTTTCCTTGTATCTCTCTTGAATAATTATATACCTTAACTTTCACATGTACAAAATCTAGAGTTGGCACAACTAGAACATGACCTCTCTTATGAGGAGAAGCCGATGGAGATGTTGGACCATAGAGACAATGTTTTATGCAACCAGACCACCCTCCTCCTTAAGGTGTTATAGAGGAACCACAAATATGAAGATGCAAAGTGATAAATTGAGGAAAAAATGAGGAAGAAGTAAGAACACAACTTTTACTAAGAGAACACGTTGAAATTTCAGGGACAGAATTTCTTAACGGCAGAAGAATGTAATGACATGATCTTTTTGAATGATAATTGTTTTCAGAAAATATGTGTTATATTATTATACAACAGAACTATATCTTGTTAATAATGAAGTGAGTATATTTTATTGTGACCATCGGGCTTTGACTGTTATATGACCATTAGTCAATTATGATAATTGGTCAATATGACTATTAGAAATCATACTCTTAACATTATGATTATTGTTTATAAATAGAAATGATAATGGGTAGTTAATTCACAAATGGCCTCATATAGTATAATTGGGCCACATGAAGCCCATTTTTTAGATCATGGGAATGAGGTAGAATCACCGGGATTCTTTCCTGACCAAGCTCAAGCTAAGCATTAACATGTTAATCTAGAATGAAATTACTTACTGGATAAGTTTAAGTTAGTGGAGATTACCACTCAGTTGATGTTATTCGAGATGCCACAAGATTCCATCACCATCACACACCTTACCATTAGATCATATTTGGGTGTTTTGAGAGGTTATGTGTCAAGGCCGTAGTTACTTAAAATTTAATCCCCCTTTTTAATTAAAATTTTTATTTCAGCATTTCCGTTTTAAGAATAGTTTTTCTTAAAAATTGAGATGGAATTTGATAAATTTATTTTTCATATGAAAATTGATCTATTTAGAGATATATAAATTATTATATTAAACTAAGGTTTTATTAATAATTTTTATTATAATAAAATCATGTAAGAAAATACTTCTTTTTAATTTCAAATGATAATTTTTTTTCAAGTGTCGAAAATTTTACTATGTAGTGTACTATGAATTTTATGTCCATTGTTATTTTTTATAATTAATTATTTTTAGAGATAAAATTTAAATTTATCATATTATAATAAAATAAATTTAATTTTTTGAATTCAAATGTTCGATATTAGGTTATGTTGAATTAATTATTTTTTAATAAAATATTTTGTTTTTCGGTGAATAATAAAAATACAGTTTCAAGATTTTATTGTGATTAATGACATAATAATGATGTAATGGGTAATTTAAACCTATTTTATACTACTTTGAATTTAATACTATAAGAGGTTTCCCAAATGACCAATTCTATTGAAAAATGCCACGAAAAATCCTATGGTTTTTCAAATACCACTAATGAGGTGTCCTCATAAATTAATAAAAAAACTCCCTCACTTTTGCTATAAATGCCCACCCATTACACTGTTTTATTTCATTAAAAATTCATTATCCTTGAATATCTAATAGTATTACCTCCCGAGGTTTCCTCAAGAGCCCATGTTCCTGATCTTCATGTTTTAGAAGTAACTCTTCATGGTAAGCAAATCCACCCCCATTCTCTTTTTCAAGCACTCATTTTTTGTCATGCCTTTTTATTTCTATTTTCTTATGTTGAGATAGTATATTGCATATCCCATTACAATATATATTATGAAAAATCATTATATATCACTTTTTCTCTCATCAAAACATTTTATGAATTTTTATGTGACGTCATTAGGCAGTTGAAATTTCGTAAGGGAAATATCATCTTCTTTTTTTCATTCAAATTTTATTTTATATGGTATGTATTTTGAATTCCCACACCTTTCATTTTTTCCATTTTACTCTATATATTTAAATTATTGTTAGTCTTTTATGGCTGGTTTAACTTTTTCTTATCTCTTTTTAATGTTTTATAAAACCATGTTTCATTCCCGTTATGTTGCAGAATTTGCTTCTCAAAATTTCTATCTTTTTCTCAAGAAATTATTTTCTATTATTTTGTGAATACCCAAAACTATTACTTCTCATATTTTATTCATATAAATTTAATATTCATCTATTTTATTCCGGTATTAATATACATGAAATATACATTCATTTTCTATGAGTTTAAAATAACATAATGATCTTGTTTTTAATACACTTTTTAAAACGCCATGATTTTCATATGAAACTCATTTTATTTATTCTCCATGGGTTATTTATGAAATTTTTGATTGTGATATATTTGTATAACATGAAAATAAATACATGTTAATGTATCTTCCTAATATAGATTCAATGTATTGGGTAAAGAATTTAATATCTAAAGATGAAAAGTTTTATGATACCTTTGTGAATAACCTTGGTAATTTTTATAACACCTTGGGGATGGACCCTGAAGATATGCTTTTGAATGTCTAAATTAAATGTTATAGCCACATTTACAAGTTATGATTCATGTTATTATTATTACTATATTCCTCTTTCTCATGCATTTATGTATTTATTCAAGTTCTTATTGATATTCCTCAAGATGAAAAGTAAATGGTTTCCCTTGTTTCCCTATCAAGGCCTTATGTTCACTATTTAATTTGATGTATGTCCCTAGGCTAAGAGATTCAATAAATGTAATTAGTATTAACCTTGAATAAACCTCTCATGTGTAATAGAAAATGTATTACGTTTTCATGTATTATAAAACCTTTTTTCCAAGACACTAAGCTTTAAAATATCCTTTGTTTGTGAAATGCTATGTAATGTTATATAATAAAAGGAATGATTCCACAGGCAGAATATCTATAATTCATGGATAATCAACTTAGGAGAAACATGTCATAAGAAGTTTTGACAAGAATATTTTGAATAGGATGAAACTATCATTCAATTACTTGTGTACATGGGAAATGATCATATCCAAAAGATCATTGGAGTTGCCACCATAAAATGGAAGACACGTAATGGTATTGTTTGAACCATACAATGAGTATTCCATGTGTAGGGATTGAAGAAGAACATATTTTCTTTGGGGCAATTTAATGACATTGTATATAAGGCCCATTCCTATAATGGAGTGAGGAGAATTGTGAAGGGTGAACTTGTGGTGATGAAGGTGGAGAAGATATCAAAAATCATGTACGTGATTATGGGTGAAATGTATGAGGTGGAAGAGTAAGTTATCGCATCAACAACCACAATAGAAGCATTGATGATGCTATAACATCAGAAGCTTTTCCATATGTCGGAATGAATCCTAAAGATTCTTGCAGATTAAAAGTTGTTTCCTAGGCATAAAAAGGTATCACATAAATTTTTATAGAATTGTTTTTGAGCAAGAAACCTAGGTTATGGTTTATAACATCAACCAAAAGAAGTTAGGGGATCATAGAGGTGATCCATTCCATCATTAGAAACGAACTAGTTATATCCATGGGAATATTAGTTTCCCTTGTATCCTTGATTTATGATTATTCCAATAGATTTTCGGTTTACCCAATCAACAGGAAAGGGAATGTTTTTGAAGTATTCAAAAAAAATTAAAATCACAGAAGGTGCTTGAATCCAGAAAGAAGATCATGTGTTCGAGGGCTGACAATGGCGAAGAATATACAGGTGATGTGTTTGACACTTTCTTCCAACAGAAAGGAATCATGATATAGTTCTTGTGAGCATACAATCCTCAAAATAATGGTGTAGAAGAACTAATAACTAGAACCATGTTTGATAGAACAAGGGTGATGTTCAAGACTATAGGAATTTCTAAAAAAAATTGGGCAAAAATAGTGAATAAAACATGTTATATGATCAACTGATCTCCTTCAATATAGATTGATCTGAAGACACAAATGTAGATTTGGACTGAAAAACCAACTGACTATTCTCAGTTACATGCTTTTGGATGTTTTGTATATTCATTTTTTAATTACCAAGAATGATAAAAGTTGTATTGGGGATCCAATAAATATATCATTCTAGGGTACGCTGATGGTGTAAAGAGGTATCATTTGTGGGGAACCCATTTCCTAAAAACTAATCATCAGAAGAGATGATATTTATTCAGATGAAAATGTTAAAATTAAAATTAATTGTGACATGGTGAAATAGAATACAGAAACTACAATAGTTGAGTTAGTGGACAAATACAAGGAGGAACCAATATTCTCTTAGGCATTAATAGAGCATGAAGATCATGTATTAGATGATTCTGGACCATGATGGTAATCTCTAGAGAAAATATCACTACTATGGAACTCATATTATGTTACTAAGAGAAATATTGAATATTACTTATTGACATAAGATGGAGAACCATCAAATTTGGTGGAGGAGACCCATAGTCTAGATGTATCATTATGTATGGTGGTGATGCAGGAGGAATTTGAAGCCCTATAGAAGAATATCACTTGGGATATTATTCCATTGCATCATGAATGTAATGTAATCAGAAAAAAATGAGTTTTTAAGATCAAGCAAGATAGAAAGAAATAGGTCGAAAGGTATCATGCATGATAGGTGGTTAAAGGATATGGTGTAAATGAAGGTATTGATTTAAATGAAATATGTTCTCATTTTGTTAGACTGACGACTATCCGAATAGTTATGGATATGTGTGTTAAATAATGTATACATATTGTTCATATGGATGTGAATACTACTTTAATCCCTGGTGATCATGATAAAGAGAACTATATGATCCCAATGGAGAGATTTATTGAAGAAGGAAAAGAGAACATTTTTTGAAGGTTTAACAAATCATTGTATAGTCTGAAGCTAGTCCCGATATGTTCGTACAAGATATTTGATTCCTATATCATGAGACTTGGATATAGTAGACTCTATTCTGATTCTTGTTCATATTTCAGGTGTTGATATGGTAATAATTTCATCATTATTTTATTATTTATTGATGATTTATTAGATTCATGCCCCAAATATGATTAGATCGAGGAGGTGAAGGGATAATTGTCTTGGGAGATTGATATTAAGGACTTGGGACCGACGGACAGTATTCAAGTGATGTAGATTTATTGAGATAGAAATAATGAGAAGATTTGGATATCACAAAATAATTACTTATGGGGATTATTGAAAGGGTTCAACATGAGTGACTGTAATCCAATATCTACTACAGTTACCATTGATATCAAGTTATTCTTTATGATGGGTACTCATAGTAAAGTAGAGATGATGGAGATGTCTTGAGTACCACATGCATCATTAGTGGGAATTCTGATGTTTTCTACAGTTTATACTAGACCATACATTTCATATTCAGTGAGAGAAGTTAGTCAGTAAATTAAGAATCTAATATTACATAATTAGATCACAGTGAATATGATCCTAACATACATCAAGGAGACCTTGGATGATGCATTATGTTGTGGGGGATCATATTTCACTATCAGGGGATATGTTGATTCAGATTTTATAGGTGATTAAGACTAGAGTAAATTCCTTACTGGTTATGTGTTTACTCATGTAGGAGGAATTGTGATCTTGATTTCAAAGTTACACTTATTTATGTATTTATACATGATGTGGGAATAATACATGATAACTAAATAGGCTTGTAAAGAGGTAATTTGGATGAGAAACTAATCAGAGGATCTCGGGCAAAGAAGGAATAGATTGCATCATTTTATGATAGTCATAGTGCCATGTACATTTCAAGGAATCCATCTTTTCATTCTAGGATGAATCACATTGGGGTAAAATATCACTTTGTCTAAGATATGGTCGAGGAAGGAAGTGTGGACATGGAGAAAATTCAAACTAATTAAAATTTGGAAGATTTCCTGATGAATGGGATTAACTCTGATAAGTTCAGATGGTGCTGATCCTTGAGAATCCTCATAGAGATAGGACCAACATCATTTATTATATAGAAAGTATGTGTTGATATGTGATTATTTCTAAACCAATCTCCACGTGGTATATGTGTCATCTGAATAATTCCCTGTATGATTTCCACCCCTATGTTTTTCAAGGGTGGAAGACATGTTGATGTGTGGTGTGTTTCCAACCCCACCAACCCATCAGTGGGAGAGGTATCAAGAGGGGTTGGAATTAGTCTATGAAAGGAAAAAGAAACCTCTTGTTTCTACATCTCATCATCTTCACCATCTCATCACTAGTTCATAAGTTTGTATGGTATTTTGTGAGGTGGTTTCCCCACTTATTCACGAGATATATTTTTGAGGGTTTTCTCCTTGTAATAGTTAGGGATTGTGTACCCGCATTTACCCATAGTGATCCTTTTATTCTCTCATGGTTTTTTACCTATTTAATTTTGGGTTTTTATACATTACATATGGTGTCCATTTTCCCTAGATTTCGTTTTATTTTAACACATTATTATCATTGCACTAGTGGGACAATCATTTACGGTCCCAATAATGGATTGCTGAAACAGTAATACCATGGGATGATGAATGGTCCCATGAGTGGTGGGAGAGACGGTGGTAATAGTGTGTTATAGTGAGACTAGAGGTGGATTTAAATAATTGAAATAAACTTCTATCCTCTAATCAATCATTCTTAAAAATAATTTATATCATATTCAATTTAATCAATATTGAAAAACAAAACAATTTCTAATATTTAAAATTCACTTTCATTTCATGATTTATCATTATAATCACAATTTTTTCAAATTTTTTTTAAAAAATGGATTTATATAAATTCATGAAAATTAGTGAAATTATTAATAATCAAAACTAAATCCCTTCAAAAATATGACTCCTAAAATCAAAAAAAATAATTTCAATTCCATTGTATATATGGATTTACGGTCTATATTCAAAAAACAAATAAAATCATTAAATACAAATGATTTGATCCTATTTCAATTAAGTTATGTATTTCAAAAAATTTCAAAAATCACTATTTCAACTTGGTAATTTTTTAATTAATTTGGTAATTTAAAAGAATAGTAGACAGAAAATATTTATTCTTCCATCTCAAATCACTCCCCCTCACTTGATTTTTTTTACTTTTCTGAAATTTTATCTTTAAATTTAAAAAAATCAAACTGAAAAACAAAGTAATAATATCTTGACTATATTTAAATTTAATATCCAGGATTTAATGTAATAAAATATTCCTCTAATTCTCAACATATCATGCCTCGTATGTGAAACAAGTAATTGTTTCACTTCAATCAAATAAATTTTCAATTTTAGGAGTGGATCAAATTATCTTTAAGTGTAATCAAAATTATAACAAGACGTGCCTTTATTTATCCCTCTCTTATATTTCTCAAAGTAGAGGTTGATTTTACACTTTATTAACACAAATCAAATGAAAGTGTTTATAAGATCATTTCCCCTTTATGGTTCCAATATTCAACGGACCAAATTAATTCATTTTTAAATAGAAGATTTTTCATTTTTTTTTATTTTTTTGAATTCTTCTCATCTATGTATGTGAAAGGAAACATGTAAGAGAACTAATTAAAATTTATAGAGGGATACACACACTCATCTTTTCATTATCTCATAGATCCATTGTGGGTTCCCAATTACCATTTTAATCTAGATTCATCATACTTATATAATTTTTATTTGATTTTTCTTCCTAAACTATTATTTCACTCCTAGGCCATGTTTCCTTAGATTTAGTTCAAAACATATAGTGCCCTCAAGTTCTAATTCAGGTTCCACAACAGTATTTTCAATCACACACAATTTCATAATTCTAAGACCATTGTTCTATAAAAATAATTACCAAGTATATAAATAATCATATAATTCTTAAAATTTAAGAATGAGTGAGTCCCTCATCTCTAGCATAAATTTTTCAAACTAGGAAGAAAAACATTTGTGTTTCTGAAATATTTGAAAAAATAAAATAAAAAATGTACAAAAATCTATGAATTGAACTATATTAAAAAAACTATGTACATATTCCAAAATTTTGATAGATTTTTTTGTTTTGTTTTTTAGTCTTTTTTGAATGAAAGAAAACTAACGAAATTTGAAAAAAAAATTTCTATTTACAATATTTTGAAACAGAATCGTTTTTTATTTACTTATAAATTTACTAAAAATTATGAATTTTTTTATTTATAGATTTTATAAAATAAAAAAAATATCTTTTTAAAACCACTATAACATGTTGAAATACACTACCCAAATTTTTTACAAAATCTTCCATTTAAGTTTCAGAAAACATTCATAAAAAAATCAGGGAATAATAGTGAAAAGGATATGTACAACCTAGATATTCTTTATCCAGTAGGTTAGAGTGAATTTTTTCCCTATGTATGCTTCCTTGTTTTTTTGACTATTGAGTTATCCTACTTAGTTCCATTCACTTATGGAAAAACTAAAGAAAATTATAATTAAATATTAATTTTTTTAATTAAAATGATAATGTATTAAGGAAAAGTAGGGAATAAGGAGTCTTGGGTTATCCCCCCCAGGGTGTCTTTAGTTTATATTTTCCACAACTATAAGGTATGATGTTCATACCCCTCCTAAAATAGTTTTGGTCTTGTGTGGTAAAAAGCACCACATACTCCTCTATCCATATCTCTCCATCTTTAATTCTTGGAGGTCCCCTTGAATTTCTAAATGTAGAGAGTATATCTCCATAGTAATAAAAATTCCTTGAAATGTAAGGCTATAAATATGATGAATGGGGCCTCATGTTCAATCATAGAAAAAAAGTGGCTTATTCTAATTCTAGATATAGATTCATTAATTCTTCCTCAAATTATTCATTAATGGGAGATTTAGTGAATATTTTAAATTGTAAAAATTCAAAACAAGTGTAGTTCAAATCCAAATTATCCCTCTAAATTGTAGATTGTTACTCTGTTTATTCATGAGAAGAATCCATTTGGATAATTTATCTGCTATATATCCCTCTATTTGTTGATTGGAGTGTCAGTGATGGGGGTTATTCTTATTCTCCAACCATGATATCAAGTAATTCAATTGAATCTATAATATCAACACACAGTATTCAGTAATAAAATTCATCTTTCATGACATAAAGTGTCCTGACCCATCCCAGTGGCTTCCGTGCCTTGAATCCCCAAGCCCGCCTCCAATAGGCCAGGGGCTAGTGACTAGCACTGAGTAGCAATATCACCAACAAGGGAGGAATTTTATATGTACTTGTACACATGAGCACATATCCAATCCCACCAATGCTAAAATGTAAAAAACACTAAGGAACAAAATTCAGGAATACAAATAAACCCAACCAACATAGTAAAATTATAAGTAAAGTGTGTAAGAGTAACTGGGCTAGAATACATAACCAAAAAAAGAAATATTCTGCAACTACAAAGTCCAACCTAAAAATAAGAAAGGTACTAGGAATACTGCTCGATGTTGAAGGAACACCTCGTCCTATAGGGGACCTCAAAAAATCTCAGTTTGTTCCTAGTCCACCTTGGACTCTGTCAAAAGGCCACTCATCTGCACAGGACATTACACATGCAAGAAAAGACTGTGTAGGGGTGAGTATAACCATAATCAATAGGAGACCCCAAAAATCGCCAAGAAATACACAATTTAAAGGTACAATCATCTCTGAAAAGAATATTTCTACTGAACATATAACAATATAAACAACCAAATATACACAAAACCAAGACCAATAGTCTAGAGGTAAGTCACAATGACATGCATACCCATGCTAGGGATTCAATTCAAAGATTATATGAGGCACTCATCTTGGAGAACTCACTCCATGAGTTATATAGATCTAAAGAAGTCCGTCTGAGATGTATTTTTCATTGATAATTTTCATGAGGGAGATAGATGCAATGATAGATCTAAAGAGAGAACAACTACACTCATTTAGGATAACTCACTCATGAGTGGGAGGATTAGGAATCATGGACGAGGATCAATTATAGGGAATTGGTGTATACCACAATTCATTTGCATTCACTTACGGAGTAGAGGATCGATGTCATGTAGGATTGGTCACACCGATACCTAACTCTACATATGGTCAAGAATGGATATAGGATCTCACTCTATGCCTTTATGAGGGACTCCGACTCTATATAGACTGTTATACTGAAGGGATCATAATCCTACAGATGAGAAATGATATTTTACCATTATGGGAATGAGTAAAGGGGAACTAAACCAAATAAAACTTTTCTATGGTGAGGTGTATAAGGAGATGAATCCATGTATAATAAAGTACATGACGTGTAGAGGTGTCACACACTATTTCCTCTTACCCTGGGTCCTACCAATGGATAACGGCCTGTGTCAAAAAGATCATGTTGTATAGAATGGAAAATACATGGTGTGTAAGATCATGACAGTCTATGTCCTACTATCCAGGGGCCACTCCATGTGCACTGTCCATGTGCCCATACACAACTTCAACCCATGTCTCCCAACCCATGTACCGGTATATGGGGTAACCCGTCTAACCGGACTGGTTTGGCAATGTGGTGGGGTGCATGCTTTGTACTCCACCCCATGTCTATGTATCATCTGAGATACACACCAATTCATGTGTAAATACCCATATGTCGTGTGAAATCTATCACACACCATGTTCAACATTTCTATCATCCAGAAGTCTAGCAATAGTTGAGCAAGCCCCACACACCTTGTTCTTTAGGTGCACATCGTGCTCTTTGGAAAATTATATAACTTCTATTCTTCATTGGAACACCTCAAGTGGTCCTATGATTATTGATCCATCAATTTTTTTTCTTAAAAATCAATGATCAAGGGTCATCCTATCATAGAAACATTGATTTGGTATGTTTTTGACGTCCGATCAACTCCGAAAACTCATTTCAATCATTCGTACAAAGACTGGTCGAAGTATGATTTATTACCAATTTTTTAAATTCGTCTATCATCATCATCATCACACATACTCTAGTTTGTCATGATGTTTGATATATTATTTGGGATTGTTGCACTTTGAGATGTAAGTGCAACAATCTATTGTTTATAACCCTATGAAGAACGCGAAGAATTCATTGGGTCAAAGGGGAGATGAAATTCATATAACAAATCAAGGAACAGACCTCATCCTTTTGTAGTTACATAATTGATATGATCTCGTTACAGGGGTCAAGTTGAATGAAACAAATGTGAAATTGATTCCCCAAAGTAAAACCTGATAATTAGACCCTCCTGTAAGAACGAACGATCCACAGGTCAACCTATTCATTAGTTGATCCACATTTTTCATTTAAATCCAAGAATAAGGAAAAACATAATAGAAATAACAACCCCTACCCCAATCATTGATAATGGGTGGATTTTCTACCGTCATTGGTGATATCTGATCTTGTTGCGCAATGATCCATGAGTTGACCATTCATCCTGGTTTGTCGAGAGTTACCCAAGAGGGTTTCTACTCACCAAAACCCCATAGGATTCTAGGGAGTTTTCCAGGGTTATGAGACTAACCCTCAGATCCTTGTTACTTAAAACCATGAAACATGTCACAAAGTCATTAAAACATTTACAATAAAATAAATTGTTAATTTAGTTTATTTCCTTTAAATGTATAAAAATTAACTTTTACAGTCAACTGGTGTTGGTCTAAGTTAGACCTCACATAAGGTAGAGTTTTTTTTCTTAACGCAATGATGCCCACAGATTTCTAATTGGAGAACAGGTTTAAATTTTATTCCAACTTTTCAATAACCTTCTAGTCTATTCTATTCAAAAGATTAATTTATTTCAAAAATTTATTTTGGGAATTCTGGGAATCAAAATCACATGTCATCCCAATCCTATTGTCAAATTAATTATTTATAATATATAAAAAAATCACTAAAAATCCAGGACATTACATTCTCCCCACCGTAGGGATTTACGTCCTCAAAAGTCCAAAACAAAAGTCTACTAAAAATATGTGGGTACCATTCAGGAATCAAATCCCTCACTCCCACATGATCTCCAGAAGATTATCATGTTTCCACTAGACACGCACCAAGGGAATCACTCACCCATGAAGGGTCCTCTCCTACCAATCCTTGATCTCCATAGGATAATCTATGATGATCACTCTATCCTCAATGTCCATCTCTCCACATTCAATGATGTGTGAAAGGTCATGCACGAACCCCCTTAGCTACAACACATGGAAGAAATCATGAACCCGGTGAAACTGTGGTGGTAGAGCTAGGCAGTAAACTACCTCACCAACTACACATAGTATCTGAAAAGGACCTATGAACCTCGAGAACAACTTTTCACCCCGTCCAAATCTCCACAACCCTCATCAAGGTGTGACCCGAAGGAAGACATGGTCTCCCTTCTCGAACTCTAGTGGTCTTCTTCATATTTCAAAATAAGGCTTTAGCCATATTTGTGTAGTCTCCATTCTCTCCAAGATGATCTACACCTTCTCGATTGTATCTTTCACCAACCCTGGACCCATGAGTGTTGAATCTCCTAGGTCGGTGCAAAAAATCGGTTAATTGAAGGGTCTCCCATATAAATCCTCAAACGGTGTCATATCGATGGTGGAATGATATTTTTTGTTGTATGAAAACTCTGCCAATGGCATGTGGTCCTCCCAACTATGACCAAAGTCCATGATACAGGCCCACAACATATCTTCCAGAACCTAAATGGTCCTCTCTATCTAACCATCTGTTTTGGGATGGAACATTGTGCTCAAGCATAACTGAGTCCCAAACAACTCCTACAATCCCTTCCACAATCGTGATGTGAAACGATCATCATGATCTGATACTATCGTTAAGGGGGATCTATGTATCCAAACTATCTTTTGGATGTAAAGGATTCCCAATCTCTCTACTGAACTTAGCTCCCTGATAGCTAGTAAGTGGGATGACTTGGTTAGTCGGTCAACGATCACCCATATGGAATCGTGTCCCCTAAAAATTTATGGTTAGGTCATCAATAATTTCATCAATATTTCATCCCACTTCCACTCTGTCACCTCTAGAGGTTGATCTTGTCCTTCTGGATCATGGTGCTCAACCATTATCTAATGGCACGTAAGGCATTGAGAAACGAACTATCCTATTGCCTTCTCCATTTTGGTTCACCCGAACTGATGTCAGAGGTCCTGGTAAATATTCTCAACTCAAGGATGTATCGCCAAAGAAGATATATAAAATTACCTCAGAACCACCTCCTGCAACTCCACTGGTAAAAAAAAATTTCCTCTGAAAGGGTCGATGAGCTCTCCACTTTGTGAATATCCATCAGGAGCTTGTCCTATGGATAACTGAGCATGTAAATCCTCATAGTCTACATATCCTTGTTGTGCCTCCCTAACTCATTGCAAGAGTTGAGAGGTAACAACCATCGACTGAAGGCAGGATGCATAATCTCCATCCACAAAGTATAACTTTAGCAAGGCCAATTACTCTGATGCCTCTTTCATCAACTGCAAACTCGATCTCCGACTAAGAGCATCAACCACTCTATTCCCCTTCCTTAGAGTATAGATGATCTCAAAGTTATAATCCTTGATGAAGTCTATCAATCGCCCCTTACTCTGATTTATATCCTTCTGCAAGAATATGTACTTGATGCTCTTGTGGTTAGAGTATATGACAAACAACTCACCCATATGGTAGTGTCTTTACATCTTGAATGAAAATACTACCACTACAAACTCATGACCATGGGTCGCGTATTTCTACTCATGTCGCTTCATCATGTGTGAACAATAGGAAATCACTACCAATATGTGCATCAGAACACAACCATTCCCTGTCCCTGATGCATCATAAAAAACATCGTACTCGACACCCTCTTCTAGAAATCTCATGACCATTTCACTTATCAAGCTCTTCCTCAACTACTGAAAAGACTACTTAAAATTCTCCATCCATATGAATGGATTCCCCTTATAATTAATATATGTCGATGAGGATGATATCCAAGAGAATCCAGTAATGAATCCTTGGAAATATCCTTCCAGTGCAAGGAAGCTCCTCACCACTTTCATGATCCTAGGTAGCTCCCATACTAACAGCACCTCAACCTAGTATGGATACACCACTACTCCATATACTGGGATGACATGACCTAGAATGTAGACCTCCAATATCCATAACAAGAACTTTGAAAGAATCCCATAGAGATGATGCTCCCATTGTACATCTTGATCCATCCGTAGGTGTCTGATGTACTTCTCCTCTGACATCAAGTACACATGGATGTTGTTAGTGAATACTACTAAGAACTGGTCTACGTACGGCTGGAAGATCCAATTCTTGAATCCCATGAACACTGTGGGGTAATTCTTCACACCAATGGGAATCAACGATTACTTTAATGACCGTATCAACATCTAAAATCCATTCTTGGGACATTCTTGTCTCGTACTTGAAGATGATAATAACCTGATCAAAGGATAACTTTCAAAACCCACCATTCCACACTCTGTTGATCAAAGAGTTCTTCGATCCTTAGTAGTGGATACTTGTTATTCAACATCACCCGGTTCAGGGTTTAGTAATCAATTCACAACCTCAATGGCCTTTCTTCCTTCTTGGAAATTAAAATTACAGCTGCCCAAGGTGAAACAATGGGTATCACAAAGCCATTACTCTACAAATCCTCGAGCTACAGCCACAGTTTTTACATCTCTAGAGGAGCCATCCAATATACTTTTGAGGATATCAGTTCCCTCTAGTGGTGTAATTTCATGCATAATTCGATATCCCGATGGGGCGGTTACCCTATAATATCTTCTCGGAAGACATACTTGTACTACACCACTAATTCTAGGAACTTAGAGCTCATAATATCTTCTGATCTGAGGGTGATTCTATCCAACTCATGAGGGATCGGCCACACCCTCTTGTTCGTGAGCCCATCATGTTCTTCCTTGTTCTCATTTTCAATAAAAAAGTAAAAACTCATCCAATGGTTGTGGGCACACCACACCCTTCACATAAAGAAGTCAATATGGGCATGGACCAAAGATAACCAATCCATACTGAGTATAATGTCCTAAGGCCTCAACGTTGCCACCAAGAGGTTCCAACTAGAACTCATGACTCCAAGGGTAGGATCAAAATGTTGGTAAACATGTGTGATCATCGAGTCTCCTCCTACAGGGGTCTCCAAGTGTAAGGGTCGAGTCAAAAACTCTACTAGAATCTCAATGTTTAGAACAAGACATGTGGAGAGGAAAAAATGATTGGAACATGTGTATATAAGTAAATAATTTAATATAGATAAGACATAGATGGTACCTTAGATCATCCATGGATTTTCTAGGTCATATGACTTGATTTCATGTAGTTTCCCCCTCCCCTGTCCCCCAGATCCCTAAGCCTAGTGTGGACCTCCTAGGGGTGGTGGTGGAAGTTTGTCAAAACATCTACCACCTCTTACTTCACTCCTTTATCCTCTTCCACGTTTTCATATTGTAGGTTCTTCATGATCCAATCTCTTCCATTGCCTCAGTGGTCCATCCTCCATGTCATTTTTAGCAGCTCAACGAGTTGGAAAGTCTCTAGAGAGATGTCCTATTTCATGGCATGACTAGAATCCCCTCTCCCTAGGTTGACTAGATCCATCCTGAGAGCCCTGGATTGTAGATCCTATATATTGGGACCTCCGCAGACATCTCCCACATCATGATCGCTATGCCTGTTGTTGGATTCCTACTACCGAGGTCTCTACACCTATTTGACTACTACTGACTTCCACTAGTTATATCTACTTATCCGAGAAGATCTCAACCACCAAAGGTCACTTTAGCACTCCCAAATAAGTCGGAATGCATAGAGGAAAAATGATAGATCAGATGCCTCATCGTAAACCTGTCTCCAAGGTCAGATCTCAAAACATCTAATCTATTACCATAGTCATCATGTACAAGGAGAGGTTGGTAAACTTCGATGAATATTCAACCACCATCAAATTTCCTAGCTGGAGCGGAATAAGATCAGGATATGCACTACTCTCAGCATAACCAAAGATAAATACTCCTTAAAGAGTCTCTAGAACACTATACACTAAACAACCACCTCATCGTGAGTCTACATGGTCAAACTACACCATCACCTAGCTGAACCCTAAATAAGGATCACTCCTAGGACAAACACATGGTCCGCTAGTGTCCTCACTGGACCAAAAACTCTGGTCACCGCCTCAAGATAGTCCCCTACCACCTAAGGTTCTGGCTTGTCTCGAAACCTAAGGGGTCTCAATCTATGAAACACATCGATCATGAGAAGTGTACATGCCTCATCTACTTGTACTGCATATACCATGTGATGTGCCACTAGTGGTGGTATATCAGGTTCACTACCTTGAGGTAATGCCTAGGGAACTATCCCCTGAATCAATGTCTCGTCACTAAAAGGCTCATCCTCGTGATCGAGATACTGATTCCTAACTGGTATGTGTTGTAGAGGAATCATGTAACAAAACAAGATGCACCACATTCAAGGAGTATATATGGATAGATGACATAAAAGGAAATGGAAAACATAACTCCTTCTTATATGATGCATGTACCATTATTTTTATTTCCCTTCAACAAGTGTTCTCGTGTACCGAGTTGAAAAGTTGGTAATCAGACTCCTAGTGTATGGATACGTCGATCACTCGCACCAATAGTGGATTCCATAGCCTAAAATCTGAACTTAAAACACTTTACCATAATTCCCCAAACCAATCTCATAGACTCTCAGTCATACGGTATAACTGACCACCTCTAATACCACTCTATCATGACCCGTCCCTATGGGGTCTACACCGCGACTCCCTAAGTACGCCTCCAATAGGCCAGGGGCTGGTGACTAGCATTGACTATGCATATCACTGACATGGAATTCATTTCTTAAGTACATGTACAAATGCTCACATCTACAAGACCATAAATTATGAAATGCGAATACCACTAAGGGAAAAAATACATGCATACAACAAAACCCAACCAATAGAGTACAACAGAAAGAAAAGTGCAGAAAAGTAACTGGGGCAAAATACAAGTCCACTAAAAGAAATATTATGCAACTAAAATGAACAAATTGTAAACAAGAAAGTTACTGGGACTACTTCTTGATGCCAAAGGAACACCTATTTATGTAGGGAATCTCACAAATATCATTCAGGTCATGGTCTTCCTTGGACTCCGTCAAAAGGCCACTTATCTGCACAAGACATGAAACGTGAGGGAAAATTTTGTGAAGGGGTGAGTATAACAATACTCAACAGTACATCCTGAAAACCACAAAGAAATACCCAAATTAAAGGTAGATTCATCTCTAAATTTTATATTTCTACTTAACATATAACAATAGAAACATCTAGATATCCTCAAAACACAGACCCATAGTCTAGAGGTAAGTCACAACGACTTACATACCCACGCTAAGGAAATAGTTCGATGATTCCACAAAGAACTCAAAAAAATAACTCACTCTATGAGACTGATAGCTCTAATGAAATCCTTTGTAGAAGTAATATTCTTCAAGAAGTGTCACAAGGGAGATTGATTCACTGATATTTCTGAAGAGAGAACATATACACTCATTCTGGGAGAAATATCTCATGAGTGGGAAGATCACGATACACAAATGGGGATCACTACTAAGGACTTGGCATATAACATGACTCATATGGATTCACCTTATAAAGAGCATCTATGTCCTATAGTATTGGTAACTCAGATACCTTACTCTACCTAGGGTCATTAATGGATGAAGTATCTCACTTCGGGCCACTCAGAGAGACTTCAACTCCATCTAGAAACTCCTGCATAAGGGATCATACTCTTGTGGATGGAAATAATACCTATCCATCGGGGGAACGAGCATAGGGGAACTAACCCAAATGAATCTTGTCCAAGGTATGGTGTAAAATTAAATCAATCCAAGAACAAGAAAGTACACAGTGTGTAGAGTTGTCACATGTTGTGTCCTCTAACCACTGTTCTTGCCCGTGTACAATGGCCAATGTTGAAAAGAGCATGTCATGTAGAAAGAAAAATACACAAAGTATAAAATCATGACATGTCATTTCCTACTGACATAGGGGCTACTCCGTGTACACTGATCATGTTCTCATACAAGGATTCAACCCATGTCTTCCATCCCATGTACCGGTACATGGGGTAACCCTTGTAACTTGCCTAGTTTGGCCCTGTGGTGGAGTACATGCTGTATACTCCACCCTAGGTTTGTGTATCATCCGAGATACATGTTGAGTCATGTGTAAGGACCCACACTATGTTTGACATCTCTCACATTCCATTTTCATCCATTTTTTTGTCTAGAAATCTATCCACCATTTAGATGGCCCCACAAGTCGTGTACTTCATGATATATGATGTGTTCTTCAAAAAATTCCAGAACCACTATTATTCACTGGTGCACCTCGATTGGTACTTTGATTCTAAATATAGTAATTTTTTTGCCTCGATATCTAATATCCATGTTATTCACATCAAGGAAACATAGATTCAGTAATATTCGGGTGTCATATTTGCTTCAGAAACTCATTTCTATCATCCGCGTGAAGAACATTTGAAGAATAATTTCTTCTAAACCATGTCAATTCGTCTTCCACCATCATGAAAACAACTTCGTTGGGTCGTTATGATGTAAGATCTATGATTTGGGATCATTTTGTTGAGAGATTGATGATCAATGATCAGTTTTTCATAACCCTGTGAATAACAAGAAATTTCGTTGAGAGATAGGTCAAGAATGATCAGTTTTTCATAACCCTCTGAAGAATAAGAAGAATGCATAGGGTCAAAAGGGATAATAAATTCATATAAAAAATCAAGGAATGAACCTACACCATTTTTCATTACAACATTAATCTAGTCATGTTAGAAGGTTTAATCAGAACAAAACCAATAAGAAATTGTTTCCATAATGTAAAACCCAATAATCAGACCCTCCCACAAGAACGAACAATCTTCTGGTCAACCAATTCATGGGTTAATCTGCGTTCATCTTATAAATCCAAGAATGTTGAAAAAAACAATATAACTAAAAAACCCTACCTTGATCATCAATAAAGGGTAGATTTTCTACCATTATCGGTCAGATCCGGTCTTACAGCACAATGATCCACGAGTTGACCGTTCGTCGTTGTTCCTCAATAGTTCTCTAGGGGGATCCTCTCTAAAAATCTAGAGGATTCCAAGGATTTTTTTGGTTATTAGCCTAAACCTCGAATCTTAGTTACTTAAAACCATAAAACACATTGTTTCATCATTAAAACATATAAAAAAATAATTTTATAATTTTTTTCTTCCTTTAAATGTCCAAAAATTAACTTTTGTAGCCAACTAGTTCCAGTCAAATTTTGTCATCACCTAAGGTAAATTCACTACTCAGAACACAGTGATGCCTTGATATTTCTGATTAGGGAACCAATTTAAAAGTTATTCCACCTTTTTAGGAAAAATATTCATACATTCTATTTAAAATTTTATTTTATTTCAAAAATTTATTCTAGGAACTCTGGGCCTCGAAATCACATGCCATCATAAATCCTTGTCTCAAATTAATTCTATATAATATTTAAAAATATTAAATAGAAAATACAAGACATTACATAAATATAGAAAGAGTTACAATCGAAATATCCTTTTTATAAGTAATACTAAAATAATGAATAATCATTATCATCAAGACAAGGGAGGTGGTATGGTTCATATTGAATTTAAAAATAATTACACATAGAAGGGTCAAGAGTTTGAGTATCTCCCTCAAGTGGTTCAGATGGATTTTCTTTTTACTCTTGGTGTGCCTCATGTATTATCTCAAGAATGTGTGTGAGAGTAATAAAATTCTTCCATTACACCTTTAAGATGTACTCTCTATGTGTTTTCAATTTTTGCATGATTCTCATATACTCGTCAATCAATACTAACTCTAATAAAATTACTCATGGATTATTCAAATTTTTCTATTTCTTTATCAAAGAATTCAATTAAAAATATATTGTATGTTTGTTTGAGTAAAGTAAAAAGTTCCTCTATTTTTTGTAACATTGAGTGATAATCCAATTTTTAAATTTTTTTTCAAATAAAAAATTATTCACAAAGTAAAAAATGAATAGAGATTTTCCGACATTATGCTATTGAAATGACAAAAAGTTGATCACACGGTTGTCATGGGATGCAGTCAAATAAAAAAATATTTTATTAAACATAGTATGCATCATAGGTATGAACAATATCATTTCTCAAGAACAATGTTTTGTTCGAATTATCACTATTCTAAATCACTTCTGATAAATATTTTTTTCTCATAATTTCTAAAACATGAAATGATATTTTTTTGGATTTCCATTTTGGGTATCTAAAACAGTTGCAAAAAAACACATAAAATATTTGGTGAAAGGATAAGTACCAGATTAATTTACAAATTACTCTTTTTATCCATTTATGATTTAATAATTTAATTGATAATGCACTAAATATCATTCATGAATCACCTTCATTTGATGAAATTTCAAGATCATATATGATTTAGTAAATATTCAAAGAACATAGAATTTTTCCTACACCATGGTTCCATTTGAGGAAAATACACGATCACATGAAAGCCATCAATCTCCAGCTAATTTCCTATTATATTGTTCACTATTTGACTCCCTCTTTTTAAACACATATAATGAAAATCAAGATTAGTGAGGTAGTCCCAGTTGAAAATGGAATGAAATGTTAAGAATTCTTAGAAAAGGTGGGCGATCACAATACAAAACCCAAAATACATCTAGTAAATCGTCAAAATAAAATAAATATTTAATAAATATGAATACAAATTTGAGAAACTGTGATCCTCCACTAAGAAATAACCTTAGTTAAGTACTCCATATCCAAAGAGTTTTACAGATCACATTTTAAACAATAAATAGTGGCTAAGGAAACACAATTAATTAGGGATGGAGAAAACATCATAGTTGAATAGTAATATAATTATACATGTATTAAAATTATAATGCAGAAATAAATGAAAAATAAAAATTATAGATCAGAACTACAATAGGAATATGATGAATAATATCAAAGTGGGGAGGAATATAATTATTTATTAAAAGTGACCTTGTTCATCCTTAATGAATTATGAGACGATCAATAACATCCTTTGTTGGCTTTATATGGGTTCTATGAATCACAATTTAGATGTTTGAGACCAATTCAGTCGAGGGAATTTATTCCCACGATTATACACACAGAGTCGGATATTCAATAATTTTTCTAGTGACATTGTGTGTTGATTTGTGGTAGTTGTGGAATTTTTATGATGCTCCATGTCACCAAATTTGGAAAAAAATAAAGTATCAATTTATTTCATTTTATCAATATATATTAATTAATATTTTTTAACTTATTTAATTAATATATATATATATATATTTTCTACCTAATTTTTTATTTTTATTTTTTTCACAATATATACGCATATGATTTTATTATTATTTATTTATTTTCTTTTCTCTATTCTCTTATTCATATTATTCCAGGTTTTAGCTTGTGGTTCCTACCTTTGTTTCTTTAGTGAGGCAGTCCAGATTGATGACTCTTCCTCTCATCATTGATGTGGATTGAGGTGGTCTTGTTTTGAGGGTGGGACATGAATTGTTTCATATGGTGGATGGTGTAGCATCATGACTGAAACCACTGGGTTCGAGCCGGAATTCCACATAAGCTCATATGAGCATCTATGCATTCAAGAGGATGTCGACTAGCATAAAGGGTCCATATCCATAACTAGGGAGACTATACCCTAAGTATCACATCATAGGATCAATAATAAATAATGAAAATATAACAAATAATGAGAGTAATCACATGAAAAGTAAATGACATACTTGTCATGAAAATAAAAGTAGCTCTCAATGTAGTAAGCCTATCCATAATGAAATAATAAAATGATAAATAAATGAACTACAGGGTCCTTCAGGGCCTATCTTGGTCTTCCCCAGCTCCATGCTCCATCTTTTCAACTATCCACCATAGGGCCCTTACCCTTCATCGGGTCTCTAATGAAGTCTAATAGCACATCAAAATTCCTATGTTGTTTGTGAGTAGAAGACTCAGTAGGACACCTCCAAGGTTTCCTTAACCTCATGTCCTCAAGTATACAAGTGTATTACATAATAATAATAAATGAAGGAAGCTCATAAACACACAATCCAAAAACCACGAAGTAGTGAACTAACCAAGCTGCCACAACACCTAGTTGCACCTGTTTTTCCTCCATGACAGAAGATAACAGAATGAGTCGGAAGAAAAAAACCATCCCTTGTACGATGTCCTCACAATGTTGTGGAGGTGATACCCGATGTCATATAACCCTTAAGAGGACCATGTCACCTAGATCCTCTAAACGCGACTAACTAGTACTCACACTGACTAGGATATCATGTGTTGAATGGGACTTGGCTTCAAGGCTACCTTGAGGACACCCTCAACATGAAACCATGGTTATCTCATACCTCCACCTTGTGCTCAGTTCCCTCATCGATACCTTTCCAATAAAGAATTCACCCACACTAGGGGTTAAACATATCATGACAATACACTTGTATCAAATACCACTTACAACCAATAAGGAATGGTAAAACATATATAGGGAGAGCATACCAGTAGGCATAGTATATCAACATGAGTATATAACGACATTCACAACAACATGTTATCAAAACTAAACAAGGATAAACACTACACTAATATCACTCCAGGAATCACAACGAGTTTTTATGGGATACACACACACTCACATGCGATCACAATCAAGTGCGGTAAAAAAATGCCAACAAATACAATCATCGAGGCACCAATTTTAAATGTGATCCCAAGAAGGTAAGGAACATCATACTATAAAAGTCATTGATGTAAAAACCAGGAATAAAACTTTTCATGAACACCTTTTTGTGGCCTAATTATACATATGTTGACACTTGAGTTTCTTCAAGGTTTCCTAGCACTAATAATAGTTATTTTATTTCAAAAATAAATAAAATATCATATGTGATGATACTATCTCTATCATGGATAATTATAGAATTATAAATTAAATATCATAAGCGATTATATTTTATCTCTCCTAGATAAGTTCTAAAATTATTATGCAAATTATCACATGTGAATATAATTTATCTTCCCCAGATAAATTTTATATTCTTATCTAAATTGTCACATGTGATTATAATTTATCGTTCTTGGATAATTTTAAAAAATATAAATTATCACATGAAATTATAATTCATCGTTATTTAAAAATAATTTAAACTATCACATGTGATGATAAATATCATTCCGGGATAATTTTAATTTATCATTTCAAAACTTATTTTATTGTTGTAATAGAATTAAAATTATTGATTGGTAATTTTTTTATAGAATACCCAAAAAATAAATGATTTTTCCCATCAATAATTATTGATAATTTATTCCCAAATAAAAATTGGATTTATCATTTATGTGTTTTTTCAATATTATTCATTGAAATGTTTTTAGCATTTTTTGATAACATACATAAAAATTATCTTTTAATAATCTAATTAATATAATCATTTGATATTTTTTTGGGTTATCGTATTCATTCAAGATCAATCATATTTTTCATATTTATTTTATTTAATTATTTATTTATTTATTTTTATCTAGAATCATGAAACAGAGAAAAAAATACCTAAAATCAATAAAAAAACCACCAATTAACATTACATTTTAACCTGATTTTGAATATAGAGTGATTAATTTCATCTCATTAGGGAATATATAACATTCTATCAATCAAAGAAAGATGATTTGAAATCTTTCTCTTTCAACCATGTGCATCAATTGTTGTTTCAAGTTCCGTATGGAGAATAAGAAGTGAAGAGAGAGGAAAATTGATAATTTATTTCTTTAATTATATAATAATGAATAAATAAATAATAAAAATTATTGATAGTTACATGACCAAATTTCCATTTCTCATGAATGTCAGGCCACGACTAGGGTAAACATATCACCCATACCCAACTATGGTCTCAAATTTCTCATATGAAACACCAATTGGGAGATATTAATTATTTATTACTTAAAAATGAATTAAATAAATAATTTAAAATAAAAGGGTTTTGTCAAAAAGAGAGGAATCAAAATATCTAATGATTAAATATTTTATACCCCTCCTTGGTTAAACATCATGTCCCAAACAAAATGGTGTTACTAGATTTATCACAATACACATCGTTTTGGATTTATTAATTTTTCTCAAAAAAAATAATAAAAATTATTAAATAAATCATTGTCATGAATGAGGCATCAAAACATAAAACCCTTAAGAATTTTATACAATGCCTAGGGTAAAAATGTTTCATAGACCTAACAGTGGTGTTAGATTTCTCATATGACCCACCATTTCGAATTTATTCAATTATATTGAATAAATTTCACGCACTTAATATAATATATTTAATAGTTTTATATCATATTTTTCAAAGTATTACGGGCCTTAGAATCTCACACCAACTTAGCATTCGACTTTGAAAATATTCGATTGAATATTCCAAAAAGATAACCGGGAATTTACCCTTGTGCAATTCGTTTAACACATTTATTTTGTTATTTTCACTGATAAATCATTTTTTCCATATAAGACACTTATAATTTATCAATAAGAAAGATTTTATTATATTTTTAGAAAATAATAATATTAAAGTTGCCTTCATCCAGAGGTGTGAATCTAGGATTAGTTAGTATTTCATCTACCTCAATAGGTAGGTTGGCATGGATAAAGCTTCACAAAAGACATCAAGGTTCATTTTTCTCAGTAGTGGTGATTGGTCTTCTTATCTAGAGGCCTCTATATGAATGTGGTGCATGATCATGGTTTTTTCCTAAAATATGGTTCTAGTTAGTTTTTCCGATTTGTGGCTATAGACCTTCTATAGAGATTGGATGGTGATTCGAATTCCTTCACAAGATTTGGGTTCGTGGTGGAGTTCATTTAGGATAATTAATTTTAGATCTATTGCGTGGAGTAACTTCAAATATATTTAGTTGTCTCCTCCACTGGTAAGCATAGTGGATCTGTAATATTATATTAGCGAGGTCTGAATAATGGAGCTTGGGTATTTGGGTTATCATCAGGGCTCTCATTCTGCATGAGGTTTGGTATGGATGACCTAAAAAGGTGAGCTTGATATCAGGTTTGGCCTTCATAGGAGGTCATATTCTTCATAGTGGTCGGGCGAGGTGTGGCAGTTGTAGTCTGTGAGGAGGGAGTAGTTGTACCATGAAGGAATTATAGTATGATGTTCTTGTTTTGAGGAATGTTAGAAGTAGCAAAAGGGTGGAGCGGAGGTATGGTATAATGGTAACACCAGTTATGAGGGGAAATAGTGGAGTAGATAAGTATGATGGTGTATTAGAGAAATGGTAGTACCATGGGATGAATAATGGTAGCAGATATACTACCGTGAGTGTTGAGAGTTGTGGTAGAATTACTGTACTACCAAAAGGCTAGTAGTGTCTTTATTAATAGTTCCAGGAAGGGTAGTAGATTGCTACCATTAATATTCACTATCAGTAATAACATTTTTTTTGATTCCCCAACATTAAAATAACTTAAATTTTTAGTTAAATTGTCTAAATAAATAGATAAAACTCTAGAAATACTATTTGGTCCTCTGATAAATCATTATACAAAATAATTTAATTCATTTTAAATTTAATTGATTTTTCAAATCATATTTTACAAAATATTAAAATCACATTCATTTCATGATTGAACAATAAAATAACATTTTGTTTTAAAAAATGATTGTAATTTATGGATCATAAATTCCTGAAAAAGAGTGAAATAATTAAAACTCAAAAGATAATCCATCAATTAATATTATTTGTAGAATAAACAAATTCAATGTATATATGTCTTACCAATTTATATTCAAAAACAAAAATCATTAAAGACTAATTATTTGATCCAATTTAAATTAAGTCCAATATTTTAGAAAATTAATAATCACTATTTTTACCAGGTATTTTTTTAATTAATGTGGTAGTTTCAAATAATAGGAGAAAAAAATATCAAAAATTTCAACTCACATCACCTACCATAAACATAGAGACATGAAATAATAATAAAGAGACAAGAATAAATTCCAAAGTAAAATTCAATAAATAAAAGAATAATATAGAGTTACATAACTACAGAAAACTTCGACTTAAAAAAATAGAAGACCAAATACGCCAAAAAAACTCAACATTAACAGTTCTATGAAACTATAGGTCCGAAAACTATCTCCATTTGACTCATAGGTAATCACCATGATCCCACAACCATCCTCTTCATAAGGAAGACAACACTAGATCCAACCCAAGATCCAATACTTGGATAAACCTTCATAATACATGAAGAAAATATACTTCCCAACTTGAGTATGTGTGGTGTGAACCGAAGCCAGTACGATACTACAAAGAGTTCATCTTGTTTTTTATAAAATAAATCAATTATTCCAGTTTTGATAAAATGCATGGATAAGTTGTTTTAATTCCATTTCACAAAAAATTGAGTATACAAAACATCAAACACACACATTCTCAAAGTGTTAAATTTTGTAAAAACATTTCACAATGATGGAGACCATTCAAAAAAATCTAATTTCAATGAAATAAAACCTTTGTTTTTAAACCATAACTCTTTTGAAAATAACCCACATGTGGTTTTGAATATCTTAAAAGTTACTAAAAAATAAAAAAAATTGATAACAATTTCCCCAATTTTGTATAAAATATTTTATGCAACCAACTTAATGGTAATTAATGAAACTAGTGAAATAATAATTAATCATAACTACAATAATTTACGATTAATTTCGTTAAAAGGATGGAAAAAAACTAGTGAACATTAAGATTAAATTCACAAAGGATCAACACACCAATAAATTCTATCCAAGTAGTAATAAATACACAAGAAAATATATATTAAAAGATTAATAACATAGATATATAGTATGAGAAAACACCAAAGGAGCTAATGGGATAAATCGGGACATGTACAGGTAGACCTACTACCTAGAGGTTATCATTCACACATCCATCTACAAAATAACTCTAACAAGTCTTATAGGTGAAAATTCCACTAGCTAGGTTTTATTTACAACTAAGGGGTTATATCCAGTGCTAATACTCAATTATCGAAACACCGTCCCAACACTTCCCACTTAGTACCCTTGGTCTCCCCAAGAAATAATAATGGAGACGGTCTATGAACAAAAAATGTCATCTCATAACAATAACAAATCCCAAAGATATAACACCCCCATAAAATACCTCACATCTATCACATAACCCTTTAAATAATTATCAATCTATAAGGACATAATTAATCACCTTACAGAACAACCATCACATAGATATCATGACCTCATTAAAAAGAGCATGGGGCCTCAACAAAGGCACAATCAATATCACATCCAAAAGTGACAACAAAGCCTTCACTTATATCACATATATATATATGTGGAAATATCATTATAAAAAAATTGGAATCCATACAAAATTATAATGGAAAGAATAAACAACCAAAAAGAAAATCAAACAACCTAACAAAAAATCTATTTGACTTTGTAAAATAACACAACACTTTCAGAACAATGGAAACCTTTTGAACACAAAAATGGAAACATTATTGAAAAAAAATTTGTCTTAAATCCCAAAAAATTATTTTTTCAATGAAAAACATTCTTGGAATTTCATAAAACGTTTAGAATTCATAAAACACCTATTTCTAACAAATCACCGTTTAAAACATGAAGTTTCAGCTATTTTCCATAGGAAACCCAAACTATGTAAAGGAATCATTTTACAAATCAAACCTAGATAATCCACACAATACTTACCTTGAGAAAAAATGAATTTAGAAAACCCATAAATTAATAAAATTATCAAATAAAAAATGAAATGGAAACACATACCTCAATGGGTGGGATGATGTCACCTTTAAGGAAATCCATCGGAAGGGCACTCTGAATATGGCTCAAAGCCATATCAAAAAAATGACCCAATCCCAAACAATAATAACCAATAAAATATTCCAAAAATTACCACTAGGGTGGGAATAGGATTGAATTAAATGGTGAAATCAGGATAGTAAGAGAGGAGAAGCATGTACCTGGTGATTCAAATGAATTGCTGCCAAAGAACCACTCAAAATCCACTTGGAGAAGCTTCCAAGGAGAGAAGAATCACATGGAGAGGTTACAAATATGATATGGTATAAAGGTTATGGCTTGGGATTAAATCCATAATTAAAATAGAGTTGAAATGGTTAAAATAACTTAAAATGTTTAGGATGTATGGTTGTCTCACATGATTTTCTATACTATGTGAAAATCATGCATATGCCACTAACACAACCCCCTCATACCTTGTAACCCCGTGATTTTTTATGATTTTTATTAAAATAAATTAAATTCATTTTATGTATTTTTTTTTTAATTTAACACCAAGTTAATCTTACTCTACATGAAACACCATATTAGATTGTTTTACATGCAATACTACGTTTTAACAAAACCATGATATATTATTATTATAGTTATTAAAACATAATTACATTACGTAAAAATTAAACTAAATTATAATAATAATAATAATTGTTTTTTAAAATACTAAGTATAATTGTTTAATATTAATGAAACATAGTTATAATAAAATATATAATATTTGGTAATGTCTTTATAGGTTTAAATAATAACATTTTCTCTAAAAAAATATTTTTACGTATTCTTGGGAACAATAATAAAATTAATTTTGGATACATTTAGAAAATTAAAGTGATAAAATAAACTTCATTTTTGAATCCATAATTTCAAAATTATCTTTGTGTTAATTTTTATAATTTTTCTAAAAGTATCATTTTTTGATGAATAGTGAAAAATATTGAATTTTAATTGAAAAGTGACTTTTTGTTTTCTTTATGTATAAAGTTATGTATATTTTAAATTAGTTTAATAGTTAAATTTGTTAAATTATAAATCTATTAATACAATTTATTTCATAGGAATCAATTTCATATTTTTCATAAAAACTTTGTAAAATTTTCAACATTTTCAATTTAAAAAATTATTTTCTCATCGCATATGTGGGATTAATTTTAAATTGAACATTGAAACATATGGGAATTAAATTTAGAGAATTTTATTCCATATTTTTAATAATAATTATTTATATTATATTATAAATTAAAATTAATTTTATATAAAAATGAATAGTGACTGCATTAAATATTAATTATCTTGGTTAAGGTAAAAATTGGTTTACCATGGGTTAAACTAAAAAAGATAAGAGTAAAATGACCTATAAACATGTCTAAAAACAATTTTATGGAAATACATAGACCATTAATACAGTAATGCTCTAAAATATCCCATTTGGTACCCTTGTGACATATGAATAATGTTGGAGCACTAAATTCTTTTCAAAAACACCAAGTGTGTCCTCTCCCCCACTCATAAAAGGCCACCCTCTCGTCTGTTATTTTCAACTTAAATCCATTTTTCCAATCACTAAAAAATGATTTCCAAAATTCCATACCCTCATCCTATAATCCTTAGTTTGGACAGAAATCCATCATAGAAAGTATTTTTGTGAAAACCTGATTAGGATACCCAAAGAAGAGGTAACATTAATCAATGGGCATTTATATTTTATTTCTTCCTCCACCTCCTTCAATTATTATTAAACCATGATAATATAATAACCTTATTGGATCCCATATATCCATATTTTGTAATGTTAATGGTGTAACACCCCAATCTTCCACAATACGCTTCTCATTGAATAATACGATATCGTGTGGTGTACGCAACTTCGAGTTCTAACACACCACAACAAATCAAACTAGACGTTATGAATAGTAATGCCAAATTTTCGATATTTTATAAATTTTATTTTTCAAAATGGACTTAATTTTTGGATTTTAAATGTCAAAATTATATTAGGGTAAATTTATGGTATTTTTCTGAAAACATTAAATTTTTGATGAATAGTGAAAAACACTAAGTTATTGGTCAAAACCAACTTTTTATTTAAATATTTTTTTTTTTATTTAAATTTATTTTACATAAAAATAGATACATAATACCAATATATGTTCAATTTAATCCATTGGAGTCATTTTGTATTAATTTTAGATATATAAAAATTGTATTTAACTTTTTAACGTCTTTTACCCACCTCCTAGGAGCTTTTGCAAATTTGCATAAAACATAATTTTACCACTTCTTTGAGTTGAATTTAAAAAATACAAGAGACACAGTTGATATCATTATATAAAATATGGTTCAATTAGACAAAAAAATTTTTTATTGAATGGTAACTTTTGACTTTTATTTACCACGGTTAAAAGTATATGGGGTATTTAAAGGTAAAAATGATATTATTTTAACCCTAAAACATGTCCTAATTCTATGGGATAAGTGTAATTCGATCAAAAACGACCTTAGGAATAATATATGATCCTCTAGGTTCACTTTTATGAGAATTGTAAATTTATTATTATTTAATTCAAAGAAGAGTTAAAAGAGTTAAAATAAATGTTTAATAACTAAAACATTTTTAATATAGGGTTATACATAAGATAAATTCGATTATAATTATTAATTATAAATATAAAAATAATTACCACATAATGGTATTTTATTTATAATTTTATACATTAAATAATTTAATTTCTTTATGACACAATGATGATGCAGTAATTACCGTATTAATGATAGATTAAAACAAATGATATTATAAATACCCAAATAAATGTAAGTTAAAACTTTTTATGAATTACCTGGATTTTATAGGTTAATATTCCATGTTAGTATTTATTTAATTAACTTATTTCGAATTAATCATGCAGTTATGATTTTCAAAAAAATAAATTCCCAAATTGTGTCAGAATTGACATAAAAGAGTTTTTAAAACGAATATTATATTATTAATTGATATTCTATTCTTAAAAATCTAAGGTTTGTCCAAAGGACTTATATAAGGTTATATATATCAATAATGAAACACATGGGGTTTGATTGGTTTGTTATATTATGTTTATTAACCATATAATAAAAAAATACCAAGAGATAGGGTAAATGTCAAACAAGTTAACAAAGAGTTAAATCTAAAAGATAAAGTTAATATATTGACCCAAACCTGTCTAAAACCTATTGGATGAGTGGTTTTCGACCCATACCTACCTTATAATTTCAATAATTCATTTTTGATCCATTATAAACCGAAAATTATTATATTATAAATTAATATTTCTAGATTTTCCTAAGGTTCCCCTCACCCCTCTTATAAAAGGGGACTTTCCCTTCTCTCTAATTAACACCTTAAAAGCCATTTGGCTCAGCAGAAGCCTTCCCAAATACCCACTAAATTTTCCTACAATTATCTTATAGTCCTTCCTTTATTCATAAAGCCAACCTATGGAGCCATTTTGATCAAATCAAAAGGAAGAACCCGAAGAAGAGGTAAATATTTCATCACCTCTTTCAAGTTCTTTTCTTATTACACTTCCTCTTTCTTTGTTGTTTCAATTTTAAAATAAAAAATCAAGTATATTATATATATTGTGATGTTATTATAAAAATTTTACAACCATATTAGTTATTTTATCCATCCTATGAATGAAAAATTCAACAAATGTGCGTACGTACAACTTACTGTCTCCACGTCATAGTGTACTTCATTATTCAAACATTCCATCATTTGAATGGGTATAATAGTGAGTATAAATGATGTAAATACTAAATATAAAATTATAATTATTCTGATATATGATATACCATCCAATTATATATTATTTTAATATCAAAAGAATGATATTGTCGCCCGTGCGTACGTAGGGAATACCGTCTCCACTAACGCGATGAGATTCATTCCCCATCATATCCATTAAAGAATAATTTTCATTAGATGATTAAAAATAATTTTTATAGACTTAATATCATTCTGAATATGAATAATATAAATCCTATCCATAACAAACATTACATACATAACAAATCATATAAAGGAAAACGAATCAGTTAACACTCGAAACAACGATAATACTAAGCTATTATTAACAGAGAAATGTTAAAAGATCTTATAGGATATCATATTAATGTATATTATTCTTGTATAATTTAATAACAATTATTTCACCGTTACATAGATATTTATCTTACCCTTAACTAAGGAAAAGTACAAGGTAATGGTTAATTATAACAATATCTTCATTGTCCGAGGTTGTTTATACATAATTATCTATTAGGACTTCTTTATCATCCACATACATATTTCTTAAAACTGTATTTCAAAATATTATAACTATTTTATAGACTATTGGTTAAATTCATTTATACCCTTGTTTTACTTTTATAATATGTTTATAAAGGAATCCTTTCGTCGTTTTCCAAACAAGGTCCTTTATAACCTTTTCAACAAAATTAATGTAATAATGTCTTTTTTTAACTTATACGGTGGGGACGGAAATTTTGTGCCATTATAAAATCATCTAAGATTCCCTTACAAGCTTATAGTAATATTTCCAAAATAAATTTCTCCATAAATTATTTCAAAATAAAAATAGATATTTCTCAAAAAAAATGTTTTGAATTCATCTATGTCAACATACTTTGATGGATTTTAAACTTATTTGAAGTTGATTTATTATGATACAAGGCTTTCATATTGTATTGAATGTTTTGTGATAAGTTTGATAGTGTATGTGTTATTTTTAAACCATTCATGGTTTATGGATAAAGTATTGACATTTCTATGCTAGTTTTAATACGAATTTTTATGTTATGTTTAAACCTTATCATATAAGGAATGCATTTGACATAGTAAGTGATGGGTGGAGCCCTCTATAGTTCCTCAATGCGTAGGTGGGTCTCATGAGACAAACTAGTGTCTTGGAACAAGGCCTTGAAAAAAATATTATTTTTAGTCTTGGCACAAGGCCTTCACTATGTGGTTATGAATGTCCAGCGTTATTCATTCCATCATTATGAAAGTGGCTATTGATATTGCATGTGATTATTCGACTAGTAGAATATCCATGTGAATATGTAAATGGAATTATTTTATTTTATCTTTTCTATATTATGATTAAGTTAAATTTTAAAAAGCTTTTGTTTTAGTCTTATACATTACTTAAATGTTTATACATATTTTTGAATGTTTCTGCTATATTTTTATCCTTACTGAGAATCTGAGCTCACCCCTTTCTATGTTTTATTTTTTCCAATATGTGAAAAGTTTATTATGACTGAGCTGTAGGGATATTCTATGGTATCTCACTGTTTTCTATGGAAACAGTGTTGTTGTAGTTTTCCATTTTATAATGTAGTGTAAACTTTATGAATGTATCTAGTACTTCCAAGGCTACTAAACTAATCGGTCTTTCAGACTTCATCTTTTGTGATCATGCCAATGATATGTAATAATGAACCGACTCTGGGATTCTGGGGTCGGGGTGTTACAGTTGGTATCATAAGATGTTTAGTACAAACATTTGAATCTAGATTTAGAAAAACTTGGATTATAGAACATTAAACTAAGATAGAATTTGAGGATTAGAATATAATAACTTCCTATAATTTTGGTATTGTAAAGATTTTATGAGTTTTCAAAGAAATAAATCCCTATCTGGATACAAGAAGGTAGAGGTGGCTCTCTCACAGATGTACCTAGGGTTAAAACCTGAAAACACCTCTTTCAGATAGACTCGAATGGGAACTGATGCACAACAATGGGTTTTACTGCACTCTTGGGCATGACACTCCTGGGGGATATGCATAGAATAATACTCATTCAATTTACAGACAATTATGAAGGATTTATGAGTATATAATTTCTTAATGAAAAATTTTTTTTGATTATGGATTATATCTATAAACTGTTCAATTTATGTTAATTGTTTTACAAGTTTGGATTTATGTATTTCGATTCATAGACTAATCTATTTTATTCCATTGCTTAGAAATAGTGCCTAGTGGGAGGAATGGAAACTGTATCAATGCACACACTCCATGTTGGGATTCCCCTCCTACTCAAGATAATTATAGTGGAGCTGGTGATGGAACTGGTGCTAATCAGCTAATCACCATACTGGGACAACTCACTCATGTAATGAATAATAACACTACTCGTATGAAACACCCAAATCTGTAACGTGGAGGATCAATGTTAGATCGCTTCATGGGGAAGAACCACCAAAATTTAATGGGGGTAAAAATCCACTAGTATCTGAGCAAATTATAAATTAATTAGAGAAAATATTCCACTCCTTGGGGAGTAGCGAAAGTGAAATTTGTTATGGCATTCTACCGCCTCACTGGAGATGTTGATCAATGGTGTTCATTGATTCAAAACACAAAGGAAGATGATGAAGTACCAAATATGGAATGGAGGGAGTTTAAAGAAATTTTTTTAGAAAAATAATTTCCTTTTGACCATCGAGCAGATATGGAAAGAAAATTTCTATGTCTAAGGAAAAATAAGGATAATAATGTCACAAAGTATGAGGCTAAAATTACAAGGTTAGTGAGGCATGTAGAAGATTATATACGTAACCCAAGAAGTAATATCGATCATTTATTTTATGGGTTAAAACCATTTTTTCATCGATTATTAGTATTACAATAGTTCTCATCGTATGAAGATATTGTCTCATGTGCTATCAAGACAGAAAAATAATTCTCTAAGTCTTAAAACATTAAAGAAAATCAAGAGAAGAAGAGATCTGATGAACACTCTGGAAATGGAAATAAGGGGAAGATGGGAAAAGTTGAATATCCATCCTATAGTAAATGTGGAAAGAAACACCATGGTACTTTCTTAAAGGGAATGGGAGTCTGTTACAAGTGTGGTGAAAAATGTCACCAAGCTCGTGATTGTAAAGGGACGAAAGAGTTTATCGATGATTAATTGTACAATTTTAGAGAATGTGGGAATTATGTGAATGAATTTCTTAAGTGTTAGGGGAACTTACCTAAGAAGAGGCCAAGGGATCAAGGCCAAGCTTATGTTATCACTACTGCTGAGGTTGAAGCTCCAAAATATGTAGTGGAAGGTAATTTAATAGTTTCCTCAAGTTTAAAAAATGATTTATTTAATTCTAGATCACCGCAATGTTTCATATCTTCCTAGTTTTCTAGGAAAATTATATATTTCCAATTTTATTTAACAAGGGATTTGTCAGTCAAAAATCCTAAGGGAAGTATCATGGAAACAACGTTTTGTGAATCAGTTCCCATTATGTCATATAAACATTATTTATCTTCTAATCTCATCATCATACCCATGATTGAATTTGATATAATCCTCAGTATGGATTTTATATCAGACCATGATGTGAAAATTTGTTGTAAGAAGAAGTAGGTTACAATGTTTGATGATGATAAGAGGTACCTTATCTTTAGAGCAGAAACATCACCACCTAATTCTTATCTAGATCCACCCCCAGTAGCTCAACTAAATTCAATTATCGGGGAGGAAGAGAATGAAATAACTATGGATGAGGAACAAAATTTTCAAATAAAGGATATACCTATTGTGAAAAAATATGTTGATGTGTTTCTAGAGGATTTACCTGGACATCCTCTAGAATGATAAATTGAGTTTTCCATTGACTTAATATCTAGTTCAAGGCCCATATCAAATACCCCTTATAGAATTGCCACTATGGAATTAGTGGAACTAAATAAATAACTAGAGGAATTGAGTAATAAGGGATTTATTCTCCCTAGTGTATCTCTATGGGGAGCCCTTGTCCTTTTTGTTAAGAAGAAAGTTAGATCTATGAGGTTGTGCATTGACTACAGGGAGATCAATGCTATAATAATAAATAACAAGTATCCCCTACCTCGCATTGATGATTTATTCAACCAACTTTATGGAGCTCAATAATTTTCAATTATTGATCTTTGATATGGATATCCTCAGTTGTGTGTGAAGAAGGAAGACAATCCAAAAACAGCATTTTGAACTAGGTAAGAGCATTACGAGTTTACAGTAAATCCATTTAGATTGCCTAATGCACCCTCTATCTTCATGGATCTAATGAATATAGTTTTCATGGAATATCTTGATGACTTTTTAGTGTTATTTATTGATGACATCTTGGTATACTCCAAAAGATACTAAGATCATGAAAATCACTTGTGCATTATTCTAAATACTCTTAGAAAACATGAATTATATGTGAAGTTTAGCAAGTGTGAATTATGGCTTCAAGAGATTTATTTTCATGGCCATATTGTCTCTAAGTATGGAATCTCTGTTCATCCTTCTATGGCAAGATCAATCCATGAATGGACAATACCAATGAGTATAACTGAGGCACACAGTTGTATTGGTTTAGTAGGTTATTATCAGCATTTCATCGAGAATTTTTTCCGATTGGGCAACCCATTAACTAAGCTCACGTGTAAAGAGGTTAAATTTGTTTGGAAAAAAGAGTGTGAAAAATGTTTTAAAGAACTAAAGAGTATATTACTCAATGCTCCTATATTGACTCTACCATCGGGGAATGATGGGTTTGTTATTTATAGTGATGCTTCATAGAAAGGACATGGTTGTGTCCTTATACAGAATGATATGGTTATTTCATATGGATCACTACAGCTAAAAATTAATGAGAAAAACTATCCTACTCATGATCTTGATTTAGCATCTATAATCTTTTTTTTGATGATATGAAGACATTATCTCTATGGTAAAAAATGTGATATATATATAGATCACAAGAGTTTGAAGTATATTTTCTCACAGAAGGAACTCAACATGGGGCAAAGGAGATGGATTAAACTACTCAAGGATTATGGTTTCACCATACACTACCATCCAGGGAAGGCCAATAAGGTGTCACATGCTTTTTGCATAAAGCATCATGGAACTCTGAACAAGAAGAGATTTGAAAAGGATCCTATATACAAGGATGTAGCAAAGTTTAATATGGGGATAACCATGGAAGTTGAAACATCAATAATTTTTCAAATGGTTGCCAAACCATCTTTACTGTAAAGGATAAAGAGTTCTCATATTGATGATGAAGAGTTTAAAAAGAAGATTAAAGCTGTGAATGATGAGAGAATGAGTGACTTTGTGTTTGAAGATGGAATTTTGAAATTTGGGAAGAGACTTTGTGTTCCTGATATACTTGATCTAAAAACGAAATTATTGCATGATTCTCATAGCTCCAATTTCTCTATACACCCCAATAACACTATGATGTATAGTGATTTGAAGGAACTTTTTTGGTGGGACAACATGAAGAGGGAGAGTGCTAATTTTGTGTCAAGATGTATGGTTTGTCAACAAGTGAATGCTGGAAGGCAACAACCTGGAGGAGTCATGCAACCACTTCCCATACCTAAGTGGAAATGGGAAAATATTATGATGGAATTTGTTATGGGACTGTCAAATACTCCAAGATGGAATGATGCAATATGGGTCATTGTAGACTTTCTTACCATTTCAGAACATTTTATTGCTATAAAAGAAGATTTACCACTTGAACATTTAGAAATACTGTATATTAATGAAGTTGTAAGACTCCATGGTGTACCCATATCGATAGTTTCTGATCATAATCCCCGTTTCACATCAAGATTCTGGAAAATTCTTTAGAAGGCCTTGGATACTTAACTTCATTTGAGGAATTCCTACCACCCTCAAACAGATGGAAAATCAGAATGAACTATTAAAACCTTAGAAGACATGTTGAGATCCTTCTCACTTGACTTTTAGGGTATGTTGGATCAATATTTAACTCTGGTAGAATTTTCCTATAACAATAGCTTCCATTCAAGTATTAAAATTGCACCATATGAAGTATTATATGAAAAGATATGTCGCACACCAACCTGTTGGGATGATGTTAGTGAAAGAAAACTCGTAGGCCCAGAACTTGTGGAGGAAACGATAGAAAAGATGAAGGTAATAAAAACACACATCAAAGCAGCTAAAAGTAGGCAGAAGAGCTATGCCGATAATCAAAGGAAGGATTTGGGATTTCAAGTTGGTGTTCATGTTTTCATGAAGGTTTCTCCATTGAAGGGAGTTATACATTTTGGTAAGAAAGGTAAATTGAGTTCCAGGTACATCGGACTTTTTGAAATTATAGAACGAATTGGGTTTGTAGCTTACCATTTGGCAATGCCAACAAGTCTCTCCAAAGATCACGATGTGTTCCACATATCAATATTGAGAAAATAAATTCCTTACCCAATGCATGTACTCACCTATGAAGAATTTAAACTAGAACCTGATCTGTCTTATTACGAAGAGCCCATCAGGATTCATGATACCAGAGAACAAGTGTTGAGAAATCAGATGACTCCTTTGGTAAAAGTTCTATAGAGAAACCATAAGATGGAAGAGGGAAAATGGGAACCCAGGGAACTTATGATGAAGAACCTCTCGAGTCTTTTTATTCATTAATATTCAAAAAAATTTGAGGATGAAATTATTTTAAGGAGGGGAGAATGTAACACCCCATTCTTCCACGGTATTCTTCTCTTTGAATAATACAATATCATGTGTTGTATGCAACTTCGAGTTCTAACACACCACAACAAATCAAACTTGCAATTATAAATAGTAATAACCACGTTTTGAAATTTTATAAATTTTATTTTTCAAAATGGACTTCATTTTTGGATTCAGAATATTGAAATTATTTTAGGATGAAATTTTTGTATTTTTCTGGAAACATTTAATTTTTTTATGAATAGTGAAAAACACTGAGTTATTGGTTAAAACCGACTTTTTATTTAAATAATTATTAATTTTATTTATGTTTAGTTTAGGTGAAAATATATATATAATACCTATATAAGTTTAATTTAATTCATTGCAGTAAATTTATATTAATTTTAGATATATAAAAATTTTATTGAACTTTTTAACGTCTTTTAGCCACCTCCTAGGAGCTTTTGCAAATTTGCATCAAACATGATTTTACCGCTTCTGTGAGTTGAATTTCAAAAATCTAAGTGACACAGTTGACATCAGTAAGTAAAATGTGGTTCAATGAGATTAAAATAATTTTTGTTGAATAGTAACTATTGATTTTTATTTACTACGGTTAAAATTTAATAGGGTAATTAAAGGTAAAAATGATATTATTTTTACCATAACACATGTCCAAATTCTATTGAATAAGTGTAATTAGACCAAAAAACCATAGGAATAAAATATGATCCTTTATGTCCACTTGGATTAGAATAGGACATTTATTATTATTTAATTCAAAGAAGAGTTAAAAGAGTTAAAATCAAAGTTTAATAACAAAAACATTTTTAATATAGAGTTATTCATAATATAAATTCGATTATAAATATTAATTTTAAAGGTAAAAATATTTACTACATAATGATATTTTATTTATAATTTTATACATTAAATACTTTAATTTATTTATGACACAATGACGATGCAGTAATTACTGTATTAATGAATGATTAAAATAATTGATATTATAAATACCTAAATAAATGTAAATTAAAACTTTTGATGAATTCCAAGAATTTAATTAGTTAATATTCCAGGTTATTATTTGTTTAATTAACTTTTTTTGAATTAATTTTTCTGTTATGACTTTCAAAAAAATCAATTACCAAATAATATCAAAATTGACATAAAAGTGTTTTTAAAACAAATATTATATTATTAATTGATATTCTATTCCTAAAAATATAAGGTTCATACAAAAGACTTAGATAAGGTTGTATATATTAATAATGAACCACTTGGGGTTCTATTATCTTGTTATAGTATGTTTATTAACCATATAATATAAAAATACAAATAGACATGGTAAATGTCAAACTAGTTAACTAAGATATAAATCTAAAAGATATGATTAATGTAGTGATGCAAACCTATCTAAAACCTATTGGATGAGTGGTTTTCAACACATCCCATCCTTATCCATTAAATAATTCATTTTGGAGCCATTAGAAACCGAAAAAGATTTTATTATAAAATAATATTTCTTGCTTTTCCTAAGGTTCCCCTCACCCCTCTTATAAAAGGGCACTTCACCTTCTCTCTAATTCACAACATAAAAGCCATTTTACTCAGAAAACCCCTCCCAAATACCCTCTCAACTGTCCTAACTTCATCATTGAGGCCTTATATTATTCAAAAATCCAACCTATGGAGCCCTTTTGATCAAATTAAAAGGAAGAACCTGAAGAAGAGGTAAATATTTCATCACCTCTTTCAAGTTCCTTTCTTCTTCCACTTCCTCTTTCTTTGTGGTTTACATTATAAATAATAATGCCAGAATATTCTATATAATGTGATGTTATTATAAAAATGGTACAACCCTATTAGTTATTTTATCCATCCTATGAATGAAAAGGTCAACACACGTGCATACGTACGGCTTACCGTCTCCACGTCATGGTGTAGTTTGTTATTCAAACATTTCATCATATGGATGGTTATAATAATGAGTATAAATTATTTAAATAATAAATATAACATTATAATGATTCTTTATGTGATATATACAATCCAATTATATATGATTTTAATTTCAAAAGAATAATATTGTCGCTCGTGCGTACATACGGAATACTGTCTCCACGACCGCGATGAGATTCATTCCCCATCGTATCCATTCAAGACTAATTTTAATTAAATTATTAAAAAAAATTAAAGACTTAATATCATTCAGAATATTAATAAGATACATCTTATCCATAAAAAACATTACTTACATAACAAAGCATATGAAGTAAAACGAATCATTTAACACCTGAAACGACGATAATACTATGATATTTTAAACAAAGAAATGTTAAAAGATCATATATGATATCATATTAATGTATATGATTATTTTATAATTTAATTAAAAATATTTCACCATTATATAGGAGGTTAACCTACCCTCGACCAATTAAAAGTACAAGTAAGGTTTAATTCTACAATCTCTTCATTATCTGAGGTTGTTTATACATAATTATCTACTAGGACCTCTTTATTACCCGCATACATATTTCTTAAAAATGTATTTCAAAACATTATTACTATTTTATAGTCTATGGTTAATGTCATTTATACCCTTGTTTGACTTTTATAATATTTTTATACAGGAATATTTCCGTCATTTTCCAAACAAGGTCCTTTTAACCTTTTCGACAAAATTATGGTAAGAATGTCCTTTTTTTAACTTATACGGCGGGTGCGGCTATTTCCCACTGTTATAACATCATCGAAGCATCCCATACAAGATTATAAGAATATTTACAAAATAAATGTTTTCTTAAATGATTTCAAAATAAAAAGATATCTTTCTCTACAAAAGGTTTTGATTTCATCTATGTCAACATCCTTTGATGGATTTTAAAATTATTTGAATTTGATTTATTATTATACAAAACTTCTATATTGTATTAAAGGTTTTGTGATATGTTTGACTGTGGATGTGTTATTTTTAAACCATTCATGTTTTATGGATAATGTATTGAAATTTCGTATTCTAGTTTTAATACGAATGTTTATGTTATGTTTAAACCTTTACATATGAGGAATGAATTGGACATAGTAAGTGACTGGTGGAGCCCGCTATAGCTAATCGATGCATCGGTAGGTCTCATGAGACAAACTAGTGTCTTGGAACAAGGCCTTGAAAAAATCTTATTTGTAGTCTTGGAACAAGGACTTGACTATGTGGTTATGAAAGTCTGGCATTATACATTCCATCATTATGAAAGTGGATATTGACATTGAATTTGATTATTAATATTGTAGAAATTCATGTGAATAATTTAATGGAATCATTTGGTTTTATCTTTTCCATATTATGATGAAATTCATGTTTAAAAATATTTTTTTAGTCTTATACATTGCCTTAAATGTTTGTGCTTATTTATGAAGGTTTCTGCTATATTGTTATCCTTACTGGGCATCTGAGCTCACCCCTTTATATGTTTTATTTTTCCTAGGATGAGAAGGATTATATTATTACTGACCTTCAAGGATATTATATGGGATCTTATTGTTGTCTATAGAAACAATGTTTTTGTAGTTTTCCATTTTATGATGTAATGTAAACATTATGAATATATCTATTACTTCCAAGGATAATAAACTATTCGGTCTTTCAAGACTTGATATTTTCTGATCATGCCAATGATACATAATAATGCACTGACTCTGGGCTTCTAGGGTCAGGGCGTTACAAATGGATTTATCTATTACCATCTCCACTTTCATCAAATGAGTTACACAATCATTGTTCGTGTTTACGATGGACTACCGCCTTACGAACCGTTTTCATCCATTTTTTTATTACCACCATTAATGGAAGGTCCTAATGATATATTTTTTGGTTATATAAGATATTTATGACATTATTATTATTTTAGAATAATGATATCACACATACCTTCATACCCGCCATTTTGTGGGAATATGATAACATCACTCACGTGTATGGTGGACTAACACATCATGAAGTGATTTGATTCGTTGAAACTTTACATAGAAGGTATTAATGATGGATTTAATAAACATATATGATATATATTACATAAAAAGGAGTTTATATGATAATATATATATATATATCATTTACTTTTCTTTCTTTCAACCCGATAGGAAAATGGAAACAATGTTAATGGTTATGTATAACCTACAATCTCCATGGACGATGTATTTTATTTCCTATTATAAAATTTTATAGTCTTTTCTAAACACATATATAAGGAATATATATTATATTTATATCATGGTTTACATTATGGAGATAATTAAACCATGATCGAAGTAATAGGAAAAAATAATAACAAGTTAAAATATACACAAAAAAAACAAAGTAATTATTTCCCAAAACATGACTATAACATAGAATTGTGACTACACCAGCCTCTCACCTCTCTCTCTCTCTCTTGGCTAGGTCCTCCCATTGTTTCTATGTTATATGGGGACTTTAAATACACCTCAATTACATCATATCCCCTTCTCCCCACTCTTATTATTTTTATTCTTCCCTCCCTCATCCCTCCTTAATATCTCCATATTAATCATTCCTTTAGAGGCTTAACACTATCGCATGGTGGTATGTGGGTTCACTTATGCTTTCCTTATTGATAGGCTTAATTCTTCTTCATCTTATATGAGACTTATCTCACCTCAGGATACCACTTTCCTTTACCGTCATCAATCCTTTTTCTTTTTTTTTCTTTTCCCTTTCCATTACATGAGTTTGTGTTTGATTTCCCGCTGACATTTGTTCTTCACAACCCTTGGTTTGTTCAGATTCCATCCCATGATAGTTCTTCCAACTCTGTCTAAACTAAGTCCCATATCAATTGATTTCTCTTGTTTTTGTGAGTGATTATTTAATCCCTGAGTGGCGTTGACATGATCTAATTCATATAGATGTTTGTATCATCATTTTCTCTCCTCATAGTAGATAGCGTATGGATTTGGATCTGGTACGTCGAAGTTGGTCCTGATTTTTGATTGAAATTTTGATGATGGTTTTATGATTGTGTGGTGGTTGGAATAAAATTCATTTTACGTTCTTTTTGGTGATGGTTTTTTAGTTTTCTTTTCTTGGGGTTTTTTTCTTTGTAGTGTGGTGGTTTTCTTCCCCTCAATGGTGTTTATTCAGCTAACTCAGTTTTGTTGTTTGGTAATTTTTCGTTTTGATTCATCCAATAAAATTACATATATTATTTTAGATTTTTGTTTGGGTGATGTTTATTTTACTATTCACTTGGTGGCAGTTACAAATGTAGGGTTTGGTGTTCATGGAAATGGTTATATCTCACTATCAAAGTCATATTCCACTTTATAATATACACTTTCTCCAAGATTCCACCACTATTATCTTATTTTGACTTGTTTGGTGGTTTTCAAGGTGTTTTTTCATGTGAAGTTTGATCGAGCGATGAAGTTCTAGGAGGTGTCTCTCATGGTGGCATCATATCTATCTTTGATTCTCCACTAGACATGATCTTCACGGTGGTAGTGGAAATGCTTTGGTTGGTGGTCTTTAGGGTACTAATTCTATGTGGTATTTTGTAATGGTGGTTTTCATGAAAGTGATGATGGATTCTAGAAAAAAACTCTTGCTAAAGAACTGGTGTCAAAGATGGGTATGATTAATGTCAGGTTGCATGACACAAGATTGTGTGTGGTCCAAGTTAGTGATAATTGTTTATGTTTGATATTTGAAATTTTAAATTAGGGTGTGCAGCGTGAGTCTATTCATGTACCAAGGTGTTGATGGTGGTTTGAAGTTTAATGATTCATGTTTTATGTTTGAAGTTTTATATTTTATGTTTGATGTCTACAGTTTGAAATTTGTTTTTTGTGGGGGTTTATGTGTCTCAATATGATTCGGGGATGTTTATATAAGCTTCCCGCTAAACCAAAGGATGTTTTTTTTAAAATGGATTGGGTAGGGTATGGAATTATTAATAAAAAAGTGAAAAAAGTTCATAAGTAAATAAAATAAGGTATGATATATATATATATGTATGGTTCTGTAATAGATTAATAATAAACAAATATTTATTATACAAGAGGTTTGAACATGTGCCAATAAATTGATGATTTAAGGTAATGGATTTTCGCCTCACTTTTTACTTCATTCAGGCACATCCCATATTCACCACCTCTTTATTTTATGTGGTGTATATACATACCATTAGTATATTTTAGGATGTGTCTCATTAAAATTATTTTTATTTAAATATCCATTTCAGGATCCCTCTTTCAGGGGGTTTACGGGTTAAAATTTATCAAATCGGTAAAATATTTTTTTCATAATTTTCCATATTTGAGACGTACATTATTTTATATACTTATATTCTTTCTTGAGGTGTATATATATCCCCTATTTAATTTCATATCATGTATCTAATTTTCCTTGGTAAATTTTAATTTGCATTTTATTTTATTCCTACATAGGGATTATTATTCAATGTTACCAAAATGGTAAATATGTTATGTTACAATCTCTTCATTTATCAGGATTCTCTATCATTATGTTTATAATGATAAAATATTATGATAAATCTATTAATAAAATAATTTTTTTATTCTCCTCTTGTTATTCATGATATATTAATGTAATGGTAAAAATTTTCCATTTATTGTAGTTAAAATTATTAAGAAAATATTATTAATAAAATCTGACTCTATTTCTCACTTCTGTAAAAGATGTTTTATCTTCAAAAACCTTTTATTATATTTTTTTATTTTTTTATTACTCTCAAATTGTTTTTAAAATATATTTTTACCCATTTTTTAATTTTTTTAAAAAAAATTGATAAGAATCCTTATTTCATTTTACAAAATAATGCTCATTTGGATTTTATCAAAAATGTGAAAGTAATATTTGTTTTAACATGTACCTGAAGAAATAAATTTTCTAACGACATGGACAATTGTTTCTTTAAATATTACATTATATATTTTCAAGGTTATTTTCAGAGAATTTTTTTTATAAATGTTTTATGATTCAAAAATAATTCTATAAAAAGGAAAGGATATTTCCCATAAGAAATGTTAGAAATTATATTTTGAAATTATTTTAAATATAAGATAACATCCATTGGGGTTACACATTATTTATAGAGGATATGATCCACGGATCACATTTATATTATTTCTTTTAATGGTTTATGTTTTAATGTAATGTTATTTATGAATCCCATTTCTCTTCCACAGGTTATACCATGAGGAAATGCTTATGAAACCTTCTTATTTTGGCTGGTTGTTATTTGATGAAATTATTATGAAACTAGCCTCTTTTCCAAATGTTATGATATGATGAAATTTTTATGATACCCATTTCTTTTCAAGTGTTATGTTATAATGAATATTTATGATCCTATGGAACACATAAATATAGTTTTCATTATGTGATGGTTTGAACCTATATATCCTTCCAATGCATTGGGTAAATATTTATTTCCCATGTGATAGATATGACTGGAATGGGGAGTGTACTCAGTTTAGTAATACAGGTATGGAACAAGGAGTGAACCTGGTTGAGTAATAGAATTTTTCTTTTATTATGGTCTTTAGAGTGAACCTTGACCACTATAATGGATTGGGGAGTGAACCATTTCTAATATCATAGCCTTGGAAGTGAGCCTTCATTAATATGGAATTGTATTAATATTTTTTTGTGTATGTCAAAAATTTCATGTCTTATGCCAATATTATGATCTCATGGATCATGTTATTTGATTCCCTTATTATTCCGGACTTATGAAGAGCAAATATTTATTCCATGAATTGACATTATGTTATTTGATATTAAGGGTATTATTTTCAAATTTTGTACTCATGTTCTCATACCATTATGTTCATGTTATGCTTATGTATATCCCATGAGTACCCATACCAAGAATCTGAGTTCACCATTTCTTATGTTTACTTTCCCAGGTTATGAAGATATGTATTATGTATGATATGTCTAAGAAGGGTTTTATTGGTGAATAACATTGTTCGAGATGATTTTTCTCACTTATGGACTAGTGCTTATGTTTCCAAGGTTCCAAAGGCACAAAACTATTAAAGTACTTAAGCATTCATTAGGGTAATGTTATGAATATTCATAGAAAATGATGCAATATTTATATATGAATGTCCTGGGACATTATATTTGGTATCATATGATATTTTTAGTTAACATTTTTAAACTGGGATAAGAAAAACATAGTGGGATTCCTAAGGATATGTCTAAGGAAAATTCTAAACATGATTCAAAGTGTAGGAAAATTTCCTAGAATTTCGGTAATGGTTAGATTGGGTGGTATCTATGAAATTACATCCTCGTATAGATACTAAAATTGGATGTGGATCTATCATAGAGGTAGATATGGATAATAACTTCAGAAGGTCTTCATTGATCTAGACTAGATTGTTACTTAGTGCACAATAACATGCCTTTCTTCACACATAGCTTGACACTCCTATGGGGATATGATTGAGAAAATCAAAAACTCTTTACAACCCATCATTAATAAATTAAATAGTTGTTAGCTAAGAATGAACTAGAAAAAACCTAATGTGTCATTGATTAAAAATAATTTGTCATTATTTTACATCTTATAACTGTTTTCCATGATTATGTGGTTCTACACTATGATTATTATTTCTTACTCTATGGTTTTTGGTTTTATTCGATGGATGAAAACATAAGTAACCATATTAATGATAAGTTTTAAAGACAATGAAATACTTTTCCTCTAGATAATCCAAAAATTATGGGATATGGAATAAGAAGCCTTATTTTTATTCTCACAAAATTTTCTCAATATATGAATCATGGGGTACTTCCACATAAATAAAGGAGGGAACAACATTACATTGAGACCTTCATGGGAAAATTCTCACATTCTCCGAGTGTGTCTTCTGATTCACAAGTAGAAAAAATGGACCACTATAATTAAAAATATATATTCCACTCTCCATTGTTCAGAACATGAAAAAATCATTTTGGATATCTACTGTTACGAAGGTGAAAAGGATCAGTTGTATAATCTTATTAGGAATAAGAGGCAGCATGATGAAATTTATTCCATGGATTGGGTTGACTTCAAGAACATATTTATCAATTATTATTTCCTCAAATTATTTATAAGTAAATGGAAGATAAGTTTCTTGATCTAAATAAAAAGGATGATGAGTCTATTGGTACCTATGAGGAAACTTTTACAATACTTTGGAGGTGTTCAACTGGTATTATCATCTATCCTGAAAGCAAGGTTGATCGATTCTGTAGTGTATTAAATCCAATTATTTTATAGTTTTCATACATAAGATACATCCGTAGTTGTGAAGATTTTGTATTTCTTTCTATAAATGTGGAAATGTAGGTTGCATTTATGTATCAATTTTTGGTTTTTGATAAGAAGTTAAAAATGGAATTCAAAGTAAAATATTGAAAACCATGGAGAAAAGAAGATTATCTTTCCTCTATTATCAAATTGTGGGATGTAGCATGGAGGAAATTATCTTAAGGTGGACAGTAAAATTTTTAAGTGTGTAAGAGAAGTTTATAGTACTACTGATTACCTATGTGATGGGAATAAGTTATATAACTATGTGAATATAGATAAATGCGCATAGAATTCACCTCCCACACTTCAGTGCTTCAAGTGTAACGAGAATGATAATTATGATAACTAGTCCCCAAACACAAGGGTTAATGATGATGATTTATGTCATAAACCTATTATGCTGAGGGATAAGGAAAATATCAGGTGATCACTATTTGTTAAGAGGGGTGAAATATAAACATGGTAAAAGGTACACTTATTATCCAATATATGACTACTAATGTCATATTTGACTCTGGACCTATCCATTCATTCATATCTAAGGAATTTTATAAGGGTATCATGATTCCAACCAAATGATTAGATATGTAATTAGAAGTAAAAACCCCTAATGGTATGATTATCATATATTAAGTGTATGATTCCTCTCTGTTTGATGTGGGGGGTGTACTTCATCAAAATCTTATCATTATTCTAATGGTTTGATTTGATGTAATATTAGGCATGAATTTTTTTCCTCTAGAAAAATCCCACATGAATTGTCTAGGATGGGGAGTCACATTTGGTATTTCAATCCAACCTATGATACTCTATCAATTTAATGATAAGTATAAATTTTTTATAGAGATTTCATCCATTATATGAGTCTCAATACCAATTTAGAAGGGTTCTTTAGCTCAAAATGGTGTGGAGAAACTCGACATCAATTACATGCCAATTTTTAGGAATTATTTGATGTATTTATAGAAGAGTTTTCTAGTATTCCACCAAAACATGAATTTTAGTTCTTGATTGAACTCATAATTTATAACACACCAATTTCAAATACTCCCTAAAGAATGTCCTCGATTGAGTTGTAGGAATTAGATATGAAAATCTAGGGAAATCATAATAATAGATTCATTTGGAAAAGTGTGTCACCTTACTATGCCCCTGTTTTTTTTTTGCTAAAAATAAATATGGATCAACGTGAATCTTCATTAATTATCAGGAGATAAATATGATCACATTTAAGAAAATGTATCATCCTCCCCTTTTTGATGACTTTTATGAACAACTAGGTGGAGCTCAATACTTTTCCAAGATTGAACTTCTTTCTGGATATCATCAATTGAGGGTCAAGAATGAGGATACACCCATGAAGGAATTATATATAAGGTACAGACTCTATGAATATACAGTGATTCCGTTGGATGTTAATAATTCCCCGAAATCATCATGGATTTAATGAATAGAATCTTTAGATATTACCTTGATCAGTTTGAGGTGGTCTTTATAGACAATATGTTTATCTGCTAAAATGAAAATGAATAGAATTAATACCACATAATAATTGTACTAAAGACCATAATGAAGGATATTATATAATAAAATTTTAAGAAGTATAAATTTTGGATGCAAAATATCTATTGTTTTGGGCATATAATCTCAGTAGAGGGTATATATGTAGATCCATCAAAGATAGAGTCTATTGAATATTTTCCCAGAAGAACCATGGTGACTGAGATCCATAGTTTTTATGGTTTATTTAGATATTATTGATGGTTTTGGATAAATTATCACCTTTATATGATCCTATAATAAAGTTAACATGTAAGGGATCCATGTTCCTCTAGAAAAAAGAATGTGGAGAAAATTTCATGGAACTGAAGAGAAGATTAATCAGTAAACAAGTTATTACATTTCCATATAGTTGATATGGGTTTAGAAGTTATAGTGATGCATCCAAGAAGGGATTAGGATGTGTTATTATTGAGAATGAAATTGTTATAGCTTTTGCCACATGAAAATTGAAGGTTCATGGGAAAAATTACCCAACTCATGGTTTGGATGGATTCGTTTTCTTTATAGAGGAAAGTGTGAACTATATACCTATCATAAAATATTAAAGTATATATTAACACATAAGGTTTTTTATATGTTCTAAAAAATTTGGTTAGAGATGATTAATGATTATGAATACTCAATACATTACCACATTGTGAAATTGAATAAAGTGGTTAAGGCTTTGAGTATAAAGGATCTTTCTATATTACCTATGATGATGATCACAATAGATCCAATATTTTCATATTTATAGTGGATGGACCTAGAAATTCAGAATGAAAAGGAGAAATATTATCCTTATCAATTGAATGTTCAACCATCTATCCATTTAATGATTAAAGTGGTACATATGAAATATATGGAGATACAAAAATAAGGTTACAAATTTTCATAAGTTCAACATTGATCATGATGGAATCATAAGTTTTAGGAACCATGCATGTGTTCCATCTGGACCAAATATAAAGGATTAGTTAGAGGAATCTCATAGTTATTCATTATCTATCTATCCTGGAAGTAGGAATATGTATAGAGATTTGAATGAATATTTATGGTGGGATGTCATGAAGAGATATTTCGCAAAGTAAGTATCTCAGTTTTTGGAATGTCATCCTGTTAAGGTTGGAAGACAAAATTCTATGTGGATGTTTTATCCATTGACCTTACCATAATGCAAATATGAGAACACCACCATGTATTTTTTTCATTAGACTCCTCAAAAATATCGAAAGAGAATAATTCTATATGGGTTGTAGTTTATCAACATCCTAAGTCAACACACATCATCGCAATCATAGAATATTTATATCTAGATCATATTTCTAGGATATACATTAAGAAGGTGGTAATATTTCTTAGAGTACCCTATTACATTGTTTTTTATCAGGATCTAAGTTATACAAAAAAGTTCTAGCAAGGTCATCAGCAAGATCTACATACTAATTTGAGTTTCAACACTGCGTATCATCCTCAAACAAATGGTTAGTCTGAAATAAAAATTCAGACCCCAGAGGATATTTTGATATCCTCTTATTTGTATTTAAAAGGTGTTTGGGATGAGCATCTTACAGTAGTTGAGTTTTCTTACATCAATAGATTTCACTCAAGCATCTAGATGGATCATTATGAATACCTATATGAAAATAAATTTTGATCTCTAATGTGTTGTAATTAAGTTATAAAAAGATATATATTGTGACCTAATATAGCTAAAAATGGTGTAGAGAGTTAAAACCATTCAAAAAACATCAATGTAGTTTTTATTTGGCATAAAATTTATAATAAAAATCACTGGTGTGATCTAGAATATGATGTTAGTGATAAGTTATTTCTATGAATTTGTACAGGGAATAATTTTATGATATTTATGAAGAAATAGAAACTAATCCCTTTATATATCTTTCCCTTTGAAATTATAAAACATATTAGAATGGTAGCATATTTATTTGATATTATACTAAACCTCACTCAATTCCATGATGTATTCATTATACCTATCTTAATTAAGTAAGTACCTAACCCTCCACACAAACTAAACTCAATGCTTATATTGCTAGAGGAAGACATTTCTTATAAGAAAAAACAGGTGGATATTCTAGATCATATGGAAAATGTAATGAAAAATAGGACCACTCACTAGTGAAAAAGTTCCTTTTCACATTGGTTTTTATTTTTCACACCTGTTATCTGGAACTGTTATTAATGGTGACATTGTAAATATGTATTTTACATCACTTAAAAAAATCGATCTTTTAAATGAATTATCAAATTGTTTTTTACATCATTTATTTGATAACATATGTGATAAACTCATTTATAATGGTATTTCACATCGTTTATCACATAACTGATGTGAAAAATAATTTTTCATGTTAGTTATGTGATAAAAAAGGTGAAAAACTAAGGTTAAAAAGGATTTTCATGTGATTTATCTAATAATCGTTTTGAAAACCCATCAATATAGGTTTTTTCGCATCAGTTATAAAAGAGTCAATGTGAAAAATATTTTTAATATATATATATATACTTTCAAACATTCTATCCACATATTACCAAAACAAAAAAAAAGTATAAGAAAATTAGAATTTTCATAAAAACAACTAGCAATACATGTTTACAATTAGAAGATTCAAAATTACAATATATAGTAAAAACAAACTAAAATACAACCAAACATGTAGAATGATTTTCCAATTCAACATGTAAGTGTCTGAGCACTTGTTCACTATAAGGTAAAGGGTCATAATAAATATTCAAATTCAAAGGAAATCATTGAATATATATTATAAATAAATCAAATTAAATATAAAGGTAAAGTTTATCATGAAATATATCCTTCTAGAATTCCATAATTCTCTTAACTGAAATCTTTTCATACATAAATCATAATACATAATATCAATATTTATTTAGACCTCGATGTTTATGACAATGATTTTTAAATGGGTTTTTAAATTCAAAACAACTTTATGAAGTAATATATCAAAAATTTACAAATTATAAATGGAAATTCACCTTTTCTTTAGATATTTGATCTTGCTACTCTATTCATTATAGTCTTTCAAAAGAAATTTTATCCCCTATTATAAAATAATATGTAGGAAATAAATTTATGATTCATTATAATAGAAAAAAGTATGATGAAATTCAAACTTAAATATCCAATACATCCTTAAAATGTTGTCGCACTTCACCATGGATAGAGAAGAACTTGTAAAGTGGCTACTCACGTAGACATAAAACACTTAAAATCCAGTGGCCAAAAAATATAAAAGGAAGTTTAATGTAAGTGGTTATTTTTTTAAAATATATGTAAAACATTTTGAGATATATGTTTCATACTCTTGAATATAATGTAATATACACCACTAAATAATTTCATCCTTCTGAAATATTTTAGAAATATAAATTATTCTTTATACATTAGTCATTATCCTTACTAAAGGTGATATTATCTCTGGGTCCATAAATCCATATACATATTTCTTTTCAAGATCCTTACACATAGTATAAATTTACATAATTCCAAAAAACATAACTATAAATTTTCAATAAATTAAACGCACATAAAGATTTATGTTAATACTTACATGGAAAAAATTTACATCATATAGATGCCCAATTGATCTCTATTTAAAATCTCCATGATCACATTTTTAAAAACCACCATATTAAATTCATTCCCACAAACACCATCTTCCACTGGAATATGATAAATATCCGACAACAAATTTGAATATCATTAAAATCTATCAAGACTACTAGAATATGTATCTAAATTCATATATTATTTTATTTTTTGTTTTATAAATAGTATTTCATTTACTTTATGGAATTCATGTTAAAAAAGATAAAAATATAAACTTTAAAATGTTAAAATAAATTTAATTAAAAAATATAAATAAAAGATAACATATACACTTACCTATATGGTAAAATGACATAGAAGTCTAGATGGCCAAACTAAAAAGTAATCGGTATAATGTCAAACTGTACTCACCTCATATGTTGGTAATGGTACTCCAGCTAATATAACTATAGTATCCCATATAATGACTCTATTATGCTCTGTCTCTAATTATTAGTGATGAATGGTATCACTAATATAAAATATCCTCCCATATGTAACAATATGATGTTGTAGATCATCAAAATAAAACTCACAATATTGGGGCAGCTACAGAGGAGGGTTATAAAAGAAGGATAAGAAGTGGGGTCTACAGGTGGAGGAGGAGGAGTGGGAGCTTCTGGTGTAGGTGGATGAGTGGTAGCAACAGATTAAAACTGCCTTTTTATGTCTACAAACATAGACTGTACCAGAGCTCTGATCCTATCACCCATCTTCACATGAATATCCAGAACATGAGCCTCCAAATATTCTATTTTTTCATAAACACCCTCCATTGAATAATATTAAGAACATGTAATCACTTTTTTAACTGATACACCCATCGGGTATCCTCATACATGATGTAACACCCCAAACTTCTACGGTGTGTTTCCCTTTGAATAATACAATAACTTGTGTTGTACGCAACATCGAGTTCAAACACACCAAAACCAATCAAACTAACCATTATGAATAGTAATACCCACTTTTTGAAATTTTATAAATTTTATCATTCAAAATGGTCTTCAGTTTTGGATCCAGAATATCAAAATTAGTTTAGGGTGAATTTTTGTAATTTTTTCTGAAAAATTTCAATTTTTGAGGATAAGTGAAAAACACTACTTTATTGGTTAAAAACAACATTTTATTTAAATAATTAATTATTTTAATTAAATTTATTTTAGGTCAAAATAGATACATGATAACTATATAAGTTCAATTTAATTCATTAGAGTCATTTTATAATATGTTTAGATATATAGAAATTTTATTGAACTTTTTAACGTCTTTTACCCATCTCCTCGGAGTATTTGCAAATTTTCATAAAACATGATTTTAACACTTATATGAGTTTAATTTCAAAACATAAAGAGACACAGCTAATATTAGTTAGTAAAATGTGGTTTTATGAGATGAAAATAAGTTTTCATGAATAGTAACTTTTAACTTTTATTTACAACGGTTAAACGTAAATAGAGTAATTAAAGGTAAAAGTGATATCATAATTACCCTAAAACATGTCCTAATTCTGTTGGATAAGTGTAATTCGACCAAAAAAACCTTTGGAATAAAATATGATCCTTTAGGACCACTTGGATTAGATTGGAAATTTATTATTATTTTATTTAAAGAGGAGTTAAAAGAGTTAAAATCAATATTTTATAACTAATCTATTTTTAATATAGGGTTATACATAAGATAAATTCATCTATAAATATTCATTATAAAGATAAAATTATTAAATACATAATGGTATTTTATTTATAATTTTTATACATTAAATATTAAAATTTATTTATGACACAATGATGATGCAGCAATAACTTTATTAATGAAATATTAAAATAATTGAAATTATAAATATCCAAATAAATATAATTTGAGACTTTTATTGAATTAAAATAATTTTATAAGTTATTATGACATGTTAGGGTTGATTAGATGAATTTTTTTGAAGTATTGATTTTGTTATGAATTTAACAAAAAAAATCCCAAATAGTGTCAAAATTGACATAAAAGTGTTTTTAAAACAAATATTATATTTTTAATTGATATTATATTCCTAAAAAAATAAGTTTCAGACAAAAGGATTAGATAATATTATATATGTCACTAATGAACCACTTTAGGTTCTATTGGATGTTTTTAGTAAGTTTATTAACCATATAATATAAAAATACAAAGACAAATGGTAAATGAAAAACTATTTAACTAAGAGTTAAATCTAAAATATAAGGATAATATAGTGACTCAAACCTATCTAAAACCATTTGGTTGAGTGGATTCGGACTCATCCCCACCTTAGACTCCAAATAAATCTTTTTATAACCATTAAAAACCGAAAATGAATTTATTATAAAATAATATTTCAATCTTTTCCTAACATTCCCCTCACCCCTCTTATAAAAGGGCAATTCCCCTTATCTCAAATTTACACCTCCAAATCCATTTTAATAGTCCAAAACATGCCCAAATCCCATTTCCATTGTCCTAAATTCATCCTATAGTCCCCCCTTTAGTCAAAAATCTATCCTAAGTAGCGCTTTTGATCAAATCAAAAGGAAGAACCTGAAGAAGAGGTGAATATTTCATCCTCTCTTTCATGTTCTTTTCTTCATCCACTACTTATTTATTTTTTGTTTTCATTATAAAATAATAATTCCAGTATCTTTTATATAGATTTATGTTATTATAAAAATGGTACAACCATATTCATTATTCTTTCCATCCTATAAATGACAAGGTCAGCATACGTGCGTACGTGTGGATTACCGTCTCCACGTCATGGTGTAGTATGTCATTCAAATACTTCATCATTTGGATGGATATAATAATGAGTATAAATGATGTAAATAATAAATATAACATGATAATTATTATTTATATATAATATAACATCCAATTATATACTATTTTAATATCAAAAGAATGATATTGTCGCTCGTGCGTATGTACAGATTACCGTCTCTAAGAACGTGATGAGATTCATTCCCCCATTGTATCCATTCAAGAATAATTTTTATTTGATGATTAAAAATAATGTTTATAGACATAATATAATTATAAATATTAGTAATATACATCCTATCAATAACAAACATTACTTACGTAACAAATCATATAAAGGAAAACGAATCAGTTAACACCCAAAACGATGATACTACTAAAATATTATTAACAATTCAATATTATAGGATCCTTTATGATATCATATTTATGTATATAGTGCTTTTCTAATTTAATAATAATTTTTTAACTATTTTACAATAGGTCAAATACCATCTAATAAGTAAAAGTACAAAGTAAGGGTTAATTTCACAATCTCTTTATTATCTAAGGTTGTTTTGTACTTGAGTATCTACTGAGACCTCTTTATCATCCACATCTGTGTTTCATAAAAATATAATTCAAAACATTTTTAATATTTACTAAAAAATTTGTTAAATTCATTTATACCCATAAATTGAACTTATATGTTTTTAAAGGAATCTTTCCATCGTTTTCCAAACCAGTTTCTTTATGACATTTTCGAAAAAATTAAGGTAAGAATGTTTTTTTAACTTCTACGGTGGGTGAGGCTATTTTCCACTATTATAACATCGACGAAGCTTCCCTTAGGAGCTTATAAGAATATTTTAAAAATAAATGTTTTCTTTTATAATTATATAACTTTTAAATGATTTCAAAATAGAAAGAAATATTTCCCTAAAAAATGTTTTGATTTCATCTATGCCAACATCCTTTGAGGGATTTTAAGATTATTTGAAGTTGATTTATTATGATACAAAACGTCCATATTGTATTGAAGGTTTTGAGATATGATTGAATGTGGATGTGTTATTTTTACACCATTCATTGTTTATTGATAATTTATTGACATTTCATATTCTTGTTTTAATAAGAATGTTTATGTTATATTTAAACCTTTTCATATGAGGAATGCATTGGACATAGTAAGTAGCGGGTGGAACCCGCTATAGATCCTTGATGCATCGATCGGTCTAATGAGAAAAACTAGTGTCCTGAAACAAGGCCTTGACAAAATATTATTTATATTCTTTGTACAAGGTCTTTACTATGTGGTTATGAAGTCTGGCATTATGAATTCCATCATTATGAAAGTGGCTATTGATATTGAATTTGATTATTCGACTAGTAAAATATCCATGTGAATAAATAAATGGAATTATTTGATTTTATCTTTTCCATATTATAATTAAGTTCATGTTTAAAATTCTTTTGTTTTAGTCTTATACGTTGGATTAAAATTTCATGTTTAAAATTCTTTTGTTCTAAAATTTCATGTTTAAAATTTCATGTTTAAAATTCTTTTGTTCTAATAAATTCTTTTGTTTTAGTCTTATTTATGAAGGTTTCCTCTATATTTGTTTAAAATTCTTTTGTTTTATTTATGAAGGTTTCCTCTATATTGTTATCCTCTATATTGTTATCCTAATATGTGAAGAAGTATATTATGACTGACCTACAAGGATAGTATAAGGGATTAGAGTGTGATATATAGAGACAATGTTGTTTTAGTTTTTCATTTTACAATGTAATGTAAAAAATTATGATTGTGTCTAGTGATTCCAAGCCTACTAAACTAATAAGCCTTTCAGGACATGATTTCCTTGTATCATGCCAATGTTATGTAATAATGCACAGACTCTGGGTAACTGGGTTCGGGGAATTATAGTTGGTATCAGAATAAGTTTAGTACAAACCTTAGAATCTAGATTTAGAAAAACTCTGATTAGAGAACATTACCCTAAGACAGTCTTTGAGTATTAGTATAGAAGAACTTCATAGAATTTTGGTACTGTAGAAGTTTTGTGAGTTTTCCAAGAAATACATCCATGTCCTGATATGATCAGGTAGAGGCAGCTCTAGCACAGATGTACCTAGGGGTAAAACCTGAAAACACCGCTTTGAGCTAGACTCAAACGGCAACTGCTGCACAAAAATGGGCCTTGTTGCACTCTTGGTTATGACACTCCCAGGGGATATGCTTAGGATCATTATCATTTCCCTTAAAAATAATTATGAAGGTTTTATGAGTATATACATCCTCAAAGAATTTTTTTTATGATTGTGGATTATATCCATAAACGATTAAATTTATGTTAACTTTTTTTTAAGTTTGGAATTATGTATTTTGATTCATAAACTAATCTAGTGTATGCCATTGTTTAGAAATGACACTTAGTGCAAGGAATGTAAACCATATCAATACACGTAATTCATGTAGGGATTTCCCTCCTACTTAAGATTATTATAGTGGAGCTGGTGAAGAAACTGCTGCTGATCATCTTTTCACCATACTGGGAAAACTCACCCAGGTTATGAATAATAACCTTACCTGTATAAAGCACACTGATCCACAACGTGGAGGATCAATTTTATACTACATAATGATTCAAAAGCCACCAACATTAAATTGGAGTAAAAATCCATTAGTATCTAAGTGATGGATGAATTCGATAGAGAAAATATTTCACGCTTTGGGGAGTAATGAAAGGGAAAAAGTTGTCATGGCAGTTTATCACCTCACGGAAGATGCAGATCAATGGTGGTCATTGATTAAAAACACAAAGGAAGATAAAGAAGTATCAAGTATGGAATGAAGGGAGTTTAAATAAATTTTCTTAGAAAAATACTTTCCTCATGACCATCGAGCGGATATGGAAAGAAAATTTCTGAGTCTGAATCAAAAAGAGGATGAGACTGTCACAAAGTATGAAGCTAACTTTACAATGTTAGCAAGGCATGTTGCAAATTATATACGTAACCCAAGAAGTAATATTTATCATTTTTTTGATGGGTTAAAAACATTTATCTATAAATAATTAGTCTCAAAATCCTTCTTTTCATACGAAGACATTGTCTCATGTGCTATCAAGATAGAAAAGGAATTCTCTAAGTCTTACGACATTAAAGAAAAGAAAGAGAATAATAGATCTACTGAACACTCTGGAAATGGAAATAAGGGGAAGAAGGGAAAATTTGAATATCGATCCTACAGTAAATTTGGGAAGAAACACCCCATGTACTTTCCTGGAGGGAATGGGATTTTGTTACAAGTGTGGTGAAAAAGGACACCAAGCTTGTGATTGCAAGGGGAAGAAAGAGGTTGTCAATGTGGAATGTTGCAATTGTATATAAAGGAGGCATTATGAAAATTAATGTCTTAAGCGCCTAGGAAACCTACCTCTGAAAAGTCCAAGGTATTAAGGACAAACCTGTGATATCACTACTGCTAAGGTTGAATCTCGTAACGACATGGTGGTAGGTAATTTAATGGTTTCCTCAAGTTTAAAAAATACTTTTTTTGATTCTGGATCATTGAATTATTCCATATCTTCATAGTTTTCTAAGAAAATTAGATGATTACAATTTGATGTAACAAAGGAGTTGTCAGTCAAAACTCATAAGGGAAGTATCTTTGCAACAATGTTTTGTGAATCTGTTCCCATTAAGGCATATAAACATTATTTATCTACTGATCTTATTGTCTTACCCATGATTGAATTTGATATAATCCTCAATATGGATTAGCTTTCACACCATGATGCGAAAATTTATTGTAATATGAATGAGGTTACAATTTTCGATGATGATAAGGAGTACCTTATCTTTAGAGCAGAAACATCACCATCTGATTCTTATCTAGATCCACCCATAGTAGCTCAACTAAATTCAATTATTGGGGAGGAAGATAATGAAATAAATTTGGGTGATTAATTGAATGTTCAAATAGCGGATGTACATATTGTGAAAGAATATTTTGATGTGTTTCCAGATGATTTACATAGACATCCTTCAGAATGAGAAATTGAGTTTTCCATTGATTTAATTCTTAGTTCAAGGCCCATATCGAACACCCCTTATAAAATAACCACTATTTAATTAGTGGAACTAAAGAAACAATTAGAGGAATAGAGTAACAAGGGATTTATTCGCCCTAGTGTTTCTCCGTGGGGAGCACCTATTATTTTTTTCAAGAAGAAAGATGGATCTATGAGGTTGTTTATTGACTACAGGGAGATCAATACATTAACAATAAAGAACAAGTATCTCATACCTCATATTAATGATTTATTCGACCAACTTCATGGAGCTCAATATTTTTCAAAGATTGACCTTCGATCTGGATATCATCAGTTGTGTGTGAAGAAAGAAGACATTTTGAAAATAGCATTTTGAACCAGGTATGGGCATTACGAGTTTACAGTAATGCCTTTTGGGATGACTAATGCACCCTTTGTTTCCATGGATCTAATGAACATATTTTTCATGGAATATCTTGATGACTTTGTAGTATTATTTATTGATGATATCATAGTATACTCCAAAAGCTATGAAGATAATGAAAATCACTTGCGCACTATTCTAAAAACCATTAGAAGAAATGAATTATATGGGAAGTTTAGAAAGTGTAAATTCTTACTTCAGGAGATTTCTTTTCTTGTCAATATTGTCTCTAAGGATGGAATCTCCATTGATAATTCTAAGAAAAGATGAATCGAATAATGGCCAACACTGAATAGTATAATTGTGGTACGCAATGTTATTGGTTTAGCAGGTTATTATCGATGTTTCGTCCAGAATTTTTCCCGATTGGCTAACCCATTAACCAATCTCACACGTAAATGGGTTAAATTTGTTTGGAAAAAAAAGTGTGAAGAATGTTTTGAATAATTGAAGAGAATATTATTCAATTCTCCTATCTTGACTCTACCGTTGGGGAATTACGGGTTTGTTATTTATAGTGATCAGAGAAAGGACTTTGTAGTGTCCTTATGGAGAATGATAGGGTTATTGTCTATGCATCACGACAACTAAAAATTCATGAGAAAAACTATCCTACTCATGATATTGAGTTATCAGTAGGAATGTTTCCTTTGAAGATATGGAGACAATATATCAATGGTTAAAAATGTGATATATATACCGATCACAAGGGTTTGAAGTATATTTTCTCATAGAATGAACACAACATGAGGCAAAGGAGATGGATTGAACTACTCAAGGATTATGATTTCAAAGTACACTACCACATGGGGAAGGCAAATATGGTGGAAGATTCTTTGAGTAGAAAGGATCATGGTGTCTTGAAAAAAGATGAGAGTTGAAAGGGATCATGTTTTCATAGATCTAGTGAAAATGGATATGGGAATAATCATGGAAGGTGAAACATCAATACATTTTCAAATTGTTTCCAAACCATCTTTAATAGAAATTATAAAAATTTCTCAGGATGATTATGAGGAGTTTTAAAAAAAAATTAATGCTGTGAACAATGGGAGATTCATCAAATTCATATATAAAGATGGGATTTTGATATTTGGGAAGAGACTTTGTGTTCCTGATATACCTAATCTTAAAATGGAATTGTTAGATGATGCTCATAACTCCAATTTTTTTATACACTCTAGTAGATCTAAGATGTATAGAGAATTGCAGAAACATTTTTGGTGGGACAAAATGAAGAGGGAGATTGATAATTTTGTGTCAAGATGTATGGTTTTTCAACAAGTGAAAGATGGAAGGCAACAACCTAGAAGCGTTATACAACCTCTTCCCATACCTGAATGGAAATGAGATAATATTACAATGGACTTTGTCATGGGACTACCAAAGAATCCTATAAAGAATGATGAAATATGTGTCATTTTTGATCATCTTACCAAGTCAGCACATTTTCTTACTATTAGAGAAGATTTACAACATGAACATTTAGAAATATTGTTTATTAATAAAGTTGTAAGACTTTATGGAGTACCCTTATCAATTGTTTCTGATCATGATCCATGTTTTACATCAAGATTCTAGAAAATTATTCAAAAATACCTCGATACAAAACTTTTTTTGAGCACTACCTACCACCCTCAAACTGATGGACAATCAAAACGGACAATTCAAACCTTAGAATACATGTTTATATCTTTCTCAAATGACTTTCAAGGTATGTGTAATTAATATTTACCTATTGTGGGATTTTCCTATAACAATAGCTTCAATTCAAGTATTCATATGGCACCATATAAAGCGTTATACGGAAAGAGATACCAAACACCAATCTATTGGGATGATTTTGGTGAAAGAAAACTTATAGGACCATAAATTGTTAAGGAAACGATGGGAAAGGTGAAGGTAATCCAAACCCACATTAAAGCAGCTCAATGTAGGTAGAAGATCTATATTGATAACCGAGGGAAGGATTTTGAATTTCAGGTAGGATATCATATTTTCGTGAAGGTATATCCATGGAAGGGAGTTATACGATTCGGTAAGAAGGGTAAATTGAGTCCCAGGTACATCGGACCTTTCAAAATTCTAGAATGAATTGGGGTTGTAGCTTACCGTTTAGAAATTCTACCAAGTCTCTCCAAAGTTCATGATGTGTTCCACGTATCACTATAGAGAAAATGCATTCCTAACCCAACGGATGTACTCACCTATGAGGAAATTGAACAAGAACCAGATATGACTTGTTGTGAAGATCCTTTCAAGATTCTTGATACAAGAGAACAAGTGTTGAGAAACCGGAAAACATGTCTGGTAAAAGTTCTATGGAGAAACCATAAGATGGAAGATGCAACATGGGAACCCAAGGAACATATGATGAAGAACAACCTAAATCATTTTATGCAGTAATATTCTAAAACATTTGAGGGTGAAATTATTTGAAGGAGGGCAGAATGTAACACCCCAAACTTCCACAATGTGTTTCCCTTTTAATAATACAATAGCTTGTGTCGTACGCAACTTTGAGTTCAAACACACCACAACAAATCTATCTAGCCATTATGAATAGAAATACCCACTTTTTGAAATTTTATAAATTTTATATTTTAAAATGGACTTCATTTTTGGATTCAGAATCTCGAAATTAACTTAGGGTGAATTTTTGGTATTTTTCTGAAAATATTTAATTTTTATAAATAGTGAAAAACACTATGTTATTGGTTAAAACCAAACTTTTATTTAAATAATTATTTATTTTATTTATATCTATTTTAAGTAAAAATATATACATAATAACTATATATTTTCAATGTAATTCATTTGAGTCATTTTATAATAAGTTTAGATATATAAAAATTTTATTGACCTTTTTATTGTCTTTTACCCAGCTCCTATGAGTATTTGAAAATTTCCATAAAACATAATTTTACCGCTTTTGGGAGTTGAATTTCAAAAATCTGATAGACACGATTGATATTAGTGAGTAAAATGTGGTTCAATGAGATGAAAATAATTTTTGGAGAATAGTAACTTTTAACTTTTATTTACCACGGTTAAAAGTAAATAGGGTAATTAAGGGTAAATGATATCATAATTACCCTAAAACATGTCCTAATTATATTTTATAAGTGTAAATCAACCAAAAACAACCTTAGGAATAAAATATGATCCTTTTGGTCCACTTGGATTATATTAGGAAATTTATTATTATTTTATTTAAATAAGAGTTAAAAGAGTTAAAATCAAAGTTTAATAACTAAAGTATTTTTAATATAGGGTTATACATATGATAAATTTGACTATAAATATTAATTAGAAATATAAAATTATTTCATATATAATGGTATTTTATTTATAATTTTTATACATTAAATAATTAAATTTATTTATGACACAACGATGATGCAGTAGTTACCTTATTAATGAAAGATTAAAATAATTGATATTATAAATATCCAAATAAATATAATTTGAGAATTTTAATGAATTCCACCAATTTTATAGGTTAATATGACATTTTATGGTTTATTAAATGAATTATTTTCGATGTAATAATGTTATGAATTTAACAAAAACAAAATTCCAAATAGTGTAAAAATTGAAATAAAAGAGTTTTTAAATCAAATAATATATTATTAATTGATATTCTATTTCTAAAAATCTAAGTTTAGGAAAAAGGGCTTAAATAGTATTATATATGTCATTAATGAACCAATTTAGGTTCTCTTTGAAGTTTATAGTATGTTTATTAACCATATAATATAAAAATATAGAGAGAAATGGTAAATGTCAAACTAATTAACTAAGAGTTAAATAATAAATATAAGGTTAATATAGTGACCCAAACATATCTAACACCTATTGGTTGAGTTGTTTTCGACACATCCCCACATCATCCTTAAAATAAATCATTTTGGAACTATTATAAACCGAAAATAATTTTATTATAAAATAATATTTCAATCTTTTCCTAAGGCACCCCTCACCCCTCTTATAAAAGGGCACATACCCTTATCTCAAATTCACACCTACAAAGCCATTTGGATCAGCCAAAACCTGACCAAATATCCTCTCAAATGTCCTACCTTCATCCTAGATGCCTTACTTTAGTCATAAATACAACCTAAGGACCCCTTTTGATCAAATCAAACGGAAGAACCCGAAGAAGAGGTAAATATTTCATCACCTCTTTCAAGTTCTTTTCTTCTTCCACTTCCTCTTTCTTTCTCTTTTCCATTATAAAATAATAACTCTAGTATCTTATATATACTGTGATGTAATTATTAAAATTTTACCACCATATTCATTATTCTATCCATCCTATAAATGACAAGGTCACCATACGTGCGTACGTACGGATTACCATCTCCACGTCGTGGTGTAGTTTGTAATTCAAAAACATCATCATTTGGATGGCTATAATAATGACTATAAATGATGTGAATAATAAATATAACATGATAATTATTATTTATATAATATATACCATACAATGATATATTATTTTAATATCAAAATAATGATATTGTCGCTCGTGCATACGTACGGATTATCGTCTCCACGAACACGATGCGATTAATTCCCCTATCACATCCATTCAAGACTAATTTTCATTTGATGATTAAAAATAATTTCTAATGACATAATATCCTTATTAATATGAGTAAGATAAATTCTATCTAGAACAAACATTACTTATGTAACAATGCATAAAAATAAAAATGAATCAGTTAACACCCGAAACGATGACACCAATAAAATATTATTAACAAATCAATATTATAAGATCATATATGATATCATATTTATGTATATAGTTATTGTATAATTTAATAACAATTTTTTAACTATTATAAAAGTGTTTAACATACCATATACTAATTAAAAGTACAAGTTAAGGGTTAATTTCACAATCTCTTTATTATCCTAGTTTGGTTTATATGTGAGTATCTACTGGGACCTCTTTATCATCCACATCTGTGATTCTTAAATATGTATTTCAAATCTTATTTATTATTAACTATACAATGGTTTAAAGTGATTTATATCCTTACTTGACCTTATATGTTTTGAAATTAATCCTTATGTCGTTTTCCAAATAAGTTACTTTATGACCTTTTCGACAAAATTAAGGTAAGAATGTTTTTTTAACTTATACGGCAGGTGAAGCTATTTTTTGTAGTTATAACTTCATCAAAGATACCCTTACAAACTTCAAAGAATTTTTTAAAAATAAATTTTCTCTTTTATAATAATTTTACTTTTAAATGATTTCAAAATAAAAAGATCGATTTATCTAAAAAAAGTTTTGATTTCATCTATGCCTACATCATTTGATGGATTTAATGTTTATTTGAAGTTGATTTATTATGATACAAAACAGCCATATTATATTGAAGGTTTTTCGATATGTTTGACTATGGATGTGTTATTTTCACACCATTCATGGTTTATGGATAAAGTATTGAAATTTTTTATGTTAGTTTTAATATGAATGTTTATGTTATGTTTAAACCTTTTCATATGAGGAATGCATTGGATTTAGTAAGTGATGGGTGGAGCCCGCTATAGCTCCTTGATGCATCAGTAGGTCTGATGAGAAAAACTATTGACTTGGAACAAGGCCTTGACAAAATATTATTTTTATTCTTATCACAAGGCCTTGACTATGTGGTTATAAATTCTGGCATTATGCATTCCATAATTATAAAAGTGGCTATTGATATTACATGTGATTATTCAACTTGTAGAATATCCATGTGAATAAGAAAATGGCATTATTTTATTTTATCTTTTCCATTTTATGCTTAATTTCAAGTTTAAAATTCTTTTTTTTTGTATTATATATTTTCTTAAATGTTTATGCTTATTTATGAATGTTTCCGCTATATTGTTATCCTTACTGAGCATCTGAGCTCACCCCTTTCTATGTTTTATTTTTTTCCATGATATGACGAAGTATATTATGACTAACCTGCAGGGATAGTCTAAGGTATTTGATTATGTTCTATGGAGACAATGTTGTTGTTGTTTTTCAATTTATAATGTAATGTAAAACTTATGAATGTATCTAGTGCTTCCAAGGATACTAAACCGATCGGTCTTTCGGGACATGATTTCCTTGTATCATGCTAATGTTATGTAATAATGCATTGAATCTGGTTAACTGGGTTCGGGGCATTACACATGACCCTAGTGTTCGGGCTTTCCCAATTCTATAGCTAAAATATCATGTCTACCCTCTGCTAAAAAGACCTTTTTTGTGCTAAGATCCTCAAAATAATCATGTGTGAATTATTTTAAAAATTCTATAATGAATCAAAATATAAAAAGAATTGCATTAACTTTAGTAAATAAATAATGTACACATATTACAATACTCTTAGCTAAAACCCTCAAATATTTCATAAGATATTTTCATTTTTTTTATAATCTGATCCATCATCCATTTTTCATGTCTAGCCAGGGGGTGGAGGGGAAACCTCTACAAAGAATGATGACTAAAATCTTAGTTTTTGTAATTTTTCATCCAATATTTGTTCTTACAAAAATGCATACCATCCCAAAGATAAATAATTATTGTATACATTTCTAGATTGGATATCCCATTGAGATATCCTCGATTTTGGTAAAACGAGAATAAATATATAATTAATAAGATCATTAATATAAAGAAAATTCTAAAAGGTAACATTTCACATACCGAAAATTCTTTTAATCTTCTACATTTAAGAGATTTATTCCATGTATATTCATATATAAAGGGATATATATCACATGGATTATAATGTTTCATATTCACAAAAATGAAATTTGTTGTGATGGTTGATTTTAAATCCCTCCATCACATAGAATCCAATGATAAATATTTTATCTTAAATCCTTCAATATCATTTATATTATATGTCATCTGTTAAGAAGGTGGAAAATATATATTACTATAACCATTTCCAAATAATTAAAATAATGACAAATGATCTTACCGAAATGCTCTCCCAGAAGTGAGATATTTTCATTTTGTCATTAGTTCTCCAATCATCAATAAAAATAAAGAATTTTCTGTTAGCTAGGACTGATATAAAACTGTAAAATTGTTTTGAATTTGTATCTATTGGAATATAATTGTCATGACCCATCCTCGGGGCCCGTTCCATGACTACTGCAAGCCCACCTTCCATAGGCCAGGGGCTGGCGACTAGCACCAAAGGCATAAATCCCGATAAAGGGAAGGCATTGACTTTATAAAGTAAACAACACACAACAGAGTACGCAAGTGAAGTAAGTAATAAGTAAAAATGGGTACAAAAGTAAGTGATGAAAAGTAAATGGGCCAGTATACAAACCCAACTGAAAGTACAGTACAGCTGAAAAGAAAGTACAGTAGCTGAAAATTAAAGTAGCAACACCGAGTTGTCCTCTAGAAGTCCCACCTGAAGGGTGGGTACAGATAGTCTCCTCAGCTCCTCAGGTCCGGTCGTCCGCTCCGTGTACGTCCCGTCCAGTAGTCCACCTCCGGGTACCGTCCAACACCACAAGACTCCACCTCGGTCAGTGTTGTCTATCATCTGCATCCAACACAATGAAGTTCAGGAATAGCCCATGCAGGGGTGAGTATACGATACTCAGTAGGGTCCCTGATACCCCTGAAGGTCTCCCAGAATCCATGAAGGATAAGACACAAAGGAAATAAACAATTAGTAAGTATCAACCAACCCTGCTTAGGTATACGCCCATACATATACCTAAGTTTTCAATCTCAGTCTGGCTCCAACTCTCGATCCCAAGCATAACCTGTCCACACAGGACATCACAACATGATCCAAAAAGGAAAACACGACCCAGTCCACACATGAAAACATAACCTAGTCCACACAGGAAAGCTGGTCAATCACATCGATGATAATGATTGAAAGACAATACTATACTCAGACATGTATACTACTTCCAAATAGGGGTAGAGATGATTAGATGTGGCCTATAAATTATCTCCTCTGCTGAACTCACATAGGATCCAAGTACAGAAGTCATCGTTTCCGAACCCGCGTAGGATCCATGTACAGTAACCATCACTGCCGAACCCACATAGGATCCAAGTACAGTCGTCCTCGCTGCCAAACCCACTGAGGATTCAAGTACAGTCGTCCTCACTGCTGAACGCACGTAGGATCCAAGTACAATCGTCCTCCCTGTCGAACCCACGTAGGATCCATGTTCAGTGGACCTTGCTGCTGAACCCACGTAGGATCCGAGTACAGTCGCCATCGTCCTCAAAGTCACAACAAGCTCTAGGGTTCCCGCACATAGCATGTTCAATTCTGGGAGGGTCCGCTCCACGAGCCAAGAGGGTGGATACATAAACAATCACAATGTCCGAATTTGGTGTATCTCAAAGTTTTGTCTCGTCAATAGGAACTCAATGTGACAGACATCATGTCAATAGGACTCTCGGTCTGAGAGATAATGGCTTTTCTGTTTTAGGGGCCCGATTAGAAATACCCTAGTTTTTAACCTGGCCGATATCCATAGTCATCAAAAACTCACTTATATTATCAAAGGAGAACTATCTCACCATGAAGAATCCAACAAAATCGATGGCACGTCAATCGGATGTCCGGAGCTCAAGTTATAAGTGTTTCCACTCTGAGGGCCTGGTTGGATTCGGGTTCAAACCAACCCGGCCATACATCAAAAGACACAAGTTAACCAAATAGGTTACACCATTGCGATCAATATCGAAAAACACACGAGGTGGACTACCCATTGGTTCAAAACGGATAGCCGGTGAAAAAGTTTCATTTCACCGCAACATGCATGAACCGGGCCTCTTGGGGCTTGCGCCTCGACCTCAACATAAATATCCAAAATTGGTCTTGAAAAATCCATCATAATTCTTGGGTCGCAACGTCTCAGACCGTTTGTCATTCCGACACCGAATGGGAGAGATATGTCATATACAAGATCCCGTAATAATAATATTTTTATTATCATTGGGTGTTTCGTGGACCCGAGCCACGAACTTGATTTTAGTATTGCACATTAGACGTGATTCAACCGTCTTAAAGATAGGGCCATGTCGCCATTGACGGCAAGCCAATTGGATGTCGTACACATGAGTTGTAGCTGGTTGAAGATTTAATAATAATACTAAATCTATTATTTTTTGAGCGCTTCAGGTACCCGATCTAGAAACCTGAAAAAGACATTCAATATTCGACTCAGAATGTCCGTCTAAAAGTCAGGGTCACACTGTCACTGTCAGTTCGTGAAACCGAGATCACACGAAGAAGTTGCGAACAAAAAGGTCTTTTATCATCAAAATTAATAATAACAATATTTTTTTATTATTATTAATTAATTATTTGATTATTTTTCTAAATCCAAATTCAATCCACGCTCCAAATTCCCCTTGTTGTGCGATGAACTCAAATACCAACACTTAATTATTTTTCTTTTTTTGTTTATTTTTATTTTATTTCCCAAATCTGTTTCTCTCTCCAATCTCCACCATCTTCCACGATTTTCACGTTTCCTTCTCTTCTCCCGCAACCCAAATGGCGATCCCTTCACGCGACAGCCTCATCTTCCGCCAGCCTACTATGCTCCATCTTCGTTCTAACCCAAACAATTATGATGATCACAGAATCTTGATCCTCATATCGAGATCTACGCATCTGTATATCGTGCTCAACGAAACATCAATGTTTTGACGCGCTTAATTATTTGGCACGAACAAACGCGCAGAGAATATGTGAATAATGAAATATAAAAGGGTCATGAACTATGTATGGATTTATTTCCATGTTTGTTTGGCCATAATATTTTAGAATCAGGAACACAAGTAATTTGAAAATAAATATTTATCACACTTCAAGATTTTCAATCTCAAGATAAATGAGAAGAAAATAAATTCAATCAATTTTTTATCGATCCGCGAATTAATTTATTTAATTCGCGTTCATCATGAGAAATTAAACTGATGTAAGGAATCCACACAGATAAATCCTACAAATAAACGCTCAATCTAGAGGGTATAAACCACATAAATGAGAAATATATAATATTCCCCTACCTCGATTATGACGTTGCACGTCTTCGATCAGCAGAAAGAGTCTGGAGTTGACGTCGATCATTGCATCTTCCTCACACTTCATATCAGAGCTTGAGCATCATAGACACGTCAGAATCCAACCTCCGTTGAAGTATTGTTCTTCGTCGAAGATCTTGGAAGGCTGTCGTTTGAGAACTGTTCTTCGTCGGAGGTTTAAAGTTCTCTCTAACTTTCTTTAGTGGTTAACCTCAATATTTTCCAACATGTTTTCCAACCCAGATTCAAAAGGGCCTTCCCCTATTAATAAACTTTCCATTCCCTTTAAAATTCAAAACACTTAATTAATTAAAGTGTTGCAACCATTAATGAGGGAGAGAGAGATGGTATTTTTATTAAGGGGTTGTCATATTAAATTAAAGGGGTGTTAAAGGAGGGTTGGAGAGAGTCATGGGAAGATGAGAGGTTGGGGCTTATGTGGCCCCCACCTCTCATATATCCACACATGGGAGGATTTGACTTCCTTAGACATAAATTTGTTTTAACAAATTTATTTAACTTTTCTTAACTAAACTCCAAAATTAATAAAACTCAACCCACTTAAAACGTAACTGATGTAAAGGTCCCCTTAAGCAATTACTGGCACTGCGAGTTCATCGGTGCCCTCAGATTTCAATTCCGAGCACCGGTTCAAAAGATAGAAAACCCTGCTCATTCGTTTACTGAACGTACCCGAGCTAAACTCTGGAAATTGATTCCAGGCACACCAGGCCTCCAAATCAGGTGTCGTTAGAAACTGTGTACTCGTAAAATTCTGAAGAAATTAAGAAAAAAATTTACTTGCAATTTTCAGGTCTTTACATTACTCCCACATCAGGGATTTACATCCACGTAAAGCTTCAACACATACCAGGGGAAACAAAAGTGGGACCGAGCTCGCATCTGAGCCTTCTGCTCCCATGTGCTATCCTGGAGATTTTTTTGCTGCCAGTGGAAGCACACAAGAGGAAGCGATCGTCCATGTAGGACCTGCTCCTATCGATCCTCAATCTCCACTGGAACCTCCATGAATTATCCACGTTATCGATGTCCATATCCCTGTGTTTGATTATGTGTGAAGGGTCGTGCACGTATCTCCTCAACTAAGATATGTGGAAGACATCGTGCACCTAGTGCAACTGTGGTAGAAATTTCAAGTGGTAAACCACCTCTCCTACTCTGATGGTGACCTGGAAAGGTCTGATGAAACACAGATTTAACTTTCCTTCTCGGCCAAATCTCCGTAGACCTCGTCTAGGTGAGACCCGTATAAAAATTTGGTCGCCATCCTCGAACTCTAGAAGCCTTCATTCCCTGTTTGGAACTAAAAACTCAAAACTCCTACTACCACGAGGGTATGGTTTGCCGACTCAAGAGTGATCGGCCGCACCCTCCTATGCATGAGTTTTTCCTGTGCTGCCTGGGGTTTCCTATTCACCGACCATGTAAAACCCATCCCATCATTGTAAGTAAACCACACACTTTTTTCCTAATACAATCAAACTATGTATGAACTGTGGTTGCCTATTCCATACCCAAACTAATGTCGTAAGGCCTCGACGCTTCGACCAAGAGGTTCCAACCAAAACTATCGCCTCAAGGGTCAGATCACACCATTGGAATAAGCATGATTATCGAGTCTCCTCCCAAAGGTATCTCTAGATGTGAGGGTCAAGTCAACTGCTTAACCGGAAACTCTAGGTCTGGGACAAGATTCTTAGAAGAAAGGATTGATTCGTATCAATGTATGCTATTATAGCAGGTAGTAATAGACACAGATCGTACCTCGAATCATTCCTAGAGCCCTTGGGTCACACTCTTTGACCACATGCAGCTACTCTCATCCCCTGCCCTCCAACTCCCTGAGCATAGCTGGGACTACAACGGCAGGTGGTTGTAACATGTCTAAATGTTCACCACCTCATGATGCTCTAAAAGCTCTGCTTCCACATCTGCAGCTCTACAGATTCATCTGTCCTTAACACTTCTTCTTCTTGAAACATTTTACATGCCCAAGTCTCTGAGACTGGCTCCAGTTTCTTGTTTCTTACTACTTACTTTCATTAGCTGTATATGTTCATCCAAAGAACATTCAACCAAAAAGGTTCCCTCTAGAACCCAAGCATTAGTAGGAATTCATAGAGGAAGATGTGCTTGCTTAGATATCCTTAATCACACCACACTCAGAAGTCCGAGCTCTATAGCACTGATCGCATCATATTCATCGAGTACTAGGAATGGTCGGTACGCACTGATGAATACTCAGATACCGACATGTCATCCTGCCGAAGCTGTATAAGCTCTAGAAAACTCTTAGACACCTCCTCAAGACAGTCCTCAGCCGTTTGTGAGTCAGGTTCTCCTAGAAACATGAGGGGTATCTGACGTTGAAACATGTGTATGTAACTATGTCTACATGGGTCAACTATCGGTACCGCCGATTAAAACTACTGACCAACAGGTAGTGATATAGATGGCACACTACCCGAAGGAACTATCTCAGGCATCGGTCCATGTACTGAAGTACCATCACTATGCTGACCATCCTCATGGTCACTCACTGGGAAACACCAGTAGCTAAGATTTCCATATTCTCTAATAGTGTCTAAACTAGGTGTAGAACTCTAGAAATCGCCTCCAGTTATTCATCTACTGCCTGGTAATCGGTCTCGCCTCATAACCTCAGAGGCCTCTACTACTGGATCTCATGCAACGGGCTCTATCGGTGTGCACCATCTACTAGTACGGCTGGTGGCATCTGCTGCCCAACGGGTGATGGTGGTGCTGGTACACCACCCAAAGGTGACAACTTAGTAAGAGGGTCCTACACCGAAGCCTCGTTGATCGGTGGTCCGACATCATGTACTCTCTCTCGAGAACCCTAGATATCTTTCTTCGTAGCGGCATCCGGATAAGGAATAGGTGATCCACCGTAAAATAGTATACCTGGTGAGATGACTCAAAGATACCACAAAGGAAACTCTTGAAACACACATGCAATCAGTGTTTTCGTGCACTGAGTCAGAATTCAGAGGTCATGGTCCTGGTGTATGGATACGCCGGTCGCCACACCAACATTGGACTGCCTAGAAAACCACACTCAATATTCTTAACATTATTTCTTCACAGTAAGATAAATCAGAGTCCTACGATCTGTGGTAGAACTGATTCCTCTGATACCAATTTTCCACAACCCGTCCTCAGGGCCCGCGCCGTGACTACCCCAAGCTCGCCTTCCATAGGCCAGGGGCTGGCGACCAGCACCAAAGGTTTAAATCTCGATAAAGGTAAGTCATTGCCTTTATAAAGTAAACAATACACAACAGAGTATGAAATTGAAGTAAGCACTAACTAAAACATGGTACAAAAGTATGTGCTGATAAGTAAATTGGCCAGTATAAAAACCCAACTGAAAGTACAGTACAAATGAAAAGAAAGTATAGTAGATGAAAAGTAAATCAGCAACACTGAGTCATCCTCTAGAAATCCCACCTGAAAGGTAGGTACAGATAGTCTCCTCAGCTCCTCGGATCCGGCCGCCCGCTCTGTGTACGTCTCGTCCAGTGGTCCACCTCCGAGTACCGTCTATTACCACAAGCCTCCACCTCGGTCAGCGTTGTCCATCATTTACATCCAACATAACTAAGTGCAGGCATATCCCATACATGGGTGAGTATATGATACTCAGTAGGGACCATAAGACCCTTGAAAGTCTCCCAGAATCCACCAAGGATAAACCACAAAGGAAAGATACAATCAGGAAGTACCAACCAACCCTGCTTAGGTATATGCCCATACATATACCTACGTTATCAATCTCAGTCCGGCTCCAACTCTCGAGCTCAAGCACAACCAATCCACATAGGAAAGCACAACCTAATCCACAAAGGAAAACACAACCCAGTCCCCACAAAAAAACACAACCCAGTCCACACAGGAATGAAGGTCAATCACATCGATGATAATGATTGAAAGATAAGACTCGGGTCACACAGGTATACTACTTCTAAGAGGGGTGGAGATGTTTAGATATAGCCTCTGAATCATCTCCTCTGCCGAACCCATGTAGGATCCAAGTACAGAAGTCATCATTGCCGAACCCACATAGGATCCAAGTACAGTAACCATCGTTGTTGATCCCACGTAGGATCCAAGTACAGTCATCATCGCTGCCGAACCCACAGAGGATCCAAGTACAGTTTTCCTCGCTACCGAACCCGCATAGGATCCGAGTACAATTTTCCTCGCAGCTGAACCCATGTAGGATCCAAGTACAATCGTCATCACTACTGAACCCTCATAGGATCCAAGTACAGTCTTCATCGTCGTCGAAGTTGCATCCATCTCTTGGGTTCCCGTACATAGCATGCTCGATTTAGAGAGGGTGCGCTCCATGATCCAAGAGGTTCGATACATCAACTATCACAAATTCCAGAGTTGGTGTATCCCAATGTTCCATCTCATCAATAGAAACTCAATGCGACAGACTTCAGGTCAATCTGACGCCCGGTCTGAGAGATAATGGCTTTTCTGTTCTAGGGGCCCGGTTAGAAATACACTCGTATCTAACTCGTCCGATATCCATAGTTTTCCAAAACTCACTTAGAGTATCAAAGAAGAACCGTCTCACCAAGAGGAATCCAACAAAGTCGACGGAACGTCAATAAGACGTCTGGAGCTCAAGTTATAAGTGTTTCCACTCCAAGGGTCCGGTTGGTTTTGGGTTCGAACCAACCCGATCATACTTCAAAAGACACTAGTTAACCAAACCGGTCACACCATTGTGATCCATAATGAAAAACACACAAGATGGACTACCCATTGGTCCAAAACAGATAGCCAGTGAAAAAGTTTCATTTCACCGCAACACACATGAACCAGGACTCGTGGGGCCCATGCCTCAACCTCGACTTAAATATGCAAAATTGGTCTTGAAACATCCGACTTAATTATAGGGTCATAACATCTCAGACTGTTCATCATTCCATCACTGATTGAGAGAGATATGTCATATACAAGATCCAGTAATAATAATATTATTATTATCATTGGGTGATTCTTGGACCGGAGCCACGAACAAGATTTTAGTATCGAACATTACACATGAATCGGCTGTCTTAAAGACAGGGTCACGTCACCGCTGACAGCAAGCCAATCGGACGTCGCATGCATTAGTTATAGCAGGTCAAAGATTTTATAATAATATTAAATCTATTATTTTTCGAGCGCTTCGGGTACCCGATCCAAAATCCTGAAAAAGACGTTCAATATTGGACTCGGAATGTTCATCTCGAACAAAGGGTCACACTTCCGCTGACAGTTTGTGAAACCAATATTGCACAAAGAAGTTGCGGACAAAAAGGTCTTTTATCATCAAAATTAATAATAACAATATTTTTTTATTGTTATTAATTAATTATTTTTTTTAATTTTTCTAACTCAAAATTCAATCCATGCTTCAAATGCCCCTTGTTGCGCACCGAACTCAAATACCAACACTTAATTCTTATTCTTTTTTTGTTTATTTTTATTTTATTTCCCAAATCTATTTCTCACTCAAATCTCCACCTTCTTCCACAATTTTCACATTTCCTTTTCTTCTCCCGCAACCCAAATGGCGAGCCCTTCACGTGGCAGCCTCATCCGCCTCCGGTCTACTGCACCACATCTTCTTTCTAACCCCAAAAATTATGACGATTGTAGATTCTTGATCCTCAGATCGATATCTCTGCATCCGTATATCGTGCTCAATGAAACATTGACGTTTTGACACGCTTAATTATTTTGCGCGAACAAACACGTTGAGAATATGCGAAGAATAAAATATAAAAGGGTCGTAGACTATGTCTGAATTGATGGCCATGTTTGTTTGGCCATCATCTTTGAGAATCAAGAACACAAGTAATTGGAAAATAAATATTTATCACACTTCAAGATTTTTAATCACAATGTAAATGAGAAGAAAATTAATTCAATCAATTGTTTATCGATCCATGAATAAATTTATTTAATTCGTGTTCATCATGAGAAATTAAACCAAGGTAAGAAATCCACACAGATAAATGCTACAAATAAATGCTCAAGATTGAGGGTATAAACCACACAAATGAGAAATATACAATATTCCCCTACCTCAATTATGACGTTTCACACCATCGAGCCATAGAAAGGGTATGGAGTTGATGTCAATCATTTCAACCACCTCACACTTCATATCAGAGCTTGAGCATCGGAGACTCATCAAAATCCGACCTCCGTTGAAGGATTGTTCTTCATTGAAGATCTTGGAAGGCTGTCATTGGAGAACCATTCTTCGTCGTAGCATTAAAGTTCTTTATAAATTTCTCTAAAGGATCACCACATCATTCACCAAAATATTTTCCAAACCATATTAAAAGAGGCTTCCCCTATTAATAAACATTCCATGCCCTTTCAAATTCAAAACAATTAATTAATTAAAGTGTTGGCACCATTAAAGAGGGAGAGAGAGATGGTCTCTTTATTAAGGGGGTTGCCACATTAAATTGAAGGGGTGTTAAAGGGGGTTTGGAGAGATTCATGGGAAGATTAGAGTTTGGGGCTCGTGTGGGCCCCACCGCTCATATATCCACACATGGGAGGATTTAACTTCCTTAGACATAAATTTGTTTTAACAAATTTATGTAACTTTTCTTAAATAAACTCCAAAATCAAAAAAACTCAACCCGTATAAAACACAACTGCATTAAAGGTCCCCTTAATCAATTACGAGTGCTGCAAGTTCATCGGTGCCCGCAGATTTCAATTACGAGCACCAGTTCAAATGATAGAAAAACTCGCTCATTCGTTCACTGAATGTACCTCAGCTAAACATCGAAAAATGATTCTGGGCACACCGGGCCTCAGAATCAGGTACCGTCAGAAACTGCATACTCGTAAAATTCCAACGAAATTAAGAAAACATTTTCCATGATATTTACTGGTATTTAAAATAATTATCATAAAAGTCTAAAAATATCCACCGGTCCTGGCTACAGGAAATTGATATTTTTTGTAAATGTGAGCTTCCACATTTACCAAACCTGAAACTATTATTTGGACCATTTGGGAGTAGATGTCTCTAGTAAATAATGATGGTTCTGATCAAGAGGAGCATGTTAATGTTCCTCCCCAATAGTATGATCATGATAATCTCTAAAAGTATGTGGTGGATTAATTGATTGATCTGTCATTATCCTATAAATCCAAGCAACAAGAAATTCATACACAAATATAAAAAATAAACTATTATAATACTAATGAAAATGAAAAATTATCAAAGGAAAAAATTATTTTAATTTAACTTAACACATTTTTATTCATTTTTTTGTATTTAACTAAATTTCTAACTATAGTAATGAGATATGAAATTTAAAATAATTGAAAGAAAAAAAATCCAAAAATGGTGTTAATAGTAAAAATTCTCTAACCAAATTAGTCATTATTTGTACACAAAAATGAATATTTTTTCAATACACTATTATAAAATATTTTTTATTTAACATATTAGATTTAAAATAATTATTTTTCTAGAAAACCAATAAATTGAAAAGTTTCATAACGGTAAACATGGTAAACTAAACAAAATAAAACTAATATAAATAAAAAAATTTACCCTATTAGATATAATATGTGTTTTAATATATAATATAAAATTAAAATATCTAAAATTTTATGAAATTTAAAAAAATTAATCAAGAAATAAATATATGTTACATGTAATATTAGGAATGTAGGAAATGATTATTTTCCAAAATTAATTCTTCATAATCTATTTGTATGAATCAAACAATGTCTATAACATTATTGTCAATATTATTTATTAATATTTCCATAGAAGTAAGAATATCACATAAAACATCATCTTTTTCATGTTTATCATCACAAAAATACTTGTTTTTCATTGTAAAAAACTCTACCAATGCAAATCATATTGATCAATAACATAGAATTTTTTTATGTGTCTCCATTATATAAAGATTAAGAGTGTATTCCAATCTAGTTAGATTAACAAGTGTCATTCCAAAATCATTATGTCAAACACTATTGTTACGAATAAACCATTTGAATTTAAATAATGCAACTTTAGATTTAATTTAATAAACCTCTCATATTTTTCAATGACTACCTAATATGCACATGATGGATAAATTGGGTTTTTGTCTTTATCACTCAAAAAACGCATTGCTTCTGTAAACACCAATACACTACTATTATAAACATCACTTCTGTTGCCCTAGTCTTTCATATGAAATTTATAGTCAATAATGTCAATCTCGGACCTTGTTATGAAATTTAAACTTGGACCATTTACGAACCATCTCAATTTTTATGATGTATCTAATCTACCAAGCATGGTCTCTTTAAACTATGTTAAAAAAGTCTCATTATTCTCATTCAAAATCCAAATGTATTTCTTCTTTGAATAACATTATTTCAACACATTAATATACAATGTTTTATATAGTTAACCATAATCTATGTTATTCAAGATGTATAAATGTACCTTCTTGATCTTTTCACCTATCAACGATATGAATTTCAAGCCTTGAATACCCTTTTCCCCATAATTAATTAATTCATAGAGAGATAGAGGAAAAACAATGTGCTCTAATACATACAAGTAGCTTGTCTAAAACTCCAAAACCTCCTTGGAAATATACTTATCAACAATGGAGGCTTCAGGTCGATATGGATTCATATCATACCCCTTAAATATCATTATATATCTTTAAATATGATACATCCAAAATAGATATATTGGTCTGCAAAGATTTATTTCTCACACCAAATGAACCATTTAATGACCCATGATATCCACAAAAGATGAAGGAAAATACATTTCCAATTGACAAAGTATATAATTTTTTTCATTTTCCAAATTGGACGAAGAATTCAGATCAATAACCGTATTACAAACTTAATTGAAAAAAATAACGCAATTTCATGATAGTCATTCTAAAATGGATGGGAAATATTTCGTGCAACGAAACTGGTAGGATCTATTACACCATGACTTGACAATCATGAGATTTCATACCTGTCAACTCCAAATCCTTTAATGACTCAAATTTATTTACATTTTAATAAATACCCTACAAAACATTGATATCATGAAGAAACTGAGAAAAAATAATTTTCTCCCTCTTGGATAATGTATGACATGCCTGGGGGAAGAATTTTCTCCTTCCATCAAGAGTGGGAGATAACTTAAAATATTTTCCCATTGAGAGTAAGTCCAATATTTCATTTATCCTTCTTTATTATTTACTTTAATATCTAACAAATCTCAAACCAATTTTTCACATATATTCTTATCCACGTTCAAGACATAAATTTTATATTTGAACTCATGATATATCTAATATGGTATCTCAAAAAATAATGATTGTTTCTTCAAAAAAAATCTATCATTACCATATTTACATTTCATTATTAATGCCATGTCAACAATTTTCACCCTGAAAAATACAGATTAGTGGATAATGTTTTTGGAGAAATATTAAATTCATTTAATCAATTGAATTACTTTTTTAAAATTCTATATGAGTGATCCATAGAAAAAAAACTTATGAACTATGTATACTATTTTTCAACCATGAATGAATTAATAATGTGATGTCTGTTGTTTGAAAATTGGAGCAATTTATACCCCGTAGCACTGTATCCAAACAAATTTTCATTTGTTGGTAATTCATTTATAGTGAACATAATAATTTAATGTTGTTGAAAATATTACATTTTATCAGAATAATACAACCTAATACCATCCTACCATAAGAGTTTCAAATCATAAATTAATTGTGACAAGAAATAGCAATATCATCTCTGGACTGTTTTGGCCCAAATATCATCAAGCTCATCATAAAATATTTGTTATTCATACAATGTTTTTGAGATAAGTTGTAAATTACCAATAAAATAGGCCATGAACTATGTGTTATACTATGTCTTTGATATGGATTCATTCCATCCATGCATAATCCAAGCCTGATACTTCTAACTTCATTTCCACATGTAAGAAACTTTTAATAAATTTTCTTCCAATGTGTAAAATCAGTTGGATGGTGTGAGATCCTGGGTTTTTGAACTGGTTTAAAATTAAGAATGTTTCTGAAATTATTTTTTGGTTTATCAACTTGTTATTATTTATTTAAACCGATCTTCGGAAATTTATTCTGAGTGTTGAAACACATAAATATGTCGTTTTTTGAACCTTGATAGAAGTTTTGATGGAAAGGGGAAGTTTCATGGGTGGCATGCAGTTTGTCTAACCGTGCGACCAAACCGTGCATAGTTGCAGTTTTGAGGCAGTGGATAACACATGTTTAGTGCACGGTTTGTCTAACTGTGCATCCTAACCATGTGAAGAGAAGTTTTCGAGATAGTAGCTAATACACGGTTAGCACACGGTTTATCTAACCGTGCGAGCAAACCGTGCAGGTACTTAAATGAGATCCTTAAATTGTGGATCTCAATTTTTTTTCCTCTAAGTGCCTCTTTTATCCTCCTAAGTGCCCATAACTCAGTATCACCATCCCTTGAAGTAAGGGGAACCTCTCCCAATTGTTTTGGAGGTGATTTGAAGGATTATCTTGGTGAATTGAAGTTGTATTCTTAAGGTAAGAAGATGTTCTTCTTCGTTCTTGTTCAGTTTTTTAGATCTACTTGGATCTACATCTCCTCTTCTCATGGTTTCATAGATCTACACCTGTTATGGGTAAATCTATGTGTGTGGATGATAAGTATGATGGGTTTTGGTCATGGTCTTACTAGGAGAAGTGATCTAAGGTAATTTCTTAAAGAATCAACCTGTTTCGCTTGAGTGTTCATCGTTCGTTGTGGTTTTTGTCAAAACCCCGAGGTAGGGTCCCAAATATTTAACACATTATTTAAGAATTATAGATTATTTATTTAAATTGAGAATATGAGTTTCCCTGATTATGATATATCGATGTATGACACATTTAATGTTATTAATTAATTCCACCCACATGAGATAGATGAGGACTTGAACATGTGTTGATTTTTAGCATGGGTTGTTATTTCAGTTGAAGTGATATGATTAAACAATTGAATGATTTTAATGGGATGAATGATTAATTGGATAATTAACTATAGAATTAATTATCATGTCATGAGTTGGAATGTGTTTGTGGATTTTACAGATTATTGGGAATATTGAATATTTGACATGTTCGTAAGATAATTTGGGAACTGGTAATAATTAATGGATGGATTAGTTATTACATGTTAAATGGTAAATGTTTAACTAATTGATGATTTGTTAAAGAGATAAGGTTTAACTTTTTTTTTGAATTAATTAATTTTTATACTTTAAGTTAAGATTGTGATTTGATTATTTGTTACAATTTTTTTCCAGGATTACCTATTGATGCGTATTAGTTTTCCATGCCTTAAGTTGTCTTGGATGGTGTTTTTTAGAGATATGATATGTTTTGTGGTACGGTCACTAAATTTCATGGCTTTTTTCAGCATGTTTTGAGATTATTATGGTGTGCTTGTAGATGGTTAAAGCCATGGATGAACCATTGTTTGAGTGGACGGGTTCAAACTAGTTAAGGAATTTTGATAATTAAGTGTTGAGTTAGTTATTCAGTTGACTTGATAAGAATAATTAATTAATAATTAATTATTATGTAATTAGATGTTGAATGGTTAATTAAGTGTTGACTTATTTGAAGAGCGATTTGTGTTTTTAATTAATTGTTTAACTAATTAATGGGTTGGCATTGTGGTGTTAGACCTTGTATTCTACACCAATGATAGATGTATATGTATGATTGATAAATGAGTTGTGAGACAAGGGATAAGGCTCCAAATACTCATAGGGTGTTATAAATGGAATTCTAATCCTATGATAGATGTATATGTATGATTGATAGGTGGGTTGTGAGACAGGGACTGATGCTCCAAATACTCATAGTGTGCTAGACATGGCGTTCTACATCCAGCTTACAAGAAAATATTCCTTAATAGGACAGGTACTGATGCTCCAAATACCCATGGGTTGTGAGACAATGACTGATGCTCCAAATACTCACGAGGATTCTAGAAATGATGTTCTACACCCATTAATTAACATTGGACTATGGGTTCAATTGTTCGTGCATGAAATGAATTAATGGTTAATGAAGGCTCTTGTGACTTGATAAATTGTGAATTGATTATGAGAAAGGGTTTAGACTTATTTATGAATTGGGTGAACCACTTTTAGTGTACGGACTCATACTTAGTATATGATAGATTAAATTGAATAAATTATGACATTTTATCCAAGCCAAAGAACAAGATTGGATTCGGTCTTTACTAGATTACATAGTTGGTCTTTGGAGACATCAATGGTGAGTGACTTATATGGCAGATGTTGGGATAGGCCGAATCTCAAGACCCTCATAAATTATTAAGATTGTAATAATTAATAAACGATGAATGATTATGTAATAATTGATGAGTATGTATAACAAATGTATAATGCAAGTTCAGACACCAGCTGAGGGCTGAAGCAGGTATTTGGGTTTATAGTCACTTTTTATTGCTTACTTTATTTTATTCATGCTTTCACATGTTTTAAGTTATTCATTAAATGTATGTTTTTGGGGTAGACGTCGGTGGTCCTGGACTACTAAGATTTATATCTCACACCCTACTCAGACTGCCATTGCACTGGGTACCCGAGTAGATTTCATTTGGTTACAGGACTATGTTGTTTTCATTTACTTGGGAGTTTGTGGCATAGGACCAAGCTAAGGCTCGTGATGCTTGAGGAGATCACCCTTGGGGATTTGAGTCTTTATTTATTTATTTCTATAATGGAATGTAAAGCATTCTATATTGTTCACTATTTTCATCTTTTGTATTATTAGCATGTCATGCATGCATCTGTTGTATAATTGGTATTTGCCACTTTGATAAAATGAGTATTATTTTTCTTCCACTGTTTGTCATTTAGGAGTTATTTCTTCCTCTATTTTTTGTTATTTACACTGATATACCATTGTGAAACTCTGACAAGAGGGTATAGTCTCCCCATTGACTATCCTTAGACCCTCGATGCTAGTCGGATGCCTCTGTAATATGGGGAGGCGTGCTTGAGGTCATGTGGCGACTGGTCTAGCCACTAGTTTATTGGTGAGTTGGGTCATGACATTACAAAGTGGTATCAGAGGTTTAGGTTTCTTTCTTTTCCTTTGTTTTACAGTTTTGGGGTTGGTAGAAAGGAGATTAAGAATGTGTCGGTGCTTGGTTTAATAGTCGTGCTTGAGACAAATCACCTCATGTTTGAGAAATGACCAAGTGGTCTGGTATGTGAATTGATGTTTGTACTATTGAGGTTACAGATGATATGAATTCACCTTTAGTGACTAGTGCATTTCCTTGGTTTATTTTTTTTTTGAGAATTTTGAAAGGAATAATTTTTTTGGCCTAATATGGCAAGGAAGTTTCATACATGCATCATCTTAGGCACTTAGAGATTCACAAGTCATGCATATAACATTCCATGTACTTGAATTAGTAGGATTCCTACTAATTTGGATTGTGTTCCTTGGGTACAATGCCAGGTTTGATCTTCTTTAGTATGCCTCTTTAGATAGAATGTTGCGGTGATAGATTTAACATTCTTGAGTGATTATATTTCATAGTGTCTTAGTTATTAGCATGTTTTGTTGTTGTGACATGCTTCTATGTTATAGCATGTTGTTGTGTTACTTCTTATGCTATCATGTTAGAGATGTTTTTATATGTGAAAGGGGCTACTAAAGTTAAAATGTTAAATGAATGTCGATTGTGTTAAATGGGAGCCAAAATCCAGCGATAAGGTGTATGGGTGCCTTATCAATTGGTAGGTGGCAACCCATATATTTTGGACCATTAGGTTGATCATGTTAATTTTTGAATTTACATTAGTATTGATTAATGAGATCCAAATTTCAAACCATGGAGTTTATGGGTGCTTCATGAATTGGGAAATGACAACTCATATTAAATGTGATGACTTGATGTCATGTCAAATGCTTATAAATGTGAAAGATGTATAATGTTGATCTGAAATCAAATGGCTAGTTTCCAAAATGCAACTGTACCCAAGTAGGTTAGTCAGGGAGTGTTTTTATGGGATGAACCATTTGGGTGTTTGGAATTTTAATACCTATTCATTTTCTATTGGGTTGCTTTATAGAGAACCTAGGTTGGTTAAAATGGGATCCTTGTAGGCCACCTTACCTTCTTAAAAGAAATTTATTTTGATATGTTTCATGAAAATGATGGGATTTCAACTAATGTAAATGTTTTAAAAAGGGAGTTTATGAAACTTAATTTTTTTTCCTTGGGGTGTTTTGAAAATGGTACTTGATGTTTTGATTAATTCTTTTGACAATTAAAGATTAAAAGTGATTAAATATAAGAGTCTTGGAAATGGAACCTATTGTGGTGTCCACTGCTTAAAACCCTCATGTAAAGGGTAGTTCGGATTTCTCTTGAGTTTCCTCGAAACGGAAGCATGAGTACTTTTTGTAAGCTTTCTTTTCCTTAGAAAATGGCCTTATGTTCAGCTTTTGAGCCTAATGACTTGTTTGAAGTGACCTGGTTTAGGCTTGACACTTCTTCTTCATAAGTGGCTAACCTGTGGTAGGTAGCGCCCTCGGAACTTAAATGTACTACTAGTGCTACGACTTTTCTCAATCTTTTGGAGTTGTTGGGTACCATTGTCCCAGGTAGGACTTCTAGTTTTCAATGACACCCTTGTTTGAACAGGTGGTGATGTGTTCTTGACCTTGTTATAAGCTTGATCATCGAGTAATGCTCTTTGTCAGCTGGTTAGACATTCCTCGGTCATGGTTGGCTATTTTATAGGTCGTTTGATCTTTTCTTCTTAGTAATGGATGACTGGTTATGGCATCGTCCAAGAAAATTGTCGTATGAGGCAATATGACTCCGTAATAAGTCTTTTTGTACTGTTGAGTATGGTCTTCGGTCAACTCCATGTAGAGTAACATGACCGTTTAAGAATCAGTTTCATTTCAATGCATGGAATAGTTTTTGAAAGGCCCGGGTGTTTTATCATGCCGATCTTGTTGTTAATCTAGGGAACTGGTGATCATTCGATCTTTCCTTGAGATGTCATGGGAAATCCTAAGGTGGGTATTGCCACTTTGTTCTCGATGAACGTGTTAGAAGGTCATGTCAAGCTTTTAGAACATATTTTTCCATTAATGGTTTGACTAATCTTCTTCATGACCTCGGTTTTCTCTTAGTGTGCTCTTCTGGACACGACGAGCATGTACCTTATCTTGACCTCATCATTGAGACACTAATATAGCGTCAGTCTTGTGCCACGCTACAGTTTAAATGTTTTTGGTCTTGATGAGTAGTTATTATCTGGGTAGTACGTGGGATGTGTGGTTTCTTTGGGCTACTTCATTATTCGTGTTTGGACATGGTTGTTTTTAAAATAGTATTGCAATGTCCTGACATGGAAATATCACCAGATGTAGGGTAAGGACTTCATTATGCTTGCGGATGGTTTTGGAATAGTTTTAAAGGCATGTCGTCAGATAAAGGGTGAAAGTGGGGTTTTGGGCATGCAACGTCATTTGAGGGAAGCATGTGAAACCTGTTTCATTTTTTGATCGAGGTTAAACCTTTTCCATTAACAAGGTCTTTCTAATTCCCTTAGATATAAGATTTGTTTCGATGTTTAAGCTTTATAGTAATCATTGGATCTAGTTATAAAGTCTTATCCATCAGGTTTGAGAAGGGTTCAAGGTGTGTTTGGAGTTGGGAACACAACACATCACTTCTAATGAGATTAAATGACCTTAGTAGGTTGGTTGTTTTTCTAGTGGTTCCCGATGGCTTCTCGAGGACGAGAAGTTTTTAAGGTGGGTATAATATAAGATACCATATTTTTGAATCGGGTTAAAATTCCGAATGTTTCTGAAATTATTTTTAAGTTTATCAACCTTTTGATCTTTATTTAAACTGATCTTTGTAAATTTATTCCGAGTGTTGGAACACCTAAAGATGTCGTTTTTTGAACTTTGATAGAAGTTTTGAGGTAACGGGGAAGTCGCATAGGTGGTACACAATTTGTCTAACCGTGCGGCCAAACCGTACGTAGTTGATATTTTGAGGCAGTGGCTAACTCGCAGTTAGCGCATGGTTTTTATAACCGTGTGGCCTAACCGTGCGAGGAGGGGTTTCCAAGAAAGTAGCTAATGCACATTTAGCACACGGTTTGGCTAACCGTGCGAGGAAACCATGTGGGCACTTAAATGAGATCCTCAAATTGTGGATCTCACTTGTTTATCCATCTAAGTGCATCGTTTCTCCTCCTAAGCGGCCATTACTCGGGATCACCATCCCTTGAAGGAAGGGAAACCTCTCCCAATCTTTTTGGAGGCGATCTGAAGTCTTATCCTGGCAATTTGAAACTGGATTCTTAAGGTAGGAAGATGTTCTTCTTAGTTTTTGTTCAGTTTCTTAGATCTACTTATATCTACATATCCTCTTCTCTCATTTTCATAGATCTTCTCCCATTATGGGTAAATCTAAGTGTGTGGATTACAAGTATGATGAGTTTTGTTCTTGATCTTTCTAGGAAAAGTGATCTAAGGTGGGTTCTTGAAGAATCAACCTATTTCTGTTGAGTGTTCTTTGTTCGTTGTTGCATCCATCAAAACCCCAAGGTATGGTCCCAAATCATTAACATTTTATTTAATAATTATATATTCTTTAAATAAATTGAGAAGGTGAGTTTCCATGATTATGATTTGTCGATGCATGACACTTTTAATGTTATTAAGTAATTCCATCCACATGAGATAAATGAGGACTTGAACATGTGTTGATTTTCAGCATAGGTTTCTATTTTAGTTGAAGTGGTATGATTAAAAAATTGAATGATTTGAATGGGAAGAATGAGTAATAAGATAATTAATTGTAGAATTAATTATCAAGTCATTAGTTGGAATGAGTTTGTGGCTTTTACAGATTATTGGTAATATTGAATATTTCACTTGTTCGGAAGATAATTTGGAAACTGGTAATAATTAATGGATGGATTAATTATTACATGTTAAATGCAAATGGTTAACTAATTGATGATTGGTTAAAGAGATAAGGTTTAATTAATTAATTTTTGAATTAGTTAATTGTCATGCATTAAATTAAGATTGTGATTTGATTGTTTGTTACGATTGTTGGCCAGGAGTACCTTTTGATGCGTATTAGTTTCCCATGCCTTGTGTTGTCTTGGATGGAGTTGTTTTGATATATGATATGTTGTTCGAGATGGTCACTAAATTTCTTGGCTTTTGTTAGCATGTTTGAAGATGATTATGGTGTGGTTGTAGATTGTTAAAGTCCTGGGAAAACCATTTTTTGAGTGGACTAGTTCAGACAAGTAAAGGAATTTGGATAATTAATTGTAGATTTAATTATCCAGCTGACTTTCTAAGAATAATTAATTGTTAATTAATTATTATGTAATGATATGGTGAATGGCTAATTAATTGTTGACATATCTGAAGAGTGATTTCTGTATTTAATTAATTTTTGAACTAATTAACGGGTTTGCTTTGTGGTGTTAGACCTAGTATTCTACACCAATGATAGATGTATACGTATGATGGATGAATGATTTATGAGACAAGGAATGAGGTTACAAATACTCACAGGGTGTTAGAAATTGCGTTCTACACACATGAAAGATGTATATGTATGATTGATAGATGGGTTGAGATACATGGAATGATGCTCCAAATACTCATGGTGTGCTAGACATGGCGTTCTACATCCGTCTTTCAAAAAAAATATTCTTTTATGAGTCAGGGAATAATGCTCCAGATACCCATGGGTTGTGAGACAGTGACTGATGCTCCAAATACTCTTGATAATGCTAGACATGATTTTATATACCCATTAATTAACATTGCACTATGGGTCCAATTTTTCGTGCATGAAATGATTTAATGGTTAGTGAATGCTGTAGTGACATGATGATTTGTGAATTGATTACGAGAAAGGGTTCAGACTTATTTATGAATTGGGTGAACCAGTTTTAGTGGACGTACTCAGACATAGTATATGAATGATTAAATGGAATAACTTATGATGTGTTATCCAAGGAAAAGCACAAGATTGGATTCATTCTTTACTTGATTACTTAGTTGGTCTTTAGAGACATCTGTGGTGAGTGTCTTATACGGGAGATGTTGGGTTAGGCCGAATCTCAAGACCTTCATAAATTATTAAGATTGGAATAATTAATAAGTGATAAATGATTATGTAATGATTGTCCAGTATGTATAACAAATGTGTAATGCAGGTTCAGACACCAGCTGAGGGCTGAATCCGGTACTTGGGTTTATAGTCATTTTGTACTGATTACTTTATTTTATGCATGCCTTCACATGTTTTATGTTATTTATGAAATGTTTGGTTTTGGGGTAGTCAACGGTGGTCCTGGCCTACTGAGATTTATATCTCACGCCCTACTCAGGCCGCCATTGCACTGGGTACTTGAGTTGATTCTATTTGGTTACATGACTATGTTGTTTGCATTTACTTGGAATTTAGGGGCAGAGGACCGAGCGAAGGCTCGGGATGATCGAGGAGATTGCCCTTGGGGATTTGAGTCATTATTTATTAATTTCTATAATGGAATGTAAAGCATGTTGTTTTGTTCACTATTTTTTACTTTTGTATCATTAGCATATCATGCATTCATCTGATGTATAATTGGAATTGGCCACATTGATAAAATGAGTATTATTTGTCTTCTGTTGATTTTCCTTTATGAGTAACTGCTTCCGTTATTGTTTGTTATTTACACTGATGTACCATTTTTCAACTCTAATAAGAGTGTATATTCTTCCCAATGACTATACATAGACCCTTACTGCTAGTCGGCAGCCTCTTCCGTGTAGGGAGGCACACTTGAGGTCATGTGGCGACTGGCCTGGACACCGGTTTAGTGGAAAGCCAGGTTGGGATGTTACAGATGGCATAATTTTCTATCATTTATCTGGTCATATGTATGCCATCTTAACCATTTATTACCGTGTGAATTTGAATATAAACATTTTAAATATGGAATTATTGGCAGGTAACAAAATACCTTTCTAGGGCTATATGTAACTTCTAAATCAGCATATATTTTTTATTTCAACTTATACGATGATGTCACGCATTTGGAAAACATTGATAGAAATTCATATTCCTTCCTATATAGCACACAGTCATTTGGGAAGATAAGAATTTTTTTGTATCCTAACCCCATTAGGAATAGTATTTTTTCCACTTTATATTCTGAATCATGAAGATCATTGTCTTTAAGAGGAATTTATTTCAACAATTATAGAAAATCAGTAAAACTATTATCACACCCACCATGTTTCACCTTGAAGTTAATCAATCATAACACCGATGATAAAATCATAAATTTTGTACAACCCAGATATAATATTTTTTCAGAATAACAATATAGATACTCAATTATAGGTTATTTCTCAATTACCTCTACTTCAATATCATAAGTCATTTCTTCAATTTCATCAAAGTTATCATCTTCCAAATCATTGCCGTCAATAGATCCAAATTTCTACCCAGTTTCACCATGCTAAATCCAAGGGTTATAACTTATATTAAAACTATGAAAAATTGTATGATATTTGATCTCTCTACTTTTCAACATCTTTATATTTAACAATTTTATGAACAGATATAAAAATATGTCATTGTTTATAACATTTCATTTAGAAAATTCCAAAAAAGCATCAACACCTTCTGTATATTCGTCACTTATTTGAAGTGCCTTATTCTATCTTTGAGTCATTATTATCTATATAAAATATCAAAAATAAATATCTTATTAAAATATTATAGTAGTGGTAAAGTGTGAATAAATTATTCAAGTCAAGCTAGGTTTGAATTTATATCAAAGATGTCATAATTTGAAAGTAATAAAAATTTGAATTTTTTTAAAAACAATATTTTTATTTGAAAAGTATAATTATAAATTTCTACCAATATTCAAATATAATTTTAAATATAAATGATAAATAAAAATTCAAAACCCTTTAAATTTTTATTCCAAAATACCACTACATAATAGTTATATTTCAAAAATAACATTAACATCAAATTACTTTTTAAAAAATATGTCACAAAAAAATCAAAAATAGTTTAATTAAAAAATCAAATCATTTCACATTATAATTTAATGAAAAAAATCATCAATGTTTTACTTTAGTAAAAGGGAAATATTAAAAAAATAAAAATGAAATTTAACCTAAAAATCACATATTTTAATCAAAGGTTTAAGGAATTAATTCTTTAAATTGAATAAAAAAACATGTTTCCCTTACTAAAGTGTTTTCAACAACAAAAAATTCATAACATAATTTCTAGAAAACAATGATTACCCATTATTGTGAATAAATTTCAAAAGTTTAAATACATATTTCTCATTTTAACAAACCAATATATTATATATTATACAATACTAAACAGAAAACATGTAGGATGCTATGTAATAAGAAACTGAATACATTGAAGGTGACATGCTCAAGAATTAAAACTATATAAATATTCTATAACACAATACTAAATAAGATGTCAACCACTAATCATATGATATAGAAATATCATAGTGACTCTAATGAATTATATAATATATAATAAATATTTTAGGATAATTATGATTACTTTATGAGTTGTTATATAATAAATTATTGATATTCATTTGTAAAAGTAATTATACACAAGGAATTTAGATAACACAATGTTCCAATAAATATATGATCTATGAATAGTCACTAACATTTCCCCCCAATTTAGACCTACTCTTAATCCCTAGTTTCTACAATTTCACCTCATGATTCCCAAATCACAAACTCATACATTCAAATAGTTCCAACAAAGAAAATTAATATAATTAGCTGAGGGATTGAAAATAATTTACATTAAACAATAAAAATGGCTTTCTATATGCAATAGTGACTTAATACTGTATCATAGTAAAATAAAAAACTTTTATAATAAACTGAATTGAAAAAATGATGGTAATTCTAGATTTGAATAAACTGAATCGAAAAAAACTAGAGTTAGGTTATCTGTGAGTGAGATCAATGTGTGGGGATTACATGAGAGTTGAGAGATGAGCTAATTAAATTTGAAACAATGAGGACAATGAAACATAACAATTTATGATGATGGAAACTAAATATTGGAGGCCATTGGATTGAAGAATAAAGTTTAGGTATTCCACGTGGGAGTGAAATTAGTTTGCTTTAGTGTATTGAATAACACTGAAATCATTCATATTGACAATTCATAGAAAATTAAATTGTATATCAGGTAAATTATATTATAACTGACGTGATAATGATATTTTTAATGGGTTTTCATGTCCATTAAATTGTAAATCAAGTGAAAAATTTTCTTTATCACATAAGTTATAGGATAACTAATGTGATAAAGCCATAAATAAATTTCACATCAGTTAAAATATAATTGACATGAAACCCCTCTTTATCATGTTGGTTAGTATATAACCAACTTGATAAATCACGATACTGGTTTTTTCACATTGGTTACATGATATGTGATGTTATAAAAAATATATTGGAATTTTTCATGTGAGTTATGGATAGTCAATGTGAAAAATCCAATGCGCTAAATACATTTTTTTACTACTGACTCCTCTGGTTAATGTTTTGTGGTAAAACAAATAGTTTGAAGAATATATGTGGGAACTTGAAGATATTATTCATTATAAGTATCCTCACTTTTTTGTATCAGAGTGATAAATTTTGAGGGTTAAATTCATTTTAATGTGGTACAATATAAAAAACTGAGTTTTTATGATTTTTTTCAAATAAATTAAATTTCTTAGATGTATTGTGTCACATTAAAAACCAATTTAATATTTCTATACATTAAAAATTGTCTTATCTTTCATTACATGCAACATTGACTTTAAAAAAAGATGATATATTATTTATATAGTTATTTAAACACCATTTTCATTACCTAGATGTTAAATTAATGATATAAATAGTCATAAATACATTTTAAATAAAAATTATAATTGTTTTTTATAAATAAAATATGATGATAATAAAAAACAATTTTTGGTAAAGTATATATATGATTAAAAATAATATTCTCAAAATAAATGTTTTCGTATCTTTTTATGAACAATATTAATATTAATTTTTTAAATTTTTATAAACATAATTTGTCAAAATAAAATTAATTTTTGAATTCATAATTTCAATATTAGTGTAGGGTGAATTTTTGGGGTTTTTTATAGTTTTATTTTTTTGATTAATAATAAATGATAGTTAATTTTAATTAAGAATGGTCTTTTTATTTAATTTATTTATACAGTTAAATTATATTTTAATCTGGTTTTAAATTTAAATTAGTTCAATTATAAATCCATTAATAAAATTTATCTCATTTTAATCAATTTTATTTTGAATTTTGTTATTAAACCTCTGTAAAATTTTGGATATTTTCTATTTAAAAACCTATTTTCACATTGCATCTCCGAATTTAATATTAAATTAGAATTTTCAAATTATATTAATGGAATATAGAAAAATGGATTCCATATTTTTAATAAGAATAAATTTTATTATATAATATGTTCATATTAATTTTTGACCAAAAATAACAGTGAATGCAGTAATAATTAATTACCACGGTTAAGATAAAAATGGGTTTACCTAAAAAATGAAAATAAAACGATAAGGGTAAAAATGACATATAAACCTGTATAAAAACTACTGGATTGAAATATTTCTAAAATTAAACCTCTATGGTTTTATAATGGTCCATTTTAGACCATTGTGACATGAAAAATGTGGGAGGGCTCAATTATTTTCATAAATACCAAGTGTGTCCTCTCCCCCACTTATAAAAGGCCACCCCTCTCCTTTCTTCTTAAAACCTTCAAACAGTTTTGGTTTAGACAATACCTACCTAGATAAATGCCCAAATCCCATACAATCATCCTATAATCCATTTTTTTATATAAATCCATCCTTAGAGGGCTTTTGGGGCAATCCTAAAGAGGATGACCGAAAAATAGGTAGCATTCATCAACGAGCGTTTCTATTTTATTTCTTCCTCCACCACATTAAATTATTATTATAAAACTATAATATAATAACATCATTATACCCCATATAATAAAAAATTTTGAGGTTAATTTCATGATGTAATACTATATCCAATTCCATCAAACATGTTATTAAATCATCATCCATGTGTATGATGGACTACCACCTTGTGAAGTGATGTCATTCGTTTTTCATTACCACCTACCATGGATGGTCATATTTATTGATTAATTTTTTATATATGATATTTATGTTGTTTTAATTATTCTGTAATTATTATATAACACATACCTTTATACCTTATTTTTTTTGGAAATACAATAATTTCGATCATGTTTTCGAGGGATTACTGCCTCACGAAGCGATGTTATTCATTCACAATTTGCATAGAAGGTATTAAGTATTGGTTTAATAAAAATATAAGATATGTATGAGATAAAAATTATTCTGTAATGTTAATATATATATATCATTTACTTTTATTTCATTCAATATGAAAATAAAATGGAAACATCATTAATGTGTTGATATGGCCTACCGACTCCATGAACAGTGTATTTCATTTCCTATCACAAAACTTTATGGATTTCTATAAATAGACTTATAATGAATATATATTATATTTATTTCATGGTTTACATTATGGATATGATGAAACACTTATCTAAGTAAGAGGACCAGAAATAATAAGTCAAAACATTCATGAATAACAAAGTAGTTATTGCCTGAAATTTTTCATTAATAATTAATTATTAATAAATAGTTAATAAAAGGTCATATGTAAATCATATATGGATATATATATATATATATTGTTCTGTAATATATTTATAATAAATTTATATTTATTACACATGTGTTTTAACATGTGTGAAGGATGTCAATACTTATGATAATGGATTCCTATCTTAGTTTTTACTTCTCTGAGACAAATGTGATGTTAACTATCTATTTCTTTTATGAGGTGTATATACCTCTAATGAATGTATTTTATTATTATTATCCTAACAAATATTGGGATTTACATATCCATTTTTGGATATATCTTTCATGTGGTTTACGGTTTAAAAGTTACCATAGCAGTAAGATAGTTTTATCTCAATTAGCCTTCTTTGAGAAGTACATTATTTTAGGCACCTATATTTTTCCACAAGGTGTATATAAATCACCTTTGACATGTAATATCATGAATTTATTTATTCTCATGATATTTTAAGCTTGATTTTATGTTATTCCATCATGTGGACTATGATTAAATGTTACCAAAATGTAAAATATGTGATGTTACAATATCATCCTTTATCAAAATTGTTTAGGATTATGTTTGCAATAATTATATATTATGATAAATATACCAATAAACTCAAGAAATTTATAATACTTTTGTTATTTATGATATTTTAAATAAATGGAAACATTTTAATTTAATTTTTTACTAAAATTTTTTAATAATTCTTTTTAATAAAATATGAATTTTTTTCAATCCTTGGTTAGCTACCAATTTTCTTACAAAAAAAAGTTTTATAAAAAACAAAACATGTTTTACAAATTTATTAGGATTTTTAAAATAATTTTTTACCGATTCATGAATGTATTTACAAAATTATTTGAAAGTAATCTTCATTTCATTTTCCAAACAATGCTCTTTTTTATTTTAACAAAAATATGAAATGAATCTTTATTTTAATGTGTAGCACATGAATCGAATTTTCCATCATCATGACCAATCACTGCATCAAATATTACATCATATGTATTGAAGATTATTTTCAAATAAAATGGTATGCATAAATTTTAATTCATTAAATATAAATTTTCAAATTGGAAGGGATATTTTCCTTAAAAATTTTTATAAATGATTATTTAAAATTATCATCCATATAAAATTAAATCCATTTGTGTTACCTATGAATTTATGGGGATATAATCCATGGATACCATTTATATTATTTCTCTGAATGGTTTATGTGTTGAGGGAATTATGTTTGTTATAATTGTTTCTCTTCTATAGGTTATACCATAAGGAAATACTTCTACAACACGCTTCGTTTCATGGGTCATTCAATGGTGAAATTATTATGAAACATGTATCTTTTCCATAGGTTATGATATGATGAAATGTCTATGATACCCATTTCTTTTCTTGAGTTATGATACGATAAATTTTTATGATCTTGTGGTACAAATAAATATAGTTTTCATTTTTTATGGGTGTGACCTATATCTCCATACAATTCATTGGGTAAATATTTATATCTCATGAGATAAATATGACTAGAAAGGGGATTAAACTCTGTTCATTAAGTTAGTGATAGAACAGGAAGTGAATCTAGTTTAGTATGAGATTTTTTCTTCTATGGTGGTCTTGGAATTGAACCTTGACTATTCTAATGGTTTAGGGAGTGAAATCGTTCCAATATGATATCCTTGGTTGTGATCCTTGACTAATATGGAAATGATTTTCTATGATTATGTGTATGTTATAAATTACATGTATGATGCCAATGTTATGCTCTCATGGATCATGTTATTTGATTCCCTTATGATTCCTAACTTACAAAAATTCAATATTTATGCCATGATTCAAGATTATTATCTTTGATATGAATGGTATGGTTTTGAAATTTTATTCTCACGTTCTCATACCCTTGTATTCATGTTATGCTTATGTATGCCCCATGATTCCCCTTACTGATATTCTAAGATCACCCTTTCTTATGTTTCCTTTCCAGTGTTATGAAGAAATGTATTATATATCATGTGTCTAAGAGGGTTGTAGTTGTGAATAATAATGTTGGAGAGGTTGTAGCTCACTTATGGACCATTGTTTATTTTTTTACGTTTCCAAAGGCACTAAACTATTATGGTCCTCATGTGTGTGTTTGTATAATGTAATGAATAATAAAAAACAATTGATGAAATATATATGTATTAAAGGCCTGGGTTATTATATAACTCACATGATTATATTTCAAGGTTTCCTCATACTTGTATAGATTGTGCTCTCCCCTATGACATTCCTTCTAAAGTCATATAGACTCTACTAGGACTCACATAATTGGAAAAAATGCACTCAATCCGTGAAAAATGGCTCCATCATCAAACCATCACCCCATGCACAATTAGCTATAATGTTATAAAATCATGTTACGATCATGTTATGTGGTATTTCATTCTAAAAAGAATATTTTATATCCCGAAACCTTGAAAATATAAGAAAAAACCCATGGGATTAACAAATCCCAATTAAGGAAAACCCATGACTTGATGGGGGTCATAAGAAATGACATACCAATATTACAATTGGTTAAGTACTGGTTAAACAAGTGATTCCCCATAAATTACATAGGAAAATTACAATAAATCCTTGGGATCAAGATCATTCTTGATAGATTGAAGAGGTTTCATTGACTAAGTTAGGGTACATACATTGATCATATACTAAAGAGATTTAGTATGAAACAATCCAATTGAGGATTAGTACTATTATCACATGGTATGCTTTTCTCCAAGAAATCTTTTCCTCAAACACAACAGGAGATAGAGATAGAATGAGTAGGATCCTAGGTGCATATATGATATGACCATTCATTCATTCCATGTTATGTATCAGGCTTGATGTTTCCTTCACTTTGATCATGGTATGTAGAAATTAGGCTAGTCTAGGAGAACATCATTGGACTACTATCTACGCTATCCATACATATATGTGGCATACTATGGATATGTTCATAGTTAAAGGAGAAGATGAGGAGACATAAATTAGAGGATATGAATATTATATCATCCAAACAAATAATAACAATTTGAACTTATAATTAGGATATGTCTTTAATCTTAATGAAGGAGTTGTAATCTAGAAGAGTTCAAAGTAATGATTTTTTTTCAATTCTATAGAGGAATATGAGTATGTTTTTGACATTGATACAGATAAATAATAAGTTTAGATACAAAACATCATCCAATATCGTTATGTGGGGACTAATAATAGTTACTCTATCACATTATATTGTGACAATACTACAATATTGTCTCTCTCAAAGGAGGTGGGTCACATCAATGGTTAAAGAAAATACTTCATATGTACCAACTATTGAAAGATTTTTCTCAAATGGGTTTGGTAGTGATGAGTATTGGTTCTAAATAAGATAACATGATTGACCCATTTACTAAATCCTTATCACATAAGAAGGATAAACATCATGTGGGAGCTAACTTACTACGAATTTTTGGTAGTTGGATCTCGTGTAAGTGGCAATCTGTTTGAGTGGGTGCTGAAGAACCAACTTATATGTACTTTAGGATTAAATATATTCGTGATTTGGAATGTAAATTTTTTTATCATATCATTATGCATGAAATTGTACGTGAAAATATTTTAAAGAAACGTTTTTTACTAAAAGGACACATCATTTCCATGCTATGATGAAAAAATCTAATTACTATGACTATATTCTTAAATACATGTTATATGGACAAATGATATCATCTATAGGGACATGGATAATAAATGATATTTGGGGTAGGGGTTCATAAGACATTGATACTTCTTCTCATGATTTTCTCACATGGAAATATTAATAGTGGGGGTTATGAGTACATGACCCACAAGTAAGAAATCATTATATTATATGTTTCATTGTATGTTGCTATCTATGACATGTGTAATGCTCCTTATACTTTAAAATTATTATTAACGCATATCATGATCTGTATACAAACCATGATGACATATTCTCATGTTGAATATGGGTATGTTGGGTGTGTCACAACTAATATTACATTAATGAATAATATGACAAGGGATTTACACTTATGCCTTTTAGTGAAATTTGATATCTCAATCCCTTTGATGGGAATGGAATTATATTATTTTATCCAAGGACATGGAATTATATTTAAAAGTTCATTTTATAAAATTCATTGAATGATACATCAAGCACATAGGTGGATGAAATTATTATGAAACCTTCTTGATTAGAGATATCATTAAAATGCATTAAATTATGTAGTGTGTGTTTATATTGTTTTTTAGTATCATTGAAGTATTTAAAATCTTTATTTATGGATTCCATGGCATGTTTTTAGATGGTAAACATGGAATTTGGGTGTTTATGTCTAGTTCCACTGAGAAATAAGAATAGAGGGTTACACATTAGGTGCACCAATAACCTCAGTTAAATTATATTTGAATTTAACATGTTTTATAAATATTATTTTATTATGTGGCTTAATAATTATTAATTTTTGGTTGATCACAATTATTCAATCACCATTTATTTGATAGAATATATGTGATTTGAATATTCAATAAAAAATTAATCATTATTTTAGTGAATGTAATATTTATTTATTTATCATTGAATAATATGTTAATATTTATTAATTTAAAGAAATATTCATTATTTAATGTTCAATAATTATTGAGGAGGGTCGACGGTCCAATTTTAGTGTCCATCTAAAAATGATATATTTAATATAGTTTTATTATATTTAATTATATGCATGTTTAACACATGTAATGTAAATAATATTAATATACTATATTTATGTAGACAAGGGGTATCTAGTGATTAGGTTATGGGAAAAGGGTGTGTTTTCAATTACAAAACCCAACATTGATCTACACATATCAGGTTATATCATTTCCTAGATTGATGTAATGTTGTGAAAAAATATATCTAGTGGAAGTAATCTCAATCCCTAAAGAGATATTCCTATAGAATTATATTAATAATAAATATTAATTCCCCTCATATTCCTTTTTTACTATAGAGAAAATAAGAATAATATATTCAACTTAAAGAGATTGTTGTGGTGATCTATGATGGATGATTCAAGTGATATAATATTTCTTCCTAGAACCAAGGAATTTATAATAACATATTTATAAGAAAACACCCCGATATTTTATGAAATATGTCTTTTATAAATAAATTTAATTTCATTGGTAACTTGCATTACACACAACATCGAGTTTAAACAAACAGTGATATACTATTAAAATATTATTATTATAAATAACATTTATCATATATCAGTTTGATTATAGGGTATGAATAGTACTATAAATAAAAATAAAAATCAATTTATTATAAATAAAAATAAAAATCATTTCCAAGAAAAGGAAATAATTTTCCGAAAAAAATAGTTTTTATACACGCAATGTATTTGTATCTTAAAAAATTAAATTAATCAATATAGGTGAATTATTTAAATAAAATTTATATATCATTTAATTTATAAAATGTTTTAAACATTAAAAAAATTCTAATCATATGATAATAATTATTACAGTTTTATGATTAAAAATACAATTTTTCTGAAAAAAAAGTTTTTCTCACATTTTGTGCCTTTAGATTAAAATAAATTTCTTCCATTTATAGATATTGAATTATATATAATTAATTACATATTTATAATTAAGTGTTTAATATTTGGTTCATATACCCCTTTTTTTATCAACATGAATTGTAACTGTGGTAATATTTATCCCCTCCATAAAGTGTAAATCAGGTTAATCTATATTAACAAATATGTAATAAGGCCATAATTTTTCATCTTAATAATTATTGGCTGAATTAAATTTTACACTTAACACCACAAGATAGAAATTGCATTTTGAAATTTATAATTTTCCATGAAAATGACTTATATATTATTTAAATCAAATATGGTTATCAAATGTCACTCTTTATTTAATATGTCGTATGTTTACATATATGGAAAAAGTTAGTTATGAATGAAAATAAGTGTTTATTTTGAGATAAATAAAAAAAATTAATGATAGGATTTATTTAATTTCCAGTAATTATATACTGACCTTAATTGATTAGGGAACACCATTGCAGTATTTCTCCATTTAATAAAAATATAATAATTGATATTAAAAAAATTAAAGTGAAATAATTTAAATGAGTTAATGTGGCCCAAACAATTTTATAGTTCTTTATGACATATTATGGGAGTGTTGAAGCATTATATTCTAACTCATCCTTTGTCTCGATGAATTTAATGTTAAGATAAATAAATAGTTTCAAAATTGAAAATAATTGTATTTTATGAAAATAATTTTTTTCAAATTTATTAAAATCATAAAAAAATGGAAGTAAGAAAAGTTAGATAGTATATGATCTGAAATGTTCAATTGGGGTGGTGTATGAGTGGTAAACGCCATAATACTGTTTAAAATAGTCTAGGGTTCAAATCATGGCAATACCCTTGGGCGATTTATGATTTAGGGTCTGACAGAGACACTAATGCAGGAACTGACATAGGTGGTGGTGATGCAACACATGACATGGGAAGGTGGTGGCATAGACATGATGCCTGAAATGGGTGAATACCCATGTAAATTATAATGTATTAATGTCCATTTTTCCATCAAAATAAAGGGTCCTCCATGCCTTCCAATGTTATCCCTAAGAGCCTTTAATATATTAATAAATATGGATGGATGGGTGGGTTAACCTATGGGGGTGCTATAACCTACCCTTCCGTCCAGTGTATGTGCGGTGTTTTTGTGTTTGAATGTAATTATTACCCAAATAACCTAATATATATGGTCAAAAATGTCATAAATTAACCATTTATGGTGAATCTTCATCTTATAAGTAAAAATTACAACCCTTTAATATTGAAAAGGTTGATATCATCGTAAAAACTAAATTAGTTAATTAAGGGTTTATCAAAATGATAATGTCTAAAATTACACGAAATATTGCATAAATTATATTGGTTTATTGGATTTCAACCCTATCAAAGCATGTCTTTAAATCCATATTCATATTTAGGAATGTATCTTGAGAAATAATTTACAATAATTTAATCTTTTCAGAAATTCTAAATGTTCTATTCACTTCATTTATAAAAGGGAACCTCCTCACTCACTTATTTACACTACTATGATCCATATAGATCATACATATTGTGAGAAATTATCTTCTCCACATCAATAGACAAGTTATTGATTTTTTCTTCCCAAAATACCATCCCTAGATCCATTTAGTGGATATCTAAAGGAGTCATTTTGAAGATGAGGTACACTTCCTAACTAGACAATTTATTTTTCTAAACAAATTTAAATTTTAGAAATATATGATATTTACCATAAAAAATATATATAATATCACTTATATTATTAAATTTTATTATTATATTGAAAAAATCAATTATACACCCTATTTCCCATCAAACAATATATTAAAGTATCGCTCGTGCTTATGTACGACTTACCGTCTCCACGTTGAGATACAGTTCATTTTTCATCACTACATTTTTCGGATGTGGATAATGATGGGTTTAATATATTTAATTGATATTTATGAAATAATTATAATTCTATAATGATAATATCATTTCAACCTATATACCATCAAATACTTTTGGAAATGATAATGTTGTTCATGCATACGTGTGGACTGCCACCTCCATAATGTGATGTGATTCATTTTTCATTTATAAATTATGTATATAGTAATAAATATGCATTTTATGAATATATGATTTATATATATGTGATTTAATAATTATTATGGAAATTCTAATAATTATTCACCTTTCTTTTATTCTATAAGTTGAATAATTGAAACATTTTTTGTGTGTATATACGACATACCGTTTCCATGAATGGTGTAATTAATTTTTCTGTCTCTAATTTTTATGAATGACTATAAATAAGTATATAATGAATATATATTATTTTTGTAACAATATTACAATTATATAAATTATGGAACCATGATCACTATATGTAAACTATTACTTGAAAACCAAAAAATGCTTGGAAAACATAATAATTATCATCCCAAACAGTGATTTTATTAAAAAATTATTAATAAAAATGTGATAAGATTTCATAAAAGAATTATAAATTTTATGATATATATGAATATAGTTATATAATACATTTATAGTAAATTCATATTTACAATACATTAGGTTTTAATTTGAACAAGGAAATGTGAGACTTGAGGTAGGGGTTTATTTCACAATATCTTCATTATTCACGATTATTTATGTTTAAGTCTCCACTTGGGAATATTTTTCCTCTATGACCGTGTTTTCTATTTTTTTTAAAAAAATATTTTTTATTATAATACATTTTTTGAAAATACTTTTTACCCTTGTTTGTATTTTTTTTTAAATTAAAGGAATCTTTTTGTTTCTTTTCTAAACATGGTACTTTGTGACATTTATAAATGAAATAAAGATGGAATAATTTTTATAACTTATCCATAATAAATGGATTTTATTAAAATAATGAATAAAATATTATTTAAAACATGATCTGTAAGTTTAAAAGTTTTTTTTCAATGAAAATAGTTTCCCTTATACATCTGTAATTTTTTTTATAATATGTGATTTCAATGATGAAATGATACGTTCCTAAACAAGTGTTCCAAGTGATATTTAAAAATAATTTTCCATCTATGATGATATCATTTGATGTTACTAATCCTTCACTATGATTATTATTCAATAAAACCATTTTTACTCTTAATTTATGTTTCATCCCAACTTGGGATCCACTAAACGGGTAACTGAGTCGGTGGGTCACAGGTCCTCAAGCATGCATGCCTGCATGCCATAGGCTGATGCCTACCAGTGAGGGTATGAAATGGAATGGTGGAGAAACTATAACCACATGATCATAGTATTGTGACGGTATCACAGGTGAATAAAATAAGTGTAATCATAATATAAATCATTGACATGAGATAACTTTCAAATGACAGTAATAATAATCAAACAAACTATAGTTTCATATAAAATAGGGTGAACATGTCATGTCATAGTAAAAAATGGTATAAAATACATGGAAACAGAAGTCCAATATAGTACATGTATCAAAATTATAAAAAGTCCAAAAAGAAAATATCTCCAAATAACATCACAAGTATATATTATTCTTGTTCTCCCCTGTGGCTAAGAATAATCAATCATGAATCATAAAGTTTATGTTTGTATTAATCCATACTTGTATCCCAAAATTCTATCTAGGATACCCATGATATTCTGAATAGGATATGAGATAACACTCAGTAATCCACCACCAAAGGTGTTTATAACAAATCCAGTCTGAGTATATATGCTAATCAATGTGAAATATAAAATAGTAATATAAATAAATAAGAAGGTATGATAATCCCCATCCAATCAAGGATCACTATAAACAAGAAACCATAAACATGGGATAAATCTAAGGCATGATTAAACATCAACTTAGACCTATGATGAGTAATATAATGTCAGGACCAATGGGTCATATCCAAGGTGTAAATGACCAAGGTATCCTCAACGGACTATGCCTTGAAAACATGTGTCATGCCTAAATGGGCCATATCCAGGGCATGAAATTACCCTGGAATCCTCATCATTTCTGGCCTACATGGGTTGGATCCAAGGTGTAAATGACTAAGGAATCCTCTATCACAACCCGACCCAAGTCAGGGCTTGATCTGCAATTACCCCAAGCATGCCTCCATAGGCCTAGGGCTGGAGACCTGCGTCGAAGGAATAACAAACATGGGGAGGCCTTTTCCTAATTACATGTATGCACAAACACAACCACCTCAATGAAAAAGTGCAGAGGAAGTAAAATCTAGGGGAACAACCGTGAATTTAAAACCTCTATAAAATATAAGAGTATTGTAGTGAAAAATAAAATGTACATGGGAAAAATACTCACCCAACATGAAATATGTCCTAACCTGAAGAGGATAGAAAAGTAGAATACTAATAAAGACTATCTTTGGAATCCCAAGTTGCGACCATAGTACATGGTCCAAAGTAAAAGGTATCCCTAATCTCCTTTAAATTCACTACTGACATGTCCATCATCTATATAAGACATGACACGTGCGGGAAATTCCCATGTAGGGGTGATTATATACATACCAAATCGGATTCCTTAAAAATAAAGGGGTCATTTAGAGATATCATAAGAATATAAAGACAATATATACAAGATACAGTCAAATAAAATCTCTCAACCCTAACCAAGATTGAAAGTAACCTCGTACATGCACAAGGGGATCAACATGGTGACTAGATGAGCTACACATCAAGTCTTAGACAACCTTAGTAGGATAAAAGACTCATCTAAGCATAATTAGAAATATATAAAAAGAACATGGAATACCTTGGGTTTCTTCACCTATCCTAGAAGAAGGGTAACCAAATCCAAGGTGTGGAAATAGAAGAAAGTATATATATATATAAGATCAGTAAAAATAAACTAAAACAATAGAGTAAGGGGGTCTCCATATCACATCTCATCCCAGGAATAAGTGTCTCCAATAGTTCCAATAGTCCATCAATGATTCCCATCATCTCAGGTGCTTACCCAGAAAGAACCGTCCATGTCCAGCCACACCTCATAACTATGTCGCACAGTCGAGGGCCCAACAACTCTATATAGGGAATCCATGCCCTAGTAAAATAGGAGGGTCCCACTCTAATAGTCATCAAGGAATGCCAATGCCCAGCTCTACTATAGGGTACCACTCAAGAAGTATCTATAGAGGACCTATGCTCCATGCCAATGTGGGGTCCCACTCTAATAACCCTCAAGGAATATATTATTCAGCTCTATTGGAGGGTCAACTAGGTAATCATCAAAAAAATACATTGCCCATCCCTAATGTAGTGTACCACTTTGGAATCATTGAGGAACTACCGTTCACATCCCTACTAGAAGGTACCACTCGGAAAGTTTCAAGGAACTCTATTGCCTAGCCATACTGGAGGATACTGTATGGAAAGGTTGTCAAAGAATGCCACTACCTAGCCTTCCTCGTGGGTAATTCCTGGAAATTTCTTCAAGTAACTTCACTTCACATCTCTACTATAGGGTAATTCTCATAATGTTGACTGAGGAACTCCACTTCCCATCCATGCTAGAGGGTTCCGATTGGAAATGTCCATGTGACCATACACAATCATTTCCATTATCACGATTTTCCTTACCATGTCTTATGTCTAGAACATTCCAAATAGTATCTATAAAGACACAATAGATTGTACCATCATTCTATATGTGGAAAAAACATAGGATATGCTACTCGTGGGAAAAAAATTTAGTTTAAACAAAGGAGATATGGATGATTAAGGTTTCCTCAAAGAGGCCAACTGGTACATGGCGTGTGAGGGGACCCACACGACATGTGGTCCTGCTCCCCCACCTAGTCATATCCATGGTTTTACATAGTTTTTAATCCATTTACTAGTACATGGTTCATAGGTGGACTACACGGTGTGTCCATGTCAGTCAGGACCGGACCACGTCTTTCTAGTCTTGTCCATGAAGTTGACCTCGTGTCTTTGAACATGTGTACATGACCATTCAATTCTACACGGTTTCCCATTCATACGATCCATCACATGGTTTTTCCATCTAGGTAAGGGGTACATGATGTGCAAGAGGACTAAAAACTGTGTCTTCACTAACATTTCCCAAAACCCTATCCACGACCACTGAGGTGATACATGTTGTGTGTCTGTCCCACAACACTGTGTATAGTTAGGTTTTCACTAAAAAAACATCTCTGATCCTGAAACCTCATATCTATTATGATCGCTTGATTTTCAGCCCTATATACACCCAAAACTCATGGATATGTCTATAGATTGTAGTTTCTGGCCATCGTTTTGTAGAAATCATCATGTATTGTTTATCATGGGTACGTCTCATGAACTATACATCTCCAAGGATTCTTCCCTTGATTCAATGATCTAAAATATTCTTCAAGATCATAAATTACTTTTAATAATCCCAAATCTATACTCATTTCAACAATCCTTTCTTTTCTCATTGATTTAATGCAGTTCAAGTGGTCTGATAGGGATGGGTACCGCCAGAAAATGTCCAAATAGGACCACTAGGGCCTATTGGTGACAAACACGAAGAAGTTTTGGGGTAAATGCATCATAAAAAGTTATTGTCATTGTTGTACAAACGTTCTTTGCCAAAAATCAATAACCATGATACCAGGTAAGAAAATATTGAATAAATTAATTTTAATTTGGTACGTACGCACATCCTTAGGCTACAATTGGCATAGATCCAAGAAAAATGATAGATTTTCTTAAACAATTTAATCAAAGTGCATAACTAAATAATTATTGATTACAACTTATATATATTTTGGTTATCATAGTTGAATAAAGTTCTCTTCAATGATTTAAGGATGTAGTAACATTTGTTGTATCCTGATTTGCTCTGATCTGACATCTCTTCGTCATCTGAGGTGATTCGCCAATGGAAGGAGGGAGGAGAGCGCCATTGTAAATTTTCATATTATGATACTAACCTTGGGAAAATTCACCATGGTAGTATTCTTATAAAATAATCCCATCTATTAAAATGAAACATTTAATTAATTAATTAATTAATTAATTCACTGAACATACCGCCAATGATTGGGGAGTCTGAACACCCCACACCGACCAATTTTATGTTTCACCTAGGTTAAAAACTACATTATGGACTCAAACATGGTCTCAAATTTATGATCCAAGACTAATTTTAAGAGTTATCACATTTCCTTTAATAATATTCATGCGCATCACATTAAATATATTTAATATTTTTATAAAGTTAATTTTGGGAACACTGGTCCGTGAAATCGCATGTTGTCTTCACACCTAACTCTGTAAATATATATAGAAATATTTCAATGAATTACAACAAAAAAGGATCTCTACAGCGTTCCCACTTTCAAAATTTTCATCCCTAAAAACAAAAAACTAAGTGAACAACTCGGGATATTGAGCCTTCACATGGCTCTCCCACTCCGAGGAACTCTTATACACATTCTCATGCTACCACAACACACAAACCAATTGTATGGTCCATCCATATAGGTTCTTCTACTATTGATCATATATCACCATTGGGTTCTCTACAAATTTGGATTCGTCCCTGATGTCTAGCTCACCATAGTCAATGATGAGTGTGGGGTCATGCATGTATCTTTTTATCTGCGAAACATTGAAGGCATCTTATAACCAATTAAACTTTGGGTGTAGGGAGAGGTGTTAAGAAACCTCACCAACCTTATGAATGATCTCAAATGGCCTGATGAACCTTAGAGATAGCTTTCATCCCTAACCAAACCTCTACAATCCTTGTCGTGAGGCGACTCTTAGGAAAATGTGGTCTCCCAGCTCAAACACTAAGGGCCTAAAAAAACAATTTTCATAAGATTTATGCCTACTCTAGGCCATCTTCGTCTACTCAAGAATGATATAGACTTTATCTATCATCACCTTCACCATCGTTTGGCCCACAATATATTTCTCACCGATCTCTTTCCAACAAAAGGGTGACCTATAGGGTCTCCAATATAGGTCCCTAAAAAGTTCCATGTCGATAATAGAGTGGTACTTGTTGTTGTATGAAAAATATACCTATGGAATATGATCCTCCCAACTCTGATCTAAGTCTAACATGTATTCCTTCAACATATCCCCCAACAACTGAATAGTATGCTTGGTCATTCCATTGTTCATGGGGTGAAATTTTATACTCATCCTCATTTCTATCCCTAATTACTTCTGCAGGTATCTCCTCAATCGTGATGTAAAACACACGTCAAAATCATAGACAATATTCGAGAGAACCCCATGAAGTAGAATGATCTCCCATACATACAAACTCCCCAATCACTCCTCCGCTCTCTTCTCCCTGATAAAAATCAAGTGTGCTGACTTCATGAATCGGTCAACTATCACCAGATGTTGTCATGGCCCTTCTCTACACATGGAGTTCCAATCACAAATTCCATGGATATACCATCCCACTTCCACTCTGGGATCTCAAGGGGTTGAAAAAAACTTACCGGAACATGGAACTCATCCTTCACTTTTTGAAAAGTGAGACACCGAGAGACAAATTCCGCTACACTTCATCAAATTTTGGACCACCAAAACTACTATTGAAGGTATTTGTACATCATCCTCACATTATGATGTACAGATAGGGGAGAATTTTGAAACTATCACATCACCTACTCCCGCATCATCATTGGAACCACTTTTCACCCCTGTAACATGATGATGTGATTCCCTCCTTTATAATATTTATCTGGTGAGTCGCCTATGGATATCTGATCATGTAAGACCTCATATTAGATTAATCATAACCAGGACTCTTTCAAATTCTCGAGAAGCAGAGGGATAAACACCAAAGACTCTAGAAAGTTTGTACCCTCCTTCTCCACTAGGGTTAGTTATAGAGAAGCCAACTTCTCAGAAGACTCTTACACTAAGTGATCCTAGTATTTCCTACTAAGGGAATCTTCTGTAACATTTCCCTTGCCTATAGTATGGACTATCTCAAATTCATATTCCTACTGGAACTCCAACATGTATAAATGTATCAAGTTCAAGGCTCTCTGTGTGAAGATTCACCTGGGACTTTGGGGATCTGAGTAAATCACAATGGACTCCCCTGGAAGATAGTGTCTCTATATCCTCAGGGAAAAGACTATTGCAACTAGATTTAGGTCATGAGTTTAATAGTTATTATCATGGGGTCTCCACTTCCTTTAACCCTATGTGATAACTCCCCACCTCTAGATAAACACATAGCTTATCCCAAATCCCAAGGAATCTCAATACACTAAAAACTACACATCTTCCTATGGTAGTCTCAACAATGGAGCACTCATCAACCTTAGCCTTAATTCCTAAAAAGGCCCTTTGGCACTGCTCAGACCAGGTAAATAGATTCCCTTTCCACATAAGGGTGATCAAATGGGATACAACTCTATATAAGTCTACCACAAACCTTTTATAGTGACTCACCAAGCCAAAAAATAACCTCACCTCTGAAACACTCCTGGGTGGCTACGAAGAAATCACTACATCAATATTTTCTTAATCCATGGCTAAACCATGTATAGAAATGAAATTCCCCAGAAATTGAGCCTCATTAATCCATAACTGGAACATCGAGAGTTTCCTATAAAGCCGGTACTCTTGAAGCATATCTAGGACCATCCTAAAGTTCTATGCATGCTCCTACTATGATACAGAGTAGATGATCATTTCTTTGATGAAGAAAAAAACTAGTCCAAAGGAAGGAATACTTTTTTCATCGTATCCATAAACATGGAGGGGGAATTTTTCACACCAAAGTGTGTCACTGGGAGATCATAGTTCATGTAGAGACAATATAATTCCATATTTTGAATATCAGCCTCGAAAACCCTCAACTGGCAGTAGTCGGGCCTGAGATTGAAATTTTATAACCATATCACACCTTGAAACTAGTCAAAAAGGTATCTAATCCATGTTAATGGGTAGTTTTTATTTATCTTGTCCTGTTTCAGGAACCGATAATCCACAAAAATCCACAAACTCCCATCTTCATTTTTTTACAAACAATATTGTAGCTGCCTAGGGGGACACACAAGGCCTAATGAAACCCTTCTCTCAAAGGTCCACCAACTACACCCACAACTCCTAGAACTTAGTAGGTCCATGAGATATTCCAAAAATGATATCAAAGTAGTATTTGGATGAAATTCAAGGTAAAAAATAATCTCCTACCTCATAGGTAATCCTAGAATATCCTCGGGGAAGAAATTCATGTAATTATCTATAAAATAAGGAACCCAGGTGCCTAAATATTTTGTTGCACCAAGGGATATACTACCTAGATGATGGGTGATGGGATTTATCCTACTACTTGCTAAACCCACTCTCCCTTCCATGAGATCTATCTCACCAAAAATGAATAATCTCTTCCCATCAGTGCGTAGGTATCTGACTTGTTTGTAGTGATAGTCAATCGGGGCTCAGACCATGGATAGCTAATATATACCCAAGATAACATCAAAGGGTTTCATAGTGATGACCAAAATGTACCATGTGAATCTCTATCTAGAAAGTGACAGTGTTACACATGTTGAAACCTGTGAAATTTTGAAAATTTATTGACCTACCAACAACTGTAAAAGTTGTGAGTAGGGTCGAACCATAGGGAGAATGTGAGTATACACTAGGAATATCCTATTGTAGGAATTTTCAAGAAAAGGGCTTTAATTGTGAATAACAACCAATGATTATAAAAAGTAAAAAACAATTTTATATGATTATTTAAATTAACTAAGACTATATAAATGAACTAAATTATTCTATAGAAGAAACTGGTAGATATGGAAGTGGTAGTGTTGTGACGTCCATTCAGGTGCATGTAATGGAAATTATTTAATTCCCAACCACACCACACTTCCCCCCTACAATGCACACTCCCCCTTAACTACCCAACACACCCCACCTTTATTCTCACCCCCACCGCCTCCCTCCACTCACCCTCCCCTCCCCCTCCATAGTCGCCCCATCCCCATCCCATCCCCTACTCCCCAACTGTACCCCACTAACCCAATCACCCTTTCTAGGCTCCTTTTTCTACCATGAGGACACCAAAAACTACTGCATCATCTTTGAATCACTAACAATTGCCTCTACGGAACATCCCACACTTGAAAACCCCATCACATGAGCCTCCCTCTTGTGCTACAGTAGACAAAACTCACTAGAAATAGTACACGATCTTCGTCATTCTGAGTGTGCAGTGGTAGTTTGGGTACATCATCGACATTCACTTCACTTTTATAGATCTACGGTGCACAACAAGTGTGAATAAAAATCCAATCATTTTTTCGGTGGAATGATGGTGTGCTTCAACATTGTGGCGATTGGCGTAGTGATTATTTTAATTTTTTGATCATCGATGGAAGCTTGTGGTGATAACTATGGCAACATGAGAACTTTGATACTTGTTTATAATTTTATGTGATGTGTTTCCGTTATGTTAGGCTAATTATTTTGGGTAGGAGTTGTGATAAAAATGACAGTAATTGCATGTCATTATTTTTTGACAATGTTTGATTTCCATTGAATTAAGTTTAATTGGATGTTTATTTAAATAATTATATCGTCATTTTAATTAAATTTTATTTGGGCTATGCATGTATACTTTGGTGATCATTTGTGTGATATCGAATAAGTAATAACTGGTAGGAGTTCATCAAAGAATTTACTCATCCAGACGACGATCGTGCACATGAGAGAATTAGAAATCAATAATTATATTAATTGAAAAATTAATATTTTCTATGTGTTATCCTTAAAAATCAAATGAATGGTACTTAATCAATAATCTCATGTGAGCGAACATGGAATAGGTAGATACTTTGACATTGTGAAAAACAGGTCATTGTATTCTCTCAAAGGTTGGAGTATCTACCTGCACCAGGTTTGATCACAAGAGATTATTAGTTAAGTAACACACATGTGAGTTTGAAGGATAATGAAAAAAAAATATTAATTTTTCAAATAATATATTTATTTATTCAGAATTATCTCACCCGCATGTTCCACTTCTCAATAAATAAATTCATGGATAAACTCCTTCCCATGATTACTTATTAGGTATAACACAAACAGGAACCAAAGTTTGTGTGTAGATCCCAAGTTTCAATTAATTAAAATTTAGATATAATTATTTAAATAAACATCCAATTAAAATTAATTCAAAGGAAATAAAACATGGTTTAAAATTAATAACATGCATTTACCATTATTTTCGTAACAACTCTGACAAAAAATAATTATACCACCATAACGACAACACAATACATAAAATAATAAACATATATCACCATGCTCATGTTGTTTCAGTTGTCACCTCAAGCCGTCATTGATTATCGCAAAATAAAAATCACCACTCTGCGGATCACTGCAACATAGAACCATACATCGCGCCACTGTAAAAAAATTATTAGATCATTATTCGCTATTTTGGTGCACCGCCAAACTCCTGAAGTGAGTCAAACATCGATGATGCATCCGAACCACCTTTGTGCATCTTGAAAGAAGAATATTGTGTGTGGATATTGGTGAGGTTGGTCCACTATAGCGTAATAGTGAGGCTCACGCAAGGGGTGTTGCAAGAATGAGATGTTATGTGGAGGTGGTTTTTGGTGATGCATAGATGAAGTGGCTGCTGTTGGTGTGCTCTCTGTATAAGTAGGATCCCAGTAGAGGGGATTTGGGTAGTGGGATGTGACTGGGGAAAAGGGGTAAGGGATGGGGATGAGGCAATTGGGAAGGGTGAGGGGTGGGTGAGTGGATAGTGGGGAGGGGCGGGAACGGAGGTGGGCGTGCTGGGGAAAAGGGGTGAGGGAGTGCAGATGGAAAAAAAGGGGGATGGGGATGGTTGACATGGGAGAGGGGAAGTGGTCTAAGGTGTGGGGGTGGGGGATGGGTAGGGGAAGCTTCTGGGAAAAGTGGGAGGGGGTTGGGGATTCATAAAATAAAAAACATAAGAAATTAAATTCAAATTGAATTTATAAAATTAAATCATATTATCTAAAAGGTAAATAATAATAATAATAATAATAATAATAATAATAGTTTAATATTAAAGCACATGTAATTAAATATAATACTACTACTAAATATAACAATAAACTAATAAAAAATTCTGTTTTATTAATACAAAAATATAATAAAATAAAATAAAATTAAAATATATAATTAAAATATATACATACTAATAAGAATGAATAAAATAAAATAAACAAATATTATAAAAACTAATAATAATAATATAGTGTTAAATATAATATATAAAATTAATATAACGAATAAAAGTACTAAATTATTAATATAAGAATATAAATGAATTAAAAATTATCATAATTTCTAAAATAAAATAAATCTAAAAAAATATACTAAAAATACAAAAAAGGTTAAAATAATTAATTGAAAATATGTTATAAAATTATAAAAATACATGAAAAATCTATGTACATCAGATATCGTTCACCACCAGAAGATAAAAGATATATAAGAAGCATTACATATTAGAACCTCAAGATGAAGCTGCTAAGATATCACTACAACTAGGATCCCCTACTCTTTCACCAAGAGTATATAGATTAAAGAATTAATGGAACCTATGTCTATTTATACTAATAAAAGAGTATAATAAACACATACCATACCTCTAATCATCTTCTGCGCTGTGGGAACATAAGCCTCCAATGCCTGTAGATATCCACAACCCCAACCGCCAGCTCCCTATGCCTGATGTGGTCCACATCATAGTGTTGGGGGAAGGATATGATCGTGTTTTCCACTACCCAAAGTTCCTCATATTACTCTTCCATCACTACCTCCTAAAGGACCACCATTTCCACACTTTTGAGATCCCTGATCATGGTACTACCTCTTCTGTGATGGTCTTTCAGCTACCTGTCTGCGCTCCTCAACATATATGGTTGGGTAGTCCCATTACATTTGACACCACCTATCATAAGAGATGCACTACCCATTGCTAGGAATACCTGGTTATTTTATCTTACTCTATACCATAAGATTGTCTTCCTGAGTCTTCTCATGACATGGATTCCTATGTTGAGGTCCCACCGACTGGTGCCTGCTATCTATCACAGACAACTCATCTCCGTGACACACACTTCCAGCCCCAACTTCCTGAAATCCCACTAACAGAAATATATCTGTCACTATTTCCCACTTCAACACCCCAACATTGGTGGGGATGTACAATGAAACTATGCTACCATGAATCACTCTGTGGATTCTCTTCTCAAACTTCCATGCTTAGAGGTAGCCGTCATGAATCATGTGTAGGGAGTACCATGTAATGTCATTGAACCTTGATGCATACTAAACCATTTTCATCCCTCCATTCTATATCTGTAGAAGATTTTGGATTTGGAATGATCGTAAGCTGGAGGTGTATTAATCCTTAGGGAACAAATATTGGATATCTTACCATGAGAGTGTTGACTCAACATTAATCTACATAATGTGGCTCCACTAACACCCAGTTTCTCCATGGAAGAGGCTAACTACCAATTTGGCCACATAGTCTATCTGGGTGTGAGAAATATTGAATATATGGATGACTTACTTTAGCCAATCCTCTACTTCCTAAGGATTGGGTTCGCTATAGAACCTTAGCAGCCTCTATCACTGTAACTCATGGAGTTCACTAAGCCTACACACTTCCTCAGTCAGATAAGCCAGAATAATCTACTACTCAACAGGTGGAGGTTTTTCTTCCTTCCCACCTAGAAGAAGGGGTTATTGGTATGGAATCAAAACTGAGGCCTCATCACTCATCAGATCAACATCATGATCATGAACTGATATCATGTGTGGTTATCATCATGGAGGTATCTTGATATTTATCCCGGTGTACCATCGTCAGATGATAACACACACACACATATATATAATGAGGATCTAACTCAAGAAGAAAATTCAAATACTCAATCATATAGAATTCATGTACCATTGATACCTTCAACCAATGTATAAGTATGTTGAGTCAGAAATTAGTTATTCAAGGTCCTGGTGAATGGATATGTCGACCACCAATACCATCATTAGACTCCCTATCCTAAGAGCTACACTCGAGAAACATTGACACTAACCAAATCCTTTTGAGGGGACTAGTCCAAACAATGTCTAAATGATTGAACCAGCTCTGATACCAATATTTCATGAACCGACCCAAACCAGGGCTTGATCAGCAACTACCCTAAGCTTTCATCCATTGTCCATGGGCTGAAGACTAGAAACGAATACATAAAAATAAAGCGGAGTACTTTTCCTAAGTTCTTGTACACACACACACAACCATCTCGACACAAAATTTCAGAGGAATTATAAGATAAGGTAAAAACCATGCACGTGAAACCTCTAGATAGTGTAAGAGTGTGGTAGTGAAAATAGAAAAGTAAAGGTACCAAATACGTTCCCAACCAAAAATATTTCCCAACTCGACAAACCTGGAAAATTAAACTACTGAGAGAGCCTAGTTCATGAACCCCAAGTTGTGACCACCACATGCAGTCCAAGTACCATCTCTCCCTAAGATCCTTTGAAGCCACTGCCAACCTATTCATCTTATGCATAAGACATAACATAAGTGGGTAAATCCCATTATGGGTGATAATATACATACCCAGTAGGATACCCTAAAAGTTGAAGGAGGGTTTTGAGAGATGAAACCGGAATAGAAAGACAGTAAATACAATATACAATAAAAATAATATGTCAACCCAAACCAAGAGTGAAAGTAACCTCATCCATGTATAAGGGTCTCTACATGGGTAAATGTAACACCCCAAGCTTCCATGGTACGTTTCCTTTGAATAATGCAATAGCTTGCATTGTACGCAATTTCGAGATTCTAACACACTGTGACCAATCAAAGTAGTCATTATAAATAGTAATAACCACTTTTTGAAATTTTATAAATTTTATCACTCAAAATGGACTTCATTTTTGGATTCAAAATATTTAAATTATCTTATGGTGAAATTTTGGTACTTTTCGGATAACTTTTATATTTTGATGAATAGTGAAAATTACTAAATTTTAATTAAAAACAACTTTTTTAATCAAAATAATTAGAAATGTTAAATTGTGAAATTGAGTGGTTTTAAAGTATATTTAGAATATAGTTTTACCATTTAATACAATTTTGGTCATTGTACATAATTTCACATTTAAACCGGACGTAAACAAGTGTTAATCTTTTGATAGTTATTATCTCTTAAAAACACGCTTTTTGTTTTAACAATCGGAATTAATTTTAAATTAATTTCTACAAAATATGTGTTTTGAATTTAGAAAAATGGATTCCATATTTGGAATCAGTATTTCCAAATTGTGTAAATAGGTAACTTTTATTTTTTGACATTTTGAATAATTACTTCGATAAATATTTTATTTACCACGGTTAAAGGGTAAATCCGGTAAATAAGGTTAAAAAATAATATTATAATAATAATAAATTACCCTAAATCATGTCCTATCCTTATTGGTTGATAAATTTCCGATGATGAGCATCTTTGGATTGATTTTGGGACCCCATGAAGCCACTTGTAAGTGATAATGACACTATATTAATTAAGATAAAGTAAATACAAAAATGACATAAGCATATATCTTTTAGAAAAACAATTATTACATAAGGTTATATATGTTATATTTTAGACTATAAATATTCATTATAAAGATAAAAATATTTACTACATAATTAGATTTTATTTATAATTTTTAGACATTAAATAATTTAATTTATTTATGGAACAATGGTGATACAGTAATTAACTAATTAATGAAATATTAAAATAATCAATATTATAAATATAAAAAAATGTAATCTGAGACATTTTATGAATTAAACTAATTTTATAGGATAATATGACATGTTATGATTTATGTAATTAACTTTTTTTGAATTAATAATGGTTTTAAAATTTTTACAAAAAACAAATACCAAATAGTGTCAAAATTGACATAAAGGAGTTTTTAAAACAAATATTATATTATTAATTGATATTATATTCATAAAAATTTAAGGTTCGGCCAAAGAACTTATATAATTATAGGTTTATCATTAAGGGACCACTTTGCGGTCGCTTGGAAGTTTATAGTAATTTTATTAACCAAATAATATAAAAATACAAAGTGACATGGAAAATTTCAAACTATTTAACTAAGAGTTAAATATACATGATAAGGTTAATATAGTGACCCAAACCTGTCTAAAATCTATTTGATTAAAGTATCTTTACTCATCCCCACCTTAGACTTTGAATAATCTACTTTGGAGCCATTAGGAACCGAATATGAATTTATAATAAATTAATACTTTAGGTTTTCCTAAAGAGCCCCTCCTCCCCCTTATAAAAGGACACCACTTCTAACCAATTATTAATACCTTCAAAGACTTTTTCATCCACAATTTGCCCAAATACCCTCTAAACTATACTAAAATAATCCTAGAGGCATTCCTTTAGCCAGAAAGTCAACCTAAGGAGCCCTTTTGATCAAATCAAATGGAAGAACCCGAAGAATAGGTAATGTTTTCACCACCCTCTTTCAAGTTCCTTTCTTATTCCACTTCTTATTTCTTTGTTTTTTCCCTTCTAAAATTATAAATCCAGTATATTACATATACTATGATGTTATTATAAATACTATACAACCATATTCAATATTCTATCCATCCTTTAAATGACATGTCACCATATATGCGTACGTACGGCTTACCGTCTCCACGTCGTGGTGTAATTGTTATGAAAAACATTATTATTTGGATGGGTATGATAATTATGTGTAATTGAAGTAAATAATAAATATAAAATCATAATTATTCTTTATATATGATATACCATCCAATTATATATTATTTTAATATCAAAAGAATGATATTGTCGCTCTTGTGTATGTACAGACTACCGTCTCCACGAACGCGATGAGATTCATTCCCCATCGTATCTATTCAAGACTAATTTTAATATTATGATTAAAAATAATGTTTAAGGACTTGATATAATTCTGGATATAAATAAGATACAACCTATCCATGACAAACAGGGCTTACCTAACAAAACATATAAAAGAAAATGAGTATGTTAACACCCGAAATGACAATAATATTAAGTTATTATAAACAAAGAAATATGAAAATATCATATATGATATCATATTAATGTATATTATTATTATATAATTTAATAAAAATTATTTTAACATTATATAGGAGGTTAAACTACCCTCAAACAATGAAAAGTACAAGGTAATGGTTTATTTCACAATCTCTTTATTATCCGAGGTTGTTTATATGTAATTATCTACTGGGACTTCTTTATCATCCACATCGATGTTTCTTAAAAATGTATTTGAAAAAAAATTTAGTATTTACTAGAATATGGGTTATAGTTATTTATACCCTTGTTAGACATTTTATAAAAATTTTTGAAATAAATATTTCCGTCGTTTTCCAAACAAGGTCCTTTTTAACTTTTTCGACAAAATTAAGGTAAGAATGTATTTTTTAACTTATACGGTTGGTGCAGCTATTCTTCCACCATTATAAAATCTTAGAAGCATACCTTAAAAGATTATAATAATATTTTCAAAGTAAATGTAACATTTTATAATAATGTGACTCTTAAATGATTTCAAAATTGGAAGAGATATTTCTCTAAAAGGGTTTGGATTTCATCTATGTCAACATACTTTGATGTATTTTATGTTTATTTGGAGTTGATTTATTATGGTAAAAAGTTCCATATTGTATTAAAGGTTTTGTGATATGTTTTAATCTGGATGTTCTAATTTTATACAATTCATGGTTTATGGTTAAATTATTTACATTTTTTATTCTAGTTTTATTATGAATGTTTATGATATGTTTAATCATTTTCATATGAAGAATGTATTGGCCTTAGTAAGTGATGGGTGGAGCCTGATATTTCTCCTCGATGCATCAGTAGGTATCATGAGACTACTATACGTGGAATTGGCCAAGGACCTTTCCCATTTTGAGATTTGGTTTTGGTCGAGGCCTTAATCATTTTCAGACGTCTTGGTCGAGGCCTTGACAAAAAGTCTCAGAAAGTCTGGAATTATACATTCCTTCATTATGGAAATAATATTGATGGTTCATATGGTAATTCGACTCGTAGAATACGCATGATTGTGTTTTATTATGTCATTATTTACTCAGATCATATTCTTACCATAAAATTATTCATGTTTATTATTGGTAAAGGCATGTGTATTAAATTATTCACTATGCTTAATATTTATGTTATCTTCCACTGTATTGTTTACCTTTACTAAGTATTTTAGCTCACCCCTTTCTTATGTTTCATTTTTCCAGGATATGAAGAAGTTTGTTATGAGTGACCAGTAGGCATAATCTAGGAGGCTTGGATATTTCTAATGATATATATTTGTGTTTTATTTCTATTAAAGTTGTAAAGTTGAACTTTTGTATGAATCTTGTTTCCAATAATACTAAACAGATCGGTCTTTCGAGACATGATTTCTTTATGATCATGCCAATGTTATATAATAATGCACTGACTCTTGGTAACTGGGGTCGGGGTATTATAGTTGGTATTAGAAGAAGTTTAGTACAATACTTGGAATCTAGATTTAGATAAACTCTTATTAGAGAAGATAGACCTAAGATAGAATTTGAGGATTTTTATAGAATAATTTCTTAGAATTTTGGAATTATAGAGATTTTTTGAGTTTTTCGAGCAATACTTCCCTGTCTGGATACGATCATGTAGAGGCGGCTTAGGCACAGATATACCTAGGGGTAAAACCTAAAAACACCGCTTTAAGATAGACTCGAATGCGAACTGGTGCATGAAAACGGGCCTTGAGAGACTCTTGGTTACAACACTCCAAGTGGATATTCTTAGGATAATTCTAATTTTCTTTACAAACCATTATGAAGGTTTTATGAGTATATAATTCCTCAAAGAAAACATTTTTATGATTATGGATTATATCTAAAAAACTATTCAATTTATGTTAAGTGTTTTAGAAGTTTGGAATTATATATTTTGATTCATAAACTAATCTAGTTTATGCCATTTTTTAGATATGGAACCTATTAGAAGGAAAGTGAACACCAGAAATACATATGATCCAAAGAGTAAGAAGGATCATATCTTTCAGAGTATTAAGCCAACATTTAGAAGGGAAATATTTTCCCATGTATTCTCAACATATGAAGAAATAGTATAATCTGTTAATAATATAAGTAAATAATTATCTGAGTTCTATTTCTTTGAAGGGAAGCAAGATAATAAAATGATGGAAGAGAGAAAGATAGATAAATTGAAGAGGGAAAAGAAGAATTTTCCCATATGTGATGACTTTGGGAAGAAACACCCTGGAACATTCTTGAAGGGAATTGGAGTTTATTTTAAGAGTGGAGAAAAAGGACACCATATATGTGACTACAAGGGTAAGAAAAAGGTTTCAAATGTACAATGCTTCATCTACAGGGAGATGGGACATTATGAAAATTAATGTCCTAAGCGTCAGGGGAACATACCTCAAAAAAAGCCAAGGATTCAAGGCCAAGCTTATGTTGTCACTACTGCTAAGGTAGAATCTCTGAAAGATGTTGTGGAAGGTAATTTAATGGTTTCCTCAAGTTTATCAAATGCTTTATTTGATTCTGGATCATTGTATTGTTTCATATCTTCATAGATTTCTAACAAAATTAGATATTTCCAATTTGATTTAACAAGGGAGTTGTTAGTCAAAACGCCTAAGGGAAGTGTCATTGCAACAATGTTTTGTGAATTCGTTCCCATTAGAGAATATAAATGTTCTTTATCTGTTGATATCATCATCATGTCTATGACTGAATTTGATATAATCCTCGGTATGGATTGGATTTTGGACCATGATGCAAAGATTTTTTGTAAGAATAAGGAGGTTACGATTTTTGTTGATGATGATAAGAACACCTTATCTTTAGATTAGAATCATCGCCGCTTAATTCTTATCTAGATCCACCACCAGTAGCTCAACTTAATTCAATTATTTGGGAGGAAGAGAATGAAATAACTATTGGTGAGGAAAGGAATGTTCAAATAGAGGATGTAACTATTGTGAAAGAATATGTTGATGTTTTTTCTAAAGATTTACCTGGACATCCTCTAGAACAAGAAATTGAGTTTTTGATTGATTTAATTCCTGGTTCATGGCCTATATCGAATACCCCTTATAGAATGGCCATTGTGGAATTAGTTGAACAAAAAAACAGCTAGAGGAATTGTGTAATAAGGGATTTATTCACCTTAGTGTTTCTCCATGGGGAGCCCCTGTCCTTTATGTTAATAATAAAGATGGATCTATGAGGTTATGTATCGACTACAAGGAAATCAATGCTATAAAAATAAAGAACAAGGATCCCCTACCTCGAATTGATGATTTATTTGTCCAAAAACATGGAACTCAATACTTTCCAAAGATTGATCTTCGAACTGGATACCATTAGTTATGTGTAAAGAAGGAAGACATTCTGAAGACAGCATTTCGAACCAGGTACGTGCATTACGAGTTTACATTAATGTATTTTGGATTGACTAATGCACCCTCTGTATTCATAGATCTAACTAATAGAGTTTTCAAGGAATATCTCGATGATTTTTTGTGGTATTTATTGATGATATCTTGGTATACTCAAAAACCTATGAGGATCATGAAAATCACTTGCGCATTATCCTAAAGACTCTAAGAAGACATGAATTATATGGGAAGTTTAGAAAGTGTGAATTATAGCTTCAGGATATCTCTTTTCTTGGTCATATTGTCTCTAAGGATGGAATATCGGTTGATCCTTATAATACAATAGCAATCCATGAATGGGCAGAACCAATTGAGTATCACCGAGGTACGCAGTTTTATTTGCTTAGCAGGTTATTATCGTTCTTTTGTCCAGAACTATGCCCGATTGGCTAACACATTAATGAAGATCAAACGTAAAGGGGTTAATTTTTTTTGGACAAAAGAGTGTGAAGAAATTTTTGAAAAACTGAATAAAGTATTAGTCAATGCTCATATATTGACTCTACCATCAGGGAATGATGAGTTCGTTATTTATAGTGATGCATCAATGAAAGGACTTGGTTGTGTCCTTATGCTGAATGATAGAGTTATTGCCTATGGATAATGATAGGTAAAAATTCATGAGAAAAACTATCCTACTCATGATCTCGAGTTAGCTATTGTGATCTTTGCTTTGAAGTTATGGAGACACTGTCTCTATGGTGAGAAATGTGAGATTTATACTAATCACGAGAGTTTGAGGTATATTTTCTCACAGAAATAACTCAACATGAGACAAAGGAGGTGGCTTGTGCTACTCAAGGATTATGATTGCATGATACACTACCACCTGGGAGAGGCAAATAAGGTGTTAGATGCTTTTTGCAAAAAAGATCATGGAGTTTTGAACATGATGAGAATTGAAAGGGATCCTATTTTCATGGATCTTGTGATGATGGATATGGGAATTACCATGGAAGGGAGTTATATGTTTTAAAAATAAAGGTAAATTGAGTCCCATGTACATAAGACCTTTTGAAATTATAGAACGAATAGGGGTTGTAGCTTATCGTTTGGCAATACCGCCAAATCTCTCCAAAGTTCACGATGTGTTCCACGTATCACTGTTGAGGAAATACATGCCTGACCGAACGTATGTACTCAATTATGAGGAAGTAGAACTGTAACCTGATCTGTCTTACTACAAAAAGCACATCAGGATTCTTGATATGAGAGAACAAGTGCTAAGAAACCGGACGACTCATCTTGTAAAAGTTCTATAGAGAAACCTTAAGATGGAAGAGGCAACGTGGGAACCCGAGGAACTTATGATGAAGAACCACCCGAGTCATTTTATAAAATAGTATTCTGGAAATTTCGAGGATGAAATTATTTTAAGGATGGGATAATGTAACACCCCAAGCTTCCACAATACGTTTCCTTTGAATAGTGCAATAGATTTCATTGTATGTAACTTTGAGATTCTAACACACTACAACCAATCAAAGTAGCCGTTATGAATAGTAATACCCACTTTTGGAAATTTTATAAATTTTACCTCTCAAAATTGACTTCATTTTTGGTTTCAGAATATTGAAATTATCTTAGGGTGAAATTTTGGTACTTTTCGGGTAACTTTTATATTTTGATGAATAGTGAAAATTACTAAATGTTAATTAAAAACAAATTTTTTAATAAAAATAATTAATAGTGATAAATTATGAATTTGAGTGGTCTTAAATTATATTTAGAATATAATTTTACCATTTAATACAATTTTGGTCATTTTACATAATCTCACATTTAAACCAGACATAAACAAGTGTCAATCTTTTGATAGTTATTATCTCTTAAAAACACTCTTTTTGTTTTAACAAGGGAAATAATTTTAAATTAATTTCTTCCACTTATGTGTTTTTAATTTAGAAATAGGGATTCCATATTTTGAATCAGGATTTCCAAATTGTGTAAATAGGTAACTTTTATTTTTAGACATTTTGAATAATTACTTCGGTAAATATTTTATTTACCATGGTTAAAGGGTAAATCTGGTAAATAAGGGTAAAATATAATATTATAATAATAATAACATACCCTAAAACGTGTCATAACCTTATTGGATGATACATTTATGACCATGGAAATCTTTGGGTCGATTTTGGGACCCCATGGAGTCACTTGTAAGTGATAATGACACTTTATATTAATTAAGTTAAAGTAAATACAAAAATGACATAAGCATATATCTTTTAGAAAGACAATTTTTACATAGAATTATATATGTTATCTTTTAGACTATAAATATTAATTATAAATATAAATATATTTCCTAAATAAATATATTTTATTTATAATTTTTAGACATTATAATTTGATTTATTTATGACACAATGGTGATGCAGTAATTACCTAATTAATGAAATATTCAAATAATTGATATTATAAATATCAAAACAAATGTAATTTGAATCTTTTTATGAATTAAACTAATTTTATAGGTTAATATGACATGTTAGTATTGATTTAATTAACTTTTTGTCAAGTAATCATGTTCTTATAATTTTCTCAAAAATCAAATACCAAATAGTGTCAAAATTGACATAAAAGAGTTTTTAAAACAAATATTATATTATTAATTGATATTTTATTTTTAAAAATCTAATTTTCATTCAAATTACTAATATAATGATATATTTATCATTAAGGGACCACTTGGGGGATTCTTGGAAGTTTATAGTAAGTTTAATAACCAAATAATATATAAATACAAAGTGATGTGGTAAATGTTAAACTATTTAACTAAGAGTTAAATATAAAAGATATGTTTAATATAGTGACCCAAACCTGTATAAAATATATTGGATTAAATTATTTTGACCCATACCCACATTATACTTTGAATAATTCACTTTGGAGCCATTAGTAACCGAATATTAATTTATTATGAATTAATACTTTATGTTTTTTCGTAAAGAGCCCCTCCTCCCCATTATAAAAGGACACCACTTCTATCCAATTATTCATACCTTCAAAGCCTTTTGGTTCAGCCAAAATCTACCCAAATACCCCCTCAAATATCCTCCCTTAATTCCTAGAGGACATACTTTAGACATAAAGCCAACCTAAGGTTCCATTTTGATCAAATCAAAAGGAAGAACCCGAAGAAGAGCTAATGTTTTCACCACCCTATTTCAAGTTCCTTTCTTCTTCCACATCTTCATTCATTGTATTTTCCATTCTAAAATAATAACTCTAGTATATAATATATACTATTATGCTATTATAAATATGATACAACTATATTCAGTATTCTATCCATCCTTTGAATGACATGTCACCATACGTGTGTACGTACAGCTTACCGTCTCCACGTCGTGGTGTAATTGTTATTCAAAACATTATTATTTGGATGGGTATGATAATAATGTGTAATTGAAGTTAATAATAAATATAACATTATAATAATTCTGTATATATTATATACCATCCAATTATATATTATTTTAACATCACAAGAATGATATTGTCGCTCGTACATACGTACAGACTACCGTCTCCACGAACGCGAAGAGACTCATTCCCCGTCATATCCATTCAAGAATAATTTTAATTTGTTGATTAAAAATAATTTTTAAGGACTTGATATCATTTTGGATATGAATAAGATACAACCGATGTATAACAAACATGGCTTACATAACAAAACATATAAAAGAAAATGAGTAAGTTAACACCCGAAATAATGATAATATTAAGATATTATTAACAAAGCAATACGAAAAAATCATATATGATATCATATTAATGTATATGATTCTTGTATAATTTAATAAAAATTATTTCACCATTATATAAGAGGTTAAAATACCCTCAAACAAGTAATAGTACAAGGTAAGGTTTTATTTCACAATCTCTTCATTATCCGAGGTTGTTTATACGTAATTATCTACTGGGACTTCTTTATCATCCACATCCATGTTTCTTAAAAATATATTTCAAATCATTTTTAATATTTACTAGACTATGGTTTAAAGTCATTTATAACATTATTAAACGTTTTATAAAATGTTTTGATAGGAATCTTTCCATCGTTTTCCAAACAAGGTGCTTTTTAACATTTTCTACAAAATTAGGTAAGAATGTATTTTTTAACTTATACGGTGGGTACGGCTATTTTTCCACAATTATAAAATCTTCAAAGCATCACTTACAAGATTATAAGAATATTTTCAATGTAATTTTTTTTAAATCATGTGACTCTTAAATGATTTCAAAATAGAAAGAGATATTTCTCTAAAAATGGTTTTGATTTCATCTATGTCAACATCCTTTGATGGATTTTAAGTTTATTTGGAGTTGATTTATTATGATACAAAACTTCCATATTGTATTGATGGTTTTTTGATATGTTTGACTGTGGATGTGCTATTTTTATATAATTTATGGTTTGTGGTTAAAGTATTGACATTTCATATGCTATTTTTAATACGATTGTTTATGATATGTTTAAACCTTTTCATATGAGGAATGTATTGGACTTATTAAGTGATGGGAGGAGCCCGCTATAGCTCCTTGATGCATCAGTAGGTCTCATGATACAACTAGATGTGGAATTGGATGAGGCCCTTTCTCATTTTGAGATATGGTTTTAGCCAAGGCCTTAATCATTTTTAGAGGTCTTGGCCGAGGCCTTGACAAAATGTTTTAGAATATCCGGAATTATACATTCCTTCATTTGGGAAATAATATTAACGGTTCATATAGTCATTCGACTAGTATAATACCCATGATTGTGTTTTATTATGGAATTATTTACTCAGCTCATATTCCTGCCATAAAAGTATTCATTTTTATTATTGGTAAAGGCATGTGTTTTAAATTATTCAGAAAGCTTAATATTTATATTATCTTCCGCTGTATTGTTTACCTTTACTGAGCGTTTGAGCTCACCCTTTTCTTATGTTTAATTTTCCTAGGATATGATGAAGTTAGTTATGAGTGACAATCAGGCATAATCTAGGAGGCTTGGATGTTTCTAATGAAATATATTTGTGTTGTATTTCTTTTCAAGTTGTAAAGTTGAACCTATGTATGAATCTTGTTTCCAATACTACTAAACTAATCGGTCATTTGAGACATGATTTCCTTATGATCATGCCAATGTTATGTAATAATGCACCGACTCTGGATAACTGAGGTCTGGGCGTTACAGTGAATATGTGAATGAAATGTAGAGTATTAATAACCTATATTAGGATAGTAAACTCATCCAACCATTATAAGTGAAACATGAGAAGAACATGGCATTCCCCAAGAATCTTTTCCTCTCCCGGAAGGAGAGTAACCAAATCTAATGTGTGGATAGAGAAGAATTTATATATATATTCCCTATCAAAAGAAAACCATATGAGGGAGTAAGGGGATCTCTATATCACATCTCATCTCAGGAATAAGGGTTTCCAATTGTTCCAAAATTCCATCAATATTGCCTAAAATTTCACATTTCTACCCATAAGTAATCATTCATGTCTAGCCCCACCTCATCACTATTCTGTATAGTCAAGGGGACTCAAACTCTAGGTAGGGAACCTGTTCCTTGGTAAAATACTAGGGTCCCACTCTGATAGTTTCCAAGTAATTCCACTACCCATCTTTACTCGAGGGTACCACATTGGAATTATCCATAGAGGACCTATGCCCATTCTAATGGGGGGACGAACTCTAGTAACTATCGTGGACTCCAATATTGATCTCTACTAGAGGATCAACTCGGTTATCATTGAGTAACTCCACTGCCCAGACCAGATATAGGGTTCTACTTTGAGTTTATTGAGGAACTCCACTACCCAGCCCTGGTAGAGGTTACCACTAAAAAAGCATCATGGAACTCCACATCATAGCCATGTTTGAGGGAACCACTAGAAAAGGTCATTAAGTAACTCCGCTGTTGAGACCTTCTGGATGGAACCACTTAGAAAGGCCATCAAAGAAATTTACTACCCTACCCTACTAGAGAGAAATACTTATAATGGTAACTGAGGAACTCTATTTCCCATATGTGTTGTACGGTTCCACATATAAAGTTCGTCAAAGAACTCTACTGCCCAGCCATGCAGGAGGGTACCACTTGGAAAGATCCTGGTGAACCTACGCAATCACTACTATCATCGAGCATTGCCTAACTAGGTGTCATTTGCAGAACATTCCACATCATATATCTAAATACCAATTGAGGTAACCATAATGTTTTATATAGAAAAACTCTTATGATAGGCTACTCGTGGGCTAAAATACAAGTTCAAATGATAGAGATACAAATGATGGTACTTTCCTAAAAATAGGTCAAGGGGTACACAATATGTGAGGGGACCCACGCAGCATGTTGTCTCACTCCACCACCTTATTGTGTCTTTAGGGGTACATGAATTCCAGGAAAAGTAATAGTACACATCATGTAGGTGGACTACATGGCATGTCCAAGTCAATCAGGATTGGGCCATGTCCTTCTGTCTGTGGACATGTAGTTGACCCCATGTCTATGTACTTGGTTACATGCCCATGTAATTTCACATGGGTTCTCGTATGTTTGATCCATAACATGGGTTTTCAATCTAGGGAATGGGTACATGGATTGTAGGGGGATACAAACTAGGTAGTCTTTAAGTTTTCTGAAAACACTAGCTATCACCACTGAAGGGATACACATCGTGTGTTCATCCCATTACACATAGTGTAGTCATGGTTTCTCTATAAATCTATATATTATCTTTACACCATATATCTAGTATCTCTACTTGATTTCTAGCCTTATCTCCACCCAAAACACATGGATCTAGTCGTAGATTATAGCTTTTAGACGTTATTCGTAGGAAATCAGCCTTCATTATTCATTAGGGGTTCATCGCCTGAAATAAAAGTTTCCAAGGATTCCAACCTTGACTCGATGATCTAAAATATTAAATAATTCCATAAATTCCTCACAAATTCTAATAAATTACATTATTTTTTTATCATTACATTTTTCGTCGATCTGTCATGGTTCCAGTGGTCCGGTCAGGCATGGTACTACCTGAAAATGCCAAACCAAGATCACAGTGTCCTATCTATGAAGAACATGAAGATGATTTGGGAGAAACTAACCATAACAAAGGTTTGATCAATACTAACCAATAGTTATTGGCCAAATATCAAGAACCATTATACCATGTCAGAAAACATTGAATAAATCAATATACATGTGGTATGTACGTGCATGCTTAATCCATAATTGACACAAATCCTAGAACATGGATGGATATGAATGAAAAAATCTATAAAATGGTGTAAATAAATAATTTAAGAGACCTACCTATAGATTGTACCATTCATCATTGAATAATTTTCTTTTCATTAATTGAATAATATTGTTGCATTCGCAAAATCATGATCTTCTCTGATCTAGCCTCTCATTTTCATCTAATGTGATCCAAAAATAGAATGAGGAAGGGGATATTCATTAGTTATTCTAGGATTATGAGACTAACCATGGTCATTTAACCCTAGAATTATTCTTATTGAATAATTCACTATATTAAAATGAAACAGTTAAATAAATATTTAATTAATTATTTCACTGAACATACCACCAACGATTGAGGAGCTCGAAAGCCACCCACCAACTTATTTAATGTTGAGTATACGGTAAACACTGCATTCCAGAATCAATAACCGTATTAGATTTTTGATTTTATATTCCTTTTAATAATTATACCATTTTATTTAAGAATCTGCATGCGCATAATATTAAATATATTTAATATTTTTATGAAATTTATTTTAAGCACACTAGTCCTTGTAATTGCACATCATCTCAACGCCTAGATCTATAAATATATATATAAATATATTAAATTATTACATGGAAAAAAATCATTCTCTACATTCTCATAGACTTCATGAAGCATCTTTATAGAAAAATCAATATATACTCTAGTGGATCCTAACGATATTTTCCATCTATAATGTCAAAGGTAGTCCAAGAAATCTATATCCTGGGAGTATTAATGTCACAGGAATCCAAATTAAATTCCATCCATGGAGTGGAAATTTAAATGGCATCCAATGTAGTCAAAATTTAGACCCTCATGTGTCGGATCTGTGGAGTAGAAAAGTCCATGGCAGCCATTCAGCCAGATCCAAGGGGAGGAATTTTCCTTAGTATCCAATGTAATTAGGATCCATTCAGTAGAAATTTCCATGGAATCTATAACAGCCCTTAGTGTTGTGATGATCCATAAAGGGTCATTATTTAATTATTCCCTTTATCATTTAACACATTTCATATTCATTTCATGTTCATTCACAAGACATGAGTTCATCCAACTCATTCCACATTTTTAATTTTAAGAACATGTAAACACATGGAAAATGTGGAATATACCTCTCCTAAATCTAATTAAAATCATTAAGGATCCCAATAATATGGTGATATCACATGCACCCAATGGGTTGTTATATCATTGGTAAAATACATAAACACACATGTCTGGGTTAAGTTTGATAATCTCCAACCATTACATTATTCTATGTGGAAAACCTATCAAGGTTCCAATCTACTTGAACAATGAATATAATTAATGTAGGAGAAAAAATAGAATTTATAGTGCGAGGAATAATATAATCTACCTATAAATCAAATAAATTTCGTAGTAAAGGTTAAAGAACACCTACCTTATGCCCATGGTAGAACACTCGTCCAATATCAGCTCAAAAATCAATATGGATTGGAAGAGAATAGAATGACATAAGAATTCACTGAAAATAGGGAATAAGTGCAACACAAAAATATCATTGTTTATAGAATAAAGAATGACTGAAGTTTTCTAAGTAGTGGATATCTTACCAGTGGCTATCCAACAAGATAGATGGTGCATGAAATTAAGTCAATATGATGAACCAACACCAAACCCTAGATTAGGGTAGTTGGAAATCTCCTATAAGATAGAGAAGGGAGGGGTTGAGATGTTTTCAAAAATATTTGTCCATTCCTCTTTTAAAAAATGACCTAGGGAGATTACACAAATTTTAATCTTTATATACCCTGTAATGTTCAGGTTTTCCCCCTCTAGAGAAAATCCATTACATGTCATGAAAGACTCTGGCCAGACCAAAATGCATCATGTATTTGATATGTTCCATGTATTTCAAATACACTCTATGTATTTTCCCTACAACCAACCTTAACCCCCTGCATACTTCATTGTATAAACCACCTAACCGGCCCATGGTATAGACTTTAGGGTCTAATCTAAAAAACAGAACATAAAAAAGAGTTTGATCATAATGTTAAAAAGGACCCACACCTCATATAAAAACAAGGTTCTTACAATCTATCACCCTTAAAGCAATTCATCCTCGAATTTTTCTTCCATGGGTGGTCAAGTATTGTCTAAGAATAACTCTGGTCATTGGGCATGAATGTCAACCTCCTAATCCCAAGTTTCATTTTGTACATAGTTTTGATACTATAACACCCATAATAGGGGAAATTATCAGCCTAAAAGAGACTTTGTACTTTGATAAATGATATATATTGTATTTATAGAGACCCGTTCCTTTGACACATATTATTACATGAGTTTAAGCATAATTATCCATGAAATACAAACCAAGGATTGAAAATTTTATTGTATTTTGAAAACTTGGTAGATAATTAGAAAACATGAAACTAAAATTAAAAAATATTTAATTTAATATCCTTAATGAGATCGTAACTCCCTTTTAGCTCCTATAACTACATAATCTAACCTAAAAAATACATAAACAAAGGGATTAGAAAAAATGCCCAGTAAGGGAATAAAAATGGGAATACATATATCATATGAGTTAGAAGGCATAATATTAAAACATAAACAACATGGATCATGAATACACATGTGGAAGCATAAAATATAGATCATTATATCATATTATTATAGAAATGTTGGAATATGGAAACAACATATAACAAAACATAAACATGAGTTAAGGATAACTTCCAGGACTATATCACATGGTAGACAAAGTCCCGTAATGGATTAGGCTTACTCTATAATCCCATACATGAATCCTCATGAAACAAAATATTATCCAATTTATTGAAGTGATATCTACACTCACCCATCATAACATGTTCATTAACATGTGTGGCATGTTAAAAATCAAACATAATGAATAAACAAAAGGGTTACCCAGGGAAATAAAAAGATATTGTAATCATGTCATAAGGCATAATCAAAAGGGTGTATAGAAATGGTATCCATGAAAGAACTAATTAAATCATTTATATGAAATCATAAAATTAAAATAATAATATAATTAATAATGATATCCAACTGAAGTGAACATGTGAATAGATTATTTCATAATATTTATAAATAGGCCACTTTATTGCGGTTTAAGGGAAAAGATTAAATAGTTATTAAAGAGGAAAAATAGAATAATTTTTTGCATAAAACCAATAATTAACAAAAATATTTTTTGATAATAATATTAGTGATTTTTGAGAAAATATTGGTGTCTTAAAATAATTTATGGTGTGTACTTAAAATGGGTAAGAAATAGGGAAGTTTCCTTTAATTAGGTTTTCTTATTGAGAGGAATTGAGAAGGGAACCTCTTAAAATATGTAATACCTCTTCAAATAAAAATGAATTAATCAACATAAATATTTCTAATACATGCACAAAGAATATTGGAGAAGTATATAGGATGAATAAATAATTATATTGGGGAAAAGAGAGAGAAAGGGTAACTAAAATATATTTTTGAGGTTCGGAGAGAGATCTTACCTTTTATCGGAATGCATTACGAACTTTCACTTAATATCCTATATAATAAATTTATATTCATTAATTACATAATTAAGAACTTATCATACATATATTTTATTTATTATAATTTTATTAAGTTTGTTTATGGTAATTTTTATGGTTATAAAGTTCAATTTCATCGTTCTGGGACCCTTCCTTTTCATAGTTTCATGGTTGGTTTAATTTTATATAATTATGGAAGTTATTTTCAAATGGGAATAATTCTCAATAATTGAAACTATATGGTATTAATGAACATATATATGTTTAAATGGTCCCATGTATCATTTTTTTTGTATGAGGACGATTCATTTGATAAAACATTGATGATAAATATTTAGTTTATTTTGGTAATTTTTTATCATCACAAACAACTATAGTTTTATTAAATATTATGTTTATATATTAGTTCTAAAATAAGAAATAAGTTATAATATATGTATTAAAATCTATTTTAACCTAATAATTGTTTTATGACCAGCCTTTATTAAGGTAATGGAAAACAAAAACTCCTCATGCACGAGTGCAGTGAAGAGACATATCACAGATGAGGTATTTATTTTTATAATAAAAATAGAATAGAAGAGGTTTGATTATGTATATTACATTAAAAAAATTTAGTATATATTTAATATTTGATATATCCTGCTTCTTTGGATTGGGGATGTGAGAAAAGGATAAGAAAATAAAATAATTAATTAATTAATTATTGAGGATTTTACCTCTTGAATGGCATCCCCTTGAGAACCTCCTTATGGAATTTAGGTTTGGTCTTTTGATGAGAACATATATCATGAACAAATTCATTATTCCATCCAAACAGACACCTGACCTGATCCATGGCATGGCCCTAAGGGCATTCCCGATCCCCATGGGTAGACAACTTGTGCTTGGGTATCAACAATACACATTAGGAGAGATTTCACCCATTTATCTAATCATAAGAAAACCACAATAATAATCATAAATATAATTGATAACCATGAATAAACAAGGGGAAAATTTTCAAATTCCAAATTTACAACTTTAAAAAAAACCAAAAGTGATTCACCTAAAAGGGAACACATAAACATCCAAAAAACCTCAATATAACATGAGTGAAATCACCCTCAATCAACCACCACCAACACCTGAAAGAAGTGGAACACAAGAAACTGGATCCACCATCACCACCATTTCACATCTTTCCTTCACTTGGGTCATACATAACAAAGTCTACATAAACCCAATGGTGTATATATGGTGTGAGCCAAAGCCCAATATAATTCCACCCAAAATAAAATATTCTATACCATAACATTAGAAGACAAATTAACATGCAAATTTTGATAAGGATAATTGAAACACTTCCAAGAAAATATTTTCAGGAAAACCTACTTAATAAATAATTTTTAATAAAAACTCTTATTATAAAATAATATTTCTTGAAATAAAAATGTAAAATAGGTCTATCGTATATTGACATCTAGAACCATGTCACAAGAGAGAACTGTGATAAAATCCCTAAAGGTAACTAGAAAAATCAAGACTCTAGAAGCGTCATGCCATAGTGATAAAAAAATATCCAATAAACTACCAGTAGAATTCTTGTTCATGATCCATTAGAGGGTATCTCATACCATGTCTTAATGGTCTCCATATGATAATACAAAACAAATAGTGTTCACATGCACAAGACACTAGATGGGAATGAATCCCATGGTCTAGTGTTCTGTGATAACATGACATGTTTATTTAATGTTGTAATCGTTAATCCTACAAGATGAAAATGGGCCATGACCAATTTCAAATCAACTAGTGTAATAGCTCTATATTTCCCACCATGATACCTAGTATTACCTTTGTGATCAAATTCCATCTCGCATATCACATAAATCATCACTTTCGCATACACATGCCAAGCATCTCAAGAACACAAGTAAATTGCCACAATCAATAATCAAAATAATTTCCCATTTCACACGCACACCAAAAAAATTTGGATATACATTTATCAACACTTTTAGAATTTATGAAATCCATTTGAAAACTAATCAAAGGGAAAACATGTGAAACCTAATCATTTCCGTGAAAAAACCCCCCTTTCAAATTCATGATCACATCAAAACCATTTTATGAAATGTTTTACAACATTTTCAAAATTCAATCAAGCAATTAAGTTGAAAAAAACTATCCAACATGAAAAAAGTGATTTCCCTTGGAAAATTCACTTTTAACATGTTATCACCTTCAAATATCTTTGAAAACACATTTCACACCTTCCACGCAAGTTATAAAATGCATTATAGAAACACCACAGAAAGGCACACTTGAAAATAACAACTTTCCTTAAGAAAATATATTTTATAACATTTTCATATTAAAACCTTTCCAAAATATCATCATCATAAAACAGTTAATATATAGAACACATTTAGAAAAACAAGAAAGAATATCAAAGTAATCTAATAATGTAAAAGTAGGGAACCACCAACCACACACTTGGAAACATCAGGAAATCGGTACAAAACCACAACTACACCACCACAAGACCCTATTAAAGCAATATTTAACCAAAAACATCATTATTTCCCTCGAAAATACCTGATCAAACCCTCCTTAGGTCCTACATCCCTCTATAAAATAGAAACTCAAGAAAGTGGGAATAATAACACAAAAACATTGGAGGAATCAAGAAGACATAAACTAACTTGATGTTTCCATGGATAATATGGGTCAAAACCAACAAATGATTAAGGTTTCAAGGCCTATGTAATGATTATAGAAGGATCCCGTGGATGAGAATTCTGAATTAGGTGAATGGGCGATGAATTTTAGTTAAAAATTAAAGAGGGTAGAAAGGTAAATTCTCACTTTTTAATAACTTGGATATGCCACACATTTTTCCAAACTATATGGAAATTTTGCACCCCACACTATCCAAGAGGGATATGTTTCATATTTATACCACATGGCTTGACAAATTGTATGCCAACTGTGATGCCTCTATTGTCCAAAATGACATTTGGTTTCACTCTTTCCTAGATAAGGGATCACAATTTCCCCTAATTGTGTGCCAATCATGTGTCACCTTCTATAAAGCCCAAATTCACCATTTTTCACCAAAAACACAATGGGAAACTATGGGATGAATGTAGTACCAAAATAAAAAATAGTAATTTCCTCAAAATAGAAATATGGATGTGTCAATTCTCCCCCCATAAAAACATTCCATCCCTATTAAGTCAACTCAAATCATGATCATAGAACAAAAATGGATACTCTTCATTAACTCAAGAATTTATCACAAAAGTCTCTTTCACATCATTGTCATGCTACCAAAGAAATATAACCAATGGAATGGGCTTCCCATAAATCACTTTCTCTTGAGAATCCACAATCCGTACTGGCCAATCAAACTCTATCAAATTAGGCTCCAATTCCAATTTGTTCCAATTTGACACATGAGATGGATCTAGGTTTTACTTCTTCAAATGATAAACCTGGAACACATCATGAATTTAGGTCAATTTTGAAGGAAAATATAATCTTGGTGCCACCTTATGAATTCACTCGGTAATCTAAAATGGTTCAACATACCTCGGCATTACCTTCCCTTGCATTCCCAAACAATGATGACCCAATATAGGTTAAACATATAAGAACACATGATCACCCACCAAAAACCCTTTATCTTATTGAATCTAATTGGTATAGGACTTTTGAAGACTCTATGATATCAAAAATCACTATCTGGTCAGCTTGATCTTCTCATATGTCTCTTTCACAAGTCTTTATCCCAATAACGATGTCTCACCCACCTCATCCCAAAACAAATGAGACCAACATTACCTACTATAATTTGACTCAAAAATATCCAATTGAATCAAGTATTGGCAGCTATTGTTATATAAAAACTAAACCAATCCCAAATTGATATCCCACGATCCTCAAAAATTCAACCGAGAATCCAAGAGCATGTCTTCCAAGATCTGATTAACTTGCTTCGTCTGACCATCAGTTTGAGGATTGTATTTCTTGATTAACTTGAACTGCGACCCCATTTCCTTTTGAAGGTCTTCCCAAAACCATGAGATGAAATGGGGTTCCATGTCAAAAAAATTGATGATGGAACCCCATGAAGACTCACAACCTCCTAAACATTTAACTAACCCAACTCATCTACATTAGTTGATTCTGTTATTAGAATTAAATGGGCTAATTTTGTTAGAAGATCAACCACAATCCAAATGAAAATCCTTCCCCATGGTGTATGAGTTTATAAAATAATATAATCCATTAAAATATCATCCCACATCTAAGTAGTAATGGATAGCAGCTGAAGAAAATAGGAGGGCCTCTAGTGCTCAACTTTAACCTACTATCATGTATAACATCACAATGAAAAATCACCTATGTCCTACCTCAAACCTAGCCACAAGAACTATAGACACACAACATAGAACATTTTGGTTTCACCAGGGGGAATGGACCACTAGTACTGATAGCTATCCTGCATCATCACCTTCCCCAAGACAATACACCATAAAGTGACCCTTAATGCATTAAACTCACTAGGGAGAAAATGACCAATTGCAAGGAATCTCCCCTATATTTACAAACTATATAAACTGCTAGAACAAATCATCACTAGGTCTCTCCTAATAAATAAACTCTATATGAGAGGGTGTTAGATGCACACAGTCCAATAACACACCTTCACTGTGCTCCTTAGTCTCTAAGTGAATCTGAGCAAAGAGCTCCATTAATGTCCACTCATCACAGGACTCTTTTAATCCTTGGAATGGAACATTCCTGGTCAAATGATCCACCACAAATCTACCATTTCTTGTAGTATAGACTATATCAATATCAAACCCTTGAATATACTCATCCCATTGATGTTTCCTAAAATTTATATCTTTCTTGGAGAAAATGTAGGCTAAATTATTATTATCTGAATAAACCATGAATTTATCCCCAAATAGATAATGGTTCCACATCTTCAAGGAATGAATCATTGTTGCTCAATATAGGCCTTGGGTGGGGTAATTATTTTCATGTGGTTAGAGTTAGCAAGAACCATATGCCACCACATGGTTATCATGCATTAGTTCACACCCAAGATCCATACTAGAAGCATAAAAATACACCAAATATTCTTTTACATACTCTATAAAGATTAAAATAGTAGAGGTGGTCAACCACCACTTAATACCAAAATGGATTCTTGACACTCTATGCTCTATTCAACATTAACCCCTTCCAGATGAGCGCTATCATGGATGATGCCAACTTAGAGAAATATTAAACAAACTGCCAGTAATATCTAGCCAGGGCTAAGAATATCCTGATTTCATGCAAGTTATTCAGATATTCATATAACATCACTCCACAAATCTTATCAGTTACCACTTACACACCTTTCTCTGAGACCAAATGGTCTAGAAACTTTACCTCCCTATTCCAAAATGTGAAATTTAAAATCATTACATAAATATGATGATCTAGAAGAGTGCCTAACAAAATTCTCAAATATTTCACCTGATACATAGAATTCCTATAATAGACATGGATTTCATCCAGAAATACCCCAAAAAAGAGTCATGATACTGATAGAACACCTTGTTCATCTATTCCATTAAGACTGCTGGAACAAATTCCAACCTGAAAGGCATGGAAAAGTACATAAAATGGTCATACCTAATTTAGAAATCTAGTTTCAAAACATCTACCTCCCGAAATATGACTTGGTGATACCTTAAATGCAAATAACTCTTACAGAACCAATTTTACCCTTTAAGAAGATCAAAAATGTCATAAATATGGGGAAAAGGGTGATTGTTCTTGATTTTCACTTTTTTCAATTTCTGGTAATCTATACACAACCGAAGAGATCCATTTTCCTTTTTCACAAATAGAATTTGGGTGGACCAAGGTTAGATGATTGGGTGACTGGATCATATGGATTCGAAATTGTATATCTATAACTTTAATTCTCTCAACCATGGTGGGGTTCATATGTTATGAGGTAAGAGATATGAGTTGTTTTCCTAATGCAAAATCAGTGGGGAACTCCACAACCCACTCTAGTGGAAAACGTGAAAAGACTTCTACTAAATATTCTAAGAAATATTACACCCTAGGAGGTAATCAACTTTTAGTAGCACCATCATTGACTTCTAAAGATAGGGAAAATTTCTAAAAGATAGGGTGACCCCCCCATTCTATAATTTTAGGTCCAATATGGCCTTATTGAGGATCATATTCCCCTTGAATAAACTGGGTACTTCCATCAGGTTCCACAAAAATTACTCATCATCAATAGAAAATGATGTGATCCTAAAAATTCACCATCCTAACCATACTATGGATTGTGTCAAAGATTTATATATCTATTAATAGAAAAATCCCATTCAATCTCAACTCTTGACATGGTGAGTGCACAAGACGGACACCTGAAACCCTTCTCTTGCTTCTTACCAAGTGACATTATCAACTCCATCGCACACAACATAAGCATGGTTTGAAACATTAAAAAATACAAAATATGGGAAGAAATAAAATAAACAGAGGCACCAATACCAAAAAAACAACTTCTAAAGATTATGTAATAATATAGGCACCTCTAACTATCACAGGCCCTTCATTTAATTCCACTGGTTCTCAATCCACCATTTGAACTTACCTCATCTTAGCACATTCCTAAGAACAACCACTTGCTTGTGGATCTTCTGTGAACTTAATCTTACCAAAATATGATCAATCCCTACCTCTATGACCTCCAAACCAAGAACCCACTATCTTAAATGGTTCTAGCCAAGCTAAAATCCCTCTAAAATCCACAAATCCTACACCACTCTAATATGGTCACACCACCTTTAAAAATCATTGCATGTTCCCTACAAGTTCATATTGATGACATGGTATGGGTGGAGATGGACATACATGTTGTATGTGCCCCACTTTTCCACACTGATGGCACACAACTGACCTAGCATTGGATGAAATGGATGAAGACATCTAGGAAGGATGGCCTGAACTACCACCTCCCTTCTTCCCATTCTCATTTTCTTCCTCTTTTTCTTATAGGAACTTCCACTAGCCACTAATGCTACTAATCCATAGAAAAAAACAATATTACACATTCAATTTCTACATCATAGCACTATCGACCACCTCATCATAAGTTTTCATATTGAACAAGAAAACTTGAAATTAGAACTCTATCTGAAATCTCATCTCGAACATCTAAGCCTTCATCTTCTCATTGGAAATAAGCTCAGGTGCATAACAAATTAGCTCTACACAGTAGTTGGCATACTCCATCACAGTTTGGTCTCCTGGGATAAGCCCAAAAAACTCTTAGGATCAAGAGAAGACAAAATATCAGGACAATACTACTCGTTGAAAATGACCATGAAGTCTTTCCAATCCATATGATCATGCTTTCCATCTTGCACCACTAAGTCCAACCACTTTTGATTGGGACCTTCCAGCAATAAAGAAGCACCCATTACTCTGACCGCCTCAAGTGTATCAGTAAACTCAAACATCCTATATATCAACTTAATCAATTCCTCTACTTCCTGAGGTTATGTACTACCTCCGAAAACATCCTTGTTCTTGAGGAACTCCTGATCTTTATCCTTTTTGGGATATGGGTTGACTTCTCTAACCTTAACAGGACAAGAGCCCACTCATTGACCCAAATCTTGGACATCCCAATCCACTATTTCAACTAACCTATGGTTGATTTTTTAGAGAGAACATTCTTCAGCAACATCACACAGTTTCATAGGAATTATTTTTGGAAGAATATTTCTACACAAGAAATAAATACAAAGAAAACCATAAATACAACCATTCTGAAAATTTCAAGTAATAAAAAAATAAAAACACTTCCATCAATAAAAACAAAACCAAATCCAATAAAATAACAAGTCAAACCAAACCACTCTACTCTCAAACAGTATCTATATACATTCTATAGCCTGTACATCTCACATTGACGAGAATTCAAACCAAATTTCCCAAAATCCCATGGTGACTCAAGTCCTATCAAGAGTTTTGTTGATCAGACACCTCACTCGCAACTAGAATGTCAAGCCCCAACAAACATATCTCTGTTATATCTAGACACATCCCAAATAACATGACCCAAAAATAGATTAACCTGATCTAATACAATTTTATCATTGATTAATCTGGGGTTCCATCCAAAATGATACTCAAGCCAACCCCTGGCACATCTAGAAGGTCATTTATAATCCTCATAAGATGGAAACTAGTTTCTAGGTATCAAAAATACACATTGATAATTATTTCACCCACTAATGTAATTATAAACAACCCAAAAAAATAATCATAATAATAACTATTAACCATAACCAAACTAGGAAAAATCATTTTCAGATTCAATGTTTACAACATAAAAAAACAAAAGTGCTACAACTTAATGGGAACACAAAATCATCCAAAAAATCTCTATGTAACATGAGGGTCATCACATTCAATCCACAACCACAAAAACCTACAAGAAGTCGAACACTATAAACTTGATACACCATCCCCACCACTACACATCTTGCATTTACCTGCGTCATACATAACAAAGTCTACATACACCCAAGGGTGTATGCAGGGTGTGATCCAAAGCCCAGTAAGATTCCACACAAAACAAAAGATTCAATGCTATAACATTAGAATACAAATCAACATGCACATTTCCATAAGGATAATTTAAAATTTTCAAAGAAAATGGTTTTAGGAAAACCATCCAAATAAATACGTTATAAGAAAACCCATTTTTTAAAAATAAACTTGCTTGAAATAAAAATTTACAAGAGTTATTCTGTATATTGATGGATAGCACCATATCACATATGATTCATGTCATAAGATAACACTATGTGAAATTCCCTAAAGGTAACTAGCACAAGTGAGACTCTAGAAATCTCATACCATAGTGATAAAAAAACTACACTAAACTACCAAAACTTTTCCTGTGCACAATCCATTATAGAGGGTCCCATCCCAAGGATTAATGATATCCTTATAATAATCCAAAACCAATACCATTCCCATGTATGATCCACTAGAGTGGAAAAAATTCCAATGTTTAGTGGTTTATGATCATGTCAAACGTTTAGTTATTGTTGTAATTTTTAATCATAATAGATGAATACAGTCCTCGACCACTTATGAATCAACTAGTGTACTAGTTCTCGCTCGCCCACTAAGATACATGGGATTCCCTTTTTGCTAAAATTCTATTCCAAATATCACATTAATCATCACTTTCACATACACATTCCAAGTATCACGAGAACACAAATAAATCACCACTTTCCATAATGAAAACTATTTCTCATTTTACAAAGTCACCAAAACCATTTGGAAATAAATTTCACACAACTCTCATAATTTATGAAATCCATTTTAAAACACAAGAAAGAGGACACATATGAAACTAACCATTTCCATGGGAAAACCCCATTTAAAGTTAATTCCCACATCAAAACCATTATGTGACATGTCTCAAATCACTTTCACAATTCAAAGAATCATTTAAGGTGTATATGAAAATAGAAAACATGAATCAAAACCACATTTCCCTTGGAAAAATCACTTTTCAATATGTTAAAATCTTAAAATATATTTGAAAACACATTTCAAACCTTCCACACAAGGATTAAAAAAAATTCCAGAAACACCGCAATAAGGAACACTAGAAAATAACCACTTTCCTTTATAAAATAAATTTTTATCACATGTTCATCTTAAAACCATTCCAAAACATGATTAACCCCACAAAATTAATTCATAAAACTCCTTTAAACAAATCTAAAAAGAATATAAAAGTCATACAATAATGTAAAATCGTGGAACCTCTTACATCACACTTGGAAACTTCTAGAAATTGAAGTGAAACCACAACCACACCACCACAAGACCCTATCAAGGAAAGAAGGAACGACAAACATCATTATTTCCCTAAAAAATAAAATTCCAAACCATCCTTAGTTCCTACACACATCTAGAAAATAGAAACTTAGGAAGGGTGGAAGAAGAACCCTATGTCATGGGGGGAATCTAGATGAAACAGACATAATTGATGTTTCCATGATGAATTGGGGTCAAAACCACCGATGGATTTTGGTTTCAAGGCTTCAAGAAAGCTTGGAAGAGGCTCTCATGGCTAAATATATCGAATGGACTGGATGGTAGGTGAATTAGTGTCAAAAATAGAAGATTTTAGAAAGCTAAATTCCCAATTTATAATGACCTAGAAAAGAACCATGGTTTTCCCACATTATTTTCTAAACTGTGTGGCAACTGTGCAACCTTCATTCTCCAATAGGGACTTGCCACATGGTTAGCCCACATGGTTTGACAAATCATCCACCAACTATGCAGTCACCATTGTAAAAAATGACATTTTTTCACAGACTATTCTAGATAAGGGAGCATAGTTTCCCATAACTATGCACCACCTGAAATAGATCCCAAATTCACCATTTGTCCCCAAAAAAACATGGAAAAACTATGGTATGAATATAAGGCCAAAATAAACAAATTAATTACCTAAAAATAGAACCCTAAATGTGACACCATCAAATATTAGATGTGTGGGAGAGGCAGTGGAATAGAATTGGGAATAATATTAACAAGATATAGGGTTTAGAAGGTTTGAGTAGAAATAGTGCTATTTATAGGGGGAGAGGTCTATTTTTTATTATTATATTTATTAGTTTATTATTGTGGCTCAATACTATCAATAGTGTTAGTTATAATGACTAAATATGGTAAATAGTTTAGTAGTGTTCAAAACAATGGGTTTTTACATAATTAATTCATCATCCAAGACTCAGAAATTTAAATATTTAGCTTATAATGTTAAATATCATAATTTATCAAACTTAACTATTCATAAGAAATTAAACTATTTTAGAAAAATCTAAAAAATTTACCCTAACCATTTTTTTATGTGTAGATTTAAAAAATGTAATCAATTTTATGAAAATAGTTTTCTATATATGATAAATTTAATTTTTAAATAAAATCATCATTTATTCATAAAATAGGGATTTTATTATTATAATCGATTTTTTGACCCTTTGAAAAATTAATTAAGGTTAGATAAGATTATATTTTATTTATAATACAACATGATATTAAATTATGAATCTATTTTATGAAAATAAATTTTCTTTTAAATCATTATATTAATTATAAAATCGTAAATGAACATTTTTGTATTTAAAAAATACCAACGCTTAATTTATCATTTTTAAAACATTTATTAACTTTTTCCATGATATAAATATATCATATTTTTATTGATAAGATACCTAAATTTTATTTATATTTTAATAGGTTAGGTTACTATTCTAACTTCTAGATTACTATTCTTAATAGTCAGATTTCTATTCCAATGGTTAGGTTACTATTCCAATGGTTAGGTTACAATTCTAATGGTATAGGTTTCTTAATTTCTATAAATAATTATTATTTAATTAATTATTAATTATATTATATTTTATATTATGTTTATATATACATTAATCATCAAAATTAATATTTTATTACTAACACTGTGTTTTATTTCTACAACTTTGTTCGTGAGTGTGGTTATTCAAGTGGATCGAGCATATCCAAATTGTCCCATTCTTATTATATTATTTTCTATTTTTTGTCACGCTGTAATATTTTGTTATTCTTATTGGTTTATTTTTTGACTAATGAATGATTACTAATTTATGATAATAATGTTTTTTTGGGGTTCTTAATGTGATATATGTGTTTTATGACATAAGAATGGAAATTCCATTGTTAAAATTCTATGTCGTTACATTTTTCACCCCTTATCAAATTCACCCTCAAAATTTTTCATTACATACTAAGGTTAAAATAGTTGAGGATATTTCCCATTCATCGCTTCCTTAGGTTCCCATGTAACCTATTCATACATATGGTTTCTCTATAGTACTGTGACCAGGTGAGTGTTCTTATTTTGTAGAACCTTTTATCTACAATCTAAAATCTACACCAGCTTCTCATCCTAAGAAACATCGTTTTACATTTGTACCACCTATGAATTAAATACTTGTGACGGATTGGGTATCTACTTCCTCAATATGGATATATGGAATACATCATGTACTTGATACTTGGTTAGTAGAAGTGCTAGTTGATAGTGCACAACCCTAATATGATCAAGAATATCGAATAATTTGATGTACATGGGACTTAACATTCCCTTCTTACCAAATATCATTATTCTATTCTATAGTGATATTCCTGAGAATTCCATGTCTGAAACATCAATCTCTTGGTCCCATCGACGATTTCTTACATATCTCTTTAGTAAAATGTTTGCATCCCAGATATGTTGCTAGATGGTCTTCACTTTTCCTTCCATTTTCATGACCATTTCAGGTCCCAAAAAATTATATTCACCAACTTCATCACATCATAATGTTGTTATACATTTTTTCCATAAATGGATTTATATGGATCTATTTGGATGTCTTAGTGGAAACAATGTTTGTAAGAGAACTCGATGAATATAAAATTTTGATCCACCTTTGCAGTCCCTTAAGCATTCCCTTAACATGACTTCTAGTGTCTAAATATTCCACTCATATTGTCCCTCTATTTGGGTGTGATAAGCCATATTGAATTTCAGAATATTATTTAGATAACGTTGGTACTTTTCTAGAACTTATAGGTAAATCTTAGATCATAGTGGAATATAATTGATAATGGTACTCCATGTTGCCTCATAATTTCTCTGATGTATATCCCTAAAAGTTGTTCCTGTAATAATTATTATCTAATTTTAAAAAATTGATTGCCTTTGTAAGATGATCCATAAAAACTAATACATATTTATTTCATCTTTATGTCTTTGGATGTCCCGTGACAAATTACAAGGTGATGTTTTCCCATTTCTATGTAGTTATTGGTAATGGTTTCATCATTCCCTTATAATTTTTTCCATTAAACATTATATTTCTTAAATATCATGAACTTTGATTCATATTCAGTGATATCCTTCATATTATTCCTCAAATCATGCTATCATAGTTCTCGATACATCTTTGTACTCCCTGGGTGGATAGAGAAGGTTGAGTTATGTGCATCATTTTGAATCTCTTTCTTTATCTCTATATTGGATGTTATACATAGTAATGACCCAAATCATACAACTCCTTCCTCATAAATTTTTAAATATTCATATTTCCCCATTCTTATAGAGTCCACCTTTTTCGAAATTTATACATCATTTATTTGAGATCCTTTTATCTTCTCCATAAGGGATGTTTGGGAAATCATTTGGGAAATAAATGATGATGTTTCACCCCTTATGAATCCCATTTAAATAATTTTTAAGTCAAATAATATCATATCCTTCACAATTCTCATCATTGATAAAGTTGCAGGATCCTTTCTACTTCGAGCATCTAAAATTTATTTTCTTTACCAGGATGATAGTGGATTGAGAAATTATAATCCTTGATGAGATCTAACCAACAACACTAGTTAATATTAAGATACTTATTTTTGAATACATATTTTAGCCTCTTGTTATTAGTATATATCTCACACTTATCCCCAAATAGATAATTCCGCAATATTTTCATTGGAAATACCATAACTTCAAACTCCATATCATTCATGGGATAGTTTTTCCATGAAATTTTAGCTACATTGAGGAGTAAGTTATCACATTATCATTTTTAATCAGTAAATATCCTAATAATTTCTTTTAAGAATCATTCTATATGACAAATAGTTCTCCACTTTTGGGTATTGTAAGTATTAGTGCATTGATAAAACTCTTTTCTAACTATTTGAAGTAGTCTTCACATTCACTGCTACAGAATAATTTTACTCCCTTCTGAGTCATCTTGGTTTTTGGGTTTTTAAAATCTCAATAATTCCTCAAAAATAATTGATGATATATCTTTATACCATGGAGACTATGGATATTTGTTATAGATGCTAGTCTGGGCCACTCCCCAATTGCCTTTATTTTATAAGGGTCCACATATATTCCATTACTGGTGATAACAAGCCCCAAGATTTGATCTTCCTCCATCAAAAACTCACATTTACTAAAATTTTGATATATTTTATCCCTTATCAATGTCATTATCACATCATTCAATTTCTCCTCATGTTCCTCCATGATCTTGGAGTATATCAAAATATCATCTATAAATACTACCACAAATTTTTCAAGGTAATCTCTAAAGACTATATTCATTAAGTCCATGAAAATTTCTAGATCATTAGTGAGTCCAAAGGGAATCAAAAAAAACTTATAGTTTCCATACCTCATTCAAAAGGAAGTATCGGTATTATCTTCATCTTAACTTTTAATTGGTTATATCTCAACCTAAGGTCAAACGTAGAGAAACACATGGCCCCCCATAGTTGATCGAACAAGTCATCTATATGTGGTAGGGGATACATGATATTTATCGTAGTTTTTTTATGCACATGATAATCAATGAATAGGTTCATTGATACATACTTATTATTGATGAAGAGAACTATTGTAACCCATGTTAAATCACTCAGGTGTATAAAACCCTTGTCCAAATTCTCTTGAAACTACTTTTTTAGTTCTTCCAACTCAATGGTGGAAATTTTGAAAGGATTATTTGATATGTGAAGAGATCCAGGTATAAGATAAATTGATAAATCAATCTCTATATTAATAGTAATATCATTCAATTATTTAGGGAACACATCAGTGTAGTCCCTCACAATGGGGATGTATTCGAGCATGATACTCTCTTTTGTCTCAATCATTTGATCTACATATGATTTCTCGTAGGGAAATTCTATCAATAATGGAGACAATGATTCTGAAGTAGATTCTTCTTCCTCCATACACTTATAAAAAATTTAAGGATGAATCATGATGTGAATAGTGATCTCCCATTCTCAACAGATGATGTTAGATTTATACAGAGATAGTCAATTCATGCCCAATATAGCATCAGACTCCACAAAAGTGAGTAATAGGATATTTTCTGGGAGGTTTAGTCCTAAACTATTAACTAGGGTGGATTTATATACTTTATATGTAATAATTTTCACATTTTATGTTCACATAGATAACTCTACATTCATATTTTGTGGTGGTGTTTGAATAGTTCTACTAAAATTGTAAGATATAAAATAATGTGTAGAACCATAATCAAATATTAATTCTTCTATTCATGAATGAATAAACGGCATACCTTTCACTACATCATTTTCGAGATCCACCTCCACAGTAGTGATAGTATATTCCCTTCGTTGCTTCCTTCGAGGTTTTTGTTGTTGATTTCCTCCAACAGCCCTTAGCTTAGTTCATTGGCTTGCATAATGCCCATGTTCCTTGAAGTTAAAACACTTCACTATGTGATGAGTATTGGTATGAACCTTCCATCATTCTTCCTCTTTTGTGGTATTATTCATATTCATTTGGAAATTATTATCTTGATGAACCTCTATTTCATATTTTAAGCATCTCTTGGTTCCCCTTTGACAGTTCCTTTGATGCTTCTTCCCTCACTTTCGACATGTGGGATATTGGGTTTTAATTCCTCCGTGGGATTTATCTATAAATCCCACCATATTAAACTCTGTTTTCCATTTTTATCTCCCATCCCATGATACTAATGAGTTTCACCAATCTCCATATCATTCGTATGGGGACATCAAAAAATATCCTTATAGCTTTCAAATTATCAAATCACCAAAAAATTTCATAGAATTAACTTTAATCCACTAAAGAAGTGATTAACCTTACTTTAAATGTTCATGAACAATCTAAATGCATATCATGAAAGCCTTGAGTAGTTTTATTTGTACACCCTGATAGATTTATCTTCCTTTTTCTTTAGTTTGATGAACTACCTCTCTGTCTTAAGATAGAGATTTCATGTAAAGTATTTATTGAAAAAAAAATTCTTGAATCCTACCCAATCTATGGAACCTATTTCTTCCATTGAAATTTTTTTATCAGTTTTCACCATTGATCAGATTCACCATTAAAACAGTAGATTCCCAATAGGACATTCTTTTTTTTGAGCATTGAAGGATAGGGAATATCTTCTTAGTGGATTAAATCCATTGTTATCTGATAAGGGGATCGAAAGATCTAATAATATAGGGTGCCTTTTCACATAAATTATTCAAATAGAACGATGTATTTCTTAGGAGGATGAGGATTTTACACATGATTCATTTTATTAGTAATAACATTCTTTACTTGATCCAGTACATTCATGAAGGTTTGGGCTCCTGTTCCCAACGTGTTTTTCTTCTCATTAGGGAAATCCTCAGATTTCCTATCACATTAATTGTTGGCATGAGTTCAACTATTTCCCACCATTAACTAATATAAATAAATAAAATAAAATTTGGGGGATTTTATACTTATCTAATGAGAATGTAAAAAGGAAACTATGAATATATATGAAATAACATATAAATTTAAATTATATCCTAACTTAAGATTACTTAAGTTTCAATCTAGGTTATCAATTGTGATAGAATTATCCATGGGGTTATTACTAAAGTTTTATAGTCCTAATACCCCAAGTAAATAGACCATGGTCAGATACTAACTATAGTGATCCAAGCCTATTACACATATTATTACATGATTTTAATCATAATTATACATAAAATACAAACCAATGATTGAAAATTCTAGTGTATTTGGAAGACTAGGTACATAATTAGAAAAAATGGAACTAATATTAAAAAAATTATGTGATATCTGTTATAATATCCTAACACACATTGATATCTTATATCTGTATAGGATAACCGGTGGAATACATAAAAAATGTATGACCTAAAAATCTCAGTAAGGGAATAAACATGGGAATAAAGCATAGTGCATGAGTTAGAAGGCATAACATGATGATATAAAAGTCATGGATTAGGAATAAACATGTAAAAGAATGAGATATAGAACATGTAATTAAAAGATCATGGAAATATTTTAATGTGTAAATAACATATAACTTGACATAAACATCATTCAATGCTAACTACCAAGACTATATCACAAGGTGGGAAAATTCCCATACTGAATTAAGTTTACTCTCTAATCAGATTCAATAAATCTCAAGTCATTAAACATTACCAAATGTATTGAAGCACTATCTGGGTGCGCCCATCAAAAAAATTTCTTTCATATGTATTCCACATAATGAATCAAACATAAGGAATAAATAGATGGGTTACCAATGGAAATAAATGGGTATCATAATCGTGTCATAGGGAATAAAACATGGGTGTTTTATAATTGAATCCATGAAATAAGGGATCAAATAATTTCTAGAAAATCATAAAATAATAATAATAATTTTTCACTAAAAATGATTCCGAACTAAGGTTAATACATGAAAAAGAGTTCTTATGAAACCGTAAAAATAAGACACTTTAGTGAGGTTTAAGAGAAAATGTTAAAGAGTCTTTAAAGATGAAAAATAAATTATTGTTTATATAAAACCCTAGATAAAATAATATATTTTTCATGATAAAAAGATTTATTTTAGAAAAATATTTGTAGCTTAAAATAGTTTATGGAATGTACTTAGAAATGTGTATGAAATAGAGAAGTTCCCTTTAATCGGGTTTGCTTCTTGAGAGTGATTAAGAACGGAAGATTTTGAAATATGCAATCCCTCATCAAAAAAAGTGTAATTGAGATACATTAATACATAATATATTAGAATTATAATATAATAATGAATAATTACAATGATTAAAATAGAAAAAAAATCATAATTAGAATTTAATTTGGAGGTTTGGAGATATCCCTTACCTTTTTCTGAATGCATTCCATACTTACACATAATTAATAATAATTAATTAATTAATTAATTAATTCCAAACATACTATAAATTTATTTTTTTATTATAATTTTATTATGTCAATTTATGTTCATTATAATGATTTATAAAGTACAACTTCATCATTTCAGGAGCGTTTAGTTTCATGGTTCAATGGTCGGTTTACTCATATATAATAATTGATGTTTTCTTAAAATGGGAAAAATTATATAGAAGTAAAATTATATGTTATTTATAAAGTAAAAAAAAATTAAGTGGTCAGGATGATTAATTTGATAAAACAATAATGACAATTTGTTAGTTTGTTTTGTCAGTTTTTTGATAATCACAAACTAATTTCATTTTATTAAATATTACATTTATATGTAATTTAAGGAACATGAAATAAGTTATAATATAAATATTAAATTTTTTTTAACCATAATAAATGTTTTATGACCATCCTTGAATGTGGTAATGGAAAAAAAATCTTTTCATCCATGAAGGCGGTGAACCGACATATCATTGATGATGTTTTCGTTTTTTGAATAAAAGGAGAATAGAATATATTTGATGATGGATAATCTTTTAAAACAATATAATTAAATTATATATATATTTATATGATACTGTAATTATCATGGAAGTTTGGATAGGGTAGGTGTGGAGAGGAGAAGAAAATAAAAGAAATTAAAAGAGAGGGATTGCGGATTTTACCACTTAAATGTCGTCCCCATGAGAAGCACCTTAAGGCACTATGATTTTGGTCTTTTGTTGAGACCAGAAGCTATTGGATGTGGGGAAGTGTATTATTATGGTAATTGGATAGAATATTCATAACATAAAAGGCTTAAAATGTGTGAGTATAAGGGGTGGTGAGGGTGGTATTTATAGGGGGAGGAGAGGGGTGTTTTTGAATATTATATTTATTAGTTTATTATTTTGGATCAAGACTATAAATATTGTTAATTAATGTGAATAAATACAGTAAATATTTCATGAGTGCTTAGACCAATGGTTTTTTACATCATACGTACATCATTCATGACACAAAAAGTTTTGTATTTAGTTTATAATTTTAAATACCATAAATTACTGTATTTTACTATTCAACAAATAATCAACTATTTTAAAAAAATCCCAAAAATTAATCATAACTATTTTTTGTATTTATATTTATAAATTGGAATCTATTTTGTGAAAATAATTTTATAAATATGATAAATTTAATTTTTAAATAAAATCATTATTTATTCAAAAAAATACCAGTTTAATATTATAATCGATATTTTGACCCTTTGAAAAATTAATTATGGTCACATAAAACTATCTTATAGTTATTATACAATATAATATTTATTTATGAATATATTTTATGAAAATAAAATTACTTTTAAATCATTAAATTAATTATTAAATTTTAAAAGAACATTTCCATTTTACAAAAAATCCAACACTTAATTTATCATTTTTTCAAAAATTTATTTACTTATAACATGATAAAATATATCATATTCTCATTTATAGGGTACCAAAATTTTATTTATACATTCATAGGTTAGATTACTATTCTATGGGGAAAATTACTATTCTTAATGTTAAGATTACTATTCCAACAGTCAAGTTATTATTCAAACGGTCAAATTACTAATCCAATTTCGTAGGATTATTAATTTCGATAAATGACCATTATTTTATTTATTCTTGATTCTCATATATTTTATATCTATGTTATATATATACCTTCATCTTAAAAATTAAAATTGTATTATTAAAATTTTGTTTTATTTATACATCTTTTTTTAGTGTAGTTATTATAGTGGATCGAGGAGATCCAAATTTTCACAATATTATTATCTTATTTTATATTTATTTCCCCAATATAATATTTGGTATTACTATTGGTTTATTTTTGGATTAATGTTTCATTCTTCATTTATGATAATTTTTTTTGGTTCTCTATGTGATGTATGTGTTTTATGACATTAGAAGGGAAATTCCATAGATGAAATTCTGGTTTGTTACAGGATGCTCGTAGAAGGATGAATCTACATGTATATAAACCTCATTTGGATGAAGAGTATGAGATGGTTCTATTTGATAAAAAAAATAGTTGATATACATGGAAGACTTCGTGAAAGGCTCAATACATCTGATTTAACTACAACCGATAGGCTACCGACCTAACTCTCTCGAGAATGTCCAGAGTCCTGACATATCACATTGAAAGATTACCCTTTCTCTGAATCAATATGTTCCCTAGTCTTTTAGAGATACATATAAATGACTTTATCCATAAACTAAAATTCTAAAGTTATTGTTTAGTGATCGTCAACATATTTATTTCAATAATATGTAGTATTTATATAATTTATAATTAGCTGGACCATCTATAAAGACTCATTCATGAGAAAAGGTTTGATTAGTGCTGCCTCTCCTACCTATAACCAACACAGAGGTGATCATCATAGACTAGCATACAAAGCCTCATAAATTTAAATACTTATAGTCACCTGAAAACCATTATTTTATGTGAACTAAACCGGGGTTATATTCCTCTATAAAGATCCCATAAAATTTATTATGAATGCTTTAAGCAAGTCCTCTAGAACCTGTATTGTGTACTCTAACTGGCCATCGGTCTGAGGGTGGTTTTTTGTGCTCAAAAGCACCTATATACAAAATTCCCTCTACAAGCCTTTTCAAAACCAAGATGTAAACTGGGCATCCCTATCTAATAAAATAGTATGAGGAACCCCATGATGGCATGCAATATTAGGGATATAAAGTCTCCCGAGATCATGTACTGAGAAGGTTTCATTGATCATAAATAAATGAATGACCTTCATGAGACTATCTAAAATAACCCGTAAGAAATCACTACCTTGGGGTGACCTTTGGAATGCAGTCATAAAATCCATTACAATAACATCCAATTTAAACATAAGAATGGTCAACTAATATAAAATCCCAACTTGTCACTAGTGTCCTACCTTCACCTGCTGACAAGTGGAGTACATAATGAAAAAACCAGCTACCTCTAATTTCATACCCATCCACCAATACATGTGGTGTATGTCTTGATAAATCTTTGTGACTCTATGATGTAAGTCAAAAGTTGAGTAATGAAACTCTCACATCATATCCTCACGTATGTATGTGGGAACAAAAAAATTACCATATATGTAAAGAGATTCATCATGACCAACGGTCTAACCAAGAGGTGGGTCCTCACCTACAACACTCTCTCATAGGACTAGGACTTATGAATCTAATAGATACCTCATCCTCACTATATATAGAATAGTTAAAGTCATATCCATTGTTAATAAAAATGTATTTATGTGACTATCCTAAACCTCCAAGTCAATCTCTGAAAATATGGCCATAAGCTACCACTCACTACTGGCCTCATGAACAACTTGTATCCAAGTCCTCCTAATCAGTGTATCAGCAACTACATTTCCCTTTTTAGACATATAGGTAATATCGAAGTCAAAACACTATAGGTATTCAACATTCCATAATTTCTTAAGATTCATGTCATACTTTGTAAAGATGTACTCAAGGATTTCATGGTCTGTGTACACCAAAAAATTATCTCTATATAAGAAATTCCTCCAACAGTGAATGGCATAAATAATAGTGGATAATTCACGATCATGCATCAGGTAATTCATCTTGTGAGGTCTTGACTAGAAATACATGTATGCCATGATTATATCCCCCAACATGAGGATAGCTCCCAGATCAATTCTTGATGCATCATAATATATAGTATCACGTATTGCTAGCTTAGAAAGAATCAGAATTTGTTCTAAAGTGAGTATCCCTTTAATCTCTTGAAAGGATTTCCCATAAGAATTTGATCATACAAACATCACACCCTTGTTAGTCAAACCCATTAAAGGTGATTCTATGCACGATAAGTCTTGTATGAAATTCCTATAATAGTAATATATCCCCAATAAACTATGTATATCAAATACATTCTTGGGATTCTCCCATGAAACTATAGCTATCACCATCTCTAGTTTAATTGATACTCCTATATCTGAGTTAATATGGCCTAGAAGTAATTCCTATCCATCCAGAATTTGCACTTTACGAGATTTGAATATAAATGATTCTATCTCTATTTATCCAAAATTATCTCAAAATATATGTATTGGTATTTTAACATATTAGAATACACAAAGATGTCATCCATTAATACCACCACAAATGAATCTAGATAATGATGTAAAATCCAGTCCATCAGTTCCATGAAAACCGTTGGTATGTTCATGATACCAAATAAACTAATTATATACTCATAGAAACCATACCTTCTATGAAATGTTTTACGAGGTTTTTATGAAGGATGGACATGCACCTGATGATAACCTGATCTTAGATCAATCATAGAAAACACCCAAGCTCCTTAGAGATAGGCACATATATCATATATTTTCAGCAAAGGATACAAGTTTGTAACTTTTAGCTGGTTCAATTTTCAGTAATAATTACATAGACTAAGGGTTCCATACACAGTCTATAAAAAAATAACTAGAGAACCCCATGGGGATGTATTGAGTTGTGTAAACCCCTTTGAATACAAGTCCTCTATCTACCTTTTGACCTCTTTAAAGTCAGTAGTATCCATCATGTATGGAGGAATGGGTACTGGTGCATCTCCTAGAATGAGATCAATAGAGAAATCAACTTTTATCTTAGGAGGTAGTCCTGATAATTTATTTTGGAAAACAACCCTGAAACAATCAACCATTGGAGAAAATTATGCCTAACTCATTACTCAATCATGTAGTTATAATTTTTAAATCTAGGTCATTATCCCACCCATCAAATGATGCTCAGGTTTATATTGACTCGCCTGGAAATCACATTCACCCTTTTGAATAAAAACCCCTCTATCTGATGATGTGAAGGTCACCCTCTAGTGATATAAATCAACAAATGTATGTTAGTGAACCACCCAGTCCATCCCAAAAACGACACCAAACCCTTTCATCTAAATGATTAGGAGGTCCCATAAAAATTTACACCCACCTACCTCAATTGGGAACTCCATGAACTTTCATACACTCTTTATTGAAACATTAATGAAGTATCAAGTTTCATCATATCACTAGAAAACTAAATATTGAGCCCATGGATCTCCAAGAAAGGTGCATATATGAATGAATCAAGTATAACTATATCAAAAAAGTTAATATAAAAACATAGAGGATACTTTAATATTACCTATCATGGTAGAAGGTCTTTCAAATTTCACCACATGTATTAGTTGTACAAAACACATCTAGCCTAAATTGTGGCCTTGAGATATAGCCTGACTACACTGAAAATTTATGCTTTGTTATCACTATAATGCTGGTTCATAGATACCATGACCAAGAACACCACCTCATCCTAGATATCTGTTTTATTATAATCTACCTTCTTGATGAGATTCTAGTATCCCTACTCCTAAACTTGGAGTCAATTTAGACCCTCTCTCACTGGTTTCTGGACGAAAAGGATGCATAACTTTTGTTGATGGACCATCTTGCCGCATGATAGACACTCAACGTGGCCTCTATTACACTGGATCCTAATGGTTCCATGCCTCTCACACTGATTACAAAATAAATAACTACCAGATATGACACTCTGTCTAGTATTCCCCTCAGGATAATTCTAATAATTACACTTCCATCTAGTTGAAACTAAATAACTAGTTCAAGAAGCTGAACTGCCAAACTCAAGGTCCCCAACATCCCTTCGGCTACATTCATAAATAAGAAACTGAATTACTATTTCTTTCATGGTAGTAATTCAAAAAAAAATCATATGTTGTTATATTTCATACATGCTACCATCCTCGAATCTTTTATCTTTCTATATCTCGTCACCAAAAAAAATAAGTCTGAAATTATGGTGTTCCATTAAATGGGAAGAATATTCCACAATTGATAATGTTTCCTTCTCCAAATTCATAAAATATCTAGATTTATCATCCCTCAACATCTCTAGATGGAAACAATCATCAAAGTATATCTTTAAATCCCTCCAATCTATATCTTAATGATGATTTCCCTAGGTAATCATATCCCACCACCTCCTGGATGAATCTTGTAGCATATACCTAGAGAGATTCACTCCCCTTTTCGGAGGTGTATCAAGATTCTTGAAAATCAAGAGCATGGAATCTATCCATGAATTTGTAGCTAGTGGTATGTCATACCCCAAAAAAAATGGTCAAATGCTACTACTAAGACACATGCGTCAACTCTACCAAAGATGACGAAGGTTGCGATGTGCCCTGAACTTTCTACATGAAATGTAATAATCCCTCTCAAATTTGGGCCTCATCACCCTTATAATTTATAACATGAAGTACCACAAGTGGCACTATGGAAGGTTGTACTGGTAGTTCGGGGACCACCACCTCTAAAGAATGGTAACTAACACCCTCCAGGTGTACGACTAGAGACTTTCATGGTGGGATATCGATAGAAATGCCAAAATCATTCTTCATAAAATATGTAATACCACATGATCATAGATATATTAGAAAGACAGAAACAATCATTCCTAAACACAAGCTACACCCCCTCTATATTCTCTTAATTCATGTAATGGCTAATAAAAATGATCATAAAGAACACTAGAGATACAACCTACTACCTACTATTAATTTGGGACTAAGTCAATTTCTCTGTTTCACAGCACAAGTCCCGATATTTAGACTTCCAGTTGCAACCATTTAAGGGTGACCTTACCATTTCAAGATTGAAAATTATTTTAATTCATATTAATATTATAATTCAATTTAAATGGTTGAACCATGTTTATCACCACTTCGAATTTAAAATTTTCTATACACCGTATAAACTAATTTATGGAATCCATTTAATCCAATACATAGTACATTGCAACCCATGAGACTAGTGGTCTATAAATCAAAAATTCCATAATTGACCACTTAATGTTTATGTTGTAGCCTATGTAGGAAAACATAGTTTAATTTACAACATGATCTTTGATTACCAATTATGTTTCTCAATCAACTGTAATAAATTTTATTTGATAAAATTTATATAACACAAGGTACACATAATAAATGTCATTAAGTCAAGCAATGCATCCTATATTGTATGGCATATGCATGGCATGTGAATTCTCTGATGTGCCTAAAATGATGCATAATCCATGATTCCTTACAATATCAGGCCAAGGGAGAATGAAATTCCTCAATCATAGCAATAAAAACATCACATATCTTGTAAATCACCCAATAGTGGTAAAAAATCAACTATAATAGGGAAAATATAAAACAATAATTCCCAATACATATAATTTCTAATTTTCCTGATTGTGGGTTAGCTACTGTAACATCCCAATCTTCCACAGTATGTTTCCCTTTGAATAATGCAGTAGCTTTTGCTGTAAGCAACTTGGAGTTTTAACACACCACAACCAATCAAACTAGCCATAATGAATAGTAACACCCACTTTTTAAAATTTTATAAATTTTATTTTTCAAAATAGACTTTATTTTTTGGATTCTGAATATCAAAATTATCTTAGGGTGATTTTTTTGTATTTTTTTGAAAACAATCAATTTTTGATGAATAGTGAAAAACATTACGTTATTGTCTAAAACTGACTTCTTATTTAAATAATTAATTATTCATTTTAAGTTTATTTTAAGTAAAAATATATTAATAATACCTATATTAATTCAATTTAATTCATCGGAGTCATTTTATAATAAAATTAGATATATAAAGTTTTATTGAACTTTTTCCATCCTTTACCCACCTTCTAGGCACATTAGTAAATTTGCATAAAACGTAATTTTACCACTTCTAGGAATTAAATTTCCAAAATATGAGAAACATGGTCAATATCATTAAGAAAAATGTGGTTTAATAAGATGAAAATTATTTGTGGTGAATAGTAACGTTTGACTTTTATTTACCCCGGTTAGAAGTAAATAGGGTAACTAGAGGTAAAAATGGTATTATTATTACCCTAAAACATGTACTAATTATATTAGATAAGTGTATTTTGACCAAAATCAACATTAGGAAAATATATTATCCTTTTGATCCACTTGGATTAGATTAGGACATTTATTATTATTTTATTTAAATAATAGTTAAAAACGTTCGATTCAAAGTTTAATAACTAAAAAAAATTAATATAGGGATAAACATAAGATAAATTAGACTATAAATATTAATTATAAAGATAAAAAGCTTTACTACATAATAGTATTTAATTTATAATTTTTAGACATTAAATAATTTAATTTATTTATGACAAAATAAAGATGTAGTAATGACCTTTTTGATGAAATATTAAAATAATTGATATTATAAATATAAAAATAAATTTATATTGAGACTTTTGACGAATTACATTAATTTTATAGGTTAATATGACATTTTAGGGTTAATTAGATTATTTGTTTGTATTAATCAAGTTTTTAGGACATTAACAAAAATCAATTACTAAATAGTGTCAAAATTGACATAAATGAGTTCTTAAAACAAATATTATATTATTAATTGATATTATATTCCTAAAAATATAAGGTTAGGCCAAAGGACATAGATAAGGTTATATATATCAATAATGAACTACTGGGGTTTTTCTTGGTATTTTATTGTAATATTATTAACAATATAATATAAATATACAATGAGACATGGTAAATGACAAACTATTTAATAAAGAATTAAATCTAAAAGATAAGGATTATATGGTAACCTAAACATGTCTAAAACCTATTTATTGAGAGGCTTTCAACCCATCCTCACCTTATCTACGAAATAAATCCATTTGGATCCATTTTAAACTGAATATTATTGTATAATAAAAAAATATTTCACGGTTTTTCTAAAGTGACCCTCACCTCTTTTATAAAAGGGTACTTCCCCTTCTCTCAAAATCACACGTCCAAATCCATTTGGCTTGACCAAACCCTACCCAAATATCCTCACAAATTAACTCACTTCATCCTAGATTCCTTACTTTGATCAGAAAGAAAATTTACGGATCCCTTTTGATCTAATCAAAAGGAAACACTTGAAGAAGAGGTAATTATTCCATCACCTCTTTCAAGTTCTTTTCTCCTTTCACTTCCTCTTTCTTTGTTTTTTCCATACCAAAACAATAAAACCAGTAAATTATACATAATGTGATGTTATTATAGATATGGTACAACAATATTCTTTATTCTATCCATCCTATAAATGACAAAGTCACCATACGTGGGTACGTACGGCTTACCGTCTCCATGTCATGGTGTAGTTTGTCATTCAAACACTACCTTATTTGGATTGGTATAATAATGAGTATAACTGATGTAAATAATAAATATAACATGTTAAATATTCTTATATATTATATACCATCCAATTACATATGATTTCTCTATCAATATAATGATATTGTCGCTCGTGCGTACGTACGGATTACCATCTCCACAAACGCGATACGATTCATTCCCCATAGTAATCATTCAAGAATAATTTTCGTTTTATGATTAAAAATAATTTTTAAGAACTTAATATCATTATGTATATGAATCAAATAAATCTTATCCATAACAAACATGTCTTATGTAACCAATCATATAAAGGAAAATGAATCAGTTAACACCTGAAACGATGATACTACTGAAATATTATTAACAAAGCAATATTAGAAGATCATATATGATGTAATATTTATGTATATAGTTCTTGTATAATTTAATAACAATGTTTTAACTATTATAAAGGAGGTTAACATACCATCTACTAAGGAAAATTACAATGTAAGGGTTAATTTTACAATCTCTTTACTTATCCAAGGCTGTTAATACGTAAGTATCTACTGAGACCTCTTTAACATCCACATCTGTGTTTTCTTAATAATGTTTTTCAAAAAAATTCACTATTTACTAGACTATGTGTTAAACTCATTTATAACCTTGTTTGACCTTCTATGTTTTGAAAGGAATCTTTCCATCATTTTCTAAACAAGTTAATTTATTACCTTTTCGACAAAATTAAGGTAAGGATGGTTTTTTAACATATACGGTGGTTGTATCTATTTTCCAACTTTATAACATCTTCGAAGCTTCCCTTACAATCATATAATAATATTTTCAAAATAAATGTTTTCTTTTATAATTATGTGACTTTTAAATGATTTCAAAAAAAAGAGATATTTCTCTTAAATAGTTTTTATTTCATCTATGTCAACATCCTTTGATGAATTTTACACTAATTTAAGTTGATTCATTATTATACAAATATTCCATATTGTATTAATGGTTTTGTGATATGTTTGACTATGGATGTTTTATTTTTATACCATTAATGGTTTATGGTTAAATTATTAACATTTCTTATGCTAATTTTAACACGGATTTTTATGTTATGTTTCAACATTTTCGTATAAGGAATGCATTGGGCTTAGTAAGTGATGGGAGGTTCCTTCTATAGCACTTCGATGTATCAGTAGGTATCATGAGAAAAACTAGTTTCTTAGAAAAATCCCTTGACAAAATCTTATTTTAAGTCTTGTCACGAGGCCTTGACTACGTGGTTATGATTCCTGACATTATACATTCCATCATTATGAATTTTCTATTGATAATACATGTGATTATTCAACTAGTAGAGTATAAATGTGAATAATTAAATGTAATTATTTGATTTATATTTTCTATATTATTCTGAAGTTTAAGTTTAAAAATACTTTTGTTTTAGTCTTATACATTTCCATAAATTTTTATGCTTATTTATGAAAGTTTTCATTTTATTGTTATCCTTACTGAGTATCTGAGCTCACCCCTTTCTATGTTTTATTTTTCCCAGGATATGAAGAAGTATATTATTACTAACCTATAGGGATAGTCTAAGGGAGATGAATGTGTTAAAAGGATACGCAATGTTTTTGTTGTTTTTATTTCATGATGTAATGTAAAACTTATGTTTGTATATATTACTTCCAAGGATACTAAACTAATCGGTCTTTCGAGACTTGATCTCTTGTGATCATGCCAATGTTATGTAATAATTCACTGAATCTGGATAACTAGGTTCAGTGCATTACAGTTGATATCAGAGGATGTTTAGTACAATCCTTGGAAACTATATTTAGAAAAACTATTATTAGAGAACATTACTCTAATATAGAATTAGATGATTAGTATAGAAGAACTTCCTAGAATTTTGGTAATGTAGAAATTTTGTGATTCTTCTCATAAATACATCCCTGTATGGATACGATTAGGTAGAGGTGGCTCTGGCACAGATGTACCTAGGATTGAGAACTCCGACAAGAAGTCTCGGGCTTGACCTGGGGTATCCTTGTACACGACAACGAGCCTTGTTGCACTCTTGGTTACGATACTCCTAGGGTATATGCTTAGGATAATTAACATTTTCTTTGAAAACCATTATAAAGGATCTATGAGTAAATAAATCCTCAAAGAAAAACATTTTTATGATTATGGATTATATCCATAAACTTTTAAATTTATGTTTAGAGTTTGACATGTTTGGCATTATGTATTGAAATTCATAAACTAATCTAGTGTATTAAATTGTCTATAACTGGTGCCTAGTGGGCAGAATGGAAACTGTATCAATACACAAAATCTATGTATGGATTTCCCTCCTACTCAAGATAATTATAGTGGATCTGGTGATGCAACTGGTGCTGATCAGATTATCACCATACTGGGACAAATCACTGAGGTTATGAATAATAACCTTACCCATATGGAGAACCCTGATCCACAACGTGAAGGATCAATATTAGATCACATCATGAGGCCAAAACCACTAACATTAAATGGGACTACAAATCAATTTGTATCTGAGCAATGGATAAGTTCCTTGGAGAAAATATTTCATGCTTTGGGGAGTATCGAAAGGGAAAATGTTGTTATAGAAATTTATCGCCTCATAGGAGATGCAGATCAATGGTGTAAATTAATTCAAAACACAAAGGAGGATGAATAAGTATCAAATATAGAATGGAGGGAGTTTAAATATGTTTTCGTAGAAAAATTCTTTCCTCATGACCATCGAGAAGATATGGAAAGACATTTTCTGAGTCAGAGGAAAAAGGAGGATGAGAATGTCGTAAAGTATGAGGCTAACTTTAAAATTCCTTCAAGGCTTGATGGAGATTATATACAAAACCCAAGGAGTAATATTGATTGATTATTTGATGGTTTAAAACCATTTCTTCATCGAGAATTAGTCTCACAATCCTTCTCATCGTACGAAGATATTGTCTCATGTACTATCAAGACATAAATGGAATTATTTACGTCTTACAAAATTAAAGAAAAGAAAGAGAAAAAGAGATCTGCAGAACACTCTGGAAATGAAAATAAGGGGAAGAAGGAAAGAATTTGAATATCCATCCTGTGGTAATTGTGGGATGAATCACCCAAGCACTTTCTTGAAGGGAATGGGAGTCTATTACAAGTGTGGTGAAAAAGGCCACTAAGATCGTGATTGTAAGGGAATGAAAGAGGTTGTCAATGTTGAATACTACAATTTTAGAGAAATGTGGTATTATGAAAATTAATTCCCTAAGTTCCAAGTAATCTTACCTCAGAAAAGGACAAGGGAGAAAGTCCAAGATTATGTGATCACTACTGCTCAGGTTGAAGCTCCAAAAGACATTGTGGCAGGTAATTTAATGGTTTCCTCAAGTTTATACAAATCATTATTTGATTATGGACCATTTAATTATTTCATATCTTCCATGTTTTCTAAGAAAATTAGATATTTATAATTTGATTTAACAAGGGAGTTTTCAGTAAAAACTCTTAAGGGAAGTATCATTGCAAAAATGTTTTGTGAATCTATTCCCATTAAAGCATATAAATGTGATTTATCTGCTGATCTCATCGTCTTACCCATGATTAAAGTTTATATAATCCTCAGTATGGATTGGATTTTGGATCATGATGTGAAATTTTATTGTAAGAAGAAGGAGGTTACAATTTTTGATGATGATAACGAGTAACTTATCTTTAGAGTAGAAACGTCACCACCAGATTCTTATCTAGACCCACCCACAGTAGCTCTACTAAATTCAATTATTGGGGAGGAAGAGAATGAAATAACTATGGGTGAGGAAAATAAGGTTCAAATAGAGGATGTATCTATTTTTCAATAATATATTGATGTGTTTCCAAAGGATTTAGTTGGTAATCCTCTATAACGAGAAATTGAGTTTTCCATTTATTTAATTCCTTGTTCATGGCCCATATCGAAGACCCCTTATAGAATGGCAATTGTGGAATTAGTGTAAATAATGAAATAGCTAGAGAAGTTGAGTAATAAAGGATTTATTCACCCTAGTTTTTCTCCATGGGGATCCCATATTATTTTTGTTAAGAAGAATGATGGATCTATGAGGTTGTACATTGACTGTAGGGAGATCAATGCCATAACAATAAAGAACAAGTATCCCCTACTTCACATTGATGATTTATTCGATCAAATTTATAGAGCTCAATATTTTTCAAATATTTACCTTCGATATGGATATCATCAGTTGTGTGTGAAGAAGGAATACATTCTGAAAACAGCATTTCGAACTAGGTATGGGCATTACGATTTTACTGTAATGCCTTTTGGGCAGAATAATGCACCCTCGGTTTTCAGGGATCTAATGAACAGATTTTTCAAGAAATATCTTGTTGAATTTATAGTGGTATTTATTGATGATGTCTTGATATACTCCAAAATCTATTAAGATCATGAAAATCCCTTGCTCACTATTCTATAGACTCTTAGAAGAAATGAATTATATGGGAAGTTTAGAAAATGTGAATTCTTGATTCATGAGATTTTTTTCTTATCCATATTGTCTCTAAGGATCGAATCTCTCCTGCTCCATCAAATACTAATGCAATCCAAGAATGTCCCGCACCAATGAGTATAACTGAGGAATGTAGTTTTCTTGGTTTAGCAGGTTATTATTGGAGTTTTGCCCATAATTTTACCCAATTGGATAACTCATTAACCAAGCTCACACAGAAAGGTGTTAAATGTTTTTGGACACAAGAGTGTGAAGAATGTTTTGAAGAAATTAATAAAAGATTATTAAATGCTACAATCATGACTCTACCATCATGAAATGATGGGTTTGTTATTTATATTGATGCTTTAAATAAAGGACATGGTTATGTCTGTATGCAGAATGATAGATTTATTGCCTATGCATCATGATAGCTAGAAATTCATGAACACAACTATCCTACTCATGATCATGAGTTAGAAACTGTAATATTTTCTTTGAAGATATGGAGACACTACCTCTATGTTAAAAAAATGAGAGATATATACCAATCACAAGAGTTTTTAGTATATTTTCTCATAGAAATAACTCAACATAAGGCAAAGATGATGGCTTGAACTACTCAAAGATTATGATTTCACAATACACTACCACCTGGGGAAGGCAAATAAGGTGGAAGATTCTTTGACCAGAAAGGATCATGGAGTTTTGAACAAGATGAGTGTTAAAAGGGATCCTATGTTCATAGATCTAGTAAAGATATATATGGGAATAATCATGGAAGGTGAAAAATCAATACTTTTTCAAATGGTTTCCAATCCATCTTTACTATAAAGGATAAAAAGTTCTCATACTTATGTTTAAGAGTTTCAGAAGAAAATTAAAGCTGTGAATGATGGGAGATTGATTGAATTCGTATATGAAGATGGAATTTTGAAATTTGGAAAGAGGCTTTTTGTTTCCAATATAACTGATCAAAAAAGGGAAATGTTCGATGATTCTCATAGATGAAATTTAACTATACACCTAGGGGCACCAAGATGTATAGATATTTGAAAGAACATGTTTGGTGTGACAACATGAAGAGGGATATTGCTGATTTTGTGTCAAGATGTATGGTTTTTCAACAAGTGAAAGCTGTAATGCAACAGCCTGGATGAGTCATGCAACCTCTTCCCATACCTTAGTGGAAATGGGATAATATTATGAAGGAATTTTTCATGGGGCTAACAAAGACTCCAAGGAGAAACGATGCAATATGGTTCATTATTGATCATCTTACCAAGTCAAAAAAAAAAACTCTTTCTATAGGAGAAGATTTACCACTTGAATGTCTAGTAATAATATATATTAATGAAGTTGTAAGACTTCATGGAGTACACTTATCGATTGTTTCTGATCATGATCCCCATTTTACATTAAGATTCTAGAAAAAGTCTTCCGAAGGACTTGGATATTGAACTTCGTTTGAGCATTTCCTACCACCCATAAACTGATGGATAATCAGATAATACTATTCAAACCTTAGAAGACATTTTTATTTCTTACACACTTGACTTTCACGGTATGTGGTATTAATATTTACCTATGGTGGAATTTTCCTATAATAATAGCTTCCATTCAAGTATTCAGATGACACCATATGAAGCGTTATATAGAAAGAGATGTCACACACCAACTTGTTGGGATGGTGTTGGTGAAAGAAAATTCATAGGCCCAAAACATGTTAAGGAAACAATGGAAAATGTAAAGATTATATAAACCCACATCAAAGAATCCCAAAGTAGGCAAAAGAGCTATGATGATAACCGAAGGAAGTATTTGGTATTTCAAGTAGGATATCATGTTTTCTTGAAGGTATCTCCATGGAAGGGTGTTATATGTTTTGGTAAGAAAGGTTAATTGAGTCCCAGACACATCGACCCTTTTGAAATTATAGAAATAATTAGAGTTGAAGATTAATGTTTTTAAATGCCTCCAAGTCTCTCCAAAGTTTATGATGTTTTCTACGTATCATTATTGAGAAAATACATGCCTGACCCATTGCATGTACTCACATATGAGGAAATAGAACTGGAACCCGACCTGTCTTATTACAAATATCCTATTAGAATTATTGATACCAGAGAACAAGTGTTGAGAAACCAGACGACTCATTTGGTTAATGTTCTATGGAGAAAAAATAAGATTAAAGAGGCAACGTGGGAACCTAAAGAACTTATGATGAATAACTACATGAATAGTTTTATACAGTAATATTCTACAAATTTTGAGAATAAAATTATTTGAATGAGACTAGAATGTAAACCCCAAGCTTCCACGGTATGTTTCCCTTTGAATAATGCAGTAGCTTGCGGTGTACACAACTTCGAGTTTTAACAAACCACAACCAATCAAACTATCTGTTATGAATAGTAATAACTACTTTTTGAAATTTTAATAATTTTATTTTTCAAAATGGAATTCATTTTTGAATTCGGAATACATAAATTATCTTAGGGTGAATTTTTGGTATTTTTCTGAAAACATTCAATTTTTTATGAATAGTAAAAACAGTTGTGTTATTATTTAAACCTGACTTTTTATTTAAATAATTAATTATTTATTAAAATTGATTTCAAATCAAAATAGATACATAGTACCTATATTATTTCAATGTAATTCATTGGATTCATTTTATAATAAAATTTGATGTATAAAATTTTATTGATGTTTTTACCGTCTTTTGCCCACCTTCTAGGCACGTTAGCAAATTTGCATAAAACGTAATTTTACCGCTTCAATGAATTGAATTTCAATAATATGAGAGACATAGTTATTATTAGTAAGTAAAATGTGGTACAATAAGATGAAAATATTTTTTTGTGAATAGTAAATTTTTACTTTTATTTACCACGGTTAATAGTAAATAGGGTAACTAAAGGTAAAAATGATATTATTATTTCCCTAACACATGTGCTAATTCTATTGGATAAGTTTAATTCCACAAAAATAAACCTTAGGATTAAAATATTATCCTTTCGGTTCACTTGTATTAGATTAGGATATTTATTATTATTTTATTTAAAGAAGAGATAAAAGTCTTAAATTCAAATAATAATAACTAAACCATTTTTAATAAGGGGATAATCATAAGATAGATTCAACTATAAATATTAATTATAAACATAAAAATATTTCCTACATAATGGTATTTTATTTATAATTTTTATACATTAAATAATTTAATTGATATATGACACAATGATGATGCAGAAATTATCTTATTAATGAAATATTAAAATAATTGATATTATAAATATCCAAATAAATATATATTGAAACTTTTGATGAATTAATCGAATTTTATAGGTTAATATGACATCTTAGGGTTTACTAAATGAATTTTGTCGAGTTAATCATGTTTTTAGGACTTTAAAATAAATAAATTACTAAATAGTGTCAAAATTGACATAAATGAGTTTTTAAAACAAATAATACATTATTAATTGATATTATATTCCTAAAAATATAAGTTTTTTCCAAAGGATTTATATAATGTTATATATTTCAAAAATGAACCACTTGGGGTCCTCTTGTCAGTTTATAGTAATTTGATTTACCAAATATTATAAAAATTCAAAGAGACATAGTAAATGTCAAACTATTTAACCAATAGTTAAATCTAAATGATAATGTTAATTTGGGGACCCAAACCTTTCTAAAAACTATTGGTTGAGAGTATTTATACCCATACCTACCTTATCCTCGAAATACATATATTTTCAGCCTTATATTAACCAAATATTATTGTATAATAAAATAATATTTCAAGGTTTTCCTAAACTGACCCTCACCTCTCTTATAAAAGGGTAATTCCCCTTCTCTCAAAATCACACCTCGAAAGCCATTGGGCTCGAACAGCCTCTACCCCAATATCCTCCCAACTTCCCTCACTTCAACATAGAGGCATTACATTGATCATATAGACAACCTCGGGAGACATTTTGATCAAATCAAAAGGAAACAATCGAAGGAGAGGTAATTATTCTATCACCTCTTTCATGTTCCTTTCTTCTTCCACTTCCTATTTCTTTGTTGTTTCCAAACAAAAAATAATAACTCTAGTACCTTATACATACTTTGATGTTATTATAGATATGGTAAAACCATATTCTTTATTATATCCATCCTATAAATGACAAAGTCACCATACATGCATACGTGCAGCTTATCGCCTCCACGTCGTGGTGTAGTTTGTCATTCAAACACTTCATTATTTGGATGAGTATAATAATGAGTATAACTGATTAAAATAATAAATATAACATTTTATTGATTAGGTATATATGATATACCATCCAATTACATATAATTTTCCCATCAATATAATGATATTGTTGCTCGTGTGTACTTATGGATTACCGTCTCCATGAACAGGATGAGATTTATTCCCCATTGTAATCATTCAAGAATAATTTTCATTTTATGATTAAAAATATTGTTTAAGAACATAATATCATTCTGGATATGAGTCAAATACATCCAATCCATAACATACATGGTCTGCGTAACCAATCATGTAAAGGAAAACGAATCAGTTAACACCCGAAACGATGATACTACTGAAAAATTATTAACAAAGCAATATTAGAAGATCATATATGATATCTTATTTATGTATATAGTTCTTTTATAATTTAATAACAATATTTTAACTATTATACAGGAGGTTAAGATACCATCTACTAAGTAAAAGTACAAGGTAAGGGTTAATTTTACAATCTCCTTACTTATCTGAGGTTGTTAATACGTAAGTATATACTAGAACCTCTTTATCATCCATATCCATTTTTTCATAAAAATGTATTTCAAAACATTTTTACTATTTACTAGACTAGGGGTTAAAGTCATTTAAACCCTTTTTTGAACTTCTATGTTTTGAAAGGAATCTTTCTGTCATTTTCCAAATAAGGTACTTTATGACCTTTTTGACAAAATTAAGGTAAGAATGTTTTTTTAACTTATATGGTGGGTGTGGCTATTTTATACCATTATAACATCATCAAAACTTCTATTACAATCTTATAATAATATTTTCAAAATAATTGTTTTATTTTATAATTATGTGACGTTTAAATGATTTCAAAAAAACAAAGAAAGAGATATTTCTCTCAAATAGTTTTGATTTCATCTATGTCAATATCCATTGATGGATTATACACTTATTTGATGTTGATTCATTATGATAAAAATCTTCTATATTATATTGAAGCTTTTGTGATATTTTTACTATGTATGTTTTATTTTATATCATTCATGTTTTATGGTTAAAGTATTATCATTTTGTATGCTAGTTTTAATACGAATTTTTATGTTAAGTTTCAACCTTTTCATATGAGGAATGAATTGGACATAGTAAGTGATGTGTGGAGCCCTCTATAGCTCATCGATACATCGGTAGGTCTCATGAGATAAACTAGTGTCTTTTCACAAGGCGTTGACAAAATCTTATTTATAGTCCTGGCATGAGGCCTTGACTATGTGGTAATGATGCCCGACATTATACATTCCATCATTATGAATTTGGCTATTGATATTACATGTGATTATTCGACTAGTATAATATCTATATGAATAAGTAATTGGAATTATTTGATTTATATTTTCCATATTATGCTAAAGTTTATGTTTAAAAAGGATTTTGTTTTAGTCATATATATTTACTTAAATGTTTATTATTATTTATGAAAGTTTCTTCTATATTTTTATCCTTACTGAGCATCTGATCTCACCCCTTTATATGTTATATTTTTTCTAGGATATGAAGAATTATATTATTAATGACCTTTAGTGATAGTCTAAGGGATATTAATGTGTTAAAAGGTGACACAATGTTGTTGTTGTTTTATTTCACGATGTAATGTAAAACCTATGTATGTATCTAGTGCTTCTAAGGCTACTAAACTAATCGGTCTTTTATGACTTGATCTCTTGTGATCATGCCAATGTTATGTAATAAGGCACCAACTCTGGGTAACTAGGGTCGGCCATTACAGTTTTTATCAATGGAAAATTAGTACAAACCCTAGAAACTAGATTTAGAAAAACTTTGATTAAATAACATTACTCTAAGATAGACTTTAAGGATTAGTATAGATTAAATTCCTATAACTTTGGCAGTGTAGAAATTTTGTGAGTTTTACATGAAATAAAGCCCTATTTGGATATGGGTAGGTAGAGGCGGCTCTAGCATAGATGTACCTAGGAGTGAAAACTACTACAAAGAGTTTCGGGATAGCCCTGGGGTATCCTGGTACACAAAAACGGGCCTTTATGCACTCTTGGTTATGAAACTCCCAGGTTATATGCTTAGGATAATTCACATTTTCTTTACAAACCATTATAAAGTATTTATCATTAAATACTTCCTCAAAGAAATTTTTTTTATAATTACGGATTATATCCATAAACTGTTCAATTTATCTTAAGATTTTTATAAGTTTGGCATTATGTATTGTGATTCATAAACTAATCTAGTGTGTGAAATTGTTTAGAAATGGTGCATAGTGGAAGGAATAGAAACTGTATCAAAGAACATAATCTATGTAGGGATTTTCCTGCAACTCAAGATAATTATAGTGGAGCTGGTAATGGAAATGGTTTTGATCATCTTATCACCATACTGGGACAACTCACTCAGGTTAAGAATAATAACCTTACCCATATGGAGCACCCGAATCCAAAAAGAGAAGGATCAATATTATATTTCTTCATGGGTAAAGACCCACAAACATTCAATGGGACTACAATTCTATTTGTAACTGAGAAATGGATAAGTTCCTTAGAGAAAATATTTCATGATTTGGGGAGTAGTGAGAGGGAAAACATTGTTCAGTCAGTTTATCACCTCATGGGAAATGCAGATCAATGGTGGACATTAATTCAAAACACAAATGAGGTTGAAGAAGCATCAAATATGGAATGTATGAAATTTAAAGATATTTTCTTAGAAAAATACTTTCCTCGTGACTATCGAGCAGATATGGAAAGATAATTTTTGAGTCTGAGGCAAAAGGATGATGAGAATCTTGCAAAGTATGAGTCTAACTTTACCATGTTAGAAAGGCATGATGCAGATTATATATATAAACCAAGGATTAATATGTATTGAGTATTTTATGAGTTAAAACCATTTCTTCATCGACCATTAATCTCACAATCCTTCTCATCTTACGAAGATATTTCCTCATGTGCTATCAAGACAGAAAAAGAATTATCTATGTCTTAAGACTTTAATGAAAAGCAAGAGAAGAATAGATCTGTTGAACAATCTGGAAATGGAAATAAGGGGAAGAAGGGAAAATTTGAATATTCATCCTGCGGTAAATGTGGTACAAAACACCCCGGTACTTTCTTGAAGGGAATGGGAGTCTATTACAATTGTGGTGAAAAAGGCCACCAAGCTCGTGATTGCAAGGGAATGAAAGAGACTGTCTATGTTGAATTCTACAATTGTAGAGAAATATGAATATTGATAATGAATGTCCTAATATCCAAGGAAACATACCTTTGAAAATTCCAAGGGAGAAGGGACAAGCTTATGTGATCACTACTTCTGAGATTGAAGCTCTGAATGATGTGGTGGCAAATAATTTAATGGTTTCTTGAAGTTTAGCCAATTCATTATTTGATTCTGGATCATCTCATTATTTCATATATTCCCACTTTTCTACGAGAATTATATATTTACAATTTGATTTAACAAGTGAGTTTTTAGTCAAAACTCTTAAGGGAAGTGTCATTGCAACAAAGTTTTATGATTCAGTTCCAATTAAGGTATATAAATGCGATTTGTCTACTGATCTCATTTCCATACCCATGATTAAATTTGATATAATCCTCAATATGGATTAGATTTAAAACCATGATGTGAGAATTTATTGTAAGAATAAGGAGGTTACAATTTTCGATAATGATATGGAGTACCTTATCTTTAGAGAGGAAACGTCACTACCTGATTCTTATCTATATCCACCCCCAGTAGATCTACTAAATTAAATTAATAGGGAGGAAGAGAATGAAATAACTATGGGTGAGTAAAAGAATTTTCAAATAGAGGACATACCTATTGTGGAAGAATATGTTGATGTGTTTCTAGAGGATTTACCTGGACTTCCTCTAGAATGAGAAATTGAATTTTCCATTGATTTAATTCATTGTTCAAGGAAAATATCAAATACCCTTTATAGAGTGGTCACTGTGGAATTAGAGGAACTAATGAAATAGATTGATAAAGTGAGTAATAAAGGAATTATTCTCTCTAGTTTTTCTCTACGGGGAGCCCGGATTCTTTTTGTTAAGAGGAAAGATGGATCTATGAGGTTATACATTTACTATAGGGATATCAATGTTATAACTATAAAGAAAAAGTGTCCCCTACCTTTCATTGATGATTTATTCAATAAAATTCATGGAGATTAATATTTTTCAAATACTTACCTTCGATCTGGATATCATTAGTTGGGTGTGAAGAAGGAAGACATTCTGAAAACAGCATTTCGAAGAAGTTATGGGTATTATGAGTTTACAGTAATGCCTTTTGGGATAACTAATACACCCTCTGTTTTCAGGGATCTAATGAACAGAGTTTTCAAGGAATATCTTGATGACTTTATAGTGTTATTTATTGATGATGTCTTATTATACTCCAAAAGCTACAGTGATCATGAAAATTACTTGTGCATTATTCTAAAGACTCTTAGAAGAAATGAATTATATGGGAAGTTTAGAAAATCTGAATTATATCTTTAGGAGATTTCTTTTCTTGTATATATTGTCTATAATGATGGAATCTCTATTGATCCTTCAAATACTGAGACAATCCTAAGATAGCCAGCACCAACATGTATAACTTAGGTACTCAGTTTTATTGGTTTAGCAGGTTATTATCGGCGTTTTGTCCAGAATTTTTCCTGATTGTCTAACCCATTAACCAAGCTCACACACAAAGGGGTTAAATTTTTTTCGACACAAGAGTGTGATGAATGTTTTGAAGAACTGAATACAATATTAGCCAATGATCCTATCTTGACTCTACCATCAAGGAATGATGTGTCTGTTATTTTTAGTGATGCTTCAAATAAATAACTTTCTTGTGTCCTTATGAAGAATGATAGATTTATTGCTTATACATCACAACAGCTAAAAATTCATGAAAAAACCTATCCTACACATGATCTTGAGTTAGTAGCTGTAATATTTTCTTTGATGATATGGAGACACTATCTCTATGGTAAAAAATGTGAGATATATATCAATCACAAGAGTTTGAAGTATATTTTATCACAGAAAGAAATCAACATAAGGCAAATCCAATGGCTTGAACTACCCAAAGATTATGATTTTACTATACCATACAACCTGGGGAAGGAAAATAAGGTGGCAGATGATTTTAGCAGAAAGGATCATAGAGTTTTGAAGAAGATGAGAGTTGAAAGGGATCATATGTTCATTTATCTAGTAAAGATAGATATGGGAATAATTATGGAAGGTGAAACATCAATTCCTTTTCAAATGGTTTCCAAACCATATTTACTAGAAAGGATAAAAATTTCTCAGACTTGTGATGAGGAGTTTCAAAAGAAATTTAAAAATTTTAATGATGGGTGGTTTATTGACTAGTATATGAAGATGGAATTTTGAAATTTGGAAAGAGGCTTTGTGTTCCCAATATAACTAATCTAAAAAGAGAATTTTTCGATGATTCCCATAGCTCAAATTTCTCTATACACACTGGGAGCACCAAGATGTATATAGATTTGAAAAAACATGTTTAGTGGGACAACATGAAGAGGGAGATTGCTGATTTTTTGTCAAGATGTATGGTTTTTCAACAAGTGAAAGCTGGAAGGAAATATCCTAGGGGAGTCATGCAACATCGTCACATACCTAAGTGGAAATAGATTAATATTACAATGGACTTTTTCATGGGGATACCAAAGACTCCTAGAAGGAATGATGAAATATGGTTCATTGTTGATTATCTTACCAAGTCAAAACATTTTCCTGTTATAAGAGAAGATTTAACACTTGAATGTATATCAAGACTATATATTAATGAAGTTGTAAGACTTCAGGGAGTACACCTGTCAATTGTTTCTGATCATGATCCCCATTTTACATCAAGATTCTGGAAAAGTATTCAGAAGTCCGAGGATACTGAACTTTGTTTGGGAACTGCCTAAAACCCTCAAACTGATGGATTATCAATACAGACTATTCGAACCATAGGAGACATTTTAATATCATAGTCACTTGACTTTCAAGGTATATGGGATCAGTATTTACCTCTGGTAGAATTTTCCTATAATATATCTTCCATTCAAGTATTCAAATGGAACCACATGAAGCATTATATGGAAAGACATGTCACACACCAACTTGTTAGGATGATGTTTGTGAAAGAAAAATCTTAGGTCTAGAACTTATTGAGGAAACAATGGAAAATGTGAAGATTATCGAAACCCACACCAAAGCATCCTAAAGTAGGCAAAAGAGCTATGACGATAACTGAAGGAAGGATTTTTAATTTCATATAGGAGATCATGTTTTCTTGAAGGTATCTCTATGGAAGGGTGTTATAGGTGTCAGCAATAAGAGTAAATGGAGTCCAAGGTACATCAGACCTTTTGAAATTCTAGAAAGAATTGGAGTTGTAGCTTACTATTTGGAAATTCCACCAAGTATCACAAAATTTCATGATGTGTTCCCCATATAATTCTTGAGAAAATACATGTCTGACCCAACACATGTAATCACCTATGATGAAATAGAACTAGAACCCAACTTGTCTTATTGTGAAGAGCCTATCAAAATTATTGACAACGGAGAACAAGTGCTGAGAAACCGGATGACTCTTCTAGTAAATTTTCTTTGGAGAAACCATAAGATAGAAGAGGAAACGTGGGAACCTAAGGAACTTATGATGAAGAACCACCCAAATATTTTTATGAAGTAATATTCATGAGATTTTGAGGATGAAATTATTTGAAGGAGGGGAGAATGTAACACCACAAGATTCTATGGTACATTTCCCATTGAATAATGCAGTAGCTTGCAGTGTATGCAACTTGGAGTTTTAACACACCACAACCAGTCAAACTAGCCGTTATGAATACTAATACCCAATTTTTGAAATTTTATAAATTTTATTTTTCAAAATGGACATCATTTTTTGATTCAGAATATATAAATTAGAATAGGGTGAATTTTTGGTATTTTTCTGAAAACTTTCAATTTTTGATGAATAGTGAAACACACTGCGCTATTGTTTAAAACCAAATTTTTATTTAAAAAACTAATTATTTATTTAATTTTATTTTAAGTAAAAACAGATATAAAATATCTATATTAGTTCGATTTAATTCATTGGATTAATTTTATAATAAATTTTGATGTATAAAATTTTATTGAACTTTTTACCGTCTTTTACCCACCTTCTAGGCATGTTACCAAATTTGAATAAAATGTAATTTTACCGCTTCTATGAATTGAATTTAAAAAATCTGAGAGAAATGGTTATTATCAATAAGTAAAATGTGGTTCAATAAGATTAAAATAATTTTTCTATGAATAGTAACGTTTGACATTTATTTACCACGGTTAATAGTAAACAGGTTAACTAATGGTAAAATGATATTATTATTTCCTTAACACATGTTATAATTCTATTGGATATGTTTATTGCAACCAAAATCAACCTTACGAATAAAATATGATCCTTTTGGTCCACTTGGATTAGATTAGGAAATTTATTATTATTTTATTTAAAGAATAGTTAAAAGTGTTAAATTTATTGTTTAATAACTAAACAATTTTTAATATAGGGATAAACATAAGATAAATTCGACTATAAATATTCATTATGAAGATAAAAATAATTCCTACTTAATGGTATTTTATTTATAATTTTTAGACATTAAATAATTTAATTTATTTATGACATAATGATGATGTAGTAATTACCTTATTAATGAAATATTAAAATAATTGATTTTATAAATATAAAAATAAATGTATATTGAGACTTTTGATGAGTTACACGAATTTTATAGGTTAATATGACATGTTAGGATTGATTAAATTAATTTTTGTCTAATTAAAAAAAATTAGGACTTTAACAAAAATAAATTACAAAATAGTGTCAGAATTGACATAAATGCGTTTTTTAAAAAAACTACTATATTATTAATTGATATTATATTCGTAAAAATATAAAGTTTGGCCAAAGGACATAGATAAGGTTATATATATCAATAATGAACCACTTGAGGTTCTCTTTTCAATTTATAGTACATTTATTAACCATATAATATATAAATACAAAGAGACATAGTAAATGTCAAACTATTTAACCAAGAGTTAAATCTAAATGATAAGTTCAATTTGGTGACCTAAACCTATCTAAAACCAATTGGTTGAGAATATTTAGACCCATCCATACCTTATACTCGAAATAAATCCCTTTAGATTGATTATAAACTGAATATGATTGTATAATAAAATAATATTTCAAGGTTTTCCTAAAGTGACCCTCACCTCTCTTATAAAAGGGAACTTCCCCTTCTCTCAAAATAACACCTACAAAGCCATTTTTCTCAGAAAAACTCTACCCAAATATCCTTTAAACTTCGGTCACTTAAACCTAGAGGTATTACATTGATCATAGAGTCAACTAATGGAGCCCTTTTGATCAAATAAAAAGGAAACACTCGAATAAGAGGTAATTATTTCATCACCTCATTCAAGTTCTTTTATTCTTCCACTTCCTCTTTCTTTGTTGTTTCCAAATCAAAATAATAACTCCATTACCTTATACATACTATGATTTTATTATAGATATGGTACAACCATATTCTTTATTCTATCCATCCTATAAATGACAATGTCACCATACATGCATACGTACAACTTACCGTCTCCACATCGTGGTATAGTTTGTCATTCATACACATCATTATTTGGATTGGTGTGATAATGAGTATAACTAATGAAAATAATAAATATAACATGTTAATGATTCTTTATATATGATATACCATCCAATTACACATGATTTCACCATCAATATAATGATATTGTCACTTGTGCGTACGTACTGATTACCGTCTCCACGAACACGATGAGATTTATTCCCCATTGTAATCATTCAAGAATCATTTTCATATTATGATTAAAAATAATGTTTAATAACTTAATATCATTCTGTATATGAGTCAAATACATCCTATCCATAACATACATGGCTTACATAGCCAACCATTTAAAGGAAAACTAATCAGTTAACACCCAAAACGATGATACTACTGAAATATTATTAAAAAATAAATATTAGAGGATCATATATGATATCATATTTATGTATATTGTTCTTGTATGATTTAATAAAAATGTTTTAACTATTATACAGGAGGTTAATATACCATGGACTATGGAAAAGTATAAGGTAAGGGTAAAATTTACAATATCATTACTTATCTGAGGTTGTTAATATGTAAGTATCTACTAGGACCTGTTTATCACCCACATCCGTGTTTTCAAAAAAAATGTGTTTCAACAAAACTTTACTATTTAATAAACTATGGGTTAAATTCATTTATACCATTGTTTGACCTTCTATGTTTTCAAAGGAATCTTTCTCTCGTTTTCGAAACAAGGTACTTTATGACCATTTCGACAAAATTAAGGTAAGAATGTTTTTTACTTATACGGTGGGTGCGGTTATTTTCCACAGTTATAACATCATCAAAGCTTCCCTTAAAATCTTATAAGAATATTTTTAAAATAAATTTTTTCTTTTATAATTCTATGACTTTTAAATGATTTTAAAAAATAAATAGATATTTCTCTCAAATAGTTTTGATTTCATCTATGTCAACATCCTTTGATGGATTTTACACTTATTTAAAGTTGATTTATTATGATACAAATCATCCATATTGTATTGAAGGTTTTGTGATATTTTTGATTGTGGATATTTTATTTTTATACCATTCATGGTTTATGGTTAAATTATTAACATTTCATATGCTAGTTTTAATACGAATGTTTATGTTAAGTTTCGACCATTTTCATATGAGGAATGAATTGGACTTATTAAGTGATGAGTGGGTCCCACTATAGCTCCTTGATGCATCTGTAGGTATCATTAGACAAACTAGTGTCTTGGCATAAGGCCTTGACAAAATCTTATTTTTAGTGTTGGCATGAGGCCTTGAATTTGTTGTAATGATGTCCGGCATTATGCATTCCATCATTATGAATTTGGATATTCATATTACATGGGATTATTAGACTTGTAGAATATCCATGTGAATAAGTAAATGTAATTATTTGATTTATATCTTCCATATTATGCTGATGATTAACTTTAAAAGGGTATTTGTTTTATTTTTTTACATTTCCTTAAATTTTTATGCTTATTTATGAAATTTTATGCTATATTTTTATCCTTACAGAGCATTTTATCTCACCCCTTTCTATGTTATATTTTTTACACGATATGAAGAATTATATTATGACTAATCTGCATGGATAGTCTAAGAGAGATTAATATGTCAAAAGGAGACACAATGTTGTTTTTGTTTTTATTTCATGATGTAATGTAAAACTTATGTATGTATCCAGGACTTACCAAGCTACTAAACTAATCAGTCTTTTGAGACTTGATCTCTTCTGATCATTCCAATGTTAGGTAATAATGTATTGACTCTAGGTAACTAGGGTCAGGGTGTTACAACTACTACCAGGGAAAACTCATTAAAGAATTACAATTTCTTCCTACTATTTTATTTATTGTCTCAAAATAGTAAGGTAGGAAAATAAATAGCCTCTCATACCACTTTTTAACATCCCATCCCAGGATCCACTAAAATTTTCCTTGATCTGGTTGTCCACATAGCTTCAAGCATGCTTTCCTATTTTCCAGAGGCCATCAATTATAAGGGGGGTCTGTAATGGTAGAGTGGGGATATTATACCATCATTATCAGTGTAGTGTAGCATTATCACAAGTGAATAAATAAGTGGGAGAATAATATAAATTATTATCAGAAGATAACATCCTGAAAATAGTAATAATAATCAAACCAAAATCATTTTCATAAACAATAGAATGAACATTTTACATCACTATAAAAAATGGTAGGAGATATGTGGAAACAAACATCCAATATAATAAATGTATCAAAAGTAAAAAAAATTAACTATCTCTATATATCATCACAAGCATTGCTTGGTCATGTCTCCCCTGATCATAAGCATAATCAATAAATCATTGTATAAAAGTCACTTGTACAGGTCCTTACCTGCATTCATGAATTCTATCTAGGTACCTAATGGTTTCCCAAATAGGGTGTGATGTAACACTCAGTAGGCCACCATCAACAGTTTTTATAACAATTCATGCCTATGTATATAAGCTGAGTAGTGTGCAATATGTAAAAAAACATAAATGACTAAAGAAGTGTGATATTGTATATCCAACCAACAACCATAATCACTAGATAACTCTAAGGAATGATAAAACATCCACTAAACCCAATATCAGACCCAATAGGATGGATCCAAGGTTTAAATTACCATGGTATCCTCAATGACCTATGCCATACAATCAAGTGTTCATCCTAAATTGAGAAAATCCAAGGTATAAAAGGACCAAGGTATCCCCATTATGTCAGGACTACATGGTCCAGATACAATTTATAAATGACCAAGGCATACTCATTGATTCCATGGAGAATTTCCATATAAATATTTGTAAATACTTGAGTGGATTCCATGGAGAATTTCCATGGAATATGTACAAGGTAGTACATGAAATTTGGATCCCAAGAGTGGCAATTTCTCAGGCATCCAAAGTAATCTAGATCCATAGAGTATATATTTCCATGAAATTTAATGTAATCAAAAGTCATACCTTCATGGGATGGATCTAAGGAGTAGAAAATTTCATGGCATCCCAGTCAGCTTGATCCAAGGTATAGAAATATCCATGGCATCCAATGTAATCAGTATCTATGTAGTAGAAATGTATATGACATCCACAACACTCCTCAGAATCGTGTCAATCCATCAATGGTCATTCTCTAACTGTTACCTTTATAATTTAACCCATTTCATATTCATTTCTTGTCCATTCACAAGCCATGAGTTCATCTAACTCATTCAACATTTTCCATTTTAACAACATGTAAACACATGTAAAAGGAGGCACAACCCCTCTCCTAATATGTCATTTAAATCATTAAGTCCCCCACTAATATGGTGATCTCACACATAACCAATGGGGATGTATATCATAGGGAAATACATAAACACACATCATAGGTGGTACAGGTTGAGGTTGACCACCTTCAATCACCACATGGTGCTATGTGGGAAGCCTATCAAGATTCTAATTAATTTAATAAATGTGTTTAGTTAATTTAAGAGTAATGCATGAAAGGTACATCATGCGGAACAACAGAAACTAACTATAAAAAAAGTAAACTTTGCGGGAAAAGTTATATACCACCTGCTTATACCCATTATAGAAAACTCATCCAATATAATATCCCTACTCGACCCGGATTGGATGAAAACAGATGACACCCTGAAAATTGGTCATAGGTGCTTGAATAAAAATAGTTTGATGGATAGAAAGATGAATGAATAAAGGATTATAATGATTGAATATCTAATCAGTTTCTATATAATGTGATAGAATACACTCAATAAAGATTCTAGATGATGAACTGGCATCAAATCCTAGCTTAGGCTTGAGGGAAATCTCATGGTCTAGAGAGAATGGATGGGGTGCACCTATGTCAAAAATATGAGTCCCAACCTTCTTTTAAGAAAATTACCCATGTATATTATACAAGCCCAGCATTAGGGTCTAATTCAAAAAGGAAACTTAAATAATTTTTTAACTAAAAAGTTAAAAAGGATCCATACCTCATATAAAAACAATATTCTTATAATTTGAATGGTTAATATTTATGTTGAATCCATTTATTTTTCAGGGGTTTTTTATTGATGAAATAATTAGGAGAACTTTTTTCACTATAAGGCTTATGATGTGGTGATGTGATGAATGTTTTATACTTTTGTACATATATTTATTATTTTCATTATGTGATTTGTGTGACCTATATATGCCTACAATTCATTGTGTATAGTATTATATCTCATGAGATAGTTATGGGAAATAAGTCCATGTTCTTGATCTATTATGGGAAACAAGACATATTATTGATTAGTTACGAGTAATTGGTTTGGCTTCTAAATATAATGTTCTTGAAATTTTACCTTTTCATATAAAATTATGTCTATACATATTATGGTTCCATACACATTAATAATAAGAAATCATGGTTAATTGCTGAGTTATGATGAGTTCTCATTCATACGATTGATTTCTTTTGAAAGGATAATATTTTACTCTTAAGATAATTTTTATGGTATTTGTAAGAATGGGTAAAAAATTTAAAGTTAAGGTTAGGATTTCATACCCTAATTCTTATATTATGTTTTTATATGATAACGAATTTATATTACCCATTTTTACCCATTCAATTCATTGGAGATCAACCTTTTCTTAGGTTTATTTTTCCCAGGCTGTAAAAAAAATTGGTAGGGTATTCCTATCTAGATTAATATGAGGGAATATATTTATGGGAAATTTTGATGATAAAATAAGAATATTTTATATATAATCATTAAATACTCTAAATCATTATCCTTATGGAATATATCATATTGTTATGTATATAATATTCATCTAAATATATGTAATATCTATATATAAAAAGTATGGGTAATTATAGTTAGTATCATAGAAAGATTAAGTTAATATTTAAAGATTAGGGTCAGAAAAATATTATGAAAACCCTAGGGATAGGTCTAAGTATAGATTAAAATCCTAAAAGTTTTTGTAACTATCATGAATGACCTAGGATAAACCTAAGGTGTCATGGAAGAAGGTGTCATGATTTACACATTATATAAATAATTTTTAAAAATTATATGGTTTTACACTTTGATTATTGTTTCTCACACAATTATTATTTCCTTTTAGCTAAATGTTAGAACTCAATGTAATTGTGTTAATACTAAATGTGATGGAAAATGAAATGATTTTCCACCTGATAAACCAAATTTTATTACATATGAAATAAAAGTATTGCTACTGTGCTCATGAAAATTTTTCAGGATATGAATCATGCTGAGTCTCCAAATGATCAAAGGAGGTAACATCGCAATATTGAGTCTTCCAGGAGGAAAAATTCACCTTATTTTAGTGGATATTATGATCCACTAGTGGCTGAGTGATGGATGAAACAAATTGAGAAAATATTTTGTATTCTTCAATTCATGAAATATGAAAAAGAATTCCTAGATGTTTTTTATCTGGAAGGAGAAGTATATCAAATGTGGAATCATATTAAGAATATGAGGCAAGAACAAGAAATTAAATCCATGGAATGTAATGAGTTTAAGGGGATATTCTTCATTAAGTTCATCCCTCATATTCTACATAAAAATATGGATAAATAATTTATTGAGTTGAATAAGAATATTGAATAATCCATTGGTTCCAGTGAGTATAATTTTACAAGGATTTAAAGTTATTCCTATGATTTAATTATCGGCCCTGAATGTAAAACTGGTTGATTATTTGGTGGATTAAAACCAAGTTCCCAAAATGAATTAGTTATAAGATACTTTAGTAGATATGAAGAAATTATTCAATGTACACTAAAAATAGAAATGGAAATTAGAGACTCTCACCATTCCCAAGTATTTTGGGAGAAAAAAAGATAGAGTCTCGTGAAAACTTGAATAAATTACATGGTGGAATGAAATTATAGCCATCTTCATGCTAGAAATTTTGGACGAATCATCAAGGGAAGGGTTCTAATTGAACTGGTAGGTTCTGTAAATGTTGAAAGGTGGGTCATAAATCCCATGAATGTCAAAAGGTGATGAATAGGATAGTTAATGTAATGGAGGAAAAAACATGCTAGCTAATGCATCACCCATGATCTAATTATTCAAATAAAATCAGTCTGAGAAGTATTCCAACTAGTGTATGAATCCAATGGTTTTTTTTTATCATCATCAAAAACCTCTTAAGACCGAAGATAAAATGAAATATCATGAAAAACAAATGGGTTTATAAGAATGACATGTTGAAAGTTATCCTTATCCTACAATCTAGAAAAACTAATGTCTTATTTGATTATCGATGCACCCACTCATTAATTTATAAAAAAACTTCTAACAGTATCACTACATCACCACAACAATTAGAGTTTGAGTTAGCTGTGAAAACTATAAATAGAATAATGGATGCATCTCAAGTCTCTAGTTCTTCTCCTATTGATTTTTTTGTAATATGATTCATGCATATCTTATTATTATCTCTTCAGTTGAAATCAATGTGATTCTTTTTATGAATTAGGGTTTTCTAAATGGATATCATAATAATTTTCAAAGAAAGGAAGTCACATTTCATATTTTGAATGAACCTGTGATCATTTATTAATGCATGTATGAATATGAAATTCTAACGGAAATTGCTTCCATCTTGAAGATATTTATTCATATAGATGAAGTTTTTCTATCTAATTTGGTTGGGGAGAAAATCAACATTAAGGATGCACTGGTTGTTTTGTATTTGTTTGATATATTTCCATAATAATTTTTAAATCTTCTATCAAACCATGATGTTTGTTTTTCAATATAACTCAATCCTAGTGAAATGCCTATTTTAACGAATCCCTATAGAATGGCCCCGATTGAGTTGAAGAATTGAAGAAGAGACTATAAGAGATTATTGATAAGGGATTCCTATGACCTATTTCATCAACATGGGGTGCACCAATTATGGTTTTATAATGAATGCGGTATTAATACATATTTTCATTGATTATCCAGATCTTAAAAATCAAAATTATGATCAAGTTTCCAATCCATCATATTGATGACATATTTGATCAACTTTTTGGAGGTTAATACTTTTCCAAGATTGAAATTTGTTCTGGATATAATCAAATGAGGGTCAATAAAGATTATATTCCCATGGAAGTATTCCGTACAAGGTTTCAACACTATGAATTTATAGTGATGGATTTTGGTCTTGCTAATTACCATGCAATCTTCATGGATTTAATGAATAGATTCTTTAAAGACAAACTTTATCAATTTATGTTAGTCATTATAAATGATATTATTGTATATCAAAGAGAAAATAAGACCATAAAGATCACTTGAGGATTGTGATGAAGACCTTGAGGAAGGATAAGCTTTATAAAAACTTACTATATTTGAATTTAGACATCATAATGTTTCATTTTATGGTAATATAATCTCAAGTTAGGGTATATCATTAGGTCCTTAAAAGAAATAATTTAATAATAAGTGTCCTAGACTAACCATGGTAAATGAAACCAGTAGGTTTCTTGGGTTTTCAGGATATTATCCATGTTTTTTTGAAAGAATTATCATGATTATCTAATCCAATCACCATGTTGACTCAAAATGAAGTTATGTTCATATGGATGGAGGAATGTAAAGATAATTTCAATGAGATAAAAATAAGTTTTTTAAGTGAATTTGTGATCACACTACTCTATAATGGATAAATGTTTATGATATATAATGATTTATCAAAGAAGGTAAATGGTTGTGTTCTGATTCAAAATTATATAGTGATTGATTACACCTCATTCAAATTGATATCCCTTGATAGAATTTACCCAACTCATGATTTGTAGTTATTTATATTAATTTTTTAATTTAAGATATGGAAATATTATCTCTATGAGGAATTTTTTTACATATATACTGATAAAAATTGTTTATAGTGTATATTCACTAAAAAAGAGTTTAATGTGTTCCCAATAGCTGGTTGGATCTGATTAAAGATTATGATTTATAAATACATTACCACCCTAGGAAAGGTAATAAGGTACACTATTTCAAAATAAACCTTTAATAGTGCTAAAAATGGTCTTTATTAGTGCTAGATAAGCACTGACTACCATAGCGAGATTAAAAGACCAAGTCTTTCATCAATTCTATAAAAGCTCTGATAAAGGGGACAATTATTAATGCTTTCAAAAGAACAGATAAAAGAAAACATTTATTGATGGTTTTATTTAGTACTTATAAATGGGACCTTTATTGGTTCTTATAGTAGTAATAATAAAGGTTACCTTTATCATCATTTGTAAAATCACTCAAAAAGGACCCATATATCAACACTTTTAAAAGCTGTGATAAATGGGAATACTATAGTGTACTGTATCAGCACACTGCAGCACCACTGTAATGTAATTTAATAGCACACCGCATAACCAGAAACACTATGAAATATAAAAAAAATCAAGTACCAATATATAATTTAAATGAAATAAAATTTAGAACACAAATAAAAGAAAAAAACATTATATTATAGACATTTCAAACATTAGTTTATATAGTTACATAAGTACAAATTATTACAAAAATTTAAAAACATCAATGTTCCGTTGACTTTTGATCTTGACCCTGACTCTTTCCATTTCTGAATAAAACAATCATGCTTGATAAAAAGACCTCAAATATAAAATAACATAACTCTTATGTTAGTAAAAATATATAGAAATAAATTATTAAAAATTATTAATTTTAAATTAGACATTGATTCATACGAGGAACATTGTTCATCACGTTGAGTTGTGTTTAGTTATAACACATCACACTATTTCTTATTCATATTCAAGCATTGTCTCTATGAAAATTGTTAAAATAAGTATAAGATAAATCCCCATAGGCACAACCTAGTGGTTTCATCCTATCGTGGTGTTTGGGAGGTCTCTATTTCGAGCCACCCTGAGCGCATTTAGGAAGGTTTTCCTTTGTTTATCTCCCCTCCCCTGAAAAATGAAATATAAATAAGTATAAGAGAAAAATAATAAGTAAATTAGTTAAGTAATAACAGATAGAATAATTAGAAAACAAACAGGGCCTTTTTTGGTTTTGGTGATGTGACACACATTTTAAACTAAAATGACACTTATATATTGAAAAGATGAACTTGGAGTCATATCGGTCACACTATGAATCTAATTGAGGTGTGTATAATTACTAAATATCTAAAATTACTTATGGATAATTTTATTAATGTATTAGAACAATATGAATATGTTTACTCAGTTTTGACTATGTCATTTGTATTTTTTAATAAAATTTTATTTTGAAGTAGAAACATACATTTTGACTCATATCGGTCACATCGTGTATCGTTTTGAAGTGATAATGATTCCAACACTTAAAAAAAGAATTATGAATTATTTTACAAAATAATTAAGAAAATAAAAGTGTGTTTGATTAGTTTTTAATGAGTGAAACTTTTTTGAACTAAAATTTCAATTTATAACTGATAACAAACACTTTGATTCATACTGAGAACATTGTGTTTCATATTGAGTTTATGTTGATTTTTAATTGTCATAAGTGACATATGGATAGTTGTATTATAATATAAATACAATATGGATTCATTTTATCGGTTTTGAGTAGGTTAGTTATCCTTTTTACTAAAATTGATATTAATTTAAAAAAAATGAACATAGAGTCATATTGGTAACACCGTACCTCAGATTCAGGTGCAGGTAATTCATACACATACCAAATTACTTATGGATCATTTTTCTATTGTATAAAAATAATCTAAATGTGTTTTCTAGGTTTTATGTATATCACTTTTCTTTTTTACTAAAATTTCATTTTAAACTGGAAACATAAAATTTGACTCATATTGATAATGTAATGCCACATACCTATATGTTACATTCCATTACTAAAATATGGTGTTTGAGGTGTTCTGGGAGGTCATGTTGACTTATCCCCAACACTTTTTCAAAATTCCAAATTTTTTCACAAAACTGTGTCACTTCTTTTTCCAAAATTCCAAACTATTTCATGAAATTATTTCATGAAACTGTGTCACTTACTTTTCCAAAATTCCAAAATATTTCATAAAACAATTTTATGAAATAGTGTCACTTACTTTTCCAAAATTCCAAACTGTTTCATGATACTATTTCAAAAAAATGTTTCACAGAAACAGTATCACAGAAATGGTGGCGTAGAAACAGTGTCAGAGAAATGGTGTCAAAAAAATGGTGTCACAGAAACAATGTCACAGAATCAATGACATAAAAATGGTTTCATGGAAATGATTTCATAGAAACAGTTTCACAAAAATATTTTCACAAAAATGGGGTCATAAAAACAGTGTCACAGAAATGCTGCAGAGAAATGGTGTAAGAGAAACGGTGTCACATAAATGGTGTCATAGAAACGGTGTCAAAGAAATGGTTTCATGGAAACTGTGTCACATAAACTGTGTCATAAAAACCATTTCACAAGAATGGTGTCACTAATTCTATCTCATGAACAGTGTTTCTAGAACCATTACAAATTTTAATATTTTTCCAGTTTCGATGATTTTATGTGTTCTTTGATGAAAAACGCATTAAGATCATTTTTAATGAATTTAAGGCTTATTCAAATCTCATAACTCCTATATTAAATATTCTAAGGTTCAGGATTACTTTACATGGTCAAACCATGTGGTTTAATGCGATCCTCTTTTAATGGAAAATCTAGGGTCTCTTAAAGCATTGCTCAATTAAATCTTTTAATGGGACGAGAAATCTTCCTCCCTTTTTCTTCATTATTGTTTCCTGGTAAAAGATGATCGAACATTTCCTTCCTTCCCATAGGATTCATGTGATCAAACATTACTCCTTGGATTGGTTCCCCTTAAATTTATTCTTATTACATGTGCACCCCCTATTTTGGTGCAACCAAGCAGTATCGATCAATCTTTGATATAAGGTATGATTTATCATTGTTCTTCTAGGTTCATCTACTTTTTTTATCCTTTCCCTATTATATTATTCCACATATATGTTCCTAATGGATTTTTCTTGGGTGTTGGCTGGTATGGTGGTGTCTCTACACCCTCAGGAGGATGCAGTCCTCTAGGAGAGGTTATTATGATCTTTTTTTGGACCGTTCTCATAAAAAGAGAATTAGATACCTTTTTATGTAAGGGATTTGTGTTATCTAAATTATTTTACATGAAACTGTAGAGTTTTCATGTTTTAGTGCATTGGATCACAATGGAATTGACACAATAAATATTTGAATTGGAAAAATAAATAGGTATCAATCATATGTTATTTCCTCTTATTTTGTTAGATAGTGTGATATCTATGATTTTCTTGTTAGCATTTCATTCTTGATGAAATTGGTAAAGAATGTAAATCCATAAAAAATTGATAATTATTTTTCTAAAGATAAAGAGGCATGTAAATGAATCTGTTTATTGTTGTTGTAATTTGATGCTAATCAAATTGATGCAGTAAGCGTGTTTAATTATTTGTGATAGATATTGTATCTTTTTTTTTGGTTACCCATAATTTGAACTTACTAAAAATGAACTGGTTAATTCAATAAGAACTAAATAACTGGTTGTTTGATAAAATATAATGCCTTTTAGGGTTCTGAGTTATCCTATCTCTTGTAAAGGTGAAGAGCCTAATTCTTGGAGTTGTGAGAGCTCAATGTTTGTGAATGCAGAATGCCTTGTTTCTGTCCAAGACCCCAGGTGCTTTGTTATTTCCTACTACTTGTGATGTGTTGTGAGACTGGGTGGATGTTGTGATATGTGGGGCAGGGAGTCTCATTGGTTTTGGTAGAATTTGATTCCTAGAGTGGGGATATGCATTGATTTATTCATGAGGGTGTCAGGGAGGACATCGAAGAAGAAGAAACATGTCAGAAGTGAATGTGGGATGCTTTCTAAATCTCATTGGTTTTTAGCTTCTTTAATTTACACAATGATCAAGGCTATTGGTTTAGCTTACTATCCTTCTAAAAGGGGTGAAGATGTGTGGGGTATTCCATGTTCCTTCCATGTTTAACTTTCCAAGGGAGGATGGGTCTATGCTCTTGCTATAGGTGGAAAAGAATCGACGATCAGTTCATCTACTCACTATGTTGACCCCCCTTGTGTTTTGTCGCTTAGAATGTTTTTCTATAATTTCAAGGAATATTGGGAGGTAATAATTTTTTTTTAACAATGGTTTGAATAAATTATCTTAATCCATGGGGTTGGAGCTTGCTGCGATGCAATGTTGAGATTATATTTTAAAGAAATAGTGGACTTTTGGTGTGACAGTAATAAAACATAATTTGTAATTGTTAATGGTTAATTAATGTTTAAAAAATTAATTAATGTAAATGGAAACTATTAAAAATGGAATAAAGTAATGTAATAAATCTCATTAAATGGTTGTGTGCTTATAGGATACCTATTTTTAGTAGTGGCGATCGGGAGTTCGAGATACGTTAGTTGTAGTTGAGTCAAAGACTAGGTTATTCCCACATTATAGTTGTGAGATATAGTATATTATGTACTTTTTTGTTTCTATATGCTACTCCACCCTGTCAGTTAGGAAAACTAAAACCCAAGGATTCTGAGGCCTAGGGGTGTTTTCCCCAACATTTGGGTGGGAGGATTCATGGTTGACTACACCCTTTGGCCCTTCTCTCTTCTCTTGGTAGTTACTCATGCTGGTATGAAAAATAGTTAGTTTTTCCCTTATATTTGTGTAGAGGGCTGTAATGGCTTCTATTTATTCACATACATATATGTTGGATATAGTTTCATATGGACTACTATAGGTGTAACATGTATATGTCATGATGGATTGAGGATCCTTACTCAGTGTATGGGCTAAAATGTCTTTAGGTTTAATACCCAATGTATGATACATTTTATTAGAGCTGTGGTGGATCCTAGAAACTACATGGTTACTTTTGTTACATGTATGTGGTGGTTTTGTTGCATGAGGTGTAGGTTGTGGTGTTACACCCAGGTGTCAACGGGAAAGAATTTTATAGAGAGATATGCTTAAGAAGTGTGATGTTGGAGAAACATAGAAAACCACTAGTGACCGGATAAGGCATAGGCATTTAGGGCCCCCTGTGATCTGATGCGCAGGCCTTTATGTTTACAATGGCTACTAATCATGGTGATGATGGTTGTAATGTAGTGACCTAGGAAACCATCATGTGTCATTCTTCTTTGTGAATGTGTTTGAATGGGTAGACCGTGGTATAGGTTAACCTAAATTTAATAAAACAAGAAATTCATTAATTAATGTTGAGTCTTCCATATTCTAGTTTTATGAGATCCAAAATATTTCTTATTTAGTAGGTATGGATCTAGGTTGATGTCCTCGTCAGGTTCGCGTAGAAGATGTCCTTCAGGACGCACTAGCAGATCTCCACAAGGTAGATCTTGATGATGATAGAACTTAGAGGAGGACACTCTGAGAGTTTCAACTTGAGAGTCTGCAGATGTATGAGGGATCTATTTCAAATGTAGTCACAAAAGACTGGTTGGTGGAGTTTGTGATAACCTTCAGTTCGATTTGTGCTTGGAAGGAGCATTGGGTGTCTTTGGTTGTCAATATGATGTGTGGGGTAGCGAGGAAGTGGTGGTTCTCATTCCTCAGGGATTGTGAGGAGTCGGAGATATCATTGTAGGAGTTCTGAGAAAAGTTCATGGATGAGTTTTTTTCTTCGACCATGAAGGCGTCCAGTTGCCATGAGCTACTTACCCATTAATAGGGGACCTATGGTGTTTGAGAGTTTTGAATCCTCTTCTGGAACCTCCTAAAATGTGCTTTGGACCTATTTCTAAATGAGGAGGATAGGGAGAGGCATTTTGATGAGGCTTTTTATCCAGAGATCCAATGCTAGATCACCCTATTTATGATGAAGACATATCTTGATGTGCTAGCATGGGAAGATGTCATTGAGTGTAAATTGGTCAGAACCAAACCATCCTAAGAGGATAGTCATCATGATTCCTCACAAATAAGGGTTGTGGTTTGGGGTTCTTGGTTTTTAGGGAAGAAGAGTTTTTGTTTGGCTGGTGGTAGGTCAAAGCCCTCGACACCTCATTTCCCTAGGGGTGGAGTCTCTCAGGCCTATGCCAAGGGATCATGTGCTTAATTTTTTGAGGAATATTAGGTCATCAGCATCGAGATTACTGGACCTTTTAGAGAGGTCATCATATACCAGGTGTTCAACTCTAGGCTCCTCCATTGAGGAAGTTCTAGCAGAGGCAGCAGTAGAAAGTTACACCATCTTTAGATCAACAGAGAGCAGATGGGGCTGGCAGAGGACATCCCTAGGATTCTCCTCATATTCAGAGAGTATATCGAATCCATGGTGGTGGTCATCATTAGAGTCAGAGAGTTTATGGAGGAGGTCGTGGTCAGATTCATGCTTTAGCATTTCCAGCACCAGGTGAGCTAGACGTCGTTCGAGGTACCTTTTTCATATTTTATACTTGGGTGAATGCTTTGTTTGATTCACAAAAAACACACTCCTTCATATCACCTACCCTTTTCCATACTTTGGGACATGAGGTAGAGAGGCTTCCATTTCCCTTGGCATTGACTACGCCAGTTGGAGGTCAAGATGACTCTTTTGAAGTATGTAGAGACTGTTATATAGTGTTGGGGTAGCACCACTCTTGGGGAGATTTCCTATGTTTACAGATATGATCATATGATGTCATCCTCAACATGGATTGGTTTTATTCAATGTAGGCTATTTTGGATTTATTCAGGATACAAGTGATGTTCTTCGATGCTGATGGAGAGCCAGCAATGTTTGTTGGTGAGAGAGACCCTTGGATGGGTTAGAGGCTTGTTCCATCCTTATCATCCTTGATAGCTGATCTGATGCTATGTTCTTTATTGTTTCATAATTTGGTGTTTCCTAGGATCATAGAATAGTACCCTAATGTCTTTCCAGAAGAGGTTGTAGCATTACCCCCTCAATGAGGGATCGAGTTTGGGATCATGCTACACCACGGAGCATCTCCAATACATATGTCTACATATTGGATGTCCCCTTCTGAGTTACGGGAGCTACGTATATAGCTCAATAGTCTATTATAGTTCAGTTTTGTTTGGATGAGTGTGTCACTATGGGGTGCACCAATTTTGTTTGTGAAGAAGGCTGGTGGTAGTTTACGGTTGTGTATCAATTATCATCACTTAAATAAAGTGAAAGTGAAGAATTGGTATCCTCTTCTGTGGATTGATGAATTATTTGATCAACTAAAGGGTACATGTTGGTTATCGAAGATCGACTTGAGGTCATGATATCATCATATGCATGTGAAGGATGACAATATCCCGAAGAGTTCTTCCTGTTGACGTCATGGGCATTATAAGTTCGTTGTAATGTCATTCTATGGGATGAATTCTCCACCTGTTTTCATAGGGTTGATGAACGCGGTGTTGGGTATCCCCCAAGATAGTAGAAGAGGTGCGAATTTTCCTTGGTCTTGCAGGATACTACAGGATGTTCATAGTCTATTTCTCTTGGGTTGTGACTCCTCTGATGACATTGACTTGGAAATATTAGGAATTTGGGTTGACTGATCAGTGTCAGGTAGCTTTTGAGTATCTGAAGTTGATGTTGGTAAGTGCTCTAGTTCTTTGTCTGCCAATAGAGGAAGTTCAGTTTGATGTTTTCTGTGATGATTCACATCTGGGGTTTGGTTGTGTTCTGATACAGCAGAGATCGGTTGTTTCTTATGGGTCTTAGTAATTTCTTCCCCATGAACATAACTTTTCCACCCAAGATCTTGAGTTGGAGGTAGTGGGGTTTTCTCTGAGGTTATGGAGAAATTACCTCATTGGAGAGTTCGTTGTGGTAGAAACGGTGTCATAGAAACGGTGTCCCAGAAATGGTGTCACAGAAACTGTGTCACATAAATAGTTTCACAGAAATGGTGTCATAAGAACAGTGTCATAGAAATGGTCTTATGAACAGTGTTTTTATAACTATTTCATATTTCCTTTTCCAAATTTCCAAATTTTTCCAGTTTCATTGATTTAATGTTTTCTTCCTTAAAAAATGTATTAAAAGACATGTCTTAAGGGATTTAAGTTTTATTCAAATCCCATAAATCCTATATTAATTTTACTAAAGTTTAGGATGCCTTTAATTCGTCAAACCACATGGTTTAATGTGATTCTCTTTTAACGGAAAATCCATCGTATCTTAAACCTATACTCTATTAAATCTTCTAAAGGGGCGATATATCTTCCTCCATTGTTCTCCGTTGTTGTTTCCTGGTATGAGATGATCGAACCTTTCCTTTCCTCCCATAGAAGTTGTACAATACAAATTTCCTCCTTGGATTAGTTCCCCTTGAATTTCTTCCTGCTGCATATAAACCCCCCTTTTTTGGGGAAACCAAGTAGTATCGATCAATATTTGATATAAGGTATGATCCATCATGGGTATTCTAGTTTCCTCTACTTCTATTTATCCTTGACATATTATGGTATGCCATGTAAATCTTCCTAGTGGAGTTTTCCTGGGAGTTTGGCTGTTGTGGTGGTGTTCATACATCCTTGGGTGGATAAAGTCCTCACAGAGAGGTGATTGTGATCTGTTTTGTTGGACTCTTCTTGTGTAAATAGCATCAGAAACATTTTGAGGTAGGGGATTTATGGTCTCTCTTTTATTTTACATGCAACTATAGAGTTAGCATGTTTTTTCCCACTAGATAACAATGTAATTGACATAATAAATATCTTAACTGGACAAATAAATTGGTATCGATCGTATGTTTTGTTCTCTTTCTTTTCTAGATAGTGTGATATCTATGCATTGCTAGAAATAATGTCATTATTGATGAAATTGGTAAACAATGTAAAGCCGGAATTAATTGATAATTATTTGGATAATGATAAAGAGGCATGTAAATGAATCTGATTGTGGTTGTTGTAATTTGATGCTACTCAAATTGATGTAGTAAGCATGTTAAAATATTTATTATAGCTATGATAGATTTTTGTTTAGGTTTCCCATAATTGGAACCTAGTAATAATGAATTGGTTAGTTAAATATGAATTAAAGAACTAGTTTTTAGATAAATTATAATGCCTTGTAGGGTTTGAAGTTACCCTCTTGCTTGTAAAGGCTAAGAGTCTAATGCTTTGAGCTATGAGAGCTCATTGTATGTGAAGCTATAATTCATTGTTCAGATCCAAGAGGCCAATTTCTTTGTAATTTACTACTCCTTGTGATGTGTTGTGAGACTGGGTGGATGTTTTTGATATGTGGGGGTTAAGAGGCTCATTGGTTATGGAATCGTTTTATTCCTAGATTGGAGAGATGCATCGGTTTATGCATGTGGGTGTCAAGGACGACACCAAAGACGATGAAACAGGTTAGATGTAAATGTTGGATGATTACTAAATCTTGTTGGTTGTTATCTTCTTTACTTTCCCACCTGATCAAGGTAGTTTATTTTTCTTACCCTCATTCGAAAAGGGTTGAAGATGTGTGGGGTATTCCACTTACTTTCTGTGTATAGAATTTTAAGGGAGGAGGGGTATGCACTCTTTTTATAGGTGAAAAAGACTCGATTGGTAGTTTATTTACTCACCGTGTTGATCCCCCTATGTTTTGTATCTTAGAATATTTTTCTAGAATTCCTGGGAATATAGAAATGAAATAATGATTTTAATAAGTGATGTTAACCCATGGGGTTGGAGCTTGATGGGACACAATGTTGAGGTTTCAATTTAAAGGAATAGTAGACTTTGGGTGTGATTCTAATAAAACATAATGTGTAATTGATATTAGTTAATACATGTTTAAAGAATTAATTAATGTAAATTGAAAAATAAAAAATGAGAATGAATTAATATAATAAATCTATTTAAATGGTTGTATCCTTATAGGATACGTTGTCTTAGTAGCACCAGCTAGGAGTCGGAGAGATGTTAGTTATAGTTGAGTCTAAGACGAGGTTATTCCCATAGTGTGGTTATGAGATAGAGTATATTCTATGATTTTGTGTTTCAATATGCTACTCCACCCCATTAGTTAGTGAAACTGACACCCCGATGATTCTGATCCATGGGGGTTTTTTCCCCAACATTCTAGTAGGAGGATGGATGGATGACTACCCTCTTTGGCCACACTCTCTTCTCTTGGTAGGTACTAGTGCTGGTAGGCACAACAGTTAGTTTCCCCCATATATGTGTGTAGAGGGTTGTAATGACTTATGGTTATTCACACACATATATTATGGATATAGTTTCCTATGGTATACTATAGGTGTAACGTGTATTAGCGGTGATGTATTGAGGATCCTTACTCGATGTATGGGCTATAATGGCTTGAGTTTTATTAACCAATGTATGATACACGTTATGAGAGATGTGGTGGCTTCTGGAAACTACCTGGTTACTTTGGTTATGTTGACGTTGTGGTTTTGTTTCAAAAGTTGAAGGTTGTGGTGCTACACCTAAGCGTCTATGGGAAAGCCTTTTTGGAGAGAGATTCTTAGAACATACGATGTTGGGGAAAAGCATAGAACCAGTGGGGAAGTAGTAGAGGGGTACCCTTGATATTAATTATTATATTATATAATCTTGTATTAGATACATGATAATAGTAGCCATGGCGAGGTTGGGAACTTAGTATACCTATTTAGGTGATGATTTTGTTCCACTTGTTGTTCACTATGCTTTAGCATGCTTTCTTTACTTTTTCACGAGAGGATCCAGGGAAGATCCTACTGAGTATACTATTATACTCACCCTATGTACATATAAACTATTTTTCTGGTCACTTGGAGCCAGTTGAAGATTGAGTTGGTTACTACTAGATTGGTATTTCAGGAGTTGTTTGGTCTTCATGGTCGATGTTGTTTTACTTTCCTTTGTACTGGCTGTTTTACATTTCATTTGTGTTAGTTCATGCATTACATTACATATATAAACTTGGGATTTATTTTATATTGGAGCATGAGTTGGAGTTAGTCATTTTCTGACTTATCTCTCTCTTCCGTAAATGTTCTCTTAGAGGTTAATGCCTCCCATTTCTGTGGTTACTATACCCTCAGTTTTAGATTCCAACCCGGGGCCTATTGGAGGTGGGACTCGGGGGTAACTATCTCCCTTCACACATTTCCAGCCCAGGAGGGGTACACCTTGTGGGGAGGGGGTCGTGACAGATCACATCATGTATTGGATTGACGTGAGATCAATTCCTAAATGTCAAAAATGTCTTATTAATATCTTTCCAAAATTATCAATAAAATTAGAGTTCTTTTTCTTAGCTTTCAGGGAGTAACAGTTTTTGAAATAAAATATCAGTTTTAAATTGATAACAAACACATTGAGTCATATTGGGCACATTGTGTGTCCTATTGAGGTGAGGATGATTCCTACCCATCACAAATTACATATGGATTTTTTTACTAAATTATCAAAACAATATGAATGTGTTATCCCAGTTTTAAGTAGTTCAGTTTTTCTTTTTACTAAAATTGATGTCAAATTTAAATAAAATGACTCACTTTGAGTCATATCGGTCACACAATGTGTTTTATTGTAGTTTGGTTGATTCCTACATGTACCAAATAAAATATGCACCATTTTCATAGAGTATAAAAACAATATGAATGTGTTTTATCAGTTTTGAGTACGTCATTAGTCTTTTTTAATAACATATCATCTTATACTTGAATCATGCACTTAGACTCATACCTTCCACATCGTGTATTAGTTCGTTGTGAGACCAATTACTAAACATTGAAAATAATTTATGAATCAATTTCCTATGTTATAAATAAAATATCAGTTCATTTTCTCAATTTTCAATGACTGACACATTATGAACTAAAATATAGATTTTAAATTGATATCAGACACTTTGAGTGATATCGGTCACATCGTGTATTAGATTGAGGTGATAATGATTCCTACATGTCAAAATTGGATTATGTATAATTTTCCTAATGTATACAAACAATACTAAATTTTTTTATTGGTTTTGAGTATGTTATTTTTCCTTTTTAGTAAAATCAATGTCAATTTTAAATAGGAAAGAAGCACTTAGAGTAATACTGGTCACACCGTGCATTGGATTGAGGTGCGGCTGATTAATACACATCTCAAATGCCTTATTGATATTTTTTGTAATGTATCAAAAAAATATGACTATGTTTTCTCAATTTTGATTACGTCACTTTTCTTCTTTACTAAAATGTCATTTTAAACTAGAAACATACACTTGGACTCATACCGATCGCATCATGTATCAGTTTGATGTCAAACCAATTCTTACATGTCAAGATTGATTTAATAATCAATTACCTAAATTATAAAGAACAACCAATAATGTTTGACCAGTTTTCAATGAGTGAAAATTTTTGAACTAAAATATAAATTTAAAATTGATAATGGACACTTTGAGTCATATCGGGCACAATGTGTATCAGATTGAGGTGTGGATGATTTCTACACATCACAAATTAATTATATGTTTTTGTATTAAATTATAAAAACAATATTAATATTTTTTTATCATATTTTAGTATTTTTGTTTTGTCTTTTTTACAAAAATTTATGTAAATTTTAAATAAAAAGAAGTACTTGGAGTCATACCGATCACAGCGTGTGTTATATTGAGGTTAAAATTATTTATACACATACCAAAGTCTCAAAAAAACCTAACTTCCAATGTTACCATGATCACCATTTAGTATCTTAGTCAAACTACTATCACTGCATATTGATTCGATTTTATTATTTGAAAAACCATTCGCATTGTTGAAACATAGAAGAGTAGAGGAAGATCATGTGTCCATTATATCATGAGAGGACACCACAATGGGTACATTAGATTACTATAATCTTCTAGATTTAAACAATGAGAAATTTTTTTCAACTTTGAATATCCAAGGAATATGTAGTATTGGTATTTTGACAAAGAAAGGAAATTTATGTTAGGTTAATGTTGGTAAAAAGAACCATTTTATCTATTTTGTGCCATGTTGCAGATAGTTGAAAGAAGAATATGAATTCCAAAAAGATATATGAAAAAACAAAATAAGTATTAGATAAAAATGATAAGAAAATTAACTTATAAAGAGTAGATAAAATGATGACAACATTAATTAAATTAGTAGTAGGAATTCACCTATTCATTATAGTTGTATTCATTCATGACACATTTCCTTGTTATTATATCAGTTGTAGGCTCTAAGTACAGTCTCTCATGAGAATGAGCATCTTTGAACAAACCACCCCTACTCAAACAAAATAATCCACCTATATAAGAAAACAATTATTATATAATTAATACTAAAGAGAAATAAATTATACATAAATTTTAAATAATACATTAATTCTATAGATACTGATTTTACATTGAAAACATAAAATTTTCCAATTTTATTGAGCAGTGGTAGGAACCTGAAGAAAATTGATAAATTCCAACACTATAGGGGTGAAAATGTTTGGAGGGAGAAGAATTATATGAAATTTTTGGTCTAGAAAGGCATGAGATATTGATAGACCACCCCAACACAAACAAAGGAATCCAATTATAAAAGAAAACAATCATTATGTGACTAACATAAAAAGAAATAAATTAAACATTAATATGAAAAATAAGTTAATTCTATTGATAATTAGTTTACTGTGAAAATATCAAGATTACCTCTACGATTGTGCAAAGGCAGCGTCGTTTCTCTTTCTACAAAGTCAATGGAGGGAACTTGATGGAAAGTGATATGTTCTTCAAGGGTGAAAAGGTTTTGATGGGGAAGATTTATGTGGAAGTTTTAGTGTAGAAATGTATGAAATATGAATATAAATATTCTAAAATAAATAAACTATTCAAGGAATACATAAAATTAAATCAATGTTTCATTATATATTTTTTTGGTAAAATAGATAAATTATATCGTAACATTCCATTTAAATTTTCATTAAGGATTTATATCATTATAGTTTATTCTTTCGAGGGATTGGTAACATATTCTTGTGTAGAAGATATTTTTTTCATGGGTAGTCAAACATTTAATTTAGATTATGTAAACACATTAGAGAACATATAATATTATGAGTAAAAATAGAGTGTATTAAACAAAACTTTTACCATCTCATTGTACTGTCTTTATTTTATGTATTGGTTTTAGGGATTTGGTTCCTATATCAAGAATCCCAATCCCCTATTTTTGGTCCCCTCCAATATACAAGACCTTTTCTACATTAGGAATGACATGAACAGATTGTGAACTCCCAATTAAATGGTCATCGTTGATTTAATTTTCATCTAACCCAACATTTGTTTTAGTCTCCAACATGACAATATACTAATTCTTGTTAGATGGATCTGAGACATAACACACGTTCACTTATTTTGATTCTATTGTGAACAACTTGTCTTTACCCCTTCTAGAATGAAATTCACCTTCAAAAATCCCATTTCATCAACTTTCATTGCACTCATATTGTCCACTCATTTGAAATAGAGAATCATAACTTGAAATGTTGTATAATTGAACTCATATATCTATTCAATTATTCCAGAATATGACATATTTTCATAAATTTAATTTCTATAAGTGGAACCAAATATGTGCATTTCTTCCAACATAAGAGTATCACCACTATTTTTTATTGTACTATAGTCATCTTGTTCTTTTGTATAGAACATATATTCATTTCTTAAAAACCAGTGTAACATATAACAATTGAATTTGTTCCCCTGGAGAGCCATTAAAGTCTTCAGAAATTGAATTCATATTTCTAGATAACTCCTTAAAAATTTGATTTTGAAACCATCCTATAAACTTTAGATTATGTGTATATGATATCCATACTTCATCCCTAGACGGATTCAAATCTCTAATAATTTCTATATGGGATTCAATTTATGGATAAAAATCCTCACTATTATGTAAAATGTAAATATATTCTTGATCCCACTCAGTTAACATAATTATGAAAAAACATATCTTCTAGAAATCCATTCTCCCATAAGGTATCCACTGTAACGAGACTTTGGGAGACTTATTCTGTTAAAATTTTATAGGTAATTAGTATATAATTCAATATATTCTTCAAAACTATATAATTATTCAATAAAACCTTCTGAATGACTTTGATTTTTGGCATACCCTTTCAAACTCTTCTTATACCTTTCAATGTGGTAAATACATCTATAATGGAAACGACCACATAGTTGAACCTATCTAAACAAGGGAGCCATTAAATAGACCATTATATCAAATAATTATGGTGGGAAGAACGTAATTAATTAAAATAATATGTATAAAACCTCCTTTTTCATTATTGGAAACTTCATCAGTTCTATAACTTAACTGAATATTACCATGAAAAAAATCAATGTTTGGATAATTTATATCATTCATTTTAAAGAAGAATACAACAAAAATAAACAGGCATCAAATCTTGTAATAAAACATTATAGTCACATAATTTTAGTCCTTGAAACATTAAATTATTCATTGACACAACATTTTTGATATTTTATGAATAACCCTTTGTAACTTTTACACTATTAAGTAGAAGAAAAATTTTAATTTTTCTTATCTTGAAATATTTTAAGAAACACAAGGAAGAAACGTTTTCCATTTACCGTTCATAGGTTCCAACTCTTCCCTTATCCCCATGTCCATCATGCCAAACTTATCCTGGGTGTAATATTTCATTTTTTTCAAGAACATTTAGTAACATTCCAATAACATTATCAAATACATTTTTTCCTATTTTCTATAACATCCAGAAAACGTTCTACATACAAACAATAACAATATGGAAATTCAATGAAAATTGATCTCTTCTTTAAATTTTATTTATTAATGTTTTTAGAAAATGCTTTACCAAAAATAGTGTCAATATATTTTTATTTATTGAAAATTTGTAACAACTTTTATTGGATATAGTGTTATAACTTTTTCCATATTCTCATAAAGTGGTGTCACCAAAGATCAATATTTATGTCATAGGGCAAAAAATGTTTTCCTAAAAATATAGTCTCCAAGGAATGTTTCCATCGAACATAGTGTATGTGTCATTCAAAAATAGTACACCCCAAAATTCTTTTTATTTTATAGCATGATAAATTTACAAAAGTGGGGAAGTCATTTATTGTCTCATACAGCATGGCCCTCAATGTGAATTCTTCACTTATGTGATCATCATACATTGTAACACATATATCCCACATTAATTTCAGATCTTCAATCAATGGATCCATATAGATATTAGTATCATTATCTGGTAGCTTTGGTCTAAATATATGCAGAGAAAACATAATGTATTTTCACTTCATGAATAACCATGGTGATAAGTTAAAATATACCAACATGATGGGCCATGTACTGTGAGTACAACTCTGTACACCAAAAGGAATTATTCCATATATAGATAATTCAAGATGAATGTGTATCAGCTCATTTCAAAATTAAGGATACTCATAATAATTTTTCATCCATTTAGGAGAATAGTCTTTATGATGTAGGTTCCCACATTAAATTATTATATATACATACAATGTAAATTATCTTACAATTTCTTAACATCCATATAGTCTTCAAGACCATGTAATCAAGGGAAAGTACCATACATATTTTGAAGGACTTGATTCATTTTTCTTGTATCAATCCATGCCAAAGTTAGGTCATTTTATGATTGATTCATGGTCCTTGAGAAAAAATATGAAATAATTTGGTCAAACATGCATTTTTTAGAGATCATTCCCATTGAACGTAGCATTCAGCTAGCATCATATGTTCGACCTGCTAGTTTTTTTTTTCTTGTATAATATCATTCAAGAGACTATGTAGTTATATAATTATTATTCCACTCCATCTATTTCTAGCTTTCAAATTATATATTTTCAATACGGCATTCAATGTTATGTATTTAGTACAACCATTATATAATGGTCTCTTAGAAAAACTATTTAAATTCTCAATTTTTTTTGGCAATCATGAATTCCATCTTCAATTTCTATTGTCATTTATTCCATCAAATCATCATCATCATTTACATAGGTATTCATATCAAATGATCCTAAACTGTATTATCATCCTGATTGGTGTGCATGTTCATTTTTCCACATGTTTAGTCCAATAATTTTAGATCTGATCAATTATTTGACAAATAAATTGTTCTTACAACTCTTATGAAATAATTTGTATTTAATAACAACAATGTAATCACAAACAAAGGATTTTAGAAGGGTCGTATGAATATTTTATTTCTAACTTGATGAACTATTTAACACCATCTATATAAAATTGTGTATAAAAATTAGAGTTAATCCATTTTTATTCATATCCATCCTATTGGGTTCATTAAATATTAATTTTTTAGAATAAATAAATAAATACACATAATATATTCATTTTCAAAAGTGAAAGTTATAGATAATTATAATAAGTGAAACCCATCATTTTATTGTATCAAATAATTTTAGTATGATTTGAATAAAATGGATAATTGAATTTAAGAAAATAATTATTCTATTATGTAAGGTGTTATCCTATAAATTAATCTAATGATGACATTTATATAAAAATTTCATCCTCATGAAGTCATCTTCTAAATAGTTATCATTTCATTTTATTTTTTGAAACTCATCCTCTATCTCTTGTGGACATGTACCTATATTTCTTGAAATACTCTCAGTATTATTCATCAATGAGATGAATACTTATCATAGTAGTAAAATAAAAGTAAATGAGATTAAGGATGATTTTCAAGCAAAAAATTATAATAAAAACTATTTAGGAGATGAAGTTGATGGGGATGATAGTTTTACTCCGCTGTGTTCTCTAAATGGGGTAATGTCTACCATTTTTGAGAATTACATCAATAGAACTACTTATTAACTCATAGCCTATTTAAGGTTATATTTGGGGGTATACATGTTTCTGAATCTGATTCAAGGGGTCTTGTTGGGGACATGTTATGATATATGAATCCTTGGGGGCTCTATGAAATCTATATTTATAGGAGAAATTTCACTTTTAATACTTTGAATCCTCTAAATAAGACTATTACTGCCTCTTTCAAAATGATCTATCAAGTATTTCTTAAATCCCCACAAAAAAATTCAAATATAATATATGAAATTAAAGAGAAATAAGAAACCCAATTATTATAACCAAAATAATAAACTCTAATTCCATCATCTATAAGATATAAAAATATATTGATAAAACATTTTAATAAATACGGGGTTATTTCATATACATTGATGGAAATAAAAATAAAGGTTTTGAACACCTCAGAATTCTTAGTTGATAAATTGATTCAAGAATTATGTTTAGAAAGGTTGAAAATAAGAATTATTTTCATGCAGATAAAGAGTATGGTGTATAAGAAAATGTCATTTTCTTGGATAATATGTGTTCTATGGTGATTTTGGGCACATATTATAAAATTTTATTCATAATGAAATAAATAATAGTAATAATGTATGATAAAGAGGTTTTAAGTTAAATGGGAGACGACCCACTCTTACAAAAATAGTTTTAAAGTGAGACAGATATTCATAAGTAAAATTGGATGATGAATTTCAACAATTGAATGAACTCTATTTGAAATATATTTTTATAATATATTTGTAAAATATATTTGGATAATATAATTTTGTTATACATATTTTTGATTTGTATAATATAAATAGATTTATTTTTATTTTTATTTGTGTAATATATATCTTTATTTGTATAATATATATTCTTATTTTATATATTTTGGTAACATAATATATATATATTTTGTATAATATGTATATTTTTATAAAATATTTTTATAATATATAAATATTTAATACTTAATATTGATTTATTTACATATTAATATTATCTATATATAAATATTTAAAAAAAATTATTTTTTAATTTCAAGCATATAAATCATCATAACATATTGGTATAATAAATATTTTTATAGAATTATATATTGTATTTGTATAATATATATCAATATTATATTTGTGTGTGTGTGTTTTTAAAATATACATGTGTATGGGTATGTGTGTGTATGTAAATATAATTATATTATAAATTTAACTTTATATATATATATATCACTTTATTGATATGTGTCGGTTGAGGTGGTCATGTGCTTGGATTTAATTCGATAGAGCCTATGGTCAAGTCTAAAAGGAAGAAAATTTCTTGATTGGTGTTTTCTGTGTGTAGAAGGGTGGTGGTGGTCTCCTATACTGGCAGGAGAATAACTTTAAGGGGGAGGATATCATGTGTTGAATGAGGGAATGGTGGAGATGATATTTATTCTATTTTAAAATTATGAAAAAATTTAAGTGGTTAGCGATCTCATGAAGTATGAGTCAATGAAGTTGGGGTGGATGGGTTGCACAAAATCAGCAAGTGGTGAGTGTGAAGGAATGCAAGGAACAATATCCATGCCTCCTTTCAACCAAATATCCCCAATAAACATTATTGACCATAGCGATATGTTGGCACTAAAGAAAAAATGATTATAAAATAAAAACACAAATAGATATTGCCAGAAAAGAAATCAACGAGTGAGGAGGAGGAGGAGAAAATAAGATACATTGGACTGAAGCTTTCAATAGTCTGAGAGAAAGTTCAGATATCGAAAACTTGGAAAACATTCCATCAATAGATTAATTCAACCCGTGAATCATTCATGTCGTGGATTTGAGCCTTGAAATTGTTTTATCCTTGATTCAAGCCTTGATTCAAACTTCGATTCACTAAGGAGGAGCATTGGTAGAGGATGTCTTCCACGGAATGATTCAGATATCACAACAATTTCACAACTATTTAAGGGTATTTAAATTGATTGAGACACTTTTATCAACATTTCCAAAAAAAATATCCGATAAATATCCATTTTATTAGCACTTAATTAATTATCACTAAAAAAATGAATCTTTATCAGTTCTAAAAAGGCTCTGATAAAATTCATCTTTATCAGCTCTAATATTTTAGTGTTGAAATGAGGGATTTTCTCAGTGGTTTTTTTAGTGCATATGAAGTTCTAAATTTATCAGTGCTACAAAAGAGCTGATAAATATTTCTTTTATTAGTACTTATTACTTAAGCGATGATGAAAGATTTTTAATTATAATTATAAATAAAAAAATTTGTAAATATAAATAAATATATATATGTATAAATATAGTAAATATATTATTTATTTAAATATAGTTATTATAATTTTATAATTATTTAAATATTTAAGTATTTATTAATAATTATATAAAAACATTTTTAAAAAAATATTTATATCATTATATATATTTATATAATTATAAATATATACTTAGTAAATACATATATATAGTAAATATATTGATTATTTCATTAAATTTAATATAATTTTATAATTATTAAAATATTTATAATTATATAAATAAATTATAAATTAATTTTTATTTATATATTACTATAAATTTATAAATTTATAAAAATAGTAAATATACATTTATAAATATATTTATTTGTAAATATTTTTTAAAATATATATTTCTGAAATTATTAATAAATATTTATACTTAAGTGCATGCATGTTAAAAATGAGTGAAAGTGAATAATTAAAAATGTGTACACTTTAAAAATATTGAAAAAATGGATACGTTTTATTTATCAAATATGATATATTTAAAAATATGGATATATATTGAAATAAATATAAATAAATACTGAAAATATTGAGACATAGTATATATATATGTAATAGAAATTTACTAAATTACCAAAAAAAATATTTCTGTGTGTGCATTATATATAAAAATGCATTAATTATGTATATGATAAATCAATAAAAAACAAGTTTTTCTATGTTAAATTGAAAAATCAAGCGACATTCAATTTTGCTTGTTACTCAACATAATTAGTGAGTATTTTTAATTCATATTAATTTATAAATATAATCTATTATTCACTACATATATTATTTTTTAATGCAAAGTATAAATATTTTGTTATTATAAAAATCATATTTATATACATTTATATATATCTACAAATTTAATATATACTATTTATTAATATTAACAATAATTATTTAATTAATAAAATGTTTAATATTTTTCTCAATTTACTTATTTTTTATTTTTATTTGTTTAATTTTTATTTTAGATATATTTCTATATTTAATATATACTATTTATTAGTATTTATAATATAAATATAGTATAATCAATTTATTCACTTTTATAAATAATTATTTGATTAATAAAAAAATTTAATATTTTTGAATAAATATTTTTTTATTATTTATTTAATTAATTAGTTCATTTTATTCGAACCTTTATTAGTGCTAAAAACTATGATAAAGGATCCCTTTATGGGATCTAAAAATAAAGAGTTGATAAAGGGTACTCTTTATCCATGCTAAAAAAGCACTAATAAAGAGTACCCTTTATTAGCATTGTAAATAAAGCATTGATAAGGGAAACCTTTATCAGAAAATGTTTCTAGCACTGATAAAGTGCAACACTATTAAAGGCTTGTTTTATAGTAGTGGTAGTATATGCTTTATAACAAAAGTATCATTCTATTTTTTTATAATGAGGATCATAAAAGATCCAATATTTATGGATTTACAAAGGATGGATCTAGAGATCCAAAAGGAAGGGGAGAAATCTTATCTAGCTCAAATTAACATTCAACCATTAATCCAAGGTAAGAATAAAAAAGTGGAGAACGAATTTTTAGTGTGTAAAAAGAAGGTGATCAATGTTATGGATTTCAAAAATGATAGCGATGAAATAATAAGGTTCAAAAACCGTGTATGTGTCCCACCCATTCCAAATTTGAAGAGTGATTTTTTGGAAGAGGCTCAAAATTCATCATTTTATATTCATCCTATAAGTAAAAATATGTACAGATACCTTAATGATTATTTCTATTTGGATGGAATTAAGAGAGATATTGAAAATTATATTTTCTTGGTGCTTGTAATTCTAACAAGTCAAGGATGAGAGACCAATTTCTAATGGGATATTACAACCATTAACCATACCTGAATGGAAATTGGAAAACACCATTATGGATTTTGTTGTCGAACCCCCTAAAAACATTTAAAGGAAAAAAATTCTATTTGGGTTATATTTTTTTCACTTTACAAATTTATAACACTTCATTACCATCATATAATATTTTTCCCTTGATAATATTCCTAGTATATATATTAAATAAGTGTTAATATTTCATGGAGTACCATTTTCCATCATATATTATCAGGATCCAAGCTTTACCGTGAAGTTCTGGTGAATTCTTTAGCATTCTCTGGATACAATGTTGAGTTTTAGTATGAAGATTCATAATCAGATATATGGATATTTAGAGAGAAATATTCATACTTTTGATGAAATTATAAGATATTTTTCAATTTATTTGAAAGGTTGTTGGGATCAACACCTTCCTCTAGTCAATTTTTCATACAACCAAACCTTTCACTCAAGTATTCAGAAGTCTCCTTATGAATCCCTCCATGGAAATAAGTATAGAACTCCAATCTTATAGAATGAAATTGGATAAAGAAATAAATTTGGACCAGATCTAGATAAATAAATGGTTTATAATGTTAGTATTATTTAATATCACATCAAGGATGCAATGATTCGACAAAAGAGTTATGTTGACAATTATCAATGTTATTTGGAATTTAATGTTGGTGAGAATATTTATTTGTTAATTTCCCCATGGAAGAATGTTATGAGTTTTTGGAATAAATGGAATCTAATATGTAGTTATATTATCCCCTTAAATATTATTGATCATGTATATATGGTATCTTATCACAAATTAATTCCCCCAAACATCTCTCAAGTTCTGGACGTGTTCCACGCATCTCTCATGAAAAGGTATGTATCTGATAATTCACATGTACTGAAATAAAAGGTCTTACAAATGGATAATGATATTTAATTTTTTAAAAATCAATATAAATCATATATAATATAGATTAAGTTCTACTGAACAAGACTCCTCACCTAGTTAATGTTCTCTAGAGAAACCACAAATTTAAAGAAGCTACGTGGGAACCTAGGTATGTAATGAAATACAGATATCCTAATTTTTTTTGTATCAGAGTGAATAATTTCGAGGGAAAATCATGTTTTAAGGGGTTTATAATGAAACAATATAATATTTAATTATTTTTTTCAAATAAATTTATTTTCTTTGATAGATTTCATTACACATAACACCGAGTTTAAACGAGCCATGATATACTATTAAAATGGTATTATTTAAAATGATACTTGTTTCCTCTCCATTGGATTGTAAGGAATGAATATGACTATATAAATTATTAAAAATTTATAATTATATATGTATAATATTAATTCATTTTTTATCAATTGGTTTTCAATGAAAAAAATTATTTGAAAAAAAATATTTTTATATAAAATAGTTTTTATGCATGAAATGTATTTATAACTTAATAAATCATATTGATCATTATTTTTTGAATAATTTTAATTATATATATATATATATATTATTTTCTTTATCCAATTTTATAAACATTGAAAAAATATTTTTCTAACCATAGTATAAGAATAAATCTGCTTTTATACTTAAAAATTTATTTTTTCTAAAAAGAGGTTTTTATCACATTTTTCACAATTAAATTAAAATTTATTTCATCCATATATAGGTATTGAATTAGATAAAGTTCATTACATATTTTTAATCAGGTGGTTAAAATTTTCTTAATGGACCCATAATTGTTTTGGTCAATATTGATAGTAATCATCGTAAAATTTATCTCCTCGGTAAAGAGTAAATCAGGATAATCTAGATTAAAAAATAAGTTATAAGGGCATAATAATTAATCATATTTCTTATTTTATTAATTTATTTCTCCCCTTAACAGCTTAGTATTGAAATTGGGTTGTTTAACAGTCACTTTTCAATGAAAATGACTGATATATTTTTTAAATCAAAGAATGGTACAAAATATCATACTCCTTTTTTTAATATGTCTTATGTGTCCAAAAAGCGAAAAATATATCTAATTAAGGAATATAGGTTTTTATTTTGATCTTAATATAATTATTTTCATGATAGAAATCTATTTTTAATTTTTAGTAATTATATATTTACCATAATTTCTCATCAAACACAAATGCAGTATTTCTCAATTTATTAAAAAAATAAAATAAATGATTTTAAAAATATTAAAAGTGATACAATTTGAATGGTTTAATGTGAAACAAAAATAAATTAAATATATATGATATATTAGGTATGTTTTAAATCATTATATTCTAATTACCCCCATTTTTTGATGTAATTAATATCTGCTTAAATAAATTGTGTCAAAATTGATAATAATGATATTTTTTCAAAATAATATTTTATTATATTATTTAATACTTATAAAAAATTTAAATAGGAAAATTTGGATATGATATGTTCTAAAATTTCATAAATTAACCATTTATTTCCAATATTAACCTTATAAGTAATGAATTAAAACCCTTTAACATTGAGAAGGTTCTTACTATGGTTAAAATTAAAATTAGTTAAATAAGGGTTAATCAAAATGATAAAGTTTAAATTTATATAAAAACATTTCTAAATTATTTTGATTAATGAGATTAAAACCTTATATTACATTACCTTATAATCTATGTCCATTTGGTTGCATATTTCTTGAGAATCAATTTACTATAATTTAATCCTTTGAGAAATTTTAAAAGTTCCCCTCACTTAAATTATATAAGGGAACCTCCTTACTCACTTATTTACACCCCATTTATAATTATATATCAAACATACTATACTAAATTATCTTATAAACTTACCTATACACATTATATAGTTTTTTTTCTTCCCAAAATACCAACCCTATAGCCCTTTAGAGGATATCTAAATGAGTCGTCTCGATGAAAAGGTAATCTTCCTAACCAGTCTCTTTGTTTGTCTCCTCTAAATCTATTATATTATTAATAAAATTATAAATTCAGTATCCTAAATATGATTAAATTTTATTTTTTTTATAAAAAATAAACTATACATCCTCTTTCCCATTAAAAAATGTGTAACTATCGATTTTGTGTGTGTATGGCTTACCATCTCCACGTAAGAATACAATTCATTTTTTATCACCATATTTTATGTTTGGTAATTATTATGGTTTAAATTAATATATTATATTTATGACATAATTATAACTCTTGAATTATAATATCATGTCTACCTACTTACCATCCAATCAGTTGGGAAATGATAATGTCATTCATGTGTACGTGTAGACTACCACCTCCACGATGCGATGTGATTAATTTTTCATTTAGATTTTACATTGATGGTAATAAAGAATAATTTAATGAATATATATGGTATATGTGATATAATAATGATCAATAAATGTGAAATATTATTTAACATTCTTTAATTTCATCAATCGAAGAAAGAAAATATCGTTCAGGCATCGGTACGACCTACCGTCTCTATGAACAGTGTAATTCATTTTTCTATCCTTAATTTTTATTAATGATTATAAATATGTATATAATGAATGTATATATTTTTTTTATACCATGATTAAAAATCTGGAAATTATGTAATCATGAGCAAGGTATAAGGACCAAGACTATGGAACCAAAACATGCTTGTAATATAAAGTAATTATCACCCAGAATAGTTATTCTAATAAAAAATTGTTAATAATCTAGTGAAAAGATTTCATGAATATATAATATATGTTATGATACATATGAATATTTTTATGAGATACTTTTATAATAAATTCATATTTTTTAATACTTTAGGTTTGAACATGAATGAGAAAGGAAATGCCTGAGGTAAGGGTTTATTTCACAATCTCATCATTATTTTGGATTATTTATGTTTAAGTCTCTATCGAGGAATATTTATCCTCTCTATTCATGTTTTCTAAAAATATTTTAAAAAATGTTCATTAATATTATCTTATAATTTTTGAAAATTATTTTTAGCCATGTTTTAATTTTTACAAAATAGTTTGAAAGGAATCTTTTTTTTAATTTCCAAATGAGGTACTTTATGTCTTTTCTGGAGAAAAAAATATGGAAGAAATGTTTTTTCCTAAATTATATATATTGATTGGATTTTACCAACACCATGAATAAATTTTTCTTTGATACTACTTAACATTTTTACGAGGTTATTTAAAAAAAATACTTTATATGTGTGTAGATTTTTTTTACATGTGATTTAAAACTTGAAATTGTGTTTTCTTCAACAAGTGTTCCAAGTGATTTTTCAAAAAACGTTTACCATCTAGGTTGATATAATTTTATATTTCAAATAATTTTTGGAGGATATGATCCAAATATAAAATTTTTAATATTTTTTTATGGTTAATTTTTATGTTGAACCCATTTGTTTTTTCATGGGTTTATAATTGGTGAAATATTTATGTGACCTGTTTTATTTATACAGGTTATGATATCATGATACAATGGACATTTTATATTATGGAACATATATATATTATTTTAATTATGTGATTTTTGGGACCTATATCTCCCACTAATTTATTTTGGTAAATTATTATATCTCATGAGACAGTTATGGGAAACAAATTGATATGATTGATCCATTCTGGGAAACAAGTTGATGTGATTTATCTACTATGGGAAATAAGTATTAATACAAGATATTTTGGAATTAGTAGTTACAATTTACATATGAAATTTTCTCTATACTTATGATGGCGCCCCAAACATTTATGACATGAAGTTATGGTTCATTATTTAGTTATTATGATTCCTCATTCTTATGATTCATGTTTTTTGAAATGATAATTTTTTATGCCTTATCCTATGCTCATAATATTTTTCATATTTGGTATGAACATTTAAAGTTATCATCATGATATAATACCATTTTTTTTGTCTTATTCTTGTATATGACCATTGACTAATATCTTCCATATTTACCCTTACTGAGAAGTTATAGTTATTATTTCTTTCCATTTTGATTATATTATTCTTATATATGACCACCAACTAATATCTCCCATGTTTTAACTTACTAAGCATCAATCTCACTATTTTCTTATGTTTATTTTACCTAGGCTATGAATAATTTTTTTATTATTGTATTCCAATGAATATTACTAGGAAGGATGATATTTATTGGAACTCTTGAAAATATCCCATGAAATAATATTATTATATATCAAATATTAAAAGACTCTAAACCTTTACGGTTTTGGTGTGGGTCATATTATAATATATTAAATATTCATATAAATATATGTAATATATATTTATGAAAAGAATGATTTTTTTTACATTGGTTTATCGAGAATATTTGCATCACTGCTAGAGGGATTCAACCCTTCAATCATATTATTCAATAATGAAATATATATATAAGTGGTTAAAGAATTCATCAATGAAGAAAGAATTAAAACTCAAGGTAATACTTCATCAATATAAATTAATTATAAATTAAATGTGATAATACTGTATCATGTATTCCAAGGTTTCTATTCACATATTTCTTAAGAGAAATCTCACAATGTTGATGAAGTTATGTTATTGTGAATCAGATTGGCTTCTTCCACAAGGCCTTGTGACCTTTACTTACATATTCTAGACTACAATTTGGAATTCATCCTTTATAGGCACTTCAATCCACATTAAATAGAAATATTACTCAGTTGACTATAATGATGAAAAGTTATCAAATCCCTCAAATTAGAGGGATTATAATAAATAATATAACAAAACTATAAGAATAAAAAAAATTACTTCTTCTTAGGAGGAATGAAAAAAAGAAGATTATCCTCAATCATTTGGAATTTCCAATTTTGTTTCATTACACTTATGTTACTAACAAGATAGAGGACTCATTATAAATATAAGAAACAAAGGAAACACTCCTCACAAACTACCTGACAGAGGTCAATTCCATTATCACGACCTTATTGGATACATCCCAAAATGAAACAAGATCAATTGAGAACAATTACAATATGAGGTCTTCATGAAATAATCTTCCAAAAAATCGATAATCCATAGATTCATTAACATCTAAATCAAGAAAAGTAATAAAATTAGTGAAAAATGTATAAATGGAGAGTGAAGAGTTTTAAAGTGAGATATAAACACCAAAAATATTTTGGCTCTACCAATCCACCTAGAGTCTAGGTAGGGTTGGAAAACAAAAATACTACACCCAAACCATGAGAGATATAAATATTGGGAATGGCCTAGGATATATACTTACTATAAATCATCATACCCTTTTTGGTAGGCATAATTTAAATAACAAGGAATAGGAGACCTAATCAGAAGAACAAAAAATATACAAAACACATGAGAAATAATTACTATTACAAAACACACTTATAACAATATTAGATAAAGGCATTATCAGAAATGACCACCAAAGCACAGTTAAAATTTGATCTTTTTCAGTGCTAGAAAAAAGAGATGATAAATGGGGGCTTTATCGGTCCTTTTCTTTAGCACTAATAAAGTCCCCCTTTATCAGTGTTTCTATGTAGTGTTGATAAATATCCCCTTTATCAGTAAATTTTTTGAGCTAATAAATGTGGTCTTTATCAGCGCTAAAAATCATTGATAAAGGGATGCTTTATTTCTTATTTTTTTCATATTAATGATAAAGGGTTCCATTATTGGTACTTTTTTCTAGCGCTAATAAAAATTAGAAAAATTTTGTTTTTTATACCCTTTCTTAGCACTTGAGACCCCTTTCTATGCGTTCCAACTAACATCCCCACACCCACCCCCCCCCCCCCACATAGCACTCGCATCCCCCTAAATTACCACTATACATCTTCTCACCCACCATCGCATGCATAGATTTTATCCCATGACATCTATGTGCCAAGAGAACCTCTTTAACACTTCCCTACATTGTTTGTTTTATATTATCGTATTTCTATTTATTTAAATATATTTACATACATTTTTATTATTCAAATATATATATATCTAATTATTCATAAATACATTTATAAAATATATTTTTGTGTGAGTGTGCATGTGGGTATGATATATATATATATTTAAATTTATTTAAATATATTATATATTAATATTCATTTACATATATTAGAAGATAAATATAAAGATATATTTGTTTGTCAATACACACACATATGTATATATAAACATTATATATGTGTGTGTGTGTGTGTGTGTGTTCATATATATTTATTGTAAATTAATTTATATACTATTTTTAATGATCATGATATATTTATATAAAAAATTAAATATGGTCTATACACACAATATAGACACACACGCAAACAGATATATACACACACAACTACACATTTTTATTTCTCGCATACAAAAAAAAATATTTTCATATATATATATATATATTATAATATGCACATAAATATATATTTTTATTAATAGAAATATGTTTATATATAAAACTTTTCTTGTATAGGAATATATATATATATTAATGTATTTTTATATGTTAAATAAAGTGGATAATTTTATATTTTATATTAATTAAATAATAAATATTTATTTCCAAATGGTTTATATATTTAAAAATACATTTGTATGTAATTATGTATTTATACTATTGATTTATTATAAGTAAATATAAGAAAATATGCATATATTTAATTATAAATACAACTACAGTTTAAAAAATGATAAAATATAAAACCCATAATATCTATATGAATTAAACCCCTAGAAATAAATTCATTCCCTACTAAAAAGATACTAGAATACTCTCTTAAAAAAATATGAAATATTATAAAATTTGAAAAAATTACACCACCCCTACTAAAAATTCCGTTTTTGGATCCCTTATGGGAATTTTTTTACCACGCAAAAATGATGAATAGATTTACCCAAATCATAAAGGGGTTGATCACTTTGATGTATATTATTTGATATCTGGTAGATCCCAAAATTACACCTGGATCAAAAGTTGCAGTCATTTGAAGTTAATGTCATGTTTTAAACATATTTTAGACCATTCATTAATTAATTTAATTTTTATGTCATCCAATTTTCATTAATTGACTACAAATCGATAATACTTATAAAATTATTAATTAATATATTTTTTTTAATTATTTCATACTCCATTTTCACTATATTTCATATATATTAAGTGTAAATTCATATATAGCCTTATCTAAGTCATACTTTTTTAAAAAATATATATATGTATATCAATATAAATATATTTTTATATTTTTATATTTTTATATTTATATATTTGTATATTTATATATTTTTATATTTTTATATTTTTATATTTATATATCAGTATATTATTTTTAATTAAATATATTTAATTTCATAAAATATACCCTTTATTATCATAGTAAAATTCACCGATAAAGGGGTTCCTTATCAGTGCTAGTAAAAAATGTTGATAAAGTCCCCCCTATCAGTGATTTTTTCTAGAACTGATAAAGAGCCACCATTATGAGATATTTTTTGCTAGTGTTGATAAAAGTACCCCCTTTATATGTTATTTTTATTTTCACTAAAAAAAATCCCCTTTATCAGTGCTTTTTTCACTGATAAAGAACTTATTTATTAGTGATTTTTTAGCACTGATAAAGACCCAACCTTTATCAGTGATTTTTTTAATGTTGATGAAGCATATCGCTAGATAACCCTAAATTTTTAATTGTGAATTATCTATGAAAAAAATAATAAAACCACCTATCCATTTAAAATATTTCAAAATCAAGTTCAAAATAACATACATTAGTTACAAAATTCTAAAAAACAAATTCAAAATCTCTTTTCAATTTAATTAATATTTCATTAGAACATTGTTGAAAATATAATATATCCTATCATTTCAAACCTTGTTTGAAAACTTTTTTATTATTTTAAAAACTATCTTCCACTATTAAAACCAAGTTTTCACCACAAAGTATTAATAAAACCTAACAAAATATTATCCAATAATCATAAATATATATTTAATTAATTGATATAATATAAAATCATAACCAAAATTAACCCAAGACTAAAGTAGGGTTCAAAACAAAAAATTAGTGGGGTTAGAGGTTGTTCATGATTTTTTAACATGGTTTGAAGAACAGTTCAATGAAACTTCTACTAGGATATTCACAGAACCATGTTTATGGGATACACATGTTTTTACAAACTATGTGGTCTGATTATGTGCCTCTATTTTTCATTTTTGTGAAAAAATATTAAAAAACTATAAATAACCCACATAACTTGAATAAAATTCAATATACCATCAATCTAAATAAAAATACACCAAAACTATTAAATAATTAACCCAAAATTCATGAATCATAACCTAACATCCCATGGTATCTTGAGACTCAGTATAGAAGAGATCTATCTAGAATGGTCTTATAACTATCTATCATGTTCTAGTGTTTATATCTCCAATATACCATTACTCTATAAATAATAGGAGGGTTCTTTGATAGTAATGTTTTACAAACCAACCTAGTCTATCATGACCTAATACCCAAGACGATTCACAGAAAGGCCTAAAGAGAATTTTCAATCCCCATGGACTAGAAACCAATTCCTATGCATGATGAAAAAGTCCTTTGTAATATTTTTACCTAATAAATAAAAATGAACACACCATAAAATACTTACAAGAAATATAGCATGGTACATTTGTAAGTTGGAATTATATAAAAATAAATTAAACAATTTTAAATTTAAAACAAACCAAATGGTTCGTAACTGAAAAATATATTACTCATGTATATAATATTAAATAAATATTTTAGGCTGAATAATGATATTAGAATACATAAGGATTGATGTGGCTGATACATACACAGTATAAATAATCAAGGAAAACATTAAATACCCAAACAATATACCCATGACCTAAGGTAACCATCTAACATCATAATTAGAACCTGTTCTAAGGGAAACCATAGAGAAGAATTCTACATGAAATAGATTCTAAATAAATTAGACTTGAACTAGTAAAATCTACTTAGTCTATAGACACTGAGTGGTATAAGTAAGGTGAGGTAAAAAATTTATACTAGATTTATATCAATAAAAGTATCTATGTGATTCCTTTCATAATCCATTCCATCATTTCTATTTTAAAGTGGGTTTTAGGTAGAAAATAAAATTTTAGTAGTTAAATAAATATGCATTAGTAAATACCAAATTTAATTTTTATAACCAAAAACCATTTTCATAAAATGATCAATGAGTTCAAGAATATGTTCATAAAAACCCTTTATTAAGAAAGAACATAAATACCTTTCAAACCCTGAAAAATTTATAGTCGATTTTAAATCCTTACCTTACAAATTATTTCCAAAAAATATTTATTAACTATTTTTTAACATAAAACTAAAGGTAATATGACTAAATATATAAAGTGAACCAATATAATAAATAACATAGATAAAAATATATAAATGACACCACATTAAAATTAACTAACCCCTAAAAGTGAAGGTAAATAATAATAGAATCCACCCAAATAAAGGATAATCAACATCATGGGAATAGTCCTAGGTAAACAATGTTCATGGTTTCCTAATATCATAATACTTTCTTATGAGAAGAAACAATCATATCTAATTTCCCGTGAGGGCCTCTAGGTATAGTTATGTCACATGAATAGTAGCATGGTGACATCCATCTGATGGAACCATAGCCTTATCATCTAATTCATTGTATAATTTAGTTAGTGGAAAAATACAAATATAGTAAGATTGTATCACAAGCCTAGAGATAGTTTTACAATGACCCTATTTTAGTACCGAAGGTTTCCAAGATCATTCAAATGGAGGTGAGTAATATGAATCACAAAAGTAATCGCCTAAAATTTTAGTGATAAATAAAAACATCCGACATTTCACCTCCAAACAGTTTACTTAAAACAATCCCTTTTATAAAAACAAAATATATTACCCATAACCATCAATCTCAAAAAACTTTATAAAGGTTGGGGTCAATTGAATATTTTTTTCATAAATTTCCAATGGATCATTTTATATTTTTATGTTAATTCAACTAATAAACCCTCTTATAAATGTTTTTACAATGGGCCTTAAAAAATTAACCCCAAAATTCAAAACATTAAAAACCAACCTTAAAACCAAATATGGATTAATACTTTTACCAAAATTCCTTTAAACCCAAAATGAAATTCAAATTGAACAAAAATTCATCCAACATATATAATATTGAATATTAACATCCTTTAATATATCACTTAACATTACAAAATAAGTTACATATAAAAATAATAATTAATAATTAAAGAATCCAAAAACTCTTTAGTAATTAAATCCCCATAAAAGGGATTCCATTTTATTATAAATAAAAATAATAATTGATGAGATATTATATTTATAAAACATTTTCAATAATTTTTCAATATAAAACTCTTTTAAAAACATCAATTTTCATGTAAAAGGACTCTAGGGAATTTACATAGATACCTAGAGTGAATTGTAAATCATTTTTAATATATAAACCATCAAAACCCAATTTATGTAAGAATTAAAAATCACTAAAAGTAGTGGAAAAATAATATCAAAATACATATATTTTAAGTTAATTATGGGTTTAGAATGATAAAAAAACTCAAGGAATGTTAAAAAATTGAATCACATAGAGACAGCCACCTTAACCATGTGCATATGGAATGAAACCCTAAAATATAGAGAGACTAGGGGAAAAAATATATCCACACACCATATAAAAATAATAATTACAAGGGTTAGATAACCCTAATATAGGGATACTATGACCCATCCCCCTGATGAGATAAAGAAGAAAAAACCATAAGAAAAGAATAAGAAGCATATAAATAAAAATATGAAGGTATAACAAGAAGAAAACAAGATGAAATCATAGTTGGAAATGATAGAGACCTGAAGGAGGTAATAGGAAGATCATTGGATATTCCCTTTTTAAGGTCAAATTTATGGGTGGAGAGATCCAAAAATGGGTTTTATTTCACTATCAGTAAAGTTAAAAAATCAAAAAAAACTTGCATAGGAACATTACAATGTAGGACGGTCTATCATAGTTTGACTCTAATGCCCAAATAGCCATCACAACCTAAACCTAATCATCAAAGATTGGACCCCCTTTTATGTATATAATAAATAATCCAAATATAATGGATTGGAATTTATCTTCATGGTATGATGTACCTCCTCTGAATCCAATATAAGTCACAATCATTATTCCTTGGGTTGAATCATATTGAAATGAACCTATGAGAATAGGTCCTCAAGACACAAATCTCTTTCCAATAACCACTGTCACATCATTACTCACATAAAATATGGAATGAATGTTTATATTAAAGTTTTTATGGGTTTTTAGTTTAGTCAGGGTAGGGCCAACTTGATAATGATATAATGATTTTAATAGGAAAAATTGTAATGGGGGAAACATTATTTATAGTTATAGTGTAAAATCCCCTCATCATGATGTGATCTTCATCCTTTCCTAAATATTTAAATGTAAAAAATATCATGTAAGAATAAAATCTTATGCATGTGACTTAGCTTAAAATTAGACTCTCATAGATACCCATAACAACTAGATAACCTTATCCATGGTGTGATTTTCCATCACCCAGAACTCAAAATATTCACCTAAATCCTATAATTCTATCAATCCTTTTGGATTTAGTGTAACCTATCACTAGACCAAAATCAAGATTTCATTCATAGTACTCCTCACACCATGATGGCTCTAGGTCAAAAATTGACCTAAAGAAATCCTAAAAATCAATGAATTAGAACAACACTAAAACACCTCAAACTCTTAAACATGATCCTAAAATTTCATGGAAGATATAATATATAACCCAAAAAAATATAAATATAAATAAATAATAATAAGTTAAATAGGTAAAGGTGTGAAAAATATTCCAATAAAAATCTTCTTCGTTCCTCATTAATGATGTAAAAGGATATGTGATCTGAGAGAAATTACCCATGAACCACTCATAATTGCTTAAAAAATAAGGAATATATGAACCTATAAAATTTTGAATATACCTTTTGAAACAATTGATTTAATATTTTAATGATTGTCCACTAAAAATTTGGGATACATTAAATGCGTAAATAAATTCATATCATTCATTCAGAACATGAAATTAGATAACTTCCCTATTATTGATGATGATAGAGAATGTCCACAATTTTAATTATATTCTCAATATATTACTACTATGACATTTAGTAAATTATGATTTCATTAATGAAAATTATCATAAACTCATCCTATAATTTTTGAAACACTGTGATCCTATATTCCATGAGAACAATTGAGAAATTAATAATATCAAATGATATAAATGCAAACATGATGTGATAAAAGTGTTCCCTGAAGGTGCTCATGTGAATATCCTACTATTCACCCTTATCAAATTATAGAAATATTACACATTGATCTTTAAAAACAAACTATACCCATTTCAACATATTAAACAAATCTTCAATCATCAATATAATATAGTGCTTCATCATTATTACCTATGTCAAAAAATGGAAAGTCTACATACAATATTATATTACTATATAACTTTTTTTCAACAACATAAGATCACCCATAGGTAACGCATAATACCTGATGAAACCTTTCTTTATCAGATCATCAATCTGGACCATTAACATTAAAAAATAAAAAAGATCCATTTTATATGGATCAACTGAAATTAATGTGATAGTGGATTGAAAATCTATCTCAAAATCCATATCAAATCAATGGGTAGTTTCACAACCTATTCAGGAAATAATGTAGGGAATTATTTAAAAAACCTCAGAAAATCCACTACCTAAACTTCCAATAAACTCAACATCAACTCCATCAGATGATATAAAATTGGTTTCACACACCTATGATCAATCTAATGATAATGGTCACCAATGAACATAGTGTTTTCTCCTTTTGTAATGACCTGAATCATTACTCATTAGTGAAATTAGTGGAAACTGAATTTTGGTCTCAGATTTGGGGATTTTTTATATATTGGTACTCTGATTGGAATTTTACACGTTGGAAAATATATTGGAGGTGTTTTAGAAGCTTTTGGAGGAATGTTGGTGTCTTGGGTGGTCTTTTGAGTTTCAAAGTAAGAGCATGTTGTCCTGCTATAGATTTCTACTATAAGATACAAATCACACCCCAACCAGGGTGTGTTGTTCCATTACATATATTTCTTGAGTTCAAATTTTTGATAAAGTGAAAGGGTTACAAAGTGAAGGATGAGGATCCTAGCATAAACCCTCTATGTAAGATTCATTTCTAGGATCTATGGAAGGTTAATGTCATAATTTATAGGGGTTTAAACATGAAATGGTTTTCTATGAAATAATTTGTGTATAAGGAGACCACACCATAATTTTAGTAAATTATGTTATAGTGTGGGATATATGAGATTATATTATGGACAGTCATCTATGAGGATGGTTTCCCCAGGTGAGGAGTTATGTAGTATTTTCTTAGAGGGCATGTAAGAAAAATATTTTACTATATACAATTATATGATTTCATTTCATGTGGATTTTAATGTTGAAAACCCATTGGATACCCCAAAAAGACCATATTGAGGGTGATTTTTTATTCCATGCTGAGTGGGATACACCACAATAGTCAGCCAATGGGGAAGTGTATCATTATGTGTAAGAATTCTATGTTGTAGAGCCCTAGTTAATGATAGGTTGTTTCAACATGATGGGGATGATCACAATTAAAAATTACCTAAATAGTGGATTTCATATTTATAATTTTACCAACAATTGGGGTGTTGTATTGTGGGACACATTACCACACTACAATTGGTGGAAGATAGATGTTGGGGTTCACTGTGTAGGGGTGTTGTGCCATAATGGGGAGGGTTATTCTGTAATGATACCAATGATTTTATTTGTTATAAGTGGAGTTATGTTCATTTTAAATATGTTTTAACACCTCCTTTAGGGTTCTTCTCTCTAGATAAGTCTAGTACAAGGTAGAGACACTGCAATATCCTCTCCACCTCCTTTTTCTCTCTTAGAATCAGATCGACTCAGGGTGTCTTTTATTGTCATTGAAGGTGAATTATCAGATATTCATTTTCCTCAAAACATTTCCATTCTACTCCACTAGTTTTTAAATGGATGAATCTAGTGGTTTTGTGTTGGTTCCACCATATCATGGTAGAATCATCTTAATAATATGGGGATTTTGTTCTTAAGGATAGAGGCAATTCTAGAATGATTTATTCCTTAGGTTTTGTGTTTTTTAATTGAATAATGAAAATACCCTAAATTATCTCTGTTTGTTCATCAAATGGGAATTTAATTAATTTATAAATCAATTTAAAAGTTCAGTCATTTTATCTAAAAAGATATTCGGGGTGGTTCGAGAGTGACCCACACCCCATTTGTTAAGGTTTTAGTAATATTTTATCAAAAATGATTTTTTATTTGATTATTCCCTTATAATTAATTATGAAATATTATTTTTAATGTAATAATTAATTATAATAGGTTTATTAATAATTATATATCATATTTATGGGCATATGGCCTAATGTATATGGGTAGTGGTTTGTGGGGATCGTTTCATGTGGTTGGTGAATATTTGTTTAAAGGGAATGAAAATAATAAAGGAAGGTGGTCTGTAAACATCTCCCTTATGTTTTATCCATTATATTATGTAACATTTTATTTGCAATCTCCCACTTTTGTGCAATAAATCTCTAACCTAAAATGAATTGTTTCTTTTAACCCTCATGAATATAATGGAAGTGTTCTAGGTCATAATGGACTCTTAAACACTAATATTGATTCCTTAATCATATATATCCATGGGAAGGATTGTATATATGTATCATGTGGTATATATATGATATAATGTGTATGAATTCCAGGAATATTCCATAGTGGACCTTAGATTAGGTTCTTTAGTCCCCTTTGGGTGCGGGATGTGATGAGTATGGGTGTTTGGATTAAGTGTCGGTTATATAGAGCCCTAATGTGCTACCTTATAACATTTGGATATGTAAATGATACATGAGGTGAGAGATCCTCTCTCACATACTATAGTGACCCACCTTTTTATTTCATAAAACATTTTTATATGGTATAACACTTACTAATATAGAGTATATTTTGAGGTTTGGTGTCTTGGAAATATGAATGTAATAGATGAAGGAAATAAATAATCTTTAAATCAACTTGAAATCATTCTTCATAGGTTTATCCTAAGTTACTTTCTCTACATCTCATATCCTTGGGATATATAATGAGGAAAAGGGGAGAATAAATCTCAACATGGGAATAAACAAAAGAGATACTTAGAAAGTGAACAATAGGAAAATCAATAAGGAATAATCATATGAACATGAGGCATAACATAATGGAATCAACATGACTGATAACATGGAAAATGTGTCAATAACATAAAAATGAGACATTCATAATAATATCACCACATTTTATCACCAGGGTGTCATAAATCAAAATTATCATGGTTATTCACCAAGGTATTGTAAAAATTCCATATCTAGAGATTAATTCCTTACCCATTGCACTATATCACTATCAGAGCACAACATTCATATGTCTTAATTCAGGTGAACCACATGGATCATAAAAAAACCATTTTATTAATAACTATAGAATAATAAAGAATTTGATTCATATAAAACCAATGAGTACATAAGTGCTTAAAGACTTAAAAATTATATCATTATTAAGATACAAAAAGTGAATGTGGGTGTCAAACATGTAAATACAAAATAAATAAATTATATTTTCATATAGGAAAATACCTATTGAAAAGGAGTCGGTTTGGATATTAACAATATTGTAATTTCTTATGTAAAAGAGACATATTCAAGAAATGAACTCAAAAAAATTAATGTATAGATGTTGGATTAATGGGAGGGAATAATTATAGGGGAAAAGGATTCCCATTGGTAAAAAACTATTTTGGAAGAGAAGGGAAGATCAAAATTTCATTAAATAAAGAATAATTGACATTAATAAGACTCATAAAAAATAGTAACTTGAATAAAAACAATGAAGAATATAATTCCATTACCTTGAAAAATTGCTTCCTAACATTTGAGGTTGGAACCGTGAGACTTTGAGGGCATGTTGGATGGGCTCTTTGGGAGTTAGAATGACCAGAACTCTGTGTATTAGGAATTTATAATGGAGATTAATGGGGAATGGGTGATATTTGTACTTGAAGAGGGGTGGGTTTTAAAGGATTAAATAATGATTATTTTATCATTTATGCCAATATCTTGTCAAAAATTTTTAATTCCAGTTAATTTTCAAGACCATTAAAGAGTTAGAGAGGGTGGTTGTATGTTCCAAGACTTCGAAAACAAAGACATACCTTACAAAAAACCGTATTAATGCACAAAAGAAATTTATTAATTTTTATTTTAAAAATATAATTTTTGGTAAAAAAAATGTATATTTTGTAACGACCTCGACCCTAGTAGCCAATATCTAATGGCCACTATATTACATTAACATAAGATACATGGATACGAATATCGAGGGACTAAATATTTTAGTAGACTTGGTCAATTAGATATATACATGATTCATATATTTCATTTTAATAATAAAGTTACTAAATATTTTTTTGAGAATAAAATTATTCCCTATAACATATCTTTTTATATCATTTATAGTACACTTCATGGATTCTTGGAAAAGGAAAAAAATAAGGGGGAGATCAAATGCTCAGTAAGGGTTATTTATAGTGGAAGATATCATTGATCAATAAAAAAATTCATTATGGAATTCTAAATAACTGAACACACATTCCAATTAACTAATTTTACTATCATGATTAGATAGGGATAAACAACTTTATAAATTTAATTAACTCAATATACATGTAATTTAATCAATAAAATGAGAATAAAATGCATCCAGATATAATATCATTGAAAATATATAATGGATAACAATAACTGAATTCATGATGATGGGAATTCATAATTATTAATCATCATGATCTCAAGAATCATGATAGATCTACTATAGTGACCTAAGTCTTTCATAAATGGATATTACATATTTTTAAATGAATATTAAATATATTCCAGGAAGACATGAATGAAGAACATAATATTTTAGTGTCTTTGGAGAATAGGTACACAATATTCTAATTTTCGGAAATATCTTCAACATCTCTCATAAAGATCCTCTCTTTTAGTAATCTCCACAAATATAACCTACTTAAAACCATTATTAATACCTAGGAAAAGTAAAAAAATAAAGTGTGATATTATATTCTCATTAAGGATAAAAAAATTAGATATGTAAGCATAATATGAATATAAGGGTATGAGAACATGAGCATAACCTATGTAAGATATACCCTAGATACTAAGGATTAAAATCATGAATCATGGAAAAAATATTGACAGTTCATAAGACATGAATCATAAGGATATAAAAGAATATAAAACATGAGAAAATAACATTGGAATAAGACATATAATTTTGGAATACAAATCAGATTATAAAATTGTGAACATTTATAAATAGAGATAGGTTCACTCACTAAGTTAAGAAGATGAAATCTAGCCCTCGAATAAACTTTTGGACATGAAACCAGGTCCTTACATAACATTATAGACATGGAATATAGGTCCATGAATAAAACTATGAACATGTAATTAGGATCATGTATAACATTTTGAACATATAGTCAAGTCCACACATAACAATATGAACATGTAATCAGGTTGACACATAAAATTGTGAAGATGTAATCAGGTACACACATAAAATTTAATCTTGATTTATCCATCTTTACACAATGAATTAGAGGGATATATAGGTACCATATATCAAAAAATAAAAAAAATACATATGTCTCACATAAGATCATAAAACATTCATTATATCATAAAAAATGAAAATAAATGGTTGGCATAAAAAATTCATCATTGTATAACCTATGGAAAATAAATAGTTTTCATAATCATTAAATCATTTCATCATATCATCATATCATAACTCATGGAAAAGAAAAGGGTTTCATATGAATTTTTTCATGGTATAACCCATGGAAATGAATCAGGTTTCATATAAATTTTATCATGGTATAACTCATGGAAGAGAATAGGTTTCATAAAAATATTTTCATCATAAAAATAAACCATTCAAATAAAAAATAATAATGGTATCCTTGGACTATATCCCCAAAAAAGCAAAATTAACATCAAATATAACATATTAGATGGAAATTTATTTTGAAATATAACATAAAACATTTATGGATCATAATTTACTTTTGAAATTGAATTAAAATTATAAAAAAACTAAAAAATACCTTTCTTTAAAAATAACCTTCTGATTATATAATGGAATCTTTTAAAAATTATTTAAAACATTTCTTGAAAAAAATAACTTTCATTTGAAAAAAAAATTAAAAAAAAATATATCATAAAACATTTTTTAAGTCCTTTAATTTTAAAATAACCTTGAAAATTTATAAAGGAATCTTAAAATAAAATAATTTTCATCAAGGTAGGAAATTTTGTTCAAGTCATACTCGTTAAAATAAATATTCTGTTCACATTTTTGTTAAAATAAAAAATGGGATGTTATTAGAAAAAATAATTATGATTCATTTGAAATTATTTTGTAAAAATTAAAACATTGGTAAAAATTTATTTAATATATCATTCAAATAATTTTAAAAAAACATTTTAAAACATTTTTATAATTCATGGTTTTGGAAGAAGAAAAAAATTTCGATATAAAAGACGATTTAAAAAAAGTAATTTTGAACTCTTTAGTAAATAAAGAGTGGAAATAATGAGAAAATATGTATTTTAATTACATAACCAAAGGATAATTTAATTCATGAGTTTATTTAGATATATATCATAATATATCATCATTGGAATAATAATCTTAAATAATACTAATCTATCCAAATATAAATATTAATTAAAAATCATCTTTAATGGAAAGTGGGAAACCATAGTCTCCAAAACTAGAACCACTACGTGATAAAAGAGCTCACAAAATTATTAAACACCAGACTAAGATTATTTGAGTCAAAAACTCTATATAATTCCCAGTGTAGAGTACTAATTTGGATGTTTGGATCATCCCTGATAAGTTCTTTAAGGTGAGTAACCATTCTATCCAGTGTCTGAATGAGTTCCTCTAAGGTGATTTCCCCTTGATTAAAGACTCAGGTGATGATTCAGTCTTTCTTGTATATCCAAGATTCATTCTCTTCAGATACCTCAACTTTCAACCTTCTATAATAGATTCTTAAAATATCCTCATTTGAGGTGTTGGGACAAAGGAATTACTCGATCGTTTCTTCTTTAGAGTGGAAAATGAGCCGCAGACACTCCTCTACCTCTTCTTTCATCACTTTGGGTTATCTTCTTAGATCACCCCTTTCCATGACTTTTAGGCATTTTCTTTCCTTACAGCCACATTTCTTGGTCGACCTTGTTTCCACTAGTTTAGGAAAGTAAGAATAGTCTTTGTGTCCCCTGGGGTTTCTCCCCTGGGCCACAATGCATTTCTCGGAGTCAAGATTTCTTTTTCCCCCTTATTTCTTCTTAGGTTGTGGGGACCTTTTCCTTGGAAAGAGTTCAAATTGTCCACTAAGAGTTAGATATAATTATCATCATTAGATTAATCTTCTTCATGTGTCAATGGTTGGTATTGTACCGCCAGAAAGAATAAGATATGTGCATAACATAACTTATGTTCCAAAGAAAGAAAATTGAGATAAAAATCCTTTACTGATTTGATATATTTTGAACTGTAATCCCCATGAAAGATAGATACAAAAATTGATAAGTAAAACCAATTGAATTTCCCTATAAAAATCATAAAAACATAAATTGTAATTATATACACCACAAATATGAAGTAGGTGGTGAATAACTTTTTTGTCTCCCATAAATTAAAGAGAGACTCGAAATGCATTACCATAAGTCTCTACTTCCTTCGCACATTTTCAAACCTCATATATAATAAATATAATTTTATTATACATATATTATATAACCATTCATATATATATTATACCATACATAATTTAATTATAAAAAAAATCATGTTTTGGGTATTAAACGCTTTGTTTTTTTATATATGTTTCGATTTTTTTTTGGTCCTCTTGCAATGATAATTGTTAAATAATGTCCAGAACAATTATCATGAAATAATTATCATAATTATAAATCACTTATATTATTAATAACAAACTTGAATGTTGGTTTTGATAAATTAAGTACATTACAATCTTGGAGATGGTAGGTTGTACGTACATAAGAGTAACATTTCAATTTTTCAACAATCATTATTGAAATGAGGTAAGTAATTTTAATATTTCCAGAATGATAATAATATCATTAATAAAATAATATTCATTTAAATATACTTATATATATCATCCATGTGTTGTGGTTATGAAATGATAGAATCGTATTTCTTTATGAAGTAGGTAGTCCACACGTACATGAACAACATTATCATCCTCTATTGAGGGAAAAGTAAATAAATTAAATTTTATATTAACATTTAAGAATGATTAATAAGTCATTAATGACATAATTATGTAATTTATATCACATATATTCATTAAAATTATCCCTATTATCTTCCATGTATAGCATTAGTGAAAAACAAATCTCATCACTTCATGAGGTGGTAGTCCACTATACACACGAGTGACAATATCGTATCTCCTATGGAATGAAAATTGAAAATTTATATGTGATATAATGAGTCAATAGGCTAAATTATGTTATAAATATCATATATACGTTACATCCAACATAATACCCACCCATTAAATTTGGTAATGGAAAACTGAATTATATGAGTTCGCTGGCAGTAGTCTACTATACACACGAATTATGAATTTGTAACCCATTTGATTGATATGGTTTTAATTCATGAATTTAACATAACAAAATATCATTATATGTGGGATACCAAGTTTATTATATCATCTGGGATTAATAATACTTTAAGGAGGTGGATGAAAAAAATAAAATAAAAACATTTTTTGAAGAATGTTACCTCTTATTAGGGTATCCTCCTTTGGTTTGAACCAAAATACTTCCTAGGTTTGATTTATTACAAAATTAAGGATTATAGGATGTAGAGGATAGGTGTATCCTTTTAGAAGTGCTGTGAGTGGAACACTTGTAATTTTTAAAAAGAAACAGGTGTACCGTTATTTTTTACTTTCCAAAATGGAGTATTCTAAATAAATAGAAATTAAAGGGTCTAAATTTTGATAAAAATATATATTTTAGAAAATATATTAGGTCATTTTTACCCTTATAATTTTAGATTAACTCCCTAAAAACCCATTTTTACCATAAGCACGGTAAATAACTTTTATTATTTTTACTATTCATTGTGGTAAAAAATTAAGCTAAAATTGTTATATATTAGAAATTATTTTTATTTCAAATATTAAATCCATTTTCAAAATTCCATCCATAAATGTGCGAAATATTAAAATAAAATTAATCCCACAAACGCAATAAGAAATCGTGTTCTTTAAAAAGAAAATGTTAAAATTTTTAAAAGATTTTATGTAAATATTTATCATTAAAATGACTCAAATTACAAAAATTGAATTAATATACATATAATTTAACTAATTTTAAATTATAACCAATTTAATATATAATTTTAATTTGTAAATAATTTAAATGAAAAGGTACTTTTGTTATTAAAATTTATTATTTTTCATTATTCATCAAAGAATTAATCTTTATGGAAAATTCTAATAAAATTGCTATAATATATTTTTTATAATATTATTTCAAAAATTTAGTTTATTTTTTCAAATTAGTTTTTCTAAAAATTTTATGAATTTGTGTTAAAATAAGTTTGAAAAGGGTTATAAAACAGTTTTTTAGAAAAATACAGTTTTCAAGTGTAACATTGGATTTATTATTATCTCCTTTCTAGAAAACACATACAATGAATGTTATACATTTAATTGAATATATAATATAAAAATTGCATTAAAATCATTCAAGAAAAAAAAATTGGTTTAATATTTTTAGGGAAAACATGTTTGGGCGCAAAAAAAATCAAACAAATTATTACCATTATTTTTGAAGTGGTTTTTATTTTAGATTCTATTTAATTAGTAACCCAAGAATTCATTTTATATAAATTTTTAAATAATAACTTATTTTATCATATTCATACCCACCATTCAAATGTTTAGAATATATCTATCATATAATAATATTTTAATATTATGTCATCTTTTTCTTGAACTCAGTGTTTCATGTAACACAAGCTAAAAAAGTGTTTTTTGTAATGAAAAATATAAAAAATATTGAATTCATTTGAAAAAAATATTTCATAAAATCTCATAGTGTCACATTGTACCACCCTTAAAAGGAATTTCTCCCATAAAATCTTTCTCGGTCAACAATGGTTTGACATTCAAAAATTCATTCATATATACCCACATCATAAAAAGGGTTAATAAAAAATCCTATTTAAAAAGAGAAATGAGTGTGAAAAAATCATCTTGAATAGCTCATAATAGGTCTCTAGATATGATAAAATTGGCGGTAAGTGAAGATATGTACATGGAATAAATGCATAAATAATTATCGATAGTGATAGATATCATCGATCATAAGAAATCAGATGATCTAGAGAAATATAATGACCAAAAAACCACAAACCAAAGAATCATGAAAAATGTCAATGATATCATCAAAAATAATGATAGTAGTACAAAAAATTGTTTCAAGATCTTTTTCCTAATGTCGGGGAATTCCTTATCTGTTTAGACTGAGAATTATGAAAATGTACTTACTTAATATTTTTTATTTAATATACACAATTTCATCATTTTGTTGTTCCTTGATCAATTTTCACTTCATATATTAATCTATGAGATTATTTTTTTCATGTATGAAGCACTAAATACAATCTATATGATAATGATTAGTCATTACATCAATCTCTGGTTAAAAAAAGGTTAAACCAAGTTATCCAATGTGGATAAATCCTCATATGGTTATATAGGACATTAATATCTAAAAACTAATCTAAATTCAACTTAAACCATTAAATAAATGGTTAACCTTATTACCCTTACAAAATTCAAAATTTATAAATGTCACTAAATTTTCCAAACTCAACATTAATCCTCCAAATATCATTGAGAATATCTTAATGTTTATATTCCAAAAATGTGTATACCTTGGCCATATATTCTCCTAAAGATTGGAAATAACTATAATTAACATAAAACCTCAATGTAAACATTCATTATTCTTCACTGAATAAAACTATTGAGTACTAAATACATTCCATACATCCAATAATGTTGTAAACTCCATCAATGATAACATAAAACAATTTTTTAAAATATCCTCTATCAATTATGAGGTCATCAATGCTATCTAATTTACTTTATCCATACCAATCATCTTGTTATCCAAACTAAAAACCATTTTTTCATCCTCATGAACATATTAAGGCTTATATTCCCTTAATCACATCTTTTCCACAAAATATTACCTTTCCATTAAATCACTTTTCTATGTCATTACTGTAATTCAATATATTCTTGAATATCCATAATGAAAAACTTATAATGAACAATAATTATATATTTCATGATTCATATAACATAATTAGTTAATTATAATATAGAATCACTTAAATCATTCAAATTCATTCTCATCCCAAAAACTAGGTTTCATCATCTTATTCCTTAAAAGTTATTTTCTTTAATATGTTAGTTGTAGTCACTTTATCGATAAAACCATGAGGATTATCTTCATGATATTTCCCCTTAGTAAATAGATTTTAATAATTCTCATACCTTCCACATTTAAAACATTGAACAGTTTAAGATACCTTTAGGAGACCGTTATTCTCATCCATTGTATTAACAAAACATTTCATTTTTCCTTTGAAATTAATTTCTTTGTGTCATTATTTTCCAAACCCAAAACATATTCCCATCTCTCTAAGACATTCCCTTATGTGATTTTTCCAACATTCTCAATATATAGGAAACTAAATCTTCTTTTCATCATGTTCTCCACTACCTGAACTCTCAAAAAAGTATATCATTCTCTTCTTTGGTGAGTTTGAGAGTTGGTAAAGGTGCATGTTGTTAATCATGTTTTGTGATAACTGATTAGGCATACCCACAATATACTTCACTTCCCCCATTATACCATTTGGTTTCTCATAAATAAATTTTCGATTATAATCAACATTAACCCAGTTTATTATGTTTACCTATATTGACTAAAACAAAAAAGGATAGTGTGAGAAATGCTAATCATAGTAGCAAACCACATAATCATGAAAATTAAATTATAGGATTTCTAAATAATGACACCTTATTTTCAATTTATGAAACCATTGGATTAACATAGCTCCTGAATTTTCATTATTTAAATCCTTCATGATATTTCATAAAGATTTTGTGAATTTCAAAATCATATCCATTGGGAGTGTCAAACCGAGTGTGCAGAAAGGACCATTTTCATGCACTAGGTAATGATCGAGTTTAACTTATTAAGTCCTTTTCAGAGTTATTATCCCTATGAATATTTTTCCTATAGCCACATCCAATTATAGTATCTATAAAAATATTTCATTTATTGGAAACCACATTTTCTATCCTTTACCAAAATTCCAGGACATTTTCCTATACATTGAATCATCCTTAGACCTATTCTTATCCTTGTACTTAGGGACCTCGCTAATGTTTTATCATCATAGTTTATAAATGTTAACTAAAATTATCACCTGATACTAACTATAGATACCTATTATTTTCATACATTAATATTACATATTTTTAGATGAATATTCAATACAATACACAAACACATTCATGAGGACCATCATAGTTTATTGTATTCGGATACTAGGTATGAAATATTCTAATTTAGTTAATGATATTCACCATCTACTATAATGATCTTTTAATTTTTTTTAATATTCACAAACATACCCTACTTAAAAACTTTCATCGTAACCTCAAGAAAGGAATCAGGAGAAAGGATGAGATTGGATGCTCAATAAGTGTAAATAAGGGAGTTATTTAAGAATAACATGAATATAAGTGTATGAGAACATGATAATAACATATGAAAACCATACCATACATATAAAAGATCAAAATATTAATCCATGAAATAATTATTGGAATTTTATAAGACATGAATCATTAGGAAATGAAAGAAATTATCCATGGGTAAATAAAATTGAAAAAATACAGAAAAATTGGGGTATAAAAATAATCTTATAACATTGTGAACATGTATAAATAGAGATGGAATCACTCATTAATTTAACGACATGATATTTTTCACTCACATAAACTTATGGACATGCAACTAGGTCCGGACATAACATTATGAAGATGAAAGAAATATCCATGAAAAATACTATGAAAATGTAATCAAGTTTTTCTATAAAATTGTGAATATGTAGTCAAGTTCATACATAACATTAGAATCTGTAATCAGGTTCACACATAACATTGTGAACATGTAATCAGGTTTATGCATAACATATTTACTCACAATTTATCCATATTTACCCAATTAATTGAACAGAGATATAGGTCATAACATTTACATACTGAAAATCATATATATGTGTGCCATAAGATCATAGAAAAAATCATAATATCATAACCCATAAAAAGAAATATTTTACATAGACATTTAATCATAGAATAACATATGGAAAAGAAACATATTTTATAATAAATTTATCATTTCATCATTACATAACCCATTTAAAAGAATTGGGTTTCATAAGAATGTTATCATGGTATAAACTATGGAAAATAAGAGGCGTTCATAATAATTTATTCATGGTATGACCCATTAAAGAGAAATGAGTTTCATAAAAAACTTTTCATCATAAACATAAAATATTCAAGGAAAGAATTAGAATGGTATCCCTAGATAATATCCCTAGTAATGCATAAGTAACATCAAAAGATGTCATCTTATATGGATAATAATTTTGAAGGATAACTTCGACCATTTTTGGAGGAATATTTCCATTTCACTTGGAAAAAAACATTTTTAAAGATAGAACATTTTTGACATAATTTTCATTGAAAATAACCATTGAAACTTTTAAATGAATCTTTTAAAAATCATTTAAAACATTTCTTTATGAAAATAAATTTTCATTAATATTTAGTTTTTAAAAACTAAAACATCGTAAAAATTGTTGGAAATATATTATTTGAAAATAAAAATGAAAACATTATAAAGTGTACATCATATAAAATAATGGTCATGATGGAAGGAAATTCCTTTAATGTCTTACACGTTAAACAAATGACTTATATCACATTTTTAGTAAAAGAAAAATGGGTATTTTGAGGAAAACAGAATGATTATTACTTTCAAAATATTTTTTAGAAAGTAAAACATGGGTAAAAATTTATTTAATAATTTATTTTAGTAATTTTGAAAACATTTTTAAAGTAAAGTTTTTTGGAAGAAAAACGGTTTTTTATTGAAACCATGATTTTTCTTAACAACATTATTTTGAGATCTTGGTTAAATAAAGAGAGGAAAATGAAGGTAAAACATGTATTGTCAGGAAATAACCATATTTGAATAAAATTAATGAGTTTAATGATATATAGATTATAATATTTCATTATTGGAAGCATAATCACAAACAATCCTGTTAAATGATGAGATTATAATATAAAACTCTTCCCACTTTGGCAGCTTTGAATCGTAATACCCATGAATTAATATCATTAAATTAATCATATAATATCATTAAAATAATTATATTAATGATATAAAATTTCAAATTGGTAGTATATATACCTTATATAAGAATATATGTTCATAACATAACTTTTATTCCAAATAAGGAAAATTGAGACCGAAATCCATTACCGATTTGTTAACTTTTGAATAATAAATCCCATGAAAGAGAGATACTAAAATGGATATGTAAAACTAAATAATATTCATGATAATAATCATAAAATAAATTATTAGGAATTATATACACTATATAAATGAAAAATGTGGTGAATATGGAATATGTATCTCAAAAATAAAAGAGAGACTCGAAATCCCTTAACTTAAGTCTCAACTTCCTATGGACACATTCAAACCTCCTATGTAATAATCATAATTTTATTGTACATATATTATTTAATAATACTTATATATATAATACCATAAATTTTTTATTGATGACCATTCATTACACGCTTTTTACCAATTCCTTGTTAAAATCACATTTTGGTTAATAACCGCTTTATTTTTCATATATGTTTTGATTTGTTATTTCTTTTCCTATTACTTGGATCATGGTTAAATATTCTTTATAGTAATAATGATGAAACAATTATAATATTAATACATGAATTATACTTTTTATGACCAATCACAAAATATTTGTTTGATAAATGAAGTATGTTATGATCATTTAGACAGTAGGTTGTATGTACGCATGAGTAATACTTCCATTTTCAATGATCATTTTGGAAAGGATTCAAGTATTAATTTCTATTTTTAGAATTTCAATAATATTATAAATAAAATACAATTTCTTTAAATATAATTTTAATTATCATCCATGTAATGTAGTGATGAAAATAGAGATTCGCATCACTTCGTGATGGTGGTAGTCCACACATACATGAACGACGTTATCATATTTCAATTAGTGAATGCATAAGAAATAAAATGATATATTATATTTTAATAGTGATAAATATGTAATTAATATCATAATTATTTCACTAATATAATATATATTCATTAATTTTATCCTTATTATCTCCCCTTTAATGAATTAGTGAAAAATGAATCACGTCACTTCGTGAGGCGGTAGTCCACCACACACACGAGCGATGTTATTGTATCCCTTAAGGAGTAGAAATTAAAAAAAAATTTCTATATGATACAATGAATCCAAAGGTAAAATTATTTTACAAATGTAATATATATTCTTTTTATCCATCATCATACCCAACTATGAGAGGTGGCAATGGAAAAATGAATGACATCAGTTTGTGAGTTGGTTGTCCACTATACACATGAATCATGATATTTAACCCATTTTAAGGAAGAGGAGTTGGCTATAGGTCATGAAATTAAAATAAAATATATTATTATATTTAATATAATTATTATATTATATCATCATAGTTTAATAATAATTTAATGAGGCATATGAGAAATAAAATAAAAACACTCATTGAAGAACGTTACCTCTTCTTTGGGTATCCTGATTAAGTTTGCACCAAAAGACTTCATGAGTTGGATTTCTTCCCAAACCAAAGATTATGGGATTATATTAGTGAGTTTTTTATGTTTTTGGGTCAGGTATTGTCTGAACCAAAAGGGTTTTAATGTTTTAATAAGACAGTAGAGAGGTGTCCTTTTATAAGTTAGGTGAGTGGCACGTTAGTAATTTTTAAAAGAAAATGGTATGACCACATTTTTAACTTGAAAAAGGTTCAAAAATTATTTATTATAGATATTTAGATAGTATACTGTCTAAATGTGGCCATAGAATATATTTTTGACAAGGTTTTAAGTCATTTTAATCCTTATATTTTTAGATTAACACCCCCCCTTCCCCATGGTAAACCCATTTTTACCTTAACCATGGTAAATAATTTTTTCTGTCTTTCTATTAATTGTGGAAAAAACTAAGTTTACCTTATTATATAATATAAAATATTAAAATTCAAAATATTTAATTTATTTTTTCAAATTAAATTAATATAAAAGGAAAATTTTAATTTAAAATTTATCCCGTAGACGTAGTGAGAAACTAAGTTTTTCAAATAGATAATGATTAAAACTATACAAAGCTTTTATATCAAAATTAAATATGGAAAATATTTAAATGACCTAAATTGTATAAATAGATATATAATTTTAATAAATATAATTTAATATAAATCTAAAAATAATTAACTTTAAAAATAATTTAAAACAAAAGGTAGTTTTTAATTAAAATCCAGTACTTTTCACTAACCATCACAAAAATAATATTTTTATAAAATTATCAAAAATTAACCATAATATTATTTTTATATTATGAATAAAAAATAATTTTTATATTTTAAAATAATTTTTTAAAAGTGTCAAAAATTATTTTTCAAATAAGTGTTAAAAATATGTGACAAAACCTCCTTTTATAAAAATACAATTTTAAGCATAAAATTGGATTTATTATTATCTCTTCTATAGAAAACACATAAAATGAATTTTAAAATTTTAATTTAATATATAATATATAAATTTCATTAAAATAATTAACCAAAAGTTATTTATTTAATTTTATTAGGGAAAACAATTTTGAGCGCATAAAAATAGTTTTTCCCAAACAAACGATTTCCTTTGTTTTTTTAATTGTATTTATTTTCATTTATAATTAATTTTCCACTAAATAATTCCTTATATATACATGTTTAAAACATTTATTTTCATCATTTTTTTAACCCTAATCATACCCTCCATTCCAACAGCTATAAAATATATATCATATAAAATTATTTTAATAACTTTCCATGTTTCTTTTAAACAAAGTGTTGGGTATAATGAAAAATGAACTCAGTGTTATGTGTACTTAAAAATTGAAAAAATATTAAATTAATTTGATAAAAATATTTGAAAAAATCTAGAGGTGTATCTACTACATCCAAGACCTTTCACAATATTGTTTAAAACTGGTGGGTAGGTATACACCGTAAATCCGTTTCAATAAGGCTATCCAACTAGTTCATCTCATGAGACTACTGATGCATCTATGGGATATCTATAACCTTGAAACACCGTATATTAAGGTCCAAATCATTACTCATATATAGAATAATTTATTTAATTTCATTGACAATAATTTTTATCATTAAATTTCTATATTGCGTAAGTAATACAGATTAAAAATAACTTCCCCAATCAATAATATAACATTCAAAGTAAAATAAAATACATAGAATTGATATAATATTAAAGTAAATTTTATATCCATGATAAATAATTTAGTTATTCCTGGGGAATTTAATTTCCAATGATGAAGATATAGTAAATATTTCAAGGTAAATTTAATGATTAAAAAATTAATCAAGAATGTAATTGTCAATACTTTCTCTGATCATAAATTGTCTAGAGAAATAATAAGGAAGGAATAAATAAAATATATACCCAATTGATTATATTTAAAATAAAGGTTTTAAATCATCTAGTAGTAGAATTACCATTAAAATTCATTTAAAACATTCTTCCTGAAGATAACCTTTTCCTATTGTAGATATTTTTAAAACTAAATTTTCTAAAAATATTTTTAAAATAATTTTCATTGAAAATAACCTTTAAAACTTATAATTTATGCTTTAAAAAATTAAGTGGTCATGAAGTCTAGATTTTTTTTCATCCCATGCACATTAAAGTAATGATTCCTTTAAATTTTCGGTAAAATCAAAATAGGCCTTGTTTGGAAAATAACATGAAAATTCATTTCAAAACATTTTTTAAAAAGTTGAATAATGTGTAAAAATTTCTTTTAAAATCACTAAGATAATTTAAAAAACCTTTTTGAAAACATTTTCAAAAAACATGGTTTTGTAAATAAAAGGATTTTCCACCGAAAAGATAAATTATGTCACATTTTATTTAAAGAATTCTCTTATTCATTTTAATTACCAAAGAGAGTAATATGGTACTAGTGCATGAAAAAATCACGAATAAAGAATATAGAATAAAACTAAATGGGTTTATTATAAACTGATAAAATAAGTTCCTTCAATGGAAATTAAAATGTAAGCATTCCTGAATAAAACGAGATTTTGAAATAAACCCTTACAAAGATCATAATTTTGAAGTGAAAATTAATCAATGAATCAATTATGTGTATCAAATCTAAATACAAATAGGCAAATTTTAAATAAAACAAAAAAATTTCTAAAATATTTACACACATGTTCTTATAATTTAAAATTCAATGAAGAATTAATATAACCAAAAGAAATTAAATTTAGTAATGAAATTATTTACCACTTGGTAATTTTTATGTCAAATCCCCTTAGATGAAATAATTAAAATTAAATCATAAAATACAATTAAGTATGATTTATTCATGATGTTACATGAAAAATGGTCATTATATACACCATATGAAATAAATTAGCTTTATGACATTACAATATGACTCAATAAGGGTAAAGTGAGGCAAAGTCCCTTACCGCACGCTTCCTTTTAGCTGGATAGTCAATAATATCATGTATAATGGTTTTAGTAATGCTATTAACTTATAAAAAATATTCCTATTTATAATATCATATATGATCCTCTTCTAAAATTTTACCACCTCTTAATTAATAATATTTCATTATTTTCATTATTTTGGGTTTTAATTTCCTTTTTTCTCAGGCATGTTTTGTCATGAATGTTATTTTTATTAGGTATATTATATATATAAGTAATATAAATTATTATTTTAATGTTATAAATATCATATTTACTCATTAGGTACATTTTTATAACTATTCATGATGGTTGAACATGGAGAATGAATTGCATCTCTTCGTCGAGATAGTCAGTCGTATGTACACACGAGCAACAATATCATTTCATTAAAGGGTTAAAGGGTAAGTAATTTTATGATATATTAATTTTAAATAATATATATCATGTCATATATATCATATATATTCATTAAATATATCATTATTAATTTCCATTTAAATCATAAGTAGAAAAATCACATCGCATCATGAGGTAGTAGTCCACCCTACACACAAGTGATGTTATCATGATTTAAAAAAATATAACTTATAAAGATATATGTGATATTATAATTAAATAAGTATAATAATATGATAAATAATATATATATATATATATATTAAATACATAATTACATGAAATCATGATATGTGTTGATTGAAAATGAGTGACATCGGTTTGTGAGGAGGAAGTCAACCGTAAACATAATTGACAATTTCATTTCTCATTTGATGGAGGAGGATATGGATAAATATCATGAAATAAAAAAATATTATTATATGTTATATATTTTTGTTATTATATTGGAATATTTTAGACATAATTAAATATGTAAAATGAATAAAGAAAACGATAGAGCATCGTTAAGACAATTACCTTCTTTTAGACAGACCTTCATTGTGTCATCTCTTATAGACCACATGATTTGTCTTTTGGGAATAAAATCAGATCTATAATGTTTATATGTTTTTTAGAGATATTATTTCTATTTTTGGTTGATCAAAGGGATTTAGAGGTGTGAAGAGTTGAGGATAGTGGGAGGCCTTTCATAAGTGTGGAAGCGGACACACATGGAATGTTTGAAAAGAATCAATTACACAGATGTTTTTATCATGCTAAAATCCAAAAATATCTGTCATTATCGAACCTTAGAGGTTTAAAATTCAATGAATGTCCATGAAATTAGTTTTTAGATGTTTTTAGGTCATCTTCACCTTTATATTCTAAGTTTAACCCTAGGTAAATCAGTTTTTACCTTAACAGTGTTAATTAATTTTTACTAATTTTACTATTCACAATGATAAATATATAATTTTAACTTAATATATTTTATAAATTATTATAATTAAAAATAAAAAATCAATTTTCCAAAATTTAATTCACCAAAGTGGAATCATCCAATTTAAACATATCCTCCAAACACAATGAAAAAGTATGTTTCCAAAGAGAAAATTCTTGAAAGTATTGATTGTTTGAATAACAAATTTCAATATTAAATAGATTAAAATTATCTAAATTAGTTAAAAATTAACATAATTGAACTAATTTTACTTGAAAACAAATTTATAATATAATATAATCGTGTAAATTTTTTAAACAGAAGAATTTTTTCAATATAAATCAGTATTTTTCACTGTTCGTCAAAAAATTAAACATTTTAAAAAAATACAAAAAATTCTACCAACGATAACTTTGATATGATTATTTCAAAAATTAAGTTCATTTTTTTGAATAATTTTCCTAAATTTTTTAAAAATGAATTTCAAATTACTTGTGTCGTGTGACTAAACTGTCTTTTAGAAAAAAACAATTTTTATGAAAAAAAAATATATTTTTATTTTAAATTATTCTTATTTTATCTATAATAAATTGCTAAAAAAATTAAAATATTTTTTTTATTACTATTCATTACAACCAATTTGACAGTGATGTTATAATGGTTTACTATATTTTGGTTCATTTAGACTTGGGGTAATGTTTTCCACAAGCTATCGAATATATCGAATTTATTTAAAAATATATATAATAAATTCTTGAGGTGTTGTATTCAATTCTAATATTAGTCTTTTGTTTCATATTCTATTTAACAAAAATTTATTCTTTCAAAATATCTATGTTTTATATTGTCCCCATCTTAAATAAATTTCTTCCTCAATATTAAAACTTGATCTCAAAAATCTAGGGTTTGACATTTGGAAATACCAATGAAGAAAAAACACATTGCAAAAGGGTTGATTAAATATCCTTTTAATTAGAGAGAATTGTAAATATAAGGTTAATCTAGAATAACACATAAATAGGTTTCCAAGTTGGAGAACAAAGGTGGGATATGAAAATATGGACATGGAATAAAAGTGTAAATAATTATAGAGAGTGATAGAGATAATAGATCATAAGAAATAGAACGATGAATGGAAAGTTAAGGACCTAAAACCTATAAATATATAATGAATAAAAATACAATTTTATTTATCATATATGTATGCAAAGGGATAAATTTTTTGTTTCAAGATCCATTTTCTAACATTGAATAATTCTTTAATTTTCCAAGAATATAAATAAATATACTTGCTTGATATCATTATATTTACTAAGAATGATTTCATCCATTTATTATGATTTTATCAATTTACACTTCATCTATTAATCAATGAAATTAATATCTAAAATTAATTTTTATGCATGTACAATTAAAACTATCTTTTAACAAGTCATAAGATCCATTTCCTCATATTTATAAATATTTTCCAAAACCAATATAGTTATCACAAGTTATGAAATGTGATTTATTAATCTTTGAACCTCAATAGTAATACCACAAGTTCATCATTAATATATATTCATCAAATCATTTGAGTAAAAACAATGATATCTAAACCATTACATCACATAGGTCAGTGTTAGGCAATAAACACTTATAATCCTTTGGTTTTGGGTTCAAGACTCATGGCCTTTTCTGGATGAGATGTGATGTCACCCATCATGCAGGTTGTCCTTTTTATAAAACTATATAATTATAATTTCTATAACCTCCCTAAATTATGATTCACCACATCTAATACAACATAAAAGAAAAAATAAGCCTCAAAGTTTACTAACATATTTAATCTTATGTCCAAAAAATGTAAATGAATTGTTCCTATCATAAGTGTTTTACATACTTAACCAATTTTTTGAATTCCCATAGATGTTTTCCAAAAAAATATCATTAATTGTGTTATATTCCTGCAAAAAAAATTTACAAAATGTGTGTTTAATACAATGATCCTATGATTAAACATAAACTCAAAAACCCATGATGGTATGAATAACTCTTATGTTAATGAAGATATATATGATTCCAAAATATAACACTATCCTTATATGTTTCATGAATCTTATAACCAAAATACCATTAGTAAAAATACTTCTATAATTCAATTATTTAATCCCAATTCATAAATAATTCTTTTTTTATTTCAAAATAATTACATTATTAGTCTAGGGTTTAACTTTTAGAAGATGGAATTGATTGTATAATGCTTAGATTTCCTACATTTGAGAAAAAAACTATAAATGGATCCCAATGATGAAATTTATTTTCTTCTACAATACTCTTAATTTTTATTGGGAAATTCAGTGATTTGTTCACTTCTTAACAACACATAAAAAAAATTAATATTCATTTGAGACACTTTCTTAGGTGCCGCTTTCCAAATTTATAACATGAAGGAAATTGATCCTTCTTTCCTCTATGATCCCTACCACTTGAGTTCTTAGAAAAATCCATCCTCCTCTTCTTTATGGAGTGGTGATTTGGTTAAGTTATAAGATGTTAATCATATTTTGAGATATTTGATTAAGAATAATCTCTATATCTTTCACTCCTATCTTCATCCCATTTGGTTTCTCATAGTCACCACATTCTCCTTCATATTCAATATTAAAATGATTCCTTCTGGTTCTAACCATTGACTAATCCAAAAAGCATATTATGGAAAACAGTAATTATAATGGTAAAATCATATAATCATTTATAGTATATCTAAATCCTAATTTCTTATTTTAAATATATGGAACCTTATGATTAATCTTATATCATTCATGGTCATTATCTATTTAAATATTTTGTAATGGATTATAACAAAAATGTGAATTAACCAAAGAATATCCCCAAAGAGTGTCAGACTAGGTGCGTAGTAATTACCATTTTCATGTACTATGTAATTCATGAGTCAATATAGACCCACCTTTTTCAGATTTATTTCTCCTTGGTACATCATTTCCAGAACCACATCCACTTATAATAACTATATAGGGATTTATTTCCCAGATAAAACACATAATAACAACCTTACCAAAACATTTGGATGTTCTTCAATACTTATCCTCAAATTTTATCATTGGGTTATATTACCTAACCTAATTTTTCATAAATCAAGTGACTAATTTTTTTATTAAACTTCATATGATACAACATTAAAAACCCTAACCCTATTAGTTTGAAGATAGTGTCCACTTTATTATATTGGAAAAAGATATAGGGAATAAAATCATGAATTACTGAATAGTTTTGTAGTCGTCGTAAATCTCATACATACATCATTACCATATTGTATTTGAATACAAAAATTATAACATATTTTTTTGATAATAAAATTATTTCTAATATAATATCCTTGAATATCATTCACAGTACACTTCATGGATTCAAAGGAAAGGAAAAAAATAAAGGTAAGCTCAAATGTTTAGTAAGTTTTGAGTATAATAGAATATATCATGAACTAATGAGAATAAAAAACATGGAAAGGTAAATAGCTAAACACTAATTCCATTTAGAAAATTTGACTATCATGATTTGATAAGTATTAATCAATATGCTAATGTTAAAAACTAAATACACATTTCATTTGGTCAATAAACTGAAAATAAAATAAATATAGAGATAATATCATTATAAAAATATAATGTATAATAATAACTAAATTATTTTATAGGAAAATAATTAATTATTTTACATCATGATATCAATAATCATGATACCTCTACTGTTAAGACCTTTCACAATGTAATTTACATCTTATGGGAAAATATACACCAAAAACCCCATTTAACTAACTCTAGCCAATTTATTCATATCATGAGACTATCAATACATTGTGTAGATATCGATACCCGGTCCCCACCCATATCTTCATATCAAAATATTCCTCATATATTATATAATCAATTTAATTCATGAATAATATAGCTTATCAAAAAAAATTGTATCGAGTAAGGAATATGGATTAACCATAACTTCCACAGTTAGTCATATAACATTTTAATTAAAATAAAGTATGAATAAATGATATAAAGTTCAAGAAAAAATTATATAATTTAAAAATAATATAGATATTTAGGTGAAATATAACATCCAATGATAAAAAGAAATTTTATATTTCATGGTAAAGTTAATGATTATAAGAATAACGAAAAACATTAATGTCAATAATTTCATTGTTCAAATTGATTATAATCCATAAAAATAAATAATAATGAAGTTATTAATACAATATATAATCATTGGATCTTTAACACCCCAAGATTCAACAGTACTCTAATCATTGAATAATACAATAGCTTACATTATACGCATCTCTAAGATCTAGCACATCTCGGCCAATCAAACAAGACGTTTAAAAAAGTAGTTATGAATAGTAATACCCACTTTTTGAAAATTTATACATTTTATTTTTCAAAATGGACTTCATTTTTGGATTCAAAAAAACAAAATTATCTTAGGGTGATTTATTGGTACTTTCAGATAACTTTCATATTTTGATAAATAGTGAAAAATACTAAATTTTAATTAAAACAACTTTTTTAATCATAATAATTTATAATGTTAAACTATAAATTTGAGTAGTTTTTGTAAGAACCCAGGTTTTCGTATAAGGTACGGATCCATTTTCTTTTCAGTTTAACTGTTCTATTGAGGCCTAATGTGGATGTGTAACATGAGTGGGGAGTTACGGAGGTGTCTAGGGCTTGTTTGGAGCCCGAAACCATGTCTTAGGCTGGAAATGGCATGGCACAAGGTTTGCGCATAGCCTGTGAATATCCTGGTTAATCATGTGTCTTGGTTCAGGCTTGGTAGAGGCAGGAGCACAGCCTACGCACAGTTTGAGGAAACCATGCAGAGTGGTCGTGCGGTTGCCCCTTGGCTTCCATTCAGGTCTGCACGGTCTCCACACGGTTTGTCCAGGTTGTGCGAGTAAACTATGTGACCTGCTATTTTTTAATATTTAATTAATTTCTAATTAAATTAATTAAATTTTATAAAAACCTAAAGCTATCCCTTCTTCTACCGCACAGAAGGGGAGATCTCTCAAAAAAGTCTACTGAGGATTTCGAGGCTGTTTTTTCATCCGATCTCCGTTTCAAACATCATTTGTCATGTTAGATCCTTAAAGGTAAGTCCTAAATTCCTTTTTAATATTTCTAAATTCTTATGTTCATGACGAACACAGTTTGGATTAAGTCTCATATGACTTAATTTCTCATTCTTCGTATGTTCTTCAGATTTCTTCCAAACCAGGTAGAATCAGATCCTGATACTAGACGAGCTATCTAGTATGAGCCAAAGGTAGGTGGTCTTGTGATTTTCATTGTTTCTGAAGCTGTATATAAATGTCATAGTGCCACATTCCCACTTTTGGGGTGTTGCTTGAGCCTTGAATTTAACCTTGTTATTACCTAGCATTTTGTGGGTAATCTGAATAGGATGGTATGTTCTTGAGTTAGGTTGTACACCTTAGACAAGAACCACCCCTTGGGTGCGTTGCCTTTAATGGATATTTTAAGGATTTTGACCTTGGATTCCTATGAGGCCTGCCTTTTCTTTCCCTTGGGGGTTGTTAAAAATGGAAATTTAATATCAATGTAATTACGATAAGATTAAATGGTAATTGAAATGGTTTTAGGTATGGGATGGGTTTTCCCCTTGACCCTTATATGTTAATTCTTGAATTGTTATACCACATGAGTTAAATGTTTTTGAACTGCATAGAATGTGAAACAAAGTCATGCATGAACCATGGAACCAATGTGAGTTGCCATGGATGGACTCATACGAGACATATTACTGAAATTTCGAGTGAATCATGGGTCCAGTGTGAGACGCCATGGATGGACTCAACAGGGCATAATATGTCATGGTAGTTACCAAGATATTATTTACAGGATTCTGAGGACAGGCTTAGATGACAGACTATACCACACCTAGAGCGAGGCTGGGTAGCTAGGAGGTTCCCCAGAACGGGCTTGTAGGGTGTTGGTGGATTTTCCCCCTGAATGTTTCCTGGTCTCCGAATTGAGTACTCCAGGAATGGGTTCATGGAATGGTTTGAACACTTTAAAGAAGTGATTAATGAATGTAATGGATACTTAAAGTGATTCCAATAAAAAGAACAAGCTTGGGTCAGTCATGCTAGTTTCCTTGTTTACTGATTTCCACATTACACTCTCTGTTTTATATATACAACGACAGATTAGCATGGATCTTTGGTGGTTTCCTACTAGGATTCAGTCTCACACCCTATTTGGGTAACATTTTGGACCCAAGAAGACTATATGACTTCAGGTAATGATAAGGGAAAGAACCCTTGTACAGGTACTTGACTTGCTGCTCGGAGTAGGAGCGCACGGGACCAAGCTGAGGCTTGCGATGCGACAAGGGATACATTTTGGTTTCTTTTTGGTATTTTGTCTACTGGTACTATATTGTATTGACTTGAACCATCCTATATAAATTTATATCATATCCTTCTGTTTGTTATCTATTTCTATTGTCTATGTGTTGTCTACTAGTCACATTCTTCTGCTATTGTATGTTTGTAATTCTACTGTGATACTTTGGTAATGAGGGAATAGTCTCCCCACAGACTCACCTAGGCCCTTGCTACTAGTCGGCAGCCTCTGGAATTTGGGGAGATGCACTTGAGGCCATGTGGTTACCGGTCCGGCTACCGGTTTTAAAGGTAAGTCGGGTCGGGACGTTGCAAAGTGGTATCATAGGAATTTTTTTTCTGATTTGACTTACTATTTGGCGACTATAGACAGGAGTATGAAGGGAAGAGACTTTGGTAATAAACTATTACTGGGACTTGCAAACCCGCATACAGGGAAAATTCAAGTTTCCTCATGTGGAATTGTGTTTCTGGGTTTAATTATTATAGTTGTTCTAATTTCACCATTGGGTGATGCACATGGTTTTTTCGGTTACTATTGATATTATTGTGGGTTATATTTTGTTTCAACCCGATGAGATTAAGGTTTTCCATCTCATGAATCATATAGGAACCTTTTTAGGAATCACATGTCATGCATTATTACATGCCATCTAGGATGCATTAGATATTTCATGTTGTTGTGTTAGCTAATGCATGCTATTTTGTTAGTTGATTGATATGTGTGTCTACTATTGTGTTAGATTGGGTGCAATGAATGAAGAGTGACATCATCTTTCAATTCATTAGGTGTATGGTCCCTTATGGATTGGGGAATGACGCACCAATGGAATGTAAATGCTAAATTAAATTGAATTTCATGTTTATAATGGCATCTAATTTTGATTCATGAGGTGTTATGGGCCCTCAGGGATCGAAACATGGCGGACCATTGATTAGAGATTTTGAACAATGGTATGTTATAAGATTGAATGTTGAAAATAGAGACTGACCTAAACCCAACTTCTCAGAGGACAAGAGGTAATGACTCTAATGGTTTTTAGTGGTTGTTCTTTATGCAGTCCTGGCTAAAGAAGCAGGTTGTGGGTTGACGTGGCTTTTATGAAGGTCTTGACCTGTCCTTTCCTGGTTCTTGTGCTCGTGAGTTTCGAATCTTGTTAAAAATATTGAACTGAGGCATGTGTTTGGCATTGTAGAGTAATGCCACCATGGTGACCTCCAGTCGTACGTCGAGAGAGCAGTGACGACCATGTTCTAGAGATTGTAGGCCATGGGATACTAGAGGAAACACCAGTTATGCCAGCTGTGGCACCAGCGGTTTTACCAGACACAGGTTCTGAGTAATAGTTCTGTGATAGCTTGTTGCATTTTATGCAGACTATTCAGGGAGCACCGCGACCTACCCCAACTATGGAAGAGTTGACGCGTGAGTTTCTGCAGCAGCATCCACCGATGTTTTCAGGGTATGGTGGACCACTAGCTGTAGAGTCCTGGTTAGAGGAGATACTAGCTATCTTTGAGCAATTGGAGACGCCTCCGGAGAGGAGGTTCAGGCTCGCTGCGTGCATGATGCGTGATTCCGCCAAGAGGTGGTGGGACGTGATCACTCAGTCTGATCGCCATCGAGAGATGGCTTGGATAGAGTTTCATACGGCCTTTTAGGATTTCTTTTATCCCGTTATATTGAGGGCTAATTGAGCCCGGGAGTTCTTGCATCTGGAACTAGGCGTGTTATCAGTGATGGAATACTCAACCCGTTTTACTGATCTTCAGCGCTTCGCACTTATCTTGATGGGCGATGAACTGTCGAGGGCTAGCTGTTTTGAGGATGGTCTGAGATATGACATTCGATATCAGGTAAATATCATTAGGTTGATTACCATTTCTGGAATTGTGAACCATGCGCTAATCATATACTGTAACCTAAGAGAGGCTGGACGTGCGAGCCAGAGTGGTTCGGCATCGAGATCAGATATTGTAGCGACTGTTAGTAGGAAGTGTTGTCTGGAGCTTCCACTCGGTGATTATAGCACTCAGAACCTATCTTCGGTTAGCAACCTGAGGTGCTACCAATGCAGTAGGCTAGGACACACAAAGCCGCAGTGTCCAAGGGACCCATCAGATAGGGATTTGGGGTGCAACTGGCTGATTAGGCTGAGGTAGTGGTCATGGAAGTGGTATCCAGGCAAAGGGTACACCGAAACATCAGAGTGGGCTAGTTCTGGGTAGTGAGGTTATATCACAGGGTCGTGGTTCAGGCCAGACGTATTCTTTATAGCCAACTTCTGAGGATCAGGGAGTGGGACCATATAGGGTGAGAGGTACAATCTTAGTAGAATATGTTATTTCATATTCCCTCTTTGATACAGGTGCATCACACAGTTTTATATTTGCGCCTATAGTGAAAAGACTTGGTCTAGTTGTGTTGTCCTCTGATGGCTTATTGATGCTAGACACACCACTAAGAGTTTGGGCAGAAGTTGTATACTAGTGCAGAGGGTGCCCCCTTGAGGTTGGAGGGTGTCACTTCATCTGGGATCTTTATGTTCTCGAAATGTCAGATTTTTGTGTCATTCTCGGTATGGACTGGCTAGTAGCTTACCAAGCCTATGTTGATTTTTACCTCCATAGGGTGATTTTCACATCATCAAAGGGTGTAGTGTATACTCTTATGGGTGAGTGGGATCTCCAGGCAAGCTGATCTAGAACAGAGTATCTTGGGTTGGATGGGATGACATCCCAAATCACTAGTTTGTTTCTAGATGATCAGGGAGTGAGTAAGACGGACCATCCTCCGGTGGTTGAGCGTTTCAGGGATGTTTTTCCAGACAAATTTCTAGGTTTACATCTTGAGAGAGATGTGGATTTCTCTATTGAGCTAGTGCAAGGATCTGCACCAGTATCCATTACTCCTTATAGGATGGCTATGAAAGAGTTCCAAGAGCTCAAGAAAAGGCTCAAATATTTGGAGTCAAAGGGGTTTATTCGACTCAGTACTTCTCCATGGGGTTCTTCGGTCCTTTTTGCAAAAAAGGCGGACGGGACTCTTAGGCTGTGTGTGGACTATCAGAAGCTGAACCAACTGACCGTTAAAAACCAATATCCCTTTCCATGGATATATGACCTGTTTGATCAGCTTAGAGGATCTAGGGTGTTCCCAAAAATTGATTTGAGGTCAGGGTATCACCAGGTGCATGTTCGACCTGTAGACATACCTTTTATAGATTTTCATATCAGGTATAGTTTATATGAGTATCTGGTTATGCCATTCGGTATCGCAAACGCGCCAGTGTTTTTGATGGACATGATGAATCTCGTGTTCCATCCTAACTTGGACTCGTTCGTCGTGGTTTTCATGGATGATATTTTGGTGTATTCTATAAATCGGAATGACCATGCCAACCATCTTGAGATCGTCCAAAATACACTAAGAGAGCATCAGCTATACACAAATCTTACTAAGTGCTACTTTTGGATGGATCAGATTCACTTCTTGGGCCATGTTATCTCGGAGACATGAGTTTTTGTAGACCCAAAGAAGGTTAGAGCTGTGGTTTCTTTGAAACAGCCCAGAAATGTCTTTGACATAAGAAGTTTCTTGTGGATTTCTGGTTATTATCATCATTTTATACAGGATTTCTCTTTCTTAGCAGCGCTGTTGACATGCCTGAATAAGAAGGGTGTGAAATTTGTATGGACAGATGATTGTGAAGTAGCCTTTCAGGAGCTGAAAAGAAAGGTTGACATTAGCACCAGTTCTGATACTGCCAGAATAGGCCAAGAGTTACACGGTCTATTGTGATGCATTAGGTATTGGGATGGGTGCAGTGTTGATGTAGGGATTCAAATTCGTGGTGTACGGATCCAGGCAGCTGAGGCAACATGAGAAGAATTTTCCGACGTAAGATCTTGAGCTAGAATCAGTTGTTCATGCGATGCGCTGTTGGAGACACTATTTATTGGGAGAGTGTTTTTTTGTTTACACAGACCACAAGTGCCTCAAATATATCTTTAATCAGTGTCATGTGAATATTAGGCAGTGACGGTGGGTGGAGTACCTACAGTCCTTTGATTTCGAGATAGCTTATACGCCTGGTAAGGGAAATATAGTTGTCGATGCTTTGAGTAGTAGGACTCAGATACATGCAGTACAATAGGCTAGAAATGAATGTAATCTTATGTCCTTATTCTCTAATACGCATCTTGATGTGCAGAATAGCCAAGGGAAATCTTTTCTATCATGCTTAGTTGTGACTTCTACCCTCCTGGACAGTGTAAGGATGAGACAACTATTAGATTCGGAAGGCCAACTTCTACAGGAAGGTGTGTCAGGTGAGGAACCTTCTCCTTGTTGGACTATAGGTGAGGATGAAGTTCTTCATATCCATGGATGTGTATGGGTTCTAGTGGATTTTAGAGAGGAGATGATGTGAGAGTTTCATGCTTAGGTTTGGGCAGTTCATCCTGGATTCACTAAGATGTATTGTGACTTGCACCAAAAGTATTGGTGGCTGGGTATGAAGAGGGAAGTGGCTAGTTTTATCATGAGATGTTCTACATGTCAGTAGGTGAAGGAAGAATAGCAGTGGCCAGTTGGGCTCTTACAGAAGTTACAAATCTCGAAGTGGAAATTGAATGGTGTTATGATGGACTTCATGACTGGTTTGTCGAGGTCACCTCGAGGTAACGATGCTCTGTGCGTTGTGGTTGATAGGCTCACCAAGGTTTCTCATTTCTAGCTGATCAAGGATACCTTCAGTGTGGGTGAGCTAGGAAGGTTGTATATCTGGGAGATAGCACGACTCCATAGGGTCCCGCAGACCATTGTTTCAAATAGGGATGCTAGTTTTATGTCAATTTTCTAGAAGAGTTTCAGAGGGTGTTGGGTACACAGGTGCTCTTGAGCAAAACATACCACCCCTCATAATGATGGCCAATCAGAGCATATGATACAAGCTCATGAGGACATGTTGTGAGCATGCATCCTGGATTTTGGGGGCCCATGAAAGAGGCATATTCCCCTAGTTGAGTTTTCATATAACAATAGTTATCATGCGACTATACAGATGGAACCGTACAAGGCTTTATATGGTAGGTCATACTGATCACCACTGTGCTAGTTAGAGGTAGGGGGATTTACTGGGACCACGTTTTGTTCAGGAGACTTCTGAGCAGGTCCAGTTGATACATAAGAGGATGGCTACCACACATTTTCATCAGAATTCATATGTTGATCGCCGCAGATGAACCCTAGAGTTTGAGGTTGGGGATTAGGTTTTCTTATGTATTTCACCGAGGTTGGGACACAGGCATATCAGAATACAGGCTAAGCTATCACCGAGATATGTTGGGCCTTTTAAGATTCTAGAGTGGGTGGGGCCGGTAGCCTATCAGTTTCAGTTACTTCAGAGGTACCATGCCATGCATGATGTGTTCCATGTTTCTCAGTTATGGTGATACTATTTAGACCTGTCTCATACCTTCTAGCCTGAGGAGGTCGAGCTTCAAGTAGATTCATCCTTTGAGGAGCATCTGATTCGTATCGTTGATAAGATCATGAAGGTTCTCTGAGGCTAGTTAGTTCCTCTAGTATGAGTGTTATGGTAGCACGACCGTTTATAGGATGAGACTTGGGAGTAGGAGGCTGACGTACGTGCTTACTGGCCAAAGCTGTTCGTAGACGAATCATGACCACCCTTCTGAGAGAAATTTGGGGATGAATTGCTATAAGGGGGAAATATTGTAAGAACTTGGGTTTTTGTAAGAGGTACAGATCCTTTTTCGTTTTGGTGTAACTATTCTATTGAGGCCTAATGTGGATGCGTAACTTGACCGCGGAGTTATTGAGGTGTATGGGGCTTGTTCGGAGCCCGGAACCAAGATTTAGGCTGGAAATGGCCTAGAACACGGTTTTCGCATGACCTGTGTACGGCCTGGTTAACTATGTGCCTTGGTGAAGGCTTGGAAGATGTAAGAGCACGGCCTGTGCACGGTTTGAGGAAACTGTGTGGGGTGGTCGTGTGGTTGCCCCTCGCCTTCCAGTCAGGTCTGCACGGTCTCTGCACTGTTTGTCCATGCTATGCGGGTAAACTGTGTGACCTACTGTATTTTGATATTTAATTAATTTTTAATTAAATTAATTAAATTTTATAAAAATCTAAACATATGCCTTATTCTACCACACAGAAGGGGAGAGCTCTCAAACAAGTCTATGGAGGATTTCGAGCCCATTTCTTCATCTGATCTCCATTTCAAACATCGTTCATCTTGTTAGATCCATAACGGTAGGTCCTCAATTCCTTTTTAATCTTTCTCAATTCTTCTGGTTATGAAGAACGTAGTTTGGATTAAGGCTCATATGCCCTAATTTCTCGTTCATTGTCTGTTCTTCAGATTTCTTCCAAACTAGGGTGAATCAGAGCCTGATACTGGAAGATCTATCCAGTACGAGCCTAAGGTAGGTGTCCTTATGCTTTTCATTGTTTTTCATGCTGTATATATATGTCGGATTGTCGCACGCCCACTTTTGGGGTGTCACCTGAACCTAGAATTTAACCCTGTTATTACTTACCATGTTGTAGGTAATCTAAATAGGATGGTATGTTCTTGAGTTAGGTTGTACACCTTGGATAGAAACATACCCTTGGTTGCATTTCCTTGAATGAATTTTTTAAGGATTTTGACTTAGGATGCCTATGAGGCATGCCTTTTCATTCCCATGGGGGTTGTTAAAAATGGAAATTGAATATGAATGGAATTGCGATAAGATGAAATGGTAATTGAAATGGTTTCAAGTATGGAATGGGTTTTCCCCATGACCCTTGTATGATGATTCTTGAATTTCTAGCCCATGTGAGTTAAATGCTTTTAAACTACTTAGAATGTGAATCAAAGTCATGGGTGAACCATGGAACCAATGTGAGTTTCCATGGACGGACTCATATGAGACTTGTTACTGAAATGCCGAGTGAATCATGGGTCTAGTGTGAGACTCCATGGACGGACTCAAAAGGGAATGATATGTCATGGGTGATACCCGGATCTTATTTATAGGATTCCGGGAATGGTATCAGATGATGGACTATACCACACCTGAAGTGAGGCTGGGTTCCTAGGAGGTTCTCCAGAACGGGCTTGTAGGGTGTTGGTGGATTTTCTCCCTAAACGATGATTGGTCTTCTAATGGAGTACTCTAGGAATGGGTTCAAGGAATGGCTTGAACACTTGAATGAAGTGATTAATGAATGGAATTGATACTTAAAGAATTTCCAATCCAAAGAACAAGCTTGGGCTGGTCTTGCTAGTTTCCTTGTTTTCTGCTTTCCATATTACACTACCTGTTTTCTATATACACTGACAGATTAGCATAGATCTTTGGTGGTTTCCTACTGGGATTCAATCTCACACCCTGTTTGGGTCATGTTTTGGACCCAAGAAGATTATATGATTTCGGGTAATGAGAAGGGAAAGATCCATTGTACAGGTACTTGACATGATGATCGGAGTAGGAGCGCACGGGACCAACCTGAAGCTTGCGATGCAACGGGGGATACATTTTGGTTTCTTTTTGGTATTTTGTCTACTGGTACTGTATTGTATTGAATTTCACCATCCTATATAAATTTATATTAGATCCTTCTTTTTGTTATTTATTTCTGTTGTTTATGTGTTTTCTAATGGTTACCTTCTTCTGCTATTGTATGATTGTAATTCCACTGTGATACTTTGGTAATGAGGGCATAGTCTCCCCACGGACTCACCTAGGCCCTCTCTGCTAGTCGGCAGCCTCTGAAGTTTGGGGATATGCACTTGAGGCCATGTGGCGACCGGTCCAGATACCGGTTTGAATGGTAAGTCAGGTCGGGACGTTACAGTTTTATAGTATAATTAGTTTATATTTTTATCATTTAATATAATTTAGGTCATTGTATATATTTTAAAATTTAAATTGTACATAAACACATGTCAATCTTTTGATAGTTTTTAATTTTTAAGAACCAGATTTTTGGTTTTGAGAACCATATTTAATTTTAAATTAATCAATGCAACTTATTGTTTTGAATTATGAAAATTGGATTCAAAATTTAGAATAATAAGTTCCAAATTGGGTAAATATATACCTTTAATTTTTGGAAATTATGAATAGTAACTTCAGTAATTATTTTATTTACCATGGTTAAAGGGTAAATCTAGTAAATAAGCGTAAAAAATAATTTTATAATAATATTAAGCTACCCTAACACTTGTCCTAATCTTATTGGATGAGATATTTCCGACCATGGTCTTCCTTGGGTTGATTTTGGGACCCCATGGAGCCACTTGGATAAAAAAATTACATTTTATAAGAATTAATTTAAAGTATAGAAAAATATAACATAAACATGTATCTTTCACTAAAACAATTTTTATATGAGAATATATAATTGATATATTTGACAATAAATATTGATTATATATCTAAAAATATTTCCTACATCGTATTATTTCATTTATAATTTTTACACCTTAAATAATTAAATTTATTTATAAAATAATGATGATGCAATAATTACCTTATTAATGAAGGATTAAAATTATTGATGTTATAAATATTAAAAAAATGTAAATTGAAACTTCTAATTCTATAAAAGAATTTTATAAGTGAATATTACATTTTAGGGTTGATTCATTGTATTTTTTCTAAGTAATAAAGTTTTTATGACTTTCACAAAAACCAAATACTAAATAATTTCAAAATTGTCATAAATGAGTTTTTAAAACAATTACAGTTTTATTAAATGATATAATATACGAAAAATAAAAGATTCAGAAAAATGAATTATATAAGATTATATTTTTCATTAATTAACCACTTTAAGTTCACTTGGCCTTTTATATTAATTTTATTAACCATGTAATATAAATATTCAAGAAGACATGGTAAATGTTAAACTATTTAACTAAGAGTTGAAATTAAAAGATAAGGTTAATATGGTGACCTAAAATTGTCTAAAACCTATTGGTTGAAAATATTTATACCCATAATCACCATATCCTAGAAATAAATCCATTTGGATCTATTATAAACATAAAATTATTTTATAATAAATTAATATTTCAAGCTCTTCCTAAAGTACCCCTCACCTCTCTTATAACAAGGTACTTCCGCTTCTCTTAAATTCACATCTCCAACGCCATTTTTATCAGCCAACCCATTCTAAAATCTACTCAAAACTACCATCACTTAAACCTAGATTCCTTAATTCTTATTTAAAGCCAATTTATGGAGCCATTTTGTTCAAATCAAAAGGAAGCACCTGAAGAAGAGGTAATTATTTAATCACCTCTTTCAATGTTCTTTTCTTCTTCAACTTCCTCTTTACTTTTTGTTTCCATACCAAAATAATAACTCTAGTAACTTATACATACTTTTATGTTATTATAAATATGTTTCAACCATATTCATTATTCTATCCATCCTATTAAGGACAAATTCCCCATACGTGAGTATGTACGACTTACCATCTCCACATCATGGTGTAGTTTGTTATTCAACACTTCATTATTTGGATGGATATAATAATGATGTATAATTTATGTAAATAATAAATATAAAATTTTAATTATTATTATATATATAATATACCATCCAATAACATACAATTTCACCACTAATAGAATGATATTTTTGATTGTGCATACGTACGACGTACCGTCTCCACGACACTATGAGATTTCATTACCCATCTTAACAATTCAAGAATAATTTTCATTTTATGATTAAAGAATAATGTTTAAGAACTTAATTTTATATTGGATATGAATAAAATACATCATATCCATAAAAAACATGACTTACGTAACAAAACATATAAATGAGAATGAATCTGTTAACATCCGAAACAATGATACTACTGAAATATTAGAGGATCATATATGATATAATATTTATGTATGTGATTCTTGTATAATTTTATAACATATATTTAACTATTGTACAAGAGTTTTACATACCCTCAATTGAGGAAAATTTCAAGGTAAGGGTAAATTTTAAAATCTCTTTATTATTCGATTTTGTTTATACTTAAGTGTCTACTGGGACCTCTTTATCATCCAAATATGTGTTTCTTAAAAATTTATTTCAAAACATTTTATTACTATTTCCTAGACTATGGGATAAATTCATTCATACCCTTTTTTGAATTTTATAAAATACTTTGAAAGGAATCTTCCTGTCATTTTCCAAACAAGGAACTTTGTGACCATTTCAACAAATTAAGGAAAGAATGTTTTTTAACTTATATGGTAGGTGTGGCAATTTTACACCATTATAACACCTTCTAATATTCCCTTAAAATATTATAAGAATATTTTCAAAATAAATATTTTCTAAATTTTAAATGTTTTCAATGTAGAAAAAGATATTTCACTCAAATAATTTTTAGATTGATTTTGTCTATGTCAATATCCTTTGTTGGATTTTACGCTTATTTGAAGTTGATTAATTATGATACAGTATTTCATATTGTATTGAAGGTTTTATGATATGTTCGACTGTGGATGTTTTTTTATACCATTCATGGTTTATTATTAAATTATTAACATTTTGTATTCTAGTTTTAATACGTATTTTTATGTTATTTTTCAACCTTTTCATATAAGGAATGCATTGGATGTAGCAAGTTATGAGTGGGGCCCTCTATAGCCCCTTGATGAATTGGTAGGTCTCATGAGACAAAATAATGTCTTGAAACAAGGCCTTGACCAAATATATATTTAGTGTCTTGTCACGAGGCCTTGACTATATGGTTGTGATGTCTGTCATTATGCATTCCATCATTATGAGATTAGATATTGATATTACATGTGATTATTTGACTAGTATAATATCCATGTGAATAAGTAAATGGAATTATTTAATTTAACTTTTTCATATTGTGATGAATTTTATGTTTAAAGGTCTTGTGTTTTAGTCTTATACATTAGCTTAAATACTTATTCTTATTTATGATAATTTCCACTATATTGTTATCCTTACTGAGCATATGGGATCAGCCCTTTCTTATGTTTTATTTTTTACAGGATGCGAAGAAGTATATAATAATTTACTTAGAGGGATAGGATAAGGGATTTGAGTGTGTTCAAATGAGACACAATATTTTTTTCATTTCATAATGTAATGTAAAACTTATGTATGTATCTAGTACATACAAGGATAATAAACTAATCAGTATTTTGTGACTTGATCTCTTATGATACTTCTAATTTTATGTAATAATGCACCGACTCTGGATAACGGTGGTTGGGGCATTAAATATTGTATCAGAGGAGGTTTAGTATAATCCTTGGAAACTAGATTTAGAAAAACTCTGATTAGAGAACAATACCCTAAGATAAACTTTGAGGATTGGTATATGAGAACTTCCAAAACAATTGGTTATTTAGATATTTTGTGGGTTTTCTAAGAAAATCATCCATGTCTGGACACTAAAGGTGGACGTGGTTATAGAATATATGTACCTAGGTGTGAAAACTCAGACAAAGAGTTTCGGGCTTGACCCGGGGTATCCTGGTACACGACAACAGGGCTTACTAAGCACCTTGTTTGACACTCCTAGGGGATATGCTTAGGATATTTCACATTTTCTTTACAAATAATTATGAATAATTTATGAGTAAATACATCCCCAAAGAAAAAAAATTTATGATTTTTGATAAAATGTATAAACTGTTCTATTTATGTTAAAATTTTTACAAGTTTGGAATTATGCATTGTGATTTATAAACTAACCTAGTGTATGTAATAATTTTGAAATGGAACCTAGTGGAAGGAATTGAAACTGTATCAACGAATGTAATCCATATAGGGATTTACCTCATACTCAAGATAATTATAGTGGATCTGGTGATGTAAATGGTGCTGAACAACTTATAACCATACTGGGACAACTCACACAGGTTATGAATAAAAACCATACACGTATGGAGCACCCTGATCCACAACACAGGGGATCAATGTTTGACCACTTCATGATGTAGAAACCACAAAAATTTAATGGGACTAAAAATCCTTTTGTAGCTAAGAAATGGATAAGTTTTTTATAGAAACTATTTAATTATTTGGGGAGTAGCGAAAGGGAAAAAAATTGTCATGGTATTTTATCGCCTCACAAGAGATGCAGATTAATGGTGGTTATTAATTCAAAACACGAAGGATGATAAAGAAGTATCAAATGTATAATGGAGGGAGTTTAAAGAGCTTTTCTAGAAAAATACTTTCCCCATGAACATGGAGCGGATAAGGAAAGGAAATTTCTGAGTCTGAAGAAAAAGAAGGATGAGGATATCTTAATGTTTGAGGAAAACATTACAAGGTTAGCAAGGCATTCTGTAGATTATATTTGTAACCTAAGAAGTAAGATTGATCGATTATTTTATGGTCTAAAACCATTTCTCCATAGATCATTAGCATCATAATCCTTCTCTTCGTATGAATATATAGTCTCATGTGCTATAAAGACATAAAAGGAATTCTCTAAGTATTATGAATTCCAAGAGAAGAAAGAGAGGAAGAGATCTTATAAACACTCTAGAAAAGGAAATTAGTGGAAGAAGGGAAAAGTTGAATTTCCATCTAGTAGTAATTGTGGTAAGAAACACCATGGTGAATGCCTAAAGGGTATGAGAGTTTGTTAAAAGTGTGGAGAGAAATGCCCCCAATATCATTATTGTAAGGTGAAAAAAGAGGCTATTTATGTTCAATGATACAATTGTAAATAAATGATACATTATGAAAATGAATGTCCTAAGAGTCAACAAAACTTACCTCAGAAAATGTCAAGGGAGAAAGGTCAAGCTTATGTGATCACAACTATTAAGGTTAAAGATCCGAATGACATAGTGGTAGGTACTTTAATCGTTTCTTCAAAATTATACAATGCTTTATTTTATTCTAGATCATCACATTATTTCATATCATCCCATTTTTCCAAGAAAATTATACATTTCCAATTTGACTTATTAAGGGAGTTTTCAGTCAAAAATCCTAAGGGAAGTATCATTGTAACAAAGTTTTGTCAATCAGTTTCCATTATGGTATGAAAACGTGAATTATTTTCTAATCTTATGGTCATACCCATGATTTAATTTTATATAATCCTTAGTATGGATTGGTTTTCTAACCATGATCTAAAAATTTATTTTAAAAAGTTTGAGGTTACAATTTTTTGATGATGATAAAGAATCACTTATCTTTAGAGAAAAAACATCACCATTTGATTCTAATCTAGATCCACCCCCAGTAGCTCCACTAAATTCAACTATTGGGGAGGAAGGGAGTGAAATATCTATGGGTAAGGAAAGGAATGGTCAAATAGAGGACATGTCTATTGTGAAAGAATATGTTGATGTGTTTTTAGAGGATTTACCTTGACATCCTCAAGAATGGAAAAATTGAGTTTTCCATTGACTTAATACTGAGTTCAAGGCCCATATCGAAGACCCCTTATAAAATTTCCACTGTGGAATTAGTGTAACTAAAGAAACAACTATAATAATTGAGTATTAAAGTTTTTATTCTCCCTAGTGTTTCTCCATGGGGATCCTCGTTCTTTTTTTTAAGAAGAAAGTTGGATCTATGAGGTCGTGCATTGACTACGTGGATATCAATGCTATAACAATAAAGAAAAAGTATCCCCCACCTTGCATTGATTATTAATTTGATGAAATCCATGGAGCTCAATATTTTTCAAATATTGACATTTGATCTGGATATCATCAATTGTGCATGAAGAAGGAAGACATTCTAAAGAAAGTATTTTGAACCAGGTACGGGCATTACGAGTTTACAATAATTTCTTTTGCAGTAACTAATACACCGTCTTTTTTCATGAATCTAATGAATATATTTTTGAAATAATATCTTGGTGACTATGTAGTGGTATTTATTAATGATATCTTGGTACACTCCAAAATCTATGAAGATCATTAAAATCACTTGTGCACTATTCCAAATGCTCTTAGAAGAAATGAATTATATGGGAAGTTAACAGGTGTGAATTATGGCTTCAGAAAATTTCATTTCTTTGTTATATTATCTAAAAGGATGTAATTTTTGTTGATCCTTAAAATTTTAGGGAAATCCACGAATGGACAGCACCGACGAGTATAACATTGGTACATAGTTTTATTTTCTTAGCAGGTTACTATCCATTAACCAAGCTCCCATGTAAAGGGGTTAAATTTGTATGGATAAAAGAGTGTGATGAATGTTTTGAATAATTGAAGAAAAGATTAGTCAATGATCGAATCTTTAGTCTACCATCATGGAATTATGGGTTAGTTATTTATATTGATGCTTCAAATAAAGTACTTGGTTGTTTTCTTATGAAGAATGATAAAGTTATTTCCTATGCATCGCAGCAGCTAAAAATTCATGAACAAAACTATCATAATCATGATCTTGAGTTAGCAGCTATAATATTTTCTTTGAATATATGGAGACACTATCTCTATGTTGAAAATGTGAGATATATACTAATCACAAGAGTTTAAATTATATTTTCTCCCAGAAAGAACTCAACATGAAGAAAAGGTGATGGATCGAACTACTCAATGATTATGATTACACAATACACTACCCCCTAGGGAAGAAAAATAAGGTGGAAGATGCTTTGAGAAGAAAGGATCATGGAGTTCTGAATAAGATGAGTGTGGAAAGGGATCCTATGTATATAGATATAGTAAATATAGATATGGTAATAATCATAGAAGGTGAAACAACAATACATTTTCAAATGGTTTCCAACCCATATTTACAAGAAATTATAAAATTTTCATAGACTGATTATGGGGAGTTTCAAAAGAAAATTAAAGGTGTGAATGATGGGAGATTGATCCAATTTGTATATGAAGAAAGAATTTTGAAATTTGGGAAGAGGCTTTGTGTTCCCGATATAACTTATCAAAAAAATGGAATTGTTGGATGATGCTCATAGATCAAATTTCTTTATACTACCTAGTGTCATTAAGATGTATATAGATTTGATGGAACATTTTTGGTGGGACAACATGAAGAGGGATATTTTTGATTATGTGTCAAGATGTATGGTTTTTCAATAGGTGAAGGCTGGAATACAACATCCTAGAGGAGTCTTGCAACCTCTTCCCATACCTGAGTAGAAATGGGATGATATTATGATGGACTTTGTCATTGGGATTCCAAAGACTCCTAGAAGTAATGATGCAATATGGGTCATTGTTGATCATATTACCAAGTCAAGACATTTTCTTAGTATAAGAGAATATTTACCACTTTAACATTTAGAAAGAATATATATTAATGAAGTTGTAAGACATCATGGTATACCCATATCAATTGTTCCTGATCGTGATCCCTGTTTTACATCAAAATTTTGTAAATGTCTTGAAAAATACTTGGATATTAAACTTAATTTGAACACTGCCTACCACCCTCAAACTGATGGTAAATCAAAATGAACTATTAAAACCTTATAATACATGCTGAGATCTTACTCACTTGACTTTAAAGGTATGTGGGATCATGATTTATCTCCGATAGAATTTTCCTGTAACCATATCTTCCATTCAATTATTCATATGGCACCATATGAAGCGTTATATAAAAAGAGATGTTGTACACCAACTTGTTGGGATGACATTGGTGAAAGAAAACTCTTAGGCCCTAAACTTGTTGAGGAAACAATGGAAATGGTGAAGATTATCCAAACCCACATTAAAGCATGTCAAAGTAGTCAAAAGATCTATTCCAATAATCGAAGGAAAGATTTGGAATTTTATATCAGAGATGATGTTTTCTTGAAGGTATCTTCATGGAAGGGTGTTATAAGATTCAGTAAGAATGGTAAACTGGGTCTCATGTACATCATACATTTTGAAATTCTAGAACAAATTAGAGTTTTAGTTTACCATTTGTAAATGTTTCCAAGTCTCTCCAAAGATTGTGATGTGTTCCATGTATCACTATTGAGAAAATACATGCCTGAACCAACTCATTTACTCACCTATAATGAAATAGAAATGGAACCAAATCTATCTTATTGTGAAGAAACTATTAGGATTCTTTATACCACAGAACAATTGTTGAGAAATCGGGCGAACCATTTGGTAAAATTTCTTTGGAGAAACCATAAAATGGATGAGGCAATGTGGGAACCTGAGGAGCTTATGATGAAGAACCATCCAAATATTTTTATGTAGTAGTATTCTTGAATTTTCTAGGAAGAAATTATTTGAAGGTGGGAATAATATAACACCCCATGCTTTCATAGTATGCTACTATTGGAATAATATAATTTCTTGCGTTGTACGCAGCTTTGAGTTCTAGCACATCCCAACCAATCAAACAAGCCATTTAAAAAAGTAGTTATGAATAGTAATACAAATTTTTTGAAACTTTATATATTTAATTTTTCAAAACTAACTTCATTTTCAGATTTAGAATATCAAAACTATCTTAGGGTGAATTTTTAGGTACTTTTATGACCACTTTCATATTTTAATTAATAGTGAAAAATAATAAATTTTAATTATAAACAAATCTTTTAATCGAAATAATTTATAATGTTAAACTATAAATTTGAGTGGTTTTAAATTATAATTAGATTATATATTTTTTATTTAATATAATTTAGGTAATTCGATGTAATTTCACATATAAAATTTTTTTATAAACACATGTTAATCTTTTGATAGTTTTTACTTATTAAAAACCCACTTTTTGGTTTTAACAACAGGATTTAATTTTAAAATTAATTACTGAAACTTCTGTGTTTTTAATTTGGAAAATTGTATTCCATATTTGGAATAATAATTTTCAAATAGTATAAATAGGTACCTTTTTTAAATTATGAATAGTAGCTTTGGTAATTATTTTATTTACCATGGTTAAAGGGTAAATCTAGTAAATAAGGGTAAAAAAAATATTATAATAATATTAAACTACTCTAACACATGTAATAATATTATGGTATGAGATATGTTCTACCATAGTCTTCCTTGGGTAGATTTTGGGACCCCATGGAGCAACTTTGATATGAATAGGACATTTTATAATAATTAATTTAATATATACAAAAATATAACATAAGCATGTATCTTTCACTAAAAAAATTATATGAGGTTAAATAATGGATATCTTAGACTATAAATATTAATTAGAAAGATAGAAATATTTCATACATCATAGTAGTTTATTTATAATTTTTAGAAATTAAATAATTAATTTTTTTATGACATAATGAGGATGTAGTAATTACCTTATTAATGAATGATTAAAATAATTGATGTTATAAATATTAAAATAAATGTAAATTGAGACTTTTGATGTCATCCAAAACTTTTCTAGGTTAATATGACAGTTTATTCTTGATTAAATGTATTTTTTAGAATTAATCAAGTTTTTATGACTTTCACAAAAACCAAATACTAAATAATGTCAAAATTGACATAAATCAATTTTTTAAAATAAATACTATTTTATTAAATGATATAATATCCTAAAAATGTAATATTAGGCCAAAAGAATATTATAATGTTATATATATCATTAATGAACCACTTGAGGTTATCTTGTCATTTTATAGTAAGTTTATTAACCATGTAATATAAAAATATATGAAGACATGGTAAATGTTGAATTATTTTACTAAGAGTTAAACTAAAAGATAAGGTCAATATGGTAAACTAAAGTTGTATAAAAACTATATTTGAGAATATTTCTACCCATACTAACCTTATCCTCGAAATAAATCCATTTTGAGATATTAGAAACCGAAAATGATTTTATAATAAATTAATATTCCAATCTCTTGCTAAAGTGCCCCTCACCTCTATTATAAAAAGGTACTTCCCCTTCTCTTAAATTCACACCTCCAAACACATTTGTCTCGGCCAAACCATGATAAAATTTCCTCCAAAATACCCTCAAATCAATCTATAGGACTTAATTTGATCATAAATCTATCCTAAGGAGCCCTTTTGTTCAAATCCAAAGGAATCACCCGAAGAAGAGGTAATTATTTCATCACTTCATTCGATGTTCTTTTCTTATTCGACATCCTTTTTCCTTGTTGTTTCCATACCAAAAGAATAAATAAAGTACCTTATACATAATATTATGTTATTATAAATATGGTACAACTATATTCATTATTCTATCCATCCTATGAATGAAATATTCACCATATGTGTGTACGTACGGCTTACCGTCACCACATCGTGGTATAGTTTGTTATTCAACACTTCATTATTTGGATGGGTAAAATAATGATGTATAATTGATTTAAATAATAAATATAACATGTTAATGATTCTTTATATATAATATACCATCCAATAGAATATTATTTCACCATCAATAGAATGATATTGTTGCTCATGCGTACGTATAGCTTACCGTCTCCACGACAGGATAAGATTCCATTCCCTATCATAACCATTCAAGAATAATTTTCATTTCATGATTAAAAAATAATTTTTAAGAACATAATATCATTTTGTATATGAATCAAATACATCATTTCCATAAAAAACATGACTTACTTAACAAAACATATAAAGGAAAATGAATCAATTAACACCTAAAATAATGAGACTATTGAAATATTGTTAACAAAGCAATATTAGAGGATAATATATGATATCATATTTATGTATGTGATTATTTTTTTTATTTAATAACAATGATTTAAGAATTATATAGGAGGTTAATGTACCGTCAAATAAGTAAATGTACACGGTAATGGTTAATTTTACAATCTCTTTATTATCTGAGGTTTTCTATACATAAGTGTCTACTGGGACCTCTTTATCATCCACATCCATGTTTCTTAAAAATGTATTTCAAAACATTTTTTTTACTATTTTCTATACTATAGGTTAAAGTTATTTATACCCATTTTTACTTTTATAAAATTATTTGAAATTAATCTTTCTGTCGTTTTCCAAATAAGGTACTTTATGAACTTTTCAACAAATTAAGGAAATAATGGTTTTTTAACATATATGATGGGTGTGGTAATTTTCCACCGTAATAACACATTCAAAGATTCCCTGAAAATATTACAATAATATTTAAAAACTAAATTTTTTCGTTACTTTTAAATGATTTCAAAGCAGAAATGGATATTTTACTCAAATAGTTTTTGGATTGATTTCATCTATGTCAACATCTTTTGTGGGATTTTATGCTTGTTTGAAGTTGATTCATTATGATATAATATTCCATATTGTATTGAAGTTTTTGTGATATGATTGATTGTGGATGTGTTATTTTTATACCATTCATGGTTTTTGGTTAATGTATTAACATTTCGTATGCTAGTTTTAATACAAATGTTTATGTTATGTTTCAACATTTTGATATGATTAATGCATTGGACGTAGTAAGTGATGGGTGTGGCCTGCTATATCCCCTCGATGTGATGGTAGGTATCATGAGAAAAACTAGTATCTTGGCACAAGGCCTTAAAAAAATTTATATTTAGGGTCTTGGCACGAGGCCATGGTTGTGTGGTTATGATGTCTGCCATTATGAATTCCATCATTATGAGATTAGATATTGATATTACATCGGATTATTCGACTGTTATAATACCCATGTGAATAAGTAAATGGAATTATTTGATTTATATTTTCCATATTATGCTGAATTTTATGTTTAAAAGGATTCTATTTTAGTCTTATACATTGGCTTAAATGCTTGAGCTTATTTATGATGATTTCTACTATATTTTTATCCTTAATGATTATCTGTGATCACCCCTTTCTTGTGTTTTATTTTTTCCAGGATGCGAAGAAGTATATTATGATTGACCTACATGGATAGTATAAGGGATTTGAGTGTGTTTAAAGAAGAGACAATGTTGATTTTTCATTTCATAATGTAATGTAAAAATTATGTATGTATCCAGAACTTCCATGACTACTAAACTGATTGTTCTTTTGAGACTTGATCTCTTGTGATCATGCCAAAGTTATGTAATAATGCACCAAATCTGGATAGGTGGGGTTGGGGTGTTACAGGATCATATGTACAATAATTATTTAATGTCGTTGAGGAATAGAATTTCTATAAAAATTTCATTTTAGACATTCTTTAGAAAAATAACCTTTTCACATTGAAAATATTTTTAAAACCAATGTTATAAAAAAAATTAAAATAATTTCCTATTAAAATAATATTTGAGACATATAATATAATCTTTAAATCATTTAGTGGTCATGATAGCTATAAATTTCATTCATTATATACATTTTAGAACAAATATTTATTTCACTTTTTCATTATATTCCAAACATGAATTGTTTGGAAAATGACATGAATATTACATTCAAAAAAAATTTAAAAGTACAAAACGGTTAAAATTTTATTTAATAAATCATTTTTATAATGTTAAAAACATATTTCAAAACATTTTTATAATACATGGTTTTGGAAGAAAATGGAATTTTGACTAAAGAGTGAAATGATGTCTCATTTTATTAAATATAATTTTTAATAATTATAATTAAAAAAGAGTGTAATGTGGTACTAATTATATAAAATATCATGAATAACCAGTGTATAATAAAATTAAAGGGGTTTTTTATATAATTATAAAATTATTTCCTTCAATGGGAATTCAAGTATAAAAAATTTCGATTGAAATGAGACTGTGAAATAAAACCTTAAAAAGATCATAAAGTTAAAGTAAAAGTTAATAAATTAATTGATTATGTTTATAAAAATTATATCATAATTAAAAAAGTGGATATACCACATAATATAGGGAATATTATTTACACACATAATATTAAAATTTCAAAGAGAATGAATAAGTAATATAACACAAAGAAAAGAAATTTAGTTATGAAATTCTTTATCACATTGCAAATTTAAATTGAAACACACTTAAATGAAATAATTAAAATTAAAACATAAAATATCCTGAATTATGAATTATTCATGGTATTACATGAATATAGGGTACTATATACATTATATAAAAGAAATTAGGTGCATAACATTACAAGATTCCTCGATGAGGGGAAATTATAATGAAGTCCCTTAACTCATGATTCCTTTTGGTTGATCATGGATTAATATCCTGTAAAATGGTTCTAATCATGTTATTAATTTTTACCAGAACCAAATTAATATTTATAAAATCACATATTATCCTCTTATAACATTTTAATACTCTTTTTTATCAATATTTCAATATTTTCATTGTTTTGGGTGTTATTTTCCCGGTTTTCTCAAGCATGTTTTGTCATGAATGTTTGGTTTATTGGATATAGGATATTGATAAATCATATTTAAAAATATATTAATGTTATTTATATCATATTTACTCATTAGGTGCATTTTTTTAATCATTATTGAAGTTCAAACATGGAAAATGAATCATATTGCTTTGTGGGGATGGTAGGTGGTATGTACATACAAGCGAAGATATCATTCCCTTAATGGGTGAAAGGATATGGAAGTGTGTGATATATTAATTTAAAATAATTTATATAATTTTATATTTAACATATATTCATTATGTTTAACATTATTACTTTCAATGTAAATCAAATGTGAAAATTGAAACACATCGCTTCGTAAGGCGGTAGTCCACCATACACACGAGCGACATTATCATATTTTAAATGGAATGGAAAGTAAGAATTTATATATAATATTACAATTAAATTAGGATAATAATATCATGAATATTATATATATACACTCAACCCATAATTATATACAATCTTGAGATGTTTTGACAGAAAATGAGTTACATCAGTTCGTGAGGTGGTAATTTGCCGTACACATGATCATTGACATAGTTTCAAATTTGATGGAGGGCATATAAATAAATATTATTAAATATAAATAATAACATATAATTATATTATATATACTATATTAATTATATTTTAATTTTTAATTCATAAATTATATTTTAAAAAGAATAAAGAAAATGAGAGATCTTTATTAAGATAATTACCTTCTCTAGAGAAATCTCCTTTGGATATCTTATTAAGGACCATAGGATTGGACTCTGAGGAATAAAATTATTTCTATAATGTGTCTATGTATGTTGGGTATATATTTTCTTAGGGTACGGTTGACCCAAATGGCTTGAGAGTTTTGAATATTGGAGGAGAGGGGTGGCCTTTTATAAGTGGGGGAGAGGACCCACGTGGAATTTTTGAAAAGAATCAATTACACCCATGTTTTTATAAAGTAAAATCCAAAACAAATAGGTCATTATCAACCATTATATGGGATAACGTCGATATATTTCCATAAAATGGGAACTGGACAAGTTGTTTGGTCATTTTAACCCTTATTATTTTAGTTTGACTGCCTAGTAAATTAGTTTTTACCTTAATTGTGATAATTAATTTTTATTGTTTTGACTATCACTACTAGAAACCGGTCCTATAAAAATGGTCTTATACTAATGTTTATCAATGGTTTTTCCAAAAAAAATATTATATGTGATGGATATTCAAATAGTTTTAAAAAAATTGGTAGAGCCACTATTTAAAGACCTTATACCAACAGTTATTTCAAAACCATTGGTATAGGTACTAGGATTTTTTATGAATTATTTTGTCAAATATCATCTACTAAATCTCTATAATTTAATGAAAACCCATTGATATAGGTTATTTATTAAAAAACTATACCAACTACTTTTCAAAACCATTGGTATAGATCCCAAAACTCCGAGCAACTATACCAACGGTTCTCAAAACCATTGGTATAGGTCTATACCAACGGTGTTGACAACCGTTCCTATAGGTACCCAAATTTTTTATGAATTATTTTGTAAAATTTCATCAAATAAATAAATATAATTTTTGTAAATATAAATATATATCTGATTATATTCACAAAGATAATTTTATTATAGTGGTTAGGTATTTTGTATATAAGTGGGTGGTCATGGGTTCAAACCTTAGATGCGTCTTTTATTTTACATTACCTATCCCAACAGTTCCAAACCGTTAGTATAAGATTTTTTTCAAATAGTGAATTAATAATGGTAATAATTTAAGTTGAAATTATTATATAATAAAAATAATTCTGATTCAAAATATTGAATCAATTTTTTAAAATTATTTTCACTAAATTTGAAGAATGTAATTAAAAATTATACCCACAGATGCATCAAAAAAGTGTATTCCAAAGATAAATTTACCAAAAATATAGAATTTTTTAATATCAAAATTTAATATTAAATATATTTAAATTAAATAAATTTGTTAGATTTTAATATAATTGACTGTGTTTACTTTGAAACCAATTTTCAATATAATTTAACCCAGTGAACTAATTAAATGAAAGGACAGATTTCAATACAAATCATAATTTTTTCACTGTTCATCCAAAAATAAAATACTTCAAAAAGTTCCCAAATATTAAACCTAAGATAATTTTGATATTAAAATTTCAAAAATGAGGTTCATTTTTTAAAAAAATATATATATTCTTAAAAACTTAATTTTAAATTATGTGCATAGAGCACAACTAAACCATCTTTTAGAAATATACAATTTTTCAGAAAACATTTCTTATTATTTTAAATGATTATTATTTTATTTCTAATAAATAGATTACCATAATTTTAATAATTTAGTTATCATTATTCATACCCACCAATTTAACGGCTAGGTTATAACGATATACTATATTATGGTTTATTTAGACTCAGGGTTTCATATTTTTTATGTTATCAAAGAGATCAATTTTTTTCAATATATACATATATATATCATAAACTCTTAGGGTTTTATATTCTCCTCTAACCTCAATGTTACCTATCATATACGCTATTGAACCCAACTTTAATATTTTAAAATATATGGGTGTTAAAAATATAACTTGATAAATTAAAAATAATATTTCTAAATTAATTTTTATAATTTTTAAAGGAAATTTGGATTGAATAAAATTTTTGATTAATTTTTTATATAATAATGATGTTAAAAAATCATCGTTCTCATATAGCAACAAATTTCACTTTTTCATTAAAAAATAAACTTGGTCAAAAAAATTTAAAATATCACCATAAAACTTTTTTAATGTGCTGAGTCCAAAAATAAACTTTATTTTATAAAAATTATTATATAAGTATGATAATTGAAACATTTAATTAAAAATCATCATTCTAATGAAAATTAATAATTTAATATAAAAATAAACATTTTAATCGTTATAAAAATTACTGATGGCTTCATTAAAATATATTATTATTTTAAAATAATTTTATTAGATTATTTCAGGAAATAAAATTTATTTTAAACTTCTACATAAAACATAATTTTAATGTAATATATTTATAGTCTCAAAAAAATAATATATTTTTTATTAATTCAACAAATAATCCTGATGATCATTTAAATGCACCTATATAACCAAAAATAATAAGGACCAACTATTTTATTAACTGGTGGTCATAATGCCAACCAACTGTATTAGTTGAAAAATATATTGTATATGATCATATTTACTAATAAATACACAATAATTCTTACTCTTCATCATTAACATAGATTTGAATTAAGGGTCAATAGTGTTTCCAAAAATAATAATACATTACTAATTCTATGTTCCTCTATTATAGGGATGTTCATGGGTGTGATGATTCTAGGGGATTGAAGCTTCCCAGATTTATATTTTTCACTTTATTTAACCTAATTTTTTTCATTTTAATATTTGTTATGATATTTGGATTTTCTTTTGACTGAATTTTACAATATTCGTTAATAAAATAAAGTGTTACTAGTTTCTAGTTTGTGTTTTATTCCCTTTTCTATTCTTATTTGAACTAGTTCATAACAACAGATGATGTTCAAAGTTATTTTGAAATTTAAACTACTTTCTATGTGCTTATATTATAAAACATAATAAAAATTAATTGATGTGAAATATATCCATTATTAAAAAAATATTTATTGAGTCATTACATTTACCCCCCATAAAGGAATTTTATCCCAAAAATTTCAACGCATATTCTCAATTGTGAATAGACTAGGGTACTTCTATCTCATTGTTTCCTCTAGTTCCATGATTCCTCTTAATATATATTATTCTTCTATATCACTTTGACATGGTTAGTTTCTTTTTTTGTATAAATTTGTCTCTATGGTCCAATATCTTCCCCGGTCACTCCTTATAAGAGAGGTAATTCTCCAGTTGTACCACCTCTAGATGTAGTACATGTGTGGGATCAGGAGTGTAATTCCTCAAGAGTGATTTGTGGAAAACATCATGAACATAAGCCATGTTTGGTGGATGTTATATCTGATATCACACTACTCCCATATGATCAAGGATATCAAATGAGGCATGTACTTAGGGATAAAATTTTCTTTCTTTCCAAACTACAAAACTCTTTTACATGATGATATTAGAAGAAAAACATTGTCTCCAACATCAAACTCCAACTCCCATTAATAGTTTTCAATATATATCTTTTTCTTAATCAAATCAACATTATTGTTTTTCTTGGTTTATTAGACATTTTCTATCATCTCATACATAAGATTGGGTCAAATAAGGTTTTTTCACCAAATTCATCCAAAATATTTGGAGTTCAACATCACTTTCCATAAATAGATTTTTATGGATCCATTTGAATACTTGAGTGGAAGCTGTTTTTTTAGAACTCAACTAATGAGATTGTTGATCTGATCCATCTTTAAATTCCATTGAGAAGGTTCCAAAAATTTCTTCAAATGGTCCTTTTAGATTTTACATTTTTTTGGGGGTTATATGACATATTGAAATGAAATTTAGTATTCATAGCATATTGAATACTTCTCTAGAATTTAGATGTGAGCCTTGGATCATGATCATAAATGATTGAAAGTGGTTTCCCATGTATCCTCACCACATATATTGTGTATATCTTGGAAATTTTTTAAATGGAGAAATATTCCTTAATATCAATGAATTGGGAAATCTTAGTGAGTCAATGCACCGCAACCAATATCTTATTTCTTCCTTTCAGTGCCTTCAGGAGGACATTGATGAAGTCCATGGTGATGTACTCTCATTCCCATATGGGTATAGAAAATTGTTTCATTATCCCATTGGAATTATGTCTCTTTAATTTAACTTTTTTACATACCTTTCACTTTTAATTATAATCAACAATCTCCCTCTTTACATTCTTTGACCATAATTTATCTCAAGGATTATAATAATTCTTTGTACTTCTTGAATCAATGGATAAATATGAGCTCTGTGTGGTATCCAATATCACTTTATTTATCTCAAGTTATCAAGGAATGTAATGTCTAGATCCAAATAATAATACACCTTCTTTATTTTGGTGTAAATAATAAAGCTTCCCATCCTTTTCTACTTTCAACTTCTTTTGAATTCTCGGATCATCCATTTATTCCCCCTTGATCCTCTGATGGATAGATGTTTTGGAAATCATTTAGTCTGGGAAGGATGTATTACCTATCATCATAATTTATAGAACCATAATTTTCATATACATAATTATAGGTTCTTTTTCAATCCATATCATGCATAGAGTATTACTTTATTTTCTTCTAAGATCATCAGTAACATTATTCTCCTTTCTAGGATGGTAGTGAATTGAGAAATCGTTGTCCTCGATTATCTCTAACCATCTTCGCTAATGAATGTTGAGCTCCTTCTATGTGAATATAGAATTCAATATTTTTTTAATATGTATATATATAATTTTCACCCAAAATATTTAGTGTCTCCAAATATTTAATGCAAATATATTAGCTACAAAATCCATATCAAGGGAAGGATAATTTTTTTCATGATACTTTAACTATCGCAATGCATAAGCAATCACCTTGTAATTTTTCATGAGTATACATCTAACAAATTTTAATAAAGTATCAATATAAATGAAAAAATCCTCCATATAATAGGGTAAAGTTACCATTGGTTCACTAACGATCCTCTTCTTCCTTTCATGAAAACATTCTTCACACACCTTTTTTCAAATAAACTTGCCTCCCTTTTGAGTTAACTTGGTTATTGTATTAGAAGAAATTATTTTTTTTCACAACCATTATATTTTATCCTATTAGACTAAGGAAACTATGAGTATAAGTTACAGTTGTAGAACATGGCCACTCCTCCGTGGCCATTTTCTTGGCTGGATCCACTAAAATTTCTTCACTAGACATGATGTGTACTAAGAATGTGACTTTTTGTAACAAAAAATCATATATTCTAAATTTACCAAAAAAATTATCCTTCTATAGAGTTTTTAATACAACACTTTTTTATTTTCATTCTCCTTGTTACTTTTTTACTATATCCAAAAAAATCATCAATAAATACCACCATCAAATTATCATAATAGTCCTTAAAGACTCTTCTCATGAAATCCATAAATATCACCTGAGCATCAGTAAATACAAATTACATAACAAAAAAAATCATAATTACCATATCTTATTTGGAAGAAATTCTCTTGGATGTCTTATTTATTCACCCTCAATTAATGATACCCAAAACTATGGTCAATATTTGAATAGAATTGATCTTTACAAAGATGGTTGAAAAATCATGAATACTTGGAAGAGGATCTTTATTCACCATAATTTTACCATTAAGTTCTCTATAATAAATGTACAAACACATTTATCCATCCTTATTCTATACAGAGAGAACATTTTCTCCAAAACAAGACACCCTTGTTCAAATAAAAACCTTCTCCAAATGATCCTAAAGTTTCTTCTTCAATTCCTATAACTCTAAACATTCAATTCTCTATGGACTCTTCAATATTGGCTTGGATCCATGTATAAGTTCAATTGATAACTCTAAATCTCTTCCTGGGTAGGTCCTAATAACTATTTAAGAAATACATCAACATATTCCTAAAGAATAGGAACATCAATTATTTTTAGGATTTCTATTTATTATTGTTTCTCAAAAATAATTTCCATAAATATGGAAATTGGAGGTGGTTCTTGGAAATACTTGATCTATGAAATCTATCCTTTGAAGATGGTAAGAGGTATTCCCTTCAAGACAATTGAAATATCATTACTTCTATTGTTTATCTTAGAATTATAATTTTATAACAAATCCATCCCAAGTATTATGTCAAACTCCACCATCAGAATAATCACTATGTTTATAGAGAGATTTTACTCACCAAAGTTAATAATGGAATACCTATATATAAATTATGATTGAATAGTTCTTCTATGAATTTTAATAGAAAACCCTTCAACTTTTACTTAATTTTCATTTTAATCATAAAATAAATAAAACAATATAGAATGAGAATCAAACAATGTAAATTCTATGTAAAATGAGTGTACATACCACAAAATATTTTAGAGACTCGACTTTAGCCATCATAATTATGAAATAATAACCTTTATACCTTGGACTTTTTGGGGTTTTATGGTGCTTTCCCTACATTTCCTTCTGATTTGGACATTCTTCAGAAAAATTCCTAAGTTCCTCATACTTGAATCATTTCACAACAGTACCATCTTCCATTTTTCATTGTTATTTTGATTTTTATGTTCTACATATCCTTGAAAGTGTTGAGATATAAATCAATTTCTTCTATACCTATATCGCTTTACACTTTTTTAAAAACATTTCCCCAAAGGTATCATCATGATTTTGTTTCATATGGGATTTTGTACTTTATTCTTATTTAAATTCATCCTAAAATTTTGTTCCATCTTTATATTCATGTAATTCATTACATGATTCCACTGGGAAACTCCAAACTCTATCTCGACATTGAAATAACACCACATTGTCTCTTTATATCTCCCAAATTCTCATATTTCAAAATAATTCCTAAATTGGGTCTTATTCCACCAAAAAATCAATATGACTTTCTATCAGATTCATTGATAAATCCTGAAGTGTTACACAAAATACTTGTAAATTTTATCTCATAATTCCCCCATGATTCATTTTATATGTTTTCAACTTAAATAATTACTTATCTATTTTTTATAGGGTATGAGGAAAATACTAGATGAAAAATACAATTTTGAAGTCTTCCCATCCCATATAATCAACCTCATAACTTTCCTTCATGTTCTTGATCAGTGTCTACCATAGATCAACTTCTCCCTCTAGGTGATATACTACTAACATAAACTTCACATTATTGGAATAATTGAGTACATTAAATATTTTTTCTATAGTGTTAATCCATTTTTTCATGATTATTAGATATGTATTTCAACTAAAAATAGGTGGTTGTTGACACATGAAGGATTCAAATGCCAGTTGTTCCTTCCATGTTTAAGTAGTATGCTCCACATGTTTTTAGTTATTATTGATGACATGAGTTAATTTATTCATCATCATCGTGATGTTTTCAACTCCAACTCCCCCCCCCATATTGGGAATTTCGTCATCACATTTTCTATTTCATCAATTGATTTCATGTGTCATATTTCCTTCTATTTTTTTATAAAGAGAAAACATATGTGAGAAAATTGTTAATATTGTGAATCTTATAATAAAAATTTTAAAGGAAAGCTTAATCATAAAATTTTCTAATATCATTCTTCGATGATGATATAATTTAATCTTAAAAAATGTTTTAAAATATCCTTATATCCTTCATAACTGTTTTTATAATCATGTGATTATCCAAATCATATCCCTTAGGAGTGTATAACTTAGTGTGCATCAAGACCCATTATCATGAACCAACTCATGATTGAGTCTAGCTCAATATGTTTTTTTGGGGGTTGTTACCCATAGGTATATTTTTTACAAGTCCACATGAACTTTTAATATCCATAAATGGATGTATTTTCTTAGAAACCACTTACTCTATACTTCACCAAAATAGTAATATATTTCTTTATACCTATACTTATAACTAGGATTTTTACAAAAGTTTTCTAATCATAATTTCCAAAAATAACTAAACCATCCTTTGGTACTAACTATGTTGACCCACCTTTTTTATTTCCTAATGCTTTCATTCACTGGGGACATATATCAAATAAAGGGTTGAGTATAAATTATATCAAGGGAATAAAAAAATTAGATAGTTATCATGTGAACAAGAATAATATCAATAAGGAATGATCCAATGAACATTAGGAATGTCATAATAGAAATAATATTAAACATAATATGAAAATGTTGATTCAATATAAAAATGATAAATTCATAACCATATCGGCAAGGATTCTCATTAGGGTGTCATAAATTATATTTATGATGGTTAGTCACCAAGTTATTTTAAAACATGTCACACCTATATATTATTTCATTACCCAATGCATTAGAGTCCTATCAGGGAGCAACCATCATATGTATTAATTCATGTGAGAAACATTTATCATAAAAAATCATTTCACCAATAACATGAGAATAATAAATAACAATATTCCTATAAAATCACTAGGTACATAAGATCTTAAAGACTAAAAAATATATCATTTTTTACCTAGGTAAATGGAATGTGGGTTTCATAAATGAAAATATTTGAATCAATAAATAATATTTACATCTAGGTAAATACCCACAAAAAAGGAAGTGGTTTGGGTATTCCTAATATTGGAATTTCTCATGTAAATGATAGAAATTCAATAAATTAATTTGGAATCATAATAGTATACAACATGGATTAATGGGAGGGGATAACTGAAGATCCCACTTTGTGTATGGATTTTATTTTATTTTTGTTAAATTATTTTCATTGGTTTAAAATAGTGATCAATGAGATAGGGAGATTTTATTAATTTCAATATGATGAAATATTTTTAACGTTAATGGATCTTGGATGTACTGATAAAGTCTTATAATTTGATGAAACATGTGAATGGTTTGAAGGCTTTGAGTTTTATGGTTATTCCTAGATAATTCTTTTAGATTACTTCATAGGGATTCCTAAATAATTTTTATTGATTCCTTCATACTGATGCCTATATAATTGTTATGGATTCATACCATTGGATTTCATGCTCGATAAATTATACATGTTGTAAAATAAGAAAATTTTTGAAATTGTTTTATGTTAAAAATACATGTATCAAATGTGATATATTTTTTACAATAAAGATGAAAGTGGTTCTAATGATAAATAAGTTATTTGGAATTTATATTTATAAAAAATTGATTAACGAAAATAGTCAATATTTGAAGAATTTATGAAGATAAGTTAAGGTATTAAATAATTATATACTTTAGTTCTCATCTTATAGGGGGATATTTATTTAATATTGAATTCCATTAGATACATTGTTTTTTAACTAAGGGTTTTTATGGGGTTTATTTAGAAAATGGAGCCAACCTACAAAACTAACCAGCTAGCCACTACCGAGGGATTATGTGGGACACAAGGTCATACACACCCAAGGTAGGCCTACTAGTCTATCCTACAGTTGGCATGGAGATTTGTGTGTAATCCCCAGTCACGCTCAAAGGTACTCATGGAAATAGGAGAGGCAGCACCACTGTGTAGGGTGGAACGACTATAAGAGAGAACCCATATGATGAAATATCAGGGGAGGGAGAAAATATTTCTATCATGATGAATGTGAACTTAAGTTTATATACTGTGTAAAACAATGAGATTTTTCCATGTGGGATGAAAAACATGTGTCCCTATTCATCTGCTTAAAAACAGATATAATACGGTATGATGATCGAAGTGATAATAGTCGTCCACTGTAACATGTGCCCTAGTGGTTTAAACCAGCTATATAAGATCATCCACGCATTATAATTTAAAAACATCCATGCATTATTTTTAATATCTCTATCTTATTTCTCCTTCCAGCTCTCGATGGACCCTCTAGTTCACTTAAGAAGACACAAAACCATCGTCGATTAAACCCAAGGCCACCATGCTCAAACTATGGTTAGAACATTGAGACAAACTTGGTTGAAGGAATCATGAAACTTTTTTGCATGATTCATGTGAATAATTAAATGACCAAGCAATAGACAATCTAAAAACATAGTTGCAGGAGTCCATCTGATCTTGGGAATTTGATAATATGGTTTGCATGCTTTTATAATTGCATGAATGTGATTTATCACCAATAGAAGAAGTAGAATGACTGTGAAGTTAAAATCTGTGAAATGTATCATCATAATAAACTAATTTTGAAGTTTTAAAAGATTATATTTTTGTATCATTAAAATTTTCATATGAATGTCATAAAAACTAGGATCCAACGAGGCAATGACGATGACTCCTTCCTATAAATAACGAATCACTGAGGCTGAATGAAGTGCTTCCTCTCACATTATTACAAGATCAATAATTTTCTAGAAAATTAGAGCCTCTCAAAAGTATTATTTCATGAGAACAGGCAAGGTATACAAGAATTCAAGTCTTCTCGAAGAAGATAATTCCCATTGAAATTCGATGAGTGAAAAGCACTCTCGAATGAACCTCGTAAAGAAGAGTATTCTTCAAATAAAATTGGATAGCGTAAACACGTCTACCTAGATTTTTGGGAATATATGATTCTATGATCTAGTTCATGAATTTAGTTCCCCCACTATGAATCCTGAAGAACCTATTCCATGAAGCACACTTGAATTCATAGAGCTTGAACCACACAAAAACTCAAAAAAAGTAGTTTACACAACTTCATAAAGAAGATAGAATCTCGTGATCTACATAAACAAAGAGTATTGAAATCAAAAATATACATATTGTTTTGAATATATGAAATGTGTGAATATTTACATGAATTGTTGAATACATAAGTACTCTTGAAAGGGTTATATATTACTGGAAAATGTTTTCATGCCTGGTTTATGAGAAGGAAGAGAAGACAGTGAGTACATAAACTCATGTGCATGATTTGAGATACGTGAACTTTTGTTTTAAAAAGATACAACCAGGAAGTAAACATTACATTCATTCTTTCATGCATATGTAAATAATCATACACACATAAAAGTTTATGAATTTGAGATACCAAAATCAGGATTGAATATTTCACATCAAATAATAATACATTAATAAATGTGCAAGGGCTCCACTTGTTACGCATCAAGAATTACATGAATGGAGTGAGAATGATATAATTAGGTTGATAATTTAAGAAAAGATTAAATTATTTAAGTGTAAGATAATTTTTACTAAATATTGAAAGTGTGGTGAAATCTAGTTAAACAAAAATCTACTACACTAAGAAGAATAAAAGAGAATTGATACTGCATTAACTATTGATATTGTGCATCAAAGAAGAATAATTAATTATGATAATTCTATTTTGAGATGGTCATTATTGTTTTTATATTCATAAATGAGATTTTTTATTCAACAAAAAGAAAAAATAATAGTGATTTAGTTATTTTAGGTTTTTAATTGAAGAATAAATATAAAAGAAGAAGTGACTGACCAATTTATATTCAGTTAATCAATATTTTGTCAGGATGGTTTATGTGTTCATTAATGAACAACATTCATATTTTTGTGACTGAGATAAGTAAAAGATTATGAAGAATTTTTTGTTGTAGGTAAGAGGTAAGAAGAGTTGGTTGTATGTTGTTATAAAAGTAACAAAGTAAACTAGAGGGTTGTGTAAGAACAAAGTAGAATAGTCAAAACCAATAGGTCTTAATAGGTGGAAGACTTTAAAGGTGTTACAAACCTTATAATAATGGATAATAATATCTTGAGATTCAATATAAATATCCATCTAAGTACTGTGAAACATGAAATGACAATTTACTATAGTTAATTGCAAGTGAAAGGGTATTTCTTGCTTTTTGTAACCACATAAAAGGCATACTTTATATTAGTTTTGTTCTTGGATAATTTTCATTCCATGAAAAGTAATAGATACTCTTATTTAGTAGTAAACCTTGTAAAAATAGTGTGTGTCATATTTACTTGATTTTATATTATTTTATGCAATAGTAAAAATAGAATAAGAGAACCAATATCCTAATTGGTCTAAGTGGTATAGGGATAAAAAAATTTAATTGGATTAAAAAGTCCCCAAAAATTATTTACCCCCACCCCCTCTAAGTGTTAGGATTATCCCAAACTATTCCTTTCAAGTGGTATCAGATACAAGGTTCACCTTTATTAGATTCTATATAGTGAAGTTATTCTCTTTTGAAGACTTGAGTTTATTTCCTGAATAAACAATGAAGTACAGTTTTGGTTATGATTCAATTACCTTAGAGTATAATTCTATATCTACCAAGATGATGATGAACATGAAAAATAAAGTGCATTTAAATTTTAAGAATGCATCCCTCTTATCTAATGAAGAGGAAGTATATGTTTCTCTAGACATGCTAACAATGAATACATATCAGGATTTGGATGTAATGATCGGGTGGATCAAGTTTACACCAATAATATGGATAACCTTCCCACCTCTATAGATTAAGAGGTATGCGTTACAAAATATGAAAACTATTCTCAATAATAAAATGATATCACAAGTGATGATGATGATCAATCTAAAACTTCTCTATAATTATCAGTTGATATATTAAAATTTTTCTACATAGTATTCATGAATAAAGAACCTCTCTTGTTTTTTTAGTCTTTCAATGTATGTAGTAATATATAACCCATAATGAATGAGAAAATGATGTTTTGGAGAAGTTATTGCTGGAAAAATTTATTTAATGTATAAATATCTCCAGACAAATTAGAACCTTTGAAGAAATAAATAATGAAATTGAAATAAGTTCCTCAAAATGGATCAAAGAAGTTAAAGAGAAATATGGAGTCAAGAAGACTCTGTAAGAAAAAATCCTTTCACTTAAAGAGAAATTAAGAAATATCCCTGGTGTTAAGGGTTTAAAATTGGAATAAATATCCAAGGATATCAAAGATCTAGACTCTTTGTTACAAAAATTTTATGTTAGATGAATATGTGGTTGAAATAATGAAAAGTACTTTTGAAGAGAAGATGATTATGATTGAAAATCATAAAATCATCCTCAATATAAAATGTATAGAATTGGTAGTTTAGTTTTCCAACATTTAGAATGAACATATTGAGACTTCACAAAAGAAGTAAATAGTTGATGATGCTACTCAATGCTTACTAGAGGACTATACTGTCAAAATACCTGCATCATGTTATAAAAAGATCATGAATTCATTCAACGATCAATCACAAGAAGCTATGAGGTAAAAGGTACTATCCATACCATCTTGTAATAATATATCTAAATCTATTTCCACAAAAAATATAAGTTGGAAAACAAATTCTAAGAAAAGGATGATGAAGAAAGGTGATAAGAAGCCTTCCACTACAAAAAGGGTGGATAGGAAAAAGAATGTGGAAGTTTTTTCCCCATAGAGAGGACAAAAAACATGAAGAATACCCAACAATCTGATAAAGAAGATATGAGGAAATAAAGATTTGTGGGTAAATGTTGGTAATGTAAAGGATTTAGTAATTTTTTGTTAAATTGTTGGTAAAATTCTCAAAATGTAAAACCCTAAAAGAATCCTATTTCAATGGGTATAAAGAAAGATATTAAGAAGAAACATCCACAGTTATAGAAGAATCTATATACTTCAAATAGATTTAGATTGCTTGGTAACATCTATGATTCAGGCAATGAAATTTGTCCCAAGGTTGGTACATGGTCATCTCAACATGTATCAAAAGCTAATGAGAAAAGAAGACAACAGAATATGACTAAAAATGAAGAATCTACCATGGGAAGAAATCAGAAGATTTTTGTAAAAACAAATTCTCCCAATAAGATTCCAATAAGGAAAGATGAGATGGCCTTGGATTCTAAATCAATGAATTTGAAGGGTAGTGCATCCAAAAGAACTACTAAGATGGATGAAAATCAGAAGAATCCATGTGGAAGATCCAAACATGATTCCATAGTTACTAATGATGTGTTATTTATTTATCCATAAGACTTGTAAAGAATGAGGAAACATGAATATGAAAAGGGTAAAGCTAGTGAAAAGGGAAAATAAAGGATTCCACATGATGAGGTCAAAGTGCATGAGAGTTTATCAAGAACATTTAACTCTTATTTTAAATAGGTTATCTGTGAGAGAATCAAGAAATATGGTCACATTAAAATAGATTTTTTAACCTAATTAATCCAAAAAGAATAAGCCCTTAAGATGAGTAATAATGTATCATCTATAAAGGTTGTTTGGAAGAAATTTTCTCTATACAAAGAAAAAGAGGATATGAAGATATTTGTTCTGCCTCAACATAAATTAGAATAGAAGTTCATATGTGAAATTATGAAGAGTGGGTCAAATGGATCAACTTCATTGAGAAAAACATATCAACCTTGTTATTCATATAGATGAACTAAGAAAGATCCACCATATTACCTAAATTCATTGTGTATAGTATTTGTTTTGATAATGCTGGGAATTGTAGTAGAATCATGTTCTCATGGGGATAGCTTGATAAGTGGTGAGTTCTGTCAATTCTTGATAGAAAAGATGAAGAATTCGTTGTCCTTGAATGATTCCAAAATTGATATTCAAATACTAATATTATGTAGAATCATTATTTATAAAAGATGAAGAATATGATTTACTATTTTGGATAGCTAGTATAAATAAGATACCATATTGTCTTCATCTTATTTTTTATATTCAATAAGATCATCCCTATTGAAGCTAAGAATGTTGTCCAATCTTGATAGTCACAAGTAGAAGACCCATTCTAGTGTATTATCCTACTTTTATTTCTTTAATTCCATTCCTATTGAGAAACAACATTATAAAGAAGACTAGAATTTTTTTCCTTGGGGGACGAAAAAAATACCCTTTCAAAATCATTTTATTAATTTATATTAGATCTGGTTATTCTAGAAATTTCTTGTCGATCTTGTTATTGGAAAATGGTTTTCTCTCTTAATATATCATCCTTGGTTATAAAAAATAAAAAAAATTTACAAATGTGGATAAATCAAATTAGTCTATAGAATAAGAAATTTGGAAGTTCCCCAAGGTCACATATCCTCCCTATTACACTTGAATTTTTTTGATCTATTTATTGAAGCGAGTTCAAGAATTTAAATTTAATATTTCTTAAAAATGATTCAAATCACATTTATTATTTTTATCTTGAAACTAAAGTGAATATAAATTGAAAGCAATTATATGAGTTCTCATTTCATAGGGTATCATTAACAATTGTTACGAGAAATCATTGTTGTCCAAATCAGATCCTCTTGTTTTATATACTGAACATAGCTTATGTATAATTAGAGTGAAACGATAGATGGAACATTGTGTATGTACAGACTGATACCCTTTTCCCATGAACTTTTTATAACATTTCCTTAATGGGGAGGGAAAGTGAGATGAATGTTTGGAAAAATGAAGTAGGGTAGAGAAGATAATGATCCACATATTGACACATTCATTTGCAACAAACATTAAAGGTATTTCCAACAAATACAAAGGGGGATATTGAAGATCACTCTCTGTGTGTGGATTATATTTTTTTCAAATTATTTTCCTTAGTAGAAAATGGTGATAGATGAGATAGGTATATTTCATTAATTTAAATATGATGATGAATTTACAATGTTGATGGAGCTCAGATGAAAAGATAAAGTCTTATAATTTTATGAAACATGTGAATGGTTTGAAGACTTTGAGTTTCATGGTGATTCCTGGAGAAGTGTTATAGATTCCTTGATGGTGATTCTTGGAGAATTATTATGGATTCCTTCATTGTTATGTTTGTATAATTGTTATTTATTCAAAATATTGGATGTCACACTTGAAAAATTCTCTATGTTGTCAAATAATATGATATATTTACTAGTTCTAAGTTAAAAAAACATTTATCAAATGTGATACATTTTTACAAAAAAAAAGATGAAAATGGTTTTGATGATAAACAAGTTATTTGGAATTTATATTCCAAAAATAACTAAGGAAGATCATGATGGATTATTTGAATAATTCATTAATATAATTTGATGGATTTTATAATTCTATGCTTTATTCCTTAGCTTATATATTTCAATGTACTTGATATTGAATTCCATTAGATACTTGGTTTTTAACAAAGTGTTATTATGGGGTTTATTTAAAAAATGGATTTATCCTACAAATATGACCATACGGCCTCTACCTAGGGATTATGTGGGACACAAGGTTGATTGCACCTAAGGGAGGCCATCTAGGCCAACCCACATATGGAATGGAGGGAAATGTGTAAGACCTAGGAACACCCGAAGCTCTGCATGGCCAAAGGAGTGGTGGCTCCACCATATGGGGAGACACGATGACATGATAGAACTGGTATGGTGTGGTATTGAATGAGGGGGTGGATATTTATGGTGGGTTTAATGTGCACTATGGTTTATATAGCATGGAAAAACAGGGTGATACTTTGATATGGGATGAAAAACATGTGTCCTTGTTCATCCTACTAAAAAATGGATATAAACTAGTCATCTAATTGAAGCAATCACATCCTTCCATTTCATCCCTCACCCCATTGGTTTAAAATAGGTCCATGATATCAGAACATCCGCATGTTATTATTTGAAATAAAATGTGCATTATTTTAAATCTCACTATCCCCTTGATTATTTTAGATCTTGAAGGCATTGTTGGTTCACTGAAAAAGATACATAATCACAATCAGTCAAATCCAAAGCCACAATGTTTAAACTATGTTTGGAACATTGAGAAGAACTTGATTGAAGTAATCAGACAATATTTTTTTCATGATTCTTGTGAGGAATCTGAAGAAAAAAAATTATTCAAACTAAAAACATAGTTCTAGTAGTCCGTTTGAGATTGGGATCTTGGGAATATGGTTTGAAAGCATTTATAATCTCATACATGTGATTTATCACCAAGAGGAGAAGTGTAATGATCACGAATGAAAATTCCTTGAAATCCGGTTTCATTTTAATCTGAGATTGTTGCTTTCAAAGGAGATATTTTAATATCATTGAAAGGTTCCTAGTCACAGTATAAAAATAAGGATCCAACTAAGAAGTTATTATGACTCCTATCAATAAATAATGAATCCCTAAGACTGAGTGAAGTGGAATCACTCTCATTATTCTGAGAGCTCTCACTTTCTAAAACAATAGAGACTATCTAAAGTATTCTTTTATGTGAACTGGAAAGGTCCTACAATACATTAAGGATTCATGAGGAAGATTATTCTATGAAGAAAAAGGGATAGCACAAACATGTCTCGCTGGCTTTTCATGAAGATATGATTTTGTGAACCAGTGCCTAAGTTGAGTTCTCCCACTATAAATCATGAAGAACATGTTCCTTGGAGCATGATTTCATTCAAAAAGATTGAATTGTGCCATAACTCTTGCAAAGAAGAAGTAGAGGACACCACTTAATGAAGAAGATAGAATCGTACAATCTACAGACACAAATACTCATGAAATGTAAAATATTCATATTGGTTTTCATAGAAAAATGGTTTAAATATGTAAATGTATAGGTGAATGCATAATCACTCTTGAGAAGGTGAGATATTTTCAGAGAGTTTTTTCACCCCTGTCTTGTGAGAAGGATGAGGAGACAATGAGTACATACACTCATGTGCATTATTTGAGACACACAAGCTTATGTTGTGCAAAGAAACAATGAGGAATTAAACATTTCATGGATTATTACATGTAAATTGAAAGACTAATGAACACATAAATAGTTATACATTTTAGATACCCAAAACATGATTGAATATTGAACATAAAATAATAATATATTGTCAAATCTGCAAGGGCTCCACTTGTAATGCATTAATAATTACATGAATAAAGTGAACATGATCTAATTGTGTTGATAATTTAAAAATATGTTTTTTATGTGAAGGATACTTCATTCATAACATTAAAATTTTGGTTCAATCTAGTTGAAAAAACATCTACTACACCAAGTATAATAGAAGATAACTGATACTGCATTCATTTTTGATATTATTTATCAAAGAAGAAGAATTAATTGTGATGATGTTGTATTGATTTGTTCATTATTTTTTTATAATAACAAATGAGTTTTTTGATTCAAGTAGAAGCAGAAGACTATTGATTTAGTGTATTGTGGTTTTTAACTAAAGAATAAAGAGTGAAAAAGAAAAAATAGTAGGAAAATTTATATTCAATTGATCATTATTTGGTCAGGAAATTTTTTTAGTCATCATTCAACTATATTCGTATTATTTTTACTAACATAAGTAGAAGATTGTTAAACTTTTTATTTTACTATTGTGTAGGGTTAATAATATTTTCATTCATGCTGAAATTTATAAAACAAAGTGAAGTATAAGGTTGTGTAAGAAAAAAAGAAAATCTATGGAATCCAATAAGTCTAAACTGGTGGAAGACATTAATGGTGTTTCAAACCTTATCAATAAGTAGAATACTATCTTTAGAATCAGAATAATGATCCATCCAAGTGGTGTAAAACATACACTATCAATTTAATATAGTGAATTTCAATTGAAAGTTTATTTACTACTTTATGTTACAACATTCAAAGGATTAATTTCGAGTGGTCATGTGGTTAGATCATTTATATACCACTCTAAGTACTAGATACTCTTATTGAGTTGTGAACCTGGTAAAAATATTGTGTTTCATATTTACTTTCTGTCATATTATTACATGAGACAGGAAAAGAGATAATAATAGAGTCAAGATCCTAACAAGTCTAAGATGTGCATGGATAAAAAAATTAATGGGTTTAGAAAGTCCCCAACATTTATTCACCCCCCCTCCCCCTCATTTTTTAGTAATATCCCAAACTGGTCCTTTCAATAATAATAGGGAAAGGAATACCATTGGTAAAAAAAATATTTTTTAAGTAAACATAAGATTATAATTTCATGAAAATAAATAATATTTTACATTAATAAGGATCACAAAAAGGATATAATGAAATAAAAGTATTAAGAGGAGAATTCTCTTACCTTGATGATGTGTAACCTAAAAATTGATGTTGTTATCTTCGGATAATTAGGAAACCTTGTATAGACTATATGGGAGGTAAAATGAACATAACTTCTTGGATTATGAATTTTTACTTGAGATTAATGGGGAATGGGTTGTATTTATACTTTAGGAGTGGTGGGTTTTAAGAGATTAAATACTAGTTATTTCATCATATAATCCATTAACTTATGGGTAAATTCAGTTCTAACCAATTTTATAGTCCATTAATGAGTGATAGAGTGTGGGTGAATGTTATAGTCCCTTAAAAACTGAACAATACCTTCCATCCAACCAAATAATGTGAATAATCCAAAGAAAAAAATAATTTCAAAATTTTAATTTTTGGTTTAAAAATTTAAAGAATACATTTACAAATAAAAATTAATTCTTATCAATTAATTTATATACTTATTAAATGTAATTTTTATTTAATAAAATGTTTCTAAAAATTTTTTAATCATGTTTAAATAATAATGATTTCATAAAATAGTAGTTCTTGTAAAGCAAAATTTTTCAATTTTTCTCCAAAAATATCAACTTTGTCAGTAAATTTTCAAAAAAAATTGCCCTAAGCTAATTTTGACCTTCTAATTCAAAAATGATGTTTATTTCATCAAAATAATTATATATTTGTGAGAATTTTATCTTTTAAATAACAATCATTTTTCTAATGAAAATTTGCAAGTTAATTGAAAAAGAAACATTCCGACCATTATAAAAATTACTTAGGGATTCATTAAAATATATTATCATTTATAAATAATTTTATAATATTACTTCTTCAAATATTTTATTTGAAACTTATTCATGAAAAATAATTTTAATAATATGTATATATATTCACTGAAAAATAATACAATTTATATTTTATCAATAAATAATACAGATTATCATTTAAACATGCCTGTGTAACCACCAATAAAAATGACTAAATGTTTTATTGACTAATGGTCATAATGTTGAAAAACTGAATTATTTAACAAACCTAAAGGAAGGTGATCATATTTCCCTATAAATTTTTCATCATTCTTACTCTTTATCATTAACTTTGATTCGAATCAAGGTTATATATCATTTCCAAAATAAATATTCTATTAATAATTTTATATTCCTCTATTATAGTGATGTTTATGGGAGAAATGAATCTAGAGGATCTGAGAAGCCCAGATTTTTATATTTCACAATATTTATCCTCCATATTAATTTCCAGTGTAATATTTGGCATGATATTTGGTGTTAATTTAGACCAAATGTTACATTCTCAAGTAATGAAATAAAGTATTTCTAGTTTTTAGTATGTATTATCTTCCCTTTATTATTCTAAGTCTTCAAAGATTATAAAAACACTTGATTTTCAAAGTTATTATGAAATTTTTAAGTCTTTATATGTTATTATATTACAAAGAATAATAAAATTTTATTGAGAGTAAAGTGTTCCGTTATTAAAAGAATATCATTTTTATGATCATTACATAGACGTATATGATTGGATGAGTTCACCTTGGGGATGACTATAATTATAGGATATGATTTTATAGACCAACCATTCTAGAAACAATGTGAGATGAATGTTATTTCTTAATTATTGACAATTTTCCATCTTGGGATATTGGTTAACTAATCTTACCTTAGTAAGAGTGTGGTTATGTGTTTATGAATTCTGTATTGGTAAAAATAGAGTTCAAACCATGAGTTTTAGAATAACATAAAGGAAAATACATGGGGTTTCCTAAGCTTGATGTGACCTAGGGGACTATAATGGGTTTCCTATTCTTGTGTTGACTCTGTAGAGTATTTTAAAATGGGTGGTTAAACTAGTTTTTGGCCTAATATAAATTTAGTAATAGGAATATATTTTTTTCTTTAGAGGATTCCCAAGGAAATTTAAATTGTGTTTTTGTGGTTTTCAAACCCATAAACCTTCGTGGTGCATATCTTTTAGTGATCTTTACCACTTCTTAAATTTTTTAATTTTAAAACTAATTAATATTATTTGAATAATTGGATGGAATTTGAGAAAGTTTCCATTCCAAAAAAGGGATTTATGTGAACATATAGAACTAGGTGTGGGATACATTTTGACCTAGTGTATTCATGATATGTTATAGAACTGGGAATGGGAACAATTACAATATAGTGTATTGATTGAATTTTATGGAAATGGGGGAAAGTTTTATTCCAACCCATTGTATTGATGATATGTGATGGAACCATGGGAGATCACCCTTTTGATTGGGGGATTAATGATATGTGATAGAACTATGGTCGAGAACCATTTTGACCCATTGGATTAATGGTATGAAATAGAACTCTGGGAGGGTTCCATTTAAATATGTTGTATTGATGGTATGTGATTAAAATGTGGGTGTGCACCATTTTAACCAAATGGAAAAATAAAACATGATTGAACCAAGGGTGGTAACTATTCAACCCCATGGTGTTGATGATATGTGATGGTATCTAGGGATACCACTATTCTAACCCTTGATAATTGATTTTTTAATATGGTATGAAAATTGGGTGTTATTATAACCTATTAGATGGTATTATGAGAGAGAACATTTCCAAACCTTTTTATTGGTTTGTGACAAGTTTAGAGATACTCTAACATTGGTCTAAGTATGTATATTTACTTTCTGATGACTTAGATAACACCTATGGATTTTGAGGTAATATGTTAATTTTTATCATTTATTTAATCTAATCATATTACATTTTACGTGCACTATATATGTTAGTTATGAAATGGAAAACATTGGTGGTGTACTATCGAGTTATACTCACAACCTACTTTGGCAGACCTGGCCCTTTGATACCTGAACAGACCTCATGATTACAAACATAAGTAGGGTAGATGACCTACATTGGTTAGTTGAGCTAGATATCTTGGACATTGTCTAGATATCGTACCATGATGATATTTGAGACTATATGGTGGATTCCATTTACAGAATTTCTGTTTGGGTTATAAGATCAACCCATAAGAGAAATTTTTACTATCTTCCTAACTCTTTTGATATTTTTGATAGAGTACTCTATTATTTCATGTGTTTTGTTTTATTCATTTTCCTAGCTTATATAAAATGTTTCTTTTAATTTTTTGAATTGTAGGTATGATTGATTATATGTTATTTATGATTTTTTTTCATACTACTATGAAAATAGGGTATTTTCTCCCCATAGTGTCACTATATACCCTCACTTCTATTTTGAATCCTCTAGCATATATAGAGGAATTAATAAGGTCATATGTAACTCTAATCCGGTCACTACTAGAAAATAAACCTATAACCATGGGAAACATTTGTGTCTATAGATGGAAAAATCCATAACTATATGTAATAGCTAGGGTATAACTAGACATAGATTTAATAAATGTAGAAAATTGCTAAATCTATATCCTTGGGCCAACCCCTGGATATACATATATAGCCACTATCTGGCCTATGTAAATAAGTATTTTTTACATGGGCATCGCTTATTGTTATATGTAGTATCCATGACCACTTCTTTATATTATAAAGTTATAGGTTGCACCCATGACAATGGACCTATTTCCCTAAGCATGACTCATGGATATAGTTCTAGTATTCTAGTGAGGAAAAAGGGTAGTTTCTTAATACTTTCCACTTTCATAAACAAAATAATGGTTTCATCTAATATGTATCTAGAATAAAATTCAAAATATTACAAGAATTCAATCCTTTCCAACAAAAAACATAAAATTCAATATTAGTATCACCATAATAAAATAAAAACTCATAATAAAATTAAATATATAAATAATTAATAAAATTTACATTATAAATAAACCACAATATATATATCTCTAGAGGCATTACAACTCTCATTAATAGATCCTACAAAAATACCAACATCATCACCACCTCCTCTCACAAAACCAACATCATCATCTTTATGAGCATCAATATCAGCATCATCATCAACCTCTGCATCGGTACCTAAATTAGTGGAAAGAGGAGAATAATATTTATAAATAGAAAACATCATCATGAAACAATCATCAGTCACTATATTTCCCTCTAGTGGAAGTGAAAATGAAAGAGATTATATAACTTTTATCATCTTTTGATTTATTATATTTTATTATTGAGTACATTCATCATCCATTTGAGTTTCTTATTTCCTTGTGGCATTAATTTATTCCTCTATAGCCATACCAGAACTGACACTCAAAGAAGAACTATTAGAAGGCCAATATCTAGATGGTACAATCTTCTTCCTAGACTAAAAATGCACTATACCATCATTTTTATCACCTAATAACTGATGATGATGATCCTTTAGGTCCATATTATGTGGTTCTTTTTCTTTTAATTATTCTAATTAAATCTATTGAGTGATATATAACATAAATTAAAATGATCAAATAATTTAAATATTAAAATTTATATAAAATAATGGAAATTTAAATATACTTAAAATCATTTCATGGTTGTCACTATTTACTATGGAACTATCTATTTTTCCCTTGCTTGTACAAAACAAGGTAGACCGGGGAACACAACCCTTCATATTCAATTCATTGTTTCATAAAAATAATGAAATAAATAAACTTTAGAGTTAATTAAAAATTAAATATTTAATATAAATGATAAAAAAATTTAATTATTGAAAACATTTATATTTATTAATGAGAGAAAATATATAATAATATATATATTTTTTTGAAAAAAATTTATTCTTTGGTTAAAACCATTTAAGAAGAGATATATAATTAATTAATTAATTATAATTATTCTATTTTTGGGTACTATGGCAACCCTTCATGATATGATCAATTAAATACTCCCTTCCCATTCCACTCAAATTATTAATGTGCTGAATAAAACTCATGAAATAATAGCTTGATTCTACCCTAAGCCCGTGATATAGAATTTTTTCAATAATTTGAGAGTAGAATTTAGAAAACCTAATATCACATGGGATTTCAAATATCATGTATTCATTATGTATTATTCATTAAATATATTTTATTTTTATTGAAAAAAATGAATATGTAAATATTATGTTGGATTCTGGCATAAAATTAATTTCATGATTTGTATAGATTTTATCCCACTTTGTATAGATGATAAGAAAAATAAAATAATAATATCCCTTAATTTCATACCCTTATAATCTAGTTCTTATTTTATAGTGTTTTCTTTTTATATCCATTTTAGTGAGTACTCTTTCAAAATTGTTATGAAATTTATTAATGTCATGAATTATTTTCTAATAACCTATGGTTAAATATATTTGAAGGAAATTATCTTATTTTGTTGATATTATGATAAAATAATACTAAGGTTATGGGCTCACTACTTTTTATGATTTAGATCAAATATGTATCAAATGGAAAATTGTACATTTGGATCTTGGAATTATTAATTCTATACATTTGGGTTAGATGTGTAGAAGTTATAATGATTGAAAAAAACATGGATATATCTTTTTCTAATAAAATTAATCAGTAGAGATGGATATTTTTATATAAAACCCCATTTTTTGTTAAAAATTATTCATTACTTAGATATATTCACTTTTTTGTTTATATACTATAATTCAATGTGATTTTTTACCTTACAAATTACCTTTTATTATACTATTCTACATTATTTAGTTAATTGTTTATTTTGAACCATAGTTATAGACAAAATTGGTCAATTTTTTGTTTTTTACTTTAATTTTATATTCTTCACTGAGGAATTTACATAGTTCATATGATCTACAATTTATTTAGAAGGGTAAAATTTTATAATATTTTTTAAATCATTAATTCACTACCCATATTGAAGTTTCCAATCTAGGATAACTTATATAACTTAAGATAAATCATTTAATCAATACAAAATTTCTTCCATATTATAAAATTCACATTTCATAACAAATATAAAACACAACCCTTTCTTATCATTTATTTTGGTTTCAAGTAGTTCAACATTAGATAATTTATTATTTTATGGTAGTAATGCATGTCGTAATAAATCACTAATATGATTTGTCAGAGTAATGACCCTGATATATTATTCCATTTTTATTTTCTCTGACCACTCATTTGTTTTATATACACTTGTGCTTTCTTGTTGGACTATAACATGATTCCATCATTAGTTTGTTGAAGGACATTAGATATATTGTTTCCTTGTTTTTTTTCTCTATTAATTTACTATTGGTTTATAACCTTTCTCTTCTAGACCATCATTCAACTACCTATCATAGGGCCACCCATTATTGTTGTTATTATAGCCATAAAAGCATGCTGGTTTCATCATCAGTCCCCCCCAAAGATTATCGTTGTTATTTTTTGGCATTATTCCATAGTTATGTTTGCTTCCAATATTTTTTATGGTTTTATTTTATTATAAAATTATTTTGTTTCATGTATATGGATCAATGTACCCTCATGGTGGAATTACCACTACTGAAGACACCCCACCACCCTTGATGATAATTCATATTTCACTTACTTCTCTTAACTTTCCCTCTCATATTTCTTGACCCAATAAAAAATTACTAATATGAAAAAAGGCCTATAAGGACTCCTTTATAAACCCACATGTTCCATACAATTTCATTGACCAAGGACCATTCAAAATTTTCTCCCCACTTATCATAAGACCACAGACACATCAATTATTAGTTATTTGATGGATTTTTATAATCTATAGAACCAAAATAATAGTATGTTTATAGAACTTATAAATTTAATTTTCATTTTCTTCTTTTTAATGTTAGGTTTTCTCTTTTGTTTGGACTTTTATTGCTTCATTTTTATCATCTTCTACAAAATAATTATAGTGGTTTTTATTCAATAGTAATCACATTCAAGCACTAGAAGATAAAATCCAGTGGGGGTTAGTCTCCCATATAAACTCCCCAAGGGTTTTTTTGTGCATGAATGATTGAAAGTGTGAACATTAAATTGATTATTTGTTCTTAGGTGATCAAATATAGGATGATCAGTATTGGAGATTCATGGTATAACTAATAAAAATTTATAGTGATCATATTTTTAATCCTAGTCACTAATGGTCGTAATTGGGAACTTTGAGATCATACTTCCTTCTTCCTATGAGATTTAAAAACTTTGAAAATGTATTTAGAACATAAATAAGATGAATACTATAAACCTTAATCTCTAGCACAAAAGCCTCAATCCCAAAAATGGTTTTGTTATTACATGTATATGATTACATCTCTTTAATTTCAAAAATATATCTAAGGAATAATGGTCCTCATGCTAGACTAGAAAACACTATTCTATTTATAATGTATTTAGTTTTCCAATTTCATTATTAAATTCAATTCAACTCATGAACACCTACTAGGTTTGTCTTAAATGTTTACCTTTTGTAATGACACAACATGGAAATGTTGTCTAATAATTTTTATTACTTATGTGGAGAACATTTTGAAGGATATGTTATGATAATGTTTCGATAAATAAAAATGATTTATGTGGAAATAAACATTATAATTTAGGAATATTATAAGAACCTTGGTTTTGTAAAAAAACAATAAAAACATGCCAATTTTACACACCACAAAAACATTAAATGTAATAAATCTTAACTTCAATAAAATTATTTTAATTATTTTAAATGTTATATTACCTATGTTTTCTCATTATATGGAAGATAAGTGTGTCCAAGATTGTGAATTTATTTCATATAACTTTTATTATTTTTATTTCCATAATATTTATCATATAAAAAATTATATAATTCCATTAGAATCAATAAAATAATTAAGTTATAATATGGAAATCATTTTCAGATAAATAAATGATTATATTTATAAATTTAACAAATAACTTAAACACTATAATCTTCAAATACATGATCATATATCAATACTATGATGTTGGGTCATCATGAATGATCAATATTTCTTTATGGTTGATATGAACTCCCTCTTTCCAAACAACATAAAAGTCATACTTGAATAATTTCCACATTTCACCCAACACCATTATCCTTGAGGCCCAAGAATTTTTACTAGTACGATAATTATTTCAGTGCTACATTGGAAAAAATGGCTATAAATTAATTATCATAAATTAATATATATATATATATATGTTGATTAACATCACTTACCCAAATATTATCCCACACATTCTGTTTTATTTTGTCTCTAAATTCCCTATAACTTATTACTTAAAGCATAATAATATTACTATTTTTATCATGTTTACCCATATAAATAATACATTCCTTAATATTTTTTCCAAATATAGCATAATACACATTGAATTGAAATGTAATCAATGTTTTTTGATTCCAGACCTATCCCATTTTTTTGAAATGTTTTTTTATATTATAGGATACAAATATACATGAAAAATATACTATTATTAAAAGGAAAATAGTATATCTAAACTTATAATTAATTATTATCAGTAATTTTTAAACAGGTACCTGTGAATGGGGAATCTTTTTTCCAATAGTGTATTATGTTTGGATGAGTAGGAGTATCATTTGTGGGAGGTAGGATATCTACAACAGGCGTAATATGTATAGTTTTTTAAGTAAATATAATAATAGATTGAAAAAGCATTGTGGATATCCATATATATATACGAATATTGATATGGATTTGGTTATAACATCCCATGTTTTCGAACCACGGAAATTTTCCAATGGAATTTGAAATTTCAGTTTAGTGTATGTTCCTTTTCTAAACCAAACATCAGCATGTAAATATAATAATCGTAACACATGGAAGTGTTATTTTTAGATAGAGTTTAATACCCAAGTTGTGTATCAGTTGTTTGGATGGGTTTTGGGAGCATCGAACACTAAAACCTCTATTTTAGGAGGATTAGTAAGAGGCACATAGTTTGCACACAGTTATTGGAAACCATGCTTCCCAAACCGTGCAACATGTATTCTATATGGAAAGAGTTATTTGCAACCATACAGCCCTCTATGGGAAATTTTTTTCTTAGATTAGTTCCTTCTAGGATGTCAGATGGATTTTCAAACTATGCACCTAAGGTCACATCATTGTGTGATTCATCTGTAGAAAATGTAGAGGTGATCTATATGGGCTATAAATGGTTTGATAAATCGGCTCCCTAGCTTACATGGTTAGTCCACTCGATCAGTAGAAAAAAAATTATCACATGGTAATCCCTAGTTGTGCGGATAAATTATGTGGGGTAGGGTTCTTGGAAAATGTAAGCTACATGGATGGTGTATGGTTAGCTAAACTGTGTGGACTAATCATGTGCCTCATTAAGACAGAAAAATTAATGATTTTCCCCTCCAATAATAAAATTTATTTACCCCATTTTACTCCCCCATTTTCCAAGGATACCTTACATACATTAAACCCTTCCACTTCCTATCCCATTGGTGGATATCCATTTTTGACATCCAAATCTAATGCCTTAGGGTGCATTGGATGAGTATTGGTAATCACATGATGGATCCTTCTACCTTTCTTCTTTTATCTCATCATCTCTAATGTTATCTTTGTGTGAGCTAATTCGCCCTATTTTTAGGGTGTTTTTCTAATATTATTATTTCTATAATTCTATCATGGATAAAATCATGATAATTGACATCTAAATTGTCTTAATCATAAGGTAGGTGATCTATATAATTTCACCTAAATTCTCACTGTTTCTTAAAATATGTTGTTATGTTGTAGATCTGATTTTTCATGAATCACCCTTTAAATATAGATTTTAGTATTTAGAACCCAATTATTTAAATTTAATAGCCTTGTGTATTTAATTTAACTAGTGGATATTCTTTACCTCTACTAAAACAACCCCCTTTGGTTGTTTCTCTTATATTACATGACCCTAAATATTTATCTTTAGAATTAAAATAACCCTTTTAGTATGTTAGATTTCTCTCTTTCAATTGAAATGGTTAAATGAAATTTAATTAACTATACTTTGTGTGGATGAATCACATAGCATATAGTCATTATTTATAATATTATAGATCCATCCTTAATAAAAGAAATGATTAATTATATTTGACTAGGATGATTGAGGTATGGATTTACCATTGGTAATAACAAAATTTTAAAATAGTGTTCTGGACACCTTCATTTGTAAGTGAATTGATATATTGAATTAATTAAATTGTCTTGGTTGGGTCAAATGATGAATGGTATGGGATTTCCCATCACTTACTTAATTACTTATAAATGGAATAGACCAAAATATATACTTAGATTGTGATACAACATTCTTACTAACATGTCCTTCTCTTTTACTTAATTTGAATTGTATAATTATTTATGTACACTTTGAAAAATACTCAGGTTCTATATTATAGAAAATATTGGGTGGGCTCATATGTTGTTTGAGATTATATGTACTATGAGAGATGCTAGTTTCCTAATTATGGAATACCATGGATGATATCATAGGTTACTTGAATTATATTATGCATTGATTAATACTCAGGTTTCCTCATTATAGAACTCATTGGATATACTCATAGGCTAAATGATTTTCCTCAGTCTCTAAGCGATAATTGGGTTTCCTTTATGGAACACCTTGGATGGTCTCATAGGGAAATTGGAATTTATGATAGTTACATGGGTCTCTTCATTACAATACACCATGGGAAAACTCACAAATTAAATAGGATTGCATATCACTATGGGTGATATCTAGGTTCCACATTAAGGAACTCCTTAGATGGACTCGTAGGAAGGAAAATTATATCATGATTATTTATTAATATATATCTCTATTGGTAACTCCTTATGGTGATAATTATTCAAGGAATACTTGGCTATATACCTTGGGTCCTTAAATAGCTAATGGTCTTACATTTAGCTACATGTTTCTCCCTAAGATTTCTCTATGGATTTTTAGAAACTCTTTATTTGACACCTAATCTTGTAGCCATGGGTCCTAGGATAATATTTTTACTATCACATTTACTATTACACATGGACACCCTAGGCAGAAACCTGATTCTTAACTATTATTACATGTTTATACATATAAGTGTATGTGATGTATATATATATATATAAATACCTATAAATATGTATATATCTGAAAATGATGATGAATCATCAGATATATTCTGGCCTAAGCCAAACCAGTTATGGTCAGAAAGGTGTCCCTTGAGGAACCGAACCTGACTTATTTACATTTATTTATTTAGTGCCTTATTTATTTTACATGTACACTGATTATTTTATGTTCATGGACTATATAAAAATATACAACATTGGTGGTGGCCTGCTAATTTTATCTCAAACCCCATTTGGGCTTACATTATAATGGGGAACCTAAATTTCCCTTATGGCTTTAGGTTTAGGATCATGAATTATTCTTGTGAAATTACTCTTATACATGAGAGATTTGGAATACATGATTGATTCGGATCACAAGATGCTCATGGAGATAACCTATTGAGATTTTTATCGTTTATTTATTTATTTTTATGTATTTTTTATTGTATTCCTTATTCTTGTATACTATGGAATCACATGGAAATAAATGATTTTATTATAGTGGGTGTTTCATATTTTATTAGTGTTTTATTCTATCATTTATTTTTTGACTTAAAATGCATCTTCATTTATTACTACATCTTATATTGTTTTACTTGTATATACTTATTTTTTACTCTGATCGACAAGGTATATTCTCCCCATCGTATGACTATTAGATACTCACTTCTAGTTGGAGGCCTTTAATGTATAGGGAGATGCACTTGAGGAAATTTGACAGATAGGAATGGGACATAATTTTAGTGTCTCTTGATTCAGGATGTTACAAAGTGTTATCATAGTTTTCTTTTCCTTTTTATTAATATTTTTGGTAGGTAATAAAAAGACTAATAAGGTTTCAAAACATCATAAATATTCATATCTAGGTGTGATCAATCTATTCACAGTTAAAATACTAAGTAACTTTGAATGGGAAAATTGTTTGTGTTATTCATTATTACAATTGAATGTTGTTTCCCCTAAGTTATTAGTTTAATTTTTTCTACTTAATGATTAATGAGATTTAATGTATTTTACCCTTTGCCTGGTAAATAAAGGAAATAGTTTTACATGAATCATTATATGTATATAGAGATTCAGATTCCATGAATATTCCATTCCATGTAGGTTACATTGATTAAATTTCTGATAACATGTTGGATGTTCCTTGTGTGTTTTAATAGCATAATTATTTGTATACCATGTTTAGGTGGTTATTTATTATGATTTTCCTATATATGACAGGATTCTTTGGTTTCATATTTAAGTGTTTATATTTATCACTTCTAATGTGATAACATGCCTAATTATAATCGTAATATATGATTGGTTTTTAAAGTGTCTTCATCATCCTAAATGGTTTTTACCGTATAGCATGATAGTGGAACCTAAACTAACCGATCACTATAGGTTTGTGCCATAGACAATTAGTCACATGGGATGAAATGATTATTGTTTTGATTAAATGGGTTCCAATAATAGTTTATAAGGTGTATGGTCCCTTATAAATTGGGAAGGTTAGCCCATATAATAAGTCCTCTATATTTTAAATTGTTAAATTCTGAAATTAATGATAAAAAATACCTAGTTTCATCAACATGAATGCCAATTGTAACATATCAAGGAAGTTACCTTCTAAAATTGGGAATAGTAATGCTTATAAATGATTAATGGTATGCTAAATTGAAATCCTTAAAGTAAATGGTTTCCTTTATAATGGATATTACTTCTATTACGAACATCAAAACTCATATGACTAAATTTTTAAATGAAAAATCACACCCAATTAGGTCAATTAGTGAATTTTGTAATATCATTGATCCATTAAGGGTGTTTTGAAATTCTAAAATGAGATAGTGAGGCCCTAGTAGGTCTCCTTATCCTTTATATTCCTTTTTATTTAATCCCATGAGTATAAAATCATATTATAAGGGATGATAGTTTAAAGTTTTAGCATCTACTTATATGGGTTGTGTATAATTTCATGCCGGCATCTTACTAATCCAACCTCCTTTAAAATTATATGTATGTAATTTTAAGCTTTATTATTATATTTATTTTGTTATTTGAAATTCCAATTACACCCTAAAGAGTGTTTCCCTCTTTATCATGGGATTGAATTTTTTTAATAAATCCCAATTGTGATATCCTTATGTATAAATAAAATGGATAAAAATAATTCATAAGATAAAATCCCTAATTTTAATAGAATTGTAGCTAATGAATAATTCTTAAAAGTAAGTTTGATCTAACTTTCCTATGTTTCCTTATGGAATTAGCTAAATAAATTACTAATAAACTTTTCCTTATAACATGTCCTTTATGTTCTAAAAACTAAACCATTAGGATTTTCAATATCAAATGTAAATTGATGTGATGTATTTAGGGAAAACGTTAATATGGTGTTTTTAGTTTTGATCGTTGTGTAAGGGTAGTTTAAATATTTCCTTGAGATTCCAAGAACTAGAATTTTAGTGTTTCTCGTAGGTTTCTGTGACTTCTTCATAGGTTTTTTTAAACATAAATGATTGGGAGTATAGCTTAGATAACTTTTTGGCATGACTCTAGTATAAATTTTGATTATTTATGTTATGATGTAGGTATATTTAAGGTTATGAGCATCATGTAATGATCAAATTTAGTGGGTTAGACATTTATAGGGATTTTTGGGATGCTTAGTAGGTCAAGTGACCCTTCTTCTTCTTTTACATTAATGGAGGACTCAGCTAGTCACCAACCAAATTAATAGTCATATGGAGTATTAAAAATGTGGGATAAATACTTGTGTGGGATATCAGATACTGGGATGCACATAGCTGATAGGCCTATGGATAGTTTCCAATGATTTTTCATTGTGTTGAAAAAAACTCAGGGTTGTACCCATAGATATATATTGTACAAATAATTTTGATTAAATGGTATAGTTAACTATATGAGTTTAGTGGAAATATTTAATCCTTAAACTTCTATTTTTTTATCCCATGTCATCTTTGAAGTAGGTTGGCCTATGTTTTAAAAGAAATCTGACAGGTCCCAATGCTCTAGATGATGTTTTAAACTGACCAGGTATTGTAACACTATCGATCATATAGTTTAATATTTCACTCTTATTTCTAATGACGAGAACGAGTGCGGATCAATAATGAATTACACATATATATAGAATAAATTTGGATCTAGAACACTCTTTAGTTACTATTTTTATTTTCTTTTCATTTTTCCTCTTATTAAAAGCATGTTGGCCATATTTGTAAATTGAGTATGGTGATTGATGGAGTTTGTTACATGAAATGAGTTCCCATTATTAGTGAATGATTCCTTGGACACTCCTATGGTGGGAAGTATCGCATCGAATGTGTTTTACTGTGTCCCTTTGAGTAGAGGGATTACAACCATGAAAGTCCATTTAGGTGTGGTCAATTTTTATTCAGAAATCCATTGAGGACAATAGTTTGGGTAATCTAGTCCTTGAGATGATACTCGATAAAAAACCAAATCATGGGTTTGGATAGAGAATGGATGCTAGATTCGGTATTGGGACAAATGAGAGACCTAGAGAAAGTAACAACTCTGACTCATGACTATGTTTGCAAGGTAGCATGATGATAAAAATTGTTTACCTATATGAAACCTTTGACGACACAATTAGTCAGGTTGCACTCCACTGTTTATGATAGAGAGATCATAGTATAACATAGGTATTGAGGGAGTTTTGTACAAGTAATTAAAATGCATTAACAGTTGTAGAATATATTTTTTAGAAATATTCATCTAGTGATGGTTTGAATATTTTTCTTATCATTAATTTTTTATATGGTTTGTTTTAAACCATGCCTGGAACTTCATCTTGGGGATGATAGGACTGTCTCGAGATTCATTGATAAGTGTTGATATCCACTTATTGTACTCCTAGTTTATAGAAGATCATGTCCCCTATCTTGACATCATCTTGGGTACACTAAGAGAGATTCATCAATATGATTAGCTAAAGAAAGAATTAAACAACTTGTCAGATCAATAAGAAGACTCTTTTAGAGTTGTGCTCGGGTGGTGTGGATAATATTGGAGGCATGGAATACCCTAAGTGATATTAGTATTACCATGTGGGGTTTTATTAGACTAACTCATATACACCATCCGGTTATTTAAATTTATTAGCATGTGAGATACTTCCATTGGTCTTAGTCAATGTTTTTGAAACATTGATGTTTCAGCTATGTATTGATGAATCACTTGTAAAAAATTACAAATGGAATACCATGGATGAGCTCATTGGACAATAGTGGTTGGTTCCAAATTTACACCAGACTCCCAGTTAGGTTCAATTGGTTTTAATTATAGGGTACTAATTCAAGAGTGATGGATCAGGTTTACACCCATGTCCATGGTATGGACTGATGACATAAATGAATGGTTTGTCTAGAGACATCACTAGAATCCGGTATAGGAATCGATGAGGGTACTTGAATAAAGATTTAGTGTAATGGATAAAAAGCATAAAGATCATTTTTTAGATATATCATTTGTTAAAGTCAGGTGTTTTTAGAAATAGATGGTTGTTAGTGGTTTGATTTTCCATTCTCTTGGTTTCTTGAATATATTAAGTGAGACACCTATTATGGCACATCATCAAGATAATAAGAGAGTAGGAAAGGTTCAACAAGGTTACTCAAGGTTAAATATTGTTTAAATAGGCTTGATGAGGTCTATTGGGAATCAACCATTCGATCAAGGTCAAGTAGAATTCTGAACATGTTGTTAGAATAGTAAGGGCTTTTCTGTTTTGGGAAATTCTAGTAGTAAGAGTATCGTGACTCAAAATTGGAAATTATTTTTAGAACTCAAGGTAATAAGTGACATCATATGGATAAGGAAAATGATGATGAAATGATTGTGTCTTAGGTTACATAGGCTCAGGTAAGTATTGTACTGATGTTTCTTAAAGGGTTACGATCATTGGTTGAGTTTCAATTGCTTGATTACCATGTATTAAAAGTAAATTCTTATAGGAGTGTTGGGTATTTAAGATGAAACAATACCATTTAAGTATAATTTTCATGACCTGGGTAGGCCATATTGTGTTTCATTATTTCTTCAAGGCTTCTCAATGATGAGTAGTTATAGGGGGGGATGTTGTAACGTCCTGTGTTTTTGAACTGTGGAAATTATAAAAAGGAATTTTACATTTCTATTTGGTGTATGGATAATTTTATAAAATAATATTTGTTATATAATTACAAGTATTTTAATACTATGTTTTTTTAGATATAGTTTAAAACCTTATTGTTTTTTGGCTGTTAGAATTATTTTAGGGAGCATCAGACCCTGAAACCACTATTTTGGGAGAAGCAAACAGAGGATCATGGTTGGGACACGGTTTCTGAAAACCATGAATCCCAAACCATACAACCTATTTTCTATATGGAAAGGGTTTATTGAAATTTTGCATCCGTATATGCATAACTTTGTGGCCAAGATTAGGTTCATAGAGTGTTTCATATTTTTTTTTAAACAATTTACCCAAAGCAGCATGATCGTGAAAGGCATCTACAGAAAAATGGGGAGGCAATATGTATGGGATGTGCATGATTTGGAGAACTATGTACCTATACAACATGTATAGTTACACTTAACTAGTTTCACCACATGGTTGGTTTATGGTTATCCCTATCCATGTGGACAAAATATCTGGTGTGTGGCTATTGGACAGTGTGACCTGCAATGTTGGTATGCAATTAGCCAATCCATGAAGACCAATAATGTACCTCATTAAAAGGGGAAAATGACTAAATTTCCCTTCTGAACATAAATGGGATTTACCCCATTTTCTTCCCAATATTCCCATGGGACCTCCCGTGCATAAATCCCTTCTTATTACTCTCCCTTTTGTGGATCTCCCTCATTTACGATCTAAATTGAATGTCGTTGGGTGATTTGGAAGCATATAGTCAAGTTTATGAATTCACCATCAATATTTATTATTTTATATTTCTATATTTGGAACTATATTCATGCAAGATTATTTTCAATATTTTTAGGGCATTTTTTTAATATTTCTATTTATCTCATTCCATCTCATATCAAATATCATTAATGGATGTATGAAGTATCCTATGTATAAGGTAAGTGTTTTATATATTTCCATTTAAAGTGTCACTACTTTATAAAATATTTCACTGTACTACATGTTGTATTTTACATCAATCACCCTTTAAATGTGAAATTAATTATGTAGAACCCAGTATCGTAAATTGAGTATCCATTGTGCATTTAATTGAACCATTTGAGGTTGTTCAAATCAACTTGAACAACCACCTTGGCGTATGTATCTTATATACTGTGACCCTTAATCTTTATCTTTGGAATTAAAATCACCCTCTGATCATGTTATCTTTATTTCATTCAATTTAATTTATTAAACAAAGTTAAATAAACTATACTCGAGGTAGATGACTCACTTATATTATAGTCATTATTTATAATATACTATATCTATCCTCTATAAAATAAAATTCCAATTAGATTTGAGTAGGATACTAAATGAAATGATTTACACTTGGCCATGAACAAATTATTAAATATAGTGCTTGAATCCTTCACTTATATGTGAAGTAAAATAATAGAATTAATTGAATTGTTTTGGTTGGGTCAAATGATGAATGGAATAGAATTTCTCATCACCTACTTAATTACTTAAAAATGGAATGGATCAAACTATATACTTAGATTTTGATATGACATGATTACTACGATAGCCTTCTATTTTACATAATTTCTATAGTAGAATGGGATATATATTCCTTGAGAAATACTCAGGTTCCTTATTAAGGAACTCCTAGGATGAGATCATAAGATTTTTGAGATTATATGTTACATGAGAAATATTGTTTTCCCCATTACAGAATACCATCGATAGGGTCATAGGTCACCTCAATTATATTATATATTGAGTTATACTACGGTATCTTCATTACATAACATCTTGGATTGGCTCATATGCTAGATGATTTTCCTCATGATAAAATAAATACTTAAGTTTCATTTTTATGGAATTTTGTGGATGGACTCAAAGGGGAATTGGAAGTTACAAGTTATACTTGGGTATCCTCATTATAGAACTCCCTAGATGGGCTCTTAGAATAAACTAGATTACATTACACTTTAGTCTATACTTCGGTTCCTCATTATGGATTCACTTAGATGAGATAATAAGAAAAATGTTTTATATCATGATTTTTTATTAATATATATGACTAGTGGTACCTCATTATCGTGATTATAATGCTAGGACTCCTTGGTTATGTACCTTAGGTCATTGACCAACTAATGGTAATACATTTAGATACATGTGTCTACCCAAAATTTCTTCATGGTTTTAAAGACACGCTTTCTTGTATGCCTAAGCTTGTAAAAATGGGTTCGATGATTATATTATTTCAATCAGTATTACAATTACATATAGACTCCTTGAGCATACATGTTGGGTCATGAATATTATTACGTATCTATACATATACATATATGTGTTCATATTTATATGATTTATATATGTAAAGACTTACTATACATACACACACACACACACGGTGACTCAGCATTAGAGATATTATAGCATAAGATGAAGAAGGAATGGTCCGCTAGGTGTCCCTTGAAGAACCAATATTGGGTTATTTACATTTATTTATTTATTACTCTATTTATTTTACCTTCAAACTTCTTATTTTATGTTCACAGGCTCGATGAAATTATAAACCATTAGTGGTTGTCTAATGATTTTATCTCACACCATGTTTAGATCACCATTTCACTGGAGCACCTGAATAGACCTCATGGTTGTCGGTTTAGGTTTATGGATTATGATTTTCCTATTACTCATATACATTGGAGTGTAGGAGCACAGGAAAAATTTGAAGATCAATATTCTCATAGAGATTGCCTTAGGGGATTTTGATCTTTTAGTTATGTATTATTATATATTTCATTATGTATTTCTTCTGCTTATATATTGTGGAATCACATAGATATACATGATTGTATTGTATTGAGTGATTTCTAGTTTATAAATGTTTTATTCTATCAGTTAATTGTAGACTTCCACTGCATATTAATTTATTATTGATCCTACTATTTTTTTATTTTTTTATATTATTTTTATTCTCTTGTCATGAGGGTAAAATATACCCACTAAACTGGAATTATACCCTTACTATTAGTCAGTAGCATCTGGAGAATGGGGAGGTTCTCTTTAGGCCATGTGGCCGACTAGATTAGGGAACCATTTCAGTGGATCCTATGTCAAGACATTACATGGTGGTGAGATATAAGGAGTAAATGTGATTTGTAAAATGGATGTTGGGAATGTGTAATAAAGAGATAGGGGAGGTGGGGAACTACCATCCGATGAAGGTGAATGAAAAAATGGATTAATTAAAGGATGTTATGAAAAATAATGAGATTACATAATTGGAGGATGATCTCTTGGTGATTGAAGAAACATGAAGGGGGATGAACTAGATAACCTCCTAGTGAATAAATCAGAATGGTTGTAGGTTTAATTATAGAACCAGTCATATTGGTACCCCTCACCATAATCTTAGGCTCTATAGTATAATATAATATTCTACTCAATAAATTAGCCTAAAATAACATGGATGGTAAAATAAAAATAATGATAAAAATATAAATAAAATGAAAGAGCATGATATCTAAGAATTAAATGCACCTATAGTGGTGATCATAGGATACATGCCTAAATATCGAATTTTCTTTTCATTTCTCTACATTTTCTCCTTTGAAATACTTTATAATCCTGTATAGTGACTTGGAAATTTAAAATAGTATGATGAGATAAATAAAAAAAGTAAATTTAATATAATATAACTTATTGACTAAAAAAATTAAAATACAAAAAAATTTATTTAATTCATGGATTTATCAACTTAAAAAATAATTTCATTTCATTTCATTTCTACTGACCACTATGAAAACACATCTAAAATCTGTCCAATGTAATTAAAAAATTAATTTCATACCATGAATAAAATTAAAAAAACGTGTACAATACCAAAATAATATCATGAAAATTATTACAAATGTTTCAATGTTATGTGTTCTCATTTTCATTTTTTGGTTCATAGTGTGTAATAACAATTTAATAATCTTTATCAATAATTGAAAATTTCAAATAAATACCAATATATTCATCCAAATTATCACTATTAGTTTCACATTCATTAAAAATATTTCATATAATGACATAAAAAATAAAACCAAATGATTGTTTTAATGAGAGAGTCACATAATATTATTCTAGATTGTGATAAGAGAATAGAAGGTCCATTTTTATGAAGACAAAATTTCATATTAATCACTCTAAATCCTTCATTTTCTAAATGAAATCCTTATTGTGTCATATAATTAAACCACCTATATCTCATCAATAAAACACGACCATAAGCATAGTAATAATTTAAATGATTCTTCAGACAACCCCATAATAAAATATATTTTCTGATCAAGGTTTTTCTTCTATTTCAATCGCATACAAATATTTTGTGGAAATTTTGATGACACTGTCATACCAAGTTGTCATGTTTGTTTCAAAATTATGTATAATGAATTTAAATCTATTAATAACCATTTATTTATAACCATGTAAAATATTTTTTCAAATAAATTTCAATTACCTTATTTCATATGTTAAATCATTCATTAGAAAACATAGATACTGAAAGAATCCAACATAAAATATTAAATATATACCTATGATCAAGATATGAAAAAAAATTAAATATGCTACCTTCAACTATAACCAAAAAAGTAAATTCTTTCTTGTGAAATTGTTCTTTCCTATTAATAGATAAATAATGAAATCACCTTTCTATAATGTCTAAATATTCTCTATGAATATGAAATCATTTAAAAATTATAATTTTGGAAAAAAATTACTCAATTAAAAAACATCATATTTATTAGTTTACTCACTTGATATAATCATAAAGAACACAATAGTTGAATAATATTGTAGGATGAGATATCTCTCACTCCTCCCTACTCAAATTACATAATGAGTATAATCTAGATATTTCCCCTATTTGGGATAGTGACGGAAATTTAGGATCAATGAGATCATATTTCTATATATAGCTCTTATTACTCAATTAGATCTCATAGTTATGTTATCTAAGTGGGATGAATAGAACCCCATATATCCTTATGCTAAATTGCCTTTCATAAAAGATATTTCATGATTATATTTATTTCTCACATACTATTTCAATTTAGGAATCATTATTTCTATTAGATACATCCAATGACTTGATACATGACCTCCAAAAATTACTTATATAGAAATATACATAGTTAGATGTAATAAACTTGTGAAAAATGTTGGAGGAATTTTTTTTCTAATTCATAAATAATAATAGGTGAATATCTTGGTATAATTTGAAAAAATAAATCTCATCCATTTGTAATAAAGGTCTCGATAAAAATTAAAATACCTAATCACAAATACTCTAACATTATGTTAAAGTAATTTTTTAGTGGTAATAAAAATCAATTCATGTAATAAGACATGGTAGTCATGCATTTTAAATGATTTTATTTTAATATCTTGTGTATTCAACCTTATTGAAATGTTACTTTAATAACCATATGTACCCTTAAAATATTCAATGACCTGGAGGAATTTATTTGCCTCTATATTTTTCATTGAAAAATAGGTAAAAGGTACTTTCCACCTCTTTTGGACAATTAAGTCAGGGTGAAGTTTTGGTCTTATACACCAATCCAAAAAAATCATAGTGGGACCAAAAACAATATTTTATTTTACCCTTGAAATTTAAGAGTAGAAAGTAATATTTCCCAAAAAAATTCTTTGTATGCATTATGTCTAAGAAATGAAACAATATGTTGATAAAAAATACAACAACTCAAAGAATTCACTTTAATTTCATCAATTTCTATTGGAATTAGAATTAGCATTCCTTCACTTTTTTGGAATTTGATTCATTATTTATAAGAAAATAATTCAAACCATTGTGTTCCTCAAAAATATAATTCTTTAAAATTAATTGATTCGTTTCATATATCTCTATAATAATATAAAATTATATCTAATTTTTACTTTATGTATGATATATCAGTATAAATCATCAACGACCTATGAATTTGAAAGTTTATTGAAATTTTAGTCTCTTAGAAAGCATATTTTTCATACAAATAGGGCATGATAATTTCTCTTTTGTACTCTAATTGGACATGATTCCATAAGCAAGGAAATAATTTATCTTTCATAACAAATTTTCCTGAAACATAAATCAATCCTTCCTAATTACATCATACGCTTTCACATTGATGGTTAAAAGTTACATCAATTCAACTATTAATGGTTTCAAGTATATTTCAATATCACTTCTAGGATAAGTGGTTCTATATATCAATATACTCATGATAGTAAATTACTTCTTTATACACATCCATAACAAAAAATTATAAATGGGAATGAAAACAAGCTAAGTATTGTGTGGAGTATACATTTGGTGAAATGGGTTAAAATTATTACATGATAATTCCAATCTAAAATATCAATGGTTAGCTTCAAAATCAATATGTAACCTACCAAATTTATTTCAAGTTAACCCATTTGTATAATTCAATATTTCATTGTTATCTTTATTTCTTTTATCTTTATGAAATATTTTTTTTATATAAATTTTTTTGATGTCTGGGATTGTAAGATCTCGACTTTTTTGGAGATGACTCATGCTCATTCTCAAGTACTCTTTCACCCTTATTTTGGTTATCCGTTGGGTGTGTTTTTATTTAGGCTTTTCCATTTTAAATTAAAGAATTTTAGAAGGAAATAGAGTTGTAAATTGTTGGCACATGGTTAGGTAAAACCCTATATCCTTCACCATGTAATTGTGTTCCCTATTTTGGAAAGATATGAGGTGTCACATGGTTGGAATTTGGTTTTTCCAAATCATGTGGCCTCCCTCCCCAAACTATGAACTACCCAATATATGGGGTATTCATGGTTGGTGTGTGGTTTGTAAGATTATGAACCCCTTATAAGAAACCATGTGACCCCTAAGAAGTGGTTCACAGTTAAGGCACATGGTTTATAAAATCATATGCCTCCGCCCATAAAATCGTTCGCATGGGTTTTTAATCTCCTAAAATTTTATTTAAAATTACCAAACCCCTCGGTTTTAACCCCAAATCACCCAGGCTCAACCCTAATAATTTTCGTTATAATTTTTATGTTATTGGGAAGATTCAAAGGCTCCCCAAACCCCTTTATTGATGAATAAAATATATTTTTGAATGATTTTCTACACTATGATATGTGATTCCTTCCCCGTTTGGTTTCCCTTCTCATATGTCTCTCTTTCCAAATGAAGATGAATGATTTTTCCTCTAATGGAGATGGTTTAGATCTAGGTTTTGATGGATCTTGTTCCATTGGATATTTATCTTAGGTTTTGGTTATATATCTTCCACGCAATTGTGATTTCAATATTTCTGTATCAATTTTAAGATTTTGGTTTGGAAAACTCTCATCAACGATCCTGAGGTAGGTGGCCTAATTTTTAATTCCCATAGTCTTGATTATAATTGTGTGTATGTAATTTTAATATTTTAATTTCCACATAGAGAAATTTCATTCTAATTTTAATTAATCAATTGGACCAATATGGTATTATGAAATTTATAGTGACCCATGGGGTGTGTCAATATGATTAAATTAGTAATATATAAATTATCATGTTGATAAATGAATTTATGAAATGATTTCAAAAATGTATTTTTGGAATTGATTGATTAATGTGATTATGAAATTGACAGCGACCCATGGGGTGTGATGACATAATTAAATTTATGATTAATAAATTATCATATTGATAAATTAATTAATGAAATGGGTTTAATAATGTATTTATGTAAATGGTTGATAAATCGGTTTTGAATGTGGAACCATGTGATGTGATTTTTGTAAATGAGTTGTGGGACAAGGATTGCAACTCCAAATACCCATGGGGTGCCATACTATCACTCTAGGACCCTAATATATATATATATGTGTGTGTGTGTGTGTGTGTGTGTGTGTGTGTGTCTTTATGTGTGTGTCTGTATCTATGTATGTATGTATGTATGTATGTATGTATGTATATATTTCATGTGATCACTAAGTTGTGGGATAGGGACAACTGATCCAAATACCCAAAGGTTTACAAAATACTTCTCTAGGACCCCATTGTTTGAATGTGAAATTTGAATTAAATGAATAATGGAAACCCATGATATAATGAAATGTGATATCCCTTGGTGGATGGTTCAGACTACATCATAGGCTGAAGCTGGTTTTTTTGGTTTGGGTGTCATCATGAACCTGGGGTTTTATGTGGTTAATTAAAGAATAATTTAATGTGAAAACTATTTAATTTATCATTTTTACTTTATTCTTTATACAAATTCAAACACTATTATAAATTGGATGTTGAATTAGTCATCATTGGTAGTGGCCTATTGAGTTTCAATCACACCCTACTCGAGCTTCCAGATCGTCACCCGAATATATTTAATTTTTAGAGGATATGAAAAGGGAAATATCCCTATGTTAGATGGCTGAGTTATAATGGATCATGGATGAGGGAACTAGAAATTATTTCAGGGCCTAGATGGGAGTTTTTATTATTTATTTTTTAGTTTTTTCATTTTAAACTTGACACATATATGGAAATACATATCTACTACTTTGGTTCGGATATTTTCTTCATGTTTTGGGATTATCATGTGATGTATGTATGTATTAGTATCCTATTATTTTGGTTACATCTTATTATCATTTGTATATTTGTTATTTATTTGCACTATTTTTGTACTTTGATAAAAAAAAATTATAGCCTCCCTATAATGCATATTATACCCTCGCTGCCAGTCAAAAGCCTCTGGTGTTTCGGGAAGCATGCCTAAGATCATGTTGCCAACTGGTTTGGGGCTCTATTATGTAGAACCTGGGTCGGGACGTTACAATGTGGTATCAAAGGAGTTTTATTTTATTTTATTTTGTTTTACTATTTGGGAAAGGTAGACAGGAGACTGGGATGATTCATTCCTTGTTCATGAGCACATGCATGGGTTTAGTTAACCCATGTATGGGGAAGAACCCAAGTACTGAAGGTGGAAATGTTGTTGTTTATGTATGTTGTTAAAATTCAATAATATTTCACCATGAGTGATGCATATTTTGTTTGATGTTATTATTTTTATAATATTTTTAATCGTGTCTTGGTATGGCATGGGAGTTGTGTAAGTGTGATTCATTAAGGGTTTATTAGGAAATGTTTCATTTAGAAAAGCACGAGGATGCAGGTTTTGGGTGAGTTGATTTTATAAACAAGCTTCTCTTTACATGTGATATTTAAATGAAAAATTGACTAATGATATATTTAAATGGGTGAAATGATTCTAAATGTGATAATTTAAATTTTTAAAATGGTTGTCCAATGAGAACCATGAAATATGAAAAATTTTACCCTATGTTAGCCAGGACCCAGGTGAGGTGTTGTTGAGGATAGTGTTAGTGCCTTGGTTTTGACCATGTGGTGGGTATATCAGATGAATTGTTATGGATTTGTTTGAATCCCTTTTATTAAATTGTGTTTTATGTGTGTTATGTGTCCTAATGTGTGTTATTGGGATTGTATAGATATAACTTCATGACAATTCTTGTTGATAGGATGATGGGAGGACATGGCTATAAATGTTCCTCCAATAATAGTGCTAGAGGATCTGATTGTTCCAGGTAAAAAGGTGAGAGAGAAGTTTTGTGATAAGTTTTCTCACATTATAAAAGTTATGGAAAGAGACCCTGAGTGGGTTGTATATATTATGTCAGATTTGACATGGGATTCCCAATTGAATCACCCTTTAACTTTCACTGGAGAGGGTGGGCCTAAGATAGGTGAGTTCTAGATTGATTCTATCCATATAATCCTTGAACAATTAGAAACTCGTGATGAGAATAGGATTATTCTAGTGTATTATATGTTATATGGTCAAGTGAATAATGAGTGAGACATTTAGACTCAGTATGAGAATCTAGAGAATATTTTATAGAAATAATTCTTAGAGATGTCTCTGGAACACTTTTACCCTAATATGATCATGTATGAGAGAGCAGCTAAGTTTATATAATTGACCCTTGGGAGTATGTCCATCATGGAAAATTCTAGTAACTTTAATGATTTGAAGTGATTTGATATATCATTAAAAGTAGATAAGGATACTCTGGTAAAAAATTCTCATGATGGGATTAAAAGAAAGATTAGTCACTGGTTAACATATTTATGGTAATGAAGTTTTATTAGGTGGTAAGTCAGGCTCTCATTTTTAAGGGGAAGCTGAGGGAGGCTTCCAATGGAATACAAGTGGATTTTTTGGATGATTTGGAGGTATGCCTTCTAAAAATATGTATTATCACTATGAGAATGTTAGCTTGGGAGATGTAAAATGTAGTGTACATGAAGAAGGATCATTTACTTAGAGTAGTAATAGAATATATTTTAACTAGTGTGGAAGGTAAAGGAACATTAGTATCCAATTTCCTTGACTACCATTTGAGTGATGATCCTTTGTTAGGATGGTTCATTTGAATAGGTATTATAGGAACCCTCCACCAATGGGTAGTGATAGAGGCTCTAGGAAGAGTTAGAGTACTGGAAAGCAGTCTTCTACCCCATATCATTTGAGCAGTTGGGGTTCTTCTGGCAGTGGTAGTTGAGGTAGTGGATATGGTACATCAGGGAAATAGTTCCTGTATTAGTAGAATAGTGAAGCTCAGGGAGTTCATACTACAACATAGGGAAGAGAGTAGGATAGTTTCATATAGTTTAACCTACACTTGTGTAAAGTGAGGTTGATCCATCAATGGTCATAGGTACTATTCCTGTAGATTCTACACTATATATATACTTATTTAATATAGGTGCATCTCATTATTCTAAAACTACTTAACTTTAAAATGCTTTGAGTTTGGTGGTGGAGTTTGTGAGTTTAATTATGATTATTGACACACCATTAGGAGTAAGATCAAGGGATGTCTACTTATGTAAGGGGTGTTCTCTCATGGTTTGGGAGTATCATTTATATTAGGATATTTATATACTCACCATTTAAGGAATTGACAAGATTTTGGGTATGGACTGGTGGGTATCATATCAATCCTATATCAATTTTTACCATATTTGACTAATATTTATGTCTCCTATGGGTAATGGGTATTTTCATCAAGCAGAGTGGGATATATAGGAAGGTTTTGTAGTGTTAGTTTATTAGCAATTGGGGGTATCACCGCCTAGGTTTCAAGTCTTTTTCAGTATTAAGCGAGTGTAATTAATGATACCTTTCCACCCATAGTGTACCAATTCTAGGATGTTTTTTTGAGCAATTCTCAAGGCTTCTATATGATAGGGATGTTGAGTTTACAATTGAGATCATTCCAGGAGATGAACCAATTTCTATCCCACCATATAGAATGACTCCAATAGGTCTTCAAGATTTTCAGACTCTGTTGGAAGAGTTTGTGGATAAGGGATTTACCCATATGAGTACTTTTCCTTGGGGTTCCCCATTCCTGTTTTCTAATAAGGGTAACAAGATTTTGTATTTATCTATTAATTATTGGATATTGAAATGAATGACAGTGAAGAACTGGTATCCTCTTCTGTGTATCAATGATCTCTTTGAACAGTTGGGAGGAGCTTGTGTTTTCTCTAGGATGGACTTGAGATCACGGTATCATAAATTGAGAGTTAGACCATCTGATATAACATAGACTTGTTTTAGATGTAGTAATGGATTATACGAGTTCATCATGATGTCATTCGGGCTGAAAAATTCCCTTTATTGTTTGTGTGCCCTTGATGAACCGAATCTTCCACCCGTACCTAGATAAATTTTGGTTTGTTTTGTGGATGAAATCTTAGTGTACTTAAAGACTCATAATAATCATTCCCAAAATCATGACATCATCCTGAGTACACTGATAGAGAATCTACTATACACTAAGCCATCTAAGTGAAAATTTTGGATTGATCAGGTATATATCATGGGTAAAATAATCTATAAGGGAGGTGTGTTAGTGGATCCAAAGAAGGTTAATTAAGTGGTTTCTTGAGAGTAACCCAAGAATTTTCTTGATCTATATATATTTATGAGTTTTCTGGTTCTTATGAGAGGTTCATCTCATAATTTTTCCAATTGGAAGCACCACTTTTGGGCTTAACCAAGAAAGGGATCAAGTTTGAATGGTCTAAGTAATGTGATAATTATTTCAAGGAGTTGAAGAAGTTCTTGACTAGAACTCTGATTTTGATCCTACCTGATCCGGTTGAAGAGTATAAAGTGTATTTTAATGCATCTAGGATGGGACTTGGAGTAGTGTTGGTGCAAGGGGATCAAGTTTTGGTGTATGAGTCAGAGAAGTTGAGTCCACATGAAAATAATTACCTTATGTATGATCATGAGTTAGCTATGGTGGTTTATTCATTAATGTGTTGGTGGCATTATCTATTGGCATCAAATTTTACTATGTATACCAATCAAGAAATATTAATTTATATTTTATTATAATAATATATGAATATCCAGAAGTGGAGGTGGGTTGAGTATATGCAATTTCTTGATTTTGAGATAGCATATATACCCAGAAAGGTAAATCGTTTTTTAACACTTTGAGAAGGAAAACATATACTCAAGGAGTTCATGAGTCCAGTACTGAGTTAAAGATGATGACCATGTTGGCTAAGATACATATTGAGGTTCAGGGGGGGCATGAGCATATTAATCTTATATCTTTATCTATTGAGTTCAAACTTATGATCCGGATCAGGGAGAGGTAGCATGATGATTTAGGGTGTTTATCCTTGAAGGTAGGCCTTGAAGGTGGGGAGTCACCTTTCAAATGGACTATAGATTATAATGAGATCATATATGTACGAAACTAGGTTATTGTTCCCACGTGTATGTGAGAATATGTGATGTGTGGGTTTCATGCCTCGATGTGGGTGGTACATCCTGGTTTGACCAATATGTACCATAAACTATGATGATATAATTGTTGGTTAGTCATGAAAATGGATATTTCAGGATTCGTGGAACAATGTTATGACTGTCAGTAAGTGGAGGCCAAGCATCAATGAACTGGTAGTTTACTATAGTTTTTTTTCCTTACAGAATGTAATTAGGACAAAGTTACCGTGGAATTTGTGATAGGACTTCATAGGACACCTTAGAATAATTATGCAACATTGGTGATTGTGGGATTATTGATGAAAGTATCCCATTTATTGCCTATTTGGGAAACATTGTTAGTGGATAAGTTGGGGAAAATGTATGATTTTTTGATAGTGCATCTGCATGGGGTTCCATGAAGTGGAGTTTAAAACCTGAAATCATGATTTACTTAGGGATTTAGGAAAGGCTTTTAGAATTTAATTGCTACATAGGTGTTCCTGAGTACATATTTCCACCCATAGAATGTTGGGAAATCAGAACATCATATACGGGTTTTAGAGGATATTTTATGGGCATGTGTCCTAGACTTTGGAGGGGATTGGGAAAAAAATTTATCACTCATTGATTTCACCTATAACAATTGTTATCATGAGACTATTCATATGGAACCATATGAGATACTTTATGGTATGTCATACAAATCACCTCTATGTTGGATGGAGGTGGGTGAATCAGAGTTATTGGGGATGAGTCTCGTGTAGGAGACATCAGAGTTGGTTTAGTTGATTTAGAAATGTATGGTTATGGATAAGAGTAGTTATAAGTCATATAATGATCGAAATTATTGACCCCAATAATTTATTTAAGGTGATTTTGTGTTCCTTCAGGTGTTTCCCATATTCGGTTTACATAGGATTTAGAGGTAGGGAAAGTTGGTGCCCAGTTTTTTTGGACCTTTTGAGATTATGAAGAGAATTGGGCATGTGTCATACTAATTCTATCTTCCACAAAGGTATAGTGCTATGAAATATTTTTTTCATGGGTAAAAACATTGCAATCATCACCCCAACCCTTTGTATGTGATCTATATTGACGACGTTGTGCATGAGGGAGATGCGTCCTTTGAGGATCATCCAATTAATGCTACGGATTTTAGTTTGAAAGTGTTTTGGGGAAAGAATGTGTTGATGGATCAAGTATTGTGGAAACATGTCCATGTTCAAGAGAAAACATGGGAGGTGGAATAAATATGTGGGCTCAGTAGCCTAATATTTTTACCTTGGAATCTTATAGCTTCTTGGGAGTATAGCTCGGGGATGAGATGTTATAAGGTGGGGATATAGTAATATTACAAACATTCTATAAATGAATTGTGTTCATTTTAGGTACCCTTTTACCCTTCTTTTGGTTATACCTTTTTTAGGTTTTTAGTTGGGGTTGTGTGGAGAAGTATGGAAGGTCATGGAATTGTAAAAAATTAGGGAAAATCGTGTGGCATACCCTAGTTAACTGTGAACCCTATTTTTGAGTGATAAGAGGTGGATCATGGTTAGTTCATGGTTAGTGCATTGTTTTCCCAAACTATACTACCTCCCTCACCATACTATGAACCCTTCAATGGAGGGGGTTTTCAGGATCAGGGCACAAATTTTCAAACCATGCACCCCTTTGAAGAAACTGTGTGACCCTTAAGAAGAGGTACATGGTTAATTCCCATTGTTTGGAAAATGGTGTGCCTTTCCCTAAAAACGGTGTGCATAGATTTTTAATCCCCAAAAATTATATTTAAAATTCCCAAACCCATGGATTTTAACCTATAATCACCCTAGGTCGGCCTTAATCACGTTCCATTGAATTGGGATTCTCTCTAGAGGATTCCAAGTCTCTTTAGACCCCTTTCTTGATGAATCAATGATTCGATTGAAGGATCGCCTCCTCTATGGTATGTGATTCCTTACCCATTTGGTTTCCCCTCTCTTAAGTCTCTCTTTCCCAATGAAGTTGAATTATTTTTCCTCCATTGGAAATGGATTAAAACTAGGTTTTAATGGATCTTGTTCTTTTTGGATCTTGATCTTAGGTTTTGGTTATAGATTTTCCATACTGTTGTGATTTTAATCGTTCCACATCAATTTGGGAGTTCGGGTTTTGAGAATGCATGACAACGATCTTGAGGTATGTGGTAGAATTTAGAATTCTTATAATCTTGATTATAATTACATGTATGTAGTGGCGATATTGAAATTTCCACATTGGGGAATTTCATTCTAGTTTCAATTAATCAATTGGATCAATATAAGATAATGAAATTGATAGAGACCCAACGGGTGTACTGATATGATTAAATTAATGATGTATAAATTACCCTGTTGATAAATGAATTTATAAAATGGGTTCAATAATTTATTTATGGAACTGACTGATAAATGTTATTATGAAATTAATAGCAACCCATGGGGTGTGTTGATATGATTAATTTGATGATGTATAAATCGTCATGTTGATAAATGAATTTATGAAATGGGTTCAACAATGTATTTATGTAAATGGTTGATAAATGGGTTGTGAATGTGGATCCATGTGATGTGATATTTGTGACTGAGTTTGGGTACATGGACTACCGCTCTAAATACCCATGGGTTTCTAGACTACTACTCTATTACCCCCAATATATCTGTATTTCATGTGATCACTATGTTATGGTACATGGATTGCTGCTCCAAATACCAATGGGATTCCAGACTGCTACTCTAGTCCGCCATTGTTTGAATGTGAAATTTGATTTTAATGAATAATTGAAACTTATGATGGAATGAAATGTGATATCCCTTGGTGGTCCATTTGAACTCTAGCATGGAATGAAGTAGGTATTTTTGGTTTGGGTGTCATTGTGAACCTAGGGTTTGTGGTTAATTAAAGAATAATTTAATGTGAAAAATATTTGATTTATCATTTATCCTTTATTATTTATACACAACATACAATGTTATATAATGAATATTGTTTTAGATATTTCTGGTGGTAACCTAATGAGTTGTACTCACACCCTACTTGGGATGCCTGATTGGTACCAGAATAGATTTCATGTATATTGGAAAGGATAAGGGAAATATCCCTATGTTATATGGATGAGTTGGGATGGATTAGTGATTAGGGATTCATATATAATGTTGGGACCTACTTGGGAGTTTTTAGTGTGTCTTTATTTAGTTTTTTCATTTTAAAGTTGACACATATATGGAATGACATATCTACTACATTGGTTTAGATATTATCTTCCTATTTTGGGATTATAATGTGATGTCGGTATTTATTATTTTGGTTAAATATTTTTTTCATCTATCTATTGGTTATTTATTTCTTCTATTGTGATGCTTTTATAAAGAGGTTATAGTCTCTCCATGTTTCATATTAAACCCTCACTACTATTTGACGGCCTATGGAATATAGGGATGCACACATGAGGTCTTGTAACCAAATAGTTCTAGGTACCAGTATATAGCCCCTGGATAAGGACATTACAATAAATTAATATAAAGTGCCACATCACTTTATCTTGAATAAAATATTGAGTTATGCCTTTATTAGTTTTCCACCTTGATGTAAACACTATTTTCACTGAATCTACTCTCCATTATTCATCTAGAACAGAGAATAATATTTAGGGAAATCATGGAACTTCGTAGATGAAAATCAAAATATTTAACCAAATTTGATTCCATATAATAACTTTCTAAAATACATGCATCATTAGGTATTAATTACTTAATTAATTTAAATAGATATTCCACCATAGTATTAATAAATCTATATATTTGTTTCTCCAGGTATAATCACATTAAAAACTACAATTTTGTCATTTTTTCACATGCTTGATATATTGGGGTATTCACATATTATGTCACCTTTTTTAATATACTCATCCTCATCATTCTGATCAATAGAAAAAAACTATGTTCCAATATTCATTTTCACCTACACTGTTCTACAAGAAGATTAAGATAGAAAAAAAAATATAAACCGACCAAAAATCAATTTTTTCGTACCAATCCTTTCAGCTGAATTAAGGTCATTCTATACTTGATATTTTTCTGTATTATGATAAAACACATGATATTTTTCTGGAAACCATTTTTTTCTATGGAAACTCACTTTCTCATGAGTTATCCACAGTCTCCCAATACAATTAAATCATTAGCATCAAATCATTCTGTCATCTGAATCATTATTGAATGAAAATTCCAAAAAATATCACATCTACTTATAAAACTCATCATTTATTAGATCAACATTGTACATATAACTTCTATACATTCTGTTTCATAAAAAAATATATTGAATAAATAATCAAGAAAATTAATTAATAAGATAGGTAGTGTTTCATGAGACAAAAACTAAATATCAATAACATCCTTGTAAAAAATGATAACAAATATCGTAAATAGAAAGTAAAATAATATATTATATGTTGTTAAATTTTAATTATAGTCAGTTTTCTATTAATCCTACGTACTATTTTTTAATTCTTTTTTTTAATTTTTTATAGTACATGTTCATAAATGAAAATTATTTAAATCTGTTTTACAAATACATATTGTTGAGTTAACATATTCACTATAAGTATATTCTGTTATAATATCCTACTATATTATTATAATCAAAATATGTTTTTAAAATCCAAGGAGATATTGTATGTTTTTTATTTTAATGTTTTCTTCATATGAAATATATAAATTATATACTTCTCGAATGAAATAGTTATGGTTCTTGAATTATGGGATCCCTATTGGGATATTTTCTTTATCAGTAAAATATTCTGGTGATTATTCTATGTATAGATTTCATATGGAAATATTTAGTTGGTATTTATTATATAAATATTTTTTATGTTTGGTGGAAAATAATACCTAAAATGGTATGTAAACCCATGGTTTTAGTCACCAGTCATTTAAATTTCATAGAACATGCTTGATTTTAGTGGTATCCTAGAATGGAGATTGATCATTATCATGAATTTTTCATTAAAACAAAATTATAAAAATTTTAATATTCAGATATCAAAGAGTTTAAAACCACCAAAACATTATCATAGTTAGTCAACCCTTCAATTACATACTTGATTATAATATTAATTATTGATTAGTATGAATTGGTAAACTAATAATTATTAGAGATTTTATTACATTTAGTTTAGAAAGTGACAAAAATATTATAAGAAACATTAAATGAGAACTCTCATACCCATTATATATGAATATTATAGTTATGTTATGTATTATTATTTCATGTCTAGGTGATAATATGGAAAATATTGATTTTTTAGGTAAATAAATGTACTTATTTGATTATTAATTGTTTAAATGTTCATTTCCATGATGAATTCTATATTAATTCTAATGATTCAATTTATAAAGTTATGTTTTTTCATTTTGTATTATATTATGAAACCTAATATAAAATAAATGATTACAAACACTAGTGTAGATATAGAACAAATCATATTGCATAGTGAATGATTTAAATTCTAATCTTATATCATCAACATGAACTTAATATTTATAGAAATGTGAATTTGAATATATATATATATATATGTATATATCCAATGGTGTATGAAAATATAATGATATAGAAGGTGTGAGTGAATTGTTTTAGATGAAATGGTTGATCCACCACTATGATTTTATATTTGGATTCATGGTAAAAATCATGCCATGTGATATATCGTATTGTCTATACATATTTTTTCTAAGGAAACCAAAAATTTTGAATAATAATAAGAATAACATATATGGGATCCCCACATCATAAATTTTCTCATGATATAAATTATCATATAAAATATCACACAGTGATCATTCATTGTTCATGTCATGACTATAACGGTTTTCTAATAAATATGGTTTAATTTCTAACTATATGATTGTGACTAAACCCATCTTCCTCCTCACCAAGTGAAGTTAATCCACTAATTCCAAATATTATTTTCATTTAATTTTTTTATACCATGAAATACCATAATTTCTTCCATATACCTTATACACGTTAAGAATATCTAACTATGCTATTTCCCTCCTTGTATTATTTTTATGTTGATAATTGAGAATTATATATCTATAAATATTAATCATACATTAAGGTTATTTAATATATCAAAGTTCACATTATCTTCCATATAAATACAATATATATTCATACATTCCATTGACCTTAATATCATGCCATTATGATGACACACCCATTTTTTCTCATTCACTCTATTTATATAATGTACTCTTCATCAAGCCATGATAGACATCCAATTATATTAAATATTTATGTCATGATAAGGAGAATCATTTTCTTCATGGGTAATAGCCTTAAGATTACCCCTCTATTTTTAACCCTTATTTAATTTTTATTCATTTTTTTATTTTAAAACACAATAATTTATATTTATAAAGTCGCATATTCTGAATTTTTTGTTACATTACAAAATGATCTATTTCAAATAAATTATTCTAAATGATAGGATCAGTGATTAAAACTCCTCCCTAAAACACTATGATCTATCATTATTCAAATCTATCAAATTAAATAATGTTACCCTTATTAAAATGTTATAGAATAACATAATTCCTTCTTTAATTTTACAATTTGATTCATAGAGGTTAACCTAGTGTTCAACCCCATTGGTTTTTATGTTCTCGAAATTATTCATACACCACGGTTGGTAATATAAGAATAAAAAATAAAAGTACAATTATCAATTTTTGAGCTATGTTTTATTTAATATTTGGAATATATAATCAAAATTAGTATACAACTACACTATAGTGAATGTAAAATATAAATTTTATCTTGGAAAATATGGATTTGGAATCACAATTATACTAAACCATACTTTTCATACATAAATATTACATCTTATTAGATGAACATTAAAATACATAGCATTACGATCCATGCTATATTCATTTAAATTTAGAGTATTTGGAAACATGTATATATAAACAATTTTCTCATAAGTTATATACATCATGTCCCAATATCTTCTTAAAAACTATCATTCTTCTTAGACATATCATACTTAAAAAATTTCTTCATAATATGAGGAAAGGAAATATAGGAAAGGGTGTGATCAATTACCAGTATAAGTAAAAAAAGGGATATGTTAATGATCACTTAATCATAACATGATCAAAAGGGTATGAGAACATGAGATTAAAATTTGAAAACCATACCCAAAAAATAATAGATCGTATTGTTATGTTATGGAATAATGTTTGTTGGTTCGTACATCATGAATCATAAATGATTCAAAGAACACAATCCTTTAGATAATAACATTGGCATAATTCATAAATTTTTTGGAATACATATAATAATATAAAATCATTTTCTTAGTCAACCGTCACTTAGAAGACTATCATAGTGGATTGGGTTCACTCCCTATTCTATCATGTCCTTATTCAAGGTTTACTCCTAATCCTTTCATTGTGGAAAATTCCCTAACTAAATAGGGTTAACTCCCTATTATAGTACTTAGTATCTCATGAGATACACATATTTAACCAATATATTAGAGGTATATACAATTCCATTCCAACTCATCACATAATAAAAATTATACATATGTTCGTAACAATACCATAAAAAAATTTATAGAGTAACATGTGGAAATAAAATGTGTTTTATAAATACTTCGTAATTTCATCATATCATAACTCATAGAAATTAAATGGGCTTCTTAATGGTTTCATCTTAAATTAATTAACCTATGGGAAAGAAACTAATTTCATAGAATCATACATAAATCATCACCATCATAAGACATAAAAAAGAACAAATATGGATGGTTCCATTGGATAATATCCCCAATAAATCAAAAGTAACATCTAAGGATGTTACCATTGATGAAAATTTCATTTAAAGGATCACTCAAATACTTCTTGAGGAAAATAAATTTTCCAATTTTAAATAACTTAGTTAAAATATAATTTTTTACCAAATATTATAGAAAAAAATATCTTTGAACATAATTTTGGAAACATGTAAATAAATCTTCATGGTATTAAGTAGTCTGGATTTTGGAAAATTTTGTTCAGAATGTGTAAATTAAAACTAATACTACTTTCACATTTTCAATAAAAAGTCAAAAGTACCTCATGTGGGAAATAAAAAAAAAGATTAATATTGAAATTTTTTATAAAAAATTAAATCATTTTTAAAAATTACTTTAAAAAAATATATGAGAATATAAAAAACCATCCTTATAGCATTTTTAGAAAACATGGATATTGAAGAAAAATGATTTTTGACGGAAGAGAGAAATAAAGTCAGTTTTCCTTAAAAAAATATATTAGTATCTTTAGTTCTTATAGAGATAAAAATGAAAGGAAATAATGTAATATATAGAAATAAATACTGTATAATAAATTCATGGGATTAATGAGATATAAGTTATAAAATTTTTTCATTGTAATCTTAATCATAAAAAATCATGATAAAATGTGAGATTGTAAAATTAATCATTTACCTGAAGTTTGAATTTCAATAAATGATATATAAAATATTTTATAATATATTTAGATTTATTATAATTCAATACCAAAAGATTACATAATTATAATATCATATAATATCCACTTATAACATTTCACTACTCATTTATTAATAATTATTTATTAAATTCAATATTTCCATGTGTTAATTGTTTCGTTTTTCATGAGAATTTCAATTTGTTATGTTCCAATCTTTGTACATTGATCATGGTTAAATAATATCCATAATTTTAATATTGATATAACTATAATATATATTAATTATATATATTTATAGTTATCCATAAAATTTAGTGATAGAAAAATTAATTACATCATTCATGGAGACGGTTGGGTGTACGTACGCATAAATATTTTTTTCACTTTTAAATGATTTTAATGAAATAAAATTAAAAAATAATTTACCTTAAAAAAATTATAATTATTTAATATATATTCAATATATTCAATCATTCTATCCTTATTACAATTCATGTAACCAGAAATGAAAAAAAACACATCGCTTTGTGGAGGTGGCAGTCCACACATACACACGAGCGACATTATCATTTTCCAAAAGATGGGAAGGTAAGAAGGTATATATTATATACTAATCTGAGAAGAATAATTATTTTATAAATTGAATATATAATATTTAATCCCATCATAAAAACCATCCATGAAATATGGTGATATAAGTTGAATTATATCGCTATATAGAGGCGATAGTCCACTCGTATGCACGAGCAATACATTCACTTCCCATTTGATTGAATAGATGATGAATAAAGGTAGTTCCATAATAATAATAAAATTTTATTATATTTAGGACACTAAATTTATTATTTTATGATGAATACCATATATTTAGAGGAAGTATAAGATGAGATAATTTGAAATAGGTTAGGTAAGATGACTAACTCCCTTTCGATTGGAATCCTTTAAATCCTTTTTTAAGTACACATGGAATATAATTTTAAGAATAAAAAAACCTATTATTAAATTATATTTAAGCTAGTAATATAATTTTCTAGCTAGATGGATCAATGTGTAGTAAATAAGATAAAAAAGATATATCCTTTTATAAGTGGGGGAGAGGACACACATTGAATTTCTTAAAAGATTAAAATATAGTAATGTAAAACTCTAAAACAATTATAAAAAATGGCTACATATTATAATGTGGTATATTATGGGGTAAAATTATGGCCGTAAAATATGATTTAGATAAGTTTAATTGTCAAAAATACACTTATATATTGGTTTCACCCCTAGTAAACCCATTTAAACATTAACTGTAGTGATAAATTTTTATTGTTTTTATCATCAATTATTAACAAAAAATTAAATTTAACATATTACATAATATTAATAATTCTTATTCAAACTAGGGAATCCATTTTATCAAATGGAATTCACATAAATATATGAATTTAATAATATAATAAACCAACAAAAAATTATGAAAAATAGCTTTCAATAAATATTTTTTTCTGACATATAAAAATTTTTTATACCAAAATATAACATAAAATTAATTATAATGAACCTAAAAGAATTATTTAAAAAAATAATTTAAATAATTTAATATTTAAATCATTTTAGAAAAAATAATCTTTTTAAATTTCAGAAATGAAAATATAGTTTTCAATAAAAAAACAAGTGTTTTTCTTTATTCATTGAAAATACAATCGTTTCAGAAAATTATCAATATTTCACTCGAAGATAAAATTAAAATGTTCATTCCAAAAATAAATTTAATTTTTTCAAATTAATTTTTTAAAATTTAATAAAATTAAAAAAATTATTTTCTCAAAAAATTATACAAATCATTTTTGATGAAAAATCTATTGTCAGTATATATAAAAATATTACTAAAAATTGAGTTCTTATTTTTCAAAATATTTTCTTTTTTTAAACCTCTATACATAATTTTAAAAATGTGGTTATTCCTATCCAATATTCTAATTTAACTTCTAGGTTATAATGATATACTTTATTATGGTTCATTCTGAATCGGGGTTTTTTGTATCATATGCTATCAAGAAATTAATTTTTAAAAATAGTAAAATAACAAAAAAATACCAGGGTGCTATATTATACCCCCCCCCCAAATAGTTTTTTTGTTCTAAATTCCATCAATTAAATATAAATAAATGGTGACATCTCTATTTTATCACTTCCTCAAGTTTCCATGTAACTTATTTAAATTTATAATTCCTCTAAATAAATTTAACTAGAAGATTGGTCTTATTCCATAATACTTTATTTCTGTGATCCAAGACTTCTACCGATTGTTATTTATAGAAAATATAATGATCTACCAGTACAACCCCTATGTTTAGTACATATGAAGGATCAATTACGTACTTCCTTAGGATGGATACTAGGAATACATTATGAACTTGAGAGAGGAAAGGTGGAATTCCAAAGTGGTAATCTACCATTCCTACATGATAAGGAATTTCGAAGGGAAAAATATATATAGGGATTTTTCTTTCCCTTCTTTGAAAATATAATTATCTTTTTTCATATATAAATTTCTAGAACTACCTTCTCATTAACATTAGATTCTAGATTTCACAAAGGATTCTTAGAATAACATTTTTGTTGACTCTAAGAAGCATTAATGAACTATTTAATGGATCTAACCTTCTCTTCCATTTCTTGAGCTAACTCAGGTTCTTGTTGCTTTATTTCTCCAACTTTATCCTTTCTTATTAGAGTTATATTCTTTTTTATAGATATATTTATATAGATCCATCATAATTCTCTATTTAAAGTTTTTTTATGAAAAACGAACCAAAAGAATGTGTTGATTACAACCACATTGGAAATATATATAACAATACCTTTAAATATACTATAGGGTTTGAATGGTTCTCTAAGAATAAACATCTATTTGAGGATGATAAGTAGTACTCAAATAAAACTCAAAATCCAAATCTTTATAAATAATTCACTAGAACATTGATGTAAACCTTAAATATTAATCAGATATAATAAAGTGTGTTACTCCATGAAACCACACCACTTCCTTAGTGTAAATTTTGTAAAGGTGATCAAAATATAATTCTTCAATGATTGTAATGAATTGACTTTGTAAGGAGAATTACTACAAACCGAATTTCATTATATCCTTTTGATATTTTGGGGAGTTCGATGATAGAATCTAAGGTCATGTTTTCTCATTTCCATTATAGTATGGGTAATGGTTGTAACATCCCCATAGACTTCTATCTCTCAACCTTAACTTGATGACATACCATGCACCTAGATATATACTCTATAATATCACTTTTCATGTTGTCCCACCCTTAATTCTCTTTTAGTTATCTCTACATCTTTATACTTTTTGGATGAATGGAGATTGATGAACTATGACATCCATTCAACAATTCCTTATACATTTGTAGTATTTATGGGATACATATATTTTTCTCTAACCTTATCATTCCATTATAACAAATATTCAACTCAGATTAATTTCCTACCCTCTTTTTTAGTTCTACAACTTATTTTTACGCCTCCTTAATCTTTACTTTGATAGATGGTTGAACACTAATTCAATAAATATAATATTCCCCCCTTCCTTAATGATTTATATATCTGTACTTTAAAAATATATAAATATTGGATCTTTTGTGATCCTCATCCTAGACAATCTAGAATGATCACTTTGACTTAGAGAATCTGCTAATTTTTTCTTTTCATAAGGGTGGTAATATATTGACAAGTTGTAATATTCAATCAACTCTAACCATATTCTATGGAACATATTCATCTCTTTCTGAGTGAATACATACATTAAAATTTTATGATTATTATATATATATATCAATTTTCACTATAAATTCAATACATGAAAAATTTACCAAAGCTGACTCTAAATCCTGAATTGGGTAATTTTTCTCATGAATCATTAATTTTCCTGAGGTGTAAAATATGTCTATATAATTCATTATGAATATGAATACTATTCCCTTATTTTAGGAATGAATATAGATAAAAAAACTATTCTCCACTATAATATAGTCTAAGTAAAGGGGTGTTGACTAACCTTGTATTCATTTCCATGAAGTTTTCCTCGAATTCATCTTTCCGAAGAATCTTTCCTCCCTTCTGAGTGAACATTGTTAGTGGATTAAAAATCTGTGATAAATTATAAATAAATAATTGAAAATATCCATCCAGACCAAGAAAACTATGAATCTCAGTCACAATGGTTGTTCTGGGACAATGTTTAATAATTTTATTCTTTGATGGTCCACCAATATACCCTCAATTTAGACTATATGGACCAATAATGAAACTTTTTGTATCTAAAATTCATACTTGGTAAATTTTTAATGAAAATTATACATCTTTAAGGTTTTTAGTAAAATCCTCGAGTGATCTTCATTCTCTTATTTTCACTTATAATATATAATAGTATAATCTATAAAGACTGCCATAAACTGATCAATGAAAAATCAAAATATATTATTCATTAAATCCATGAATATTGTGAGGGAATTAGTAAGACCAATGGAATAAATATAAATGCATAGTGTGTATACCTCATAAGAAAGGATTTATTGGGTATTTATTCAAATTTTATGTGATGAAAAATACCTATATTCCCTCTCGATATTGGTACCTAACTTGAACATTCCACATACCTAAAGTGTTTTCTTGATCCCCATGGGATGGGGTCTAGAACCCGAGAATTACAAATAATTATATGGAACTATTTCACCCCATTTTAAGTAGAAAACATGAAATATATAAATATATAGAAAAAAATAGTGTAATAAAATGAGAATATATATATATATATCATAACGAATACAGAGCAATGGAAGTGATACAACTGAAATGGTAGTAAAAAAATCTCCAAGAGACAATTCCAACTATAAAGGAAGAAAAAACTAAACAGATAGTCAAACAGTCTCCATGTGATAGTGTATGAAAACTCCCACAACCTCACCACCAACTAGCTAAAACCAGCTATGAGAAAACCTCTACACCTCACTGTGGTGTGTTGAATTTCCCTGCATCGAAAGACATAACAAGGTCCACACATCACTGAAGGGGTGTGAAAGGTTTGAGATAGTTGTCTTAGTAGGATCCCACACATGTGTTCCATATTAATCCTCTAAAAAATAATCCATGCATTCTAAACATTAAGGAAAAAAAGCATGATATATAGTCTTGCAGTTTTTATATCAAAATCATGTAAAAATTAATTAGTTCCCACTTTTTCCCACACTGCCAAATAATGCAGGTAAATCGGTTTCAAGGCATTTCATATAAAAATAAATAAATCATATCAAATAAAATAATGTATCACATATTGTATAAAATCCATGTTAGTACAACCAAAATAGTATGATCTCAAACTGCCCAAATTGGCCACATCATGGGTAACATCAAGCCAAGGATCACACTAGGTTAGGATAGCTAGGACATTCATATCTAACATAGAAAATCACACATGAATAAAGCCTCTATACATATGCATCAAATATATAGAGAAGAGAAACACCCCAATAAATGAAACTTCCAAAAAATTTAACATGTCCCTTAAACAATAGGCCAAAGGAATATAGGAACACCCCATCAATAAACCACTAATAGTGGATGAGGCATATTACTACACCTTCCACATAAGTGCCTAAGGATTCCCACATGGTCTATTTTTCAAACCATTTCATCAACCTATTCATTGAAAATAATTTCATAAAACCATATCAAAATTCTTTGAAAACCCCTTTTTATTTACCCAAAACAAGTTAAAACCCATATTTTATCAAAAAAATAATTTCTAAATACCCAAATAAAATCATTAAATCATGAAATTTAATTTATAAAACAATTTATCAAAACCTAACTAATGAATTTCACTTACATAGGATAGATATAGAACCACATACCTCAAAAATTAGGGTTGAAAAAGCCCTCAAAGGGATAATGTAATAAGAATAACATGAAAATGATAATAAAGTCCCCAGAATCAATCCACTCATCTCATATTTTATTCAATTATACAAAAGGTTTGAAAAAGAAGATGAAAGAACACATTCCTCAAGAACACACACAATCCGTACCACAACCAAAAAAGTATTACCCCCCATAAAAAGATCACATAATGGATCCAGAAGAAAAAAAATGAATCAACATCATGGATCAAAAAATCTATTATAAAAACTCAAAGGTTCTACCAAAATCAAAGGAAATTAAAAAAAAGAAATGATTAGCTAACCCCAAGAGACACTACGCACATCCCTAATGATCAAATTCCAAACGACTAAAATTAGAAGTAGTGAAGGTTCCCAAAATAATCATAGAATAGCTTTGGGTCAAGAGAAAATATATTGAAGATGAATGAAATAAAAATTATTTATACAAAACACTAAATTACCGACTTGTGATGATTACACGGTGTGTAATCCCATTACATGTTGTGTAATACACAGGGTCTATATATTCTAAAAACCCACTTCTTTTTTATTTAAAACCCAAATTTCACCATTACACAATGTGTAATATTTACAGAAAGTGTAATATTTCATGTTTTTTATTTATCTCATGACATGATCCTAGAGCTCAAATAACGTCGTGTACTCCCATTAAATGGCGTTTCAATTTCTAAATGACTAAAAAATATTATATTCATACATGAAAACCCAAAATACCTCAATAATTCTCTAAACATGGGGAGGACCCCATAGATACCTTAATAATTTTTACTCGAACACCATTAATTCCAACAGACACACATCCATGACCTTTTCTTAATATTACCTAGAAAATGTTCCCCATCCATTAGAGTCACAAGATGTACCAAATTAAAGGGGAAAAAATCAAAGATATGGGAAATACATTAAATATGATAATAGTAAATTACATACTCCGCACCATAAGACTTTATGTCCTTATAAAGTCATATAGAAGAATAAAGTCTTATAAAGAGGTGATGGAACTACTCTATCATCAACCACTCACACTCCCAAGTCTCATGAGAAGGTTATTTGTGCCTCCCTAACACTATAACCAAAAACATTGAATCCCCACACTATAAATTCACTTGATATTTGATGATATCTACTAATTTTTTCCCAATAGAAACATTATCTCTGATTCAATTTTTTCTCAACTCATAACATGAGAGGGATCATGATGATGTTTCATGAGTTGTGATATATGGAATACATAATGAATACCCATCAATTGAACTATAAATGATAATAGATAAACAACCTACCCAAGACACTAAAGAACATAAAATTATCTAACATATCATGGATCCACCATTACCAATTTTTCAAGATAAATGTGACCAAACTTAGAAGAAACTATCATAAAAACTCGATCACCTATGGAAAATCTTAAAAGAGAATGTTTTTGATTTCAATAATATCTCTATTGACTCTGGGATGTGACCAGATCATGATGTATATCCTAAATCCTAACAAATTTCATCTAAACTAAACTCGGTCTCACAACTGAATTTTTTCCCACCGTAACCAAAAAAGAGGTGATCTACACGAGTGACCGTACAAACCCTCTAAAGGATAAATTTTGATCGATGAATTATAACTATTGTTATAAAAAAACTCATCCAGTCCCAGATGGATATCCGAAGATCCTCCAAAATCCAAGACATAGGCATAAATCATATCCCTTAAAATTTAATTTTCTCGCTCCATCTAACCATCTATCTATGGATGGTATGTTGTAATCAACCTAACCTGAGTCCCTAGAACCTCTTGGAGACTCCTCTAGAACATCAAAGTAAATATAGGATCACTTTATGAAGTAATGGAAAAAAGGAACCCCAAGTAACATCTCAATCTCCTTCACATGTAACTTACCTAGATCTTTAACTTTATTTGTGTGCTTGATTGGAATGAAATGATATAAATTTATCAATAAATCAACCACCACTAAGATAAAATTCTTCCCTTGTGGTGTACATGGTAATCCAACAACAAATTCCATGGATAGATCATCCCATTTCCAAACCAGCATTGAAATAGGCTGGATAAAACTAGAGGGTTTCAGATTCTATGCCTTTATCTATTGGTAGGTTTAATAGTGGGACACATAATCAGTAATGTTATGCTTCAAACATGGCCACCAAAACCATCGTATCGCATCATAATATGCATTAATAGTTCCCATATAAAAGGATCGTGAATAACTATGACAATAAAAAAACAAAGTTTCTCACTAATGTTGGGACAACACACTAATACACAAAACTATGAATACCATCTGAAGAGAGACACTAACTATAAATGGTCTCCCCACCATATAGAGTTTCTCGAATTACTATAAACTCCTCACCGTGATGATAACTATATAGAATAGAATTAATGATAGATGATGATAACTGAACACTAGTCATTATCATACCTGAAACATGCTTTCAAGCATTCATATTAAACTGAGTGAAAATACCCATAAGTTTCCACTCCTTCAACTCCAAACATCCTATAATTTCCCTTTCTTTCTAAGAGTGTCTATAATAACATTCCCATTTTCTGGGGTATAGGCGATGTTGAAGTCACACTTATGAAGGTATTCCACTTACCACCACTATCTGATATTCAAATATTTCTGATAAAATATATAGCTTAATATCTTATGGTTTGAAAACACTATGAACTTCTCACCAAAAATATTGTTTTACAAACTATTAAGAAATTTCATAATTTTAGAAAGCTTTAAATCATTAGCGGGGTAATTATTCTCATGAATTCAAAGCTGAATAGATCTGAGAGCCACCACATGACCATCCTACATGGGCACAGAACACAAACAATTTCCAGATGCATCACAAAAAACCTCATACCCGATATTGTGCTCATATAAGATCAGAATAGGATCAAATGTTAAAAGTATTTTAATATCATCGAATGAATCCTGAAAATTTTAATGCCATGTTAATTTTGTCCCCTACTTAGTAGTAGTACTCAAATGTGACACCATTATAGAGAAATCCATGATGAACTATCGATAGTATTCAGAAAGACGAAGGAAGCTGTGAATCGCAAAGATATTTTGTGGATCTTCCCACGATAAGATAGCCTTCAGCTTCTCAGGTTCAACTAATCATCCCACTTTATATATCATGTTCCCCAAGAACATCACTTATTGAATCTAGAAATTTTATATCTAATTTTTTCTAAAAAAATTATGAATCCTCATGATTTCTAAAAACAAACTCAAATAATTCTCATATTAACGCTCAAATATCAAATAAACCAAAATATCATCCAAAGAACTACAAAACAAGTGTCTAGATACTAATGGAAAATCTAATTCATCAAATCCATAATAAATTTAGAAGCATTAGTCGGACCAAACGGCATCATGTGATATTCATAGTGGCCAAACATTCTCTAGAAAGTCATGTTCGGTAAATCAGACTTATGATCTCTAAGATAATTATAATCTTACTAAAGATTGATCTTCAAAAACCACTTTCCTACATTTAAATGATCCAAAATATCATCCACATGAGGAAAATGATACTCTCTTATAAAAGTTATCTGGTATAAATTTCGATATTCTACACATAGTTGGAGTGAACCATCTACCTTTAGGGAAGAACTATTAGGGTTGTCCAAGACAAAATACTAGGGAGAACAGAACCCTTCTCCATCATATAATCCAACTTAATCTTGATCTTATTTAGATATTCTAGTGAAATATGATATAAAGGTATCAATATTCGATGTTTTTCTGGAACCATTTCAGTCATAAAATCTACCTCCAAATCTAGAGGAATACAAGATAAATCATTTGGGAAAACATCCATAAAATTCCAAACAACACCAGGAAGATCAATAACAAAAGAAATATCATTGGGATCAATTACTACAATAGATAATAAACCTATGATATCTGGTTAGGATGGTCCTGCATGACTTGAACTTGGATACCAATATTTATCAAACATCCATGAGATTCCATATTCCACAAAAAAATGAGTCACACCAGTGATAACAATCAACATCATCATATTGAGTGACAATCCAATCCATTGCGATGATAACATCAAACAAATCCAAATTAAGAATGATGAAATCTCAGACCAACTCTACATCAGCTATCAATAATTCTCAAGAAGGACACTATAACCCCTAATCTTTCAACTACCCAAGAGGTATCACTAACTCCTTATAAAAGTAAATGAGCTTTGTTGGAATTTTAATAATATCAAAAAAAATTACAGATATAAACGATTGGGAAACACTGTTATCAATTAATGCAACCACTATTAAAAATGTGAAAAAGAGGGTACCTATCACTGTCATTGGACCAGTATCTACCTCTTCCAGATACTCATCAGCTACATCATGGTTATTCTCTCTTGATGCCTATGGATAGAGCCTTGTAGTCTTTTAAGTATCTAAATTATCCTAAGTAGGCATCAGAGATGGTGATCCCTGACCATATCGAGGCATATAGATTTAATTTACGGAACATTGTAGATGAACACGACATCAAAAACTACGCATCTATTTAGGTGAAGGGAAATAATTTCATGATATTCCAACATTTCCACACTGATAGTAAGTTAGAGGAACATTACTAACTGAAACTAGAGGTTTTCAAGAGGCATGCTGCCAAGAACCACCTACCCCACTTATTCGATGATTGTTCCGCTTTCTCGTTTTCCCTAGAATACAACTAATATTTCCACTATGTGTAAGTGAAGGTGTAGAATATCCAACCTTTCCTATCATATTCATCTCTACCATCATAACCTTATCCTCTATCTCCGTAGTGGTCAAAATATTTTACATAAATACCAAAAATGTGATATCTAATTGAAAACCTTATAGGTACCTTTGATCTTTTAGTCGGTAATTCTTTACAACCAATAAGAAAAATTAACCAACTTAACAAACTAATTGGTGTATACCAAAATAGAATTATTTCCCTGATGTAAAGGGAGGAACTCTATAAACTTTTTCATTATCAGAAACTCTGGAAAAAATTTCTAAATTAAGGGGGTATTGAAACCCTTCCTATTCAAGCCCATGTCCCAATCATCCTGCACCATGGAATCCCACCAACACTTGTTGGGATCCTCAAGTAGGGACATTTAACACCACACCTTAATACTATCATGTGTGTCTAATAATTAAAATATTGGATTAATCTTGTCAATCCAGCCCTCTAAATCTATAGGTTTATTCATACCCTTAAAGGATGGTGGAAGCTCATGGAAGAACTCCCTTGATCAATACATGTCTCCTACAACTCCTGGATGTACCTCAAAGACTATTTTATAAACATGAGTTAAATTCTAGTAGATAGAACGAAATTCATGTATGATAGACTTGATAAAATTCTAATCCATTGGATGATTTCCTTGAGTATCATTAGGTGATCCCTCCTATAAAACCCATGGAAGACGTCTCGAATGCATATTATTTCACACCAAAAGAGAAGAAATGATTATATAGAAGAAAATATTAGTTTAAAGTATTAAACAATTAGTAAAAATGATATTATGATAAAGAACAAAAAATAGGATACACACAAACAAAAATACCATGGTAACTTGAGTCTCATCAAAATAAGAGCTAGTCAGGCATTCACAATAACCTATCTATCATGTCTTAGAAATCCTATCTTTAGTCTACTAAAAATCCCAAGATAAGGACTCTTGGGGTAAAACAACCATTTATACCAAACAATGATGAACAAGACCGAGATACCCTCTTAACACTAGTACCCAACTAGAATATTACACATACCTGAAGGGAATTATTGATACCCACGAGCATTCACCTAGAACCTGGGAATCAACAAAAAATAGTGGGAACAATTTCTAAGAACCTAAATAAGACAACATGACATATATACATATACAGAAATAAATAGTGGAATAAAACATGAATATATATATATATATCATAATAGATACAAAACAATGTAAGAGATTAAAAAATAAAACAGTATCAAAACAATATTCAAGATACACGTCCAACTATAAAGGACAAAAAAAACTAAATAGTTACTCCAACAGTCTTCATGTGATAGTGTGGGAAAACTACCACCATATCACCACTAGCTACCCAAAATCTACTGATAGAAAACATCACCACCTCACTACAATGCCTTATTATTCCCTACATTGAAAGACATATCAAGGTCTACGAACATCCAAATGGATGTGTAGGGTGTGAGATTACAAGATCACTAGGATCTCACCTAAGTGTCCCATATCAAGTATTTATACAATAATCAAAGGATGATAAAATTTAATTAAAACAAGTTATGAAATACAGTCTAGTAGTGTTTATATCAAAATCATAACAAAACAGCTTAATTTCCATTTTTCACATTTTCTAGTAAATCAGGTAAATTAGTATCAAAGCATTTCATATACAAAAAATAATTCATATTAATGAAAAGAATTTATCACATATCATATCAAATACATGGTAGTACAACCAAAATAGTACAATCCAAAATGTCCAAAATTATCCAAAGCATAGATAACATCACTCGAAGGATCACACTAGGTCAGGATATCTTGAACACTCATAACTAACATAGAAAATCTCACATACAACAGTCCCCTGGACTTATTCATCGAATCAAGAGTGAATATGTATACCCTAGTAAGTGAAGCCCCTAAAAATTATGACATTTCTCTAGAAGAAAAGGCATAGGGATCATAGGAACACCCCCTAAATGAATCCTCAGATAGTGTATGAGGCCTATTTCTATAACTTCCACCTAATAACCCAAGGATTCTCTTGTGATCTATTTTCCACACCATTTCATCAAACCATTATTCAAAAATAATTTCACAAAACCATTTACTAATGATTTGAAAAATACTTTTCATTTAACTGAAAATAGGGTCAATCCATCTTTTATCAAAAACTAAATTCCACACACATAAATAAAATCAATAAATCATGCCATTTCCTTTCTAAAACAATTAATCAAAACTAGTGTAATGTAGTTCACCAACATAGGCTATAAAGGGAACCACCAACCTCAAAACTCAGGGTTTCACATGCCTAAAAAGGTTTCCACAAACAAGAAGGACACGAAAATAAAAACAAAGGCTATATAATTAATCAATTACAACAAAGTCCATAACATTTTGGTTCATGAAGTGGTTTATGTTGATTCTTTTTTGAGTGAGTTCTAGCATGGTTCAGGCTTTGTAAAAGAATGTGTGCTTCTTAGAATAAGTCTTTATGATGCATATTGGGATCACTAAACTAAATAAATGGCCCATAGAATCATATCTTCATTAACATTTATGGAGATTTGTTTCCTCTATCACTATTTATTCACAAAATACTCTTCTTCTTGAGGATCCTTCAAGAGTTATTTTCACTTTTGGAAGTCCAAAAATACTTCTATTCTTCAAGAAGCCTTAAATTCTAGTGGGACCATGTTTTTTTGCATACAATAATACATAGGATAGGATCTATTTTTATTGAAAATTGGATCTATTAGAATAATGTGAGAATTACAATTTCACTCAAGCACAACGATTCATTATTTTTTGGCAGGAGTCAACATCATTGCCTTGTTGGATCCTAGTTTTGATGTAATTCCAACTTACCATTCAATGATCCAAAAATTTAAACTTTGAAAACTTAAAAAGTATATTGAAATGATGTTGAATTTTATGTAGTTTTCCTTAAAAATAATCTTGCTTATCATGTTGGTGATAAGTCACGTGCATGTGACTATGAATGCATGAAAACCATCTTCCTAAATTCACAAGCTTAATGGTCTCTTGTGATTTTGTTTAAAGTTCGAATAAATATTTTTATTTGTATTATTCACATGAATCAAACAAACAAAGTTACATGATTCCTTTGATCGAGTGTTTATAAATGTTCCAACAATATTTTGAGCATGGTGTCCTTGGCTTTTATCAATGGTGGTTCTATGTCTTTTTCAATGAATCAGAGGTGATTTCTAGAGTTGGAAGGATCAAGAGTGTGGTGATATTAAAAAGAATTCATGGTTGATTTTAAATAATAATGTATGGATGATCTAATGTCCTTGTTTTAAATCAGTGGGGTATGAGATACAATGGAAATCCATGATCACTTCTATCAGGAAACCATTTTATATCTTTTTTTAATTGGATGAATAGTGACACATGTTTTTCATCCAACTTCAAAACCTCTACCATTTTTCCATGCTATATATGACAGGGTTCACATTCAACCCACCATAAATATCCTATCAATACCATATATTACACCATTTCATTTATCTCTTCTCGTTGTTCCACCCTCATGGTGGTTCCATCTCTCTTGCAGCCACGAGCACCTTCGGGCATGTCTAGGGATTACTCAAGGCCCTCCATGTCACCTTCAATCTATCCTAGAAGGCCTCTATTGGGTGTGGTTGACCTTGTGTCCCACATAATCCCTCAGTAGTGGATGGTTGGTTATTTTTGTAGGATGGCTCTATTTTTTAAATAAACCACATAAAAACAATTAATTAAAATACCAAGTATCTAATGGAATTCAATATCAAATACATAGCCACTTAAAAATGAGAAATAAATTATATAATTATTAAATTCCTTAACTTCTCTACACAAATCCTTCCAATATTCCTTAATGGTCTTTATCTATTATTTTAGGAATATAAATTTCAAATAAATTCTTTATCATCAAAACCACTTTCATTTTGTTGAAAAAAATGTATCACCATTGATACATGTATTTTAAACATCAAACCAGTTCAACACTCATCTGATTTCACAACACTTAGAATTTATCATGCAAGACATCCAATGCAACGAATCCATAAAAAATATCCAGGAATCATCAAGAAGTAATACATAAAAAGCCTCTAGGAATCACCATGATTTAATCCATAATAATTCTCCAAGAATTACTATAAAACTCAAAGTCTTCAAACCATTCACATGTTTCTTCAAATTATATAAAAGGTTTAGTTAAATTTGTAAACTAAGATGATAAAATATTTGTGAGAAAATTTGGGAGAACCCTTAGGATTGATTTAAAATTACTAGTAAAGAATAAGTAACATTAAATGATTTTATTCTAGATGAAAAATTCCTCTAAAATATCACTATAATATTTCTAGAAAAAAATAAATTTTTCAATATGAAATCACTTATTTAAAATATAATTTTTTTCAGAAATAGTAAGGATAAAAAAATTTTGAAAATAGAATTGGAAACGTGTAATGGAAGCTTAAAATAATTGATTTTTCCTGATTCTAATAAATTCTACTCATATATTTTATTTTAAAACTAATATTCTATTCACATTTTTGGTTAAAAGTCAAAAGTATCTCATTTGGGAAATGAAAAAAAAATTAATTTTAACCAGTTTTTTAAAAAAATCAACCATGGGTTAAAATGACTTTAAAAAAATAAGAGAAAAAAATTCTTGAAATTTTTTTTTATAAAACATGGATATTGAAGAAAATTTATTTTCTACTGGAGGGAGAAATAAAGTCAGATTTACTTAAAACAATTCTTTGATCCCTTGACTTCATATAAAGAGAAAAATTAAAGGAAGACATACATTATAAAAAATTAATATAGGATAACAAAATTCAGGAGATTATTGAGATATATGTGATGAAAGTTCATCATCATAAACTTAATCATAAAAAATATCGATGATCAGTGAGATTTAACATAAATCCTTGACCTTAAGTTTGATTTACATTGAAATGTATCTTATCTCATTTATAATAAATTTTAATTTATTATATTTATATAAAATATTAATTAATATACTTATAATATCATATATGATCCTCTTATAATATTTCCACATCCATTTATTAATATTACTTATTAAAATCATAGTTTTTGTGTGTTAACTATTTTAATTTTCATGAGAATTTCAATTTGATACTTATGGTCCCTATACTTTAATCATGGTTCCACCATCTATATAATGTAAATAAGGATATAAATATCTTATATATTCACTATATATATATATATATATTCATCCCTAAAATGTATTCCTAGAAAAATGAATTACACTATTCATAGAGATGGTTGGTTGTATATATAAATGAACATTATCTTAAATTTTTTTATACGGGGAATAAATGTCAAAAATAATTAAAATTTATATGATAAGTATCATATAATATAAATTATATATATTCTTTAAATATATCCTTTTTACCATTAATTTAATTAGGGAAGGAAAAAATGAATCGCATCGCTCTGTGAAGGTGGTAATCCACATGTATGCACAAGTGACGTTATCATTATCCCAAATTTTGGAAGGTATGAATGTATGTATGATATTATAGTTATATAATATTAATTACATCATAAATATCGTATATAAAACTTAAACTCATCATAATAACCATCAAGGAAATATTATTATGGAATATGAAATGTATCGGTACGTAGAGGCAGTAGTCCACACGTACACATGACTGATACTTTCACTTCCCATTTGATAAAAAAAGAAAGAGAATAAAAGTGGATACATAATATTAATAAAAATTATGTATATTTAGGACACTTATTTTTTATTTTATAACTAATACCATATATTTATATAAGGTTGAAGAAGATATAATTTGAAAGAGGTTGGGTAAGAATATCAACACTCCTTCAGTTGCCTCCTTTAGATCCTTTCTTAAAGACCCTTGGAATAGTATTTCAAGAAAAAAATAAAATATAATTAATTTATAGGTAAATTATAATATAATTAGATATTTTTTGATCAATATATATGGATTAATGTGGTTTAAATAATATAAAGGAGGTCTGTCCTTTTATAAGTGGGGGAGATGACACACTTGAAATTTCTTAAAACACTAAAATATAATAATGTCATAATTAATAAAATGATTCCAAATATAAATATATTCGAACATGTGAGGTTGAAATATGTACATAAAATAGTATTTATAGAATTTTAGTTCTTCAACTTACCCTTATCTCTTTGTTTAACTCCCAAGTAAGCCTGTTGAAACCTTAATCGATATGATTTTCTTTTCTGTTTATACTATTAATTATGAGTGAAAATTAAGATTACATTATTAAATAATATTAATTATAATTACTCAAAATATGGTATCAATTTCATTAAATTCTATTCATATAATTATTATAATTTAATTTAAAATTAAACCTAAAAATGTGATGAAAATCAATTTTCCAAAAATAATGTTTTCTTAATTATAATAAGTTTTTATACCAAAATATTATATAAAATTAACTATAATCACTGTAATTGGACAATTAAAATTATAAATTAGCTAATTTTAATTCTAAATAACATTGAAAAAATGAACCTTTTTTAATCCTTGAAGTGAAAAAATAGTTTTCAATAAAAATTGGTATTTTCTATTACTCATTGAAAAATAAATCTATTCAGAAAATTTTCAAAACATCACTCTATTATTATTTTAATAAGATTATTTAAAAAATTTATTTCATTTATCCATAGTAATTATCTAATAGAGGAAAAAATAATTATATTATTTTCTTTTAAAAATAAATAAAAATCATTTTTAAGAAAAAAATTATTTTTGAAAGATATAAAGACATTACTAAAAATTGTATACTTATTTATCAACATATATTATTTATCTAAAAAAATTAAAGGAAATTTTAATAATTTGTTTATTTCTATTCACTTCCCCGGTTTAGTGGCTTGTTTATAATTGTATATTATATTATGGTTCATTTAGACTTGATGTTTTATGTATCAAAAGCTATCGAGAAATTAAATTTTAATTAATGAGAAATATATTATAAAATTATTGGGTGCTACCACCATGATGTTTTTTAAGTTTGATATCTTGAGTGGATAACAACATGAAATATCCTTTTTGGTCATTCTTACCCCAGACATATTAATAGTAATATCATAATATTTATCATATTACCTAGTCACTATGTTGTTTATTAATTTTTCACTACTTTTTAACCCCTTCATAAATAAGTTATCCATGAATATAGATATTTTATACCTTTTATATTTATATAAAAATTATGGTAGAATTAAAATATTTCAATTAGTGATTATTTTAAATATAAAAAATAATAATTTATTTTTTAGGAGGGAAATAATAGTAATTAAAGTGAGGAGTTGGAAGTAAAAGGATGATGTGTTATATGAAAAATTTTATGGTGAACTCAATATTTATCTACTTATTTTGAATAATATCTTGGGTTTTAAAAAAATAAAAAATATTGAGGTGATATAAAATCTATATGTGTGAAAATAAAAAATCTAATATATACACAGATAAAGAAAAATGAAAAAATTACACCAAATACTGGATAAAAACATATAACATTTAATAATAATGAAAATATAAAAAATAAAAAGAAATATTACTTTTGATTAATTCGATAGAATAGATAATCTATGAGATAATAGAAAATTAGAGGAGGATTCAGTAAAATTTATGATTGTAATGCAATACAGGTGTTTGGATAAAGGAAGAAGACTGAGTTTGATGATTGGGAGGAGTAGGGTTCATAGAAAGGGTAGGGGTAGAAATTAATAGGTACGAATATCATAAGTTTTTTGGGCTGGTTGTATCACAAGGTGAAATTTATTTTAAAAACTAAACTTCATGGTTTAGGGGAAGACTAGGAAACTCTTCCAAAAAAATGAAAAAAATATTATACAATATGAATAACTTTGATTTAGAGTTTCTCCCTATCAATTGGAGATTAAAACCCACTTTTTAATAGGAATAAAGACCCATATATTGGATTTAATTTCCATTCGATGTTCATATATATCATTACACTGATAAATGATCATAGTTTCATTCAGAATATAAAACTTGACTTCCATTCCTCAAATTTTGATGTGGGATTTAGGTAAGGAAACCTATACATGTCTAAGATAGCTTCAAATACTACTAAAGGGAGAATGATGATATTTATAGGAATTATATTCCCATAAACTAAATTTAGAGAAGAATTGTAGCCTTGAGATGTGATCATCATACCATTAGGGGTTTTCATTACTAATTAAACATTTAATCATGGAGATGGTATTGTGATACCCTTATAAAATTAATCAGATATAAAATAGTGGGTATATCTAGAATTAATTAATACATTAGAAGCTCTATATTTTATGATAGGTTTATCATTCAGTAGTTTATTATTATACCCCACAAAAGCAACAATGATCACATGATAATTCCATTTTTCTATAGGATTGAGAGGTTTTTGACATCAATTATCTTCCTTAACCTTTCTACATAAGCACGGGTTAGCATAATTCCCATAATCCTTTCATTTTAATAACATGAGTGTGGGTGGTGCATTATGTGGTTATTTTTTCCATAATTTTCTTACTTCATCTTCTTCCCATAAATTAAATATTCGATTATATTATTATCTTCCTTTATAAACTTAAAAAATTTATTGTCCCCATTAAGAAAATTTCTTCCATGTTTCCTTCCAAACTTAAATCATAAATTAAATCTCATATTCTGATCTCCATGTATTTTATCATATAAATTTATTTGACTTCCATCATCATTTTCCTATCTAAACTATGAGATTGATAGGTAACTTTATTTTCTATTTTTCACCTGTATAGAACATCAAATAAATTATTTATGGATACTGAAGTCCCTTATGTCCAACACCCTTTAGATAATTGGTCTAAGCCACTAAATAATTTATCAACATTACATTCAGGTTGGATAATAATTCAGGAAGTATACCTAAAAATTCTTGTAAAATTTTTATCATAGGTACTAATAGATTCATCATTGTTCTGATTTAGATCAATCAATTAATTATCCATTTTTATATAAAGAATATAAGGAATTTCCTTATAAAAAAATAAGTTCCTAAACTCATCCCACTCCATGTATACATCTTCTCCCTGTGTCCTTGTGTTTTAATTTAACTCCACCATTAGACTTATTTTTTTCCGAATGATAAAAAATTAAAATAACTTTTTTAGGTTTATAACACTAGGGAATGAAAAATATATTTTTAGTGTTACTTATCCACTTCTAAATAACTAATGGATCAACATAATCACTAATAGAATGTGTATGTTACCTTATTAATTACTTAACTTAACATTTTTCCCTTCACTGTTCGTTGGGAATATCGATAAGATTCATAGATTAAGAGAGTTGTGTAAGCATATAAATGAGATTTTTAATTCCATATCCCATAACATTATTATAATAACGAGGTAAATAATTTCATTGTACATTAAATTCATCATTTACATGGTTTCTTTCTGTTCCATCAATTGAATAAAATAAAATATACATTGTGAGAAATGATAATCATAGTGGGATGCAATATAATCATGAAAAATTAAATATAGGATATCTAAATCATGACACATTATTTTTAAACTATGAAAGATTATTTTCAACCTAGATCATCCATGAGATTCATCTATTCAAATCTATTATATGTTTTTATAATTAAATGTTGAATTATTATAAGAATATCCCCACGGAGTGTCAAACTAGGTTCGAAGTAAGTGTACACTCACTATACACTAGAATGGTGGTCTAGATATACCTAAAAAACTCTTTTTGGTTTTATTAACCCAAGAGACACTAATTACAAACCCATTTAATATTTTAATATCTATAAGTTGATGTTTTTTAGGAAAACAAAAACTCATTTTTTACCATAATATAGGATGTTCTCTAATAAATTAGACTATCGTAAGGGTTATCAATAATGTTTCTTCATCCTAGTTTACAAAGGTAACTAAACATTTTTCTAAAACCAACTATAGTGACCCATAATTTTCATACATAAATATTACATATTATTAGATTAATATTCAAACACATAGATGAAAAATTCCTTTAAAATATCACTGGAATATTTCTTGATGAAAATACATTTTTCAATATGAAATAACTTTTTTAAAATAATTTTTTTAAAAAAATTAAGAATAGAATTTTATTTGAAACTAAACTTGTAAAAATTTAATTTAAGCTTTAAATAATTGAGGGTGTATGATTTTAGTAAATTATATTCATATAGTGCATGTTAAAACTAATATTCCTTTCACATTTTAGGTAAAAAGTAAAAAGTACCACATTAGAGAAATGATAAGAAGATTAATTTTAACCAATTTTTTAATAAATTAATCCATGGGAAAAAGGACTTTGATAATCATAGTATAAAATAAAAAATATTCTTAAAAACATTTTTATAGAACATAGATATTAAATAAAAATTATTTTCTACTTAATAGATAAATGAAGTTAGTTTTCCTAAAAAACAATATTTTGGTCCCTTGAGTTCTTACAAAGATAATAATTAAAGGAAAACATGTAATATCTTGAAATTACTAGAGGATAATAAAATTCATGATATTATTGAGTGATATGTGTTAAAATTTCATCATCCTAAACATAATCATAAACAATCCTGATAGACGATGATATTTAACATAAATCATTTACCTTAAGTTGGAATAGCTTAGAATTTTCTCTACCTCCTATATAATAAATTTATATTTATTATAATTCTAAAAAATAGTAATTTATTTATTTAAAATATAATATAAGATACTCTTATAATATTTCAACACCCATTTACAAATAATCCCTTATTACAATCGTAGTTTTTGGGAGTTAACTATTTCATTTTTCATGACAATTTTGATTTGATAGTTCTGATCCTTGTACTTTAATAATGGTTCTACCATTTATATAATTCTAATAATTATATAAATTTCATATATATTCATTATATATATGTTCATCTTTGAAATTTATACATAAAAAAAATGGATTACACTATTCATGGAGATGGTAGGTTGTACGTACACATGAACACTATTTTCACTTTTTGATAGAAGGAATAAAGGTAAATAATAATTATCAATTATAAAAATCATTATCATATAATATATATATATATATATAATATTAATTAAATATATCCTTTTTATCATCCATGTAAAGAGGGAAGGAATAAACGAATCAGATCGCTTCATATGGGTGGTAATCGACACGTATGCACAAGCGATGATATCATTATCCCAAAGATGTGAAGGTAAAAAGGTAGGTATGATATTATAATTTCAGAATAATAATTATTTAATAAATATAATATATAATCCTTAAACCCATCATAATAACTATCAAATAAATATGGTTTGGTAAAATGAATTGTATCGCTACGTAGAGGTCGTAGTCCACACATACTTACAAGTGATAATTTCACTTCATGTTTGCTGGAAAAGAGGTAGAATAAATGTGGATCTATAATAATAATAAAATGTATTTATATTTAAGAAACTAATTTTTTATTTAATAAATAATTCCACAGTTCTAGATGAGAAACAAGAATATATAATTTGAAAGCGGTCGGGTAAGAAGATTAATCATCCTTTGATTGGCCTCCTTTAGATCATTTCATAATGGCCCTTAAAATAGTATATTAATAGGACCATAAAATATAATTCACTTATTGGGATTATTATAATTTAATTGTTTAGAATTTTATCAAGATATATTTATCAAAGTGGTGTAAATTAGAGAAAGGAGGTGTGTCCTTATATATGTGGGGGTGAGTACACACTTGAAATTTCTTAAAAGATTAAAATATAATAATGTCATAATCAAGAAACTTTATTACAAATGGAAATATATTCGACTTTTTGATAGTATGAGGTTTTCTTTATAGACATAAAATTGGATTTATAAAATTTTAATTGATTCACTTACCCTTATCTATTTGTTTAACTCCCATGTAAGCTTGTTTCAACCTTAATCGAGGTAATTTTTTTAGTGTTTTCACTAGTCATTATAAAATAAAATTAAGATTACATTATTGAAAAACATTAATTATTATTATCCCAAATATTTAATCTATTTTATTAAATTAAATTCACATATGTAGCATAATTTAATTTAAAATTAAACCTCTAAATTGGGATGAAAAATAGTTTCCCAGAAACAATTTTAATATTAATGTTTTTTATAAGAAAATATTATTTAAAATTAATTATAATTACCCCAAAAATATTATTAAATTTATAAAATAACTATTTATTTTTATAAACAACTTTAAAAAAATAATAAATTTAAAATACTTGGAATGAAAAAACACATTTCAATGAAAATATTTATTTTTCATTATTCATTGAAAAAGTAATATTTTCAAAAAAATAGAAGTTCACTCTATATAATTTTAATATGATGAATTAAAACCTTAATTTCATTCATCCATATTTTTTTATAAAAGTTTCAAATATTAATTATATTACTTTCTATAAAAAATAAATAAAATTTTATTTAGAAAAAATGAATTTTTGAAACATATAAAGACTTTACAAAAAAATGGGTGCTTATTTATCAATATATTTATTTATCGAAAAAATTTAAAGATAATTTAATTAATGTTTTTATTTATATTCACATCCCTAATTTAATTGCTATTTTATAACCATATAATATATTATGGTTCATTTAGACTTGAGGTTTCACATATCTCAAGCTATTAAGAAATTAAATTTTATTAATGAGAAATATATAATTAAATCTTGGGGTGTTACAACCATGATACTTTTTATTTGTATTGCTATAGTGGATAAAAAATGACATGGAATATTGAGTCATTATTACCTTAGATATATTAATAGTAATATCATAATATTTATCTTTTTACCTAGTTAATATGTTTTATATTAAGTTTGTACTCCTTTTGAAACCCTACATCAATAACTTATCCAAGAATATAGATGTTTTAGAATATTTATATCTATTTTAAAAATATGGGAGAATTAAAATATTATAATTATTAACTATTTTCAATATAAAATTTACTAATTTATTTTTTATGAGGGAGATAATAGTAATTAAAGGGAGGAGTCCGCAGTAAGATGTTGATGTTTTATATGAAAATTATTATGGTTAAAAAAAATATCCACTTATTTTTAATAATATATTATGTTTTTAAATAAAAATAGAAATTATTGATGTTATATGAAATCCCTATGTGTTGAAAAAAAAATCTAATATATATATGTAAAAATTACACCAAAACTGGATAAAAACATGTAACATTTAATGATGAAGAAAATATGAACAAATAAAAAGAAATAGAACTTATGATTAATTTGATAGAATTGATAATCTAAGAGAAAATATAAAATCAGAGGAGGGTTTAATAAAATTGAGGAGTATGATGCAACACATGCATTCAGATGAAGGAAGAATACCGAGTATGAGGAGTTGGAGGATTCGGGTTCAAAAAAATACTAGGGTTCAACATGCACAAGTACCACTATAAAACGTTGTTGGGTTTGGATGAATTACTTATGAATAATCTACTCATGAATGGATAATGGTTCAATTGATGGACCAAATAGAGGTTGAATTGCAAACAAAAGGGATAGAGGAGGTAAAACTAAGGAATCAAATGTGTGATGTAGAGGATAGAGGAGGGATTTTATAAAGGATAGAGTGACAAAATGTTGTAGGGACTAGTTGACAGGGATGGGATTAGGAGTTGATAGTAGGGATAGAGGATAGATCACATGAGGGAGGAGGAGGAATGAAAATGCACATGGGTTTTTTCAGTATCCTATTGAAACATAATTTTTATCCCATGGCCAAATTAAAAAAAATATTGTATATAGTCGTATGAATTTATTTACATGGATATTTACGATATGTAGGCATGGTTTTTTAATTACCACGAATATATCTCATGATGGTCATTTTTCTTGTAGTGGGATACTATATAGTGAGTTGAGTTAGGGATTCTACAAAGTGGTATCATAACCTTGTTTAATTTCAATTACAACTTTGGATATGGTTGGGATGCATGAAATGTGTTTTCCCTATAAATAACTTGTATAATCCAAATTCCAAGTTACAATGGAGTTGGGATTGATGTTATTACTTTTTTATGTTACTGTTGAGTTGATTTTTTCTTAGAATAATGTATTGGGTTTATTGATTTATTGTTTTTCTCCTAACCTAAGGTCAAAAGAGGCATGATTAGATGAATCATATCAGGAATATAAGTTCAAACTACATGTGAATTATTATGTATTATTGTGAAACAATTCTTAGGAAAGAAAATAGGCTTTGGTTATTTAAAGTGTTAATAATAACTTATATGGTATTTTCACAAATAACTATTTGAATTCCTAATGATGTTTTTTTACTCTAGAGAGGGTGGTTCGATTAAGAATCAGATTGATTTTATATATATATATATATATATATATATTAGAACCTGAGAGAGGGGGTATTTACCTATGATTTTCCTTGTGGATGGATGTGTGGATAGTTCTTATTGAGTTTTAACCAATTGGGGTATTATTTATAAGCTAGGTGATAGAGTCAGGTGACATTGAAATATGACTCAGGATTGGTGAGTTTAGTGTTATAGATTTGTAGTCGAGTGCCTTCTGGTTATCATTTGAGATGAGTTGTGATGTATGAGGGCAACTATATAGAGAGGGGATCACCAAGGAATGTGTATTCTTTAAGATATAAAAGTAATGGTATATGATTTTAGTTATGGGATCAATCCATAAGATGTGAATTCAATTATATTGTTTTAGAATGTGGGGGATTCATTGGACATATTGTTTTGAGTGAGAGAACATGTGATTCTTTGTATGTGGGATGGGTATGAAATGTATGAGATGCATGGTCCCATTACATGTGCCTGATTATGTGTGATTTTAAAACTAGTTCACAAAGAGAAAATAGGTTCTAGTTATTTAATGTATTGAAAATAATATATTTAGTGTTTTCACAAAAAACTATATGGATTCATGGTGAGGAATTACACCCTATAGATGGTTGTGAGATTGAGTATGTTGTGGGTTATATATATATATATATGTGTGAGAAATTAATAGTACGTGTATTGATCTGTCAGTTTCCTTTTGGATGGGAGCATGAATGGTTCTTAATGTGTTATAAAAAATTGGGGTATAGTTCATATGATAGGGGAGAGAGTCTTATGACATTTAGATATGACTAATTATTGGTGATTCAAGTGTTATAGATCATTATTGGGGTTCCTTATTATTATTATTTTAAATGAGTAATGATATATGTGGGTAACTTGATTAAGACGATATATCATGGGCATGTGAATTATTTGAGATATGGAAGAATTAGTATATTCTTCTGGTTATGGGACCAATTCATCGGAGGTACAATCAATTATATATTATAATCATGTGGGTGATTTTGTGGATATAGTTTTGGGTGTGAGACCATGGAGGATTTTTTTTTGTTGTATGATTCTAATATATAAAGGAGGAATAGTTACCTATTTGGTTAAAAAAGTGAGCCTATGAATGATGGGTTATGAATTAAGATAGTATGAGTTTTAAAGTATAATAGGGTAGCATAGGGGTGTATCCTTCTATGGGTACATTTGGTTTATAATGATTGTTTTTTAGCATCATTGTGAGATTGGTTAGATAGATACTCTCTTATCATGGGTCAAGAGGGTGAGTTTTTAATTAATCTATAATTTATGTGGATTGTTATAACCTAAACATGGATCGAGTTTAGTGATCATAGTGTTTGGTTTTGTGTGATTGACCCCAGATGGTATGTGGGACATGTTTATGGGTAGATTTTGGGAAATCATTGGGATAAGGAGACTGAATTTTTTTTGGTCACATGACTCATGGGGTGAGGTTACAATGATTATGGGAAAGCATGTAAATTAAATATAGTGGATATTTAGTATATGGATAGCATAATCTAAGAAATGATGATTTCAGATACCCGTATGGGTTGATGTACATGGAGAGTTTCTAGTGTGTTTTGATGGGTTCTAGGACTCCTTAGGTCCCCATCCATATAGAGTTAGGTCACGGGTTTTCAATGGGATTGGTGTATGATCATGCATACACGGTGATATAAATGAGTTGTGATCATAGAAAGGTGTGTGAAACCTTATCATGGAAGGGAAATGTGTAAGGGTGTTAATCCTTGATGTTGTTTCATATGCTGATTAGAGAAATGGTTTCTCGAAGTATGGTTTGGTGGGATTTAATAGTAAGAAACAATGAATTGTAATATGAATAGTGGGTGAGATGAGATCTTTGTAGTGTGATCATGGTATTATCTATGGGTCTTGGGGATTTTATCTATCTCGATATGATTATATCGTGAGAGAGATGAGATTTGATATTTTATGGAATGTGAAATGTGGTATCATAGAAATTGGGATTAATGAGACACCAAGGGGTTGAGTAGATTAGCATAATGATTCAGGTGAAAATAGATTGACTGAACTACAATGATATGGACTCTAACATGCTTTTGATATGGTAATGAGACTATGAGGGGAATTTAGTTTAATAGAACATGAGAGTCACATTTTAATGATAAAGGTCATGGAATTTGAGTTAATTTTTTTAGGATCGGTTGCGTGGTGATATACTACATGTAGAAATGGACAGTGGTTGTTCAAGGGATATAGTATTATTTAACCTTGTTTTAGGGCTTGTGATCTTGACATGTTAGAGAAAGATAAGTGGAGATAATGAGTGTCATCATTTGGTTGATGTTTGATGTCTAGAAGGTTCATGAACGTAGATCATTGAGAATGTGAATTCTGTGGAAGGGAGCACTCCATGGATTATTTAAGTTCAAGGAACTATTTTTGAGTAGTTTTCATTAAATTTTGGGGGTGATGTGTTATTGGATACTCTATAAAGGTGGTTGTGGTTTTTTATTGGTGCCTGGATAAAAACATTCATGTTTTTTATAGTAAATCAAAAGTTCCTAAATGTGGGTATTGATTAACAAGGATTGGGTAGGGTAGTGAATTTGAATATTATCTATTATAATTAATGGTGTTTGTTTTAGGAAACATATTGGTAGGATGATTAGATCGATGGAATGTTAGTTCTTACAAACTGCATGTTGAAATGTATAAAGTGGAGAGGCCTTGCGTTATGGATATATTCATAGGATTTATATTTTTGGTTTTGATGAGAATGGTTGGGTGATGATTGGGTGTGATGTTGGGAGAGTTATGGTCTAGAGTAGACTAGGTATGTTGACCATTGGTCCATGATTTCAGTGAATTAGGATTCACAAAAGTTTATGGGAGAGGTGGTTATCATTATGTTGTGGGAATCAATTCGTGTAGTGATGTGAATGATGGTTGTATTTTCAAGAATAGTTTGTCCACAGGGATACCGACTAGGAAATTTCACATTTGATTTAGTGAGGAAGTTCTCAGGGAGTTAAAATGCATAATTTAGGGAATGAATAGAGTTATAATGGGTAGGGGATAGGCATTATGGGTTTTTTTTGAAATAGAGATGTTTTAGGGCTAGTATCAATACGACCATAGCCAATGGGGTACATAGAATTTGGGTTGTGCATCAAGAGTTAGTTATTGGTATGGTTTTTAGAGGATGAATGAGGTGACTTATTGGGGATGAGAAGTGTTATAATGGAGAGTTTATAATCAACCCATCATTACAGATTTGTTAAATTATGGGAAATTTAAATTTTTTGTACTAAAGAAGGGGATGTTTTTTGAATTAGGACTCATATTGAGATTTAGAGAGTTGAAACATCTATAGAAGGTGTTTTGGGATATTTTTTTAGGCCTTTGAGGTGTATTAGGAGACTGAGGGAGTTATAGAGTAAGGTTAGGTGGCCCAACTTTAGATTTCTATTACAAGTTTCGAATCACACTGCAACTAGGGGGTGTTGTAGTGTAGTATGTATCGCGTGAGATTAATGTTTGGAGAAAGGAAAGTGGCTGAATTATAGTGGATGAGGATCATAAATCAATCCATTTATGTAATATTGATATCCTAGACCCAATGAAGGTTCACCCCATAATGAATAAGGTTTTTATATTGATGAGAGTTTTTATACGATTACATTTTTATGGATTCTAAAGAGACCATACCATATTATAGAGAATTGCTATGTGGTGAGGTCTGCATGGGATTAGAGTTATTTGAGGGTTTAGGATCACACATAAATCAAGGAGGGTATCATCTTGGTGAGTTTTTAACACCTAGAGATTTTATGGAATATGTTTTTCAAATAAATCTAATAACATTGATTCCTTGCATTGTACGCAACATTGATTTTAAACATACCATAATATACTATTAAAATATTATTATTTAATGTGATAGTTATCAAATAGTCATTGGATTAGTGGTTTTGAATAGTAATAACTAAATTATTTAATGTATATGGTTTAAAAATGTAAAAAATAAATTCATATTTTTTAAATTGATTAGTAATGAAAATAAATATCACTTGAAAGTGAAAGAAATATTTTTATGAAAATTTATTTTTCTGTGTGTAATGTGATTTTATCATAATAAATTAAATTAGTCATTATTAGTGATTAATCTTAAATAAATTTATATTTTATGTATTTAGTAATATTTTTTATCATTCATAAAATATTTTCTATAGGCATTATATAAGAATATATCCATTTTTAAGCATAAAAACTATATTTTTCTAAAAAGCTGTTTTGTCACATTTTTAAAACTTATTTCAAATTAAAATTTCACAAATTTTAGAAAATATATTTTAAAAAATAAATTAATTTTTTAAATTATAATTTTAAATTTATCTTATAGGGAATTTTTTTAATTTTCATAGAATATTATTCTTTCAATGAATAGTGAAAAAATCCAAATTTTTATTAAAAATTAGCATTTGGTTTAAAGAATTTATATAGTTATATTTTATTTAAAACTATTTTTAAAAGTAAAATTAGTTCAATTATATTATTATTAATAAATTTCTGATCATCTTATATAAAAAAATTATACTTTTGAAAACTTTTTCTTTGGAAAACTGATTTTTTGGTTGCTCTACGGGTTTAATTTTAAACTAAATTCTTCAAAATATAAAAATTTAATTTTGTTAAATGGATTAATTATTTTGATTAAAAATAATTAATATTAGGTAATAAGTTAAACTTAATTTCTTTCATAATTAATACTTATAAAAAAACTATTACCATGGTTATGGTTAAAACAGGTTTACCCTGGGGGAGGGTTAAACCAAAATATTATGGCATATTTTCCAATCAAAATTTTCTAAATACTATTTAATATACATATATATACCTTAAAATATCTAACCATATAACTTATACACATTTTAAATCATTTTTATTAAGAATTATTTTATCATATTTTATTCTTTAAAGAAATTTCCAGGTGGGACCTCTACCTCACTTATAAAAGGACGCCTCCTCTTCACTCATATATAAACATAAAATATTTTTTCCTGTACCTAACTAAAACAATTTCTTACATACCTCCCCAAAACCAATATTCCATAGTTTTATCATAAAAATAATAATAATTATTTAGGTTTAATCCTAAATAGGTTGTCTTAAGAAGAGGTTTAGTTCTTAACCAAGAAAAAAATTCTTTAACCACCTATTAATATACATAAAATATAATGAAATAAAACATATAATTCATATACTGATATTAATTAACCATCTATATTAATAACCTCTTCCATAGAATAGTAAATGAAATCATCAATCATGTGGACGGAGGACTACTAACTCACGAAGTGATGTAGTTAATTTTCTATCACCACCTCTCATAGATGAATATAATGATGGAAGTAATATATATATATATGATATTAAATAAATAATTATTACTATATAATTATAATATCAAATGTACCTTCTTACCTTCTAATCTACAGAAAAAAAATAGTGTCGTTTGTGCGTACGTGTCGGCTATCACCTCCACGAAGTTATGTGATACATTTTTCATTATATATTGACATAGATTATAATAAGGATATATTTAATGAATATATATGATATATATTAAATAAAAATTATTCTTTATATTTTAATTATTATTTACCTTTCTTTCATTCCATCAGTTAAATAAATGGAAAGAAACCTTTATGCATATATACAACCAATAGTCTTCCAAAACGGTGTAATTCATTTTTCTATCTCTAAGTTTATGGATGAATATGAATATGTATATAATTAAAATATTATATATATATATATAGTGATTAAAATTCATCATATGATGGAAGCAGGATCAATTTACAAGTACAAAAACTACCAAACTAAAACAGACACAAAAAACAAAGCAGTTATTACCTGAATTAGAGATTTTATAAAGGAATTGGTAATAAACGAGTGATAAAAGGTTATAATTAAATCATATATGATATTATATATATTATTATGGTTCTGTAATAGATTTATAATAAACTTATATTTATTATACGGGATTTTTGAATGTTTAAAATGAAATTTGAGACCTAAGGTAAGAGATTTTCATCTCACTTTAATTTATGTGACACACATTCCATATTTACCACATATTTATTTTAAGTGGTGTATATACTTAACATGAATTTATTTTATGATTATTATTATGAAAATAATGGTTATTTACATATCTATATTATGATATTTCTTTCATGGGGCTTATGATTCCAAGGTTACCAAAGTGGTAAATTATTTATGTTATAATTTTATTGTTTATTAGGATTATTTTTTGATATGCTTTTGATGATGAGATTTATTGAGATAACACTCAAGATAATCATTAATTTTCTAAACCTATAGTTATTTCTTTAAAATACATGTTTGACTTTCATTTTACTCTCTTTAATAAATAACAACACCAAAATAATGTTTTTATGCAAAATTTACTTTATTTCTTTAATCAAAAATATGTTCTCTTCGATGCCCATGTTCTCTAAAAATGTTTTAATAAAAGTTTTTAATATTGTAAAATTATTTTTTAAATTCATTTTTAAATTTTTTTTAATTTTTACAAAATGTTTTTACGGTGATCACTTTTCATTTTCTGATCAAGTTACTTTTTGAAATTTTATAAAAGTGTTAAAGGAATGTTTTCTTTTAACTTATACAGTATGAGAAAAAATTCATGCCATCAAGAACACTAAATGAGTTAAATATTACTTTACATTTTTATAATATTATTTTAAAATATAAATATATTGAAAATATTTTGTGTATTTTTAGTTGCAAAAATTTTATTTATATATGGAATGGTTATTTTCATGAAGAATGTTTTAATGGTCATTTAACGGTAATTATATTCATCAATGAGAACAACATTTATTATACTTGTGATTTACAAGGGATATGATCAAAGGATACCATCCTTATTATTTATCTATATTTTTTATGATTATGATGAAAAAAAATTTATGAATCCCTTTCCTTTTACTTAGGTTATTCTATAAAGATTTGTTGAAATTATTATTAAAACCAATTCTTTTCCATGAATTATATCCTAATGAAATGTTTATATAACCAATTTTTTTCATGAGTTATGATATGATAAATGTTGTAGGATATTTTGAAACATTTCAGTATGATTATCATTAGGTAATAAGTGGTCCTAGAATTGCATATCCCTTTAATTAATTGGGTAATGATAGATATCTCATGGGATAAACTAGACTAGAGTGGGGAGTGAACCCATTTCAGCAAGAGACTTTTTCCACTATGATAGTATTAAGAGTGAATCTTGACTAATATGTGGGTTTGGGGAGTTAACCCATACCACTAATATATACTTTAAATGATCTTTGACTACTAAGGAATTGATTTTCTATGATTCTTTGTATTCTAAAAACTTATTTATTATAGAATTGTTATGCTCTCATGGATCGTGTTTTTAATTCATATATGATTAATGTTTTATGAACTTTTGAACTTTATGCCATGAATCAATATTATGATATATGATATGATGGGTATGGTTTTAAAATGATATTATCATGTTATCATACCCTTATGCTTATCGTATACATAAGTGATCATTGATATATACCTTGTTGACCCTTACTGAGAATCTTATATCACTCATTCTTATGTTTCCTTTCCTCAGGTTATGAAGTAAGGTATTAAGTATGATATGTATAAGAAGGGTCTTAGTTTTTAAGAACATAGTGGGATATGATGGAGTTCATTTAGGAACATATTTTTGTGTATCTAATGTTCTAAATATACAAGAGCTATATGATTCTAGTGTGGATCATTATGTTATGTAATGAATATTTATCTAGTAAGTTTTAATATCTATCTATAAAATGTATGGGTCGTTATAATTGGTATTAGAGAATTTTTTTGTTACCTTTGGAATCTAGCATTCGAAAACAATCATAAAATATTTAGGGATATCTTTAAGTATAGTATAATATTCAATTTTTTATTAATGATCATGGATATACTTATTTAATCCTAAGGTTCCATATATTGAAAAGAAGGTTTCATTATTTAGACATACTATAAAAAAAATTCATGACTATGTGTTTCCCTCTATGATTATCGCTTCTCACACAATGATTTTTTGTTTTAGTTGAGGGATATAACTTTAAAGAATCATGTCAATGATGAATTTAATGGACAATTCAATTATTTTAATCCTGAGAAATTATATTTTATGGGAGAAGGAATACATAATATTGTTACTATTATTACACAAATTTCTCAAGATATAAATAAATATGAGTTTAAAAATGAGAAAATGAGGGAAAAACATTGTGTTGAGTCCTTTATGTGGTAATATCCAGCATATTTTATTGGGTCAATAGACCCACTAGTTGAAGATAAATTCATCAATACCAGTAGAAAAATATTTTCCATTCTCTAATTTTTGGAACATGAAAATTTCATTTTGGTTTTAAATCATTTGGAAGGACAAGAAACTCAATGGTGTAAAATTATCAAAAATATGAGGCAAAATAATGAATTTAAATCCATGGATTTTGATGATATTAATAGAATTTTTTTCAATAGGAACTTTTCTCATATTCTTTTTATAAAAATGGAGAATTAATTCCTTGAGATAAATAAAAATGATAATGAATCCATTGGTACCAAGGAGGAAAATATTACATGACATGTGAGGTAAGTTCTTAGTATTATCATCCAAAATAAAAGTAAGGTTTATCAATTTTTTGATTGATTAAAACCAACTCTCATAATAGAATTATCCTTCAAGGAAATCAGTAGATATGAATAAATAATTCTTTTTTGTATCAAGGTTAAAATCGTGTTTGGATTTTCCTATAAATATCATGGTTTTGATAAGAAAATAAAAAATCAATTCATTAGAAACTCAAAGAGACTTTGAGATAATAATATTTTCCTTTATTTTCACTCAATGTTTTGAAGTAAAAATTGAAAAAATTATCTTAATAAAACTAGAAAATGTTTTAAGTTTCAAAAATAAGTTCATCAGGTAGTCGAATGACAAATTTACAAGAAGAATGTAGAAAATGATGTGAATAGACAGATAAATCCATGGAATACACCAACCACGCTTCAATGTTTCAAATGTAAGGAGTACAGTAATTATGATAACCAGTGCTCAATTATGAAGGTTAATGATGATGATCTACATCAATATCCTTTTAATCTGAGAAATAAAGGGAAATATCATGTGAATAGTATTTTTGTTGAGCCATACGATAAGGATGTGGTGAAAGGTAAACTTATCATCCACTCTAGAACAACTAATGTCTTATTGGATATAGATATAACTAATATTTTATATATGGATAATTTTATATATGTATCAAATGTTAAACATAATGATAAGATATTGAATTATCAGTGAAAATCCCTAATGGTACAATAATTTCATCTCAAGTCTTTGATTATTATCTGGTTTAAGTATGTGGGAATATGATTCCTATAAATCTTGTAATTCTACCTATTATTTAATTTGATGTTATCATAAGCACGTATTGGATTTATCTATATAAATACCACTTAAATTATTGATAAAGGGGTTTAATTATTGTTAATTTTAACCAACTTATGATCATATATCATTGTGATGATAAATATAAACTTCTGGTATAAATCACATAAATTTTGAGGTTCTTGATTCCTATTCAAAAGTGGTGTTTATCTTAGATAGTTGGATAGAAATTTAATATAAATGATAAGACTATTGAGTGGTAATTTATTAATTCCTCTACATATGATTTTCCTAGTCTTCCACTGAATTGTTAATTTTAGTTCTCATTGGAATTTATACATAGTGATATACCTATTTCAAGGACTCAATATAGAATGGCCGTAATTGTGTTGAAAGAATTAAAGAAGGAAGTCTAAGAGAATCTTACTAGGATTTTTTTAATACTTGTGTGTCACATTGGGGTGAACCTATTCTTTTTCATAAGGATAAAGATGGATCAATGTGATAATTCATTGATTTTTTATAACTAAACAAGATCACAATCAAGAACAAGAATCATTTATACTATATTTATGACTCATTTGACCAAATATGTGGAGCTCAATACTTTTCCAACATTGATCTTTGTTAAAGATATCATAAATTGTGGGTTAATAATGATTATATACCAAAGATAGAATTTTTTATATGATATGGACACTATTAATATAGAGTGATTCAATTTTTTCTTATTAATTCCCTCATTATCTTTGTGGATTTAATAAATAGATTATTTATATATTAACTTGATAATTTTTTTGTACTATTTATAGATGATATTATTACATACTCAATTGGAAAGGAATATAATTAATATCACTTGATAATTATAATAATTACCCTGAGGAAGGATAAGTTATATGAAAAAATTACCAATTTTGAATTTTGGTTAAAAAAGGTTTCATTTTTGGGTCATATAATTTCAAGATATGAAAGACCTATGGAGCCATAAAAATTAAAGTTATTTAGCATCAAGTCAGATCAGCCACTATGACTACAATTTATAGTTTTCTTATTTTTAATAGATATTATCAATGCTTTGTGTAGAATTTCTCATGATTTTATGATCCAATCACAAAGTTAACTTGAAATGAAGCCAAGTTCCTTTAGACAAATGAATGTGAATAAAATTTCAAGGAAATGAAGATTATTTTAGTCTAGACTCATTTTCTTACATTACCTTATAGTGAGTATTGGTATTTGATAATTTTTTATGCCTCAAGGATGTTTTAAGTATATTTAATCATGTATAAAAACATGGTGATAAATTATTCCTCTTTAAAATTTAAGGATCAAGAGAAAAAATACCCAACTCATGATTTTGAGTTAGCTTTGGTTATATTTTCATTAAAGATATGGAGGCATTATATTTATTAATAAAATCTTATATCTATACTGATAAAAAAATATTCAATTATATATTCACTACAAAATAGTTTAATATAAACCAGATAAGATGATTGAAGTTTATTAATGATTATGACTACTTAATATATTACCACCATGGGAATGGAAATAAGGTGGAAGATGCTATGAGTTGATAGGATAATGTTGGATTAACTATGATGAGGATCACAAATTTTTAAATATTTATATTTTAGAAAAGGATGGATCTTAAAATGTTCAAGGAAGGGGAGAAATATTATATTTCTGAAATGAATGTCCAACCATCTATCCATGTGAAGATAAAAGAGGCGCATAAGGAAAATATAGAGCTTCAAAAGAATGTGGAAAATATTACTAAGTTTAACCTTGACTATGATGGAATGTTAATGTTTAGGAACCATGTATTTGTTTCATATATACTATATTTAATGGATTATATATAATATTATCCTCATATTTCTTCATTATCTATTCATCCTGAAAGTAATAATATGTATAGATATCTGAAAGAGTATTTTTGGGGAGACAACTTAAAGACAGATATTGCTGAGTATGTATCTTAGTTCATAGTATATTAGCAAGTTAAAGTTTAGATCTATAAGTATAATGGGATTATACAACCATTACCCATACAGTAAAGGAAATGGGAAAGCATCACCATGGATTTTTTCATCAAACTCCAAAATTTTTTAAAGGTTATGATTCTATTTGGTTTGTAATCGGTCACCTTACAAAGTTAACACATTTCATTGATATCAAAGAATACTTATATCTTGATCAAATTTCTTGAATATACATAAAATAATTATTAATTTTTCATAGGGTAATATATATTATTTTATATTATTAAGATATTAGCATTACCTCAAAGTTATGGAAAAGTATTTAACATGCTCTAGATACGGTGTTAAGTTTTATCACCACTTATGATCCTCACATGGATGGTCAGTCTAATAAAACCATTCAAACCCTGGAGGAAATGTTGAAATCTTATTATATATATATTTCAAATATTCTTGGGATCAACACCTCCCTTCAGTTGAGTTTTCATACAACAATATCTTTCACTAAAGTATTCAAATGGCTCCTTATGAACCCCTATTTGGAAAGAAGTGTCAAAATCCAATGTGATGGAATAGAGTTGGAGAAATTAATATATTGGGGTTTGATTTAGCTGGATAAATGATAGATATGTTTATATCCCTTTATAAACACATAAAGGCAATAAAAATTTTACAGAAAAGTTATGCTCATAATCGTCAATGAGATTTGGACTTCAAAGTTTGTGAGAAGGTGTTTCTATGAATTTCTCATTAAAATAATGTTATTAGATTCTAAAATGTGGAAAATCTGATCCCTAGTTATATTATATTTTTGATATTATTGATCAATTAGGTACATTATCTTATCACTTAGAACTTCCACCAAACCTCTGTCAAGACCACAATATATTACATGTGTCTCTCTTGAGAATGTACATTCCATGTTATTCACATGTACGGAAATAGAGGTTGTACCACTAGATAAATATCTATTTTATGAGGAATAACTAGGGTAGATTATGTATTATATAAAAAAAATTCAATGAAACAATACCACTCATATGGACAATGTTTCTTTAGAAACCACCAATTTGAGGAAGTTACATGGGAAACTAAGGATATTTTGAGGTAGAAGTATCCTTTGATGTTTGTATTAGAATAAAAAACATAAAATATAAAATTCATTATAAATTGGGTATATTGTAACACCATTAGAATTTATAAAATATTTTTTCATATAAATTTAATTTCTTTGATATCTTACAATACACGCAACACTAAGTTTAAATGAACTGTTACGAACTATTAAAATGTTATTATTTAATATGATAGTTTTTGACTAGTCATTAGACTGATATATATGAATAAGACTAACTAAATTATGAAAATTATATTTTTTATACATTTATAAATTAAATTAATTCAATATAAATTGATTATAAATGAAAATTAAAATCAATTAAAATTAAAAGAAATATTTTTTTTTCTAAAAAACATTATTTATGCATCCAATGTTTTTTATATTAATAAATTAAATTAGTAACTATTAGTGGATTATTTTAATTAAATTTATCTATTATAAAATCAATAAAAAAAATTTATCCTTTATCTAATATTTTGTCTAGGTATGGGATAAGAATAAATCCATATTTATACTTGAAAACTATATTTTTCTAAAGTAGTTTCTCCACATTTTGCGTAATTATTTTAAAATTAATTTTTTAAAATTTTTGAAAATGAATATGATAATATGAAATTAATTTTTTAAATCAACATGTAAAAATTATCTTATAGGTATATTTTAATAAAACTCTGAAAAGATTAATTTTTTGATGAATAGTGAAAAATAACACTTTTTATTAAAAACATTCTATTCATTTAAACAAATTTAAAAGTTAAATTTTATTTTAAAATTGTTTAAAAAGTAAAATTATTTCAATTATATTAGTATTAATCCAATTTTTATAATTGAAATAAATTTTATGTTTAATTTTTAAATTATTTTTTTATACTAATGAAAACTTCTTATTTAGAAAACTATTTTTCAACACATTTACGGGTAAAATTTTAAATTAGATTCTTCCAATTCTATGAATTAATTTTTTTAAATGGATTATATATTTTTAATTATAATAATTACTTTTAGGAAAACATTTAAACTTAATTTTAAGTCAAAATGAATAGTAAAAATATGTTACCACTGTTAAGATTGTGATAGTTTTACCGAGTGGGGGGTAAAACAAATGATAAGGGTATTTTTACCAATTAATATTTTATAAATAATATTATATAGAAATATTTAGATAATATATATCCCAAATTCAAAACTTTGAAAATTTTGAGTCATTTGGATTGATAATGAATTTATCAAATTGTGTTATTTGAAGAAATTCCCAAGTGGGACCCCTCACCCACTTATAAAAGGATACCTCCTCTCCTCTCTGATCCAAACTTCAAGATCCATTTCGTTAAACTAGTGTATGAAAAAATAATTCTTTAAATCTATCCCCATGAATTATATAATTTGGTTTGATAATAAAACCATCCTAGGAAGGCTTTAAGTATAATCATAAAGAGGTTTTCTGAAGAAGATGTATAGTTCTTAACCATGCATTTTTGTTTTATTTATTATTCCAAACCTTCAAATATTATTCAAATATGATAAAATAATAACAATATTATCTTCCATATAATTATATTATTTATGTTAATTTAGTAATCTATATCTATCTCCTCTTCATTCAAATGGGAAATGAAAATGTCGATAGGGTGTACAGTGTACTACCTCCTCGCGAATCGATGTAATTATTTTACCATCACTGCCTCACACAGATGGATCTAATTATTTATTTAAAGAATATATATTATATTTATGAATTAATTATCCTACTATAATTATAATAACACGTATACCTTCTTATCTTCCAATTTTATGAAAAATAATAACGCCAATCGTGCGTATGTGTGGACTACCACCTCCACAAAGTGATGTGATATGTTTTTCATTATATTTTTTCATGGATGGTAATAATTAATTATTTAATTAATATATATAATTTATATGAAATTAAAATTATTCTTTAAAGGTTAATTATTATTTATATTTATTTCATTCCATCTGCTAAAAAATGGAGACAACGTTCATGGTTACGTACGACATACCGTCTCCATGAAGAGTGTAATTCATTTTTCTATATCTACTTCTATGGATGAATATTAATATGTATATAATGAATATATATTATATTTATATCATTATTAACATGATGTATATTATGCAACCATGATCAATGTACAAGGAAAAAACTATCGAACCAAAACATACATGAAAAACAAAGAAGTTATTAAATGAAATAGTGATTTTAACCAAAAAACATTAATAAGCATGTGATAATAGGATATAAGTAAATCATAAATGATATTATATATATGAGTATAATTTTAAAATATATTTATAATAAACCTATATTTATTATAAATGAGGTTTGAACATGTATGAAGATAGTCGAGACGGAATATAAGGGATTCTCATCCCCCAATAATTTATGTAAGACACATGCCATGTTCACAACTTATTTCTTTTATGTGGCATATATAATTTTCATGATTGTATTTTATGTTAATTATTATGAGTATTATGGGGATTTACATATCCATATAATTTTCTTTATTTCATGGGGATTATGAATCAATGTTTAATAAGTGGTGAGGGATTTATGTTACAATCTCATTGTTTATCAGGATTGTATTTTATTATATTTCTATGGATAAATTTTATTGATTTAACTATCTAGATCCCATGAATTTCATTCCCCTAAATTTATTTATTGAGAATAAATTATTTCATTTTATTTTCCTCTCTTTAAAAAATAAATATAATAAGAGAATATTTTTAGGGAAAATCAACTTTATTTCTTCGTTATAAAATCAGTTCTCTTCTATGTCTATGTTTTCTAGAAATTTTCTGAAGTTTGATTTTACTTTTATATAATAATTTTTAAAATTCATTTTTACCCATGTTTAAATTTTTTAAAATTATTTGTAAAATTAATCTTCATTTTTTTAAAAAATTAGGTACTTTTTGACTTTTTACCAAATTGTTAAAGGAATGATTTGTTAATTAATGCTTCAAGAATGTAATATTCCACTATCATGACCGATCAATGATTGAAATCATCCATTATAAGATTATGAAGCTATTTTTCAAATAAAATGTTTTTTTAATATTTTAGGATTTTTTATTTTTAAAATGTTATTTTCAAAGTGGAAGGTTAATTTTCATCAAGAATATTTTAATGATATTTGAATGGTATTTATATTAATCAATGACAAAACCCCCTGCTTAAAATTATTCTATACTAGTGATATGATCCAAAGAAAACATCCTTATTATTTCCATGGCTTGTTTATGATTATAATGAAAATATATTTATAAAATATGTTCTTTTTCCATAAGTTATTCTATTCTTAATTGATGCAATGATTATGAAACCCATTTCCTTTCCAATGGGTTATGTCCTGATTACACAATTATGAAACCTGTTTTTTTCATGTGCTATGATATGATAAATATTTTATGATATTGTGACATACATAGGTATGATTTTCATTATGTGATGTGTGGGACAAAAATTATATAGTCCTCTAATGCATTAGGTAAATAAGGATATCTATTATGATAAAAAGGACTAAAATGGGGAGTGAACCCATTTTAGTAAGGGATTTTTTCACTATGATAGTCTTGGGAGTGAACCTTGACTACTATGATGGTTTGGGTAGTAAACTCATCCAAGTTTTATAGTCTTATAAATAATAATACACAATTATGGAAATTATTTTCTATGATTATGTGTATTCCAAAAACTTATGTATTATGCCAATGTTATGCTATCATGGGTTATGTTATTTTATTTCATTATTATTTTTCTCTTATGAACTGACATGATTTATGACATGAAACAATATTAAGATATATGAGATCCAGGGTATGGTTTCCAAATGTTATGTTAATGTTATCACACCCTTATGCTCATGTTATTCTTATGTGATCATTGATATATCCTATTTTTACCCTTACTTAGAATCTAAGCTTACCTATTTTTATGTTTCCTTTCCTTGTGTTATGAGGAAACGGATTAAGTATGATATTTCTAAAAAGGGTTATTTTTTTGAAGAACTTAGTGGGTGATTATGTATTTCGTTATGAAATATTTTTTTATATATCCAAGTATCTAAAGATGATATAACTATATAATTTTATCATGGATCCTTATGTAATTTAATGAATATTCTTATAATAAGATGTAATATCTATATATGAAAAGTATGGGTCGCTATAGATGGGTTGTGAAGGATTTTCTCAAGGGATGGGTAAGATTAATCCTTTACTACATATTATTAAATACATTATTTATTGTTGTTTGGTCATTTTTCAATACACTTGGATATAATCTGAAGATTATACTAAGGTGGGATGTGCTATAGTGAAACAAAAGGGTTGTGTGATGATGGTCGGATAGTAGAAAAGCACTAAACTTCAAGGAAGAGTAGTGTGCCATGATGGAGAGGGTCACAACATAACGTGACCTAAGTAGTGGAGGTTGGGTTTCTGGTTTTTCCCTAGAGAGTGGTTTTGTATCATGAATCACATGGCCATATTGTAATGTGTGGATGGTATTTTTTTAGGTAAATTTAGCAGGATCTTTGAACCATGATGGGATTTTTTTTTTCGCAACAATCCCCAGATATTTTTTTATAAGGCATGAAATGGGCATTATACCCCCTGTTTTAAAAACCCGTTCTGGTTCATTGTCTATATATTGGTCATATCCAAGGGGGAGCCACCTCCTTTTCCTCACACCCCCTTCATTTTCTACCTTGTAATTGGATTTATCTAGGGTGTTTGTAATTGTAAAATAAGGTGAGTTTCAAACCTTTACTTTTTACTCCATCCCTTATCTCCCAAAAATAATTTAGGAATTGATGCATCTAATGGTTTTATATCAATTCTACCAGTGTGTTATGGAATCATCATGATATGATATGTCTTTTCTCTTCATGGCTAGAGGGGATTCTGGGAGTCTGAACACGCTAGGTTTTGTATAGATTCATTTAGGTAATCCAATGCCCTAAATTATTTAATTTTTTTCACCAAATTGGAATTTAATTTATTATATTTCATGTTATAGGATAATTATTTTATCTATAGTATTCTTGGGGGGTGTTTCAGGAGTGACATATGCCCCTTGTCTTGGGGTTTCAATAAGGGGTTTTCATCAGTGATTTTTTATTTTATTGTTACATAGGTATTAATTTTGTTATTAATATTGGTTTAATATGTAAATTAATTTTAAATTGTTTTAAATTAATTAGAGTGGTTATTTCTGGAGTTAGGGCCTCATGTTGATGGGTGATATCTTTTTGGGCTTGGTGGGCATTGGTGGGTGACCTTCACATAATGGGAATAACTCTGATTGAGGTAGGTGGTCTTTAAACATATCCCTAAAGTATATGAATTACATTATGTAACATGTTTTATATTTTCTCACCACTTTTGTGCAATTGAACTTGAATTGAAAATGAATTGTTTCATTTAACCCTCATGAGTTTTAAAGTGTCTTGGTCAGTGATGGACCCCTGAACACTTTTTTTGATGCCTTGGTATTTGATGATCATAGTATTGATAAAAAATATGTATTATGTGGTTTATTTTCCCTATAAGAGTATTAATTCCATTAATATGACATATTGTACCTTAAAATAGGTGACTTGGTCCCATCCAGGTAGGGGGTGTGATGATTATGGGTGTTTTTCTGAAGTGTGACTTATATATATCCCTCATATGATACACTGTATCCTTTTATTGGAGAACTGGGATGTGGTATGGGTATTCCTCCCACACAAAAAATATATGACTCAATTATATTACCTTAGTGATGACTATGATAGTAGTTTGGGAATGTGTGGAGTAAACTTACCGAACTCTAAGTGAGAAGGATGTTCAATATCCCCTCTTGTAAATTGCCAAACCATGGATGTCGTTCTATTAAGGAAACCCTCATTGGAGTATGGTTATGTGTTTAGGAACTATATGGTTGTATAAAATGGGTTTTACCATGTATTTTTATAATGAAATAATGGGAATTATGTGGGGTTTCTAGAACATGATGTTACATAGGGTATTATAGTAGGTTTTCATGTCTTTTTTTACTATAGAGAATACTAGAATAAGGGGTTCTAACATAGTTGTGGCCAAATATATACAATTTGATGGGAATATGTTGTGTTCTTGAGAGTTCATCCAAGGAAATTTCAATCAGGTTTGGGCAAGTTCATAACCCATGTGACCTCCATGATATATGTGTGTTCATAATCCGTACCACTACATTTGTAATCAATTTAAGAAATGGTTTATATCATGTAAATTATGTGATATAAATGGGTATGAGAACCATTCTAACTTGGGGGGGGGGGGGTTATGTGATGTGATGGAACCAAGAGTGGTTGTCATTTCATCCTAATTTATTGACGATGTTTTATATAACCAAGAGAGGGATTCATTTTAATCTAATGGATTCATGATATGTGGTTGAACTGGGGTGGGAATCATTGAAAACTAGTTTATTGATAAGATGTGATAAATGGGGGAACCTATGTGATATTAAATGATCATTATATCATATTAAACTAATCTATCTATGATTTTGTAAGAGTCTTCTGGCTAGAGCATGTGATGCGTCAGATTAAAACCCATTGGAGATTGATACCAGGAGTACATCGATGGATATATATATATATATAATTAAAATGAAATATGAAAAGGTCACTTCATATGATATTGTAGTCATGGAAGACTAAATGTTCAGGTGCAATACTAGTGTTAGAATTATCAGCACATGTGAAATATTAAATGCGGGATACTAGGGGCTACATCAGGTGATCCCTGTATAACATGGTCACAAATAATATTACTTCAAACAATGCTCCAGCCATGTCAAAATCACCTTGATGATCCAAAATTTGTGTTATATTAAACACTTATAAATGACCTTTATGTTTACTTAAAGTATCAATGTCATGAACCAACCTGGGTCAACCCTGAACCGGTCACCCGAGCTGGTTCGCGACATGGCATGAGAGGCGTTCCCGATCCTCCCAAGCTAGCGACAAGCACCAGGGCATCAACAGAGGCTATGGGAACGATTTCTCCCAATATAAATAAATAATACTGCAAATATAATACAGAATAGCGCAGAAATGATAAACCGAACAAAGTGACTAAACAGGAATAGGAGAAAAATAAAACTGACCAAACACGACGTCCGAACAAACTCTGTGCGGCCTCGCGGGCCGCTCTTCAACTCAACGATCAAGCGTCTCCCTAGGCGAGCACACTCAAGCTATAGCCTGCACAAACACTAAAAACAAAAAAGAACTATATGCGTGAGTATTAAAACACAATAGTCTAGCATGATATCTATTCCCAATGCACTACCTTTAAAATAAAAGAAACATCATTTCAAGTTTGAACTACAATTTATAAAAGTATGTTTTTCTAAATATTCTACTTAAAAACAAAGTATGAACCATTTCCCTTAACCATTTCTAAATTTGGGTTCAATTCATTAGAGTCAATGACATTTTAGGAAAAGGGAAAGTGGTGTTTATATTTTCAAATTTGTACAAAGAGGATTAACTACTTTCATTTGAAAACCATTTTTATAAAACTAATCAAAAGCAATTTACCACTTTCCAAGGAAAAGAAATACATCAGAAATGCACAAAGTAATACACACAGTAAGGGCAATGTAGGTATACATATGAGCATCATAGTCACTAATGCAAGAAATAAAAGCTGAATAGATATGGGTGAACCTATGAGATAGAGAATAAACCAGAAGACACAAATACATGAGAAATCATCCTTATCGACATGTCACGATGAAATCAAAACGCACAATACGCTCTAACATCCTCTCTCAAGCAGGTCGAGGGAAAATCCCATAGTAATAAACCCAATATATCCACCTACTATGGTCCACTGGTCAGTACCATAAACTACTAGTGCAGCAATCATTCTTAGAATATTCTCTCAATATGCCAGATTCCCATGTCTTAAATGTTTAAAAAGGGGTGAGCCAACCGATTCCAACCGAGAATCCAATTAGATATATCAATATATAAAGCACAATAGGCATCACCCTGAGACACTCCATGGGACAACCTCTTTCCTTTAACTACTCAAGTACCTGGTATCCTCTAAGTGCGGCCTCCCAAACAATCCACTGCAACCAAGGCATGAGAGTCGTCCTAAGAGGGTTTTTATCAAAACATTTTCATCGCTTTCCATAAAGTGCCAAACGGGCATTAAAAACATTTCACAATCACTACCCAAATAAAAGTACAACTTCTTCATAATACCAAACCCTGTTTAAAACCATTTAAAGAACCTCGAAAACACTACTTCACAGGCTGACAATATTTTTATAAACCAAACCAAACCAAAACATTTTATTTTTCCAAATAAACTTTAAGAGCCAACCAGAAAACTTCTCAAAAGAACCAAAGTACATGTTCATGCTTCAAAATAAATCATTTCTCATTAAACCAGAACTCTATTTTACATTTCGTGAATTATGTTTGAAATCCAAATGGGCATTCTTTAATTATTGGGTGTCTGCTCGTCAAAAAAATGTTTCAAGCGTCCAGTATAAAATAAACGGCTCTTTTCACACTAAATAATCAATTCGAGGTTAACTATATTATATTAAAGATTAATTATCGTATATTATCTCACATTATTTATAATTAATAAAATATTTATTTCGGACAATTAGTATGTGAAAATAACAGGAAACAATGTAGCTTAAATTTTAAAAGCAGTGCAAAGGGAACCTACCTCAAGATCAAGCACGATGACAAAACAACCTCGGAACCAAGGCACGATGAAACAACGTGTGTCCGAAACCACGTGATAAAGTCCAACACTCTGCATAATCAATATGAAGGACTCAGATACATATATGAAACTCACTATAGCATGCAAAACCAGGCATTGGGGAGAAACGCTCACCTCGAAACTGAAGCACGACGACGACGCAAACTCGGTATCGCCCCGCGCGGGTTCTAAAACAAAAATCCTAACAAAACAAACATAAGTTGATAACCCCCTAACAAATAAAAGTCCAAAGCGATAATAATAATAATAATAATAACCAAAAATTATAATAATGATAATAATAATAATAATAATAATAAAATAATAATAAGAATAATAACAATAATAACAATAATAAAATAATAATAATAATAATAACAATAATAATAAAAATAATAATAATAATAACAATAATATTTTTAATAATAATAGTAATAATAATAATAATATTAATATTAATATGAATAATGATAACAATATTAATAATAATAATAAGAAGAAAAAGAATAATAATAGGAATAATAAAATATTAATAATAATAATAATACTAATAACAATAATAAAAATAATAAAAATAACAATGATAATAACAATGATAATAGAAATAATAATAATAATAATAGTATTAATAATAATAATAATTCTAATGATAATCATGTAAAAATAAATAAAGAAAAAAAACAAAAGAAACCTTGGGGGGTACGCGGCTGGCTGTGGAGCAGCGGCGAACCAAGAGGAGCCCGAGCTGGGTCGCACGGCTGGTGGGGGGATCTGGCCAAGGGGCGTGCGCTGCACTAGGAGGAAGGAAGGGCTGCTGCGAATAGGTGTTGCCAAGGTGCCAGTACCAGGCGGAGAGGGAGGTCGGGACCAGGGCGGTGCTATAGTGGAGGACACGGGGCTGGTTTTTCTCAAATGCAGCTAGGGGAAGTTAAGGGACGGAGAGAGTGGTGTTGTGTTTGGGAGAGCAGGGGGCCGACACCGATGGGGTATCAACGGGCCTAGTCGCGCCAAAGGAGGATTGAAGCCAGGTGGAAAGAACCGGGATAGGAGCGGCGCGTGGCGAACAGAAAAAGGGAGGAGGTGGAGCTGGGGTGTCCGGTGGCTGGATGCTGCAAGGGTGGAGCAGCTGATGCTGCGTGAAGAAGGGAGAACGAAAAAAACGGTGAGGCATCGGACAGCAGCGGCGGACAGATCGGCGGGCGAGGCGCTGGATTGTGCGCGCTGGACAAGGGTGCGGGCTGGCTGTTGAGGAGGCCGAGTGAGGGATGTCGTCGCTGCCGAGGGGAAGGAAAAGTGTCTGGAGGGCCTGCTGCGCTGGGTGCAGGAAGAGGGGAAGGAGAAGGGAGGGATAGGAGGGGTGGCGGCCGAGAGAGAAGTGAGAAATAAAAAAACTGAGGGGGTGGGCCGCTAGGGTTAGAAGAAAGGAATAAAATAATAATAACAATAATAATAAAGTAAATGAAATAAAAAAATGAAACAAAATCATCTAAATAAAACAAAGTAAAAAAAATACTCATAATAAAAGTACGACACATAAAAAAATAATAAGAAAAGTGTAATAATAATATTAATAATAACATTAATATTAATAGCCCACCTAATAATAATAATAAAGACATCTTTGGTAATTATAAAATAAATGATTAAAAACTATATAATTTTAATAATTACAATTCTTTAATAAAACATAATATTATTTCACTAACTTTTAGTTTTAATTCTTCTCTCTTCAACTCATTAAATTTATTTCTTTTTAACAACTCAAACTCTACAACCGCGTGCTACTCGGGCTGACTGCATGGCTTCTGCATGCCGCGCGGTGCCCGCGCACCGGCCTAAAATAATAAAAATAATTATAATAATAGTAATAATAATAATAATAATAAATTAATTCGTATCATCATTACTAATATTAAAACTAACGAAAGGCCAAGCAATTGCATGGGCGAAGCCGCACGGCATCGCGCTCCATCTGCGCGTCCAACGTTGTCGAACCCAAATGTGCGTTTTTTATCAAAGACTCATAAATTGAGTCTGGGACTTACCTAAGACCGCAGAAAAATAATTTAAAATCGAATAAATCATAAAATAAAATAAACGCATCGGTCGGGGTGTGACAATTCTCCTCACCATAACACTTTCTGCCCCTGGAAATCCACCACACTATCCAACCGGTCGATCAACACCTAAGGGTTCCACACAACACCATCCAACCTCTTATCCCAAGGACACAACAACGACTACCAGTGGGACTGAACCTCATTGCCCGAAATAAATCACCAAAAGAGGGGAGGCCTGAACGGGCTCCCCACCATAAGAACTCGACTAGAATTCGGTAACAACTTAAGAGAAAACCCAAGGAGACTCACGGTGGGTCTCCCCACCATAAAGGACCAACCTATTAGTGACCAAACAGAAATCCATCTTAGGCTAGATCGGGGCCTTACCCAAGCTATATATAAAAATAACACAGCAAAACATTTAAACCACCCACTCCCATCCGAAAGGGATAGGAGTTAATATGAAAAGTATGTGCAAACCGAAAACCCTTACCCCATGGGCGGAGAGGGTGGGCCCAAGGATCGGCTCACTGAAACTACGACGGACGACTACGCACGACCCATCACTTTGTGATAAACACAACCCAAAGTTGCAACTGATTCACAGGGTTTGTCCATCCATGACCACCAATTGACACCTCACATCCAAACAAAACGACACAATTATCGACATTGTGTGATGGTTAAGTCCATCGCGTGCTTTGTAACAAGAGAAAAACTAAAACAACAGAGAAACCAGAGCAGAAACACCAGAACTATCTCACCACGATGATAGAGGCACGACTTTAACCAGACTCCTTAAAATTCCCCGGGGGTTCCTGACTACGCGTCGACTTCACTCCGAAACATTTTGGATAGAGCTCTGAGGGATGAAGCATCTTCTACCTCGCAGTCAGGTTCTGATAATTCCAATGATAAATATACTTTTTTTTGAGAAATGAAAGGACAAGATTTTAAAATTTAAGAACATATCATCATTGAAATCCGGAGTTCATCAAAAGACCCACGACATCCCATACATGTCAAAAACCAAAACACCATTTGTACACTGCAACAATAATAGATCACTTACACTGAAAGGAAACTTACACCAAAACTTTGAACAAAGACCCAACAACACATTACTACTGAGAACTTCCTCTGTGACACTTCCTTGAAACGCCCCGACAAAATCGTCATAAGTGAACCAGGCGTCCACAGGCCTGGCAGGGCTTCGGAGTGCTTGGGCACGATGACTTCTTGTGACCCGGCTTGCCACACTAATAACACATGAGGATCTCTTGATCCGAAGAGGTTTATGAAAGATCTCAAGGCCTCTTGATTCCACGACCTGCTCCATCCACTTTCATTTGCTTACTCATCTCCTTTCCAGAATCTTCACCAGTTCTCATAGTGATCGAAGGAGGAAGAACTACTTCAAGCACTTCTGCCATCGCAGCTTCGACATGAAAAGCTTGTCTTGCCACATCGACAAAAGAAGTTAGGTTGGACTCTGACACCTTCGACTGCAGATCAGGGCGGAGACCTTCCTCGAAGCGTCGAGCCTTCATGGGGTCATTCGTGGCATACTCTGAATCATAAGGGACTAGCTCCACAAAGCGATGGAAATATTCTAACACAGATCTGTCGCCCTACTGCAGAAAACACATCTTCATCCCCTTTCTCACCATTTCTTCCTCAGAGAAATACTAGCGAATAAACAAAGCCTTGAAGAACTCCCATGTAGTCTCTTGACGGGGCTTGTTCCGAGACACTAACTTCCACCACATCCACGGTGAACCTTAAAGCATGAAGGTCGGAAACTTGACCTTCAACGACTCGGGAAACTAAATGAGGTTAAAGTCCCTCTCAATCTTCCGCATCCACTCCTATGCCATGGATGTTTCTACTTGACCATAAAAGAGAGGTGGATCCAACTTCCGAAACTCAAGCATAAAATCCTTAGGTTGATCAACCGCACTACGATCACCCATCCAAGCTTTAAAGGAATAACTGCTGGAAAAGGAAGAGTCAAAACCCCAATCAAGGCCAACTTAATAAATAAAAATCCTCAAAAACCCACACCGCATATAGGAAAGGCTCTAAAAAAGAAAACAATCCATCATAAAATCAAAACATTTCTTTTGAAAACTTCTTTAATTTTAAAAGAGATTGTTGGGTTAAACCCTCGCCATTGTTATTCTTTAGAGTCTCACTCACATGCATATATCCCTGACACCCTGGGCATCCATCCACCATACCATAAATCCATCCATATTTCCAACATAACACTATGTATGTGACCACTCATAGGAACATCAAGGCCAAACAAAGAAACATTATTTTTCCCAAAAGAAAATCATTCATACCACTTCTTATAAACCAATTTACAAATTAAACATGTCATTTCAAACAACCATTTATTTTTTAAAACTATCTTTTTTCCTGATTCAAATCACTTTCAGAAGTCACATCAGACCCAAAACATCTCAAATAGGGAACTAGTGTTGGTGGGCAACTTGACCATATGGTTGGCGGCCATATGTCAATCACGTCACCAACACGAAGAGTCTTTTTCGACCATGTACCTATCTCCATAGGGCTTGTCAGGCCATGCGGCTTAGGACTATTAGCCCAATTCCCTTTTTGGTATCCTGATAGAAAAACATTTTCATAAAAACCCAAATAAACGAGTTAAACTGGACTTCCCATAGAAACCTGAGGATCAGTACGGGCAAGAGTTCGCGACGCTCTTCTCGCAAATACCCCTCAATTCCCGACAATCCTACTCCATCTATCTTGACATCCCAAATAAAAAAGGGCACTCTGAAAAGTGAGGTCTTCTAAGAGATGACCTTGTCTGATACCATTTTGTCATGAACCAACCTGAGTCAACCCTGAACCGGTCACCCGAGCTGGTCCGCGACATGGCCTGAGAGGCGTTCCTGATGCTCCCGGGCTGGCGACAAGCGCCAGGGCATCAACAGAGGCTGTGGGAATGATTTCGCCCAATATAAATAAATAAAACTGCAAAGATAATATAGATAAATGTAGAAATGATAAACAAAACAAAGTGACTAAACAGGAATAGGAGAAAAATAAAACTGACCAAACACGACGTCCGAACAATCTCCATGCGACCTTGCGGGTCGCTCTCCGACTCAACGATCAAGTGTCTCCCTAGGTGATCGCACTCAAGCTATAGCCTGCACAAACACTAAAAACAGAAACGAACTATAGGCGTGAGTATTAAAACTTAGTAGGCTAGTCCGATATCTATTCCCAATGCACTACCTTTAAAATTAATGAAACATCATTTCAAGTTTGAACTACAATTTATAAAAGTATGTTTTCCAAAATATTCTACTTAAAAACAAAGTACGAACCATTGCCCTTAACAATTTCCAAATTTGGGTTCAATTCATTAGTGTCAGTGACATTTTAGGAAAAGGGAATGTGGTGTTTATATTTTAAAATTTTTACAAAGAGGATTAACAACTTTCATTTGAAAACCATTTTTAGAAACCTAACCAATAGAAATTTACCACTTTACAAGGAAAAGCAATACATCAGAAATGAAAAAAGTAATACACAAAGAAAGGGCAGTGTAGGTATGCATATGAGCATCATAGTCACTACTGCAAGCAACAAAAGATGAATAGACATGGGTGAACCAAGGAGATCGAGAATAAACCAGAAGACACCAATACATGAGAAATCATCCTTATCGACATGTCACGATGAAATCAAAATGCACAATACGCTCGACCATCCTCCCTCAGGAAGGTCGAGAGAAAATCCCATAGTAATAAACCCAATATATCCACCTACTATGGGCCACTGGTCAGTACCATAACCTACTAGTGCAGCAATCATTCTTAGAATATTATCTCAATATGCCAGATTCCCATGTCTCAAATGTTTAAAAAGGGGTGAGCCAACCGATGCCAACCGAGCATCCAATCAGATATATCTATATATAAAGCACAACAGGCATCACCCAGAGCCACTCCATGGGAAAACCTCTATCCTTTAACTACTCAAGTACCAGGGAGCCTCTAATCACGGCCTCCAAAACAATCCATTGCAACAGAGGCATGACAGTCGTCCTAAGAGGGTTTTTATCAAAACATTTTCATCGCTTTCCATAAAGTTCCAAACGGGCATTAAAAACATTTCACAATCACTACCCAAATAAAAGTACAGCTTCTTCATAAGATCAAATCCATTTTAAAACCATTTAAAGACCCTCCAAAACACTACTTCACAGGCTGACAATATTTTTATAAACCAAAACATTTTATTTTTCCAAATAATCATTAAGAGCCAACCAGACAACCTCTCAAAAGAACCAAAGTACTTGTTCACGCTTCAAAAGAAATCATTTATCATTAAACCAGAACTCTATTTTACATTCCGTGAATTATTTTTAAAAGAAAAACGGTAATCCTTTCATTATTGGGTGTCTGCTTGTTAAAAAAATGTTTCAAGCGTCCTGTATAAAATAAACATCTTTTTTCACACTAAATAATCATTTCAAGGTTAACTATCTTATATTAAAAATTAATTATCGTATATTTTCTCACATTTTTTAGAATTAATAAAAATTTTATTTTGGACAATTAGTATGTGCAAATATCAAGAAAAAATGTATCTTAAATTTTAAAAGCAGTGCAAAGGGAACCTACCTCAAGATCAAGCGCGACGACAAAACAACCTCGGAACCAAGGCGTGATGACACAATGTGTGTCTGAAACCACGTGATAAAGTCCAACACTCTACATAATCAATATCAAGGACTCAGACACATACAAAAAAACACACTAGAGCATGTGAAACCAACCATCGGGGAGAAACACTCACCTCGAAACTGAAGCACGACGACGACGCAAACTCGGAATCGCCCCACGTGGATTCTAAAACAAAAATCCTACCAAAACAAACATAAGTTGATAACCCCCTAAAAAAGAAAAGGCCAAATCAATAACAATAATAATAATAACAATAATAACCAAAAATAATAATAATGATAATATTAATAATAATAATAATAACAATAATAATAAGAATAATAACAATAATAACAATAATAAAATAATAATAATAATAACAATAATAATAAAAATAACAATAATAATAACAATATTATTAATAATAATAGTAATAATAATAAGAAGAAGAATAATAATTTGAATAATGATAACAATATTAATAATAATAAGAAGAAGAAAAAGAATAATAATAGTAGTAGTAATAATAATAATAATAATAATAATAATAATACTAATAACAACAATAAATATAATAAAAATAACAATGATAATAACAATGATAATAATAATAATAATAATAATAGTATTAATAATAATAATAATTCTAATGATAATCAAGTAAAAATAAAAAAATAAAAAAAAAAGAAACCTTGGGGGGTATGCGGCTGGCCATGGAGCAGTGGCGAACCAAGAGGAGCCCGAGCTTGGTCGCATGGCTACTGGGGGATCTGGCCGAGGGGCATGCACTGCACCAGGAGGGAGGAGGGGCTGCTGCAGATAGTTGTTGTCAAGGTGGCAGTACCAGGCGGAGAGGGATGTCGGGACTAGGGCGGTGCTACAGGGGAGGACACAGGGCTGGTTTTTTTAAATGCAGCTAGGGGGAAGCTAAAGGCCGGAGAGAGTGGTTTCGTGTATGGGAAAGTAGGGGGCCGACACAGGTGGGGTATCGACGGGCCTCGTCGCGCCTAAGGAGGACTGAAGCCGGGTGGAAAGCGCTGGGATAGGAGCGGCGCGCGGCAGACAGAAGAAGGGAGGAGGTGGAGCTGGGGTGTCCGGCGGCTGGACGCTGCAAGGGTGGAGTGGCTGATGCTGCGTGAAGAAGGGAGAACAGAAAAAAATGGTGAGGCGTCGGACAGCAGCGGCGGACAGATCGGAGGGCGAGGTGTCGGACTGTGCACGCTGGACAGGGGTGTGGGCTGGCTGTTCAGGAGGCCGAGCGAGGGCTGCCATCGCTGTCGAGGGAAAGGAGAAGTGTCGGGAGGTCCTGTTGCGTTGGGTGTGGGATGAGGGGAAGGAGAAGGGAGGGATAGGATGGGTGGCGGCCGAGAGAGAAGAGAGAAATAAAAAAAGAGGGGGCGGGCCGCTAGGGTTAGAAGAAAGGAAGAAAAAAATTAATAATAATAAAGTAAATGAAATAAAAAAATGAAACAAAATCATATAAATAAAACAAAAAAAATACTCATAATAAAAGTACAACATATAAAAAAATAAGAAAAGAGTAATAATAATATTAATAATAACATTAATATTAATAGCCCACCTAATAATAATAATAAAGACATCTTTGGTGATTATAAAAGAAATGATAAAAAAATATATAATAATTTTAATAATTACAATTCTTTAATAAAACATAATATTATTTCTCTAACTTTTAGTTTTAATTCTTCTCTCTTCAACTAATTAAATTTATTTCTTTTTTCCGACTCAAACTCTGCAACTGCGTGCTACTCGGGCTGACTGCACGGCTTCCGCAAGCCGCGCGGTGCCCACGCACCGGCCTAAAATAATAATAATAATAATAATACTAGTATTAATAATAATAATAATAAATGAATTCGTATCATCATTACTAATATTAAAACTAATGAAAGTCCAAGCAATTTCATGGGAGAAGCCGCGCGGCGTCGCGCTCCACCCGCACGTCCATCATTGTTGAACCCAAATGTGCGTTTTTTATCAAAGACTGATTAATTGAGTCCGGGACTTACCTCAGACCACATAAAAATAATTTAAAATCAAATAAATCATAAAATAAAATAAATTCACCAGTCGGGGTGTGACAATCAATTCAAATCCTCATGCTATAATAAAGCTCATTCTCTATATATTGTGTAAAGTGAAATCCAATGGAATCCTTATCACATTAGAGAAACTCCCACATTTATATGCCTTTTTGAAATTAATTTCAAAGGAATACATGATACATTATTATGTTCTACAACATTCCCATTTCATAACTATCATATGTGGGTATTCTTTAAGTTCTTAAGACTTTATTAAACTTTTTTTCACATTAAAATCAAATAATCACTCAAGAAATGGCTTATGAATATTCAAGAACCCCGCTAAATATTAGCATAAATGTGGGATTGATCAAAATGTATCATGGAATCCATGAAAACAACTCTTGAAACCCAAATCATACTCTAGTTATCCTATCTAAAAAAATATATGTGGTACAAGATGAACCACCATATTCTATTCATCCAAGTAAAAGGTTTTTTAAGTGATCATGAGTGTAAATGGAACAAAAAACAAGGGTGTTCAAAGCATTAAGATGTTTGGAGAAGAACCTATATTTCTTACATGTTTGACCATCCATATAAATATTATTCAACATGGAAACCATCTTGATTATGAAGAAGAAAACTTTAATATTTTTTCTTCGTATGAAAGAGTAATTCATTCAATATTTTAGGGGTTCCCTCTGAGGTATTAACTAATGATATTTAATTTATATTTATTCTTAAAAAGATTCATTTATTTATGGTGTATCACTCCCCATAATCTCTCTCATATACATTGTAATGGAGTTCTAACCCCTGTATGGGTATTCTGAGGGAGAGAATCTAGTTACTATAGCATAATCTAAATATTTTTATCCAATTATTATTTATGGTTTCATGGGGGGATGTGGCTGTGTTCTGTTTGTTGGTTTGAATCCAATATTATTTTTATTTTACACTTATTTTACATTTCTATTCATATGTCACTATATTTATTTCAATTTTTTTCTTCATTGAGTTGTTCTTCATATGATGCATTGAGAAATTTAATGTGTAGTGGTATAATATTTTTTTCATGAGAAGAAGAAGATATCTTATTAGTAAGGCTTACTGAGTTAGGTTTTTTTGGATTCATATTATTGGGAGAGATGTGGTTTCCACCACCAGTCTTATGAAAAAAAATTGTATGATTCCCTTGAATTTTCCATGTGATGCATCCATATAATTAGAAATAGTTTGATATTGTCATATAAGAGGTTTTGAGTCCAACCATTGAGTGAGGATTAGGAAGATAAACAAAAAATTAGTTGGATAATGAAGTATCACACTAATAAATTTTTACAAGGAATGAAAAATAATTACTTTTACATCATTTAATTTATTTTTCATAATTTTTCATTCTTTCATTCAACCTTGTATTCTTAATTCCATTAGTTTTAAAAAGACTAAAGAATTTTAAAAAGTGGTGAAGAATATTGATTGTTTATGAATCTTTTTAGTGAAAACCCTATTTATTCTAAGTTTCATTCATAGTAGATTTTAATTTATATTTTGATTACCCAAATACAATTATATCATCCAATTTGGAACTAATTTTTTAGAGCTAATACATTCACTTCACTATATTCTCACCCCTTTCAACAATACTTTCCATTATATAAAAAAACTAAAAAAATTTATATGTTTTGATTTCATGAATTCAGCATAACTAAATGTATTAAATTAACTTAGAATATTGGTTAATAAATTATTAACCCAATATTATGATCAAATTTTATACTCTTAGGTGTAATATGAAGAAGTAATATGATCTTGTACATGTCAATTAAAATAAACTGTATAGATGGAGGCATTATGGAAGAAACTATTGGATAAACCAATGTCATAATTTCCTCATCTATATTTTATGTGGAATAACCATTATAGGTTAAAGGATAACTTATTGAAACTAAAATATCATACCTCACGACATTTTTAGAGTCAGTTATTCAAGCTAACATGATAATAGATTCATTCAAATGGGAGAGTTATTATTTTAATTTGATTAATTCTATCTTTATAGCAATTAATATTCAAACTCACTACCCCTTAAATGAAACTTTTTATATGAAACTAAAATTTTAGGCCTTGTGGGATCTTGAAAGTACTTCCATAGAAGAAAATATATCCATATTTGAGGATAATTTAGTGTTAGAAGCTAAAGGAGTGGTAATATTAGTAGTGTTATATAAATAAAGAATATTAAAACCTTCTATCTATAAGGATCATAATTTAAATTTAAATTCTTATTGTTTTGATTATTTAAAAATTTAATTATTCGATAGCTATCCCTATGATGAAACTTTTTATGTAGAACTTTTGAATCAGTAACTATAGTAGGAATCCATTGGAACTCTGGATAATCCAATAAAATAACCCTATATACTCCCACCCCTACATTTCTACATATTTTGAATTGAAAAAAGGGGTGTAAAATAACATATTAAAAATAGTAAAAACCCCAAAAAGAGGTGCATGAGAATATTTTGGAGGGTATGGATATAGTTACCTAAATCATATAAATAATATCCCTTGTCATGTGAGGGATGATATATTGATACTATAGACTAGGGTAAGTAGAATCTTAGTACCCACTAGGGGTCCAAACCATGGATATCTTCCCTATCTCTTTCACATTTATTCATTTTTTTAAATAAAGTGTTGTTTTTCCTTTTTTTTATTCTAGTTTTTTCAATGTGGAATGTATTTTTATACTAACTTTAAGAGGATTTTTATGGAATTATTTGAAGTTTCCCATCTTAATAACCTGGTTGTATCAACCCAAACCATTTTTTTTATATTACCCAAATCATAGTCCATTAAAATTGATAAATCCATAATTATGTTTCCATGAGACTAGTAACATCTTAGTGGGGGGAGGGTAGTTTCCTTATATATTATGATTTGTATCTCACTTTTTCTCTTTATTTATTTTTTGATAGTTGGTCTTTATTGGAAACTTTTGAAATTTTTTTACTATTAATTTTATTATGGAATAGTTATTGAATTAAAAATCTAAAAACAACCATGATTAATTATATGTTTTTTATCCTTAATTAATTTTTATCATTTAATGAATTTTTGGTCCATTAAGAAGTTTATGAATGTGACATGATATCAAATGATAAAATTACCCAACCAAATATTCTTCTAATGCTTTTTGACATTTTATTACATTTCTTTATATCATGAGATTTTGGGGAATGTTTTACAATCTAGTACTTGTTTTATTGAATTATTCAAAAAACTAGGAGTTCATATGTGATAAAATTGAAAAGGGGATATGTTTTAAAAAAATCAATTCCCCTTTGATATACTCTCTTCAAGCATACATTATATCTATCCTTCCTTTTTCAAGACATAGAGGTCAGAATAACCTTATATGAGCTGTATTATAATACATATACCTTCCCACCCATATATTCATGTTTAAATTTATTTTTTTCAATTTAATACAGTGTTGGGGAGGAATTTTATAAGAATCATTATTTATACTATATTTTCATGTTAGGGAGGATGTAAGGGTAGTTTTTGAAAATTTAAGGGAAAAATAATTACAATATTCCTTATAATTCATTTTCTCCCATATTTTATAATTTTCATTGGAAAAGAACATTATATAAAAAATAAAAAAATAGAGAGGGGATTGAAACATTTCATTGTGCTTTGTGAAAAATTTATGAACCTCATTGAAAAATAAAAAAGGGTATGGATTGTCATTCAGTATTCATTGAATGATCATTTCATCCCTTTATTCATGTAAAAAAGAGTGAGAAAATATATAATGAGAAAATAAAATGATTCAAACATTGTTCATTATATTTTTTATGTTAACTTCTATTGAAAGGGTGGATGGAAATATTCTTTTTGGAGAAGCATTTGAGGTAGGAAATGAAAGAGTGAATTTTTATTGTATTTTATTTTAATTTTATTTATTGAATCTTAATAGATAAAAAATAATATTTGAATATTTGGATTATGGATATCAAAGAAAAAACATAAATCCCCAAAATAATCAATAAAAATGTACTTTTATCAAGTAAAAACATTCTTTTTTAGTGTACATGATTTCACATTGAAAGCATATGGAAAATTTTCATGTTCTAAAGAATATGAAAAATATAAAAACATAAATCCATAAGTGAGGGAGATTATTTTATAAGGGATTTAGGTATACATGTGCATGGATAGATCAATATAATTTAATTAAATTTCTTATGAATGATATAAAGGGAATTAAAATCATAAAAGAAAAAAGATGACGATATTAGGGAAAACATGAGCTCATTATCGATTTTGATTTACTTGATTTTAGTTTTATTATGTGTAGATATTTCCTAATAGTTAAATTGATTAAGTGTGGGGAAAATATAAAATGAAAATATTTTGAATTTATTTATTGGGTTTCACTTCAAATATCCTTCCCTCATTTTTTTATTATTTTAGGTAAATTATCAAATTTTAAATATTTTGGATTATTTTGGATTATTTTAAATTAAATGTGAAAAATTATTCAATTAGAAATTTAACTATTTTATTTATTATGGAATTAATTCTGAATAAAATTATACTATTAAAGTGAAATTTTTATTGAATTTCATGTGAAATTATGTGTTGTGACATATTAATAAGAAATTTTAACTTTTTGTATGTGATTAAACCTGTCTTGAAGAGGCTATAGTATGAATAAATGTGAAATAGGTAACCCACACTAGATTAAATGATCTTTTTAGGGTCCATAGGTTTTTATGAGTAGTCTTATTAGTGTAATTTATTCTTTGTTTCATTATTTCTCATTAATCATTGAACCATCATATTAATGTAGGGGATTCAAGACTTGTCCTATTATTATATGAATGTTTGAGAGAAAAATTATTTTTAATGGGTAAAGAGTTGGAATAAACCTAAAGAAGATAATGAACCTGAATTAATGAAATTTAAAGGGGTGGTGATATTTCCTCATGTGTGGTTATGATTTTAGTCATATTATTGGATTATTATATTTTATATATTTTTTGATAGATTATTACTATGATTAATATTTTTTTATTATTTTTTGCCATTTCTAAACATATTATAATATTATAATATGTATATGATATTGAATATGTAATTTATAACAGTTTTGATTATTTATTAAAACTACTTAGTATGATAAATAATTTCAGAGAGCATATTGAATTATATTATATCACTGATATTGGTCGCTAAAATATTAAGCTTTTAGGATACTTTAACATGATCATAATGAATAAATTGATTAATATGGTGAATGAACAAGATATATGTTAGAATTAGTGTTTGGGTTTGTTTAATCCTAGTTTTACTTTCTCTAGATATTATACCATTATTATAGACAGGGGTGATATTTATTAAAATTTATTATTAATATAATTATAATTTTCTATGATATTTTATATTATCTTTTTCCCATTTATATTATTTGAATTGAAATCCGTTTTGGTTCAATTATATGGTGAGGTTTTGGTTTCTTTTGATATTGTGGTGGTAACAGTTTGATGTGGTTTATGGTGGGATGTTTTAGTTGGTAGGGAAAGGTGTTGTGTTGATGTAAAGGTTTTTTGATTGAGTTAGAATCATTGTTAATATACTATTTTATTAGTTTTTTATTATTATTTTATTGAGTGTTTCAAGGTGTTATTATTCTTTTAAGTGGTATATTTGTGTCTTAGTGCCTTAGAATTAAGGAATGGTAATTAACTAATAAATTAATTTATGGGGATGGGTATTGATGATTCAATGAAGATATTATAAATTAATTAATGATTATTAAATTGGTGAATGGATTAAATTGATTATTCATTAATGTAATGGGATAGGGGTATGTTGTTGTGATCTAGTTAAGAATTTAGTTAATAATTAAAATAACATGGATTAAGATAAATGAAATTATGTTATTGAATAAAAAATTATTTTCATTAGATTGAAAGTAAAAATATTAAATTAGAAGTTGGTAATAAATTTGTTTATGATTGGTAATCAACTAATGGGAATAAAATTAAGAGATAATAATGAATCCGGAATCTTGTTGTGCATAGAATAGTTTTAGCTCTATAGATCCTATAGTTGGAAGTTGTGTTTTTATAAAGAGTGTTAGTTATAGTTTGAGTATAGAATTTAGTTAATTATCCTTAGTATGGTTTTATTTCTTAACAATTATTCATTATGGTTTTTTATTTATTATGATCAACCATCTGAGTTGGATAATATGACTGATGCCCGTATTTGTTCTTGGGTTTTAGGTGTCTTTCCAACATCTAGGTTATCAAAGATTCATATGGATCACTACTCCCCCTTATCCACTCATTGATCTAAAAATTGTATGGTATGTATACTATTTGGGATATAATTTATTGTTGGTAGAAGATAGGTACTTATAAAAACTTTAATGTCTCAAGGTGAAGACATGTGTCTATAATAACTCTACGATTGAATGATTTATAGTATTTTCATGTATTATAGGTTATAATGGATTATGGTTATCACATGTGTGAATATGTATGGGTTATAATGGATTAAATTATAATATGTATTTCCATGGGATGTAATGTCTCTCTGTTTTACTATGTGATTTTATAATTTTGATGGTTATGTGTCTATGATGTGTGGTTATGGATATGATTATGAGGATGTGTATATGAGGTTTTACATGGATGTAAGGTATAACCTATAGAGGGGATGAGATTTCTAGGATATGTGATATTGGGATTTAGGGTGACTAATTTGGTGTGGAAGTGGATGTGAGGTACCCTTCCTTGTATATGTTTTCAATAATATATTACTGACCTTCTATGTTATATATGGTTAGTGATCCTTGGTTAGGTTGGGAACATAGATGGAATAATTTAGGTAATGATTTAATTTCACTGTGTATTCATTGAGGTTTTAGTATGCTTCTTCCACATTGGTGTAAGACCTTTTTAGGGAAACTTACAAAGTATACTTTCATTCCCACAACTATATATATGTGTTTTTCAAATGTGATTGATTGGGTTAGTGATTGGTATAGTTATTACTAGCGCATAGAGGTGGTTTTTGGTAAGCTAGATATATTATTTTGTTTCATGAGGTGTTGATCAAGGAATTTGAATTCATTTTTTATCTTTCTTATATAAAATCACATGAGGGTAATGACACTCATATTTGCATTCTCTTTACCCTTGATGCTAATTACCAACCCATAGCCTATTAGAGGCAGGCTTCAACAGTCACTCTATTCTTCACTATCATCCTAGGAGGGTTACTAGTGGAGTTAGGTCATGAAGTTATCTATAAACTATTATATTTATACTTGAATAGATATTTTAATATTTTCATTATTAATGAAAATAAAAGAGAAAGAAAACAGGGAAGGTAAAAACGATTCAAAGGGGACAGAAGTGGTGGAGTCTGAGGGAATCCACTCCAATAATATTAATATAATCTAGGGGTAAATAGACTATTTTTGAATAGATAATAATATCCTCTTAATCACCTTTGGAAGTAATATTATCATGAAATTTATTCCCCTTGTTCCATTTTTTTATGATATTCATGTGTTTATTCAACATAGATTTATATGTTTGGATGGTGTAAGAAATACTATAATGGTTGGGTGAGGTACCCAATATAGCTTTAACCACTATTGGTTTGTCTATTTTGGATTCATTCAAATAAATTTTATATAATGATAAAATTGAGAAACTATGTTCCATTACTAGAGCTTCCACTTAGAAAAAACTCTTCTCTCCAAAAAAGTTCAAAAAACTAGAATGTTAGTTCCTCTATAGTCACGTATAATGACACCCTCTCACATGATACCTTGAATTAAATACTCATTTTTATTGGTCTTAATACACTAAGATTGATGTTTTCAATTCATCTGGTGACCTTGGGTCCTAATTTTAGTCATATTCCTAGTATAAGGACTAGTAATCTAGTTGTTGAGGGGCTATATAAAAATAACCTTCTTGAAGAGTGAGCTAATACTGACAACCAATGATATAAAATTACATTTGAGGTATTCTTTAGTGGGTTTCAAGGTTTGGTTATGTGATGTGTTTTTAGTATCCCATAAACCACAAAGTAATTCTTTAATGAGGATACTTTGGCTCTAGACATCCAAGGACACACCTGTAACAATAATAAAATGTGTGTACATAAAATTATCCATTAGATTGTTTCCTACGCTTTTATTGGCCAGGCCTGTGATATTTTGAAAAATGAAGGAAACCCAATAGTATTTAATAAAAAAATAAACCACTAATTCAATATTTCCATTAACACATTACAAACATCTGGAATAAATATGGATACCTTTCCTTTGGATCTCATTATTAGTTGTGATAATATGATTATTGATACTCCACATGAAGAAATTTACATTGATAGTATTGATTTATTCCAAATTTGGTTGTCTCATTCATCATATATATACTATGTATGTATTAATTTTTAATATTCAGATCTAGTGAAGTTACCCGAGGGAGATTGTGTGAAATAAAATAATTCTAGTTCATTAGAAATGTGTGTGTTATTAAACAAAAATTATTGGGCAACATTGAGGACTGGATCAAGGAGCATATGATCCCCAGTGGCTCATTTGAGGCTTAGATATAGTATGTGAGACCCTAATAATTAGAGAGGGTTTGTAAAGACCCTGTTCCCAATATCCTAGATCTAGTGGTTACTTTATTACATTTTCACTAGATACATGTAATCACATCCCAAAGGATCGAATAGTTTAGTAGTCTACAAGAACCACACATATATATGATTATAATATTACATTGGAAATATAAAATACATTGCATGAAATCATTCTTGATTCCATGATATTATTCATAATATAAAAAAAATAAAAGGGTGATATCATATTCTCATTAAGGGAATGCGTATAGTAGAAGATAATAAGTAATAAATAATATGGACAGAATAAATGATGGTAAAAATAATTCCATATAAATAATTATATGAACTATAACCTCAACCATGCATATTATAACAAATCAAATAATCTGGTGGACAATAAAAAATGATTTAATAATGATGGAATGAATAATTTTATATATCTACAACTTACCATTGAGTCATTTTCCAAGACATTTAAAAAAATCATTGAGGCTTTGTTCCAAGACATCTGAAAATAAATGGGTTGGGCCTTAGTAAAAACCCAATCTGATTTGTCTCATAAGACCTATTGATACATATAGGGGATATAGTATTCCCTACCAATCACTTACTAAGTCTAATAAATTACTCATATTAAATGGGAAAAAATAATCAACATAGACATTGAGTATTGAAAAATTAGAATATAAAATGTTAATATCTTCCTAAAATCATAAACCATCTAGAGTAATATGGAAAATGGTATCAAATTAGTACATCCCAATTCACTCTAATCATAAACCATCCATAAAAATAATTAGAATGGTATAATTAAAATATATTTCTAGTATAGCCTATGTAAAATAATGGTTGTTTTTAATGAAAAATAAATACCATAAAATATCATTAAAAACATTCTTAAGAAAAATACCATTTTTACATTGAAAATAAATTTTAAAAACTATAAATTCCTTGAATATTAGAAAAAAACTATTTAAAAAGTATTTTGAAAACTTATGGGTTAATTTTAAAATAATGTAATGGTCATGAATGTGGGAAATTTCATTCATTCCATATATATTAAAAAATATTCTTTTCACATTTTTGGTAAAAAGAATAAAGTACCTCATTCAAAAAGCGAAAAGAAGATTCATTTTAAAACCTTTTTAAAAAAATAAAACATGGGTAAATATTTATTTAATAAATCATTTTAATATTTTATAAAAAAAATAAAAATATATTTATAAAATGTGGATATAGAAGAAAAGGGATATTCGACCAATGGGAGAAATGAAGTCATATTTTAAAAAAACATTTTCTCAGTTATTTTACATACCAAAGAGATAAAAATGGAACTATTATGTGAAAACTTTCATGAAAAACCATAAGATAAGAAAATGGATTAGGTTTATGATATAAATATAAAACAATTCCGCCAATGGAGATTCAAGCATAAATAATCCTGAATAACGATGAGATTGTGAAATAAACCCTTGCTTCATGTTTCAATTCCTTTGTATGAATATGAAACTCCTGTATAATAAATATAGATTTAAAATAAATTTATTCCAAAACTATATTAATATATATCATACCACATAATATTTACTTATAACCTTTTTCACCCACTTATTAATAGATATTTGTTAAAATCACTATTATATGTGATAACTGCTTTGTTTTTCATGTATGTTTTGGTTCATTAGTTTTTTCCTAGTATTTTAATCATGGTTATATGATATAAAAAATCATAATATAGTTATAATTTATTTTCATTATATAAATTTTAAGGGTTATCTGTAAAAATTATAGATATACAAATGAATTATGTTGTTTGTGGAGATGTTAGGTCTACGTATGCATAAACGTTGTTTTCATTTTTCAACGGATGGAACAAAATAAAGGTAGATAATAATTATCATTTTCATAATCATTATTAATGAATATAAATCATATATATTCATAAAATCCATCCTTATTACCACCCAATTAAAACATAAATGAAAAATAAATTGCATCGCTTTGTGGAGGTGGTAGTCCACACGTATACATGAGTGATGTTGTTGTATTCCAATAGATTGGAAGCTAAGAAGGTAGATGTGGTATTATAATTAAATGGTTATAATTATGTCACAAATATAATATATAAATATTAAACCCATCATGATAACCATACATGAAATACAGTGCTGTAAAATGAATTGTATCGCTACGTGGAGACGGTAAGTCGTACGTACGCACGATCAATACCTCAACTTCCTATTTGATGATAAATAGGGTGGATAATGATGATTTAATAGTAATAATAACATTTAAGTATATTTAGGATAATTAATTTATTATTTTATGATAAATATTAAATATTTATATGGGGTAAAGTATACGTAAAAAAAATAATGTTATCAGTTAAGGCGATTACCTCTCCTTTGAAATAACTCCATTAAATTTCCTCTAATGGGTCCTAGGGTTGGTCTTTTAGGATGACTAGAACCTATATAATATTGATAATTTTAAAATCTATTTTTCAGGGGTATCCTAGGCTATAAGGCTTAGTGTGAAGTAAATAAGTGGGGGAGGATGTTCTTTTTTATAATCGAGATGAGGGGCACGTTTAGAATTTCTTAAAAGATAAAATTATAATAAATTAAATCTCAATAAAAATGTGCCCAAATTTCAGGTTATTCTAAATTAGGGCAGTTTATGGTTGAAATATAATTTACCATAAAATTTTGGATAGGTTTTTCTAGTGTTTTAAACCTTATCTTTTGGTTTAACCCCTTAGTTAACTTATTTTAACATTAATCGTGGTAATGTATTTTTCACTTTTAAAGGGTTATAATTTTAAATAAGAGGAAAATAATGAATCATAAAGGGAAAGGGATGAAATTTTTTACCATATATTATCCCCTTATCTTATTTCAATATTTTAATTATTTTTAAATAATTTAATAAAATATTTTTTTATAATTTATCTTTAATATCTATTTTGACACTATTCATTGAATTCAACTTCAAATGCATAAAGAAAAAGGTTTATTTATATTATAATTAATTTATACATCACTAATATATAATATTAATCTATAAAATTTTTGTAACACTGTAAATAACTAAAATTACATCACTTTTATTATTTTTAATATCATTTGTTTTATTTTTCTATTAATTAACTAAATATTGTATTAGTGTTGTGCAGGAATTTAAGTTAATTATATAATAATTAAAAAAATTAAATTAATTATAATCATTAATATAATTTCATTATTCACAAATTTTACATTTATATTCATTCATAACTTGATTTTTTTACTATGTGGACACATAATATATATTTCATACTAAGAGAGTGACATTTTGTAACTTTCTTTGATTTAAATATTATATTGGTAATTTTCATGTAAAATTATCCATTAAACATATCAATTTAGATCCTAAGGTAAAAAATTTAGAATTAAAATAATCCAATAATAATTAAGATGAAATATTATGACCTTATTAGTTAGTTTTAACCACGATTAACCTAATTTACCCCTTACTAGGGTGATAAATTTTACCATAGTTACTATTCATATTAACTGAAAATAGAAGGGGAATATTTATAAAACATGAAAATATTTATTAAAGATATGGAATAAATTTTATTAAATTAAATACTTATAATTTTCATAACTTAATTTAAAATCAAATCGCAAAACACAACGAAAAGAAATTTTTTTAAAAAAAATGCATTTTCTATATCAAAATTCAATCATAAAACTGATTATTATGAACTTAATTGAATTATTATTAATTTAGTATAACCTATGTTAATTTTAAATAACTTAAATAAAAATTTAACTTTTTAATTTCTTGGAAAAAATATGGCTTTCAATAAAAATTTGTATTTTTCAAAATTCACTCGAAAAATAAAGTTTTTAGAAAAAATCTGAAAATGTTACCCTAAGATAATTTTAATATGATTATTTCAAAAATGGTATTATTTTTATAAAATATAATTTATATAAGTTTCAAAAAATTTATGTAATATTTTCTCACAAAAAATAATACAAAACATTTTTGATGAGAACATATTTCTAAAGCATAAAACATCTTTACTAGAAATTATGTACTTATTTCCAATCAATTAGTCAGTTAATTTTTATTGATTAGGTAATTTATATATATTTCATAATTTATTTTATATTTTTCATACCTTCCAATTCAACGAATTGGTTATAATATTTATATTAAGATAATAATATTTCATGGTTCCTTAAAGATCGGTGTTGTGTTTTTTCTGTTGTGTACGCTATAAAACCCAATTTTATTCATTTAAAATATTGGGGTTTCACATTCTACCCCCTTAAATAAATTATTTTCTCAAAATTTGAACTTATTCTCTGTAATCAAAGGTATTATATTTTAATATTCCTTTTTTGAAAATAAACATCATACAAAGGGTTAATAAAAATTCTTCTTGAAAAGAGGAGAAGAGAAATACAACAGTCAACTGGAATAAAACATAAATAGGTTTACAAAAATGTGAAAATTAATGGTAATTTAAAATATTTACATTGAATAGAAAAATAATTCCCAAGGACTGATAGAGAGTGATATATAATATGGTAATGAGAAATTTGACCATCAAAAAACAATAAATTTGTGATGGGTTAAAAGACCATTGATTTCTCAATTAGAATAGTAAATGGATAACCATTTAATTTCAAGGTACTTTTCCTAAAATTAAGGGATAATTTTAATATCTAGATAAAGAAATCTAAAAAATAAACATACATGATTTCTTTCCATTTCATAAGAAAAAATATCATTCTTTAGTTGTTCTTTGATCAATTTCTACTTCATCTCTTACACCAGGAAAAAGATATTCAAGGAAAAAAATTCACGTATAAAGAACTTTTAATGAATCATAAGATCCATAAATCATTCATTTGGACTCCATACATTTTCTAAAACTGAAATGGTTATCACAGGTTATCCAATATGATGAATCATAGTTTAACCTCAAACAAAAATATCCAAAGTTAAAATTAATCCATTCCATAAGTAGTTAACCATAATTATCCTATAAAATAAGTCAAACCAAATTCCAAATTCCAAAAATTTAGGTAAATAAATTTCCAAAATCAACATATCATTAATCCCCCCATACAGTTACTCTTAAAGTCACATGTAAATACCTTGATTTCATGGTAATGACTTTAATCACCATAAAACATTAATGAAAACATAAATGCTTCCAAGAATTAACTCTCTAATTATTCATTAAATAAAATCTCATATTATTGAATATAAATCCCAAAATTTAGGAAACTCCATCATGAATTAATTTATCATCAAATCACTAATCATTTTCAAGGTTTCCAATTCCATCCCATTTACTTATTAAATTTCAATACTCAATTTTTCCCAAATAAACATTATTAACTAAACATCATAAACATATTAAAGGTTATATTTCATTTATTCATTTATTCTCTAAAAATATCAATTTTACACTAAATAAATTTTCTTGGTTATTAGTATCATTCAAAATATGCTTCAAATCCTTAAAAAAATATTGTAATATAATACTTATATGTTTCATTATTCTTATAAATATAATATTCTTGATAGAATTATTATACAATAAAATTATTGAATCTAAATACACAAGTACATTAATTATTCCACTTAGGTAATATAAATAGCATAATCTTGACCATGACCCCTTTATAAGGTATATACCCTTGATTCTTAGGGAATTAATTTATGTAGTACCACGTCTCCTTATAGAAGAAACATTAAATGTTAATGGTTTCTTTCTTACCATTCCATTCACATTACTGATGGAATTTTTTTCCACACATGAAGCAAACTCTGATTCCATTCAATAAAGTAATAGGATGTTTCATTCCACAATTATCACATGTGGGAAAATCATTTTTTTCTATTCTTCCCCTTATGAATATTTTTTTCTTCCATCCTCTTCTTCTCTTACTTTCCATTAGAGCCATAACGCTTAGAAAAAAATTTTATTTGTCTTGATATCCCATGAAACTATATCCACATATGATTAGAATGTTTGAGATATTATTTCCATTATAAGGAATGCATTTAACCCATCAAATAAACGATCAATATTACTCTTTGGATTACGTATGTAGTATGTATCATGCCTTTCTAACCTTGTAATGTTAGCTTCAAACATATAAATGTTTTCATCATCCTTTTTTCTTAATCAATGGAATTTCCTTTCCGTATATATTGATTTTTCATGGTCAAAATATTTTTCAAAAGAAATGTTCTTTAAAATCATTATATTCTATGATCGTTATTTCCTCTGCAACCTTAGTGTATTGATTCAATGAAAAAAGTTGATATCAATTCCCTAATAGATGATAATTCATCATGAAAACCTTATCACATCCATTACTTTCCAAATTGAAAAATATATTCTCTATGTAAGGTTTCCACTTATCAACTAAAAATGGATTTAAAGTTCCATTAAATAATAGAGGTTGAGGATGCATGAAGCAGTCTAAAATTATTACACCATATTGTGGACTTGTAGGATAATAGATATGAGAGAGGTTATTGTCTATAACCCAAGTCATTTATCCAAATATAGTTATAATTTTTCCGTCTCCATCTATAGATATAGCTTCAGCTTCATTATCTTGTCGAATAGGGAATTCCGTACATGGATAATGTGCATTTATACGGTTTCCATTCCTTATACTATGATCCATTTATAAACAATTAAATACACTATATTATATTATAAAATTAAAAAACATAATATATTATTTCAATACTAGTAAAACAAGGAACATAGATTTTAAATTTATGTATAACTAAACTCAAAATCATAAGCTTGGTTTCTTTTGTGATATTATTAAAAATTTTCATAGGGTTATGTTCCATAATCTATAATTTCCTAAATCTAGTTCCAAAGGTTTCTAATAAACTTCCTTTCATTAAAATTATAATGTCCCTAACCCCAGTATCCTAGATTGGGTGGTTAATTTATTACATTGGAACCAGATTAAAATAATTGCATCACAAATGACTAAATAGTTTAGTAGTAATGAAGAACTAGATAAAAACTTGATTCCTATATTACATTGGAAATATAAATTACACACTATAAAATTACTTTTTTTATGGTCAGTATTATTCATAATATCCTTCTTCATATCTTTGGAAAAAGAAAACAAATAAAATGGTGGGATCATACACTTAGTAAAGACATGCATATAGTGGAATCTAATAAGGAATGAATAATATGTAAAGAATAAATGATGATAAAAATAATGCCATATAAATAATTAAATGAATTAAATACTCATCCATGGATATCATAACAAATAAAATAATTGTATGGATATGAATAACTAATTTTATAATGATGTAATACATAATTTAAAGAATTTAAAACTTATCATTGTGCCTTGGACAAGACATTTAAAAACATCATCGAGGCCTTGTGCCAAGACATCTGAGAATAAATGGGTAAGGCCTCAGAAAAAACCAAATCTAGTTTATCTCATGATACCTACTGATGCATCAAGATATATCAGACCCTTCACATCAATTACTATGTTTAGTTTATTACTCGTATGAAAGGGTATAATCATAATCAACGTAGCATAGGAAATATAAATATTTTCCCATAATTATAAACCATTTAGCGTAATATGGAGGATGGTATCAAAGTAGTATATCCCAATTAAAATAGATAATAAAATACTATAAAAATAATAATGATGGTATCATTAAAAAATATCCCCAGTGGAGCATAATTATAATAAGGGTTGTTTTCATTGATGAATAGAAAACCTATAAAATGACATTAAAAACATTATTGAGGAAAATAACATTTGTACAATGAAAATAACTTTTAAAAACTATATATTAAATTATATTTGGAAAAACATTTTCTATAAAGAAATTATGATAAATTTTAGGGTAATCTTCAAAGAAAGTAATGGTCATGATGATCTTAAATTTAGTTCATGTCTTATACATTAAAACAAATATTCTTTTCAAATTTTAGGTAAAAGGGAAGAAGTAACCCATTCGAAAAATGATAATAAGATTCATTTTAAATCCCCATTTAAAATTAAAACATGCGTAAATATTTATTTAATAAATAAATTTAAGATTTTTGAAAATGTTCTTGAAAATATTTTTAGAAAACATGGATATAGAAGAAAAATGATATTTTACTAAAGAGATAAATGAAGTCATATTTAAAAAAAACATTCTCTCAATAATTTTATGTAAAAAATTAGTAAAATTGTAATATTACATTAAAATTTCATGAATAAATATAGAATAAGTATAAATTTTGGTTTTAGGAAATAAATATCAAATAATTTCCCCTAGGTAGACTTAAACATTAACAATCTTAAATAATAATGATATTTTATAATATACCCTTACCTTGGGTTTTAATTCCTTCATATGTATTCATAAATATAGTATAATAAATATATATTTATTATAAATCTATTCCAAAAACCATTTTCATATATATCATACCATATATGATTTATTCATAACCTTTTATCACCTGTTTTGTTAATAATTCTTTATTAAAATCATTGTTCTGTTTGATAATTTCTTCTTTTTTTCATGTATGTTTTGGTATGGTAGTTTTGATTCGTGTAATTTGATCATGTTTATAAAATATAAAAAATTTAATAATGATATGATTTTATTTTATAATCATTATATACATATTCATGGTTATTCATGAATGTTATAGATAAAAAATGAATTATATTGTTCATAGAGACGGTAGGTTTTACATACACATGAACGTTATTTTAAATTTTTCAAAGGATGTAATGAAAGGAAGATAAATAATAATTACAATTTAAATAATTATTATTATATCATATAAATATTATATATTTATCCAAACCATCCATATTACCATCCAAGTAAAACATAAATGAAAAATAAATCATATCACTTCGTGGAGGTGGTAACCCGCACGTACACACAAGAAACATTATTACATTCCAATGGATTGGAAGGTATGAAGGTTGATGTGATATTAAAATTCCAGGGGTATAATTATTTCATAAGTATCATATATAAACATTAAACCCATCATAATAACCATCTCATAAATAAGGTGGAGGATAATGAATTGGATCGGTATGTGGAGATGGTAAGTCATATGTATGCATAAGTGATACCTTAACTTCGCATTTGATGGAAAATAGGGTCGATAATGGTGATTTAAAAGTCATAATAAATTTTTTTATATTTATTGTATTGAATTCATTTTTTTATGATAAATACCATATAAATATATGAGGTAAATAATAAGTAAAAAGAAAGTGATCAGTTAAGGCGATTACATCTCCTTTGAAAGGACTCCTTTAAATATCATCTTAAGGTTCCTGGGGTTGCTATTTTGGGATGAGAAGAACATTTATAATGTGTATAAGGTTTTTTATAAGGTATTCTTTTAGGTTTTTGTTGATTTATAAGGCTCAATGTGGTATAGTGAGGGAGGGGGTTCCCTTTTATAATTTAGGTGAGGGGTACTTTTGGAATTTCTTAAAAGCTTAAATGATAATAAAATCATTATAAAGAAGAATATAACCAAATGGAAATGTATAATGACATAGGGTAGTATACGGTTTAAATATTATCAACCAATAAAAAATTTATTGGTTTTTTTGTGTTTTAAACATTATCTTTTGATTTGACCTCTTAGTTAACATTTCTTAACATTAATGACAGTAACATATTTTTAATTCTTAAAGGGTTATAATTTTATATATAAGGTAAATATTAAATCATAAATAGACAAGTGATGATATTTTATACCTCATATTACCACATCTATATCCTTTTATATTTTAATTATTTTTAAATAATTTAAAAAAATATTATTTTGGTAAATTTTCATTAATGTCGATTCCAAAACTATTCATTTAATTTGAATTCAAATACATCATAAAAAGTTTTATTTAGAATATATTTAATTTAAATATAACTAATATTTCATATTTTTCTAAAAAGATCATGTAAAACTATATATCACACAAATTATATTGCTTTTAATTTTTTTATTATTATTATTTATATTTTTCTATTAATTAAATAAATATTGTGTTAGTGTTGTGTAAGCATTTAAGATAATTATATAATTTTTAAAAAATATAATTAATTTATAATCATAAATATAATTTCATTTTTTAAAAAATTTATGTATATATTCATTCATAACTTTAATTTTTTCCTCTGTGTGGACACATAATAGATATTTAAAACTATAAGAGTGACAATTTGTAACTTTCTTTGATTTAAATTTTTTAGTGGTTATTTTAATGAGAATGTGTCCAATAAACAAATATATTTAAATAATAAGGTTATAGTATTATAATTACATTTTTATTATAATAATTAATACGAGATATTATGACCATGTCTCTTGATTTTAACTTAGATTAACCCCATTTACCCTTTACCAAGGTGATAAATTTTACCATAGTTAATATTTATATTGAACAAATATAAAAGGAGATACTTACTAAATTTTAACCTCATAATTAAAAATATGGTATAAATTTTATGAAATTCAATAATTATAAGTGATAAAATTTTATTTAGAATCAAAACACAAAATGCAACAAAAATTAATTTTTTAGAAAAAATGCTTTTTGTAAAAAATGTTTTCTACCAAATTCAGTGACAAAATTATATAAAATGAAGATAATTTAATTATTAAAAATATAATAAAACTTATTTTATTTTTAAATAATTTTTTAATAAAATGGTACCTATTAATTTCCTGAATACAAATACAGTTTTCAATAAAAATTGATATTTTTCAATTCACTGGAAAATCAATCTTTTCATAAAAACATGAAAAAAAATCACAAATATAATTTTAAAATAATGATTTAAAAATTGATTATTATTTGATTTCTTGCATCAAAGGGATCTTTTTAGGTATAGTTCTTTAGAGAATTAGGAAACATTAAAAACAAATAAATCCTATATATTTCTCAAATAATGGAAATTTTTTCCATTATATATATATATATGAAACTATATAATTAATGATAAGTCTTCTACGTCTCCCATAAATTCTTCCATGCACATTACCCTTATAAACATATCATGTGTACTTTTTTTCTTCATAACATGGGAAAATGGAAACATAAAGAGGGGTGATCTCAAACACTAAGTAAAGGAAAACATACAATTGAAGAAATTATGGCATAAAAATGGTATTAATAATATGGTATGAATAAGAAAAAAACATGAATATATAATCAAATTCAAACTTAAAGCATGTTATATCAATAAAAATAAATTAAAACATGGATATCAATGTCAAAACCCAACCTATCAAGGCCCACCTGGCTAGTGATAACTTAAGTGTAACTACCCCAATCCTTCCTCCAATATTCTAGGGGATGGAGACTATCACCTAGTAGGCATATCACACACATGGGAGTCACTAGCCTAATATACATATATGTGTGAAAACATCTCCAAACCCATATGATATTTAAATTTAAAACAAAATATTTGATAGAAATTCATGTATAACATCTATCCCAGAATCAATATAAGAAAAAAAGTACTCAAAGAGATAAAGGTGAAAAAATACAAGCCCAACCCAAAACTATAAAAGTAATCTAACCTACCTAGAAGGATGGGACTATTATCAAATGAAACACCTAGTAAACACCTCGGTCTATCTATCCCAATATAAGATTCTATTTCTCTAGGTCCTCCTATAACATCATCAAATGGTCTTTTTTCTTCATAAGAAACAACATGTGAGGTAAAATACCATGTATGGGTGAGTATAAAAATATCCAGTTGGACACCCCAAAATAACTAAGAATAAATCATCAACATCAGTCATCTCAACACAATATATGTTAATAGGATAAGAGACTTATCAATAATAGACACCCCGATATACTTATAACATAAAACCAGTATCAAGTGGTCATAACCAACACTACCATATATATGATATTATCTGATGCTTTAATGTAATTCTCATTCTAGGATTACTCACTCCATTATCTATGTTGTCACTGAAGGCACTCATCAGATAATTCATGCTCTTTGGGTCTTACTAGGAAGTACACACTAGATCTCTAAATATATCTTCATCAAGGTAAGGTATCACACCTAATGCCATTGGGGCACACCATAAACCCTACTGGATCTACCTTCTCGATATAGGATTGATAACCAATTCATGGTGGTCATACTAATACCAAAAAACCCACCTAGGAATGATAGAGGATTCCACCCTAGTCCCATATGGGGGTACACAAAACTGTATCTGATACTGAACCCGTAGATGGGATCATATTCCTATACCAAGGACATAACACCACATTATAACCTCATCGGAAGGGACCAAGAAGTCACATTCAATTGATCCTGGTCTAAACTGAGGAAACAAAGGGCTCCAAAACACCCTCATAGGGAGTACACATCATATATTAGGGGTACACTAAGTGTCTTTCCAACCTATAGTTCACCCATTTCATTCCATATCACACAACATGTAAACATCCATATACATGACATGTCCCTTAAGAGTGCACGGTATGTAGAGGTTGAGTCAAAACCTAGTGTTCCTCCTTCCTGTACTCATGTACATCTGGATATTCCCATTTTCACTTGATCATGTTTGAGTATCGATTCATGCCCATTTACTCTACATGTGCCCATGTGTATGGCTATTTCCATGTATGTGTAATTCTAGAGTACATTTTGGGATGTGAGTATTGGGTCATATGGCATGTGACACTTGTTACACATCATATTATATTTTCTTCTTCACATAAACACTAGAACCATAGTTAGGGCCCCACATGGAATGTATCCCTAGATTACACACTAAGTAATGTGGAATTTTCTTGAATTTTCAAATTTTCCAATTCCTTGTCACCTGTGTTTCCAACCATCTATCAAGAAACCAATTTCTCCTAGTAACATTGAATCTATGGTTGACCATGCTCATCGGCAACGGTGGATGGATTTAGAACACATTCACTACTTGTAAATATCCTCCTATCAATCCATATCATCGCCACATGTAAAAAATCTCAACGGGATACACCAATCTATCCTCAATACACCCTCTTTCACCCATAACCACTTTTCACCTTGATCACACCCTCAAACATGAACAGCGCACACGATATTGATCAGTTTTATTTAATAATTTTCATACAATGATCAAATACCAGGTATTCATCGAACCGTCAGCCAAGGAATTACTTACAATGAACTTGTAATGAAAAATAGGGGGAAATATATCAAAAACCAAATAGGAATTAAAATCATCCATGTTCGGTTTGGCATCGATTGTTTTTCATTAGAATGATGATTTAATAGTAATAAAAATAAATCAAAAAAATCCCCCAATACTAAGAGGAAATAATCATGAACCTACAAGTATGATCAAACCACCAATAACCATGTTGGTGGATTTAATTCCTATGCATAAAGGGATAATAAAAATGGAATAAATTCACATAAAATAACACCCTACCTCAAGTTGGATCAATCACTGATGAGGAATGGCCATACGTCAACATCATTGGAAAGATCCAAAACCTCTATTTGAGAAATGATCCTCGATCATGATCTTTATCCATTGTCATTTTCTAAGTCCACCTTTAACGAATCCTCTCATAATCTTAAGGTTATGTGGATAACCTTGAAACTATGTTATAAACATATATAGAGAGAGGTTTTCTAGGTTACTATGTCAATAAACAATAAAATAAATATATTTATTTATTTAATTATTATTCATTCCCACGAAAACATATTTACAAACATCTAATGCTGACAAATATAATGTCACTCCTAGTGTAAATCCAATGCTTTAGACTCAACGATGGTCTTAAATATCTGATCCAGGACTCTATTTTAGAGTTATTCTAATATTTCAAGAAAACTATGCAAATGTGATATTAATATATTTAAAAAATTATTATATAGATATCAGGATCGCTAATCCTTCGAATCTCACATTGTCTCATCACCTAGCTCAGAACATATTTTTAAATATATTTAAAATATTTATATTGAAAAAATATAGATGTTATATTCTCCCCATATTAGGTATTTCCATCCCAAAAAGTGAAAAAGGATACTCAAAAAATATGTTGGTACTCAGTTCCTATCTGATTCTCCCACTTACAAGTGCTCTTTTGAATATTCTCATGATTCCACCGGACATGCACCAAATTAATCACTCACCCAAAAAGGATATTCTTTTGTTGATCCTTGATATCCATCAAGTATTCCAAAAAGGTAGCTCTATTCTCAATTTCTAACACATCCTAGTCGATAACATGCAACATGTCATGCACATAACTCCCCAGTTGTGAAATGTGAAAGACATTATGTACCCAGCCTAACATTAATGGTTGAGCCAAGTGGTATTCCACCTCAAAAACACTTCATAGTATCTATAAAGGTTCAATGAATCTTAGAGATAACTATCACCCTAGAAAAATCTCTACAATCCATGTTTAGGTGAGACCTTCAAGAACACATGTTCTCCCTCCTCAAAATCCAAAGGCCTTCATATTCTACTCTTATAGGACTTTTGATATCTCTATACAATCTTAATCTACTCCTAGATGATCCACACCTTCTATTTCATATCACTCACTAACCCTATCCCATGATTGCTGAATCTCCTAACTCATTCCAACATAGTGGTGACCTATAGGGTTTCCCATCCAAGGCCTTGAATTATTCCATATTGATGGTTGAATGGTATCTATTATTGTATGCATAATCTACCAAGGGTGTGTGATCCTCCCAAATATGGCCAAATTCTAACATGAAATCCCATATCATTTCCTCCAGAACCTGAGTGGACCACTCAGTTTGTCCATCTGTCTAAGGGAGAAATGCCCTACTCAAACACAATTGATCCCTAAAGGCATCATGAAATCCACTCTATAATTGTGATGTGAAGAAATAACCATGATCTAAAATGATCATTTAAGGAATTATATTTAGTCATACTATCTTCGACATTTAAAGAAATCCCAATCTCTCTACTAAACTCTGCTCTTGGATAACTAGAAAGTGGTCTGACTTCATGAGTCATTATACAATCACCTAGAAGGAATCATGTCCTCTATATTTCTATGGAATCCCCATCGTGAATTATATAGATATATCATCCCACTTCCACCCTTGCACCTCAAGGGGTTGGGATAAACCCACTGGATCTGAGTTTTATCCCTTCACTTTCTCACAAGTAAGGCATCATGAGACAATCTATGAAACACATCTCTTCATACATGTCCATAAAAACTTCCACTAAAGGTCCTAATACATATTTACCACACATTCATGTACTTCTAAGGGTGAAGTATGTAACTCTACAAGAACCTCCTCTCTCAGTACAACTAGTACCATTTTCCTTCCTATGAAAAGGAAAAAATGCTCCACACCTTTAAAAAATCCATCATGACCATGTTCATTCGATATCTAAGTATGTAAGGTGTTATAATAATTATCTCCTTACTAGGACTCCCTTACATGTTTTATAAGTGGTGGGTTGACAACCATCGACTGTAGATATGAAGCACCACCATTTTCCACAAAGGAAAATTGAAATAAGTCTAACTACTCTGAAGCCTTTGTTAAAAATTTTGAGCATTATCTCCTACTAAGAGAATCTCTTAATATGTTCCCCCTCCCCAGAGTATAGAATATCTCAAAGTCGTAATCTTGGAGGAACTCTGGACATCTCCTCTATCTCATGTTAGGATCCATTTGAGATAATATGTACTTGATACTCTTGTGATCATAATAGATGATAAATTGTTCACCCATAAGGTAGTGTCTCTAAACATTCATGGAAAATACTACTACTTACAACAAAGATCATGGTTCATGTAATTATACTCATATGGTCTCATCTTTTGAGACCCATAAGATATCACAAACTTATACTACATCATAACATAACCAAGTTTGGTTCCTGAGGAATCACAAAATACTACATTCTCACCACCCTCCTCTAATAATCTCAAGATGGGGGTGATCATCAATCTCTATCTCAACTCCTAAAAATACATCTATAACCAATTTTTACAAATTAAAGGCTTCCCCTTTTGGGTTAAATTATTAAAATGTGCTGATATAATAGAGAAATCATTAATGAATTTATTATAGTAGTCTATAAACCCAAGGAATCACCAAACCTCTATCACACTCTTGGTAGGCTCCCAAGCTAACACTACATTGATCTTCACTAGTTACACTGCTACAGTATCAGCTGAGATTTCGTGTCCCTTAAATTGGATCTCCTGAATCAAGAAAAGAACCTTCAAGTTCTTCCTATAAATCTAGTTCTCTCAGAGTGTGTCCTAGACCATCTTCAAGTGTCTTGTGTGATCCCCCACAGAAGATTATTACACTAGGATATCATCAATGAATACCCCCCCAAATTGTATAAGAAAGGATAAAAGGTCCAGTTCAGGAATCCCTTGAACACTGCTATAGTTTTCTTCATTCTAAAATGCATCACAATGTACTCAAAATGACTATAGTGACATTTGAATTCTATATTCAATATATCCTCATCCTGTATATACAAATAGTGATAGCCAGATCTGAGTTCAATCTTTGATAACCATTTCTCCCCTCTCAACTAATAAAATATGTAATTGATCCCCTATAGTAGATAATTAATCTCCATGGTCACCTGGTTTAGGCACCAATAATCTACACACAGCCTCAAGATCACATCCACCTTATTTTCAAACAACACTAGGGATGCCCAGTGGGAAACATGGGGTCTAATAAATTAATTCCTCTACAAGTACTCTAACTACACCTTCAACTCACGAAGCACTGTGGGATCCAAACAATATGTTGGCATAGATATTTAGGTCATCCTAGGGTGTAATTCAATGCAAAATTATATCTCTCATTGAGGCGGTAAACCTAGCACGTCCTTTAGAAATACGTTCACATACTCTACCACCACTTCAGGGAACTAAAATCCCATATCATCCACTACTCCAAGTGAACACTATATAACTGGTGAGTAATCATCTATATCCTCCTATGAATGATCCAATCCTTCTCTTTCTAGGTATCCTTCTCTCTCATAAAGGAAAACCTCAATCCGTCTACACAAATACATCAATTCCACCACTTGAAATAGTCTATCTTGGAATGAACAATGGATAATAATTCCATACCTAAGATGAATTCATAAAGAATCATCACATATTCAAATATATCTCATAATAATTTGTCACTTGTAAGAGTCATATGACATTGTCAGCAGAAGTGTGTGATCATTGAGTCACCTCCGGTCAGAGTCTCTAAGAACAAGGGTTGATTCAAGGGATAAACTGGAACCTCCAAGTAGTGAACTAGAGAAGTGTAAAGGAGAGAGTGGATTACACCCATTCCTATTGATAATGTAACTAAAAAAGATAAGACATCTATCACACCTAAAATAATTCTAAGATCATCGGGGTTGTAGGCTGGCACTTCTTGTAGTTATCCCCTCCACTGTCCACAAGCTCCCTAAACCATGTGCAGAAAACCTAGGGGGTGGTTGTGGTAATAAATCAAATCTCATGCCACCTCATACTACTCTAACTTATCCTGTTTTGTGTCTTCTATCCTACAGAACTACCTACTCCTACCTCTATCCATGTTTATGTGGTATGTCGACCATCTCTCTGGTAGGTGTATGACGGGTTGAACAATCCTGAGTAAGATGTCCTTTAACATTGCTTGATAATCACCACATCTCCTTAATCTGGCTTGAACCATCCTAAGATACCTGAAAAATCAATCATTTATCTTGGGGTCATCTCTTTAAGCATATAGAACTACCTGATCCATATGACTACCATTGGATACCTTCTACCGAGGTATCAAATCCTATGTTTCCACTACCATCATCTATAGTCAATTTCTTCTCTACCCAGAATATATTTACTAATAAGGCCATCTCAATCACTCTATCATAGGTGGGATGAAAATAGATATCAATAAATCCATGATATGTCAGTAAAACCCCTGATCAAAGGTTTTCTCTTTGAAACATGGATCTTTCACCATATCTAGAGAGTACCATGAGAGGGCAGTGAACCTCATCAAATACTCTACCATGGACATACTTCCATGATGTAAATGAAAAATATATTGTATGGGAACTGATCATAATGTGTATGGATAAAAATCCTCCCTAAAAATATGTTCAAAGTATAACCAAGAAAGAGTTGAATCATCATGTTACTGAACCACTAGACTCAAACATTTCCTAGTAGATCCTTGAAGGAGTCTCGCTATAACTACCACCTTCTTATTTGTAGGTGCCCTTACAAGGAAGAAAACTTGGGTGACTACCTATGGCCTATCATAAGCTACCTAGGGGTCTAGCGCACCCCAGAATATGGGAGGTAACTTCCTCAAAAACTTGTGAAGTTCACTCAACCTATGTGCATCCATGACCAATATTTTCAATGCTAACTGCTTCTCTATAGTTAGTGTAATAACTAGAAAACCACCTAGAGGTACTTCCTCATGTACCAATACCCTGTATTGAATCCTCATCACTCGAAATATTATCCACATGATCATGCAATGGAGTTCTAACTAGATATCTTCACGGAGGTAATACTAAAATGAACAAGATGCACAATGGTAAATAAGAATATTTGGGGAGATTACTGAAGAAAGAAATGGGAACCACAACCCGATATGATACCTGTAACAATGTTTTTTCCAAAATCAATGTCTATATGAACTGACTCAACACAGAGGTTATGATATTCCTAGGTAATGGATATGTCATCCACCATACTAAAATTGGACACCCTAGCTTGAAATCTAAACTCAAAACACTTTTACATTTTTTCCATAAATCAAAAACCAAACCACACAACTTGAAAACTCTTAACTCTAGTCTTAATGTAGAAATTACTACTTTTATACCAATCTATCGTGAATTGGCCTATCAAGTCTGCATGGCCAGTTATAAGCTGGGTGTAACTACCCCAATCCTATGTCTAATAGGACAGGGGCTAAAAACCAGCACCGAGTAGGCATATCACACACACAAGAGGAATTAGCATAATTTACCTTTACACACACACACACAAAAACAATCCCATAAGATGCAAAAATGTTAAACAACACAGCTGATTATAATGAATTCATAACATTTATCTCATAATAAAAGTATAAAAAAGTAATAAAAGAGATGAGGAGGCCAAATAAAATCCTAAAAACTATAAAATGATTCTTTCCTACTCAAAATGATGGAACTTCTATCAAATACACACCTGGTAAACACCTTGGTCTATCTAAACCAATCTATGCTCCGCCTACTCTGAGTCCTCCTAGAACATCATCAAATGGAATTCCACCTACATAATAAATTACATGTGTGGGAAAATCCCATGTTGGTGTGAGTATAATAATACCTATAAGAACAACCTAAAATCACTTAGCATAAATTATTAAGAGCATTAAACTCAGTATAAGATATGTCAACAAGATAAGAGACATAGAAATAATAAACACCCATATATATTCATAATTGATAACCAGTCTCAAGTGGTATCAACCAACACTTCCATAAATAGGATACTATATGAGGCTTAAAGTTAATTCTTGTTATAGGAGTAATCACTCCATGATATATGCTTTCATTGAAGGCTGTCATCCAAGAATTCATGCTTGTCGGGTCTTTCCAGAAAGTACCCACTGGATCTCTAATGATCGTGGAATCCAGGTAGGGGACCATGACCAAGGCCACTAGGGGAAAATGAACACCCCATAGGATCTTCCTTTTAGATATGGGATCAATTCCTTATTCATTTATGTCAAACTGATACCATAAACCCCACCAAGGAATGATAGAGGATTACAGCCTAGTCCCTCAGGGGGATAAAATGAAATATATCTGATACAGAACCCATAGAGGGGATCAGAATCCTATACTAAGGATATAATTCCACACTATACCCTCATGGGAATAGATCAGAGAGTCACACTCAACTGATCCTGGCCCAAACAGGGGAAATGAAGGGATCCAAATGCCATAATAGGGAGTACATAGTGTGTATTTGGGGTATACAGTGTGTCTTTCCAACCGCTTGTATGCTTGCATCCCATGTCTTTCCAACTCACATGGCATGTAAAAATCTATATTCATGGTGTATCCCTTATGATCACATGGTATGTATTGGTCAATTTGGAACTCGGAGTGTTGCCTACTTGTGCCCGTGTACACCCAGTCGTGCCCATGTACACCTGGTCGTGCCTGAGTATCGGTTTGTTCTCATATACCAGGTCGTGACTGTGTACTCTACCCATGCCCTTGTACTTGGATATGTTGAGGACCATGTACTCCCGAATTATATGTTGGACCACTATCATCGGGTCACATGGTATGTGACATTTTTCACACATCGTGTGATATTTTCTTCTCCGTGGTAACCCTAGTGCCACAATCAGGGCCCCACATGATGTGTATCACCAGATTACACACCATGTAATTTGGGATTTTAAAAAATATAAAGGTTATACAATGAATCATCATCCATTCCTTCAACTAATGATCAATCAATAAATCACACATGTTATGAATAGATCTCGTGTTAGCTGAACTCATCACCACTAGTGGCTAGATTCTAGCCACACCCATCACTCATTAATCACCTCTCCTCAAGATGTGCCATCACTGTATTTGAAAACCTATTACAGGATCCACCAATCCAATATCAATCCTCACTCATTCACCCATAGCTAACATCATAACTCAAACACACCCTCACCTATGAACTGCACCCTTGTCACTGATCCATTTCACCAAAGAACGGTCATGAAATTAATGAATACTGGGTATTCATCAAACCACCATCCATGTAATTTATAATGATGAACCTATGAAAATACCAGGGGAGAAATCCATAAAACAGTAAGAGTAAAAAACCTCAACTGTGTTTGTGTTATTATCAATATTTTTCTATTGGAACCACAAATAAAGGGTGATAATAAGAAATCAAAACATTTCCTCAATCCCAAGAAGAAATAATCTCAAAATTGTAAGTATGATCAACCCATGAATCACCCTGTTGGTGGAGTTTATTTTTTTTCATCATGGTATAATCAACAGAGAATAAATTAACATAAAATAAATTTCTACCTCATGTTGGATTTATCACTATTTAAAAATGGTCTCACATCGATTTCACTGACGAGATCCATAACCTTTATTTGTAAAATGATCATTAACAAGGATCTAAATCCATTTTAAACTTCTAAGTCGTCCTCTAATGACTCCTATCACAATCTTGGGATTATGTAGCTAACCCTAAGATTGTGTAATAACCATATATTTATAAGGTTTCTAGGTCATTACATCAATGAACAATAAAATAAATCTTTTTGTTATTCGTTCTTGCGAAAACATTTTTACAAACTCCCAATGCTGACAAAGATTATGTCATGTCTAGGATAAATTCCATGCTTCGAACTAAATGGTGGTCTAAAATATATGATATGAGACTCTATTTAAAACGTATTCCACTATTTTATGAAAACTATACACTTATAATATTTTTATATTACCAATATCAGGCTCACCGGGCCTCAAAATCTCACGTCGTCTTAGCACTAGGATTAGAAAGTATCGGTAGATATATTTCAAATATTTAAATGAAAAAATAGACATGTTATAATCAATAATATTAACCTATTACTAATGGAATGAAAAAATTACAAAATCAAAAACATGTTTTCAAGGCATTGCTACAATATATTTAATTGTCATCCAAACTATAGTCTATACATATTTCTGAAATTGATAGTCATACGCCAAATACCCAAACTTTTTTTGGTCTTGTGAGACCTATCAATGCATATATGGGATATATAATTTTGGTTCGCAACCATCAAATAATTAAGTCCAATTCATTGACCATAATATTCAACAAAACTATTCATACTAGTCCCTAAAGAACATATTACTAAATAAAAACATGGTTATCCATATAATGAAGAATATGGAATATCAATTCAAGATCAACCTACATGGGTAGTAAATAATCATCAATAAGGACAATAATTTTCCCCATTTAAATAAAATAGCATTATTTCTATGTGAACATAATATAATCTGAATTACATAAATTTTGATGTTCATGTTGTATAGGTAAATGGTTATACAACTAATTTAATTCTAGAATAAATGATCATAAACCATCCAAAGAAATAATGTGGATGGTTCTAAAAGGATATAACAAAATAAGTGAGGAATATTACTTGAAGGATTTATGTGGTAGGAATTTATATCCCTATAAAATAATGGGATAATACCATATAATATAATTAAAGGGTAGAATTTACCCAACTTATATGAAATAAGTTTAAAGAAAAATTATAACCCAATTAACGAACATTGAGTTACCAAAAAACCTCACTACAAGAAAAAAAAACTAAATCAATAACCACTTGAATAAGGAAACATGATTTCTCTAGTAAATTCCATGAAATATAATAAAATAGGTCATAGAACATTCATAGTATAGTAAATTAATTAAACACCATACAAAGGGAACATGGTGCATAACATGTAACATGTCTCAAAGAATCGGAACTGAGACTAAGAAAGCCCTTGCAAATTGAAGAGAACTTTAATAAAAACTCCTTGAAATATAGGACTCGTAATTGAACTTAAAAAAATATTAAAAGACAATCCAAGATATAATATATCAAATAGGTAATATATAAAAATCAACTTTACATAATGGTAATTTAGTTAAGAACATTTTTATGATATATACGAAATGTATTTAAGTTCTAAGTGATTATACTAAGATTTGTAAGTTTCAACTATTTATTTATTGATTAAATAAATATTCTTGGAGTTGAAATATTTTATTCGATGATTCAATTGAAAGGTATTGTTTCACTAAAAATTTGGATGATACATGTGTATACAAGTGTATTAATGATAGTTTTATTATGCTTCTGGTATAGTACTTTGATGACATACTACTCATAAAAAATTATGTCTCAACTTTACATTCTATAAAGGTGTGTTTGATAAAGTGCTTCTTGATGAATAACATGGGTGATGTATCCTACATGTTGGATGTAAAGATCTATAGATATAGATCGAACATGTTTCTTAGACTAATTCAAATGCATATATTGGTAAAGTTATAAAGTGGTTTATCATAGAGAACTTCAAGAAGGGTTATTTACTATTTTTTCATGGTAAGAGACTTATAAAACTCAATTTTCTTTTAAGGATTTGGAAAGGGGAAACATTGATAAGATTTCTTAGGAATATTCCATATGATTTTTCATGTATTCCATGTTATGTACCAATATCTATGTCTCTTATGCATTGAAGATAAAAAGTAGATACTGATCTAGTCATGGTCAGATTCACTAGATTGTTGTAAAGAATATCCTTAAGTACTTGAAAAGAACTGAGAACATTTTATTGGTCTTTTAAAGTTTATATAATCTAATTATAAAAGTTTTTACTAATTATAATTTTAAAAATGAAAATGATGATATATGATATAAATAACATTTCATTATTTTTCTAAATGGTGGAGCTGTCAATTGGAAGAGTTCTAATAAATACATCATAATTGGCTAGAAAATAGTGACAGAGTACATCACTATATCCATTATTTTGAATGAAGCTATTTTGATTAACAATTTTATCACTAATCTTGGAGTGTTTCTTATAATTTAGGGAGTAATTAAGATTTATTATGAAAAAAATGGAGTTATTACTCAGTCTAAGGAACTCAAGTCACACCAAATGGCCAAACATATCCTTTAAAAATAATATCTTATTTAATAGATTTTTTATAGGGGAAAAATAAATATATATATATTGGGTTTATATAGTATAGAATATAGTGGATTCATTGATAGATTCATTAAAATAAAAAAGGAATTATATTTAGGTAAATTCTCTAGGTATTATACACTTAAGAGACAAGATATAATTATTATTGTCAATGGGAATGTATCATGGTTTTATATTAAATGAAATATTGATTTCTCATTTTTTTCATGTGTGTTGTGTGTTAGAGTTGGTTCCCTTGATCTGACTACATTATACTTTATATTACCTATATATTCAATGTCTTTAATATTAATTAATATATTATAACATAATGATTGTTCTTTTATGTAACATTTATATGATAATTCCCTAGAGTATGTGTCACATTGATAAGTTCATAACAATTCCCCACTGGGATGAGAACCTTCAAGTGTTATTCAGATGTTCTTAAACTTATGTTTTGTAGCTAGGATGAAATTTTATGATGGGACAAATAGTATATTTGATTTTCATGTGTTTGATACTCGTAAGAGGATGATAATTCATCTCATGAAGTTCACATTTAGTGATCTATAATATGGGAGATTATGTTAAAAACCCACAAGAACGAATTCCACATGTTTACATGTCATTTTATATTCCTGTTTGTGAACATATGTAATGATCCTTAGACTTTATGATTATTAGAAATGAATATCATGACTAGTTTACTTTGATGTATTCACTAAAACTACGACCGCATGTGTTTGTATGAAGTAGGGTGTATTGGGTTTTTCATGATTTATATGTTATTAATGAATAAGTATATAAAGGATTTGTCCCTTTTTAAATAAAGAGGATTATATCTTAGGCCCTTTGATTGTAATGAAATTGTCATGACCCGTCCCCCAGGGCCTGTTCAGTGACTACCCCAATCCTATATTCCATAGGCCAGGAGCTGGTGACTAGCACCGAATGCGTATTTCCCTAAAATCAAGAAGGCATTGCCTTTATAACCTATAAACAACCACAACCAAGCACACATATGGATACGAACACAAGGTAAACTAAATAGAAAAAAGAGTGTTGAAATTAAGAGGGGTCAGAATACAAGACCTACAGTAATGGTACAAGTACAACTGAAAATACAAAACAACTGAAGAAAGTAAAATAAAACTACTGGATTATCCTCTGAGGTTCCTACCTGAAGGGTAGGTATAGATCGATTCCTCAGCAGTCCACATTCGATCGTCTCCTCTGTGTACCAACATGCTGTATGATCCACCTCTGGGCACTGTCCAGTCCTGATATCCTCAGCCTCGATCAGCACAGTCTATTGTCTACACCAAACACAATAGGGTGCGGGAATAGCCTGTATCGGGGTTAGTATAACGATACTCAGTAGGGACACCAAGACCCTCAAAGGTCTTACAAAATCCACAAAGGATAAACCACAAAGGATGTAAACCAGTGACAACCCTACTTAAGGTATATTCCCATACATATACCTAAGTTATCAAGTATACCAATATCATTCATGAGCAAACACAAGGTCCAACTCAAAAGAAAAAAGCTCAACTCTTCCACAAATGAAGGATTACAATGTAGGTAAGTACCACACAGGTACGCCACAAAAAAGAATACCACCAATGTATCACCATGAAGGAAAGTACCACGTAGGTACGCCACATAGAATAATACCACAAAGGTATCACCATGAAGGTACGTACCACACAGGTACGCCACACAGAATATTACCACAAAGGTATTATCACGGAGGAAAGTACCACAGGGGTACAGATTCAGCTCACACTAGGTATTTCTTAGGTACAGTAGTAGAGATGATTATATGTAACTACTGAATCATCTTACTCTGTTAGGAGGCTCTTCTGCTAACCCACATAGCCTTGCTCTGTGCTGACACACATAGGATCGTTAGGTGTTGACCCACACAGGATCTCTAGATGCTGAAACACATAGGATCTCTAGGTGCTGACCCACATAGTATAGCTCGACGCTGACCCACACAAGATCTCTTGGTGCTGACCCACATAGGATCGCTCGGTGCTGACCCACACAGGATCCCTACGTGATGACCCACACAGAATCTCTTGGTGTTGACCCATACAGGATCTCTATTCATCGTTTGTATGTTGTCAGACCCACACAGGATCCTAGTACATCATTAGTAGATCGTCAGATCCACATTGGATCCTCGTACATCGTTAGTAAATTTTCATACCAATATAGGATCTTACTAAATCTTCAGTATGTCGTTAGACCCACATAGGATCCTAGTACATCATTAGTACATCGTCATACCCACATAGGATCCTAGTACATCGTCAGTACGTCGCCAGAACCACACAGGATCCTAGTACAGCATCAGACCCACATAGGATCATAGAGTAGTCCCGTATGGAATCCTAGAGCGGTTCCATATTGGACCCTTAATCATAGACCCACAAAGGATCTCTTTCTCAAGTCATAGCCAGCTACAGGATTCCCGCACTACATTCACTTGTATCTGGGAGGGTCCACTCCACAAGCCACTATTAGATACTTCAAATACCACAAAGTCCCACAATGAAGTATCAAAAAGGACCACCATGTCATAGGGGTCTCAATGAAATAGAAGGTTCTTCAATCGGATGGTTGGTCTTTAATTTATTATCCTTTTAGTCCTGAGGTCCCGGTTGGGTTCATTCTCGATCCAACCCGACCATACCGAAACTTTATCCAAATATCTTGTGGGGTATACCAAATGTACCATCTTACTGCAAGGATTACAGCACCACTTACGGTTTGTTAAATGGATGCATGGTTCCAAAGTTATCACCAAAAGAGAGTATAGGGTCGAAACTCATCTGGGTCTGGTCCGACCCGGTCGGCTCGACCCACTGGTTCGGCCCGGTCTGCTGGGCGGCCAGGCCCGTGCTAGGAATCCTATCCAACTAGGAAGTCCGAAATGCCACGAGGGTCGTGAGGTGGTGAGGCCGCGAGGTACCATGGAGGGCCGCGAGGTGGTGTGGTCGTAGGGGCCACGGAGCTCTATGAGGTTCCAAGTCCGTGGGGACCACGGAGGGCCGTGAGGTGGTGAGACCGCGGGGGGGGGGGGTGCAGAGGGCTATGTGGCAGTGAGGCTGCAGGGGGCCTCAGAGGGCCGCAAGGTGGCGTGGCTGTGGGGGGGCCGCGGAGGTCCTCAAGGTGGCGTGGCCACTGGGGGGTGTAGAGAGCCATGAGGCGGCGTGGCAGGGGGCGCCGCGAGTGTGACGTGATACCGCGAGGTGGTGGAGCCATGGCCAGTAGAGTCTATGGGGAGTGGAGGTTGTGGGCGGCGGAGGTCACGGCTGGTGGTGGCCTCGGATGGCGGAGGTCGTGGTAAATCAAAGTCGTGGACGGAGGAGGCTTCGGGGCGGTGGAGGTCGCGGAGCTGCGGATGGTGGAGGCCGCAGGGCGGCGGGGGCCGCAGAGCAGCGTCGTCGCCTTTGTCTCAGCCGGTGGTGGTGCCGACCATTGTTCTTGTGCCCCACCAATGTTGGTTTTTGTCCTCCTCCATCGCAAAGAACACAATAATTAAAAACAATATTTTTGGAGAGGTCAGGCCATGTTTGTTTGGGCCGCACTCTCTACGTTAGAGCGGTAGCAAGTGGCTATAATCTCTTCCTTATTTTACGATGAATTGTCAAGAAAAGATAAGAATAATAATTTCAAACAACCACCCTACCTTATAAATTTATTAACAGAGGTCACGAGGTAAGAGACGATGTCGTTGGGGATAGACGAAAGTCAGTGATGTCGGCGTTTCCTCGATCGTTGGTTCATTGTCATTGAATACATTCCTCGATTGGTGAGAGCATTCTTCTTTGAGGAGCATGTTCTTCATTACAAAACGTTTTCTTTTCTGAAGAGTATAATCCTCTAATAGTTCTTCTCTCCCAATTCCACCAAAAATACTAAGTATCATATAAGGTGTGTTTTCCAAATTTAATTGTTGGAACAAATTAAATTTCCATCATAATTACATTGAGGTTGGCATAATAAATCAAAGGGGTGTGGAACCATTAAAGTGGGGGAAGTTTAAGAGGATTCCCACATTTAAGAGGGAGTTCAAGGGTGTTTTTAGGCTCGGGTGGTCCCCACCACCATAATAAATGTGCGATGTTTTAGTTCAGGTGGTCCCCACATGTGAAACATCCACATGGGTGGTTTCAACAAAAATAAAATAATATTTTATTTTATTTTATTTCTATTCCCATGAAAAACCCAAATACTAACTTGGACCCTCGACCAACTACCATTTAGGTGAAAGTATCCTTAAGATAATACCAATGTTGCGAGTTTAATGGTGACCTTAGATTTCAATTCTAAGCACTGGTTCAAAAGTTAGAAAAACTCGCTCGCACGTTTACTGAACGTACCCGGAAAAAAAAGTTCAGAAATTCATTCAGGGCACTCCAAGACTCGGAATCACGCACTGTCAATTTTCTCAGACTCATAAAATTCCCATATATTTAAAACAAAATACATGAAAATTATAGGTCTTTACATTCTCCCCACCTCAGGTATTTATTCCCCTGTAATCCACAACAAAAAACTAGTAAAAATAGTGGGGGTACTGAGCACAAATTTGAGCCTCTTTCTCCAATGTGTTCTCCTGGAGGTTCACGTGCTGTCAGCAAATGCACACCATAGGTATTGACTACCCACATAGGACCCACTCCTGTCGATCCTCAATCTCCACTGGAACCTCTGTAAAAGTCACCCCATCATCGATGTCTAGCTCACCGTGGTTGATGATGTGAGAAGGGACGTGCATGTATCTCATCAGCTGGGATACATGGAAGACATCGTGCACTCGGTGCAGCTGAGGTGGAAGAGATAAGTGGTAAGCCACCTCGCCAACTCTGCTGAGGACCTGGAAGGGTCCAATGAATCTTGGAGATAACTTTCCGCCTTGGCCAAATCTCTGCAAACCTCATCAAAGTGAGACCTGTAGAAAAACGTGGTCACCATCCACGAACTCCAGAGGTCTCACTATCCTATTGGCATATGACTTCTGCATACTTTGTGCAGTATTCATCTTCTCTTGGATGATCTACAACTTCTCTATGGTATCCCATATCATCTCTGGTCCCACTAGTGATGACTCCCCTAGATCAGTCCAGCACAAATGTGATCTGCAAGGTCACCCATATAACGCCTCAAAAGGTGTCATCTCAATGGTGGAGTGATAGCTGTTTTTGTATGAAAACTCCACCAAAGGCAAGTGATCCTCCCAAATGTGACCAAAGTCAAGAATTCATGCACGTAGCATATCCTTAGGGGTCTGAATGGTCTGATCAGTCTGGCCATCCGTCTAAGGATGGAAGGCGGTGCTCAAATGACGCTATGTCCTGAAAGCCTCCTACAACCCCTTCCAGAGCCAGGAAGTGAAATGTGTATCATGATCAGAGACAATCATTGAGGGGACTCCATATAGATGCACAATCTCTAACATATAGAGGTGTCCTAAGCTCTCTACTAAACCTTAATCTCTGATCGGTAGAAAGTGGGCTGACTTGGTAAGTCGGTCAACAATCACCCAAATCGAGTCATTACCCTTGGATGCACGTGGAATTCCTATCACGAATTCCATGGATATCCCATCCCACTTCCACTCTGGGACCTCCAAAGGCTGAACCAAAACTGGCGGTACCTGATGCTCTACCTTCACTTGCTGACAAGTGAGGCACTGAGAGACAAACTATGCGACTGTTTTCTTCATTCTCAGACACCAGTGTTGTCATCGGAGATCATGGTACATTTTCACCACTCCTAGATGTACCGCTAGAGGAGAAGTGTGGAACTCCCTCAAAAAATTCTCTTGAAGTGACACAGGTTCCATGGTACATCCACTGAAGAGGATGACTTACTCCCCACCTTCAGAAAATCAATCAGGTGCATTTTCTATCGATATATAAGCACGTCATGTCTCACAGTTAGTGTCCCCGCATTGATCCTCCCTAACTCACTGAAGAAGTGGGGGAGTGACTGTAAGAGACTATACAAAAGCTGCACCATCTCAATCCACAAAGGATATCTATAAAGCGGCCAGCTGCTCTGTCACCTCACCTACAAGTTGTATACCAGATATCTTATTGAGTGCATCTCTTACAATGTTCCCCTTCCCAGGAGTATAGACTATCTCGAAGTCATGGTCCTATAGGAACTCAAGCCAATGTCGTTGTCTCAGGTTCAGGTCCTTCTGAGAGAAGATATACCTAAGACTCTTGTGATCCGAGTATACTATAAAATATTCGCCCATCAAATAGTGTAGCCACATATTCAAGGCAAAGACCACTGCTACTAACTCCCGGTCATGGGTAGCGTAGTTCTACACCTGTTGTCTCAACTGTTGAGAACCATATGCGATCACCTCTCACTCCTGAATCTGGACACATCCGAGACCAGTCCCTGATGCATCGCAGTAGACTATGTACCCTACGCCCTCCTCAAGAAGCCTCAAGATGGGGGGGCACTCGTCAACCTTTGCCTCAACTCCTGAAATCTATGTTGGCATCTCTCCGACCACATGAAGGGTTTCCCCTTCTTCGTCAACGCTGATAATGGTGCTGAAACTCTGGAGAATTCTGGAACAAATCTCTGGTAGTATCTGGCCGAACCCAAGAAACTTTGTACCTCCATCACACTCCTGGATGGATCCAAATAAAGTACGACATCAATATTCGCTGGATCCGCTGCAACTCCAACCTCCGATATGACATGCCCGAGAAAGTGAACCTCTCGGATCCCGAACTAGCACTTTGAGAGCTTACCATAAATCTAATGCTCTCGTAGTGTGTCTAGTATTACCTAAAAATGGTAGGCATGCTCCTCCTCAATAGTCAAGTCGATCAGAATGTCATCGATGAAGACTACTACAAAGCAATCAAGGTGTGGCTGAAAGATCCTCTTCATGGGTCCCATGAACATTGTTAGAGCGTTGGTCATGCCAAAAGGCATAACCAAAAACTCAAAATGGTCATACCGACATCTAAAAGTGGTCATCTGCACATCCTATCCTCGCACTATGAGCTGATGATAGCCTAATTTGAGGTCTATTTTCAAGAACCACTGTGCTCCCTTCAACTGATCAAAGAGGTCATCAATCTTCTAAAGTGGGTACTTATTCTTCACAGTCACCTAGTTTAGGAATCGATAGTCAACACAAAGCCTCAAGCTCCCATCTTCCTTCATGGTGAACAAAATTAGGGCTTCCCAAGGAGAAACACTAGATCAAATGAATCCCTTCCCCTGTAAGTCCTCTAGATATACCTGCAGCTCATGAAGCTCTGCTGGAGCTATCCAATATACTGGTGTAGATATCAGTGACGTCTTGGGTACAAGTCAATGTAAAAGTTCACCTCTCTACAATGAGGTAGACCCGAAACATCATCAGGGAAGACATCCACATACTGGTTCACCACTACAGGATATCATGGACTCTCCACATCAACCACTCCAAGGGTAAGGCTAGCCAAATGATGATTGATCGGTTTCACTCTCCTCCGCGTAAGTCCATCATGTGCTGCAAAGGCTCCCTTCTTGCCGGTGAAGGTAAACCTGGTCCCATTTGTGCGGAAACACCACACTTTGCGCCTAATACAGTAAATCTGAGCATGGGATGAAGATAACTAGTCCATACCCAAGATGACATCGTAAGTCCTCGACGCCGCTACTAGGAGATCACAGCCGAAGCTCTCTCTTTATAGAGTAAGCTCACACTACCTGCAAAAGTGCGTAATTGTCGAATCTACTCCTGTAGAAGTATCTAAACATAAGGATCGATCCAAATACTCCATCAGAATCTCCGTGCTCCGAACGAGGGTAGTGGCAATAAAATAATGACTGGAACCTGTGTCTATAAGAACTACAGCTAAGGTGGAGTAGACACAGATCGTACATCGTATCATCTCTAGGGCTCCATAGTCGTAGGTCTCAGCTTCTTGGAACTGAGATATCCCCTATCCACCTACTCCCTGTGGTCGGGGTGAACCACCCAATGGTGGTGGTGATAACATCTTTAATCATCACCCACCACCAGTTGCATGACATTCTCCTCTTCCACATCTGCCTGCTCCCTTCAGACCTCCTCGGTCGAATCTCAGTCTCTTCCTGGGCGGTCCATCGACCATCTGTTGATCATCTGTATGGCGGGTCAAACAATCACGAGCCATGTAACCCTGCCTGTCGCATGTGTAATATTGCATGCTCTTGGCATAACTGGATCTGCTTCAGGTGCCCCCACACAGCTAACCCTGAATCCTACGGTCATCCACCTATAGGTCTGTTCCTCTTAGGCCTCTGCATTATCTGTCTACTTCCAGCTGCAGAAGACTCCACTACATGACGACTGGTGGTGGGTTTCGCTGCTGGTGACTGCTCAGCAAGAAATCTCTCCACTAAGAGGGCTTTCTCTAACACCTCCTTCTGCTTTGAGATGATAAGAGAAATCATCGAATCCCTAATCTATCACCTGAGCCCCTACTCGAAGGTCCAGGACCTGAAGAATGGGTCTCGCAGCATATCAGTGGAGTTACATGAGAGGTTAGTGAACCTCGCTGAGTACTGAGCCACAGTCATGCTTCCCTGATGCAGATAAAGAAGATCTTGTATGCGCACCATGCGAAGAGTCGCTGGAACAAACTCTGCCCGAAATAGGCTATCAAAGTCCGCCTAGAGAAGCATCACCTAGTCGTGAACTTGTAGTATCAAGCTCCACCATTGGCCTACTACTTACTGTAAAATGCTGGCAGCAAGGATCACCATAAGATCAGCGGGTGTCCCTACCAGTTGGAAAACACTCACTATGGCCTCCAGCCAATCCTCACCTGTCTGTTGGTCCATCTCTCCCCTAAACCTGGGTGGCCTCTAGCACTAGAACTTTTGCAACACACTCAAGCGGTGTGCACCCTCTACTACTGGGGCTGGTGGAATTGGTGGCACAACAGGTAATGGTACTGCTGGTGCCTCCACTGGTGCCTCTACTAGATGTGGGCCCTGCACTAAGGTCTCATCGCTCGGTGGGCTATCAGTGCGTACTACTCTCAGAACCCTAGCTGGCTGTCTGTGTGGAGGCATCTTAAAAAGAAACAGGTCCACCATGTTTAATAAGTTATACCTGGTGAGCAGACTCAAAGAGATCACAAAGAAAACTCTTTGAAACACACGCAATCAGTGTTTTCATGCACTGAGTCGGAAATCAGAAGTCAGGGTCCTGGTGTATGGATACGTCAGCTGCCGCACCAACACTGTATTCCCAAAATTGATAACCACACTCACTACACTTAATGCTATTTTCATTAAAAATATTTGAGTCATATGTTCTATGATAGAACATACACCTCTGATACCAATTTGTCACGACTCGTTCCCCAAGGCCCGTGTCATGACTACCCCAAGCCTACCTTCCATAGGCCAGGAGCTGTCGACTAGCACTGAAGTTTTATTTCGCTAAAATCAGGAATTCATTGCCTTTATAACCTATAAACACCCACAACCAAGAACATAGTAGGATACAAACATAAGGTAAACTGAATAGAAAAAAGAGTGTTGAAAGTAAGAGGGGCTGGAATACAAGCCCATCAGTAAAGGTACAAGTACAACTGAAAATACATACAACTGAATAAATATAAAGACATCTATTGGATCATCCTATGAGGTTCCTACCTGAAGGGTAGGTACAGATCGCCTCCTTAGCACTCCACGTCCACTCATCTCCTCTGTGTACCGACACGTCATATGATCCACCTCTAGGCACTATCTAGTCCTGGTATCCTCTGCCTCAATCAGCACTATCTGTCGTCTGCACCAAATACAATAGGGTGCAGGCATAGCCTGCATAGGGGTGAGTATAACGATACTCAGTAAGGACCCCGATACCCTCAAAGGTCTTACAAAATCCACAAAGTATAAACCACAAAGGATGTAAACCAATGACAAACCTACTTAGGTATATACCCATACATATACCTAAGTTGTCAAGTATACCCATATCATTCATGAGGAAACACAAGGTTCAACTGAAAATCCCAAAGCTCAACTATTCCACAAAGGAAGGATTATCATGTAGGTAAGTACCACACAGGTACACCACACAAAAGAATACCACCAAGGTATCACCACAAAGTAAAGTACCACACATGTACGCCAAATAGAAGAATACCAAAAAGGTATCACTATGAAGGTAAGTACCACACAGGTACACCACACAGAAGATTACCACAAAGGTATTACCAAAAAAAATTACCACACAGGTATAGAATCAGATCACAGTAGGTATTTCCTAGGTATAGTAGTAGAGATGATTAGATGTAACTACCGAATCATCTTACTATGTTAAGAGGCTTTGTTGCGGACCCACATAGGATCGCTCACTGCTGACACACATAGGATTGTTAGGTGCTGACATACAAAGGATCTCTAGATGCTGACCCATGAAGAGTCTTTAGGTGCTGACCCACACAGGATCACTTGGTGTTGACCCACATAGGATTGCTCGGTGCTGACCCATACAGGATCACTAGGTGTTGACCCACACAAGATCGCTAGGTGTTGACCTACACAGGATCGCTCGCTGTTGAACCACACTGGATCGTTATTCATCGTTAGTACGTCATCAGACCCACACAGGATCCTAGTATATCGTTATTAGGTCGTTAGACCCACATAGGATCATAATACATCATCAGTACATCGTTAGACCCACATAGGATCCTAGTACATCATTAGAACGTCGTCAGACCCACATAGGATCCTAGTACATCGTTAGTACGTCGTCAGACCCACACAGGATCCTAGTATAGCAGAAGACCAACACAAGATCCTATAGTAGTCACGCATCGAATCCTAGAGTGGTTCTATGTGAGACCCTTAATCACAGACCCACAAAGGATCCCTTTCTCAACTCACATCCATCTACAGGATTCTCGCACTACACTTTCTTGTCTCCTGGAAGGTCCGCTCCACAACCCAATGGTTGATACTCCAACTTCCATGAAGTCCCATAATGAAGTATCAAAAAGACCTGCCACGTCATAGGGGTCTCAAAGAAATAGGCGGTTTGTCAATCAGATGCTCGACCAGTGAGTTATTAGCCTTTTAGTCCCGAGGGCCCAGTTGGATTCATGCTCGATCCAACCTGATCGTTCCCCAAATTTATCCAAATCTCTAGTGGGATATACCAAAGATACCATCTTACTCTAAGGTTTCCAGCGTCATTGATGGTTTGTCAAACGGACGCACGGTGCCAATTTTATGGCCAAAAGATAGTATAGGGTTGAAACTCATTTGGGTCCAATCCGACCCAGTCGAACTGACCCTTCCCAACCCGGCCTCGGTCGACCCGGTTTGGGTAGACATACCCCGACCTTCTAGTCCATCTTGAACTGCTGGGAGGCCCACCTGCTAGGCTGTCCGACAAGCCGTGAGGGCCACGAGGCGGTGCGGTCGCGGGGGGGGGGGGGGGGGGGCAGAGGGCCGCGGGGCTGCGTGGCCACAGGGGCTGTGAAGGACGACGAGGCGGAAAGGCCACGAGGTCCATGGAGTGCCACAAGGAGGCGAGGCCATGAGGGGACGTGGAGGGCCACGCGGTGGCGGGGATCCGGGGGGGCCTCAGAGGGTTGTGAGGTGGTGGGGCTGTGAGGGTGGCGCAAAGGCGCGGGGCGGTAGAGACCGCAGGTCGGCGGGGGTCATGGGCGGCGGGGACCGCGGTGGTGGTGGCCACAAATGGCAGGGGCCACAGGGTGGCGGAGCCACGGATGGCGGGGGCCGCAGGTTGGTGAAGCCGCAGATGGCGGGGTCCGCAGGGTGGCAGTGGCGGTGGCCGCGGGGAGGCGGAGTGTTGGACGGCGGAGGTCGCGGATGGCGGAGGCCGTAGGTCGGCGGTGGCTATGAAGTGGCACTGTTGCGCCAATGCCTTCATCACAGTCGATGGTGGTGTTGGACGTCATTCTTGTGCCCCACCGAGGTTGGTAGTCATCCTCCTCCATCACAAAGAACACAACAATTAAACACAAGATTTGTAGAGTGGTTGGGCCATGTTTTTTTGGCCCACACTCTCTATGTTATAGTGGTAGCAAGCTGCTATAATCTCTTCCTAATTTTCCAATGAATTATCAAGAATAGATAAGCGGAATAATTTCAAACAACCACCCTACCACAGAAATTTGTTGATGGAGGTCATGAGGAAAGAGATGATGTCATTGGGGATAGATGGACGTCAGTGACATCGGCGTTTCCTCGATCGTTGGTTCACTGTCATTGAAGATGTTCCTCGATTGGCGAGAGCATTCCTCATTGGGGAGCACGTTATTCGTTTGATAACATGTTCTTCATTGAAGAGAATAATCCTCTAATAGTTCTTCTCTTCCAATTCCACCAAAAATGCCAAGTATCCAATATGATGTGTTTTCCCAATTTAATTGTTGGCACAAATTAAATTGTTATCATAATTACATTGAGGTTGGAAAAATAAATCAAAAGGGGCTGTCACCATTAAAGTGGGGGTAGTTTAAGAGGCTTCCCCACATTTAAGAGGGAGTTAAAGGGGGTTTTAGGCTCGGGTGGACCCCACCACCATAACCCATGTGGGAGGTTTTAGCTTAGGTGGTCCCCACCTATGAAACATCCACATGGGAGGTTTCAATAAAAATAAAATAAAATATTATTTTATTTTATTTCTATTCCCAAGAAAACCCAAAATTCTAACTTTCACCCTCGACCAACTACCATCGAGGTGATGGTCGCCTTAGGCGAATACCGGTGCTATGAGTTTAACGGTGCCCTTGGATTTCAATTCTGTGAACAGGTTCAAAATTTAGAAAAACCTGCTCGCACGTTTACTGAACATACTCGAAAAAAAGTTAAGAAATTTATTTCGGGCACTCCGGGCCTCAGAATCACACTCCTTCAATTTTTGTGGACTCGAAAAATTCCCATATATTTAAAAAAATTACATGGAAATTCCAGGTCTTTACAGAAGCTATCAAAAAAAATTCTATGGAAACGACTATTTAGAGGTGCATTTCAAGAATTCAAAGAAAGAAATATCGAAAACATAGGTTGATGACACGAGTGTGAAACCTACATGATTAGAGACATCATGGAATGAAAATTATATTAAATATTGAGAATTTTTATGCGGTTGTCTTTTTTAGTGACATTATGTTCTTCCTTTACAAGTGCCTTTATTCATTATTGGATAGTGGTATTGGACTTTAGGAAAGCCCACCTAATACACTGAGGAAAATTATTAAAAGGTCATATGCTTAGTGTTTCCATCAATCATAGTTATATACTATTTTTACTTAGTAATTACAATAAATATTATTCATAAGACCAAGAACAAATATTTATTAAATATTTACTGATCATAATATTCAATAAATAATTATATGTGAGTTGAATATTTAACTAAATATTTATTCAAAATATCATTGAATAAATTTTTATTTATCTCTTGTTTTGTTCCCAAAGTTTTAAATAATATTTACTATTAAATATGTATTTAATTATAGGAATGTTAAAATAAATATTTATTCATATCACCGTGAATATAATATTTATTTATTGAATGAATTATAATTATTATTGAAGTTTTGTTAAATTCCAAGGAGGAAAGATGGACCAAGTTTCTAGTCCAATGAAAATGAAATATTAAATATCATTTAAATAAATATTAATTTATTTATTTAAAAAATAATATTTAATTTTATCCATGAACATTGTGAATGTCAAGAAAATAATAATAAGAATATTATTTTTATTAGACATGAGGTTCGCTAATGGTTAAGTAATTTTTTAAGGATATATATGTAATTACCAATTATTAACCTAGCACTATAAATAACCTATTATATTGTTTCCTAGATTTAGTTGAAAGAGGTATCGTTGTTCATAATGAATCATCTCTAAAGAATTATCTCTTAATGACGAATTTATCTATAGTTTCTACTAATGCAGAGAGAATTTTTCCAATTATTCCTTCCCTCTTAAGAATGAGAGAACAATATAGAAAATACTTCAAGCCAAAAGGATTTTCTTGCAAAAAAGGTGAACAATGCAAGATGGTTGGATTTTATATACTATAACTTAGTATTCCATCAGTATCATTTGGAGATCAAGGAGCACATGTATATCATTGCTAGAGGGATTCTATTTTAAGATCCTCTTAGCATAACATTGATACAACTAAAACAAGGGTTTGAATGATCAAAACCTTTATGAAATAAAGAATCTCAAGATCTAAGTATTTTCTTTATTGTTAAATTAGTTATAAATTTAATATAAAAAAGATCATATCATAATGGTTTCATGTTTATTTGTCTAGCTTCATCAAGTATTTTCATTGAAATGTCATTTCTTCATTATGATCTTACATATTATTTATTAAATCTGATAAAAACCAAATTAGGAATCATGCTCACTATGCTTATGTTGCACCTAAATCCTTAAATTAGTATCATATAATTCATGTTAAAATTTATAATTATTTATTAATCATTGATCAAAATATTCATTTATTATTAGTTTTTTATTTTTATTTTATTTTTTTATTTAATCCAAAAGTCAATATATCTTCTTCATTCAATTTCATATAAATAAGAAAAATTTAAAAACGCATGAATATAACATCTAGATGTGGCATGAATTATGTAGGGTTACATGGATTGTAACTCACCTACAGACCATGTAACCCCACGTGACATTCCGGTCGTGTGGCCAATAGATATGTTGTGTAATTAATACCTTTGTGGTTTAATTAATTAATATACACACATTATATAAGTAATGAATATGTGATGTGTAATTAATACACATGGGGTGTGTAATTAATATACATGTGGTGTGTAATTAAAACTCGTGTGGTGTGTAATTAATACACATGTGGTGTGTAATTAATACACATGTAGTGTGTAACTAATACACATGTGGCGTGTAATCAACACATACATGGTGTATAATTAATTAATACATATATGGTGTATAATTATTTAATACACACAAGATATGTAATTAATTAATACACACACTATTTTGAATTAATTAATACACGTGTAGTGTTTAATTAATACACTTGTAGTGTATAATTAATACACATGGTCTCATACTCATCTATGTGGAGTACACATCGAGCTATGTTATACTTCGCATAATTAATTTACACAAAAGGAAAATTAATTGTTCCACTACACCAAATTAACACATGATTATTTGTCATTAATTGATAGTACATGTCATGTTATGGGTTTTAAATAATATTAAATTCTTAATTAATTTCAACATTAAATTTGGAACTACACATCATGTATAGTTGTTACATGATGGGTACTCCATTTACATTAAAATAGGTACACTATCAATACCCTAACCCTAGTATACTTGATCCAGTGGTTACTTTATTACATTGATTCTAAATACAAGAAACCACATCCCAAAGGAGTGATTAGTTTATAATTCTTGGTAAATTAGATATATACTTGAATCCCACATTACATTTGAAAATATAAAATACAAGATAATATTTTCTTGGTGATTATCTTTATTCCCTATAGCATATCCCTGCATATTAATCATAATAAATTTATTGATATCCTAGGAAAAGGAAACAAAATAAATGGGTGATATCGGATGCTTAGTAAGGGAATGAATACATCATAATAAAAATAAGGAATTAAAAATAAGGCACGAATAAATTATGATCAAATAATTCCATTTAAATAATCACATGAACTTGTAACTTATACAAGGATATAAAAACTAATAAAAAACTCATGGACATCAATAAAAGATTTCATAATGATGAAATCCATAACGTTAGAGATCTGAAATTATCATTGAGGCATTGTTCCAATACATTGAAAACATACTATCAAGGCCTCATATCAAGACATATTATATAAATGGGTAAGGCCTTAGCCAAATACCCTATCTAGTTTCTCTCGTGATACTTACAAATTCATAAAGGGGATATATAATTTTGGTCCCCAACCATCACTTAATATTTCTAATGTGTTCATTATATGAATAAGCAATACAACATAGTCAACATGACTTAAAAATCAATAAAATTTCGTATTTGAAGAACTGGCATATGAAATATCAATAATTTACCCATCCCAACAAATCATAAAACATACAAAGAGATATTCTGGATGGAAAAATAATATTATAACTTAAATAAATCATAAGATTCAGAAAATTATGTTGACATAGATGAAAATACTTTCAAAATCTCACTACAAAACTACTTGAGGAAAGTACCCTTTTTCACTTTTAAAACACTTATTTAAAATCTTGAAGTTTCAAAAATATTAAATAAAACCATTTTATTTGAAAATAACCATGTAATATTATAAATTAAGCTTTAAATAAATGATCATTCATTATGGTAAAAAATTCTTTTAATGCCATATATTTTGAAAAAACCTTCCTTTCAGACTTTTGTAAAAAGGTCAAAAAGAAACTCATTTAGAAAATGAAAAGAATATTTCTTTTAAAACATTTTTAAAAATGTAAAAATTTATTTTATTAAATAATTTTATAATATTAAAGTTATTTATTTTACATTTTAATGAAAATATGAACATGGTTGGGAAAGATTCCCAACCAAGTAGAAAAACACGGTCGGTTTTCCATAACAACATTAGTTTGGTATCTTGAGTCCATAAAGAGAGGAAAATAAAAAATAAAACTTTTAATATATATAAATGAATATAAGGAAAAAATATATTGGGTTTAATAAATAAATATAGAATAATTATCCTAGAATAGTCTTAAACATAAATAATCTTAAATAATGATGAGATTGTGAAATAAACCCTTAACTCAGGTTTGAATTCTTTCATATGTGGCCTAAATTTTTTTATAATAAATATATATTTATTATAAATATTATACATAACAATAATCATATATATCACACAATATATGATTCATTTATAATCTTTTATCACCTTTTTATTAACAATTCTTCGTTAAAATCATTGTACCTGGTAATAACTCCTTCATTTTTCATGTACATTTTGGTTTGGTAGTTTCAGTCCTTTTAATTTTATCATAGTTACATAATATACATAAATATAACCTTGATATAAATATATTATATACACATTATATATGTATTTATATTAATACATAAAATATAGAGATGGAAAAATGAATTACACTGTTCATAGAGACGGTGGCCTGTAGGTATGCATGAACGCAATTTTTAACGTTTTAATGAGTAGAATAAAAGAAATATGAATAATAATTTTCCTTTAAATTATAATTATTATAATATATTAATCATATATATTCATTAAATCTTTAATTATTACCATCCATATAAAATAGAAAGGAAAAATGGATCACATCGCTTCATTGAGGTTGTAGTTCACACGTACACATGAGAGACATTATCGTTTTCCAATGGATTGGAATATAAAAAGTAGATAATATATTATAATTATTAAATAATAATTTTGTCATAAATATTAATCCCATAATAATAATTATCCATAAAATATGGTGATGAAAAAATGAATTTTATCGCTACGTGTTGACGTTAAGTCGTACGTACGCATGGGAGATACTTTCACATTCCATTTAATGGAAAATATGGTGGAAAATTGTGGTTTCATAATAATAATAAAATTTTATAATATTTATGATAATTAATTTCTTATTTTATGATAAATAACATATATTTATAATAGGTAAAAGAATAAATAAATTGATAGAGGTCAGGTAAAACGATTACCTCTTCTTCAGGATACCCCCTTTAGATCCTTTCTTATGGAACTTAGGGTTGGTATTTTGAGGAGAAAATATCATCTATAAAATTGAAAATTATTTTTATAAGATAAATAAGTGGTAATTGTTTTATATTTTTTTCTCAAAGTGGCATAATGAATTGAATGAATGGGTGTCCTTTTACAAGGGAGGGAAATGACACACTTGGAATTACTAAAAAAATTAAAATATAACTAAGTAATTATCATTTGAAATTCTAAAAAATTGTAATATATTATAATATAAGATAATATATTGTTTAAATACAAATAAAAATTTATGGGTTTAAGGGGTATTTCAAACCTTATCTTTTGGTTTAACCTCTTAGTTAACCTATTTTAACCTTAATAGCGATAACATATTTTTCTGTCTTAAGGGGTTATAATTTTACTCATAAGGTGAAAATTGGATCATAAATTTAAATTTTATAATATTTTTGAACATATATTATCCCTTTATCCTTTTTATATATTTTAATTATTTTTGAATAATTTAAAAAAATATTGTTTTTACAAAATTTCATTATTGTCATTTTTTCAATATTAATTTAATTTTACTTCAAATAAATCAATACAAAGTTAAAATTAGAAAATAAATATTTCATATATAATTAATATTATATATTTATCTAAAAAATCATGTATAATAATAACTCATCCAAGCTGTATTACTTTTTATATTTTTAAAATCAATTATTTTATTTCAACATTAATTAGATAAATGTTGTATCAACATTGCGTAAGAATTTAGGGTAATTATATTACATCTAAAAATTATAAATAAATTGAAATCATGAATATAATTTTATTATGATAAAAATAATATCTAAATTATTTCACCACTTTCTTTTCTCCCTATGTGAAAACATAAGATATTTTTAAATGTAAGAGAGTGACCTTTTGTATTTTTCTTTTCTTAAAATATCATATAGGTCATTTTCAAGAAAAATTTTACCTTAAAGAATTAAATTTTGAGGCTGAAGTGATAAGGGAAAAATTAAATTCATATAAAAGGAATTTGGATAGAAATGGTGAACTTGGCATGTATTTTTAAACAATATTTACATGATTTACCCATTATCGAGGTGAGATTTTTTTTCCACTTTTACTATTTATAATGCCTAAAAATAAAATGGACCTATTTACCCAAATTAAAACTTATGATTCCAAATATGGAATATATATTATAAAATTTAATACTTATAAGTGGTGTAAATTAATTTGACAGTAAGGGTGCAAAATGTGACTAAAACTACTTTTTTAGAAAAAAAATACATTTTAAGCATAAAAATGGATTTATTCCTATATCATGCCTAAAAAATATCACATGAATGTTAAAAAAATATTGAATATATAAAATATTAAAATTATTAAAATTATTTACCAATAGATATTAATTTAATTTATTAAGATAAAAACATGGTGTGCGCATAAAAACAATTTTTTAAAAAAACATTTATTTTACTTTCAATGGATTTTTACATCCATTTATAATCAATTTATAATCAGTGAATTTATTTTATACATGAATTTTTCATAATTTATTTATTCATATTCATAAATTTAAATTTAACATCTATGTTATAATAGTCACATAATATTTTTTTAGTAGTTCACAGTTTATTTAAACTCGAGTTTGTGTGTATCACAAGTTATCAAAAAAAATATTTGAATAAAAATATTTCATACAATATTGGGATGTTAAATAGACACATCATAATTTAACATGTGTCTATGTGTTATTAATTTTAAATACACATGGTGTAATTTTGTTGAACTCTTTTTATGTTACATGTCGTGTGAGTGAACAATACACAATAAGGACCATGCATATTATCTGGTAGTTCGAACGGGTACACGCTGTTCTGACTCCAAGTACACATTGTGTACTTAATTTTTTTTTAATAAAATTAATTTATTTAAAATTAAAATTGATGGTAATTTATGGGAATTTTCGTTTAGATATTAAGATAAATTAATTAATTAATTAATAAGATAATTAATTTATTAATTTGGGTAATTTACCATAATAAATATTGATTGAAATGAATGATATATATTTATTTTAAATGATTATTCATTTCATATATGTGACTAATCATGAGATTCACTGAAAAATATATGATTTTTATTCTGATTTAATTTAATTTTATTCAATGGGTTTTTATATGTGATAAATTTGTATTAAATTAAATCTGATATCCTATGAGTAGTCCTTCTCACCTTTTTTATGTAGGTTCTGCATGTCCATGGATTCTTTTATGTAAACTCTATAACAATTCTTATGGTTTACCTCACCTATGTGTTAGTAAAAATATGTAAATTATGGAACTCCAATAGAGAGGAGGTGGTTCAGAAACTGATCCAAGGTGAAATCAACTAATAAGATACAAAGGTTGGTGGGGGAACACTATAACTTGATCCAATCCTGGATTATAGAGATTTCTCTCTAGGGTCTTATGTTGATTTATTTTTCTCTCAATAAATTAACCATTTGAAATCTCATGATCAAGTCACTTTTTTACTTTAATTTTTTAAGCACATGGTTATTTATTTTTTTATGTGGGTTCATGTTTATACGATGATTAAACTATATTACATAAATTAATATAAATAATGATACATGTAATATAGATTAAAATAAATATATTATGCATAAATATTTTATCAATACATGGTTAATTAATTATGTAAAATCCACATAATATTAAAAATGCATGTAAAGGATAAAATAATGAAGTTTATGCATAATGAAAAAATCCCTCAAGGAAATATTTAGTTATAAAGGAATTTCATTGATTAATTAAGAATGGAACCATATAACTAAGTGTTGGTCTTGCCCTCACAAAGGGACTTACATTTAGCGGGTAGTTCTTATATAGATTTTGTGTTTACTTAACCAAGTATAAATCAATTATACCTCTCTATACTTTATGTTATTTGGTGGTAAGTGGTGAGTTAATCTAAGTTAGAATTTTAGGATTGGGTAGTCCACTCAAAATATCATGGAGTTATAAACTAGAAATTGGAAATATCGCCTACTTAAATACCCTTGAGTGATTAACCAATCCCTTACTTAGGTTTTTTAGAAGGTAAATATGGATTATTAACACTATAATGTCCATGTTATGGGACATTATAAGTCAAATGATGAGTTTTATTAAGACATCATAAAATATAGGGAGACTAATAAGATAATTAAATTTATTTCATCTCAAATATATTAGTAATCAATCTTAAAGTACATGAAATATTATTTTATCTTATTTTAATTTAATAGAAAGGTCATCAACCTCTTTATCCATGTGATCTATGTTGTATAAAGATAGACACCTAACTATTAATAACTTACAAGAGTGGTATAGGTGCTTGTTTATTGTACCATGGCAATAGCAAAATATTTATGTGCTAGAATACCATGATTTTGATCCACCTACTAAGGAGGATATTAAAGAAGATATTTTTTACTTAATATAATTGGATGATGTGATAGATGCCTAGTGTTTGATTCTATAATCCATTTCAATTGAAATTTAAAAGTTTTATGAGAACATCAATGTGTAAATAATTCTCAAGCATCTCTATGATCATTATAAAGAGAGAGATAAATAGGATAGGTTTGTGATAACCAAGGTATTATTTATGTGCAATCTTGGAGAGAGAGTTCCAGATTGACCTCATAGAGTCAAAATTATTTGTTATATCAAGAATCTATATATTATAGGGTCTGGGATACCCAATGAATTTTGAAATAATCTCATACATAATTCCCTTAAAACTTATCTATATTTTTTTTAAATTTTAATATGAAAAACATTGAGAAATATCTCTCAGATCTATTTACTCAACTTCACTAGGTATAAAAGTACATAAAGCACAATAAGCCTTATGTTCTTATGGTGAATAAGAGAAAAGGCTAGACTAAGATCTATAAGACTAACTACAAGTCAAATATTCTTCATTATACCCTTCCAAGAAAAGGAATATTTAGGGGAAAGAAAAGGAACATGATGTTTTCTACTTCTCGTGTGGAAAGAAAGTTCATTAGAAGTAAAATTACAATGAATTTAAGTAGAATCTATTACTTTAGGTATATTTTTTAAAGTAATTATTTTTTCTTTATTATTGGGTATTAAATACATCATGTTCATATATGTGTATTCAAAAATAGGAATCAAGAAATAGAAAAAATATTATTAGAAATTTGGTGGTTTCTTAAAGAAGATAAAGAAGAGTGATTCCTAGATCAATATAGAGAAGTTTACAACTTCCAAATTGATTAAAGGATTTAATTCAAACTATTTTTTCCTAGTTTCTCTTTAGCAAAAATTAAACATTATTCCAGTTTTTTAATGAATGTTGTTATGATATTTAACACTAAACTAATAGTTCGATAATTCTTGAATTACATATGTCCAAAATCAAAAATCATTGATGAATATAAATATAAGACTCATAGTACCTCATTGTGCCAATATTGTTCTTTTTCAATTAAAAATTTTATTATTTTACAAGTTTATATCATGAAGGGAGATCTAGTTTCTTTTTATCTTAGACACTAGTCATACTTAAAAATTCAATATATAGTTTTTGATAAAGGTAAATTTAGAAATAAAGGCATGTAATAAAGATAATAGAGTTAGCTCAGTAAGACTGCATGAACTATTCTAAATGAAAATCTTAGAGGTGAAGCACTTCTTTACTGATGGATCACAAATTCTTGGAATCAATTCTCAATTCATTGCCTTAATTCCAAAGGTGGAAAATGATAGTGACATAAGTCAATTCAGACCTGTTGCCCTGATCAATACCATACAAAAAATTCTCACAAAAATCTTGGCTAACAGGCTTGCTAGCATCTCTGATAAAGTCATATCCTGGAATCAGTTTGGGTATGTCAAAGGTAGAAGAATTCAAGATTTTCTTTTGAATGCATCTGAATGTGTGAATCTTCTTCAAAAACCTACAAGAAGAGGAAGCATTGATCTCAAATTGGATATTAGAAAATCTTTTTACACTATTGATTGGGACTTCATTGGTAACGTTATGCATAAATTTGGGTTTCACCCGATCTTCATACAATGGTATTATACTTTGATTAGCTCAGCCTATATCTCCATCCTGATAAATGGATCACCAGAAGGATATTTTAAGTGCTCTAGAGGAGTGAGGCAAGGGGATCCCTTGTCTGTCATTATCTTTTCCATCACAGAAGATTACCTTAGCTGATTGATTACTTATAATGTTGACAAAGGACAGATGAAAGTTCTTCAAGCAAACCGAGGCATCTCTGCCCCCTCCCATCTTCTCTTTGCAGATGATATTATCATTTTTACTTAGGGAGACAAAAGAAACATTCAGCATCTTAAATCCATACTCCATCATTATGAGCTTGTCTCTGGTCTGGAGGTTAGCTGGAATAAACCTTTCATGTTCTCTGGGAAAAATATTTCAGATTCTAGGAAGCATTGTATGATTCAGAGTCTGGGCATAAGAGAGGGTTCTCTCCCCTTCACATATCTTGGGGTTCCAATGTTCTTTGGCAGACCGCGCTCCACATACTTTAATGATGTTATTAGTGAAATTAGAAGAACTCTCTCTAATTGGAAGGGTAAAACTCTATCCATGGCTGGAAGAATTTGCTTGGTTAAACATGTGATCATTCCCAAACTTGTTATTCTTTTATGGTGTACTCCTGGCCTGCTTCTATAATCAAAACTCTCAATTCCCTTATGAGGAATTTTGTTTGGAGTTGTAGCATTCTTGAAAGGAAAATTATCACTGATCCATGGAAAAAGTGTTGTCTACCCCTCTCTATGGGGGTCTTGGAATTAAAAGCATTGATCTCTTTAATCATTCCCTTCAGGCCCAATTTATTTGGAGGCTCATTAATGGAAAATCTGGATCTCCTGATTTTATTAGGGCTATATTCCTCACCAGATTGGTTGCTGGAAGGTTTGAATATATTCAATCCTCTGTTTGGCCTGGGTTGAGAAAAATATTTCAAAAGATTAGTAAACACTCTCACTGGTTGGTGACTGCCTCCTCCAATCTGAAATTCTGGAGGGATAACTGGACAGGTACTCCATTTATTGATACTATTGATGTTGATTCTACTAATGTTGATTTAGATGCCTCTATTTGAGATCAAATTGAGCAGAATGGTAATTTGCATGCCCATATTGCTCAAATTGTTAATTCTTATGATTTCATTAACTCTGAGTACATCATGGTTTGGGAACCAAGTGAAAATGGCATGCTTGAATCTAATGGATTTTACAATCATTCAATCTATTTCAACACTTTCAATGATGTTCAGAAATTCAGAAGATGGGTTGAGCCCTCTCGGTTTACTCTTCTTTGGAGACTTCACCTGCAAAAACTGTCAGTGGACAGGAATCTTCAGAAGGTCGGTATCTCTCTTTTCTCTAGATGTGATTTGTGCCATCAACATAGAGACAAATTGGATCACTTGTTCCTCTCTTGTGAAACTATTTCTTCACTCTGGATCATTATATTTGATCTCTTTGGCATCTCAATATCACAAACCAACAGCATTGCAGATTTTCTGCACTTAATTTCAGCAGTACTGTGTTCCAAGTAGATTCATGCTTTATTTCTTGTTGCTTGTGCTGAAACGTTTCACACTATATGGACAAGTATAAACAAAATTAGGAATGAAAATGACACATTTAATCACAATTTTTCCCTTTCAAACATTCTCTCAGCCACTCTATATTCAAATCAGTTCCACACTGAACAATATCATAATTCCATCACAGACTTTGCTGTCTTGAGGAGGCTTCATCTATCAGGTAATTTTCCTAAACCCATGGGTACTATGGAAATTTTATGGACTCCTCCCTTTGTAGGTTGGATCAAATGTAACCTGGATGTTTCTTCAAAAGGAAATCATGGACCTGCTGGATATGGTATTGTCTTTCGTGATCACAAAAGTGATTTAATTGATGGATTCTATGGTCCTTGTGGTCATTCTACTGCCATTGAAGCTAAAATGATGGAATTAATTAAAGTAGTGGATATTTCTCATCAAAGAAATTGGAATGATCTCTGGTTTGAAAGTGATTCTTCTACTATTTTCCATGTTGTTCAAAAAAATCAGATCCATCTTTCCTGGAAGCTTACATCGAAATGGATCAAATGTCTTGATACTCTTACTTCAAATAACGTCATCATCACACATGTTTACCATGAAGCCAACTCTCCTGCTGATAAACTTGAAGATAAAGGTATTTCTGAAGACTCGAGTTTGCATTTGACCACTATTGATGAGGGGCTTCTTTATATTCTTACTAGAGACGAATGTAAAATCCCCTCATTCAGACTCTTGTAATTTGTTTTTCTTAATTGAAGCTTTAATTCTTGATTTTCTTAAAAAAATGAAGAGATTAATATACTTTTAAGGGATACATGATCCTTCAGGTGAGCTTGTCAGAGTGAAGGTAATCCAAAACTCGCATTACCTTATACATCAAATTTATGATAGTAGTAAGAGGGAATTTGTGAAATGTCATATGTTTAATGTAAATCTTCCATTATTTATACCTAGACTTATTTTAAAAATATATAAAAAATAACTAATAATGTTTTAACTAAATTTTATAATGGATAGCATATTAATTAGAATGTTATAAGGGATCCATTATGTATAACTTCTAGTGTTGAATGAGAACCATTTATTTAAAGTTGGATTTATCTAAAAATTATCATCAATGAAACACTAAGTGAATATTAGTTAATTATCATATAGGTACCAAAGGATATTAACATCCCTTATTAGTCTACACTAAATATATTTATATAATATGGAATCACATATCATTTTGAGATAGTGGGATAAAACTATCCTTTAAACAATTCTAGGTTGTGGATGCATGTGATTGGTATAAAAAACATTGACTATACAAAGATTAGTGGGAGGAGCTTTTCTAAGATACATATATTGTGTAAGAGGTTAAAACCAATGTGGTTTTTTTATATTCACTAATATCAGTGACATATTATTCAATAAGAATAAAGAATAGTATATGAAAGTAGTAAAGGGAAACATAATATTGAAAAGTTTGTATGAATTTAGTAATTGAATCCATTTATCAAATTTTAGGGTCTCTATAATTTAGATGTTTTTAAACTTGATAATTCTAATGATTATTTAAGAGAAACTATATATAAATGGTAAAAGTGAGTAAAAATAAATAACTAATTATTATTAAAAGGTTGATTTATTTATAATACAAAGTCTATAAAAAACATTACTCTAATTGGTATTCTAAAATCTATTTGATTTCTAATTTTCATAGAAATATTCTATGATAATTTTATTGGGTGGTTGGATTTCAAGTCTAGTTTACCTAATGGGACGTTATGGAACATTTATATATGAAACAACCATAAGGGTATGTGAAACCAATGAATGGAAATGTGATATGAATAGTTCACATATCTATTTTTGGATATAATCAAGCATAGTGATCATTGAATATTCATTTAGAATTAAAAGGTATTATGTGTATACAAGAGGTTAATAATAGTTATACAATTTTCAAGGTAGATATGTTGATAAGATATGTAAAATAATTATTTATTCCTACTAATATGATAATACTAAAGAATAAATTTCTCCAAGAATGACATAAAATAGCAATCCAAGTTCTAGGGAACATGATCTACAGACATACATCTACGGGGTTTCTTAATCTAGTCATAGTATATACATTAACAATATAGAACAATTCGAGAAAAAATTAGTGTCCATGTCATATGGAATATAATCTCACCAAGATAATGTGTGTAGGAATAGGAGGAGATCATGGATAAAATTTCACAAGCTTATAATCTAAGAATCTATCCAATATTCCATGATATATATTTATGTTTTATATTAATTATGAATCTTTCATGGAGTAAAACTATCAAACAAAAAATAGTAAAACTCTACATAATTATTGTTATAACTATCTAATATTACTTGAGAAAGTAGAACTCGATGAGTTCCAAGTAAAAGGATAAATGAAAATACTAGTGTTTAAGGGGATATAACATTACTTTTCATATGTATCATTTTAATCTAGGATCATGGTGAGGTAGAGGGAATATGTGAGAAAAACTTAATATAGTTTTGGCTCACAATATCTATAATAACCAAGTATATTTTAGCTTCAAATGTAGCTTAAGAAGTGCTTTAGTGATCATTTGTTCAATTTTATGTTATACCATAATTGTAAGACTATTATCATTATTATGATAATATGTAACTATAGTATTTCCTAAGATATCAGATTTATGACAAAGGAACAATAATTTGATACTCGTCTTATTAATACATGAGGTATTTTCTCAAGGTGGTGAGGTCATAGTAAATATATTTCCAACAATAACATGTTTTGAGACTGACCCTACCCATGGTATAATATAGTAAACCCAACAGTTATAACCATACTCAGTAAAAGCATTTTTAACATCTAAGAACTAAATTACCAGTTAGTAGTTGTCTCTAGTACAAGTGGGATTTTGTTAGCATTGGTTCCATAGAACCAACTACATTGTATTTTAGATTACTTTTATATTCAATGTATTGAATATTAATATATATATTATCACATTTTTATTTTTATTTTATATGACATTAATGTAATAATGTATTAGAGTATATATAGCATTGAATATATCATAGTAGTTCCCCTCTATGATGATAACATTGAAGTGATGTGGTGATATTATTAAACTTATATTCTATGGTTAGGATGACATTAAATTATGGGACACATAGTATATTTGATTGTAAAGTGATTAATACTCATAAGCGGGTGAGTCTTAATCTCATGATGTTTGTTCTTGGTAATATTCAAGATAGAATATTATAAGAACAGACCCACGAGTAATAATTCCACATGTTTATATGTCATTGGATATTACTATTTATGAATGTGTGTAATGATCCTTAGAATTTAATATTATTATTAATGTATATCATGACTCATGTACTTCGATGCATTGACCAAAATTATGATGGAATATGTTTTCTTAACATAGGTTACATTCAGTGTGTCCTGAATGATATGTCATTAATGGGTAAGTCCTAAAAGGATTTATCCCTTCTAATATAAGGAAGAAGATATATCAATCCCTTTTATTGGAATTAAATTTTAAAACTAAAATTCCATGTCCATGGTTATTAATGGGTGTTGGGAGGTGAAGTTTATTTAAGTTCATTGGATGTTATGTCACTCTAATTTCATTGGCAAAAAATTGGTTATCATAAGATGCTAGACTCAGCATGAAAAGAGCGACAGATGGTCTTCTCTATTGGAAATATGACCATAAAATATTCTCATCAGCAAAGGGTGTTATGTAAAATCACTAGAGATCTAGGAATTCATCAAAGTTGGAGTTTCATTGGTTTAATAACCAAGATAAGGTGTTTATGAGTAATGATTTGGGATTTTATTGTATCAAGTATAACTTTTTTGACCGATTTTTCTTAGTATATAAGTGCATGGGACCCTTAGAGTAGAGGATAACATAGTGTGGATCAACACTAGATTAAGATATTGGAGAGTATTATTTTATATATTACTTGTAATCAGTAATATTGGTTGTAATATAATTTATCTTCCTATTATAATAAATTAAGAATTAGTGATTCTCTTATTCACATGGTATTCATTTTCTAAATCATTTTAATCTCTTATGTTAATATTTATTTTTTTATTTTTATTGAATATATTTCTACTACCTTAAATTTTTTTGAGTTTGATTCTATGATAAAAGGATGAACTTTTATATTGAGTAGGGTACAAAGTCTACCTACTTCCAATAAACTTAGTCATAGGGAATGGATGTTATGAAAGTTACATTTATGTTGCGTAGAGAGTTTGGTGCATGATGTTTCAACTAACCAATGATCCACCTTTGGGTGGTTTTATTGAAAGCATGGATTGGATAGTATTACCCAAAAAGTGGCATCAAATACACAGTATAAGTATATCAAGTTCTATATTTCCTTGATTATATCTCAACTTTAGTGGGATTTCATTATCATCCAATGAGGAACTTCATCATAGGGAATTCTAGGCATCATTTGGTAATGCTATTAATATGGATAGATGAGTAAAATCACATAAATATAAGTAAATATATCATAAGAAACTAGTGGAAGATAATTTATAGGTTAATATTCATGTAAATTCATCTATTCTTGGTCCAATATGATGGAAGTGTGGGAAAAGGGGAAAATTCAAGAAGGACTAAGGAAAGATCAATAAAACCATAAAATTTTAAAGCTCAAATTATATTGGTATAAATGAAGTTAGTATAAAATTGTTGTTATGTCTCAATGTTTGGGTTGATACATGGGTAGTTCACTTAGGTTCATCATTAAATTTGAAGGGATACAAAATATGCATTGAATATTACGTAACTGAAAGGTTTGGAAAAGAAAATTTGATAGAATATAAAGCTTTAAAGATTATTGTAAAATTATATGTGAATATCTAGGTGAATAATGGAGGAGTCTTGAAGATAAAGGATATTAGGCATGTCCAAGGGCTATGGAATAACCTACTCTGAGTTGGAAAACTTGATGAGGTAAGGCATGGAACTACTTTTTCCAATGGAATATTGAAAGTTAATTGGGGATACATGGAAATTTAAAAGTCATTAAAGGATGTAATACTGTATTTGATTGAAATTTTAGATAAAATTGCAATGGATAAAAGTTAAAATTTTGATGATTTATAAATTTGGAATTGTGGTATTGATTATCTTAATGTATAGAATATGAATATTCTAAATATAAAAGTCATATTAAATCTTGATCATAAAGAAGTAAGATATTTTGAAAGATGTTGTATTAGGGAAACAAAGGATAGTGTCTTTAAATGTATACAGATAGAATCTCAGGGCCCGAAAGTTAAAATTTTATCATGTTGATGTTTAGTGAAATTCCATTGTTCATACCCTCATAGGTTCACTTTAAATTATAAATTTTATTTATTATTTTATAATAAAATTATGGTATTACTTTTTAAATAAAATTATAATACATTTCATTCTTTCATTCAATATAAATCCATTGTAGAAAGGGAGTACGGTCATAAATTAAAATTTATTCATTCTAAAATTAGTGTTGAATACACTAGATAAATATTCCAAAACTTCTACAATAATAATAGAATGAGGCATGTGAAGATAGTTATCAAAATTCCACAAATATATAGAGTGTATGAATGGATGAATCATACATTTAAATAGAATGCTAAAATCATGAATTTTCACTATGGAATGTCTAATATTTGGGTGGAATCTCCCAACACAGTGGAGTACCATGTCAATGTAAGTACAATATTTGAGGATGGGTGGGAAATTCTAGAGGAGTTATGGTCTATAAAATTATAAGAATTACATTATAATAAATTTTTCAGAAGCATGGAATATCTTCATGTTGATGAAAAAGATCATGAAAATCTTGAGGTAATTTCTAAAGCTTGTTTCTTTGTTGGGTATGGTGGTGAGAATTTTGGCTACCAGTTATTGGATAATGATAAGTGACAAATAATTAAAAATTGAGATGTTCACTTCAATGAATGGTTTATGTGGTGTCTGGACCATGTTGGTTGGATGTTATTTTTTGAAGATAAAAGATGTTCATTTTGTAAGTGTTTTATTTTGTTTTTAAAAAATAAATAAATCAATTCACTTTGTGAAGTTTTGGTAATAAAACTTACCATAGTATTCAGTATTTTAGACTCACAATGCTTAAGAATGTCCATCAAATTTGGAATATTTTTTCTGGATGAAAAGGATCATCATACACACCTTGGGTTCGGAATGAGGTTCTGATCATAATGAGGAATAGAATCAGATTATTCATGGATCTAATACTAATCAGATAATGCTTTTCTATTTTTTAATTCAAAAAATTCATAATTTGTCTAGATACTTGTGATTCAAGCCTTATAAATGAAAGGGATATAAAAGGTACTGCCAATTATATTGAGGATTGGTTAGAAAGAATAATTTTTTTGAGGAATGAGAAGTTACAATAATTTTCATTATAAGTTAGATGTTGTTGAATCCAATATTAAAATTTCTCAAAATTCATGAGGAATTGAAGATGCAAGATATGTTTTTTGGATGAATAATGTTGTTGAAATAGGATATTTTTTGTCTCAGTCCATCAGTGTGAGAACACCAAACTGAGGATTGTTTAAAGTCTAATAAGGTTGATTGGAATATAAGAAACAAAAGGTGATTATTTTTGGTCAGACCAATAATCCATGAGAAAAAAATCTTTGAAGAAAGAAGTTTAGTACTGGAAGTTCATTGGTGTTTTAATCAGAAGAGGAAATATGTTTTTGAAATTTAAGCTATTAGAACCAGTCTATTGGACTCAATGTACCACTGAACAATATAGAAAGAGTTTTTTTGTTGGGATATGTTGGGTTAAATAAAAAATAAAATAAGTTTTGAGTTGTTGAGACTTATACTGGTGAACAAATTCAGAGACCAATAAACAATTTAGTCAACCATTTTCATCACGATATATTACTAGATGTTTAAAATTTAATCAAGAGGAATAAATCTGATATGTATTTATCAATTGGTTCAATACTATCAAACTGGGGATAACACTGATGAATTCATAAGACATAATATCATCGGTCTAGGAAAAGAATAAAATTAAAATTGCTTGAATATTATTATAGTTTTATAAAGGGATTATAGAAGTTGTTGAATAATTTTGAAGAATGGTTTTCATATTTTTCATTTGGTATAGATAAATGTAATGATGAATATGATGTCTCCATAATAATTAATAAATTGGAATGAGAAGTTGGTTTTGAGAATAACAATGAGAAGATATATTTTTGAATTTCAATTGCTATGGAGTAATGTAGAGAATAATATGTTAGCTTCATCATAATGAGAATATTGGAATGGGGAATCGAAATTGGAATGAGGTTTGTAAATAAATTCTGAAGTAAGATGAATTTGTGATAAGATTTGAAAAGATTTGAGAAGGCCTGATAATCATTAAAAGAATTAAATATGTATCCGAGATTCATGGGGAATTGAAGTTTTGGGAAATTTTATTAAGTGATAAAACATTTCAAAATCCCTCCCAAACCTTATTTTTATCACCTATTAAAGGAGTAGGTACTTTGTACTTTTTGAAATGAATGTATTATTAAAGAGAGAATGAAAAGCACTAAATAGTTCTTGAGAGAATAATTTTTTAGACCATAGTTTCCTGAATAAGTTTTTCAGATAGAAGAAGAAAGGAGAAGAGACAACATCTTAATCAAGGTTTCTGGACCAGACTGAGAAATCAGACTTCAATTTCCAGACTTAGAGAAAAGCAGTTCAGTAGTGTCTCAAACATATTCAGGAATAATTATAACAACTTTTCCATTTATTTTAAATTAATACATGATTTATTAAATAAAATTACATTTAATACAACCTAAAAGATCATGAAGTCTAGTTTATTTATAAATTAGGTACATTATATAAAAATTTAAAATAGTAAAAAACATCATCTGTATTGAAAACTTCCTTGATATGATTCTAAAATTCCATGGCTTTTAAAACTTCATAGGATAACCTAATGAAAAACATAAGAAAGGGGTGAGCTATAAATCCCAGTAAGGTAATAAACATGGAATAAGGTGATACATGTTAGAAAATAGGCATATTAATTAGACATAAAATGATTAGGAATCATAAACATGAGTAATTAGACATGGTATAGCAAGATAATAATAACATTGGAAATGTGGAAACAACATAAAACATTGTATCATAAACATGTGTAAAGAAAAAATCACCAAGACAAAATGGTATAAAAAGTATCATAAATGAATCAGGTTCACCCTCTGTCCCAACATGATTTCTCATGATACTAAACATTACCCAATTATTTGGAGCACTATATAATTATAGGACCACATGTCACTTTCATTTCATTCCCATGCTTAATTGTGCCATATAGATCATAAAACATGGATTCATTAATCATCATATTTTATTCCATGTTCAAGGAGTGTAGAATAGATACATTTAAGTCCCAATTCAAATATTTATAAGTGTATAAATTTGAATACCCTTTATATTAAATGGGTATGCTATTCACTACATAATTGTTTTTCATGGAAGATTGTGGTGAAGTTTCGAAACCATAATAGCATCACATAAAAATTCATAAATGTGTCGTTGATAGATAAATGGGTCTCTCAACATTTTTAAATAAATTTTAAATAAATTTGAAAGTAATGCGGACATGTAATATGTAACACCCTGAGATTTTATGAAAAATATTCTTTTTAATTTCATTAATGTCTTGTGTTGTACGCTACAACAAAAGGAGCTTGCACAACACGCATCCTTGACTTTCCTTTCATTACACGCATTCGCGACCTTCCTCGATAGCGTGTGTAGTACGCAATACCGAGTTTCACTAAACAATGATATGCTATTAAAATATTATCAAAACTAGCCATTATGAATACTAATAACCACTTTTTAAAAAATTTTAAATTTTATTTTTCAAAATGGACTTCATTTTTTGGATTCAGAATATTGAAATTAGCTTAGGGTGAAATTTTGGTACTTTTTGGATAACTTTCATTTTCTGATGAATAGTGAAAATTACTAAATTTTAATTAAAAACAACCTTTTCAATCGAAATAATTAATAGTGATAAATTATTAATTTGAGTGGTTTTAAAGTATATTTAGAATATATTTTTACAATTTAATACAATGTTGGTCATTGGATGTAATTTCACATTTAAACCAGACATAAACAAGTGTCAATCTTTTGATAGTTATTATCTCTTAAGAACACGATATTTGTTCAGACGACGGGAATTAATTTTTAAATTAATTAGTGCAACTGATATGTTTTGAATTTGGTAAAATAGACATCATTTTTGAGTTCATAATATCAAATATAGCTTAGGCCTAATTTTTGGTGTTTTTCTGGAAACTTTCATTTTTTGATGAATAGTGAAACCACTAAGTGGTAGTTAAAAAAAATGAATTTTTCATAAAACTTAATTTTACCGCTTTTGTGAGTGTAATTTAAAAAATCCGAGAGACACGGTTGATGTCAGTAAGTAAAATGTGGTTCAATGAGATGAAAATAATTTTTGGTGAATAGTAACTTTTTTACTTTTTTTTACCATGGTTAAAAGTAAATAGGGTAATTAAGGGTAAAAATGAAATTATTATTACCCTAACACATGTCCAAATTCTACTGGATTAGTGTAATTCGACCATAAACAACCTTAGAAATAAAATATGACCATTTAGGCCCACTTGGATTAGATTAGGACCTTTATTATTAATTTATTTAAAGAAGGGTTCAAATAGTTAAAATCAAAGTTTAATTAGTATATCATATTTAATATAGGGTTATACATAATATAAATTCGACTATAAATATTCATTAGAAATCTAAAAAGATTTCATATATAATGGTATTTTATTTTTAATTTTTATACATTTAATAATGTAATTTATTTATGACACAAAGATGATGCAGTAATTATCTTATTAATGAAATATTGACATAATTGATGTTATAAATACCCAAATAAATATAATTTGAGACATTTTATGAATTAAACTAATTTTATAGGTTAATATGACATGTTAGTATTGATTTAATTAACTTTTTTCGAACTAATCATTCTGTTATGATTTTCACAAAAATCAATTACTAAATAGTGTCAAAATTGACATAAAATAGTTTTTAAAACAAATATTATATTAGTAATTTTTATTTTATTCCTAAAAATCTAAGGTTAGGCCAAATGACTTAGATAAGGTTATATATATTAATAATAAACAACTTGGGGTTGTTTTGGCTACTTATGGTAAGTTTATTAACCTTATAGTACAAGAACACATGAAGACACGGTAAAAGTAAAATTATTTTACTTAATGTTAAATCTAAATGATAAGGTTACAATAGGAACCTAAACTTGTCTAAATTCTATTTTATGAGAGGATTTCGACCCATCCCTACCTTATCTTCAAAATAAATCAATTTGTAGCTATTTAAAACCGAATTTGGCTTTATAATAAAATAATATTTTTAGTTATTCCAAAGGTGCCCCTCTCCTCCCTTATAAAAGGGCACCTCCTCCATCTCTTCCTCACACCACTTTGAGCCTTCAAGCTCGGCCAAACCCTGTCAAATTCCATTATCCACTTCCATAGCAACATCCTAGAGGTTCTGGGCTTCCTCAAAGACCAATTTTAGTGCCTTGAAAGGAGATCTCAAAGAGGCGCTTCAAAGAAGAGGTAATGTCTGTTACCGATTCTTTCAACTTTATTTCTTCTTCCACTTCTTCTTATTAGGTTGTTTCATTATGAAGTAATAACATAAATATCACTCCTATACTGATATGTTATTATAAGTACGAAACAACCCTATTTCACAATCTATCCATCCTACGGAAAACGAAATCACCGCGCGTGCATACGTACGGAATATCGTCTCCATGTCGTGGTGTAATCTATTTTCCACCACCACCTTACTTGGATGGGTATAATGGTGTACATAATAACTATATATGATTATTGTAAAGTGATATTGATTCTGATATAGTATACATACACTCCAATACAATTCCACAGTCATGAGAACGATATCATCGCTCGTGCGTACGTACGGACTACCGTCTCCACGACGCGATGAGATTCATTCTCCACGTTAACCATTGATGAATGATTATAAAGTATATATAATAAGTAATCATGAAATATATGACATAATAATGATACTGGATTTATGTGTATATATATGTATGTCATCTACTTAATTCCATTCATCTCAATAAGGAAATGAAAACAGTGTTCATGCGTACGTACGGCCTACCGTCTCCATTAACGGTGTATTTCTTTCCATTTACTGATCTATTATATATATGTATATTCTGAATATATATTATATATAAATAATTTTTTATATTCTGTAATTAAGTAATCATTATCTAATTACTCATATGAATAATTACAAGTCAAAACACGGAGGACAAATGAAACGATTTTACCCAAAACGCTCTTTAACATGGAATTTACAAAAGAACGGGTAAAATAAATTCATAAGTGAACCATATATGATATCATAAAAATAATTATGATTCTGGAATAAGTAAATAACATTATTTAAATCATTATACAGGAGGTTCGGACACTTACGAAGCAAATCGGACCTAAGGTAAGGGATAATTTTGCAAATCTCATTTTTATCCGAGATTGCTTATTCATAAGTATTTACCAGGGTTATTGTTATCATCCATGTCCGTGTTTTATAAAAGTTTTTTAATGTATGTTTAAAGTCCTTTTACCCATTTTTGACTTTTACTACATGGTATGTAAGGAATCTTTCTTTTGTTTACGTTACAAGGTACTTTTTTTACTTTTCCGGCAAAAGTATAAGAAGAATGTTTTTTTTAACTTATACGGAACAAACGGATTTTTACGGTTTTATAAAGCCTTATTTTCATGAAGCTTCCTCCAAAAGATTTCATGACTACTTTCAACAAAATCCTTTTATTTTAAAATTGCATGACATTTTGTGAAAAGAGAATGATTTTGAAGAAGTAAGGATATTTTCCTCAAGAATTCATTTCAAGTGTTTTATCAAAACCATTTTCCATCTAAGATGACATTATTTCATATGTGTATGTTTGAAGTTTAATTTATCTATGATTTAAATGGTTTCACTTTTCTTATGATGAAAGTTCCATTTGTTTTATATGGATTATGAGATGATGAGATGATCTTTATGAAACCCATTTTATTCTTTAGGTTATGATGAATGTTTTAAGTTTATTTTGTGGCACAAGTAAGAATGATTTCATTATGAGATGGGTGGTACCTATATCTCCCTCCAATTCATTGGGTAAATATTTTATATCTCATGAGATATACATGCCTGAAATGGCAGGTTAAACCGGTTCAGTGAAACAAGACTGAAACGAGGAGTAAACTCGGTTCAGAAATGGAGTTTGTCCACTAAGATAGTCTTGGAAATGTGTCTTGACTAATAAGAAATGATTTTCTATGATTATGTGTGTATGCCACAAAGTTTCTTGCTTTAAGTTATGATTGTTTTGATTACATTTCACTACCATGATTTATCCCATGTTATGAAATTATGATCTCTTTTGCAGGGTAAGATTTCCAAATTGTTATGTTCTTATGAATATGATGTGATTGATATTTCTTTTGTTTACCCTTAATGAGCATTTGAGCTCACCCTTTTATGTTTTCATTTCCCCAGGATATAAAGAAAGATTTTAGGTAAAAAAAAGGAAGATCTTTATGGGAGATATTGAAGATCTTTCACCACGATTAGAAGATTATATTCCGAGTTTCCAAAGACACTAAACTATTACGGTCCTTGTGTGTGTGTTTATGTTATGTACTAAGTATTCCCCAAAAGTAATGTAATGTCTATGTACGTCAAGATTTGGGTCTCTACAATTGGTATCAGAGGAAAGGTTTAGTCAACCTTTGGAAACTAGGATGCGAGAACTTTAGTGAGATCCCTAGAGATATTTTAAGGTATGTCTAGGGATGTCCTTAAGGATAAGTATACGTATAGGATATAGTCCTAGAACTATAGTAATGATATTATATTAAACCAAATATGTTAGATATTGAAGTTACTCCCCCTTTATTATGATTTTTACCTCTCACACTATTCTTTTTGGGTTTTAGACGATGGCTAGAACCTGAAGGAACCATGTTAATCAATGTAATGGACAATGCAATGATTGTCCTCTTGAACAAACAAATGTTATGGGAGATGGAGTGCAAAATCTTATTGATATAATTACACAAGCTATGAATCATTCTGGACTTCCAAATGAGCAGAGAAGGGAACAATATTCTATTGAGTCCTTCATGAGGCAACGTCCACCTTCTTTTAGTGGGTCTTCTGATCCACTTGTTGCTGAACAATGGATCAGTACTACTGAAAAGATATTTTTAGTTCTTCAATGTTCTGAACATGATAAAGTCATCTTAGCAGTGTATCATTTGGAAGGTGATGCTGATCAATGGTGGAATCTTATCAATAATACGAGGCCAAGAGATGAAATTGAGTCCATGGAATGGGACGAGTTCAAGAACTTATTTTTCAATAAGTACTTCCCTCATATTCTTAGAACAAAGATGGAGAAGGAGTTTCTTGAACTAAAGCAAAAGGATGATGAATCTGTTGGTATATATGAAGCGAATTTTACATGTCTTGCAAGGTATGCATCTGGATTTATCATCCAACATGAAAGTAAAGTTGATCGATTCTTCAGTGGCATAAAACCAAATCTTCTAAGGGCATTATCTATAAGAGACTTCAGTATCTATGAAGAAATTGTGTGTTGTGCTATCAAGGTAGAAATGGAAGTTGGTGTTACTTATCCATCTCATAGTTTTGACAAGAAACGAAAGATGGAGTTCAAGGAGAAATCTCATAATAATGATGAAAAGAAGATGAATGTTTCCTTATGCTCAAAGTGTGGAAAGAAGCATGGTGGAGATTGTCTTAAAGAGACTAGAAAATGTTTTAAGTGTGGAAAAGAAGGTCATCGATCCGCTGAGTGTCAAAGTAATAGAAAAAGGGTTTCTAATGATTTGAATAAAGAAAAGACTGCAGAGAACGCACCACCAACACTTCAATGCTTCAAGTGCAAGGAAATGGGGCATTATGCTAATAAATGCCCTAATCCAAGGGTTAGTGATGATCGACATGAGCAACCACTTAAGGCAAAGGACAAAGGGAAGTCACATACGATCACTATTGGCGATGTTGAATATGACAACGATGTGGTGGAAAGATTAAGTGTTTATGTAATGGGATTCCAAAATAATGTTGTGTATAGTGTCGTGGAATATTGGAATATTTATGTATTGGTCTATTGAGGTTTTCAATGGTACCAGTAACCATAGAATGTGATTGAGATATTTTTGGAAAAAAAGATGATATGCGCATAATGAAAGGAAAAAGAGAAAATGAAATGTTTGACCATATTCATGAGCTCATGACTAATATAAGGAGAAGGTTATATCATGGTTTGAGTATATAGAATTTTTGGATTTTGGTATGTGGAAAGAGTTAACTTTGGACTGCATTCATGTTTTCACTATGGTTCAATTAATGGGTATTCATTCTTCAAGAGAATACATGATTAAGGTATTCACATGTTTGTAATTTGACCAACAAGATATATCTTATGATATATGGGGGATAAATGATGGCATTCACGTGATTGTTATGTGACATTTCAAGTAATCATTTTCTTTATACTATGAGCTTGGACCGAAGTATTTTAGATAAGCCAAAAGATTGGAATGGATTATGTTGGACATAAGTTAGGATAGAACTTTTTTCGATATTATTGATGAGATGTTATAGTAATATAGCTTTAGAAAAAGGACAACCTACAGGACAGGCGACAGCCCATCGCGTCGGACAAGGCTGTGGAAATCGAACCCACAACCGAAGTGCGACTGGCCTTTATCACCTACCACTAGCCTACAGGAAGTCCCTGGTTAGTAGAAACTAGTTTTATTTTATTACGCGGTATGATATATGAAGAATAAGTTCATTTTTGGAATCATATACGATTAACCTCACCATAGACAGACTTATGTATATTTGATAACTTTTGCTAACCTTTTGTTTGAAACAGATGGAATGACCCATCATTCTATCACATGATCTATTAACACTTCATGAATAACAAATTCAAATTAATTTCTTTAATAGATGAAGTGGAAATTGTTCCAAGCACGAACAATAGTGAAATTGTACCAAAATCATATAAGTATTTCTTTTAATTCACCAACTTTAGGGAAATGATCTTGAAAACCAAAAATGTTGTCCCAGTGCCCTTATATCTGATGAATCAGATGGTACCTTAGATCATCTCAAATCTATGGCTTTGTGATTGTTGGATATTTCATAGCCATGTTCTCTACCACTCACCATCAGAACTTGATGGTTAGATTTTTCTTCCATATCCATATTTTCACCTATGTTCTCCTACGTGGAAACACAGTGATGAGTTAATTTGGGTAACCGTTACATTTGATACTTTAGTTTTTGAAGCCAAGTTTGGGTATTTCTTTTTACGATGTGGGATTCTATTAAAGAAACTTTTGAGTAGTAAACCATTTATAACCCCTACGAATTTCGAGGGAGAAATTCATTTTAAGGGGGGTAGAATGTAACACCCCGAGATTTTATGAAAAATATTCTTTTTAATTTCATTAATGTCTTGTGTTGTATGCTACACCAAAATGAGCTTGCACAACACGCATCCTTGACCTGTCTTTCATTACACGCAATCACGACCTTCCTTAATAGCGTGTGTAGTACGCAATACCGAGTTTCACTAAACAACGATATGCTATTAAAATATTATTAAAACTAGCCGTTATGAATAGTAATAACCACTTTTTAAAAAAATTTAAATTTTATTTTTCAAAATGGACTTCATTTTTTGGATTCGGAATATCGAAATTAGCTTAGGGTGAAATTTTGATACTTTTCGGATAACATTCATTTTCTGATGAATAGTGAAAATTACTAAATTTTAATTAAAAACAACCTTTTTAATCGAAATAATTAATAGTGATAAATTATTAATTTGAGTGGTTTTAATGTATATTTAGAATATATTTTTACAATTTAATACAATTTTGGTCATTGGATGTAATTTCACATTTAAACCAGACATAAACAAGTGTCAATCTTTTGATAGTTATTATCTCTTAAGAACACGCTATTTGTTTAGACGACGGGAATTAATTTTTAAATTAATTAGTGCAACTGATATGTTTTGAATTTGGTAAAATAGACATCATTTTTGATTTCATAATATCAAATATATCTTAGGCCTAATTTTTTGTATTTTTCTGGAAACTTTCATTTTTTGATGAATAGTGAAACCACTAAGTGGTAGTTAAAAAAATGAATTTTTCATAAGACTTAATTTTACCACTTCTGTGAGTGGAATTTCAAAAATCCAAGAAACACGGTTGATTTCAGTAAGTAAAATTTGGGTCAATGAGATGAAAATAATTTTTGGGGAATAGTAACTTTTTACTTTTTTTACCACGGTTAAAAGTAAATAGGGTAATTAAGGGTAAAAATGTTATAATTATTACCTTAAAACCTGTCCTAATTCTATTGGATAAGTGTAATTCAACCATAAACAACCTTATAAATAAAATATGACCATTTAGGCCCACTTGGATTAGATTAGGTACTTTATTATTAATTTATTTAAAGAAGGGTTAAAATAGTTAAAATCGAAGTTTAATAAGTATATCATTTTAAATATAGGTTTATACATAATATAAATTTGACTATAAATATTCATTAGAAAGATAAAAATATTTCATACATAATGGTATTTTATTTTTAATTTTTATACGTTAAATAATGTAATTTAATTATGACACAAAGATGATGCAGTAATTATCTTATTAATGAAATATTGACATAATGGATGTTATAAATACCCAAATAAATGTAATTTGAGACTTTTTATGAATTACACTAATTTTCTAGGTTAATATGACATGTTAGTATTTATTTAATTAACTTTTTTCTAACTAATAATTCTGTTATGATTTTCACAAAAATCAATTACTAAATAGTGTCAAAATGGACATAAAATAGTTTTTAAAACAAATATTATATTAGTAATTGTTATTTTATTCTTAAAAATCTAAGGTTCGGCCAAATGACATAGATAAGGTTATATATATTAATAATAAACAACTTGGGGTTAGTTTGGATTCTTATAGTAAGTTTATTAACCTTATAGTATAAGAACACAAGAAGACACGGTAAAAGTAAAATTATTTTACTTAATGTTAAATCTAAATGATAAGGTTAAAATAGGAACCTAAACTTGTCTAAATTCTATTGGATGAGATTATTTATACCCATACCTACCTTGTATTCGAAATAAATCAATTTGGAGCTATTTAAAAAATAATTTTGCTTTATAATAAAATAATATTTTTAGTTATTCTAAAGGTGCCCCTCTCCTCCCTTATAAAAGGGCACCTCCTCCATCTCTTCCTCACACCACTTTGAGCCTTAAATCTCGGCCAACCCCTGAAAAATTCCGTTCTCCACTTCCATAGAAACATCCAAGAGGTTCTGGTCTTCCTAAATGTCCAATTTTAGTTCCCTAAAAGGAGATCTCAAAGAGGCGCTTCAAAGAAGTGGTAATGTCCGTTACCGATTCTTTCAACTTTATTTCTTCTTCCACTTGTTCTTCTTAGGTTGTTTCATTATGAAGTAATAACATCAGTATCACTCATATACTGATATGTTATTATAAGTATGAAACAACCCTATTTCACCATCTATCCATCCTACGGAAAACGAAATCACCGCGCGTGCGTACGTACGGAATACCGTCTCCACGCCGTGGTGTAATCTATTTTCCACCACCACCTTACATGGATGGGTATAATGGTGTTAATAATAACTATATATGATTATTGTAAAGTGATATTGATTCTGATATAGTATACATACACTCCAATACAATTCCATGATCCTGAGAACGATATCATCGCTCGTGCGTACGTACGGACTACCGTCTCCACGACGGGATGAGATTCATTCTCCACGTTAACCATTGATGAATGATTATAAAGTATATATAATAAGTAATCATGAAATATATGACATAATAATGATACCGTATTTATGTGTGTATATATGTATCTCATCTAATTAATTCCATTCAACTCAATAAGGAAATGAAAGTAGCGTTCATGCGTACGTACGGCCTACCGTCTCCATGAACGGTGTATTTCTTTCCATTTACTGATCTATTATATATATGTATATTCTGAATATATATTATATATAAATAATGTTTTATATTTTGTAATTAAGTAATCATGATCTAAGTAATCATATGAAAAATTACAAGTCAAAACACGGATGACAAATGAAACGATTTTACCCAAAACGCTCTTTAACATGGAATTTACAAAAGAACGGGTAAAATAAAGTCATAAGTGAACCATATATGATATCATAAAAATAATTATGATTCTGGAATAATTAAATAACATTATTTAAATCATTATACAGGAGGTTCGGACACTTACAAAGCAAATCGGACCTAAGATAAGGGATAATTTTTCAAATCTCATTTTTATCTGAGATTGCTTATTCGTAAGTATTTACTAGGGTTATTGTTATCATCCATGTCCATGTTATATAAAAGTGTTTTCATGTATGTTTAAAGTCCTTTTACCCATTTTTGACTTTTACTACATGGTATGTAAGGAATCTTTCTTTTGTTTACGTTACGAGGTACTTCTTTTACTTTTCCGGCAAAAGTACGAGAAGAATGTTTTTTTTAACTTATACGGCACGAACGGATTTTTACGGTCTTATAAAGCCTTATTTTCATGAAGCTTCCTCCAAAATATTTCATGACTATTTTCAACAAAATCTTTTTATTTTAAAATTTCATGACATTTTGTGAAAAGAGAATGATTTTGAAGAAGTAAGGATATTTTCCTCAAGAATTCATTTCAAGTGTTTTATCAAAACCATTTTCCATCTAAGATGACATTATTTCATATGTGTATGTTTCAAGTTTAATTTCTCTATGATTTACATGCTTTCACTTTTCTTATGATGAAATTTCCATTTGTTTTATATGGATTATGAGATGATGAGATGATGTTTATGAAACCCATTTTATTCTTTGGGTTATGATGAATGTTTTATGTTTATTTTGTGGCACAAGTAAGAATGATTTCATTATGAGATTGGTGGGACCTATATCTCCCTCCAATTAATTGGGTAAAGATTTTATATCTCATGAGGTAGACATGGCTGAAACGGCAGGTTAAACCGGTTCAGTGAAACTGGACTGAAACGAGGAGTAAACTCGGTTCAGAAATGGACTTTGTCCACTAAGATAGTCTTGGCAATGTGTCTTGACTAATAAGAAATGATTTTCTATGATTATGTGTTTATTCCACAATGTTTCTTGTTTTATGTTATGATTATTGTGATTACATTTCACTACCATGATTTATCCCATGTTATGAAATTATGATCTCTTTTGCAGGGTAAGATTTCCAAATTGTTATGTTCTTATGAATATGATGTGATTGATATTTCTTTTGTCTAACCTTACTGAGCATTTGAGATCACCCTTTTATGTTTTCATTTTCCTAATATATAAAATAAAAGTTTAGGTAAAAAAAGGAATATCTTTATGGGAGATGTTGAAGATCTTTCACCACGATTAGAAGATTGTATTCTGAGTTTCCAAAGACACTAAACTGTTATGGTCCTTATGTGTGTGTTTATGTTATGTACTAAGTATTCCGAAAATGTAATGTATTTTCCATGTACGTCAGGCTTTTGGTCTCTACATAATAATATATCCCATCATAAGTAAATCGAGATAAAATAAATAAGGTAAAGAAGATACTTGAATAAAGAGGAGAAAGTAAAATATCCCTTACTTGACTGTGTGACTCCAAATGCTTGAGAGGGGATTCGTGAGAGCTTGAGGTGTCTTAAAAGGACTATATAGAGGTTTCGGAAGATTATGTACATTCTCCAATGAGTTTGAGTGAAGATAAATAGGATCTTGTGTGGGTTTACATAGGAAACGAGGGAGATTTATTTATTATTTAGGGTTTGGACTCAAGATAATAAAATAACCAATCCTGCAAACCATACAATAGTTTTTTTCAATTTTTCTTAAAATTACAGTGTTTCAAGTTATTTTATAATTACAAGGGCCTAAATTAAAAAAAATACCCATTCTTATGTGGAGGTTAGTTATACTCTTAAAGAAATGGTTTTAAAACATTAAAATATATTATTGGTTTTAGAGGATTCATAAGGGCTTTATAAAATTTACAAAATAAACATATAATAACATTATTTTAAAAGTAAAACATATATTTGGTCGTGGATACCCTTTATAATATTTATTACTTCACTTTTTTTATTATAATGTCAGAAAACACAAATTAAATTTATTTTTTATTTAATTTTTACCCAAAAATTCAACTTTCTCATAAAATTATGAAAAATTAACCATTGGATAATTTAAATGTTATGAGACTAAAAAATATTATTTTTATATAAATAATTTTTTAAATATGTGAATTTTTACTTTTAAATAATAATTAACATTTATTGAGAAATATTGGGTATTTTTAAATAACAGTTTTTGAACCCTTATAAAAATTACATTTGACTTCATAAAAATTATATGATCATTTATATTTAATAAAACTTTTTAAAAATAATATATTAGTAAAATAATATTTATTTTATAAATTCATTAATTTATAAAAATACATTCCTTAATTTAATTTGAATATTACCCAAAAACTATTTGTGTTTTATTATATCTAAATAAAAATAATTTATAAAGTATCCATAATAGGATGAATGTATATTCATGATTCTATAAACAATAATGTACATACTCATAATTCTAGAGTCTTGATACATATCCCTTTAATACACGAGGAAACACCCTAAGATTAAGGTGTGTGATGGTGATACTTTCATGGGGTGGTTCGGCGTACATGGTTTGGGTTGTGATATCGATGAGCTTGAAATTCTCCCATAAACGGTTTCACTCAACCTTAACTTTTTGGATATCAACTTGGGATTGGTCAAGGTAAAATCTCAATGATGTTATATCCCTCATAATCTCTAATAAATTGTCTTTATAGGGTACTATCCTAATGGTTGTGTCCATCACTACCTTTTTCTATGTCAATTGGATTTGTTAAAACGCTATATTTATACTAATCATATGATCATTGTTCAATGGCCATATTATCAATGGTAATGACACCTAATGTTCTTTTAAATCCAATTGGTTGTAACAAAATAAAAAAAAATCATGTGCTTTCTATAACAATCTTACATAATAAAATATTTAATTTAATGAAAAGGTTGATTTTATTTATAGAAATTTGGGTTGTTATAAGAATCACATTTCTGTATTGAGAAATCAGACTGGGAAATCAGACTGAGTGTCATTATAAAGTCTAGAAGTAGTTCTTTTCTGCTACTAGGTAAGAAAGTAAAGAATTTCTTTTGAAAATCTTATTTGTGAAAGTTGATCAAGAAGAACCACAACATTTTTATTACACAAATTCTATTACATCATTTTTTTCTACATGAAGTGCATGAACTGTTGTATTGAACATAATGATACAAAAGTGTAAGGGAATATCCTAATCATTTTTTTCTACACAAAAAGATTAATTTTCTAGTGGATTTTGTGGTATTAGATTGTTTCAAAACCATACCAAGGATGGAGCTACTCTTTTTGAGTAGTTACCTTGTAAATTATTATGTTCCTATAGATGTGTGTTTGTTTTGATTTAGTAAGGTGATAACTCTTCAACAGGAGGTGAAGGTTGTTTCAAAATAAAAGAAACTTATAAGGAAAAATATATCATCAGTTCACCCCCTCTCCCTCTCAATTATACATTGATCTTGGCTGGGAAATCTCAATTGGTATCAGATCCAGGTTCCCTTTGTTTACTCTTTGATAAAGTTTTAAATAATAAAGTTGTGGTGGATAATCTGAATTATGTAAAAATTAAATTTATTTTGGTCTTTTATTGTAATAACTATCATATCTATAAATATAGAATGTTTCCTTATCTTATATCTCTTGGGTATGATGTTCTTGAATCTACAACAAATGGATTTCCTACTATTGTTGATAATGTTCCTATTACATCTCTTGACAAGAATAATCTTGAGAATTGTGTAATATTTAAGAATTCTTTACTCACATCACTTTTTGAAAGTGAGTTTTTAAGAGTGAACAGTGTTTCCACTGCTAAAGTTGTCTGGGATAAGTTCAAAAACATTTATTAAGGCAATAAAAATGTGAATAATGAAAAATTATAAATCTGGATACTGAAGTATAAAGATCTAAATATGGGTGAATATGATTATATCGGTCACTTATTTACTGGTTTTAATGACATTATATGTACAATTAGATATCTTAATGAAAATTTAAAAGATTCTACATTTATTGAAAAAATATTGAGAATTATTCCTACCAAGTTTGATGATAAAGTTTCCAAATTGGAATATTTATATCCAAAAATATTATCTCTGAATTATTTTTATATCACTCTTATTACTCATGAAATGATAAGGGAAAAATTTATGAATGGAAAAAAACAAAATTTGATAGATAAATGTCTTTCAAGGCTTCCAAGAAGGAAAATTCATAGAAGATTCTTGTTAAAGAATAAGTTGGTTAATCTTATTCCAAATATGAGGTATGTAAAAATCTTGATGAATTTTTATCATTGTTTTCTAAAAATGTGAAAATATGTATAGGTAAATAGAAATGGAAACTTCCCTTTATATTTTTTGAATGTGGATTTGTTGGACACTTTGCAAGTAATTATTCTTAAATAGATAAAGAAGAGGATATAGAGGAAAATTATGGAAGATAGAGAAGATCATGAAATAAATAGGGTGATAAGGATAAAATATATTATAAAGGGAAGGATAAAAATTTCTTCAAATCCAAAAGAAGAAGTTTCTTATCTAAAGATAATGAAGGAGAAGATAGTCAACCTGAATTAGAAAAATATTTTTAGAATTATGGATAAAATACTTTCATTGAAACATTAAAAAATGAATATTTTGGAAGTATTAGTTCATAATAATAATAAAATCAATTATAATTTCATCTAAAAGAATAATTGAAATCATGTCTGAGAAAGATTGGGAGTCTGGAGAAAAAAATTAGAAAGCTGAAAATTAAAGACTCTTAAAAAACATTCAAGAATGATTTCATAATGAGAATTTCAACTTTCTAGAAGATTTAGATGAATTTAAGAATTATATTGGTAAATAAAATAACTACAATTAAAATATTTAACTAAAGTTTAAGGAAAAATTAGAAGATTTGTAAATTTTCCAACAAAAACATTCTAAATCTGAATAGACGTTTACAAGTTTCGATAATTCTATCTCTAAATTTGGTGAAAGTTATTTTAAGGTTGAACCTATGAAGGATTATAAAATTTTATATTCAAATTTTTATAATAAATCTCGAAATATTCTTCAGAATAATAAATCTAGGAAAGTTATGTATATGTCCAAAAACCAACAAATTTGGGAAGTAAGAATTTTTTAAAAGTTCATGGGTCTGAAAAATTTCTATTTATTATGTTTCCAATAAGGCTAAAAAGAAGAAATATCTGAAAAATAAGTTATTTATTGATAATATAAAGGTTTATATACAATAATTTTTTGATAATAAGAAAATAAGGTTGTAGAGAAATATGCTCACAAATCCAGGAAGTATAGAATTTTAAGAAGAAAACACCTTTTCTATGGATACTACTGGTATTATGGTGGATTCAGACACAAGTAAAATATTTTTTTGTTTAATCAAAAAAAATTAAATATTACACAAGTTTCAAAAGGAAAAGTTTTAGGGGGAGTCAATCCTCTCAAATAAAGAATTCAGAGAAGGATGTTCTAAATAAATTTTAGAGGGGTAGTGTAAAAATTGAAAATAGGTTCCATCCTCTAGAAACTATTTTTTAAATATGGGAACAACCTATACACATTTAAAAAGGTTTTATTGTTTTTTACCAGCATAAAAAATGTTTTTTATCAATTCTTAGTAGTTGGAAGTTAATAAAGATAATGGGAAGGAAATAAATCTTGTTGTAGAAACTGCTATCAAATCCACAAAAGGAGAATGACCATGTATTTTGGATAGTGGGTTTTCTTATCATATGATAAGAGACTTAATATTGATGAATAATTTTAAATAATTCAAAGAATTAATAGTGACATTTGTAAATTATTAATCTCTTAGAATTGAATGTGTTAGATTAGTCGTAATTGGGGAATAAAAGTTGAAATCTAAAAAGGATTTGTTTGTTAATGGCATAAAAAAACTTGATAAGTGATTCAAAAATATGTGATGAATTAAATAGAGTTTTTTTCAGAAAATATAGTTTTTTTGTGAAAATATAGGAAGATGGTAATATAGTCACAAGAGGCTAATGCAAAAAAGGAAACTTGTTCCAAGTTGGTGAAATAAAAAAACATGTTACTTTGGAATGGTAGAATAAAATTATTTGTGACATAAAAGTTTTGGGAACATGAGTTAGAGAAACATGAGAAAGTTATAAAAGTGATAAAGTGTTCATGGTATTCTTGATATGTCAATAATAAGATATTGGTGTTGTACTATTTGTTAGAAACGAAAATTACAAACTATGTGCACATAAAAGTTGAGATTTGTTCAAAACAACCCTTAGAAATCATTCACTCTAATATCTATGGGAAAATAAGAATAAAATATACTAATGAAGTAAATTATTTCATCACTTTCATTGATGACTTTACCCAAATTACTTGTGTCATGTGTATGAATCATAATTTAGATGCTCTAAAAAATTTAAAAGTTTTAGGAGGAAATATGAGAAGGATTGTGAGTAGTGAGTGAAGAAGATGAGAAATAATAATTGTGGTGAGTAAAAATAATGAATGATTTGAAAGTTATATTGATATGCATGTAATTTTTCATGATTTCAGTACACCTTACACACCTCAACAAAATGGTGTTGCTGAAAGGAAAAATAGAAGTTTGGTGGAAATGGGGAGAACTATGTTACTTAAACATGGTCTCTCTCATTACTTTTGGAGGCAATCCATGTGCTCTTCTATTTATATTCAAAAATTATGTTTCTATATACCAACTTCATATATGAATTCATATGATATTTTTTATGACAAAACTACAAGTTTAAAACACATAATAATTTTTTGGAGTCCATGCCTCATAAATAAGAAATGTGGAAACCTTGGAAAGTTTTAACATAGAGGTGAAGATGAAGTTTTTTCTGGATATGCTCTAGAAGGAAGAGGATTTAGATGTTTCAAAAAAGAAATATGAATATTATTTTATTCTGTTGATATGAATGTTATTGAAAATGTTTTGGAAGATAAATAGACTCATACAGATAAATAATTTGAGTGGGATAAAAGAATATTTGTTAATGATTCTGATAAAGATACTGACAATGGTAATCCTACAAAAGAATAATAATCAAACCCTACAATTTCAATTGATGAGGATGAAACTTGAAAATATCATCCCATACTGAGTAATAAAGTGGAGTCTCAGAACATTATTGTTGATCAACATTATAAGGTTCATACAATAAGAACATCTAAATTCATTACACATACTTATTTTTATTTATAAGTTGATCCGAAATATGTGAATGAATATTTTGAGCATCCATAATGTGCTCAGGATATTAATTAAGAGCTATAGTAGATAGAAAAGAATGATACTTGGGAACTCATACCTAATCCAGTCAATAAAAATTTTATTTTTACAAAATGGGTTTTTTGTAACAATTATAATGAAGATGGTGAAGTAATAAGAAACAAATAATGATTAGTGTGAAAAGGTTACTCATAGATTAAAGTCATTGATTTTTATGATAATTTTTCTTTATTGGAATGTTTAGAAACAATAAAAATCTTTCTTTCAATTTACTCACAATTAAGTTACAAATTTTTTCAAATGGATGTAAAATTAGAATTTTTGAATGTTGAACTTGATGAGGAAGTTTACATTGAAAAACCAAATGTATTTATTGTTAGGATGGATGAAAGTTATGTGTGGATGTTGAAGAAATCCTTGTATGGGATAAAACAACCTCCAAGAGCATGGTGATCTAAATTGGATACTTGCTTAAGGAAGTTGAATTTTAAGAAAGGAAGAGTTGATAAAAATCTATATGTTAAAGAAAGACTAAATTTTTCCCTCATCATAATTATTTATGTTGATGACATTATATTTGATAGGAATGATTAAATTACTTGTGAAAGATTTTCTAAAGAGATGAATTTTTTTTTATGATTTCTATGCTGGGTGAAATGAAATACTTTCTTAGGTTACCAATCTCAAAAAATAAGAAAAAAATTTTTATTTCCAAATAAAATTATTCTAAGGAACTTCTTAATAATTTTGGCATAGAGAATTCAAAACTTTTTTCCACACTGATTTCCATGGGAACCAAGTTGACTAAAGGTGTATAAGGTAGGGAAGTTGATCAAAAAGAGTTTTGGAATCTAATAAAAATGTTTTTTATATTGGGCTACCTCAAGACCCAATGTTGTTTATGTTGTTAAATTATGTGAAAGATTTTAGAGTGCTCCAAAATTATCACATATAATGTCTTGAAAAATAATTCTCAAATATATCAAAGGCACAACAAATGTCAAAATTAGGTATTATGGCTTAGAAAGTATTGAAATTTTTGGGTGTTCAGATGGTGATTGGGAAGAACATTGTTATGATAGAAGATCCACATATGGTAGAGTTTTATTTTAGGGGAAAAGTTATGTTAGTTGGAATAAAAATATATATAATTCAGTAACTCTTAGAACAGTTGAGGTTGAGTAAGTTGGTTCTACTCAAGATGTTACTCAACTTATATAGATGAAAACTGAATTATAATATTTACTTGTTGAAGGGAAGATACCCTTACTCTTGTGTTGTGATAATAAAGGTGTCATCAAACATACCATAAATCCATTAAAACATTCTCATTCAAAACATATTGATATAAAATATCATTTCATCAAATATCTTATGGAGAAGAATGATTTGAAGCTGTATTATGTTCCTATATCTGAACAGGTTACTGAAATCTTCAAAAAAACCTTTACTGAATGAACCTTTTTATTAACCGAGGTTGAACATGGGTGTTCAACCACTTTATCATCAAGGTTGAGGTATGTGTTTTCCCCTCACTGAAATTTTATTTGGATAGTGTTGTCAAATAGGGAGAATTTTTTCATAAATCTATCCATTATTGTGTGATAAACCTTTAATGAAAGAATTCAAATAGGGGAAGTTGGTGGTAATTTGTGAATCTAGAATGTAAGCATGTGAACTATTAAAACTATTTATTAGATTAGTTGTAGGAAAACTTTTATTTACAGGAATTCAAAAGAAGAAAAGAAAATATGTGAAGAAAAGCTAAGGAAGTTTCATGAGTCACTAATTTTGGACAGCATGGTTTTGTTGTCAATAATTATTATTTCCAAAAATGAATTAGCTCACAAAGGCTTATAATTGTTGATAATTAATCCATTTATTGAGGTTAAAACGTTTAGTGATTTATGAACCCTGGTTGAGAAAAAAATCCAAAGGGGAGTATGTTGGGACCAAGTTGCATGTAAGTTGTTTTTTGAAGCTGAAAGATGTTTGTTTTTCAAGTGTTGTCTTTTTTCTCAAAGAAGAAATAAATCCATTCACTTTGTAAAGTTTTTGTAATCATAATAACCATCATATTTAGAATTTCAAACTCCTAATGCTTATGAAATTACATCGGATTGGGAATATTGTTTCTAGAAGAAAAGGCTCATCAGACTCATCTTGGGTCTGGAATGAGGTTCTAATCATAATGAGGAAGAAAATTAGATTCTGCATGGATCAAATATTAATCAGATGATTTGTTTCAATTTTGTAATTCAAAAAAGTATTATCTTTTATAGACAATTTTTATTTAATCCTTTCAAGGGAAAGGGGGAGAAAAGGTTATACCAATCGTATTAAGGATTGGTTGGAAAGAATAAAGTTTCTAAGGAATGGGACGTTACAATAATTTTGATTATAAGTCAAAAAATGTTGAAGACAATCTTAAAAGATATCAAAAATCATAAGGAATTAATGATACAAGTATGATGTTTTGTAGAAGAAGAAAGTTTTTTAAGTCAAAGATTTATGGTCTCTGTCCATAGGTGTGAGAACACCAGACGCAGGCTTGTTTGAAGGTTGATAAGGTTGATTGAAATGTGAGAAACAAAAGGTTCTAGTTTTTAATCAGACCAATAAGCTAAGATAAATAAATATTTTGAGAAAGAAGTTAATTGATGAAAGTTCATTGGAATCGTAATCATAAGAGGAAAGAAGTTACTAAAATTGAAGCTACTATAACCAGTCTATCAGACTCAGTGTGACACTAAACATCATAGGAATAGTTGTTTTGTTGGTAAGTGTTGGGTTAAATGAAAAATAAACGAATTAGGAAGTTTATGAGACTGATTTTGGTGAATAAAGTCATATACCAATCAATAATGTAGTAAACCATTTTCATCAAGATAAATTTCTGGTTTTTTACAATTATTTCAAGAAAAATATGAACTCTGATATGTGTTTATCAATTGGTTCAAGAATATCGAACTAGGGATAACACCAATGAATTCATCAGAAACAATATCATCATTCTGGGAAAAGAAGAAAAGGAAAATTTCTTTAATCTTTTCCAAATGTTATCAAGGTATCATAGAATAGGTTTAAGACGTTTGAATAATGGTTTTCATAAGTTTCATTTGGATAAGAGCAACATAATGATGAATATGGTGTCTCCATCATAATTAAGAAATAGGAATGATTAGTTGGTTATGATAATATTAATTAGAATACATATTTTTTTTTAAATTGGTGCATAGTAATGTAATAAAGAATCTATTATCTTCATCATAATAAGAAAATTGAAATAGTGAATCATAATCAGACTGAGGTTTGTAAATAAATTATAAAGAAATATGTAGTTTTGAGAATATTTGAGAATATTTGAGAATATTTGAGAAGTGTTGAAAGATTCAACGATTTATCTAATATTCAAGGGGAATTGAAGTTTTAGGAAATTTGGTTGAGCGGGAAAAGTTTTAGAATCCCACTCAAACCTTATTTGGATCACCTATAAACGAATTAGGTACTTTTTTACTTTTTAACACGGATGTACTGTTGAAGAGAGAAGGCAGAGCACTAGATAATTCAAGAGAGAATAATTTTTTTATCGTACTTTCATAAAAAAATTTGTCAGACAGAAAAAGAAAGGATAAGAGATGAGATCATATTAAGGGTTTTCATATCAAACTGCAAAATTGGACTGGGATTTCCAAACTCATACATAATTAGTTCGGTATTATCACAACTATATTCTTGTAGAATTATATTTCCATATTGAACAACCAGACTAGTGAATCAAACTGTGGAATTAGACTGAGTGTCATTACAGTGTCCAAAACAAGTTCTTGACTACTAGTGGGTAATAATGTGAAGAATTTGTTTTGAAGATATTATTTGTGAAAGTTAATCAAGCAGCACTATAACCTATTTTTTACAAAAAATTTATTACATCATTTTGTTCTACTTGAACACATTCAATATTATGTTGAACATAGTGCTATATGAGTGTAAGTTCATATTATACTCATTTTATTCACACAAAAGGATTGTTTTATAGTGTATTTTGTGTTATTGGATTGTTTTCAAACCATACCAAGGATGTAGTTACTCTTGTTGAGTAGTGAACCTTGTAATTTATTATGTTCTGGTAGATTTTTTTTATTTAAAAAGTTTATAACTATTTAACAGAAGGCAAAGGTTGTTCCAAAAAAAGGAAACTTTGAGGGAAAAAGATATCACTAATTCCACCCCTCCCCCACTCAGTGATACATTGATCTTGGCTGGTAAGTCTCACGTGGAAGGATCAAAACCTTTTGGATAAGGAAATTATAAAAAATCAATTATCAAATTCCAATTTGATACGAGTGTGAATATTGGAAGGAAACAATTTTTAGAGAACTTAGATAAAATAACTATAATTCTATAAGTGGGACCAGTGATGTGTGTTTCATAAAGATCAAAGATAGTAGAAACTCAAGTAGGATACCCTGAATTTTGGTCACTTGATGATAGAGTACCATTAATTCAAGTAATTAAAGAAATATCATAGTTGATCAGTACATTGTATCCAACTTAGATGAGTAGATCAACTATATTTTGATAACTTGTTTAAAGTTTTGGGGTTTATATAAACTTCTGAATTCTCCTAAATATAGGTGAAACTAAAAGTCTAGAGGAAGTAGTGATTCTTAGTAGCTTTATGAAATGTAATTCTATAATGAAAAGAGAAATGGTTTCATTAAAGTTAAATGGAACTTGGTAGATTTATAGACTTCTAGAGGTAAAATGATCACAGGAGAATAAATGTGTTTATCATATTAAGTGGATGATGGAAAAACACTACAAAGTGAGTATGGTGGTGTAGGGTTTCCAATAAAAGGATGGTATTGACTTATCAAAAATATTTTCACAAGTATATAAGTATTTAATTATCCATATGTTGTTAAGTATGGTAGCATTATAAGATCTATACTTAGACCACATGGATGTTAAAATGGACTTTGAACATAGTGATTTGGAAGAAGAGATTTACATGAATCTACTAGTAGGTTTCATGGAATATGAAAATAAAAAAGTTAGTCTACAAGTAAAAGAGAAATATTTATGAGATGAAGCAAGAACCATGGTAACAAATTAAGAAATTTGATTCATTTATGTTGAATAAAAGTTTTAATAGGTGAATTGATGATCACTACTATTACTAGAAGTATTATAAGGATGGAACATTTATTATACTATTTTTGTATGTGGATGACATGATTCTGGTGGGTCTATCAATTCAAAAGATATCAGATATGAAGGCCAAGTTGTTTGGAATATTAAAAATGAATGATCTTTTCCAAGCCAAGAAAATCTTAGTGATAAATATCAAGAGATATGGGAAGGTATGTGTAACACCCCAAGATTTTATGAAAAATATTCTTTTAATTTCATTAAGGTCTTGTGTTGTACGCTACACCAAGATTACCTTGCACTATACGCAACACTGTATTAGCTTGCAGTATACGCAACACTAATCTTGGATCGTGTTACACACAATTTCATGTTTGTTCGATAGTAGTTATTCTAAGAAACATTGAGTATATATATATATATATTCAATGTATTTTTTTATATGCAACAATAAAGGATTCATGCACTACACGCAACCCTGACTTGGCTTGCATTACACGTAATCGCGACCTTCCACGATAGCGTGTGTTGTATGCAATACCGAGTTTCACTAAACAACAATATGTTATATAAACCAGCCGTTATGAATAGTAATACCCAATTTTTGAAATTTTGTAAATTTTATTTTTCAAAATGGACTTCATTTTTGGATTCGGAATATCAAAATTAGCCTAGGGTGAAATTTTGGTATTTTTCTAAAAAAATTCAATTTTTGATGAATAGTGAAAACACTGGGTTACTATTTAAAAACCGAATTTTTATTTAAATAATTATTTATTTTGTATAAATTTATTTTAGGTCAAAATTGATACATAATACCTATATAAGTTCAACGTAATTCATTGGAGTCATTTTATAATAATTTTAGATATATATAAATTTTATTGAACTTTTGACCGTCTTTTACCCACCTCCTAGGAGAATTTGCAAATTTACATAAAACTTAATTTTACCACTTTTTTTAATGGAATTTCAAAAATCTGAGAGACACGGTTGATTTCAGTATGTAAAATGTGGTTCAATGAGATGAAAATAATTTTTGGTGAATAGTAACTTTTTACTTTTTTTACCACGGTTAAAAGTAAATAGGGTTATTAAGGGTAAAAATGATATTATTATTACCCTAAAACATGTCCTAATTCTATTTGATAAGTGTAATTAGACCAAAAACAAACTTAGGAATAAAATATGACTATTTAGGCCCACTTGGATTAGATTAGGACATTTATTATTAATTTATTTAAAGAAGGGCTAAAATAGTTAAAATCAAAGTTTAATAACTAAATCATTTTTAATATAGGGTTATACATAAGATAAATTCGACTATAAATATTCATTAGAAAGATAATAATATTTCCTACATAATGGTATTTTATTTATAATTTTTAGACATTAAATATTTTAATTTCTTTATGACACAATGACGATGCAGAAATTATCTTATTAGTGAAATATTGACATAATTGATGTTTTAAATACCCAAATAAATTTAATTTGAGAATTTTTATAAATTTCACTAATTTTACAGGTTAATATGACATTTTAGTATTTATTTAGTTAATTTTTATCGAACTAGCCATTATTTAATGATTTTCACAAAAATCAATTACCAAATAGTGTCAAAATTGACATAAAATAGTTTTTAAAAAAATATTATATTATTAATTGTTATTTTATTTTTAAAAATATTACGTTCGGCCAAAAGACTTATATAAGGTTATATATATTAATAATAAACAACTGGGGGTTCTTTTGGCTTGTTATAGTATGTTTATTAACCTTATAGTGTAAGAAAACAAGAAGACACGGTAATAGTTACATTATCTAACTTAAAGTTAAATCTAAATGATAGGTTTAAAATAGATACCTAAACTTGTCTAAATTCTATTTTATGAGAGTATTTCGACCCATCCCCACCTTAGCTTCTAAATAAATCAATTTGGAGCTATTAAAAACCGAATATGACTTTATAATAAAATAATATTTTTTATTTTTCCAAAGGTGCCCCTCTCCTCCCTTATAAAAGGGCACCTCCTCCCTCTCTTCCTCACACCAATTTGAGCCTTCCAGCTCGTCCAACCACTTCCAAATTATCTTCTCCACTTCCCTAGAAACATCCTAGAGGTCATGGTCTTCTTCAAAGACCAATTTTAGTTCCCTAAGAGGAGGTCTCAAAGAGGCGCTTCAAAGAAGAGGTAATGTCTGTTACCGATCCTTTCAACTTTATTTTTTTCTTCTACTTATTCTTATTTAGTTGTTTCATTATGAAGTAATAACATCAGTATCACTCATATACTTATATGTTATTATAAGTATGAAACAACTCTATTTCACCATCTATCCATCCTACGGAAAACTAAATCACCGCGCGTGCGTACGTACGGAATACCGTCTCCACGCCGTGGTGTAATCTGTTTTCGACCGGCACCTTACTTGGATGGGTATAATGGTGTAAATAAATAACTATATATGATTATTTCAAAGTTATATTGATTCTAAAATATTATACATACACTTAAATGCAATTCCACGATCATGGGAATGATATCATCGCTCGTGCGTAGGTACGAACTACCGTCTCCACAACGCGATGAGATTCATTCTCCATGTTAACCATACATGAATGATAATAAAGTTTATATAATGAGTAATAATGAAATATATGAAATAATAATTCTACTGTATTTATGTGTATATATATATGTGTTTATGTCATCTATTTAGTTTCATTCAATTCAATAAGGAAACAAAAACAGTGTTCATGCGTATGTACGGCCTACCGTCTCCATGAATGGTGTATTTCATTCCTTTTATCGATCTATAATATGCATGTATATGATTAATATATATTATATATAAATAATGTTTTACATTCTGGAATTATGTAAATCAGGATATAAGTAATAATATCAAGAACGACAAGTCGAAACACATACGATAAATGAAATGATTTTACCCAAAACACTGTTTTAACATGAAATTTACAAAAGAATGGGTAATATAAAGTCATAAGTGAAACATATATGATATAATAACAATGAATATGATTATGTAATAATTAAATGAAATTATTTAAATCATTATACAGGAGGTTCGGATCCATACGAAGCATATCGGACATAAGGTAAGGGATAATTATTCCAATCTCATTTTTATCCGAGATTGTTTATTCGTAAGTATTTACTGGGGTTATGATTATTATCCATGTCCATATGTTCTCAAAATGTTTTCATAAAGTGTTTACTTTTCTTCTATGTATGTTTAAATTCATTTTTACCCTTTTCTACTTTTACCACATCGTATGGAAGGAATCTTTCTTTTGTTTACCATACGAGGTACTTTTTTACTTTTCCTGCAAAAGTACGAGAAGAATGTTTTTTTTAACTTATACGGGATGAATGTATTTTTACGGTTTTATAAAGCCTTACTTTCATGAAGATTCCTCCAAAATATTTCATAAATATTTTCAACAAAATCCTTTTCTTTTAAAATTTCATGACGTTTTGTGAAAAGAAATTGATTTTGAAGAAGAAATGATATTTTCCTCAAGAATTCATTTCAAGTGTTTTATCAAAACCATTTTTCCATCTAAGATGACATTATTTAATATGTGTGTGTTTCAAGTATAATTTCTCTATGATTTACATGGTTTCACTTTTCTTATTATGAAATGATATCTATTTCTTTTATATGGATTATGTGATGATGGGATGATGTTTATGAAACTCATTTTATTCATTGGGTTATTATGAATGATGTATGTTTATTTTGTGGCACAAGTAAGAATGATTTCATTTTGAGATGGGGGGCCTATATCTCCCTCCAATTAATTGGGTAAAGATTTATATCTCATGAGATAAGACATGGCTGTAACGGTAAGTTAATCCGGTTCAGTGTTACAGGACTGAACCGAGGAGTGAACTCGATTCCGAAAGGGACTTTGTCCACTAAGATGGTCTTGGTAGCAATGACTTGGCTACCATGGAAATCATATCATGTGTTTAATGTTTTTCCACAATTAAATGTTTTATTCCCAAGCTATTTTATCATTATTGATGTTCTATTATGATCTATTCCTTACGTACTACCATGTTTTATGTCATTGCTCAAGATTTTGATGTTTAAACATTATGTTCATGTTTTTAAGTTCAAATGTATATGATTTGTTTTATTTTATACATGCTTACCCTTACTGAGCTTTTGAGCTCACCCTTTATTTTTTTTCTTTTCCCCAGGATTTAAAGAATGGTTTTAGGTAAGAAAACAAGAGGGAAATATCTTTATGGGAGATGTTGAAGATCTTTCACCATGATTAGAAGATTATGTTCCGAGTTTCCAAAGACACTAAACTATTACGGTCCTTGAGTTTTGGTTCTTATTATTTATTAAGTATTCCGCAAAAGTAATGTAATGCCCATGTACATCAAGCATCGGGTCTCTACAGTTGGTATCAGAGGAAAGGTTTAGTTAACCTTTGGAAACTAGGATGCAAAAACATTAGTGAGATCCCTAGAGATATTTCTAAGGTATGTCTTAGGATGTCCCTAAGGATAACTATACGTATAGGATATAGTCCTAGAACTATAGTAACTATCTTAGAATTTAACCTAAGATGTTAGATATTGAAGGTACTCCCCCTTTATTATGCTGTTTTCCTAGCATGATTTTTTCCTCTCACACTATTCTTTTTGGGTTTTAGAAAATGGCTGGAATAAAGAAGATTCACGATAATGGAGGATATGATGGACAATGGAATGATATTCTTCATGAGAAACCAAATGAAACGAGATTTGGAATTCCAAACATCATTATTATGCCTAATCAGCAATCTCATAGTATAATCAATAATCTCAACTTTGGTAAGTTCCCCGACTCAGATAATAAGAGAAAGATGGAGTTTCATAATGATTATAGAGGAAATAAAGTTCAATTTCCCTCATGTAAATCATGTGGGAAGAGGCATCGGGGAGATTGTTTCACATGAACAGGAAGATTATTTGGGTGTGGAAAATAAGGACACAAATTCAGTATGTCCAAAGGAAAAGGTTCAGTTAACACCATGTACAATGATAATGGTATTTCTACGACATCAACAATGATTAGATGTTTTAAATGTGGAATGTATGGTCATTATGCAAACCAATGCCCTAAGGGAAAATCTCATGAAGAGAATAAGCATGGTCATATGAGTTGTATTTATGTGGATGATGATGAAGAGACTACAAATGAAATATGGGATGAAAGAAATGATTAAGTTCAGTCAGTGGATTAAGAAGTTAGTGGAATTATTGTATGTATATAAATAATAATGTATGGTACTATGGAATAAAGAATCATCTAAGGATTGTTACACTACTGTTTTTACTAAAGTATTTTAAAGTATATGTTGAATGGTACTGGTAACCATGAAAGGTTATTCAGATATTTTTGGAATGAAGATGATATGTGCATAATGAAGGGATAAGGAGAAATAATATTTTTTGATAGTATTCATGAGATCATGACTAATATAAGGACTAAGTGATATTATAGTTTGATTATATAGATTTTTTGGGCCTTTGGTATGTGGAAAGAGTTATATTTTAATAGTATTCATGTTTTCACTAAGGTTCTATGGTAATTTATGTTTCAAGAGAATATATGACTAAGGTATTCATGTGTTTGGAATGCAACCAACAAGATATATCTTATGATATATGTGGGATAAATTCTTGTATTCACATTCTTGGTAGTTAACCTTTCTAGTAATTTTTTTCTTTATATTATGATCTCGGACGGAAGTATTTTAGATAAGCCTAAAGATTGGAATGGATTATGTTGAACATAAGTTAGTATTGTTTAGGGATAGAAATTTTTCGATATTATTGATAGGATGTTATAGTAATGTAGTTTTAGAAAAAGGACAACCTGCAGGATGGGCGACATCCCATCGCATCGGACAAGGCTGTGGGAATCGAACCCACAACTGAAGTGCGACTGGCCTTTATCACCTACCACTGGCCTACAAGAAGTCCCTGGTTAATAGAAACTAGTTTTATTTTATTAAGTGGTATGATATATGAAGTATAAGTTCATTTTTGAATCGTATATGATTAACCTCACCATAGATGGACTTATGTATATTTGATAACTTTTGCTAACCTTTTGTTTGAAACAGATGGAATGACCCTTCATTCTATCACATGATCTGCTAACACTTCACAAATAACAAATTCAACTTCATTTCTTTAAGAGATGAAGTGGAAATTGTTCAAAGCACGAACAACAGTGAGATTGTACCAAAATCAAGCAAGTATTTATTCTAATTCAAAATTTTCAACTTTAGGGAAATGATTTTGAAAACAAAAAATGTTGTCCTAGTGCTCTTATATCCTATGAATTAGATGGTACCTTAGATCACCACAAATTTATGGCTTTGTTATTGATGACTTTTTCATAGTCATGTCCTCTACCACTCTCCATCAGAACTTGATGGTTAGATTTTCCTTCCATATCCATATTTTCACCTATGATCTCCTATGTGGAAATCTAGTGATGAGTTAATTTGGGTAACCATTATGGATCATACTTAACTTTTTAAAATTAAGTTTTAGCATTCCTTTTTACGATGTTGGTTTCTAGGAAAGAAACTTTCAAGTAGTAAACGATTTATAATCCTGACGAATTTCGAGGGAGAAATTCATTTTAAGGGGGGTAGAATGTAACACCCTACGATTTTATGAAAAATAATATTATAATTTCATTAATTTCTTGTGTTGTACGCTACACCAAGATTACCTTGCGGTATACACAACACCATATTAGCTTGTAGTATACGCAACACTAATCTTGGATCGTGTTACACACAATTTCATGTTTGTTCGATAGTAGTTATTCTATGAAACATTAAGTATATATATATATATATATATATTCAATGTATTTTGTTATATGAAACAACAAAGGATTCATGCACTACACACAACCCTGACTTGGCTTTCATTACACGCAATCGCGACCTTCCACGATAGCGTGTGTTGTACACAATATCGAGTTTCGCTAAACAACGATATGTTATATAAACTAGCTGTTATGAATAGTAATACCCACTTTTTAAAATTTTGTAAATTTTATTTTTCAAAATGGACTTAATTTTTGGATTCGGAATATCAAAATTAGCCTAGGATGAAATTTTGGTATTTTTCTGAAAACTTTCAATTTTTGATGAATAGTGAAAACACTGGGTTACTATTTAAAAACCGACTTTTTATTTAAATAATTATTTATTTTTTTTAAATTTATTTTAGGTCAAAATTGATACATAATACCTATATAAGTTCAATGTAATTCATTGGAGTCATTTTATAATAATTTTAGATATATAAACATTTTATTAAACTTTTGACCGTCTTTTACCCACCTCCTAGGAGAATTTACAAATTTACATAAAACTTAATTTTAACACTTTTGTGAATGGAATTTCAAAAATCCGAGAGACACGGTTGATGTCCGTATGAAAAATGTGGTTCAATGAGATGAAAATAATTTTTGGTGAATAGTAACTTTTTAATTTTTTTTCCACGGTTAAAAATAAATAGGGTAATTAAGGGTAAAAATGATATTAATATTACCTTAAAACATGTCCTAATTCTATTGGATAAGTGTAATTCGACCAAAAACAAACTTAGTAATAAAATATGACCATTAAGGCCCACTTGGATTAGATTAGGATATTTATTATTAATTTATTTAAAGAAGGGTTAAAATAGTTAAAATCAAAGTTTAATAACTAAATAATTTTTAATATACGGTTATACATAAGATAAATTCGACTATAAATATTCATTATAAATATAAAAATATTTCCTACATAATGGTGTTTTATTTATAATTTTTAGACATTAAATAATTTAATTTATTTATGACACAATGATGATGCAGTAATTATCTTATTAGTGAAATATTGACATAATTGATGTTATAAATACCCAAATAAATGTAATTTGAGACTTTTTATGAATTACACTAATTTTCCAGGTTAATATGACATTTTATTATTGATTTACGTAACTTTTTTAGAACTAATAATTCTGTAATGATTTTCACAAAAATCAATTACCAAATAGTGTCAAAATTGACATAAAATAGTTTTTAAAACAAATATTATATTATTAATTGTAATTTTATTCCTAAAAATATAAGGTTCGGCCAAAAGACTTATATAAGGTTATATATATTAATAATAAACAAATTGAGGTTCTTTTGGCTTGTTATAGTAATTTTATTAACCTTATAGTGTAAGAAAACAAGAAGACACGGTAAAAGTTAAATTATCTAACTTAAAGTTAAATCTAAATGATAAGGTTAAAATAGATACCTAAACTTGACTAAATTCTATTATATTAGAGGATTTAGACCCATCCCCATATTAGCTTCAAAATAAATCAATTTGGATCTATTAAAAACTGAATATGACTTTATAATAAAATAATATTTTTAGTTTTTCCAAAGGTGACCCTCTCCTCCCTTATAAAAGGGCACCTCCTCCCTCTCTTCCTCACACCACTTTGAGCCTTCAATCTCGGCCAAGCCCTACAAAATTATCTTCTACACTTTCATAGAAACATCATAGAGGTCCTGGTCTTCTTCAAAGACCAATTTTAGTACCCTAATAGGAGGTCTCAAGGAGGCGCATCAAAGAAGAGGTAATGTCTGTTACCGATCCTTTCAACTTTATTTCTTCTTATACTTCTTCTTCTTTAGTTGTTTCATTATGAATTAATAACATCATTATCACTCATATACTGATATGTTATTATAATTATGAAATAAACCTATTTCACCATCTATCCATCCTATGGAAAACGAAATCACCGCGCGTGCGTACGTACGGAATACCATCTCCACGCCGTGGTGTAATCTGTTTTCAACCGCCACCTTACTTGGATTGGTATAATGGTGTAAATAAATAACTATATATGATTATTGAAAATTTATATTGATTCTGAAATATTATACATACACTTCAATTCAATTCCACGATCATGGAAATGATATCATCGCTCGTGCGTACGTACGGACTACCGTCTCCACGACGCGATGAGATTCATTCTCCATGTTAACCATACATGAATGATCATAAAGTTTATATAATGAATAATAATGAAATATATGAAATAATAATTATACTATATTTATGTATATATATATATATGTATGTCATCTATTTAGTTTCATTCAATTCAATAAGGAAACGAAAACAGTGTTCATGCGTACGTACGACCTACCGTCTTCGTGAACAGTGTATTTCATTCCTTTTATTGATCTATAATATATATGTATATGATGAATATATATTATATATAAATCATTTTTTACATTCTGTAATTATTTAAATCAGGATGTAAGTAATAATATCAAGAACGACAAGTCGAAACACATACGATAAATGAAATGATTTTACCCAAAACGCTACTTTAACATAGAATTTACAAAAGAATGGGTAATATAAAGTCATAAGTGAAACATATATGATATCATAACAATGAATATGATTATGTAATAAGTCAATGACATTATTTAAATCATTATACGGGAGGTTCGGATCTATACGAAGCATATCGGACCTAAGGTAAGGGATAATTATTCCAATCTCATTTTTATCCGAGATTGTTTATTCGTAAGTATTTACTGGGGTTATGATTGTTATCCATGTCCATATGTTCTCAAAATGTTTTCATAAAATGTTTATTTTTCTTCCATGTATGTTTAAAGTCATTTTTACCCTTTTCTACTTTTACCACATCGTATGGAAGGAATCTTTCTTTTGTTTACCATACGAGGTACTTTTTAACTTTTCCTACAAAAGTACGAGAAGAATGTTTTTTAACTTATACAACATGAATGGATTTTTAAGTTTTTATAAAGCCTTATTTTCATGAAGCTTCCTCCAAAGTATTTCATGACTATTTTCAAAAAAATCCTTTTCTTTTAAAATTGCATGGCGTTTTGTGAAAAGAAATTCATTTTGAAGAAGAAAGGATATTTTCCTCAAGAATTCATTTCAAGTGTTTTATCAAAACCATTTTTCCATCTAAGATGACATTATTTAATATGTGTATGTTTCAAGTATAATCTCTCTATGATTTACATGGTTTCACTTTTCTTATTATAAAATGATATCCATTTCTTTTATATGGATTATGTGATGATGGGATGATGTTTATGAAACCTGTTTTATTCGTTGGGTTATTATGAGTGATGTATGTTTATTTTGTGTCATAAGTAAGAATGATTTCATTATGATATGGGAGGGACCTATATCTCCCTCCAATGAATTGGGTAAATATTTATATCTCATGAGATAAGACATGGCTGGAATAGTAAGTTAATCTGGTTTAGTGTTACAGGACTGAAACGAGGAGTGAACTCGATTCAGAAAGGGACTTTGTCAACTAAGATGGTATTGGCAGCAATGCCTTGGCTACCATGGAAATCATATCATGTGCTTAATGTTTTTCCAAAATTACAAGTTTTATTCTCAATCTATTTTATCATGATTTATGTTCTATTATGATTTATGCCTTATGTACTTCCATGTTTTATGTCATTGCTCAAGATTTTGATGTTTAAACATTATGTTCATGTTTTTAAGTTCAAATGTTTATGATTTTTTTATTTTATCTATGCCTACCCTTACTGAGCATTTGAGCTCACCCTTTATATGTTTTCTTTTCCCCAGGATTTAAAGAAAGGTTTTAGGTAAGAAAACAAGACGGGAAGATCTTTATGGGAGATGTTGAAGATCTTTCACCATGATTAGAAGATTATGTTCCGAGTTTCCAAAGACACTAAAATATTACGGTCCTTGAGTGTTGGTTCTTATTATGTATTAAGTATTCCACAAACATAATGTAATGCCCATGTAAGTCAATATTTGGGTCTCTACATTATGGAATTGTAATTCTATCTTGTAAGTAATTCATTTGGAAGTTTAAAGAAAGATATAATGACCATATGTAATCTGGTCTCAACTCCTCATGTCAAGAACTTTACGTTTTCCAAGGCATAGACACTTGAAATATAATAATAAAGGAATTACATGGATAAATTTCCATATTCATCAGTGGTTTGAAGTTTTATGTATGAAATTACTTTTAATATGATGGATATAGCCTATAAAATGAGAGTTATAATTTGATTCATGTTAAGTAACATTTGGAGTATGTTAAGTGGATCATTCAGTACTTGAAATGAATATAAGATATGACACAAACCTTTAGAGATGAAGTTCCATTATGAAGATTCATTGACTCAGACTTCGTAGTATATCTTGATACTTGGAAGAGCATGAACAGAGTTATGTTTACATTTAAAGGAGTAGTGTTCAGTTGGATTTCATGACTACATATTCTTTTTATGTTAATTAAAATAGAATCTGATTATGTAGCTTTAATGTAATATGGGAAAGATATGATTTTGTTGATAAGTTTTTTGAAGTATCTTGGAAGAAGTTAGGAAATATGAGTTTTCTTCTATAGTAGACAAAGAGAAATCCAATTGGATAGAAATATAGTGTTCTATGATCAAATGAAGTATATTGACCCAAATATTATTTTATCCCAAATTTACTAGAGGAAAATGAGCTAGAGATATAGAATATAGTGGGAATTTATAATCAAATGGATATTTTCACTAATATGATAGTTCAAGAATTATAAGGCCACATCATGCCTTAGTGTAACATGGGTGAATGGAAGGAGGAAAATAAAGAAACATTGATTGTGATTTAAGGAATAATTTTCTTACGTATAGAGAGTTTTAAAAGTTTCTTAAAACAAGTCTTCAAGTGGGATATTTTTGGGATGTGAAATCTATTTCAGTTCCCCGAAATGTAAGTCACCAGAATTGTTTCCCCAAAAATTAGTTAGAATAAGGTGTTGTAATAAGCATATATATAGTGGTAGAGGGTATTATCCATTGGTTGTGGGATAATCATAATTTTTTATCTTATGATGATGTTATGGTGAAGCATTAAATGTTCAAAAGTTTAGAAAAGATGAAGGGTTTTCATGCTATTATCCAAGATAGGGTGGTCATCATTAATAATAAGTGATTTTAAGGGATTTTCTTAGTATATAAATTCATGGGAACTTCAGAGAAGAGGATGAAAGATTATAGATCAATGTTGGATTTATTTATTTGAGAGAATTCTTGTATATATTACTTGTATATAGTAATATTGTTTGTAATATATCATATCTTCCAATTATAATAAAGTATGAAGAAGTGTTTCCTCCATGCACATAGAACTCATTATTTAATTCATGTTAATATCATGTATTAATTTATTACTTTCTATATTTATGTTGAATATATTTATGTTCCTTTAGTATTTTTTTAATTTTCTTATGTGCATAAAGGATGAATTTGTGTGGTGAGTAGGGTGTAAATTCTACCACCTTTCGATGCACTTAGTTATGGGGAAGGGAAGTTCAATAGGTTGTATTTCTACTGAACAGATCCTCAGGTGTGTGAAGTTCTAGTAAACTGTTTATCCTTCTTCTGGGGGTTTTATTGAAAGTATGGATCAGAGAGTATTCCCCAACAAAAGGTTCATTTCAGGAAGTTAAAGATATACATATTGAGTATCTATCTTGATGACACAAGTATACAACTAGTTTTATTAGATATATCCCAACAAAGGGACTATATTACAAACTGATCATTTTTTGTGGTTCTCAAATTGGAAACATTCACTACTTTTTCTATGGGTGCCTTTACATATTTCTAAATACTGTTATTGGACTTTAAGAAGGATTTCCTGATCCTACTGAGGAAGTGGCCCAAATTATTACACACTTAGTGTTATTATTGGTCTTAGTTAAATACTATCTAGAATTTTACAATTGGAATAAATAATATTACTAAGAACAAGAAATAATATTTATTCAAGATTTACCAATCACAATTATTCAGGAAACAATTATATGTGAGTTGAATATTTAAATAAATATTTATTCACAAGACCATTGAATAATATATATTTTGTATCTCTTGTATTATTCATAAGGTATTAAATAATATTTTTATTAAATATTTATTTAATTATATGAATGTTAAAATAAATATTTATCCCTAATACCATGAATATAATATTTATTTATTGAATGAATGATATTTATTATTCATGGTTTAGTAAATCATGAGGTGGAAAAACAGATTGACTTTCTGGTCTGATGAAAATAATATATTAAATATCATTTAAATAAATATTGAATAATTAATTTAAGAAATGATTTTTAATTTAATAAGCATGTGTGATGCATGTCAAGGAAATATTATTATTATTATTATTATTATTATTATTATTATCATCCTCATTATTATTATTATTTGGCATGGGGTTAGATAATGATTAAGTATTTGGTTAAGGGATTATTTGAAATTACTAAATCTTAACTAATCTCTATAAATACCTGGTAATATCATTTTATATAGTTAGTTGTAAGAGACATCGTTATGCATAAAAAAATTCTCTCTAGAGAATTCTTACTCAATGAAGAACTTATCTAAAATTTCTCTTACAACTAAGAGAGTTATTATACCTCTTCCCTATTTAAGAATGAGAGAATATGATATATGATCATTCAAGCCTATTGGATTGTGTTTTAATCATGGAGAACAATGTAAGATGATCAAATTGTACACACTGGAACCCGATGTTCCATAAACATCAATGGAGATCGAGAAGCACATGTGGATCACCGCTATAGGGATTCTACTTTGGATCTTCATAGAAGAATAACAGTATAAATTGACCAAGTGTTCGAATGATAGAAATCTTCATTAAAGAAATAATATCATAAAAATGTATTTTTATTTTTATTAAATTAATTAAATTTAATTTGAAAAGATCCTCTCATAGTAGTTTTGGGTTTATTTTTCTAGTTTTTTTAATGTATATTTATTAACATGATGATTCTTCATTATGATCTTATATATTATTCATTGAATCATATAAAAAAAGTTGGGAATCATTCCCATTAACTCTTACATTCATTTGTCTAAAAACCTTCAATTTCATGTGTGATGTACATATTATATAAACAATTTTGTAATGAATTGAGTCATTAAAGTTTATGAAATTACAAAATAATTTGAATTTTTGGATTTTGGTCTCAGAATGGGATTTTTTATCATTTTTAAAAGGGTTATAGGAATTTTATGGGGGAGTTATCTAGGAAAATAATTTGAAGATTTTTTTTGGGTATTAGAGGATATGGTCTGTTATTGTCAGTCTCTATTGTAATGTCCCAACCCAGGAACCACTAAATGATGCCCTGAGGTGGTGGGTAACATGGACTTAAGTGTTCCTCCCCATATTCCAGAGGCTACCGACTTACAGCGAGGGACTAGGGTGTATCTATGGGGAGACTAATTCATCATGTCAAATTATAGCATATATTAATCACAACAATCATAGTGGAAGTAGATACATAACTGATAGAAGATAACCATCCAGAAGACTGTGATAATAAATAGCCAAAGAAATCATATATAGTATGATTATCATATTATGTCTCTACAAAGATGGAAAATGGGTATAAAAGAATCCAGTAAAATACATGTATCAAAAGGTATAAAACACACAAAATGACTATCTCCAAAAATCATCATGAGCCTAACTCGGTCCTCTTATCCCTAGATCATAATAACAAACAATTCAACCATTATACATTTGGAACATTCTTCAATCCCTACTTTTATCAATGAAGTCTATCTAGGTACCCAACGGTGGCCCAAAAAGGGTGTGAGATAACACTCATTAGGATGCCACAAATGGTTTTTATAACCAACTCTAGTTTGTGAAATATAAATAGAAGTTGTGTGAAATATATATATCACGGTTTTAACAATACAAAACTGTAGTGCCCAAGGAAAAAATTTTAAATTTAAAGCGATATTATCCATTATGTTAACAACATTCAAACACCCATACCAAGGGTCAAATGGAATCATGCCACAATAATCTTGTGATAACTATAACACATAAATAAACAGGTGTGATATAGTCTAGTATAACCACTATAATTTGATAACCATAATAGGGTTATCTATAATTATATAAAAATATCCACCATGACCATGTCGTATAATCAAATTTCAATATCCACCATGACCAAGTTGTATAATCTAGTATAAAACATCCACAATGGCCACATTGTGTAAACAAACTTCAAAACATCCACAATATACTTTCTGTGTAAACTAGTGTCAATACATACACAATGGCTAGGCCAGGTAAACCATTTTAGGCCATGGAGGGCCGGATTCAAGGTAAAAATGTCCAAGGAATTCTCATCGAGTCCCAAGGTTCATCTCGATGAAAACCTAGTAAATACTTGGGTAGAGTCCAAGGAACATATTGATAGATCATTTTCAACATGATACCAATAAATCCAGATCCAAGGGGTAGAAAGGCCCATATAATCATATAGAATCATGATCTAAGGATACAATAGGTCTAAGGAATCCAGTACTATAAAAATGTCCCATGGAGTATAAATTTCCACGGATTCCTATGAAATCAGAATCCAATTATCTCATCCAAGAAATCCACTACCATTTAAATTCATCATCTTAATTAATTCATAATTTTAAAAACATGCACATTCTATGAGTTCTTCTATCTCATTTCCATAATTGAAATAAAATCAATTTAAAAATTTTAATCATTTAAAATCATGTAATCACAAGGAAAACAAGACATAACCATATCTTAATAATTCATTTAATTATTATTTTATTTAACAAGGCACCCAAAATATGTATCAAGCTCACATACACTATAGGGTGGTACAAAATAGGGTAGATACAAGGTCATATCCCATGGGTGGCCTAGGTTAGAGATAAAAACCTCCAACAATCACAAAGGTAATAGTGGCCAAACTAAATTGGTCCCAAAAAATTATATCAAGACATTCAATTAATTTTATGGGAAATGTCAGGAAGTCTAGTGTGTGGAACAACTATGAAAATATATAATAAAAAAATATAAAGGAAAAGGTATAGACCGCCTACTGTAAACATGTGGTAGAACACTCATCTAATATCGGCTCCTATCTTAGCCTAGATCGGAAGAAAATGGATAAACAAGCGAATTCCATGAAAATAGGGCATAAGAACCTACACCAAAAAAAATCTTTTGAGTAGAATAGAAATCATGAGAGGTTAATGAGGAATTGAGAACCCACCGGTGCTAATCCAACGAGACCAAAGATGGATGAAATAGTGTTTATGATTAGGGAGTTACACTATATCCTATCATTAGGCTTCCCTGGGAGATCCACATATGTGTTCCCCTTGGGAAAACCCTTTACAGATCATGAATTGGATTACCCATTACATTATAAATCATGTATTGAATAGACATTGTGTATTCCAAATACATGTCATGTAATTGGCCTGAATCTAACTTACATCCCTCCTACCTCTTCCTTTCCAAAAACAACCTAATCAGCCCATAAGCCCAACTTTAGAGTCTAATCTAAAAAAAGAACCTAAAAATTATTTTAATAAAAAATAAAAGGATCCATGTATCATATAAAAACCTGGGATCTTACAATATTCCCCCTTAAATAAATTCATCCCCAAATTTCCCTTCCAAGGGTGGTAAAGAATTTTATCAGAACAACTTAGACCAATGATCATGTATATCAGCCTCCCACTCTGAAGTCTCATATTGTAAATGGTTTTTCTTTCATAGAACCCATACAAGAGGAACTGACCATCCTCATAGAACCTTCTTGGTCCGGTCAATGATATGAATAAGATAATTATCAAAGGATACATCTACCTACAGATCAACCTCACATGGATATAGAATGTGAGATGGTTCTAAGTTATAATAGTGTACTAGAGATACATGGAAGACGTTTTTCATGTCTTGGTGCCTCTAAGGAAACTAAAACCGATAGGCTACTAGCTCAACTCTCACTAGAATCTTGAATGGATTGACATATCATGGTTAAATCTTACCCAATATCCTAATACTTCAGTTTCTTAATCTCAGTGAGATACGTAATAAGATAAAATCCTCAACCTCTAACTCCAATGGTCATTGATGGTGATCAACATAATATTTATACCTCGATTATGTGGTAGTAATCTATTATTGAATCAACTAGACCTGATCCATAGTCTCCTAAATGAGACGAGGTCTGAGTAAGCCTACCTCACCGGCCTCTGACCAACATAGGTTTGATTTTCCTAGCCTACCATAAAAGGCCTCATAGGGTGTCATCTATATAATTTCTTGATAGTTATTAGTGTAATTGAACTCAAATAGGGTTATATACCTCTCCCAATAACCCTTGAAATCAGAGACACATGCTCTTATAATGTCTTCAAGAACCTAAATTATGTGCTCTGACTAACCATTAGTCAGATGGTGGTATGTCATGCTTAGAAGAATCTGTGTACCTAAGGCCCTCTATAAACTATTCCAAAATCGATATGTAAACTAGGCGTCCCTATCTGATATAATGGTATGAGAAACCAATTTAAGTATCACTATCTCATGGATATACAACCTCACAAGATTATCCACTAAGAAGGTATCCCTGATCATTAGGAAATGATAAACATTTGTGAGCCTATCCATAAAAATTCATATATCCTCACTACCTCAAGATGACCTCAGAAACTCAATCCTGAAATCCATCGCAACATCTTCCCATTTCCACTCAGAAATGGGTAACTACTGTAAATGCCTAGTTTTTCACTAGTTTTTTCCTTCACTTTCTTATAGGTGAAACACCTTATGAAGAAACCAGGTACCTCTCATTTTATTCTCGTCTACCAGTATTGAAGGTGAAATTCGTGATACATATTAGTAATGTCGGGATGTACTTCCCAAAATGAGTCATGAAACTCTTACATCAGCTCCTCATGCATTCCTAATAGAACCCAAATGCAACCATGAATACACATAATTTCATTATCTCTCATGGTCCAACTAGGAGGTGGGTCCTCGCTTACCAAAGTCTCTCGTAGTACCATGCCCTCAGCATCAAATAATTGTATCATCCTCAATCTATATAGAATATTGGGATTCACTACTAAGGATAAGAAAAAAAATTATCATTTCCCATCCTTCACCTCTAAGTGAATCTCATAAAATAGTACCATAATCTGCCACTCACTACTAACCTCCTAAACTACATGTATCTAAGTCCTCCTTCTTAGGAAAACATAAACTAATTTTCCTTTACCATACATATAGGAAAGATTAATGTTAAAATAATGTAAGTACTCAAACTATATTTGTTTCTTTAGATTCTAGTCATTTTATTTAAATATATACTTTAGGATTTTTTGGTCTGTGTACACCACAAAATGATCTCCCAGTAAATTATACCTCCAATAGTTCATGGAATGAACAATAGTGGAAAACTCTATATCATTCATTAGGAAATTCCTCTCATGTGGTATAAACTGATAAGACTTTTATACCATGACTCAATACTCCTAAATTATAACTAATCATATCCTGATACTTGATCTATCGCAATATACACTATAGATTTTACCTGGCTCTGGAAGAATCAGGACCAGTGTTTAATTTAATCTCCCTTTCAGCTTTTGAAAGGCTGTCTCACAAGTATATGACTATACAAACTTCACACCCTTATTATTTAACCTTGTAACATGTTCTATAAGAATGATAACTCCTATATGAAACACCTATAATATCCACATAGTCCCAATAAACTTCATATTTCAAATACATTCTTGGGATTATCTCATAAAACTATAGCTCTCACCTTCTTTAGGTCAACTGATACTCTTGTATCTTATATAATATGACCTGGGAAGTAAATACTATCCATCTAGAAGTGTAACTTTGCGATATTATAATATAAATAATTCTCTATCAGTGTATCCAAAATGATCTCAAGTTGTTTGGTATAGTTGTGTCGATTGTGAGAATACACAAAGATATCATCCATGAATACCACAAGAAGAAAATATATATAAGGATTCAAAACTCATTTCATCAGCAACATAAAAAATGAGGGCATGTTTGTGAGGCTGAATGGCATAACCAAATACTCATATAGACTATACCTACTATGAAACGTTGTACAAGGTATGTCTGTAGTTCGAATATGTACCTAGTGATAACCTGACCTCAAATCAATCTTTTAGAAAACCGAATATCCTCATATCTGGTCAAAGAGATATTTTATCCATGGAAAGGGATGTCGGTTCTTAACTATCAGCAAATTCAATTTATTATAATTCACAAATATACTGAGGGTACCATCCAAATTGTTCGTAAAAAGGACCGGTGAAACTCATTAAGAAGTATTTGGTCATATAAACCCCTTTCCTCCAAGACCTATAGATTTATCTTGATCTCTTTCAACTCATTAGTATCCATCATGTAAGGATGAATAGATACTAGTATAGCTCCTTTCACTAGCTTAATAAAAAACTTCACCTCTCTATTAGGAGGTAAAATAGAGAATTCATCTAGGAAAACATCCTTAATTTGATCAACCACTAGAGGGAAATCTTCCTGGAATGTTCCCTGATCATCCAGATATAAAATAGAAATATAGGCTATCATCCTACCCATCCCATGATTCTCTATTCCATCTTGGCACACCTAGAAATCATATACGCCCTTGTGAATAAAAATTCATCCCTCTTGTAATGTGAATATCTCCCTATGGTGATTGTAATCATCATATACATGATAAGGAACTATCCATTTTATCCCAAGTACAATGGAAAACCCTGTCATCTCTAGGAAAAAAAGGTCACACAATAAGTGAGACCTGCCTATATCAAGGGGGAACTCTCTGCACTAGTGTACACCTTCCTTTCTAATCCTCAACAAAGTTTCATCCATGATAACACCATCAGAAAACTAAAAAATGATCCCAATGATCTCCGCAATACGTACAAATAAGAATCTATGTGATGCAAATGTTTTAAAAATAGAAAATACAAGAGTATATGTTAGTAAGATCATAACTCTCATTGCAAATTTCCCAACACTTTTCTCCTTGGGTGTAGGCTATACATAATATATCAAGCCTAAATCACAGACCAGTGAAATAACCTCACTACCCTAAGTAATCCCACTCTATTTTCTAGGTAAAAATGGTGTTTGGATACCTCATCCATGACCACCCCCTCAGCTTGATAGACCAGCACTACTCTAACTCCAACCCGATGTAGATTTGTAAATCCCACCCCTAAACCTGGACTCAAAGTCGATCCCCTTCCACTGACTACTGGAGGAAAGGTCCTAACGAAATGTTGTACAAGGCCCATCCTACTTCATGGTCAACACTTGATTTTGGTCTCAATCACATTGTTTTATCATATTCCCATATCTCCCATACTAGTGATAGAAGATAGCACTATGAGCATAAATAACATGGCTAGTAATCCCCTCATGAGAAGCCTCAAAATGGTTCTTCCTGATAGAAGTCACTAAACCACTGGGTCGAGAGGTGAAATTTACCTACTCTAAACCCCTAGATTATCTTAGTTTCTTTTTAGTAATAAGTCCCTGATTCACTATCTCTATAATATTTTTCAGTAAAAACACATTTACCTGTGATCGAACATCATCCTTGATACCTTCCTTGAAGTATTTATCCCTCAATGGCTCGTTAGTAAGCTAAATTAGTGTAAAATGTTGAATATCTAAAAAAGTGTTTTGAATATTCCATAACAGTCATCATGCCCTACTACATATACATAAACTCATTGTCCCTTTTAGCTCTAAGGATCTTAAGAAAATAGTAATTGTAAAACCCATATTATAAATCCCTCCAAACCACATCTTGCAGTGTATCATACTAATTTAAAACATCCCACCATCACTTAGCTACTCCCCAAAGAATATAAGTTTTGAGATTCACTATTCTCTTTGGAGGTGTCTTCATATGCTAGAAGATTGAAAAATTACTCTCAATCCACATCTTAGTAGTCTTTGGACTTCCATCCCCCAAAAATGTGGGAGGATTTTTCTACTATAACATGAACTTTAGCTCTTCCATAAACGAGGAAGGCTATGAGGCTCCCTAAATGGTCTTCATAAAGCACATAAAACTTTCTAGGAACTATAGCTAATCACCCATATATAGTACTACCACGGGTTCCTCTACTAGAAATATTTAAGGATCTATTTATAGCCCATGGTCCACCATCACCAAGGCATGGTCATTTTCACACTCCTGGAGTACGACTAGTGATCTTCATGGTGGCATGTATCTACAATGACAAGAACACACCTCAGAAAAGATATATAATGACAATATCATATTTATAAGTGTTGTACGGGTCTATCCCTTCCTATAAACAATCCATACCCCTATGAATCCTCTTAAAACACATACTGGGTAAAATGGAACAAATGTAAAAAGTTCCCAAGTCACTACCTACTACCCACTCTAAATACAGGTATAGGTCAAGTTCTATATTTTTACAATTTTTTTTCATTAAGTTTCACATTTATTTAAAAAATCTATTTGAAATGGTTTAACCAAATGGGTCACCAATTCTGATCTATAAGGGCTCATAAACTTCATGAACCAAAGTGTGGTGTCAACTTAATCTAAGCTACAACATGTCGCAGTCCATGTGGCCAATGGTCTATGACTCGACATTCCATAATTGGCTTATAAGGGTGTATATTATTGCCTCAGTAAGAAAAAACTTTTTAGGTTATGTTAGTAACTCTAAGTAACAATTATGTGTCTCAATTCCCTGCACAAACCATTATTAAACAACAACTATATCACATAAGTAGCTCATCATAAATTTCTTAAAGTCAAGAAATACACCCTATATAGCATGGAATATGCATCAAATATGAATTATAACAAGTTCCTAAAATGATGCATGATATGTAATACCCTCATATCATTAGGAAAAAATGAAATCCATAATCATAAGGAACATCAAACAGCAAGTGTTTCACCCAATGGTGGAATCAAATCAGCTGTAATAAAAAAATCAAGAAAAACATGTTCTCTTTCACGAAATTTAGCTTTTTCTATATGAGGGTTAGCTACTCCCAACATAGATCATTACCAAATTCCAATACCTTTCTAATCCCTTTATATAGCCTCAAAATATTTTAGTAACCATAAAAAAGAAAACAACATTGATACTACTTTGTAATGTCCTGACCTGGGAACTACTAAATGGGGCCACGAGCTGGTGGGTCGCATGGCCTCAAGTGTACCTCTTTATATTCCAGAGGCTACCAACTAGAAATTAGGGACTACGGTCTGTCATTGGAGAGACCATGACCTCATGTTATAGTGTATCATAATGTAATTAATCACAATAGTCAATAGTAGAAGCAGATAAATAATTGAAAGAAGATAAACATCCAAAAGATTATGATAATAAATAGCTAAAGCATTAATATATGATATAATGATCATTTCATGTCTCCATAAATCAGGAAAATAGGTATATATGAATCTGGTACAATACATGTATCAAAATGTAAAAAATTACAAAAAGAACTATCTCCATATAGAATCATGGTCCTAGCTCGATCATGTGCTCTCGGGCTTCAAACAATGAACAAGACAAGCATCGTAAACTGGGTTCTTTCCCTAGTCCTTACATGTATTCATGAAGTATTTCTATTTACCCAACTACATCTTGAATAGGGTGTGAGATAACACTTAGTAGGCTACAAGAAATGATGTTTATAACCATGTCCAGTCTAAGTAATATAAAAAAAAGTAGTGTTCAATATATATATCATAGGTATAACTGTACAAAAGTAAAGTGCCCGAGGAAAAAGTGATACTCATAAAGTTATACTATCTATCCTATAAAAAATAATGAAACACCCATAACAAAGGTCAAATTAAATAAAGCCATCATAATCACGAGCTAACTGTAACACATACATAAACAGGTGTGATAAATTCTAGTCTAACCATTGTAATCTGATACACATATTAGGGATATCTATAACCATAGAAAAATATCCACCATTGCCACACTTTATAATAAAATGTCAAAATACAACATTAACAAGTCATATAATATAGTATAAAAAATATACCACAACCATTCCAAGTAAATAAATTTCAAAACATCTACAATAGCCACGCCATATAAACCAGTTTCCAAACATCCACAATGGCCACACCATGTAAAACTGTGTCATACCATGAAGGTCTAAATCCAAAATATAGAAGACTAAGGAATCCTCTTAGAGTCATAAGATAATATCAATGAAAAATTGTAAAATACTTGGGTGGTGTAAAAGGAGCATGTCAACATACCATTTTCAACAGGAGTCTAAGAAAGTTTGATCCAAGGGGTATCAAGGCTCATGGAACCTACATAATCAGGATATTAGGAGAAACTAGGTCCAAATAATCCACTACCATAATCAAGACCCATGGAGTATAAATTTCCATGTAATCCTATGGAATCCAGATCCAAGGATATCATCCAAGGAATTTACTACCATCTCAATTCATCATCTCAATTCATTCATCATTTCATGAACATTTACATTCCATGATTTCTTTCAACTCATTTCCACAATTGCTATAAAATCCATTTAAAAAATTAAATAATTTAACATTGTGTAATCACATGTAAAAGGAGGAATAACCATCTCCTAATCATTCATTTAATTATTATTCAACTTTACAAGGCTCCCAAAATCAACAGCGAGCTCACACACGCCCAACAGAGTGGTATAAAATAAGTCAGATAAAAAGACACACCTCATGAGTGTCCTAGGTTAGGCCTAACAACCACCAATAATCCCAAAGGTACTAGTGGGAAGCCTAAATAGGTCCCAAAAAATTATATCAAGACATTCAATAAATTTTAGGGGTAACATTGGAAACTATGGCGTGCTGCAAAACTATGATAAGCTATAAAACAACCAAATAATAAGGGAAAAGTTATTTAAAACTACCATAAACATGTGGTACAATAGTCATCCATTATTAGCTATTATATCATCCCATATTGAATGAAAATGAAGAAATTGAAGAAAAAAACCTGAAAATAGGGCATAAGGGACTGCACCAAAACGACGCCATCAAGAAGAAGATAAATGATGAGAGGTTCAAGAAGAATAGAATACTCACTAGCATGGATCTAATGAGAAAGGGGTGAGGGCTTACATGGGATTTCCTCCTATACATAAGATAAATGGGTGAGGGATTTCATCGAAAAAGGAGGCCTTGCCTCTATTTTTAAAAATATTTCTCATACATTTAAATGGCGTATAAATGCTTTAAACATCATGTAAACCTTGGGGTCTGCCCCTAGTAAAAACCCTTTAAATGTCATGAATTTTTCTACATAGGACATTAAACATTGTTTATTGAATACCCATTGTGTATTCAAAATACACATCATATAATTTTCCTACATCCAACTTACAACCCTCTTGCCTCTTTTATTCCAAAAACAACCCAACTAACCCATGGGCCTGACTTTAGGGTCTAAGACAAAAAAAATAACTTAAACAATATTTTAACTAGAAATAAAATGATCCATATATCATATAGAAACCTAGGATCATAAATCTATGGTGTGTCCACTAGGCACTACACCACGGTGGTCAAGGATAGGAAGGCCCACTGAGAAACAATGGTGGTTTCATCATAGAGCTTTTGTAGGGTATAGGCATTGAAGAATAGTAAACAAGCCATTTCATAATGATGTGATTATGTATTGTTACACTGAAAATGTTACAGTGTTTCCACGGTAGAGGTATTTCCTAGGATACCATAGGGTTTTTACGGATATTGAGGGGAATCCATGTCATGGCCCATGTGTTGTGTAGTTTTTTAAGGGATTTTTTGTAAATTTTAAGGGTCCCTATTTGTAACCCCATAAATTTTTGATCATCTAGTTTGAATAGAATAAAGGGGGGATCATTCCTTGGATTACCCACCCCTTAACTTGATCATCCTTCAATTTGGTTCCTCTAAAGTGGTTTCATCACATCGATCCTTGTCTATCCTTCTTCATCCCCACTTCCCCTCTTTGTTTTTAATATCCTTGGTTTCTATCCTAATTTTGGTTCTTTGTCTAGGGTTTTAGGTAGATAATTCCACCTAGTCATGGAGTAATCATTATACTTATTAAGGATTTTGGTTTTAGATTGTAGATTATGTCTTAGAAGGGAGTTTTTAAGCAAGTGTTCATTGTTTACCTCGAGGTACTTATTTTTATAGTTTTATTTAGGATATTTGTTAATTTTTTGTGTAATTAACAAAAAGTTTGGTTTAATAATTAGGGATTTCTCATGTATTAGTCCTAGTGGTGTTTAGATATGAATTTAGGAACTATTATTTCATATGTTGAGTTTGGATTCATTTATGCAACTATGGGATTTTGGTTTTAATTTCCTGGTTTATTAACATGCAAGCAATGGATATATATTTATTTTGCAAGAAAAATACACAAGACATAACCAATGTAAAGGAAATTAAAACAAGGGCCTATAGAGGCCTAAATTAATGGATACCTAGATGATACCCTCTTATCAGGTTAACACCCTCTACACTCAGATGAAGAACATTTGAAAAGAAAATGGCGCTGCAACCCTGATCAGCCACTATCATGGAGGCCAAATGATCATCTACCTTATTTCTCTCATGCCACATGTGAAGCACCTAAAAATTTTTGTTTCTGAGGATGGATATACATCTCCTGATGATATAAGAAATTGACCATGGAGTGGAGGTCATTTCGTGTAAGGAATCATGAATAATCCTCGAATCTGTTTCAACTTGAAAAATCGAGATCCCCTTCTGCCTGCATGGCTCCAATCCTGTGAACATATCCTTAGCCTCTGCCTAAATGGATCTCTCCACCCCATCGTACATAGAAAATGAAGTTATAACACCTCCCCTATGATCATGAACCACACCTCCCCCGTGCATGATACCTGCAACACACGACCCATTGAAATTTAGTTTAAACCCCATGATAGTTAGTTTCCATGACACCCAGTGGCCCCCCGGCCTAGTGTTAATCTACTTCAATGAGTAAACAGTCCCATAATAGTATTTATGGTTGATATAGGTACTCATGTTCTTAGATGTTTTCGTTAATATCTTCATATGGAGTGGTCAGTTTTCATTTGAGGTTTGTTTCTCTATTCATTCAATTTTCTAAAATATAAAACCATCATTGTTTTCCTATTTTGATCTGTGTTTTTAATATATTAAAAAATGGAGAAATATACATTTCATAGTATTTTTAAAATTATATTAGGGTTATTATCATATAAAATTGCTTATTGAAGTTATATTTTATCACTTTATTCTTTTAAAATGTTGGAATTCATGTTTTAGAAATGGTTTACTAAACAAATATGGTCTTAGCTATTTCCCATCGTTTTAGGTGTAATAATGACTATTGTTTCTAGTATTTTATTATTATTTGGGTTTAAATATTGTTGGGTGATGTTTAAAAATGGATTTAAAAATTTTAAAATAGTTTTTAAAAAAATTTATGGTTTTTTTTCAAGAGACATAATTGTAGAGAGGTTTTCTAAAATTGATTCTAAATGCCCTGTTAACACCTTGTATAAAAAGAGTGTTCCATTAAAATAGATACACCTTTAGTTTTGATCCCATGGATTTAGGTGTTTTTTAACTTGGCTATATTGGAAGATAAATATGATTATGTATTTGTATTTATGTGGGTGAGTAGGGATTATTACTAAAAATGGGTATGTTGGTGGGAATTGTAGTTTATCTAAGATAATTGATATAATTTGTGTTGATTTTTTATTGGTATGTGATAATTGTTACCCCATACCTATGACTAACTTCTTGGTAGGTACTTGGGTATAAAAACATATATCAAAAGAGGTCATTTTAGTTACCCTTTTTTCATTTTAATACTTTTAAACATATCAAAGGATGTTTTTGGAGCCAAACCCTAAGATGGCATGAGATTATGAGGCCCAGTGAGCCTAGAATTAATATTATAAAATTATTAAATATATTAACATCATGCATGAATATTTTTTCATAAATAATGTAATATCTCCCAAATGGATCCTTGGATTGGAAATATGAGTCCATGGTTGAATCTTGAACGAGGGGTTTACCCTAGGTGAAACCTAAGGTTTGTCGGTGCCAAAAATCTAGTTGAGGTAGTCATTGGCGGTGTTTTTAATTAAAATAAATAATTAAATTTATTGATTTTATTTTAAATAGGCATGACCTCAAATACTCTACATATACCTTGTCATAAAAATTCTCCAGTTTTAGCTGCTTAAACCAAGGGATAATTGAGAGGATCTATGAATTTATTCATTCGACAATCGAGATCAGAGGAAGATGAGAGATCAGATCAATGTGGATTAGAAGGAAGCGAACACAATAGGATCCCCACATCATGGGTGAACATTTTCTTCACTACTGATCAATCCAAATTGAGGTAGGACTCATCAATGTTGGTTTTTACCTTTTTTATTAAATTATTAAATCATGGATTTGATCTTCTTTATTTCTTGTTTGAGATCACATGCCCTTTGCATGATCTCATATGTGAATTAAATTATTTTATTTAATTTAAATATTTTTATGCCTTATTATCACCTTGTATAGCACTAATATATGGTTTCTAGAACATAATTCTTTTTCATCAATGATATTTCTTTTTTTTTCTTGTTTATTTCCCCTCTTGGTTCATTGTGTTCTTCATCGTCAGCCTATGGGGTCACAGTTTGACTTTTCTAGCATGGGTTTGAGCACGATCGAACCCTTAGATTCATTGTGGTTTCATGAATAAAACATGAATATATGATTTTTATATGTACCTATGAATGATTATATATGTGGATGATACTCCATGGATGCAGGATCTATAGGGACAATGAGATCGAGTGGTAGGTGATCAGAGGGTGATGTGAGGCTTTGCAGGATTCAAAGGGATCACTGGATTCTAATTCCTAGAAACTAGAGGCATATAATTGGAATCAAAATTAAATTCCCACTGATTCCTAGTGTTTGTTCAATGATTAAAATTGAATTTAAGGTGAATCTAGAGATCCTTGTAAAGGAACTAGAATTATTGTGAAAAAACTGACTAAAAACCATGTAGTCAGAAGAATACACATTGTGTAGCCCCCCAGGTTGTGGTTCTAGGGTTTCAGAAAATGTTATAGATCCCACATAGTGTGACCATACCTAGATATACAAGTCATGTGTATGTTTTCACATTCTAAATACCCCATTCAGTCAGACACACTATATACTCCCAAAGAACATAGGCATGGGCTGATACCCAGGTGTGACAAAGTGTATTACCAGTTACAAGGGAATGATCCTAAGTACACGGGCATGAACAAGAGGACATGAGAAATACTAGAATGGATGAGACATGCTGTTTTTGAACCATACATTCCATGTATGATGAGATGGATTCTAATCCATTTCCAGAGGAGAACACGTCCAAGTGAAGAGGCGGGGTAAAACGCCATGTGGACTCTCTTACATGTTGTGTATTCCCTACTTCAACTTATTTATCTCATATATCATTTGTTTTGGACTCATATTTTGAATTGAGGGTAGCCTATCCTGAGTATTTTTTTCATGTAGAACATTATGGTATACATCCTTTATGAATACGATATACAATGCAAATTTTTCTTAGTGTGATGCTTCTTTAGGAGGCAATCAATGATGGAAGTGATGAGGGAATGATCATTAGTGAGAAATCGGGGTTATTACTCCCCTGTTACATAAGGGCATGGGTTCTCTATACTATCAGAGATATGTTAGGGTCAGTAATACCCTATCACACTAAGTCATTGGTTCCCTATATTATTTATATAGATATATATGGTAGTCCCCTAAGCGGGTGAAAGTCTACTAAGCAGATCTCCCTCATCTCTAAGCTTTGATGGGGAACAGGCCCTCCACTAGAGTTGTGTATCACTTATTTGTGGAGCATAGTGGATAATATTGGGTCCCTCCACATATATGTTTTAAGGTTATAATTGATGATGGGTATCAGGGATGGACTTATAGGGCTATAGGATTACTCAACAACTTTGGTTGGGCTCTGATATGGATATCCCCTGACTCTCTAATCTCAGTTTATTTATGAGTATATATATGTGTATCTATTAGGTTTTGTTTCCCTATTTATTTGGATTGATATGACTGTTTTTGTATCTCTCTATCAATTATTTTCTATTTTTATGTCATCCTACTGGTTATGTATATAATCACCCTTGTATGGTATTTTCCCACATGTGTCATGTCTTCGGTAAAACACGGACAGATCAGTAGTGGTTATAGTATATCATAGAAATACATGGGTGAATTGAATGAATAGAAAGTCCAATATTAGAGATCAGGAGATGAGATCTCTTAAATTTACATTATTCTAGTTATTGTCAGGTTGGGGCATATTTTTCCCCTTTACACTTTGGTTGTATTCTTTCAAACTCTATTTTTTTCTAGAGGTTATTACATGCATAATTTCTCTATATGTTGTTGTATTTTATTGTTAATTTGTACTATTTCATGGATATGGTTTCACACATGTGTGAAAATACATTAGGAAAAGGCCTCTCAGTTTATATTATGCCTTCTTAGTGATTGTCTCCATCCCATTTCCTATTGAGGTGATCTTGGGGTTGTGACGACCCATCCTTCCACCATCTAGGTGGCCCCCAATGGGTTAGGTTGTTACTGAGTGGTATTAGAGTAGTTCATTACATGATAAGGTTTTAGAATATTTCCCCACATGAGGATTGGATGTGACTTAGGGAAATGGTGTTAAAGTGTCTCAAGTTTGGATTTCAATCCAAGAAACCCAGTGTTAGTGCAATGGCCGATGTATCCATATACCAGGACTTTGACTACATACTTTTCAACTCATCATACCTGGACACTGTTTGCAGGGATCAATGGTACATGCATCATATTGTATTGAGTCTTTTTACTATGCTTATTGACTCAACACATGGTATATATATTCTCATCATACCATGGTACGTCTTTATCACTTTCAGGATGCCTCTAAGAAGAAAATCAGGAAGGTTACTGATTTAGGATCATGAAAACAGTATGATGAGTGATGAGGCCTCGGTTCAAGGTCTATCCCATTAGGTGTTTTCTCTAGGTGGTTAGGCAGAAGCACCCTTGCATGTTGAGAAACAACTAGTACCAGCAGGTCAGGATAAGGATACGACTATGTTGAACATGCTATATGAGTTCCAGTGACAAAAGTCGTTGAGGTTCAGTGGTGAGCCATATCCTTAGGTAGTGGAGGATTGTCTTTATTTTTTGGTTTGATCTGTTATGTAGGTAAATACCCTAAAATATTAGATAGTTAGTCTGGTAGGCAGTATTTTCCATGGAGTATCTGGGTTCTGGTGAATTTTGGTTACCTAGATCCATGATGAGACAATTCTCTCATAGTCTGACTTCCAATAACTATTTCATGAAGAGTATTACCCCTTTTAATATACTCAATTTGGATCTTGGAGCTGATGATGGGTTCCATGTGGCTGATTCATCTACAGCAGGTATCAAGCATCATATGTTGAGATCTTAGAATAGGATCCATTCACATAATCAAACTCAAATGTGAGGATATATTGATTTGGGACCACACCGAGGATCCAGTAATCTTGGAGATGGTTGATGTTATGCTTTCTAGAGGCAAGGTCACTTAGGTTATTATTTCTTGACCCATAATGTTGATCATGATAGGAAGATAGTGGAAGGACCCCCATAGTAGAGGAATCACCATGATCGAGGATATCCCAGACATGTCTAGGGAATCATGTAGGGAGGAGGTGTTGGAAGAGGGTCAGGAGAATATCTAAAGTGAGGAGTAGCTGGATGAGTAGGACATTATGAGAACCTACCACTACCACCACTAGGTGGCCCATGTCAGGCTCATGGAGCTAGCAGTCAGGGTTGTGGGAATTTTCAAGCCATGGAGGGCTACGACTAGGCTATACATGAGATAATATGAGGTAAAATCTATGTTTATTATAATTTTTACTCAATACTAGTATAAAAATGTGTGATTTATTTCATAATCTCCTTATTCTTAATGTGAGAGATGTATCTTCTAGTTGAGACTTCAACGCATCAGGTTTTTCTAGAGGTTTTGACTAGGTGCGATTCTTCGATATCATTTTTCTTCCAGTAGTACGAGCTATCACTTAGTGGAGAGAGTTTAACATGGAAATTCTTGGTTAACATGATGAAACATTATGATTCCATCCTAGGTATATACTATTTGTACAAGGTTCATGCCTATATCGAATGTCATCATAGGCGAGTCAGATTCCTTTAGAAAAATGGTTTGAAATTATCCATTGTGGGATAGATAGATCTCATGGATGAGAAATTAGTCCTTTTTTAGGATGATATATCCCATAACCCATCATTTGGTGAGTTTTTTCCTTATCATAATGGCTCTTCAGACATCTAGAATCCCTCAGTAGTGGAGGATTGTATGGATGTCTTCCTTGAGGATGTTTTGGGACTAATTAAGAGGTGGGAGATGGAATTATGCCTGGAATTTCACCTTGGGACCATAAAGATATCTTTTGTATCATATCAGATGGATCCTCATGATATCTAAGAGCTCAGGGTGCAATTGTAGGAACATTAAGAGAGGGTTTTATCAAACCTAGTGTGTCCCCTTGGGAATCTCCAGTTTTGTTCATGAAAAAGAAGGATGGGATATTGTGTATTTTTGTTTATTATTTTCCCCCAGACCAATAAATAATAAATAATAAGTTTCCCTTGTCAATTATTGATGACTTATTTTAATATTTTCAATGAATGAGTTGGTTCTCAAAGATTGATCTTAGTTCCACTACAACCAGTTGAGGGTTTGCGAGGATGATATTCCAAAGATGGCATTCAGATTTCTCTATGGACACTATGAGTTTCTGATGATTCCTTTTGGTGTGAAAAATTACCCTATTATTTTTATGGGTCTGATGAACCAGATCTTCCATCCATACTTGGACCGATATGTGATTATATTCATTTTTTAAATACTCATCTACTCTATGTTAGAGGAGAAGCATGTAGAGCAATTGAGGATAGTCCTAGAATTACTCTGGGAGGGTAATATTTATGGAATTATCTTGAAGTTATATTTATGTCTCTATGGGGTTCACTTCTTAGGGAATGTGATTTGTATGCATAGACTGCCTGTGGATGAAAAAAATATTGATGCAGTTCTTGATTGGGAGTCACCCAACATTATGTCAAAGGTGAACTGTTTTCTTGGCTAGGAAGGGTACTATAGAAGGTTCGTTCCTGAAATTTCTAGAGTAGCATACCCTTTGAATTCCTTAACGTATAAAGGGTATCCATTTATCTAGATCGATCAATTTCAGGGATCCTTCAAGAAGTTGAGGCTGAGGATGACTAGTGCTCTTATATTGAGGATGTTGGAGGAGGGTGTGGAGTATGTAGTTTTTTTTCAATAAATATAGAATTATTATTTATTGTGTATTGATGTCTAGGTGGGTTGGGATTTCATATATTTAGAGGTATTTGAGACCCCAAGATTATAACTACGATACTTTTGACCTAGAGTTGGCATCAGTAGTCTTCTCTCTGATGATGTGGAGGTACTATCTTTTGGGAGATAACTTTTTTGTTTACTCAAACCACCAGAGTCTCAGTTATATATTCGTACAAAGATATTTAAACCTAAGTAAGAGGGTTTGGTTGGATTTAATTTAGTACTATGACTTTGAAATAGTATATACTCCTAGAAAGGGAAATGCTGTGGAAGATTCCCTTAGTAGGAAGTCGCATTCATTCCTAGGGGGGGAGACATATGAGGATTCAAATTCTTTGCATCTGACCTTGGTAGAGGAGAGGGGTTAATATTTTCTTCAGTTGATACTTTTGAATCCCCCACTTTTCTAGTGTATGATGGAGTCTCAATTGAGAGACATCGACTATGAGGTTCTTTGTGACTAGATATCTTTAATAAATTCACCAGATATATTTTCTGAAGTAGGTGAACACATAATCCTTTTCCAGGTATGGATGATGTTTCTTGTCATGTTGCGAGAGGATTTGATAAGGGAGTTTCACAATTATCATTTGGATGTATAACCCAGTATAGGGATGATGTACGGAGACCTTAAATGGTTGTTTTGGTGGACTAGAATGAGGAAGATTGTTGTTAAGTTCATCTCTCAGTGTATCACATGTAATCAGGTGAAGGCTGAGAACTAGGTTCTAGTAATATTGATAGGTCCCTTTGAGATCCCAAATTGGAAATGGGATGTCACATCCATGGAATTTTTGATGGGCTTCCACAAACATTGAGTATCTATAATTCCATCTGGGTAATAGTTGACCAACTTATAAAGTAGGCACACTTCCATTCCATCATGGATTAGAGTTTGGTGGAGATTATATGATATTTATACATTTTTAAGATCATATGAATCTATGGGTTACCCCCAATAATTTTCTCTAACCATGATGCAAAGTTCACTTCACGAATATGGATAGTCATGCAAAAGGAATTTAGGACCCAATTGAGGATGAGTATGGTGTTCCACCCCCAAACTAATGGGAAGACCAAGCACACTATCCAGGTGTTGGAGGATATGCTGAGGTATTTTGTTTTATACATCGTCTGGAGTTGGGATTATCACTTTACATTGGTATAGTTTTCTTATAATAACAGCTATCACTCTATGATCGGTATGGAACCTTTTGAGGCCCTAAATGGGAGGCCTTGCAGGTAACCCTTGTGTTGTAATGAGATTGCATAGACATGAATTATTGGGATAGAGATGGTGGGAGATATGTTGAAAAAGGTCAAGGTGATACAAGAGCGGATAATGATATCCCATATCTGTCATAAATCTTACACAGATCGATGTCTTATGAACTTATAGTTTGATCAAGGAGACCATTTTTTCCCTAAGAGTCTCTCCATGATGAGGATTTTTTAGGTTTTTCTAGAGAGTTAAACTATCCCTGAGGTTCATAAATCCATTTGAGATATTTTGTAGGTTTTTCAAGGTTTCTTACCACCTACCCTTACCCTCACAGTTGGATCATATTCATGACATATTCCATGTTTCGCAGCTGACAAGATGTGTGCATGATCCTATGAACTTAATTGACTGGGGTGAGATGGAAATAAAGGATGGATCCACCATCACATATTACCTAATTCTGATTAAGTATTTTCAAGAGATTATCCTATGAGGATATACCATTCCCTTGGATCAGCTGTTATGGCAGCACAAGAGCATGCAAGAGGGCTCTTGGGAGCAGGAGAGCCAGAAGCGGACTTAGTATCCCCACCTTTCTGTTTATCTTCTGATTTTTAGGGATGAAAATACTTGAAGTGGGGAATAATTTGATGAGCTAGTTTTTTTCTTATAATACATTGAAATATATCAAGTAATATTTTCAGATCCATGCACTATGACGGCGTGAGATTTCGAGGCCTGATGAGCCCGAAATTGATATTATAAAAATATTAAATATACTAATATTATACAAAAAAAATATTTAAAAAATAATGGAATATATCTCAAATAGATCCTCAAATTATAAATACAAGGTCAAGGTTGAATCAAGAACATGGTTTATACCCTAGAAGCAACCTAAGGTTGGCCGGTGCTTGACGTCTTGTTGAGGCAGTCATTGACAGTGTGTTTAATTAAAATAAAAAATTAAGTTTATTTATATTATTCTAAACACCCATGACCTAAAATCCTATATATATTCATTTTTATTAAAATTATTCAGTTTTAGATTCCTAAACCCTGATAGAATTTAGAGGAGCTTCGACATTCATTATAGGAAGAGTGAAATCGGAGGATGGTGGTAGATCAAATAAAGGTGGATTAGTAGGAAGAAAACACAGTGGGATACCAATATCACTTTATAGTTCATTATTTACCAAATATTTATCCAAATAGAGGTAGGAATCATAAATTATGGTTTCCATCCTCTTTATTAAATTGTTACATCATGGATTTGATATTCATTATTTATTGTTAGTGATCGCACACCCTTCGCAAGATCTCATTGGTGAATTAAATTGATGTATTAAATTTAATTTTTCTTATTCCATGTTATCATCCCATATATCCTTGACCTATGATTTTTTTCCAAGAAATATTTTACAATGAAAATTACACCATTTTTTGTGATTTTACCCTCTTCTTTCATCACATTCTTCATTGTTTGCCTATGGGGTCACAGTTCAACTTTTCTAGGGTGAGTACAAGCATAATCGAGCCCTTATATTCATTGTGAATGCATGAATGACACATAGAAAAATGATTTGTAGATGGATCTATGGAAAAAAATTTATGTGGGTTATACTTCTTAGATCTGAGATCCATCGGGGTGAGAGGATTAAGCAGCAAGATACTGGAGGGTGACACGAGGCATTACGAACATCAAGGGGATCAATGCATTCCAATTTCAGGCCATCGAAGTTCCAAAATCAATGGTTACAGTTGATTCTCACCATCTCCAAGTGGTTTATATATGAGGAGATTAGCGGTGAAGTTTGTTCTAGAGATCCATATGAAAGATATGTAATTCTTGAAAAACCCCCAACCACACACTATGTAGTCTAAAGAAAACACAGTGTGTCACCCCTAGCTACAATTATAGGGTTTTAAAAAAATAGGATCAAATTTTGTGTGGTAGGACCCACATGATGTGTGGCCCTACCCAGGTGGCCAAGTCATGTGCCAACTGTCACATGTCCAGGACTATTGGAACCAAATTCTGTCATAAAAGTGGCTAGAAATGGAGTTTAGTTTGTGTTTATTATTAATCCACACTAGGTTGATCAAGGAGTTTTAAATCCAAGTGTATTTATGAAGAATATGGTTTCAATTTTTAATTCAGTGTTGTTTCCCAGTGTTTTACAAATTTTTTGGTCCAAACTTTAGAGGATGAAGAAAGTTGTTTCAGGAAGAGGGAGTTGCACGCAAGAATGAATGTGAATCAAAATCTTATATGTAAGTGGAGTTTTGAGATCACTACATAAAAATATAGAAAAGGAAAGAGTCATTTGAAATATATGGAATGGAATTAAACACAAACTAGCATGACATAGTAAGATTTGTACATTCCTATGAAATAAATATGAAGTGGGTGGCACGAAAGGAACTTATGTTCCAAATAAGACATCAAAATGTAGTCTTTCTCACATGGGTGAATGTTTCACGCAAAGTGTTAGGTGGGTGAGAAACTTAAAGACATGGTATAAAATTTCTATAAATTAGAGGCTACCCCAAGTCTACAGGGAGAACATTTCCAATGAAAATTTGGTATCTCTTCCGCATGAAAGAGTTGTGCATAAAAGAGTTACACATAGTAAATATTTCATGCAGAGTGTTCCTTATCTCTATCAAGACCATGTGAAATTCTTTTTTTGTTTTCAAGAAAGATAAGGGTTGTGTTAAATTCATCCAACTCGATAATCCCAAAAATTGTGTGCAAGAAATGATGATTCACACAAGTGATTAAGTTACACTACTAGTAGGTTTTGAATATTTTGTTTGCTTGATCAGTGATTTCAAATACATAAACTCAGGTCTTTGATGAGAGCAGAGTCTCATTATATTAAAGTAAAAAGACTTAAATTCAAATATACTAAATATACCTTCATGTATTTAAACTAATTAAAACTTCACCCAATGTAGTGATCTAGGGGTATTCGATGGAAGTCTTCTGAGGGAGGCAGTGTGTTATCCTTAAAATCTTAAAAAGGAATTGTGTCTGGAACAGAGTGATTTTTTTTAACTTATGTATCCCACAACTAGTGAAGATTAGTGGATTTTGGTAAGACCAAAATACTTTCAGTGTATTCTCCTTGTACTAGACCTTAGTGGTGAACCAAGTAAAACTGCATTTTTTTCTCTCTACATGTGAATGTTTAATTACAACATGATTCCAATCAGACAGGTTTAACAAGTTCTTACCAACGTGGTAATAAGATCCATCACTTTGAAAGAAAATTTTGACACCTTGATTCACCCCTCCCCTATCAGGGTGTTCTAAGATCCTATAAGTTGTATTAGATCCAGGTTTCTGGTGTTTAATCTAGCCTTTATTGTTTTCATGGAGAATTTGGTAGTTGTTAGAGGATTCCCCCTCTTTGATGGAAGAAACTTCAAGACATGGAAGAACATTATGAGATATCATCTAATATATCATATAATGGAAGTTCTTTTTCCACTTTATAGGGGATTCAGGTCACTACTGCAACATGATTTTCTATGATAGAAACAAATAGTAAAATACTATATTCGTATGTCAAATCACAAAATTCCCTTATTATAGATCTATCTGATAAAATATATCTAAATGTGATGTGTTTCACTTCATCCATGTATATGTGGGAAAACTGTAAAATATATATGAAGGTGAAAACAAAGTGAAGGAGGAAAAACTCCAAGTTTTTCATAATAGGTTCGATGAATTGAAAATGAATCTTCATGAAAATGAAGATACCTTTTATAATAAAATTACTAAAGTTGTTATAGAAATTCATGGACTTTGTAAAGAGATTAAAGATATTGGAATTGTGAGGAAAATATTGAGAAGGATTCCACGACTGTACAACCCAAAAAATTTAGCACATGATTAAATGGGTATTTTTAAACATTCTCTTGATGACCTTCTAAGTAGTCTAGTGGCTTATGAAATTAGATTCAAACAAGACGATGAAACAACTTTAGTAATCAAGGAAATGGTATTCAAAGACATAGAAAACATGAAGTTTCCAATGATAGATTTGATGAATATAATGAGGAATATGAACTTATTTATATTTTTTTCAAGAAATTCAAGAGATTAAAATGGATATTTGAAAGAAATATTCTTATGGCCTATTTTTTATTCGGTAGATTTGGGAACATTTCCTCTATGAAATATCAATTTTGTGGCTTTATAGGCCATTCCATGTCATACTATGAAGATTTAAGAAGCTATCTGAATGGGGAAGCACTTGTAAGTCATTAAAGGAGAATGAGACCATATCATTTATCATATATAAGAAATAGTTTTATGGATATTTTTTTCAATGTTCTAATAATATCCATAAATCTATTCATTTTATGAAGAGGAAAGGCGGGAACTTTATCTATAAAACTCATAGAATAGTCAATACCCACCAACCGGGCAGAGTTACTCTTGCAAATAGGTATTCTTCTTTAGAAGAACAATATGAGTATGATGAATCTATGAATAGGGAAAATAGATTGGAAATTCCATCTTCTTTCTCCGGTAAATCAAGTATCTCATGGAAGGAAAAGAAGAAAATTGAGAAATATAACCTTAAAGAAGTAGCTCTCAAAGCTACAAAGAATAGAAGCACCTGGATTCTTAATAGTGGATTCTTATCCCATATAAAGGGAAATAGAGATTTATTGAATAATGTTAAGAAAGGGATTGATGGAATAGTAAGTATTGGACATGAGAGTGCCTTAAAGACTGAAGGAAGTGAAATTAAAGAACTATAAAAGTATAAGCTTAGGAAAACTAAAGTTGTCTATGTGGACGGTTTGTGTCACAATCTCCTGAGTGTGATTCAACTCTATGAATTGGTACCGACAATGACATTCAATCAAAAGGGATTCACTATAAAAGTAAATATAAGGAATTGTCTCATGAAAGGATGTATAATGGAAGTAAATTTATACCAGGTTGACAGTAAAGAGAATATTTTTTACTTAACTATTTAAGAAGTAAACAACTTGTGGCTTTGGAGGTTGGGTCACATTAATAAATAGAGCCTGTAAAAGATATGTAATCTGAATATAGTCATTGATATTCACAATCTAAAGCATTAATGAGAAAATACATTTGATTCTTGCATGCGAGGAAATATATTCAAGTTTTTATATTGGATAACAAACAAAAGGGAATAAAATCTAATTGATCTCATCCATATAGACATTTGTGGTCTAATAAATGTGGCTAGAACATATAGAGATAGGTACTTAATTATATTTATTAATGATTATAGCATAATTTCTTGTGTAATGATTATACATAGGAAATAGAAATTACTTGATTGCATGAAAAGTTGTCGTCGAATAGCTGATAATGATACTGGTCGTGTAATTAAAGTTATATGATCTGAAAATGGAAGAGAATACATATATATTGAATTTAAAAATTATAATTAAAAACATGGAATAAAGAATGAGGTGGATATAGTGACAACCCCACAGAAAAATTAAGTTGTTGAATGAAAAAATCGATAGGTGAACAATATGAATAGAATTATGCTAATTGAGAGTCATATATATCATCCTTATTGGAAAGAGTCTATTCAAGTAGCATTGTACACCCAAAATTGAAATGGAATTTTTATGGGAGAAACCAAGACACCATATGAGTTGTGGTATGGAAGTAATCCCTCTCTAGAGTATTTTTAGGTTTCTTGAAGTAAATATTTCATATTAAAAAAATAAGGCAATCAAAGAAACTATAGTGATGCTAAAGATGAGGTAATATTCCTTAGATATTAAATCCATTAAATTTTACAATAATCATATTGAAATTATTTTGAAAAGCAGTGACATCAAGAACATTGAATATAAATCCATAAATACCTCGAGAAGCTAATAATATAATATGATATAAGATTAAGAAGAAAGTGTATAAGGGATGGATTCAAATGCAGAAAAAGTGTAAGGATTTAAAAAACCAGGGATAAAAAAATAATGGTGATTCAGAAGAATTAGAAGATTAATCCATGGCTGAGGAAAAATTGTCAAAACCTTACAGGAGAAATAGAAGAGCATAAATTATTCAATCCAACTTTATTGGGGATTGGAATACATCCACACAATTAAGGACAATGATGAATTAATAACATTCTATCATACTATTAATTGTGGAACAAACCTCGTGTGAAGAAGAAGTAAAGGATGAATCATGGGTTAAGACCATGAATGAAGATCTTGATTATATTGATAAGAACCGGACATGTGATCTTGTTAAGAGACATGAAAATCACAATGGTATTAGAAAAAAGTGGATATTTAAAAAAATTGATGATCATGGAAATGTGATCAGAAACAAGGAATGATTAGTGTGTAAAGGTTGTGCATAGATTGAAGGTGTTTATATTGATGAAACATTTTCTCTGATGGATAGATTGGAGTAGATCAATACTTTTCTTACTATGGCCATTGAAAGAGGGTATAAATTTTGTCATATGGATGTCAAAATAGTATTATTAAATTGATTCCTTGAAAAATAAGTCTACATTGAAAACCGGTGGGATTTTTAATTGGAAATGATAAAGAAACTTTTTTATATTAAATAAGGCTCTATGTGGTCTTCAGAAGGCATCATGAACATGTTACTCTCGACTGGATGCTTATATGAAAAAGATTTAATTCAAAAGAGGATGTTTCAATCATAATATATATGTGAATAATTAATAGAAATATCATTTTATGGTTCTTGTGTATATGGATGATATTATATTTAATAAAAGCAGGTAGGGATCAGTGGAAGAATTCACAGATCATATGAAATCCAAATTTTAAATGTCCATGATTAGTGAACTAGCATAATTTTTGGTGCTACATGTCATTCAAGAGAAGTATTATACCTTCATTTCTTATTAAATATATAAAAGATATATTTTTAATAAATTAAACATGAAAAACTCCAAACTAGTTTCGACTCTGATTTGCGGTTGGGGAAAAACTTGTAAATCATGAGGATGGGACATCTTTGGATCCCACCCTCTACAAGATAATCATTATAATCTCATTATACTTGATTGAAACTCATCCAGATACCATATTTCTAACATTATTTGAGTCCATTTTCCAAATTAATCTGAAGTAATATCATTTGTAAGTAGTTAAAATAATCATGAGGTATATTCAAGGTACAATCAATTTTGTATTATACTTTGTTGTATGAAGAAATAATGAATTATCAATATTTTTTATGCTTACTGTGATGGAGATGTGGTGGATAGAAAGTTTACAAGTGGTGGATCATTCTTCATTAGAAATAAATGTGTGGGATGGTTGAGAAAGAAACAAGAAATAGCTTCTATTATTAAGGTTGAATTATAATATCTATCTACTATAAAGGCTTTCACTTAGCTATTGTGGATGAAGAAATAACTTGCTGATATTGGTGATGAGGTGAAACAGCCAATGGTGATTCCCTGTTACAACAAGATAATGATCGATCATAAGAAGAATCATATTCAACACTCTCATACTAAACATATTGATATTAGATATACCTTAATCAAGGAAAAATGTTTAAAAAAGGTGTGATTAAAATAAAGCATTTTGGAATTTATGACCAAGTGGCTAACATTATAACTAAGCCATTGGCAGAACATGTGTTTTAGAAACATCAAATGAACCTCATTGTTCAAGCACCTCCTAGTGATTGAGGAGTTTATATATAGTCCCCTCTCCCAATTTTTGTTAAATGTTTTAATATTTTTGAGTAAGTGATGTAGGTTTATGGGGGAGATACAATCTAGGGGGAGTGTGTTTTGAGCTCTATAAGTAAGAATATGCGGTCTTTGGATTTTTCTTTCAAAGGGGGAGAATGGAGAAATTCAATTTTATAAAGTTTTTTTGGTTTGATGGTTTTAAAAACCATGAAATTCTTTTGTGACTAAATGAGAATTAGGTGTTATAAGGAAGCGGTATGCAATGATTCTATGAAACTATGAGACTTAGGTGTTATAAGGAAACAATTATTTTTTCTCAAATCATATCTTGGAAATATTTAAGCATTCCAAAACACGAGAACCTAATTCATTATTCCCCTCTTATTTTCTACATGGATCTTTGATCATATATAATTGGAGTGTTGGATGTCTTGTATCTCATGTTTTAGGTTTCTATTCTAGTCTAGTGATTTATTAAATTTATCTAATAGATATCCAACAAACCCAAAGGGGGAGATAGTGGGAATCAAGGTCTATCAAAGAAGGTAGTTGTAAATGGAGTTTAGTTTTTTTGTTAATCCATGATGGTTTAATCAGGGAGTTTGCAAGGCAGATTTTTTTATGATTCACATGGTTTCTACATTGAAGGTGGCATTGTTTCCAATTGTTTTTTCAAATTTTTGGGTCCAAAATTTGGAGGATGAAGAATTTTTTTTCAGGATAAGACAGTTTCATGCAAGAATGATGGTGAATCAAAATATTTCACGCAAGTGGATTTCAAGATCATCACATAAAAATATGGTAAATGAAAGAGTTGCATGCAAGATCTAGAATAGTATCAAAGAAGAACTTTCACAGAACGGGAAGAGTTGCACACACCTATGAAATAAAGATGAAGTGGGAAGTGCATAAGGAATTTACATTAAAAATACAACATCAAAATGTAGACTTTTAAACATGGGGGAATGTTTCATTCAAAGTGTAAGGCATGTGAGAAACATGTATGCAAGGTCAACAACATCTATAAATAAGAGGCTACCACCAGTCAATAGGAAGAACTTTTCAAATGAAAATTTTTTATCTATGTCGTGTGAAAGAGTTTTGTGTAGAAGAGTTATGTGTAGTAAATCTTATTCATAGAATGTTATTTGTATCTATCAAGACCAAGTGAAACTCTTTGACTGATTACATTAAATATAAGGGTTGAACAAAATTTATCTTGCAGGAAAATCCCAAAATTTGTTTTCAAGAATGGGTGTTTCACGCAAGTGCTTGAGTTGTGCTACTAGTAGGTTTTTAATATCTGATTTGTTTGATCAATGCTTTCAAGTTCATAAAATCATGTCTTTGGTTCAAGAAGAGTCTCATTATATTCAGGGATAAATAATTAAATGACACTATATTTATGAAACCTTAAAGTATTTAAACTGAGTAAGACTTCATCTAAAGAACTGAGTTTGGGGGAGTCAATGGAAGTGTTCTGAGGGAGGTGGTATGATATCCCCAAAACCTTGTAAAGTAGTGTTTCTGGAATAGAGTGACTGTGTTTGAACTACTTTATTACAAAACTATTGAAGATTAGTCAATTTTTTTAAAATCGACACACTTTTGGTGTATTCTCCTTGGACTAACCCTTAGTGGTGAACCATGTAAAACTGTTGTGTTGTCCCTTTGCATGTCAATGTTTAATTACTAAATGATTCAAATCAGATGGGATTAACAAGTTCCTACCAATGTGTTAACAAGATCTACACCTTTGAAATAAAAATTTGACACTTTGATTCATGCATCCCCTCCCAGGGTGTTCCAGGTTCCTACAAGGACCTCGATTGATTGGACACGTCTTCTACTCTGTGAGTATATGGTCATGGGATGGTACCCAACCATTTTTGGGTGAACATCCAAGTGCACAAGCATGTCCAAAAGTACACAGGCATATCTAGGAGGACACGATCAGGCTATGAGAGGCTAATACATGCCATGTATTTCCCATACACTTTGTGTATGATGACATGGATTATAATCCATGTCTATAGGAGAACACGACCATGTGAAACGGTGGGTTCACACATCATACGGACCCCCATACACATTGTGTATTCCCTAATTTAACTTCTTTATCTCAAATCTCCATCTTTTAGACATGGATTATATCCCATGAGTAGCCTGTCCTGAGTGATTTTCTACATAGAACATTATAGAGGCATTCATTTTAGAATACAATATATGATGTGAGATTTTCCCAGTGTGATTATTCTTTAGGAAATTCTCGATGATGACGGTGATCAGGGCAGGATTATCAATGATATGTCAAGGTCAATACTCCCATATCGCACCATGTCATGGGTTCCCCATACTATCAGAGAGATTTTAGGGTCATTATTCCCCTATAACACTAGAGTATGGTTCCCCATATTCTTTTTACAGATACAGAAAATATTCCCCTTTACAGATGTGGGTCCTCTATCTACAGATTGGTACTCCCCCATATTTGGGCTCTAGTGGGGTGAGGTTACTCCACAAGAGTTGTGGCTCCCTCAGCTATGGAGTGTAGTGGAAAGTAGCGAGATGCTCCACTCAAATTCTAGCGAGGTTACATCTTACGATGGGCATAAATGATGGAATTTTGGAGATGTAGGCTTACTCATCAACTTTGGTTGGTTTGTGAGATAAAGATCTCCTTTCTCTCTCCTTTAGGTTGCTTTATGAGTATATATATGTGTATCTATTGGGTTTCATTTCCCACATTATTTGGTTTGATTTGATTATTATTTTATCTCTCTATTTATCCCTGTTGGTTTCTAGGGTGTCCTACTGGGTATGTATTTCCTGCATATGTCATGTCATATGTAGATGACAAACATATTGCTGGTTATTATAATAAATCACAGTGATACCAAGGTTCATTGACTATATACGGTGGTCAATCTTGGAGATTATGTGTTGGGCTCTCTCATTTTACTTTAGTCCAGTTTTTGAGGTTGATACATCTTTTCTAGATGGGCATGTATTTTACCCATTTACACTTTGATGGTATTCTTTCATACTCTGATTGTTTTTCCTAGAGGTTATTACTTACATGGTTTACTCTATATGTTATTGTATTTTATTATTCCTCTACACTATTTAATGGAGATATTTGGGTGATTAAATAGGTGTATATTAGGAAAATTCATCCAATTTTATATTATTCCTTCTCAGTACTTGTTTCTAGCCCTTGGCTAAGGGATGCAGGCTTGGGTTTGTGGCAGCTCAACCTTCTTCCATCCTAGAAGGCCCTAGTGGGTTGGGTCATTACTCAGTGGTATCAAATTAGTTCATTACTTGGGATGTTTTTTTAGGTTTTCCCCTTATGAGGATTGGTTGGAACTTAGGGAATGGTGTTAAAGTGTCTTGAGTTCATCTTTCAAGCCATGGAACCTAGTGTTGGTGTAGCAGTTGACGTATCCATATATCAGGACTCTGACTACATTCTTTTCAACTCATCATACTGGGACATTAGTTTTAGGAATTAATGGTACATGCATAATATAGGATTGATTCCTTTAAATTTCCTTATTGTGTCATCTCCCCATATATATATTTTCATCTTACCATGGTACATCTTGATCACTTTTAGGATGCCGATGAAAATACAGACAGCCAGGTTACTAATTTAGGATCATGAAGATGATAAAATGATTGATGAGGTATTAGTTTAGGGTTCATACCATTATGTGTTTATTCCAGGATGTCAGGTAGAAGCACCCCTACCTATTAAGAAGAATCAAGAACCAGTAGGGTAGGAGGAGGATACGCATAGGTTGAGTGTGCTACATGGGTTCCAGGACCAAAGGCCACTAGGGTTCTATAGTAATACAGATCCCTAGGTAGTATAGGATTGTATTTAGTCAGTAGTTTGGGTATTTAGGCTAGTCTAGACCCTGACATATCATTTGGTTGTGCTGGAAACCAGTCTTTTCCATAGAGAAACTTGGTATTGGTGGAATTTGGTAATACATACCCATGATAATATGATGCTCTTATGTTCCGACTTCTAGAAACTATTTCGTGAGTTGTATTACCCTTCATTCATGAAATTAGTTCAGATCCAAGAGATTATTGAGAAAACATAGGGTGATATTTTAGGGGTTGAGTACATCATGTGGTTTATTGACTTTATGTGGTACTCCCTCTTCATGGTATGAGATATGTTCTTCAGGGTGAGTAATTTCATGTAGGGTCTCCATAGAGACATTTGATCCATTGTGGTTTCATTGTTCCTTCCCACTTATCATATAGTGCTAGAGTAGGCTCTAGTGATTGAGAGATTCATTGAAGAGATATGTCTGGAGGTTGGAGCTAACGGTGGGCACCATGTGGCTGAGCCATATTTAGCAGGTACTAATCATCAGATATTTTGATATCATAAGGGGGGAATTCTCATTCTTGGAATATGATGAGAGGATTTGTGGATCATTGATCTCATATAGTATCTAGTCAGTCCAGATAGGGGAAATGCTATGCATTTTATGGGAGAGGTCACTTAGATCATTATTTCCAAACTCATCATGATGATCATGATGGGTAGATAGTGGATGGACCCCCACGACAGAGGCAGCACCTTGATCAGGGATCTCCCAGACATAACTAGGGTGTCTTGTAGGGATTCGTTCTAAAAAGTATTAGGAGAAACTTCAAAGGTATAAGTGTTTATATCAGGATGAACTTATGAGCTCCTACCACCACCACCACAAGGTGTCCCACATCAGGCTCGAGGAGTTTTCAATCAGTGCCATGGGCAGTTCTAGTCCATGGAGGTCTATGATCAGGCTACACATGAGATGATATGAGGTAAAATATGTGTTTATTATAATATCTCATTAGTACTAATATAAACATGTGTGATCTATCCATTCATCTCCTTATTCCTGGTAAAATAGATATATATCATATTTTATACTTTAACCCATTAACTTTTTCTAGAGGCTCTGACTGGGTGAAATTCATTGATATCGCTTATTTTTCGGAAGTGAGAGCTATTGATTGATGGAGATAAATTCATGTTGTACCTATTGGGAATCATGATGATGCCTTATGACTACATCCTATATATGTAATGGTTTTCTATAGTTTGATCCCAAATATAATTTAATTGTAGGCTGGTTAGATACCTTCAGATAGATGGGATCAAATTCTTCTTTTTGAGCAATAGAGATATTGTAGATAATAGAGTGATCCATACATGCGTGAGGTTTTATCCCATTACTCATCTATTGAAAATCGTATCCCTTATCATAACAGGATCTTAGGTCGTTTAGATTCCCTTAGAAGTGGATAACACTAGGGATATCTTCCTTGATGATATTTTGGGACTATCTCTAAGGTAGGATATATGATACATAATTGAAGTTAATCCTAGGGACATATCATTCTCTTTTTTAGCATATCAGATAGATCCTACCAATATCTGGGATCTAAGGGTTTAGTTGGAGGACCTTCAAGATAATTTTTTCATCAGACTCATTATTTCCCCCCATGAATCTTCAGTTTTGTTTGTGAAAAAGGTATACGAGATCTTGCAGATTTATGTTGATTATATTCTTATAAACTAGGAAATGATAAATAACAAATACCTATTTCTAAGGATTGATTTACTCTTTGATTATTTGTGAGTCATGAGTTCATTATCAAAGATCGATCTCAGGTTTGACTACCACTAGTTGAGGGTTCATGAGGCTGATATTCCAAATATGGAATTCTGATTTCTCTAAGGACTCTATGAGTTCCTGATGATGCATTTCAGTGTGATGAATATCCCTTCTATGTTTATGGATTTTGTGAAAAAAATCTTCCATCCATACTTGGACTGATTTTTTGTTGTATTTTATGATGATATACTCATCTACTCCACGTCAGAGGAGGAGAATTCATAGAACTTGATTATGGTCATAGACTTACTTTGGGAGCACCAAATTTATAATCTCTCAAACTGACAGTTCTGGATCATGAGGTTCACTTAATGGTGAATGTCATTTCTAATCATGGATTAGATATGGGATTATAAAACATTGATGCATTGATTTATTAGGATCCACCCAAGATAATGTTGGAGGTGTGGAGTTTTCTTGGCTTGGTGGGGTACTATATTAGGTTCATACCTAACTGTTCTAGATTAGCAGCCCCTTTAACCACCCTAACATGTAAAGGGAAGATGTTTATATAGATGTAGTAATGTTAAGGATACTTTGAGTAGTTGAGGCTAAGGTTGACCAGTGGTCCTATGTTGAGACTATTGGAGAAGGTCATTGAGTATTTAGTTCTTTGTGATGCCTCTAGAGATGGTATTGGTTGCATATTAATGTAGATTCAGGCAGTGACCACATATGGGTTGAGGTAGTTGAGACCCCACAAGCATAACTACACTACTCATTCCCAAGATTTCTAAGCAGTATTCTTCACTAGGAATATGTAAAGGCATTATCATCTGGGATCACTCTTTTTTTACTCACACCATCAGAGTCTCGAGTCTATCTTCATGTAGAGAGATATAAACCTAAGATAGAGTCATTGGTTAGATTTATTATTGGACAATGACTTATATATAATTTATAATATTGAAAAGGGTAACGTGGTGGAAGATTCCATTATTATAAAGTCTCATTCATGCCTAGGGGAGGAGGAATCTGAGTAGTTGTTTTCTTTGTAGCTAAACCTGGTGGAGGAGAGGGGAACAACTTTTCATTTGTTGATGGTGTTGACTCCACTACTTCTCCATCATGTGAGGGAGTCTCATTAGAGATACTTCGACTGTGAGGTTATTCCTGACCAGGTATCTTTATTAGATTCACCATATAGATTTTTTGAAGGAAGGGAAAACATCATCCTTTTCTAGGGACGGACAGTGGTTCCAATCGTGGTGTGATAGGATGTGATGATGGAGTTTCACCAATATCCTTTGGTTGTACATCTTAGTGAATGGATTGAACAACTTATGAATTAACCACACTTCTTTTACATCCGGGATTAGAGTTGGTGGAGAATCTGGGATAGTTGTACATGCAGGAGATCATTTGACTCCATGGGGTACACTCTCCAATTTTCTCTAACCATGATGTTTGGTTTACATCATGGTTATGGAGAGGCCTATGGGAGGAATCCAGGACCGATTTGGGGATGATTATGATGTTCCGCCCCTAAATTGATGGGTAGACTGAGTGCACTATCCAGGTTTTGGATGATATGTTGAAGTATTGTGTTTTGTACTTTTATTGAATCTGGTAGGATCACTTTTCATTGGTATATTTTTCTTATAATAACAACTATAACTCTATGATTATAATGAAACATTTTTATTCCCTTTATAGGATGCCTTAAATGTCACCCTTTTGTTGGAGTGACATTGGAGATACATCTCTTGTCTGGCCAGAGATGGTTCAGGAAATTATGAAAAAGGTTAAAGTGATCTGTGAACGGATGAGGATATCCCATATATGACATAAATATTATACATTTGATGTTATTAGACCTTGTAGTTCGAGTAGGGAGACCATGTTTTCCTAATATTCTCCCCATTATGGGGATTGTGCAGGTTTTTTTGGGGAGGTAAGATATCCCTATGGTTATTCAGGCCATTCAAGATATTATAGAAGGTTATCAAGGTTACTTTCCACCTAGAATTACCCCCACCATTAGATCTGGTTCATGATGTCTTCTATGTTTCATAGCTATGGAGATATGTGCATGACCCCATGAACATCATTGATTAAGTTGATCTAAACATCGATGATGGATCCATCTTCCTAGATTACCTGGTGGCGATCAATGATCTGTAGGAGAGGATACTTCATGGATGGACCATTCTTTTGGTTTGTGTATTGTGGCAGCACGGGAACATGTAAGAGAGCTACTGGGAATGAGAGATCCAGATGCGAGCTTAGTATCCCAACAATTTTGTTTATATTGTTCTTTTTGGGGTTGAAAAGCCTTAAAGAAGGAATAAAATAGTGTTCATTTTTTCCTTGTAAGACTTTTAAATATTTCAAGAAATATTTTTAGATTTAGGCATTAAGACGGTACAAGATTCCAAGGCCCAGTGAGCCCAGAATTTATATTATAAAAATATTAAATATATTAGTATCACATATGTGCATTATTTTAGAAATAATGTAATATATCCCAAAAAGATACTTTAATCATAAATATTATGACATGGTTGAATCTATAATGTCGGGTTTTCCGTAGGTTTGGACTATGGTTCTTTAATTACAGATGTCCAATTGAAGAAAATAGTTGATTGTGCATTGAATTAAAATAAATAAATATTTAATTTATTTTAAACAACCATAACCTAAAATCCTCAATATATACCTCATTATAACAATTCCCCTATTTTATCCACTTAAACTCTAGTATAATTGAGAGGATATATGACCTTTTTCATTGGTGGAGCGAGATTGAAGGACGATGAGAGAACAGATCTAGGTAGATCAGTAGGCAACGAACGCAGCGGGATCCCCACATCTCTAGAGAACACATTCTTCACCAAATATCATTCCAAATTGAGGTAGTAATTATCAATTTTGGTTTCCTAACTCTGGATTAAATTGTTAAAGAATGGATTTAATCTTCTTTATATCATGTTGGAGATTGCACACCCTTCACATGAGCATATTGGTGAATTAAATTTTTTTTATTCAGTTTAAATATTTTTATGTCATGTTATCACCCCCGGTATCCTTGATCTATGATTGTTTGCTAATAATATATGTCCAAAGACAATTTCAACTTTGTTCTTGTGATTTTATCCTCTACATCCAACGGTTTCTTCACTATTAACCTATGGGGTCGCAATTTTGTTTTATCAGGAAAATTTTGAGCATGATCAAACCCTCCAATTCATTGTGTTGGCATGAATGAATTTTGGATTAGTGATTTTTAGAAATATTAAGGAACAATGCAAGGTGAAAAAGATACTCTATGCATCTAGGTCTGGAGAGGGGACAAGATCGAGCAGGAGGAAACCAGAGGGCAACATGCGGTGTTGTGGGCTTTAAGGGGATCACCAGATTCCAATTTTCAGCCATTAGAGGGATGGGATTGATAGAAGGAGGTGATTGCCACTGGTTTTGTGTATTGATTGGTGAGGAAAGTGGAAGAAAATGTGAATCTAGAGATACACGTTAAGGATCTATAATTTCTATGAAAAAACTGACTACATGACATGTATCCTAAAGAACACATAGTGTGTAACACCCCTAGATGCGGTGTTAGGGTTCCAGAAAAAGTTAAGTATCACATGTTGTGTGGATAGACTCACATGGTGTGTGATCATACCCACATTTTGTGCGACCCAACCCAGGTGTCCAAGCCATGTGCTAGATGGAACACTCCCAATACCCTATGTGGTCGAATAGGTTGTGTGTTTAGGGAGTATACAAGTATGGGAGGGTACTTGTGCATGGCTAGGTACACAAACATGACCTGAAGTAAATAGGATCATCCATGAATACACGGTCATGCCTTGAGTGGTTGAGATGTGTTATGTATGTCCCATACACATCGTGTATGATGAAATGGATTCCAAGTCATGTCGAAAGTAGAACACGAACAGGTGAAGAGGCAGGGTCACATGACATGTGGACCCCCTTACACAATGTATATTCCCTCCTTTAACTTCTTTATCTCATATCTTCTTCATTTGGACCCATATTTTTTCCCATGAGTATCTTATCCCGAGTGTTTTTCTACATAGAACATTATTTTGGACTTAATTTTGTAATAAGATATGTTATAAGATATGTTCCAAGAATGAGACATATTTATGTGACACTTTATGATGGCAGTGATTAAGACAGGATCATCAGTGAGATGTCGAGGTTAGTACTCCCCTTTCACCCCAAGGCACAAGTTTCACATACTATCAATGAGATTCTAGGGTCAATACTCCCCTATCACACTAGGGTTTGGGTTCCCCCATATTCTTTATATAGATAGTGATAGAACTCCCCTGTACAAGCATGATTCCTCTATCTACGGAGCGATATTCCCTTGACTTTGAGCTCTGGCAGGGTGTGGGTCCTCCATAGGGGTTGTGGCTCCTTTGTATGTGGAGCATAATGGTGAGGATAGATCCCATCCACACATATTTTTGTGAGGTTACATTTGATGTTGGGAGATAGTTATGGACTTTTTGAGTTTTGGTCTTACTCATAAAGTTTGGATGGGGTGTGAGATGGATATCCCCCTTCTCTCTATCTCTCTGGGTTTATTTATGAGTATATATATGTGTATCTATTGGGTTTTATGTCCCTATTTCTTTGGGTTGATTTGACTATTGTAGTATATATCTATCTCTCTATTTCAGATTTTGGGTCATCCAATTGGGTATGTATATAATCACCTTTGTATGGGATTTTCCCACACATACTGCATCTCATGTAGATGAAGGACAAATTAGTAGTGATTACGGTGTATCATAGTGATACCTGGGTGTATCAAATTTGTACGATGGTCAATCTTGGATTTTAGGAGCTAAGAACGCTCAAATTTAATTTATTCTAGTTTTTTTCAGGTTGTAACATCTTTTTTGGTTGGGTGTGCATTTTTCCCATTATACTTTATTTGTATTCTATCATACTCCAATTTTTTTCCCTATAGTTTATTACATACATGGTTTACTCTAGATATTTTTATATTTTATTAATCCTCTACACTATTTCATAATGATGTATGGGTGCATACATATAGTTACATTATGAAAATGAATCCAATTTTATATTATGCCTTCTCTACCCTTGTTGATAGCCTCTGACCTATGGAGGTGGGCTTGGGGTTGTTCTAGATCATCCTTCCACTAGCCATGTGGGATTATATGGGTTAGGTCATTACTAAGTGGTATCGGAGAAGTTCATTCCTTAAGATAATATTCATTGTTGTCCCCTTTTGAGGATTGTTTGGGACTTTGGGAAATGGTGTTTAAGTTTCTTGAGTGTGTCTTTTAGACTAGGGAACCTAATGTTGGTACGACGGATGACGTATCCACACACTAGGACTCTGTATTCCTTCTTTTTGGCTTAGTATATCAGGAAATTAGTTGTAGGGATCTATAGTACTTGAACCATATAGGATTGAGTCTTTTTAATGTCCTTACTGAGTCAGATCCTCATATGTATATGTTCATAATGTTACAGCATGTCTTGATCAGATGGTTTAAAAACATTCCTTCAAAATTACATGTCATAATAAATCTTTAAAATTATTTTTTAAATTTCTTAAATATTATGAATTTAACTTATAATGATATTAAATATAATATGAAATTTTTTTCAACAAAGAGGAACATTTATTTCATAAATCTACAGATAAAGAAAAAGGTAAAAGGTTTTCTAAAAGTTATCTTCTAGTGTACCCACTTTATCTTCTTATATAGAATATGGTTTCAAAAAAGAATTTCTTGTAAATAAATTCTTCAAAAATTTAAATTTTTACTGTTTATAATGTTTTCCAAACATAAATGATAAAAACTCCCCCTAAATAGAAGGAATCTATGGAATGTATAAATAAAAACTTTTAAATATTTTATCTTACTAAAAATAAACATATAAAAAATATATTGTAAGTTTTGAAAAATTACAAGAAAATAATAGGAATTGAAACAATGACTTTAGATGTCGATGCATAGTGACTTTATGGTTTTGGAATTCATCTTTCGGAAGGTATACCTTCTTTGGTATAAAAATGTTTTCAAAAATAACTTTTGGTACGCACGTCTATTTCATTTTTTGTGTTTATACAAAGATAGTTATTTCAATATGAAATCATGAGTTTCTCATAATTATTGAATTCTATTCAGAGAAAAATTATTTTTTTAGTTTCCCCATCTCTAACACATAGTGAAAAACAATGCTATACTAGGTAAAAAATAATTTTTCTAATACATAATACTTTCAATGGTTTTTCTTCCAAGTAAAAATGTAGTTCTTTTTTTATTAAATGATTATACAGTTTATCAAATGATTTTATTCCAATAGTGAAGTTTTCAAGTATATTTTTTAAAATCTAAACTTTAAACATCAACTTAATATCCTCAATTACATCTTCCGATGATTTTACTGTTTTATTACTCATCCACATAGTAGCGATTTTGGTGATTTATTTCTTAGATTCATTAAAATCACTCAAGATTATTATTAAAATGCCTTCAATATTATCATTATTCATAGAAACTATAGTATTTAATTTATTTTCTGAGTTAGGATTCTTTACTATAATTTTTAATTTTTCAACTTCTGATGTAAGCTTTGTATTTTCCTCCTTTATTTATGTTAGCTTATCCTTATTCTTAATAAAACTTGTCTTGCTATTCCGAAAATTCTCTTATATATCTAAATACTTATTATAAAATTATATATATATATATATATATATCTTCATACTCCACTATATGGGCTTTCAATCAATAATGTATCTTATGAACTTTTTCTTCAACATTAAAATAAGATCAATTTTCATCATAACTTTCATCTCTATAAGAATAGACTCATTTTGAATCAAGAGTTAAGTTCATAAAATCCATAGAAGTTAAATTTACCATATAAAAAATTAGTCCTCAAAACATTAACATAAAACCCTATGATATTCCTTTTGTTATCACTATCTTCTGATGAACTTTCAAAGGTAGTTTCACCTTCAATTTCACTATGCATGTCAATTACTTTCAAACACTTATTATCCTTACTCTTAGATCTATTTTTTAATGTAATATAATCAATAAAAATATGTATCAGCTTTCTATATTCATAGTGGATAGTCTCAAAAGAATATTTATTATGAAATTTATCTTTTTTTTATTTCAGTTAATATATTTATAAATTGGGATTCTTGAACATTTTTATTTCCTTTTTAGAAAGTTTTTATTATGTTGGTTCAACACTACTATCATTATAAAATTTCTTATAACATATTCTATAAATATTCTCTATGGAATTTAAAGGTCTGAATATTGATGAAAAAATAACTTAATTATTCTTATTTTATTTATCTACATCTCTTTTATGATGTATCTCATATTTCATTAAATTTTAAATAAGATAATAAAGAATCAACTTTCCATTATTCTTTGTATCATCAATGGTGGTTATATTATATTACCATTATTTATATAAAATATAAATAACTTTCTTAATAAAATGATCATCTAATAATTATTTCTCTCTAAGTTACTGTAAATAATTAATGATTTCCATTAACCTATGTTTTATTTTAGAAACATTTTCTCTAGGTAAGAAACAAAATGATTGATAATGTGAACTAATCATAACTCTACTAGTATTGAGTACTTTTGATGTTCTAAAATTTTTAACTTATAACTTTTTTCAAATTCCATAATTAGTTCTACAAGAAGAAAATTTATAGTATATATTCATTTGGATAGTACATAACAATGTATTGAGAACTAAAAAATAATTGAAATTTATATTTTTCCTCTCTTGAAAATGTAGCAACTACTTTCTCTAAAATTTGATATGTTCTGGTCAGTATTATAAATTTTCCACACTATTATTTATAATGAATGTTTCCATCTGATATCTCAAGTATACATATTCATTCCATTGAAAATTGGCGGTATATTTGGAATGATATTATCCAATACTCTAACAAACATAAAACTTTCCTTTAAAAAAATTCTCTACTATTATACTGGGTGTAATGAATTTAATATCTATAAATTTGATAAACTAATGGAAATTAAAAAAAAATATCTAGTTAATTCTCAAATGTAGATACCATCTCTGATACCAAATATTACCCCAAATTACTATAATAGGTAAAATACAAGAGGGGTGTGAATTGTAATCTAAAACATGACTTACAAATTTTCTACACCTCAAGTATTAAAACTAATTGCAATATGAAGTTCCATTAAATCCAAACATTAAAAACAGATAATTTATCAGAGTAAGAATAGATATGCATGGTGGAAATTAATTTTTATAGAATTTCCTGAACTTCTGAAAAAGGTAAAAATGCAGCAGAAATAAAAAAACTACTTAATATAGTAGGCATAGCATAAATAAAAAATATATAGTATTAATTCACCAATAAAGTTCCCCTTAAAAGGATATTAAAAAAACTCTCTTAACCTAAATAATAATGGTAATCATAAACCTAATTCAAGGTATCCTCTACTTTAACCTATTGAAATTTATGTCTTCCAATACCCTAGAATCCCTTGAATTAACCCATTAGAAGGTATTAATACACTTCTAAAAACCATAATCTCAACTCTATATTTCTCAAAAGAATCCCTTGATCAATTAAATCATTGTAAACTCTTCTTCCACATACTAGAAGCACAATCTTCATATCAAAATCTATTTATCTCAAAGGATTTGAATATCAAAATTTACAATAATATGATAAGAGCATTATAATGAAAAACACTCAATTGTACTCTTAATAGAAACTCACAAAAATAAAATTAAATTGGAATCACCCTCACAAAAATAATTATTTAATAATTCAATCAATTGAAAGTTCAAAACTGAATCTCATTTTTCTTCTTCTTTTATTATAGTCCTTGAAGATACAGTCTTATTTATAGGAAATTCTGCAATGGTAAAATTCCACATTTGTCTATATCAATTGTAACTACATTGTAAATATATTCATAATTATACAATTAATTTAGTGATTATTAACATATTTCAATGAATTTATTTATACACCACTATATTTCTTGTAAATATAATGAAAATAATCAATATTGAAAACACATTTCGCTATATTTTCACACTAAAATCCTCCAAAATTAAAGTTACTAGATTTTCATTTTGTAAAAACATAACACTAAAATAAAAACATTCATGCTATGGTGAATTAAAACCATGAGTGTTATGTAATTTTAAAAAATAAAGATAGAGTGAGTATATTGATTTTAAATAGGTAGGGAGGAAGGACCACATTTTTTATTAAGGAAATAAGACCTCTTTTCAACATGGTTTAGAGGTATCCCTTACATGATCTGAATGCCTAATGACTCAAAGACTCATTAAAATTTGATGGATAAAAGGTCATGTGACCAGAAGGCCCAAGGTGAACAGAAAAACATCACATTATGATCTCAATATTCTAATTTTGATTCCCCCATTACCGTCATCTATTTCATTATACTACCCTACCATGAAGATATTCAATATAAACCTTGTCACACCCGGGTTTTTTTCATGTCTTGGTTTTGATCTGGTTTGTTTGAAATCCAAATCCTTTTATTGGGTTTTGGGTGAGATTAATGTTGAGTTTTTAATTACCATATATATCTAATCATCCTACCATGGATGACTCATATCTTTTTTGAGAGTTTTTTGGATAAAAGGGTGGTTACTTCAAGATTTGGGCTAACCGTGATTCCATTTCTATATTTAAAAACAAAATTTGATTCTTGTATAAATCCTTCTTTTTGCAACATTATTCACTCATTAAACTTCCCACTTGTCCTCCCCTAACTTTTTCAAACCGCCATATCCTTTTGTACCCCATTAGGAATTCATAATCATTGTGGATTTGGGTTATTTATTCAGGTATTGGGCTAGCTCTTAATCTAATTTATTGTTTCAAAAAAATAATTTGTTTATTTTATATATTATTAAATTGTTTATATTTTTCTGGGATTCCACATCTCAATCAAAACCTTGATCCCTAGGTTCACCTCAAAGTTCCATTTTCCCTCTATAGAGCTCATCTTAGTCGCGGATTAGGGTGAAATTTCTCAAGGATTCTCAAATCATCCAGATTTGGTAAGGTAATTTTTTTATTTCATGAATAATCCATTTTTTCTCTATTAACACAAAATATTCTTTCTCTAGTTCTTCTAGACCTAAGGATCCTCTAAAAGAAGTTCTAATCCATTATCTTTCCTCTAAGGGTGTAGATATAATGGAATATGAAGAGTTATCTAGTTTCCAAGATGTTATTCCTTCTTATTTCCCCTCTCTCTTCCTTCTCCTTCCACATTCTATTGGTTTCCTATTATCCCCTGAACATTAAAGACCTATGGGAATGTTATCATATGATTTTTATGGGTTTTTTTGTTTAGGGTTGTTTTTCATATATCTAGAGTGTTGGGAACCGCAAAGGGTCATATCGGGTGCGCGATTCCTTTTCACCATGATTTTGAGGTAGTATATCCCTTGAACATGCCTTTATCATTTATGTTTCATAATTTTCTTTTTTTTCACACCTTATATATATGTTTATTATTTTTTTCAGACTTTGGATAAATTTCTTGGTGTTCAAAACGGTTGTTTAAGCCTTGTTTTGTGAAAAGTAGTGTTGTTTTGTTAAAAATGTGTGCACCACTTAATTACTTAAATGTTCCATTAGCTTATGCACATGGTTTATGATATTTTGAACATGTTTTAGTATATTGAATAAATTTATGGAATTAAAATTTTATTTTATCCCTTTTTAAGTTCTTAAAATAAGTTTTTTGTTTAAAATTGCATGTCATGTGTTCGGTAAATTTCCCAGTTGGCTTTTATGTTGTTAGTGTGATTTAAAATGATTTTTTTATATTTATAAATACATTTTCACCATAAAAAATGGTATTTTGGGGTCCTTTATGTCTATACTAAGTAGTTTTGGTTTTATAAAAAAATGTTTCTTTGGTGTTAAACATTTTTTGGCCCGAGTTTCCAGAAAATGGCCTATTTGGCGTCCTTATAAAAATGGTCATGCTTTGGATGTGTAACCTGAATTTTTTAAGGGATTTATGAAAGTTTTTTTCTACTGTAAATGGTTTTTATACTCATCTTTATTAAAATTGAAATTTTTACCTTTGTAAAATTTTAGTTTTGAGAAAATCTTAAAGGCTCATTTGGAAATTTTCTTGTAAAAATGGTTTCTATGTGTATTTAAAGCTATATCATTTGGTTCCATTTTATGTTTCATAATATTGATTTATTAAACTTTTTTGAGGATTAAAAATATGGTTTGATATGGTATTGGTGGGTTTTTTTCCTTATAAGATCATTTTTTTAATGGATTTTATGTGCAAGGGCTCATTATACTTCTTGGAATTGTTTTATGAAAATTTAGGTGGTTTATTGATCCATGAAAGAAATGTGAGACATGTGTGTGGGATGTTTTACGTGTTTATAATTTGTAAAAGTAATATTCATGAGCTAATGTTATTTTATAGACGTGTAACTTATTTGATCACAAAAAGGGAAAACTCAGGTCTCTAGGTGGGAGGACGTGTACTAGTATGCTAGAGATCCGGAGGGATTTTGTCCTTGTTTCACATATCAAGTTTGACGATGACAACACTAACTAAGCTATGATGATGATATTGTTGGGGACCAATATGTTATGAATGATCCTCATACTATTGTCTTGTGTGCATGAGAATGGATATTTTTTATGGTTACTTTTACACTGAGATGTGAGGTACCTAGGGTAAACAATGAACTAGTGCCTAGGGGTATTCCCGTGACATGGGTTCATTGTCTATTTTGTACTCACCATTGGCATATGGTTTGTTTAGTTGGTAAATTCAGCAGTGTGTCTGTTTTATTTAAAATTTTACATTCTTTAAATCATCCCTCTTGAAAACTATTTTCATTTTGAAGTTGTAGCTCTTTGAAAAATTGTTACTAGCATTTTTGTTTATAAAATTTGCAAATTTTTTCTAGAAATTTTTATAGAAACAAACCTCATTTGGAAAAAATATTTTTATATATTGTATCTCAAACTTGAAATTTATTTTTCATTTATTTTAAAAGATATGAATTGGGAATATAATATTGGGCTAACCTATTATGTTTTAATACCCTAGCCTATAGTTTTCTTCTATTTTTATCCCTTGTGCAGGTTTCAGCTTGAGTTCGGTCTCTTTGGGTGACGATTATTCATTGTGTTGGAGAGTGAATAGTGGGGTCACATGGTGTTAGTTTGTTCATCAGGTTTGGTCGGTTGGTTGTATTTTTTATTTGTAATTTTGGTTTCTTGTATAAATAATTTTCAGTTCAATTTTATATAAATGTATGTTGGGTTTTCCTTTTCTTTCCACTTCTTAGTTCTGGATTATATTTGGGATAAATCATTCCCTTGAGTACTTTATTGATGCCCAGTACTAGTTGCCTACCCGTGGGGATCAGGAATTCACTTTGGTCTATGCCACGGATCGGTTTGAGGTCGACCTAGGATGGTTCGTGACAAAATGGTATCAAAGGAGTTTGGATCCTATCATAATTTTCTTTTTAGAGCACCCTTTTTTATTTTGTGATATCAAGGTAGATGTAGTAGGATTTTCGGGACTTGAGGGGTAGGTTTGGAAAGAGTTTCGTGAAATATTTCTCATTCCAACCCTCATGTGTCCATAGGAAGTCCGATTTTATTACTGTATTTGGTTCTTATTGATTGTTTTTTGTTGGGATATGACAAGGGGAGTTAGACTAATGGTCTCCATGATCTCACAAGGCCTGCAAATCCATGTGGAGCTAGGTAATCACCCTAAGAAGGTTCTTTGTGTTGATTTTGTGTTTGGTGTATGGCTACTAGCCATATGGTCAAGTCACCCACCGACACTAGTTCCCTTTTGTGGGTCTCTTGGACTTTTCTTGAATTCAGAATTTTGTTTTGAAAATCCTTGTGTGATAATTATGAAAATTGGTTTTAAAGGAATAGTTGGTAGTAGAAAAGTGTAAAATGGGTTTTCAAAATTTAATATGAGAAAGGTTTTGGAATTTTGGGTTTGTGAAACAAATCATGGGGATAAATAGAAAATGATTTAACAGGATTGAATTTCATTAATCTAAAATTATGGTTTCTTGAAATGAAATGTTTCGAAATCTTGGATTATTTTAAAGTGATTTTGAGATTTTTTTAAAAATGGTGTGTTTTTTGATGTTTAAAATTGTTTGAAATTTATTAATTGGTTTTGGAAACTTGGTTTTGAGTGACTGGTGTTTTTCTGGAAAGGGATTTTGGCCTTTGAGATTATCGGATTATAAAAAGAGACCTTACTGAATTTTTTAAAATGGGAAAGGGCTATTTGGAATAGAATGGTTGTTTTTTTACGTTTAATTAAATTAAATTGATTGGGTTTTTAATCAAATTGTTCTTGATGAATTGTGGTTTGTTTTGTGAAATCTGAGAATAGTTTTTGATTTAGTGGTTAATGTGACTTTTAAAAGTACATGATTATTTTTGGAGTGATGATTGTTTTATTTTATCCTTGGTGATTTCATGGGTGATTTTGTGCATGGTTTTATGGATATATGGATGAATGGATGGTAATTCATGGTGGTTGGGTGCCTAGGGTGGCACAGAAATGTGCATATGAGTGAGACTTGATGAAACACCATTGGTGAATGAAAAAACACACCAATTTGGTTTGTTTTTCAAAAGATTTTTACGCTGAAAAATTGTGGTTTTTCTTATAAACCAATGGTTATGTGTCTGGTTTTTCTTATATCAGAGAAGTTTTGTTTATTCTGTTATGGTTACTTGTGATATGGAAGTCATACTCTTGTGGTGTCTTGATATGGGAACTTGTTAGTGGCTCAATTTTGGAGAAATGTTCAGTGGGTTTATAAAGATGTGTTGGATATTGTGATGTTTCCATGGATGGTTCTCCATTGGAAATATTTCCAAGTGATCAACCTAAGGATTCATTCGAAATGTTAAATTCACCTCTTCAAATGATTCCTCAACTCGTTTGTTGGAATCATGATATTTTCAGGCTTGATTTAAAGTGATTATCCATTATGGTGTCCCTTTCGATTGGGGAAGTTGTTCTTGGTGAGGTTGATGTGTTTCTCTATATACCTTGTCCATTATCCTTCTCATTCAGGGTGAGAGAAAACAGTGTTGTGTATCTCCAAGTTCTTGTTTGGGTAAAAGTGTAATGTTTGAGGAAGAGAGTTTCATGGTGTCCCTTGATCTTTTTTTTGGCCTGAGAGTGTTATGTGTCACTATGTGGAACTAAGGGGAAGAGTTAAAGTTAGGGATTATCAAATCCTAACTACGAGGTAGGAGATGCTTCATCTGTCAGAGCTCTAGCCATAGGTCTTAGAGTGATGTTGGTGCGTAGTCAGGATTCCCAAGACTATGGGTAGTATTTCTAAGCTCATGACTCTACCATTGCAGTGAGGTAGATCCTTTATTTATTTAGTGGTTTCAATGGCCCAATGATAGGGTCACCTTCCCTCCTCGTCCCAAGTTTTGGGGGTTTCGATCAATGTAGAGAGTGTTGGCATAGTTCTTGTCCCCTCTGTTCGAGAGTGGGGGATTTAAATGTTCATGTTGTGTTCCTCTTAAAATGGGTTGGTAGGTTGTTTTGGGAGAGTTTTAGTGGGACTTTATGGGAGATAACCATTCCTGGTTCATCGTGAATTCTCATTTGGTCATTAAACGTTCGTTCTTAATGGTGGGGAGAACCACCACGGGTCTCATAGAGTTTCCTCCTAAGAATTTTTCAAGTTCTAGTTGTTTCTTAATGGTGGGGAGTCCATTCCGGTCACCCCTAGAATCTTTATTTTTGTGAGTTCTATTTGGTTTTGGTGATAGTTGGGTTCATTGGAAGAATTCCTAAAAATCTGGTTCTTGTTTTGTATGAGGAGGGAGTGACTCAATCTTTCCATTGATTCTTAGGAATTGGTTGGGAGTTGGTGTTTTGGTTTAGGTAAGAGACATAAGTTCCATTAATGGTGGATGAGGTATCATTTTATTTAGAGGTTGGACCATATTTATAAGTAATCCTTAGGTATTGATCAATCATCTGGAATGTTTTTTGGCTTTATGGGGGTGGAAAGCTTTAATGGTGGGGAGAATTGCCACACCTGGGTTTTTTTTCAGGTCTTGGTTTTGATCTAGTTCATTGGAAATCCCAATCCTTTTCTTGGATTTTGGGTGAGATTAATTTTTATTTTTTAACTACAATCTATTTCTACTCATCCTACCATGGGTTCCCCAGATCTTGTTTTGGAGTTTTTGAAAAAAAAGGGTGGTTACATCAAGATTTGGGCCAACTATGTGCTCATTTCCATATTTAAAAAGAAATTTTTTTTTTATAACTCCTTCGTTGTTCAACATTATTCACACATTACACTTCCCTATTTTCCTCCTATAACCTATTAAAACCACTATATACTTTTTTACCCATTTTTTAATTCATAATCATGGTGGATTTGGGTTTTTTTGGGGTATTGGGCCAGCCAATGAGCCCATTTCCAGTTTTAAAAAAAATAATTTGTTTCTTTTATATCTTATTAATTTTTTTATATTTTTTGGTGATTTTACCTCTAAATAGATACCAATAACACTATTATCACCCCAAAGTTCCATTTTCCCTCTTTGGATCTCATATTAGTCGTATATTAGGGTGAAATTTCTCAAGGTTTCTCAAATCATCCAGATTTAATAAGGTAATATGTTTCTTTCATGAATCATTTATGTTTTCCTAATTTCCTCAAAAATCTTATTTCCCTAGTTCATCCATACCTAAGTAGACTCTAAAATAACTTACAATCCATTACCTTGCCTCTAAGGGTGTATATATAAGGGAAGATGAAGAGTTCTCTAGTTTCAAAGGTGAGGTTCCTTCTCCTTTTCCCTCCCTCTTCCTTATCTTTCCACTTTATTTTTGTTTCCTCTTATTCCCAAGTCATGAAATACCTGGGTTTATGTTATAAAATTATTTCTTATAGGATTTTGTTTCATTTAGGGCTTGTCTTCATAGATCTAGAGTGTTGGGAACCGTAGGGGGTGATATTGGGTGTGTGGTTCCTTTCCGGCACGGTTTTGAGGTAGGATATCCCTTGCACATGAATTTATCATTTATGTTTCATAATTTTCTTGCTGTTTTCACATTATATATATGTTTATTATTTTTTCATCCTTTTTATAATTTTTTCGGTGTGTAAAACGGTTGTTTAAGCCTTGTTTTGTGAAAAGTAGTGTTGTTTTGTTATAAACATGTACAATGCTTTCTTGCTTAAATTTTTTGTTAGATTATGCACCTAGTTTATGGTTTTTTGAACATGGTTCTATATATTTAATAAATTTATGTAATTAAAATTTTATTTTATCCCTTTTCAAGTGATTAAAACAAGTTATTTGTTTAAAATTGCATGTCATGTGTTCGGTAAATTGTCCGGTTGGATTTTATGTTCTTAGTGTGATTTAAAATGGTTTTTTGGATTTATAAATACATTTTCAGCATAAAAAATGGTTTTTTAGGTCCTTTTATTTCTTTCCAAATTATTTTTGGTTTTATAAACATATGGTTTTTTGTTGGTAAACATGTTTTGGCCTAAGTTTCCAAAAAATGGCATGTTTGGCATCCTTATAAAAATGGTCAGGCTTTGGATGTGTAACCTGAATTTAATGGATTTATGAAAGTTTTTTTTCTGTTTTAGATTGTATGTATACACATATTTATTAAAATTTAAATTTTTACCTTTGGAAAATTTTATTTTTGAGAAATTATTAAAGGCTCGTTTGGCATTTTTTTGTAAAAATGGTTTCCATGTGTATTTCATGTTGTATCATTTGGGACCATTTTATGGTCCATAAAATTGATTTATTAAATGGTTTTTGGGATTCCAAATCTGGTTTCATATGTTATTGTTGGGTTTTTTCCTTAAAAGATCATTTTAATGGATTTTATGTCCAATCTCTATTTATACTTATTGAAATTTTTTTATGAAAATTTAGGTAGTTTATTGATCCGTGAAAGAAATGTGATACATGTGTGTGGGGTGGTTGATGTGTGTATGATTTTTAAATTTCCTATTCATGATAAAATGGTATTTTATATATGTGTAACTTTTTTGAGAACAAAAAGAGAAAACTCAGGTATCTAGGTGGGTAGACATGTACTAGTATGCTAGTGATCTAGAGGGGTTTTGTCCCTATTTCACGTAGCAAATTTTACGATGACAACACTAACTAAAATATGATGATTATGTTGTTGGGGAAAACTATTTTATTGATGATTCTACTACTAGTGGATCATCTGCACAATAATGAATATTTTTTATGGTGCCTTTTACACTAAGATACGAGGTACTTGGGGCCCACAATGAACTAGTGCCTAGGGGTGTTCCCATGACTTCTGATCATTGGATATTTTGTACTCACCATCAGCATACGGTGTGTTTAGTTGGTAAATTAACCAGTGTGTTTGTTTTATTTAAAATTTTACATTCTTTAAATCATACCTCTTGAAAACTATTTTCATTTTGAAGTTTCACCTCTTTGAAAATTGTTACTAGCATTCTTGTTTATAAAACTTTCATGTTTTTGTCTAGTAATTTTTATAGCATGGAACCTCATTTTAAAAACATATTTTTATATGTTGTATCTCAAACTTGAAATTTATGTTTCTTTTATTTTAAAGGATTTTCATTGGGAATAGAATATCGGGCTAACCTACTATGGTTTAATACTCACGCCTATAGTTTTCTTCTGTTTTTATCCCTTGTGCAGGTTTCAACTTGAGTTCGGTCACTTTCGGTGACAAGTATTTTTTGTGTTGGAGGGTGACCAATGGGGTCACATGGTGTTAGTTTGGTTATCAGGTTTGGTTGTTTGGTTGTATTTTTTAGTTTTACTTTCAGTTTCTTGTATAAATAATGTTCGGTTCAATTTTATATAAATGTATGTTGGGCTATCCATTTCTTTCTGATACTTAGTTCTTGATTATATTTGAGAGAAATAATTATCTTGAGTACTCTATTGATTCCCAAAACTAGTTTCCAGCCTGTGGGTATCAAGAACTCCCTTCGGGCCATGCCACAGATTGATTCGGGTTCCCGGTTTGGGGTCAACTCGGGATGGTTCATGACAAACCCTCTTTAAACCATGTCTATGTAAAGAGACATAATATAGGTTCCAACACACCCATAGGTTTTTCAATCTACTCACCCAGCAATGCTTGCATGTCTCTATGTCATTTTGTCTACCAAAATGCATTTCTTTTCCAATCTGATTGTCACCATTCACATGATGTGTCACCCCCTCCTCTGAAACCATCACACTATTCTACCATTTTCAATGTTATGGGAGATAACCCCTATCTCAAGAGGTTAGAGTGTCAGTTGATAGATTCCAACACACCAATAACTCTTTCAATATTCCCATTGGTAATGATACTTGAATCCAAGTTTCACTTCCTACATGATACGTTACACTGATCAGGTAGTCACTCTACATCACTTACTACTCTATGGTGTCCTATATTCCTTACATCCTGAATTATAATGGTATTTTGAAGGCCCTATGGCTCAAAGTCCCAATTCTATGGCCCAAAGGACCAAATAGGGTGAGTAGTTATATTACTACAGTAACTCAAAAATCCACCACTTTTCTAATTTAAACCTAGGTCTTTTAGATTCTAAGAAGGATCCTACATCACTCGGCTATAGGATTTTTGGAAAATATAGAGTGAGTTTATGACTCATCCTTAAGTAATATATATTTTTGAAAGAATTTTTGTGAAGAAATAATTTGCCTTTATTTCAAAGTATTGTATTTAAATTCTCAATATGTTTTCAATTGATTTAAAAAGGGAAGTTAAAGACATATTTTTTATATTTTAATAAAATGGGTTTTAATATAATACACTTATGAAATTTTTTCAATTAAATTAAAAATATAATTTCTTGGTTTTATTTATAAAATAGAATGGATAAGATTTATTTTTAAAAAAAATATGCATATAGTGTGGGAAGGTTACTTACTGGGCTTTGTTCTCACACCTATGAATTACAGGTTCATTGCAGGCTTCATATAGAATATTAGTTGGTTTTGGTTTTTTGGTTCAGTTTCGATGGTGTTTGAAATCAAGGTATCACTTTCTTGGAATATGGAGAAGTTTCAGTGATACATTTGTTTCAGTTGGTTATTTTATCCTTTTCATGTATCATTCCATATTGATTTTATTTTCTAGTTTCTCCTGTTCATGAATCTTGGATTTTTTTATAATTCATGAGTTATGTTTTAAGTTATTCTTTATTTTTTTTGGTTAATATTGAAATTGTTTATTCTTATATGCTTGATGTTCCAACATATAAATAATTCATTCCATAATTTTGGGTGGAATTTCTATGTTATTCCTATTATAATAGTCTAAATCATTCTCACTATTTAAATTTTATGGCGAGGCACTAGTTTCCAGCCCATGGGTATTGGAAACTCCCTTTGGAACTTACCACAGGCCAGTTCAGGTTCATAGATCAAGGGTATCCCATGTTAGTTCATGAAAAAATGGTATCATATCCTAATTTTGTTTTATATTATTTAGGGATTAAAGGTATATAGAATATCAGACTATCAAGTCTCAGGAGGTAGGTTATTATTAGTTTATTTATCACCACATTTCATATCAAATTATGAGTTACCAAGAGAATTTTAGAATGTTTGATTTTAGTTTTAAGTTTGATTTATTATTATTTATGGTTATAATTCTATCTTTGAAGGAATTTGAAATTGAAACCTATGAGTTTCATGGGTAGAGTGTGTGAGATTTATACTATTATTTTTATTATTTCATCTTGTAAGGGTGTGGTTTTGTTATGTTTTTTCATTTCCAATTTCTTCTTAATGTGTTCTACTAATATTGATGATTTTTAAGTGATATCATGTTATTTTTTACTTGGTTTACCTTGAATTTGAGGTTAATTGAATTGATTTACATAGGGTATTTTTTTAAATTAATTGTGTTTGGTTTCACCCCTTTATGTCATGACTCTAGGTGTTCACTTCAAAAAATTTAATTTTTTAATCAAAAGTTGTTTTCTAAAGTGTTCTTAAATTTCACTAATAGATTTACTTTCATGTGGATAAATTTTGGAAATTATTTTTAATGGTGTGAATGAGTAAATTATATTTTAAAAACCTTTTGGAATTTTCTTGGGGTAGTGTAATGGAATTTTTGTTTGAATTCATAGTGATAAATTGATTTTCCCAGGTCACGTGAGTTCAAATAATGGAAAATGTGTTATTTTATATAATGTATGAGTTTCAGAATGGATGGTTTCTATGTGTTAAATGATTTCAAAGGTAATAAAGGTTTTAAATTAGTATTTTAATTAGAAAGATTGAAACATGGAGGAATTTAAATCATGAATTGTTATGATGGTGATTTATTGAAAGATGATTAATTTTTAAAGTGGTGAAAAATGAATCTAAAATATATAATTTTTTTGGATAAATTGTTTATGAATTTAAAATTAATGAATTTTTTGTTAGGTCAGTGAACTTAAGCCTTTTGTTTTCTTATTAATTTTTTCTTATAATAAACAAGAGTAGACATGTGTTTAATTATATATTTTAATTTATTTAGGAGATTTATTTTATGGAAAATTATTTTTAGGATAAGTTGATAATAGATAACCATGTAGACTAAAATGGTTACTTTTGGATTTCCCTTTTGAGGAAAATGAATCTTGAGAATCCTAAAATCAAGAGTAAGTTTCTTTTATGATGTATCTATTTTTAGAGTATTTAGTTATTCAGATTGGTTCTATCATGATTTGATTCTTCTTTATTGGTGAGTTTATGTTGATTTGGTTCACATTTTGATGTATTTTCTATTAATGTATCAGGTTTTGGTTATCATTTGGATGATATTTTTTTTGTTGAGGGGATGTTTTGTAACACCCCAAGCTTCCACGGTACACTTCTCTTTGAATAATACAGTAGCGTGTGTTGTACGCAACTTCGAGTTCTAACACACACCAAAACTAATCAAAGTACCTGTTATGAATAGTAATATCCACTTTTTAAAATTATAGAAATTTTATATTTCAAAATGGACTTCATTTTTGTATTCGTAATATCGAAATTATCCGAAGTTGATTTTTTTTGTATTTTTCTGAGAACTTCCATTTTTTTATGAATAGTAAAGAATACTTAAAAACAACTTTTTTAATAAAAATAATTTTTAGTGATAAATTATACTATTGAGTGGTTTTAAAGTATAATTAGAATATATTTTTACCATTTTATACAATGGTGTTCATTATAATTAATTTCACTTTGAAATTAGACATAAACAATTGTCAATCTTTTGATATATATTGTTTCTTAAAAACACGCTATTTGTTGTGACAGCGGGAATTAATTATAAAATTAATTAATGCAACTTATATGTTTGGAATTTTGTAAAATAGACATCATTTTTGAATTTGGAATATCAATTATAGCTTAGGGTGAAATTTTGGCATTGTTCTGAGAAACTTCAATTTTTGATGAATAGTGAAACCACTAAGGGGTAGTTAAATAACTGATTTTTCGTTTAAATGAAATATTACCACTTCTGTGATTTTATTTTCAAAAATCCTACATACATGGTTTTCATTAGCAAGTAAAATGTGGTTCAATTGGATTAAAATAATTTTTTGGTGAATAGTAACTTTTAAGTTTAATTAATCACGATTAAAGGTAATTAGTGAAATTTAAGGTAAAAATGATATTATAAAAATATGAAAATACCTTTACACTTGTCCTACCCCTATTGGATGTGTCATGGCCGACCAAGACAATCCATGGGTCAACTTGGGGACCCCATGGAGCCACTTTGGTAGGAAAATGACATAAATAACTTTTATTTAAAGTTAAAATAAAAATGTCACAGACATAAGTTGGTTTACTAAAACAATTTTTAAATGGGGATATACAAGTCATATTTTTTACTATAAATATTAATTAGAAATATAAAAATATTTCCTACATCATGATATTTTTTTTTATAATTTTTAGACATTAAATAAATTAAATTATTTATGACACCATGATGATGCAGTGATTACCTCATTAATTAACGATTTAAATAAAATGAAAATATAAGGAAAAATCCAAAGCATACACTTGTAAAAAACTTATTGGATGAGTAGATTTAGAACCCTTCTCACCTTATCCTCGAATTATATAATTCTGGGGCCTTTAGAATCCAAAAAGCATTGTATAATAAAGTAACATTTCATTACTTTCCAAGAGTGCCCCTCCTTTCCTCTTGTAAAAGGCCTCCACCTCTACCACCTTATTCACACCTTCAAAGCCTTTTGGCTCGGCCAAACTCTGCCCAAATACTCTCCCAACTTCCCTCCCTTACTCCTAGAAGCCTCAATTTGGGCAGAATTCTTCCCAAGGAAGCCTTTCGCTCAAATCAAAAGAGTTACCCGATTTTAGGGTAATGTCTTCTCTTATGTTATTTTGTTTTATTTTGCTTATACAACCCCCTAAACTATTTTTATTCATTTTTTTGTAACAACACAAGTATCCTCAATATACTAGGATGTTGTTATAAGAATTATTCGAGCTACACTTACACACACCTACATCTAATGGTTAAAGAACATATTGTTTCTGTGGATGGCGAATTTCTGCCTCACGAAACGATGATTGTTCAACACTCATATAACACCTCCAAAGGTGGCCATTAATATGTCACTATATATATACATGATATATGATATGTTTATGTTTTACTTAAGGTTCTGTATTTTTCATTTATGGCATACCTTTATTGTTTCCATTATTGGTAAATGCGATATTTTCATTTTAGGAAGTGCAGACTACCGCCCCCTCAAAGTGATTTGAATCGTTAATGCCATATGTGGGATGTATAAAGGATGGAGTAAATGATATTATATATGATATTATACTGGAATTATAATATACCTTTATATCATTATGATTTCATTAAATACAAAATAGAAATGAAAGTAGCGTTCATATGTACGTATGGCTTACCGTCTCCATGAACGGTGCATTTCATTTCTTACCTCTAAACGTTATGGAATATTATAAATGCATGTTTATACTGGATATATATGAGATATATGATATCTATATCATGAATATAATTCTAGATATAATGGATATTTCACCACATGAACAACTTGTAATTATAAGAAGTTTATTTTTGACTCAAGTACCAAAGATCGATAAAATGACTGTTATTAACTTAAATAATTACATAATGTTCATAACATGGTAATAAGTGATATAAAAGGAATAAGAAACTTGAAAAAGGTTATTAAGAAATTATAAATTAACTCTAGTTTATTATTCAAGAGGTTAAAGAACGGTCGAGTCAAGACAGGATGCAAGGTAAGGGAACTTCTTAACCCAATTTCTATTCTTTGGGTTAATCTCCTACTTTCAAATTATTTCATGATATTATTATATCCTATCTTGTATTTGTAATTTCATTATGTTTACTTATAGTGAATACACATAATATATCTATTTTATTTAAAAAATGATCTTTTTAAGGTACTTTGTCTCAATCTCCATTCATTGAGGCATATTTGGTTTTATACACAAATTTCTTTTATACGGTGTATAAACCCCTTTGACTTTTATGTTTATTCAAAAGGAATCTTTTTATACAAAGTGTTTTTACTAAATGACAAAAATTAATTTTTTTCTTGTCGTACGTATGCGACGACAATGACTTCTCTGCTGTCGTAACCATTATTTGAGTTTCGTCTTCCTCTACAAGTCATTACTTTTTTTAATGAAAAATAAATACAAAGTTTTAACTTTCTTTTATTTTGGTATTGAAAATGGTTTTTAAAGTGTTTTTATTATATCAATGTGTTGTATTGATATCTTGTGATTGAAATGTGGAAATGTTATGTTTTCTTTATGCATGTTTTATGTGATACGATTATGTTATGGATTATGATATGTTTAAACCTATTCATATGAGGAATGAATTGGACTTAATAAGTGACGGGTGGAGCCCGCTACAGCTCCTCGATGCATCGGTAGGTCTCATGAGACAAACTAGTTTCTTGGAACGAGGCCTTGAAAAAATATTATTTGTGGTCTTGGCACGAGGGATTGACTACGTGGTTATGATAGTCTGGCATTATGCATTCCATCATTATGAAAGTGGTTATTGATGTTTAATGGGATTGTTCTACTAGTAGAATATCCATGTGAGTAAGTAAATGACATTATTTAATTTTATATTTGCCATATTATTCTGAAGTTCAAGTTTAAAAAGGCTTTTGTTTTAGTTATACATTGCCTTAAATGTTTGTGTTTATTGATGAAAGCTTCCGCAATATGGTTATCCTTACTGAGCATCTGAGCTCACCCTTTCAATGTTTTAATATTTTCCAGGATGTGAAGAAGTATTTTATGAATGACCTGCAGGGACAGTCAGAAGAGGATATGAGGGTGGACTATGGAGTCTTTGCTATTGTAGTTTTTCACTTTATGATGTAATGTAACATTTATGAATGTATCTAGTGTTTCCAAGGCTACTAAACTAATCGGTCTTTCGAAACTTGATCTTTTGTGATTATGCCAATGTTACGCAATAATGCACCGACTCTGGATATCTGGGGTCGGGGCGTTACAGTTGGTATCATAGGCAGTTTATTACTAACCTTGGAAGATAGATTTAGATAAACTCTGATTAGAGCACATAGCCCGAAGATAGACTTTTAGGATTATTATAGAAGAACTTCCTAATATTTTGGTATTGTAGAGATGTTGTGTGTTTTCCGAGCAATACATCCCTGTCTGGATACGAGTAGCTATAGGCGGCTCTGGCATAGATGTACCTAGGGGTAAAACCCGAAAACACCTCTTTGAGCTAGACTCGAACGGGAACTGGTGCACGACAACGGGCCTTGCTACACTCTTGGTTACGACACTCCCGGGGGATATGCTTTGGATAATTATCATTTTCTTTACAAACCACTATGAAGGGTTATGAGTATATACTTCCTCAAAGAAAAAAATTTTATGGATTATATCCATAAATAGTTCAATTTATGTTAAGTATCTTACATGTATGGAATTATGTATTTTGATTCATAAACTAATATAGTTTATGCCATTGTTTAGAAATGGCGCCTAGTGGAAGGAATGGAAACCGTATCAATGCAAGCACTCCGTGTAGGGATTGCCCTCCTGCTCAAGATAATTATTGTGGAGCTAGAGATACAACTGGTGCTGATCAACTTATTACCATACTCGGACAACTCACTCAGGTTATGAATAATAACCTTACTCGTATTGAGCACCCTGATCCGCAACATGGAGGATCAATGTTAGACCACTTCATGAGGCAACAACCACCAACATTTAATGGGGGTACAAATCCATTAGTAGCTGAGTAATGGATAAACTCCTTAGAGAAAATATTCCATGCCATGGAGAGTGGAAAAAGGGAGAAGGTTTTCATGGTAGTCTACCGCCTCACTGGAGATGCCGGTCAGTGGTGGTCGCTGATTCAAAACACAAAGGAAGATGATGAAGTATCGAATATGGAATGGAGGGAGTTCAAAGATCTTTTCTTAGAAAAGTACATTCCCCATGACCATAGGGCAGATATGGAAATGCAATTTCTGAGTCTGAGGCAGAAGGAGGATGAGAATGTCGAAAAGTATGAGGCTAACTTTACAAGGTTAGCGAGGCATGCTGCAGATTATATACGTAACCCAAGAAATAAGATTGATCATTTCTTTGATGGGTTAAAACCATTTCTCCATCAAGTATTAGTCTCACAATATTTCTCGTTGTATGAAGATATTGTCTCATATGCTATCAAGAAAAAAAAGGAATTCTCTAAATCTTATGACAATAATGTAAAGCAAGAAAAGAAGAGAACGGTGGAACAAGAGACAGATAAACAGAAAAAGGGAAAGAAGGATTTTCCATTATGCGATAATTGTGGGAAGAATCACCCTGGTACCTACCTAAAAGGAATGGGAGTTTGTTATAAATGTGAAGAAAAAGGTCATCAGGCTCGTGATTGCAAGGGAAAGAAAGAGGCTATCAATATTGAATTCTACAATTGTAGGGAAATGGGGCATTATGCAAATGAATATCCTAAGCATTAGGGAAACTTACCTCAGAAAAGGCCAAGGGATCAAGGACAATCTTATGCTGTTACTACAGTTGAAGTGGAATAATTAATGTATTGGTGCTTTTAGACTCAAGGATTATATTGTGGTTATAAAAATAATGTGATATATATAAGGATTGTACTGTAGTACTTGTTGTTATCATTAAGGTTTTAATATGATAAAGGTAATCATATTTTTAGTATGTGACAATAAGAGAAACTTTACTTTGGGGAATCTGATAAATTGATTTTGGAATTAAGAGACCTTTTAGAGAAAGTCTGGACAGAGGTATTTTGGATAACTATAAAGGTTGGGATGGATTAAGTTAAACTTTGAATAGTATTGTTTAAGGTTAAAACATTTCTGAATATTATTTTTGGAATATTATAATACCATATTTTTAGGAAAAGGACAACCTGTAGGGTGGGGCATAACCCGTCACGTCGGACAAAGCTGCAGGAATAGAACCCACAATCATAGTGCGACAGGACTTTATTACCTACCGCTAGCCTACAGGAAGTCCCTGGTTATTACAAAATAGTTTTACTAATCTAAATGGTATTTGTTAATATTTGGAACCTTATACAATTAGGATAAATTGAATATTTTTGAGTTCTATTACCTTTTAGAGTGAAAGATGGGTATGTGGTAAAATTTTATTAAAGAATGAAAGTCTACATAACAAGTATGTATATTCACTTACATTCTTAGTAAATCTCCTAAATAAATTCCCCAACATTATAAAAGGTAAATTAAAACAAAAACATTGTCGGTTAACTTTTCCAACTAGGGATTCAATGACCGTTTAACCAATCACAAGTTTGTGATTTTCTTATGGTTAACTTTCTCCTAATCTAGTTTTCTACAACTCTCCATCAGACCTTGATGGTTTGTTTTTCTTCCATATCCATATTTTCATAGAATCCTAGTATGGGCTATCTCGGGTGACCTTTGTACTTATCTTTCTTTCTTTTAAAGTTATATTTTTATTAACCTTATTTCTGATGTGGGTTTTCCACAAAGGTATTTTCTATTTTCAACCTTTTATTTTCAATGAAATATTTCAAATTTCGAGGACGCAATTTATTGAAGGAGGGGAGAATGTAACACCCCAAGCTTCCACGGTACACTTCTCTTTGAATAATACAGTAGCGTGTGTTGTACGCAACTTCGAGTTCTAACACACACCACAACTAATCAAAGTAGCCGTTATGAATAGTAATACCCACTTTTTAAAATTATAGAAATTTTATATTTCAAAATAGACTTCATTTTTGTATTCGTAATATCGAAATTATCCTAAGTTGAATTTTTTGTAATTTTCTGAGAACTTCCATTTTTTTATGAATAGTGAAGAATACTTAAAAACAACTTGTTTAATCAAAATAATTTATAGTGATAAATTATACTATTGGTGGTTTTAAAGTATAATTAGAATATATTTTTACCATTTTATCCAATGGTGTTCATTATAATTAATTTCACTTTGAAATTAGACATAAACAATTGTCAATCTTTTGATATATATTGTTTCTTAAAAACACGCTATTTGTTGTGACAGCGGGAATTAATTATAAAATTAATTAATGCAACTTATATGTTTGGAATTTTGTAAAATAGACATCATTTTTGAATTTGGAATATCAATTATAGCTTAGGGTGAAATTTTGGCATTGTTCTGAAAAACTTCAATTTTTGATGAATAGTGAAACCACTAAGTGGTAGTTAAATAACTGATTTTTCATTTAAATGAAATATTACCACTTCTGTGATTTTATTTTCAAAAATATGACATACATGGTTTTCATTAGGAAGTAAAATGTGGTTCAATGGGATTAAAATAATTTTTTGGTGAGTAGTAACTTTTAAGTTTAATTAGTCGCGATTAAAGGTAATTAGTGAAATTTAAGGTAAAAATGATATTATAAAAATATGAAAATACCTTTACACTTGTCCTACCCCTATTGGATGTATCATGGACGACAAATAAAATCCATGGGTCAACTTGGGGACCCCATGGATTCACTTCGTTAGGAAAATGACATAAATAACTTTTATTTAAAGTTAAAATAAAAATGTCACAAACATAAGTTGTTTTACTAAAACAATTTTTAAATGAGGTTATACAAGTCATATTTTTAACTATAAATATTCATTATAAAGATAAAAATATTTCCTACATCATGATATTTTTTTTATAATTTTTAGACATTAAATAAGTTAAATTATTTATGACACATTGATGATGCAGCGATTACCTCATTAATTAACGATTTAAATAAAATGAAAAGATAAGGTAAAATATAAGTCTTACACATGTCAAAAACCTATTGTATGAGTATATTTCGTACCCTTATCACCTTATCCTTGAATTATATAAGTTTGGGACCTTTAGAATCCGAAAATCATTGTATAATAATGTAACATTTTATTACTTTTCAAGAGTGCCCCTCCTCTCCTCTTATAAAAGGCCCCCACCTCTACCACCTTATTCACACCTTCAAAGCCTTTTGTCTCGGCCAGACTCTGTCCAAATACTCTCCCAACTTCCCTACCTTACTCCTAGAAGCCTCAAATTGGGTATAATTCTTCCCAAGGAAGCCTTTGGCTCAAATCAAAAGAGTTACCCGATTTTAAGGTAATGTCTTCTCTTATGTTATTTTGTTTTATTTTGCTTATCCAACCCCCTAAACTTTTTTATTCATTTCTATTGTAACAACACCAGTATCCTAAATATACTAGTATGTTGTTATAAGAAGTATTCGAGCTACACTTACACACACCTACATCTAATGGTTAAAGAACATACTGTTTCTGTGGATGGCGAATTTCTGCCTCACGAAACGATGATTGTTCAACACTCATATAACACCTTCAAAGGTGGCCATTAAGATGTCACTCTATTTATAAATGATATATAATATGTTTATGTTTTACTTAAGGTTCTGTATTTTTCATTTATGGCATACCTTTATTGTTTCCATTATGGGTAAATGTGTTATTTTCATTTTAGGAAGTGCGGACCACCACCCCCTCAAAGTGATTTGAATCGTTAATGCCATATGTGGGATGTATAAAGGATGGAGTAAATGATATTATATATGATATTATACTGGAATTATAATATACCTTTATATCAATATGATTTCATTAAATACAAAATAGAAATGAAAGTAGCGTTCATGCGTACGTACGGTTTACCGTCTCCATGAACGGTGCATTTCATTTCTTACCTCTAAATGTTATGGAATATAATAAATGCATGTATATAATGGATATATATGAGATATATGATATCTATATCATGAATATAATTCTGGATATAATGGATATTTCACCACATGAACAACTTGTAATTATAAGAAGTTTATTTTTGACTCAAGTACCAAAGATCGACAAAACGACTGTTATTAACTTAAATAATTACATAATGTTCATAACATGGTAATAAGTGATATAAAAGGAATAAAAAACTTGAAAAGGTTATTAAGAAATTATAAATTAACTCTAGTTTATTATTCAGGAGGTTAAAGAACGGTCGAGTCAAGACAGGACGCAAGGTAAGCGAACTTCTTAACCCAATTTCTATTCTTTGGGTTAATCTCCTACTTTCAAATTATGTCATGATATTATTATATTCTATCTTGTATTTGTAATTTCATTATGTTTACTTATAGTGAATACACATAATATATCTATTTTATTTAAAAAATGATCTTTTTAAGGAACTTTGTCTCAATCTCCATTCATTGAGGCATATTTTGTTTTATACACAAATTTCTTTTATACGGTGTATAAACCCCTTTGACTTTTACGTTTATTCAAAAGGAATCTTTTTATACAAAGCGTTTTACTAAATGAAAAAAAAGTAATGTTTTTCTTGTCGTACGTATGCGGTGACAACGACTTCTCCGCCGCCGTAACCATTATTTGAGTTTCGACTTCCTCTACAAGTCATAACTTTTTTTAATGAAAAATAAATACAAAGTTTTAACTTTCTTTTATTTTGGTATTGAAAATGGTTTTGAAAGTGTTTTTATTATATCAATGTGTTGTATTGATATCTTGTGATTGAAATGTGGAAATGTTATTTTTCCATTATGCATGTTTTATGTGATATGATTATGTTATGGTTTATGATATGTTTAAACCTATTCATATGAGGAATGAATTGGACTTAATAAGTGATGGGTGGAGCCCGCTACAGCTCCTCGATGCATCGGTAGGTCTCATGAGACAAACTAGTGTCTTGGCATGAGGCCTTGACAAAATATTATTTGTGGTCTTGGCACGAGGCATTGACTACGTGGTTATGATAGTCTGGCATTATGCATTCCATCATTATGAAAGTGGTTATTGATATTGCATGGGATTGTTCGACTAGTAGAATATCCTTGTGAGTAAGTAAATGGCATTATTTAATTTTATTTTTGCCATATTATGTTGAATTTCAAGTTTGAAAAGGCTTTTGTTTTAGTTATACATTGCCTTAAATGTTTATGTTTATTGATGAAAGCTTCCGCAATATTGTTATCCTTACTAGGCATCTGAGCTCACCCTTTCAATGTTTTAATATTTTCCAGGATGTGAAGAAGTATTTTATGAATGAACTACAGGGATAGTCAGAAGAGGATATGAGTGTGGACTATGGAGACTTTGTTATTGTAGTTTTTCACTTTATGATGTAATGTAACATTTATGCATGTATCTAGTGTTTCCAAGGCTACTAAGCTAATTGTTCTTTCGAGACTTGATCTTTTGTGATCATGACAATGTTACGCAATAATGCACCGACTCTGGGTAGCTGGGGTCGGGGCATTACAAGTTTTTATGGTGGTGAGAACCCCACCTGTGTGTAAAGTTTCGATGATGGTTTTATGATCAGTATCATGGTATTAGGTGTTTGAAGAACGTTCCATGGATATAAAGTTTTATGGTGGGAATATTTTAATGAATTGGGACATTAAGGTTGGTGAGATTTTGGGAGAATTTTATTTTTTGGATTTGGGACTCATAATTGGATTTTTGATCATATTTTATAGGGATTTTTGAAATATTTTAGGGGCATTATTATAGTGTAATAACACTCAGATCAAGTTCTAAGGTGTTGGAGGTTGTATTTTTCCATTATCAGGGACCTATGGTGTGGTCACATTGCATTGCGTCATGGTGGTTTGAGCAAGGAAATCCCACTGTGAAACAATAGCGATTGTGTTGTAGAGATTACACAGGGTACATACCTTTTAGTGTAGTAAAAGAGCCACACCACAAAGGTAGACAGAGGGGAGATCAACCCTTATTCCTTATAGGGTAACTTCAACCAAGGTCTATGGACTATGCCATAGCATTTCCTATGTCTGGGTCTATCCTAGGTTGTAGGGGGTATTATTGTGAACTAGTGGAATCCATGTTGTAGCCAATGTGTTGTGCAGTTCTTTAATAACCTTTAGGTAATTTTCAAGGGTCCCTATGTGGAACCCCCTTGAGTCACCATCATCCATTTTAAATGGAACGAAGGTGAGAACCTTACTTGGAACTCCCATCCCATCCATTGGTAATCCTTTAATCTAGGTCCTCCATATTGGTTTCATTGTATCAATCCTTGGTTAACCTTTATCATATCCTCTTCCTTGTTCTTATCCTTGGTTAATATTGTTATTTTGGTTGTCCAAATAGGGTTTTGGGTAGCCAATTCCACCAAGTCATGGTGGAATATTTCTACTTCTTTGGTATTTTATTTTTTATTTATATATGAGTTCTCAAAATGGGGGGGTTTAAGTCATTGTTCATCATTTTCCTTGAGGTCTGTCCTTTGACAATTTTATTTAGGGTTTTTTGTAATTTTGGGTAAAATTAGCAGTCATCTTGGGTGTAATGATTAGATTTTTTCCATGGATTAGGTCTGGGGTGTGATTGAAGTATACCAAACCTTCTGGCTTATTTTTTTCAACACCATTATGTCATCTGGTGAGTTTGGATCCATTTATGTGGTTGTGGGGTTTTGGTTTTAATTATTTTATTTATTAACTTTAGTGTGTTTATGGTTAATTTAGGTGCTTGTGGGCCTGAAGGAGGTCATTAAGATCTTGATATCAAGCATTCAATCATCGATTGAGGTAGGTGTCTCTATTAATACCTTTTAAAAAATATAAAACCTTAATTTCTTAACTATTCTGATATATGTTTTGAATATATTAAAAAAAATGAAATGATATACATCTAGTAATGTTCTCAAAATTCCATAGGGGATCTCCTCAAAGAAAATTGGTAATTAAAAGATTTTTTGGGCACTTAATTCTTTTAAAAGGGAGGAAATTGATGTTTTAGAGAAAAAATTATAAATAAATATGGTATTGGATATTTATAAGGGTTTATTGTTTTATAATAAATATTTAAAATGTTTTTCCTATATTTTCTTATTATTTGGGTTTAAATGTGTTTGGGTGATATTTAAAAATGGATGAATAATTTTAAAATACTTACTAAAATATTTTTTGATTGTTTTATTTTTCAAGAGATTGAATTGTATTGTAGTTTTCTAAAAGTGATTATAAAGGCCCAATCGTCAGCTTATATAAAAATGGTTTCCACTAAAATAGATACACCTTTAGTTTTTATCCAATGGATTCATGTTTTCATTTTACTTTGTTTTTTGTGTGATTAAGAAGATTATGGATTTTTACTCATGTTAGTGAGTAGGGATTTTACTAGAAGGGGTATGTGGGGTGGGATGAGGAGTTTATTTGTAATACATAATATGATTATTGTCAATATGTTATTTTCATGTGATAATTTATACCCCATACCTATGAATAACTTCATAGGAAACCCTATGAGATTGGGTAGGAAAACATAGATCGAATGAGACCATTTCCCACTAGTTATGTGTGTCTCCTTGGCTAGTGGATTAAGGTTTAGTTTATCCCCACTAGATAGTGAAGTAATTAAATACTTTTTCCATTAGATGGAGGATCCACCACAAATAGTGTTTTCATTTTCCCACTCATTGAGGGAACCACCCCAACTAGTGAAGTTATACTACTAGGTGATCCTAAATTTAGTTTCCTTAGAGGTTTTCTGGTTATAAAAATTATTTATTTTCTTTATTTGAGTAGTGTTATTGAAAAAAAAAATGGTAACCTTTTTTAATCTATCATTTCAGGAGTGGATACTATTTCTATTTACATTAAGTGATATTTCTTTTATTCACTTTATATTATTTTAATTTATTACCAATTTGTTTCTTTTACGTGAGTGGCTATTATTGTTGTATATCTTTCCTGTAATGTTTTATTTCTTTCTCATTAGTGGAATTTTTAAATGTTTGAATTTCAAATTTTAATCCCATCCTTTAGTCAATGAAATAAAAACCAATTAATAAATATTTTAGAAAGAATGTTTTTAAAAGAAATAATTTTCCTTTATTTTAAAGTATTTTACTTAACTCCTTGATATGTTTTCAATTTATTTAAAAAGATAAGTTAAAAATATATTGTTTATATTGCACTAAAATGGATTTAAATTATAAAATCTTGTTACTTGTTTTAAATTAAAAGAAAAAACTATATAGTTTTATTTTCAAACTAGTATATAAAAGATTAATTTTTTCAAAAAAATCAGAGCGTGCGTAAAAGTTACCTACTAGGCCCTTGTATATAGTGATGGGTCTAAAATATTTTTATTTTAGTTGGGTATTTTGCCCTTTTTATTTATCATGCAATGTTGGTTGTATCTTTTAGTTTCTTATGGTCATAATTGTATGATTTTGTTTTATGATTCATGAGTTGTGTTTTATATTATTTCTCATTTGTTTTTTTTTACATTGAAATTGTTTATTCTTATATAAATGACCATCCAGTGTATGGAGTGTCCATGTTGTAATTTCTGGTGAAAGATATGTGTTGTTATTATTCTATTAGGATAAATCATTCCCACTTATTTACATCTGATTCCTAAGAACTAGTTACTAGATTGTTGGGATTAGGAAAACTCTTCAATACTTTCTATACACTAGAATGAGTGGTCAGATCAAGGGTGGCCTAGGTTGGTTCATGATAATGGAATAATAATATCCCTTCATATTATAAATTTTAGTTATCCTTGATTTATTATCATCATTGATTATTATGGGTTGAGATGATATTTTAAGATTATAATGAGTAGAATCTTATATATAATATAGAGTATACTTAAAGATAATAAATATAGTCTTATAATCTAGACTAACCTGTGAAAGTATATCACATGGAATTTCATATGGTCATTGATATAATTAGGGGTGTGCTCTTAATATGAATCCCCATTAATTGAGGTTTGTAATATACGAAGCATGTGAACCTTTAATCTTTTATACCTTTTCTTACACGCAAAGCTAATCAGGGGGTGGTTGGGTTTGTTGTTAATCATATAATTATTTGAGTTTAACCAATATGGTATTTTACCTTTTGTATGAAAAGTATTATATCTAAGACCATGATTTAATTATAATAAGGAAATTCGTGGCCATTCTTGTTTGGTTGACATGTGATGAGAATGACTACTTGGATGAATTATATGTGATCTATTCATTCAAATTGGTCAGTATATTTTGGAGAATCATGAATGTTTGGTATGGAATGTATTAAATAGACATGTTCTATGTATAATATTCACTTGTTTTCATGTAAATAATAATTATATAACTATTAATATAATTTATTAGATATATCCTATGGTTAAAATGTTCATAGATAACTATGGGTATGTTTGATGGAGATCACACCAAAATAATTTGTAGCTTTGTAGCAATGAAATTTTTCTAGAGGTATGAATTTTCTTATAGTTATGAATTAAAGGATTCATATTTTTAAAAAATATTCAAGGTCAGATAGGGTCACATAATTAGGCCTTATAAAAAGGATTAAGTTTTTGATGAAGTGTTTATTTCAAAAAAAAATAATACAGTTTGATAAATCATATCCAAGGTAATTTGATAGATTTAAAAAAATTCATGAAATTTTTCATAAATTACATATGGTATTTAGTGGAATTTTTAGATTTATGAATATGTTATAAAATGGGTGAATCGTGCAGTACAATTCACCATTATATCATAACTCATGATATGCATGGGATGTATATCACAGGTAGTAGTATGAGTTGGATCACATGTCGTGATAGTAATGAGATGCCTATACCATGACATATGATAGAGATGTGATATGTGATATATATTATCTATTTATTCATAACATCTTCCCAAAAAAATTATATTATGTTATAAATCATTATAATGATTCATATATTACTTGATAACTAGGTTATGTTCATTGAAACTTTCAATGATCATAAACACAAATAGGAAATTTTATAAGTGTTATAATTTCATGGATGAAAATTATTGGAAAATACATCTAGGATAATTAATTGAATGAAGTGTCACTATATAAATAGATGATATCTTTCCCATTGGTGGGTTTCGAGACTAGCAACCCTTGTTGAATCTCTCTTCTTTCATTTTTTCGTCCATATTTGAGGAGAGGGTGTTAGCACATCCTTTAATGATCAAAGGGTCCTTAGATAATGTACATGGATTATAATATTTTTTATAATACCTTTGGGATAGAATAAAGTATCAGTATATAAATATTTTAAAGCTTTCCCATTAGTGTGTTTCAAGACCAAAAATCCTTTCTGAAGCTCTCTTCTTTTATGGTCTTCATTCATATTCAATTAGGGGTGTTATCACACCCATTAAAAATTAAAAGGGTCCTCATATAATGTATAAGGATTTTATTATTTGATGTTCTACCTTTAGAATCAAGATCAAAAATGTTGTTTCTTAGTGATATTCCTTGAGTATAATTTATTGAGAAAAATAATGGACTCAAGGTATACACAATTATTTAATGTTCTTTATTTTGCATATTGATTTTATGATGATATATTTATATTTAAATGAGTTTATTCTAATTATTATGATCATGATATAATATAACAAAACTTATCAATTTTTATATTACATTCCTCTAAAAACATGATTGTAAATATTAATCAAATCATCTAAATCCAAAAATATAATTAATCGTCATGTTATGGAAAACAACAGTGATAGGTTTATGCATCATCCAATATATTTAATAGGATAGAAAACATTTGATTATTTATATCCAAAATTCTTTTTAGACCTTAGTATTATTCATTTCGGGTAGGTTACTGATGGTTTTAATCTATTTAAGATTTTATATACCAATTATATCATATGGACAATTATTTTGATCCCTTACAATCTTCCTACATGGATGTGTATGCAATAAGATTCACTCATTATTTCAATTCTTATTCAAATAATTAATACAAATGATATCTATGTTTACTTTAAAACTCTTATATAATAATTGGTGTGGATACATATAGTGCGTCGACTAAAAAAATTTTAATACAACTCGCATGTTGTCCATTAATGAATTTACAGAAGTAGAAAATTTTTCAAGTTGGAACACTCACATCGACCTGATATATAATTGCTCTTTTTTTCTTGTAAGTATTTTAAATATTTTAAATAAAATTTTTGAAGGAAAGTGCTCAGTCAATGTACGATTTTGGGTCCCAGGGAGGCTCAGTTTTCATATTATAAAGATATTAAATATATTATATCACGTGCATAATGTTTTTCTGAAATAATGAAATAACTCCAAAACTGTGTCTCAAATAAGAAATATGAGGCAATTGTTAAATATAAAATATGGGGTTTACCCTAGGCATGATATAATCAATGCCAGTATCAGGTGTTTTGGTAAATTACAGTCATGGGTAAAAATGATAAAATAAATTTATTTATTTATTATTTTAATGTTTCAACTTAATCCCCTCATTATAAAATCCCTATTACAGAAAATCCCTATGGTTATCCACATAACCCTTGAGATTGATAGAGGTTTATTGTAGGAGGATTCTCTAACAATCAATGATTGTGACGCCCCGAACCCATAATGTATTTTGGAATGAATGGATTTCTCTTTAATGTGAATTATTTTTTTTGGTGTAAATAATGAAACTCAAATAAAATTAATTAAAGACAAAAGTAATAAAAAGATAAAATTTTATTTATTTATTAAAACACTTAAATGTCACTTTTCAAGAAGGTATTTAGGTGACCGTTGTATATAATATGACCATTGGTTTTGGTGACGGTCATAAAATTTCATAACAGTTAGGTATTTTAAGTATTTTTATTATTTTAAGTATTATAAGTATATAAGTATTTTAAATATTCTAAGTATTTAAAATATCTTAATTATTTTGAGTACCCTAAAAACTTTAAGAGTTTTGAATGTTTGAAATTATTATTTTAGTTGATAAATGTATGTTTTTAAGTAAATGTACAGTTTTGAAATAATACCTCTAAATGTATTAAAAGTGTATATTTATTTAGATTTTAATATAAATTATGCTTAATAAATTATTTTATAAATAAATATATATGTTTCAAATATTTTAAAATGATTTAAATATTTTATAGTTATATCCTTAGTTAAATAATAACATAGTTTTAATTAGGGATATACTTTATTTCAAAAATATAATAACCATGATGTTTATTTTAAAATAAATATAAGTTTATAAAAGTAATGACATGGTTTTTAATTAAGGATATATTTATATTTTGAACTTATAATGTTTTAAAACTCAAATGTATATAACTTATGAAAACCATGGTATTTAGAGTTTTTTTTAACCATAAGAAAGAACCCACCCAACTGAGGGTCTCCTTGAAGTCCAAGCCCTCAAGGGATGGTGGGTGTCTCACATGGAACCATGAGGTCAGAGAACCCTCAAGCAGTGAATGCATGGTGCATGTCGAGTCACATAGAGGTTGTGCATGGTGAGGCCTAAGTGTGTGCAGAGACCTGTGTGTAGGGCCTGGTTGGGCACGCACAAGGGGTGAGGCAGGTCATGCACCGACGCGAATGTGGGTGGGCTAAGGCCCGTGGGGGTGGGGGTCCCGTGTGTAAGAAACCCACGGTGTGTGTTTGTGTCATCGGAGTGAAGGCATGGAAGTCGAGGTATTTAAGGTGCTCCAAGTTCTCTTCCCATTTCGATGTGGGATGCGGTTTTTTAATGGAAATATAATATGGTCCATTCAATCTCACCACACGATATATAGGTCATCTGAACCTGTTTGTACTTAGAACTCCACTGACCACTTCATTTTTCCCTATTTTTCATTAGCCATCTGATAGGGACGTGGCTGATCTTAGCCTCTCAACTCTTTTCAAAACCCACAGTTTCCCATGACAGTCTGATCAATTCGTGGCTAATCTTAACTGCCCATCCGTTTTTAAACTTGTGAACCTCTCCTTATTCATTCGATCGATCCAAGCCTAATCATGATCATCCATTTCATTACACATACATTTTTTCTTCTTCTTCTTCCTCACGCCACACCAGTAGTCGTCACACTCTCCACTGATCCTTCCTCCCCCGTGAGTCCTCTTATCCCTCTCCATGGCCCAGATGTCCACTTTCTTCTTTCCACAGGTCTTCAAGAGTATTTATTTTAATATAAACCCAACCTATTATCATGAAATATTTCCACAAAATATATATATAATATAAAAAACTGATTCCTTGATGATTTTCCTGATCACGGTTTTTTTCTTTCTGAATATTGAGATTTGGATTTCATGAAGTCTTATTGTTTATGCTTTTATGATTGAATTGTTTTATGTAAAATTATATATATATATATATAGTTTATAAAATCCATTTATATAAACCTCCATTTCACACCTTAACCCTATGGGTTTCTCTCTTCTCAAACTCCTCTCAAACCCCTTCTCAACTCAACCTCACTTGAAGATAGGTAAGGGATTATTTTGTTTTGTGTTTGATTAAACTATATATATATACTTATATATGTATATATGTTTATTTATAAAACAAACCTATTTAGTTTTTATGAATTTTGAATGATGATATTTTTTTTAAATGGTGATCTTTTGTTTTTTAAATGATTTTCTTAATGCATGTAATCATGCAAGGGTTTTATTTTTTAGTTTGATTAACCCTTGTGTACATTTATGTGTATATACATTTATATATATAACAAACCTATTATTTTTCATATTTTTCAAATGGTGAATATTAGTATGATGTGTTTTACTCATGTAATACATGTAAGAGTTATTTTAGTTTTGAAATTGATATGTAAAACCCATATATATTCTTTTTGTATATACGGTTATATGTATATATACATATAGATTTTAATTATAATCTGAATTAGGTTTTCATAAAACTGATTTTAGTGATTAAATTCTATTTTTGGGAGTGTATGAAACCTATAAGGATTTATCAAAACTTATTTTGATTATGAAAATTCCATGTATACACTTTTTATATATCTGGTTTTATACAATTTTTAAACCCATATGTATATACATATGTAACATCCTAGTTCCGGAAGACACCAAGAGGCGCCCCTACCCGGTTGGTCACATAGCCTCAAGTGAATTTCCTCGAATGCCAGAGGCTGACGACTAGCAGTGAGAGCCTTAGGTGTGATAGTGGGGAAACTATGCCCTTATTGGCAGAGTAACACATTAAAAGTAAACAGATATACAATAGCAGAAGCAGTATAATACCATACAATAGTAAATAGCAGAAGACTGAAAGGATAAACTGGAGCATATATATATAATGATGCATGCTACATATGTCTAGGAAAGCATCCAAACAACTCACAATGCTGGAATACAGAAAAACCCAAGTACAAAAGAAAACAGATAAACTCCAGCAGCATCGCAAGCCTTAGCTTGGTCCTATGCTCTCTAGCTTCTCAGCAATCAAGTACCTGAGGTAGAAGGGTGTTTTCCCTTATCTATACCTATAGTAATATAATTTATTTAGGTCCAAAAGAATGACCCAAATAGGGTGTGATATGAATCCCAGTAGGAAACCACCAAAAGATCTGTTCCTAACAGTTAGTGAATATATATTTTATACAATAAGGAAAAGAAGTAGTAAACAAGGAAGTATTCAGCAGAAAACATTCCTACAGTTTCAATGCAGTCAAAATCACATATCAAGTAAGCAGCTAATCAAATCAGGTAAACCTATGGGATTACTCACATCATAACCCCTCTGGTTCAACCAAATAAAAACAAGCAACCCTCGGGGAAGTACACACAATATAACCCCTCTGATCAGCTTTAGTACAGACTCTCTGGGGAACCACTCACTGTCAATTCCCCCTATAGTCTTGTATCAGTAACTAAAAGGAGCTTTAGGAAGAACATATGTCTCATTCCCCTTGTGGCCCACGTCAAGGAACTATAAACACTCTAAGGAAGCACTCTCATCAATTTCACATGTGGTCTTTAATCGTAACAGTAATAAAACATACCCTCTGGAGAAACGCTCACGTCCATTCTCCCTATGGTATACTACACTAGGTTCCCACAGCCATGTGTAACTCAATCAAGCATAAAAATGCATAACTTCCAAAGTAAACCTCAAGAACTACTTGTCTAACGGTCTACATCATAACAGCATGTCAGATAAGATTACTCCATCTTATCAGCACTTAGAATGGAAATCACAGCAGCCTAATAGGCTAAGCTTGACCAAACGGCCATAAACAAAACATGCATGGTCAAAACTTCCAAAGCACAAAAATTAACCATATTCACATTCAATTTACCTCTACTCAAGCATACAAGCATAGCAGACAATTACCAAGGCTAAAACCGTAAACACACAATACCCCGAACAAGTTTATTGGGAACTTTTGCACATATAACTTAAAGACTAACTACAGAATGGCACAAACGACATACCTCAGTATTGTAGGATCATTATACGTGAACCTTGAGCCTTGAATCTCCAAAGAACACTGTAGATCTATAAAAATGCTAAAAAAACTCAACTGGGGATAAATCGTTAAAGAGGAGGAATCAGGAAACGAAGATCAAGAAGGAGGAAGAGATTACCACTGCAATTCCAACGCAATTTATATTGGTCAATTCGGAGAACGAATGCTCAGTTGGAGGCTCGACAAAGATCTGTTCCATACGGATGCTCTCGGATGAACTATGTCAAGAAGGGGTGTGTTTTGTCCGTCAGGCATGACCCTGGTCCATTTAATGAAAAATAAGAAAGTACACAACATGTATTTTATAAGAAAATGGTGTGTAATTTCCCTTATCATCCCCTGTATTAAGCGGTCTCCAGATCACCACACACGGCCGTGTGTATGGCCGTTACATGGCCAGCACCCGGCTACCCATGGTAACCGAGTACATGGTGTGTACTCATAAAGTACACGGTGTTTACTCATAAATTACACAGTGTGTACTCATAAAGTACACGACATGTACTTAATAAATTTCCAGAAACACCTATTTTCCTCAAAAACAACCATAAAAGAAAGACATGCCTGAAAAGAAGATCTGGTTTCTTACAAAATTCCACCCTTAAAGAAATGTGTCCCCGAATTTCCCTAGCAATGTGGCGTAGAATAAGAAACCTCAAACAGCTTCTGCCACTATGATCATACATCGGCCTCCCTCTCCCAGGTCTCATCCTATACTCTCTCTTGCTTCCATAGCACTCGTACCATAGTAACAGAACGGCCAGAGAGAACCTTCGCACTATGATCAACAATCTGGATAGGATGCTCCTCGAACAAGGCGTCCACCTCTAACTCAGCCTCCCCATGTAGAAAAACATGATACGGGTCTGATAAGTAATGTTGAAGCTGAGAAACATGGAAGAAGTCATGTATAACTTGGTACCTCTGAGGTAACTGCAACCGATAGGAAACCAGCCCAACTCTCTCCAACACCTCAAACAGCCCGACATACCTCGATGAAAGCTTACCATGTCTCTTAATACTCATGTGTCCCAACCTTGGTGTGACATGTAGAAAAACCTCATCTCCGACCTCGAACTCTAGAGGTTGTCTCCACCGATCAGTATATGACTTCGGTTGAGACTGGGCAGTATTCATCCTCTTCTGAATAACCTCTATCTGCTCTGTGGTCTCCTAGAAAAGATGAGGTCCCAGCATAGCTGCCTCTCATGGCTCTAGTCAACATAACAGTGATCAGCATGGTCTACCATCAAAGCATAATAAGGTTCCATCTGAATAGTTTCTTAAAAACTATTATTGTAGGAAAACTCCCCAAGAGGTATGTGCTTCTCCGAAGAACCTCCAAAATCTAGGAGGCATGCTAGAAGCATGTCCTCAAGCACCTGAATCATACGCTCAGACTGGATATCTGTGTGGGGATGTTAAGATGTACTCAATAGTACATCTATACCCAAAGCCCTCTTAAGTCCTTTCTAGACCTAAGAAGTAAAACATGCATTCATGTCTGAAATAATGGATTTTGGAACCCCATGTAGACGTACAATCTCTTAGATGTACAAACATCCCAACTCATCTACACTGAAGGTCTCCTTGATCAGAAAAAAGTAAGAAATCTTCGTGATTCTATCAATGAAAACCCAAATTGCATCATTCCCTTGTGGTGACCTCGGCAAACCGGTCACAAAATCAGTCGTGACATCGTTCCACTTCCACTCAGGAATGGGTAACTACTTCAAAATCCATGTTTGTCGTGGATGATCCACCTTCACCTACTAATAGGTGGAACACCTCATGATGAAACTAGAACCATCTCTCTTCATACATGACCACCAATACTGACGGTGTACATCACGATACATCTTAGTGACACCAGGATGAATTTCCCAAACTGAGGAATGAAAGTCTCACATTAGTTCCTTGTGTATGTCTACCGACACCCATACGTTCCCATGAAAAAAAATATCTCATCCTTGCCTATGGTCCACCTAGGAATAGGGTCCTCTCCTAACACGCTTTCCCATAGGACTAGGCCTTCAGAATATGATAGCTGCCTCATTCGAACTTGATCAAGAAGAGTAGAGGTAATAGCTACAGAAGATAGAAACGTCTGCCCCTGTCTATCGTGCACCTCCAAATGCATCTCAGAGAACAGATCCATAAGCTACCACTCACTATTGGCCTCCTGAACTGCTTATAACTGAGTCCTCCTGCTTATTACATCAGTCATTATGTTGCCTTTCCTAGGCATATAAGAAAGCTCAAAGTCAAAGGACTGAAGGTACTCAACCCATCTTTGCTGTCTCAAATTTAGGTCACTCTGAGTAAAGATATACTTGAGACTTTTGTGGTCGGTGAACACCAAAAACTTCTCTCCCAAAAGATAATTCTCCAACATCATAAATCATGAACAACTGCAGCCAACTCGAGATCATGCGTTGGGTAATTTCCCTCATGTTACCTCAAATGTTGAGACTCATACGCAATGACTCATTCTCCCTACATAAGCATAACTCCTATCTTGATACCTGAAGCATCACAGTAAACATTATAGCTATTTCCTGGCTATGGAAAAACTATCATTGGTGCTGAAGTCAATCTCCCTTTTATCTCCTGAAAGTTTGACTCACAAGAATATGAACACAAGAACTTCTCACCCTTCTTAGTTAGACTCGTCAGTGGCACTTCTAAGCGTGAAAAGTCCTACATGAAATGTATGTAGTATCTATCCAGCCCTATAAAACTCTGTACATAAGATACGTTCTTCGAATTCTCCCAGGAAACTATTGTTCTAACTTTCTCTGGGTCGACTGATACTTCAGTCTCTGAGATAACATTACCCATGAAGTGAATCTGATCCATCCAAAAGTGGCATTTTTAGAGCTTAATAAATAACTGATGCTCTCTCAGTGTACTCAGAACGATATCAATATATGTAGCATGGTCATGTCGAGTGTAAGAGTACAATAAGATATCATCCAAGAAGGAATCCAAGTATGGATGGAACACTCAGTTCTTCAGTTCCATGAAGACTATAGGTGCATTCGTGAGACCGAACAGCATAACCGCATATTTGTATAGATCATACCTACTCCAAAAGGCTCTAAGAGGTATATCATATGGTATAATTCACAACTGATGGTAGACAGATCTCAAGTCAATCTTTGAGAACACTCAGGATCCTCAAAACTGATAAAAGAGATCATCAATCCTCGGTAAGGGATATCGGTTCTTGACTGTTAACTGGTTCAACTTCTGATAATCCACATAAATTCTGACGGTACTGTCTGACTTCTTTGCAAATAGGATAGGTGAACCCCATGGAGAAGTACTGGGTTGGATGAAACCTTTTGCCCACAACTCCTCCAACTGCTTCTTGAGCTCTTGTAACTTTGGTGTAGCCATCCTATAAGTAGGAATGAACATTGGTGCTACTCCAGGAGCAAGGTAAATAGAAAATTCCACCTCTCAATCTAGAGGAAAACCTGAATATTCCTATATAAAGACAACCCTGAAATGATCCTCCACTAAAGGAAAGTCCATCTAGGAAGTCCCCTGGTCATCCAGATATAGACTAGAAATCTCGGTTGTAACTCCTCCTAACCCATGATGCTTGGGTCTCTCTCTGCTCGCTTGGACATCCCATTCTACCTTATGAAGAAACGATCCACCCTATGGTGACGTGAATCTCACCCTGTAGCGATAGCAATCAACGAATACCTAGAAGGGAACTAACCATTCCATTCTAAGAATGATTTCACAGCCTTTCATCTCTAATATGTAGAGGTCCCATAAGAAGTGACACCCACCAACCCCAAGAGGGAACTCCTTGCACTGAAGTACACTAGCCGTTCTTTTCCCCAACAGAGTTTCTAGCGTCAAGATATCAGTAGAAGAAAAGATGCAGAGCCCAAGTCTCTCTACAATAGCAACAGATATAAAGCTATGGAAAGCCCATGTATCGAAAAGAGTAGAAGAAAGAACTGAGGAAACTAGAATCGTACCTCGAACTGTAGATATTTCGGGATACTTTTTATTTTGGGTCTGCTCTACTACAAAATTCTGACCTATATCGCAGCCCTATGACCTTTCCTGACCACTCTTAGCTGATCTTCCCTACTATCACTGAAATCTTGGCGACTGACTACCACGGTCACAACCTCCACCTTAGCTTGAACGGTCGGAAGAACTCCAGTTCCCAGAATGGTAAGAAACTAGTGATGCTGCTCCTGAATGAGGAGTCATAGAAGAACCCCTATCACTAGCTATTGGTGAGAAGATCTGACAGAAGTTATAAAGATTGACCATCTTGCCGCAAGATTGGCACTCCACTAGGTCTCTTAGGCAATGTGGCCTCATATGTTCGACCTTCCCGCATTAGTAGCACACTACCTTGATACTAGAAGAAGTTTCTTTCCTCCTTGGATCACCGCATGAAGACTCATTGCGGTGCTTCCTGCTATCATTATGAAGGATACCAACTCTGGATGTTGATCCGCCCTAGCTAACAACTCCAGAGTCCCTCAAATTTCGCTCTATGATCAGCACATGCTGGACTATTGAGGTGATGGAAGTCAACCTGAAGATGTTTACCTGAGATCAGATTTCATGCCTGAGACCATCCTCAAACTTCCTCTCCAAGAATAACTCATCACCTCCTGAGATGGGCGTGAAGCACTGCAACTCATTGAAGCGAGACAAATAATATATAACTGAAAGAGTACCCTGCTCCAGACTCATGAACTCTTGGGATCGATCAGCCCTCAAAGTCTCTGGATAAAAGTAGTCGAAAAATTCAAGCTGGAACTCATCCTAATACATAACCTATTGGTATCCTGCCTGTGAGATCACATCCCACCATCTCTTGGCGGAATCCTATATCATATACGTAGCAAGCTTCACCCTCTTCTCTGGAGGCGTCTCTAGATGATCGAAGAAAGAAATCATGGATTCTAACCATGAATCTATAGCCCGAGGTCCTCATTCCACTATAAAAGTGGTAGGAAGCTGCTGCTGTAAAACCCACGTCATCTCTGTCATAGAAAGGGCAGGATGTGGTACTCCTCAGAAGGTCTGCATGAACCCCATAAAGCCCTCTCGGAACTGTGCATCAGCACCTGTGTTCGGAATAACGGTTGGTGCCAAGATTGGAACAACTGGAGGATCTACAGGTAGTCCCTAATCAGACATGTCTGGTGTCTAATCACTGCCTTATAAATAGGGTACAACTGGAGGACGTCTCGATGGCATGACTCTGCAAGGTCAAGCACACACCTTAGATCAATATGATCAAGGACAGAAAACTAGATGTATAAGGAGGGAAGAGGAGAAAGAAAACATTCAAGTTTTTCAAAACATGACTACAAGGTGTGTATTATCACTACACAACATGTTCATTTAAGCCATCACATGGGAGTGTACTCCTTCCAACCCAAGTTGTGTAACACCCCAAACACACAGTGTGTTTTCCTAACACACGGCATATACTTGAATCCTCTTCCCTTGCCTGAGTCCTACATGACTAAGCCACACAGTTCTCCTAGAACAATACTACACGGTGTGTTCGTGCCAGATACGGAGTGTACTAGATAAACTTCACTGACCCGTGTTGTTAGTGACACGGTTGGCTACATGGCTGACTCTACACGGTTTGTTCATTCCTGACACGGTGTGTACTAGGAAGAATTCACTGACCCATGTTGTTCACTACACGGTCGGGTACAAGGGTTACACTACATGGCGTGTTGAAGCTTAACATGATGTGTATAACTTAAGGTTTCACCTATCTGTGTCATTAGTCACACGGGTTGACACATGGTCTCCACAACACAGCATGTACATACGGTACATGGCATGTTCCAGCTAGAATTTCACAACTCCATGTCTCTTCCCGCATAGTCGGTGACACGGTTAGAGACTACATGGCGTGTACATACAATACACGGTGTGTACTTAAGAAAAATAGTTCCTTCCCAAATATAAGGACACAAGAAATGTATTCATCATTACACATCGTGTATTCTAGGTTTTTCCAGACATTAAGCCTCAGAATCAACTCCAAAGCCCAAAATACATTGAAAAGAACATTTAAGTGCAAGATTCCGATCCGTGAGGACCCATACTCCCCATGAATTAAAGATTGGAATCTTATGCATGTTATAAAAAAGGATAATAGGGTAATAATCAACTAAATTCCGGTCCATGAGGGTCCATAACACCTCAATAACCAAAGTTTGATGTTCATTCAAACAAAACCTTTCACAATTTAATACCCTATCAAATAGCAGGTATTCTTATCAAAGCATATATCATAACAGTATGCATATCTAGAACAACACCTATCAAAACAACAAGCAATCACTAATGCACCCTAAATGGCATGGCAAGAATGCATGACATGTGATCTCTAAGAAGTTCCTATATGATGCATGAGATGGAATACCCTCATCTCATTAGGTTGAAACAGAAATAGAACCTCAATAACCTCAACAATAACCACAAAAAACATGTGAATCACCCAACGGTGAAATCAAATAAACTATAAAATTGCAAAATCAGAAAAATTGCAGTAGTTGAGGTAAATTAGTTTTTCCCTATACACGGGTTAGATACTCCTGGGAACAGCTTATTACTAATTACCTGTTCTTTCATATCCCTAGATACAGACTCCAAATAGTAAGTCAAGAAGAAAAGAATCCCTATGATACGACTTTGTAATGTCCTGGTTCCAGAAGCCACCTAGAGGCACCCCATACCCGGTTGGTCACATGGCCTCAAGCACATTTTCCTGAATTCCAGAGGCTACCGACTAGCAGCGAGGGCCTTGGGTGTGATAGTGGGGAAACTATGCCCTCATTTGCAGAGTAACATAGCAGAAGTAAACAGATATACAATAGCAGAAGTAGTATAATACCATACAACAGTAAATAGCGGAAGATTGAAAGGATAAACTGGAGCACATATATATAATGATGCATGATACATATGTCTAGGAAATCATCCAAACTAGTGATAATTATGGAATATAGAAAAACACAAGTACAAAAGGAAACAGATAAACTCCAGCAGCATCGCAAGCCTGAACTTCGTCCCATGCTCTCCAGCTTCTCAGCAATCAAGTACCTGAAGTAGAAGGGTGTTTTCCCTTATCTATACCTGCAGAAATATAATCTATTTGTTGAGTCAATAAGGTTTTCCTTATGACTTTTCCATTCCTTCTTGTTTTGAAAATCACAAACACCTTATCTTTAAGGAAAATTGCTTTTATAAGGAAAAATGATTTCTTAAGGAAAATTGCTTTTATAAGGAAAAATGCTTTCTTAAGGAAAATTGCTTTTATAAGGAAAATTGCTTTCTTAAGGAAAATCGCTTTTATAAGGAAAATTATCCTTATCATATTTTCATTCATATTTTTCTTAAGTATGAGATTCGGATTCGTTTTCTCGGAGTCATTAAAACTTTGATATAAAAGCATTCTGTTTTAGGATTCGGTTCTGGACAAGAACTATAAGGAAGTTTCATTCCGAATTCCGGATATGAATTCTGACTAAGTTCTATTCCAGATTCAGGATACGAATTCTGAAGAAGAATTCTCATTACGAATTCTAATGAAGAAATCTCATTCCGAATTCCCATTACGAATTCTGATGACGAATTCTCATTACGAATTCCAATGAAGAATTTTCATTACGAATTCCAATGAAGAATTCCCATTACGAATTCCAATGAAGAATTCTCATTACGAATTCTAATGAAGAAATATCATTCCGAATTCTCATTACGATTTCTGATGACGAATTCCTATTCCGAATTCCTACTCCGAATTCTCATTCCGAATTCACCTATTAAACAGAATATGATTATTATTGTTTTATACACTCTAAATTTATTCACTCCGAACCTTCACTCCGAAATTTCTATTCCGAACCTTTATGTTAGAGTTTAAAACGATGTCGTATATTCTGTTACACTTGTTTTGTTATAAAACGATGTCGTCCATTTTGTTATAAACTAACCGTTGTCTAAGTGACACGTGTACAAGTCCCTCCGAACTTTAAGGAAAATTTGACAGTTGGAGAGGAGCCGACCTTACCTATAAATAGGAGCTCATTTGAAAGAGCTCGATGCTGATGCATATGCCGATTTTTGATAAAGTGCTTACATGCTGTTGAAGTGATTTCTAGAGAGAGAGTCTCTTATTAACTCTCAAAGCTTCGTGCGACTCCGAATGTTGGTGATTACATTCGAGGGCTTCCGGGGATAGGAAGACAGAGGTGCCGACTACCTTAAAGATCGAGGGATTTCTTGCTGAGAAAGACAGAGGTGCCAACTACCTTAAAGATCGAGGGCTTTCTTGCTGAGAAAGACAGAGGTTGCCAACTACCTTGAAGTTGAGGGCTTGCGGGGATAGCAAGACAGAGACACCGATCTTCGTATCGAGGGCTTACCCTGGTGTGGGTAAGACAGACTTTCTTGAAAGTATAAATCAAGGGACCTTTATCCAAGGTTGTTGGATACCCTTCTCTTTGGGTTAAAAGACTATTATCTTGTTACTAGTAGTTTTACTACTTGTCTTTATTCCGCTGCAATTTGTATCTTAAGGAAAGTATAACTTTCTTATACTTCCTTACTTACTCTGATTAGTTTAGATTCTATACGCTTTAAGGTAGAATCTCATATTGTAACTTTTGTTAAGTTTCAATTTCCGGAATCATATTTCCAGAATCTACTTTTGGAATCTCTTTCCAAGTTTAGTTCGGTGTTAGAGGTGTTGTGAATCTACTTAGTTTAACTTTGTTAAACTTAGTCCTTTCCTTTTCTTAAGGAAACTTTAGTTATTCATAACTAACTTTAAAGGTTCCAAAGGAATTTTTAAAGTATACAATTCACCCCCCCTCTTGTATATTGAGCATCTCATATTATATTTCGATCCTACAATTGGTATCAAAGGTTGGAAACCTCTTACTCTATACCATTCTTACATTTGGTATCAGAGCCAAGGTTACTGAAATACTTGTACTCACATATAAGTTTTTCTTGCTCATTTTTCTATTCCAAACTTTGTCATTCCGGATTATCCATTCTGAACTTTTCCCATTCCGAACCTTGTTATTACGATTCAAAGCTACTAACAAGTTTGTGTGCAAAGTTTCTTCTAGTATGGCAGGAATTAATGTTGGTTCGATTGACAATCTGAATCCTACAAGGACACCAATATTCGATGGTAATGATTATGAATACTGGAGAGATCGTATGAAGACTTTTGTTATCAATACTGGAGTAGACAACTTTGTGATGCTTACTGGTGATTATAAAATTCCTGACAAGGAAGTCAGAACCTTTACTAACCAGGAGAAGCAAGAATATCAACTCAACTATAAGGTACGCAATACTTTATTATGTTCAATGACTAGAAATATATATATCCAAATTTCTTCTTGTGAAGCAGCTAACTGTATATGGAAGAAGTTAGAGGTTACACACTTTGGAACTTCTAAGGTGATTGAGACTAGAAGAGCTATGCTCAGAGCTGAATATCATGGTTTCAATTTTCCTTATGGAGAACCTATCTGTAAAGTTCAACAAAGATTTATGACAATTGTCAACAGTTTACAATCTATGGGAGAGAAAGGTTTAGATGATGAAGCTCTTGTGGACAAGATAATTGATATTATGCCCAATGAGTGGGAATCCAAGAGAACAGCTATAGATGAGAACAGGAAGGTTACTCAAATTACACTTGATGAATTATTTTGAACTCTTCTACAACATGAGACCAGAATGAAGAGGGATGCTGACAACATTAAGAAGAAGAATGGAAATGGTACTATTGCTTTTACTACAACTTCAAATCAGATGAAATCTAAGACTCCTGAGAGAGTAACCAGATCCAAATCGAAGAAAGTTATTTTCCAATCTGAATCTAGTGAGAGTGAAGTTTCAGAAAATGAATTAGCCAATCTTGCTCGAAGGATGAACAAGATAGCTGGACAGAGAAACTTTCAATCCAAGTATAAGAATAAGGACAGGAAAGATAAGAAAGATGGAGAAGTTACTTGTTATGAATATAAAAGAGCTGGACATATTAGACCAGATTGCCCTATGCTCAAAAAGAAAGAAAGGAAGGAAAGACATTCAGACAGGAACAGGAAGAAGTATTACAAAGCTAAAGCTAAGAAAGTTCTGAAAGCTAATGACACCTGGAGTGCCAGTGTTGGTGACTCTTCAGATGAATCTTCTGATTATGAATCTTCAGGACAGAAGAATCTTGGTCTTATAGCCAGATTACCTATTGACAATCATTGTCTTATGGCTAAGGTACGAAATTCTGAATCATTGACCAATGTTTCTTTAAATTCTAATGATAGTAAGTATTATAACTCTTCTGATGAAGAATCATCTTCTGATGAGGAAAATACTTTACCTACTTTTGAAGAAGTCTCTAGATTTGCTGAACTTCTTGAGATTGAGAATTCCAAACTCAACAAGAAACTTGATAAGGAAAATTCTAGGAATTCTATTCTTACTAAATAGATATCAGATCTTTCTAAAGATCTTGATAAGATAAATGCTGATTTTGAAAGTATTTCAAAAAATCTTGAGGAAGTAAGTTCTGAGAAGAATAAACTTTCTAAAGAGTTAGAAAAAGTAATTTCTAAAAAAAATGTTTTCGAGCCTAACTCTAGTTGCAAAACAAATGATATTGAGGATAAAAACTTGGTTGTAAAACTCAAGTCCGAAATTTTTTCCTTAAAGAAGTGTTTATCAAACTTTACCCATGGTAAAGAAAATTTTGATAAGATGTATTCTCAAATACGACCTTTAAGAAATAAATCCGGTTTTGGTTATACCCATGCAAAACCAGTTTTCAGTAACAATTATTTTGTTCCTCAAAGTGCCCCATTTTGCACCAAATGTCAATGTGGTGGTCACTGGGCAAGAAGTTGTTCCTTAAACAAAACCCAATCTTTAGGTTTTCATAAAGCTTACTTTTCTAAGAAAATGTGGGTTCCAAAAATTTTATTGTCTGGAAATCTCGGATCCAAACAAGTTTGGATTTCAAAAATCTAACTTTGTTCTTAATTTCAGGAAAATAAAGAAAGTTCCAGCAACAATATTTGGTACGTGGATAGTGGATGTTCCCGGCACATGACTGGTAACAAAATCTTTTTTGAAAAGATTATCAAAACGAAAGGAGGAAAGGTAACTTTCGGAGACAATGCTATGGGAGAGATTGTTGGTATTGGTAATATTGTTCTTTTAGGTAAAACTTTGATTTCAAATGTTCTTTTTGTTAAAGGTCTTAAGCACAACCTCATTAGCATAAGTCAGTTATGTGATGAAGGTTACCTTGTGAATTTTAGGAATGATAAATGCTTAGTTCACAATTCCAAGGAAGAATTTATTCTCTCAGCCAACAGGAAAGAGAATGTTTAGACCTTAAACTTAGAAGACCTAAGAAGCCAAGATTTACCTTGCCTAAGTGCAATGGAAGATCATTCTTGGTTATGGCATAGAAGATTAGGACAATGTAATCTTAGGAACCTATGTAAACTCTCTAAGAAGAAACTTGTTAAGGATCTACCGGAGCTTAGATTTGATTCTTCTAAAGTTTGTGATCCTTGTCAATATGGCAAGCAACATAAATCTAGTTTTAAGTCAATCGGTGAAGTCTCAACAACCGATGCATTAAAGTTGGTGCATATGGATCTTTTTGGTCCAACACAAACTGGAAGCATTGGAGGCAAATACTATGTGTTTGTTCTAGTTGATGATTACACTAGATTTACTTGGGTCTATTTTCTAGCAAGGAAATCTGAAGCATTTTCTTATTTCAAAAGTTTTAGAGCTCAAGTTAAAAATGAGAAAAACCTTCCATTGAAAACTATTCATAGTGATCATGGAGGAGAATTTCAAAATTCAGATTTTGAAACTTTTTGTAGTAAGAAAGGTATTACTCACAATTTTTCAGCACCTAGAACTCCTCAACAGAATGGTGTAGTTGAAAGAAGAAATAGAATTCTTCAAGAAATAACTAGAACCATGTTGAGTGAATATTCTATTGCTAGACATTTCTGGGCTGAAGCTGTAAGTACTGCTTGTTATACTATAAATCGAGTTTTGATTAGACCTTTTCTTAATAAAACTCCTTATGAGTTATGGAATGGTAGAAAACCAAGACTTTCCTACTTCAAGGTTTTTGGTTGCAAAATATTCATTTTGAATACTAAAGATAACTTACATAAATTCGCACCAAAGTCTGATGAAGGAATTTTCTTAGGTTATTCCACAACCTCTAAGGCTTATAGAGTTTTTAATAAAAATACTTGTACTGTTGAGGAAACGGTACATGTAAAATTTGATGAATCAGACCCTTTTGTTTTTAAACCATCTCAACCTACATCTTCGGATGTATTTTCAAAAACTGATTATCAACCTTTGATAGAAGAACCTTCTGATAAGGAAATTGTTCTAGAAGATACTTCTGAAACATTTACCCCAGAAGACTTTCTACCTTATGTTGATGAACAGGTTTTACAAAACCCAAATCAGGTGTTTCTTAAGAATCATCCCAGTGATAGTATCATTGGTGATGTAAATCAACCTGTAAGGACTAGAAGTTCCTTAAGAAATGAAGTAGAACATCTAGCATTTCTTTCCCAATTAGAGCCTAAAAGCACTGATGAAGCTTTAGGTGATGATGATTGGATCAAAGCAATGCAAGATGAACTAAATGAATTCAAAAGGAATAAAGTCTGGACCTTGGTTGAAAGACCTAAGGAAACTTCTGTTATTGGAGTAAAATGGGTTTTCAGAAATAAATGTGATGAAAATGGATTCATTGTTAGAAATAAAGCTAGACTTGTTGCTAAAGGATATAATCAGCAAGAAGGAATAGACTATGAAGAAACCTATGCTCCAGTAGCTAGACTTGAATCTATCTGTATTCTACTCGCATTTGCAGCATTCTTTAATTTCAAACTTTTCCAAATGGATGTGAAATGTTCTTTTCTTAACGTTTATGTTCAAGAGGAAGTTTTTGTTGAACAACCTCCTGGCTTTGAAGATACAAAACATCCAGATCATGTTTTTAGACTTACCAAAGCTTTGTATGGCCTTAAACAAGCCCCACGAGCATGGTATGATAGACTCACTGGATTTTTGCTTCAAAATAACTATGTTAAGGGAAATGCAGATCCAACCCTTTTTATAAAGAAAGATAAGAAAAATGTTATGATTGTTCAAATTTATGTTGATGACATTATATTTGGTTCAACTCAGCAATCTTTGACTGACTCTTTTGCTAGTCTAATGAAATCTAAGTTTGAAATGAGTATGATGGGTGAGTTAACATTTTTCCTTGGTTTTCAAATTTCTCAAAAACCAAAAGGAACCTACATACCTCAACATAAGTATAATAAAGATCTTCTTAAAAAGTATGGTTATGACAACACTAAGAGTATAAGTACTCCTATTGGCACCTCAAACTCTCTAGATCTTGATGAAGCTGGGAAACCAGTAGATCAAACATCTTTTAGAGGTATGATTGGAAGTCTACTTTACTTAACATCTAGTCGACCAGACTTAATGTTTTCAGTATGCTTATGTGCAAGATATCAATCCAATCCTAAGGAATCTCACTTAAAGGCAGTAAAAAGAATTTTTCGCTACCTTAAGGGAACCATGGATCTAGGATTATTTTATACTTCTGGAAATGATTTTGTTCTAAAAAGCTTTTCTGATGCTGACTTTGGTGGATGTAGAATGGATAGGAAAAGTACATCCGGAACTTGTCATTTCTTAGGAGATTCATTAGTTTCTTGGTCATGCAAGAAGCAACATTTTGTTGCACTCTCCACTGCTGAAGCTGAATATGTAGCAGCTGGAAGTTGTTGTGCACAAGTGTTGTGGATGCAACACACACTCACAGACTATGGCTTGAGTTTTACTAAAAATCAAATTTTGTGTGATAACACAAGTGCCATTGCCCTAAGTAAAAACCCTGCACATCACTCTCGTGCAAAACACATAGATATTAGGCATCACTTTCTTAGGGATCACACACTTAAAGGAGATATTATTCTTCAGTTTATCGGAACGCAAGATCAACTTGCTGACATTTTCACAAAATCCTTGCCTTCTGATAGATTTGAATATATTAAACAGAAGTTAGGAATGATAACCGTAAGGTAATCTTCCTCAATTAACTTTCTGTTGAAAAAATCTCCTTACAGTAATAAAATCCTTTTCATAGGGGGAGTACATTTGATTGTTTGTTTAACAGAGTTTTTTCAAAATCTGTTTTCAAACTTTTCGGAATGAAAATTTCCGGAATGGAACTTCCGGAACTACAATTTTCCAGAAAGGATATTTTCGCACAGAATACTTCTGGAATGGAAGTATTCATATTGAAAATTTCCGGAATGGAAAACTTTCGTACTGGTATTTTCATAACGGGACTTTCGTACTGAATCTTCCATAACAAGTTTTTATTTACTTTTTCGTATTGAGTTTTTCGTATTGACTTTTCGTATTTACTTTTTCGTATTGAGTTTTTCGTATTTAGTTTTTCGTATTGAGTTTTTCGTAGTCGTCTTTATATTACCCATTACGAATAACTTTCCTAAGCTAATCTGAAAGGTATGTTTTCCTTACTGAAGTTTTTGTAATCATATTTTACTTGCTAGCAATATTCTTATAGTTTGTTTTCGGTTTTTGGATTTCTTAATTCTTTACTTTAATAAAAACCTCAAAAAGATCGGATTCAAGTTCTCAACCGTCAGATTTGATCTCAGATCATTCTAGACCGTTAGATCAACCGAGGAAGTTGAACCGTCATCCCATTGCCTATATAAAGGGGACCCTATTTTCTCATCCCACATCGATTTCAAGCTTTTGCATGCTGAAGCTCTGACTCTCTGATTTAAGGCCATTCCGAACTTCAGTCTTCTCGATTCCGAACTTCTCAGAGACTTCAGATCCGAATGTCTGCAGAGTTAGCTTCTCAAGAAATGTCTTCAACCAAGCCTATTTCTCAGTGGTTAGTCTACAGAGAGAGGTTAGTTCATCCGAATTTCTTCAGCAATTATGATTCTATTATTTCAAAGAATATCAAGCTGAATGGCTGGGAAGATGTTGCGGTATCAAAAACCAGCAACCAAGATGATGTCTACTCTGACTTGCTTGTTGAGTTTTATGAGTCAGTTGCTTTCTTCGAGGAAGATAATAGAGAAAAATTTTCTTTCAAATCGTATGGAAAGACATATAAGCTTTCCTACACCAAGGCTGCAAGCTTGGTAGGGTTAAGTTATGAAGGTGAAGCTGAGTTTATTTCCCACGTATTGCCAGACTCTTTGGGTAGTTTCAACAAGGAAAAGGCCTTAGAAATTCTCGGATTGGATGATGACAAGACTCCGAAAATTGCAAGTCTATCTACAAACTTCCGGATTCTGGAGTTATGGGTGCAAGGGCTTATTGTACCGAGAAAAGGAGATAAGGATAGCCTGAAGAAGAGTGAGATATATATCTTAGATTTTATGATAAATCTAAGGAAGTTCAACTTGATGAAGCATATTCTTCTTAACATTGAAAATTTGAAGAAGGGGAATCTGAGAGCTCAGATTGTGATGTACCCAGCAATATTGTCAAAGCTCATAGTTCGGTGCCTAGATTCCTTCAAGGTAGCTTGTAGTTCCAAACCAAGGGTGTGCAAGATCATGCTGCTTAGTGATTCCACTCTTAAGAGAATGAATATAGCTTTTGACAAGGAGTCAGGGAAGTTTATTGATCTACCTCCTCAAGTAGAAGTGACTCCGAAAGTAGCTGATACGGAATCATCTAAGCCGGTAAGGAAGAGGAAGCTGAAAGAAGTGGTAGTAGAAGCTGAGGAACCCAAATATAAGGAAGTCCACTCCGCACCTCCTAAGCCTAAGAAGAAGAAAACCTATACTGATGAGGTTGCAGCAAAGTGGAGAGCTGACAAAGAGAAGAGGAAGGAAGGAGATCCGCAGTTCGGATTTGATCCTGCGGAGGCTAAGGCTCTGAAAGAGAAGGCTGCTGATGAGCTCGAGAAACAAGCAAAGGAGAAGAATCTGAAGAAGAAAATGTCAGAAGCCGAGGTTGTGCAAGCATTGTTAAAGTTCAACGAAATGGTTTCAGCAACCATTCCCGTTCCGAGAACGTTTTCTCTGGAATCTCTACCTGAGACTCCAGGAAGAAATCTTGTTACTCCGGAAGAGGCTGTTGCTACTGAGGAAGTAGAGCAAGTGGAAGAAGTTGAAGAAGCTGCTGAAGGAAGTGGTGAGACAGGAGATGTGCTCAAACAAGTAGATGAATATAAGGGAACTCCTTCGGAACACCTGTCGCTCCGAACATCTGAAGCTCAATCTTCAAAGCTTGTTACTCCTGAATTAGAAGAAGATAAAGGGGAAGAAGAAGTTGCCTATCATGGAGAAGAAGAACATCTTTTACTTGATGTTGCTCAGAAGGAAAGTGTAGAAGTTGCTGCTGAGGAAGATGATGTTGTTCAAGTTTCTGATAGCGAAAAAAGAACTCCGGAACAGGATTCTATTCCGGAAAAAGATAAGGGAAAGAAAGTTCTTACCGAGACTCCGAGCTCAGTTGTAAGAAAGAGGAAGGAAGCTGGTAGTTCTTCTAAGAGGAAATTGGAGCTTATTGAGGAAGAAAATTCTCCGAGCAAGATTTCAGATTCGGAGTCATCTTCGTTGGGGCATGATTTTGTTGTCCAGTCTTTGAAGAAGTTGGTGGGAACCATTCCAACCTTCTCAAGCATTGACTCTAGATGGCAGATGCTTCAACATGCGCTGAATCAGAAAACCGACTCCGTATCCATGGTTATGGATAAATGTGTTGAGATTGAAGCCCAGTTCAAAAATTTCTTTATTGGTTACGAAGCACATAAAAGATCTTGCAAGAGGATGACAAGCTGGTCTAAGAAAACTGTGGAAGAGATGAGGTTGCTGGATGAGTTTCAAGATAATGTTAAGGATGCATTTGAAACTGAGGACAAGAAGATTAAAGAGCTGACTGCATCATTCGAAGAAAAATTGACAAAGGAAAAGAACTTTCGGATTCAGGAAGTGAGAGATCTGAATGGAAAGCTCAATTCCGTTAATCAAAGTTGGAAATATGAAAGGGATTATCGGATCGAGTTTGAAGAAAGGATGAAGGATCAGGAAGAGAAGATGAAAGTTCAGGAAGAAAAGTTTAAGGCTCAGGAAGAAATCATTGAAGCTCATTCAGCAAGAATAGTCGTCTTAGAGAAGCAAGCAGAGGAAGATCACAAAGACTTAAATAAGATCAAGACAATTCTTAAGGGGCTAATGTCGAAGGAGAAAGATCCGAAATGACCAATCCGATCTTTTTGTTGTAATTATTTTGTTGCTGACATTTCAAATATAATGAGAATTGTGTTTGTTGTTTCGTTTGTACTAATTTTTCAGGTACTTTGTTAAGTTTTTCCATTCCCTCCAATTCTTTTTGAAAATCACAAAGGGGGAGAAGGAAAAGATCCTTAAGAAAAAGAGGAAATCTAATAAGTGCTTATCAAAGGGGGAGAAAGGAAAATACCCAAGGAAAAAGAACTCTAATAAGAGTTTGTTTAAGGGGGAGTTTTTCTTAAAGAAACATCACTCCGGAAATATGAATACGATCCTTAGAGTTTCAAAGCCTAAGGGGGAGTTAGTCGTATTCATCTATATTTTTAAACCAAGGGAGATAAGCATTAATGTGTTTCTTTCTTCTTAGAATAGCTTTTTCGTAAGGATGTTTGTGATTTCCAAAAAGGGGGAGATTGTTGAGTCAATAAGGTTTTCCTTATGACTTTTCCATTCCTTCTTGTTTTGAAAATCACAAACACCTTATCTTTAAGGAAAATTGCTTTTATAAGGAAAAATGTTTTCTTAAGGAAAATTGCTTTTATAAGGAAAAATGCTTTCTTAAGGAAAATTGCTTTTATAAGGAAAATTTCTTTCTTAAGGAAAATCGCTTTTATAAGGAAAATTATCCTTATCATATTTTCATTCATATTTTTCTTAAGTATGAGATTCGGATTCGTTTTCTCGGAGTCATTAAAACTTTGATATAAAAGCATTCTGTTTTAGGATTCGGTTCTGGACAAGAACTATAAGGAAGTTTCATTCCGAATTCCGGATATGAATTCTGACTAAGTTCTATTCCAGATTCAGGATACGAATTCTGAAGAAGAATTCTCATTACGAATTCTAATGAAGAAATCTCATTCCGAATTCCCATTACGAATTCTGATGACGATTTCTCATTATGAATTCCAATGAAGAATTCTCATTACGAATTCCAATGAAGAATTCCCATTACGAATTCCAATGAAGAATTCTCATTACGAATTCTAATGAAGAAATCTCATTCTGAATTCTCATTACGATTTCTGATGACGAATTCCTATTCCGAATTCCTACTCCGAATTCTCATTCCGAATTCACCTATTAAACAGAATCTGATTATCATTGTTTTATACACTCTGAATTTTTTCACTCCGAACCTTCACTCCGAAATTTCTATTCCGAACCTTTATGTTAGAGTTTAAAACGATGTCGTACATTCTGTTACACTTGTTTTGTTATAAAACGATGTCGTCCATTTTGTTATAAACTAACCGTTGTCTAAGTGACACGTGTACAGGTCCCTCCAAACTTTAAGGAAAATTTGACCGTTGGAGAGGAGCCGACCTTACCTATAAATAGGAGCTCATTTGAAAGAGCTCGATGCTGATGCATATGCTGATTGTTGATAAAGTGCTTACATGCTGTTGAAGTGATTTCTAGAGAGAGAGTCTCTTATTAACTCTCAAAGCTTCGTGCGACTCCGAATGTTGGTGATTACATTCGAGGGCTTCCAGGGATAGGAAGACAGAGGTGCCGACTACCTTAAAGATCGAGGGCTTTCTTGCTGAGAAAGACAGAGGTGCCGACTACCTTAAAGATCGAGGGCTTTCTTGCTGAGAAAGACAGAGGTTGCCAACTACCTTGAAGTTGAGGGCTTGCGGGGATAGCAAGACAGAGACACCGATCTTTATATCGAGGGCTTACCCTGGTGTGGGTAAGACAGACTTGCTTGAAAGTATAAATCAAGGGACCTTTATCCAAGGTTGTTGGATACCCTTCTCTTTGGGTTAAAAGACTATTATCTTGTTACTAGTAGTTTTACTACTTGTCTTTATTCCGCTGCAATTTGTATCTTAAGGAAAGTATAACTTTCTTATACTTCCTTACTTACTCTAATTAGTTTAGATTCTATACGCTTTAAGGTAGAATCTCATATTGTAACTTTTGTTAAGTTTCAATTTCCGGAATCATATTTCCGGAATCTACTTTTGGAATCTCTTTCCAAGTTTAGTTCGGTGTTAGAGGTGTTGTGAATCTACTTAGTTTAACTTTGTTAAACTTAGTCCTTTCTTTTTCTTAAGGAAACTTTAGTTATTCATAACTAACTTTAAAGGTTCCAAAGGAATTTTTAAAGTATACAATTCACCCCCCTCTTGTATATTGAGCATCTCATATTATATTTCGATCCTACACTATTTTGGCCCAAAAGCATGACCTAAATAGGGTGTTAGAAGAATCCTAGAAGGAAACCACCAAAATATTTGTGCCTAACAGTCAGTGAATATATATGGTAGGCAATAAGTAAAAGAAGTAGTAAACAAGGAAGTACTCAACAGCAAACATTCCTACAGTTTCAATGAAATCAAAATCATATATCAATTAAGCAGATAATCAAAGAAGGTAACCCTATGGGAGTACTCACAACATAACCCCTCTGGTTCAACCAAACAAGAACAAGCAACCCTCTGATAAGTACACACATTCTAACCCCTCTGGTTCAGCTTTAGCATAGACTCTCTGAGGAAGCACTCACCATAAATTCCCCCAATAGTCTCATATCGGTATCTAAAAGGCACTCTAGGGAAGCACTTATGTCTTATTCCCCCTTTATACCACATCTAGGAACTACATACACTCTGAGGAAGCACTTTCACCAATTCCCCCTGTGGTCTCGCATCGTAACAGTAAAAAACAAACCCTCTAGAGAAGCCCTCACATCCATTCTTCCTATGGTCTACTACACCAGGATCCCACATCCCTATGTAATTCAATCAAGCATAGAAATGCATAGCGGCCAAATTAAACCTCAAGAACTACTTGGATAACAGTCTACAGCATAACATCATGTCATATAAGATTAATACATCCTATCAGCACTAATAGTTGACAGCACAACAGCCTAACAGGATAAGCATGACCAAATGGACATAAAAAAATATGCATGGGAAAAACTTCCAAAGCACATTAATTAACCCATTCACATTCAATTTACCTCTACTCAAGCATACCATTATGGCATGCAATTAGTAGGGCTAAAACCGTAAACACACAATACCCCGAACAAGGGTATTGGGCACTTTTTCACATATAACTAAAAGACTAACTATGTAAAGGCACAAACCACCTACCTCAGTGTTGGGGGATCATTATACGTGAACCTCGAGCCTTGAATCACCCAAGAACATCGTAGATCTACAAAAATTATAAAAATTCTCAACCGAGTATAACTTGTGAAAGAGGAGGAATCAAGAAACAAAGCTCTAGAAGAAGATCTTACCACTTTGATTACAAAACAATCAATGACGGTCGATTCAGAGAACGTATGCTCATTCGGGGGCTCGGTGAAGATCTAGGCCGTACGGACACTCTCGGATGAACTAGGTTGAGAAGGGGTGTGTTCTATCCATCAGACGCAACCTCGGTCCATTTAATGAAAAAAAAAGTACACAGTGTGTACTTTCCCTTACTAGCCTCCACATTTGGTGATCTCCAGGTCACTACACACGACAGTGTGCATGGCCGTTACACGGTGTGTACTCATAAAGTACAGGGCGTGTACTTAATAAATTTCCATAAACTCCTCTTTTCCTCAAAAACAAATAGAAAAGAAATGCATACCTGAAAAGAAGATCTGGGTTCTTACAAACATCCCCCTTTAAAGAAATTTGTCCCTGAATTTCTCTAGCAAGGATGCGTAGAAGAAGAAACCTCGAACAGCTTCGGCCACTGCGTTTGTACATCAGCCTCCCTCTCCTAGGTCTCATCCTATACTCGCCCGTGTTGCCATAGAACTCGTACCATAGGAAAAGACTAGCCACGGAGAACCTTCTCACTATGATCAAAAATCTGGATAGGATGATCCTTGAACAAGGCATCCACCTATAACTCAACCTCCTCAGGTTGAAAAACATGATATGGGTATGAGAACTAACTTCAAAGCTGAGAAACGTGGAATATGTCAAGCATAGGCCAGTACCTATGAGGTAACTACAACTGATAGGCAATCGGACCAACTCTCTCCAACACCTCAAACGGCCCGATGTACCTTAGAAAAAAGCTTACCCTGTCTTCTAATCCTCATATGTCCCAACCTCGGTGTGACATGTAGAAAAACCTGATCTCCAATCTCGAACTTCAGAGGTCGTCTTTGTCGATCAGCATAAGACTTCTGTCAAGACTGTGTAGTAGTCATCCTCTTATGAATCAACTCTATCTGCTCTATGGTCTCCTAGACAAGATGAGGTCCCAGCATAACTGCCTATCCTGCCTCCAGCCAACATAAGGGTGATCGGCATGGCCTATTGTACAAGGCCGCATAAGGTTCCATATGAATAGTTTTTTGGAAACTATTATTGTATGAAAACTCCACAAGAGGTATATGCTTCTCCCAAGAACCTATAAAATCCAGGATGCATTCTCGAAGCATGTCCCCAAGCACCTAAATCATACGCTCAGACTGGCCATCTTTATGGGGATTGTAAGTTGTACTCAAGAGTACTTGTGTACCCAAATCCCTCTAAAGTCCTTGCCATACCTAAGAAGTAAAACATGCATCCCTGTCTGAAACAATAGAGTTCAGAACCCCATGTAGATGTATAATCTATCGGATGTACAACTATCCCAACTCATCAACATTGAAGGTCTCCTTGATAGGAAAGAAGTGAGAAACCTTCATGAGTCTTTCAATGACAACCCAAAATACATCATTCCCTCGAGGTGACCTTAGCAAACCGGTCACAAAATCCATCGCGACATCATTCCACTTCCACTCAGGAATGGGTAACTGCTTCAAAAGCTCTATTGGTCACTGATGCTCCATCTTCACCTGCTGATAGGTGGAAAACATCATGAAGAAACTAGAAACATATCTCTTCATACCTGGCCACCAATACTGACGGTGTAGATCACGATACATCTTGGTGACACCAGGATGAACTGCCCAAACTAAGGAATTAAATTCATGCATCAGTTCCTCATGCATGTCTGCTGAAACCCATATGCGCCCATCAAAATGCAAGATCTCATCCTCACCTATGGTCCACACAAGAATAGGGTCCTCTTCTGACATGCTTTCCCATAGGACTAGGCCTTCAAAATCTGATAACTACCTCATTCACACTCGATCAATAAGAGTAGAGGTAACAGCTAAAGAAGATAGAAACAACTGCCCCTATCTATCATGCACCTCCAAATGCATCTCAGAGAATAGATCCATAAGCTACCACTCACTACTGGCCTCCCGAACTGCCTATATCTGAGTCCTCATGCTCAGTGAATCAGCCACTGCATTACCTTTCCCAGGCGTATAGGAAAGCTCAAAGTCAAAGGAATTAAGGTACTCAACCCATATTAATTGTCTCAAATTTAGGTTATGATAAGTGAAGATATAATTGAGACTTTTGTAGTTGGTGAACACCACAAAATTCTCCCCCAGAAGATAAGTCTCCAATGGCGTAAACCATGAACAACTGTAGCCAACTTCAGATCATGAGTCGGGTAATTTCTCTCATGTGGTCTCAACTGCCGAGACCCGTACGCAACGACTCTTTCTCCCTGCATAATCACAACCCCCAGCCTGATACCTGAAGCATCACAGTAAACAATATATATCTTTCTTAGCTCTGGAAAAACTAGTATCAGTGCTGAAGTCAATATCCCTTTCAACTCCAAAAAGGCTGACTCACAAGAATCCGACCACAAGTACTTCACACCCTTCTTATTTAGGCCCGTCATTGGTGCTTCTAAGCATGAAAGGTCCTATATGAAATGTTTGTAGTATCCATCCATCCCTAGAAAACTCCATACCTCCAAGACCCTCTTTGAATACTCCCAACAAACTACTGTTATCACTTTCTTTGGGTCTAATGATACTCTTATCTCTGAGATAACATGACCTAGGAAGTAAATCTGATCCATCCAAAAGTGTAATTTTGAGATCTTAGAATATAACTTATGCTCTATCACTATAATTAGAATTATATAAAGATGTGTAGTATGGACGTGTCGAGTCTGACATTACACCAAGATATCGTCCACAAAGACTACCACTAAGGAATCCAAGTATGGATGGAACACTCAGTTCATCAGTTCCATGAAGACTGCAGGTGCATTCATGAAACCGAACGACATAACCACATATTTGTATAGACTATACCTTATTCAGAAGGCTGTAAGAGGGATATTAGATGGTCTAAAGAGAAACTAATTGTAACCGGATATCAAGTCAATCTTCAAGAACACCCGGGATCCTTGAAGCAGATCAAAGAGATTATCAATCCTCGGTAAGGGATATCAGTTCCTGACTATCAACTGGTTCAACATCCGATAATCCACACAAAGTATGAGGGTACCAGCGACCTTATTTTCAAACAGGACAAGCATACCCCAAGGAGAAGTATTGGGTCAGATGAAACCCTTTTCCTGCAACTCCTCCAAATGCTTCTTGAGCTCCTGTAACTCTGGTGTATCCATCCTATATGGAGGAATGGACACTGGTGCCGCTCCTCACACAAGATCAATAGAAAAGACCACCTCTCACTCCAGAGGCAAACCTAAAAATTCCTCTGGAAAGACGTCCCTGAAACGATCCACTACTGTAATAAATTCCATCTATGAAGTCCCCTGGTCATAAAGATATAGACTAAAAATCTAGGCTATAAATCTTCCTAACCCATGATGCTCAAGTCCCGCTCTACTCATCTGGACATCCCATTATCCCTTATGAAGAAATGAACCACCCTATAGTGACGTGAAACTCACCCTATGGTGATAGAAATCAATGACTTCCTGGAAGGGAAATAACCAGTCCATTCCGAGAATGAAGTCATATCTTATCATCTCTAAGACATAGAGGTCCCATAAGAAGTTACACCCACTAACCCCAATAGGGAACTACTTGTACTGACATACACTAGTCGTTATTGTACCCAACAGTGTGTCTAGCGTCAAGATATCATCAGAAGAAAAGATGCATAGCCCAAGGCTCTCCACAACAACAACAGATATATATCTATGGGAATCCCCTGTATCGAAAAGAGAAAAAGCTATAACGGAGGCAACTAGAATTTTACCTCAAACTGTAGAGGGTTCGGAATCCTTCTCCTGCTGGGTTTGCTCCACTAAAAAAGTCTAACCTATATCGCGGCCCTATGACCCTGCCTGACCACTCTGAGATGATCTACCCTACTATCACCGAAATCTTAGAGACTGACGACCACAGTCGTAACCTCCACCTCAGCCTGAATGGCTGGAAGAACTCAAGTTCCCATACTGATGAGAAACTGGTGGTGATGATCCTGAACGAGGATTCATAGAAGAACCCATGTCACCAGCTGCTGGTGAGAAGATCTAATAGAAGCACTGAAGATGGCCCATCTTGCCGCAAGATCGGCACTCCACTAGGTCTCTCGGGCAAGGTGGCCTCGTATTCTCGACCTTCCCACACTGGTAGCACACCACCTGGCTACCAGAAGAAGTGTCTCACCTCCTTGGATCACAACATGAAGACTCCCTATAACGCTTCCTACTATCAGTAGGAAGGATACCAACTCCAGATATTGAGCCGCCCTTTCTCACAACTCTAGAATCCCTCAAATTGTGGTATGTGATCAGCACCTGGTTGACTATACAGGTGATAGAAGTCAACCTGAAGATGTTCACCTAAGATCGGATGTCGTTCCTAAGACCATCCTGAAACTTCCTTGCCAGGAATAACTCATCACCTCTTGGGATGGGCATGAAGTGCTGCATCTCATTGAAGTAAGATGAATACTCCATAACAGAAAGAGTACCTTGCTCCAAACTCATGACCTCTCGGGCTCGATCAGCCCTCAAGGTCTCCGGGTAAAAGTAATCGAAAAGGTCACATTGGAACTCATCCTAATCCATTATTTGTTGGCGTCATGCTTGTGAGATCACATCCCACCATCTCTTGGCAGAATCCCATAGCATATATAAAGAAATATTCACCCTGCTCTTTGTAGGCGTCTCCATATGATCGATGATAGAAGGCATGGAATCTAACCATGACTCTGAAGCCTGAGGTCCTCTTTCCCCTCTAAAGGGGGGAGGATGTTGCTGCTGGAAAACCCATGTCAGCTCTGCCATAGAAGGGGCAGGATGATGTACTCCTCGGAAGGTCTGTATGAACCTCATAAAGCCCTATCAGAACTGTGCATCAGCACCTGTGCCCGGAATGATGGCTGGTGCCAAGACGGGCACAACGGAGGATTTACAGGTAGTACCTGATCAGCCATGTTCGGTGTCTGATCACTCCCTTGTAACTGGCGTACAACTAGAGGACGTCTCAGTGGCATGAATCTACAAGTTCAATCACACACTTTAGATCAAGATTATCAAGGACAGAAAACTAGAAGTATAATAAGGGAACATGAGAAAGAAAACATTCAAGTTTTTTAAAACATGACTAAAGAGCATGTATTATCACTACACAGCTTGTTCCTTTCAGAAATCACATGGGCGTCTACTCCTACCAACCCAGGTCATGTAACACCCCAAACACACAGAGTGTTATCTTAACACACGGTGTGTCCTTGAATCCTATTCCCCTACCCGAGTCCTTCTACACGACTAAGCCACACGGTTCTCCTAAAACATGACTACGTGGAATGTTCATGCCAGACATGGCATGTAATAGATAAACTTTACTGACCTGTGTTGTTAGTGACATGTCCAGTTACACGGTTGACTCTACACGGCATGTTCGTTCCTCAAACGGCGTGTACTAGGAAGATTTCACCGACCCGTGTTGTTCACTACACGGTCAGGTACAAGCATTACACTACATGGTGTGTCAATCTTGACATGGTGTGTATAACTTAAGCTTTCACCTATCTGTGTCGTTAGTCACACGGGTGGACACATGGTCTCCATAACACAGCATGTACATATGGTACACGGAGTGTTCCAACAAGATTTTCACAACCCCGTGTCTCTTCCCAAAAAGTCAGTGACACGGTTAGAGACTTCACGGTGTGTACATACAGTACACGGAGTGTACTTAATAAAAATAGTTCCTTCCCAAACAGAAGGACACATGGCGTGTATTCATCACTACACACCGTGTATTTTGGGTTTTTCCAGAAAGTAAGCCTCAGAAACTACTCTGGAGCCCAAAAAACACTGAAACGTTCATTTTAGTTCCAAATTCTGATCTGTGAGGGCCAATACTCCCTGTGAATCAAATCTTGGCATCTTATGCATGTTATTAACAATGATAACAAGGCAATGATCCACCAAATTCCGGTCCATGAGGTCCCATAACACCTCAAGAACCAAATTTTGGCATTCATTCAAACAAAAACTTTCACAATTTAATACCCTATAAAATTGTAGGTATTCTTATCAAAGCATCTATCACAACAACATGCATATCTATCACAACACCTATCACAATAGCATGAAATCACTAATACACCCTAAATGGCATTGCAAGAAGGCATGACATGTGTTCTCTAGAAACATACTATATGATTCATGATATGGATACCCTCATCTCATCAGGTTTAAACAGAAATAGAACCATAATAACCTCAACAATAACAGTACAAAACTTGTGAATCACCCAACAGTGAAATCAAATCAACTGTAAAATTTCAAAATCATAAAAATTGCAATATTCAAGGTAAATTAGCTTTTCCCTGTTCACGGGTTAGCTACTCCTGGGAAAATATTATTACTAATTACCTATTCCTTTCTATCCCTATATACAGGCTCCAAACATTTAGTCAAGAAGAAAAGGATCCCTTTGATACCACTTTGTAACATCCTGGTTCTGGAAGCCACCCATAGGTGCCCCGTACCCGGTTGGTCACATGGCCTCAAGCACATTTCCTCGAACGCCAGAGGCTGCTGACTAGAATTGAGGGAATTAGGTGTGATAGTGGGGAATCTATTCCCTCATTGGTAGAGTAACACAACAGAAGTAAACAGATATACAATCGCAGAAGTAGTATAATACCATACAATAGTAAACAGTGGAAGACTGAAAGGATAAACTAGAGCACATATATATAATGATGCATGATACATATGTCTAGAAAAGGTGTCAAACAAATCACAATGCTGGAATATAGAAAAACTCAAGTACAAAAGAAAATAGATAAACTCTAGCAGAATCACAAGCCTCATCTTGGTCTCATACTCTCCGGCTTCTCAGCAATCAAGTACCTGAAGTAGAAGGGTGTTTTCCCTTATCTATACCTACAATAATTTAATCTGTTTGGGTCTAAAACCATGACCCAAATAGGGTGTGAGATGAATCCCAGTAGGAAACCACCAAAATATATTTTCCTAACAGTCAGTGAATATATATGGAAGGCAATAAGTAAAAGAAGAAGTAAACCAGAAAGTACTCAATAGCAAACATTCCTACTATTTCAATGCATTAAAAATCACATATCAAGTAAGCAGCTAATTAAATTAGGTAACCCTTTGGGAGTACTCATAGCCTAACCCCTTCAGTTCAACCAAACAAGAACAAGAAACCCTCTAGGAAGTACACATAGTCTAACCCCTCTGGTTCAGCTTTAGCACAGACTCTCTGAGGAAGCACTCACCGTCAATTCCCCCTATATTCTCGTATCGGTAACTAAAAGGAACTCTGGGGAAGAACTTACATCTCATTCCCCCTGTGTCCCACATCGAGGAACTAAAAACACTCTAAAGAAGAACATTCATCAATTACCTCTGTGGTATCGCATCGTAATAGTAAAAAAACAGACCCTCTAGAGAAGCCCTCATGTCCATTCTCTCTATGGTCTACTACACCAGGTTCCCACAGCCCTGCGTAAGTAAATCGAGCATAAAAATTCATATATTCTAAAGTAAATCTCAAGAACTAATTGGCTAATAGTCCACAGAAAAATAGCTTGTTAGATAAGATTACTCCATCCTATCAGCACTAGGAATGGAAAGCACAGCAGACTAACAGGCTAAGCACGACCAAACGGCCATGAACAAAACATGCATGGGAAACTCTTCCAAATCACACCAATTAACCCTATTAAAATTTAATTTACCTCTAATTAAGAATACAATCATAGCAGGCAATAATAGGGCTAAAACTGTAAACACTCAACACCCCGAACAAGGGTATTGGGAACTTTTGAATAGATAACTCAAAGACTAACTAAATAAAGGCACAAAACACCTACCTCGGTGTTGTAGGATCATTATACATGAAACTATAGCCTTGAATCTCCCAAGAACACCGTAGATCTAAAAAAATTCTAAAAACTCTCAACTGAGGATAACTCGTGAAAGGGGAGGAATCAAGAAATGAAGCTTAAGAAGAAGGAAGAGATTACCGCTGTGATTCCAACACAATCGATGGTGGTGGATTCGGAGAATGGATGCTCGGTCGGGGGCTCGGTGAAGATCCACGTTGTACGGATGCTCTCGGATGAACTAGGTTAAGAAGGGGTGTGTTATGTCTGTTAGACGTGACCATTTTATGTTTAATGAAAAAAACGTGCATGGCGGGTTCTATAGAAGTACATGGCGTGTACTTTAAAAGTACATGGTGTATACTTTCCATTACCGGACCCCGTATTAGGCGGTCTCCAGGTCACCACACATGGTCGTGTGCATGGCCGTTACACGGCCAGCACCCAGCTACCCGCGGTAACCAAGTACACGGCGTGTACTCATAATGTACATGGTGTGTACTTAAGAAATTTCCATAAACTCCACTTTTCCTCAAAAACAACCATAAAAGAAAGACATACCTAAAAAGTAGATATGGGTTCTTACAACATATAAGAACTGAAATTGCACATATGTATGTCTTGATTTATTTTAAGAAGTTTTGATTATTTTAACCTAGAGATGATTTTATGTTTGAAAGTTAAATTTTGATTTGTTCAAAATGTTTTATAAAATACACTGGATGCAATTTTATATTGGCAAACAATAAAAAAACCTTGTTTTGTTATTGTGTGCCTAAAAGTTTTAAGAATTCATCACCTTGATATTACATGCATGCATTCCCAATTTATAAATATTAGGATAGAGGGTTGGAATAATATTTTATTCAATACACATGATTTTATATACATACATAAACACATGTAGTGATATGTGTTTAATTGTTTTTCTTATGCATTAATACCTCACATGAAATAATTGTTTTACATTTAAACTTATTATATTTCAATTCTTGATGAATCTTCCAAAATGAATGCTATTAATTATTAAAGTTTATGATTTAATCTATTTGGATTTACTATTTATCAGTGTATGGAAAATATGAATGATATCTATATTGAATTTCAAAACAAGTATTTTAGTACATTATATGTTTAATTTCATGGAACAAGGGTTTTAAAAGTTATTATTTTATGAGACAAACTCAAATAATCTATTATTAATTTATGATAATTTATGGATTAAGAATTTTATTATTTGAAGTGGTATGTGACACTTAGAATAAAAGACATAAATTAATTATTCAAAGTGGTATGGGAAACTTCAAATAAAAGACATAAATTAATTATTTGAAGTGGTATTGGACACTTCAAATAAAATACATAAAATAATAAATCAAAGTGGTATGGGAAACTTTTATTTAAAGACATTTAGTCATATGAGGAATGCATTGGACTGATTATGTGATGAGTGATGCCCGCTATAGATAATCAATGCATCCACAGGTCTCATGAGACAAACCAGGTCATGGTAGGAGGCCTTAACATAATGATTATGTATGGTCTTTTCATGAGGTATCGTCAGATTGTTATGATTGTCCGACATTATGAATTTCCACAATATGTGATTAATATTTAATCAACCATGTGAATATTCTACTTGTAGAATATACATGGATAAGAATATTTTACTTATGATAAAGGAAATGAATGTACACGGCATAATGATGTGTATACTTGGAAAGTTATTTATAAAGGAAGTGTATATTTTTTTTATAATTTTGATACCGAAGATAGTAATAAAAATTCCATTTCATGAATTTAATTTTAAGTGTTAATAGAATTATGACTTTGTACCTTGTGTAATTCCAAGATAGTAATTTACATGTGTTAATTCATACCTACACCCTTCCATGTCACCATTAATTTTTTTTTGATGAACTTTTAAATATTATGTAGCATTCCAAGCATTTTTGTACAAGTTTGCATACTCTGATATGTGTTTTATCTATAGTTTTTTAATAAATATATAATTTTTTTAGTATGATATTTCCCTAAAAAAATCTTGTAAACTTTTAAAAATGTTAATGAAGTCCTTTAAGAACTTTTTTTTACCTTTTAAGAAATTTTTGTAATTATTTAAAAGGATGTTTTGAAAAGGAATATCGTTAATTAGTTTTAAAACCCCTTACTCAGGATTCTTGTTCTCGCCCTACTTTTTTAATTAATTTTTATAAGGTTGGTATATTTTCTAATATTTGAGTACTTCTATGTGATGGAAATAATATGAAGCTTATCTTATTCAGTTTTGAAGAAAAGAATAATTCATATCTGGTTTTCCAGAACCTAAACCAGGAAGATTCTATGTGATAGAATGTGATGTGTAATTTTATAAGCATTTTTTTAATAAAAAAATTACACACCATGTTTTAGGAAACAGCTCCAGGCTTCTGGGGTCGGGTCCTTATAGTTGGTATCAGAGGAATGGTTTAGACAATTACAGAAAATTATAATAGAACAAAAAAATAGTTTTCTATGCTTCTCTAAGTGGAGATTTTCCTTAAAATTTTCAAATGGAAGGAGAAGGTTAACCAACAAACCTATTGTCTCTCCCTACTAATGCATTATAAACCATAATAATCAAGTCATGTATGGATTAATTTGAGCCCTTTGGTAACTTTCGTTTGACCAGAAAACATCTTTACTACATGTCCAAAACTCCTAGTATACTTCACCTTCATCGAGGATCAGAAATTTTTTATTTCCTCATGGTACATGCTTAACTCTCATTTTATGCACATCGAGGAAAGTACTTTGAGGGACTCTTTAAATGTTTCACCCTAGTGGATAGTTTTATTTCCCTGAGGTATTTCTAAGAAGCTACCAGAGAGAGAGACCTTCACGTGGCATATCTTTGTCAAATATTATCCTTCGGTCTATATGGTCGAGTTAGTGACTTTGGAATTTTATAGGTTAAGGATTTTCGTTCATTTTACAGACATCAAGTCCATAACGATGTCTCCCATATTTACACCCCTCATGACACTCTATCAAGATATTTTAGCTATGTACATGAGTTTGACCTGAATTTCTCAAGCTGCATTTGGACCAGAGAAATTGAGGAGTTTGAGAATGTTCTGGCAATTAGTTTAACCGGAAGGAACTGGGAAAATCGCCGACACAGATGGAACTGGTGAAGGTATAAATAAAATAATTTTTTCATTCAAATTTTTTTAGTTAATAATGATTAAAAAGTGTTTGTAGGTACATTAAGAGTGATGTCTACGGGATGGTGTTGGGAAGCATAAGAGTACAATTAAATTCTGAGGACTTAATTCCTTTGAGAGGGGAATAATTTAACGCCCTGAACCCATAATGTAATTTGGAATGAATGACTATTGTTTTAATGTGAATTATTATTAGTTTTTTTGTGAAAATAATGAAACTAAAATCAAACGAATTAAAGAAAAAAGGAATAAAAAAAGAAACTTTTATTTATTTATTCAAACATTGAAACATTACTTTGTAATAAGGTTTTTAGGTGACCGTTGTATATAATATGACCATTGGTTTTGGTAACGATGATAAAATTTTATAACCATTAGTTATTTTAGGTATTTTTATTATTTTAAGTATTATATGTATATAATTATTTTAAATACTCTAAGTATTTAAAGTATCTTAATTATTTTGAGTACCTTAAGAACTGTAAGGGTTTTGAATGTTTGAAAGTGAGATTTTAGTTAATAAATTTATGTTTTTAAGTAAATTTAAGGTTTTTAAAGAATACCCCTCTATGTATAAAAAGTGTATACTTATTTATCTTTTAATATAAATGAAATGTAAAAAATTATTTTATAAAGAAATATATATGTTTCAAATGTTTTACAATGTTTTAAATATTTTAAAGTTATATCCTTGGTAAAATAATAACATAGTTTTAATTAAGGATGTACATTATTATAAATATATATTAACCCTGATGTTTATTTTAAAATGAATATAAGTTTATAAAATTAATGACGTGGTTTTGAATTAAGGTTGTATTTAGATTTTGAACTTATAATTTTTTAAAACTCAGATGTATATAACTTATGAAAAAAATGGTTTTTACAGTTTAGTTTAACCATAATAAGGAATATATATTGTGTTTTTAAAACGTTATTATATATATATATATATATATATTCTTGTGTTTAATAAAAAAATGAAGTTTGGACAAAAAAATTGGGTGAGTACCAACCCAACTGAGGGAAGCCTTGAAGGCCAAGCCCTCAAGGGATGGTGGGCATCTCACATGGAACCCTACGGCTAGAGAACCCTCAGGAAGTGCATGAATGGTGCATGTCGAGTCGCGTATAGGTTGTGCATCGTGAGGCCTAAGAATGTGCAGAGATACATGTGTAGGTCCTGGTTGGGCATGCATAGGGGGTGAGGCACATCGCGCACCGGCATGAGTGTGGGTGGGTTGAGGCTCGTGGGGGTGGGGGTCCCCTGTGTAAGGACCCCACGGTTTGTGTTTGTGTCATTGGAGTGAAGTCAGAGAGCTCAAGGTATTTAAGTTGGTTCAAGTTCTCTTATTTTTTTGATGTGGGATGTAGTTTCTTAATGGAAATCTAATCTGGGCCATTCAATCTTTTTGTGTGAGATATCGGACATTTGATCTGGTCTGGCCTTCGAACTCCACCGACCACTTATTTTTTCCCCATTTTTCATCAGTCGTCCAATCAGGATGTTGGTGATCTCATCCACTAAACTATTTTTAAAACTCATGGTTTCCTTTGAACATCTAATCAATCCATGGTTAATATCAACCATCCATTTGTTTTTAAACCCGTGGATCTCTCCTTAGTCGTCTGATAGATCCATGCCTAATCGTGATCATCCATTTCTTTCCACATATTTTTTCTTTCTTCTTATTCTTCTTCCTTACGTTGCACCAGTAGCAGTCACTCTCTCCACTACTCCTTCTTCTCCTGTGAGTCCTCCTATCCCTCTCCATGGCCTGGATGTCCACTTTCTTCTTTCCAAGGGTCTTCAAGGGTTTTTATTTTAATATAACCCCAACCAATTCTCATACAAGATTTCCATAATATATATAATACAAGAAAATGATTCCTTGAAGATTTTCCTAATCACAGTTTTTTTTCTGTCTGAATAGATAGATTTGGATTTCATGAAATCTTATTGTTTATTTTTTTATGATTTAATTGTTGTATATAAAATTATATAAATATAGTTTATATAATCTATTTATATAAACCTCCATTTAGACCTTAACTCTATAGGTTTCTCTCTTCTAAAACTCCTCTCCAACCCATACTCAACTCGACCTCTCTTAAAGATAGGTAAGGGATTGCTTTGTTTTGTGTTTGATTAAACTATATAGATATATATATATACTTATATATGTATATATGATTATGTTTAGAACAAACCTATTAGGTTTTTGTGAATTTCGAATGATGATCTTTTGTTTTTAAATGATTATATTTTGTTTTTAAATGATGTTCTTAATGCATGTAATCATGTAAGGCTTTTATTTCAGAGTTTGATTAACCCTTATGTTAATTTATGTGTATATATGTTTATATATATATATATAACCTATTATGTTTCATATTTTTCAAATGGTAAATATTATTATGATGTTCTTTACTCTTGTAATACTTGTAAGGGTTATTTTAGTTTTGAAATTGATATGTAAAACCCATATATATACTTTGTGTATATATGGTTATATGTATATATTCATATAGATTTTAATTATAATCTGAATTAGGTTTTCATAAAACTGATTTTAGTGATTAAATTATGTTTTTAGAAGTGTATGAAGCCTATAAGGATTTATCAAACCTTATTTTGATTATGCAAATTCCATGTATACACTTTGTGTATATATGGTTTTATTCAATTTTAAAACCCACATGTATATGCATATAATAACCACAATTGCACATATTCATGTCTTGATTTATTTTAAGAATTTTTTATGCTTATTACCTGGTGATGATTTTATGTTTGAAATTTTTATTTTTATTTTTTAAAAAAATTTATACAATACACAGGATACAATCTTATATTGGAAAACAATAACAAAACCTTGTTTTGTTATTGTGTGCCTAAAATTTTTAAGAATTCATCACCTTGATATTACATTAATGCATTCCCAATTTATAAATATTAGGATAGATGATTGAAATAATATTTTTTTCAATACACATGATTAAATATACATTCATAAACACGTGTAATGATATGTGTTTAATTATTTTTCTTATGCATGAGTACCTCACATAAAATAATTGTTTTACATTCAAACATATTATATTTAAATTCATGATTAATCTTCCATAGTGAATGCTATTAATTATTAAATTTTATGATTTAATCTATTTGGCTCTGCTATATATCAGTGTATGGAAAATAGGAATAATATCTATATTGAATTTTAAAACATGTATTTCAGTACATTGGATATTTACTTTCATAGAACAAGGGTTCCAAATGCTATTATTTTATGCGAAAAACCCAAATAATCTATTTTTAATTTATGATAATTTATGGATTATGAATTTATTTATTCAAAGTTTTATGGGAAACTTTGAATAAAATACATAAATTAATTATTCTAAGTGGTATGGGACATTTCGAATAAAATACATAAATTAATTATTTGAAGTAGTATGGGACACTTTAAATAAAATCCATAAAATATTAAATAAAATTGGTTTGGGACACTTTGATATAAATGAATTTAGACATATGAGGAATTCATCGGACTAATTATGTGATGGGTGAGGCCTGTGATAACCTCTCGATGAATCAGCAGATCTTATGATACAAACCAGGTCATGGAAAGAGGCCTTGACAAAATGATTATGTATGGTCTTGGCACAATCCCTCAACATATTGTTATGATTATCAAACATTATGCATTTCCTCAATATGGGATTAATATTTAATCAACCATGTGAATATTCGACTAGTAGAATATCCCTGGCTAAGAATCTTTTACTTATGATAATGGTAATGAATGCACATGGCATAATGATGTGTATACTTGGAAAGTTATTTATAAAGGAAGTGTAGCATTTATTTTCATAATTTTGATACAGAATATAGTAATAGTCCTGTCATTTCATGAATTTCATTTTATGTGTTAAGAGAATTATGACTTTTTACCTTGTGCAATTCCAAGATAGTAATTTACATGTGTTAATTCATATCTACACCCTTGTATGTCACTCTTAATTTTGTTTGATGAAATTCTGAATATTATGCAACATTCCAATCATTTTTGTACAAGTATTCATACTCTGATATGTGTTTTATCTGTATATTTTTAATAAATATATAAAATTCTTGTGTATGATATTTCCTTGAAAATGTTTTCAAGTAACCTTTGAAAAATTTTAATCACGTGCTTTAGGAATTTTTTTTACCATTTAAGAAATGTTTTGTAATTATTTAAAAAGATTCTTTGAAAAAAAAATTCATTAATTAGTTTTAAACCCCCTTACTAGGAATTATTTTTATCACATTACATTTTTAATTAATTTTTATAGGGTTAGTAGATTTGGGAATCTTTGAGTACTCATATGTGATGGAAATAAATTGAAGATTATCTTATTCAGTTTTGAAGAAAAGAATCAGTCATATCTAGTTTTCTAGAACCTAAACCGAGAATATTCTCTATTATTCAATGTTATGTGTAATTTTATCAGCATGTTTTTAATAAAAGAATTACACACCATGTTTTAGGCACTGACTTTGGGCTTCTAAGATCGGGTCCTTAGAATGACGGATCATGGTTTCACAATTGGTGTGCCAATTGAATCTTTTGGATCTTGGTAATGACTATGATGTGTGATAGTTCTTCATCAGTGATCAATTCAACCCCAACATAAATCATTTTTTCATTGGTTTAATCTCCATATGTTTATCCCAAGAAGAATGTTAATCAATTCCATTAACAGATTAATTCATGGGTTGATCATGTTTATAGGTGTGGTTTTCCCCCTGGTATTTAAGGATTAATATTTCTTTATTATTTTCATTAATTCATTGTTATTTCTTATTATTATAATGGAAATGGATTTAGTATAAACTGAACAACGAATGAGGATCATTCCTCATTCTTTTTTATCCAATTATTCTCCCATTATTTTCATGTTCACTACCGGTAATTTATTTGGATGGAGGATAGAAAAATACATGGTAATAAATCATTACATAACCTTTCTTTGGTAAAGAAAATGAATACCTTGGTTTTGCATTTGAGATCGATAGCATAATTGTGGTGTGTGGTGACGATGGATGTTTGTGATCAAATTTGGAGATCGTTGATTTATGGTTTTTGGTGTTCGAACAACATGGTGAGATTAAGGTGATTATCAATCAGATTTGAGGGTTGAAATCCAGTTACTAGTGAAAACCAGATCCAATCAACCCTAAATCCATGTTTATCAGTGGTTCTTGTGGTAGAATTAGCAGTGGTGGTAATACAGGAAAGATTCTTAGAACCATTTGTCTTTTTTTATAAAAATCCTAACTACATGATTTCTACTCCAAGAGAATACACATTATCTAGTACCCTAGAAATAGTAGATAGGGTTTTAATGAAAATAAAATATCACATGTCATGTGGGACCTACCACACACCATGTGACTCATACCTAAATACTCAGTATATACCCTTGGGGTACATGGGAATAAACATGGCCAGATACACTAGCATGGCTAGAGTACATAGGTAGAACTGGTACTCAAACATGGATAGGATCCTAGACACGGCCCGGAACATAGGTATGGACAAAGTACATGGCATGGCTCAAAGTACACAGGCTTGGGCTAGAGCACATAGTCAAACCCAGGGGTAGTAAATACATGTTTTATACTACCATTACACAATGTGCAATTTCTCTAAGGTGGTTTGAAGCCTCTATTCTTCTCAATGTATACCAGTTTCCATAGGGTACATTCACTCAGTCCATCCCCATGAGGGTAGAGTGATGCATCATGTCCTGAGTATAGGATGTTATCCTGTTTGTAGGATTAGTCTCAAATAGAGTTTCAGGTATCCCTCCATGAGATCTATGATGGGATCCTTTATTATATCTTCTTCACTAAGTAGGATTTTAGGAATCATCATGACCAATATACTTAGTCATCAATACACTACTTAGAAAGTTATTCAAGATAGGGTATGGTATTCTCCAAAGTCACTAGGAGAGATCCTATATCTATGTATCAATCTCTTCTGAGTTCCAAAATGTACTTATTCCTGGAGAGGCCTGATGAGAATGACCTCTCAGATGAGCGCCATTAGCACTATCAATCTCATGGAGTGAGTTCTCCCAGATGGGTGTTACTTTGAAATATCAAGCATAATCTTAGGATGGAAGTGCAGTTGTGACCTTACCTCAAGACTTAGTGTTTATATTCAGTATATCTAGTTTATTATTAATATGTATCATATTTTGATTAAATTTACTTTATTATTATTAGTTTATTACTCTCTTCATTCTTTATGTTTGGTGAATTTTGGGTGCCCTATTGGGCATTTTATACTCATCCCTACATGGGATCTTCCCACACATCTTGTGTATTATAAAAACAATAGGCCTTTTGACAGATTCCTAGGTGGTCCAAGATAAAATGGAACATATTTGAGCTAAACAGGCCATGGTTTATACCCATTGTTTCATTTTACTATTTTCCCTTCCTTCTAGTAGGTTGGAAATATTTTATAGTTTTTGGTGGGCTTTTATTTTTCCCTTTATTCTTTCCATTTATTTATTAATACTAAAATTTAGGATAGTTGTTTTAAATTCATTATGGTATGAGTTGTGTTTTACCTTTCAGTATTTTATGGGTATTTGGAGATATATGTGTGTGTGTGTGTAATTACTTAGGATAAGGCCTCCCATGTGTGAGATATGCCTACCTGGTGCATGTCACCATACCATGGCCTATTGGAGGTAAGATTAGGGTTTCACACTTAGCTTACCACTGGCCATATGGGCCTTCATGGTTTGGTCTATGACACAGTGAAATTGGAGCAGTTTTTATCCAAGGGCCATAGTTTGGACATTTTCTAACTATGAGGTTTTTTGGGGATCTTGGGTAACCCTGTTAAGGTGATTTGAGTTTGGGTCTCAAGCTAAGGAATCTAGTGTTGGTGTAGTGGCCTTCATATCTATTCATCGGGATTCTAATAACCTTATTTTTTAATTGGTACATATAGGTACTAGTTGTAGTGAAAAAATTGGTACATGCATCATATAAGAATGGGTTATGGTTTCCATGTCCTTCTTAACTCAACTCCCTGGATATACTCTTGACCATGGTATATACTGTATATTTTAGGATACCTAAATGATGATTTATAGATAGGATTATAAAAAAGTATCATGAGGATGATACACCTAGTTATGAGGCTTTGATATAGGGACATGTTTAGGAGGTGGTACCTCTAGGTGGTTTTCAAATCTTTCCACCACCCAATGAGAATCAGGTTGCACTGGTAGTACCAAAAAATGAGGTGTGAAGGATGAGTGTACTTCCTGAGTTTAAAAGGTAGAAACACCTTAGTTTTTGTGGTGAGATAGACCCTCAAGTATTTAAGGACTATCTTTATGTAGTTATGTTCATTTTTCACCTTGTTAAGACACTTATAGAAAATATAGTGGTCCTAGAGATGAGCCTTCTTTATAGATCAGTTGGGAAATAGTGGATTCTGATGAATCTATTGTATAATGAGAAGACGCTTTCATATATAGAGTTTTAGAATATTTTCTGAGAGGAGTTCTCTCCAACTATGTTAGGAGTAGTGCGCATCTGGAAGATTTTGCAGCTTCAGTGGCATAGTGTGACTGTGATATATAGTCTAGTGTGATACATATTTACATTTCTACATTTGTTGGGGTACTAGAGTGTGCTTTATTTGTTGATAGATTTTTGTCTAAGAAGATACCAAAAGTTTGTTCTGGTGGTGGGAACGTAGGTGTTGAGACTTTGGTAGTCGGTATACAATAGAAAACATAAGGATATAGGAATGAGAGGCACTTTAAAAGATGGACCCATGATAGAGGGTATATATTTTAGGTCTCTCAAGTCAATTATAGTATTCCTAGGGAGATGTGGTGCTACTCTTGTGATGGTCTAGGATATCTTGAGTAGGATTATCAGACCCTTCATATGGCTGACAAAGATATGATCGATGGACCACCCAAGTAGAGGCAGTGTCTAAAGAAGGGAGGTCTATGTGGTGGAAGATATGGAAGAGGAGTATAGAGGAAAGTAGGAGGTAAAAAATGGTTTGACCTATTTCCACCACCGCCCCAGGTGGTCCCCTCCAGGCTTAGGGAGCTTGTGGTCAGGTATGAGGACAGTTGTAGGTAGTGGAGACCTATGACCCAAAGGCTCTAGAGATATTAGAGGTTTAATCTATGTCTTTTATACCATATCTAAAGTACTGATATACATAGTTTCAAGCCACTATTTTCTTTCTATATACCTAGTTTGAGACCTAGAGATTTCAATTGATCCTTTCCCTCCACCCATGTATTTGGATACTCCTACTATAGGGGATTTAGTGATCACACACTTCTAATGATAGAGTGAACTGAATCTTAGAGGATAGATCTTCCTTCAGGATCTCTTTTTAGTGGTGAACAGGATTTATGATGTCATACTAGGTATACACTAGATATACATAGTTCGTGCCTAGATTGGTTGTTTCATGTGGAGGATATGGTGTGTACATGATGGTGAAATGAGTTTTACCTTATTCGATGATAAGGAACCCTAGGAAAAGTAGGATAGACTCATACACAGTAAGATACAGTCGATCACTCACTGGTTGGATAGTATTACCCTTGGAGTATTGGATGTTGTAGGCTTTAATCATCCTACAATGGTGGTGGAGTATGAGAGCGTCTTTCCTAAGGATGTTCTAGGATTACCTCCCCACCAAGAGATATACTTTTTCATCGAATTGAACAAAATTAATGCCCTGATATTTCTACCAGTATATCGAATGAATCATATATAGCTTCATGAACTGAAGGTTCTATTGGAGGACTTATAGAGGAAGGTATTTTTCAGACCTAGTGTGTCACCCTAGGCAGCCCTAGTGTTCTTCTCCAACAAGGTAGGTAAGTTCTTGAGGTTTTTTTGGATTATCTAAACTATGTGATTTTTAAGAATAAGTAACCACTATCAAGGATCAACAACCTCTTCAACCAACTAAAGGGCTGAGATCATTCTTAAAGATTGACCTCGGATCAGGCTATCACTAGCTCTGAGTTTAGGATGAGGACATACTGAAGATGAAATTATGATGTATCTATAATCACTACAAGTATTTGTTTATTATTTTCATCATAATGAACTCCCAAGATATGTTCATATAACTCATTATATGGATATTCCATCCCATCTTCTATTGGTTCATGGTGGACTTCATTGATGACATCTTAGTGTACTCGGCATCTGAGGAGGAGCATGAAAGACACTAGATGATGGTTCTAGGAATACTTTGAGATAAATATATTTATAGGAATCTCTAAAAGTATTAGTTATGGATTCTAGAGGTCCAATTTTTGGGACATCACATCTCATAAAAAGGTGTGGCAGTGGGCATTGAGAAGGTTGAGGTAGTGTTAGATTGGGAGTCACCCAAGAGTGTGTCTGAGGTACAAATATTCCTTGGGTTGGAAGGATACTATAGGATATTTTTTCCTAGTTTCTATAGAATATTGTCACTCTTAACAACGTCAACCTAGAAGTGGATACCATTCGTTTGTATGGAGATGTTCCAATAGTTTTTCTAGAGTTTTATCATATATTGACGATAACCCCTTTCTTGAAACTGCTAGAGGATGGTATTGAGTATGTACTATTCTATGATGCCTCTAGAAATGAGATTGATTTTGTTATAATTTATAGGCAGTTGATGATTTCTTATGGATCCCAATAGTTAATTTCACGTAAGAAGAACTATTTGACTGATGATCTGGAGCTCTCAATAGTAGACTTTACATTGAAGATGTGGAGAAATTATCCTATTTGTGGGTGGTTTATCATATATTATGATCGCAATAGTCTCAAGTATATATTCTAATTTAAGGATCTCAACTTGAGATAGAGGTTATGTCAATATTTCCTCTAGTATTATGACCTCAATAGAGTCTATACTTTCGATAAGGGGAAAATAGCGGGAGATGATCTTAGTGAGATATCTTGTTTATAGTTTTTGAGCGAGGTGATGGGTTAGTTGGAATAGTTGTAGATGAACTTAGTATACAAGGATAGTGCATATTACCTTCAGTTGATGGTTTTTACCCTATTGATTCTACAGCGCGTTAAGGAGTCTCATCTTGGATATACCAACTATGAGACCTTTCATACTCGTATATACACTAGACATGCTTCTAATGGATTTTATAAATGTGGGAAGCACGTCATCCATTTTAGAGGATGGAAATGGTACAAGTGATGTTGTATAAGGACCTTCTAAAGAAGTTTCTTACATCCCCCTTGGTGGTATATCTAGGTGTGGTGAAGATGTACCATGACCTTTGACATCATTTTTAGTAGCAGTGATAAATAAGGGTGTAGCATAGTTTGTCTCTAGATGCCTCACTTGTCAGTAGGCGAAGGTTGAGCACTAAGTTTCTGTAGGTTTAGATCAACCCCTTGATGTACAAGAGAGGAAGTGGGATAATATATTTATAGACTTCATTATGAGGATCCCATTATTTTCTAGAGGATATGATTCCATCTGGGTGATCATGGACTAACTCCCCAATTCATACCACTTCCTAGCTATATGAGAGTAGAGTTCAGTGGAGATATTGGGACACCTTTATGTACAAGTGATAGTTTGGATTCATGGAGCTCCCTTGATGATTACTTCAGTCCATGATTCTTGCTTTATATCATGATTATGGAGAGGATTACAATAATCCTTTAGTGCTCAATTTTGTTTTATCATGGTGTTTAACCTCCATACTGAAGTCCAGACTAAGTAGACCATTTAGGTTCTAGAGGACATGCTTCAGGCTTACATATTGGACTTTGAATGTAGTTGGAAAGATCACTAACCCTTTGTAGAGTTTGCGTACAAAAACATCTATCATTCTGCCATCAATATAGTAACATTTTAGGATTTTTGTGGGAGGCCCTATAGGTTACCACTATGTTGGACTGATATAAGGGAGTCTACACTCATGGACCCATAGTTGGTGTGAGAAACAATAGAGAAAGTGGAGATCATCCATGAGTGGTTGAGAACCACCCATAGTCATCAAAAGTATTATGTGGACTAAAGATAGAATCATTTTGATTTTGATGAGGAACACCATGTGTTCCTAAAGGTCTCACCTTGGTGAGGCTTGTGAAGATTTATCTAGGGCGGTGTCATGACCCAACCCAAAAGGGCCTACCTGGCCAGCGATAAGTCAAACATGACTACCCCAATCCCACCTCCAATAGTATAGGGGATGGATACCAGTGTGGAGTATGAATAACCCACACATGGGAGGAATTATCCTAATGTTAATGTACACATTAACATGTCTCCAAGCCCATACAATGATGAGAAATTATAAACAAATGATATGATAAATGCATGCACAATATCTATCCCACATCAGAGTATGAAAAAAGTACTAAAAGTGCTAAAGGGGGGAAATAAAATCCCAAAACAAATTGTAGATATTCAATCCTTATTATAAGGATAGGACCATCTTCAAATAAAACCACCTAAAAACACCTTGGTATTTCTATCCCAAATATACTCCACCTGCTCCCTACCCTCCTAGGACACTGTCAAAAGGGTCTTCGTTAACATAAGGCAAGTCATGTGCGGGTAGATCCCATGCAGGGTTTAGTATAACAATACCCAATAGGATATCCCAAAATCAATAATCATAATGAATCAAGATTAGTCATATCATAACAGTAATATAGTAATAAATATAGATATACTCATAAAATAAAATCAGTCTTAAATGGTCTCAACCAATTCTACAAACTGTGGGGTACTACTTAAGGCTTCTAAGTAAATCTCATTCTGGGAGTACTCGTTCCTTAAACCATGTTATCACTGGTGATGCTCATCCAATAGATCATGATCATTAGTCCCCACCCAATAAGTACACACTAGATCTTATAATATCTCATCATCCAGGTAAGGGATCACACCTAAGGCTACTAGGGGACACTGCAAACCCTACTGGATTTTCCTTCCAGATTGGGGATCAATGCCTAGTTCATGGTGGTCATGTAGATACCATAAACCCCACCTAAGAATGATATATGGTACCACCCTATTCTCATAGGGTGATGTACCGAACTCTATCCAATAATGAACTCTTATAGGGTATCACAATCCTGCACTAAGGATGTAAAACTTCAATATACCCTCATAGGAAAGAACCAAGGTATTGAAAAAAATTGAACCTAGTCTATAATATAGAGATGAAGGGATATAATCCATATCTGAGTAAGTACATAGAGTTTACTTAGGGTATATAGTGTGTACCACTAAATACAAACATTCCCTTGTCAATTTATGTGTTTATATTCCCACGATCATGTACTCTAGACATTCCCATGTATCTGGTCGTGTTTGTGTACCTAGTTGTGTCTTAGTACTGGTTTGTGCCTATAAACCTATCCATGTACATGCTTGTGTAATCCTAGAGTAAATGTTGAACCTCTATCCACATTCCACGTAGCGTGTGATAGTTGTCACACAGTGTTTGATATTTAACTTTTTTGGAAATCCTATCTCCATGACCAGGGCCCCAAAGATGTGAAATTCTTGATTACATTCCATGTGAAATGGGTTCTCCATAAATCTATGGTTCTTCTACCATGTCATCCATCCACACTACCTCCACCAAAAATCCAGCCTAGAATCATGGATATAGGGTCATAAAACCATTTTGAAGTTTCATAGTCAGGATCCAAGTATCACTGAGAGGGGGAAGGGCTGAATTAGTGATACATTTTTCTTTTATATTTTCTTCTTTTTTGAAACAAATTTAACCGATTTTTAAAGATTTATTTCCCTGCTGAACACAATCAAAACACACATATGTAGGAACACAATATTTACAAGTTTCACTACTCAACAATAGTAGATATTCCCTTAGTATGGTACTGAAACAATCAAATACCACACAATTAACTAGAAAAAACCCTTTGATGTAGAATAAAATGAGTAGGATATAACCTTACACTCATGTAGCACTTGGAAAACATTCCTAAAGTTCATGTGCACCCTCTTAGAAAAAATAGGTAAAAATAAAGTTTTAGTGATTCTTAATCAACTTTCACAGTTTGATCTTTCAAAAACTTCTTCTCTTTCCTACCCAAAAGCTAGTAAGAACTACCATGCACACAACTTACTGCTTGTGCTGATATCAAATCTTTTATTCACCCTTTTATGTGTCTTTTGCGCAACTTTTATGCCTCACGCACAAGATTTTACTTTTTTCGTGAAACACCTTCTGTGCCCAACTTCAATCTGGCGAGAAACTCTCTTCTTGTGCACAAATTCTCCTTCTTATGCACAAATCCCTTTAAATAAAATTATTCCATGCATTAGAGATTGATATTTCTCTAAGTTTAAAACTTATAAAATGAAAGGGGTTCACATTTTATTTATAGGCATCGCTGGCCCTCATGTGCAAAAACCCTGATGTGTTGTGAAAGATCCTAACGCGTCATGAAAAAACCCCATTTGACGTCCCATTGGGTGTATAAGTTTCTTTTGTTCCAAACTTATCTTTCACACACTTCTTGAATCTTTCATGCACTTCATGACTTTTCCATTTTTCAATGTTCTAACCTTGAATCCTGCCTTTCACACAACATTCCAAACTCCCTTCAATCTTGTGTGCAAAAACCAATCTTTCACACTGGTCTTTCATTTTCTAGATTTTGATGTTCAGATATTGGAAATCCACTTGTGCATAACATAACAATACATTTTCAAACTTGAATGAAACAATATTTGACAAAATAAAATTTCTTCATCTCCCTATTTTTAGCTCCAAAAATTTGGAAAACACTGGAAAACAATGCGACCTTAAAATCTACTTCAGAAAGAACACCAATGTTGCTTCATTTTCATCTGTCTTAATCCATAAAAAAACTACTTTCATCACAAACCATATATTTCGTGATATATTTTATTTGAATGAACACCTTTATTATAGTCTGATTCTAAATGGAAAGTACTGAAACTTCCATATCTTCCAGCAACATCATTCATTCTGAATATGATAGGCATCAACTTTTCTCCCCATTTTCTTCATAAGGCTTGCATCACAATTTCTCAAAAATTATGATATTTGTGAAATATAAATCAAAAAATCATCATATAGTTTTACAATACATTTACAAAGTGAGTTTATTTATCCATTTTGAAAACAAAAGACAACAATCTACAAAAGAAAAACTCTTCTTAATTCCCTCTCCATATAAATTGGTCCCAATACCTTTCTGTCCCCAGTCATTGGGATATGGGTTCCGATTTTCCTGGAAAATCCACCTTGATTCATCCGTTATTGTACCATGTCATCACCTCATGTAAAATTGGGAATAACTAGGAATTCTTATCTGATCCAATATTCAATTATTCATTCTCCATCATCACACCTTGATCGCACCCTCAATCATGAACCACACCCATGTTATTGATCTATTTCATTAGAGAATGGTTGCACAATGATCAAATAATTGGTATTAATTGAACCTTAGGCCATAGAAATTTCCCATGATGAACATGTGATGAAATGGGGATGAAAACCATAAAACATATGAGGAATTAACCACATCCTTTTCTCATTTATGACTTTATCCATTTTCTTAGAATAGACAAATGAAGAGGAATAATCAATAATAAACAAATAAATCAACTGTAAAATAAATCAATCATTATTGTGAAAATAAATTCTTGTTTTTGGAATTGATTAGTGTTTTACATCGAATAAATAAATAATTTGAAACCACATAAATAAAAAATCCTAACTATATTTTTTATCGATCACTAACAAAGAATGATTCTGTGATGATGTCATTGGAGAGATCCATAAACTTCGTTGACGTTGAAGATCTGTGCGATGTTGATCTGATCATCTGATCTAATGTCATTCATAAACATCTCTCTAATAACTCCTCTCTAGTTATCTAGGGTTATGAGGTTAACCCTGAGACTTTCCCATAATGGGATATTTATAGGGGAGGGCTTTAGGTCATTGCATCAATAAAATAAAATAAATAAAATTATTTATTTATTTATTTTTAGCGCATACAGAAACTTTTTCAAAAGAACCCGATGCTGAAAAAGGTTATGTATTACCTAGGTTAAAACTCACATTTTGAACACAAAAGTGGCCTCATATTTCCAATATGATACTATGTTCAGGAGTGAATTCACTTTTTTCGGAAAACTACACATGCATGATATTAATATATTTAATGTTCTTTAAATATAAATTCTAGGATCAACCGACCTCAGAATCATGTTTTGTCTTATCACCTAGATCTAAAAATATTACTAGATATATTTAAAATATTTACATGTAAAAAACCAAGACAATAAATCCCCCCTTAGTTATTTTTATCCCAAAAAGTGAGAAAGGTTACTCAAAAATATGTGGGTACCGATCTCACATCTGGATCTCCCATTCCTAGGTGATCTCCTAAATATTCTCATGATTCCACTAGACACACACCATAGGAATCACTCACTCATGTTGGATAATCTCTTATCGATCTTTGATCTCCACCAGGTACTCTACAAATGTAGATTCATCCTCGATGTCTACCTCTCCCTAGTCGATAACATGTGATGGGTTGTACATGTACCTCCTTAGCTGCAACACGTGGAAGACATCAAGCACCTTATCTAACTACAGTGGTAGGTACAAGTATTATTCCACCTCTCCAACCCTACAAAATGTCTATAAACGTCCAATTAACCTTAGAGATAACTTTCCACCTTGGTTAAATCTCCATAATCCACATCAAGGTGAGAACATATGGAACACATGGTCTCCCTTATCAAACTATAAAGGCCTCCAGCATCATCCCATATAGGACTTATAAATGATCTATGTATTCATCATGCACTCTTAGATGATATGAACCTTATATATCATATCTCACACCAACTCTGGTCCCATGAGTATTAACTCACCTGGATCAGTCCAACAAAGTGGTGACCTGTAGGGTTTCCCATACAAGGCCTTGAATGTTTCCATGCCAATGGTGGAATGGTATATGTTTTTATATGAAAACTATACCAAGGGTATGTGATCCTCCCAAATATGTAAAAATTCCAACATGAAATATCACAACATGTCCTCTTGAACCTGAATGGTCCACTCAGTCGAGCCATTATTATGAGGGTGAAACATTGTGCTCAAACGCAACTGAGACCCAAAGGTCTCCTACAATCCTTCCATAACCATGACATGAAATGATAATCATATTCTGAAATTATCATCAAGAGAACTCCATGGATTCATACTATCTCCTACATGTGAAAACATATCATGCTCTCTACTTAACTCTTCTCTTGAATAGTTAGGAAGTGGAACAACATGGTGAGCCAATCTATGATCACCCAGATAGAATCATGTCATATGGATTTTCATGGCAATCTTGTCATTAATTACAAGGATATCTCATCTCACATCCAATATAGAACCTTAATGGGTTGAGGGAAACCCGTTTCAACCTAGTTCTCAGCCTTCACCTGCTAATAAGTGAGGAATTAAGTGACAAAATATATTGTTAACTTCTTTATGTTGGGCCACCAAAAAGAATGTCGAATATCCTAGTACATCTTCACCACACCTATATGTACCACGAGGGGGGATGTATGAAACTCCCTTATCACCTCCTATATCAATGTCACTAGTACCATCACCCATCCTCTAAAAATGATTATGTGCTCCCCACCATATTAGGATCCACCAGGAGTGCATCCAGTGGATATCTAAGTACGTAAGGTCTCATAGACGGTATCTCCATGCATAGCTTCTATAACATGTAGTAAAATTGGTGGGGTAGAAACCAAAAACTAAAGATATGAATCACCATCCATGTCTGCTAAGGAAGACTACAATAAGGCTAACTGCTCTCATGCATTAGCCAAAAAATGAGAACAATATCTTCTACTGAGAGAATCTACCACCACATTCCCCTTTATAGGATTATAGACTATCTTGAAGTCATAGTCCTGGAGGAACTCTATCCATCGCCAGTATATCAAGTTAATATCATTATGAGTGAATATATATGTGATACTCTTATGGTTAGAGTATATGATAAACCACTCACCCATAAGGTAGTGTTGCCACATCTTCATGGAAAATACTATCATTTTCAACTCAAAATCATGGGCCATATAGTTTTTTTATTTGGTATTAACTACTGAAACCCATAGGAAATCACAACCTACCTATTAATTAGTAAAAAAACAATTCTTTTCCCAGAGTTATCACATTACACTACGTACTTGACAACCTCCTCTAGAAATATTAAATGGGTGCACTCGTCATCCTCCGTGTAAACTATTAAAAAACATGTTGGAACCTTTCTATACAAATGAAACGATTTCCCTTAAATTTAAAAGTAGTCTAAGGTTCTCATATCCTAGAGAAATATGGCATAAATATATTTTAGTAGCATTCCATCCAAAGGAATCTCTATAACTCTATCACACTCTTGGTTGGCTTCCAAGATAACACTACCTCAACCTTGGTAGGGTCCACTACTACGACACCAGCTAAGATGATGTGTCCTAGGAAGTGAAACTCGTGAATAAAAAATGTAAAATTGAATACATTATCATAAATTTGGTTCTCTCAGAGTGTGTCTAGAATCATCCTCAAGTGTCCTCTGTGATCATCCGCATACACTAAGTACACTTGGATATCCTTGATGGAGAATACAATAAACTGGTCTAATAATGGTTGAATTATCCAATTAATGAGTCCCATGAACATTGTTTTGGAATTATTCACACTGAAAAGCTTCACCAATAACTCATAGTGAATGTAGAAACATTTTAATGTTATCTTTTTTATATCCTCATCTGGTACTTGCAACTGGTGATAGCCTAATCTGAGTTCAATCTCTAAGAATTGTCACACCCCTATCAACTAATCAAAGAGGTTTTAGATCCTAAATATTTGAAACTTATTCTTCATAGTCATTTGGTTCGGTCATTGAAAATGCACAAACAACCTCAATCTCCCATCTACCTCCTTAGAAAAACACTAGGGTTGACCATGGGGAAACACTGGGTCTCACGAATCACTTTCTCTACAAGTCCTTCAACTACACCCTCAGATCTCAAAGATCTACAGGATCCATCTAATATGATTGTGTATATATCAGGGTCATAGTAGGTTTTATGTCAATGTAGAAGTCTATATCTTATCAAGGAGGTAATCATGGAACATCCTCAAGAAATACGTCCTTGTATTTCACTACCACTATAGGAAACTAGTATCCCGTAGTATCTAGTGATCCAAGAGTCATTCTATCTAATTAGTGAGTAATTGGTTTCGCTCTCCAATGTATGATACGATCCTTCTATTCCTGGTTTTACTTCTCATCCATAAAGGAAAACCTTGATCTGTCACTGTGGATACACCACATCCTCTACCTAAAATAGTCAATTTGTGTATGAACTATGTATAACTAGTCCATATATAAGATAATGTGGTAAGATTTGATCAATGTTAGAAAGAGATCCTATACAAATCTCTCACCTCCAAGAGCCAGATTACACTATTGGTTGAATTGAGTGATCATTGATCCACCTCCTATCGAAGTCTCCAAGCACATAGGTCGAGGAAAGGGATCAACCAGAATCTTTAAGTCAAGAACTGGAGAAGTAATAAGAAAAGAGTATCTCATTCCCTTGTCTATTAGTACTATAGCTAAAGTATATCATACAAATAGCATACCTCTAATCATGTTGGGAGCCTTAGGGTCATAGGCCTTAACTAACTACAGTTATCCATATCCCATTCCACCAGCTACCAGAGCCAGGAGTGGACCATCTATGGATGGTGGTGGTAATAGGTCAAACCGTCTACCACCTCATGCTACCCTAACTACCCCTATTCCATTCCCACCACCCTACAGACCTCCTTGATCCTAACTCTTTCTAAAACTAGAACGTTCCTCATCCATCCCTCTATCATCTATCTGATGGGTCAGACAATCGCATGAAAAAATTCATCATCCATCACAAGAGAAATTTTTCTTATCCCTTGGTTTTCTTGAGCCATCCTATAATACTTAGAATATCGTTCATCTATAATGGGATCATATATTAAAGAATCTATTACACCCAGATCCCTATGACTATATTTTTCTACCTATTTTTGAGGTATCAGCTCCTAGGTTCCCATTACCAGCACCCACTATTAATGTCTACTCTACCAGGAAGCTCTCTATTACTAAGGCTTACTCAAGCACTCTAGAGTAGGAGAAAATTAAAATAGATATCATTAAAGACCTTATATCTTGGAATAATTCCTACTCAAAGGTTCATTACTTGAATAAAGGATCGCAAACCATATCTAGGGAGTATCAAGAGAGATCTGTAAACCTCACTGAATACTCTTCCACAGTCATACTTTCCTACTATAGATTTAGAAGCTCCTAGATGCACACTGATCACAATGTGGCCAGATAGAAATACTCCCTGAAGAGGCACTAGAATTATTACTAGGATAGAGTTGTCTCATAATGCGATAGATTCACTATAATGTACCATCACCCAAACTATCCCTAAATAATACTCTCTATGAGGAATTCTATTTGATCTATAAGTGTCCTCGTGAGGTGGAAAACTTTGGTGACTACCTCTAGATAATCCTAAATTACTCAGGGTTCCAGCTCGCCCTAAAACCTATGAGGTCACTACCTTTGAAACTCATATAGCACACTCAGCCCATGTGCATCCTTATCAGGTATTGTGGTGTTAACTTCTACTCAATAGGTGGTGGTACAACTGGAAAACCACCTGGAGGTACTACCTCCTATACAGGCCCCTATACTGAAGCCTCATCACTCGGTGGATCATCCTCATGATCACATAGTAGAATCCTAGATGGATATCTTCATAGAGAATTCCAAAATAATCAAGATGTACCATGTCAAATAGTATATCTGGGGAGATGACTCAATAATGGAATGGAAACCACAACTCATTCCTATATGACTTATGTACCAATGCTTTTTCTTTATATCCAGTGTCTACATGTACCGATTCAATAAGAATATTTTCAATGTCCTCATAAATGGAAACATTAGATGCTAAACCAAAACTGAAGTCTCTGGCCTGAAATACAAACTCAAAACACTTTAACATTGTTTCCATAAATCCCAAACCAATATCATAGCTAGAAAAAATTTATGCTTTGGTTCTAAGGTAGAACGGACCTCTGATACCACTTTATCACGACCTAACCCACTAGGGCCTGCCTAGCTGGTGATAAGCTGAGCATGACTACCTCAAGACTACCTCCAATGGGATAAGGGTTGGAGACCAGTGCTGAGTAGTCATAACCCATACATGGGAGGCATTATCCTAATGTACATGTACAAATGCACAAGTCTTATATCCCATAAAATGTTGAGAAAGTAAAAACAATTGATACCATAAATATATGTGCAACATCTATCCCACATTAGAGTATGGAAAAGGTACTGAAATTGATAAAGGGTCCAAATACAAGCCCAACCAAAAACTATAGAGAGTCTAACCTATTTAGAAAAAGGGGACCACTATCAAATAAAACCACCAAGAAAACACCTCGTTCTATCTAGCCCAACTATATTCCACTTAATCCCTACCCTCCTCAAACATTGTCAAAAGGTTCATCATCTACATTATACATGACACGTGTATGCATATACCATGAATGGTTGAGTATAATAATACCCAATAGGACACCCTAAAATCACTAAGAATAAATAATCAAGAGTAGTCAGCTCATGATAATAATACAGTAATAAATATAGATATACTCATAATAGAAAACTTGTATCAAATGGTCTCAACCAATACCACCATACATAGGTACTGATTAAGGCCTCTAGGTAAATCTCTTTCTAGGAGTAATCACTCCATGATCCATGTTATCCCTGGTAAAACTCATCCAAGAGATCATGATCATTAGGCCTCACTCAAGAAGTACTGAATTGATCTCATAATATCTCATCATCTAGGTAGGGGATCACACCTGGGGCTATTGGGGAACACCAAAAACCCAATTGAATATTCTTTCTAGATAGCGGATCATTTCCCTATGCATGTTGTTCTCACCGATACCATTAACCCCACCTAGGAATGATAGAGGATCTCACCCTAGTCCTATAAGGGGATACACAAAACTCTATCCAATACTGAACCTGTAGAGTGGATCACAATCCTATATTGAAAAATTATGTCACACTGTACCATCATGAGAAAGGACCAAGGTATCGCACTCAACCAAACATGGTCTATACTATAGAGATGAAGGGCTCCAATCCATCTTTGAGGAAGTACCCAGCATGTACTTAGTGTACATAGTGTATGATTCTAAATATAGACCTACCTATTTTCATTCACATATTCATCTACCTGTGCCTGTTTACTCTAGGAATGCCCATGTATATGGTCGTGTTCATGTTCCTAGACAAATCCAAGAATTGGGTCATTCCAGTGTACTCTACATATGCCCATGTGCCAGGCTATCACTACTACAAAAATGGCCTATATCAGCGCTCAAAACAGGCTTTAACAGTGCTAAAAAAGTGTTGTAAAGATTTGTGCTAATATAGGGGGGGTCCCTTTTATCAGTACTCTGAAAATCACTGATAAAGTCCCCTTTTATCATCACTAAAAAGAGAGATGATAAAAGACCCCTTTATTTGCACTTTTTTTAGCGCTGATAAAAGAGTCATTTATCCGCACTTTTAAAAAGTGCTGATGAAGGTGAAAAAAATTAAAAAAAATAAAAAATAATTAAATAATGTGGGGAGTGCTTTTATCAATACTTGACACCCCATTTATCAGTGCTAGGAGGTCTCATGTGCGCTTCCCTTCCCGCGCATCCTCATACGCACACATCCCCTTCGCTTCCACCCGAACTCGAAGCTGTGACCTCCACCCTTTCGCGGCTGCACCTTTACCACTAATCCATTTCGTTTTTTCTCTATTTAATGATATATATATATAGTTATATTTTTTTTATATTGATATAGATTCATATTAATATAAATATATTTATTCATATATTAGTATATATATATATATTCATTCGTATATTAATATATTTATATATATTTTTAGATATAATTTTTTATACATATATTTATTTGTATATTAATATATACTTATAAGATTGGTTTTAAATACATTTATGAAAAAATATGTTTTTTATGTGTGTTTATAAATAAATAAATAAATAAATACATACATATATATATACAACACACAGACACACACACAGACACACACGCACATAGACACATATATATTTACGAATAAATACATATATATGTGTATTTATAGAATGTTAAAATAACCATAACTTTTAAGATTAATTTTAAATACATTTATGAAAAAATATGTTTTTTATGTGTGTTTATAAGTAAATAAATAAATACATACATATATACATATATACAACACACATACACACACACAGACACACACACACACAGACACATATATATTTACGAATAAATACATATATATACGTATTTGAAAAGCCATAGAATGTTAAAACGACCATAACTTATAATATAGAGTCTCGTTTCAACACCACATCTAGTCAAATAGAAGAAAATGAAACAATATTCGATATGATATGTGGTACAGGCCAAACGGACATCTGGAGAAGAAGTTATACTTGTTTGAATGTTAACAAATCGGGGTTTCCCGACTAAAAACTCAGTTTTTGAGGCCTTATGGAAATTTTTTGGCTTAAAAATGTGACAAAGGTTTCTCCTCTATCACCATCATGTAGATCTCTTCGCAGGCTTTGATTTGATATACTATAGAGCTCAAACAGACACCCGGATCAAAAGTTATTGCTATTTGAAGTTTGAGTTATATTTTTAACTTATTTTAGATCTTTTATTAATTGTTTTGATTTTTTTTGTCTTCAAATTTATATTAAATTATTTTTAATAGATAATAATTAGAAAATTATCAATTAATAATATTTTTTTAAAATATTTTAAATCCATTTTAACTAAATTTCTTATATATTAAATGTAATAGTCTATTTATATGTATCTAAAACATATTTAAAAAATATATATTGTATTTATATCAATATAAAAATACTTATATAACAATATATTATTTTTCATGAAAAAATATTTTTTTGAAACTTAAAATTTATCAACACTAGGGAAAAGTGCTGATAAATCCCCCCTTTATCAGCACTACTAAAAGAAGTGCTGATAAAGGGGTCCCCTTTAATAGTGCTAAAAAAAGCACTGATAAAGGGGGGCTTTATCAGTGCTTTTTTTAGCACTGATAAAAGCTCCCCTTTATCAGCACTTTTTTTATTCTGTTAAAGGCCCCCTTTATCTATGCTTTTTTTAGCATTGATAGAATCATAGCACTTCCCTTGCCCGTTTTTGTAGTACAGTATGTACATGCCCATGTACTCCTAGTGTACATGCCAAGCCACCAGCCATGGGTCACATGTCATGTGATCGGTTTCACATAATTTGTGATATTTAAATTTTGAGGAAACCCTAGAACCATATCCAGGGACCCACTAGATGTGTAATTCTAGAATACACATCGTGTAATGTGAGTTTTTCGTAAACCCTCAGTTCCTCCTAAGTTTCATCCATAAAAATATCTACTTCTAAAAATATATCTAGGAATCATGGATATATGGTCAAACGACCCTTTACATCATCGCTTTCTAGGACACGAGCTTCAATTTTCATAGAAATTCAACCTTGATATGTGTCATCGCCATACCATGTCATCATCGCACGTCAAACTAGGAAGAATGAAGAAAACTGGTCTGATATGATCTTCCTCTAATTATCATCCATCATCAAAACTTTATTTCACCCTCAATCATGAACATCACTCGTAGTATTGATCCATTGTGCTGAATAACAGTCGCGCAATGATTAAATACCAGATATTCAGTGAACCACAGGCCAAATAAATTACCCATGATGAACGTGTGATGAAATGGGGGAAAGATCCATAAGCCATAAATATAAGGAATAAAAGTGAACCTTTTTTTCATTTATTCCTTGATCTATTATCATAGAATAGATGAACGATGAGGAATAATCAATAATGAACAAATAAATAAACTGTAAAATAAATCAACCATCAATTCATGAATCAATTATTGTTTGTTTAATTGATCTACGTTTGAAAAGGGGTAAATAAATGGGATGAAATCACATAAATCAAACATCTTACTTAGATTTTTTATCAATCATTGATGAATAATTTTTCTATATTGACTTCATTAGTGGGATCAATGAACTCCATTGTTATAGATGATTCATGTGCTACTAATATGATCCTCTGATCTGATTTCATTCACAAACATCTATCCAATGAATCCTATCTAGATACCCAAGGTTATAAATCTAACCCTAATACTTACCCATAAATGTGTAATTATAAAGGAAGGATTTAGGTTACTATGTCAATTAAATAAAGTAAATAAAATAATTTATTTATTTACTTTTAGGAATAGTGAAAACTTTTTTACAAACACCCAAAGTTGACATAGGTTCTTTCATTACTAGGGTTAAACCCACATTTTGAAATCAAGGCGGCCTTAGATATCAAATCTGAGACTTTTTTTGTATTTATTCTAATTTTTCAGGAAAAATATGCATGTGTGATATTAATATATTTAATATTATTTAAATATCAACTATGGGCTCACCGAGCCCCAGAATCGCATGTCGTCTTAACGTATGGCTCCAAAAATATTACTAAACATATATCAAATACTTACATGTAAAATACCTAGAAATTATATGTGGAAATTTATCTCTAATTTTCATTGAACATTTTCCGATAATGCATAGGGTCAGTGAGGTGGTGTACTGCTTATCCCTACCACCGTAGTTATACTATGTACATGATGTCTTTTATGTGTTGCAGCTGAGGAGGTATGTGCATGACCCATCACATATTATTGACTGGTACTAGCTTGACATTGAGTATGGAGATACTTTTTTAGAGTTTCTAATAGATGTCGAGGATTGATGTAAGAAGGTCCTTCTTGGGTGAGTGATTAAATTGGTGCATGTTTGGTGGTAGCAAGAGAATCTTCAAGAGAGAACCTAGGAGCGGTAGAAATAAATGCAAGCCCAATACCATAATCTTTTTTGGTAGTATTTTTTCTTTTCAAGATGAGAATTATTAAGGTGGGGAGAATATAACAACTCTATTTTTTCCTTATAAATATTTTGAATATTTTAAATTATATTTCTGAAGTTAGGTGCTGGGTCAATGAGAGATTTCAGGGCCCAAGGAGGCCCTGTTTTGATATAAAAAACATTAAATATATTATATCGCATGCATGAAGTTTTTATGAAATAATGTAATAAATATAGAATGGATTCTTGGATAAAAAATCTGAGACTATCATTAAATATGGAATGTGGATTTTACCCTATGTGTGAAATAATATTCATCAATGTTGGGTTTTTTGGTAAAGTGTAGTCGTGGGTGAAAATAATAAAATAAATTTATTTGTTTATTATTTTAATTCTACGACTTAATCGGGTGATCAAATATAGATCATGTTTTTTCAATTGCATGCTAATTAGAGCTTATGTATCTTTACAATGACTATGACGTGTGACCATTCTTCATCATTGATCTATAAAAACTCAAGGTATTGAGTTTTTTTCATTTCTTTAATCCCCATGAATTTATCTAATTAAGAATGCAAATCAATTACAATAAAAAATTAATTCTCAGGGTAATAATGTTTGTAGGTGTGGGTTTATCTTCAAGGGATTTGTAGATTGATATTTTTTTATTATTGTTCATTAATTCATTTCTATTTATTAATTTTTATAATGGTAATGGATTGAGTCCAACCCAAAAAATGGTTGAGGAGTGTTTCTCTTGTTTTATTTTGTGCATTTCTTCCCATGTTCTTCACACGTTCATCATCGGTAATTTCCTTGGAAAAAAATTCATAAAAAACCCAATAATTGATCATTGAACTACCATAATTTTGTGAAATAGATCTTTAAAATGGTTTTAGGTTCAATATCGATAGAAAAATTGAGGTACGTGATGACAAAGGATGTTTAAGATCGGATTTAGAGATCCATGGTTTATGGTTTTTAGTTTTCGAACAGTATGGTGTGACTAAGGCGATTCCCAATAGAATTATATGGCCAGAATCTAGTCATCAGTGAGAACCTGACTCAATAAATCCAAGATATGTATTTATCATCAGGTCTAGTGGTGAAATATATGTTGGAGGTAGTATGGAGAGACACGTAGAATATTCTAGATTTTCTGTGAAAATCTTGACTACGCAGTGTATACTACAGAAGAACACACATCATGTTTTACCTTGGATGGGGATTCTATGGTTTTAGTGAAAATAAAATAACACATGATATGTGGGAACTAACACATGATATGTACATGTTCCTAGAAACTTGATGTGTTCCCTTGGGGTACATGGTCATAGACATGACTGGGTATATAGTCATGGCCAGAGTACATGGACACAGCCCAATACTCAGACAGATTCAGGTACCTAGACATTGACCGGTACATGTGCATGGAAAAATTAAACTATCATGACATCGAGTACACAGAAATGGGATGAAACACACAGTAATACCCTAATTTAGGAAAGACATGTCGTGTACTATCATACGCACTATGTAATTTCTAAAGGGTGGTTTCGGCCCTTTTTCTCCTCAGTGTGGACCAACTTCCATAGGGTACATTCCCTCAGGGCATCCCCATGATGGTCGAGTGAGGAATCACATCCTGAGCATAGGATCTGATCCCCTCTATAGGATTAGTCTTATATAGAGATTCAGTTATCCCTCCAAAAGTCCCAAGTTGGGATCCTCTATCATATATTCTTCCCTATGTGGGGTTTCAGGAATCTATGTGACCAAAAAATCTAGGAATCAATCCCTTACTTAGAATGTTATTCCATATAGGGTTTGGTATTCCTCAGAAGACCTAGGAGGGATCCCCTATCTGTGTATTGATCTCTTATGAGTTACAATTAGTAATTATTCATGGCAAGGCCTAATGAGCATAACTAATCATATGAGTTCCATTATAATTATCATGCTCATGGAGTGGGTTCTCTAGAATGATCATTACTTTGAAATCTCAAGTAGAATCCTAGGTTGGCAATGCAGTTGTGAACTTACCTCAAGACTTAGAGTCTATATTTAGTATATATTGGTTATTGTTGATATGTACCAAATTTTTATTAACTTTACTTTGTGATGATAAGAAGACTACTCTCTTGATGCTTTATGTTTGGTGATTTTAGGTTTTCCTACTAGGTATTATTATACTCACTCTTGCATGGGATCTAACTTCACATGTCATTTCTTATATAGATGACAGGATTTTTGATAGAGTCCTAGGTGGACCAATATCAAATGGATCATAGTTAATCTAGAAAAATTTTAGTTTATACTAGGTGTTTCATTTAACTAAAGCCCCATCCTTCTATAATTTTGGACTTCTTTTACAGTTTTTAGGGGGACTGTATTTGTACTTTTAGGTTTTCCAGTTTTTTTCATAATTTGATGTGGGATGGATGTTATGCATGAATTATGGAATTAGACGTGTTTTACCTTTCAAAATTTTACAGGTATTTGGATACATGTGCGTGTAGGTACTTAGTATAATGCATCCCATGTGTGAGATATGCCTACTCAGAGCTTGTCGTTACCCCTAGCCTATTAGAGGTGGTCTTGGTGTGTTACACTTGGCTTACCACTGTCTAAACGAGCCATGGTAGGTCTAGTCATGACATGGTATATCCAATTTATAACATTGATTTCAACTCTAAAAAAAGATGACTTATATTAGAAAATGGAACTTTATATTTAATCATTTATTTCTAGATTAAACTCATAGATTTTGATTTTACAAATCACGATTTGATAGAAAAAATAATATGAGGCCCCCTAAAAATGATTTCTAGATTAGAAATATTGATATAATAATGAATTTTTATTGCAATATTTTTTAAATTATATTATTTTAATGATGGTAGTAAAATATTTTATACCATATTTGATGGAATTAGAACACGGTAATGGAAGAAACAAAATATATTTTTCAAACTAATATATTAGGGATTGTAGATTTTATGCCATAATCATGATGTTATGCACATTTAGAAGAATGTATGTGATAATGTTTTTTTCATGGTACTTAATGAGAAAGGGAAAAAAATATAATCTTAATGAATGAAAAGACTTATAATAAATGAATATAAAATTTTATTTGTGGGATAATGAGAATGGAAAGTATCTTGTAGCAATTTTTTTATTGAAAAACCAAGAAAAATATGTATTCCTTTAAAGAATTAAAATTGTGAAAGTAATTGATGGATATTTAGGTATAATTTCATAATGTGTTTATTATATAATCATAAGTTACATTGACTAAAAATTCATGAATTGTGTATTTTTTTAAGAAATTTCTATTATAGTCATTATGAAACTTGTTACTTGATAAAATAACAGTATTTATAATTGAGTTTTGTATATTTTTCAGACATCATTTTGATAAAATTTTAAAACTTTAAAAACTATAAGAAAGAATTGTAAAGACATTTTTTTCATCTAAATATGACATTTCCCCTCATTTTTTCACTGTAATTATTCATTTGACTATGAATTTGGCCAAAAAATCTAAATTTGGGGGACTTAAAAAAATATTGATGGATGAATCCCATAGAGATATATTGTAATTTTGTATTTTTGTATTTTTCTCACTATTGAATTGTGTTTTTCCAAATTCTTTAGGTACCTAGGTTATTTAAAGACATATGAAAAAACAAAACTCAACCAAAAGTCTCTATTTCTGAAGGTTTCATGGTTGAAGAGTGTCTCACCTTCTATTTAATATATTAGAACAGTATTGAAACAATATTTAATCAAATTATATGTGTTAGTGATAAATCAAATCATAATCAGTCCATCAATGAATAAAAAATGTTTCAAATGTTAGGTCTTTCAGCTAGAAAAATATCATCATTTTAATAACTCATATGAAGTTCATGAAAGTACAAATATTTTTCCTACTAAATAGTGATATTTCATATCCTTTCATTGAATAATTAAAGACACAAACAAAGAAATAAATTTATTTTCATGGTTAAAATGAGAGATATATAAAAAAATGTTAACAAAGATATTATTAATTGGTTTCATGTCATGTAAGATCCTAATTGGTTTAATATTTATAATATTTTAATAATTATTTTTTATAAAGAATAATATTTTGTATCCATTTGTATAGATTATGAGAATTTATAATTTAGTTAAACTTTCAAATGATTTGAAATTTTTTTCTCAAGTTCCATTGAAAATATAAGATATTAGAATATTTTATATTAATGGATTAAATTTTCTTATAGTTTTTCATGAAAAAGTTTTGAAAACAAAAAATAGTGGCATATTCACAAAATTCACATAGTTGGGATATTATGGAAATTTGATTTATATTATCAAATTTATATATTATTGAAGATTTTCTATTATGTTATCAAAAGAAAATGGGTAGATATTAATTGAGGTATAAATAATGATTAATTACTATTTAATTACATAAACTTAATTTATTTTATTGATATTGGTGATCATGAAGAGAATGATCCATATATTTTGGATTCATGGCATAAAATGGTATATTATATTGATGGTGGATTTTATGAGGGATGGAGTGTTGTTCCTATGAAACTAGTAGAATTTTATGATATGGGTGATGAAATTGAATTATGTTTTACTAATAGTGAACCATGAAAACCTAGAAGAGAATTATTTTTTTATCCATGATGACATTTAAATCATCAACCTTGAAAGAAAGGGTAAAGATGAGGACATCGTATTAATGGTAGATGAGGAAAATCAATAATTAATGAAACCATTGTATATAAAATCCTTATATAACTTAGTTAGTAAATCATATTATGTTTAATTTTATAATATAATGATTGTTTTTAATAGATTATATGTCCTATATGTTTTTGGAACTTATATTTCATAAAAATTGATATTCAAGTTTAAAGTTCATAATTGTTATGCTTTTAAAAAACATGAATCTAATATTGATTATGAATGGTATGGTGGTAAATTAATTTCCTTTGACCTTTAATTAGTATATATTAATGGTATTAGGGTAAAATAATAAGGCCTAGATTTTTTATTTCATATAATAATAATGACATTTGGAGAAAATAAATCAATTGTTTTAATCATATATTTTACTGTTTAATACCTGTATATGATTGGAAATTTTTTTATGCTAATTTTAAATTTTATTATTGTATAGTGTCATTTAAAATGGTTTAATTGGTTTCATTATTGTTTATATGTTAGGAATAATGTTAGGGTCTAAATAGTTCTCAAACCATAGTTAGTCTACACAGACAAATCATGCTTCTACACCACTAAGTATAGTCCATACTAAATCGGGTTTTCTACCTACTTTTACAAGTAAAATTCCCACAAATACAAGGCTACTAGTGGATGTATGTATCAACACATCGGTTCAACTAGTAAATGAGTAGGATTTTTCTGTACATAATTTTTCACTCATAATATCACAAGAGTATTAGAGAGTGAGAATTATTGGAATGTATTTCATTATGAATAAATTATTTATTTTATACTTATAAAAAATTATTGAATATGTTTGTTTAACATATAAAAATTTTAAAATAGAAACTTACATGGAAACAAAGTATGTTTTTAGGTTTAATAATTTAATGGTTTTTGTCTCATTTGAAATTTTTAAGATGCCTACTGATGATTTGAAAGTAATGTATGAACAATTTTATAGGAATTTGGCATCTGATCTGAGAACCCTCTCGATCAAATATCATGATTAGAGGAATATTATAATCACTAGGAAGAAAAATATATTTAATAATAAAATAATGGTGAATATAAATAATTATTAATACATGGGTAATTTATTTAACATTTCTATAAATATTATTATTAAAAAAATTTCTATATATCTTATTTGTGGGAAGATTTCTATTTTGAGATGGATGGGGCCATTGTGTATCAATAGAATTTGAAAAGTTTGGGGGTGAAAAGATTTCACGTACAAGATATGGTTTGTATAATAACCCTTAAATAACCAACACATATTATTGAATTTAATAGGAAGTACTTCACTTTCTTGTATTCTCATGATCTTTTAGGTTTAGAGTTTTAGTGAATTGGGAAAACCATTACATGAAAAATTGTACACTTCCACACAATTTACATTTTTTTCCAAAAAAAAATTTCTTAAATGGAAACTCTCATATCATTTAAGACACACTTTATTCATTCAATTTGGGTCTTCATAATTAAAATATCGACCTTTATAGAGTTTCTAAACATCCTTAAATCCTATAAAATAATTTAAAAATATGGGATGGTCAAATAAATCTTTGTAGGGATATAAAATAAAGGAAACTCGTTAGTCCATTAAAAACATAAAAACCTAAGAGAAATATTCCATCTTTACATTATCACTTACTTGCTCATGAAATAAACTTCATTTCCCAAATATTTTCATAAAACATATCATAATCATGTATAAAGGTAAAAATAGAATCATAAAGGTTACTCAGTACATCATATTCACACTAATATTACATAGAATAAACTACCTTAATAATTCCAACATCATTAATAATGGAATAACCTACCTGGTTAACTCCCACATCGTATCATAATAGAATCAGCTAACTAGATAATTCCATCATCTTTATAGGACTAGCTTATATCTAGTTAACTTCGTCATCATTAAGTAATGCATTTGAGAGATATAGTGGACTCACTCATTATCATATACAATGTAAAATAACCATAACATGAATAAAAAAGATATTTCTTTCAATTTCATCATAAAACTCATAAAATAATTCATTTTAACCCATAAGTATAAGAATATATAGTTATCATAGAAAAATAAAAGAAAATATCATTGTCTTTGATAAATATTTTAAAATAAAAAAATCACATAAAAATATTGATAGGATATTATTTGAAAAATCATGGAAATATGGAAAGGAATATTAATAAGGTATAAAGTTTTAGTAAAATAAATTAATATAGAAAAAATTCAAAAAATTATGCCAAAATTTTCCCATACAGAAACATTAAAAGGATTAATTTTAAAACCTTTGTAAAGAAAATAAAATATATTTTAGAATTAAATTAATAATTAATTTGAGTATACAAAATAATATTTTTAAAATATTTAAAATAATATAGATATGGAATGAAATATCTTAAATAAAAAATTTAAAACATTTAAAGACATGGTTTTTAAAGAAAATCATCTTGCCTTATACTTCTATTTAGTCTGATGCACTCTAACTTCCCTATATAAAAAAAATTAATTTATTATACACCTATATCAGAACCATATTTTTATTTTTACTACTATATATCATTCACTTATTTTTTTTCTTATTAACCATTTACTAATAATTATTTATTAAACATCAATATTTATGTGTTAATTGTCACTTCTCCCATGCATGTTTTGATTTAGTAGTTTTGATCCTTACACTTTGGTTATGGTTTCATTACCTATATAGTATTAATTATTATGTAATGTATGTTTGATATGATTACATAGTTCCACGGATATTTCATGGAATTTATGGTGATGATTTGAATGGAAAACTTAAAAATTATATTTTCTTAGAAGTTTTGATTTTATAGAAACATTTGATATTATTAAAAAATATAAATATATATAAAAATTAAAAAAAATAAAACATAATAAATTAATCATTATTACATAATATTATTAGTACATAAAATTCCTTAATCATTTATGACATAAATATTATAACAATGTTCATGTAGGTGGTAAAGTTGGCCAAAACAAGAACACCTTAAAACAGTTGAATAAGTAATAACATGTTATATTATAATGATTATATCACTTTTATGGATGATTAATAATTTAATAAATATAATATATATTCATTAAATTAATTTATAATACCATCCATGTAAGGAAGTAATGAAAATTAAAATATGTTGTGAATAGAGGGAATAATCTACACGTAAACACAGGTGACGTTTTCATTTTTCAATGGATGAGAGGGAAAGAAATTGAATAATTATTTATATTTAAAAACTAATAATTATGTCATAGATATCATATTTATTAATTAAAATCATCTTTTTAATCATTCAAAAGAGGCGGTGATGAAAAATTAAATGTGTCATTCGTGGTGGAAGTAGTTCCTACGTATGCACGAGTGTTGTTTTCATTTTACAATAGATATAATGGAGGTATATGATGGTTTTTAATCTAAATAATAAAATTTTATTAAGATAATTAAACTTGTTTTATTATCTTAATATGGTTATAGAATATTTTTAGTAGGTTTAAGAAGAAATAAATTTGAATGAACTCAATTAAGATGATTGCCTCTTCTTTTGATATCCTCCTTTCAGTTGAACTTAAGGACTTTAGAAGATATGTTTATGGTCACATAAGGGGATTATTAACATAGTATGGGAAATTTTTAGAATTATTTCGGTATAATTTTTAGATAAAATTGAACTTATATGTGTCTTTGGAAAGGTTAGAGTGAGCCCCATTTTATAGGTAAAGATCAATAGCGTTTTCAAAAATATTCAATCTTTAAGGGTCGAGAATGTAATTTTAAAAATGAAAATTGGCTCATAAATGGACCAAGTGTTGTAATATTTACTATTTCTCATATAATTTCCTCAATATAAGATTATTATTCTTTTCAAATCAATTATTATAATATTTTTTAACATTAAATAACTTTTAAATTCATTTTCAAGATAATTCACTTAAGTTATCTTCAATGGTATCTAGATAAGCATGGAATTCGAATTTAATCATTAAAATTTTTCCTAACCAATAAATTTTATCCTGAAAATTCGTTGAATCCTCTATTTCATCCAAATCGTATTACTTTTAATATTTTTTAAACCATTTACTTTGACTTTTATATTGATTGCACAAGTGTTGTGTCAACACTATGTAAGTGTTTTAGATGATTATACTATTATTTAAAACTAGAAATAAATTTAAAACATAAATATAATTAAAAACCCATAATGAGATTAATATATATTCATTCATAATTTATTTTTATCCTTAGCATTATCATAATAATATATTTAAAATATTAAGTGAGAGAAAGTGATATTTTTTAAATACTCTTAACTTAAAATAAAATAAAGGTCGTTATCAAAATAAAGTGACACAGAAAATGATATATAGAGAATATAACACCAGGGGAGGTATATAATAACCTCATTAACCAATTTAAAGATATTTTTTTATGATATTTAATAACATTACCCTTTGATAAAACAAATTTACTTATTTTAGCCTTTACCATGGTGACTAACTTTTACCTTGGTAACTTAATTTTTATGAAAAAAAAATAAAACGAACCTTTTTACCTAATTTGAATGTGATGATTAAAAATATTAAAATAATTTTACCAAATATAGTTTATAAAGGTGAAAGAAATTAATTCTTATATTCACACACAAAAGGTGTAAGAACCAATTCTAGAAAAAAATGTATTTTTGAAACATACAATAAATTTTTTCTCATTAATTACCTAGTAAAAAATATAATATGATTGTTAATTAATTTGATTGAATATATTATGAATAAATTTAATAAAATAATTTTTAATTATAGATTAATTAAATTTATTAAGATAAAAATACATTACGCACTTAAAAATAGTTGTCTGAAATTTATTTCTTTTTACCATAAAACAAATTTATATTTATTTATAACCAATTTATAATCAATGTATGAATGTTTTTTAATTTTTTTTAAATTATAAAAAATACTTTTCAATAAATTTAATACTATAAATAAGTTAATTTTATATAATAAATAAGAACATGTAATATTAAATAAAATAATGTTTTAAATAAATCATTTCTATTTAGTGAAGAATTATTAGATTCATATTCCTTATAATTACTTAATTATTTCATGGATATTATTAATTAATTTTAATACTTATTAATTAAATATATTTTACTTATATCATTCCTAAAAATTATTTTATATATAAAAAATGTATAATTCATTAAAATAGTTCAAAATAGTTTCTATAGAATTAATGGTATTTTCTTAAGTGAATTAAACCCATTTTATTTTACAATCATTTATTTTATCAATTTTATTTAACTATATAGTAATTTATTTCATTTTTTTATTGTAATATATCATTATTCACTTAATTTTTTTGTATATATCAAAAGTTATCATATATACTCATTTTATTTAAATGATAATACACACTAAAATTTCAAAGTGTTACATTCTCCACCCTTAAAGAAATTTTACCCTTGTAATTTTAATTTATTATTTCTAATAATAATGTTTCTTGACATAAGAATACTATAAAATGTATATTTTATCATGATTAGTAATTTATAACTTACAAATAAATATTTCCAAAAACATACATGTGATTTGAGTTTCCATAAGAATACCTTGATAGTTGAGTGATAAGTCTCAATGGGTTTATATTCCTTTTTCATGATGACTATTTTTACCATTGAGATAGTGAACATGAGAAAATAAAATTTCTTGATTTATTTCCATTATATAGGTGTTACTTCATCCTTTTGCAGTATGTTTCGATCATTTCCCACCTCTATTTCATCTCACATTCTCAGATAATTTTTTTATGCCTGAATTATGAAAATCAACTCTTAATGGACCCTAAGATCCACAAAAGGATGAAAAGTTATTCCTCCTAACTCATTCCATTTATCAAAACCAAAATAGTTATCACAATATAAGATAATATCCAATGTTAATAAACCTTCATAAAAATAAATAATACATTAGTGTCCAAATCCCAAATAATAGCACAAAAAGTTCAAATTAAATCATTCGACAAATAACTAACCCTAAAACTCTTCAAAATATGGTTGATCAAATTTAAAACCCAAAAATTAGAAGTATTAGATCATATATTTTTCCAAAATCAATTTAAAATTTATCTTCATACAATATTGGTCACTCAAAAAGTTACATACCAAATAGGTATATACTCTAATTATATATTCTCCAAAATATACAAATCATTTACCAAGATAATCTGAATCTTCATAACATAAAACCACAAAAAAACATATATGATTCCAAAATTTAACTCAATATTTATTACTCAAATAATATTAATTAATTTGACATAAAATCTAATACTAGTTAATAATTTCCCATTAACCTTCAACCTATAATGTTCTGAAAAAAAATATGATAACCCTTTATCCTAATTAACCATAATTACCTCGGAATCAAAGAATGTATTAACCCTAAAATTTATTTACACATTTCAGTATATGTCCCTAAAATATAGTAACATTATTCCTAAATAATCTTCACACTAAATCACATTTTAAATCTAAGAGTTACATATATCTTAATCATCTATTAAAACCCAATAAATATCTCTAAAAAATCATTAATCATCTTAAACTCCCATCACAAAAAAAAACCTAAAATGGGTATCTATGCCTTTAAATTTATGATCTACCTTAGACTTATTAACCCATGTTGGTATCCAAAATGCTTAAAATATCCTCATCTAATAATATATTAACCTATAATGTTATTTAAACCCTATTTTGATACCAACTATAATAACATGTACATAACCAACCCATAATAATGAGTTTAATAGAAATAATTTGACTTTATTACATTCTCATGATCTTTTAGGTGTGATTTTTTAAATAATTATGAAAATCATTACATAAAAAAATTGGAAAATTCCACATAGTGTAAATTATTTCCACAAAAACTAGTTCTTAAATTGACACTCATGTTACATTCACGACACACATCATTCAAGGTGAATCTTTATAACTGAAATATTGAACTTTCTAGAGTTCTTGATCATCCTTAAATCATTTGAAAACATGGGATGAGTAAATAAATCTTAGTAAGTGATATAAAAGAAATGAAACCCATTATTATATTAAAAAACATTAAAACCTAAGATAATGATTCACTTTTTACATAATCACTTACTTACTTGTGAAATCAATTTTATTGTCTAAATATTTTCATAGAACATATCATAAGATAGAATAAAGTAAAAAAATCATGAAGGTTACTTGGGAAATCAAATTCATATCACTATTAAAATGGAATAACCTACCTGGTTAATTACAATATCATTCATTAAGTACTAAACCTTGATGATTAACTCTTACATCATATCTTAATGAAATCACTTAACTAGATAATTCCATCATCTTAATGGGAGTAACCAGTATCTAGTTAACTATGTCATCATTAGCTAATACATTTGAGGGCTATATCAGACCCACCCATCATAATATACAATTTCCAAGAACTATAACATGAATAAAACACATTGTTCTTGCACTTTCATAATAAAAATCATAAAATAATCCATATAAACCCATAAGCATAACCACATATAGTTATCACATAAAAATATGAGAAAACATCCTTTTCTTTGATAACTCCTTTAAATGTAAAATTTATATAATAATATGTATAGGATATTCTTTTAAAAACTATGAAAACTTGAAAAGAATGATTAATAATTAATAAAGTACATAGTTTTAGTAACATTTGTTTATACAAAAAACATTAAAAAAGTCTTCCCACTTTTATAAGGAAAGAAATAATTTACCCATACTAAAACATTTAAAATATTCCTAAAACCTTTGTAAAGAAATAAAATGATATTTGGAAATGAACTTAATCATTCATTTTGAGTATAAATAATAAAATTCTTAGAACCTTAAATATATCATGGATATGGAAGAAAATATTTGAAATAAATACTTTAAAACATTTAAAAATAAGGTTTTAAAAGAAAAATATCTAACCTCAGACTTCAAATTAATTAAATGTGCTCTAACTTCCATATATAATAAATATATATTTATTATAAACCTATACCAAAACCATATTTATATTTTTCTTACTATATTCCATTAGCTCATTATTGAATCCCTATAAAAGAGCATCAGAAAAATCACAAAGGAGGAAATATGTGAATATGGGTATTATATTTCCTACAAAACAAAGGAGGAAGAAGGTGGAAAAATACTCATGGATCGCATGAGCCTCTAAGGGATGTGTGATTGTGTGACCATAATGAGGTCACACGAAGAATATAGGAGCATATCATAGCCTATGGATGGCCCCTTAGAGTCCCATCAACAAGCCCTTTTTTCTTTTATGAAGGCACCCCAAAAAATCAATGATCATATAGAGGATGCTAGGAAATTACCCCCAATACACATGAATTTTCAACTGGAGGATGCCCAAAAACCGTGAAAAAGTCCTTCCAAAATAAGAGGAAAATATCCAAAAGATGGGAGCCTCCTACGGTTGTAAATCTTATGCGACTAATGGGGAGAATGATTTTCCTTGACCACATTCAAACTAACTCACAAACTCCCAAACCGTGTTATAATAAACAAAGGAAATGAATAAGGATGAGGTGGGAGCCTCTTGTGGTCATAAAAGTCATGCGACATGCCCTTGGTGGTCCACAAGACATCGTAAGCACCCAACGATGTGTCTGACTCATCTCACAAAAGCCCTTTGGTTTTTCATGATCATTGCATGAATGGCCTTGGGTATGTCCAGGAAACCACACACTCCCCCTTTTCTTCCTTAAGGAAAATCACATGGAATTGTCTATGAAATGATCTCACATAACCACATGACCATTTTTTGGTCACTCAATGCATCATCAAGAGGTAGGGTTATTTTCCTTGATGACACCCAAAAAATCACATAAAATCCCCAACCTTTGTAACATAAACGAAGGAAATAAAAAGGTGGAGGAGACATAAGCCTCTCATGGTTGTAAAACTCTCATGAAATGATAAGGATGTATGTAGTATAGTCTCACAAGACCCCTTCACAAGTCGTCCTGATCCCGCAAAGGCCCCTTGAAAATTCATCCTTATCTTATAGAAATTCCCAAAAAAGTTGCCTAAGATCACATGATAGCCTTCTATAGGCGCCCTAATATCGAAAAGGCCCATGGAAATGTCAACCTAAAAACATGAAAGCCCCGTGAAATGTATATTTGATTCAATAATTCCCCATTAATTATAAATAATCCAATAAATGAGGCATTTATGGGATGATCTTGTGATCATTGAAAATCAGGCGATGCCTCCAGGGCTACCTATGGTAGAACCTCACAAAGATGTTTGATGTTGAGGCCCTCCACTGACTCTAGCATGCATTCACGTGATACGTGCCATGAAAAGTGGTGAATAGATGGGGTGTAAAGTCCTATAAATACCCCACCCAAACATGAAAAATTCACCACTACTCTCTGGAAGAATATTTTTCCTTCTCTCTCCCAAATACACCAACACTATAGTAGATTTCTCAAAGCAGCTGATCTCACGACCGAAAAAACTTCCTATCATGTAATATCTGAGGAACAACCAAAGAGATCATGTGTAATTCATAAAGAACTTTGTGTGATCACTCGTAGATCACGTGAAGTACTCTTGGAAGGATGTGTGAAGAACGTCCTGCAGATCTTCTAAATCATGTGATACTCAAAATAAACTAACACTGAATGAATCTAAGGAATTATCAATATAAATGCTAGAACAAAGACTAAAGGTGTGAGTCTTATGAGAAGAACATACGCATTAATCCTTATGATATTCATGTGACCACCTAGGACATATGATAACACCAGGACATGTCACCTAGATTTCGTGACGCTCCTTCGGTAAACTATTTGGGTCATGTGAAGTCCTCCAAACATGTATAAGAAATCTATATGGTACCCCTCGGTCATTCCACCCAAGTCTTGTGAAACCCTTCAGGTTCACCATTCAAGCCTTGTGATGTCCTTAATACATGTTTCTTAACTCATATAATGGCACCATCACATGTTAGTTGAGTCTCATGATAGCACCTGGACATGTTAACTGACTCTTGAGATGCCCTCTGAGAACATCAGCAAGGTATCATGATGCCCTCCAGATATGTCATCCATTAAATGTGACACCCACTGAGACATGTTTCAATAACTCTCACGATGCCCTCCAAGTGTGTCAACCATCTCTCGCGATGACACTAGGGATTGTCATCTAGATCATGTGACTCCCTCTAGGAATGTCAACCAAGATCATGTGATGGATTCTAGGATCAATTGGCCAAGTCTTGATATGTCCTCTGTAAAAGTCATCCTTGATCATGTGATGGCCCACAAACATTCCATCCATGATATGTGACATCCCTCGAACAAGACAAATGGATCATGTAATTGTCTTTGAAAATGTCTAAAACATAACAAGATATGTTCATACATCCTCCGACATGTCAAAATAGAAAATCGAGGTATGTCAAGTAGGCTATCAAGAAAGTTAGGCAGGTAAGAAGGAAAGGTAAATAGGGCATCCCATGGCTTGATAACTTTGTCCACCCTCGGGGTGTAAGCCCTAACCAAAGGTCAACATCAGTGTGTAAGCCCCAATCTAGGTAACTATAAGTACCCTGATTCCTACCATAACTAAGATACATAGGATGAATCTTCAAGTCTCGAGATCTATATTAACCATCCAAAGGTATATCTCAATATATAATTCCTGCATCCATAAGCATTGAGACTGATCATTTTACATCCCTTGTTTCTTACACCGATCATAGATCATGTGGTCTCAGGGAGCTACTATAATCATAACATTTTCATTGTAAACCTCTACCAAGGAAAGGAAAACTGCCTAGTGTAAGCCCTGATTAGCAGCATAATATGATATGTCCCGCATAGAGGGAAATATCAGCATGTAAGCCCCGGTCTACTGAACTAAGAGGACTCTAATTCCTATAATAACTAAGATATATAGGATGAATTTTTAAATCCTGAGATTAAATAAGAATACATTTTGATGTAATCCATGTGTGTTTAATATTTATACCATCAGGACACAATCATTCCCATGGACTGGTTGCTCTGCTCATCCCTCAGTGGACTGAGAAATCAATTGAATTACAATGAATTTGATTCCTTCCATGACTAGGATACGTAGGATACCTCTCTGAGGCCTGATATTTATATTAATATCTAAGGGTTTTCTTGGTACAAAATTATTGAATCCATATGTAATGACGTTGATCACTTGTTATCCCTTGTTTCTCACACCAAGCATAGATCATGTTGGCTTTGGGGGTTGTAATGGACACATCATTTACATCATGAATCTCCACCGTCCATGTTAGTATTAGTATATAATCCCTAATGAGTGGCATAATATAAATATCCCACATATGAGGACATTTACCTTGGGGCCAGTCCAAAGGGTGAGATCAAACTATGATAACTCTAATTCCAACCATATCCAAGATACGTAGGATGTATCCTTGAGACACGAGCTCAAATATCTGGTTCCTAAGTGGCCACACATATATCATTTCCATATGAAGTTAAACTATATGGGTTTAACAAACTATATGGCAGTAACCAGGATATATAGGATGCCTCATAATGGCTCAATCCCCTCCTCAAAATATTAATTGTCTCCTTGCTTGGAAACAAATTCAGAAGTACCTAGTCATATAGATTAAATACATAATAAATACCCATTACTAGGGAAATGGATGAAGAACCTCATATACATACAAATGGATTCACTAATGAGATCCCCTTCTTCTTCACATAAAAGATACATAACCTTTAAATCATTTTGTTTGGGTAACTGATCTCATATCAGTATTCGGAATAGATTCGTGAAAATATCTTAAATCTATAAGAGATTCCCATATTAGGAAACAATTCACACAAAAAAAGGTGTGATGAGGCCGACCACTCATCCTCTTGACCAATGCAAGTCCCCAAGTGTCATTGGGTCTGGAACCCCAATTGACCACCAACCTTTGGAAAACAAGTTAGTACCTTGTTATGGATTATGGAATCATTGGGAATTTTTATTAAGAGAAGCAATGATGACCCAATGATTTTGGTTGTTCAAGAACTAAACCCCTTATAAAAACCATTAGGCTAGACCAAATCCATCTCGATCGGAGTTCCATGTCATATCTTTCCTTTCAAAACAAAAATGGTGAACCCGATGTGAATCTATCAAATAAAAAAATGATTATGTTATTATCTGTCAAGGCATTTTTTTCACACTATACACAAACAAAAATGGTGAACCTGATGTGAATATCTCAAATAATAAAATTATTAGTTTATTATCCATTAGTCCATTTTGTTTTCAAACTATACAAAAACAATGGGGAACCTGGTGCAAAACTCCAAAATTGGGAATAAAAGGAAAATTGTGTTAACTATGCATATCTTTTTTAGCACACATCATGCCTACAGTATTATACTAATCAGTAACCTTGTTCCTTATTATATGCATGACTTAAGATACTACTCTCATCAATAGAATCCTGATCTGAGATAATGTCTTCATCATCCAGTGATCGTTTCGATAAATCACCTACAGCTGCAACCCCTGTAAGTCACAAAATGATCTCACCTTCCTCACAGCTTCAACATCAGGTGGTAAACACAATGGTCCAAGAATACCACCTATGTGGTACAATCTTGACCCTAGAAGCTTCACGTGAGGGTCTCTAATCACACAAATCGATGAGTCGGCATCTCCTAGAGAAAGATGAAACTAAACTAGTGGCCCTCATAACTACAGCCAACCTCTTTAGGAGCTTATCCCCTTAGCATGACAACTACCACATTCATTCTCTGATCAAGTTGGATCAGGGAGTCAAATAAGGCCTCTTCTAGTTTAGGTTCCACCAAGGTGTACACCTATCAATTTTTATCGCTAGCATCATCCCACTAGTTCCCATCAGTCGCTGGCTGAGGGTGCCACCTGGCACACTTATGCCTCTAACTCCCATGATTGGTTAGTAAGGAAGACACATTGGGTGAGGAAGATACTAGATATCTTGTAGCTGGATCATATCCCCACTCCTACTAATGGTGTCTGCTGGCATATTATGATAGTGGCCAGTGAGAAGGATTATATCTCTTCTCACTCAAAACAGGTATGTGGGAATATTCTACCAGTAGTCATAGGGGAGGTGCATATCCCTTCCCCCACGCATAAAGTCCATAGGCATATTCGGGTGGCACAAGGAGGATATAACTGAGATAATATCCCCACTTCAATCAAAGAAATATGTTAGTACAAAGGGGATATGGAAATTATATAGGCTTATATCCCGGAATACACTTTGCTAAAATGCCAATATATTTCATCAACAACTAAAGAACTCCACCGGTATATTACGGCACTGGTACAAATAAATGGACATGCGCATATTCCTATCCCTACATCCAAGACAACTCAACACTCTGATCATCATGAACAATTGGATTCTCTAAAGTAAGAGCACATTCTTTCTCCCATAAAGTAGGATTATTGGTATATTCTAGTAAAGGACAAGGTATCGTACTAGGCTCATATTCTCATTCCAATCGAGGATCACCATGTGAGAGCGTCATATGCATCAGGATAGGGGCACATGCCTGTTGAAAAATCTTGGTGGCATATTCTAAAGGCCCGGGATCAGGCTCATATCCTCGTTCTTCTTGAGGATCGCTAAGTGAGAGGGAAACATGCCTCAGTACAAGATCATATTACTATCGAAGAATTCCATCGGCATACTTCAAAGGCTCGGGATTGGGCATATATACTCGTTATGGTTGGGGATAACCAAATAAGAATGGAACATTCCTTAGGATAGGCTCATATTCCTCTTAGTGAATATAACTAGAATATTACCACAGATCACGGAAGCCAAACACATATTCTTACTTCTGCTGAGGAACCACTGCACCAACATCATTCTGAAACAATATTGGAGGAGGCTCATATACCTTTTCCCAATCTGGAGTTCCACCATCATATTATGGTAGGGAATGCATATACAAAATAGGATCATATTTCTATTCCAACTAGGTATCACCAAGTGAGAGTGGCACATACCTCGGGGTAGGGTCATATTCCTGCCAATAAAGACCAGTGGCATATTCCAAAGGCTTAGGATCCGGCTCATACTCCTATCCTGACCAAGGATCACCAAGTGAGAATGCAACATGCCTCTATACAGGCACATATTCCTACAAATAATGGGACATCTCATTGGAACATTCTAGTAGCTTCTCAGAAGCAGTCTCATACTCCTGTAGCACTAGATGGTTATAATCAAGTTCTAGAAACCATCATACAGTAGGCTCATATCCTTGGAAAATTCCAAAATTTTAGTAAGTATATTCTGACCATGATGTAGGATGTGACCCATATTCTTAATCTGGTCAATGTCAATGTTCTTGAGGTCATTCGAGACATATTCTCAATACCACAAGGGTTTATCAACTCTTCCACCAAAGAATAATATGATCATTACCAAGATAATCCTCATTATGGTATTGTGGATATAGATTGTAGGGACTCTACTCCTAACATCCATCATTGTCAACCTCCCCACGGAGATATCTCCCATGGACAAGGAAATTCTCCCCTTTCCCAGACACCTTCATAAAGAAAGGTGTTCAATTATCATAAACCTTCGTATAGATAGGTTCTAAAATGTAATACTCCTTTGTATAGAGAGTTTCTCAAAACATTGGGGTCATCCGCATATAGTTTCCAAAAAAATCCAATTGTAATTCATTTCTGTCGATAGGAGACCCTCAAAAGCATCTTCTATGGTCGATCCATATGGAGTCATGTAAGTGTGATGAAGACAAGGTTAAAACTAAAATATGGAGAGAGTTATATGGAAACAACCCCTCCATCATGTTCTTTCCCCTTGCCACTTCTTACTATGAGATCCTAGATAAGCTTGAGAATGAGTTCATGCCTTATCTATTCCAAAATATGTGGGTTGCTCATCAACGGCTAAAGGATAGTCCCCTCCCTTATCCAGGATATGAGGGTCAAATTTAGCCCATCAAAATACTTTGTTATCAAGTTGTCTTAGATGTTATATCCATGGATTGGGATCCAAAATTGGAAAATTGCAGTGAACATCTACAATACACTTCCTGCTATTAAATCACAACTCTTTTGGAATTGATCTATAAAGCCACATTAGGATTTTCTATTCAAGGATGGGTAGATTATAGGGTGATACACTTTTCCACACCCCTAGAATAGTATAACCCCTCTGATAGAGCATTCTGTAATGTCATCCTCCAGAAAAATTAGGTTAATGGGTAACACTCGGGCCAGTTAGTCACTACAATAGAATTCCCCCACTTCAACGGTGCCCAAAAATCATGGACAGGGGGAGAGGATAGCCAAACATTCTTTGAAATGGTCCCCTCAAATAAATGATAATGCATTTCAGACATAGATACCAAAGTTGTGATCACTCGAAAAAATTCCTATAAAGAATGGTTCTAACCATGGGTTATCATCGCACCCAACTCCTACACGAGCATAACTTCACTGTATAAAATTATTCATGATTGAAACTGTTATATCAGCTATCCATGAGCATACCCATCTCAATGAGATGAGGGAATATCTACCACCTCCTCCACCACTATGATCATCAATTCCTAAGAGGATTTCAGACATACTGGAAGTAGTTACAAACAAAACTCAACCCACTAGGCTGGGAGAATTTTTATCTCAATCACCATCACTAGGTTCATCATCCCATGAGAGAGTCCAGGTGAAATCAATGGTGATTATATATCAACCCCCCCCCCCCATTGGGATGGGGGCATTTATATCTTTATGTTCTTCCCAGGAGTCATCAAATCCCCAACTGGAATCATTGGATCCTCAACAATAGGACTAATCAATGCTGGTTTTGGACTTTAATAAACCCCACCCCATAGGGATGGGGCATTTTCATTATCATCATCACCATAGAGGGAATAATTCTTCTCTAGGTTGGGAGTAAAGAATCAATGGTTGACATCCCACCTGTTCCTCCCACCACAAGGAAACCCTCTACTGGTCAAGGCTCACTTGGCAATAATAATTAGAAACTTTCTTAAGGTTAATATTCATAGATCATGTCTAAAGGAGCGTACGGTAAAGTTTATCAGACCCTGTCGGGGTCGCAAGAAAAAATGGCCCAATATGGCCAAGGGTTTGAAGAATGACCCTGATAAAGGTAGTGTAGAATCATCCTGTTGCATAAAAAGTAATGGGACACCCACCATTACCCAATATACCTCTATTAATGTCATAACTATCAACATGAAAGACATTGTGAATCAAGATGAAAATGAAGAGGTCTGTAACATGGAAAATATACCCTGATAAGAGGTTGATTTAGATACACTAATTAAGGATGCATGCACCTGAAACCAGAGAAGGATCCAAAATCTAGAACCTCCAAAATAATGAGTTTCCACCTCTTCAGTGGACCACTTCAAAATAAAAAGGTAAAGTTAGGGCTACATCCTAGTCACAACCCAAAACAGTTTATGTTTCTTACACAATGGAACAGTTCTCAAAATATGAGAGTGAGATTCAAAATCTCAGACAACTCAATGAGGAGACACTCAAGGGAAATATTTTTTATGGGTATCATATTCAAGAAGAGAAGAATATTCTCCCTACTATGGTAGGTCTACAAGAAATAGTAGAATATGAGCATTAGACTAGATCCAAATCCATCCATCCAGTATATATAAATGAGGAAGTCAAAAATGATTGTGACTTCCCTCCATTGCAGCAACAACCCCTCCCTTGTTAGAGTAATCATTTGGTCTTAGCATGAATTGAGGATATGTGGGAGACAAAGGCAGAACCACCTCATTGAGCCCCACCAACTCCCTATAGATGGTAGTTGGCTCAAACATTAGTTCCCTTGGATGTTTTAAATGTCATCGAGTCACTGGCTACTCAAATGGAATCCAAAGAAGGGAGATGTGAACCTTTGCAGACTAAGAGAAATCCATATCCAGAGTGGGTGGATGACATGTTTTCCCACACAATTTCTAAAATCCTACCTTCTCTACTTTTGACAGTTTATAAGACCCTAAATAGAATCTCCCACAATTTGTATCCTGATGTGGGTCGATGATGGGCCCTCAAGATCAATAGGAGGTGACAAAGTTGAGGTGTTTTGTACATACTCTAATAGGTCCGGCTTTTGTATGGTATAGAAGTCTTCCAGTAGAATCTATTGTAGGATTGGAAGACCTTATTCATCAAATCCTTTATTATTTTAGCTCCATGTTGAAGAAAACAATGATTTTTTACCTACAAAAATACAATAAACATGAAAATGAGAGGGTTTCTAACTTCATATCCAGATGGAAAGGTTTAACCTATTCACTCATCATCCCTCTCTCATCGGAGAAACTACTAGAACTCTTTTATGAAAATATCTTGGATGAGTTTTAGACACACATGATTGAAATGAAGTATCTAGGTGGGTTCCATGAGTTCATAGAAATGGCACAACATCTAGAGGAATCCATTCAATGAACCTGATCAAAAACTCGACTCATGACCACAACACAGGGGAAAATTCTGGGAAATGCAAAAGCTACAGCTATCACTCTCAAGATAATAGTAGTACCCATCTAAGAACCTAGGAAGGTCCCAAACCCCCCATCACCTTCTATCAAGTGGTTAAAATTTCTAAATTTCCCTCATCCAGAAGAAAATATAAATCATGGTCACCCGAGATTTGAGGAACGGATGAATAAAGAATACTTATTCCAAAATGAGAAAGTCCCCAGTTATTTCTTAGCATTAATGTACAATAACTTTCTCATGTTGTTATATCCCATGACACCTTATGTGGTCAACCTCATTGATCGTCCTGATTATTAACCTTTCCATAGAAGGTTGGGTCATAATATCTAGGATAGTTTCATCTTAAAATACATCCTTCAAGGCATGGTCAATTCTAGATAGGTGGTGTTAGATAACTCCTAATATTATGTGGATTTCATAACCATTTACTAGTCAAAAGAGGAGGGTGATTGGAATAAGGTTTCGTCCTGGCATGAGTGGAAGTTTGGAAACTGGATGAATCAAAAAATAGTTGGTTGAGCTCATGTCACCCTAAGAGAACAGCTATGTAGGCCCAAAATAGATCCATCACCTAAGAAGAAAATATTATATATACCAATCAATGGTGGGTGCGACCATCAAAATAAGTAATAAAAATAAGGGGAGGAGTCATACTCTACTACAACACAAGCTCTAACTCTTGCATATTTATTCCTTGCAATATTCGCTGCACAGGAACTTCCCCACAAAACAGAACTCTCATCAGATGAATAGATAATATTTGTCTCTATTAACATTATACACTTGGATCCCATTCTCTGATGATGAATATTCCTTAGAACATGGATTTCTCACACATAGCCAAGGAATGGGAGGCTACATGCGAAGGAACTGAGGATTCATGGGGCAGATCGGGTGTGGTCATACCCAATATTTTAGTCACATCCCCGAAGAGGAAACACATATAGTGGAGACTCATGGGAAAGCACTCTTGAAAGCTCAAAATAGGCATGGAGGTGTCCAATATCCCACAAATAGTCATCCACACCCAATTGTCTTGCATGACCATCTAGCGAGGGTTCCATTATACAATCAACCTAGGAAATGGGTAATTTTATCATGACTCATGCCACTGGTATCAGAAGATCCCAAGACCTCTGTATAAGCACTAGGATCATCCACTTCAAATGCCTATGCTCTTGATCCACATTTTCAAAAACAACACCATATTAGTAGGCGTTGACCTCTGGAAAAAAAGTACGACATTATAAAATAGATGTAGGCAGTCCCAACCAAGATATCAATCCCCAATGTGCTCTATCTTTAAAAGGAACTTAGGTAGGCACTTATTTAATCCCTCAAAATCCCATGGGAATTCAAGACAGAAGTCACTACAGTTGAGCTTTATCAAGTGCATACCATGTCAGCAGAATGTCATGCCGCAATCTCATTCAGCAGTCAGGATTATAAAGAGGCCATAGGGGAACATCAGGCCCCAATATGTTTTTGGTAAGAATCAATAATGTCGATGTCCAGAGGTCCCTGATTGATAATGGATTGGATATCAACCTCATCCCAGATCAAAACCTCTGACATTTGGAATATACTGAAGGGGACTTATCTCCTACAAATATAACCATTCAAGGGTATGATAAGAATGATAAAAGACCTATCGAGAAGATCAAACTTGAAGCTCAATTTGGGAATCTCAAATATGATGTTTGGTTTATGGTTATCCAGCAAGACACCACATATAATGTCCTACTTGGAAGGTTCTGGCTCCATATCCACTTGGTGGTATCTTCACCATTCAATCAATGTCTGAAATACCCCATTGATGGAAAATTAGATATACTTCATGGTGATATCACCAACTTTTAGACTTGTGGAGCCACATATACTAAAGCATATTTCTATAAAAAGTGGAGGCAAACAACCAATGGCAGATGATGATATACAGGTTGCATCCCCCAATGGTTTGGGGACCATCCCTACAAATCCCTAGAGTATGATCAATAATTAATATGAGCTCCTTGTAAATCTAGTCAAGGTAATAGACCTAGTCTCAGATATCCAAGGTCCTTATATCCCTAGAGACATTGTAAAATACAATCAGTTTCGGAATCTCTTTTCAACGACTCAAGTAGTATAGGATGATAATGTATCTTATCATGACCTATCTCACCCCAATAGTGATAGAGACACTCCCAGATTATCGTATTCATCTGAACTTGTCTCCATAGACTCTGAGGTGGAATAAGATGGGAATGACCTCAAGAAAACTCCTCCCATGTTTGAGGAAGTTTTATCCACCTCCATCAACGAGCTCAGGAAGATAAATTTGGGAACATAAGTACTACTACCTATACTGATTAGTTCTTCCATACCCCTCTAAGAGCAATATATTTATATTTCATTTCTCAAGAAACATCAATATATGTTCACTTGGAACTATACAAAAATTCTTGAACTAAATCCAAATGTGGCTACGCACCATCTCAGCTTACCCAATGAGAATCAAGGCTTAAAGCAAGAATCCAAGAGGATTCACCCATCTCATTCCACCAATGTAAATGGGGAATTTGAAAAATTGATCAAAGACAACTTTGTCTAAGAATTTAAATGCCCAAGATGGATTTCTAATATTATCCCTATCATGAAAAATAATGGGCGGATTATGGTTTGCGTTGATTTTAGATACCTTAATTGACATTTCCCAAAGGATGATTTCCTATTTTTGATCACATAACACTCGATCGATGCAAGTTGTAACACCCCAAGCTTTCACGATATGCTTCTCTTTCAATAATGCAATAGCTTCCATTGTACGCAAGTTCGAGATCCTAACACACCGTGACCAATCAAAGTAGCCATTATGAATAGTAATACCCACTTTTTTAAATTTTATAAATTTTATCTTTCAAAATGGACTTCATTTATGGATTTTTAATATCGAATTAAGCCTAGGGTGAAATTTTGGAACTTTTTGGATAACTTTTATATTTTGATGAATATTGAAAATTACTAAATTTTAATTAAAAACAAATTTTTTAATAAAAATAATTAATATTGATAAATTATAGTATTGAGTGGTTTTAAAGTATAATTAGAATATAATTTTACCATTTTATCCAATGGTGGTCATTATAAATAATTTCACTTTGAAATTGGACATAAACAATTTTCAATCTTTTGATTGATATTGTTTCTTAAAACCACGCTATTTGTTTTGACAACGGGAATTAATTATAAAACTAATTAATGCAACTTATATGTTTGGAATTTTGTAAAATAGACACTATTTTTGAATTCAGAATATCAATTATATCTTAGGGTGAATTTTTGGTATTTTTCTGAAAAACATCAATTTTTGATGAATAGTGAAACCACTAAGTAGTAGTTTAAAAACTAATTTTTCTTGTAAATGAAACATTACCACTTCTGTGATTTGATTTTAAAAAATCTGACATACATGGTTTCCATTAGGAAGTAAAATGTGGTTCAATGGGATTAAAATAATTTTTTGGTGAATAGTAACTTTTAAGTTTTATTAATCGCGATTAAAGGTAATTAGTGAAATTTAAGGTAAAAATGATATTATAAAAATATGAAAATATATTGACACTTGTACTACCCTTATTGGATGAGTTATGGACGACCAAGAAAATCCGTGGGTGAACTTGGGGACCCCATGGAGACACTTGGGTAAGAAAATGACATTAATAACTTTTTATTTAAAGTAAAAAAAAATTGTCACAAACATGTGTTGTTTTACTAAAAGAATTATTAAATGGGGTTATATAAGTTAAATTTTAGACTATAAATATTAATTGTAAATATAAAAAGATTTACTACATCATGGTAATTTTTTTATAATTTTTAGACATTAAATAAATAAATTTATTTATCACACCATGATGATGCAGCGATTACCTCATTAATTAACGATTTAAATAAAATGAAAATATAATGTAAAACCAAAGACATAAACTTTTCAAAAACCAATTTTATGAGTATATTTCTAACCCTTGTCACCTTATCTTCGAAATATACAATTTTGGGACCTTTTAAATCTGAAAAGCATTTCATAATAATGTAACATTTCATGACTTTCCAAGAGTGCCCCTCCTCTCCTCTTATAAAAGGCCCCCACCACTACCACCTTATTCACACCTTCCAATCCATTTTGTCTCGGCCAACCTATGCCCAAATACACTCTCAACTTCCCTCTATTACTCCTATAATCCTCAATTTGGGTATAAGTCTTCCCAAGGAATCCTTTGGCTCAAATCAAAAAGAGTTACCTGATTTTAAGGTAATGTCTTCTCATGTGTTCTTTTGTTTTATTTTGCTTCTCTAACCCCCTAAAATATTTTTATTACTTTATTTTGTAACAAAATTAGTATATTAAATATAATAGTATTTTTTTATGAAAATTATTTGATTTACACTTACACACACCTTCGTCTAATGGTTAATGAACATACTATTTCTGTGGTTGGCGGATTAATGCCTCATGAAACGATGATTGTTCAATCTTCTTTTAACACATCTCATGGTGTCCATTAAGATGTCACTATATTTATATATGATATATATTATTTTTATTTTTTCCTTATTCTTCTGTATTTTTCATTTATGGCATACCTTTATGATTTCCATTATGGGTAAACGTGATAATTTCATTTTAGGAAGTGCGGACTACCACCCCCTCAAAGTGATTTGAATCATTAATGTCATATGTGGGATGTATAAAGGATGGATTAAATGATATTATATATGATATTATACTAGAATTATAATATACCTTTATATAATTATGATTTCATTCCATTAAATACGAAATATAAATGAAAGTAGCGTTCATGCGTACGTACGGCTTACCGTCTCCATGAACGGTGCATTTCATTTCTTACCTCTAAATGTTATGTAATATTATAAATGCATGTATATACTAGATATATATGATATATATGATATCTACATCATGAATATAATTCTAGATATAATGGATATTTCACCACATGAACAACTTGTAATTATAAGAAGTTTATTTTTGACTTAAGTACCAAAGATCGACAAAACGACCGTTATTAACTTAAATAATTAAATAATGTTCATAACATGGTAATAAGGGATATAAAAGTAATAATTAACTTGAAAAAGGTTCTTAAGCAATTATAAATTAACTCTAGTTTATTATTCAGGAGGTTAAAGGATGGTCGAGTCAAGTCAGACACGAGGTAAGGGAACTTCTTAACCCAATTTCCATTCCTTGGGTTAATCTCATACTTTCAAATTATGTTATGATATTATTATGTCCTATCTTGTATTTGTACTTTCTTTATGTGTACTTATATTGAATACACATAATAGATCTATTTTATTAAAAAATGATCTTTGAAAGAGAACTTCTTAACCCAATTTCCGTTCTTTGGGTTAATCTCCTACTTTCAAATTATGTCATGATATTATTATGTTATATATTGTATTTGTGCTTCCTTTTTCTGTACTTATAGTGAATACAAATAACAGGTCTATTTTATTTAAAAAATTATCTTTTTAAGGGAACTTATTAACCCAATTTCCGTTATTTGGGTTAATCTCCTACTTTCAAATTATGTCATGATATTATTATGTCCTATCTTGTATTTGTACTTTCTTTATGTGTACTTATGGTGAATACACATAATAGATATATTTTATTTAAAAAATGATCTTTTTAAGGGACTTCATCTCAATATCCATTCACTGAGGAATATTTTGTTTTATACACAAATTTCTTTTATATGGTGTATAAACCCCATTGACTTTTACGTTTATTCAAACAAAATATTTTTATACAAAGCGTTTTACTAAATGATAAAAAGGAATGTTTTTCTTGTCGTACATATATGGAGACAACGACTTCTCAGCCTCCATGACCATTATTTGAGTTTTGGCTTCCTCTACCAGCCATAACTTTTTTTAAATGAAAAATAAATACCACATTTTAATTTTATTTTATTTTGGTATTGAAAATTGTTTTGATAATGTTTTTATTATATCAATATGTTGTATTGATATCTTGTGATTGAAATGTGGAAATTTTATGTTTACTTTATGCATTTTTTATGTTATATGATTATGTTATGGTTTATGATATGTTTAAACCTTTTCATATAAGAAATGTGTTGGACTTAATAAGTGACGGGTGGAGCCCGCTATAGCTCCTCAATGCATCGGTAGGTCTCATGAGACAAACTAGTGTCTTGGCACGAGGCCTTGACAAAATCTTATTTGTAGTCTTGGCACGAGGCCTTGGCTACGTGGTTATGGTAGTCAGGCATTATGCATTCCATCATTATGAAAGTGGTTATTGATATTGCATGTGATTATTCGACTAGTATAATATCTATGTGAATAAGTAAATTTTATTATTTCATTTTATTTTTTACATATTATACTAAAGTTCAAGTTTAAAAGGAATTTGTTTTAGTTATACGTTGCCTTAAATGTTAATGTTTATTTATAAAAGCTTCCGCTATATAGTTATCCTTACTGAGCATCTGAGCTCACCCCTTCCAATGTTTTAATTTTTCTAGGATGAGAAGAAGTATATTATGAATGACCTGCAGGGATAGTATGAGGGGATATGAATACAATATGTTGTTGTAGTTTTGTTTCACTTTATGATGTAATGTAAGACTTGTGAATGTATCTAGTGTTTCCAAGGATACTAAACTAGTCAGTCTTTCGAGACTTGATCTTTTGTGATCATTTCAATGTAACATAATAATGCACCGACTCTGGGTAACCGGTGTCGGGGTGTTACAGTTGGTATCAGAGGTTGTTTAGTACTAACCTTGAAAGCTAGATTTAGATAAACTCTGATTAGAGCACATATCCCTAAGATAGACTTTGAGGATTAGTATATAAGAACTTCCTACAATTTTGGTATTATAGAGATTTTGTGAGTTTTCCAAGTAATACATCCATGTCTGGATACGAGTAGGTAGAGGCGGCTCTGGCACATATGTACCTAGGGGTAAAACCTGAAAACACCACTTTGAGCTAGACTCGAATGGGAACTGGTGCACGACAATGGGCCTTGCTGCAATCTTGGTTACGACACTCCTGGGGGATATGCTTAGGATAATTCTCATTTTCCTTAGAAACCATTATGAAGGGTCTATGAGTATATAATTCCTGAAAGAAAAATATTTTTATGATTATGGATTATATCCATAAACTGTTCAATTTATGTTAAGTGTTTTACAAGTATGGAATTATGTATTTTGATTCATAAACAAATCTAGTTTATGCCATTGTTTATAAATGGCGCCTAGTGGGAGGAATGGAAACGGTATCAATGCACGCACTCCATGTAGGGATTTCCCTCCTGTTCAAGATAATTATAGTAGAGATGGAGATACTACTGGTGATGATCAAATTATCACCATATTGGGACAACTCACTCAGGTTATGAATAATAACCTTACTCGTATGGAGCACCCTAATCCACAACGTGGAGGATCAATGTTAGACCGCTTCATGAGGCAACAACTTCCAACATTTAATGGAGGTACAAATCTATTAGTAGCTGAGAAATGGATAAACTCCTTAGAGAAAATATTCCATGCATTGGGGAGTAGCGAAAGGGAGAAGGTTTTCATAACATTTTACCACCTCACTGGAGATGTTGATCAATGGTGTTTGCTGATTAAAAACACAAATGAAGATGAAGAAGTATCAAGCATAGAATGGAGGGAGTTTAAGGAAATTTTCTTAGAAAAATACTTTCCACATGACCATCGAGCAGATATGGAAAGGCAATTTCTGAGTCTGAGGCAGAAGGAGGATGAGAATGTCACAAAGTATGAGACTAACATTACAAGGTTAGCGAGGCATGCAACAGATTATATATTTAACCCAAGAAGTAAGATTGATCATTTCTTTGATGGGTTAAAACCATTTCTCTGTCGAGCCTTAGTCTCAAAATCTTTCTCGTCGTACGAAGATATTGTCTCATGTGCTATAAAGATAGAAATGGAATTCTATAAATATTATGACAATAAAGTAAAGTAAGAGAAGAAGAGAACGGTGGAACAAGAGATAGATAAAGGGAAAAAGGGAAAGAAGGATTTTCCATTATGCGATAATTTTGGGAAGAATCACCCTGTTACTTGTCTAAAAGGAATGGGAGTTTGTTATAAATGTGGAGAAAAACGTCACCAGGCTCGTGATTGCAAGGGAAATAAAGAGGCTATTAATGTGGAATGCTATAATTGTAGGGAAATGGGGCATTATGAAAATTAATTTCCTAAGGGTCAGAGAAACTTACCTCAGAAAAGGCCACGGGATCAAGGACAATATTATGTTGTTACTATAGTTGAAGTGAAATAATTAATGTATTGGTGCTTTTGGACTCAAGGATTATATTCTGATTATAAGAATAATGTGATATATGTAAGGATTGTACTGCAGTACTTGTTTTTTTCATTAAGGTTTTAATATGATAAAGGTAATCATATTTTTATTACGTGACAATAAGATAAACTTTACATTGTTTGGGGAATCTGATAAATTGATTTTGGAATTTAGAGACCTTTTAGAGAAATTCTGAACTGAAGTATTCTGGATAACTATAAAGGTTGGAATGGATTAATTTGTACTTTGGATAGTATTGTTTAAGTTTAAAACATTTCTGAGGAATATTTTTGGAATTTTATAATACTATAGTTTTAGGAAAAGGACAACCTGCAGGTTGGGGGATAACCCGTCACGTCGGACAAAGCTGCAGGAATCGAACCCACAACCATAGTACAATAGGCCTTTATTACCTACCACTAGACTACAGGAAGTCCCTGGTTATTACAAAATAGTTTTCCTAATCTAAATGGTATGTGTTAATATTTGGAACCTTGTACGATTAGGATAAATATAATATTTTTGAGTTCTATTATATTTTTGAGTGAAAGATGGGTTTGTGGTAAAAATTTATTAAAGAATTAAAAGTCTACTTGGAAAGTATTTATATTTCCTTATATTATTAGTAAATATCCTAAATAAATTCCTCAACTTTATGAAAGGTAACTTAAAAAAAACGTTATTGGTTAACTTTTCCTACTAGGGAATCAATGATCGTTTAAACAATCACAAGTTTGTGATTTTCTTGTAGTTAAACTTTCTCCTAATTCTTTTTTCTACAACTCTTCATCAGACCTTTATGTTTTGTTTTTCCTCCATATCCATGTTTTCATAAAATTCTAGTATTGGCTATCTCGGGTGACCTTTGTACTTTTCTTTCTTTCTTTTAAAGTTATATTTTTATTAACCTTATTTCCGATGTGGGTTTTCTATAAAGGTATTTGCTACTTTCAACCTTTAATTTTCAAAGAACAATTTCAAATTGTGAGGACACAATTTATTGATGAAGGGGATAATGTAACACCCCAAGCTTTCACGATATGCTTCTCTTTGAATAATGAAATAGCTTCCATTGTACGCAAGTTCGAGATCCTAACACACCGCGACCAATCAAAGTAGCCATTATGAATATTAATACCCACTTTTTTAAATTTTATAAATTTTATCATTCAAAATGGACTTCATTTTTGGATTCGGAATATCGAATTTAGCCTAGGGTGAAATTTTGGAACTTTTCGGATAACTTTTATATTTTGATGAATAGTGAAAATTACTAAATTTTAATTAAAAACAAATTTTTTAATCAAAATAATTAATAGTGATAAATTATACTATTTATTGGTTGTAAAGTATAATTCGAATATAATTTTACCATTTTATCAAATAGTGATTATTAGAATTAATTTCACTTTGAAATTGGACATAAACAATTGTCAATCTTTTGATTGATATTGTTTCTTAAAAACACGCTATTTGTTTTGACAACAGGAATTAATTATAAAATTAATTAATGAAACTTATATGTTTGGAATTTTTTAAAATAGACACCATTTTTGAATTCAGAATATCAATTATAGCTTAGGGTGAATTTTTGGTATTTTTCTGAAAAACTTCAATTTTTTGATGAATAGTGAAACCACTAAGTGGTACTTTAAAAACTAATTTTTCGTGTAAATGAAACATTACCACTTCTGTGATTTGATTTTCAAAAATCCGACATACATGGTTTTCATTAGGAAGTAAAATGTGGTTCAATGGGATTAAAATAATTTTTTGGTGAATAGTAACTTTTAAGTTTTATTAATCATGATTAAAGGTAATTAGTGAAATTTAAGGTAAAAATTATATTATAAAAATATGAAAATATCTTGAAACTTGTCCTACCTTTATTGTATGAATCATGGAAGACCAATACAATCCATGGGTCAACTTGGGGACCCCATGGAGCCACTTGGGTAAGAAAATGACATTAGTAACTTTTTATTTAAAGTAAAAATAAAATTGTCACAAACATGTGTTGTTTTACTAAAACAATTATTAAATGGGGTTATATAAGTTAAATTTTCGACTATAAATATTAATTGGAAATATAAAAATATTTAATACATCATGGTAATTTGTTTATAATTTTTAGACATTAAATAAATTTATTTATTTATCACACCATGATGATGCAGCGATTACCTCATTAATTAACAATTTAAATAAAATGAAAATATAATGTAAAACCTAAGAATTACACTTATCAAAAACCTATTGGATGAGTATATTTCAAATCCTTATCACCTTATCTTATAAATATATAATTTTGGGACCTTTGAAATCTGAAAAGCATTTCATAATAATGTAACATTTCATGACTTTCCAAGAGTGCCCCTCCTCTCCTCTTATAAAAGGCCCCCACCACTACCACCTTATTCACACATTCCCAGCCATTTGGATCGGCCAAACTCTTCCCAAATACTCACTCAAATTCCCTCTCTTACTCCTAGAAGCCTCACTTTGGGAAAAAGTCTTCCCAAGGAATCCTTTGGCTCAAATAAAAAAGAGTTACCTGAATTTAAGGTAATGTCTTCTCTTGTGTTCTTTTGTTTTATTTTTCTTCTCCAACACCCTAAAATATTTTTATTACTTTATTTTGTTAAAAAACCAGTATCTTCAATATACTAGGATGTTGTTATGAGAAGTATTTTATTTACACTTACACACACCTTCGTCTAATGGTTAATGAACATACTGTTTCTGTGGGTGGTGAATTACTGCCTCATGAAACGATGATAGTTCAATCTTCTTTTAACACCTCTCATGGTGGCCATTAATATGTCACTATATTTATATATGATATATATTATGTTTTTCTCTTCCTTATGCTTCTGTATTTTCCATTTATGGCATACCTTTATGATTTCCATTATGGGTAAACGCGATAATTTCATTTTAGGAAGTGCGGACTACCACCCCCTCAAAATGATTTGAATCGTTAATGTCATATGTGGGATGTATAAAGGATGTATTAAATGATATTATATATGATATTATACTTTAATTATAATATACCTTTATATAATTATGATTTCATTCCATTAAATATGAAATATAAATGAAAGTAGCGTTCATGCGTACGTACGGCTTACCGTCTCCATGAACGGTGCATTTCATTTCTTACCTCTAAACATTATATAATATTATAAATGCATGTATATACTGGATATGTATGATATATATTATATCTACATCATGAATATAATTCTGTATATAATGGATATTTTATCACATTAACAACTTCTAATTATAAGAAGTTTATTTTTTACTTAAGTACCAAAAATCAATAAAATGACCGTTATTAACTTAAATAATTACATAATGTTCATAGCATGGTAATAAGTGATATAAAAGGAATAATAAACTTGAAAAAGGTTCTTAAGCAATTATAAATTAACTCTAGTTTATTATTCAGGAGGTTAATGAATGGTCGAGTCAAGTCAGACACAAGGTAAGGGAACTTCTTAACCCAATTTTCATTCCTTGGGTTAATCTCCTACTTTCCAATTATTTCATGATATTAATATGTCATATATTGTATTTTTACTTTCTTTATGTGTAATTATAGTGAATACACATAATAGATCTATTTTATTTAAAAAATGATCTTTGTAAGGGAACTTCTTAATCCAATTTCCGTTCTTTGGGTTAATCTCCTACTTTCAAATTATGTCATGATATTATTATGTTCTATATTGTATTTTTACTTCCTTTTTGTATACTTATTGTGAATACACATAATAGGTCTATTTTATTTAAAAATGATCTTTATAAGGGAACTTCTTAACCCAATTTTCGTTCTTTGGGTTAATCTCCTACTTTCAAATTATTTCATGATATTATTATGTCCTATCTTGTATTTGTACTTTTTTATGTGTACTTATGGTGAATACACATAATAGATCTATTTTATTTAAAAAATGATCTTTGTAAAGGACTTCATCTCAATCTCCATTCATTGAGGCATATTTTGTTTTATACACAAATTTCTTTTATACGGTGTATAAACCCCTTTCACTTTTACATTTATTCAAAAGGAATCTTTTTATACAAAGCGTTTTACTAAATGAAAAAAAGGAATGTTTTTCTTGTCGTACGTATGCGGCGACAACAACTTCTCTGCCTCCATGACCATTATTTGAGTTTCGACTTCCTCTATAATCCATAACTTTTTTAAATGAAAAATAAATACCATGTTTTAATTTTCTTTTATTTTGGTATTGAATATTGTTTTGATAATGTTTTTATTATATCAATGTGTTGTATGGACATCTTGTGATTGAAATGTGGAAATGTTATGTTTCCTTTATGCATGTTTTATGTTATACGATTATGTTATGGTTTATGATACGTTTACACCTTTTCATATAAGGAATGCATTGGATTTAATAAGTGACGGGTAGATCCCGCTATAGCTCCTCGATGAATCGGTAGGTCTCATGAGACAAAAAAGTGTCTTGGCATGGGGCCTTGAAAATATCTTATTTGTATTCTTGGCACGAGGCCTTGGCTACGTGGTTATGATAGTCTGGGATTATGCATTCCATCATTATGAAAGTGGTTATTGATATTTCATGTGATTATTCGACTAGTAGAATATCCATGTGAATAAGTAAATGGAATTATTTCATTTTATTTTTGTCATATTATACTGAAGTTCAAGTTTAAAAGGCTTTTTTTTAGTTATACATTGCCTTAAATGTTAATGTTTATTTATGAAAGCTTCCGCTATATAGTTATCCTTACTGAGCATCTGATATCACCCCTTCCAATGTTTTAATTTTTCCAGGATGTGAAGAAGTATATTATGAATGACCTGCAGGGATAGTATGAGGGGATATGAAGACAAGATGTTGTTGTAGTTTTGTTTTACTTTATGATGTAATGTAAGACTTATGAATGTATCTGGTGTTTCCAAGGCTACTAAACTAATCTGTCTTTCGAGACTTGATCTTTTGTGATCATGCCAATGTTACGCAATAATGCACCGACTCTGGGTAACTGGGGTCGTGGCGTTACACAAGTGATGGCTTCCAAGACCTTTCCATGATGGATGGGTATTTGGGGTACAATCAGATAAATATTTCCCATGAATATGAAGAAGAAACTACCTTAAAATCACCTCAAGGGATCTTCTACTATCAGGTCATTCTTTTTAGGTCAAAGAACACTGGTGCTACATACCAATTCAACATGCACCATATCTTTAATCCATTATTGGGAATAATAAATTAATGTTATGTTGATTCCTTAGTGGTAAAATCCTATAAGTGAAGTGATCACTTTACATATCATCAAATAGTATTTAAAAATTTTGGACATCATAGTCTAAAGATGAATCCGCTAAAATTCACATTCAAAGTAACATTAGGGAAGTCCCGTGGTTTTTTAGTATGCCACCATGGCATCAAGTTCTACCTAGATAATACTAGTTCTATTTTAGTAATGACACCCCTCATTAATCTAAAATAACTAATGGGGATCTAAGGGAAGCTCACCTAAATTTGGAATTTCATAGCTAACTTGTCCATCAATGTAACACCCCGAGATTTTATGAAAAATATTCTTTTTAATTTCATTAATTTCTTGTGTTGTACGCTACAACAAAAGGAGCTTGCACAACACGCATCCTTTACTTGCCTTTCATTACACGCAATCGCGACCTTCCTCGATAGCGTGTGTAGTATGCAATACCGAGTTTCACTAAACAACGATATGCTATTAAAATATTATTAAACCTAGCCGTTATGAATAGTAATAACCACTTTTTGAAATTTTGTAAATTTTATTTTTCAAAATGGACTTCATTTTTGGATTTGGAATATTGAAATTAGATTAGGGTAAAATTTTGGTACTTTTCGGATAACTTTCATTTTCTGATGAATAGGGAAAATTACTAAATTTTAATTAAAAACAACCTTTTTAATCAAAATAATTAATAGTGATAAATTATTAATTTGAGTTTCTTTAAAGTATATTTAGAATATATTTTTATAATTTAATACAATTTTGGTCATTGGATGTAATTTCACATTTAAATCAGACATAAACAAGTGTCAATCTTTTGATAATTATTATCTCTTAAGAACACGCTATTTGTTTTGACGACGGGAATTAATTTTTAAATTAACTAATGCAACTGATATGTTTTGAATTTTGTAAAATAGACATCATTTTTGAGTTCATAATATCAAATATAGCTTAGGCCTAATTTTTGGTATTTTTCTGGAAACATTCATTTTTTGATTAATAGTGAAACCACTAAGTGGTAGTTAAGAAAAATGAATATTTCATAAAACTTAATTTTACCGCTTCTATGAGTGGAATTTCAAAAATCTGAGAGACACGGTTGATGTCAGTAAGTAAAATTTGATTCAATGAGATGAAAATATTTTTTTGGTGAATAGTAACTTTTTACTTTTTTAACCACAGTTAAAAGTAAATAGGGTAATTACGGGTAAAAATGATATTATTATTACCCTAACACATGTCCTAATTCTATTGGATAAGTTTAATTCGAACAAAAAAAACCTTAGTAATAAAATATGACCATTTAGGACCACTTGGATTAGATTAGGACATTTATTATTAATTTATTTAAAAAAGGGTTAAAATATTTAAAATCAAAGTTTAATAAGTATATCATTTTTAATATAGGGTTATACATAAGATAAATTCGACTATAAATATTAATTAGAAATATAAAAATATTTCCTACATAATTATATTTTATTTGTAATTTTTAGACTTTAAATAAGTTAATTTATTTATGACACAAAGATGATGCAGTAATTATCTTATTAATAAAATATTGACATAATTGATGTTATAAATACCCAAATAAATATAATTTGAGACTTTTTATGAATTACACTAATTTTCTAGGTTAATATGACATGTTAGTATTGATTTAAGTAACTTTTTTCGAACTAATAATTCTGTTATGATTTTTAAAAAAATCAATTACTAAATAGGGTCAAAATTGACATAAAATAGTTTTTAAAACAAATATTATATTATTAATTGTTATTTTATTCCTAAAAATCTAAGGTTCAGCCAAATGACTTAGATAAGGTTATATATATATTAATAATAAAAAACTTGGGTTCTTTTGGCTGATTATAGTAAGTTTATTAACCTTATAGTATAAGAACACAAGAAGACACGGTAAAAGTAAAATTATTTAACTTAATGTTAAATCTAAATGATAAGGTTAAAATAGGAACCTAAACTTGTCTAAATTCAATTGGATAAGAGTATTTCGACCCATACCTACCTTAGATTCGAAATAAATCAATTTGGAGCTATTTAAAACCGAATTGGTCTTTATAATAAAATAATATTTTTAGTTATTCCAAACGTGCCCCACTCCTCCCTTATAAAAGGGAACCTCCTCCCTCTCTTCCTCACAGCACTTTGAGCCTTCAAGCTCGGCCAACCCCTGCCAAATTCTCTTATAAACTTCCCTAGAAACATCCTAGAGGTTCTTTTTCTTCATCAAAGACCAATTTTAGTGCCCTAAAAGGAGATCTCAAAGAGGCACTTCAAAGAAGAGGTAATGTCTGTTACCGATTCTTTCAACTTTATTTCTTCTTCCACTTCTTCTTCTTAGTTTGTTTCATTATGAAGTAATAACATCAGTATCAATAATATACTTATATGTTATTATAAGTATTAAAAAACCCTATTTCACCATCTATCCATCCTACGGAAAACGAAATCACCGTGCGTGCATACGTACGGAATACCGTCTCCACGCCGTGATGTAATCTATTTTCCACCACCACCTTACTTGGATGGGTATAATGGTGTACATAATAACTATATATTATTATTTTAAAGTAATATTTATTCTGAAATAGTATACATACACTCCAATACAATTCCACGATCATGAGAATGATATCATCGCTCGTGCGTACGTACAGACTACCGTCTCCACAACGCGATGAGATTCATTCTCCACGTTAACCATTCATGAATGATTATAAAGTATATATAATAATTAATCATGGAATATATGAAATAATAATGATACTTGATTTATGTGTGTATATATTTATTTCATCTACTTAATTCCATTCAACTCAATAAGGAAACGAAAACAGCGTTCATGCGTACGTACGGCCTACCGTCTCCATGAACGGTGTATTTCTTTCCATTTACTGATCTATTATATATATGTATATTATGAATATATATTATATATAAATCATGTTTTATATTATTTAATTAAGTAATCATGATCTAATTAATCATATGAATAATTAAAAGTCAAAACACGGACGACAAATGAAACGATTTTACCCAAAACGCTCTTTAACATGGAATTTACAAAATAACGGGTAAAATAAAGTCATAAGTGAACCATATATGATATCATAAAAATAATTATGATTCTGGAATAAGTCAATAACAATACTTAAATCATTATACAGGAGGTTTGGACACTTACGAAGCAAATCGGACCTAAGGTAAGGGAAATTCTCACAATCTCATTTTTATCCGAGATTGTTTATACTTCAGAATTTACTGGGGAATATTTTATCATCCACATCCATGTTTCCTCAATATGTAATATTATTTCCATCCACCTACAGTTTTTTAAATCCAATTTTACCATTCTGTGAGTTTTTAGTAAATGATATGAAAGGAATCTTTTGTTGTTTTTCGTACGAGGTACTTTTTGACTTTTCCGAAAAAAGTACGAGAAGAATGGTTTTTTTAACTCATACAGAATGAATGGATTTTTAAAAAATTATTTCCAAGAAGCTTCCTTTAAAAGTTTTCAAGTTTATTTTTAATCAACTTCTTTTAGTTTAAAATTGTATGACATGTTAATAAAAGAAAAATGTTTTTGAAGTAGAAAGGATATTTTCCTCAAGAATGGAGTTCAAGTGTTTTATCATAATTATTTTCCATCTAAGATAATATAGGGTTCTGTTTCTATCCCTATTTTTACATTGATTTGATTATGTTATGATGGAATTATTTTTATGATGTCCTTTTATCTTATATGGATTATGTTATGATGGCATGATGTTTAAGATTCCCATTTTTATTACATGGGTTAAGAAATGATGTATGATTTTTGATTTTGTGGAACACATAATAACGGTATCATTATGAGATGGGTGAGACCTATATATCCCTCCAATGAATTGGGTAAAGATTTTATATCTCATGAGATAGACATGGCTGGAACGGCAAGTTAAACCGGTTCATCGAAACAGGACTGAAATGAGGAGTGAACTCAGTTCAGAAATGGACTTTGTCCACTAAGATAGTCTTGGCAATGAGTCTTGACTAATAAGAAATGATTCTCTATGATTATGTGTGTATTCCAAAAAGTTTCATGTTTTATGTTATGATTATTGGGATTACATTTCACTACTATGATTTATCTCATGTTATGATATTATGATCTCTTTTGCAGGTTAAGATTTCCAAAATGTTATGTTCTTATGAATATGATGTGATTGATATTTCTTTTGTTTACCCTTACTGAGAATTTGAGCTCACCCTTTTATGTTTTCTTTTCCCCAGGATATAAAGAATGGTTTTAGGTAAAAAAAAAGAAGATCTTTATGGGAGATGTTGAAGATCTTTCACCACGATTAGAATATTATATTCCGAGTTTCCAAAGACACTAAACTATTACGGTCCTTGTGTCTGTGTTTTTGTTATGTACTAAGTATTCCACAAAAGTAATGTAATGTCCATGTACGTTAAGCTTTCGGTCTCTACAGTTGGTATTAGAGAAAAGGTTTAGTCAACCTTTGGAAACTAGGATGCGAGAACTTTAGTGAGATCCCTAGAGATATTTCTAAGGTATGTATAGGGATGTCCCTAAGGTTAAGTATACGTTATAGTCCTAGAATTGCGCTAACCATCTTAGAATTAAACCTAAGATGTTAGATATTGAAGGTACTCCCCCTTTATTATATTGTTTTCCCTAGCATGATTTTTGCCTCTCACACTATTCTTTTGGGTTTTAGAAGATGGTTGAAACCTGAAGGAACCGTGTTGATCAATGTAATGGACAATGCGATGATTGTCCTTCTGAACAAACAAATGTTATAGGAGATGCAGTGAAAAATATTATTTCTATACTTACACAAGCTATGAATCATTCTGGACTTCCAAATGAGCAGAGAAGGGAACAATATTCTATTGAGTCCTTCATGAGGCAACGCCCACCTTCTTTCAGTGGGTCTTCTGATCCACTTGTTGCTGAACAATGGATCAGTACCACTGAAAAGATATTTTTAGTTCTTAAATGTTCTGAACATGATAAAGTCATCTTAGTAGTATATCGTTTGGAAGGTGAAGTTGATCAATGGTGGAATCTTATCAAGAATACTAGGCCAAGAGATGAAATTGAGTCCATGGAATGGGATGAGTTCAAGAACTTATTTTTCAATAAGTACTTCCCTCGTATTCTTCGAACAAAGATGGAGAAGGAGTTTCTTGAACTAAAGCAAAAGGATGATGAATCTTTTGGTGTATACGAAGCAAATTTTACAAGGCTTGCAAGGTATGCATCTGGCTTTATCATCCAACCTGAAAGTAAAGTTGATCGATTCTTCAGTGGCTTGAAACCAAATCTTCGAAGGGCATTAGTTATAAGAGACTTCAGTAGCTATGAAGAAATTGTGCGCTGTGCTATTAAGGTAGAAATGGAAGTTGGTGTTACACATCCATCTCATGGTTTTGACAAGAAACAAAAGATGGAGTTCAAGGAGAAATCTCAGAATAATGGTGAAAAGAAGATGAATGTTTCCTTATGCTCAAAGTGTGGAAAGAAGCATGGTGGAGATTGTCTTAAAGGGACTAGAAAATGTTTTAAGTGTGGAAAAGAAGGTCATCGAGTAGCTGAGTGTCGAATTAATGGAAAAAGGGTTGCTAATGGTGTGAATAAAGAAAATACTACAGAGAACGCACCAACAACACTTCAATGCTTCAAGTGCAATGAAATGGGGAATTATGCTAATCAATGCCCTAATCCAAGGGTTAATGATGATCGACATGAGCAACCACTTAAGGCAAAGGACAAAGGGAAGTCACATGCGATCACTATTGGAGATGTTGAATATGACAACGATGTGGTGGAATGATTAAGTTTTTATGTAATGGGATTCCAAAATAATGTTGTATATAGTATCGTGGAATATTGGAATATTTATGTATTGGTCTATTGTGGTTTTCAATAATTTTATGGTACCGGTAACCATGGAAAGTGATTGAGATATTTTTGGTAAGCAGATGATATGCGCATAATGAAGGGATAAGAAGATAATGAGATGTTTGATTGTATTCATGAGCTCATGATTGATATAAGGACTAAGTGATATCATGGTTTGAGTATAAATAATTTTGAGGATTTTGGTTTGTGGAAAGTGTTAACTTTTAACTACATTCATGTTTTCACTAAGGTTCAATGGGTATACATGATTAAGGTATTAACATGTTTTTAATTTTACCAACAAGATATATCTTATGATATATGGGGGATAAATGATGGCATTCATGTGATTGTTATGTGACATTTCAGGTAATCATTTTCTTTATACTATGAGCTTGGACCGAAGTATTTTGGATAAGCCTAAAGATTGGGATGGATTATATTGGATATAAGTTAGTATTGTTTAAGGATAGAAGTTTTTTCGATATTATTTATGGGATGTTATAGTAATTTAGTTTTAGAAAAAGGACAACCTGCAGGATGGGCGACAGCCCATCGCGTCGAACAAGGCTATGGGAATCGAACCCACAACCGAAGTGCGACTGGCTTTTATCGCCTACCATTGGCCTACACGAAGTCCCTTTTTAGTAAAAACTAGTTTTATTATATTAAGAAGTATGATATATGAAGTATAAGTCCATTTTAGGAACCATATATGATCAATCTCACTATAGATGGACTTATGTATTTTTGATAACTTTTATAACCTTTTGTTTGAGACAGATGGAATGACCCATCATTCTATCACATGATCTGCTAACACATCATGAATAACAAATTCAACTTCATTTCATTAAGGGATGAGGTGGAAATTGTTCAATTAACGAACAACAGTGAGATTGTACCAAAATCATGTAAGTATTTCTTTTAATGATCTTGAAAACCAAAAATGTTGTCCTAGTGCCCTTATATCCGATGAATCAGATGGTACCTTAGATCATCACAAATCTATGGATTTTTGATTGCTGACTTTTCCATAGCCATGTTCTCTACCACTCTCCATCAGAACATGATGGTTAGATTTCTCTTCCATGTCATATTTTTATCTATGTGGAAACCCAGTGATTAGTTTATTTGGGTAACTGTTAAATTTCATACTTTTTTTTAAAGATTAGTTCTGGAATTCCATTTTATGATGTGGGATTCTATTAAAGAAAATTTCAAGGAGTAAACCATTTATAACCCCGACGAATTTTGAGGGCGAAATTCATTTTAAGGGGGGTAGAATGTAACACCCCAAGATTTTATGAAAAATATTCTTTTTAATTTCATTAATGTCTTGTGTTGTACGCTACACCAAAAGGAGATTACACAACACGCATCCTTGACTTGCCTTGCATTACACGCATTCGCGACCTTCCTCGATAGCATGTGTAGTACGCAATACCGAGTTTCATTAAACAACGATATGCTATTAAAATATTATCAAAACTAACCGTTATGAATAGTAATAACCACTTTTTGAAATTTTGTAAATTTTATTTTTCAAAATGGACTTCATTTTTGGATTCAGAATATCGAAATTAGCTTAGGGTGAAATTTTGGTACTTTTCGGATAAATTTCATTTTCTAATGAATAGTGAAAATTACTAAATTTTAATTAAAAACAACCTTTTTAATAGAAATAATTAATAGTGATAAATTATTAATTTGAGTGGTTTTAAAGTATATTTAGAATATATTTTTACAATTTAATACAATATTGGTCATTGGATGTAATTTCACATTTAAACCAGACATAAACAAGTGTCAATCTTTTGATAGTTATTATCTCTTAAGAACACGCTATTTGTTTTGACGACGGGAATTAATTTTTAAATTAATTAATGCAACTAATATGTTTTGAATTTGGTAAAATAGAAATCATTTTTGAGTTCATAATATCAAATATAGCTTAGGCCTAATTTTTGGTATTTTTCTGGAAACTTTCATTTTTTGATGAATAGTGAAACCACTAAGTGGTAGTTAAGAAAAATGAATTTTTCAAAAAACTTAATTTTACCACTTATTTGAGTTGAATTTCAAATATCTGAGAGACACAGTTGATGTCAGTAAGTAAAATGTGATTCAATGAGATGAAAATAATTTTTGGTGAATAGTAACTTTTTACTTTTTTTTACCACGGTTAAAAGTAAATAGGGTAATTACAGGTAAAAATGATATTATTATTACCCTAACACATATCCTAATTCTATTGGATAAGTTTAATTCGACCAAAAACAACCTTAGGAATAAAATATGACCATTTAGGCCCACTTGGATTGATTAGGACATTTATTATTAATTTATTTAAAGAGGGGTTAAAATAGTTAAAATCAATGTTTAATAAGTATATCATTTTTAATATAGGGTTATACATAAGATAAATTCGACTATAAATATTAATTAGAAAGATAAAAATATTTCCTACATAATTATATTTTATTTGTAATTTTTAGACTTCAAATAAGTTAATTTATTTATGACACAAAGATGATGCAGTAATTATCTTATTAATAAAATATTGACATAATTGATGTTATAAATACCCAAATAAATATAATTTGAGACTTTTTATGAATTCAACTAATTTTATAAGTTAATATGACATGTTAGTATTGATTTAATTAACTTTTTTCGAACTAATCATTCTGTTATGATTTTCACAAAAATCAATTACTAAATAGTGTCAAAATTGACATAAAATAGTTTTTAAAACAAATATTATATTATTAATTGTTATTTTATTCCGAAAAATCTAAGGTTCGGCCAAATGACTTAGATAAGGTTATATATATATATTAATAATAAACAACTTGGGGTTCGTTTGGCTGATTATAGTAATTTTATTAACCTTATAGTATAAGAACACAAGACGACACGGTAAAAGTAAAATTATTTAACTTAATGTTAAATCTAAATGATAAGGTTAAAATAGGAACCTAAACTTGTCTAAATTCTATTTTATAAGAGGCTTTAGACCCATACCCACCTTAGCTTCGAAATAAATCAATTTGGAGCTATTTAAAACCGAATTTGGCTTTATAATAAAATAATATTTTTAGTTATTCCAAAGGTGCCCCTCTCCTCCCTTATAAAAAGGCACCTCCTCCCTATATTCCTCACACCACATTGAGCCTTAAAGATCGTCCAAACCCTTCAAAATTCTCTTCTCCACTTCCCTAGAAACATCCTAGAGGTTCTGGTCTTCCTCAAAGACCAATTTTAGTGACTTAAAATGAGATCTCAAAGAGGCGCTTCAAAGAAGAGGTAATGTCTGTTACCGATTCTTTCACCTTTATTTCTTCTTCCACTTCTTCTTATTAGTTTGTTTCATTATGAAGTAATAACATAAGTATCAATAATATACTGATATTTTATTATAAGTATGAAACAACCCTATTTTACCATCTATCCATCCTACGGAAAACGAAATCACCGTGCGTGCGTACGTACGGAATACCGTCTCCAAGCCGTGGTGTAATCTATTTTCCACCACCACCTTACTTGGATGGGTATAATGGTATAAATAATAACTATATATGATTATTTTAAAGTAATATTGATTCTGAAATAGTATACATACACTCCAATATAATTCCACGATCATGAGAACGATATCATCACTCGTGCGTACGTACGGACTACCGTCTCCACGACGCAATGAGATTCATTCTCCACGTTAACCATTCATGAATGATTATAAAGTATATATAATAAGTAATAATGAAATATATGACATAATAATGATACTGTATTTATGTGTGTATATATATGTATGTCTTCTACTTAATTCCATTCAACTCAATAAGGAAACGAAGACAGCGTTCATGCGTACGTACGGCCTACCGTCTCCATGAACGATGTATTTCTTTCCATTTACTGATCTATTATATATATTTATATTCTGAATATATATTATATATAAATCATGTTTTATATTCTGGAATTAAGTAATCATGATCTAAGTAATCATATGAATAATTACAAGTCAAAACACGGACGACAAATGAAATGATTTTACCCAAAACGCTCTTTAACATGGAATTTACAAAAGAATGGGTAAAATAAAGTCATAAGTGAACCATATATGATATCATAAAAATAAGTATTATTCTGGAATAAGTAAACAACATTATTTAAATCATTATACAGGAGGTTCGGACACTTACGAAGCAAATCGGACCTAAGGTAAGGGAAAATCTCACAATCTCATTTTTATCCGAGATTGTTTATACTTCAGAATTTACTGGAGAATATTTTATCATCCACATCCATGTTTCCTCAATATTTAATATTATTTCCATCCACCTACAGTTTTTTAAATCCAATTTTACCCTTCGGTGAGTTTTTAGTAAATGATATGAAAGGAATATTTTGTTGTTTTTCGTACGAGGTACTTTTTAACTTTTTTGACAAAAGTACGAGAAGAATGTTTTTTTAACTTATACAAAATGAATGGATTTTTAAAACATTATTTCCAAGAAACTTCCTTTAAAAGTTTTCAATTTTATTTTTAATCAACTTCTTTTAGTTTAAAATTTTATGACATGTTAATAAAGGAAAAATGTTTTTGAAGTAGAAAGGATATTTTTCTTAAGAATGGAGTTCAAGTGTTTTATCATAATTATTTTCCATCTAAGATAATATAGGGTTCTGTTTCTATCCCTATTTTTACATTGATTTGATTATGTTATGATGGAATTATTTTTATGATGTCCTTTTATCTTATATGGATTATGATATGATGGCATGATGTTTAAGATTCCCATTTTTATTACATGGGCTAAGAAATGATGTATGATTTTTGATTTTGTGGCACACATTAGAAGGGTATCATTATTAGATGGGTGGGACCTATATCTCCCTCCAATGAATTGGGTAAAGATTTTATATCTCATGAGATAGACATGGCTGGAACGGCAAGTTAAACCGGTTCAGTGAAACAGGACTGAAACGAGGAGTGAACTCGGTTCAGAAATGGACTTTTTCCACTAAGATAGTCTTGGAAATGAGTCTTGAATAATAAGAAATAATTCTCTATGATTATGTGTGTATGCCACAAAGTTTCATGTTTTATGTTATGATTATTGGGATTACATTTCACTACTATGATTTATCCCATGTTATGATATTATGATCTCTTTTGCAGGTTAAGATTTCCAAAATGTTATGTTCTTATGAATATGATGTGATTGATATTTCTTTTGTTTACCCTTACTGAGAATTTGAGCTCACCCTTTTATGTTTTCTTTTCCCCATGATATAAAGAAAGGTTTTAGGTTAAAAAAAGAAGATCATTATGGGAGATGTTGAAGATCTTTCACCACGATTAGAAGATTATATTCCGAGTTTCCAAAGACACTAAACTATTACGGTCATTGTGTCTGTGTTTTTGTTATGTACTAAGTATTCCGCAAAAATAATGTAATGTCCATGTACATTTAGCTTCGGGTCTCTACAATCAATGATCTCCCCTTCACTAGGCTAATAAAAAAGGTAATATCCTATCAATGGGATGAATACTACCAAGAAGCCTTCAAAAGTATCAAGAATTATTTAGTAAACCCATCGGTTTTGATTCCACCAATGGAAGGGAATACAATCATGTTATAGGTGGCTAACATGGAATGCTCATTGGGATCCCTCCTCACACACAAAAATAATACTGGGAGATAGAATAGTCTCTACTACCTCAGTCTAATGATGTTAGGTACCTAGACCTGATACTATGATGTCGAGAAGAACTACCTTAAACTCATCTTTACAGTGAAAAAGTTGAGGCATTACTTTTAGCACCAAGAAGTCCACCTAGTATCTCATATTAATCCTCTAAAGTGAATCCTTGGTCATGTTATGTTGAATGGACATCTGGCCTGATTGGCAGTCATTCTGTAGAAATATATCATCCAGTTCATGTTGCATAAATTTATGAAATGGAAATCCTGGATTATTTCCTTGCAGTACATTCTACCCCAGAGAATACACTATAGGATGCCAAGATTCCATATGAGGAGATGTTTTAGGCCCATGACACTCCTCGGACATGGGAGATGTATTTGATGGCACCTCTTAGAGTCATATCGATAGAAGGATGGAAAATACAAAGGTTAATTGGGTTGGTCTGGGGATTTTATTTGTCTCTCTAGACAAATTAGTTTTTCCCTACTCTTTCTCACTATCCAAAGGCTGCACAAAAAATGAGACCAAATAACAAGCTCGCATTGCTGGCTTGTAACTAGCCCCTACAACTTCATATACCATACCTAGATATTTAAGGGGATTCTGAATTTATGATAAAGTGGATCAATGGTGAATATTCCATCAAAAGGGAAGAAATATCCCCTCTCACTAGCTACATTAGGAGAATAATGGAATATTTCTAATTTAATCCCACATTACATCATTTTCCTTAATCACAAAATGTTCACACTAATGCATTGGATAATACATCTATCATCCTGACCTTGATCATGAGGAGGAAATCATCCATATCACACATTGAAGAATGGTCTCATAAATCATCATTTGTGTTACGAAAGAAATAAACTAGGTCATAGCTACCCCAAAGCGTGATGAACCGGTGTCCTCCTCTGGATGGATAGATCCTATAATTGGTTATCTCCAAATCAGGGCTCCCCCGAAAGACTGAATCAAAAGGGAACATGTTCAATGCCATGCAATGAACTTTATCCTGTGGGATGGTCTAAGTGATGAAAAATACCTATAAAAGAAAGGATTTAGTGGAATTTTCCTCCGATGCATAATAAAAAGAGAGATTCCCACTATCATGGAAGAAGTCCATGTTGGCTCCTAAAGCACTCGTTAGTTTGAGACCAGGCTCTCCCACCAAATCAGAGGGATGGGTTACTATTGGAAAACCATGATACAGGACTGTGTAAAATACACCAAGAAATTTCATGCATTCTAGATCCATGAAAACTTCATCCATAAATCCCTGTAATTTCTATATAAATCTAAATATTCCTGGCCATTTGTCATTTATGGCATGGATGTTGTGGGGACATATCCCCCACTCACTGCTAATGTAACACCCCGACCCCTCTAGGCTGGATCCAATGCATTACTTGTGATATTGGCATGGTTAGAAGGAATGAAAATACCAAAGGAACGATCAGTTTAGTAGTCTTGAAGAAACTAGATACATTGATTTAACATAAATTACATTGTATAAGGTTACAAGATACAATCCATAATGAAAAACAAAAATTGCATCCACTAACACTCAATAAATGACCTCCTCTTCATAACCTATTGAAGGTAAAAAATGAAAGGGGTGAGGTCAAATGCTCAGTAAGGGTTACAAATAGTGGAAGCATGAGTATAATAATAAGTGAATCATAATCAATCTGACATAATCAAAATGGCATAGTGAATAAATGAACAACTAATGCCATTAATAAACTAAGAATGAAACTGCATCCATAGATTTTGTCATAGTGAAAACCTCATGTATAATAATAACAACTGATAATGAATAAATAGAATTCTTATTAATTGGACGTTATGTATCTATCACATGAACCGTAATACCATAAAAATGGTTTAGCTCTATGGGTAGAAACCCGTTTGATTTTTTGGAAACAAACTCAAAGGGTCTATCGCCAAAATGGTTTGTCTCATGACACCTACCGATACATCGAGGGGCTGTAGTGGGCCCCACCCACCTCTACATACAAGAATTATTTATAAATATATTCAATACAAGAGCAATATGTATTTACATTATCCATATATAATAGAGGATAATGATTCATCAACATTTCCACAGTCAAAACTACATTCAAAATAAATACCGTATGTAAAATGGTATACAGCTTAGACAATAATAATATCCATGATATGAGAATATGGATATTTAAATGGAATATACATTCAATTGAAATGTGATATCAAATGGTCAGTAGGTACACCACATAAGAAAGAGTAGGTGCACAATTACTAAGCAAGTCACAACGAATTGAAAATTGAGACAAAACTCGTTACCTTGTTGTATTAAATTCAGTCACATGAAAAAATTTAATAACCACCAAAAGAGTCACAGAATACAATGAATATAATTAGAACCATTATAAAAAATTTCAAATGGCATTAAACCTATACCACGTATAAGAAATAAGAGGTGAACAATGAAAATCCCACAGAATTGAAGGTGAGATGAGAAAACCTCTTACAAACATTTTGGCACGGTAACGAGTGTTATTGCAAGGTCTTAATGAGAGTTAAAGGGGTATAATTATTTATTTGTCAAAATTGAAGTATGGGGGTGTTTATAAAACATACCCCTTCATTATAAATTAAAAACCAAAGCACACAAGATAAGGTGGATTCTTGAATAAAAGTGAGAGAGAGGATCCCTTACCTTATGCTTGAAGGTGTTCTTGTCTTGTTTTTAAAGACCTGAATAAACAAATTAGGATTATTAATTCATAAATACAGAACCTATTTTATATTTAATTGATATTTTTTAACCTTATTAAGTTCATTAATGTCCTCTTTGATGGGTTTAAGAGATTAAATCTTATTGTTTTGGAAGCATTTTCTTACTTGGTTTCATGATTTGTTTACTTGTATTCATGAATGGAAGTTGGTTTGAAATATGGTTAAACATCCAGAATTGTTAATATAAATTATTAGTTAAATTAAATAGACATAAATTATCTTATAATGTTTCTGGTTATATACCATGAGGGTGACTCATTCGATGAGTTAAAAATAAAAGCTTGAATTTGGCTTGGCAGTTTTGTGCTCAATAAACTTGTTTTGTATTATTATTCCATATTATGAACGTATAAAGATTCAAGAATTTTAATCAAGATAAAACACATATATTATGACCTGGTTCAACCATATATTTGGTTTCATGACCATACTTTAAAGAATTAATGGAAATTGAAATTACATCGTCTACGATGTCGGTAATTCGACACATCACGGACAATGTTTTTATTCCTTAAATAAGTGGGAGAGGAGAAGAATAATGATGAAGAATTTTCCATAAACATTAGAACATACAGAAAATACAAGATTCTGGATCATACATTCCATACATGCCTCTTGGTTAATATGAGGTGAGGAAACAAGAAGAAACGAAAGGAATCTTAAAATGAATAAAAACTTGATAAATTTCTCACGAAAATTCGACAGCCTAACGACGTCTCTTAAGATTTTATAAAAATAGTTTGATAAGATGAATTGAATATCTCATTATTCATACATAATGTGGACAGTAAGGGGAAATATTTAATGAAATATCCCAACACAATCCAAAGGGAAAGGAAGTGAATAACATAAAATGAAAGAAAATAAGGAAAATAAAAGAGGTTGTTTACCTCTTGATCCCTTCTCCTTGAGATCCTTCTCAAGGGATTTGGATTTGGTATTTTGGTGAGAAAAAAGCTTTTTGGACATACGGGAGGAGGTTGGGAAGGTATTTTGACAGAATTTGGAGAAGTCACAAGGCTTGAGAGGAGTTAATGGAAGGGGGTGAGAGGGGGTTTTTATAAGAGAGGGGAGTGGGGATTTCTTGATATAAAACTCATTAATTTATTATTTCCTCTCAAGACAACCAATAGTGGGTATTCCATGACCAAGAATAGTAAATGGGTCATGTGAATTCGATCCAAGTGGGATTACATCAGCAGAGCATTATCGATTACTCAATTAATCCATTATTTAGCATTTATTGTAAATTATCGGATTCTACTATTCATCAAAAAATTAAGTATTTCAGAAAAATCCAAAAAATTCACCCTAACCATTTTTCTACATATAGAATCCAAAAATGAAGTCCATTTTTCAAAAATAATTTTATAAATTTGATTATTTTAATATTTAATTAAAATAATAATTTATTATCAAAACCAGTTTTAAAACATTCATTAACTCATTCTAAAATATAGGTATATCGTACTTCCAACTTGAATATTATTTTTATACCACAATAGGGTAGTTTACTATTCATTAGGGTATATCACTATTCATAAGGGTAATTTACTATTCATTATGGTAGGTTACTAGTCACCAAAAATTATTTTTATTTTATTAGACACCAAAAAACATCTTGAACACAACCGTGTATGCTGGATTTTTAAAATTCAAATCACAAAGCTGGTAAATTTATGTTTAGTGGCTAAGTTATGGATATCTCCTATAAGTAACCATGTTTTGTTCCATAGGGGCTCAATGATTCATGAAATATATGATACCTAATGAATAGAGTGTATTTAATAGAAAAATACAATAAAATGTTTGGGGTGCTTTATTATTCCCTCCTTTGGAAATTTCATCCTCGAAATTTTATGTACATAGCCCACAAAAAAGATGTGGGTGGTTATTCTTCATGAAATCCTCTGGTTCCCATGTTGCTTCCTCCATATTTTGGTTTCTCCAAAGAACCTTTACTAGACAAGTTGTTCTATTTCTCAATACCTACTCCCTTGTGTCAAGAATCCTGATAGGCTTTTCATAATATGATAAATCAGGTTCTAGTTCAATTTCTTCATATGTCAGAACATGAGTTGGGTTTGACATGTATTTCTTTAACAATGACACATGGAACACATCATGAACTCTGGAGAGATTTGGTGGAATCTCTAGACGGTAAGCTACAGCTCCGATTCTTTCTAGAATTTCAAATGGCCCAATGTACCTAGGGCTCAGTTTCCCTTTCTTACCGAACCTTAGGACACCCTTCCATGGAGATACTTTTAGAAAGACATGATCTCCCACCTGTAATTCCAAATACTTTCTCCGATTGTCAGCATAACTATTCTTCCTACTTTGGGATTCCTTAATATGGGCTTGAATTTTCTTCACCTTTTCCGTGGTCTCTTCAATAAGTTCTGGGCCTATAAGTTTCATCTCACCAACTTCATCCCAATAAGTTTTAGTTTGACACCTCTTTCCATATAACGCTTCATACGGAGCCATTTGAATACTTGAATGGAAACTATTGTTGTAGGAAAATACCACCAAAGGTAAGTATTGATCCCACATACCTTGGAAGTCAAGAGAGCATGACCTCAGCATGTCTTCTAAAGTTTGAATAGTCCTTTCAGACTGTCCATCGATTTGGGGGTGATAAGAAGTACTCATACAAAGCTCAGTATTCAAAGCTTTCTGGATACTTTTCCAGAACTTTGATGTAAACTTGGGATCTCGATCAGATACAATTGATAGGGGTGCACCATTAAGTCTTAAAACTTCATTAATATATAGTCTTTCCAGGTGCTCGAGTGGAAAATCCACTCGTATAGGAAGGAAATGTGTTGATTTTGTGAAATGATCAACAATTACCCATATTGCATCGTTCCTTCTAGGTGTCCTCGGTAGCCTAGTGATAAAATCCATCGTAATGTTATCCCACTTACACATAAGAATAGGTAGAGTTTGCAGCACTCCTTTGGGATGTTGTCTCTCTACCTTCACTTGTTGACAAACTAGACACCTTGACACATAGTCAGCAATTTCTCACTTCATATTATCCCACCAAAAATATTCCTTCAAATCTCTGTACATCTTGTTGCTACCCGGGTGTATAGATAAATTTGAGCTATGAGCATCATCTAATAGTTCCCTTTTTACTCAGGTACTGATGGAACACATAACCTCTTCCCAAACTTCAAAACTCCTTCTTTATACACGAAGTCAGCCAGTCTTCCATCCTTAATTGTATTAATTTTCTTTTGCAGATTCTCATCATCAGATTGAGAAATTTTTATCTTTTCTAGTAAAGATGGTTTAGCAATCATTTGAAAGAGTAGTGATGTTTCCCCTTCCTTAACAATTCCTTATTCATCTTCAGTAGATCCATGAATATAGGATCTCTTTCAATCCTCATTTGCGTCAGAAGTCCATGATCTTTCCTGCTTAATGCATCTGCCACCTTATTCGCCTTTCATAGGTGGTAGTTTATTGAACAATTATAATCTTTTAGTAACGCAAGCCATATCCTTTGCCTCATGTTGATTTCTTTTTGTGTGAAAATGTATTTCAAGCTCTTGTGGTCTGTATAGATCTCACATCTCTCTCCATAGAGATAATGCCTCCATATTTTTAGATCAAGTATTATGGTCACTAGCTCAAGATCATGAGTTGGATAATTTTTCTCATGAGTCTTCAACTGTCTTGATGCATAAGTAATAACTTTATCATTTTTCATAAGGACACAACCTAACCCATTCTTTGATGCAGCGCTGTATATCACACACTCATCACTTCCAGATGGAAGATTCAAAATTGGAGCATTGAACAATCTTCTTTTCAATTCTTCAAATCAATCTGTACACTCTTTTGTCCACAAAGACTTAACTCCTTTTCGTGTGAGCTTGGTTAGTGGGTTAGCCAGTCAGGTGAAATTTTGAATGAAACGCCGATAGTAACCTTCTAAGCCAATAAGACTACGTACCTCAGTTATGTTTGTTGGTGTGGGACAATCTTGGATTGCCTTTGTCTTTGTAGGATCAACTAGGATTCCATCCTTAGAGATAATATGGCCTAGAAAAGAAACTGACTGAAGCTAGAATTTTCACTTTCTAAACTTCCCATATAATTGATTTCTTCTCAGAGTTTTCAGAATAGTTCGCAAATGATCCTCATGGTATTCATAGATTTTTGAGTATACCAGGATATCATAGATGAATACCACAACAAAGTTATCAAGATATTACTTGAAGACTCTATTCATTAAATATATTAAAATAGAGGGTGCATTTGTCAGTCCAAAATGCATCACTGTAAACTCATAATGCCCATACCTTGTTCGAAATGTTGTCTTCGGAATATCTTCCATCCTCACACGTGGCTAATGATATCCGGACTGAAGACCAATCTTCAAAAAGTTTTGGGCTCCATGTATTTGATCAAATAAATCATCAATCCAAGGAATAGGATACTTATTCTTTATTGTAATAGCATTGATTTCCCTATAATCAATGAATAGCCTCAGGGATCCATCTTTCTACTTGACAAACAGGACCAGGGCTCCCCATGGAGAAACACTAGGTTGAATAAATATTTTTTCACTCAAATCCTCTAGTTTTTTCTTTAGCTCCACTATCTCCACAGTGGCCATTCTATAGGGGTTTTTGATATAGGTCTCGCTCCAGGAATTAAATCAATAAAGAACTCAACTTCCCCCTCTGGAGGATGTCCAGGTAAATCCTCTGGAAGTACATCAATGTACTCTTTCACTATATGCACATCTTCAATTTGAATATTTCTTTTATCACCCATAGATTTTGGTTTATCCTCCTATCCAAGTATTGAATTTAGTAGAGTTACTGGGGGTGGTTCTCGATAAGAACCAGGTGGCGATGTTTCTTCCCTAAAGACAAGGGATTCTACACCATTTTCAAAAATTGTAACTTCCTTCTTCTTACAATAAATCTTCGCATCAAAATTTAACATCCAATCCATGCCGAGAATTATTTCAAATTCGGTCATTGGTATGATGTAAAGGTTATCCACTAAAGCACGTTTTGGTGACTGGAGGGGAACTAGTCGACATGCCTTTATTGCAATGATACATCCCACAAAAGTTTTTACTGACAACTCCTTTATTAAATCAAATTGGACATATCTAATTTTCTTAGAAAACTTATAATATATAAATGAATGCGATGTTCCAGAATCAAATAAGGTGTTGGCTAAGTTTGAGGAAATAATTAAAGTACCTGCCACCACATCATTAGGGACTTCGACCTCCACATTTGTAATCGCATAAGCTCTCCCTTGATCTCTTGGCCTTTTATGAGTCATGTTTCCTTGGAGTTTAGGACACTCATTTTCATATTGTCCCATCTCACTACAATTGTAGCATTGAACATCATTGAATTTTTTATTCCCCTTTCATTCATCGGGTCGATGACCCTTTTCTCCACAGTTATAGCAGACTCCCATGCCTTTCAAGCATTTCCTAAGATGATTCTTTCCATAGTTCTCGCATAATGGGAAACTATTCGTTCCCTTTCTATTCTTTGGTGATTCTTCTTTTCCTTTGTTATCCAAGTACCACTTCTTATCTTGGTTTCCTTTGAAAAGATTTGATCTAGAAAATTCCCTCTCTGTTTTGATGGCACTTGATACAATTCAAACATATGATGAAAATGTTTGAGAAGCTAGTTCCCTCTGAAGACTTGGATTAAGACCTTCAAAGAAATGATCAATCTTGTCTGCCGAGTCACGTACATAATATAAGTCATACCTGGCCAGCCTTATAAAATTATCCTCATACTCTGCAACATTGTCCTCTTCCCTTTGTTTCAAGCTAAGGAATTTCTACTTCATTTCAGTTCATTGTTCATGAGGGAAATATTTCTCAAAGAATATTTCCTTAAAAATCCTCCACTCCAAATCTTCTATTTCCTCTTCCTCCATGGTGTTCTGAATCAGGGACCACCATTGGTCAGCGTCACCCTTGAGACAATATACTGCCAGTACCACCTTATCATTCTCATTGCATCTTAATGCCATGAATATCTTCTCAAGTGACTTGATCCACTGCTCAGATACCACTGGATTAGTAGTCTCACTGAAAGATGGGGGATTTTTCCGCATGAAACGATCCAACACAGGTGTGGAATGGTTATTAGTTACAACTTGAGTAAGTTGTCCCAATATAGTCATGATCTGATCTTCTCCAACATTGACTGTGTTGACTTTCTCAGTAGGGAGATCCCTACATTTCCCATGAGTATTGATTCCCCTTCTTCCATTAGACACCATTTCTAAATAATTGGATACACTATATTAGTTTATGAATCTCAAATAGAAAATCACTTAACATAGATTGAAATTCTATGCATATCTAATCTTATAAATATGGTTCCTCTAAGGAAAAATTTACATTAACTCCTTCATAATGGATTGTAAAGAAAAAATGAATTATCCTAAGAATATCCCCAGGGAGTTTTGTAACCAAGAGTGCAGCAAGGCTTGTTTTCGTGTACCAGTTCCCATTCAAGTCTAGCTCAAAGCAGTGTTTTCGGGTTTTACCCCTAGATACATCTGTGCCAGAGCCGCCTCTACCTGCTCGTATCCAAACAGGGATGTATTTCTTGAAAGATACACATAATCTATTCCTTACCAAAATACTAGGATGTTCTTGTACATTTATCCTAAAATATTACCTTAGGCTCTTGTTCCCTACTATATATTTCCTACTCTAGTTCCAAGTTTCCTACTAAACTTCCTCTGATACCAACTGTAACACCCCGACCCCTCTAGGCTGGAGCCGGTGCATTACTTGTGATATTGGTATGGTTAGGAGGAATGAAAATACAGAAGGAATGATAAGTTTAGTAGTCTTTAAGAAACTAGTTACATTGATTTAACATAAATTACAATGGATAAGGTTACAAGAAACAATCCATAATGAAAAACAAAAACAGCATCCACTAGCACTCAATAAATGAACTCCTCTTCATAACCTGTTGAAGGTAAACAATGAAAGGGGTGAGCTCAAATGATCAGTATGGGTTACAAATAGCGGAAGCATGAGTACAATAATAATTGAATCATAATCAATCTGACATAATTAGAATGACATAGTGAATAAATGAACAACTAATGCCATTAATAAACTGAGAATGAAACTGCATCCATAGATTTTTTCATAGTGAAAACCTCATGGATAAAAATAATAACTGATAATAAATAAAGATAATTCTTATTAATTGGGAATAATGTATATGGAACATGAACCATAATACCATAAAAATGGTTTATCTCTATGGGTAGAAACCCGTCTAATTTTTTGGAAACAAACTCGAAGGGTCTATCGCCAAACTGTTTTGTATCATGAGACCTACCGATGCATAGAGGGGTTGTAGTGGGACCCAACTACCTCTACATCCAATAATTATTTATAAATAGATTAAATAAAAGATCAATATGTATTTACATTATCCATATAGAATAGAGGATACAGATTCATCCACATTTCCACAGTCAAAACTACATTCAAAATAAATACCGTATGAAAAATGGTATACGGATTAGACAATAATAATATCCATGATATGAGAATATGGATACTTAAATGGAATATACTTTCAATTTAAAAGTGATATAAAATTGGCAGTAGTTACACCACATAAGAAAGAGTAGGTTCACAATTACTAAGCAAGTCACAACGAAGTGAAAATTGAGACAAAGATCGTTACCTTGTTGTATTCAATTGAGTCACATGACAAAATTTAATAACCACCAAAGGAGTCAAAGGATACAATGAATATAATTATAACCATGATAAAAAATTTCAAATTTCAGTACACCTATACCATATATAATAAATAAGAGGTGAACAATGAAAATCCCACAGAATTGAAGGTGAGATGAGAAAACCTCTTACAAACATTTTGGCACGGTAACGAGTGTTATTGAAAGGTATTAATGAGAGGTAAAGGGGTATCATTATTTATATTTCAAAAGGGAAGTATGGGGGTGTTTAGAAAACATACCCCATCATTAGAAATTAAAAACCAAAGCACACAATATAGGGTGGATTCTTGAATAAAAGTGAGAGAGAGGATCCATTACCTTATGCTTGAAGGTGTTCTTGTCTTGTTTTTTAATGACCTGAATAAACAAATTAGGATTATTAATTCATAAATAAATAACCTATTTTATATGTAATTTATATGGTATAACCTTATTAAGTTCATTAATGGCCTATTTGATGGGTTTAAGAGATTAAATCTTATTGTTTTGGAAGCATTTTCTTACTTGGTTTCATGATTTGTTTACTTGTATTCATGAATGGAAGTTGGTTTGAAATATGGTTAAAAATACAGAATTATTAATATACATTATTAGTTAAATTAAAGATTCATAAATTATCTTATAATTATTCTGGTTACATACCATGAGGGTGACTCATTCGATGAGTTAAAAATAAACGCTTGAATTTGGCTTGGCAGTTTTGTGCTCAATAAACTTGTTTTGTATTATTATTCCATATTATGTACGTATAAAGATTCCAGAATGTTAATAAAGATAAAACACATATATTATGACCTAGTTTAACCATATATTTTGTTTCATGACCAGACTTTAAAGAATTAATGGAAATTGAAATTACATCGTCCACGATGTCGATAATTCGACACATCACGGACAATGTTTTTATTCCTTAAATAAGTGGGAGAGGATAAGAATAATGATAAATAATTCTACATAAAAATTATAAAATCCATAAAATAAAATATTCTGTAGCATACATGCCTCTTGGTTAATATGAGGTGATTAAAGAAGAAGAAAAGAAAGGAATCTTAAAATGAATGAAAACTTGATAAATTTCTCACGAAAATTCGGCAGCCTAACGGTGTCTCTTAAAATTTCATAAAAATAGTTTGATGAGAGGAATGGAATATCTAATAATTAATACATAATATATAAATTAATGGGGAATATTTAATGAAATATCCCAACACAAGACAAAGGGAAAGGAAGAGAATAACATAAAATGAAAGAAAATAATGAAAATAAAAGAGGTTGTTTACCTCTTGATCTCTTCTCCTTGAGATCCTTATTAAGGGGTTTGTTTTTGGTCTTTTGGTGAGACCAAAGCTTTATGTAAGTGGGGGAGGAGGTTGGTAAGGTATTTGGATAGAATTTGGATAAGGCACAAGGCTTGATAGGAGTGAATGGAAGGGGGGTTAGAGGACAGGAGAGAGGGGATTTCTTGATATAAAACTCATTAATTTATTATTTCCTCTCAAGACAACCAATAGTGAGTATTACATGACCAAGAATAGTAAATGGGTCATGTGAATTCGAACCAAGTGGTCTTACATCAGCATAGAATCATTGATGACTCAATTAATCCATTATTTAGCATTAATTGTAAATTATCGAATTCTACTATTCATCCAAAATTCAAGTATTTCATAAAAATCCCATAAATTCACCATAACTATTTTTCGACATGTAGAATCCAAAAATTAAGTCCATTTTTTCAAAAAAAAATTTATAAATATGATTATTTTAATATTTAATTAAAATAATAATTTATTATCCAAACCAGTTTTAAAACATTCATTAACTCATTCTAAAATATAGGTATATCGTACATCCAACTTGAATATTATTTTTATACCACAATAGGGTAGGTTACTATTCATTAGGGTATATCACTATTCATAAGGGTAAGTTACTATTAATTATGGTAGGTTACTATTCACCAAAAAATATTTTTGTTTTATTAGACTCCAAAAAACATCTTGAACACAACCGTGTATGCCGGATTTTTAAAATTCAAATCACAGAGCTGGTAAATTTATGTTTAGTGGCTAAGTTATGGATATCTCCCATAAGTAACCATGTTTTTTTCCATAGGGGCTCAGTGATTCATGAAATATATTCTACCTAATGAATAGAGTGTATTTAATAGAAAAATACCATAAAATGTTTGTGGTGCTACAGCTAAGTTGTTCAAGTACATCTGGTTCACGCCCAAATTTACCCAAGAGAAGAAGGGTAGAACGGTCCTTGTAGTGTAGCTTGGGTTGTCGATTCCACAGAGACCTAAGAAGATACATAAGATACATAACCTAAGGGATGGATTTTTGGCTATGAAGTGGCCAACTTGGATTGATTTTGGATGGGTTTTAAAGATATCTAATAGATTTAAGTGGATTCAATTTAAAATAATGAGTTGATCCTAGGTTATCGCTCGGGGTGGATTGGACGTATTTTCTTTTTAATGATTTCAATTTCTTAAATTTGAGATGGGTTTATTTAAGGAGATAAAACAACATCATCACTTTCTGGTTTAATGCCTACACCCTCTAATACTAATCACCTATACACTTGAAGGATCAAAGTTTTGAGCACTTCAAGGTAAAGGATCGTATTAGTACTTGATGTGTGTGGCCTTAAATTCAACAAGGACGATGAAGTTTAAAAATCATCAAATAAAAATCCCAATTAAAGAAGTGATTATACATTAATTAGGTGATAAATAACATCCAATCCAGCCCCTTTCTACTCCCTTGGATCAACCCATAAGTGGGTTAGCCCTCCATTGATCCCATGGTTTCAATGGAAGCGGAAAGTAGACTCATGAGGGAGGAAATGGAGAAGTAAAGAAAACAACAAAAATAAAATGATCACTCCACCGTTGTGTGAATAATTTCACAAGGATTGGTGTGAATAAATTCACACCTTGATCCAAAGGTATAAAAGTGATATTAAGAACAACAGAATAAGAGTATAATAAGAACTTTTATTAAGAAACTAAAGTGAATTGAACAACTTACATGTGAAAGACAAAATTGAGGCAACAAAAATGCAGCATAACATTACAATTGAACAAAGCATCCAAGATCCTCAACTCCTTCACCACCACTGCCTTAAATAGGCATTTTGGGAGCCTTGGGTCTAACCACCAACAGTAAAAAAGCATCTTAATTAATTTTTCTAGGCAATAGGTGGTGGAAAGCTTGTGGAATTTGGACTTTTCCACGTTTGACCCGAGGTGGCAGCCAGCTTTCCTTCACCGAACAGACGCGTCTGGAGGACCTTCTAGACGGCCGACTCATGGTGGGACATAGAAAAAGAAAATAGAGCTCCGGATGTCTTCTAACATCCTGTAAAATTTGGGCCCATTTGGAGTTTTTTATTCCGAGATATGATCAAATTAGTGGGCTGTTTTTCTGGGCCGCAGAATCTGGCCCAGAATTGTATCTCTAACTTGGGCCGTATAAATGACCTCCATGTAGGGCGAATTAGCATTAACTCCTGAAGAGTTATTTGTTCCTATACATGTCTTATATCATCCCACGAATTTTGGGATTAATTGGGTATGTATGTTGGGCCCCACAGTCACATCAGTGGGCAGGTGTCCAATCTGCCTTCCCCAGAATTGCTTCCTTTCATTGCCAAATATCTCCATTATCCTCCATGAATTATCCATTGATCCCTGAATGAAACATGTTCATATTGGAGTGTAGATCAATTATAAAATTAAAATATGTATAATAAGATGAATCATTTGGTACTTTAAATGATGTTCAAAAATGTACCACATAATAGTGCATTTTAAGAAGGTATTACAATCATAATGTGAAATGATGTTCAAAGTGTAAAATGCACTAAAATGGTGTTTATGAATAATAAAGAACATGAATATTATATATATTACCAATGAATATTAGCCTCATTTAGTGGCTAATCACACCCCCCAACTTGAGTTTTTCTAGTCCCGAGAAAAATATATCTCATCAAAAATGAAATTCGAATTCCCTTTTCTAAAAACATTTTAATACACAATGATCACCAAAAAACCTTATACCAAACAATCATGAAACCCATAAAAATATTTTAATACAAGATATTTTCATAAGCAGATCCCAATCCCAAGCCCATTCCTTTGATCAAATCCATCATCATACTTCATCCAACTCAATTAGGTGTAATAATGTGTTGTGAATCACAATAGATATGGGGGTTCATTTTCATTCAAGGGGGAAATCATGGAAGCGCTAGGTGGAATCACATTTAATCCTAATATGAGTATTCTTCATCCCTCTTTTTTTTTGATTTTTTTTTTTGCAATATTGCTATAGTAATTGAGATTGCAATTAATCAAATTAACCCATGTAGCAAGACTTTGCCGGTGACTCCCAGACTCAAAGGCCTTAGGGCACCAAGTGAAGCCCACATACTCGGGCATCGTCTCGAGTTAACTTAATCAAAACAAAGTCATATTACCATAAATAGAGATAGATTGAAAAACTCAGGGCTAGACAACTCTGGAGTCAAGATCCCCAAGTGCCGAAAGCCTCGCATTTTATCAATCCATTGCTCTACACGCAAATTTTTATTTTTATTTTTTATTTTTTATTTTTTAATATTTTTTTTTTTTAATTTTTTTTTTGAATACTCATATTATTCATAAAAATAAAACCATCCTATGATATTTATTATGGGACCCCAAAAATTCAAATTAGTACCCCACAGTCTAGAGGACGTGCATTGTGGCATTTTTTTTAATTGGATGAAAATATAAACGATGAAATATCACATTGGACAGCCACACTTTCCAAAATCTATGCTCATGAAATTATACAAGGATTAAAATCAGAATCAGGGCATGCTAAATTATTTGATATTCAGTTTCAAAGTGTGCAATGTGTATTACCATGTTCAAAGTTAATGGAATTTTTCCTTCCAATTACTTTTTTTTTTCAAATCATTCAATTTTTGTTTTTGACACAAAAGCCTTTTTTTATTTTATCTCCCCCCCCCAACTTAAAACAACACTGTCCCCAGTGTTTGAAGAAATGAAAAATTAGAAGGAGTAGAGGCAGGGAATAAAAATTTAAAAAGGAAATTGAAAATGAGGATTATGGAATGAAGTCACCTGGTGGTTGAAGTTTGAAGTTCTTGCCGCTCGAATTTAGTACTTTGATATCCATGTCGTTTGAAGAGTTCCCTAGTGGATAAAAGAAAACAAACAAACAAAACAAAAGATTATATATATATATATATATAAGTAAAATATAAGTGTATATATAAAATAAAATAAACTGATGATACATTGTCTTCTTTTTAAATTTCTGGGTAAGGTATTACTCAAGGATCACACCACGTGACATAGATGAATATGGTGCTCCCCTTTCATTCCCATCCATACTCATAATAGAATAACAGGTCAACATTCTATATTTTTTTTAATATAAAAATGATTATATAAATTTTATTAAAACAACAAAATGATTGGAAACTTAAAAACCATGGGTTTCCTCCCATGCAGCGCTTTGTTTAACGTCGTTAGCTCGACTTGAACCCCCCAACTTATCCAATACCAACTTTCAACATTTTAAGGACCACATGTTTCACCACTTCTACTAGGTTGAGATTGATTCTATGTTTAGAATTTGTTTCATGCACAAACCTCTGTTCTAAAATGAGCAGGTAAATCCAAGGAATATCATAAATGATGGATCCACTTTCTTTTGTAGTATTTTCTAAGACATTATGAATAATCACCTCTTTAGTGGTTTCAAGATAAGAAATGGTGACAAATGGAAGTTTTTGGCTATCCCCAATGAATGGAAACTTGGCGGTGGATGGAAAGTCCTTTTGTTCAAGTTCAGGTAGGCTAACACTTTTAGACCTAGGTTGGGACTTTGAATCAAACTCAATTTCATTTTCAAAATTGCTCAACAGAATTGGTTCCTTTTGAATAGAAGATTCAACCACCAAATTGGAAAGATCAGTTTCAGGAATGGTTATGGACTCAAACTTTATGATTTCTCTTAATGGTTCAGTGATTTGTGTTTTTGAAAAATCATCAATGGAGTTATACTTATGAGACTCAATCCATGATGTCAAATTATCCTCTTTTGAATCCAAAAAGTTAATTTCCTCCTGATTTAAAGACCCTTCAAAAATTCCTTGATCCTCTTCATCAATCCCAAATCCAAAGGTTGGTTCTTCAATAAATTCATGGGAGGTTTGTGGGAAACTAGACACTTCACATAAGGTTATGGAAGGGACAGTTTGTGTAGGGATGGTTTCCTCACAATTTTTAATGATTTGTAGTTCTAATCTCAATGATGAAACCTCAAAATTCATTATTTCCATTTGTTGACACAATTTTTCAAGTAACGGTTGTGGATCATGATGGGTAAGGGGTTGAGAAATATAGTCTATTTCAGGTGGATAATTAAGTTGTTGGAATTGCACAGGAGGATGTTCATATTGGATTTGTGGTGATTGAAACTCATTATATGTTGGGATGTATTGTGGATCAAATGAATAAAAACATTGTGATTCAGTAGGTTTTTGATGATCCCACAAGTAGGAATTAGGATGGTCATTGTACATCGTACATGGGGTTGGGTGATCAAAGTACGGATAGGTTTCCCATGTTTGGACTTGTTCAAAATTGACTTCCATAGGAGTGAGGAGTGAGAAAAGAGAAGTGGAATGAAAAAAAAGGATGATAGTGTCTAAGATAACTTACTTAGGTCCCCGGCAACGACGCCAAAATTTGGTTCACGCCCAAATTTACCCAAGAGAAGAAGGGTAGAACGGTCCTTGTAGTGTAGCTTGGATTGTCGATTCCACAGAGACCTAAGAAGATACCTAAGATACATAACCTAAGGGATGGATTTTTGGCTATGAAGTGGCCAACTTGGATTGATTTTGGATGGGTTTTAAAGATATCTAATAGATTTAAGTGGATTCAATTTAAAAGAATGAGTTGATCCTAGGTTATCGCTCGGGGTGGATTGGACGTATTTTCTTTTTAATGATTTCAATTTCTTAAATTTGAGATGGGTTTATTTAAGGAGATAAAACAACATCATCACTTGATGGTTTAATGCCTACACCCTATAATACTAATCACCTATACACTTTAAGGATCAAAGTTTTTAGCACTTCAAGGTAAAGGATCGTATTAGTACTTGATGTGTGTGGCCTTAAATTCAACAAGGACGATGAAGTTTAAAAATCATCAAATAAAAATCCCAATTAAAGAAGTGATTATACCTTAATTAGGTGATAAATAACATCCAATACAGCCCCTTGCTACTCCCTTGGATCAACCCATAAGTGGGTTAGCCCTCCATTGATCCCATGGTTTCAATGGAAGCGGAAAGTAGACTCATGAGGGAGGAAATGGAGAAGTAAAGAAAACAACAAAAATAAAATGATCACTCCACCGTTGTGTGAATAATTTCACAAGGGTTGGTGTGAATAAATTCACACCTTGATCCAACGGTATCAAAGTGATATTAAGAACAACAGAATAAGAGTAGAAGAAGAAATTTTATTAAGAAACTAAAGTGAATTGAACAACTTACATGTGAAAGACAAAATTGAGGCAACAAAAATGCAGCATAACATTACAATTGAACAAAGCATCCAAGATCCTCAACTCCTTCACCACCACTGCCTTAAATAGGCATTTTGGGAGCCTTGGGTCGAACCAAAAACAGTACAAAGCATCTTAATTAATTTTTCTAGGCTATAGGTGGTGGAAAGCTTGTGGAATTTTGACATTTCCACGTTTGACCCGAGGTGGCAGCCAGCTTTCCTTCACCGAACAGACGTGTCTGGAAGACCTTCTGGACGGCCGACTCAGGGTGGGACATAGAAGAAGACAATGGAGCTCCGGATGTCTTCTAACCACCTGTAAAATTAGGGCCCATTTGAAGTTGTGAATTCCGAGATATGATCAAATTAGTGGTCTGTTTTTCTGGGCCTCAGAATCTGGCCCAGAATTGTATCTCTAACTTGGGCCATCTAAATGACCTCCATGGAGGCCGAATTAGCATTAACTCCTGAAGAGTGATTTGTTTCTATACATTTCTTCTATCATCACACTAATTTTGGGATTAATTGGGCATGTATTTTGGGCCCCACAGTCTCATAAGTGGGCAGGTGTTCAATCTGCCTTCTCCAGAATTGCTTCCTTTCATTGCCAAATATCTCCATCATCCTCCATGAATTCTCCATTGATCCCTGAATGAAACATGTTCATATTGGATTGTAGATCAATTTTAAAATTAAAATATGTATAATAAGATGAATCATTTGGTACTTTAAATAATGTTCAAAAATGTACCACATAATAGTGCATTTTAAGAAGGTATTACAATCATAATGTGAAATGATGTTCAAAGTGTAAAATGCACTAAAATGGTGTTTATGAATAATAAAGAACATGAATATTATATATATTACCAATGAATATTAGCCTCATTTAGTGGATAATCAACATCCTTACTTCCACTAAATTATTTTCTAACTAGGCTGAGTCAATACCCATAAAGAAATTCAGGATGAATAATATCATCAACTTTTTAAAGTCCTATATCATTACTATGTTCAGGGTCCCTCACACAATATTGACGGAAAACGGCACCAACTTATATTCTACTAATTTAAAGAAACTATAGCAGGAGTACAGTACTGAGTCCAATAACTCATCCCACTATCATGAAGTGGTAAATGGATATATAGAGGCCTTAAATAAGACTCTATAAAATATAATCCAAAAGATAGTGAACAAAGATAATAAGTCCTAGATGAACAATATCCTCCATGCTTTATGGGCCTACCATACCACCATGTGTATTGTTACACAAGCAACGCCGTATTCATAAGGGACCGAGGCAATGTTTTCCCATATAAGTCCAACCACATTCACTCCAAATTTCCATTTTCAAATAGATCTCAGATGATGAGAAATCTAAAAATTGGTTGTATGAATTGGATTGAATTGAAGAGAAAAGTTTGCATACATTACACAACCTTGAGGTCCATCATAATTGGATCGCATGATCCTTTAATAAAAAGGTTCTCCAACATTAATTCCTCCAAAGAGAACTGGTATTGGCTCTCAGGACCCCAATGATACCAGGGAAGAATCCTTCAATTCTGTAACCTAAATGGGAAGGGACTTACATCATACATAAGGCCTATCACAACTAAGCTTAATCATTGTCCACCATAAATGGGGAATGTGTTACACCCCCCACCAATGTGATATTTATAAAGAAATTCTTTCCATAGCTATCATAAAATGGGAATCCACATTATTGTAAGTTTTTTCATACAACATGACCACAAGGCCTTAAACTATATGGAGAAGTCCTAACAGCTTGAATTTAAACTTCATGGTGTCTCACATCCTGACCGCATGAAACTAAACTGTATGAAACAAGTCCTCACCGCATGATATTAAAATACACAGATAAAGTCCTCACTACATAAATTTAAACTGCATGAATGAATTCATCACCGCATGATGTTAAACTAGACAAAAAACACAATCTCACTAACACTCACCGCACATGATCCAAATCTATGCAAAGGAAGGATGAAATTCTATTATCCCTGTTTAAGAGTTAACTATACCATGGGAATATTTTCAACCAAGAACTACATGCATCTTGATTCCTATCATCATGGGATATGTAGTGATACTCAAACCTCTAGTATTGGTACCATCCACAACCTTACTTTTCACTTCACATCGGGTGATTAATTTCATTTCCACACAACATTAAACTGTATGAGTTTATATAACTACATATGGATTGGTTCTCATTTTCAATGAGATATGTAGAGATTCCTCAGTACAATATTTTGGTCCAACCACCACATGATATAAAATACCTCTGTCCTGTTCTTAATTTCCTATGCATAGTGAGAGGAACCCTTTCCATTTCTTGTTTCTCACACCAAGAATAAATCACGTGAGATTAGGAATTTCATTAAAAGATTCCCCACATGAAAAAGGCATAGAATATTGCGACAGGATCATCGTGGTCCTGAATAAAAGACCATAAAAGGCATACCATGAGTCCTTTTTGCATGATGTTAAACTATATGGTTGATTTACCTTGCATGACATAAAATTGTACATCCCTTTGGGCCTCACCTGAGAGGACCACCGTTGTTGGTATTAGTATCCTCCTACACCTCTATTATAGAACTATGTACGACTTGATTATCATTTTCAATGAGATACATAGGGAATACTTGATCCTATATCTTGTTCCATCCACCAAATTATAAAAAATCCCCCTTCTTTATGTATAGTCCAGACTTGCACAGGAAATTCATTCCTTAAGAACTATGTTTGGATTCATTCATATTATCATAGGATATGTAGTAATTCCAATATCTCTATCTTTGGGTCCACCCACAACTCCCCTTTTCATGTCAGGAAGCCAACATCCTTGTTGAATGGCGTTAAAATGCACAGTTCCTCAAGAACTATGTGTGTCTTGATTCCTATGATCATAGGATATGTAGTGATGTCTGGATCTCTATTCCTAGGCCCATCTAAAAAAATCAATAGAAATAATGACCACCTATGCATATGGTTCAGACCTTTATAGAGAGTTTCTCATCTAAGAACTATGTGTGGACTGATTCCTGTCATCAAAGGATACGTAGTGATGCATAGGTCTCCAATATTGCACCTAGATGCAACAACTGATAAAAATGCATCCCAATAACATAGTGAATAAGTCACAGAAGATCATTTGGACTAAATATGAGCCAGATCTATGTATGGATTTTTCGTACATTCAATATATCATGCCTGAATTTTTCACATCAGTTCCCATGTCCCTGCCACATGACATTAAATTGCAAGGTAAACTTCCTGGTCACATGACATTAAAACTACACAACAAAAACATCATTACTGCACAAAAATAAACTACACAGAAAACATCCTTATCGCATGACATTAAACTTCATGGAGAACATCCCTACTACATAACAATAAATTATGCAATTCATCACCCATTTTTCATCACCTATTAAGGGACAACAATATCCTTACCCCGGTCATCTAGAGTATGGGGTTCTTACGCCATATTTTAAAAGAACCTCAATCCGTAAATCATACTTCATTTCTCGACTGTCTCAGGTTTCCAAAACCTTCCATATCACTTAGAAGAGATACACAACTTCAAGGGATCCTTTTCTTGATTATGCATGTATGCCTATCGATTCTTCATATGCACCTATGGCCATCAACCAAATGTATCACTCTATAAAAAGGGCTTTCTGATCCTTGTGAGCCCTGAAATCACTATGGCAGAGCTCAACACCTCAGTGTGATCTAAACTACTCCTGATATTCTTATCCCATGTGAAACGTGCGGACAATTGTCACCTATCGACCGTTAAAAGTTTTGATGTTCTGCTAATGTGTATAGAATCACTCAGGTCGAATCCTCAGTGATGATTCTTTTTAATAGTTGTTTGTTTTTAGTTGATTGTATTTTGATTAGAGTGTTTTGTTTGTAGAGCTTATGAAGTGATTGATTGATGATGTTTGATTTAAAAAATTGATAAATATTGGGGTGAGTTCATTATTTGGGATTTAAGCTTATTAAATCCTTGATATTTTCTTTATATTTCATTTAATTAATACCCACTTCACAAGATGATTTTGATCAGAATTCCTAAGTGTTAAAGCTTTAATCCAAGCTATAACTTAACTTAGGGTTCTAATAATTACCATTACTTGTTTATGGTAGTGTATTTTTTGTTTCAATAATCCATGGAATCCACATATTAAACAAAACATGTCATTAATCCATGACATATAAAGTTCAACATATACAACATTAACTCAAAGAATACTCATCAAGCAAAGGCTCTCAATCACTTAATATCCCAAAATTATAAATCACCCCAATGGTAGATTTACTCATACATTTAAATGATTAGTAATCTAGTTATAATTATTATAATGATAAACTAAGAAGATAAGAAAAATAAAGGGATAAGAAAAGATTAGTTCGTCGAACACATCCACAAATGATAATGAGAATTAAAAACAGACTTTCAATTAAATGAGGAAGAAAAATAAGGGAAGGGGATTCAACTGTATTTAAACTATTTTAAGAAAAGTAATATTAAAATACAAAATTTGGATGAGAATAAGTGATATTTAATAATAAACTTCCATTAAAATAGAATTACAAAAAAAGAGACTTACAAGATTACAATAATGAAGAACACAAAAGTAAATGAAAACAAAGAGATGAGGAAAGGTATATCAAGTGAAAACTTGAGTATGGAAGGTCCTAAAAATCCCTTTTAAAGGTTTTGGTCGTGCCAATATGTACTCCCCTCTTCTGAAATGCCAACTCCTTGCAAGGAGAAGAGGGGGATGTATTTATAGCCCAATGTTGTGGGTTGTTTGCATTCCAAAACTGCCCCTCCACTTGAATCGCCACTTTAATAAATTAGAAAGCCAAATATCAATATATTATCTTTTTAAAATTTGTATATAAATATCTCATTTGTCTACTCTGAAAATTTTGTGGCCATTGGACTTAATGAGCGAAAGTTATGGATAGTTGATTAAACAAAATTAATCTATCCATTTCAATCCAAGATTTTTGAAGTCCAAAATGTGAATGGGTTTTAGAATAGTAATGTGCCTTAAAATCTTAATTATTTCTTCAAAAAAGTAAGACTAATATATCTCCTATTTTACACTGCAAAATATCAGATTGATTTGACGATTACATCATGAGATATGTCATTAATAGTGTCTGAATTTTAATTCCCGTCCAGAATGGTGGGCTGGATTTAAAAACATTAGTTGGGCTCATTGTTCTTGGATTTGGGCCCTGAAATTTTTATCCATTACTCCTTGCATTGTTATCCGAATGTTTGAGGATAATTAATGAATTTTATCTTCTAGATTGATCCCATTAATTCAATCTTCAGGGATGGTCCAATTTCTTCACAAATTCTGTAGGCCCTCTTGTGCGGTCCATATGAGCCTTCAAATGGAAGAATTGGCTCATTATCCCTTCTAATGAAATGTTTTATATTAAATTATAAATTATAAAAAACAAGAACCAATCAATTTGTATCCGTAGGGTGATATTTATAAATAAAATAGTAAACTGACTCAATTGGACTACTAAAAATGCTCAAAAATTATACTTAGTATTAAAACATTAATATTTCACACAAATTATGCACATTTCATATAAAATCAGTAAAAGGGGTATATAATAAGTCATTAAAGTATTAATAACATCAACTCCACCACACTCAGTCTTGTGCATGTCCTCATGTGCAACAAATATAAAAACATGACAAAATCATTTTCACTCACCAACAAATATTAAAATTTTGTTTTCCCCAATCAGGGGAGGTTTAGAAAATATCACTCATAAATATTGAATTCCATCACAAATTTTTACAGAAACATTGTTCCAAAAACAATTCATTTTTTCGTGCTCAAATTTAGAAATGGAAAATGGTGGTACACAAAAGTTACTCCTCTCAAGATGATAAAATTAACTTATGGAGCTTCATTCATTCACCAACAAAAAGTGAAAACCATAGATTTTGTAAGAGATATTATCTTCCACTCCCTATCCAAAGTGATCAAAAATAAAGAGGTCTTTTTAGGGGGTTTTCTGTGGCTATGGGATGGTAGGAAGATGATATCCAAAAGGTAAGAAAAAGGGGGTGAAACACCGACATAGAAAAAGCAATGCGCATTTTTTTTGAAATGAAAAATGGAAGGAAATGAAAATACATATTTACAAGAGAATTATTGTGTGAATAAAGACACAAGAGAGGAATAAAATTTGAATGTTATGAGAAGATGAAATATTTACAAACCACAAAACTTCTTCCAATTACATAAGAATATAATGCAAGTGTTCATTTTTTTCTTTTTTTCTCTTTTTTCGAAAGTTGAACTTCAAAAATATCTCACACTCATATCCCAACCCATGATTGATCTCCTAACGACACTAATTGTAATAGTTATAACAAGATCAAAGGCTGAGGAAGAGTGATTTTTGACCTACTCAAGAAGCAACCCATTTTTTTGTTCTTTTTTTTATTTTATTTTTAATTTTTTTCTTGAACACTTGTCAATAAAATTTGAACAATATGTCATAAGCATATATACATTCCCAAAAACACATTGAATGAAAACCTCTCCCTCACACTGAAATGGATTCTTTCCCTCAAGCATATGATAACAAGGTGAAATCAACAAAGGGTACCCAATATTAAATCCATTCCCCCACACTTAAATTTAAAAAAAATGCAATGAAAATCTATGGTTATATTGGGTGGGATAAGGTATTGGGATTGTAATGTGGCTATCAAAGAAAAGGTTTTCATAGTCTTGAAAGGGATTTCAAAAGGAGGATTAATTTAAGGGAAATTGGAGGCTATTTGGCTATTATGATTCTCATGTGGTTCAAAAAATTCCTCTATCATATTAATGCACACTAAAGTAGGAAATTCAGCTCAAAGTTCCATAAACACAAGACTCAAAAATGGGGGTGAAAAACACACATTTTGAAAAGATGGACATAGGTAGCCTTGGCATGAAAGCTAATGTTGGTTCTCACGGTTGGGGAAAATCATTTTCCAAATCAAAAATTGAGAATTCAAAATGTGTTGGTTTTGACACAAAATTCTTTATCCAAAGTCATGATGAAAATACAAAATTTTTGAGATAAAAACATGTTTGTTGACTCCCCAAAAAGGTTGGAAAAGTTTCAAAACTCGATGGAGAGTAAGCATAACTCTTGATTTTTTTGTATTTTTTTGTTATGATGCTTTTTTTGTTTTTGTTTTTTTGTTTATGTTTTTTTAGTTTTTAATAAAGACACACCCACACAAAAGAGAAAGAGAAAAATAAAGGGTTTGATAAAGAAAGTGGTAAAAAAAGAAAGATAGAGGAAAAAGAAGAAATAGGTAGAGGGATGAAGAGAGACAGAGAGAGTTAAAGGGAAAGAGGTGCCCCCTGGTTTGGATTTGGTGGGTTTCCATCTCCATCTAGTGGTGGGTTGAATGTAGAAGTTGGGGATTCTATGGAAGTCGTTATTGTTATAGGATTTTGGGATGTTACCTAAAAAAGAAAAATCATTATTCATCTAATGAAAAACTAAAAATAAACTAAAATTTCATAAAAGGAAAAAATATAACATGGGTTTCCTCCCAAGAAGTGCTGCATTTATTTGTCTACATCTAGACAGTTGCAGTGGACTACCCGTAGTCTGATGGTGGCCACCATGTTTTCTCAACTCCAGAGTTCTTCTAGAAAAACTTCTCCTTTTGGAGTCCTGATGATTCATTAGATAATTTCATCCCTTCCTTGTTGTTTTTTTGAAATTCAACAGGGGTGTAAATAGCATATGATTATCCACCCTTTGGTATTCAACATGAGGAATGATTTTATCCACCAAGTGATGGTTTTTAATTCTTTGAAATTCAGGAAGATGTCTCAATTCTAATAGTTCATTTATGTAAGGTTTAGATAACACAAAACCAGAGTATGAGATCCCAATTTTTTTTTACTAATTTATTTCACCACTTAACGATGTAGAGTAATGAGGATCATTAGAGTCATAAGAATGAATAAATTTTTCAATATCCTTTATATCAATGTTGTTCGCCAAAGAATAGTCAATTTAAACCTCACTAGTGATCACTTTATTAATTAGGGAACAAATCACACAACCTTTACTCTCATTGGGACAAGATAAACACATTTGTTTAGGGTTAACCTCACATATAACAGAATTTATAGAATCACAGATAGGAAATGATGAATTTTGGATAACCTAATCTGAATTAACAAATGATCATTCTAGTTGATTTTATTCATTATCATACAAGCTGGAGAAGTGGAGTTCAGAGGCAATATGAGATTCTAAATATTTTTCAAGATCCTTTAGAGCAATGGAGTTTTCATTTGTAATGTCAACATCAACTTCTCCATTTATGACTTGGTTAATGAGGATGCAATATTCACAAACTCCTCTATTAGTAGAACAGGAAGAACATGATGTATTGGGATTTAAGATACTCTGAGAGAGACTTTCAGAAGCATGGATAGAGAATATAGATTGATTCTCTGATAGGTATTGCATGGATTGAAAAATACTGAACATGACCAGTTGGTCACCAAATTCCATGGATAAGATGCCAGCATGGACATCAATTTTTGTTTTAGATGTCATAAGGAAATGTCTTCCTAGAATCATAGGAGATTGGAAAGAATTTGTCTCACATTCCATGTCAAGGACATAGAAGTCAGCTGGGAAGATAAGATCATTCACACGAACAATGACATCCTCAATTATTCCCTCAGGATTGGTTGTGCTTTGATTGGATAACTGAATGACAACACCCATTGGATGTAAGGGACATAGACCAAGGTTGGAGAAGATGGATTTGGGCATGACATTAATTGAGGCTCCTAGGTCTATGATTGCATCATCAAAGTTATAACTTCCAATTTGGCATGGAACTATAAAGGTTCTTGGATATTTTCACTTAATGGGTATGGACTCTTAGGTTGAAACATTTTCAGAGGTCCTAAGTTGCCTCTTTTGGGTTCACAATTCCTTAAGAAACTTGGCATACTCTGGAATTTGTTTTATGGAATCTAAGAGGGGAATTTTGACTTCAACATGTCTAAACATGTCAAGCATTTCAGGATCAGGTTCAAAGGTATTATTTGTCTTAGAAATGGATTAAGTAAAATTAATTGGATTCCTAAGTGGAATAGAAGGATGTGAGGGAATGAATTCAGGTCCCTTTTCATATTTTTTTTCTTTTCATTTTTTAGGTCAACATTCAAAGGAGGGTTGGAGGACTTAACATGAGGCATATCAATTTTATTTCCTGATCTAAGTACAATTTCACTTACATTACCCTTGGGGTTGGGTAATGGTTGAGCTGGGAGTTGGGAAGAATTGGATGGTTACTACTGACTAAGGTGGGATGCAAGTTGACCAATTTGGGTTTCAATATTTTTTAGGCTAGAACGGGTGAAGGAGGCAAGATATTCTACAGCGCTTTCCCATGGTTGTTTGGAAGAAGAGGCTTGTCCCGGATTGGGATTTCCTTGATTTTGGTTCTTGGGAAATTGATTGTATTGGTTTGGGAATTGGGAAGGATCACTGGGATAGTGGAAGCCTGGAAGAGGATTGTTCCTTTGAGGCTGAGGAACAAAAGGGTAAGGTTGTTGTAAGTTTCCAACACCTTGACCATATTGGAACTGGGTTGGGTTTTGAGGGGGAATTGAGGGGTATGAGAGATGGTATTACCATAACTCAGTCCTTGGTTATAGGAAGAAGATAAGGGCTCATAGTGAGGTTGGTTGAAGTTTCTAACAAACTGACCTGATAGTTGAGGGTTGGTGTTCCGCTGAGCATATGCTGCATTGAGCTCCATTGGTCTAGATGAATTGGATTTATCCTCTTGAATTTATGGACATGTGTCAGTTGGATGAGATGAAGAGTTGAAAATTCCACAGTTTTTGATAGGTCCAAGAAACATTGATTATGGAGAAGATGAAGTTGGGGCTTTGGTAGCCACAGCTAGTTGTCGCACAAGAACTGTATGTTCGCTCATCCACTCGGTTATCTTGTTCAACTCTATTGACTGACTATCTTTGTCTTGTTTGACATGAGCATGTGCTCGAGTATGGAATTGTTGTGTGTTCACAACCATGTTGCTTATGAGATCTCTTGCAGTTGTGGGAGTTTTATCAACAAGATCACCACTACTTGTGGCATCAATGAGGGTTTCTCTGTAGCCAATAACCCCTAATAAAAGTATTGGATCAAGAGTTGGTCAGGGATTTGGTGGTGTGGGAAGGTTATAACAAGCTTTTTGAAACTCTAACAGTATTCATGGAGTGATTCATTTTGGAATTTATGAATACCGCTTATTTCCTTTTGGATAGAAGCAGTATGAGAAGCAGGAAAGAATTTCTCTAAAAAGATTCACTTCATGTCATTCCATGTGGTTATGGAACCAGGAGGGAGGTAGTAAATCCATGACTTTGCGGATTCAGATAAGGAAAATGAAATGCTTTATTTTTTAGTTTTTCCTTCGAAACCCCTTGAGGCTTTATGGTAGAGCACACCACTTGGAACTCTTTAAGATGAAGATGTGGATCCTCACCAGCTAGCCTGTGGAAATGAGGAAGAAGATGAATCAAACCTGATTTGAGTTCAAAATAAGAATCTATATTTGGATATTGAATACCAAGTGGTTGGTAATTCATATCATGGGTAGTAAGTTCTTTAATATTTTGTTCCCCAATATTGGCCATTTCTAATTCAATTGGTTGGAAAATGATAGGTTCTTGAATGATTTGATTATCTCTTATGTTCCTCCTAAGTTGGTGAAGAGTTCGCTCAATTTCAGGGTCAAAAAAAATCTAGGGATTGTTTGGGAGGCTACAGGGCATTCAGATAGATTTAGTAATTAAGATAAATATGGGTTTTACTTTGTGTTTTTTCATTTTACGGTTTTTATGAGAAGGTGGGTTTTTCTTTGGGTGTTTTTTTTAATTTTTTTTTTAAATTTTGTTTGTTTGTTTTTGTTTTTATACAATAACCAGAAACTAACAACTAATTAAAGCATCATCCCTAGAAATGACACCATTTGAAACATGTGGCCGATATTCTCCTATTGACCGGTCAAAGTTTCGATGCTCTTCTAATGTGTATATCAGCACTCGGGTCGAATCCTCAATGATGATTCTTTTTAATAGTCGTTTGTTTTTAGTTGATTGTATTTTGATTAGAGGGGTTTGTTTGTAGATATTATGAAATGATTGATTGATTATATTTTATTTAACAAATTGATAAATATTCAAGTGAGTTCATTATTGGGGATTTAAGCTTATGATATCCTTGAGCTTTGCTTTATATTGCATTAAATTAACACCCACTTCACAAGATGATTTTGATCAGAATTCCCAAGTGTTAAAGATTCAATCCAAGACATAACTTAACATAGGGTTCTAATAATTACCATTACTTGATTATGGTAGTGTATTTGTGGTTCCAATAATCCATGTAATCCACATATTAAACAAAACATGTCATTAATCCATGACATATAAAGTTCAACATACACATATTAACTCAAAGAATACTAATCAAGAAAAGGCTCTCAATCACTTAATATCCCTAAATTATAACTAACCTCAATGGTAGATTTACTTAGAAATTTAAATTATTAGTAATCTGGTTATAATTATTATGATGATAAGTTAAGAAGATAACAAAAAGAAAGGGATAATAAAATAGTGGTGCGTCGAACATACGCACAAACGATAATGAGAATTAAAAACAGACTTTCAATTGAATGAGGAAGAAAAATAAGGGAAGGGGATTAAACTGTATTTAAACTATTTTAAGAACATTAATATTAAAATACATAATTTTGATGAGAATAATAGATATTGAAGAAGAAACTTTCATTAAAACATAATTACAAATAAAGAGACTAACAAGATTACAATAATGAAGAACACAAAAGTAAATGAAAACATAGAGAGGAGGAAAGTTCTATAAAGTAAAAAACTTGAGTATGGAAGGTCCTCCCAATCCCTTGGAATGTTTTTGGTCGTGCAAATATGTTCTCCCCTATTCTGAAATTCTAACTCCTTTCAAGGAGAAGAGGGGGATGTATTTATAGCCCAATGTTGTGGGCTATTTTTATTCCAAAAATGCCCCTACACTTGCATCCCCACTTTGATAAATTATAAAGCCGAATCTTGAGATATGATCTACTTACAAGTTGTATATAAATATCTCCTCTGACTAATCTGAAAATGTGGTGGCCATTGGACTTAAGGATCCAAAGTTATGGATGGTTGATTAAACAAAGATAATTTCTCTATTTCAATCCAATTTTTTTGAAGTCCAAAATGTGAATGGGTTTTTGAATAGGAAGATGCCTTCAAATCTGAATTATTTATTCAAAAAAGTATGTTTCCTATATATCATATTTCACACTGCAAAATCTCAAATTGATTTGATGATTACAACATGAGATATGTCATGAATAGTGTACGAATTTTAATTCCCATCCAGAATGGTGGGATGGACTTCAAAGCATTAGTTGGGCCCCTTGTTCTTGGATTTGGTCCCTGAAATTTTTATCCATTACTACTTGAATTGTTATCTGAATGTTGGAGGATAATTAATGAATTTTATCTTCTGGATTGAGCTCAGTAATTCAATCTTCATGGCTGGTCAAGTTTTTTCACAGATTATGTAGGCCCTCTTGTGTGGTCAATATGAGCCTTCAAATGGCATAATTGGACCATGATACCTTATAATGAAATGTTGTATATTGAATTAGAAATCCTAAAAAACAAAAACCACACAATTGGGATCATTAGGGTTAGAGTTATAAATAAAATAGTAAACTGGCTCAATTGGAATACTTTTAAAAATGCTCAAAAATTATACTTAGTATTAAAACATTAATATTTCACACAAATTATGCATATTTCATATAAAATCAGTAAAGGGGGTATATAATAAGTCATGAAAATATTTATAACATCACCATGTCATTACTCATGATTTTGGGACCTTGATCCATGATTTACAAAATTTTCATCCCCCTATCGGAAGGATGTTGGGGTTCTCTTAACCTTGTGTATCCTAAATAGGCACTTGCGTATCATTCCCCATATTAGGTCCATGTGCATCATGACCTTAAATTTACCACAATATTGGTCAAAGTTTTATTTCCTTAAACTCTAGCCTATACTGGTCCAAATCTCAAGACCTTAAACTACTAGAAAAAGAGACACAAATCTTGTCATGTTGAAAACCCGCAAAGGGCAGCCTGAGAAAAAGTCAAGTTTTAACTCTCTAAACTATTAATCTCCATAGTTTAGGTATATATTAGGGCACAAATAAATAATTCATAAATCTCATAGGGACTACTCTGTATCCTTAGTAAAAGACAAGTTATGCTTGTTGGACCCATTTGTTTAGGAAAAAGTTAGAGTAATGATTTGTCACATATCCTCACCGTGAGAATATGTTTACTAGGCGGTGACACAACTTTTAGGGTTCTCAAACAATTATTTGATATTATGATTTATTAAAATCACACATCATTATTTGGGTGTATTGGATCACCGTAAACCTTCCATAGCCCTTGGAAAATATACTCAGGTTCAAGGGACCCTTTTCTTGACTATGCATGTATGCATATGGATCCTGTATATGTACCTATGGTTGTCAACAAATGAATCACTCTGAAAAAAGGGATTTCTGATCATTTTGATCCCTAAAATCACTAAAGCATTAATTAACACCTTAATGTGATATGAACTACTCTCGGTATGAATGTCTCATATCATCCTCCTAACACGAGCACTTTGGACCATGACTTAAAATATCCATATCAAACTATCCTAGTGGATTTTACATCCTTGATATTATATAACCATGTTTTGTACCCTTTATCAAGGAAGGAATTCATAATTCCATTCCCAAATATTTTAAGTCCCACGCTTCATGATTTGAAACCAAAATATGTGGGGATCGACCTTTATAATCAAGAGTTTAATTGCCCTAGGATGATAGAACCCTTTATAGATATCTTTCCTTCCATACCCAACCTCATCATCTAGACGTTTGAGTCTTTATAAATCTTATATGGAACTTGTAAATTGGTGTAGATCATATTTTCTTGACCATGATACCGATGCATAAGGGCCTTGACCCACCAACTAAAGGAATCTCCTCATTTCCAAAAAAGAGCTTCAATCCTTATGAGCCCTGGAAACATCGCAGAGGAAACTAAAATCTCAGAGTGTTACAGGTAATCCCTGATATGTCTTCCACATCCCATGTTCATGGAATCAAAATTTTGGGTTATGACTTACATTGCCCATATTCCAACTATCCAGGTGGACCTAGCATCCCTAGTATTTCACCCCCAACCAATATTACTCCCATAAACCTTCCATTACCTCTGTAAAAGAGTAGAGCCACCCTTGTTTAGCAATGATATTGATGTATAAGGGCCTTGAAATACCAACTAGAGGCATCACCTTCTTATAGAAAAGGGGTTCCAATTCTTTGAGTCTCAGAAACACCATGGCAGCACCCAACACCCCAGAGTGTTTTGGGTCATTCCTGGCATGTCTGTACCATATCCCATGATCATCGATCAAGTATAAGCTAAAAGACCCCAAACTAAATCAATGTAAGGTCTAAGATAAAAGACCCTAAACTAGAAAAATAAAAGGTCTATGCTAAAAGACCCTAAACTAAAGAAATATAAGTTCCAAGCTAAAAGACCCTAAATTAAAGTAATATAAGGTTCAATATAAAAGACCCTAAACTAAAGCAATATAAAGCCTATGCTAAAATACCCTAAACTAGAGTGATGGAAGTTATGAGCTAAAATAACCTAAAATAAATTAATAGAAGGTTTGAGATAAAAGACCCTAAACTAAAGAAATATAAATTTTGAGCTAAAAGACACTAAACTAAAGAAAATAGATGGCCTGAGCTAAAATACCATAAACTAAATCAATATAAAGTCCAAGCTAAAAAAACCCTAAACTACAATGATAGAATGTTCGAGCTGAAAAACCCTAAACTATAGTGATATAATGTCTGATCTAAAAGTCCCTAATATACAATAATAGAAGGTTAGAGTTAAAAGACCCTAAACTATAGTGATAGAAGGTCTGAGCTAAAGGACCCTAAACTATAACACAATAGTGATCTAATCTTCAAGAATGAAAAATATTGTATGGGCCCCCATATGGCCTTAGAAAAAACAAGCTATGATCCCCAAGATAATCGTCATCAGAAAAAGACGATAACTCTCCCTCTGTGACATATATTCTACCCAATTTTCATTCTATGAATCAGGTATTCTAAAGATAACTAAAGAAGATGTATCAGTAAGGAATGTCACATTGGTGGGTATTCATGATTACTTCTCAAAAATAATCTATTACAATTTAAATACTCAGATATAGACATTTTGGTTTAATTGATATTATGAAATGGATGGGTATCATTAGTGATTCACATAATATCAGATCTATGAACAATCATAAATATCATGAATAAAAGAAAACTAGAAAAAGTATATGAAGTTCAGAAGATATGTTCACTAATAGTATACAATAGGAGGAACCTCCACAATTCAGAATCTCTCTAAGAATCTCAAAGAAAATATAGTACATAGAATTATAATAAGATTTGATCTACTAAGTTGGTTAGTTCAGCAAGAGTCTGGTGAGAAGCATCAATTGAACACTGAAGTTCCACTTTCCCCACCTCTTCTACTTCTACCCCAAGATGGAGAGTCTCAACCAAAATAGTCAACTCCTCAACCCTCTTTCGAGTAGTTTCTAATGAGTATGATGATGTTGAAAGTTCATACCTCAGGTGAGCTATGATTTCCTTAAATCTCCATATTTATATGATTCAAGTATCCATCTGATCTTGTAGTTCAGATATCAACTGGATACACTGCTCTAATGCCTCCAACTCCTCCTTCATCTTCTCAGCAAGAGGAGCCTCATCTGCAAAATCATTAAATCCCCTCTCATTTATCGAAAAATCTTACTAATTCAGCACAATCTGATTCATGATTTCTTAAAGTGGTTGGCAATTGAACCCATCCACCCCCAAGTCATTAAATAGTTGATGATGGTGTTCCCCTTGTCCAGGAAATGTTTCAAAGGGGTTCTCTGTAATCAAGGTGTGAATCTACTTCCACATCAGCCTGCATCATGTCTGGGCCTCCATAATTGATGGGATGGGTTCACCAGAAGGAGTAATAGTCAGCTAATATAGTAGATAAATATAATATTAGGCCTTATATAACCTCCTCTCAACAGAATCATTACCCATTACTTGTGTAATAGGGCAGATTTACTTGATAGAATCAGCCCCACTATTAGGATAATAATCCCTAGGATGAGGATGAATCCTCAAAGTCTCTCCCAAATCTTCAATTAGATCCATCATTTCCGTAGATAGAGGGGTTGTTGAGGCAAAAGTCTTGTCTACGTGATAAACCAATCAACTTATCACACCACATGGATATGCTACTACCCACGCCCAAGCATAACCTTGGGTAAGGAAGGTGGGAGCATCATTAATAATAAAAAACCCAGAAATGGTTAATAAGTCTGAAAAGAGGTAGTGTGTGAATTTTAATCCCATTAGATTTATTAGACTTAGTTTAAGAGACCTAATGTCATGGTGGAAATTAGGATCCATGATCACCGCTACAGCATCATAACGGGATATCGCTACTTTTTCCTCTTTCTTTGAAATATTGAGAGAAGATCGACGAGAACCAGAATCCATCTAAACAGAAGTAAGTGGCACATGTCAAACAGATAAAATAAATTCTTATCAAAGTAAAGGCATAAGCCGGTAGTATCATGTGCATCACATGAATCAGCAAAGGCATTCATGGATTTCCTAAAATGGGGCTCATGAATCTCTTGACCCTTGAAGATATCATGGGTTGAGTACACCTATAGGTAATTGTGAAACTACATGTCTCCCTAAAGACTCACGATCATGTGACCTTGACATGGTCATGCAAGATGAAAAATTGTCAAAGGATCATGTGATCAAGCTATAAGATCTTGCAAAACCCTCAAAAAGATCAAGCATCCTCACAACCAAAGTTTAAAAAATTACCAAAGTATAATCCATAGTTAAATCAAGTGAAAAACTAAGAAAAAAAAGGTCTTATGGAATAGTTATTTCAAAAAGGTCTCACAGTGGGTCTCACAATCAGGTATTGTGGAAGGGTCTTGTGAAAAGGACACACGATGGGAGTAGGGTGAAATATATATGGAGATCAAGTAGCTGTTGAATGAGGCCGATCTATTCTCCCATATATATAGAGAATCCCACTGAATACCAAGAATCTCCTAGCAGACCAAACATCACCCAAGACACTGGTTCATGATAGTGCCAAAGATTTAGGTGGGCATTTACTTTCCTTAGAACCGAGTCCTTGTACCTACAGACATCGCTCCTGAGGGGGAAATATGTTGATGCCCTACAAAAGAGAATTGGTAAAATCAAAAAGGTTGAAATACATGAATATGGGTATTATCTCTCCTAAAAAACAGAGTAAGAAGGTTTCCAAAGAGTCATGAATCACGTGAGCCTCTAAGAGACATGTGATTTTGTTACCATAATGAGGTCACGTGAAGGATCCATGAGCATCTCATAGCCTATGGAAGGCTCGGAAGAGTCCATTTGAAAAGTATTTTTTTCTTTTATGAAGTCACCTTGGACAATCAGTGATCATGAAACAGCTTCTAGGAAATCACCCCAAAGACACGTGAATTTTCAACTAGTGGAAACCTGACAAACCATCCAAAATTCCTTCAAAAATATGAGAAAAATGTCTAAAATATGGGATCCTCTTGTGGTCATAAAGCATATGTGATGCATCACCAGTTGTGAGAATGATTTTCCTTGACAACATTAAAAATAACTCATGAACTCCCCAACCCTATTAAAATAAAAAAATTAAATAAATAGGTAGGAGGTGGGAGCCTCTTATGGTCATAAAATTCATGTGGTGTGCCACTGGCAGTCCACAAGACACTGCATGCACCTGACGATGTACCTTCTTCATCTTGAGAAAGCCCTTTGGTTTTTCATCCTCATTACGCAAAGGACCTTAGGTATGTCTAGGAAACCATACACTTCCTCTTTTTCTGCTTAAGGACAATCAGATGGAACTTTCTATGAAATTATTGTAAATCTCTAGAGGACCCTTTTTTTGGTCGTGTGATGCATCATCAAGAGGTAGGGTGATTTTCCTCAAAAAACCCAAAAAATCTTGTGCAAACCCAAACCTTTGTAACATAAACAAAGGAAATAAAGGGGGGAGTTGGAAACCTCTTATGTTTGTAAAAATTGCAAGACATGCTAAGGATTTCAACAAAATAGTCTCACGAGACCCCTTGATAAGTTGGCCTGATCCTGCAAAGTCCCCTTGAAAATCCATCCTTGTCTCATGGAAATTCTCAAAAAAGTCACTCGAGATCACATAAAGTCCTTTTAGAGGTTCCCTAATATCATGAAGGCCCTTAAACATGTCGACTTAACAATATTAAAGTCCCTTTATATGTCTGATCGATTTGAAAAAGATCCATTAATTGGAAATAATCCAATAAAGGATATGTTTACGGGATAATCCCATGGTTTCTGAAAATCAGAAAATGCCTTTGGGGATACCTAAGACAGGACCTCATCAATACACGTGGCACTGAGGCCCTCCACTGACTCTATCTTGGTTTGGTGTGATATGTGTTGTGCAAAGTGGAGAACAGATGGGGTGGAAAGGCCTATAAATCCCCCACCATAACATGAAAAAGTAACCACTAATCTCTAGATGAAGAGTTGGCCTTCTCATTCCTAGACACATCAGAGCTAGTTCAGATTTATCAGAGTGGCTTATCTCAAAACTGGAAAAACTTCCCATCATTTAAGATCCAGGGAACAACCATAATGATCATGTAGCATGCATAAAGTGATTCACATGAGCGCTCATAGATCATGAGAAGGAATCCTAGAAGGAAATATAAAGAATTCCCCATAGATCTATTAAATCACACGAGACTCAAAGCAAACTAACATTGAATGAATCTAAGGAATTCACAATATAAAGTCTATAAAAAAGACAAAAGGTGTCACACATGGTTTTTTTTGTCTTTGTATTGATCCGGTCCATTGGAAATCCCGATCATTTTCATGGGTATTTGGTAAGATGAATCCAGAGTTTTGAAGTTTCATATATTTCTAACCACCCTAATTTGGGATCCCCATTTTTTTTTTAGTAGTTTTTGAAGAAAGGGTGGTTACTTCATGATTTGGGTTAACCATGAGCCCATTCCCAATTTTAAAAACCGAATTTGTTTCTTTCATAACTCTTTTTTTTCATCCTTTTTCACCCATTGAACTTCCAACTTGTCCTATACTGATATATTAAAACTTATTTATCCTTTTGGACCCATTATAAATTCATAAGTAGGGTGAATTTGGGTTACTTATTTAGGTATTGGGCCAGCCCATTGGCTCATTTCCTATTTTAAAAAAAATAATTCGTTTCTTTTATATATTTTTAATTTTTTAATACTTTTCGGTGATTCTACCTAACCCTCAAATCCAATAACCCTATCCTAACCTTCATAATCGATTTTACCTCTTTGGAGCTCATGTGGGTCACGGATTAGGGAGAAAATTCTCAGGATACCTCAAATCATCCAGAATTTACAAGGTAAATTGTATCATTAATAAATCAATAAATTCGTACTATTTTGGACACCAATATTCTTTCCATGCTACTTCTAGACCTTAGGAGTGTCTCCAAGAAGTTTCAAGCCATTACCTTCTCTATAGAGTTTCATATCTAATGGAATACAAAGAGTTTTCTAGGGTGAAAGGTGATATTCCTTCTCCTTTCTCCTTCCTCTTCCCACTCCTTTCATTATTTCTTGGATTTATATTGTCCCCTAGTATTTATCGACCTAGGGTTTTGTTATACAATTTTTTTTATGGGGTTTCTGTTTTTTTAGGTCTGTTCTTTATAGTTGTAGGGTTTATAAACCCACGTCGGGTGATTTCGGGTGTGCATTTCAATTACACCAAGGATTTGAGGTAGCATATCCCTTGAACATGCCTTTATCATTAAAGTTTCATAATTTTAATATTCTCCTAAACTAATATAAATGTTTATTATTGTTTTTAATCCTTTGGATAATTTTCTTTGTGTGCAATGTGGTTTTTTAAACATTGTTTTGTGAAAGGTAGGGTTGTTTTGTCATGAAAGTGCTCAACAAGTGTTTGTTTAAATGTTCCACTATCTTTTTCAAATATTTTGTGAGGTTTATAATATGTTTTACGGTATTTTTAACATTTTACAGTATCTTGAATGAAAATATGACATTCAATTGGTTTTTTATTCCTTTTCACGCACTTAAAATAAATTATTTTGTTTAAAAAGGGCATGGCATGTGTTCGGTAAATTGCTCGGTTGGATTTTATGTGTGATGTGTGATTTAAAAGTTATTTGTTTGGATTTATAAAGGAATTATAAGAATGATAAATGGTATTTTTGGGTTCTTATATGGATTTAAAATTTGCATTTGTTTTTACAAACAAGTGGTTTTTTGGTTTAAAACATATTTTGGCCCGATTTTCCCAAAAATGGACCGTTTCACATTTTTATAAAAATGGTTGTGTTTTGAATTTGTAACCTGAGTATTATAATAGATTTATGAATGTGGTTTTATGCTATAAATGGTGTTTATACACATCCTTAAAAAAAATAAAATGCATACCTTTATCAAACGTTAGTTTTGAGAAAATGTTTAAAGGCCCGTTTGGCATTTCCTAGAAATGAAGAAGTGTTTTACTTGTGTATACCAAGTTGTGCAATTGGGATTGTTTTATGGTCCATTAAATGATTTTATTAAATGTTTCTAGGGATTCCAAATATTATTTTTTTTTTGGTTTTGATGTGTGTTTATAATTTAAAGAGTGTTTTTGAATGAGTTTTATGTGCAAAGCCTCAATACACTTCATGAAATTTTTTTACCAAAATATTTAGCGATTTGTTGATTCGTGTAAGAAATGTGAAGAAATATTATGGGCTGTTTGTGTTTTTATGGTTTGGGAATGGAATGTGGATGTGAAATGTATATATTTAATAATATTTGTAACTTGATTGAGCACTAAAGGGAATCCCGAGTATCTAGGTGGGCGGATGTGTACTAGTATAGTAGTGATTCTGTGGGGGTTGGCCTCTGTTTCACTTAGCAAGTTTGACGATGACAACACTAAATAAACTATGATGATGATAATGATTAGGGACCAATAGGTTATGGTTATGTTCCCTACTAGTGGATCATGCATGAGAACAGATATTTATTATGGTTACTTTCACCGCGATACGAGGTACCTGGGGCTCACAACTAACTAGTGCCTAGGGGTGTTCCCGCTACTAGTGCTCATTGGCTATTTTGTACTCACTGTCGGCGTATGGTGTGTTTGGTTGGTAAATTCAGTAGTATGTGTTATTTATTTAAAAGTTAAAATTCTTTAAAGCATCCCCCTTGAAAACTATTTTCATTTTGAAGTTTTTCCTCTTTGAAAAAAATTGTTACTTGCATTTTTGTTTATTAAACTTGCATGTTTTTGTCTGATAATTATTATATCATGGAACCTCATTTGAAAATCATACTTTCATATCTTGAATTTAAAACTATAAATTGATGTTTCTTTTATTTTAAAGTAATGTGCATTGGGAATAGAATATCGGGCTAACCTACTGAGTTTTAATACTCACGCATATAGTCTTCTTCTTTTTTTAGCCCTTGTGCAGGTTTCATATTTAGTTCGATCACCTTGGGTGACATTTGATCATTGTGTTAGAGAGTGACCAGAAGTGTCACATGGAGTTAGTTGGCCATCAGGATTGTTCAGTTTCATTGTTGGTAATTGATATTTCCTTATATTTAGAGGTTGGATTATGTTGTTACAGAATCCTTAGGTGTTGTTTTTTTAGCTGGAAAGTGTTATGGCTTTCCGGGGGCGGAAAGCTTTAATGGTGGGGAGAATTTTCACATGCGTTTTTTTGTCTTTGTATTGATCCGGTCCATTGGAAATACCGATCATTTTCATGGGTATTTTGTGAGATGAATCCTTAGTTTTTAAGTTTCACATATGTCTAACCACCCTAATTTGGGATCCCCATTGTTTGTTTAGTAGTTTTTGAAGAAAGGGTGGTTACTTCATGATTTGGGTCAACCGTGAGCCCATTACCAGTTTTAAAAACTGAATTTGTTTCTTTTATAACTCTTTTGTTTTTTATCATTTTTCACCCATTAAACTTCCAACTTGTCCTATACTGATATATTAAAACTTATTTATCCTTATGGACCCATTCGAAATTCATAAGTAGGGTGAATTTGGGTTACTTATTTAGGTATTGGGCCAGCCTATTTGCTCATTTCCTGTTTTAAAAAAAATAAATGGTTTCTTTTATATATTTTTCATTTTTTAATATTTTTCGGTGATTACACCTCCCCCAAGAAGCCAATAACCCTATCCTAACTCTCATAATCTATTTTACCTATTTTTAGCTCATGTGTGTCGCAAATTAGGGAGACAATTCTCAGGATACCTCAAATCGTCCAGAATTTACAAGGTAAATTGTATCATTCATAAATCAATAAATTAGTACTCTTTTGGACACAAATATTCTTTACCTGGCTCTTCCAGACCTTAGGAGTGTCTCCAAGAAGTTACAAGACATTAAATTCTCTATAGGTTTGCAGGTCTAATGGAATACAAAGAGTTTTCTAGGGTGAAAGGTGAGATTCCTTCTCCTTTCTCCTTCCTCTTCCCACTCCTTTCATTATTTATTGGATTTATATTGTCCCCTAGTATTGATCGACCTATCTTTTTGTTATAACATGTTTTTTTATTTGTTTTATGTTTTTTTAGGTCTGGTATTTATAGTTTTAGGGTTTATAAACCCGCGGCAGGTGATTTCGGGTGTGCATTTCAATTACGCCAAGGATTTGAGGTAGGATATCCCTTGCACATGCCTTTATCATTCAAGTTTCATCATTTTAATATTATCCTAAACTGATATAAATTTTTATTATTGTTTTTATTTCTTTGGATAATTTTCTTTGTGTGCAAATTGGTTGTTTAATCATTGTTTTGTGAAAGGTAGTGTTGTTTTGTCATGAAAGTGCTCAACAAGTGTTTGTTTAAATGTTACATTATCTTTTGAAAATATTTTGGGAGCTTTATAATCTTTTTTATGGTATTTTTAACATTTTATAGTATCTTGAATGAAAATATGACATTCAATTGGTGTTTTATTCCTTTTCACGCACTTAAAATAAATTGTTTTGTTTAAAAAGGGCATGACATGTGTTCGGTAAATTGTCCGGTTGGATTTTATGTGTGATGTGTGATTTGAAAGTTATTTGTTTGGATTTATAAAGGAATTGGAAGAATTATAAATGGTATTTTTGGGTCCTTATATGGATTTACAATTTGTGTTTTTTTTACAAACAAGTGGGTTTTTGGTTTACAACATATTTTGGTCCGAGTTTCCCAAAAATGGACTGTTTCACATCTTTATGAAAATGGTTTTGTTTTGAATATGAAACCTGAGTATTATAAGAGATATATGAATGTGGTTTTCTGCTGTAAATGGTGTTTATACACATCCTTAAAAAAATAAAATTCATACCTTCTTCAAACGTTAGTTTTGAGAAAATGTTTAAAGGCATGTTTGGCATTTCCTAGAAATTAAGGAGTGTTTTACTTGTGTATAGCAAGTTGTGCAATTGGGATTGTTTTATGGTCCATTAAATGATTTTATTAAATGTTTCTAGGGCTGAAAAATATTATTTGGTTTGTTTTTTATGTGTGTTTATAATTTAAAGAGTGTTTTTGAATGAGTTTTATGTGCAAAGCCTCAATACACTTCATGAAATTGTTTTACCAAAATATTTGGCGGTTTGTTGATTCGTGTAAGAAATGTGAAGAAATATTATGGGTTGTTTGTTTTTTTATGGTTTGGGAATGGAATGTGGATGTTAAATGTGTATTTTATAATATGTTTAACTTGATTGATCACTAAAGGGAATCACGGGTATCTAGGTGGGAGGACGTGTACTAGTATGCTAGTGATTCTGTGGGGGTTGGCCTCTGTTTCACGTAGCAAGTTTGAAGATGACAACACTAATTAAACTATGATGATGGTTATTATTGGATACCACTAGGCTATGGGTATATTCTCTACTAGTGGCTCGTTCACAATAATGGATATTTATTATGGTTACTTTCACCGAGATACGAGTTACTTGGGGCTCACAACTAACTAGTGCCTAGGGGTGTTCCCGTGACTAGTGCTCATTTGCTATTTTGTACTCACCATCGGCATACGGTGTGTTTGGTTGGTAAATTCAGTAGTATGTGTTATTTATTTAAAAGTTAAAATTCTTTAAATCATCCATCTTGAAAACTATTTTCATTTTGAAGTTGCACCTCTTTGAAAAAATTGTTACTTGCCTTTTTGTTTATTAAACATGCATGTTTTTGTCTGATAATTATTATAGCATGGAACCTCATTTGAAAACCATACTTTCATATCTTGATTTTAAAACTATAAATTGATGTTTCTTTTATTTTAAAGGAATTTTCATTGGGAATAGAATATCGGGCTAACCTACTGAGTTTTAATACTCACGCATATAGTCTTATTCTTTTTTTATCCCTTGTGCAAGTTTCATATTTAGTTCGATCACCTTGGACGACATTTGATCATTGTGTTGGAGAGTGACCAGAAGTGTCACATGGAGTTAGTTGGCCATCAGGATTGTTCAGTTGATTTGTTGGTTTTGTATACTTTTAGTTTCTTGTACAAATAATATTTAGTTCAATTTTTATATAAATTCATTTTGGGATGTTCGTTTATTTCTGCTATTTTTTTTATTGTTTATATATGGGAGAAATCATTCCCTTGTGTACTCTATTTATGACCTTGGTTCTTTTCACCATCCTGGGAGGATCAGGAACGCCTCTCGGAACTTGTCGCGGGCTGGCCTGGGTGACCAGTTCAGGGTCGACTCGGGCTGGTTCGTGACAAAAGGTGGGAGACTTACATGAAGAGAATACACATTGTACCTTATGTGCTTTGCATCAACCACCTAGAACATGATTTTAGTGTTGTATTCCACATGAATCATCAAATGTCTAACTTTGGGAGAACAAAATCCATCACCCAACTCAACATAGCATTTTAAGAAGCCCAAGGATATAGTGCAAGTTTTGAAGTCTACATGAAAGAATAAAATCTGCACACAAGCCTCTTGCATGCCTAATTTGACATTAATTCATCCCCTTCCATGCAAGTTTCCAAAATGGATAAGTCAATTGTACACAAGACATTTACTTTGCGCATATGAATCCTTATATGCACAAAAACCTCTTGCATGCCAGATACGAAGTCAACCAGCCCTTTGTGTCATTGTTCTCCATGGATAAGGATAGGGCTGGGAATAATACCACTTTCATGGCCAAAATATTATGTTTCATTGCTGAAGGATTCATCTATATATTTAAGGCCACCCCCCCCCCCTTATTTAGGGTGATTTATGGAAGTTGAAACTCTAATATGGTGCATGTAAGAACGATCTTCTGTGACATTGCACAATAATGGAACCCTCAAGGTAGAGATCTTGCATGACAGGTTCCTTATGGTTCCTCCCTTGAGTGGTCCAATAGTTTTGTAATCCTCTCCCAGCCTCTTGTAAACCCAATTCATGTGCATGAAAATACTCTTCTTTCATGCACCCTAGACGTTGTGTGTATACTACATTCCTACGCGTACCCCTTAACCTTGCTCGCAAGCCTCCAATATTGCATGCATACCTTATTTGAATCTCCATGGATTTTCATTATATAAAATCACCATGTTTGAGAACATTTTACCTAAAACCCCCATACCTTGCGTGCAAATCTTGTGTGCAATCCTCCAAGCTTGTGCATAGTGACTTCTTGGTCCATCTCAAGATGTCCCTTATTCCTCTAGTGCATGTTTTTCTATACATTTTTCTTCTCAGCATATGTACTCTAATGTCTCTTTCTTCTCAACATAGGCATGATAATGTGGACCTCATGATTGACCACTCCACACTATTCCAACCTATAATTTCTAAAGTCATTCCCCTCTTAGAGGTGCATGAGATGAGGTTATGTAAGTCCAAGGGGTGTGGAGTGAGTCCCCCCCATCCATGTTGCATGATGTAAGATTTCCTAGTACCAACATACTCAGCACATGATGTTAAACTAGAGTCTTACCTCATATAATGTACATAGGATTTCCCATGTATGCTCATAATGGGATGCCACCTCCTCCCAACACGGGTCACAGAACTCCCAAAATGGGTAGCTTCCATGCATAAGCCTCACACATCCTTGATGGGATGATCCAGTATGACTCACAAAAAATAAGATATTCCTCAAATAGAATATTATCCTCCTAACATGAAATGATATCCTCCCCAATAAGCTTCCATTTGTAAGCCCCACACCATCTCTCATCAATGCATCTTTCAAGACACGAGTTTTAGTTTTACTACTCCCTCTTGTTTCTCACACCAAATATGAATCACGTGAGCTTAGAGGTTAGTAGTGGCCACAAAATTCATCCTACTTCCTCAGTAAACCCTCCTGGATCAAGCCCCAATAATAAATGATCTATACAGGTAGCTTCCATGCATAATCCCCAACCACATCATGTCCCCTCAATGGGAAGTTTACATGCGTAATCCCTAACCATGTGTTCCACTTCCATGGGAATACTCCTTGGGTATAAGCCCAAATTCCCCTTACAACTACATGGGATTTGATTCTCAATAAATTAGGATACATAGGAAGCCTCCCTGAGGTCCAAATCCAACACTCCATCCACTCCATACACTCCATTCACATCCATCCTGATTTTACCCGGGGATACCACATCTAAGTGAGATCATGCCACCCACTCAGACAACTCCCAAACACAAGCCACACACCATGTCATCCAACCAATAGAAATCCTCTTACAAAGGGAATCCTTCAAGATTAATCCCACCACTATCTATCAAAATACATGGGTTTTGATCCCTATATTCTAAACAGAGTACGTAGGACACCTCTATGAGGTTTAATCCCAACCAACGGTAAACCTTAGTGTCCCCATCCTAGGGTTCTGCCTCCTTAATCCACCTCCAGTGGTGTCCAGATCAACCTTTATAGTGTGACATTTTCCCTTTATGGCACACACCTCTTAGATCCACCTCCATAGGTTGTTTTTATCCATCTGTCGGTAAACTTTTCCAATGTTCCCTCCTAGAGACATTTTCTTGATCCGCCTATGTAGGGCATTCTAATTAGCCTCATCCCATCTCTAAAAGACTTTTAACTCATGACATGTCTCACACTGTTACCTAATTATGAACATGGGATTATTTTGGTGAAAGACTTGGAAGATATGCCTCTAGAATTAGATTCCTCGTGACTGGCATGGGATGAATTAGGTTTCACACCTAAAGATGCCTCCATGAGATTCCCTCTAATGAGGAAGATACAGGTGACCATTTTTTCCAACATCCATACATTCTATTGATTATAAACATGACTACTCTAATGATAGAAGATTGTTACCCTATCAAAGCCCCTTGGAATTTCTAGACAAAAATAGAATAATTAGCTAGAATCAATAAAGATATAGTACCGATAATGAGTTTCACAAACATGAATTGACCTATGAGGAAGACCAATAGTAGGCAATGGGCTCCAAGGATGAATCCATGGAAGGAGGAACCAAAATCACATCATCATGTTTCAATCAAGGAGAATTCATGACATGTTCTAGTTGTGGGGTGTGACAAAAACAAATATTACCTAAGTTAAAATGTAGTATAGTGGGTAACCTAGGTTGTCTTTAGCGAGGAGTTCATAACAATTACATTTTTCACTTAAAATAAAGAAAGAAAAAGAGGTTTTTTTTAAATTGATTGAGTTTAAAAATAAAGAAAGCAATTAAAAATAAAGTTTGAACACTAATGGATGAAGATAGTGATGGGTTCAGGGTAGGATAACCTTTTGAAATGTCATCATATTCATAAATATCATCTTACCTCTCTTCCTATTGAATGAAAAATGAAAGACTCCTTGATCAAGTTATCAATCACCCTTGGTTAAAGAAAGAAAGGTAACTCACTCCTATATGCATAGAAGTTCATTTAAAAAATCCTAAACAACTAAGTAAAGTCTCGATTGTGAATTGTTGCTCCTTGTAACTCTATAAAATTTCACTAGTTCCACACACATGCCAACAATTTCTGGACACTCGCTACCTAACTCAATCTGCTCGATCGAGACAAATTGCACTAGGCAGAGGGAGATTAAAAGTCTTCAACCAAAGCTATTAACGATGAATACACCAAACTCAGAACATGATCACATTAATGTAATTGGGAAACATTGAGAATATAAATCATTCAAAATAAAAATATGGTTTTACATTTAAGAAAAAAACTCTGACATTACAAAAGTGAAACTCCCCCTTCCCCAATCACTTAAAGGTGTTACCCCTCCATGTGAAGGGTAATAGAGTTTAAAGAGGGAAAAGAGAGCATGATGAAACAGATAAAAGAGAAAAAAGAAAATACAAAGAACTTAAAGAACTCAAAGCTTGATCACAGCCCCTCTTGCACCTTCTTCAACCCCTTTGAATGGAAGTGAACACTCTTATTTATAGGCTTGTGGAGTAGAAAATTTTCCTTCCTCCAAAATTACTCCACTGATAGTTGGAGTCTGATTACCATATTAAATGGAAGAATCTTAGGAAGGTGTCTTCATAAATTTTGTTTCTCTATCTCTCTCCTATTAATGTCTCCCCAAAATCTCAGAGAATTTGGACAAGTATACCAAAAGATATACTCAAATTACTAATGATAACTTTTTCTGCCCAAGGTGACTCTTCAACTTCCTATTTTTTGTCGAATGAAATGGATGAGTTAATGAACGAATATCTTCATGAAATTTAATGTGAAAATGATGACCAGATTCCTCTTTCTCTTCCATCTTGAATCACCTCATTTTGACATATGTAGGCCGATAAATTCCTCATTAATTAAGGTGGGATCCATTCTGTCGGCCAACAAACTTTTTCCACTTAATGAATTTTTCTGGGCCATTGTGTCTCAAATTGGACCTTGATCCAAAATAAAAAGTTGAATACCATGATCCTGGAGAGCCAAAAAAATTAATCACTCAATTTGGATCAAAATAGTAAAAGATATGCCCAAAATATAGAAGCTCAATAAAAGTGATAAATATCTAGAATTAACCAATTTTCACAATTAAGCCCATAATCCTTCCCCAACACTAAAATGATACAAATCAGCTCAAATTGATTATTTGGTAGGGGTTAAATAATTTAAACATACATGAAAAATAATGAAAATATTATCACTATCAATTCCCCCACACTTAGCACTTGGAATCCCGGACAAGTCAACATCAAAATCACATCAAAGAAAATTCAAAACACATGCCAATGAGATCCAAAAATTACATACCAAGAAACCAAATGATATCATGCCTCGTCAAAAAAAATATTCCAAGTTTTCCATTCAGATCATTCAATATTTTTTCTCTTCATTTCTCCTCCCATTCACACAAGACACCTACCTCACATGAATTTTCTCTCATCTCACAAATATCAATTTTCAAAAAAAAAATTCTCATCCATACCAATGCAAGGGTCGCCATAGGTTTGAAAAAATCCTACTTCTCCACCTGATGTGTGTCAAAAACATGTGTTTATCATGATGAATTTGTAGGGTTGTTCTATGGATTTCAGTTGGTAGTATTTTTATGTGAAAAATTCTAAGGCTGAATAAGGAGGGATTGGATCTTTTTGAAGCAAAATTTCACAATTCTAATTTTCACTCAAGTATGGTATCCTCCTCACTCCCCTTAGTAGAAATCCAGCTCCATCATCATTAAAAATCTAGTAATGTTCAAATATCTCATCATTTTAGTAGAAAAAATTTCAATCTTCGCAAATGTGATCTTTCTTGAAAGCTCCATAAAAGGTATAACTTTCTTTCTCCATTAGAAGATCCAAAAAGGCACAGCTTCTCTTATCAAGAAAGCTCCAAAAAAGGTACAAATTTCAACATAATGATTTTTTTAGTAGTAAAAACATCTCTTCAGCATTTGATTTTCCACCCAAAGTTTCCACTAAATGAGGTAGCACAACACAAGACAACTTCTCTCACACTTAAGTTCAACTATATCATGGAATTTCACTTTAAGAGCAAGTTGGATAGGGAAAATTGGCTTGTAATGTGGCTAACCCAATAGGTTGTTCATGAATTATAAGGGATAAAAGGATTAAATGTACAAGGTATGCCATAATGAAAGGGATTATCTTGAAAAGGTGACTTTAAAACCAAAGAAATTCCTCAATCATTTAAAATGCATGTACCTCAAACCCTCAAGTTTTGAAAGGAATAAATAAAATTCTGGTTAAAAAAAGCAAGGTCTGGTTATCTCAAGAAGTGAGGTGAATAAATAGAATATGAAAAAAAGGGTTCATAAGCCTCACAATAAAGTGATTTAAAAGATAAAGATAGTGAAATGTGGCATGGGATTCAAAAATCAGAGTACTTTTCATGAAATTCCCAAAGAATTGAACTTGAAACAAAGTCATTTTCAGCATTCATTTAAGCTCAGTTTCATGGAATAAATTGGTTCACTCAATGACATGGGTTTCAAAAATGGTAATGATAATCATTTAAGCTCAAAATGTTTAAAAACACAACAAAAAAATTAAAAATAAACACACATAAATTTAAAAAACACACGGTTTTTTTTGAAAAACAAACAACAAATGAAAATCCTAAACTACAATGGTTACCTCCCCCGCACTTAAATGATGCGGTGTCCTCAATGCATTCAAATAGGTGTAACATGTAATCATATTTTAAAATGAATCACAAAAACAAGAAATTGTAAAGGATAGGTATGACCTGATGGCTCTTATTGATAGACAGGTTGGAGGAGCGGGATCTCCTCTACTATATCTGATGGAATGGTCCCATGGAATTTATTCACCCTGTGTCCATAAATAGTGAATGTCTCCTGCTCTGCATCCTTCACAATCTACACAGCACCAAAAGGATATACATGATTAACTATAAATGTACCCTCCCATATGGAACAAAGTTTATCTAGCCTCATCTTGAGTCTTGAGTTGAATAGAAGCACTTTATCTCCAATATGGAAGTGTTTCGGTTGGATTAGCTTATCATGAGCCACTCTTGTTCTTTCTTTGTAAATCCTAGAATTTTCAAATGATTCTCTTCTAATTTCATCTAGCTCCCACAACCACAATATTCTCTCTTTCCCAGCACTTTCAAGATCTAAATTCATCTTCCTCATAGCCCAATACACTTTATGCTCCAATTCCACAGGTAGGTGAATTTTTTTCAATAAATCAGCCTATATTGACTCATTCCAATCGGGGTCTTGTAGGCTGTCCTGTAATACCATAATGTGTCTTCTAACCTCTGGCCACAATCCTTCATGTTTGGTTTAACGTTCTTCTCCAAAATTCATTTGATTTCCCTACTGGACACTTCAGCTTGACCATTTTTTTGTGGGTTATAGGGAGTTGATGTTTTATGATACACCCCATACAACTTTAGTAAAGCCTCCATTATCCTATTGAAAAAGTGATTCCCTTGATCACTAATGATATCTCTAGGCCCTCCAAACCTACAAAATATGTTAGCCCTAACAAAATCACAAACAACATTAGCATCATCAGTCCTGGTGGCTTTTTATTCCATCCATTTGGAAACATAATCAACTGCCAGAAAGATATAAGAATTTCTAAATGACATTGTGAAATGGCCCATAAAATCTATATCCCAGACTTCAAAAATCTCACAAAAATTAAGTGGTTTTTGGAGAATTTCTTGTCTCTTTGAAATGTTTTCCAAAAATTGACATTTTGGACACCTTTTGAAAAAATCGTGAGAATCTTTAAAAAGGGTGGGCCAATAAATTCCAAATTCTAAAACCTTTCTTGGTGTCCTTTGAGGTATAAGGTGGCCTCCACAAGATAATATGTGACAAAACTCAAAGACATAACCAATTTCACTCTCAGGAAAACATCTTCTTATCACTTGTTTATTGCAAATCTTCCAAAGAAATGGATCATCCCAAATGTGATATCTAGATTTAGATTTCAGTTTGTGAATTTGGTGAGAATTGAAATGATATGGGACCTAAGATGTTACCAGATAATTGACCATGTTAGCATACCAAGTCACTTATCCTTCAACCAAGTATAGCTTCTCTCCTGTAAGGTGATCATTCAATGGTTCTTTTTCTAGAATTTCAGATTCAGTAGTGTTGGAAAGTCTGGTTAAATGATCAGCCACTTGGTTCTCAGATCCCATTTTTTCCTTGATTCTAATGTTGAACTCATCTAGCAGTAACATCCATCTCACTAAACTCGTTTTATCTTTAGACTTCTTCATCAAGTACCTAAGAGTTGCATGATCAGAAAAAACAGTGACTTTAGTTCCAAGTAGATATGATATAAATCGTTCTAAAGAAAAAACAACTACTAAAAACTCCTTTTCTGTGGTTATGTAATTGAATTTAGATGCATCCAAGGTTCTTAGAGCATATGCAATGACTTGTGGCATGTCCTCAATTATCTAAGAAAGGACTACTCCAACTTCTTGGTTGGAAACATCACAAAGTATCTTAAATAGTTCTTCTCAATTTGGTGGCTGCATCACAAGTGGTTTAATAAATCTTCTCTTCATCTAATCAAAGGATTCCCTACATGCATCATTGAAATCAAAATCAGCATATTTCAAAAGAAATATAGAGATAGAGAGAGAAATATTACTGGAATACTTGATAAACCTCATGTAAAATCCTTCATATCCTAAAAAATATCTAACATACATCACATAAGTTGGGTAAGGAAATGAATTTATCACTTAAATTTTTGATTTATCAACTTTAATGACCTTTTTGAAAATGAAATTCCCAAGTAAAATCCCTCTCTCAACCATGAAATGACACTTTTCAAAATTTAAAACAAGATTATTTTCAATGTAGGTTTTCAAAACTTTTTCTAGGTTTTTCAAACAATGGTCAAAAGAGTTTCCAAAAACCATGAAATCATCCAAGAAAACCTCCAAGAAATATTTAATGTGATTAGAAAATATACTTACCATGAACCTTTGAAATGTACCTGGAGCATTATATAATCCAAATGGCATCCTTTTATATGTAAAAGTGCTGAAGGGACATGTAATGGTTGTCTTAACTTTATCCATAGGAGAAATGGGTATCTAGAAATAACCTTAAAATCCATCCAAAAAGCAATAATGAGTTCTTCATACTAATATCTCTAAAATATGATCAATAAAGGTAATGAGGAAATGATATTTCTGAGTGACTTGATTCAACTTCCTAAAATCAATTCACACTCTCCAACTATTTTTAATTCTCATAGGGATTAATTTATTCTTTTAATTAATCATAGTTGTTAGGCCAATTTTTGTTTGAAATTTATGAATTGGGCTAGCCCACTATGAATATAAGATGGGATAGATGATCCCAGCTTAATATAGCTTCTAAATCTCCTTCTTCACAACCTCCATTAAAGTGGGATTCAACCTCCTTTGGGGTTGTCTGATAGGTTTGGAATCTCGCTCAAGAAAAATTCTATGTGAGAATAATTTTTGGTTGATTCATGGAATATCAGCTAAACTTCACCCTATCTCTTGGATATTATATCTCAAAAGATCAATCAATTATTTCTCTTGGATTTCAGAGAGATTATTAGCAATTATCACTATTAGTTTCTCTCCCTCCCTAAGGTACACATATTTTAAATCAGTGGGGAGTGGTTTGAGTTCCAGATCAGGGGGATGCTCAAGGTATGAAACTAAATTAATGTCTCCCACTTCCAAATTTTATACCTCCTTCACACAAGAAACCATATCATCTTCCTTATCATTTAAAAAATCATCAAATAAATCAGATTTTACCTCTTCCTCCCATAGGAAATTAGAATCTCCAGCATTTTGGGCATCCACATGTTCAATGATATTTTCAATCGAAGAAGTCTCTCTTAATTATAATAATTCATATAACATACCCAATTCTTCAATGAGTTCTACACCAACTTCATGGGAAATTGAAAATATGGAGTGATCATATAATTGGTGCCTCATGGATTCAAAAATATTGAAGTGGATAGTTCTATATCCAAACTCCATGGTGAGTGTCCCTTTGTGGACATTGATGATGGTCTTGGCTATCTTCAAGAAAGGCCTCCCCAAAATTATGGGTGAGTGTGAATGCCTCCTATCTTCTTCCATATTTATCATGTATAAGTCAAATGGGAATAAGAGATCTTTGAATTTCACAAGGGAATCCTCTAAAACTCCTACAGGAAAAACTGTGGATTTGTTTTCAAGATGTACTGCCACTCTTGTGGGCTTCAAGTCTCCCATTTACAAAGAAGTGTATGCTAAGTGAGGTAATATATTAATTTAAGCACCTAGATCACACAAATCATTATATAAATTTAAATAACTAATGGTTCATGGAATGGAAAAGGTCCCTAGATCTTGACATTTGGTTGGAAATTGTGGTGTGATAAGGGCTGAGACGCTTATTCCAAATTTTATCCATTCATTAACTTAAAGTATCCTCTTATTGGTGAAAATATCCTTCAAAAATTTAGTATACTTTGGAATTTTTTTGACATCTTCATGTAAGTGGATATTGATTTCCACTTTTTGGAAGGTGTCCAAAATTTCTTTTTGAAGTGCTTCCTCTTGAAATTTCTTTTATTCAATCATCCTTGATGGAAATGGTGAGGGTAAGTATTTATTATCCCTTTTTTCCCTTTTCAAGGGTGTTTCTTGTCTCTTTTTCCTTGGCTTATCCTTCTCTTGATCCTCTTTCTTCTCTTATTCACAATGCATTTTCAAAAAAAATTCAGAGTTTACAACTTTATTATCCCTTAACTCAGGTGGTCTTGTTTAATGTTCATGGGATACTGGTGGTGAGAGTCCTTTTCCACTTCTTGTTGTTATCATGCTGACATTCTTCTTTGGGTTTGGGAATTTTTGGGAAGGAAGTTTCTGAGGATTTTTTGTTATGAAGTCCATGAGACTGTCAAACTTGCTAGAAAAATCTTTTACAGTGTCTTTGAGCCCTTCAATATCATATATCTGGTGTTGGTTTAGAATTATGGGCTATGCACTAGTTGATGGTTTCTCATAGTGTATTGGGAAAGTGGGTAGTTGGTGGTGTGAAGGCTGGTTATAAGATTGATATTGTTGAAATTGTGGTGGGTTTTGGAATTGTTTCTAGAATGGGGGTTGGTTTTGGAACTGGTTTTAGTTTGAGGGTCTAGCCTGATATTGCTAATTTCCAAACCCATATTGAACATGGTTAGGATCTCTCCATCCTTGATTTTGTTGGAATTTTCTTTGATGAAAAGCTTCTGTACAAGTTTTTGATCCCTGTATTTCAGCACATTGGTCAGTGAAATGATCAGGTGATGAGCATAAACCACATACTTTAGCCAGTGTTTGTTGGTCACCCACTTGTTTCAAGGCTCTCTGTCTCACCAAACTGGTTAGCTCTTCAATATTTGTTTCTAGTAATGGTGATTTATCAGAAGTTTTTACCTCATGAATACCTCTTGTTCCAGTACCTCTTGTACCAAACTATTGCGGGTTCTAAGAAATCTTCTCAATCAAACCCTTGGATTATTCTGGTGACTTGTCAATCAATGCACCTCCAGATGATTCATCGAGAAGGTTTATGTTATTTTCCAATAATCCTTGATAGAAGAAGACAATAAATTTATTCTCCTTCATGTATTGATGTGGGCATCTAGAACATAGCTTTTTAAATCTTTCCCAGTACTCGTAAAATGTTTCTCCAGATGATTTTTGGATGGAATAGATCTCCTTTATAAAGGTTGTTCTTCTGGAGGTGGGGAAAAATATTTTCATCAAGCATCTCACCAAGTCATTAGATTCATCCACGTCTCTAGGTTGTAGACCATACAACCATTCTTTGGAAACTTCTTCCAATGAAAATGTGAACTCCTTCCACTTTACTTGTTCCTCAACTACTCCACGTGGTATGAAGGTTGAGCAGACATGTGTGAACTCTTTAATATGTTTTTTGGGATCTTCACCTACCAAGCCATGAAACATTGGGAGCAATGGAATCATATTAGGTTTCATCTCAAAATAATTTTTTAACACTCACAAGATAATTTGATTATTTTGATTAAGGAATTGTGGGGCACAAAGGTCTCTAAGGGTTGGGTTTTTATTTTCATCCATGATTACAGGCTCAGAGTGAACACTTGAAGTTTCACTCAAGTCTATAAGAGAAATATCCTCAAATTCAGATTATAAATTGAAGTTTTTGAGTCTATTCAACAAGTTTCTTTCAATTTTAGGATTAAGGGGGAAAGTTTCAGTGTTTGAGGTTCTAGTCATGCAACTTTAAAAAGAAACTAAGAAAATAGAAAAGAAAATGTTGGCACTACCTCCTCAGAAATGGTGCCAAGTTCTGACATGTGCCTATTGTGGGGTGTGAAAAAAAATATTACCTAAGTTAAAATGTAGTAGAGTGGCTAACCTCGGTTGTCTCCAGAGAAAAGTGTACAACAATTAAATGTGTCACTTAAATTAAAGAAATAAGAAGAGTTTGTTTTTAAACTATTTGAGTTTAAAAATAAAGAAAGCAATTAAAAATAAAGATTTAACACTAATGGATGAATATAGTGATGGTTTCAGGGTATGATCACCTTTTTAAATTTCATCATAGTCATAAAGATCATCTTCCCTCTCTTCCTATTGAATGACAAATGAAAGTCTCCTTGATCGAGTTATCAATCACCCTTGGTTAAATAAAGAAATTGAACTCACTCCTATGTGCATGGAAGTTCATCAAAAATCCTAAACAACTAAGGCAAGTCCTGATAGGGAATTTTTTCTCCTTATAACTTTATAAAATTTCACTAGTTTCACACATGTGCCAACAATATCTGGACACTCACCACCTAACTCAATATGCTTGATCGAGACAAATTGCACTAGGCGGAGGGAGATTAAAATTCTTCAGCCAAAGCTATTAGCGATTAATACACCAAAATCAGAACACGATTACATTGATAGAATTTGTAAATATTGAGAATAGAAATTATTCAAAAGAAAAATATGGTTTTACATTTAAGCACAAAACTCTGATATTATAAAAGTGAAACTCCCCCATCCCCGATCACTCAAAGGTTTTACCACTCCATGTAAAGGGTAATAGAGTTGAAAGGGGAAAAAGAGAGCCTGGTGAAACAAAGTAAAGAAAAAGTAGAAAATAAAAATAACTTAAAGAACTCAATACTCTATCATATCCCCTATTTCACCTTCTTCAACCCCTTTGAATAGAAGTGAACACTCTTATTTATAGGCTTGTGGAGTAGAAAATTTCCCTCCAAAATTACTCCACCAAAAATTGGATTCTGGTTAGAATATTAAATGGCCAAATCATGGTAAGGTGTCTTCATAAATCTTGTTCCGGTATCTATTTTTCATTCTTCCTCAAAATCTCATATAATTTGGAAAATTTTACCAAAATTTATACTCAAATTACTAATGACAACTTCTTCTTCTTGAGGTGACTCTTCAACTTCCTCTTTTTGGTTGAATGTAATGGATTCCTTAATGACCTAATTTCTTAATGAAATTTAATGTGAAAATGATTTGTAGAGTCCTATTTCTATTATAGCTAGAATACCCTCATTTGGACATATGTAGGCCAAGAAATGCCTCATTAATTAAGGGGGTTTCCATTCTATCGGCAAGAAAAAATTTACCACTTGATGAATTTTTTTGGGCCATTGTGTCTTGAATCAGACCTTGTTATAAAAGAAAAAGTTAAAGACCAAGACCTTGGAGAGAATAAAAAAAGGAATCACTTGATTTGGATAAAAATGGTAAAATATATTCCCAAAATACAGAAGCTTCATAAAACTGATAAATATCCAAAATTAACCAATTTTCACAATTAAGCCTATAATCATTCCCCAACACTAAAATGATACAAATCAGCTCAAATTGACTATTTGGTAGGGGTTAAATCATTGAAACAAACATGAAAAATAATGAAAATATTATCTCTATCAATTCATCACTGTTGAATGTGATGAAATCTACCCACCTTTGGAAATTGATAATGTGGGGTAACAATTACGATGCAATAGTGCACATCAGCACATGAGGTGGACGCACCCCTATGAAAGAATTGTAAAAAAATGGTAAAACCAATGTGAAATTATTCTCCTCAATATGGGGACTAGTAAATTTTGAGACATCAGCAGATTAGCATGTCACTAGATCTAGCTATATGGCACCAGGACACACTGAGAAAATAGTGGGCCTGACATGGAACTCACCAGAAATTGGGGTGGTTAAAAATTGGGCATTCTGGTCTACGACATCATCAGTGTGGATCTCTCTTTCTAAATGTGTAAGATTGAATGACGTTGTGAAATTGGTAACTATATTCCTCATATCCATGCTGGAAGCAAAATCTTCCTTCTTTTCACTAACCAAGATATAGGAAATTAATCACCAAATGCCCACAGATGTAGGGGTATGATAAATTCCAATGCATCAATACTAAAAGAACCCATATATACCACGATTTCAACTATGATAGAAAATATCGGGCTCCCATGCTCGATCTCACCCTCAGAAGAGGATTATTGATGAACTCTTTGCTAAGAGGTGACAAGATTATGGCGCTCTTTGAAAAAATCATGGTCCTCCTCCAATGGGGCAATAGGGGAAGCCACATGTCCTCCTTGATCATATTTCCCAATTGATCCTAAAAATATCACAAATCCTAATAGAGCAGAGGATAGGGTTTATGGAAAAATTCCATGGTATACATCACTAAATCTGCACGATCAACACGATAACATCCCTTGGGATCCAAATCAAGCCTCTCCATAAGCTGCTCCATGAGCTTCCGAGACTACCAACTATGTTGATGAGTCTATCAATGCACTGGTGGTTAAGGATCCTTTTCAAGATAAGAATACCCACCAAGACGACATGATATATTCTCTCATTGCTTGCCTAGAATCCCTTAAGACATGAAAGGTGGAAATATCACCTGAGGGAAAGTTGTATCCGGCATGGGTGGAAAACATGTGAGTTCCCCAAGATTTTTGGAACCATACCTTCACCCCCTTTTGAGAGGAAAAGTTTGGGATATGTATAACACTGAGAGGGGGGTGAATCAGTGTTGGGGACTTTTTAAACCAATTACAACTTTTATCCTTGTACCTCTTGACCTGTTAGTATCTTGATTCTCTTATTCACTTTTCCTTGTTGCATGCAATAATAGAAAGCAGTAAAAATATGCACACGATATTTTTACAAGGTTCACCACTCAATAAGAGTAGTTATGTCCTTACCATGCATGGGTACTGCATGGATTCTCCATTATAATGTGATATGATTTTACAATAGAGTGTCTAAGAAACCAATCCTCTAGCCAGTGTGAGTCCCTAAACTTTAGAGGGGGTGGGAAACAATCCCCTTCCCTGGACTGGTGATAGCCTAGTCCAACTTGCAGCCGCTATCGAGTTCTTTATACTGCCTATGGAGACAGTCTTCTTCCTTATTCAAAAGGTAAGTTCTTATCTTGATATATTTTAGTTCTCTTCACTTCATTGCTTTCAAAGCAGTAGGAAAGAAATTATCTTCTTTCTTTCTCTTATTCTCTAGTGCAAAATCCAACTTCACTAGTTCTTCTTATTTCTTCTTCTTAGTGCAACAACCAACTGCACTAAAACTCTTCTTTCTCTAGTATGTTCTTCTTTTTCTTCATCTCTTCTTTCTATGCAGCAAACCTACAAACTGCACACTCTTCTGCTTCTTCTTTTACTTCTTCAATGCAAAACCAGCGGCACTGAAACCTACTTTTCTTCACACATTCTCTTTCAGTGCAAAACCATCTACAATGAGCTCTTCTCCTTCTTCTTTCATACCCAAAAGCTGGAAGGAACCCCTGGAGCACAACAGCCTGCGTGCCTACTTTGACCTGAGCGACCTATACCTACGCAACTTATACTTGTGTGCCTCTTCTTCTTCTTTCTTACCCAGAAGTTGGCAGGAACCCCTGGAGCAAAGCAACCTTCATTCCCACTTTGACCTGTGCGACCGAGACCTAAAATACCGATACCTGTGCACCGGGAACCTGTGCGCCTCTACTTTCACGTTGCCCTTCAGATGTGGTGCCTTTGTGCAGCCTGTGCGCCAACACCTGTGCGCCTCCAACCTGCGTGCCCCCAACCTCCATGCCTTCTATAAACTCTCAACCTGCGCGCCCAACTCTCTACCTGTGCACCCAGAGCTCAAAGATAATTCTCAAGTGTTGAGCCTTAAGTAATGAGGAGGTGATTCATCTATTTATAGGCATTTTGAGGACTTGCGTGACCTTGACTTGCGCGCCAAAACTTGCAAGCCCATACCTGCACGCCACCACCTGCGCGCCACCACCTGCGCGCCACCACCTGCGTGCCACCACCTGTGCGCCACCATTTTCGTGCCACTACCTGCGCGCCACCACCTGTGTGCCATCACCTGTGCGCCACCACCTGCGTGCCACCACCTGCACGCCACCACCTGCGCCCCAATACCTGCGTGCCACTTTCTTTCCTTTTCCATATTTCTGAAATAATTCTATTTTTGAAATATGACTTGCATGCCTCTACAAAACTTGTGCGCTGCCACATGTGCGCCTTCTTCTTGCATTTGTCATTTTTGGATAGTATGATATTTGAAATGTTTTTTTCCAAAAACACTCCTTTACTCTCTTTATCCTTCATATGGATTTCACTACAAGTTCTCCAAACTTGAGATTATTGTAAAATACAAATCAATAAAGCATCCTATGATTTCATCCATTATTTTTGTAATATGAATTCCAAAATACTTCTTTCATCCTCACTTAAAATCCTCAATTCCTTTTGGAGTGTTAATTCCAAAGAACTCCATTTATCTCTCTTCTTCCAAAATTAGAGGCTTAAGGCTTCTTTAAACACCTTCAATGTTGCAGACAGTGTATCACCTTTGATACATGTATTTGGAACTTTAAAGAATAGTGAAACAATCATCTGATTTCAAGGAAATGTGTAATTCATGACCTTCTTAGAATTCCAATTCCTTCCACACTCTCTCTTCTTCTTCAGCCATAATTCTCTACTTCATGAAAATCATAAGATTCTTTTCTTCAAGTAAGTTATTGCATGGATATCATGCAATCGTGAAGCATTGCATGGTCTTATTTAGATCCCCATTCTTATTCAATCATCCTTATATGGATAATACATCGCTATTCTTCATTGTTGTAAACAATGTGTCACCTTTGACACAAGTTCTTTGAACTTAGGATCACTTCAACAATCGTCAGAATTAATCTTCTTAGAGAATTGCTCGAGTATGACATCCAATGCTATGATTCCATAAAATTCTCCAGGTAACCTCAATTCATCCAATATCTACTAACTTTTCAGTCCTTCTTCATTTTGACGAGTATTGAAAACTTTTGACAACAAATACAATCTTCATACACAAAGTGGTCCCAAAAATCTCCCCCTTTTTATTTTGTTATCAATACCACAAAGTCTCCTCAAATGAATGTGTCAATGTCAAAATAAGAATCTTCCCTCTCCCCTTTACTTGTTTCTCTCCCATTTCATTTCAATCTTTCATTTCACTTTCTCTCCCCCTTATTGACAAGAAATACAAAGTTCATGGTTGAGAGGGTATCAGTTCTTACTTAAGCAGTGTGCCACCAATCATTTCACTCTAACTCTACTTGATCAAAGCTCGATGTAGAAAACAAGAGAATTTGATTTAGACAACAAAGTTGTCCATTATCCACTGATCGTGATACCTCATGAGATGAGATCTCCTATAATTTTCTTCAAGGGTTTTCCACTTTAATTCCAGGAAAAAGATATTGAATGTGATAGGAAATAATCAATCCTAAAATTTCTGCACTCACTTCAACAAAAGGATAAAACATACTCTAGTGCAATTAGCAGGATAAGTGGCCTTGGTGAAATTTCATTCTTCTTATGTCACTGATTGACCTAGTTACTCCCCCTTTGTAAAAATATATTTATTTTGAGTAACCAGGGATGAGAGATTAAGAAATGAAATACCTTTTCCAATGACATAGTCCTCAGATAATCTTCAGAGTAGTTGAATTTAATACCAACTAAAGTTGATACTTATTGAGATAATGACTCTGGAAGATTCTTCATGTGTCTCCCTCTAAAAAGAACACTTCTCATCATTGAATCTATGGTTCTCCCCCTGAGATCTTGTATCACCTTCAATTCCCTGTATTTAAAGAACAAATACAATACACAAAGATTTAAGGGAATAAGGTGGATCCTCCATGCTTCTTCAATGTGAGCTGGATGGATGAGATGATTTTCTCAACTAAGATGCTCCATTTTCTCCACTCCTCACACTTTAACATTTGATCTTTAATTTTGAATATGGCTGTGTGGATCTCAATATTTCTTCCATCTCTTTGTGTGTGAATCTTCTTTCTTCAAGGGATTTCAAAGCACTAGAATCTCCTGGTGAAACTTTCATCTTTTTGAGGAATTCTTGTTGGGCTGGAGTAAATTTAAAGAACTTTCTGATAGTATGACCATCCTTATTGCACCTCACAAATAGAACTTCTTTGTCTTCATGTAGAATCTTTTTTCTTGTTTTTAGTACTAGCCTTAGCCTGTGCATCTTCTATTTTCCGCATTATTTCTAAATCTTTTGGCCAAACCACCAGTATATCATTAGGGACTGAGGCATCAAGATTTTATCTTCTACATGGCTTCTTCTGAGTGGCTTCCTTTTTAGTAATTCTTTTGGATGCACCACCCTTCACCTTCGTGGATTTAGAATCCAAGGACTTCTCATCTTTCCTTCTTGAAATCTTCTTGGGAGAATTTTTTTTCACATTATTCATCTGATTTCTTCCCAAGGATGCTTCTTCATTCTTGCCCAGCTTATGTGGTCTTCTTTTCTTATATGAACATGCACCATTCATATGACCACCCCTATTGCATACATCACAGATGTTATCTAACATTCCAAATCTGTTTGCAGTATACAGATGTTTTTGGATCTGTGGATGTTTCTTCTTCTTCTCTGGATTTCTCCCCCTTGAGATGAGCTTTCTCTATGATTTTAAATTTGAGGGATTGTACCAACAATCCAGTTCACAATACCCAAACCTATTGCAGCACAAACATTGACCAACAAACCTTGACTTCTTGTCATCTTATTGATAAGGTTTCTGAGTCTTCTTCTTGGTATTTTGTGATTTTTGTGGGGATATATCTTCCACACTCTTTCCCCTATCCACCCTATCCATGGTGATAGGTTTCATCTCACTTTTCTTCATCCAAACTTGTTTAGAATTTTTCTTCTAACCTACACTTTTTGTAGAAACAATTTTAGAACCATCAGTACAAGTTGGTATGGATGGTACCTTTACATTCTCAGCTGCTTGTGATAGATCAACGAGTGAAGCCATGATCTTCTTATCACATGTTTGAGGTCTTTTGATAGTAGAATCCTTCAATGAGCATTGAGTACTAGCGGCAACTGTTTCCTTCTTTTGTGAAGACTCAATATGCATATTCTCAAGATTGGTCAACTCATCTTCTAATTTAAGAAATCTCGTATTGAGGATGAATTCCTGGTCTCCAATAATAGTCATCTTCTCTTAACAATCCTTCTTTAATCTTTAAACTTCATCTTCATGCATATTCACTTTGTTTTCTAATAAAGAGTCAAGTTCTTTGATCTTCTTGGAATCTTATTCAAAATATAACTTCTTGAAATAATTGCTTTCTATCAGCTCATCTTCAAGTGCATGGATCTTCTCTTCTAGAGTCTTATTGACTTCCTCTTTTTATTCAACATCTTTGAGCCACTTTGAAGAGTTTACTTCAAATCCCATCTTGGTTTCTTTAAAGGATCCAACCTATCTAGAGAGATTTAAACATTCAAAAAAAAATTCTTGTAAGCCCTTTTCCAAAACATCATTTTCTTCTTCTAGCTGAGTGATATTTTCCTGCATACATTGAAATACTCCACAAACCAAGGATGCACTTTCTTCAGGAATACCATGCAGAATCATTCTTAGTCTATCAACTGATATTTCTTGAGATGTTGTAGATTGATCATCACCACTTGTGCTATAATTTTCATCATGAGGATAGTTTCCAAATGTACTAACACATACCTCTTGATCAGTTGAGGTAGGAAGGTTGTCCATATTCTTGGTGGAGACATGATCCACCTTCTCATTACTTTACAAGTCTGGTGTTTCTTCAACATCAGGCAAATATGGAGAACCAGATGCTTCCTCTTCTTTAGATAAGAGGGGATTCTTCTTCAATTTTCTCTTCTCTTTCTTTTTCCTATTTATCATGGTCTTGGTAGATATATATTTCTGCTCAGAGATAGATGGATCTTTACAAACACTACTCTTCATTGTTGACTCTAGAAAGGAGCTCAAGTTTTCAAAAGAGAATAACTTCACTGTAGAGAATCCAATAGAGGTGAACCTCCCTATGATACCAATTGAGAGGACCAATTTAAGATATGTCTAACACTGAGAGGGGGTGAATCAGTGTTGGGTACTTTTTAAACCAATTCCAAATTTTATCCCTGTACCTCTTGACCTTTAGGATCTTGATTCTCTTATTCTATTTTCCATGTCGCATGCAATAATAGAAAGAAGTAAAATATGCACACGATATTTTTACAAGGTTCACCACTCAATAAGAGTAGCTACTTCCTTTCCATGCATGGGTATGACCACTGTATGAATTCTCCATTATAATGTGATATTTTTTTACAATGGAGTGTCTAAGAAAACAATCCTCTAACCAGTGTGAGTCCCTAAACTTTAGAGGGGGTGGTAAACAATCCTCTTCCCTGGACTGGTGATAGCCTAGTACAACTTATAGCCTCTAGTGGGTTCTTTATAGTGCCTATGGAGACAGTCTTCTTCCTTCTTCAAAAGGCAGGTTCTGCTCTTGATCTATTTCAGTGCTCTTCACTTCATTTCTTGCAAAGTAGTAGGCAAGAAATTCTCTTCTTTCTTTCTCTTATTCTCTAGTGCAAAATCCAACTGCACTAGTTCTTCTTCTTTCTTCATATTTTTTCTTCATAGTGCAAAAACCAACTGCACTAAAACTCTTCTTTCTCTAGTATTTTCTTCTTATTCTTTTTCTCTTCTTTCTATGCAGCAAACCTGTAAGATACACACTCTTCTACTTCTTATTCTACTTATTCAATGCAAAACCAACTTCACTGAAACCTACTTTTCTTCACACGTTCTCTTTTAGTGCAAAACCATCTGCACTGAGCTATTATCCTTCTTCTTTCCTACCCAAAAGCTGTAAGGAACCCCTGGAGCACAACAGCTTGCACGCCTACTTTGACCTATGTGACCTATACCTGTGCGACTTATATTTGCGCGCCTATTCTTCTTCTTTCCTACCCAAAATTTGGTAGGAACCCCTGAAGCAAAGCATCCTGCATGCCCACTTTGACCTATGCGACCAAGACCTGTGCGACCGAGACCTGCGCATTGGGAACCTGCGCGCCTCTTCTTACACACTACCCTTCAGACGTGCTACCTTTGTGCAGCCTGTGTACCAACACCTTCGCACCTCCAACCTATGCGTCCATAGCCTACGTGCCTTCAAACAACTCTCAACCTGCATGCCCAACTCTCTACCTGCGCGCCCAGAGCTCAAAGATAATTCTCAATTATTGATCCTTAAGGAATGAGGAGTTGATTCGTCTATTTATAGGCATTTTGAGGACTTTCATGACCTACACTTTCGTGCCAAAACTTGTGCGCCCATACCTGCACACCACCACCTGTGCGCCACCATCTGCGCACCACCACCTGCGCACCACAACCTGCGTGCCACCACCTGCACACCACCACTCGTGCGCCAATACCTGCACACTGATTTTTTTCCTTTTCCATATTTCTGAAATAATGCTATTTTTGAAATATGACTTGCGTGCCTCTACAACACTTGCGCGCTTCCACTTGCGCGCCTTCTTCTTGCCTTTGTCATTTTTGGATAGTATGATATTTGAAATGTGTTTTTCCAAAATCACTCCTTTACTCTCTTTATCCTTCATACATCTTGCACCACAAGTTCTCCAAAGAACTCCATTTATCTATATTCTTCCAAAAGTGGATGCTTAAGGCTTATTCAAACACTTTCAATGTTGGAGACAATGTATCACCTTTGATACATGTATTTGGAACTTTAAAGAATAGTGCAATAATCATCAGATTTCAAGGAAATGTGTAATTCATGACCTTCTTAGAATGCCAAGTCCTTCTACACTCTCTCTTCTTCTTCATCCATAATTCTATACATCATGAAAATCATATGATTCTTTTCTTCAAGTAAGTTCTTGTATGGTTCTCATGCAATCATGAAGCATTTCATGGTCTTATTTAAATCCCCATTCTTCTTCAATAATAATTATATGGATGATACATCGCTATTCTTAATTGTTGTAAACAATGTGTTACCTTTGACACAAGTTCTTTGAACTTAGGATCACTTCAACAATCGTCAGAATTAATCTTCTTAGAGAATTGCTCAAGTATGACATCCAATGCTATGACTCCATAACAATTTTCCAGGCAACCTTACTTCAGCCAATCTCTACTAAATTTTCAGTCCTTCTTTATTTTGATGAGTATTTACAACTTTTGACAAAAAATACAATATTCATACACAAAGTGGTCCCAACACCTTCAACAGGATGGGCAACCCATTGCAGCATTTGTAAAACTTCATCTCAAGGTGTGGACCCATGTTGGGTACCCGGGAGAAATCGGAGGCATCCAAGCTCTAAATTTTTGTTCAGACATTATAAGGGAATGTGTTCATCTATTACATACAATTACCCATCAACTCCATCACTATCTAGGAAGATATCTACAACAAATTTCTATACCAGTTCAGATCCACTACATGAAAGATAGTCATTTTTGATCTCTTCAAGTACAAGAAGCTTTCTGGTGAGTGAACCACAGACTTCTTTGCCCAATGGAAGGGCCTTACGTATTCACATGATATGTCACTAACTCAAGAGTAGTATTTAATGATGAGTGTGGGAAAATTCAAGACTGAACCGGTCCCCACCCTCATCACTCATAACTTTTCAAGTGGCTTTTCGGAATTCTCTGGAAAGGCTCAATATCTATAGGAATCCAAGCAGGCATGTCCATTGCTTATTCTATCTCCTTTAAGAAGAACCGCCAAGATAGAGATTTTTTCCACCATACAAGTGGAGGCCCCAAAGTCACTAGAGATTCTTCTGATAGATCCTCACCCAACACAGCCTATCCAAGTGTAGCAACCTCATCCAGCTCAATCTTGCCCAGTGCAGAATTAGGAAGCACCTCCTCACCAGGCATTGTTGTCTAGATGAGATAATGTGCCTCCAGCCCCTCATCAAGTCCAGGCTCCCAAATATCCCTTCCTAGATAGGATAAATCGAACCTATTCATTCAAGGAATCATAGGTTATTATTTATTTCTATAGTTATTTGGAACAAGGGGTTCTGAAGTAGCTATAGTTCAGGAATCCACATGAAGAAAAGATTAGTGACTTCCATGACCATTTCCTCTACCGCAGGATCCTTGTACATACCATAAAATAGTGATATATGTTAAAAGATTAGTTTTAGGATAAAGTGAAAAATAGTTTGGTCAAGTTTGGTCATCTCTCGGCACAGATGGAATGCGTCTCCACCAAGCCAAAGAGTAACAGTGAAGGTGAATGTAAACAAGATTCTAACTATGGGAATCAAAAGTATAACAACTGGTTGTCCCACAGGGTAGTCTCTCATTCCCATGACACCATTCGTACCTGCTTAGGTTGGCCCAAACCTCCTAAATTCGCTTCATCTTCTCTAACTAATGCCTCCAAGTCCACATTGCAGTCTTCTATGTATCGTAAGAGAATACATCGACGGTGTAAGGGAAATAAAAGTCCCATGCTGATGTTGGAGTTGTCTCACACACTCGGGGACTTAATGCCTATAGATATGGTAATTATTCCCTAAGTTTCCCCATCATTGGATGACTTTTCTAATGACGATCAGGAGTATGCCTCCCTGATTACCATCGAACTGGTGGACCCCTATATTGTCCCTGATGATGAGGAACATCTAGAAAGACCTCTGAGCACTCTCAGATAACATAATCAAAGAATTATAGGAAATTAAAATCAGATAAATGATCAATCCAGTGCTTCAATGAAAAATGTGTATGCTAATGAAACTAGATAATAGGTTTTTCAAAGAGTTCAATAAGCACAGTCCTCCTATCCTACTCCATCAAACATGTTTTAGAATATGACCATGATAATTAACCAAATAGAACATCCATGACTAAATCATTATCGGCCGCATCTAGCTAAATTCAGGCCTTATCCAACCTATAGTAATCTAGTGGTGGTTCTAGGAAATTTATCTAATGAGAAGCAGGATATTGCTAACACCAACCATAATCTAGTGGTTTAGCCAGCATCACCCAACTTATATCCCACAAAAGAGTGTCCCCATGTGGGAATAAATATGATTTTGGAATAGAAGTACGATGTGATGAAGCACCTATCCATAAAACCTATAAAGTTATCAATACTCAAGGTTCTCCACCTATCAGAAGAGATGCTTGAGGCCCTTTCAGAATCCCTAAAAATCCCCCTCCATTTTGAAATAGAGGTAGCATCCACAGAGACCTTTTATACTGAGGAGTTCAAGTGAACATAATTTCAAGCTATAATCTCATTATCTGGAGAAGATGAAATCTCCCTCATGAAGGGAAACATTTTCCCACTATACATCATATGTCAGTTCAATGGCATGGAAGTTCTCCACTGCCTAGTGGATAGAGGCTCAGGGATCAATCTCTTCCCGACCCAAACACTATGCAACCTGGGACTGACTGAAGTAGATTTGAGTCCCTCTAACCTAATGATATAGTGTTAAGACAGGTTTGAGTAGATATTGTGTGGCGGAATCTGGTTGATAACCTATTTTTGTGTATTAGTAGTAAATGTTAATTTAACGGTTGTCTCAAAGGATACCACCTACAACGCAATGATGAGTAGACCCTGGATCCATCTACATGCAATATTCCCCTCCTCGTATCACCAATGCCTCAAGTACTACCTCAATGGTCAAGTAGGCATGATTCAGGGTGATGCATCCCCCTTCCACTTCTGTGAGGCCTGCTATCTAGATGTTGGATATTACAAGAGAAATGACAAGTATAGACCAATGAAGTTGAGCTTGAAACTATTGTGGCCATCCCATGGATGGATTTGGATGATTCTTTTATCCTTAGGATTCACTGATTGGTTGTTATGATTCCAGACTTGGGAAATTTCTTTGTCATGACTGGGAGGAAAGGATGTTGCATCCCTAAGTGAAATGAACTTCAGAATATTACCTTGTACTCATACACAAGGTAAGATAAGGTAATACTAGAAACCCTTACCCCTATAATAAACTAAGATGTTCTCCCTATGACTAAAATTATACACTACTAGAAATTTAGGCTATATCAACGGTTATAAACTGTGGCTATAGGTTATAGCCACGTTTTCATGAATCGTGGATGGTATTGGCGTGGCTATAGGTCGGATCCTATAGCCATAGTTCGAACCATGGATATATCCCTAAATCCACGGCTCCAACCATGGCTATAGCCCTATAGCCATGGTTTGAAAATCGTGGATATAGGTTCATCCCTATAGCCATGATAATAAAGGCCACGGTTTATAAAACCGTGCCTATAGGCCTTTATACTGCATAAAAAAACCATCACGGTTCACCATGCTAGCTGTTGGGAGGACACTACCAACTCCCCCCTCCCCCCACCCACAGCTCCCCCACCCTGCACCAGCACCCCCAACCCCCTGCTCCTGCACACCTCCCCTGCACCACCCCCCTGCACCTTGAACCCCACCCCCACCCCCCTGCACCTTGAACCCCCATGCCCCCTCCTCACTGCACAACCCCCCTCCCCCTCCCCCTAGACAGCACCCCCCCCCCCTCTCCACCCTGCACCAGCACCCCCCCCCCCACCCCCATCTCTTTCACACCTTCCTTGCCCCACCCCACTCCCCTGCACCTTTCACCCCCCTGCCCCCTCCTCACTGCACACCCACCCTCCCCCTCCCCCTCCCCACCCTGCACCAGCACCCCCACTCCCTGCTCCTCCACACCTCCCTTTCCCCACCCCCCACCCCCTGCACCTTGCACCCCATGTCCCCTCCTCACTGCACACCCCCATCTCCCTGGACAGCCCCCCCCCCCTCCCCCTAGACCCCCCCCCCATTTCTACACACCCCCTCATCAACAGACCCCCCCCCCCCCCGGGACAACCCCCACCCTACACCCCCCTAACTTGCCCAACACACCAGTAAATTGAATTGCGAAAAACAAAAACATGCTAATATGGATATGATACAAAATTTTCCAGTCAAATGAACTACACTATTCAAAAACATGCTCATATGATCAGAACTAAATCAAACATCATCAAACCAAATTGAGTAGAGTGGAACCAAACCAAATGGTTTTGAAAAAGATGAAACTAAACCAAACTGAAAATAATGTAACCAAACTGAATCAAACCAATCAAAACTGAATTCAATAAAGCGTAATTGAGCAAGAAAAAAATGAAACTAATGAAACAAACCTGGTTGAATATAAAATTAATTTAATTGAACTGAATAGCCCCAAATAAAACAAAATGAACCTATTACAATTGACATAAACCAAAAAAAATGAACCCAATAAAAAATAACCTAACAAACCAAACCTGACCCAAACTGAACCAAGGAGTCGGGCCTTATGATGAACTTTTAGAAGGCCTCTTTCCCACAGGTTGAGAGGATATCCCAGTCATGTGGATCTTTACTGTCCTCAACGATATCCAAAATGCAGTGAAAAAAAGATAGGGAACCCAAAAAACACAAAAACCCTAATTAAAATTGATTCGAAGAATAAAAATAGAAGAAACCTGCACTGCATTGCCTGTCTGCACTGCACCATGCACTGAACTGCATGCCTGCCTGCACTGCACTACACTGCCTTCCTACACTGCACCCTACACTACAATGCTTGCCTGCACTGCACCCTGCACTGCACTGCCTGCCTGCACCGCACTTCCAGCACTCCACTGCCTGCACTGCACCCTCCACTTCATGCACCCTACACCCTGCACCCTGCACTGCACTACACTGCACTACCTGCACCCTGCACCCCCCCCCCCCCCTTCATCCCCCTTACCCATTCCCCCTCCCTTACCTTGCCTCCAGTCCCCCACTGCCATCCCCCCCAGACCCTAGACACCCCCCCACACACTCTGCCCCCTACCTTCCCTATCCACCCCCCTTCCCCTGCCCATTCCCCCCTCCAGTCCCACCCTCCAGACCCTGAACACCCCCCCCCCCCCACTCCCCCCTCTAGACCATGGACACCCCCACCCTGCCCATTCCCCCCTCCAGTCCCCCACTGCCATCCCCCCCACCCAGAACAGACCCACTGCCTGCCTGCACTGCACCCTGCACTGCACTGCCTGCCTGCACTCTACCCAGCACTACACTGCCTGCACTCCACTACTTGCACTACACCCTCCACTGCATGCACCCTACACCCTACACCTTGCACCCTACATTGCACTGCACTGTACTGCCTGCACCCTACACCCCCCTGCCAGCCCCCTATCCATTCCCCCCTCCCATGCCTTGCCTCCAGTCTCCCACTGTCATTCTCCCCCCAGACCCTGGACACCCCCACCCTTCCCCCTACCTTTCCCATGCACCCCCTACCCCTGCCCATTCCCCCCTCCAATCCCCCTACCATCCCCCCCACCCCCTGCCAGTCCCCCCTTGCCCCTGCCCATTCCCCCCTCCAGTCCCCACTTTTGACCCTGGACACCCCCCCTACTCCCCCCTCCAGACCTTGGACACCCCCACCCTTCCCATTCCCCCATCCTATCCCCCACTGCCATCCCCCCTAATACCATCCCCCCCCCCCACCCAAAACATACCCCCTGCTAACCCCTGCCCATTCCCCCCCCCCCCACCAGACCCTGGACAGAACAATTGGAATAAAAAAATAATTGTTATTGCTTATAATCCAAAAAATGACTCCTCGGTTAATAAAAAAGCAATTATCATAGTTGATACATACCTTAAAACAACTGAAACACATAACATGATGATTTTTCATTGTTATAAATCAAGAAGTTAGTGAATGGAACGCCTTTAGAGCTCCTCCTACGCAACCCTTGAGTCTATGCATGAGCTCATTTCAGATTCTCAATTCCCTAATGTGCTGATTTGATCTATTATGGGCTGCCAAGTCTTCAACATGACGAAAAGGCACACCCCATCCAAAATCAGTGTACCTTTCAACAAAAGGAAGATGAGGGATGGGATCATGGGGTAACATATGAAGGAAAAAAACTAAAGAAAACAATTTTTATGAAAATTTCATCAGCACATGAACATGCAAGATTATAAACGTACCCGCCACTCTAGATTTTAGTTCAAATCATAGGTTTGAATCCTTTTTTTGGTGAAATTTTATCATAATAGAAACCATTATAGGTGTTAATT